>OX359274.1:6967758-9780258 GCA_947179155.2 Hedera helix
TTTCCCTTCAAAACCTAGACTGCACAAAATGTCTATAAATACTCCTACACGTTCATAATAGCATGCAGTTATCGTTTGTGATTCCTATAATTTCCTCGGCCTTCGGAATGCTGAGAAAGTTTTTTTTTCCCGAATATTAAGTATGCATAAATTACGATTACATTTACTTTTGGTATTTATTTATAATTCTAAACTTCAAAGAATTAATATTTGCTACAAGAGTAAAAATATATTATGTCTAAGTATGTTATGTATAAACTTCAATATAGTTTATTTTTCCTCTTTTTTTTCCCAATGAGCTGAAGGATCAGGAGATCGAATCAAATAATGTATTTAATAATAGATCAATTTGAATAAATTATTAAGTGATTTTTTTTTTCAATTATAAATGTTTTGAGGCAACATTTCTGATAATGTAAATACGTAGTTTTATGTGAAATTCTGAATAAACTTTTCCAAAAAAATTCAGATATATTATTTATATAATTAATTAAAAAATTATATGTATAAAAAAGTTAACAAAATTACCAAATAATATTATACCAGTAAGTATATCTGAATTCCAATCTTGAGGAAAAATCTCAGGTTTTAAAACAAGCAATAATCCCACAATATACAGTATAAAAACAAGCAATAATTTCATAAATCAATATTGCATTTGCAAGTCATTTACGGACAGTGTTACTGAGTACATGGTTCCATCAATCTTTCGTAAATGATTTCTTAAACCAAGGGTCATTTGTATATGGATGGAAATTTGAACGGAAACCGAATTGAAACCCGTCAAATTGAATTGAATTGACCGATTTTTTTTTATCAAACTGATAACTTGTCTTCTGCGATTTTTTTGCAAAAGTAAATAAATCGAAAGCGGCGCGGTACTCGTATTCAATATTGAATCAGGGATGCACCGACATGCATGAACTAGTGGTGCATCACTTTTAAACTGATTTATTATATTATATTAAAATAATAAATATTAGAATTGGTAACCTCTACTTTAGAAAGAAGATATAATATCATTAGTAAATTAGTATATAACTTATTATAGTTTTTTAGATGAAATTATTGTTAAGTTATTTGTACTCTATGATGTTGTTTTACTTCTTAAAATATTTTAATTTATTATATTTATAATTATATATTGACACGGTGCAATGCAGCGTAGATTTTCCCGCAAATTATATTTGGATACATATTGTTTGTTCCCTGGCCTGGCATTTGTGTATGTATTGTTCCCTTATGCTTGTCAGTATAATTAAGAGTAATAATAAAAACGTTTTTCTTATAATATCTACCCCGAACTTAATTGTTACAATAAGTTTGGATGAATTAATGAAACTGGCCTAGCTAAAATTTTAAACTTTCCTTCTAGTTTGGTGGTGCATGTGTGGTGTATTGAGTCTCTGGATATTCTATATATTGTCACATGCATGCAAATATAGCTTAAATTTATTTCCTCCTTGACAAAAAAGTAATTTTTTTAATACTAATTTTATAGTCTGCATATGATATTCTGATTTTTTACCAACAATTTATTTAGAATAATGTCTATTTAAATTTTAATTATTCGTAACAAAAAGTTCATGAACACAAGATAATCCTATTGTAAAATATATCATATAATTGAGTATGAGAGAGATACCGTTACAACTATAAGTGAATTTCATAATTAAAATCTATAGTTTCATGAGTAAAACTATAATTGGAATATGACACGTACAATTTTAATCATCATCAGATCAAAGATAGTAGTCTAGATCTCTCTTTTTTCGGAGTTACAATGATTAAATATATATTTATCCTACTTTTTTTTTTCTTTCTGGAATTCTCCCTTAACCTCCGAAATAAAATGTATCTTTAGAATTAAATAGTAATAACTGAAATTCTAAAAAAATAAATAATCTTAATCATCCGTCAAACACGACTCGGACATGATATTATACATGATATTAGATATCTCCTATTTTTTGTGAAATATTTACTCATGCATTTTTTTTTCCAATAGCGACCCGGGATTGGGTTGACTTCGGTTGACTGATCTAAACGTAGCCCCGTCTTTTACGACGCTCGCAAGTCGGGGCGTAAATGTCGCTTGTAGGACATAAAAGCAGCACACTTATATTTAGGGCCTCATTATATATTTAATTAAAGGGGTGATATTAGACGTCAATAGTAAGGAGATATATATAGAGAATGGATATACCTTACGTGCTAGTATATCTTGTATTCGTATGCCTCATTATATATTTAATTTGGTAGTTCTAGTTAGGGCCTCGATGCATCAAACTTTTATCTGAATGATAAAATATCGGTATCCCAATTTAAAATAATGTTAATGCAATATTAAAATTGCATTTATATCTAGATAGTGTTCATATATAGTGGCGGAATATAACCCATTTTATAGACATACTTTACAAACGAACTAAAACAATCTGAAATGTGTGAACTCATACTAAAGAACACTTCCGAAAAATTTAGAAAGTTCATGATTAGAGGTGATAATTTTTGACGCGATACTATAATTCGACACGAATACGATATAAAATAAGAAAGTTAGTCTTGAACATAAACAGTTTTCGTATCATAAACAACTCAATACGTTCGGTACGAAAATTAAATTAGTCAAACACGTATAATCAACGGGTTAACACAATTAGACACACTTATTTAAAATATTTTAAAAACGCATATGATAGCATTCTTAGTTATTTTTCTAAACATGCTATCTTACATTTTGTTAAATAGATATTATATTGATGAATAAATTACATTATTATTTAATAAATAAGTGAATGATGTTTATTTATTTTAATTTAAACTTTTCAATTTATGTAGTAAACGGGTCGATACGTTAGCACGATTAATAAATAGATTAGTGTTAGTGTTTAATATATTGACACGAATAATTATATGGGTAGTGTTAGTGTTAACCTATTAAGTGTAATAAAATAACCTGATATGATACGGATTCGTCTAATACGACACAATTGCCACCCCTGGTCTGGATAATACTATAGTAGTGACTTTATACCGTAAAGCTGTATGGTATTTCGTATTTATTTATTAAAATTAAAATCACTTTTTGGACTCAATAAATATCTATTTATAATCCAAACACTTTAGGGTTTCGGGTTAACAAAGTACAAAAGAGGTCAATTTAGACAGACAAATTTGATCCCTTTGGGAAACGAACATTTAGATTGTAAACTTGTACTAACAAACAAAATAGAAGACTCAGAAACTAATGCGAATACAAAGAAATCAACCGTAAGTTGAAAAATCCGGAATACAACAAAAACGTTGGTGCCCTATGCGTGTGGGGAAAAGAAAAGATGAAGAAAAAAAATTCTGGAATGAAAGTAATTAATTGATTGAAGAAAATTAAGTCCATGGAGTGTGGGGAAAAAAACAAGAAGAAAGAATAAAATTCTGGAAATTGTAAAGAAAGTGATAAAGAATTGAAATTTTTTGAGTCAAGCCAACAAAAATGTGGTTCTTCATTAGCTAGGCCATGCATGTTATATATATATATATGGAGTGTGCAATACGAACTATTTTGATATGATTTCCATGCAGGAGTGCAGAATGGGAAATTCAATCCCATAATCAACGGTCCATGAATTATGCTCTTATTAAGGTTGCATTTCATATCCCTATATATATCACCTTACTCCTGACATCTAATATCACCCCACAACCTTTTTTTTTCACCTCGTACTATAAACACAATGGCTTCTTGTACTCTAGGAAGCCATTATTCCATCACTCTCCTTCTGATTATATTTGTGGCTTCGGCTTATCAGGCTAACTCGCGCACGTTTCATGATGATGAGGCTACCATGTATACAAAACACAAGCAATGGATGGCTCAGCATGAACGTGTTTACGAGGGTAGCCTAGAGAAAAAGAGGAGATTTAAGATATTCAAAGCCAATGTTGAGTTCATAGATAGCTTCAACCAAGGCAATCATACTTACACACTCGGAACCAATAAATTTACCGACTTAACTACTGAAGAATTCCTGGCCTCACATACCGGAAACATGATCCCAAGGTCATCCACCATGTTCAACACTACATTTAAATACCAAAAGGTGAGTGATGTGCCGCCAAGTAAAGATTGGAGAGGCGAAGGAGCAGTCACCGACGTCAAGAATCAATATAAATGCGGTAAAGCAGTTAACTTTAATACTTGTTCAATCTAGTTTCTAGTCCATAGTCACAGTTGGTTGCTATCTATGGCTGTACATATTTTGTGTACATATATATATATATATCTCTGAAAATGATCCATAATTATTTGGTTTCTACTCAAGAATCTGTTAAACTATTTAACTGACGGATTTTGATACTTGTCTGCTGACATTAGTGTAAAAGACGGTTTATCAAACAGTTGAATGTCAACATTGGCTACAGTTTTTTTATTTTTTATTTTTAATTTATAAAAAATGTTCGAATATAGATATTGCTATTGTTTGTTTCAACTTACGTGAGATCTTGTGATGTACACATAGGGAGTTGTTGGGCATTCTCAGGGGTAGCAGCCGCAGAAGGACTTAATAAGATAAATACCGGTGAGCTAATTTCACTATCTGAACAAGAAATATTGGACTGTGATGGTGAATCTAGCGGGTGTGATGGTAACACTATCAAGCATGCCTTTGAATTTATAAGAGACAACGAAGGCCTCAACAATGAATTAGCTTATCCGTATATGGAACAAGAGGGAACATGCAGTAAAACTTCCCAAAGCTATGGTGCCATCAGTGGTTATGAAAGCGTTCCCCCTAACGATGAGGAATCTCTGCAAAAGGCGGTGGCTAGCCAACCCGTTTCAGTTGGAATAGATCCAATGCTCTTACAACATTACGTTGGAGGGATTATCAGTGGTGAGTGTGGGACTAATTTAAGTCATGCTATAACGACTGTAGGGTATGGGATAAGTGATAATGGTATGAAGTATTGGATTTGCAAGAATTCTTGGGGCACTACATGGGGCGATGGTGGTTATGTTATGATACAAAGAGAGAGCGGTGCTGAAGGGGGCATGTGTGGTATTGCCATGGTGGCTATGTATCCTACTCCATGAATATTTTCCCATCAATTATAACATAAATTGGAATCACTTGTTCCATGGTCAGGTGTATTTTTTGTTACGTTTGTTAGTACTATTAATTAAGGGTTTTAATAATATTATTAATGTTTCTCTTGTAATATCTTCCTCGAACTTGTTACAATGAGTTTGGATGAATTAATGAAACTGCCCTATTTAAATTTTTAACTCCTGGATCTTCTATTTTCATGGTGCCAGCCGTGGTGTATCTTGTTTGTGGATATTTTATATAGCTAAAAAAATTCATTAGTAGAATAACGCTATAGGTTTTTATGATTTCCCTTCAAAACCTAGACTGCACAAAATGTCTATAAATACTCCTACACGTTCATAATAGCATGCAGTTATCGTTTGTGATTCCTATAATTTCCTCGGCCTTCGGAATGCTGAGAAAGTTTTTTTTTCCCGAATATTAAGTATGCATAAATTACGATTACATTTACTTTTGGTATTTATTTATAATTCTAAACTTCAAAGAATTAATATTTGCTACAAGAGTAAAAATATATTATGTCTAAGTATGTTATGTATAAACTTCAATATAGTTTATATTTCCTTTTTTTTTTTCCAATGAGCTGAAGGATCAGGAGATCGAATCAAATAATGTATTTAATAATAGATCAATTTGAATAAATTATTAAGTGATTTTTTTTTTCAATTATAAATGTTTTGAGGCAACATTTCTGATAATGTAAATACGTAGTTTTATGTGAAATTCTGAATAAACTTTTCCAAAAAATTTCAGATATATTATTTATATAATTAATTAAAAAATTATATGTATAAAAAAGTTAACAAAATTACCAAATAATATTATACCAGTAAGTATATCTGAATTCCAATCTTGAGGAAAAATCTCAGGTTTTAAAACAAGCAATAATCCCACAATATACAGTATAAAAACAAGCAATAATTTCATAAATCAATATTGCATTTGCAAGTCATTTACGGACAGTGTTACTGAGTACATGGTTCCATCAATCTTTCGTAAATGATTTCTTAAACCAAGGGTCATTTGTATATGGATGGAAATTTGAACGGAAACCGAATTGAAACCCGTCAAATTGAATTGAATTGACCGATTTTTTTTTATCAAACTGATAACTTGTCTTCTGCGATTTTTTTGCAAAAGTAAATAAATCGAAAGCGGCGCGGTACTCGTATTCAATATTGAATCAGGGATGCACCGACATGCATGAACTAGTGGTGCATCACTTTTAAACTGATTTATTATATTATATTAAAATAATAAATATTAGAATTGGTAACCTCTACTTTAGAAAGAAGATATAATATCATTAGTAAATTAGTATATAACTTATTATAGTTTTTTAGATGAAATTATTGTTAAGTTATTTGTACTCTATGATGTTGTTTTACTTCTTAAAATATTTTAATTTATTATATTTATAATTATATATTGACACGGTGCAATGCAGCGTAGATTTTCCCGCAAATTATATTTGGATACATATTGTTTGTTCCCTGGCCTGGCATTTGTGTATGTATTGTTCCCTTATGCTTGTCAGTATAATTAAGAGTAATAATAAAAACGTTTTTCTTATAATATCTACCCCGAACTTAATTGTTACAATAAGTTTGGATGAATTAATGAAACTGGCCTAGCTAAAATTTTAAACTTTCCTTCTAGTTTGGTGGTGCATGTGTGGTGTATTGAGTCTCTGGATATTCTATATATTGTCACATGCATGCAAATATAGCTTAAATTTATTTCCTCCTTGACAAAAAAGTAATTTTTTTAATACTAATTTTATAGTCTGCATATGATATTCTGATTTTTTACCAACAATTTATTTAGAATAATGTCTATTTAAATTTTAATTATTCGTAACAAAAAGTTCATGAACACAAGATAATCCTATTGTAAAATATATCATATAATTGAGTATGAGAGAGATACCGTTACAACTATAAGTGAATTTCATAATTAAAATCTATAGTTTCATGAGTAAAACTATAATTGGAATATGACACGTACAATTTTAATCATCATCAGATCAAAGATAGTAGTCTAGATCTCTCTTTTTTCGGAGTTACAATGATTAAATATATATTTATCCTACTTTTTTTTTTCTTTCTGGAATTCTCCCTTAACCTCCGAAATAAAATGTATCTTTAGAATTAAATAGTAATAACTGAAATTCTAAAAAAATAAATAATCTTAATCATCCGTCAAACACGACTCGGACATGATATTATACATGATATTAGATATCTCCTATTTTTTGTGAAATATTTACTCATGCATTTTTTTTTCCAATAGCGACCCGGGATTGGGTTGACTTCGGTTGACTGATCTAAACGTAGCCCCGTCTTTTACGACGCTCGCAAGTCGGGGCGTAAATGTCGCTTGTAGGACATAAAAGCAGCACACTTATATTTAGGGCCTCATTATATATTTAATTAAAGGGGTGATATTAGACGTCAATAGTAAGGAGATATATATAGAGAATGGATATACCTTACGTGCTAGTATATCTTGTATTCGTATGCCTCATTATATATTTAATTTGGTAGTTCTAGTTAGGGCCTCGATGCATCAAACTTTTATCTGAATGATAAAATATCGGTATCCCAATTTAAAATAATGTTAATGCAATATTAAAATTGCATTTATATCTAGATAGTGTTCATATATAGTGGCGGAATATAACCCATTTTATAGACATACTTTACAAACGAACTAAAACAATCTGAAATGTGTGAACTCATACTAAAGAACACTTCCGAAAAATTTAGAAAGTTCATGATTAGAGGTGATAATTTTTGACGCGATACTATAATTCGACACGAATACGATATAAAATAAGAAAGTTAGTCTTGAACATAAACAGTTTTCGTATCATAAACAACTCAATACGTTCGGTACGAAAATTAAATTAGTCAAACACGTATAATCAACGGGTTAACACAATTAGACACACTTATTTAAAATATTTTAAAAACGCATATGATAGCATTCTTAGTTATTTTTCTAAACATGCTATCTTACATTTTGTTAAATAGATATTATATTGATGAATAAATTACATTATTATTTAATAAATAAGTGAATGATGTTTATTTATTTTAATTTAAACTTTTCAATTTATGTAGTAAACGGGTCGATACGTTAGCACGATTAATAAATAGATTAGTGTTAGTGTTTAATATATTGACACGAATAATTATATGGGTAGTGTTAGTGTTAACCTATTAAGTGTAATAAAATAACCTGATATGATACGGATTCGTCTAATACGACACAATTGTCACCCCTGGTCTGGATAATACTATAGTAGTGACTTTATACCGTAAAGCTGTATGGTATTTCGTATTTATTTATTAAAATTAAAATCACTTTTTGGACTCAATAAATATCTATTTATAATCCAAACACTTTAGGGTTTCGGGTTAACAAAGTACAAAAGAGGTCAATTTAGACAGACAAATTTGATCCCTTTGGGAAACGAACATTTAGATTGTAAACTTGTACTAACAAACAAAATAGAAGACTCAGAAACTAATGCGAATACAAAGAAATCAACCGTAAGTTGAAAAATCCGGAATACAACAAAAACGTTGGTGCCCTATGCGTGTGGGGAAAAGAAAAGATGAAGAAAAAAAATTCTGGAATGAAAGTAATTAATTGATTAAAGAAAATTAAGTCCATGGAGTGTGGGGAAAAAAACAAGAAGAAAGAATAAAATTCTGGAAATTGTAAAGAAAGTGATAAAGAATTGAAATTTTTTGAGTCAAGCCAACAAAAATGTGGTTCTTCATTAGCTAGGCCATGCATGTTATATATATATATATGGAGTGTGCAATACGAACTATTTTGATATGATTTCCATGCAGGAGTGCAGAATGGGAAATTCAATCCCATAATCAACGGTCCATGAATTATGCTCTTATTAAGGTTGCATTTCATATCCCTATATATATCACCTTACTCCTGACATCTAATATCACCCCACAACCTTTTTTTTTCACCTCGTACTATAAACACAATGGCTTCTTGTACTCTAGGAAGCCATTATTCCATCACTCTCCTTCTGATTATATTTGTGGCTTCGGCTTATCAGGCTAACTCGCGCACGTTTCATGATGATGAGGCTACCATGTATACAAAACACAAGCAATGGATGGCTCAGCATGAACGTGTTTACGAGGGTAGCCTAGAGAAAAAGAGGAGATTTAAGATATTCAAAGCCAATGTTGAGTTCATAGATAGCTTCAACCAAGGCAATCATACTTACACACTCGGAACCAATAAATTTACCGACTTAACTACTGAAGAATTCCTGGCCTCACATACCGGAAACATGATCCCAAGGTCATCCACCATGTTCAACACTACATTTAAATACCAAAAGGTGAGTGATGTGCCGCCAAGTAAAGATTGGAGAGGCGAAGGAGCAGTCACCGACGTCAAGAATCAATATAAATGCGGTAAAGCAGTTAACTTTAATACTTGTTCAATCTAGTTTCTAGTCCATAGTCACAGTTGGTTGCTATCTATGGCTGTACATATTTTGTGTACATATATATATATATATCTCTGAAAATGATCCATAATTATTTGGTTTCTACTCAAGAATCTGTTAAACTATTTAACTGACGGATTTTGATACTTGTCTGCTGACATTAGTGTAAAAGACGGTTTATCAAACAGTTGAATGTCAACATTGGCTACAGTTTTTTTATTTTTTATTTTTAATTTATAAAAAATGTTCGAATATAGATATTGCTATTGTTTGTTTCAACTTACGTGAGATCTTGTGATGTACACATAGGGAGTTGTTGGGCATTCTCAGGGGTAGCAGCCGCAGAAGGACTTAATAAGATAAATACCGGTGAGCTAATTTCACTATCTGAACAAGAAATATTGGACTGTGATGGTGAATCTAGCGGGTGTGATGGTAACACTATCAAGCATGCCTTTGAATTTATAAGAGACAACGAAGGCCTCAACAATGAATTAGCTTATCCGTATATGGAACAAGAGGGAACATGCAGTAAAACTTCCCAAAGCTATGGTGCCATCAGTGGTTATGAAAGCGTTCCCCCTAACGATGAGGAATCTCTGCAAAAGGCGGTGGCTAGCCAACCCGTTTCAGTTGGAATAGATCCAATGCTCTTACAACATTACGTTGGAGGGATTATCAGTGGTGAGTGTGGGACTAATTTAAGTCATGCTATAACGACTGTAGGGTATGGGATAAGTGATAATGGTATGAAGTATTGGATTTGCAAGAATTCTTGGGGCACTACATGGGGCGATGGTGGTTATGTTATGATACAAAGAGAGAGCGGTGCTGAAGGGGGCATGTGTGGTATTGCCATGGTGGCTATGTATCCTACTCCATGAATATTTTCCCATCAATTATAACATAAATTGGAATCACTTGTTCCATGGTCAGGTGTATTTTTTGTTACGTTTGTTAGTACTATTAATTAAGGGTTTTAATAATATTATTAATGTTTCTCTTGTAATATCTTCCTCGAACTTGTTACAATGAGTTTGGATGAATTAATGAAACTGCCCTATTTAAATTTTTAACTCCTGGATCTTCTATTTTCATGGTGCCAGCCGTGGTGTATCTTGTTTGTGGATATTTTATATAGCTAAAAAAATTCATTAGTAGAATAACGCTATAGGTTTTTATGATTTCCCTTCAAAACCTAGACTGCACAAAATGTCTATAAATACTCCTACACGTTCATAATAGCATGCAGTTATCGTTTGTGATTCCTATAATTTCCTCGGCCTTCGGAATGCTGAGAAAGTTTTTTTTTCCCGAATATTAAGTATGCATAAATTACGATTACATTTACTTTTGGTATTTATTTATAATTCTAAACTTCAAAGAATTAATATTTGCTACAAGAGTAAAAATATATTATGTCTAAGTATGTTATGTATAAACTTCAATATAGTTTATTTTTCCTCTTTTTTTTCCCAATGAGCTGAAGGATCAGGAGATCGAATCAAATAATGTATTTAATAATAGATCAATTTGAATAAATTATTAAGTGATTTTTTTTTTCAATTATAAATGTTTTGAGGCAACATTTCTGATAATGTAAATACGTAGTTTTATGTGAAATTCTGAATAAACTTTTCCAAAAAATTTCAGATATATTATTTATATAATTAATTAAAAAATTATATGTATAAAAAAGTTAACAAAATTACCAAATAATATTATACCAGTAAGTATATCTGAATTCCAATCTTGAGGAAAAATCTCAGGTTTTAAAACAAGCAATAATCCCACAATATACAGTATAAAAACAAGCAATAATTTCATAAATCAATATTGCATTTGCAAGTCATTTACGGACAGTGTTACTGAGTACATGGTTCCATCAATCTTTCGTAAATGATTTCTTAAACCAAGGGTCATTTGTATATGGATGGAAATTTGAACGGAAACCGAATTGAAACCCGTCAAATTGAATTGAATTGACCGATTTTTTTTTATCAAACTGATAACTTGTCTTCTGCGATTTTTTTGCAAAAGTAAATAAATCGAAAGCGGCGCGGTACTCGTATTCAATATTGAATCAGGGATGCACCGACATGCATGAACTAGTGGTGCATCACTTTTAAACTGATTTATTATATTATATTAAAATAATAAATATTAGAATTGGTAACCTCTACTTTAGAAAGAAGATATAATATCATTAGTAAATTAGTATATAACTTATTATAGTTTTTTAGATGAAATTATTGTTAAGTTATTTGTACTCTATGATGTTGTTTTACTTCTTAAAATATTTTAATTTATTATATTTATAATTATATATTGACACGGTGCAATGCAGCGTAGATTTTCCCGCAAATTATATTTGGATACATATTGTTTGTTCCCTGGCCTGGCATTTGTGTATGTATTGTTCCCTTATGCTTGTCAGTATAATTAAGAGTAATAATAAAAACGTTTTTCTTATAATATCTACCCCGAACTTAATTGTTACAATAAGTTTGGATGAATTAATGAAACTGGCCTAGCTAAAATTTTAAACTTTCCTTCTAGTTTGGTGGTGCATGTGTGGTGTATTGAGTCTCTGGATATTCTATATATTGTCACATGCATGCAAATATAGCTTAAATTTATTTCCTCCTTGACAAAAAAGTAATTTTTTTAATACTAATTTTATAGTCTGCATATGATATTCTGATTTTTTACCAACAATTTATTTAGAATAATGTCTATTTAAATTTTAATTATTCGTAACAAAAAGTTCATGAACACAAGATAATCCTATTGTAAAATATATCATATAATTGAGTATGAGAGAGATACCGTTACAACTATAAGTGAATTTCATAATTAAAATCTATAGTTTCATGAGTAAAACTATAATTGGAATATGACACGTACAATTTTAATCATCATCAGATCAAAGATAGTAGTCTAGATCTCTCTTTTTTCGGAGTTACAATGATTAAATATATATTTATCCTACTTTTTTTTTTCTTTCTGGAATTCTCCCTTAACCTCCGAAATAAAATGTATCTTTAGAATTAAATAGTAATAACTGAAATTCTAAAAAAATAAATAATCTTAATCATCCGTCAAACACGACTCGGACATGATATTATACATGATATTAGATATCTCCTATTTTTTGTGAAATATTTACTCATGCATTTTTTTTTCCAATAGCGACCCGGGATTGGGTTGACTTCGGTTGACTGATCTAAACGTAGCCCCGTCTTTTACGACGCTCGCAAGTCGGGGCGTAAATGTCGCTTGTAGGACATAAAAGCAGCACACTTATATTTAGGGCCTCATTATATATTTAATTAAAGGGGTGATATTAGACGTCAATAGTAAGGAGATATATATAGAGAATGGATATACCTTACGTGCTAGTATATCTTGTATTCGTATGCCTCATTATATATTTAATTTGGTAGTTCTAGTTAGGGCCTCGATGCATCAAACTTTTATCTGAATGATAAAATATCGGTATCCCAATTTAAAATAATGTTAATGCAATATTAAAATTGCATTTATATCTAGATAGTGTTCATATATAGTGGCGGAATATAACCCATTTTATAGACATACTTTACAAACGAACTAAAACAATCTGAAATGTGTGAACTCATACTAAAGAACACTTCCGAAAAATTTAGAAAGTTCATGATTAGAGGTGATAATTTTTGACGCGATACTATAATTCGACACGAATACGATATAAAATAAGAAAGTTAGTCTTGAACATAAACAGTTTTCGTATCATAAACAACTCAATACGTTCGGTACGAAAATTAAATTAGTCAAACACGTATAATCAACGGGTTAACACAATTAGACACACTTATTTAAAATATTTTAAAAACGCATATGATAGCATTCTTAGTTATTTTTCTAAACATGCTATCTTACATTTTGTTAAATAGATATTATATTGATGAATAAATTACATTATTATTTAATAAATAAGTGAATGATGTTTATTTATTTTAATTTAAACTTTTCAATTTATGTAGTAAACGGGTCGATACGTTAGCACGATTAATAAATAGATTAGTGTTAGTGTTTAATATATTGACACGAATAATTATATGGGTAGTGTTAGTGTTAACCTATTAAGTGTAATAAAATAACCTGATATGATACGGATTCGTCTAATACGACACAATTGTCACCCCTGGTCTGGATAATACTATAGTAGTGACTTTATACCGTAAAGCTGTATGGTATTTCGTATTTATTTATTAAAATTAAAATCACTTTTTGGACTCAATAAATATCTATTTATAATCCAAACACTTTAGGGTTTCGGGTTAACAAAGTACAAAAGAGGTCAATTTAGACAGACAAATTTGATCCCTTTGGGAAACGAACATTTAGATTGTAAACTTGTACTAACAAACAAAATAGAAGACTCAGAAACTAATGCGAATACAAAGAAATCAACCGTAAGTTGAAAAATCCGGAATACAACAAAAACGTTGGTGCCCTATGCGTGTGGGGAAAAGAAAAGATGAAGAAAAAAAATTCTGGAATGAAAGTAATTAATTGATTAAAGAAAATTAAGTCCATGGAGTGTGGGGAAAAAAACAAGAAGAAAGAATAAAATTCTGGAAATTGTAAAGAAAGTGATAAAGAATTGAAATTTTTTGAGTCAAGCCAACAAAAATGTGGTTCTTCATTAGCTAGGCCATGCATGTTATATATATATATATGGAGTGTGCAATACGAACTATTTTGATATGATTTCCATGCAGGAGTGCAGAATGGGAAATTCAATCCCATAATCAACGGTCCATGAATTATGCTCTTATTAAGGTTGCATTTCATATCCCTATATATATCACCTTACTCCTGACATCTAATATCACCCCACAACCTTTTTTTTTCACCTCGTACTATAAACACAATGGCTTCTTGTACTCTAGGAAGCCATTATTCCATCACTCTCCTTCTGATTATATTTGTGGCTTCGGCTTATCAGGCTAACTCGCGCACGTTTCATGATGATGAGGCTACCATGTATACAAAACACAAGCAATGGATGGCTCAGCATGAACGTGTTTACGAGGGTAGCCTAGAGAAAAAGAGGAGATTTAAGATATTCAAAGCCAATGTTGAGTTCATAGATAGCTTCAACCAAGGCAATCATACTTACACACTCGGAACCAATAAATTTACCGACTTAACTACTGAAGAATTCCTGGCCTCACATACCGGAAACATGATCCCAAGGTCATCCACCATGTTCAACACTACATTTAAATACCAAAAGGTGAGTGATGTGCCGCCAAGTAAAGATTGGAGAGGCGAAGGAGCAGTCACCGACGTCAAGAATCAATATAAATGCGGTAAAGCAGTTAACTTTAATACTTGTTCAATCTAGTTTCTAGTCCATAGTCACAGTTGGTTGCTATCTATGGCTGTACATATTTTGTGTACATATATATATATATATCTCTGAAAATGATCCATAATTATTTGGTTTCTACTCAAGAATCTGTTAAACTATTTAACTGACGGATTTTGATACTTGTCTGCTGACATTAGTGTAAAAGACGGTTTATCAAACAGTTGAATGTCAACATTGGCTACAGTTTTTTTATTTTTTATTTTTAATTTATAAAAAATGTTCGAATATAGATATTGCTATTGTTTGTTTCAACTTACGTGAGATCTTGTGATGTACACATAGGGAGTTGTTGGGCATTCTCAGGGGTAGCAGCCGCAGAAGGACTTAATAAGATAAATACCGGTGAGCTAATTTCACTATCTGAACAAGAAATATTGGACTGTGATGGTGAATCTAGCGGGTGTGATGGTAACACTATCAAGCATGCCTTTGAATTTATAAGAGACAACGAAGGCCTCAACAATGAATTAGCTTATCCGTATATGGAACAAGAGGGAACATGCAGTAAAACTTCCCAAAGCTATGGTGCCATCAGTGGTTATGAAAGCGTTCCCCCTAACGATGAGGAATCTCTGCAAAAGGCGGTGGCTAGCCAACCCGTTTCAGTTGGAATAGATCCAATGCTCTTACAACATTACGTTGGAGGGATTATCAGTGGTGAGTGTGGGACTAATTTAAGTCATGCTATAACGACTGTAGGGTATGGGATAAGTGATAATGGTATGAAGTATTGGATTTGCAAGAATTCTTGGGGCACTACATGGGGCGATGGTGGTTATGTTATGATACAAAGAGAGAGCGGTGCTGAAGGGGGCATGTGTGGTATTGCCATGGAGGCTATGTATCCTACTCCATGAATATTTTCCCATCAATTATAACATAAATTGGAATCACTTGTTCCCTGGTCAGGTGTATTTTTTTGTTACGTTTGTTAGTACTATTAATTAAGGGTTTTAATAATATTATTAATGTTTCTCTTGTAATATCTTCCTCGAACTTGTTACAATGAGTTTGGATGAATTAATGAAACTGCCCTATTTAAATTTTTAACTCCTAGATCTTCTATTTTCATGGTGCCTGCTGTGGTGTATCTTGTTTGTGGATATTTTATATAGCTAAAAAAATTCATTAGTAGAATAACGCTATAGGTTTTTATGATTTCCCATCAAAACCTAGACTGCACAAGATGTCTATAAATACTCCTACACGTTCATAATAGTATGCAGTTATCGTTTGTGATTCCTATAATTTCCTCGGCCTTCGGAATGTTGAGAAAGTTTTTTTTTCCCGAATATTAAGTATGCATAAATTACGATAACATTTACTTTTGGTATTTATTTTTAATTCTAAACTTCAAAGAATTAATATTTGCTACAAGAGTAAAAATATATTATGTCTAAGTATGTTATGTACAAACTTCAGTATAGTTTATTTTTCCTCCTTTTTTCTCAATGAGCCGAAGGATCAAGAGATCGAATCAAATAATGTATTTAATAATAGATCAATTTGAATAAATTATTAAGTGTTTTTTTTTCAATTAAAAATGTTTTGAGGCAACATTTCTGATAATGTAAATACGTAGTTTTATGTGAAATTCTGAATAAACTTTTTCAAAAAATTTCAGATATATTATTTATATAATTAATTAAAAAATTATATGTACAAAAAAGTTAACAAAATTACCAAATAATATTATACCAGCAAGTATATCTGAATTCCAATCTTGAGGAAAAATCTCAGGTTTTAAAACAAGCAATAATCCCATAATATACAGTATAAAAACAAGCAATAATTTCATAAATCAATATTGCATTTGCAAGTCATTTACGGACAGTGTTACTGAGTACATGGTTCCATCAATCTTTCGTAAATGATTTCTTAAACCAAGGGTCATTTGTATATGGATGGAAATTTGAACGGAAACCGAATTGAAACCCGTCAAATTGCATTGAATTGACCGATTTTATTTTTTTTATCAAACTGATAACTTATCTTCTGCGATTTTTTTGCAAAAGTAAATAAATCGAAAGCGGCGCGGTACTCGTATTCAATATTGAGGGATGCACCGACATGCATGAACTAGTGGTGCATCACTTTTAAACTGATTTATTATATTATATTAAAATAATAAATATTAGAATTGGTAACCTCTACTTTAGAAAGAAGATATAATATCTGTTGGCATTCACTTATGACCCAAGGGTTACTTGAACACTTACATGTAATTGGACCGGGTCATCAGTCTATCTTGGTAGGCCCGAGTATGGACAATGTTTGGTTATTCTGGTGGAGGTGGGTTGATGGGACGTGATTGACTGTTCCTACTTACTTCCGCAGACTGGGTCAGAGGGTGGTTGACCTTGGCTCCTCCCTTGATTCTACCCATGGCGGTTGATGGAAGGGGTAGTCACGTTTCCACTCATGACAGGGTGATGGGACGTCCGGTAATGCATGGGTGAATATACACAGACAATCTCTCCAAAGAAAGGTAAGTTGAATTTTTACAGAATTTAGACATAGAGATATCGAGCATCTTGCATATTCCAGCGTAGTATTTTGGGTCCTCCATTGTGACGTCGTTCACCTGTACTTATCCTTTCACCAAAGCATCTCCGGACGGCCCAAGCCGTGACTGGTCTGTGGGGTGTTAACGGTTCGTTACGTGTGCAGGTACTTCGCTGACAGGTGATTTCAGCAAGGGCGAATATTTGGCGTTAACATTGGCGCTAGAAGGAGGGCCGGGTGTCTGATATCTAAATCACCAGGTCTTTTTCGTATGAAGAACACTCCCATGGCAGAGAGAGGTAAATCAAATAGGGGACATCAGGGATCTTCCATTGAACCACGGAGGCGAAGCAGCAGGGCCCCCATAGGAGGGAGAGGGGAAGTGGGTCCGTCGGGTCAGAGACAGGAGTATGCCCATTCGGAGCCGGTCAAGAGACGTTTGTTTACTCCTCCCCCGACGGGGAGGCATGATTTTCACAGGGGGGTCCAGAAGAAGAGGTGCCACCATCGAAAAGAGTTTCCTTGCGTGAGCAGACTGAGAAAGACAGGCAATACCGAATCAGGGAGGCAGAGGTTGAATTGCAGTCTCTACAACGCAAGAGCCAAGATTGGCAGGCCCATTTGCGGGATCTACATGAAGAGAGTCCTACCGATACTGTCGACAGCCGAGAGAGGGCAGACACTCCGCAGAGCCGACCCAGGTCTAAGCAAGGATGGGTTCGACGATCCGAATTCAATGATCGGCACCAGTCTTAGGGCTATACGAGACATCATAACCAGGAAAAGCGATGAGAGATAAGGGGTCGGGACCAGTCTCAGGGTTATATGAGGCAACATGACCGGGATGGTCGAGGAGAGATAAGGGGTCGGGACCAGTCTCAGGGTTAAATGAGACAACATGACCAGGACGGTCGAGGTGAAATAAGGGATCAACATCAGTCTCAGGGTTATATGAGACAATATGGCCGAGACGGTCAAGGTGAAATAAGGGATCAACACCAGTCTCAGGGTTATATGAGACAACATGGCCGAGACGGTCAAGATGACATAAGGGACCAAAACCAATCTCAGGGTTATATGAGACAACACGACCGGGGAGGTCGAGGCGAAATAAGGGACCGATACTAGTCTCAGGGTTACATGAGACAACAGGATCGGGGAGGGGAAGGAAACATAAGAGATCAAAACCCGTCCCTGGGTTATGTGGGACAGTCCAATCACGACGATCGAGGCCGGTCAGAAGAGAGACGACTGACCGGATCATCGGGACGCCATTCTCGGGAAAGAGCTCGGATTCCCGACAGAGGGACTGAACAGGGCGGTACCAGGGCTGAACCGAGCAGGGGAGATCGGCGGATGGTTCCTTATGTGCCCATGGCCGACCCTGTTTTGGAATGAGTTGGAGAAAAGATTGGCTGTGGCAGAAGCAAGACCGACGATGGGATCCGAGCCCGAGGCATCAAGACCCATGCCCTTAGACTCGAAATCCCCATTCTCAGCGGCTATAGACCAGGAAAAGGCCGATCCTAAGAAAAAACTGCCACCACTTGAGATGTACAATGGGGCGGGGGATCCCTACGATCACACCAGCTCTTATGAGAGAGTAATGAGATACTACAATCATTCAGAAGCGGGGATGTGTCAGATCTTCGTAACTACATTAAAAAAGGGGGCTAAGCAGTGGATGATGTCGTTACCCCCTAATTGTATACAATCATGTACCGAACTCAGTGTCCGATTCCACGAAAGGTTCGGCAACAACAAGAGGAGAGGCAAAGTGACGGCTTCTCTGATGCAGATCAAACAAAAGCCCGACGAGACGCTGAGCCAGTATGTACAGAGGTTCTGAGATGCAGTAGGAACCATTACTGATCTCAATATGATACAAGCACTGGGATTCTTTACTACGGGGATGGATGTTACCCGTAACAAAAAGATGATGAAAGATGTAATGTTCAATCCCCCGAAAGATCTGTTAGACGCATATGACCGAGCAGAATAGTTCATTGCCATCGAGGAGGCTATGGATAGTTTGATGCCAAGGAATAAGGCTGAGGAAGGCAAAGTGCATGGCGGGAAAGGCGGGGATTATCGACCAAATGTCTTCGACCGAACGAAGCCAAGAGGGGGACAGCCAAACTTGGGCAAACCTCCCTATCAGCCTCGAACAGAGCACAAAACTTACACCCCTCTAAGCACCAATCGCGTCAAAGTCTTGGAGGCTATAAGAAATGAGGAAAGACCAGCTTTTGGATCTTCCGGGCACAGGACGAATAGATTAGGACCCTACTGCCTGTATCACCGTCGGACAGGGCACACCACGAAGACCTGTGCGGGATTAATGGATATGATCGAGTCTAAAGTTCAAAAGGGTGAGTTGACACAGTTTATGGTCGGAAGGGAAGCCAGAGCAAGTAATCCCGAGCCCACCCCCGAGAGAAGGGCAATCCAAGAGAATAATCCCCGGAAGGTCGTGGACGTTATAATAGAGGGATTGGCACACGAGCACATCGGTAAAAGGCGTCGATCCCTGTCGGGTTCGGTCTCAACCTTGACTAATCACCCCCCAATGGTCGATAGACCTTTTCCACGGGCGGTGGTCTCATTTTCCGAAGAAGACTACCTGACGGAAACCGTCGAGCCTCATGAAGGGGCTTTGGTTATCACCGCCCAGGTCGGCCCTGTGGACATGAAGAGGATAATGATCGATAATGGGTCGTCAGTGGATGTGCTTTACAGTCACGCTTATCAGAGGATGGGTCTCCAGGGTCCCAGGTTAGAAGTTGGGTTGGAGTCTCCTTTATATGGGTTCGGGAACGAGGCAGTACCTGTAATTGGAACATTGGAACTGCCAATGGTGTTCGGCACGGCTCCCAGGCAGGTTACTGTACAAGTAAAGTTTTTTGTTGTTCAGGTCGACTCGGCATACAATGCTATTTTGGGACGAACCACTTTGATGGCCTTAAATGCTGTTACTTCCATCCCCCATTTTAAGATGAAGTTCCCTACCGCCGAAGGCATTGGCGAAGTAAAAGGAGATGTAGATATTGCCCGTAAATGCTACCGCCATGCTGTAACATCATCAGCCGTTGGGATCAGCAGACAGAAGCATACTATGACTGTTGATGTGGAACCATATGCCGAGGGAGACACTGAGCCCTTAGCCTCTCCCGCGGAAGGCACCGAAGACGTAGAATTGGTACCGGGTAATAGATCGAAAATGATAAAGATAGGTGTTGGGTTACCAGATACCATTAAGATGGGGTTGGTTCATTTATTGAGGGATTTTGCCGATATCTTCGCTTGGACTCCGCGGGACATGCCCGGGATTGCCGAGGGGGTCACTGTTCACAGATTAGCGGTTGATCCATGCAAGAAGCCCATACACCAAAAAAGGAGAATATTCGCACCCGAGAGGCAGAAGATTATCGACGGGGAGCTAGGCAAGCTTTTGGATGCTGGGGTGATCGAGGAAATTGAATATCCAGAGTGGTTGGCCAACGTCGTTTTGGTTCGGAAACAGAATGGAAAATGGAGAGTCTGCATAGATTACACGGATCTGAACAAAGCTTGCCCAAAAGACTTTTACCCACTTCCACACATTGACCAGCTCATCGACGTCACGTCGGGGAATTCGGTTCTCAGCTTTTTAGATGCTTTCTCGGGATATCATCAGATTTTCATGGCAAAGGAAGATGTTCCTAAGACTGTGTTCATCACTCATCGAGCCATTTATGCTTATAAGAGGATGACCTTCGGTTTGATAAATGTCGGGGCCACATATCAGAGGATGATGAACACGGTATTCCGAAAGCATATCGGCAGAAACATGGAGGTATATGTAGACGATATGATCGTCAAAAACACTCGAACACAGGATCACCTTCGGGACTTGGAGGAATGTTTTGATACAGTCCGCCGGTATAATATGCGCCTCAATCCCACCAAATGCACGTTCGGGCTCGGATTGGGAAAATTTTTGGGCTACTTAGTAAGTAAGAGGGGGATCGAAGCCAATCTCGAGAAGATTAAAGCAGTATTAGACATGCGGTCGCCGAAAAATTTTAAAGAGGTCCAGAGACTTGCGGGGTGCATTGCTGCTTTAAGGAGGTTTATGTCGAGGTCGGCGGAGAGGTGTCTACCCTTCTTTGATACTTTGAAAGGCCCAACGAATGAGAAGACCTTCCGGTGGACCTCAGAATGTGAGGATGCCTTCCAAGGGATCAAGAAATATTTGGCTACGGCACCCTTACTGCAAAGGCCGGTATCGCGAGAACCATTATATCTATACTTGTCCGTCAGTTCGTTAGCTGTTGGTGCAGTCTTGGTAAGGGAAGAAGGGGATGTTCAACGACCGGTTTATTATGTTAGTCATGTGTTGAGAGATGCAGAGGGCCGATATCCGAACTTGGAAAAATGTGCATTTGCTCTGATGGACGCCAGCCGGAAACTTCGGCACTATTTTCAGGGTAGGCTTATCATCGTTTACACAAACCAACCCCTAAAGAAAATCTTGGGAAAACCTGATGCTTCGGGAAGAATGATGTCGTGGGCTGTCGAACTGAGTCAATATAACCTGGAGTACCTCCCCCGGACGGCAATCAAGGGCCAAGCCCTGGCAGACTTTGTGGTCGAGTGCACTTTCCCGGAGGAAGATGTTATCCCTTTTCCCGAGGTTGTTGTGTTGGTAGGGGGCAACCGAACACCGGTTTTTCATGGACAATGTATGTTGACGGGTCGGCCAATGCCGAAGTTAGCAGAGCCGGGATTATCCTAACTAGCCCGGAGGGGTTTAAAGTTCAGCAAGCCATACGATTCAAGTTCAAGGCCACCAATAACGAAGCAGAGTACAAAGCGGTATTGGCAGGGTTACGATTGGCTAAAAGTTTGGAGGTTCGACATTTGATCATCTTCAGCGATTCCCAATTGGTTGTGAAACAAATCCAGGGCAAGTATGAAACCCGAGGCATTAAGATGACCAGGTATTTAGCCGAGGTAAAAAGGATGCTACTTAAGCTCGAGTTTTATGCCATCAACGGCACAGAAAGAGAGGGTAACTCTTCTGCCGATGCTTTGTCCAAACTGGCGGTTACACAGATGGAGGATTTTGGGGGATCGGTGTATCTGGAAGTCCTGACAGAACCGAGTATCAATAGAAATGAGCTTCTCTGCATTGAAAGGTCAAATTACTGGATAACGCCCTACCTAGACTACTTGGCCGATGGGAAACTGCCAACAGATAAGGTAATGGCCAAAAAAATCAAATACCGGAGTTCTTACTTGTGTCTTATTGATGGGGAATTGTACAAAAGAGCCTACTCATCCCCCCTGTTGAAATGCCTAATCCCATCTGAGGCATCTTACGCATTAAAAGAGGTACATGAGGGGATCTGTGGAGATCATATGGGGGCTAAATCGCTGGCATACAAGTTGGTTCGACAAGGAAATTATTGGCCGACCATGTTCCAGGAAGCACGGGGGTATGTCCAGAAGTGTCGGAAATGTCAGATCAGCACCTCGGTTCCCCGCCTACCCCCGGAAGAACTATCATCGATACTATCCCCGATTCCGTTTGCAATCTGGGGGGTTGATTTATTAGGGCCCTTACCCAAGGCGAAGGGGCAGCTCCAGTATGTGATAGTGGCCATCGACTACATGACCAAGTGGGTTGAGGCTAAACCCCTCCGCCACATCACCGAAGATGTTTGTTTGAAATTTCTGAAGGAATCAGAAGTATATCGGTTCGGCATCCCAAGGGTTCTCATTTCTGATAACGGTACGCAGTTTGTAGGGAAAAAACTCGAGGAGTTCTTATCCGATCTGGGGATTCAACACCGAAGGACTTCGGTGGCACACCCTTAGTCAAATGGCCAAGTGGAGGTCACCAACCGAACCCTCCTCAGGGGGGTCAAAAGGCGGCTGGATGAAGTTAAAGGGAGATGGCCCGAGGAGTTACAAAGTGTCTTATGGGCTTATCGAATCACTCCCCGAACTACCACGGGGGATTCGCCATTCAGATTGGCGTATGGAACAGATGCACTAATACCGGTCGAAATCAGATCTTCCTCCTTCAGGGTGTCCCAGTTCAGGGAATTATACAATGAGGAGGGGCTCCGTCTCAATCTTGATTTGTTGGAGGAGGTTCGGGATGCTGCGGTTTTAAGGTTGGCCATTTACCAGCAGAGGACGGCTAAACATTACAACAAAAGGGTTCGGGTTAGAAGATTCGAGGTTGGAAAACTGGTACTTAGAGAAGCCGAGGCCTCGACGCCTAACTGTACAAGGAAGTTAATGCTTAATTGGGAGGGGCCTTATGAAGTCATTGAAGTAGTTAAAGACGGAACTTATCGGCTTCGGGACTTGGAAAGGGGTCGAGATAAAAAATACTTGGCATGCTGGTCGGCTGAAAGGATACTATCAGTAGTAGAGCACTTCTGTTGAGGGGGGGTGGGGGGGGGGGGGGTTATGCGATGTGAATGTATGAACTACTCTGTTATAACAATGTAATTAAATTTTGATGAAGAAAATGCTCATGTTCTTATTATTACATTATCTAATCATTTATGCGTAAGAACCTTTGCAAAGACACCATTGTTGTTTTGTTGGTACGATTTAAACAGTTTAGTAAATCTTACGAATAAGTTACATACATGAAGAAAGATTGTTAACAAGTCAATCTAGGACTCGGGGATTTGCCTCGTCATTAATGTAAAGCAGTTCTTCGTCGGAAAAGGTAAGACAAAGTCATTTCTCATTCAAAGTATAGTTTTTACAATGAAAATTGAGAGTACAACAGGTTAAGGGCGGGGATCTTCAGGAGCTGGTTGGCTTGGAGGCTCGTCTTCCTCGTCCGCATCTTCATCCGAGGAGAAGCCTAAGGTAATCGGGTTCACTCCCGCCCTCGCCACCATGTTTTTGGCAAATAGGTAGCCTTTGTTATACTGGTCCACGACGGCATCGGTCAATTCTTTGGATCTTTTATACTCCTCTATGACCCTGGATCAGTTATCTGCACTGAGTGTTGCTGCTTCGACCCTTAGCTTTTGGCTATCCTCTTTCAGCCGCTTATTGGCAACGTCGGACAGTTGAAGGGCTTCGGATTTCTCGAAGACACTTTTTGTTAGATTTCCAACCTGGACAAGAAGGTCGGCTTCCACCAGGACAGTACACTCGGCTCGCTCCTCCAGAAGGGTAGTCCTTTCTCCTACCACATCGGCTAACCTCCCTTCCAAGGTCTGGTTCGCCGCCCTCTGCTCGGCCAATTGAACTTGCAAAGATTCGATGAGGCCATTGCTCTTATCACTTTGTTCGTGAAGGGTGGAGTGGTCGCGCTGGAGCTGGCTGTGCTCTTGGTGCAGCTGGGTATGTTCAGACCGTAATTCTTGCAGTTCGGATCGGAGTTGATTGATAACTTCGGCCCGATCCGGGTTCTTGGCTTGAAACTTCATAAGCCGGCTGAAGCCTTCTAAAGCCTGAATAGAATAAGATAAGGTTAGTATTCAGTCTTCTAAGCTGAACCACAACGGGAGGAAGAAAGGCATACATACCTGTCCGAGGTGAATACTGGTGGAGTTCACCAAGCTGTTGAGATCCGATGAGTCAAAATGGGGATCGTCTGTCGGCAGGTTGAAGAAGCTGTACAAATCTTTGGGAATATAGGATGAAGGTCCGGTAGGAAAGAAAGATAACTGGGAGAAGGTGGATATGGGGATCGAAGGGAACGATCTGTTTGGGGATGTTCGGGGCGGTGAGGTTGAGGGGTCGGTAGCGGGGGCTCGGTTGGAGGGTTGTGGTTCGGGGGACGTTTCGGCATCTATATGAATTACCGAAGGTGATTTAAGAGGATATGGGTTCTGTACGGGCCGAGGGGATGCATCCTCGTCACCTATGTCAGGAGATGGGGATTTTGGAGGGGAAGGGGGAGGGGGTAGAATGAAATTCAGAGGTTGAACCATAATGGGGTCGGTAGAGGCCGGGGGAGCTCCTGATGATTTAGCCACCTTACGACGTTTATTTTTTCGGAGTTGCTGTTTTTCAAGGTCGGTAAGGTCTAAGGCGTTCTTTTCCAGGGGTGGTGGGTCAGACGGTGTGGGTCCGGCTAATGCAGGATCTTTCACGGGGGGTTCATTTTGTTGACCGGAGAGCTGGGGGGCAGGGGAAGATGTAGCTTCATTTTTGGGATGTTAGGCTGTGTTTTGTAGATCACTACTGAACCAAAAAGAAGAAGGGAAGATTAGAATAAGTAATAAAGGGGCCGAAAAGAGACCAAAGAGAAGGAAAAGTGGGAACTTACGACCGTGATCATGCAGCCACTGCAGATTCGAAAGAAGACTTATATCCCATGGTTCGGTAGGCATGCGCTGGCAGAACCGATCGGACTCTTCCTCCCTGTCTTCGGCAATGTCATCGATAACTGGTTTGTCCGGATTACCCCAGGGTTGCAAGAGGTGAGTATCGAGGCTGGACACGTAGAACCATTTGTTGTGCCAATCTTTATTGCTGGATGGGGGGGCCATCCACGCCCTTTGGTTCGGAAGGCGGTTGAGGGCTCGGAACCCCTGTTCCTTGGTCTTGGTCAGGGTAAAAATGTGGATAAAGTAATCCAGGCTGGGTTCGATTCCGAACTGCTTGCAGGCGACAATGAAACAAACCAGATGTATGTAGGAGTTCGGGACCAGTTGGGCAAGACCGATCCCAACGAAATCGAGGAAGTCGGAGATAAAAGGGTGAAGAGGAAACCTGACCCCATTTCTTAGCACCTGGGTCGAAACGGCAAGTTGAGGGCCGGTAGGTCTCCAATACATTTTCTCATTGGGACGGGGTGCTCGTAAGCAATACTCCTCGGGGAACTGAAACTCAGATTTGAAGCCTTCAATTGCTTCGTTATTGACAGTAGAGGGGGTATTAGCGTGAGCGTATGAGGCGGGATCCTCAAATATCTTCCGGATCTCGAGTTCTCTCACTCTGGTTTTTGACCCAGAAGGGTGGGGTGAGGGGATTGTCGTGGGGGCTGGCCGGAAAGAGTTTGCCTCAGATGACGAAGAAGTTGCAGCCGCTGCACTGGTAGATGAGGCCATTTCAGATCTGTCGACGGGATGTGTGTCGATCGATTGTATGAATACTAGCAAGGGCGGAAGGTTTCGGAGGGGTGAAGAAAAATGGGTTTCAGTAACTCTCTCTCTTCTAGAATACGACTGTTGGAATGACAATTGGTTCGAAAAGAAGGAGTTTTAATCTGTAGCGCGGGACTCTACGAATCAGTAGGTTGACGTGCACGACAGTAAGGGGACGTAAGGCCTGTTTGGTGGGAGAAGGGGGAATTTAAATATGATATTTTGAATTTACCAAGCTCCACTATGATCGGATGTTACTCTCCTATTTGTTTTTCAAAAAAATAGAAGAGTGGGGGGCAATGTCAGGATAAGATCCATTGCGCCCGATATTTCACTTATGGCCCAAGGGTTACTTGAACACCTACATGTAATTGGACCGGGTCATCAGTCCATCTTGGTAGGCCCGAGTATGGACAATGTTTGGTTCTTCTGGTGGAGGTGGGTTGATGGGACGTGATTGACTGTTCCTACCTATTTCCACAGACTGGGTTAGAGGGTGGTTGACCCTAGCTCCTCCCGTGATTCTACCCATGGCGGTTGATGTAAGGGGTAGTCACGTTTCCACTCATGACAGGGTGATGGGACGCCCGGTAATGCATGGGTGAATATACACAGACAATCTCTCCAAAGAAAGGTAAGTTGAATATTTACAAAGTTTAGATATAGAGATATCGAGCATCTTGCATATTCCAGCGTAGTATTTTGGGTCCTCCATTGTGACGTCGTTCACCTGTACTTATCCTCTCACCGGAGCATCCCCGGACGGCCCAAGCCGTGACTAGTCTGTGGGGTGTTAACGGTTCGTTACGTGTGCAGGTACTTCACTGACAGGTGATTTTAGCAAGGGCAAATATTTGGCGTTAAGATTGGCGCTAGAAAGAAGGCCGGGTGTCTGATATCTAAACCACCAGGTCTTTTTCTTACGAAGAACACTCCCATGGCAGAGAGAGGTAGCTCAAATAAGGGACATCAGGGATCTTCCATTGAACCACGGAGGCGAAGCAGCAGGGCCCCCATAGGAGGGAGAGGGGAAGTGGGTCCGTCAGGTCAGAGACAGGAGTATGCCCATTCGGAGCCGGTCAAGAGACGTTTGTTTACTCCTCCCCCGACGGGGAGGCATGATTTTCACAGGGGGGTCCAGAAGAAGAGGTGCCACCATCGAAAAGAGTTTCCTTGCGTGAGCAGACTGAGAAAGACAGGCAATACCGAATCAGGGAGGCAGAGGTTGAATTGCAGTCTCTACAACGTAAGAGCCAAGATTGGCAGGCCCATTTGCGGGATCTATATGAAGAGGGTCCTACCGATACTGAAGACAGCCGAGAGAGGGCAGACACTCCGCAGAGCCGTCCCAGGTCTAAGCAAGGATGGGTTCGACGATCCGAATTCAATGATCGGCACCAGTCTCAGGGCTATACGAGACATCATAACCAGGAAAAGCGAGGAGAGATAAGGGGTCGGGACCAGTCTCAGGGTTATATGAGGCAACATGACCGGGACGGTCGAGGAGAGATAAGGGGTCGGGACCAGTCTCAGTGTTATATGAGACAACATGACCGGGACGGTCGAGGTGAAATAAGGGATCAACACCAGTCTCAGGGTTATATGAGACAACATGGCCGAGACGGTCAAGGTGAAATAAGGGATCAACACCAGTCTCAGGGTTATATGAGACAACATGGCCGAGACGGTCAAGATGACATAAGGGACTAAAACCAATCTCAGGGTTATATGAGACAGCACGACCGGGGAGGTCGAGGCGAATAAGGGACCGATACCAGTCTCAGGGTTACATGAGACAACAGGATCCTAAGAAAAAACTGCCACCACTTGAGATGTACGATGGGGCGGGGGATCCCTACGATCACACCAACTCTTATGAGAGAGTAATGAGATACTACAATCATTTAGAAGCGGGGATGTGTCAGATCTTCGTAACTATATTAAAAAAGGGGGCTAAGCAGTGGATGATGTCGTTACCCCCTAATTGTATACAATCATGGACCGAACTCAGTGTCCGATTCCACGAAAGGTTCGGCAACAACAAGAGGAGAGGCAAAGTGACGGCTTCTCTGATGCAGATCAAACAAAAGCCCGACGAGACGCTGAGCTAGTATGTACAGAGGTTCCGAGATGCAGTAGGAACCATTACTGATCTCAATATGATACAAGCACTGAGATTCTTTACTACGGGGATGGATGTTACCCGTAACAAAAAGATGATGAAAGATGTAATGTTCAATCCCCCGAAAGATCTGTTAGACGCATATGACCGAGCAGAATAGTTCATTGCCATCGAGGAAGCAATGGATAGTTTGATGCCAAGGAATAAGGCTGAGGAAGGCAAAGTGCATGGCGGGAAAGGCGGGGATTATCGACCAAATGTCTTCGACCGAACGAAGCCAAGAGGGGGACAACCAAACTTGGGCAGACCTCCCTATCAGCCTCGAACAGAGCACAAAACTTACACCCCTCTAAGCACCAATCGCGTCAAAGTCTTGGAGGCTATAAGAAATGAGGAAAGACCAGCTTTTGGATCTTCCGGGCACAGGACGAATAGATTAGGACCCTACTGCCTGTATCACCGTCGGACGGGGCACACCACGAAAACCTGTGCAGGATTAATGGATATGATCGAGTCTAAAGTTCAAAAGGGTGAGTTGACACAGTTTGTGGTCGGAAGGGAAGCCAGAGCAAGTAATCCCGAGCCCGCCCCCGAGAGAAGGGCAGTCCAAGAGAATAATCCCCGGAAGGTCGTGGACGTTATAATAGAGGGATTGGCACACGAGCACATCGGTAAAAGGCGTCGATCCCTGTCGGGTTCAGTCTCAACCTTGACTAATCACCCCCCAATGGTCGATAGACCTTTTCCACGGGCAGTGGTCTCATTTTCCGAAGAAGACTACCCGACGAAAACCGTCGAGCCTCATGAAGGGGCTTTGGTTATCACCGCCCAGGTCGGCCCTGTGGACATGAATAGGATAATGATCGATAATGGGTCGTCAGTGGATGTGCTTTACAGTCACGCTTATCAGAGGATGGGTCTCCAGGGTCCTAGGTTAGAAGTTGGGTTGGAGTCTCCTTTATATGGGTTCGGGAACGAGGCAGTACCTGTAATTGGAACATTGGAACTACCAATGGTGTTCGGCACGGATCCCAGGCAGGTTACTGTACAAGTAAAGTTTTTTGTTGTTCAGGTCGACTCGGCATACAATGCTATTTTGGGACGAACCACTTTGATGGCCTTAAATGCTGTTACTTCCATCCCCCATTTTAAGATGAAGTTCCCTACCGCCGAAGGCATTGGCGAAGTAAAAGGAGATGTAGATATGACTGTTGATGTGGAACCATATGCCGTTGGGATCAACAGACAGAAGCATACTATGACCGTTGATGTGGAACCATACGCCGAGGGAGACACCGAGCCCTTAGCCTCTCCCGCGGAAGGCACCGAAGACGTAGAATTGGTACCGGGTAATAGATCGAAAATGATAAAGATAGGTGTTGGGTTACCAGATACCATTAAGATGGGGTTGATTCAGTTATTGAGGGATTTTGCCGATATCTTCGCTTGGACTCCGCGGGACATGCCCGGGATTGCCGAGGGGGTCACTGTTCACAGATTAGCGGTTGATCCATGCAAGAAACCCGTACACCAAAAAAGGAGAATATTCGCACCCGAGAGGCAGAAGATTATCGACGGGGAGCTAGGCAAGCTTTTGGATGCTGGGGTGATCGAGGAAATTGAATATCCAGAGTGGTTGGCCAACGTCGTTTTGGTTCGGAAACAGAATGGAAAATGGAGAGTCTGCATAGATTACACGGATCTGAACAAAGCTTGCCCAAAAGACTTTTACCCACTTCCACACATTGACTAGCTCATCGACGCCACGTCGGGGAATTTGGTTCTCAGCTTTTTAGATGCTTTCTCGGGATATCATCAGATTTTCATGGCAAAGGAAGATGTTCCTAAGACTGCGTTCATCACTCATCGAGCCATTTATGCTTATAAGAGGATGACCTTCGGTTTGATAAATGTCGGGGCCACATATCAGAGGATGATGAACACGGTATTTTGAAAGTAGATCGGCAGAAACATGGAGGTATATGTAGACGATATGATCGTCAAAAGCACTCGAACACAGGATCACCTTCGGGACTTGGAGAAATGTTTTGATACAGTCCGTCGGTATAATATGCGCCTCAATCCCACCAAATGCACGTTCGGGCTCGGATCGGGAAAATTTTTGGGCTACTTAGTAAGTAAGAGGGGGATCGAAGCCAATCCCGAGAAGATTAAAGCAGTATTAGACATGCGGTCGCCGAAAAATTTTAAATATGTCCAGAGATTTGCGGAGTGCATTGCTGCTTTAAGGAGGTTTATGTCGAGGTCGGCGGAGAGGTGTCTACCCTTCTTTGATACTTTGAAAGGCCCAACGAATGAGAAGACCTTTCGGTGGACCTCAGAATGTGAGGATGCCTTCCAAGGGATCAAGAAATATTTGGTTGCGACACCCTTACTGCAAAGGCCGGTATCGCGAGAACCGTTATATCTATACTTGTCCGTCAGTTCGTTAGCTGTTGGTGCAGTCTTGGTAAGGGAAGAAGGGGATGTTCAACGACCGGTTTATTATGTTAGTCATGTGTTGAGAGATGCAGAGGTCCGATATCCGAACTTGGAAAAATGTGCATTTGCTCTGATGGACGCCAGCCGGAAACTTCGGCACTATTTTCAGGGTAGGCTTATCATCGTTTACACAAACCAACCCCTAAAGAAAATCTTGGGAAAACCTGATGCTTCGGGAAGAATGATGTCGTGGGCTGTCGAACTGAGTCAATATAACCTGGAGTACCTCCCCCGGACGGCAATCAAGGGCCAAGCCCTGGCAGACTTTGTGGTCGAGTGCACTTTCCCGGAGGAAGATGTTACCCCTTTTCCCGAGGTTGTTGTGTTGGTAGGGGGCAACCGAACACCGGTTTTTCATGGACAATTTATATTTGACGGGTCGGCCAAAGCCGAAGTTAGCGGAGCCGGGGTTATCCTAACTAGCCCGGAGGGGTTTAAAGTTCAGCAAGCCATACGATTCAAGTTCAAGGCCACCAATAACGAAGCAGAGTACGAAGCAGTATTGGCAGGGTTACGATTGACTAAAAGTTTGGAGGTTCGGCATTTGATCATCTTCAGCGATTCCTAATTGGTTGTGAAACAAATTCAGGGCGAGTATGAAACCCGAGACATTAAGATGACCAGGTATTTAGCCGAGGTAAAAATGATGCTACTGAAGCTCAAGTCTTACGCCATCAACGGCATAAAAAGAGATGATAACTCTTCTGTCGATGCTTTGTCCAAACTGACGGCTACACAGATAGAGGAAAAATTGCATTGAATTGCCCGATTTGGACGGAAACCGAATTGAAACCCGTCAAATTGCATTGAATTGACCGATTTTTTTTTTTTTTATCAAACTGATAACTTGTCTTCTGCGATTTTTTTGCAAAAGTAAATAAATCGAAAGCGGCGCGGTACTCGTATTCAATATTGAATCAGGGATGCACCGACATGCATGAACTAGTGGTGCATCACTTTTAAACTGATTTATTATATTATATTAAAATAATAAATATTAGAATTGGTAACCTCTACTTTAGAAAGAAGATATAATATCATTAGTAAATTAGTATATAACTTATTATAGTTTTTTAGATGAAATTATTGTTAAGTTATTTGTACTCTATGATGTTGTTTTACTTCTTAAAATATTTTAATTTATTATATTTATAATTATATATTGACACGGTGCAATGCAGCGTAGATTTTCCCGCAAATTATATTTGGATACATATTGTTTGTTCCCTGGCCTGGCATTTGTGTATGTATTGTTCCCTTATGCTTGTCAGTATAATTAAGAGTAATAATAAAAATGTTTTTCTTATAATATCTACCCGGAACTTAATTGTTACAATAAGTTTGGATGAATTAATGAAACTGGCCTAGCTAAAATTTTAAACTTTCCTTCTAGTTTGGTGGTGCATGTGTGGTGTATTGAGTCTCTGGATATTCTATATATTGTCACATGCATGCAAATATAGCTTAAATTTATTTCCTCCTTAACAAAAAAGTATTTTTTTTAATACTAATTTTATAGTCTGCATATGATATTCTGATTTTTTACCAACAATTTATTTAGAATAATGTCTATTTAAATTTTAATTATTCGTAACAAAAGGTTCATGAACACAAGATAATCCTATTGTAAAATATATCATATAATTGAGTATGAGAGGGATACCGTTACAACTATAAGTGAATTTCATAATTAAAATCTATAGTTTCATGAGTAAAACTATAATTAGAATATGACACGTACAATTTTAATCATCATCAGATCAAAGATAATAGTCTAGATCTCTCTTTTTACGGAGTTACAATGATTAAATATATATTTATCCTAGTTTTTTTTTTATTGGAATTCTCCCTTAACCTCCTGTTAGGATGTAAATATTTAGATTATAACTCACTATTTAAATATCCTTTAAAGTTAAGTTAGTGGAGAAATAAGGACAAAACTTATCAGGGAGATTTTTGGGACAGCGGGACATCACTATAATATCTTCCTAGTAATTTAATATTAGATGGGGGATGAGGCGGTCAGTCAGAGAGGTGGGTTACTATCAGAGAAAAGGAAGAAGAGCAAGAGATTATTATCTACAAAAAACATCATCACACAAGCGAGAGAGAGAATAGATCATCTTCTCCATTACATCAAATATTAGACCGGAGTACTCCATCTTGGTCACACTCCGGCGCACACCGATATACACAGAGTTATTGCAATACACAACGTGGACACACAAGCACCATTCATACACGTCGGTAAATATCAAAGGGTAGTGATGTACACCACGTGTATGAAGAAACATTGTCGTGTCTCGTTATAAATCGTTATGTTGTATCACTTCCAATATCTTTCTAGTGGATTTCTGGTACATCACCCGTGATTTTTCCCGTATTGGGTTTCCACGTAAGTCATTGTGTTATTATTTTCAGTATTTACTTGATCAAACATCTTTTATTCCAGCATAATTTGGGCTCTCCATTGATGACGCGTTTTGGGCTGACCGACCGGCTGATTTTGGCCCACGTCCAGAATTTGACGCCAACATTGGCGCTAGAAGAATGGCTTTAATGTTTGATTCAAATCGCCAAATTATTTTCGAATAATTTTTATGACCGTTCAGTTATCCGACTGAAGGAGGATATTACATCTAAGAGTTAAGTTGTTAATTTTATTTAAATATGAATATGCGTGCAATATTTGTAGGGAGTTGTTATTAATTCATTCATAAATATTGGGACATCATTGTTAAAATTATTTTATATGTAATATATATTATAATATTCATACGGGACAAGCTTAACTACTTCGGGTTTGGGGTGATGTTTGCTTTTGATAAATATCATATTACAATCTATTTCTTTTTTTTTTATACACTTTATAAATATTTACACCATGTAACATAAGACATAAAAACTCCACTTATCCATACATCTGTACATATACACCTAACCCGTACGAAAAGCTTTTTCTTTCCTTGTAAATGAGAAGCTTTCAGGTACGCTTCATCTATACCAGTCACGAAAGAATAGAGCGGTGAATCGGTGGAAATAAAACGCAGCGAAGGTTCATTACATTTGATAAATCCTCATCTTCACCTTCCTCGGCAGCTTTAGTCTAGCTTGGCAATTTAGGTTGAGCTCGGCGAATTTGGTGACCAAGGTCTCGGTAGTTTGGTGGCGCAACATGAACTCGACAACAGTTGCTCGGTAGTTGGGTCTCGAGTGTGGCTCAGTGTAGCTCGGTGGCTTGGTGTGGCTCGGTAGCCTGGATTAGTGGCTCAGTGATTTGGATCTTCTACGTTTGGCTAGACAGTGAAGCTCGGCAGCAGCAGCTCGGCGCTTGGTTTTGGCAACTTTAATGCTAGCTAAGCAGTGTGTAGGGTGGCAGTGGGGTGGTCGGAGGTCCGGGGTCGGTGCTCGGGGAGCTCTTTGCTCAGTGTTTGGGACAGCGTTTGGCCAGAGGGGTTGCGGCTCGACTGCAGCCCGACAGTCCGTTGTCAAGTCCGACGGCTTGGTGGTCAGTCTCGACGGTTTGGGTGCGGCTCTACTGTCCTGGTAGGGAGTCGGCGGTTTCTGCCAATGGCATGGTAGCAGCCCGCGCGGGAGCTCGCAATTGGTGGTTATCTTGGTAGTTCTACCTCGACAGGGGCTCGGCCTCGGTGAGATTTTGGGGCGTCTCGACATCTCGCAGTCAGTCGAGTGAGTCGAGGTCGACACCTCGTGGTATTCTCGACAGCTCGGGGTCGGTAATGGGATGGCTCGTCGGCGGTAGGCGATGATCGGCTGTTAGGTGGGTGGTTTGAGCTCGGGACGGTTCGGCAGTGGCTCGGGGGCCGCTTGACAGGGGTTCGGCAGTAGCTTGGTATAGCTCGGTAGTAGCAGCGGCTTGGTGTGCTCCGATAGTAGCTCAGTGGTGGCAGTAGCTTGGTGATGCTCAGCAGCTTGGCGGGAGCTCGGTGATTGGCTTGAGCAGTAGCTCGGCAATAACTTGATATAGCTCGGTAGTAGCAGCAGCTTGGTGTGCTCCGATAATAGCTCAGTGGTGGCAGTAGCTTGGTGATGCTTAGTCTCGGCAGCTTGGCGGGAGCTCGGTGATTGGCTTAAGCGGTAGCTCGACAGTAGCATCGTATAGATCGGTGGTAGTAGCAGCTCGGTGTACTCGGTATTAGCTTAGCATATCGGGCAGTTGGTGTTGGGTGGTCGGCAATTTGGGTCTGGGTTGGCCTCAGCGGGCTGGTGATGCTCGGTCTCGGCAATTAGTGCTCAAAAATGGGTAAGTTGGTGAGAAGATTGGAGGAGCGAGAGGCTGGTAGAGGAAAAAGGCTGAAGGAAAGAGAAACTTGGATGAGAGAGAAAGAAAAAGAATTGAAGAGGAGGAGAGAGAAAGAGTTGGCGGAATAAAATTATACATATAGAAAAACAAATTCATAATAGTAGGTCGGGAGGGTAGTGTGGTGTCAACGACATGGCAAAATGTATAGTAAACAGATACATGGGAATGGGTTCAGTTCATGGGATTTTGGGCAATAGAACATTATTAAGAATATCTTTACATTAATTAGATATTATGTTTAGGAGAGGTGGTCACTGAAGGTGTTATATATACAGGAAGTCAGAGATAAGACACAAGATACTACGCAACACAAGATTAGGATGATTGTGGTTACTGTTATCAGGAGAAATAAGGGAGGAGAGAGAAATATCACAACAAAACGTTATTACACAATCAATTCACAAACACTAAACCCACATGCTACATTTTTAGATTTTTCACAGCAAGGGTGCAATGGCAGCTGTAGAGCAGGAGAAATTTTTTTTGTGGCAAAGGCACAGTCGAAAATCAGGAGCAACGCGGAGGCTGTGGCAATATTGGGGAAGACAGCAAAATCACAAGGGGAATAAGGAAGCAATTTTCAGTTTCATACCAGTACAGTAGTTTCATGGCGGAGACACTTGTGTAAAATAACAGTAGCACAAATTCGAGATATCTTTACGGAGGCATTGCATAGTAGGACGCAACAGTGCCAAACCAGAAGTGCAGTGGTGGTACAAGCAACAGGGTGGTGGCGGAAAAAACAAAAGAGAGAGACTCATTATCATATGGAGTATAGTCACAATCTAAGCAATCAAAGATCAACAGGACATTCAATCATTTCAGTTGGCGGCATCACGACACTATTATCATAACTTACTACTGAAGATTTGATCAAAGTATGGCAGAACATGAAGATATAAGGCGACTTCTCTCTTTCAGAGATATAAGGTGATCTCTCTTGAAGATGCAAAACCGGTGCAAGGCCTCTCGAAAGGTCGGGAGTGTCACCTTGGTGATGTAAGGATGGGGGGAGACATAAGGAAGCCCGAATCTCGAGCTGACACAATGGAATCAGGTCGGACAACATACATTCATTTACACATACATTCATTAATGCATACATGGGTGACTGACATGATGATATAAACTGACATCTTTTCCAAATTACATATCTGTTTCATATTATATTATGACGTTATAAGGTCAGGCCAGCCTCCCTTGTTTCCCTTGGGATATAGGAGCACTGCTTTAGAAATTTGACAGGTCTCCGTATTTCGATCTGGCTGGGGGGCAATAATGACAGTCATTCTTAATTTTCTATATGGACCGGGACGGTCGAGGTGATATAAGGGGTACCCACCAGTCTTAGGGTTATATAAGGCACGACCGGGATTGTCAAGGTGATACAAAGGGAACAAACCAGTCTCAGGGTTATATGAGGCTTGACCGGGACGGTCGAGACGATATAAGGGGCACCCACCCACCTCAAGGTCATATAAGGCATGACCGGGACAGTCGGGATGATATAAGGGGCACACACCCACCTCAGGGTCATATGAGGCATGACCGGGACGGTCGGGATGATATAAGGGGCACACACCCTTCTCAGGGTTATATGAGGCATCAACGATCAGTTTGGGTTCGAACAGTATAGTTCAACCAGTTTGGGTTCGATCAACTTCGGTTTGTCCCGATCAGTTTGTGTTCGATGAACTTCAGTTTGGCTCGACCAGTTTGACCTCGGCAAGTTGGCTTTGGCCTCTACCGCGATAGTTTTGTAGTTCAATCAGTTTGTGTCCGATCAGCTTCAATTTGAGTTCGATCGACTTCAGTTTGGTTCACCCATGTTGGGTTCGGTCAGCTTCGGTTTGTCTCAATCAGTTTGGGTTCGATCGGCTTCAATTGATATGGTTTGCCTAGTTTGGGTTTGGTCAATTCTTTTGTTTAAGTTCAACAGTCTGGTGGGTTCAACATTTTTGAGGTTTGATAATGTGTGTGATGGGTCCGTTGTCATCAATAAAGAGTTCAGTTCAAACATATGAGTTCGAAAATTTGAGCCTGTTCAACAGTTTTGGGACGATTCCAAAGTTTTGGATTGATTCGGCTCGACAGGTTCACCTCACAGTTTGTTCGGTAGGTTCACCTCACAGTTTGTTCGGCAGGTTCACCTCACAGTTTGTTCGGCAGGCTCACCTCACAGTTTGTTCGGCAGGTTCACTTCAAAGTGTGTTCGGTAAGTTCACCTCACAGTTTGTTCGGCAAGTTCACCTCACAGTTTGTTCGGCAGGTTTACCTCACAGTGTGTTTGGTAAGTTCACCTCACAGTTCGTTTGGCAGGTTCACCTCACAGTTTGTTCGGTAGGTTCACTTCACAGTGTGTTCGGTAAGTTCACCTCACAGTTTGTTCGGTAGGTTCACTTCACAGTGTGTTCGGTAAGTTCACCTCACAGTTTGTTCGACAGGTTCACTTCGCAGTTGTTCGTTGGGTTCAAAAATTCGTGTGGTTGGTTTTGCAGTTGATGGGTATGGTGGGCCTTTTGTATTACTCTCCTATTATAAGCTTTTATAACAGGAGAGTGGGGGGCAATGTTGGGATGTAAATATTTGGACTATGACTCACCATTTAAATATCCTTTAAAGTCAAGTTAGTGGAGAAATAAGGACAAGACTTATCAGGGAGATTTTTGGGGCAGTGAGACATCACCATAATATATTCCCGGTAATTTAATATTAGATGGGGGAATAGGTGGTCAGATAGAGAGGTTGGTTACTATCAAAGAAAAGAAAGAAGAGCAAGAGATTATTATCTACAAAAAACACCATCACACGAGAGATTATTACTTGTGTTATATTATCTGATCTATGTAGCGGACCTAATAACATTCATGATTACGAAAGATATACACATAATATATTCCTCTCTTTCTCTATTCACTTTCTCTAGGCTAGCTTATCTCTTTATTTCTCGTGGAGTAACGTTCTCGTTAGTATGAATCAAGGGAATTGTTCCGACCTCTAATGTCCATATAAATGATACAACGAGCATAAATACCTTCTTTAATTTTTATTCTGAAGATTTGAATATATTTATTTCTAGGAGATCTACCTCCACTTGCAAATTTTTTTTATGAAAAAACTCAATTTATTCAAGTAAGGTTGACATGTGTTTCTTTGCTTAATAGGACTCCTTAAAAGTATTGTTGCTAATCAAGTTATTAATAACCGTACGTAATAATTCCTCACTTGCAAAATTCTTGAATCTCACTTTTTAAATCAAACAGTTCCATCAAATTTAGTATGATAACTAAGATAATATAGATGCACATTTAAGGTTTTCAGTAACACATACCAAAATGTGTAGCAAATGTGAGAAGCCACTTGAAGGCCTTATAGTAATCACCATACACGATTGTGGTGTTGTGGCTCTCTTATTTTAACTTTTCGAATGCTTTCTGCAAATGTTCATTATGATACATTGCAAGGTTGTTTAGTTCTTTTAAGCAATGTTGGTCATCATAAGCGGCCAAGTTATTTGTTTTGAATGCTGTTAGGTAAAATAGGCATATAACCAATTGGAAAATTTCCAGGAACGATGATTCTGGGAGCTCCAAGTTGGACAACTCTCTACAATCAATTGAAGAAAAATAATGTAAGCTAAAAGAATATACTTGAATCACTTGAAATTGAATTTAGTAACCTAAAATAAGTAATTTAACTCTACAATATATATTTTTACAGTGTTGCTATACATAACGACAAATTTATGTCAATATTAAACACCGACATATATAGATACATAAAATAGGAGAATACAAAAAAAGACTCACATATTATTATTATATTTTTTATAGTTTCACTTTAGTTGCTGTAATCTACATTTAACATAAAATTATTTGATTTTTCTTTACTTAGAAAAAAATGTGAGTTTTGTCGAAAACTTACTCTAGCAGCATTGATGATGCCTTGGACAACATCTGGCACCATACTCCGAACCTCATCAAAGGTTTTTCTTTGTAATAAGGCGTAGTTGTAGTCATTACCTCCTATCTCTCCAACCATAAAAAGGGAGTTTTTAAACTTTTTGGTGCAATCTGTCAAAAAATAAATAAAAATGATTCAATATCTGACTAAAAAAATATATCATAATTAAGAGAAACATGCATAATATTTATGAAAAAGTTTTGTGCTTAGTCATTTTAATGACAAACCTGTATTTGTCTTGCATAGAGAAGTAAAATGTGTAGACATCCAACCACGTTGTACATCGAGAGAACTATTAGTTGCTGGATTTGTAAAATTTTTTTTTGTCAAAGCCTACAAAGAGAGAACAGTTGCACCAGCACCCGCAAAGTTTGCTCCATTCTCAAAGTTTGCATTGACATTCTTGTAGGGATCGAGAAACGAAAGACCAGTTGCCCATGCTGTGAAATTATGATTTAATTTGTAAATTGGTAAAGATTGGTTCTTTCTTTTTGCTTCCAAGGGAGCCTCATGTTATAAACCTGAATGGGAATATTATATATATAAATATACTTATCTGAAGTGAACCAAACTGAAAGAATTAAATATGTCAAGGCTGGTACTTGGTACTATGTCCTTAAAACAAATTATGCCCTCCTTATAAGTGCTTAGAGTTAACGGTATTTGTCTCCCATGATACAATGGCAACATGTGTTCTAGCAGTACTACAAATAACACACACATCGAACCAAAGAAATACTCTGAACTCTCTCTCAAATAACTTATGAAATATGAAGACTAGAATGCTTGATGATTTGAATGAATTAAGTGTCCCAAATGGTTGCCTCCCTAGGCTATTTATAGGAGGGTTTAGTGACCCTTCAGTTGGGTCACAACCCTTGTGAACGGTCACAACCATTGCGAACTATCACAACCATTGCGAACGATCACAACCATTGTGAAATGGTACAGACGAAGAAGCATGACTTTTTGAATGGGAGTGTCCTTACGGACAAAAAGCCATAACCTTTCAGATGAATCACAACCTTTGTGAAAGGGTACAGACGAACGAGGGTGTCTACTCGGATCGAGCAGACACAACTCAAAACCCAAAACGACACAACCTTTTGATATTTTTCATTCACTTTAAATTTGGCTCAAACTTTAACAATCCCCCACATGAATAAAATTGACTGTCGGCCTTATGCAAATGTTATGCAGACTTTAAGAGAGAGACAAAATTGAAAATCATCTGTATTGAGAGAGGTGGCTTTTGGCTTTGAACCTTCCCTTGTGAAAGACTATCGGGTTTATTGGTTGTCCAGTGAACATGATGTCTTGAACTATCCAACCGTTTGTGTAAACCGAGACAATAGAAATTTACACAGAATCTTTCCAGACATTATTTGGTTCTCATGATTTTGTTCATTTCGGCCCCGAATAATCCCGAATTTATGAGTGCTGTAGAGAAGTATAGCCTTATCATTCTCATAGAATTGGCCTAGTTCACACTTATATAGGTGATTTCTTAATAAGACTATGTCATACCCCACTTGTTTATCAAGATTTAAGAATTATTAAAAACATAGCTTATCCTGAAACCATTATAGGTATCACTATCTTGTATCATAGGAACGAGCAGAAGAAATTAATTTCTTCATAGTGATTTGGTTGAATCATTCACAATTTAGTTGTCCATTTGAACCTAGATCTTGGGATCTCCAATAGTCAACTAGGTTGGGTTTTCATAATGACGATTCTTATTTTATAGGCTTTAAACCCATTCCTTTCGATGTTAATTTTACTTTCTCTCTAGTCAAACGGATCTATTATATTCTCTTTCGACTTTTTGTACTCAATAGACATAATGTCATTCGATAGTAATTGTTTTATGATATTATGTCTACAATGAATATGTCTAAGATGAATATGTCTAGACTTACCATTATACATGTGACTGTAACGACCCCGAAATTCGATCCATATTCTTACCTTAAATTTTGTATTTATGATACATTATCTTTCTTACGTCCAAATTTCGGTTTGTTAATATATCTTTAACCACCTTAATTGATCCATTATCTGATATTTAAAATCATCAATTATCAAAATTCTCATATAATTTTTTTTTTCTTTTTCTCGATTCCATCGTTGTATTAAGATATTTGGATATTTAGAATCCTTACATTTTGATCCTAGTCCCTGGATCGCAACCTTTACTTTTTCTTTCTTTTTCACGTATTATAAAGCTCATCATTTAAGATTTACTATTATTTACTTTCATAAAAATATTTCTTGTTGCGTCATTTGTAATCCAACATATAATAATTTCTATCGTACAATTTTCCTGATCAATCACAGTTCATAATTGAACTTCTATCATATCCATGTTCAACTTATATATATGTACAATTCATCACAGTAATTTAACAAATTCCACACATTGAATTATAATATTCACAATATAACAATCACGTTTTCTACCTTCTAGGTACTTCATCTCAAACTTAATCCGATATTCTTGAAACTTATTTCTTTACCCTGCAAAAGTTTATTTTAACAAGTAATGAGCACAACGGCTCAGCAAGTTCAACAGTTTATATTTCACATAGCACATACCTTAACATGCTTGGTGTGTGTCATATATCATGTGCTTGTGCATCAAATATAGCAATATATCTCATATCGTTGCACAAAGAACACATTGTGGTCATATTAAACACGTATCACATGGCACATAATTTGTATGCATTTAAAACAAGAATTTCATATCATAATAGTTCAACATTTAACATAAAAGGGACTGAAGAACTTGCCTGACGTCCAGTTATTTAAATTGTTAGCTCAAACCCTTAACTCGATCAACCTATGATCATAAAATAATCATAAAATAATTATTTATCTTCTTATGATATTAATTTACTTAATTAATATCATCTTTGGGCCAATTATTAATTTATATGGTTAATTATATTAACCTCGTTTCTTAATAAATTAATTTAACTCGATATTAAATACATTCCCTACGGACAACCTGGCTCACCGGATAAAATTTAGCATTTTCGGTTGTCCGAAAATTTTATTTAATCATTTTTTAACTTGTAACCTTATTAGATTAATATTTAAACATTTAAATATTAATCCCCAATATTTAATATTTAATCAAAAATATTAAATTTAAAGGCCAAATATCATTTCTATATTTTTAGTATTTTTCTATAATTTTCTATGATTTTTAAACAATTTTTAAACATTTATTTAATTAAAATCACTTTCTGGGGGCATTTTGGTAATTTCCGCGGCTTTGGGACATAACCGGAATTTTTCGGAAAGTCCAGGGGCATTTTCGTCATTATCGCGCTTCTAGGGACTCATTCGGTATTTCTCGGAAAGCCCAGGGACATTTTCGTAATTTTCGCGGCCTTGGGGACACGGTCGGTATTTTTTGAAAATGCCAGGGGCATAACGGTAACTTCCGGCGTTGCCGTCGGCCGTGCATGGCGCGCGGCCCCCTTGCCGAAGCCAAACGACGTCGTTTAGCTTCTGCTTCTGGAAAATTCTTCCGCGCATGGTGCGGCCCGTCTCTCCTGGCTCCAAAACGACGTCGTTTTGGTCCAGTTTCGGAAGAATTCATCCGCGCAATGTGCGGATCTCCTTTTCTTTTCTCTTTCCAGTTTTTCTTCCGTCAGCCAACAATTAGCACAAATTACACCATTTTGAACAAATTTTTCACCACAAAATTGCTCCAAACATTATATAATTCAAATAATTGCTCCAAACATTATATAATTATTCTAATTATTTTCTAATTTTTTCACAACAATAATTTATCAAAAATAAATACAAAATAATTCAAATAATTTAATTTATATCTTCATAAAAACATGAAAAACCTTCCTTGAAACTTGCTAATTCCTCTCCTTGGTGGCTATGGAGATTTCTGGCGATTGGAGGTGGTGACTTTCGGTGGAGAGAAAAGAGAGTGTTTTGTTTTCTTTTTGCATACTTCTTTTGCTTTTTCTTTCTTTTTTTCTTGTTCCTTCTTTTCTTTTATAGTTCCACAAGTCTAACCAAATTTTGGACTAAAAAAATTAACCACCGACTTAAGCATCAACCGGATAAGCCACGCATGAATTTTTTTTTCTTTCTCTCGAATATTCCAAATTTAGCATGCAAATAAATTATTTTAATACATTACGTAATTATTACGTGTAATAAATATGTTATATAATGTATATAAAATATTTATTTTAATTCATCAAAAATCATAACATGATTTATAAATAATATTAACACCCTTTTTGGGTACTTTTTTAGATAAATTTTGTACACGCATAACGCCATGCTTGTAATTAAATGAGGTAATTTATACCTCCGAAAATCATAAAATAATTCATATAATATATAAAAATTATTTTTCGTAATTTTTCACTTCGTTACTTGGACAACATGTTACATTAATATGTTCGCATTTCTGAAATATTATCTTTCATAAAAGTCATAATCATTCCATTATACATAAATAAAATTTTTAATAACTTAAAACATTCCTTTTTCTTATTTATTATTTAATTTCTTTAATATTCACATTAACTTTCCTTATATAAATTATATAATTTAATATTTTATAATTTATATAATTACATTATTCCTTTTTAAATAATTTCCATTTTACACAAATACAATTTAAAAAATTTTCTTCCACCCTTAATTATATTTAATTCTCTTATATAAATTATATAATTATTCTTATATAATTTATATAATTATTATTTCCTTCATACAACATTTTAATTTCCTTATATAAATTATATAATTATTATTATATAATTTATATAATTACATTTCTTCTCAATTAATTTCTAAACTTCTTTCAAAATTCTTGATTAAATTTAAGATCAATAATTATAATTTTACTAACTTCCTCATTACCTTTTTATTCAAACTTGGATTAATTTAATTATTAATCCCTTAATTGCCATAATTAATAATATTTATAATTATAACAATTAAGTATAAACACACACACACACACACACACACACACACACACACACACACACACACACACATATATATATATATATATATATATATATATATATATATATATACATATTTAATTCATATTTCTTACATTTTCATATAACCTCATTTAAAACATAATTTCTGCATTTACATAATAATTTAATTGTACAATTTATTGTACATTTATCTGACATTTTTCTTATCCTTCATAAATTGTTTTTAAACAACTTATTTACTTTTCAATTTTTTTTCTAAACCAACACAAATCATCACCATCTCTATACAAATTTAATTTATCAATTAAATCATATCACATACCTTAAATCACATAATATAATAATTAATTTAACAACCTTGATAATTTTATCAATTAAATTCTCATTTAATATTATTAAAGAAATCCTGGAAATTCGGATCCTCACATTACTCTGTGCCCTTCCAATTACTGATTAACTATCACAATGGATACAAACAGTCGGCACAGGTTTAGGCCATATGGGAATATCTTTTAAAAAGTGACGAAGCCACTCAATTTCTTCTCCAGCCTTATCCAATGCAATAAACTCAGATTCCATCATTAATCGAGCTGTGCATGTTTGTTTAGAAGATTTCCATGATACTGTTCCTCTACCTAGTGTAAACACAAAACCACTAGTGGATTTAGAGTCTTTTATATCCGATATCCAATTCGCATCACAGTATCCTTCAAGTACTGTTGGATATCTTGAGTAGTGTAATCCAAAGTTTTGAGTGTATTTTAAATACCTTAAAACTCTTATAATAGCTTTCCAATGATCTTGTCCTAGATTGCTTGTAAATCTACTCAATTTATTGACAGCATATGCTATGTTAGGACGTGTACAATTCATGACGTACATAAGGCTTTCAATTATTTGTGCATACTCAGGTTGTGATATGCTCTCTCCTTTATTTTTAAACAAGTGTAGAGTTATATCTACCTATGTTCCCACAAGATTGCAATCGTATTGATTGAATTTCCTGAGTATTTTCTCAATATAGTGTGATTGTGATAACATTAACCCATCCGATGTTTTAGAAATTTTAATTCCTAATACTACATCGGCAACACCCATGTCTTTCATGTCAAACACATTATTTAACATTCTTTTTGTAGTTTTAATGATTTCATTATTACTACCTATAATGAGCATATCACCTACATAAAGACAAATAATAACAAACCCTTTCTCAGTGTCCTTGACATATACACATTTGTCACACTCATTTAGCTTGAAATCATTTGACATCATATTGCTATCAAATTTTTCATGTCATTGTTTAGGTGTTTGTTTTAATCCATACAAGGACTTCACAAGCCGACAGACTTTCTTTTCTTGTCTTGGAACAATAAACCCCTCTGGTTGTTCCATGCAGATTTCTTCTTCTAAATCACCATTCAAGAAAGCTGCTTTTACATCCCTTTGATGTATCTCTAAATTGTATATAGTTGTAATGGTTATTAACATCCTAATTGAGGATATTCTTGTACAGGAGAATATGTATCAAAATAATTCAAACCCTCATTTTACGTGTATCTTTTGATTACAAATCTTGCTTTATATTTATATATAGATCCATCTGTTTTCATTTTCTTCTTGAATATCCACTTGTATCCAAGAGGTTTAGGGCCTATTGGGAGATCTACTAATTCCCACATATGATTGTGCAGTATGGATTCTACTTCACTATTAATAGCCTCTTTCCAATATGGAGCATCGGGACTCTACACCGCTTCTCTTTAACGGGAAGAAAACAGAAGCTCTCATATAAAGCGCCCAGATCTGAAGAAGAAAACTAAAGATTTTTGGAACACTGAAAAGAATCTTGCATCGCTACTGAGTTCTTCAAAAACTTATGTTAAACGTAACTCAGTAGCACACCCAAATTTACACTACTCGAGAAGAGTTATTAGTGAACTAGAGTATCTAAGTCTGTTAGACTTATAGAGTTCTTAGTGAACTAGAGTTCCAAGACTGTTGATCTTGAAGGAATCTTAGTGATTCAGAAATTGTAAAAGTATCCTGAGTGGATTTGCTGCTTGAAGAGCAGATCAGTGGAGTAGGAGTCTTGTGAACTCTGAACCACTTAAAACCTGGTGTCTTTCATCTTATTTTTTTAACTACTACATCTGTCATATAATTGCTTGTTGAATTATTATTTTAACAAATCAAGAAGGGATAACTAAATCATATTCCGCTGTGCTAAACAAATTAATTAAGAATTCATTATCTCTTAAAAGCAAAGAAAAAAAAAGTTTTAAAGAATCTATTCAACCCCCTCTTCTAGATATCTTTCGTGTCATTGGGAACTAATAATTAGTATTAGAGCAGGTTCTCAGATTTGAAGCCCTACAAACTTGAGTAGATCTAATGGCACACAACAAGAACGGATCAAAACTCGGTGGAGGTAACAAACCACCAATGTGCAATAAAGAAAAATTTGCTAATTGGAAAGTTTGTATGTAGGCTTACATGGATGCAATAGACGATGAGCTGTTCGAGACATTACTCAATGGGCCATTCATACCAATGAAGCTTGTTTTAACAATTGAAGATCTAGACAAGCTAGTAGCAAAGAAAAGAGAAAAATGGACCGACAACGAAAAGAAGGACATTCAAAGAGATAAAAAGGCCAAAAACATCCTATTTCAATCTCTAGATGATGAGCTGTTCGAAAATGTTGTCAACTGTAAAACAGCTCAAGAAGTCTGACAGACTCTGTTGATCATACACGAAGGAACAGAAGAAGTCAGAGAGAATAAACAATCACTGCTTATTCAGCAGTATGAAATGTTCACCCACATTTCAGGGGAGAACATTATAAACACCTATGAGAGATTCAACATGTTGCTAAATTCTCTCAGATCGTTTGGAAAAGTCTATCCAAACAGAGATCTCATCATCAAATTCATGAGATCTTTGCCAAGCAAATGAGATGCCAAAACCACAACCATCAGGGAGTCAAAGAACTTGCACGAGATGACTGTACAACAGCTATATGGAAATCTTCTCACCTACGAGCTGGAGCTGAATCAGAGGGCAGAGACCCTATCTGAGGGAAGAAAGAAGGAGAAGAACATTGCTCTTAAAGTTTCAACCTCAGCTCATAGAAGAAATCTCAAGGATAATTCTGATTCTGATAATGATGAATCAAATGATGATGAAGGTGCTGTCATGCTAGTTAGTCAATTCAAAAGATTCATCAACAGGAACAGACCTCAGAAGCTCAGAAGCAACAACAGCAAGGAGCCAACAAATGACCTTTGCTACAACTACAAAAAGCCAGGTCATTTCATTGTTAAGTGTCTTAAACCCTTAAAAGAAAAACTGAGGAGGGATAGAACAAAAGCAAATCCAAAAAGAGAATTTAAGAGCTTTCACAAGCAAAAGAAGAAAGACAAAAGCTTCATAGCTGAAGGCTCCTGGAGTGACTCAGAAGAAAAACTAAACTCTGGGTCAAGTGACGATGAAGAGCCACAGAAGGCCAACCTATGTTTAATGGCAAATGAGGAAGGATAAATCAAAGAGAAATTCAACATAGATGAGGTATTTGACTTTTACTCTCCTGAATTAAGCATTGATGACCTTAAAGAAGGCATGCACGACTTAATGGTAGAACTACACAAATACATGAAGATGTTTAGAAGGCTATCTAAAGATTACTCTCATCTAAAAGAAGATAAAGAGAAAATTAGCATAAAAGTAGAAGCCACACTTCAAACTGCTAAACTGCATTCTAGTCTTGAGACTGAGAATGAAAAGTTAAAAAGGAAAATTGAATTAAGTACTCAGAAAGAGTCTTCACTAGTTTCTAAAATTCAGGAACTAGAAAAGATAATTTCTATATGGAACAATTCAAGTTTGTCTATGGACACCATGATCTCAAGCCAAAGAAATGCGACTGACGGATCAGGATTAGGTTTTGATAATTCTTTCTCAGAGCCTAATATGGAGAATTCAAAGGAAATAAATGAAAGCAAATCCTTTAATCCTAATAAAGGAATTGTGTTCATCAAATTCTCATATTCAATCCCTCCCAGCTGTCCACAATATGTTAATCTTGCTATCATATTAGTCAATAAAACTCGTACTGGTCTGGGGTTCAGAAAACTAAAAAACAAGTCAACATATGTAACTGAACCTCAAAAGATCATAAAGTCTAGCAAAACTTACTTTACGAGCCATCCTTACAAAAACCGTAGAATTTATTATCACTCTACGAAATATGAGAATCGTAGAGTAGCATGGAAGCAGAATGTAGATCAGCTCAACCGAAGGACTTTGAGCAATTATAATTCTCACAAGTCATGGACAAACAGGAATTCACATATATACATACGCAATCGTCATATCAATCATAGTTATGATTTATCAGGTTATCATTATCATAAACTGCAAATATCTAAAATCAAACAAATCTGGGTCCCAAAAGGTACTAACAAAATAGGACCCAAGCAATTGTGGGTACCAAAATGAAGAGTGGTTTGTTATGCAGGTAAAGAGATCCATCTAGTATCTTGATAGTAGATGCTCAAGACACATGACAAGAGATAAAGCTCTTCTGACAGACTACAAGGAAAAGGATGGTCCTGCAGTCATCTTTGGGGACAACAATTTAGAAAAAATCAGAGGATATGACTTAACTAGAAATGGTGCAATATCTTTTAGCAAAGTTGCTTATGTTGAAGGAATAAAGCATAACCTGTTAAGCATCAGTTAACTATGTGATAAAGGGCATCAAGTCACTTTTCTCAACAACCAATGCCAAGTTAGAGATTTAAAGTCTAACTCTCTAAAGCTAGTATGTAATGACCGAGAAAATTACGAACCCAATTTTTTTTTATTTAATTATATCCATAAGAAAATATGAGGTGTGAGGTATGAAGTATGTGATAAGTTGTATGATGAGAGGTATTAAATTAGTTAATTAAATTAATTAACTAAAGAAGGAAAAAGATTTCGAGAGAAGCTTATGTGATGAAATCACAAAGCTTGAATGTTGGCCTTGTATGGCAATTAAGAAGATTTATAGTAAACAAGTTAATTACTTGTATGAATAATGAGAAAGAAGAAGCAAGTGAATTATTTAAGACAATCCAAGGTGGGAATAATTGTTTGTGTATGGTTAACTATATTATAAACCCAATTTGATGATAAGGGTTAGTGAATGAATTAAATTAATCAAGTCAAAGTACTTGTATTAATATGTGTTAGGGGTTCATTAAAACAAACCCAAGAATTTGTAGGTAATAGTGTTATGTAAGCTAATTTAATTAAGGAGTCCAATGGACTTATAAATAGCAAATCTAATTAGATTATATAATAAGTCCAAATGATATATTAAACTAGTTCCAATAATCTAACCTAGTAGCCTATATAATTTAATTAAACATTTATCCATGTAATTAATTAAACTAGCACAATGCTTGTTTTAATTAAATGTAACATAGATTATTTAAATGTTAGCCCAATGTGATAAATAAATTGAGCCCAAACAAATTAAATGAATGAGCCCAACTTATTTAATACCTAAGTCCAAAGTGGAGCCCAATAGGAAGTCAAAATGTTGGTCAAACATTATATATAGGTATATATATCAATTGGTGTATATATGAATAATAAAGGTAATAAAAAAATAAAGCAAAAATGGGGGATTTATCCCATTTTGCTGAGATTTAGGGGGCCCCACTTGGGGTTGCTTGATTTTCCAAGTTGCTTATAATTTACTCCTTGTCATAGTAGGTGAACAACTAAGGTCAATCACAATGTCAATCAACCTAGTCATTCATGCAATAGTAAGCACCAATTAGCCTTAATTTGACCAACATTGGTTGATTAGGAGAATTGATGATGGTTTAGTAGATGACTATAAATAAGATACTCCACACAAGTATTATGTTGGTTGGTTCATTTGCTAGAGATTTCAAGAGTGAAAAGAGAGAGCATTTGAGAGCTAAAGAGAGAAATACTTGTAAGTTGAGAGGAAAAAGCTAGAGAGCTTGTGAGCTAGTGTGCTAATGGTTCACTCAAGAAGGAAGAAGAGGCCTAGCAAGAAGAAGATCTCCATAGAAGGAACTATGAAGGTTGAAAAGTGTTCTAACCCTTCCTTAGTTAATTTCTATGGTCTATATATGTTTTAATCGGTCAAAAAGTATTTTTAACCGATCAAAAGTTATTTTGATGATCTAGAAGTCTAAAACTATGATATATAAGTATATTCATGGTTTGATATAGTTAAATCATGTTTTGGTATGAGCGGTATGCATAAAAATGCAAGAAATGTCTATATTAAGCTTTACCGGTAAAAACCTAGGTAGCTATATGGTATTTAATGTTGTAGTTTGAAATGTACAAGTTGGAAAAATAATTTTTATGACTAAAAGGTTACCTCTATGAGTTTTTAAGAAAACCCAACTTGAATCTTTCAAAAATATGGAAAAATAAAGAAGTTATGAATTTGTCCTCAAAGCATGTTGATTTTAAAACCCTAGGTTGCATTGTGAACGATTTTAAGCCTAGTTCCGTTCAGAATTTGGAATTGTGATATAAAGAGAAATTGTAGAGGGGGAAATTCTAATGAGAATGGACTCAAGAATCACCCCAAAATGTTTTTAAATGAAGAAGTTATGGCTGTCGGAGCGTCGGAGGGTCGGGCAGTCCAAATTAGGGTTTTTGAAAATTGGCCGAGCGCCTACCAAGCGCCTAGGCGCTTGAACCGGCTGTCTCTGAGGGCAGACTTGGTCCGGGTCGGGTCGGGTCGATCCGGGTCGGGTCGGGTCGGTCCGGGTCGGGTTTTTTGTGAAAATTTAAGTTAAAATAAGTGTAAAATGAATGTGTTTAAATAATAAACCAATATATTTAGAGTCTATAAGAGACAAATTGGTAGCTAAATGTTTAAAATAAAGACTAAGGTTAACACAATTAAAAAGTTAACTATTGGTATTATTTGAAGGGTGTTAAATTATTATTGAATGTTGAATAATATTAATATGTGATTAAAAGGTTGTTAAATGATTAATAACATTTGTAAATGATTAAAATATTATTACATTGTTAATAATATTAATAGGTAGTTAAAATATTATTAAATAATTAATAATATTAATAAGTGATTAAAATATTATTGAATAATTAATAATATTAGTTAAGAATTTAAAGTATTATTAAAGGGTTAATAATATTAGTAAGATAGTAGAATATTATGAAATATTAAGAAATGAGTAAAATATTATTAAATGGTTAATAATATTGGTATGTGAATAAAATATTATTACATGGTTAATAATATTAATAAGAGAGGATAATATTATTAAATGGTTAATAATATTAATATGTGATTAAAATATTATTAAAATGATAATAATATTAATAAGTGATTAAAATATTATTAAATGGTTAATAATATTAATAAGAGATTAAAATATTATTAAATGATTAATAATATTAATAAATAATTAAAATATTATTAAATGACTAATAATATTAAGAAGAGAATAGAATATTATTAAATGGTTAATAATATTAATGAGAGAAGAAAATAGTATTAAATGATATTATTTTGAGTGTAAAATATTATTAAATGGTTAATAATATTAATATGTGATTAAAATATTATTAAAATGATAATAATATTAATAAGTGATTAAAATATTATTAAATGGTTAATAATATTAATAAGAGATTAAAATATTATTAAATGATTAATAATATTAATAAATAATTAAAATATTATTAAATGACTAATAATATTAAGAAGAGAATAGAATATTATTAAATGGTTAATAATATTAATGAGAGAAGAAAATAGTATTAAATGATATTATTTTGAGTGTAAAATATTATTAAATGGTTAATAATATTAATATGTGATTAAAATATTAGTAAAATGATAATAATATTAATAAGTGATTAAAATATTATTAAATGGTTAATAATATTAATAAGAGATTAAAATATTATTAAATGATTAATAATATTAATAAATAATTAAAATATTATTAAATGACTAATAATATTAAGAAGAGAATAGAATATTATTAAATGGTTAATAATATTAATGAGAGAAGAAAATAGTATTAAATGATATTATTTTGAGTGTAAAATATTATTAAATGGATAATAATATTTAGAAGTTATTGAAGATATTATTTGATGAATAATATTATCTGAAGAGTAAGACATTATTAATAATGTTAACATATGATTGAAATATTATTAAATGATTAATAATATTAACTAAGGATAAAGATATTATTAAATGATTAATAATATTATTAAGAGGGTAAAATATTATTAAATGGTTAATAATATTTATGATTAAGATGTTGTTTGATGGTTAATATCATTGGGGATAGTGTAAAGCATTATTTAATTATTAATAATGTTAATAAGTGTTTGAGATAATAAAGAGGTTAAGAGAATTATTAGATGGTTAATAATATTAAGGAGTTAAGTGATTTATTATTGAAATAATAAATGGTTAAAATATTATTATACGATTAATAATATTATATGTTGTATTTATATATTATCAAATGAGATAATATTATAAAGCAATGAAGTGATGGTTATGTGAGTTGAAATATTATCAAGGGAATTGATAATATTATTAAGAGTTTTAAGGTTATGATTAAGTGATAGATGATTTAAGATATATTTGTTAAGGTTATTAATGTTAAATAAACCTATATGTGTTATGCTAATTGGAGGATCAATGTTATTGAATATTAGGTCACCCAAAGGAAGTATTTTTAAGTTGAATAGCAGTAGTCAGCGGAACAGGCAAGTTCTTCTTAACCCTAACTTGTATTTATTGTTGCAAGTTTCCTTCAACTTTATGTACCTTGAGCTATTCAAATTATTGTTGAGCAAATTCTACACTCGTAGTTATTTGACAGAACTTAAAGTGGATTAATTATCTAAAATTATTCCACCTCATTATTGGTTATTGTATTCGCACATAGTGCCTTTGCAAATGTTATAGTTCAGTAATTTATGAACTGTTTAAGAATGTCTAAGCTAATTGTTTCGGCTAGACAAATGCATGTTTAAATTCATCTAATTGAATATTATGAAAGCTTATCCAAACCATTGGCTGGTGCGGATTCTTACAGTAAGACTGAGAAAGAACAACCCTAGTTAAAGGAGATTTTTATTTGTCGGAAAACCGAATGCGCGCAAGAAATCTAAATGTTATGCATATACATAGGACATGAGAGGACTGATCCCCTCGAGTGTCCCGTTATTTTTAACAAGGTGTCAGACATTGTATGTCTGTTCTACCTTAGTAGTAGTTCAGGGTCCTTTGCGACCACTCAGCAGTAAAGAGTCAATCCATTCTTTTGTTGAACATTGATTCTTGTTATTTCACAATTGTTATTTATTGTTGAAACTCTCGAAGATAAATCTTTTTCATTCATGATATATCATTTCTTATTTAAACTTGCTGGGCAAAGTAGTTGCTCACCCTTGCTATATCATGAACTATTTTCAGTTAAGCCGAGTTATCTAAGGTGTATCACGGCAAAGGACAGATGAACGAGTAGACGTAGTTAGTTCGTACTATTTGTGTAAACCTTTTGTATTATAAGGTAACGATGATGTATTAAGGTTAGTGGAACCTGGGATTGAAGGTACGTTTTGTAATGAAATTATGTATGTTTTCCGCGAGTTATTGAAGTTTTAATTTATGAATGTTTGTTAATAGACGAATAGTGAGCACCGAACCCGAGGTTCAAGGGACCCGGATTTGGGGGCGTCACAGGTTGGTATCAGAGCTGTAGGTTATAAACCTTAGGTGGGGGAAAAACCTTAGGATTATGACCGTAGAGAAGACAAGAAAACTCATAAAGAGTTTAGGAGATGAATTGTGGAGATTCATCAAGTAAGAAAAGTTATGTGTAAGTAAGAAAAGATCTATTATTAGATCGGAAGAGTATGAGGAATTCGGAAGATGATTTGAATGTTAGAGTTAAGCAATGATGTAGAAAAGAGATTAAGGATTGGGAGATACCTAATCTATGAAGAATAGATAAGAAGAAGTGATCAGATGTAAATATGGCTAATGTAAAATAGAAGGAAGTGATGTTAAGGAATGATTCGAGGACATTGAGGATATCTTGAGAAGATTGATCTATATGGATCGGTGGTAATAAAGATGATCAGAGTAAATAGAGATGAAATGATGGATTAAACAAATAAGTTATCACATGATTAAATGAATCATAGAAGAATGAGAAGATTTTGGAGTCAATCATAAAAGCAGATAATAATGAAGTGATTGAGGAAAAGTAGAATGATTGTAGAAAGAAATAAGCATGATAAAGAATTATATAAGAATGATAATAGTATAGGTTGAGGAGTCTAACTTTGGAAGTATATATCTTTGGGAGTTTGACTTTGGAGAATATGTTTGGAGAATTACGTTTCAGAAGTTATTTTAGAAGATTTAAAAATCGGATGATTTTCTAATCTGTAAGTTGAATTTTATCTATGCAAATGATGAAAGAAGTTATAAAATTTTGAAAATCCCAACTTTGGAGATAAGAAGCGGGATATGATATTTAATTAGCATAGTGCTAAGAACAAGTATAGTACTAAGTACTAAAGTGATGCATATTAAAATGTTTATTAAATATGCAAATGGATGATAGAAAGACAAGAGGACGATAGTATGGAAGTTTGAAGAAAGTATGTTGAATGAGAAGATCGAGATATAGTGTTTAGGCTATCAAACGATTTGAAGATAGGTGACTGATAATTGTGCGTATAGTTAGTAAGCAAAAGAATGCTTAAAGGTGTGTAGCTGTATAAATGATGAGGTACTACGTACCAAGGAAGAATATGTTAATAAATTTTAAGTGATGGATTATATGTTGGCATTAAAAGTATATGCCTAAAATCTATAGAGAGGTAATAATACTACCGTTTTATGCCAAACGATAATGTCAAGAGAAAGTTCTAAAGAAAGAATACTCTAGACAATAGTGAAGAAAGTTAAGGAGTTAGACCATAATTCCTTACAGACGATTGATGAGTCTAATAGTAGACGCTTTTGAGGAATGAATCAATGAAATTGGAGAAAATCCAGAGACAAGGAATAAATATCTGAAAGAGGATATTAAAGAAGTGATAGACGACATCTTATAATAAGATTGTTGTGTAAAGAACAATAATAAGATCGTGAAATGATCTACGAAGATGAACTCATGAGGAGTTATGTGTTAAAGTATGGATTAAGAAAATTCATACTAAGTTAATAAGAAAATTAGAGGTTGTAGATTTTATTTGAGGACTCATATTAGTGGTTGAGTTGTACGATTCCTTGTATGGGCGATGAATTAGTGCTTGGTTTTAGAACCGCTTAGCTTCCTATAGTAATATAGTGGCCGAGTTGACCAATTTCTTGTATGGGCAGGAGATTGTGTTTGGTTCGACAACCACTTAGCTTCCTAATTATGATAATCATTGAAATCTTGGGTCGCGCTATCCGATGTATATATGGTGAGAAGGTGAGTCTTTTCTTATAGTATATCGGATATGTAGAGAATGTAGAGATTAGGTGCATGTTCTTAAAACTCATACGTATGGTAAGTTCGTGACTCATAATGGTATGGTGGAGCCCCTCAGCGAATGGACGATTAAGGTCTGACTAGGATAAGTTCCTCAAGCCATGCTATTGTGGTAAGTTCCTGAACTCATATTGTGTGGTAAGTTCGATGAACAAGTTGTGATGGAGGTTAGAACAAGGTCATAGATAAAGATTTAGTTATCAGTGAATTGTGAATTGTGTGAGGCCAGTATTGTTCTCCTGAATACTACTGGTAGGTTGTGTTATATAGTGATGTCTTGCATCAAGGAGCAAGCTATGATTTGAAGAAGGATAAGGTGGGTAATCACGTTTGTGGCACCACAGTTACTTAGGTTTGAAGAGAATCATTATCAGAGAAGATGTGAGTATTTGTTTAAAGATATGGAGACTTCAGAAAGAGGAAGAAATGAAGAAGCTGATAAACAGCATGAGAAATTATCAAGAATACGATGATAGGTATAAGATTAATGGAAGATATGATGAGGAATAAATGACAATGTTTAGCATGATAGTGAATTTTCTGGATGATGAAAAATTAAAGAAGAATAGTGATACACTACTTAACAATCAAGTACGTGTAAGGGAACATAAGAAGAAGACGGTATTCGAGTTATTAAGTTCCAGGGTAAAGAAGGTAAAATATGTTGTATGAGAGGAAGAAGAAGTGAATAAGAGGAGTAAGGGATACTATGTGTTTATAAAACCCAACTCCTGGAGTATGTGGGTTAGATGGTTATGTTAAGTCCCAACTTTTGCAGTCTTTATGGGATATGAACGTTTATTGAAGTAGGTTTCAAAATGTAAGGTGCTAAGGCACTACTGGTTGCGTATAAATATAGATGTTATGTTTATATGCTTTAGAATGATACTGTGAGCATTAATATTAAATGCTACAAGAATGAATGTAAGGAACAGAATATAAGAGCATAACGTAAGTTTTATTTTAAAAACAGATAATGTCGCCGCATAGACAACCCCGAAACCGGAGGATGGAAGAATCAGTTAATAGTAAAGGAGGTCAAATGGACCCGATGCAAACTTTTGCTAATATGGTAGCAGAAGCGATACAAAGCGGAAATCCAGCATTAGGAAGTTCGCCGAAAAATCGAGTGACAAATTTTAAGGATTTTAAAATGATAGGACTACCTGAGTTTCGAGGAACGAGAGATCCAATCGAAGCTCATACATGGATGAAAGAAATGGAGAAAGTATTTGAAGTTGCATGTGTTGTAGAAAAATAGAAGACAACAATTGTCACCTTCATGATGAAGGGAGAGGCTGATTTTTGTGTAAGGCTAACAAAAGCCGAACAGGAGAAAGAATGGTTACGTGGACTCGTTTTAAGGAATTGTTCTTTGAAAACTATTTTCCAAATAGTACAAAGACAAGAATGGAAGTGAAATTTTTGGAACTCAAACAGGTAAGTACGACAGTAGCAGTATATGCCGCTAAGTTTAATGAGCTAGCAAGATTTGCTCCACATTAAGTGGACACGGAAGAACGAAGGACAAGAAGGTTTGAACAAGAATTAAATACATGGATCTACAGTAAGGTTTCAATTTTTCGGATTAACACGTTTTCATCAATGATAGGAAAGGCAATCATAGCAGAAGGCGGAGGTAAGGATTTGACAGAGTATAATCAAGAGAGGAAAGAAAAGTGAAGAAGAAAATGGTAAAGGAAGTAGCAGAGGTTGTAACGCTCATAAACGAAAGAGGAACCATAAAAAAAAAAAAAATGGTGAGAATGGTCAAAGAAAAGAAACACGAAGAATAGAAAGTTGTGAAAGTTGTGAAAAGAATCACATAGGAGTATGTCTAAAAGGGACAGATAGATGCTATAGATATGGAGGGAAAGGACACGGTGCTTCAAACTGTCCTGGTCCCAGAAAGAATTGGAAGTGTTTTATTTGTGGAAGAATTGATCATCCTTTTAAGGACTACCCGAAGAAGGAAAGTAAGGCGAGAAGTAATATCAAGAAAGCCAAGAGGCACGATGTCAGTTGTTTTCGAGAAATAATATAATCGTTTAGGTATTATTTGATTCGAAGACTATCTGACTGAGAATTTCACTAAATAAATAGAATTTCTCGAAGAAAATAGAATACTTTATTAAAATAAAGTGTCTTTAAATCAAAGGATTGTGTTAGATAGATAAAGAGTAAGTTATCCGTAAAAATTTATTCGGATATACGAAGAAAAGAGTCAGGAAGAAATCAGATGATAAGAAAATCTTATGTAATCTTATAACGGTGATTCTGGGGACAGAATCCTTATAAGGAAGGGTGAATGTAATGACCGAGAAAATTACGAACCCAATTTTTTTTTTTATTTAATTATATCCATAAGAAAATATGAGGTGTGAGGTATGAAGTATGTGATAAGTTATATGATGAGAGGTATTAAATTAGTTAATTAAATTAATTAACTAAAGAAGGAAAAAGATTTCGAGAGAAGCTTATGTGATGAAATCACAAAGCTTGAATGTTGGCCTTGTATGGCAATTAAGAAGATTTATAGTAAACAAGTTAATTACTTGTATGAATAATGAGAAAGAAGAAGCAAGTGAATTATTTAAGACAATCCAAGGTGGGAATAATTGTTTGTGTATGGTTAACTATATTATAAACCCAATTTGATGATAAGGGTTAGTGAATGAATTAAATTAATCAAGTCAAAGTACTTGTATTAATATGTGTTAGGGTTTCATTAAAACAAACCCAAGAATTTGTAGGTAATAGTGTTATGTAAGCTAATTTAATTAAGGAGTCCAATGGACTTATAAATAGCAAATCTAATTGGATTATATAATAAGTCCAAATGATATATTAAACTAGTTCCAATAATCTAACCTAGTAGCCTATATAATTTAATTAAACATTGATCCATGTAATTAATTAAACTAGCACAATGCTTGTTTTAATTAAATGTAACATAGATTATTTAAATGTTAGCCCAATGTGATAAATAAATTGAGCCCAAACAAATTAAATGAATGAGCCCAACTTATTTAATACCTAAGTCCAAAGTGGAGCCCAATAGGAAGTCAAAATGTTGGTCAAACATTATATATAGGTATATATATCAATTGGTGTATATATGAATAATAAAGGTAATAAAAAAATAAAGCAAAAATGGGGGATTTATCCCATTTTGCTGAGATTTAGGGGGCCCCACTTGGGGTTGCTTGATTTTCCAAGTTGCTTATAATTTACTCCTTGTCATAGTAGGTGAACAACTAAGGTCAATCACAATGTCAATCAACCTAATCATTCATGCAATAGTAAGCACCAATTAGCCTTAATTTGACCAACATTGGTTGATTAGGAGAATTGATGATGGTTTAGTAGATGACTATAAATAAGATACTCCACACAAGTATTATGTTGGTTGGTTCATTTGCTAGAGATTTCAAGAGTGAAAAGAGAGAGCATTTGAGAGCTAAAGAGAGAAATACTTGTAAGTTGAGAGGAAAAAGCTAGAGAGCTTGTGAGCTAGTGTGCTAATGGTTCACTCAAGAAGGAAGAAGAGGCCTAGCAAGAAGAAGATCTCCATAGAAGGAACTATGAAGGTTGAAAAGTGTTCTAACCCTTCCTTAGTTAATTTCTATGGTCTATATATGTTTTAATCGGTCAAAAAGTATTTTTAACCGATCAAAAGTTATTTTGATGATCTAGAAGTCTAAAACTATGATATATAAGTATATTCATGGTTTGATATAGTTAAATCATGTTTTGGTATGAGCGGTATGCATAAAAATGCAAGAAATGTCTATATTAAGCTTTACCGGTAAAAACCTAGGTAGCTATATGGTATTTAATGTTGTAGTTTGAAATGTACAAGTTGGAAAAATAATTTTTATGACTAAAAGGTTACCTCTATGAGTTTTTAAGAAAACCCAACTTGAATCTTTCAAAAATATGGAAAAATAAAGAAGTTATGAATTTTTCCTCAAAGCATGTTGATTTTAAAACCCTAGGTTGCATTGTGAACGATTTTAAGCCTAGTTCCGTTCAGAATTTGGAATTGTGATATAAAGAGAAATTGTAGAGGGGGAAATTCTAATGAGAATGGACTCAAGAATCACCCCAAAATGTTTTTAAATGAAGAAGTTATGGCTGTCGGAGCGTCGGAGGGTCGGGCAGTCCAAATTAGGGTTTTTGAAAATTGGCCGAGCGCCTACTGAGCGCCTACCAAGCGCCTAGGCGCTTGAACCGGCTGTCTCTGAGGGCAGACTTGGTCCGGGTCGGGTCGGGTCGACCCGGGTCGGGTTTTTTGTGAAAATTTAAGTTAAAATAAGTGTAAAATAAATGTGTTTAAATAATAAACCAATATATTTAGAGTCTATAAGAGACAAATTGGTAGCTAAATGTTTAAAATAAAGACTAAGGTTAACACAATTAAAAAGTTAACTATTGGTATTATTTGAAGGGTGTTAAAATATTATTGAATGTTGAATAATATTAATATGTGATTAAAAGGTTGTTAAATGATTAATAACATTTGTAAATGATTAAAATATTATTACATTGTTAATAATATTAATAGGTAGTTAAAATATTATTAAATAATTAATAATATTAATAAGTGATTAAAATATTATTGAATAATTAATAATATTAGTTAAGAATTTAAAGTATTATTAAAGGGTTAATAATATTAGTAAGATAGTAGAATATTATGAAATATTAAGAAATGAGTAAAATATTATTAAATGGTTAATAATATTGGTATGTGAATAAAATATTATTACATGGTTAATAATATTAATAAGAGAGGATAATATTATTAAATGGTTAATAATATTAATATGTGATTAAAATATTATTAAAATGATAATAATATTAATAAGTGATTAAAATATTATTAAATGGTTAATAATATTAATAAGAGATTAAAATATTATTAAATGATTAATAATATTAATAAATAATTAAAATATTATTAAATGACTAATAATATTAAGAAGAGAATAGAATATTATTAAATGGTTAATAATATTAATGAGAGAAGAAAATAGTATTAAATGATATTATTTTGAGTGTAAAATATTATTAAATGGTTAATAATATTAATATGTGATTAAAATATTATTAAAATGATAATAATATTAATAAGTGATTAAAATATTATTAAATGGTTAATAATATTAATAAGAGATTAAAATATTATTAAATGATTAATAATATTAATAAATAATTAAAATATTATTAAATGACTAATAATATTAAGAAGAGAATAGAATATTATTAAATGGTTAATAATATTAATGAGAGAAGAAAATAGTATTAAATGATATTATTTTGAGTGTAAAATATTATTAAATGGTTAATAATATTAATATGTGATTAAAATATTATTAAAATGATAATAATATTAATAAGTGATTAAAATATTATTAAATGGTTAATAATATTAATAAGAGATTAAAATATTATTAAATGATTAATAATATTAATAAATAATTAAAATATTATTAAATGACTAATAATATTAAGAAGAGAATAGAATATTATTAAATGGTTAATAATATTAATGAGAGAAGAAAATAGTATTAAATGATATTATTTTGAGTGTAAAATATTATTAAATGGATAATAATATTTAGAAGTTATTGAAGATATTATTTGATGAATAATATTATCTGAAGAGTAAGACATTATTAATAATGTTAACATATGATTGAAATATTATTAAATGATTAATAATATTAACTAAGGATAAAGATATTATTAAATGATTAATAATATTATTAAGAGGGTAAAATATTATTAAATGGTTAATAATATTTATGATTAAGATGTTGTTTGATGATTAATATCATTGGGGATAGTGTAAAGCATTATTTAATTATTAATAATGTTAATAAGTGTTTGAGATAATAAAGAGGTTAAGAGAATTATTAGATGGTTAATAATATTAAGGAGTTAAGTGATTTATTATTGAAATAATAAATGGTTAAAATATTATTATACGATTAATAATATTATATGTTGTATTTATATATTATCAAATGAGATAATATTATAAAGCAATGAAGTGATGGTTATGTGAGTTGAAATATTATCAAGGGAATTGATAATATTATTAAGAGTTTTAAGGTTATGATTAAGTGATAGATGATTTAAGATATATTTGTTAAGGTTATTAATGTTAAATAAACCTATATGTGTTATGCTAATTGGAGGATCAATGTTATTGAATATTAGGTCACCCAAAGGAAGTATTTTTAAGTTGAATAGCAGTAGTCAGCGGAACAGGCAAGTTCTTCTTAACCCTAACTTGTATTTATTGTTGCAAGTTTCCTTCAACTTTATGTACCTTGAGCTATTCAAATTATTGTTGAGCAAATTCTACACTCGTAGTTATTTGACAGAACTTAAAGTGGATTAATTATCTAAAATTATTCCACCTCATTATTGGTTATTGTATTCGCACATAGTGCCTTTGCAAATGTTATAGTTCAGTAATTTATGAACTGTTTAAGAATGTCTAAGCTAATTGTTTCGGCTAAACAAATGCATGTTTAAATTCATCTAATTGAATATTATGAAAGCTTATCCAAACCATTGGCTGGTGCGGATTCTTACAGTAAGACTGAGAAAGAACAACCCTAGTTAAAGGAGATTTTTATTTGTCGGGAAACCGAATGCGCGCAAGAAATCTAAATGTTATGCATATACATAGGACATGAGAGGACTGATCCCCTCGAGTGTCCCGTTATTTTTAACAAGGTGTCAGACATTGTATGTCTGTTCTACCTTAGTAGTAGTTCAGGGTCCTTTGCGACCACTCAGCAGTAAAGAGTCAATCCATTCTTTTGTTGAACATTGATTCTTGTTATTTCACAATTGTTATTTATTGTTGAAACTCTCGAAGATAAATCTTTTTCATTCATGATATATCATTTCTTATTTAAACTTGCTGGGCAAAGTAGTTGCTCACCCTTGCTATATCATGAACTATTTTCAGTTAAGCCGAGTTATCTAAGGTGTATCACGGCAAAGGACAGATGAACGAGTAGACGTAGTTAGTTCGTACTATTTGTGTAAACCTTTTGTATTATAAGGTAACGATGATGTATTAAGGTTAGTGGAACCTGGGATTGAAGGTACGTTTTGTAATGAAATTATGTATGTTTTCCGCGAGTTATTGAAGTTTTAATTTATGAATGTTTGTTAATAGACGAATAGTGAGCACCGAACCCGAGGTTCAAGGGACCCGGATTTGGGGGCGTCACATAGTAGGAGTTCGAGAAGGAAATGTCTACGTGGTCAATCTTGCCAAATTAAGTACAAATAAAGTAGTATGTTTTCTTGCTAAAGCCTCTGAAGATTTATGCTGGCTCTGGCACAGAAGATTATCTCATCTTAACTTCAAGAACATGTCAAAGCTTACCTCCAAAGACCTAGTAAGAGGTTTGCCAAAGCTTAACTTTATCAAAGAAAAACCCTGCAAAGCATGTCAACTTGGAAAGCAAACAAAGATATCTTTCCAGAGCAAGACACTCAACTCAAATGATAGAGCCCTTCAATTGCTACACATGGATTTATTCGGGCCTATCCCAACAGCAAGCCTTAGAGGAAAGAGATATTCTTTAGTAGTAGTAGATGACTACACTAGATACACATGGGTGTCATTTCTAAGCTCTAAAGATGAAACTATTTCACATCTTATCAAGCTCTTCAAACTAATCATGAATGAAAAAGGTGATAAGATCAAGGCCATCAGAAGCGATCGTGGAAGAGAGTTTGACTTTTCAGATATGGACCAGTTCTGTGAAGAAAATGGAATCATTCACAACTTCTCGGCCCCAAGAACTCCTCAACAGAATGGAGTAGCAGAAAGAAAGAATAGGACTCTAATTGAAGCTGGAAGAACTCTTCTTGCAGCAGCCTATCTTCTTGAATATTTCTGGGCTGAAGCCATCAGCACGACATGCTACACTTAGAACAGGTCACTCATACACTCAACATTAAAGAAGACTCCATATGAGTTATGGAAAGGAAGAAAGCCAACATAAGCTACTTGTAAGACCCCGAATTTTATGAAATATAAAAATTAATTTTTCTTCATATATATTTTTCCTGAAACAGTAAGTGGTTAAATTAACGAAATTGAAAGTTAAGGATGTTATGTGTAAATTTTATTTTGTCGGGGAATATTCGTTTTGTCGGGGAATATTCGGGCCGTACGACGGCGCCGAAATAACTAATTATTGGTGGACCCCACAACGGAATATTTGTCGGATATAGAAAACGACAGAAGTAACATTTTTAAATAAAAATAGTCAACGGTGTTAACTGTTAAAATACCGGTGATAAAAGAATAGTAGCATACGGTAATTTATGGTATTTTACTGTAGCATGCGGTACTCTACAGTAGCACACGGTATTGCACAGTGTCTCATATTATTGACACCGTAACTGTTACGCATCATTTCATCGATAATTGTCACTGCATAATATTTTATATTATCAATTCAATTATTGTTGCTACACAGTATTTTGCATTATTGATTTAATAATTGTCATTACACTGTATTTTATATCATTGAGTCAATAATTGTTGCTGCACTGTTTTTAAAATTATTGAACCTAATAATTGTCACAGTTGCAAATATACTGTAATTTATATTATTAAATTAATAATAATCTGTAACGTGTTTATTACATTATTGTTGAATTATTGTTGTAGCATTATTTTATTTTATATGTTGGACCCACAGGAAAAATAAATTTTTTTCAAAAGTTACTATTCACTCCCGGAATTTACTATTCATTCCCGGAAAAGTTACTATTCACTGACGGAAGTTACTGTTCATCTCGGGAAAGTCACTGTTCATCTGCCGACAAAAGTTACTATTCATTACTGTTCACTTTTTGAAAATTTTAAAGTTACTGTGCAAAGTTACTGTGCAAGTATTGAAAATTTTTAAAAAAACGTTTGCGCAGCCTCTCCTGCTTTTCAGCCTGGCGTGCGGCAGCCTCACCTACCATGCATAGTATCATCTTTTCTCCTATAAATAGCTTGCTCAGCTTAATAGAAAAATCACACCTAAAACATAAAATTTTTCTATAAGAATTTTATGAGTTTTCTCTGAGAATAGTAAAGCTATTTTGAGTGTTTGAAAGCCAAAAGGAGTGCAGGAATTTTTCAAGTAAGTCTTTTATTAAAGAGTAGTAATTTTATAAATTCCTATTTTTCACGGTATTCACAAATCTTCCTTTAGAAGACTCTTCTTTGAGAAGATTCATTTTTAAAAGCTTTCTTTGGAAGATTTATTTTGGAATATTATTTTTAAAACTATTTTAAAGTTGGTATTTTATACTACAAAAATTATGTTAAATATATATAATTTTGATAGTTCATAATATATGAGTTATCATACACTTTGAAGTTTACATGTTGTAATTACTAATTTTATTATAAATATATAGGTTGATCAATCTCATTTAAATCAATATCCAGTCACGTGTTAAGGTAAGAAATGTCATTTTTTTTACACTCTTGAACTTGCTACGGTAAGGGATATTATTTTCTTTCATACTCCTGAATCGAAACTTATTATGGAACTATTGCTTCTATAATTCCTGAAAATATTATATGTTCCATAATAGTTGAACTTCATTATTTCAACTGAACCTTCCTATTTTCTGAATCTTTCTATTGAACTGTAACCGTTATTCTGAACTGAGAATCTTGAATAACATTTTTAAATTTCACTCCACATCATGTTGACAATTTGGACATTATTTGAATCTGCACAAAGTAAACTTCCGATACTTATTGTTTATCCTGTTTCTTCTGTTCATCAATTGTATCACTATTATTTGTACTAATCATCAAGAATCAAGCTGTTGTGAATATCTGTGGCCGGGGGCACAGATGTGATATATTTGTTGAACAGATGATAGGTTAAAGGCGATATATTAGGTTAAAGGCGATACATCTGTTCGGTGTCTTTTATGGCACGTGGTGAAAGTTCTCTTTGGCCCGTAGTGCATAGATGAACTGTTGTTTGGTATGATTATGACCAAAGGCTGAATCTGGTATAATCATGACCGTTGTTGTTATATTGAAAGTTCTCTTTGGCCCGTAGTGCATAGATGAATTGTTGTTTGGTATGATTATGACCAAAGGCTGAATCTGGTATAATCATGACCGCTGGTGCTATATTGAATGTTCTCTTTGGCCCGTAATGCATAGATGAACTGTTGATTTGCATGATTATGACCAGGAACTGTGAATTTGTATTATCTTGACTAATGGTATTTCAGATGATAAAAGTTGATGATGTTTTTACGAAAAAGAGAAGCGCGTGGACATTATAGTCTACATTATTCTTCTAATAGATTGCTCATTCCGCCGCTATTATTGATCTGAACATTGTTCAAGAATTTAACTGCAGTTTTTGATATACACCTTGTATTCTGTTGTATTCTATCAAGAACTCACCTGTTGAAGGCTAATGATAATTTATTCGTCATTATCTTAGTCATGATATTTCTTACTGGGCTATTTGAGCTCACCCTTTCTTTTGTTCCATTACAGGAGATGAAAACGTAACAGGGTCTAGCCGGGGAATGGAGTGAGAGTCTGAGGAATAGCTGTCGTAGTCTTCACATGTTGTAAAATAGTGTGGCAATAATAGTGAAGACTTAGTTGTGTATTATTATACACTGTATTGTTGTACGTTGTGCTTTGTTGTAATAATTTTGTTGTAGTCTTTTGACGACTCAAGTTTGGGCTGTGTGGGCCTAGATTTGGGGGCGTCACACTACTTTCATGCGTTTAGCTATCTGTGCTACGTGCTCAACAACGGCAAGAAGCATCTAACCAAATTCCAACCAAAGTCAGATGAAAGAATATTCCTCAGTTATGCAACGGATAGTAGAGCATTCAGAGTATTCAACAAGGAATCCTTAACTGGTGAAATCTCTATCCATGTCACATTCGATGAATCTGATCCTGAAAAGAAAAGATCAACTCACAACGATTCATCAGATATAAGCTCAACGATCGAAGAACTAAAGATCGTAGAATCTGACTCTACGATCATGGAACCAACAACAGAAATCATTGAGCAAGTAGAGAAAATCGTAGAGCACACCACACCATACATTGAAACTCTACGATCAGAACAAAAAGTTGATTTGGAGGAACTTAGACAAGAAGGCACCAGAACAGATGTTCCTAGCAAAATAAAGTGGACCAAGGATCACACTCAAGATCTAATAATTGGAAATCTAGATGTTGGAATCAAGACAAGAGCTGCAACTTCAAATGAATGTTTCTACCTAAGCTTTCTCTCACAAGTGGAAGCCAGGAAGATCGAAGAAGCCTTAGGAGACTCAAGTTGGATAGAAGCCATGCAAGAGGAGCTAAATCAATTTGAAAGAAGCAAAGTATGGAGATTAGTTATCAGACCTTAGCATAAACCATTCATTGGCACAAAATGGGTCTTCAGGAACAAAATGGATGAAAATGATGTGATTACAAGGAACAAAGCTAGACTGGTGGCCAAAGGCTATTCTTAAGAGGAAGGAATTGACTACGATAAAACCTATGCTCCAGTAGCCAGATTGGAAGCCATAAGGATTTTCCTTGCCCGTGCTGCACACATGAAGGTCAAAGTCTTCCAAATGGATGTCAATAGTGCATTTTTGAATGGAGAACTTCAAGAAGAAGTGTACGTGAAATAACCTCCAGGTTTTATCAATCCAACCTTTTCAAATTACGTTTATAAATTAGATAAAACATTATATGGTCTAAAACAAACGCCCATAGCATGGTATGAAACCTTAACTAACTTTCTTATTGAAAAAGGATTCACTAGAGGAAGAGTAGATACTACTGTATTTTTAAGAAAATATAAGGATAAAACATTGCTAGTTCAAATCTATGTGGATGATATTATTTTTGGTTCTTCGGATGAAAAACTGTGTGAAAGGTTTGACAAGCTTATGCAGAGGAAGTTTGAAATGAGCATGATAGGAGAACTTAACTTCTTCCTCGGACTTCAAGTAAAGCAGACTGATGAAGGCATCTTCATAAACCAAGCCAAATACATCAAAGACTTATTAAAGAAGTATGACATAGAATCTGCAACTGTCATGAAAACTCGTATGCCTCCTGCCACTAAGCTTGACAAAGATGAAAATGGTAAGAACACTGATATCACTTAGTACAAAGGTATGATAGGCTCATTCTTATACCTAACTGCTAACCGGCCAGATATAATGTTTGCTACATGTATATGTGCTAGATTTCAGGCTAACTCTAAAGAGTCTCATCTAATAGCTGTAAAAAGAATTTTCAAATACCTTAAAGGAACTCCAAATTTGGGATTATGGTATCCCAAGGAGTCTTCCTTTAATCTAATAGGATATTCAGATGCTGACTATGCAGGATACAAAATTGACAGAAAAAGTACGAGTGGAACTTGTCAGATGCTTGGCGGCAGACTTGTATCTTGGTTTAGTAAAAAGCAAAACTCAGTATCTATATCAACTGCAAAAGCTGAATATATAGCTACAGGCAGTTGCTGTGCACAAATCCTATAGATGAAGACTCAGCTTGCTGATTATGGGTTTGAACTTAAATCTATTCCTATATATTGTGATAATACAAGTGCAATTGCTATAACACATAACCCTGTCATGCATTCAAGAACTAAGCACATAGATATAAGATATCACTTCATTAGGGATCATGTACAAAATGGTAATATATCACTTCACTATATCCCAACTGAATATCAACTAGCAGATGTGTTTACAAAACCTTTAGATGAATCAAGATTTAATAAACTAATAAGTGAGTTAGGAATGCTGAATCTAGACTCTTGATATATATATATATATATATATATATATTCTATGTTTTGGAAGCTATTAACTCTGCAGGAAGAAAAGTGTTCAAAGAAGTAAGTAAAGAACAAAATCGTAAAACTCACTCAACGATCACCAAGCTGAGGATTGTAGAGTACGCTTAAGGTCGTAGAGCCCACTCAACGATCGACAAACCAAGAATCGTAGAGTACACTACAAACCATAGAGCTCACTCAACGGTTGTCAAGCCAAGGATCGTAGAATACTCCCCAATCGTAAAGCTAACTCAACGACCATCAAAACAAAGGATGACAGTGTCAAGAAGGATTGTAAAGCTCAGGGGGAGACTAAGGGCAAAATGGTCATCAACCAACTAAAAGTTCTCCTATCAGAACTTGACACGCTTCTCAGCAAACATAGAGGGAAGTTTTAAATTTTTTGAAAACTGCGCGTCGTTCATTATTCTTCAACAATTAAAAACCTAAACCTCTCTGTCTTTCTCTTTCTCGAAAATCCAGAACCTTAAAATTTCAATACTCAGTTAAATCCATTCTTCCTGTTTCATAAAATCAATCCAATGGCTCCTGCTCAAGTCATTTCTGGAAACGAGCTCAACTTCGAAGCATTCACGACAGCAGACAAGCAGTTCATAAGGATAATCCAGTTGCTAGAAAGGGCCGGCCTTCGAGAAGCTCTGAGAACAAATACGAGGATTCTAACAAAGCTAGTCCGAGAATTCTACACAAATGGATCCTATGCGAATGGAACCCTAACCACCATGGTCAAAGGGGTTCAGTTCAACCTCACCTCTGAAGAGATAAACCTAGCCCTAGTTTTCAAGCATGAGGGCCTCACGATTCTCAATATGGTGAGCACAGAAGAGGGCCTGAGAAGAATGCACCAGAGTTGAAAGGATTGAAGAAGAAAGAATTTCCCCAGAAATATGAATTTCTGGCGGACATCATCGAAAAGTGTCTCCTCTGTAAGGACTCTGCCCACAACTCTGTCAACAAGCTCCAACTGAAAATAATGACAGCCATAGTAAAGAAGATGAATATCAACTATGGCTCCCTATTAGTTGAATGGATCGGAAATTGGATCCAAAATGCTGAGAAAGCGAAGGGCACCAGAAAAATGCCCTATGGGAGATTCATCAGCATTCTCCTTCAATCTATTTTAGGAGACAAGATTGAGCACGATGAAGGAGAAATCCTCAATGCCAATAAGAGGATGACTCAAAGATTATTAGAAAACTGGAAAAGAAACCCAGTGGAAAATAGAAAACTATTCCGGTCTGGGGATAGTGAAGAAACGCAGAGTGGTGCAGAACCCTCATTGTTAAAGAACTTACCTGCAGCAGGATCACAAGAGGTTAGCAATCAATCTCCTGGTCTCATCAGAAAAAGGAAAGGAAAAAAAGTTCTTGAGATTGAAGAACCTCAAGGCTCATCAAATGAGGCCCTTTATGCTGCTCCTGAAGAGAAGGGGTGTCTCAAAGGATGAAGATTCAGACCTGCAAAGAGAAACTCGCAACAAGTATAAGGCTGAGGAGGCCACTTCAAAAGAGCCAAGGAAAAAGAGAAGAAGGCTAGTAAAATTAGCTCAAAAAGGTTCAGTAGCTGAGGGGGAGCTACATAAAAAATCTGACAATAATCCTGCTGAGGGGGAGTCATCAGTAGTTCCTGAGCCAACAACTGCTCAGACTGAGGGGGAGGATTATGAACACCTTTCAATCCCTTCAGCCACAATGAATATTGATGAAGATGATGACATCGAAATAGTGGCCGTCGGAAAAAATGAACAAAGGCATCTTAACTATAACTGCCTGCTGAAATTCTTGTCACTGATGTCATTCCACCGAGCCTTGGTGTACAATATATGGGATCAACTGTTCTGGACCTACAAAGCATATCCCAACGTGGTGATTCTGGCTCAAGGCTACCCTCACAACCTACATTTTGCCCAAAAGCTTATCTCAAACAGCTCATTTTCATCTTCAATAGGGCAAAAGGTACACTTCGTCCCTCTCACATTTATATAAAATCATACACCTGCCTGGACTTTCAATTATTTTGAGGAGCTGCCTAACGTAAGCACTCGAACAAGCTCTACGTCCAACACTACCCCAGTCGTAGAGTCCTCACACTCTACGGCTGGTGGTCAAGGAAGCTTAAATGATCAAGACGTAGAGTGCCCTCAAGACTCTCCTCAAACCCCGCCTTCAACTCGCACAATGCCTCATGCTCAACCTTTACGGCCTCCAAGACCTCTCCTGGCACTCGAAGACATTCCCTCCACCTCTGGTCAGGAATACTTTCACATCCCAAGATCAACGATTGACCAAGGGTAAACAGCTCAACTCCTTTAAGAAATTATGGACAAGATATATCTGCTTCCCACTACCGAGGGGTTAACTGAATTGACAAGCTATATGCACACAGAGATACAAAAAGACATGGTATCTCAGTCCCACAACACTCAACGGAGAATAGACAATGTTGTTACTGCTGTCAACGAACTTTCTTAAAACTTGGGACAACAATTCTCCACAAGATTGAAGCAGTTAACAGCAGCAGTCTCTGAAAACATCTCGAGCATAAGGACAAAAAGTTTTTGGAAGCAATAGAAAACCATAAGTAGTGCGTTAAAATTCTTCAAGAAACCAATAAGAAATCTATTGCTCGTCTTGCTGACCAGTTCTTCGAGTTGAAGAAATCCATCAGCGAACAAACTTACCGATTAGATACTACTCTTTCAGTGGTGGAAACAAAACAAATCCTAGTTGAAGAACGACTTCAAGAACATCGCAATGATGTAGCTGCCACTCAGACTCAATTTTAAGAACTTGTTCGGGGTGTGCAGCAGTTGTCAGAAGAAGTGGTCAGAATTAATGATGCCAACAAGGGGGAGAAGAAAATGAGCACAAAATAGAAGAGTTTGGTTATAGAACCAACTGTAAGTCAAAGCAGAAGAGGAAGAGCACCTTAAGGAATGAGAATGGTTCAAACATCAATTCAACCTCCTAGGTTTGAACCAGTACCAACTCATCCCAGACAAGCCTCAACTGCAAGATCATCTGCACCAAGTCATCAGGGACAATCTTCAACTGCGAGGTCATCTAGCTCACAAGAATGGCTCCAAGTTAAAGAAGAATAAGCTTTGTAGAGGGAAGAGGAAATGAGAAAAGCAGAAGAGGAAAGGAGAGCATTCTTCAGGCAGAGGGAGGAAGATGAGAGAAAGCGAAGGCATGAAGACGAAAGAAGGAGACCTCCTAGTAGAAGGAGATAAATTTTGTTTTAATTTTTTTTACACTCATTGTATAACTGACTATACATCAATAAATTCATATTTTTCATTAGAAAATACAGCTGCTCATTGTATGTTAGGCATTCAATTATTCATATGCATTTTGCCTATTTATGGTGTTCAAATTACTATCTGCTATTTATGTTGTCATCATCAAATAGGGGGAGATTGTTGAACATTGCATGTTTAATTTGATGATAAGAATTAAGTTGATAAATGCAGTAAATAACAGGATTGTAAAGTCCTTTGATGGTACATAATGTACAAGGACTTAGTTAGATAAGATCAAAGTTGTTAAGATGATCTTTTGAATATGAATGTATTGAGTTGTGAAGTCCTTTGATTGATTATGATGTACAATGACTTAGTTAGAAAATATCAAATCTGTTAGGTTGATGATCTTATGTCAAACTGATCGTAGAATAGACTCTACGACTCCAAGCAAAGAAGACTCAATGATTCAGTCTGTCCGTAGAGAGGACTCTATGACTTCGCGCAAAGAAGACTCAACGACTTGGTATGTTCGTAGAGTGGACTCTACGAATTTTCTGGACGACTAAGACCGCTCGTAGAATGGACTCTACGATTCCATTCCAAGAAAACTCTACGACTAACAGAGTAGCCGTAAAGTAAAACTCTACTTCCTCGAGGAAAATTGTTTTATCACTGAGCAATCATTGAAGCAAGGGCAATCGTAGAGCTAAGTAAAAATAAGAGACATTTTTTAGCAACACTACGATCTAAACCTAAATCATCTTTTGACTCTTCTCCTGTACTAAGACAGAAGTAACTTCGTTGAAAAGAACAATCTGCATCGATGTGAAAAAAGAGCTTCTGTCAAAAGCTCAAAGTCAGAAATGTCAGGGGACTGACCAAAGCGCACTATGCAACAGATAGAAGACTTTCAAGGCAGTAAAGTAAGAGGACTGAGTCCTATCAGTTCTATAGTATGGAAGGACCAAATGACTCTATGAAAGTTGGTAGAAACCTACGACTGACATATCTGTCCCTAAGAGAAAAAGGGAAACACCTTCCATGGACTTAAATAGCAGATCAATTAATACCTCATCATAGCATTAATGAGCTAAACAAATATAATATTCATCAGTTCTACACTGTGAGGTAACGGGCATAAACTGAAGCTAAGGGAAGATATTCTAACGGGAAGAAAACAGAAGCTCTCATATAAAGCGCCCATATCTGAAGAAGAAAATTAGAGATTTTTGTAACACTGAAAAGAATCTTGCATCGCTACTGAGTTCTTCAGAAACTTATGCTAAACGCAACTCAGTAGCACACCCAAATCTACACTACTCAAGAAGAGTTATTAGTGAACTAGAGTATCTAAGTCTGTTAGACTTATAGAGTTCTTAGTGAACTAGAGTTCCAAGACTGTTGATCTTGAAGGAATCTTAGTGATTCAGAAATTGTAAAAGTATCCTAAGTGGATTTGCTGCTTAAAGAGCAAATCAGTGGAGTAGGAGTCTTGTGAACTCTGAACCACTTAAAACCTGGTGTCTTTCATCTTATGTCTTTTAACTGCTATATCTGCTATATAATTGCTTGTTGAATTATTATTTTAACAAATCAAGAAAGGGTAACTAAATCATATTCCGCTGTGCTAAACAAATTAATTAAGAATTCATTCTCTTAAAAACAAAGCAAAAAAAAAATTTAAAGAATCTATTCAACCCCCATTCTAGAGATCTTTCATGTCATTGGGAACTAACACAACGCACCATGCATGGGGAGGATGACGTGTCAAAGCCGTCAGCGTGTTGACTTGGTCAATTAACGCGTTAAGGCCGCGTTTGCTTGGCAATTTTTAGCAGAATTCAGATTTTTAGCTTATTTATGATTCTAAATTTGATTTTAATTCCTTTTAAGCTACAAATTTGTTATGTAGTTCTATAAATACATTATGAGAGTCATATTAATATATTATTAACATAGAATTATAATAGAGTAGATTAATTTTATTAGTTTAGAAGCAAATATTTAATGCGAAAGATTTTATTAGTTTAGAAGTAAATATTTAATGCGAAAGATTCAAGAATTGAAGGCGAAGCTTGAAAAATGAAGACTGTGATCCGGGTGACAGACGGATATCAAAACACATATTTGATTTCTTTTCTTTTACTTTTCTTTTTGTTATTTTGAGATGTTGAATTGTTTGTGGATAATTTATTATTTAGTTATAAACTAATTTTTATTTGAGATTGCAATGGAACCCAATGTGTAGTTTAAATTATTATTATTTTTTAATTATATTTAATTATAGTTGAATTATTTATCATAATTTATGCCTTCAAGTATTAATTATTTACATTAAGTGCTAGAGATAAGATTATACCTTTGCAAATAATTCAGCCTTAACTTGTTAAAGAACAAAAACGCCAAAAAAATTAATATTTTAACAAACTGCAAAAAATTCTATATTCACGAACCAGAAGCAAACCAATGTTGATATAAAAATATAAACTTAACTATAGTTCATGGAGACTGGCTAAAGTTTAAACAATATAATTGATTCGAGCAGCAAAATTTAATGGGCAAACATTAAATTTTGGGATTTGTTTAGTAAATTGTTTGATTTTAATTTTTTTTAAAAAGAGAGATTTAATTCGAGAAGAAGTTAATGTTGAGATTTGTTAAGTATATTGTTTAATTTTAATTAAAAAAATGATTTAGTTTGAGAAGAAGTATAAAAAAGAAACATATATATATATATATTTATTAAATTTATTTTTTATTGGTAGAAGAAACTGAAAAGTATTAGAGACAATGAGAATACTCTATTTTTGTGGGAGAAACTTTCTCTTACTACCTTTATATATTATATAGATTTACTTTTTATAGATAGAAGAAGTTTGAAATTATTGGAGGCTATGAGAATGTTCTATTTTATGAGGAAAAACTATCTCTTACTACCTTTATATATTATATATATTGAAAGTAATAGGTTTATACGGGTTTACAGTAATTATATAGTTCGATGTTGTGATTTGTTTAGTAAATTGTTTAATTTTAATTAAGAGAGAGAGAGAGGAAGGGGGAGAGAGAGAGAGAGAGAGAGAGAGGGAGAGATTTAGTTTGAGAAGAAGTTAATGTTGGGATTTAGTTTATGAGTTAGTAAATGAAACAGTAATTTATAATTTTCAAAAGATATGCTTAACTTTGCATGAGATAAATTAATTGAAAAAGACGGAAACATGTATCTTCAATCTAAGTTTCCTATAGACCCAAGACTCCTCCATAATTTGACAAACATTAGTGAAATTGTTCTAAAAGCAATCCCATATATATAAAGATAAATATATTATATTATATAGATCAGAGAGAATCTGTAGATAGAGCGATCAAAAAAAGCAGCAGTGTGAGGTTACATTTCGATCGGGTTATATAGGAATTTTATCTTTGCAGGAGATTGCTATTTGTTACATTATGTCGAAGTCTCCCATCTATAAAAATCTCGGCTATATTGGAGTCAGTTTTTAGATTATTGAGAAATGATAGGGGATAACTATTTGATAAATAAATATTGACTATATCAATTAATCTGGAAACTTTTCATCATCTATAGTCATGTTTATTATTATTATTTTTTGTTTATCTTCAAAAGGCAATAAATTGAATATATATATATATATATATATATTCATTTTGACCAACAATAAACTAAATTATGAAAATAAAATTATAAATTACTTAAAAAAAATAATTACAGGATTTATTATTTATAAAAATAAAATAAATTATATTTATGTTGAATTCAAAAATATACCAGATTAACTTTAAGGTATGATCTTATATAATGTACGGAGAAAATATAAAATTGTTTAAAAAGAAACTACAACAAAGATATTTAAAACGAAATTACAATCTTCATTATTATATATACATGACCAATTAATTAGGTGGGTATTAACCATAATCAAATTAAGTGTGAATAAAAAAATGAAAAAAGAAGAAGCGGGAAGAGTTTCCAAAGAAATAATTTATAATGTAAATAACTTATACATTGGGCAATGACTTATTTTAAAATAATTTATAAGTTAAAATTAAAAATGAATTATAAGTTATTTTCAGTTGTGGCTTATAAAAAAAAATATTTGGTACTAATTTAATTTATAAGTTATAATTAAGTTGAAACAAGTTGTGAATGCGTTTGACTAATAATGATTTGAAAATTAAAATAAATTAATTATAAAAATTATTAAAAAGAACATTAATAAAAAAAATACGTTGATTCAATATTTTATCATAAAAATTGCAATTTCAGCATTAATAAAATATTAAAAGGAACCATAACTTCAATATCCACCATGGTGATTTTTATTCACAATCATTTCACCACCAAATACCAGCTTACTTACCAATTTTTCAGAAATCTCTTTCACCAATTGCAACATCCAGATATGGCATCTTACCAATTTTAGCTTTTCTTTTCCAAATAAGAAATTTTTAAACCAAAAAAAAAGTAGATAAAATTTCCCATATATAGTGCGGAATTATAAATAAATAACGTAATAAACAAGATTGTGATTTTTAATATTTTATTTAGAAAGAAACCAATATATACAACAAACTCCTAATGTCTAATAAATTTATTTGAGTCATATTATAATTGAAATGTAAAGGTATTATTTACTTTATAAAAGGAATATACATTTTTGTTGGTAGTATAAAATGTCAATTACAATATTCTTAAATTTAACATTATAATTACAATATTGTACAATCACTATAAAACTATACACTCAATAAATTTAAGAGTAAGCATGAAATAAAATATATCTTTAAAATCTATCAAGTTTGCTCAGAGAATTCTTTTTGTGGAGTGGAGGGAGTAATATTTAACTTAGTTTGAATTTTCAAAGTTTAGAAATTAACTTTCAGAGTGAAAAAATGAAACTCATTTTATGAGATAGATAAAATATTAATTGTTATGAATTTCTATTTTTTAAGCATGAATGTAAGTGCCTTATATATAAATAAATTTTAAAAGAATATTAACTATATATATATTCAATATATATATATATATTGTAGAAATGAAAAAAACAAATTCTTTGTTGAAATTTTCTGGGGGAAGAAATTATATAGTTGGAGAACTTTATGCATGCCTAGAGTAGTTAGGATTCTGAACCAAATCTTCCCAAATCTATCGTTCTGATCTAAAATATAATCGTAATATTATTTCTAAGTAGCTCTTTAAATGCTGGAGTCCCTAATGATCACATACGTTACTCTAATATCACCCCACAGGCACTTTTTTTCACCTCATAATAATATAAACTCAATGGCCTCAACTCTAGGAAGCCATTATTCCATCACTCTCCTCCTCATTGTATTTGTGGCTTCTGCTTATCAGGCTACCTCTCGAACGATTCATGAGGAGATCATGTACAGGAAACACGAGCAATGGATGGCTCATCATGGACGTGTTTACGAGAGTAGCCTAGAGAAAGAGAGGCGATTTAAGATATTCAAAGCCAATGTTGAGTTCATAGATAGCTTCAACCAAGCCGGTAATCGTACTTATGCACTCGGAACCAATAAATTTACCGATTTAACTACTGAAGAATTCATGGCCTCACACACCGGATACGTGATGCCATCACCCGAAAGGTCTTCGACAATGTCGTCGAAAACATTCGGATACCAGGATGTGAGAAATGTGCCGCCTAGTATAGATTGGAGAGAGCTAGGAGCGGTCACCAACGTCAAGAATCAATATCAATGCGGTAAAGCAGTTAACTAGCACTTATTTTACACATTATTACTTGTTTAATTTGTTTTTAAGTATAATACCATAAATGTACAATTATTTTGTGTTTATGTCCCCGTGTAATATTTTTGTTCTTGAATTTGACTAATTAGCAGATCTCTCCCTCACCATACATTTTGAACTTACAATCCTATCTACAACCTCGGTTTTAGTAAACCATTTAATGGTTTTTGATGCTATGATGAGGAATGTTATCCCTATTAGAGCTGCTAATGTTTGGGCTTTTTTTGATTTGTTGTTGGTGTTTAGCTTCCAAACTTTTACTTTGTATTTCTTCTGGACGATGGTTTTTTGTTTGATATGTTTTTTTAAGTTCTATTTTGGAGAGTATAATATAATTTCACAATCAAGCACATCATCACTATTATAATATCAATTACAAACAAGTCTCACATTAAGAGAAAGAAACAAACTCACAAATAAGTTTTACATAAAGAAAAACAAACTTTCATAAGAAGAAAATAAAAAAGAATTAAATTAAATTAAATTTAAAAAATACTACCTTGTTTCACAAAGATTGGCTTAATTTAATTTTTCTGGTTAAATTGATAAGTTTTAAAATTGATAATTAAGCAAATTTATTAATATTTTTGAATTTCAAAAAAGTGAACGGTGTAATAAATTAAACGTAATTTCTTATGATTACAATATCTTTACCTATATTTAAAACAAATGAAATAAATTTTGATTTTAAAATTGATCAATTTAACTTCAAAATTCAAATTAAGTTAGTTTTTGCATAATGGAGGACCGGAGTAATACTTTTTAAGGTATAATCGGTAGCACATTTTAGTCCATATGTAATTATAGGTATGATCGATTCATAATAATAGTAGAGTTCTGTATTTTAGTCTACATATTATATAGGAATGATCGATACATAGTCATATTGGTTTTGACTTGTGAGGACTTTAATTTACTCTTCATATATTTTATTTTGTATATAGGTTGTTGTTGGGCATTCTCAGCTGTAGCAGCTGTGGAAGGACTGACCAAGATAAAAACGGGTAACTTGATTTCACTATCAGAGCAACAAATACTCGACTGCAATGGCGCACCTGGGTGTGGCGGCAACTTTCCGGAGCATGCCTTCAAATTCATAATAAACAACCGCGGCCTCGCCTCTGAATCGGCTTATCCATATATGGGATATGATGAGGGAGCCTGTGGCTACACTAACAATCTCTATGGTGCTATCCATTCTTACAAACAGGTTCCCCCTAACGATGAAGCCGCCCTGCAAAGAGCGGTGGCCAACCAGCCGGTTTCCATTGGCATTGATCCAACGTGCTTTCAACATTACCAACGTGGAGTTATAAGTGGTGAATGTGGGAATTATTTAAACCATGCTATAACGATTGTAGGGTATGGAACAAGTGAATATGGTATGAAGTATTGGATTTGCAAGAATTCATGGGGGGCTAATTGGGGCGAAGGTGGTTATGTTATGATACAAAGAGATAGTGGTGTTGAAGGAGGGATGTGTGGTATTGCCATGCAGGGTGCGTATCCTATTGGATAGATATAAGGGATCTGATTTGATTGGGGTTCAAAAATGGCGATTCATTTAGACAGTTTATAGAAATGAATAGCTCAATTTGAAGTGGCTGAATTCAATTGTTTCCTGCTGGTCAAGCGTGGTATATTTTTCTCATTAGGTAGTCTATTGCACGTTAATAATAATAATAATATTTTTCCTGTGATATCTTCCGTAACTTGTTGCCATAAAGTTTGGGTAATACTTGCCATAGTTGATTAGGTTAGTGATGGATTTAAAAAGAGTTACGTGCTACGTGAAAGTTTATGTCGAATTACAATTGTAATATATATTTATTAATAGTGTGATCAGTCCACCACGCCCGTCCTCAGGGACACTTCTGGACTTCATCAATATTTTTTCAATCTCAGAAGGCAAATAACTTCCTTTTGTACGAAGTTGTTGAGGCGGTTCAAATTGGAATCAAAGTCAAATGGTGATAATTTCAGCAATTCTTGCTGCTTTTACTACCATCATAATTTGAATTCGCCTTTTAGAATCTGTTAAGGATAAACAGCTTATCTCTTCTTCACATCAAGCAGCAGCAACATGCAGTCATTTTACTAATCAGTATTCAAAATTAGCATTAGCAATAGCAAGTTGTAGTCATTGTTATGCTAGATTGTAAATAGCTTATTTAATTTAATCACATGTTGTAATTCAGTTAAGTAGTTTGTTAGTACTGATGTAATAATAAGTACAACTGTCAATATTAGTTTTAGATAATTAGTCTATACTTGTAATAGTATAAATAGGAACATGTACTCTTCAAGTCAGTTAGTTAATTGTTTTACATCATTAATCAATGATTTCTGTTTCAAACATGGTATCAGAACATTAGGGTTTGTTCTTCTTTATTTTTTGTTATTTTACAGTTGTTCTACTTAAGTCTCTATGATTCATCTGTTATGTTGATTTTATTCCATCTCCTGTTGATTGTGTTGAATTGTGTGATTGAATTAACAAAATTTTTCTGTGATTGTTCATCTATTGATTTGGTTTCGAATCTCCAAATCTTGTTCTCGTGTATCAACTATTTGATAAATTGATTCTTAGACTTGTTCTTTATGGCTGGTACTGCAAATTCTACCTCAGTTGGTATGTATGATAGTGTCTTTCTTGGAATACAACTTAATACTTCTCATCCTCTTTATCTTTAACCTTCGGATCATCCAGATTTGACTCTTGTCTGTCAACCATTAAATGGAGGAAATTATTCTCAATGGAAGAGATCTATGACTTTGGCTCTTTCTACCAAACTGAAACCCGGTATGGTCAATGGTACTTACCCTAGACCTAGGTCTAATTCTGCATATCTGATGCACTAGGACAGATGTAATGATATAGTAATTTCTTGGTTACTTAATTCTTTAACATCTGAGATAGCTTCTAGTGTCGTGTACTCACCAACTGCTCATGAGATTTGGATTGATTTAGAAACTATATTTACTCAGACTAATTGTAATACCCGGTTACTTTTTATGAAAAGTCCCACATCACCCACTCTCCTAAAATATTTCCCTTCCTTTAGCTATAAATATAACTCTACCCCTTTGGTTTTAAGCCACCAACAATTAAGACCTTCATTTTGAGAAAGGCTTTGTTGTGAGAGGGGTTTTTATAAAAGACCTCCTTAGTTAAAAATTTTGGTGTCGAGGGCGTAGACAATCTTCGGTACTCGTATTTTCGGGTATGTTCATATTTAAATTTTTGTATTGTTATTATTGTTTTAAGTATTGTATTTAGTTTGTTAGTTAGTATTTAGTATATTTTGTTAGTAATTAGTATTTTTGTAGTTTTAATTATTGTTTTGTATTTAATTAATAGTAAATAGTTTTGGATTAGTATTATTGATTTTAATTATTGTTTTGCATTTAGATTAATAGTAAATAGTTTTGGATTAGTATTATTGATTTTAATTATTGTTTTGTATTTAGATTAATAGCTAATAGTTTTGGATTAATATTATTGACTTTAAGTATTGTTTTAGATTATTATTTTAGTAACTTTAAAGTTTTGGAATAATGGTTTAATTGTTTGGAAAATAATTAAAGATTGAAAGAATATGTTAAGATATACTTATAGCTATTTTAAAATGAATAAGGAGAATGTTGCATAATAGAATTATTCTAATAACGTTTAATTGTCCTGAATTTATATTTAGGATCTGTTCAGCTATTAATTTTGTGTTCAGCGATATCGAGGTAAGTGACTCTCCGAGCTGCTTAGTATTTTCGAACTGTATAGTGTAAGTGATTTTTCGAGCTATTTAGTATTTTAAAATTATCGTTTATAATTATGTATGCTTTAGAAATTATTCGGATGCCTAAATGTATTGTTTCAAAAATTGTTATTCTTTATTTAAGGCTTCCATTTGAATGAAAATGTTACACTTATATTTTGTTTAAAACCCGGATCAAGTATTAAAATAGAATTTTGATTTAGAAAATGAGATTATATAATTTTGAACTGTGAAATAATATATAGTTTTGAATATCGAAAATATTGAGAAATTACTTTTAGAAACCTCAGTCCGACTATATATTGAAACCGTTAGTGTTTACGCTAGTTTCGGAACAATTTAGGACCTACTAAGGCGCACACCATTAGATACCCTTCGGGGGGCGCTCTTCGGGGCGCGTGCATGATAAGATACCTTAGTAGGGGTCGTATCATTGACATTATCGAACATAAGGGCCGTGTTACAGGGCTGCTGTAACCTTAGTCGTTCTGTGGATTAAAAGATACATCGAATATATTGAACTTATCGAAATCGTTGATCGAATATATTGAGCTTATCGAAATTTGTCTTTGAATTGTGTTTTGTAACTATTGATTTTGATTTTGAAAGTAAATATTGACTATTGTTATTGAACAAGAAAATGTTATTTCAAAAAGGTATATTTATTACTGTTATTGAACAAAAGGTATTTCGAAAAAGTGTTTTGCAAATAGTACTTGATCCACTTAAATAGTGAAGATTGTTACTTGCTGGGCTTCACCGCTCACCCTTACATTAACTTTTACAGGGTCCATTGTTAAGAGTCGAACAATGTGGATGCTTTTGTGGATGGCTGAAGTCCTTTTAGTTATGGCGTTATTAGTATTTTGAATTTGATAAGACTTTTGTTTAAGGGAGCTGCGTCTCCGAAGTTATATTTTCGGTATTTAGTTTTTGAACTCATGTGAAATTTGATAATGAAAGATTGTTCGATTTTAAGTCTAGTATCGTTGTGTGGTTTTTGGGCTGCGCTTTTGATATTGTTGCCTTGCGAGTCCTTCGGGCTTGCGGCGTGTGGCATTCCGGACAAGTGGTTGGTTCGGGGTGTTACAGAGATGGTATCAGAGCGGTGGCCCCTCGTAGTGTGTTAGGTTGAAAAACCTACACATTCCCTGGGAAGTGATTTTGGGAGTTAACTGTAGGTATAGTTTTGAGTAAACTTAAGAATTTGGAGTAAGAGATAGAATAAAGTGAAAAATATTTGTATTATCTAATTAGTTGTTAGTTTGCATTTTGAACATAAATTTTCATGAATTAGTATTTTGTTTACTATTGAATAAACTTGGATATTTTAAATTTTATTTTGATATATGTTTTTATACTAGTTTTGTATAGTGTTGTTTAGTGGGGATTGCTTTATTGTGTAGAAAATGCCGCCTAGAAGAAGTAACTCTACTAACAATGATAGTGGCGTTGATGGTATGGCTCAACTAGTTAATACCTTAGCCCAATTTGTACAAAGTCAACAGTCTGGGCAACGTGGTATAGTAGCAGAATTCAAGCGATTGAACCCGCCTATCTTTGAAGGGACTACAGACCCTGCTATCGTTGAGAAGTGGATTCAAGAAATGGAAAAGGCTTTTGACTTGTTAGGAAGTACCGAAACTAATAAAGTGACGTTGGCAGTTTACCAACTACAGGGTGGGGCTTATGATTGGTGGCTTATGGAGAAAAGGAAGCACGAGGGAAATCCCGTACCCTACACTTGGACCATGTTCAAAGAGACATTTACCAACAAGTACTTTCCTAGAACAATTCGGACACAAAAGGAGAGGGAATTCATTAGGCTAGAACAAGGGAACAAGACGGTTGCTGAATATGAAGCCGAGTTTGCGAAGCTCGCTAAGCATGCACCGACCTTAATACCAGATGAGGTGACAAAAGCTCGTAGGTTAGAGGACGGGTTACGTGTCGACATAAGGCATGGCGTTGCGTGTTTTGAGTTACCCACATATGATGCGGAGCTCCATAAGGCGTTGGTAATTGAGAAGGGCCTAATAGAAATTGAGAATGGAAAGAACGGCAATCGAAAGAGAGATGAGTCATTCGGGGGAGAGTCAATCTATGGGGGACCAACGAAAAAGATAAATACCCAAACTGTTAGATTTCGAGAGAATCAAAGAAATCAAGAGGACAAATTAAAATGTGGGAGATGTGGTAGGAACCACCCAGACAAAGAATGTCATTGGAATACGGGTGCGTGCTTTCATTGTGGAGAGTTAGGTCATAAAATTGCGCAATGTCCCAAGAACCCTCCACCTAAAGGTGATGCAAGGAAGGAGGAAGTAACTATAGCAAGTCCAAGGCTAACTCGAGGACGGGTGTTTCAACTTTCAGGCAACCAGTATTAAGGTATGTAACTATTTTGTTATTTGAACATGTTATTTTTAGATATACGCTTATGATTTGGAAATTTGGAGGATCAAATTTTTTTTAAGGGGGAGGTAATGTAATACCCGGTTACTTTTTATGAAAAGTCCCACATCACCCACTCTCCTAAAATATTTCCCTTCCTTTAGCTATAAATATAACTCTACCCCTTTGGTTTTAAGCCACCAACAATTAAGACCTTCATTTTGAGAAAGGCTTTGTTGTGAGATGGGCTTTTATAAAAGACCTCCTTAGTTAAAAAATTTGGTGTCGAGGGCGTAGACAATCTTCGGTACTCGTATTTTCGGGTATGTTCATATTTAAATTTTTGTATTGTTATTATTGTTTTAAGTATTGTATTTAGTTTGTTAGTTAGTATTTAGTATATTTTGTTAGTAATTAGTATTTTTGTAGTTTTAATTATTGTTTTGTATTTAATTAATAGTAAATAGTTTTGGATTAGTATTATTGATTTTAATTATTGTTTTGCATTTAGATTAATAGTAAATAGTTTTGGATTAGTATTATTGATTTTAATTATTGTTTTGTATTTAGATTAATAACTAATAGTTTTGGATTAATATTATTGACTTTAAGTATTGTTTTAGATTATTATTTTAGTAACTTTAAAGTTTTGGAATAATGGTTTAATTGTTTGGAAAATAATTAAAGATTGAAAGAATATTTTAAGATATACTTATAGCTATTTTAAAATGAATAAGGAGAATGTTGCATAATAGAATTATTCTAATAACGTTTAATTGTCCTGAATTTATATTTAGGATCTGTTCAGCTATTAATTTTGTGTTCAGCGATATCGAGGTAAGTGACTCTCCGAGCTGCTTAGTATTTTCGAACTGTATAGTGTAACTGATTTTTCGAGCTATTTAGTATTTTAAAATTATCGTTTATAATTATGTATGCTTTAGAAATTATTCGGATGCCTAAATGTATTGTTTCAAAAATTGTTATTCTTTATTTAAGGCTTCCATTTGAATGAAAAATTTACACTTATATTTTGTTTAAAACCCGGATCAAGTATTAAAATAGAATTTTGATTTAGAAAATGAGATTATATAATTTTGAACTGTGAAATAATATATAGTTTTGAATATCGAAAATATTGAGAAATTACTTTTAGAAACCTCAGTCCGACTATGTATTGAAACCGTTAGTGTTTACGCTAGTTCCGGAACAATTTAGGACCTACTAAGGCGCACACCATTAGATACCCTTCGGGGGGCGCTCTTCGGGGCGCGTGCATGATAAGATACCTTAGTAGGGGCCGTATCATTGACATTATCGAACATAAGGGCCGTGTTACAGGGCTGCTGTAACCTTAGTCGTTCTGTGGATTAAAAGATACATCGAATATATTGAACTTATCGAAATTGTTGATCGAATATATTGAGCTTATCGAAATTTGTCTTTGAATTGTGTTTTGTAATTATTGATTTTGATTTTGAAAGTAAATATTGACTATTGTTATTGAACAAGAAAATGTTATTTCAAAAAGGTATATTTATTACTGTTATTGAACAAAAGGTATTTCGAAAAAGTGTTTTGCAAATAGTACTTGATCCACTTAAATAGTGAAGATTGTTACTTGCTGGGCTTCACCGCTCACCCTTACATTAACTTTTACAGGGTCCATTGTTAAGAGTCGAACAATGTGGATGCTTTTGTGGATGGCTGAAGTCCTTTTAGTTATGGCGTTATTAGTATTTTGAATTTGATAAGACTTTTGTTTAAGGGAGCTGCGTCTCCGAAGTTATATTTTCGGTATTTAGTTTTTGAACTCATGTGAAATTTGATAATGAAAGATTGTTCGATTTTAAGTCTAGTATCGTTGTGTGGTTTTTGGGCTGCGCTTTTGATATTGTTGCCTCGCGAGTCCTTCGGGCTTGCGGCGTGTGGCATTCCGGACAAGTGGTTGGTTCGGGGTGTTACGCTAATGGACCAAAATTGTTTCAGTTAAGGAAAGATATAGGAGATTTTACTCGAGGAAATTTATCCATTATTGGATATTTTACTAAGTTCAAAGTCTTAAGGGAAGAACTTCAGAATTTGATTGCAGTACCTAAGTGTACTTTTATTTGCAGTTGTGGATTTGCTATACTTCATGAACAAAATATTTAGAATGAAGTTTTGACACAATTTTTAATGGGGCTCAATGATATATACACTAATGTAAGGGAACAATTATGCTCATGACTAAGTCTCCAACAATTGAACAAGTTTATGCTATGTTATTGCAAGAAGAAAAGTAGAGGGAATGTGCTATTATAAGTACACCAGCTGTTTTTGAGAATCTTGCTAGCATTAGCAGTTAAAAATTTCTTTGAAACAACCAAAGGTTCTAAGCCCTTTAAGAAGAAATCTGTTATTGTATGTTATTGCTATAATGAAAAATGACATATTAAGGATAAATGTTTCAACTTACGTGGATATCCTCCATGGCTTAAAATGCATCTTGAAAATCAATATCAGACTCAGCCTCATAATTTTTTTAATTCTCATGGCTTTAAATTTAAGACTCGGAGCAGTGCCAATTTTGTGGAACCCTCTATGACTGATGCACAGAGTCTTTGTTCTGAATATCCTTCAATGCATAATTCTCTACAATCTTTGCTTTCTCAGATACATAATCCACTGCAATGTCTAGATTCTTTTATAGCATCTACATCTGAGAATATATTTTTTACTCCTGTTAAACAACAGCATTTGATGACATTGATGAAATTTGATCATGCTATTACTACTTCTATTGTTCCTATTGTTTCTGAAGTTTTTTCTCATCATTTGGCAGGTATAATTGCTAATTCTTTATGTCTTGTTCCTAGTGCTATGTGTTTATCAAGTTTTGTTGGCAAAAACACTTGGATTCTTGACTCAGGATCTACAGATCATTTTATCTGTTCCATTTCATATTTACACAATCTTGTTGTTGTTAATTCTTTAATTCTTTTACCAAATGGATATCAAACTCTTAACTCTCATAAGGGTACTATTGTTTCTAATGTTTTAGTGGTTCCTTCATTTAAATTCAATCTTGTGATATCCCAAATATTTGCGATATTTCTTTTAAATGAAATATTAATAATTAAATAAGGTTAGATATTAAAGCCTTATGTGGTAAAAGAAATGTATAAAAAGAAGATTAAATTTTTTATTATTATTATTTAATCTATGTGTTATAAGAACCTATAAAGGTTAATATGATCATGTTAAAAGATGAGTAAGTTATATACATAATTATAAAATGTATATTTATTTAAGGAATGAAAAGGAAAGCCAACATGACTTAAATTGGAAAGGCTATGTATTAATGAGTCTATGTGAACGCTTGTTCAATGAGATAATTAAATTCTGATTTAATTAATCAATTGATTTAAATAAGGAACAAAGGTAAGGACAGGGTATTTAATTGATTCAATTAAATTATACGTGGTATGGATTTAAATTTAAGTTAGTTAATTTAAATGACTTGAATATGAGCCATGAGGGCTAAAGTAAAATGTTAATTAATTAAAGATTTGACTTAACTATTTTATTATGAAATAATGTTTAGAATTATTTTATAATGTCTCATGTTGTATAATTTTGTGTAGCAAAGTTGTGTACGTTAAAAGTAACATTTAGATTAGTGTGTCAAGCCCTATGTTTAGCTTTTAATTAGAAGCTCAAGTGAATTAAAAATAGGCTCAAGCCATTTTCTTTATTTGAGATTCGGGTGGGAAAGTTTAAAGGACCAATGTTGGGTGTATTGTAACCAAGCCCAAGAGGAAAGTTATTAAGCCTTAAGAAATTATTAAGGCCATATTGCTTGATTCCTTCACCCAACTCGGCAACTAATCTGATCAAGAAAGGGGGGAAATTTTGTAACATTTACTCTCATGTTTAAAGTACTCAGTCATAGATCTTACTACCAGTTTCGGCAGGTCAAAAGGGCAAGTGAGAGGTGACTGGGATGGGAGGTTTTAGAGTTGTGTAGGGGTTGGTCTAGAGAGTTAGTAGCTAATGTTTTCAGCTGGGAATAGGGAGAGTACTTCACTATATACTCACAATTTTATCTAGACCAAAACCTTGCTCATTTACCTTGTCAATACTTAGAAAAAAGAAAGAGGATAATCCGGCTGGGAAGGGAAGAAGAAACAGTAGTAAGTCAACTAAATATCCATTTTAGCAAGCAAGTTTAAACATCAGAGTCAACTAACTCAAAGGTTAAATCTTCTCAACCGAAAACCCTTGTTAGTGTATGTTTATGTTCATATATGTGCATCTTCTTGGTTGTGATTGTTTTGCTAAGGAGATATATTGGTTGTTGTGTGTGAGGATCATAGTGGATCCATGGAGAGATAACGGTGGTATATTGGTTGGAGATTTGTGTTTTTATGTGTCCAAATGTTGATTATCTTTATAACAACGAGTGTATGCCCACCACCTATTAGTTATAATGCCTAAAAGAATGTATTTTGGCAAAATATTATGTTCTAAATAAAAAAGAATATCTTCAAGATCAAAAGAGAAAGTTTGGTTTCATAAACCTTAATTGTCTAACAATGTTTTTAATTTAAATGAGAGTTATATGGTAGAAACATAGTAATATCAATACATATTAGCCATGAAGTTGGGGATAGAACTTGATGGTTATTTTTGATTTAAATAAGGAGGGTGAATAAATTGAAATTGCAGTGGCCATACTAAGAATCTAAGGAATCAAAGATGGAAGGAATGATAATAAAATGAGGTTTTTAATCAATTGCATACCACATGTTTGATAATATCCCTACGAATAAATGTTTTATTACACTTTTCTATCCAAAGTGTCTTAGTTATGGTGAAGCCATGAATTATGTATAAATGAAGCTAGGCAAGTCATTGTGATGACATGAGTGAAATGAACGAGCTATGAATATGGGTTTAAAAACCTTATAGGTAAGATTTTGTTAAGTTGTGAAACTCAACTTTAATGCTATATTTTAAAGACTAAAAACTAAACCTTGTTTGTTGGTAAACTTCAACTAACCTAAAGATGAATGAGTAAAAGAATGTCATAAGTCCTAATGTGATGAACCTTGTAAATGGAAGGTGTTAGGTGGGAAAACTTATAATGATAAACCATTAGGTGGGTTGTCAAATGTCTTCGATTAAGCTATTTGGTGTATTCTTGCTCATTGTGAGTGTAAATGGATGTCTAAATGAGTTATTAGTGGGTCCCATACATGATGTACTTGATATTCTCTTAAAAGATTAATATTAAGAGGATGTGAAGTATTTCATGGGGTCCCGATTAAAATATGTAGACATTATCAAATGTCAAAAGCATAAAACTGTGTAAAAAATATTATGAAATTAACTTAAATCAATGGATAGAATCCATGAAGGACGAAATGGATAAATAGATCGTACAGATGATGAAAAGTTAAAGCAAATGTCTTAAAAATAAGATTAAGCATTGAGTCAAACTTTGACTGATAATTGTATTGTTGATCTCACATATCGTGTAGGTCATGCGAAGGACGCGAAAGGTTAGCATATTGGTAAAACGCCAGTACAGGCAAGTTTTTTGAACTTACTTCTATGTGTGAACTAATGTTATGTGCTAATGTAATATTATGCCATAATATGTTATAAACTATCGTTGTTAACTGTTATATTAAGTTAAATTATTTTTCTTGAACTTTATACCATTAAATGAAAGCATGAGAGAGTGAATCATGTCTGGTATATGAAACATGTATTACATATGAATTTATATGATGCATGTTCTAAATATTCAGTATGCATATAACTGTGATACCTAGATATAATGTAAGGTATGTACAAAAAACTTGAACTATGTGTTATGTGTTAAACTGTTAAATTTGTTGAGCCGTCTTTTTCACCCTTGCTATAAATAAACTCTTTCAGTTAAGTACGTGATATTTAAGAGTTCCAGTCAAGAACAAAGAACAAGAATTGCATATCGATCTTGTCGGAATTGAAGCCAAGTCTGAGCAAGACTTTACTGTTACAATTATAGTATATTTTAATATAAAAAAAATGTTTTTGGGGTAAAACAGTGTTGTCAAGATGTATAAGCTAGAGTGTAGTAATGATGCATTGAATTAAATTTATGTAATTACTTATTTTTATCACAAGTCTTGAATTATAGTGGGATAAAGATCAAGTGTTAAGATTGTATCCGAGGATTTTCATAATCATTTTATTAGATTTGATCATTATGTTATAATCTTAAGTTGGTAGAGGTTTATGTAAAAATTGCGATTCTGAGACAAATGATCAAGGGGAATATCATAAAAAAATATATTAATTAATGAGTTTTTAGCAATTATTATTATTGCATATTGTGCTTATTAAGAACAATGTTATACATTAATGCACGAGGTCGCTTGTAGCAAGTACAGGGATTTTCGAGGTGTTACAAACCTTGTCTCTATTGTTAAACTCACAAAAGATTCTGTATGTAATGTCATTTTTCAATCAAATATATGTGTCTTACAAGACAAATACAGTCCTTTAACTTTCACTACTTATTGTTAAGGCTGTAATCGAGCTCGGACGGTTCGGGATCGAACCGGATTCAGCTCGGTAAAATGCAAATCGGGCTCGAACTCGAGCAACAAAACGAGCGGATCAGAGCGTTATATTCAGTTCGACAATTTGCACGAGTCGAATGCAATCAGTTGTGAGTTCGCTCAAATTTTTCTCCAAATAGCTCGATTCTTGGTAACTAGCTCGATTGATTACTTGATCGAACACATTTGTATTCACGAGGTATGGATTATGATTTATGTCTCAGTTAGTGGTGTAAACCTTTCATTAATTATCCGAGAAGCAGAGAACTGAAAGGTCTATAGCCTTATTTCTCAACAGTCTCACATCTCAAAGGTCTCTCACATCATCTTAACTCTCAAGAGTCAAAACTCAAAGGTCTCTCACTCTCACACCTCTGCTGCTATTTGAAATTGAGAATCTGATTATTTCTTTACTAGAGTGCCTCCATTGAGAAGAGTAAGGGACTCTTATTTCTTAATTTTTTGTCTAGAAAATTGTTATTTACTGACTTTTAATAATTTATATATAACCCAGTACCCCCAATCTCATTTTCGCCAAATAATTTGAAACCCTAATTTTTTATTCTTCTAAAAATGTCAAATTTAGAGTCTGTTACACAACTTGGTGGTGAAGATAAAGGTAATGGTGGTTCTAATTTGATAAATATTCGATTAAGGTTTATAATTTTATTTTTATTTTTATTTAGGGTTCATAAATACACATAATTTATCTTACTTATGTTTTTTTCTTATGATTCTTAGATGTCTTGGCCAATCAATCAATTGTAGTTGATATTGTTGCTGCTGCAAACAATTATTCTGTGATTGTGATTGACAATGCAGAGGGAGAAGAAAAAAGTATCAATGTTGAACCTGTAACTGAGGAAAATAGAGAAGGAAAAAAAGAGGAAAACGTCAAAGGTTTGGTCTGAATTTAACATTGTAACATTAAAAGATGGCACCAAAAAAAAATTAATGCAATCACTGTTTTACTAAGCTTGCACATCAAAGCAGTGGTTCAACTATTCATTTAAATAGACATATGCTATCTTGCACAATTCGTTTGTCAAAAAATTTTGGAACAAAACAAAGTGTGTTAGCTTACCCTACCATTGAAGTTGAAAGTAAAATGAATAATATGACAGCTTATAAGTACGATAAAGAAAGGATCAAAGATGTTATGGCAAAAATGATTATGTTGCATGAATATTGTGACGCCCCCAAATCTGGTCCCACACAGCCCAAACTTGAGTCGTCAAAAGACTACAACAAAATTATTACAAGGTAGTACAACGTTTAACAATATAGTGTATAATAATACACAACTAAGTCTTCACTATTATTGCCACACTATTTTACAATACGTGAAGACTACGATAACTATTCCTCGGACTCTCACACCATCCCCCGGCTAGACCCAATTATGTTCTCATCTCCTGTTGAAAAACAATGGAACGAAAAGAAATGGTGAGCTCAAATAACCCAGTAAGAAATATCATAACTAAGATAATAACGAATAAATTATCATTAGCCTTTAACAGTTGAGTTCTTGGTAGAATACAATAGACTACAAGGTTTATATCAAAAATTGCAGTTAAATTATTGAACAACGTTCAGATCAATAATAGCAACAGAATGAGCAATCTATTAGAAGAATAATGCAGACTATAGTGTCCACTCGCTTCTCTTTTTAGGAAAAACATCATCAACTTTTATCATCTGAAACACCACTGACCATGAGAATACAAACTCACAATTCCTGGTCATAATCATGCAAATCAACAGTTCATCTTTGCACTACGGGCCAAAAATATTCAATATAAAACCAACGGTCATGATTATACCAGTATTCAGCCTTTGGTCATAATCATACCAAACAACAGTTCATCTTTGCACTACGGGCCAAAAAGGACTTTCACCACGTGTCATAAAAGACACCGAACAAATGTATCGCCTTTAACCTATTATATCGTCTTTAACCTATCATTTGTTCAACAATTATATCGCATCTGTGCCCCCGGCCACAGATATTCACAACAGTTTAATTTTTGATGATTAGTACAAATAACAGTGATACAAATGATGAACAGAAAAAACAGGATAAATAATAAGTATTGAAAGTTTATTTTGTGCAGATTTAAATAATATCCAAATTGTCAACATGATGTGGAGTAAAATTCAAAAATGATATTCAAGATCCACAGTTCAGAATAACGGTTACAGTTCAATAGAAATGTTTAGAAAAATAGGAAATGAATACAAAGAGTAATTCACCAAACATGCGGTAATCTGTGTAGTCAGGTTATTCTCAGAGATTAATAAGGAATGAATACAAAAGGTTATTCACCAACAGGCGGTAATCCGCGCCGTAAGGTTATTCCCACAATTTAATAAAAATTGAATACGAAGAGTTATTCACCAAACAGGAGGTAATCCGCGCAGTAAGGTTATTCTCAGAGATTAATAAGGAATGAATACGAAATGTTATTCACCAACAGGCGGTAATCCGCACCGTAAGGTTATTCCCACAATTTAATACATGAAAATAAATGACACATCTTATAAGTAAGAGAGAAACGATATTATTTTTGAGAATCAAAGAATGATAATCCCTTACCGTAGTAAGTTTGAATAGTGGAAGATGAAAAAGATGGAATCCCTTACCTTAACACGTGACTGGATATTGATTTAAATGAGGTTGATTAACTTGAATAGTACTCATACACTTATAGATCTTCACAAATACTCAAGATGACTTAAGCACACTTAAAGAGAACTTGCACAAAGAAGTATTTAGAGAGTGAAAGAAAGAATGAGCAAGAAAGTTTATGAAAAATCCTCAAGTTAAGGCCCCTATTTATAGCCAAAAATCTTATCATAACCAAGATTTCCTAATTTAATCAAACCGTTCATTTCAAGATAATGTTTAATCCATGTCATTCATTTCATCTTTTAAGATTTCTTTAATCTAAAGCATTCATTTAAGATCATCTTTAATCTACACCATCCATTTCAAATTCTATATTATCTTTAATTTATGTCATTCATTTCATCTTTTAAGATTTTCTTAAGCTAAACTATTCATTTAAATATCATCTTCAATCTACACCGTTCATTTGAAATTCTATAATTATTACATTATCTTTAATATATACCATTCATTTCATCTTTATATTACCTAACTTTATATCATTTATTATAATAAAAACAAATAACTTTATTGATTCAATTATTCAACAATAATTCACACTTATTCATTATTATGACTAATTGTTATAAATACAGTGTAGTTGGCTCTTTGAGTTAGATATCAAGTCAATTAATAATGAAACTATTTAATTACCATCATAATAAAGATAACAATAATGCAGAAAGAATATGTTACTATTTAATGACAATTATTGATTCAATAATGTGAATTACTGTGCATATGCTACTGTGATAATTATCAGTTTAATAATATGAATTATTGTGCATGTGACAATAAAGTCAAATATTGTACGATAACCACTTTATCAGTTCAATAATACGAAACACTGTGCAATGCCGTGTGCTACTGTGCAATACCGTGTGTTACTTGTAATACCGTATATTACTTTTCTTTTACCACCGGATATTTTAACAATTAAAAGTGATAGTACCATTGACCATTTAAAAATTGTTTATGTCATTTTCTATATCCGACAATTATTCATTGTGGGGACCACCAATGATTGGTTCGTACGGGGCCGTCGTACGAATATTCCCCGACCAAACGAATATTGTCCGACATAATATAATTTACACATAACATCCTTAATTTTTAACTTTATCAATTTAACCATTTACTGTTTTAGGAAAAATATATATGAAGAAAAATTAAATTTTGTATTTCATAAAATTCGGGGTCTTACAAATATCCCTTTAGGATGGTTGAGCATGAATTTTTCATTCTTCTTTTGAAATCTCTAAACCCAAAGTTTGATCATATTTCTCGTATAACTTTGAAGAAAGATTGTATGAAAATTTATGCTTTAGAAAAGAAAAAGGTGAAAGCTTTGTTATCTAACATTGATAAGGTGAGTTTAACTTCTGACTTGTGGACCTCTAATCAAACAATTAGGTACATGTGTCTCACTGCACATTTCTTAGACTCGGATTGGAAGCTTCAAAAAAGAGTGTTGAATTTTTGTCATTTGCCACTTCCTCATTCTGGTCTCATGATTAGTGATGTTATTTTCTCTTTTCTTATTGAATGGGGTATTGAAAATAAAATTTCCACGATTACTTTAGACAATGCATCATGTAATGACTCTGTAGTTAGGAACCTTAAAGATAGTTTCGTGCTAAAAGACAACTTATTTTTTGGTGAAAAAATATTTCATGTGAGATGTTGTGCTCATATTCTCAATATTATGGTACAAGATGGGTTAAGTGTTATTAACAATTTTATTGTGAAGGTTCATGATAGTGTGTACTTTCAGGGATCCCTTTCAAGGCTTTATAAATTTTTTGAGATTACTAAGCAGTTGCAGTTGTGCACAACTAAAAAAACTAGCTTTGGATGTGCCAACTCGTTAGAACTCCACATATGCAATGCTTGAGTCTGCTATGCATTTTAGAAAAGTGTTCCCTAGGTATCAAAAGAGGGATCCACATTATCAATATCAATTGTTGAACATTACATGTATAATTTGATGATAAGAATTAAGTTGATAAATGTAGTAAATAGCAGGATTGTAAAGGCCTTTGATGGCACATAATGTACAAGGACTTAGTTAGATAGGATTAAAGTTGTTAGGATGATCTTTTGAATATGAATGTATTGAGTTGTGAAGCCCTTTGATTGATTATAATGTACAAGGACTTAGTTAGAAAAGATCAAATCTGTTAGGTTGATCTTATGTCAAACTGCTCGTAGAATAGACTCTACGACTCCAAGCAAAGAAGACTCAACGATTCAGTTTGTCCGTAGAGAGGACTCTACGACTTCGCGCCAAGAAGACTCAACGACTTAGTATGTTCGTAGAGTGGACTCTACGAATTTTTTGGACGACTAAGACCGCTTATAGAATGGACTCTACGATTCCATTCCAAGAAAACTCTACGACCAAGGAAGAAGCCCAAGCGTAGAACGGACTCTACGACTAACAGAGTAGCCGTAAAGTAAAACTCTACTTCCTCAAGGAAAATTGTCTTATCACTGAGCAATCACTGAAGCAAGGGCAATCGTAGAGCTAAGTAAAAACAAGAGACCTTTTTTAGCAACACTACGATCTAAACCTAAATCATCGTTTGACTCTTCTCTTGTACTAAGACAGAAGCAACTTCGTTGAAAAGAACAATCTGCATCGATGTGACAGAAGAGCTTCTGTCAAAAGCTCAAAGTCAGAAATGTCAGGGGACTGACCCAAGCGCACTATGTAACAGAGAGAAGACTTTCAAGGCAGTAAAGTCAGAGGACTGAGTCCTATCAGTCTTATAGTATGGAAGGACCAAATGACTCTATGAAAGTTGGTAGAAACCTACGACTAACATATCTTTCCCCAAGAGAAAAAGGGAAACACCTTCCATGGACTAAAATAGCAGATCAATTAATACCTCATCAGAGCATTAATGAGCTAAACAAATATAATATTTATCAGCTCTACACTGTGAGGTAACGGGTATAAACTGAAGCTAAGGGCAGATATTCCAACGGGAAGAAAACAGAAGCTCTCATATAAAGCGCCCAGATCTGAAGAAGAAAATTAGAGATTTTTGGAACGAGAAAGAAAGAAATTAGCAAGAGTTCAAAAAGATAAAACTGAAAAGAATCTTGCATCTCTACTAAGTTCTTCAGAAACTTATGTTAAACGTAACTCAGTAACACACCCAAATCTACACTACTCGAGAAGAGTTCTTAGTGAACTAGAGTATCTAAGTCTGTTAGACTTATAGAGTTGTTAGTGAACTAGAGTTCCAAGACTGTTGATCTTGAAGGAATCTTAGTGATTCAGAAATTGTAAAAGTATCCTGAGTGGATTTGCTGCTTGAAGAGCAGATCAGTGGAGTAGGAGTCTTGTGAACTCTGAACCACTTAAAACCTGGTGTCTTTCATCTTATGTCTTTTAACTGCTATATTTGCTATATAATTGCTTGTTGAATTATTATTTTAACAAATCAAGAAGGGGTAACTAAATCATATTCCGTTGTACTAAACAAATTAATTAATAATTCATTATCTCTTAAAAACAAAGCAAGAAAAAGAAAATGTTTTAAAGAATCTATTCAACCCCCCCCCCCCCCCTTCCCCTTCTAGATATCTTTCGTGTCATTGGGAACTAACATCAATCTTTGTCATCTTATGAGGATTGGGAGAAAGTGACAAAGGTAATGGAGTTGCTGGAGGTGTTTAATGAAGCTACAAATGTTTTCTCGGGTTGTGAGTATCCTACCTCTAACTTATTTCTTCCTGAAATTTGGAAAATTAAAGAATTGTTGCGCAAAACTTGTAATGATGAATTTCACTTGTTAAGAGACATGGCTTTCAAGATGAAGGAAAAGTTTGATAAGTATTGGGGAGAGTATAACATTTTGATGGCAATTGCATCTATCCTTGACCCAAGGTATAAAATGCAATTGGTCATCTTCTGTTTTCCAAAACTTTATGCATCCGAGTATGAAGCTAGCAAGAGCGTTGAGCTTGTAAAAAAAACACTTTATGAGTTATATGAATACTATACAACAATTCATTGTCCAATATCTACTAGTGTGACTAGTATGGAAGGGAGTTCTACTAGTGTTAATGGTGGCTGCAATGACAAAAACAAATCAAAAAGTAGGGCCAAGTTTGATTCTTGGGCTCAAGGTATGGACATTGTTACTCCTATAAAATCTGATTTGGATGCATATTTTGAAGAGGGCAGGTATATATGTGTTGATAATAAGTCTTTTGATGCTTTGATTTGGTAGAAAGTAAACACTTTAAAATTTAGAATTCTTTCAAAAATAGCAAGGGATATTATATATTCATGTGAGTACTATCGCATCTGAAAGTACATTCAGTGCTGGTGGAAGGGTGCTAGATCAATACAAAAGCTCTATGAAGCCTGAGACTGTGCAAGCCTTAATTTGTACTTCTGATTGGCTTAGGTGTGATTATAGACCTGCTAAAATAAGTATTGATATGGTATGTTCGATTTTTTTTTTAACTTTAATATTTTGACATTTTTTGTTAGGTTGTTTTTGTTGTTGTTAATGTATGTGATGTGTTGTTATTATAGGTTAATGAAGATGGAGTCAATGACATGAATTTATAATGAAAAGTTATGATTGTGAAGCCTATTTGCTGCCATGATGCAATTTTTTTCTTGTGTTTATTCAGTTGAGTGAAACTCTGGATTTATATTATTTCGATTGGGTTGTAAACTTAATTATTATTACTTGTTACTGCTTACTAGTATTAACTTCATATGCTTGGTGTGTTACTATTGTTTTTTATTACTACCTGCTACTACCTACGTACTAGTATTAACTTCATAGGTAAGGTTTTCATGAACTAAAGGATTGGACAATTGAATGATGCATTGCTATTTGCTACTGCTGCTGCATTGCTTCACAGGTAAATGTTCAACTGTTGCATTGTTTCATAGGTAAATGTTTTGCTGCTGTAAATGTTCTACTGTTGTAAATGTTCTGCTGTCACAGTTACTTGACCGTCTTGTGGTTGTTTCAGGTAATCCTAACATGATGTAAATTCCAGGTGATGATGTTAATGGTTGGCGTTCTTTAGTTGCTAATATTGACGGAAGGCAGAGGTTGGCATCCAAGGTTTGTGATATAAAAAATTTGTTCTATGGTGTTTATGATGTCTATACATCATGGATTCAGCTATATGACTTATTTACACTTAGAAAAAATTTACTCATGCTTCGACTTGCAGCACCTTAATTATGGAATTGCAGACTATCTGAGACTGCATTAGTTTATAAACTGACTGCAGAAGTAAGTATAAACTGACTACAAAAGTAAGTAATATCATTACTGCATAATTTGTTACTTGCATGCCTCTTTGACTGATTTGATTTTTCCCCTTTTAGTAATTCTAAAGTTATAATGTTTCCTCTGTTTAACTTAATTAGTGCTAGCTCAGCTAGTGATTTATTAATTTACATGTGTTACTGAAGGAGTAGGGTCCAACAAATTATTGGTGCCACACATAATTTTCATAGTTGCTCTGAAAATGTGTTGCCTCCACCAATAGATGAACACTGAAGTTACAGCAGTGCTTCGGCTGACAAACCTATTTTCAAAATTACCCTAAAGCTGAAGGTAAGATTTGTTAGTGTATACTTTATTGCATAAAATATATTGTTTGGCATTTTAAAACTTGAATCAGTAGTTTCTATGGGTGATAAAAATGTGGGAATGCATAATGTAATGTGAGGTTGCATTAGTAAAGTAATGTACTACTTATCAAGGTTTCATTCTTGATACTTTACTTGGTATTTCTGAAATCCTTATCAGATGCATTTGTCCTGGTTTTCCAGGATGCAGCTCCGGATACAACAACTTTAAATGGGTGCTTGACTTATTTGCCTTCATCTGATGATAATAGCATATATGTCTATGCTAATGATCAGGCAAAAAATTTTATGGTCTCAGTCTCATTCACTATCTTTACAGTCTACGAGTATGAGTTTAGAACACTTGCAGCTGCCTCTTCTGTGACTCAGCATAAGGTAATAAACCTCAACATCCTATGTTAACCTTAAAGTCTACTGTAATTTTGAAATGAATTATTTGGATTTGGAACTGTTATTTGGTCAAATTTGTTATTTGAGCTTGGAAAGTGGTGTATATTGTTTTTTTAGATACTTACATGGTAATTATAACTTCTTCAATGATCTCATTGGACATAAGCTGATGTTGTTTTCATCTTTTTTATGCAGGGGATATTTGGTTGTTCTTTTACATGGTCTGGATGAACACAGGTTTGTGATGTGTTCCTTCCATCATATTTAGCTTTCTGTTAAGTTGTTTGTTCATCTCATATTACTTGTGGTATATGTTTCCTTTGTGCAGTGGAAGATACAATGATTTTGCAAAGCAACTATAAATGCTAACGGATACAATTGTCTCCAGTAGGCATTCATGAAGATAATCATCTTGAGGCATTTTGAGTTTTGATGATGGAAGATTGAATGATTCTGGAAGTTTAAGTCAGACAACTCCTTTACTAACTCCATCTCATCCTTTGAAGGCTTCAGAGGATACTAGAAATTATGCTTGGCAGCATGGAGAAACTCTCTAAGTAACTATAATGTGGCATTTAACACTGTAAATAATAACATGGACCTAGCTTCTGTAACAAATACAACTACTACTATGAGTATTTTGTAATTCATGTGCCTTAAACTTTTCAAAATTCTACATTGTAAACTGTAAATTTGGAATAAAAAATATGATACAATTTCATTTTTACTCGAGTTCGTTTCAAAATGAATAGTTCGAACATAATTTCGAGTCGAATCGAGTCGATCTTGAGTATCATTGTATGTCATTGAGTCGAATAAGAGCATGTTGTTTAAATTCCATTTCGAATTCGAATCGAATATGAGCACGACATTTTTGTATCGAATCGAATCCGAACAGTCACAAATTCGGATCAATTCGACTCGATTACAGCCTTACTTATTGTGATGCAGATTGGGGTACATGTGATGAAACTAGAAAATCTCTTACTGACTATTATGTGAAGCTTGGTCATTCTCTCATCTCTTGGAAGTGTAAGAAACAATCCACACACTCCAGGTCTTCAGCTGAGTTGGAATATAGATCTATGGCCAATACAGTATGTGAAGTTCAATGGCTTCTTGCTCTTCTTAAAGATTTTTAAATTTCTAATCTCACACCAGTTCAACTCTTCTGTGATAACAAATCAGCCCTTCATATTGCTGCTAATCCAGTCTTTCATGAAAGGACTAAACATATTGAGACTGACTGTCACATTGTTAGAGATAGACTCAAGCAAGGCATCATTTCAACAGCTCACTTGTCTACTACTCAACAACCTGCTGATCTATTTACAAAAGCCTTGTCAAATGACAGACTATAGTTTTTACTTTCTAAGTTGGGTGTGTACAATTTGTTTTCCACACTCAACTTGAGGGGGGATGTTAAGGATAAACAGCTCCTCTCTTCTTCACATCAAGCAGCAGCAAACATACAATCATGTTACTGATCAGTATTCAAGATTAGCAGAAGCAATAGCAAGTTGTAGTCACTGTTAGGCTAGATTTAAATAGCTTATTTACTTTAATCAGATGTAGTAATTCAGTTAAATAGTTTGTTAGTGCTGATGTAATAATAAGTACAACTATCAATATTAGTTAGATAATTAGTCTATACTTGTAATAGTATAAATAGGAACATGTACTCTTCAAGCCAATTAGTTAATTGTTTTACATCATTAATCAATGCTTTCTGTTTCTAACAGAATCCTGTCTCACAGGTGATCAGGATCAATCTCATAATCAACGGGATAAGTTATTCCCGGCGTTGACATTTATTCAAGATTAAAGAAGACGGATAAAATGATCCGTTTTAGTGGACTTAATGATTTTCTAGACAAATTGATACACGTGTTTAGTGTGGCGGTGGATAGACCATTAAGGGAGTTCATCTTCTAGAAGCTGCATTCTAAAACTCAGATCATGGAAGTTATGGGCGAAGGCAAAACACCGAGGTCATTCAGAGGTAATTTGGGTTATGCACATGGAGATCACGGCAATCTCCTTTGACTCTCATACTGTAAAGGTTAACTTTGATGAGAGCATCCTAATATGGCACATTGCTACTGAAATCTGCTATAATAATAGTTCCAATTCTACATCTACTCCTACTACTACTACTACTACTACTACTTCTCCTACTCCTACTGATCCTCATCATCATGATCACCACGATGGAGAATCAAGAAGTGGAGGCAAACTCTGATGAAATTATAGATTATCATAAATTTGCTAAGCTACTCTCAGATTACATGTTGTATCTACTAATACGGTCAAACTGTTCGCCAGCAGTGGGTGGAAATGCCAGAAAGAGATTCCAAGATGCAAGTTATGCGGTAAAAAAGCTTCTTGTTCCTCAACACTAGGAGTAGTGCAGAAAGATTCTTGTGAAGCTATCCTTGCTGATGGAAATACAAATATCAATCCTGGTGGGAAGGGAAATACAAGAAAGTCTCTACTGGCGGAGGCATGTATTCTGGCTTATTAGCTAAAGGAACCAACTTTTAATCACCACCGATGGAGGATAATGAGCCAAGTTTGGGTGGAAATGATGTCTTCCGCAGCATTTCATGGTAGAGCATATACACGTACATGCCCAACAGTCGAGTGATGGGGGAGAAATTCTTCTTTGGTTAGGATCTTGATGTCTAATTTTGGCTATGGCTAGTGCGCTTAGGCGATGCCAGCCGGCCAAAAACTCGCTAGTTGTTAATTTTGCATGTAATCATGGGGATATTGAGCACTACCCAAAAAGGTTTCGGCCTGAAGTAATAACTCATTATCATGTTTTGTTTTTAAGTTGTTTTTTTTTTTCAATCTACAAAATGCAAAGTTGGAGACTTTCGTAACTCTCAGTTCTCTTGTATAGTGAAAAAGTCGAGATAAAATTAAAAAAAAAAGAAAAAAAAAAGAAGAAAATAACTAGCCAGATGTATATTGGGAACTAAGGCCTTATTCTGAGATGACTTATTTTAAATAATTTATAAATTAAAATTTAACATAATTTATAAGTTATGTTAAGTGATGACTTATAATTGAAAGTGTTTGGTATCATTTTGATATATAATTCAAAAATTAAGTTTAAAAAAATGTAAAATAGTTTAGCTAAAATAACTTATAAATTAAAATAAGATGTAAAAACTATTAAAATAAGGGCAAAAAACTTTTTACATCTAATCAAACCTACTTATTTTAAAATGACTTATAAGTTTTTAAAAACTGAGAGAAATTGTTACTTCTCAAAAATTATTTATAAGTTAAAAAATACTCTTTCTCTCTCATAATAAATGTCCTAATTTGATTTTAATGGTCAAATTGACCATTTTTTAAATTAATAATTAAAAATATTTATATAGAAATTTTAAATCATAAAACTTGACATTGGTAGTAAATTTGTCATACTTTATTATGATCATAATTTTTTGATATTTATCTTGAATATTTTTAAGACTTATTAATTTTAAAATTGATCAATTTGATTATAAAAATTAAATTATGACATTCATTATGAGGTAGAAAGAGTAAATGTAACGACCCCAAATTCGGACTCTTTTAACCCCGAATCTGAACCGTTAAAAGTAATCTCAATTCTGAGTTTAAACTAATTATAGTAAACTCATAAACAATAAGTTAATACAATTATTACTATAATCTAGGTATTAAACCTTAAATGAATACAAATGGTACGTTTGAATACAACCTTCAACTCTATTCCATTCCAGAATCGCAATCTTTAAACATTCTATTACAACTTTGAGATCATATATATAGTGACTCAATTACCCCATCTATTATCCTCATACATAAAGGACAACCTCTGTAAACGATCTTAAATAATCTATACATGTTCTTTCAACATTTAGGTTTGCTATTCTGTAGCACATTAAAACATTACATAATCACAAATATTACACAAGGAAGGTAATTTAATCTATCGCAAGTTTTACTATAAAGGCGCCTACGCTTCAATCTTGATGACTCGTTAGTAAATCTTCATCTGCCTCTACCAAAGTAATTCATTTTCCCAAGCTGCTCTGTAATGTTTTATTTTAAGCAAGAGTGAACACGACGGCTCAGCAAGTCTAACAGTTTCAAATAACACATAAACATATTTCATCATGTTTCATGCATCTCATGCTTTACAATGACTACATATCTCATGTCGATCATGTTTTGCATTTACTCTATGATTCATGCTATTCATGCATGTCATTTACAATTTCATACAGTTCAATATATATAGGGCAATCAACTTAATCATCTATTGCATATCAACAATTTATTTCAACTTTTATCACAAAAGTACATTACCACATTATTGCACATAATAATTTTATAGTATTCTAAATCAGGCACATAATGCAACACGTTCTGAAAAACTTGCCTGGACTTACATAACCAGCTTACACTAATCTTTCACGTTCCTTGCATCACCTACACGGTATATGAGATCATCGGTGCACAATATCAGTCAAAGTTTGACTCAATACTAAATCTTTAATGATATTCATTTCTTCTTATCGTCTCCTTTTAAATCAATAAGGTTAATTTCATATTTTAGTCTCTCGTTGACTTGACTCAGTGTTTCGTATTCAACACCGTAAATCTTTTGTACAAAACTATGTAGTTCTGACATTTATTAATATCACTGCATTAATGTCTGGATCTTATTTCTGTTTAGGTCGAACAACTAATTAGTCACTATTGAACCATACCCTTGGTTTAACTTAATCACATCATTTAACTCGATGATTTATTATAATATTACCCGCCTTGGATAATATTTTAAACTCTTACTATCAAGTAGTAATAACTTATAATGTTATTTAATTGTTAAATAACACTTTAAATAGACATCAATATGATTAATTAACTGCTAAACAATTTACTAAAATTATTTTAATACCTCACTTATAATAATAAATGATAATTATCTTTAATTGTCGTTGCACAAAACTAAATTATTTATGTGCTAATAGTTCCCTTTATTTATCACTAATTAATAATTAAATGATAAATAATTAACTTATTTTTAATAGCCTTCTTTAATTTTTATTTGATGTTAATTAAATAAAAATTAATTACATTACCTGTCTCTACTTATTATTTAATTAAATAATAAGCCATTAGTTTTATTAATTAACTCCCCCTTTAATAATTAATTAATTAACTTTCCTTACTTATTATCTAATCTTTAATTAAATAATTAATTTTATTACTAACTCCTTCTTTAATTATTATTTAATATTAATTAAATAATAATTAATTAATTATCCTTAAGTAAATAATACTTAATTAATTTTAATCCTCTTTAATTATTATTTAATATTAATTAAATAATAATTAATTAATTAATTATCTTTATCTATTATTTACTCTTAATTAAATAAAATAATAAATAATTATGTTATCAACTTTACTTAACTGTAATCATTATTTAATGTTAATTAAATAATAATTACCTAACTCTCTTTATTTACTATTTAATCTTATTAAATAATAAATAATTAAAGTTTAAAATCTTTATCTTACTCTAATTATTATTTAATATTAATTAAAGAATAATTAGTTATTTACTTTCCTTTATTTACTATTTAATACCTGATTAAATAATAAATAATTTATTTATTTTCTCCAAATATGTTGATTTTATTATTAAATACTTAAAGAACATATTTAAGATTTAATAATAATTTATTTATAATTTTCTTGAAGTATTAGCTAGGTAGTCACAAATTAGTGTACCTTTACACCATAAATAATATGAAAAATACCAATTTTGAAATAATATTATCCCAATACATATAACACTTCAAATAATCAGTAGTTTATTTGTTCATATTTTTCCAAAATTTAAAAATATTTTTTATTATTTTTCATACATTTAGTAAACTTTTATCATTCAATAATTATGAAAAATAGCTACTGATATTACAAAAATACCATTAAATTTCAGAAAATAGTACACAAAATTCTAAGCAACTTTCTAGTCTGGGCCGCCGCTTGACCCAGCAGGAAAATGGGTGAAACGGCCGCCGGAATGCTCCGACCGGTTCAAGGAAAAAAAATCGGCAATGGCCTTTTAATTCTGTCCAGTTTTGGGGTCCTTCACTAAAACTTTAATAACTTGAATTCTATAACTCCGATTAAGCTCTACTTTATATTGTGGGAATCATGACTTCCCGAACTACAATTTTCCATTATCAGATTAATTTTTCGGACAAGATTTGACCTCCGAAAACAGCCTGGAACTGGACTCTTCACGCAAAACTTCCGACGGTGGAGTGTTTTGCTAGAAAAATCATAACTAATTCATTTTAACTCGGATTTTATTCATTCAAGTTTTAGAATTTACATAATTTCAAGATCTACCCAACAAAATTAACGGATTGAGAATCCAATTTTTTGATCGTGAACAGTAATTCCGACAATGTACTGTTCAGTTTCTAACTTTCCCAAAAACATGATTTTACATATTTTGGCTAATTTTTCTCACATAAATGCTTATGGATCCATACCAAAAATCCATGAAACACTTATTTAACATATCTAGCATGAATCTAGACTTAAAGAACATAAAGATGGTATTTTTAATATTTATTTCTTATTTTAATCACATAACAAGCATAACTAGGGTTTTTAGGGTTTTCTAACATTTTTGTTTTGTGTGCTTGCTTTCTCCTCCTTCCAAAATAGTAGATGAACCTCCAAGCTCTTCTCTTGGTTAAGAATGGGTTGAGTTGGCTTGACTCGGCTTGACTCGGCTGAGTTAACTCATTAGTTTATTCACTATTTCACTCAACTCACTTGGAACTCACTCCAACTCACTGACACCAATATAAAGGCTCTCTCTTGCAACTTTGTAAACTCTTAGCCAATGAACCAAATGATTTATTTATAGCGGAGCCAACCTATACATACACACCTTGTAAGCATATAATTTGGACTTCAAGCATTCTTCAAATTCTAGTCAAAAGAGGTTGAGTATTTCACACTTTTTCTCAATATTGCCCCAATTTTTGATTTACTTTTATTAATTAACTTGCAAAATAAAAATTCTTCTAGAAGCTTTCAATTTGGATCAAAAATTGGGCTTTCAATTTAATTGTTTGGGCTTACTATTCATCTTGGTTGGGCTACTATAACACCAAATTAATTTACCAACATTGGGCTCAAACATTAATTTATTAGTCTCCCAATTTAAATAAATCATTGGGCTTACCTAATTAAATTAATACAACCAACATACAAATTCATACTTAATTAATTAAGTGGACTTGTTTAAAAATAATATATGAGCTAGCCTACTAGTATTTAACTACCAGTTGGACTATTAATTAATATTATTAATATTTCACATAGTTATTATTAATTAATAATTATATTAATTAATTTACATAACCCAATTAGACTTGCCCTAATTAAGCCTCATTGAATCCTAATTATGGTTTCTCAACATACCACTCGCTCGGTATTAATTTCTTAGGTTTGTTCGTTAGTTTAATAACCTCTTTGATTGAACAACCTTAAAATAAATCCTCGAATATTTAAATATTCATAATACCCTTTCCTAGGGTTTGCAATGATCACCCTTCATTAATTCACTAATTTAGAAATTTAAATTCAAAATTTTATTTATAACATTATTAAATTTTTGGGTTCATTTCAACTAGGTTGGCTTAAATCGAATTACAACAACAATATCTAGCTTATCTTATCCATCAAATAACTCATCGAATTTTAAAGGTATGATACTACCTTGTTTTACCCTAGCGAATTATATTTATTATAATTCTCTTATCTATCGAGTCACTAATCGCATCCTGAGTTAATGATTGATTTACTCGCCCCTTTAAGGCATCTCTGCTCCAAGAGAAAATTTTCAAAGTTCTACAACACTTGAACCTCCCAAGTTCTTACTAACACATAGAAAAAAAATATATATTCATCTATTTTTATCCTTCTCACAGAATTAAATTTTTAAATTTTACAACATTTATTAATCTCTTCAATATTTTCATTAAAAAAATATTATTAAATATTCGGGTTATTACAGTAAATCATGAAATGCAAGAACAGACTGCAAAATTTGCCAAGAATAATTACAGTCGAAAAAAGATGTTGAAAAGTTTCAACCGACTGATTGCATAGGACACAATATGCAAAATCCAATTAAGAAGTCTTTTGCGAACAGCCAGCCACATAAAGAAAAAGTACCTCTGTACATGCAGCGCTATTTAAAATTACTGCATCAAAATGAAGCATTACACAATCTAAAGCATACAAAAATAGAGAGAGAAAGGAGGAAATTAAAACCTAAGATTAATGGAGTCTCGAAGCCGCCCTATTGTCATCGGAATTAAGGTATTTTCAACGAAATAAATTCCCTTGAAAATATTTTCGTCAAAATTAAGGTATTTTCTAATATTGAACTAGTAAGTGGCCATATTCAGAGACGGAGCTTTGTGGGTCATGAACCAGTGGAGAGAGAAAGTGAAGCTGATGGGCTCCGATATGAACACAACCTTCTTCCAATTCATAACCCTTTTTTTTTTTTTTATGTCTACAGTTCTTGATGGTTCTCTCTTTAATCTTTGAAAACTTATTTTCGAGTTTTGCTACCTTATCGACTCTCCGCAGAAAACTAGGTCTTGCAACGGGCGGGTATGATTCGGGCGACTCCCCCTTATACCGGTTCCGCCGATACATAACTCTCTCTGAATCAGACTCGATGTTGAAAACAATATTTTATATACATTTCGTTTTCGTTTTGTTTATTTGATTATTATTTTTTTTTAAAAGTAATTTTAAAATTTTTTATATTATTAAAAATAATTATTTTTAATTTAAAATTAAACAACATATAATATTTTTATTAATAACAATATATTAATAATGAAATAACTTAAATAAGAACATAACTAAATGTACAAAATACTAATTTAAAAAAAATTATATATATATATAGAGAGAGAGAGAGAGAGGTCAGGTCACGATAAAAGGGTATATCCCATATTCGATCTTAATTTTATAAGATTTAAAAAATTCAGATCTCATAAAGTCAAGATCAAATAGAACCTGTGAGTGAAATTGTAAGCCCCGCATAAAACGTTTAATTTTATTCGTCAATAGCTTTGCCTATTTCCAAGAATTGGGATCCTAAAATGAGTACAAAGGAAAATACATACCTATGTATCTAAAAAAAATTATTTCCAATTAGATAGATATAAGTAACTGTGATAACTTTTTAAAAATGATATATAATATAGATATATTTTAATTTTTGTAACTATAATTCGACAAAAAAACTATACATAAACATAAATTACGGATTTGTTTTGACAATTAAACTTAAATAACATTCATCCAAAAAGAATAAACTGATACCCAAAAGATACCCATAATACCAACAGCATGCATTAAAGACGCGATCAAATTAAAAAAAAAAAAAACAAGAGTCAAACAAAAAGCAAAATTACTGTTGGACTTTAATTAATCAAAAGAATACCAATATATATATATATATATATATATATATATATATATATATATATATATATATATATATATATTGCAGATCCTAAAATCTATATTACACATTCTTACATATTTTTTATTTCTATTTTTTTGATTGCACTTAGTAAAACCAGGAAATGTATCTCAAGAAACTACGAAATCGAGTGAGGCTTGGGCAACCAAAACGTCCCTTGGGAACAACGTATATCTTCTATGCATTTAGATCAATGCTTGGGCTAGGACCAGGTGGGATTTACAGTACTAAGCTACCAGATTGAATTGTAATTCTTAGCCTCCAGCTGAGCCCAATGAGCCAAACTGTTGTTATCAACAATTTGGTAAGCAAAAGCCTGCTAATGCTTATTTTAGGCTTGTATAGTACAGTATGTTCTAATAGTAGAGTAATAGGTTATCATATAAGTTAAAGGGTTTATTATTATATTAACTTAATCATGGTCTGTTTTTATTTTCTTGTTAACTTTTAAGGCAAGGATTATTAGAATTTTAGGTGTATATTATGTTGACTTCAATAACAATATACTACCTACGTGTTATAATCCAAATTCTAATACTATACATTTAAACTTTATTAAAAGATGTTTGTTTTAAGAATACTGCAAGACTCACGTGCTAGAATGTTGATCGAATTGCACATTGAATTGTAGTGAAAGATATTTATTGAATTATGCGCTATTATGCATCTCAAGTATGATGTAATAGAATAATATAATTGTTATATTCGATCATTTAATTAGAATAAACTCTATTTTAGCACTTCTCTTATAAAATGAAAATTAAGAGAGTAATTTTAATTTTATTTCATCCCGGCCTTAATTCCTCGAGTTCAAGCGCAGCATAAGGTAGTTTATTTCACCAACCATCTCACAATAATCTTTCATTGTCATTGTAATCTTAATCTAATTATGGTTAAGCAACCTACATCAATGTCTAACTAATCAATGATTCATATGCACCACCTTATCTCCACATAACGTGTGACAAAAGAAAACCCGCATGCAGCCAATTCTGATTTTTTTAGAGGTGGTTTCCAATTTATTTATTTTTTTGAGTAATGCTATTGACATAAATTATACACAAAATATTATGTATAAATAATATAGGGGGAATAAGAAATAAAATCAACTATTGAATATTTTACACGTTTCATTGATACGTAATATATGAATTTTATTCTGTTCATAATTTTTTGTGTATAATTTTGCGGATAGTATTCACTTTTCAAATGAAGGAGTGGGGAAAAGCAGAAATGGAAAAGCTACAAAATCAGTGCACAAAAGGGCAAAATAGGGTTATTGCACTTCAACAAACAAGCAACTTGCAGTTGTTGTCCAGCCATTCGAGTGGGCCAACCACCAGCACCTAAAGCCCAAGAAGTTGATGTACCCATATATATATGGCCCATCTTAAACAAAACAGTCGGCTTGACCTTCAGTAGGAGTTTTTCGCTCCCACTTGTAACAAACATGTCTGAGTAGACTTCTGGGGTGGTCAGTGTTATTATTATAAACTAGGGACAGATCAAGTTCACATCTGATGTAAAAGCTTTTATTGTTAATTGTTACATTATAAAAAGGAAGATTTACGTTTCTTAGTATATTTTTAGAAAAAATTATAATAAAAGTGCATCTAAAAAATATTTACAGAATTAATACATTTTTAATATTTAATTTTTAAAGTAGTACATTGTTATTCTTTTAATTTGAAATTTGGCGTAGCTGCGTGATATGTGAAGCAGCTGTGTCAGAAAAATTTCAACGCAGCTGCGTGAGTTGTGAAGCAGCTGCGTCAAAAGGCGAATTGAGGTAACCAAACACTAGTATGGAGGTAACCAAACACTATTATGGAGGTAACCAAATATTATTATGGAGGTAACCAAACACTATTATGGTGATTTTTTAGACGCAACTGCGTGATATGTGAAGCAGCTGTGTCAGAAGATTTCAACGCAGCTGCGTGAGTTGTGAAGCAGCTGTGTCAAAAGGCGAGTTGAGGTAACCAAACACTATTATGGAGGTAATAAAACACTATTATGGAGGTAACCAAAGTATTTTTTTGATTTCGGGACACAGAAGATTTCAACGCAGCTGCGTGAGTTGTGAAATAGCTGCGTCAAAAGGTGCACTCTTTTTGTAATTATTTTGTGAATGCACTAATCTTGTATTTTTTTCTTAATTGTTGTATATTACTGTAAAGAATCTTTATAAAAATATAAATAAATAAATAATGTGTGATTCATATTTTACAGCTGAATCGAATTCTTATTTTATTGACACGTTCACCAAATTTTAGTCCAACTTTTATCGTACATGTTTATATTCATTTACTTGCTGAGTTTTTGCAGTTTTTTATTTTATGAATTTTATTATGTATCGTAAAAAAATTCAACCAAATTATAATTGCGATGCATGTAAATATATAAAATAAATAATAATTTTAAATAATTTTATTATAATTTATTTTATTTTATCACATAAAATTTTACGTTAATCAATCGCAATTCAATTTTATTATAAATTTATTAACATATAAATTATTTTTCTTTTTTATCGTGATCTAATAATGTCACCACCTATAATAATGTAGTTGTGTTTTAGATTACATGCAATTATCACTAATTATAATATAATAAAAAAGAAAAAAAGTACTCATAATTTAATAGGGACAAAGAAAAGGGACGAAAACTTAAGACAAATGCTAATTGTTTGTAAAACGAAAAGAGTTGCACACTTATATATAATTGGAAATCCATACTCTCTCTTAACAAAATTATGCTTCTTCCCGAATAATTCTTTCTTTGTCTTAAAGCTAACACCTTACAGTTGCACCCTTCTTTTCCTCGGTGGCTTAATAAAAAATATTAAAGATATATGAAGTACAACTAAAATACTTTATTTAATTTGTCATGTAATGATGACATTATTGGTTCTTATCACTTTGTTATCCAAAATGCTTCTTATAAGTTGGTTATTTGACAGAAGAGTTATTTAATTTGGTCAAGTATCATATCAATTAAAATTTAAAGGTATAAATTATTAAGAGATTAATTAACTATTCAAAAAGTAGGGATCAATTTGTTAAGGACTTGTATTATTGTGAAGAGAAATTGATAAAAATGGATACCATCTAAAAGAGTAGGACCATAATTCCATAAACCTCTCTCTCTCTCTCTCTTCCCTCTCATGTTTAGGTGACCGCTATGCCACTAATTTTCCAATAGTGAGCTGTGTGGTTTACATATGAAGGAACAAGAAGATAGAGACGACTAGAAACATGATTAATTTTATTTTTCAATTGTTTGAATTTAATTTTTATTTATATTAGTTTTAGTAATAAATATTACAATGCTTGTTTCCAAAGTGGTCTTGTAGCCGATGATGACAGGTTTGGCCATTTGTATCATTACTTAAGAATAAGTTAGTTAGCGTAGAGCATGATGCGGTTTGGTATGGTTAGAAGTCCAAACTATACATAAAATTACTTAAGTGTAATTTGACAAATTTAAAATCGCATATAAAACTACTTGTGATTGGTGTGGTGTGGTTTCATTTGGTGCGGTTTCAGGTTCAAAACCAATTGAATATATACGTACTGAAAAACAAAAAATAAAAAAATAAAATTAACAAAAAATAAAATAAAATTTAGCCTTGCTCGGAAGCATTTTGCACATATATTTATTATATCTCATCTCATCAAACGAATATTCATCTTCTAAATCACTAGTATTATAAATCCAATATGAAGAGTCATCAATGAGTTAAATCATAAATGAATTATTTTTAAATCAATAATATATGAGTTGGTTATAGTGGATATGAGTCTAAATTTTAATTACTGTCCCAATAAAATCAATTTAGAAAGAAAAAAATGGCTATGAATGAATTCCACCATCACTCCCACTCATCTGCCTTTTATATATAACTTAAACCACAACCTTTTCCCGTCTAAATAATTTCAAGTTCATCCTCGGCAATAATTGAATCGTAATATTCATTGCCTTTTGCTAAGCCTACAACATGTCATAGTATTAAGTTTCATGTCATTAATGCTTATCCCTTACTCAATATAACTATCATGGATAAGTCTACACACACAACAATTAAATATTACATTTATTTATATTCTTAAAAAGGGGTATGATATTAAAATTCGTGTCATATCCTATTTTTTAATAGTATAGATAAATATAATATTTGATTATTATGTATTTATACTCATTCAACTACCATTACACCAATAATACACGATATAGCCACCGTTAATGACAACTAGTAGGTTTCCAAATATTCATACCAAAGTGAGATATTAAAAGTTTACAACCTAGCCTAACTCTCATAATATTTCATAGAATTATATCTCCAACCCTCATTAGGTACAACACGCCGACATAGACTTTTTAAGGTAGTGACGTATCACAAGAACACAAAGGAAAGAACGGTAGCAACTTTTTACATCCATCTGCCACTAACAAAAAATGTATATATTTTAGGCCCATATGTGAAACTGAGAAAAAAAATGTAAAGAAAGTCAAACAAACAATAAAATACCCCCCCCCCCCCCCCCCCCCCCCCCCCCCCCAAAAAAAAATACTATAGACGTTTTGAAATTTCTTTAGCAAAAAGACCAATTATCTTTCAAATTTAGGTTCTTTTTATGTACACGTCTGTTTCTATGCTCTTTGAGGTATTACATAGGAGCTTTAGAAAATTGATTGATTTACTTGTCATTTGTTGGTATGTGATTTAGGGTTTGCATGTAGCTTTTAGCTTGGATTTCAAATTCTATGGTATGAAGATTTTCGATGGACCAAATTTCTCTCTCTCACTCTAATTCCTCTTGTTATCTTTATAATTTTTACCCAATACACATGTATAAATCAAAATCAACAAAATTATAACTAATTCACAAAATCTAACACATGCATAAATCAAAATCGAGTAAGGAAAGCAAGTACCTGTTTGTGTAAATGGAAGAAGTCGAGGCGGAAGGGTGGAACTACTGTTGAAGTCGGAGAAGGAGGAGAGGAAGAGAGGCGGAGAGGAAGAGAGGAAGCAGAGTCGACGCAACGAGATGAGGCAGAGTTCTTCGAACTTAGTCTGAAGTTAGGGCTTGGATGCTTGGTGGTTTATATATAAATGGTCAAAACGACGTCGTTTTGGCCATGTAACTTTAAATATATATATCAAACAAAAATGATGTCATTTTTGCCATGTAACTTTAAATATATATATATATATATATATATATATAATAACCAAACCAAATCAACGTTGTTTTGATTATTACTGAGGCAATGCAGTTTTAGCGGTACAGTAGACTCCAGAACTCGAAACCAAATCGCAGATGCGGTTTCTCAACTCTCTTAAAATTATCATATACACCAGAACTGTTGATGATGTTCTATTGGTGCGATTTGATTAATTTTTTGTGCGATTTTAAGGTCAAATTCGATTTCTTGCTCGCCCTAATGTTAGTTATGATGATTATAAAGTTTTAGTTTGTTAGGAACATAATGATAATGAATTTTCATATACAACTTGCTTGACAAAGAGACCACGTTTAAGGAATTCAAAGTTTTCTGTACCCATATAGCAATTTGTGGGTAAGATTTAACTATTTATAAGGTCTCAACCATGATATCAAGGTCTCAGTAAGTTACAAGTTTTTGGGCAGATCTTTATAGTGGGCTAATACTATTCAAATTGATATTTTTATCGCGATGAATTAAGCCGTGACCTGAATTTGTGGCTAGTCAAATCGTTACAAATATTATCATTGTATCAAAGAGGTATCGTCGTGGTATAATGGGTTTGGAGCTCACATATCACCTTAAGTTTATGATTTTGTGACTATTTGACAAGGTATCAATAAGTCGTGATATTTCGGAAAGGAAAAAAAACACTTTTAAATCAAGATGACACAAATTGATGCTACGATGGAAAACAAATTGACAATTTTGATGTCTTTGTTCTAATTATCAAAATAATTGAACGGAGAAATCCATAATTAAGGTTCCATATGATCAAACAGTTTGTGAATTACTCCATTCGTTACCAAGTATTAAATGATTCACAATCATTTTTCTGTTATGTTTGCTTTGCGTTTACTTTCATAAACAATCAAAAACATTTAATTATGTTGATAAGATGATCGACCAACCACACACTACGTGAGCTATACGGTTTCTATGTTCATGTCTTTGTAATGTCTTTCAAATTTATTTTTTTTGGACAGACGTGTAGGAAAAGTTTGAAAGTGAAAGAAGTGGAAAGATAAAATTCTACTTTTATCTTGTTTTGGAATTTTATGAGTGGAGAAAAGGAAAGAGAGCTAAGAAGGGAAAACTAATTTTCCTTCCTCTCAATTTTTCCCATAATTAAATGTGTACCAAACTCCTAATTTTTATTAGAATTTAAGATCAATCACACAATAATCTTACATAGAAAATAAAGAAAAATAAAAAAATAAAAATATGCGATATACTCAGGTTCATTAATTTAGTTAGTCCTACTTGTCTGATATATTAATTAGATATCTCACACGCTTAATAATGATGCAAACACTAAATAAAATTTTATAGTAACTAAAAAACCTTAATTGCTATAACTTGGATACAAACCCAATACATTAGTAAAACTGTCGACTCTCGACTATTAGTCGAATCCGTAAAAATATGAATTAATCCCAACAATATTGTAGAGTCAATTATCATGCAAAGTCACTTATATATAATTAAAGAAGAAATGACATATTGTTCATAAACTATGGAAAAAGAAATTATGACTTGTTCTCAAGCCGGGAAAAAAACAATTAATTTTATTAATAAGATCCTATTTGTTTGAATATGACCCTTGTTGATGGTCCTATTTGTTTGATATGACTATGATTTCTGTTAATTGTCCCCTATCGTATGGTACGGTTTATTCTAGTAAGAACTTAATTATCGGTAAAAGTCATTAATTATTAGAACGGCCATTTTACGTGCTAAACTTTTATCTTAGTTTTGGCTTAATTAGGAACAAGATTGTGCCTAGATTTTAGATTTTGAAGCTACTTTGGGTAATCGTACTTTAATGAGACGAGTTTCACATTAAGAATACCATTAAGAGTGATATTTTTCTTTATTTGATTTGTCCAAATACGTTATAATAATTGAGATTTTGTCCATCTTTCCTCCAACTTTATTATGTTCCTATATCTATTTATATTATAAATTGGCTGTACTGACTCGATGACGTCGTCAATGTTATATTATTATTTTTTTATTATTATTCTTATAAGTTTAGTTATATTATAACTTTTATATTAAATTTTTTTTATTTAATCTTTTAAATTTTATATTAAACTTATAAACACCACGTTTGTGTTACCGAATACAAGTACGTATTTAATTTATAAGGTCTCAGGCATGATATCAAAAATTTCAACCATAATATCAAGGGTATCAACAAGTATTTAATTTATAAAGTCTTAGGCATGATATCAAAAGTTTCAACTATAATATCAAGGGTATCCACAAGTCATAAGTTTTTAGGTTGATCTTAGCAGGGGTCAAGTCGATTCAAATTAACACTTTTACGACAACGAATTAAACCTTGATATGAACTTGTGGCGAGTACAAATGTTATCATTGTACCGAAGAGGTGTGATAGGTTTGGAGCTCATACATTATCTTGTATATCAACTGTTTGACATATTCAACTCAGCTATCAAAGGTATCAATAAGTCATGATATTTTTAAAAAGGAAAAGAAAATTACTTTTAAATCAGGATGGCACAAATTGATGCTACAAGGGACAAGAAATTGACAATTTTGATGTTTAAGTTCTAATTAATTGCTATTTTAATTTCTTGAGACATTTTCGCTTTGATTTTATTTTTTATTTTTAAAAACTTCTATTTTGGAGAGATCACTACAAATACAAATGAATTTCATGATAAACATCAATTATAATATCAATAAGTAACACAATGTGTGAGAATATAAACTACACAATTAAAAAGGGAAAAAAAAGCCTCACAATAGTAAATTTGATTTGTATCATCCAATACATTACAAAAAATATGTTTTATATATATATATATATATATATATATATATGTGTGTGTGTGTGTGTGTGTGTGTGTGTGTGTGACGCCCCCAAATCTAGGCTCATACAGCCCAAACTTGAGTCGTCAAAAGACTACAACAAAATTATTACAAGATAGAATAACGTTCAACAATACAGTGTATAATAATACGCAACTAAGTCTTCATAATTATTGTCACACTATATACAACATGTGAAGACTACAATAGCTATCACTCGGACCGTCACTCCATTCCCCTGCTAGACCCGGCTATTCTCTCATTTTCTGAAAAACAATGGAACAAAAGAAAGGGTGAGCTCAAATAGCCCAGTAAAGAATATCATGACTAAGATAATGACAAGTAAATTATCGTTAGCCTTCAACAGTTGAGTTCTTGATAGAATACAATAGACTACAAGGTTTGTATCAAAAACTGCAGTTAAATTCTTAAACAACGTTCAGATCAATAATAGCAGCGGAATGAGCAATCTATTAGAAGAATAATGCAGACTATAATGTCCACTCGATTCTCTTTTTAGGAAAAACATCATCAACTTTTATCATCTGAAATACCATTAGTCAAGATAATACAAATTCACAGTTCCTGATCATAATCATGCAGATCAACAGTTCATCTTTGCACTACGGGCCAAAGACATTCAATATAACACCAACGGTCATGATTATACCAGATTCAGCCTTTGGTCATAATCATACCAAACAACAGTTCATCTTTGCACTACGGGCCAAAGAGAACATTCACCACGTGCCATAAAAGACACCGAACAGATGTATCGCCTTTAACCTAGTATATCGCCTTTAACCTATCATCTGTTCAACAATTATATCACATCTGTGCCCCCGGCCACAGATATTCACAACAGCTTGAATCTTGATGATTAATACAAATAACAGTGATACAAATGATGAACAGAAGAAACAGGATAAACAATAAGTATCAGAAGTTTACTTTGTACAGATTCAAATAATGTCCAAATTGCCAACATGATGTGGAGTGAAATTCAAAAATGATATTCAAGATCCACAGTTCAGAATAACGGTTACAGTTCAATAGAAAGGTTCACGTAAATAGGATGGTTCAATTGAAATGATGAAGTGCAACTATTATGGAACATATAATATTTTCAGGAATTATAGAAGCAATAGTTCCATAATAAATTTCGATTTAGGTGTATGAAAGAAAATAATATCCCTTACCGTAGCAGGTTTGATTAACAAAAGGTGAAGGAAATTAATATCCCTTACCATAGTAAGTTTGAATAATGGAAGATAAAAAGAGATGGTATCCCTTATGAGTATAAAGGAAAATAATATCACTTACGAATATGAAAGAAAATGATATTATAAACGAATATGCAATAAAAGTGTCATGTGATAATTCGTGTAAACAAATTATTTCCACAAGAGACAAATAAGAAATGAATACAAAGAGTAATTCACCAAACATGCGGTAATCCGCGTAGTCAGGTTATTCTCAGAGATTAATAAGGAATGAATACGAAAAGTTATTCACCAACAGGCGATAATCCGCACCGTAAGGTTATTCCCACAATTTAATAAAAATTGAATACGAAGAGTCATTCACCAAACAGGCGATAATCCGCACCGTAAGGTTATTCTCAGAGATTAATAAGGAATGAATACGAAAGGTTATTCACCAACAGACGATAATCCGCACCGTAAGGTTATTCCCATAAATTAATACATGGAAATAAATGACACATCTTATGAGTAAGAAAGAAACGATATTATTTTCGAGAATCAAATAATGATAATCCTTTACCTTAACACGTGACTGGATATTGATTTAAATGAGGTTGATTAACTTGAACAGTACACGTACACTTATAAATCTTCACAAATACTCAAGATGACTTAAGCACACTTAGAGAAAACTTTCACAAGAAGTATTTAGAGAGAGAAAGAAAGAACAAGTAAGGAAGTTTATGAAAAATCCTTAAGTTAAGGTCTCTATTTATAGCCAAAAATCTTATCATAACCAAGATTTCCTATTTAATCCAAACCGTTCATTTCAAGATAATGTTTAATCCATACCATTCATTTCATCTTTTAAGATAAACCATTCATTTAAATATCATCTTTTAATCTACATCATCTATTTCAAATTCTATATTATCTTTAATCTATACCATTCATTTCATCTTTTAAGATTTCCTTAATCTAAACCATTCATTTAAAGATCATCTTTTAATCTACACCATCCATTTTAAATTCTATATTATATTTAATCTATACCATTCATTTTATATCACCTAACTTTATATTATAAACAAATAACTTTATCAATTCAATTATTCAACAATAATTCACACTTATTCATTATTATGACTAATTGTTATAAATACAGTGTAATTGGTTTTCTGAGTTAGATATCAAGTTAATTAATTAATGAAATACAACTGTTTAAATAACACCATAATAGAGATAACAATAATGCAGAAAGTATGCAAAAGAAAGATTATGTTACTGTGTTATGACAATTATTGATTCAATAATGTGAATTACTGTGCATATGCTACTGTGACAATTATCAATTTAATAACATGAATTATTGTGCATGTGACAATAAAGTCAAATATTGTACGATAACCACTTTATCAGTTTAATAATACGAAACACTGTGCAATGCCGTGTGCTACTATGCAATACCGTGTGCTACTGTGCAATATCGTATGTTACTTGTAATACCGTATATTACTATTCTTTTACCACCAGATATTTTAACAATTAAAAGTGATAGTACCATTGACCATTTAAGAATTGTTTATGTCATTTTCTATATCCGACAATTATTCTTTGTGGGATCCACCAATGATTGGTTCGTACGGCGCCGTCGTACGAATATTCCCCGACAGAACGAATATTCCCCGACCAAAAGAATATTGTCCGACATAATATAATTTACACATAACATCCTTAACTTTTAACTTTATCAATTTAACCACTTACTGTTTCATGAAAAAAATATATATATGAAGAAAAATTAAATTTTATATTTCATAAAATTCGGGGTCTTACAACCTCCCCTCCTTATGAAATTTCGTCCCTGAAATTGACGTACCTGGCATATCGAAGAGGTAAGGATACCTAGATTTAATCTCAGATTCTAGCTCCCAAGTCATTTCCTCAGTATCTTGGTTCCTCCATAAAACCTTAACTTGAGGTATAACCTTTGAGCGTAGGATCTGCTCCTTCTTATCTAGGATCTTAACAGGTACCCCCTCGTACGTTAAATCCTCTGCTATAACGTCTGGTTCTAACTCAATGACGTGGTTTGGGTCCTTCACATATTTACGTAACATAGATATGTGAAAAACGCTATGGATGCGAGACATACTTGGTGGTAGGGCTAGTCTGTAGGCTACGGTTCCTATTCGATCGAGGATTTCAAATGGGCCAATAAATCGAGGGTTGAGCTTTCCTCTCTTTCCGAATCTCGTAACCCCTTTCCATGGAGAAACACGTAAGAATACATGATCTCCGACGTTGAAACTTTCGTCTCTCCGATGAAGATCAGCATAACTCTTTTGTCGTTCTTGTGCGGTCTGTATTCGTTGTCGGATCATTTGGATCTTTTCTGTTGTCAAGCGTACCAACTCGGGTCCCAACAATTTTGCTTCTCCTACCTCATTCCAGCATACTGGAGAGCGACACTTGCGTCCATATAAAGCCTCGAATGGAGCCATACCTATACTTGCTTGGTAACTGTTGTTGTAGGAAAATTCAACCAATGGCAAGTACTTATCCCAACTTCCTTTGAAATCTAGTACGCAAAGTCTCAAAAGATCTTCGAGGGTCTGAATCGTCCTTTCCGATTGTCCGTCCGTTTGAGGATGGTATGCAGAACTGAATCGTAGTTCAGTGCCCATAGCTTTTTGTAGACTGATCCAAAAGCGTGAAGTGAATCTAGGATCTCGATCAGAAACTATGGAAACTGGCATGCCATGCAATCTCACGATCTCATTTATTTACATACCGGCAAGACGTTCAAGTGAAAAGTTTTCTCGTATAGGCAAGAAATGAGCAGATTTGGTCAATCTATCTACGATCACCCAAATTGCATCTAAGCCTTGAGAAACTTTTGGAAGACCCGTCACGAAGTCCATATTGATGTGTTTCCACTTCCATTCGGGAACTTCAAGTGGTTGTAATGGACCTTTAGGTACTTGATGTTCTGCCTTGACACGTTGACAAGTTAGGCACCTTGAGATAAATTCTGCAATCTCTCTTTTCATATTGTTCCACCAAAATGTATGTCGAAGATCTCGATACATCTTGGTACCTCCTGGGTGGATTGCAAACGGCGTGTTGTGTGCCTCCATCATGATTTTATGCTTCAATTCAGGATCGTTAGGAACACAGAGTCGAGAGTTGACTCGAAGTATTCCTTTCTCGTCGATTCTTGCTTCGGGAATGGCACCTTTTTGTACTTTCTTTATCATGTTTATCAGTTCCGGATCAGTAACTTGAGCAGCTTTAATTTTATCGATTAAAGCTGGTTCTACTCGCACGTGAGCAATCTTCGAGTGGGTCCCTGGTGTCTTTAGCTCTATCTCCATCTTTTGCAAGTCGTACAAAATACACTTTTGTGTTGTCAACAGTGCACTTGTACTCGCATAAGATTTTCTGCTCAAAGCGTCAGCTACAACGTTCGCCTTTCCCGGGTGATACTGGATTGTGTGGTCATAATCCTTCAACAGCTCAAGCCAACGTCGTTGTCGCATGTTGAGTTCCTTCTGGGTGAAGAAATACTTGAGACTTTTATGATCCGTATAGATATCCACCTTTTCTCCGTACAAGTAGTGTCTCCAGATCTTCAATGCGAAAACGACTGCTGCCAACTCTAGATCATGAGTAGGATAATTTTTCTCATAATCTTTGAGTTGTCGAGAGGCATAGGCTATAACCTTTCCATGTTGCATAAGGACACAGCCTAGACCTTTGCCTGAAGCATCGCTGTAGATAACAAATTCTCCTGATCCTGATGGTATGGTCAGAACAGGAGCTGAAATAAGTCTCTTCTTGAGTTCTTGAAAACTTTTCTCACATTCCTCGTTCCATACGAATTTTGTACTTTTCCGAGTCAGCTGAGTTAATGGAGTGGCGATTCGAGAAAATCCTTCTACGAATCTCCGATAATAACCAGCTAGGCCCAGAAAACTTCGGACTTCGGTTACTGTCTTGGGTTGTTCCCAATTTAGTACCGTTTCAATCTTTGCAGGATCGACTGATATTCCTTGACTAGAAATCACATGCCCAAGAAATGTGACTTCCTCAAGCCAGAACTCACATTTCTTCAACTTGGCATATAATTTATTCTCACAGAGCTTTTGGAGTATCAATCTCAGGTGTTGTTCATGATCCTCGCGATTCTTTGAGTATATGAGGATGTCATCAATAAAGACAACTACAAAATGATCCAAATATTCCTTGAATATTCGGTTCATCATGTCCATGAAAGCTGCAGGAGCATTGGTTAGTCCAAAAGGCATGACTAAAAACTCATAATGCCCATAACGAGTTCTGAAAGCAGTCTTTGGAATGTCCTCAGCTTTAACCTTTAACTGATGATATCCAGAACGGAGATCAATCTTTGAGAAATGTTGAGCACCTTGCAATTGATCAAACATATCATCAATCCGAGGTAACGGGTACCTGTTTTTGATGGTGACATGGTTCAATTCTCGGTAGTCAATGCACAATCTCATACTCCCGTCTTTCTTCTTCACAAATAGAACAGGAGCACCCCAAGGTGATGCACTCGGACGAATGAAACCGGTATCCAACAATTCCTGTAGTTGGACTTTTAACTCTTGAAGTTCAATGGGAGTCATTCGGTATGGAGCTTTGGAAATGGGTTTGGTACCGGGTTCAAGATCAATACAAAATTCAATTTCACGGTTTGGGGGTAAGCCAGGAAGTTCTTCAGGAAAAACGCCAGGAAACTCATTAACAATGGGAATATCATTCAAATTTGACGTATTTTTGTTCAAATCAGTGACATGAGCTAAAAAGGCTTGACATCCGTTTTTCAATAAACGAATGGCTTTATGGCTAGAAATAACAGTTATAGATTTCAATGGTTTAGTTGCTTGAATTTGCATGACAGGTTGATTAGGAATATGAAAACTAATAATCTTATGAAAACAATCAATTTTAGCATGATGGGTAGTCAACCAATCAATTCCCAAAATCACATCAAATTCATGCATCTCCAAAGAAATAAGGTCAACAGGTAATGTGAGGTTGTTGATTTGAACTAGGCAAGATTTATAGACAGTAGATGTAATGGTCATTTCTCCTAATGGGGTTTCAACTGATAAGTCAAAGTCCAAATTTTCAGGAGTTAAGTTTAAACGCTGAGCACATGCAGGTGAGATAAAAGAATGGGTAGAGCCAGTATCTAACAAAGCGTAGACTTCACGAGAATTTATGAATAGCTTACCGGTTATCACCTCGTTCGAGTTTCGTGCCATTTGGGATGTCACAACAAAAGCTCTCCCTTGAATTACAGATTTTCCCTTATCCGCGCTAGCTTTTGGTATCATCATTGCAGCTGGACTTGATTTTGTGGCAGGACAAAACCGCGCAAGATGACCCTCTTTCCCACAACTGTAGCACTTTTTGGACTGCTGTGTACAGTTTGGGCTGATGTGACCTTCCTGACCACACCTATAGCATCTCACTGGTGGTCGATCTTCTCCCCTTGAAACTGGGGTCGGTACTGGTGCTGGTACTGGTGCTGGTGCCCTTCCATAATTATTATGGAATCTCTTCCTTTTGAAATTGTTCCCACTGGATTCTCCTCTTCTGTTATTTGATGTGGAATTACCACCGAAGTGTTGGTTACCTCCTCGATGGTTCTCGTTCCTGTGGTTGTTGTCATTCCTTTCTCTATGCTGATCATTAACTCTTGGCTGCAATGTTTCATCTGTTTGCTCCACCCTTTGAGCCCTATCCACAACATCTGAATACAAACTGAATTTATGAGAGCTAAGTTGTTGACGAATTTTGAGTCTCAAACCTCTTAGGAACATCCGACTCATTCGTGCTTCGTCATCCACTAGATGGGTGGCAAAACGACATAACTCGGCGAACTTAGCTTCATATTGGGAGACTGTCATGTTTCCCTGCTCCAGCTTAATGAATTCCACCTCTTTCATATGGCGGATGCTTTCTGGGAAATACTTCTCGTTAAACAGTTCTTCGAATTCTGTCCACGACATTTCAAGTGCTGAAGGTTGGATACGTTTTACCGCTTCCCACCAATGGTCCGCCTCACCTCGTAACATAAAAGTGGCAAATGACACCTTTTGATCATCAGCGCATTGTAAGACATCAAGTATTTTTGTCGTCTGCTTCAGCCATGCCTCCGCTTTGAGTGGGTCAGGCTTTCCGTGGAATTCAGGTGGTCCCAATTCTTTAAATTGCTTGACAGTGACCATCCTCAAATTACCAGCGTTTCTACCGTTATTATTGACTGGATTTCCTCTTGCTTGATTCTGTATGAACTGCATGAAATTCCTAAAGAATCCATCGTTCATCATGTTATCAGGAACATTATTTCCTGAGTTGGCAGGAGGATTGTTTGGGGCCTCCTGATTCTCGGCTACATTTGCTTCGGGTATTCCATAATTAACCTCTTGATTTTCAGATGTCATACTTAATTGTGGTCACAAAATAATTGTTAGTTCAAACAAACTGACTCATCTCTTCATGTTCCTACATTCAAATCGATTCATTAGATAAAAATCTAATTTAGACAGGACACACTAGTGATTGATTCTATTCGTCTCTCCCCTCCTAGTTCTAACCCTAGATCTCCATTAAAGACCATATCCCTAAGCTCTGATGCCAACTGTGACGCCCCCAAATCTAGGCTCATACAGCCCAAACTTGAGTCGTCAAAAGACTACAACAAAATTATTACAAGATAGAATAACGTTCAACAATACAGTGTATAATAATACACAACTAAGTCTTCATAATTATTGTCACACTATATACAACATGTGAAGACTACAATAGCTATCACTCGGACCGTCACTCCATTCCCCTGCTAGACCCGGCTATTCTCTCATTTTCTGAAAAACAATGGAACAAAAGAAAGGGTGAGCTCAAATAGCCCAGTAAAGAATATCATGACTAAGATAATGACAAGTAAATTATCGTTAGCCTTCAACAGTTGAGTTCTTGATAGAATACAATAGACTACAAGGTTTGTATCAAAAACTGCAGTTAAATTCTTAAACAACGTTCAGATCAATAATAGCAGCGGAATGAGCAATCTATTAGAAGAATAATGCAGACTATAATGTCCACTCGATTCTCTTTTTAGGAAAAACATCATCAACTTTTATCATCTGAAATACCATTAGTCAAGATAATACAAATTCACAGTTCCTGATCATAATCATGCAGATCAACAGTTCATCTTTGCACTACGGGCCAAAGACATTCAATATAACACCAACGGTCATGATTATACCAGATTCAGCCTTTGGTCATAATCATACCAAACAACAGTTCATCTTTGCACTACGGGCCAAAGAGAACATTCACCACGTGCCATAAAAGACACCGAACAGATGTATCGCCTTTAACCTAGTATATCGCCTTTAACCTATCATCTGTTCAACAATTATATCACATCTGTGCCCCCGGCCACAGATATTCACAACAGCTTGAATCTTGATGATTAATACAAATAACAGTGATACAAATGATGAACAGAAGAAACAGGATAAACAATAAGTATCAGAAGTTTACTTTGTACAGATTCAAATAATGTCCAAATTGCCAACATGATGTGGAGTGAAATTCAAAAATGATATTCAAGATCCACAGTTCAGAATAACGGTTACAGTTCAATAGAAAGGTTCACGTAAATAGGATGGTTCAATTGAAATGATGAAGTGCAACTATTATGGAACATATAATATTTTCAGGAATTATAGAAGCAATAGTTCCATAATAAATTTCGATTTAGGTGTATGAAAGAAAATAATATCCCTTACCGTAGCAGGTTTGATTAACAAAAGGTGAAGGAAATTAATATCCCTTACCATAGTAAGTTTGAATAATGGAAGATAAAAAGAGATGGTATCCCTTATGAGTATAAAGGAAAATAATATCACTTACGAATATGAAAGAAAATGATATTATAAACGAATATGCAATAAAAGTGTCATGTGATAATTCGTGTAAACAAATTATTTCCACAAGAGACAAATAAGAAATGAATACAAAGAGTAATTCACCAAACATGCGGTAATCCGCGTAGTCAGGTTATTCTCAGAGATTAATAAGGAATGAATACGAAAAGTTATTCACCAACAGGCGATAATCCGCACCGTAAGGTTATTCCCACAATTTAATAAAAATTGAATACGAAGAGTCATTCACCAAACAGGCGATAATCCGCACCGTAAGGTTATTCTCAGAGATTAATAAGGAATGAATACGAAAGGTTATTCACCAACAGACGATAATCCGCACCGTAAGGTTATTCCCATAAATTAATACATGGAAATAAATGACACATCTTATGAGTAAGAAAGAAACGATATTATTTTCGAGAATCAAATAATGATAATCCTTTACCTTAACACGTGACTGGATATTGATTTAAATGAGGTTGATTAACTTGAACAGTACACGTACACTTATAAATCTTCACAAATACTCAAGATGACTTAAGCACACTTAGAGAAAACTTTCACAAGAAGTATTTAGAGAGAGAAAGAAAGAACAAGTAAGGAAGTTTATGAAAAATCCTTAAGTTAAGGTCTCTATTTATAGCCAAAAATCTTATCATAACCAAGATTTCCTATTTAATCCAAACCGTTCATTTCAAGATAATGTTTAATCCATACCATTCATTTCATCTTTTAAGATAAACCATTCATTTAAATATCATCTTTTAATCTACATCATCCATTTCAAATTCTATATTATCTTTAATCTATACCATTCATTTCATCTTTTAAGATTTCCTTAATCTAAACCATTCATTTAAAGATCATCTTTTAATCTACACCATCTATTTTAAATTCTATATTATATTTAATCTATACCATTCATTTTATATCACCTAACTTTATATTATAAACAAATAACTTTATCAATTCAATTATTCAACAATAATTCACACTTATTCATTATTATGACTAATTGTTATAAATACAGTGTAATTGGTTTTCTGAGTTAGATATCAAGTCAATTAATTAATGAAATACAACTGTTTAAATAACACCATAATAGAGATAACAATAATGCAGAAAGTATGCAAAAGAAAGATTATGTTACTGTGTTATGACAATTATTGATTCAATAATGTGAATTACTGTGCATATGCTACTGTGACAATTATCAATTTAATAACATGAATTATTGTGCATGTGACAATAAAGTCAAATATTGTACGATAACCACTTTATCAGTTTAATAATACGAAACACTGTGCAATGCCGTGTGCTACTATGCAATACCGTGTGCTACTGTGCAATATCGTATGTTACTTGTAATACCGTATATTACTATTCTTTTACCACCAGATATTTTAACAATTAAAAGTGATAGTACCATTGACCATTTAAGAATTGTTTATGTCATTTTCTATATCCGACAATTATTCTTTGTGGGATCCACCAATGATTGGTTCGTACGGCGCCGTCGTACGAATATTCCCCGACAGAACGAATATTCCCCGACCAAAAGAATATTGTCCGACATAATATAATTTACACATAACATCCTTAACTTTTAACTTTATAAATTTAACCACTTACTCTTTCATGAAAAAAATATATATATGAAGAAAAATTAAATTTTATATTTCATAAAATTCGGGGTCTTACAATATATATATATATATATATATATATATATATATATATATATATATATATATATATATATATATATATATATATGTTTGATAAACTAAACAACAAATTAACTATTTTAATGTCATTATATTTATATCACGATTTCATTACCATACAAAGTTCATTACCTTGGGATATATAGTAGTAGTAGATGGATATCCCCTCCCTCCCCCTCAGAAACATGGTGTTCCATCCTTCCAGCTGCTTTTGGGGGAGGCTCTTCTTCTGCGCACCTGCATTTGGTTTTACATAGAAAAGGGTGATTATTTACCATTCACGAGATTACATGATAAGCTCTCCAAGAATTTGATAGTATCAACTAGTATTTAATTCATCTGTAACACACAAAAAAATCATTTATAATATTTATAAATATTAATAATATACTTTTGTTTCATATTTATTTTTAAAGTAATAAGTTGATAGCAAGTTCAGTAATTATGACATGATAATAAAATTGAGATAAACTTGAGTAAATTGTGTCATTCTATGATAATGAAATTTTAGGTTTGTTAATAAATTTCTTTTACCGATAAAAAAAAGAAAATTTAAGTGTAAATATGATTTGCTGATAGTTGCTGGTTGTCGCGATTTGGATGGTAAATCACCTTCTAATAAGTTTCTAATTTCTACTAAAACTGACAATTAAGTTAAGTGTGAATTAGTAAGTTAGTCTCAACTTTCTTTGACCTTGGCTTTCATATTTGAACTTTATGCATTGATTGATATTCTGATATAAATGATGTTTTAAATAGGGGTAAGTAAAAAAATAAAATTAACCTAAAATATTATCAAAAAACGATCATATCATACCAATAAAATTATACTAATAATTTCGATAAATATAATAATTTTAAAAAAATTAAAAAATAATATTTTAATTTCGATTTATACTATTTACCGCACTGCATAAACTACACGACACTGAATCTTGTGTCTTCATTTTGTCTTTTAGTAAAAAAAATGACAAGATTCTGAAAGTACAGTTTTTTTTTTTTTTTGGTGAATCTTATTCATGAAATGTACATTCACTCTGCACATGCCCACGAGTAGTAAGAAGAAGAAGAATCCAAAATTCCACGTGACACTTCATTTGTATTTCCCAACAAAACAAATCAAAAATAAAAACCACTCATAATTAATACACATCCACCTCTCTCTTTTCTTTTTGTTTTTTTTAAATAAATATATTATTACTATTTAATAATTTAGTGATTTTAGGAATACATTTTAATTTTAAAAATTTAAGGGGATCTAGAAAAGGTATTAGGAAACCAATTAGAGAGAAATTTAGGAAAAAATTGATAATTAACTTGTATTGATACTGTCTAGAGATGCACAAAAAGTTTACGGCCTACAGGCCGGTCTGGCCTGGTCAAAGCCGGGTCTGGTCAAAGCCCGGGCCGGGCCGGTCCGGCCTACAGTCTTTGAACAGGCTATTATTTTGACGTAAAAGTCCGGCCTAACCCGACCTATGAAAAAGCCCGACCTGGCCCGGCCTACGAAAAAGCCCGACCCAGCCTACGCGAAATTGCACATCCATGAATATTGAAGATATATATTTTTTTGAAAATTGAAGATATATTTTTTGAAGATATAATGAAGAGATAGTTTTTGAAGTTAAGAAGATACATTTTTTTAAGATTTGAATTTTGAAGATATTTTTAAAATATTTTGAAGCAAAATATTTATAATCGACTCATTATTTATTATTGATTAGTTACTCATTTTTAATTTTTTGTTAATATATTTAATTAATATAATAGTTAGCTTATTTAATATTTATATTTCACATTAAAAATTAGTTAAATACATTTTTAGGCTTGACCTGACCCGACCCGGCCCGGCCCAAGGACTGGACTGACCTGACCCGGCCCAAGGTCTGGCCCAACTTGACCTACAGGCCTAAAAAAGCCAGACTTTTTAGTAGAAGTCCGACCTGACCCGGCCTACAGGCCCAAAAGTCAAAGCCTAGCCCGGCTTGATCAACGACCAGGCCCAGACCAGACCGGACCAGACCGACCTACTGTACATGTTTAATACCGTCTATGTAACTACTTTATATTGATTCTGATTTTATTAACAAAATAGACTCAAACACGTCACTTTAATTCGGAGGGAACTTACATTATCACCCTTAATCTATATATTTTTATATATGCTCGAATTCCAACTCATATATCAATCATAAAAATCAACGTTCATGTTGCAATAACCAGGCGAAAGAGAAACAACAATAAGCCTTCTCTCCTCCCTCCCTCTCTCTCTCTCTCTCTCTCTCTCTCTCTCTGTGCGTGTGCGTGTGTGTGTGTATATATATATATATATATACATATATAATCAGTGTATAAATAGTAGATGAGCTCTTAGACAACTTTTCTTCACTGGTCTGTCTTTATCTGCACTTTCTGTACTAAAATCCGAGATGGGTCTTGTGTACCATTTATTAGCCTCGATAATATTAACTCTCTTTCTTCTTCAAGCTCTGTTGGTTTCCTCTCAGGCAAGAACAGAGCAACATCAGCAGCTTATATATAATGCGACTAATTTGAGAGGCAAAAAACTAGGTGGAAGCGGATGCAATTTGTTTCAAGGCAAATGGGTTGTTGATTCTTCCTACCCTTTTTATCAATCTTCAAGCTGTCCCTTCATTGACCCTGAATTTGACTGCACAAAATATGGCCGCCCAGATAAACAATACCTCAAATACTCTTGGCAACCTGACTCTTGTAATCTGCCCAGGTACCCCTTCTCTCTCCTATAGAATTATTTACAGAAAAATTTCCTACCCATATTGGATTTATTGTCAGAAAATTTCAAAATTAATGCATGTAGATTTGCATTTTTGTTGTAGGTTTAATGGGTTGGATTTTCTGAGGAGATGGAGGGGAAAGAAGATAATGTTTGTTGGTGACTCACTGAGTCTAAACGAGTGGCAATCACTGTGTTGTATGGTTCAAGCGTCGGTGCCAAATTCCAAAACAAACTATGTGAGGACGGAGTTAGTTTCTTCTGTGACCTTTGAGGTTAGTAATTTCCTTTTTTTTTTTTCTTTTTTTTTCTCTTTGATGTTTTAAAGCTTGTATTAGTAGTTTATTTAATACATGTATATTGCCTTTTTTTTTTTTTTTTTTTTTTTTTCATAAATCAAAGAGAAGGGGAAAGTCTTAGTCACTTTATTTATTTTAGTTTCATCCACTAATGCTTTGACATAGAAAACTGATGGTCTCAAATTTTGGCCTTTCCTTATTTAATAGCATATAATTAGTTGCCAATTTGATGTCAAAAGGCATGAGACAATTTCTGGCCAATTCTGGGAAGATGTGATATCCAACAAACATATCCTCCTCGACATTCAAGTGCCTGAGAATATTTATTCTCCACCTATGACTAATGTCAAACGGGTCACTTATCCAAAAATATGAAGGCTTCGTACTGATGGCTGCTTCTTTACCTGTATTTTTGTTTTGGTTGGACTCAATAGTGTGCAATGTTTTGGTTGGCATAGTAAGCTTTGGCAATGAAAAAGCAATTTGCGTAGATTATATACGTAATTTATGAACGACTGCGTGTATTCTTAAATTTAAGATACACGCAATCACTCACAAACTACGTTTATCATGTATGCAAAGTGTTTTACTCTCGATTAGTGAGAATCGAACATAGGACACCAAAGATTAACTATTTCCCATTTGGACTCTTTAACCACTCGACCACCTATACTGTTGTCAAACATTTAAACTATGTTATTGTTCTTTAATTAGGAAAAACATCGTTTTCAAGCTCATGTAAAGCCAATCTTAGCCATCCCCTCAATAATAATTTACTTTAACCAGAGCTTTATAGATTCACAGGTTATTTCCAGAAAAAGTATTTCGAAAAAAAGAAAAAAAAAAATCCTCCTTTTTCTGCTATTTATTCAGGTGTACAAAGGATTATTTCTTTCCCCCAATTTATTACAATGCTGCTGCAATTATGTCAATATTGATTACTAAAGATAGAGACTAACCATATGCAGGAATATGGAGTATCAATACTTCTATATCATTCAACCTACTTGGTAGATATAGTTCGAGAAAAGAGTGGGAGAATATTGAAATTGGATTCAATTCGAGGTGGAAATGTATGGAGAGGAATGGACATGCTAATATTCAACACATGGCACTGGTGGACTCACACTGGAAAATCTCAGCCGTACGATTCATAAATTAATTATTTTTATGATTAATCTTTGACCGTTTGTGTGTTACTACGAGATTTTCTCAAACTACAACATTCTTTGTGAACTTCAGATGGGATTATGTACAAGATGGAACCAGCATACTGAAAGATATGAACCGTTTGACAGCATTTTACAAAGGGTTAAACACATGGGCTAAATGGGTTGATCTCAACATTGATCCTTCCAAAACCAAAGTCTTCTTTCAAGGGATTTCTCCAACCCATTACCAGTAAGTAATTTCTCAAATTTTTTAGATAAATTATGCAAATTGATCTTGACCATGTTATTTATCACTACACGCTTACTAAGAAGTTCTAAATAATTGCCAAAAATGAGCAAAAATATCGATAATTTGTAAAACCAGGGGAAAGGAATGGAGATCACCATCAAAGAATTGCTATGGGGAGCTGGGACCACTAACCGGGTCGACTTACCCAGCAGGCGAACCTACAGCTGCGCTTATTTTGAAGAAAGTATTGAGTTCAATGCAGAAACCAGTTTACCTGCTCGACATCACAACGCTCTCCCAATTGAGGAAAGATGGTCACCCATCAGCTTACAGTGGTGATCATGCCAGCATAGACTGCAGCCACTGGTGCCTTCCTGGATTGCCTGACACTTGGAATCAACTCCTATACGCATCTCTTGTTATGTGAAGATACATACTTGAAACAAGAGTTTAGTTTTCACCTTTTTATTTAATCTTTGTTTTTTTTTCAACCGTTGTTTGTGTAATTATATAGGTCTTGAAGGCAAGTACTTGTCTATTGTCTGTTGGGGAAAATTAGGGGAAGAAAAATCAACTGTAAAGTCATTGATCAGGCACATTCAATTGCTTTGAATTGAAATAAGAACATAATATGATTGGATAGTCTAATTATGTAAGTTTGATGGAGAATCCTCAAATACATTTTATGTTATGTGATTGAAGTTTTCTTTCATACAAGTTAAGGATTTTCTTGAGTTCTGCTCGAGTGTTTTATTAATTTATATTCTCCAAAAACAGCTGCATTCACTATATGTACCAGTCATCATTCTGAGCTCCCATTTCTTCCACACGGACGCCACTAGAGCATATCAGTCCACCATCCACGACTTCAAAATTTACAATTTCTCCACTGTCATTTGAATGCGTAGAGAATGAATAATATGCAAAGCGATACTAAATGTAGCTTGATCTGTATCTTCATCTCTTGCCAGCAATATATAGACCCTGCACCAATAAATAAAACCTTTTCATATTAGAGGTGCATGAAGCTTAAACTGAAAAATGGCCACACCATTCTAAATGCAGTACTACCAAATGTGATTCTGTTTATCAAAGAAGAATGAAGTTTTCCTAAAGTTGCTCTCGCCAGTGGAAAGCAAGTTGCAACAACTGACTAGGCAACTAAGGCCATCTCCAGCAGATGGACTATATTATAGATTATATTTAGTCCATATGACATCATCAAATGTTCTTTAGTCTTCCACCATTCCAGCAGATGGACTATCCCATGTACTATAATATAAAAAGATTAAAATAATTAATAAATTTAATAAAACTCCTATCATCTTTCTACTTTTCTATTTAAATACTATTATATTTATAGTCCATGGACTATCCAATTCCTAGATATAGTTTTTTGAGAATTTTAAATATAGTCTTGGACTAAATTTAGTCCATTTGCTGGAGGAGAAAAAGGAATCCTAGACTATATTTAGTCTAGGAACTCAACAAAAACTATTGTTGGAGATGCTCTAAGGTTGCTCTCTAGTGTTTATTTCATTTTGCATAATTATTTTTAAAAATTGAACTCTTTTTTATGGAAGAAAAATTATTGATAAACAAGACTGTTTTTATAAATAAAAATAAAGAAATCTATATAAAATGTTGTAGGGAGTTCATAACGCAAGATTCATTTAAAATTCACCTCAAAGTTTTTATCTTTTAGAATAAAAATAAAATAATTAATATTGATATCATAATCTGTAATAATATTACAATTAAATTAAACACAATATTACTACTTAAATAGAGGGCTAATAGTCCAAATTCATACTTTAAACACGCAAACAAACAGGCTCTAAGCCCATAACCAATATAATAAGTATAAGTACACAATATTTGAACAAAATATCAAAACATTATATTCATCTTAACAATTAAAAAGTATGGCATGACATTGAAATCCGTATCATGTCCCATATTTTAATAGTTGATATGGATGTAGTGTTTAATTTTGTGTTTGAATTTTGTGTTTCTAGACTTATCCAACAGATCTAATGATCTAAACACATTTCAGGTTTCCTTTCATTAACTTTATTTTGAGTTTTGTGTCGATCAAATTAGGCACCTCCCATTGTTAGAAAGGAAGGATGCTCATTATTCATCCATGGTTATTAAACTCGTATCGGATCGTCGATCTGACCGGTAAAAATCAAAATCAGTCGGTCCTCCGGTCCGATTCAAGCAAAAAAATTAATTTTAGTCAAATCCGATGATCCGGCGGTTGAACCGGTCGACCCAATGACCCTGTAATCGGTTTTACCAGCTCCCTTTTACTTTTTTAAAAAAAAATAAAAATTAAGCCTTTGAATTTGATTGAATGTATCCTTGATTGAGTTTTAAGTTATGATTATTATTTAATATCTTTCTTTTCATTTAAATTTAGTATCTATTTGAATTGTATAAAGTAAATGTTAGGATGTATATTTAACCAGGCCTGATCCGAGAATTCACATTGGGCTAAGCCCAATAGACCGTCAGCCTTGTAACTTTCCTATTGGGCTTACAACACGTGGGTGGAAGATGAACCGGACATACATCATAACTACCTAGTGTAATGGACAAAACCGTTACACTAGGTAACCGTTATTCAGGTATGCAGTATAAATATTCAGTTGATAATGGAGAGACGGGTAACGCACTATTTTCCAACGGCCCAAGCCGTTCGGACTTTTGTGCAGGTATTCTCGCCGGACGGCCAGCAAGACTGCCCGACAGAATCAGGCGTCAACATTAGCGCTAGAAGGAGGGGTTGTAAAATTTTTATCAACTGTCATTAACATGGAAACATCGCAGTCGCATAGTCATCCACGACGACCACCTCACTCTCGGTCTTACCCGGAGACGGCGGCAGATAAAGACCGTCGCCTCCAGATAATCCTCGACAGGAAAAAGGCTCTGGACCTCCAGCAGAAGGAGCTTGATAAACAGTACGAGGAGTTAACCGAGGCGGGTAATGAACTTTTGAGCCAGAGAGGCTCGGCCTCCCGCTCAACCCGCCATATCAGACGGGATGATAATCACACCGAACTCCGAGGGGAAGGAAACCGAAACCCCGGGAAGGAACCGGCTCGTTCTAAGTCGATTTGGACAGCAAATTTGAGAAAACGAATCAGATCGCCGACGAGGAAAGATCGGGAAGACCGACATAATCATGGGAGCCACACTGGCGAATCTTCCCACAACAAGGCTTCGGATAAATATTATGGGTCTAAAAAGGCCCGATTCTCACCATTCTCGAAGGATCTGGAAGAAGCCAAGATCGATCGATCCCGCAAAGTCCCTACTTTGGAAATGTACGACGGGACGGGAGATCCACATGATCACACTTATTCCTTCGAGCAGGCCATGTGCTTTCATGGTCACGATGCAGTGGCGATGTGCCACTTGTTTTTATCCACTCTGAAGAAAACTACCAGAGAATGGGTCATCTCCCTTCCATCCAGATCCATCAAATCATGGGAGGAGTTACAAGAACAATTCCATAACCGCTTTGGGAGCAACAAGCGGCGAGCCCGAATGATGACATCCTTCCTACAAGTAAAACAGAGGCCGAATGAAACTCTTCGGCAGTATGTCGAAAGATTTAGGGAGGCTGTGTCAGAAATCAACGGGATTGACCCGAAGCAGGTAATCCAGTTTTTAACCATGGGTTTAAATGTTGATAAATCTAGCAGGTTAATTGAGGAGCTTATCTCGAAGTCTCCCGAGACTTTATCGGAGACTTACGAGAAGGTGGACAAGTTCGTAGAGTTGGAAGAGGCACTCGCCAATCTTCGGGGATCCTCGAAAAACACCGTTGATTTTCATTAGAGAGACCCCGGAGGCGTTAGTGCCGAAAAGAAATCCAACGACAATGGAAAAAAAGGGAATGAGCGAAGAGATTCCAACAAGGATCGGCAACAAAAGAACGATCCCCCGAGGGATCGAAGAGGTGCCGACAAGGATTATACACCCCTGAACACCAGCAAGAGCAATATCGTGAAAGCGATAAAAGATAAACCCTTCTATGAGAAGCCCCCGAAGATTCGGGTTTTTGCAAGACAAAAGGAAGGAGATCGGTACTGTACTTACCATGAAGCCAAAGGGCACGATACTGAGGAGTGCTACCATCTCAAAGACTTCCTTGAAAAACAGGTACGGAGTGACAACCTGGACTGTTATGTCGCCGATTCCTACCGACCATCAGCATTTGATCGCCTCGAGCCACCTCCACCCATTACTGAAGCAAGAGGTGTGGTAGACGTTATTTCCGGGGGATCAATCTCTGCTCTGTCCAACCGCAAGAGAAAAGCTTTCGGCAGAGAAGTCCAACAAGTGTCTGGAAAACCGCAGAGCACCAAAACCGACCCTATCACTTTCTCTGATGATGATTACCCATCAGGGATGGTTACTCCCCATCAGGATGCACTGGTCATAACCGCTCAGGTCAGTACTATGGATATGAAGAGGATGTTTGTTGATAATGGGAGTTCAGTCGACGTACTCTATAGCCAAGCATACAATCAGCTGGACTTGGGGGGAAGGAAGCTGGAGATCTGCAACGAGTCCCCTTTATATGGGTTCGGGAATAACCCAGTTCGTATAGCGAGGACGATCGAGTTGCCTGTGATCTTTGAGACTGCCCCGAAACAAACTTCCATCATGGTTCGCTTCTACGTGGTCTAAGTGGAAAGCAACTACAATGCCATCTTGGGAAGAACAACTCTATCGGCATTGAAAGCAATTACCTTCATCCCACATTTAAAAATGAAATTTCCAACCAAAAATGGGATCGGGGAATCTGTTGGAGATTAGGATCTTTCCCGAAGATGTTATTTGCAGACCATACAGACATCCTCTACCAGTGATAGCAAACAGAAAGCTATAATGAAGATCGAGCTTGAACCTTTCACTGAGGGATGTACTGAACTATTAGCAACATCAGCCGAAGATACGGTTGAGGTGCCACTGTTTCAAAATGATAATCAGAAAACTGTACAGATTGGCACAAACCTTCAAGATGAAACCAAAATTCGGTTGGTCACCCTTCTTCGGGAATATGCCGATATCTTTGCATGGGTCCCAGCCGATGTGCCTGGCATTGACAAAACTGTGGCCGTACATCAGCTGAGCGTTAACCCGAACTCCAAACCCATAAAGAAAAAACGGAAGAACATAGCTCCCGAGAGGCAACAGGTAATTGATAATGAAATTGATAAACTTTTGGCTGCTGACTTCATCTTTGAAATCAATTACCCAGAATGGCTCGCCAATGTGGTGTTGGTCAAAAAACACAATGGGAAGTGGAGGATGTGCGTGGATTACATAGATCTCAACAAAGCATGTCTGAAAGACTACTACCCTCTCCTGAGCATAGACCAATTGATCGATTCGACCTCGGGACATACCATAATGAGCTTCTTAGATGCTTTCTCGGGGTATAATCAAATAGCCATGCTTGAAAGCGATATACCGAAGACGGCTTTCATCACCCATCGAGCCATATATGCCTACAAGGTCATGTCATTCGGGTTAATTAATGCGGGGGCTACTTATCAGAGGATGATGAACAAGGTGTTCAGTAGCCAGATCGGGAGAAACATGGAAGTCTATATTGATGACATAATCGTTCGAAGCATGAAGGAAGATAATCACTTGTCCGATCTAAAAGAATACTTCGAGAATGTCAGAACGAACAACATGAGACTTAACCCAACTAAATGCACATTTGGCCTCGGGTCATGCAAATTTTTGGGATATATGGTTAGCCGAAGAGGGATTGAGGCAAATCCAGAAAAGATATCGGTTATCCTTGAAATGCAACCGCCGAAGAACTTCAAAGAAATTCAACGGCTGACTGGGAGGCTGGCAGCTCTTCGGCGGTTTGTGGCACGTCTGGCCGAGAAATGTCTCCCATTCTTCGGGACTTTGAAGGGAGCCCAGAATCAGAAAACTTTTCAATGGACCGAAGATTGCCAGGAAGCTTTTGAACAAATTAAGAGATATATCTCTTCACCTCCGATTTTGAGCAAAGCACTGCTCGAGGAGGATCTACAAATATACTTATCTGCCACATCATTGGCAGTCGGGTCAGCTTTGATCAGAGAAGATTCACAAGGGCAAAAGCCAGTTTACTATGTAAGCCATGCTCTTCGGGATGCTGAAACAAGGTACCCAAATTTAGAGAAGTTGGCTTACGCACTGGTTATCTCTAGTCGGAAACTGAGGCATTACTTCCAGGGGCGGACTATTATCGTCCTCACTGACCAGCCATTACGGAAAGTCCTTTACAGACCGGAGTCCTCGGGAAGGTTGGCAGCATGGGCCATCGAGCTAAGTCAGTTTAATATCGAGTTCCGTCTTCGGACGGCTATAAAAGCTCAGGCTCTCATCGATTTTATCATCGAATGTTCATTCCCCGAAGATACCAAAGAGAAAGAATCTAAGTCCGAGGAAGTGACAATAACCCCCGAGGAGACTGCATGGATTTTATACGTCGATGGATCCTCTACCGGGACAAGAAGCGGTGCAGGGGTAATCCTCACTTCTCCGGAAGGGTTCAAAGTACAGCAATCTATCCGGTTTGGGTTCATGGCTACTAACAACATAGGCGAATACGAAGCATTAGTGGCAGGATTGAAATTGGCTACAAAGCATTAGTGGCAGGATTGAAATTGGCCCGAAGTCTGGAAGTAAAAAGCTTAACAATTTACAGCGATTCCCAACTGGTTGTGAAGCAAGTGCTGGGAGAATATGAAGCAAGGGAAGTTCATTTACAAGCCTATCTCCATCTGGTTCGGTCATTGTTGACATTTTTCCCAAAATATCATATATTAGGCGTGGTCAGATCGGAAAACACCATGACCGATGCTCTTTCCAAATTGGCGACCACCGATCAAGGGGAGTTAGATGGAGCAGTATACTTAGAAAATCTTCAACATCCGAGCACCCTCGTTCAGACAGTAATGGATATTGAACAGGGGGATTCGTGGATGACCCACATCTTCAAATTTCTTTTGACTGGGGAATTGCCCAAAGATAAGTCTCAGGTCCGAAGAATAAAGTACAAATCCACCAAGTACTGTATCCATAATGACCACCTATACCGAAGATCTTATTCTTCTCCACTGCTCCGATGTCTCGACCCTAGGGAATCTGATTATGCTCTTCGGGAAGTTCATGAAGGTATCTGCGGTGACCATGTGGGAGCAAAGGCACTGGCCCATAAAATTTTGCGACAAGGATATTTTTGGCCGATAATGCTTGAAGATGCCAAAGACTTCGTCAAAAAATGTCATAAGTGTCAGATATTTGCATCCGTACCACACCAACCTCCAGAGAAGTTATCGCCGATACTCTCTCCGATCCCCTTTTCTGTATGGGGAATAGACATATTGGGCCCTCTTCCACAGGGTAAGGGACAAGTGAAATTTGTGATCGTCGCCATCGATTATTTCACCAAATGGGTAGAAGTCAAACCACTTGCCAAGATCACCGAGCATACATGTCTCCAATTCTTCAAAGAACAAGTAGTCTACCGGTTCGGCATCCCAATGATCTTAGTTTCTGACAACGGGCTTCAGTTTGTTGGTAAAACTTTCGAAGGGTTCTTATCAGAACTCAATATCCAGCATCGTCGGACTTCAGTAGCCCATCCACAAGCAAATGGTCAAGTAGAAGTTACAAACATGACACTTCTTCATGGCATTAAAAGAAGATTGGAAGAGGCGAAGGGTGCCTGGCCAGAGGAGCTTTTGCATGTTCTTTGGGCCTACCGAACAACTCCTCGGACTACTACTGGGGAGACGCCTTTTAAGATGGCCTATGTGTTAGTTCCCAGAGGCACACAAGTGATCTAGAAGGGGGGGTTGAATAGATCTATTAGAAATTTTCACTTTAAGAATTCATTACCAAGTAATTCATTTACTCAATGTTTGTTTACATAGCGGAATATTAGTTTGAAAACACCCCTGAAAGATTTGTAAAACTTCTCATTTGAGTTAAGACTAAATTGGAGAAAGCCACGTGTTAGGTAAATCAATTAACAATCATATGTATATATATATATATATATAAGACAGAATGTAAATAACTGAAAGTAAATAACACCAGAGAGTTTTAAGTGGTTCGGAGACTGAATAACTCCTACTCCACTCTTCTACTACAACGAGTAGGAAATCCACTAAGGATGGTTCATACGGAACCCTTCAAGCTCATTAGCCTGAAAACTCTGGTTCACTAAGAACCCTTCAAACCTAGCAGGTTTGGTTAGTTTAGTCACAAAGACAAGGACATTACTGCCCTCTTCAAGTCCAGCAGACTTGGCTCCTTTAGTCACTATGACAAGGACAACTGCCCTCTTCAAGTCCAACAGACTTGGTTCCCCTGTTTGTTTGAAAGATGTTGGATTTGCTACTGAGTTATACTTTAAGTCCTTTTGTCTTTAAACACTCAGTAGCAGTGTGTGATCATTCCTGGGATAATATTGAGTTTGGCAATTATGCTTGACTTCTTTATATGCTCAATATCTTCTGGTGATCACCCATTGTGCTGGCTTTTGTACTTCAGCTTCTTTGATACTTAATAACTTCTCGAGATAAACTCCTGAGATGACTGTGATGCTCCTTTCTTTTGGTACTAAGTTGTTCCTTTTTATCATAGACAGATTATAGCTTCTCGAGATGAGCTTCTGAGATGACTGTGAAGCTCCTTTCTTTTGGTACTCAGTTGCTACCATGTATGTATCAAGTTGGCGTTAAGTTTCTCTCTTCCATGTGCCTAGCAGCTCTAAACACTTCTCTTGTAATTGAGATCTTTATCTCTATGTCTCTCTCAATTCAGTGTTAGTGTTCTGATGGATCGTAGAGTCTTTCAGTATATTCATTTATGTTTCACTCTACGATCAGTTGTTGTCTACCATCATCTCTCTCGTAACTTTTTCAACAACTTCTTTTCTGTTTGTTATGTACGCCTTTATATCTCTGAACATATTTTACCGTTGAGATAAATCCCATTGGTTTCCTTTGGCTTTGTGCAGATCTTAAATATCTTCGATGTTTGACTTTTTTGCCGCTGTGTCAGTGCTTTTCCCTTTTCTGACATGTTCTGATATATTGACCTGTAGCTCAGCTTTCTCTGAATTTATAGCCGTTGCACACCCATATTTGTTCAGCAAGGATTATTATTTCCTTTGTTAATTAATCTTCTGATTCATCAATAAATACCTTCCTTGACTCTTAGAACTAACTGTTCTGATGTATTCAGAGATGTCCCATTTCTGACTTTATTCACCATCTTCCTGAGCAGTGGGTCCTGACTTATAGTCGTTTAGTCACAAAATCTTCTGTGACTCTGACATGCATCTGATTTCCAAAGAGCACTTACTCTTTCTTGAATCTGGGCGGGGAGTATTCTCTTTTCTCTCACACTATATTGCAGTTATGATTCTTTGCTGCTTATTGAGATCGTAGAGTGATAGTCTGCTCATTTGGACTCTACGAATTCATCTCCACTCGTCATTTGAAGTATGTCGGGTAAATGGTGGAGATGGAGCGTACTTATCTTTTACTCTGCGATCTTGCTTTTGTGATCAGATCGTAGAGTTTGTCTGCAGTGCTTTGCTTTATGATATCGTTCTACGATCTTGTCCTTTTGTTCAAATCGTAGAGTTTGTGAACTGTCGTGCTTCTTAGTGAAATCGTTGAGTTGTAGTCTTTGTTGCTTCATCCTTTAATTCTACTCAACGATTGTTCCATGTGTATAGCAATCTTCTGCATTACCTTGTCATTCTGTTCCACTCTACGACTTCTTCTATCTGTGACACATTCAGTTGTATGTGGTTGCTCTTCAAGTTTTACTCTACGATCTTGCAAGAGCGTGTATATCGTAGAGTATATCTCTTCTTTGGTTCAGCGTTATCTGCAGGCTAGCTTGGCTGTCTGTGCGACGATCGTAGAGTTCAGCTCTACGATTAGTACTTGATCAGTTATTTGATTTTGTATGAATATTCTATAGACTTCTTGCACGCCTGTCTCTCTTTGATGATCGTAGAGTCGTCCGGGCTGAGATTCGTACCTTTCACTCTACGATCATGCCGAATCGTTGAGTCTTCTTTGCTTGGAATCGTAGAATCCATTCTACGATCATATAGACTGATCAACCTAACAAATTTGATCTTTTTCTAACTAAGTCCTTTCTTACATTATTACATCATTACATATTGAAATGACTTTTACAGAGTCTGATATGCACAAATTCAACAGTGATTCATTCTTATGCAACTCTACTTATATCATACATCATTTATGCAGAGTGACTTATATTGAAAGATCAACCTAACATTTCTGATCTTTGAAATCTAAGTCCTTTGTACACATATATCTAAAAAGGACTTTACAACATTTTAACCAGATAACTTTTCATTCTCTTTAATAAGCAGCAGATAGTATATAACAAGATCATATTTGTGCTATACAAGTGTGCATATCACAGTATTTGAAATAGGTAATATATATCATACACCCATAACAGTGTAAGCACGTAATTAGATTAACATATAATCACTTTGTCAAATAACCACATAAACACTTTTAGACAAACTGTGCACATAAACAAGTAAGCACATAAGCACATTTAGAACATCTACGCACAGAATCAAGTAAGCACATAAGCATATTTACCACAATCCTTTTTGCACAACAGTCATCATCATCAAATCAAACAACCTTCAACACTATGGTTCCGAAGCCCTAATACCTATTGAGATCGGAGTACCTTCTCCGAGAGTCTTAAACTTTGATGAAATCCTCAATAGCGAAGGTCTTCGGTTAAACCTCGACTTATTGGAAGAGGAACGTGATTCAGTAGTCCTCAGATTGGCTGCTTATCAACAACGAACTGATCGACACTTAAACAAAAATGTCAAAAGAAGGTCATTCAATGTGAGCGATCTAGTTCTTCGGCAAGCCGAGGCATCCACTCCTCGGGAAACTGGCAAACTGATGCCAACATGGGAAGGACCTTACTTAGTGATCGAAATGTTGAAGGCTGGAACTTACAAGCTTCAGGGCATGGATGGAAAAAATGTTCCAAATACTTGGCATGCTGTTCGGCTTCGTAGGTATTATCAGTAATTCACAATTTGTACTTAGTCAAATTTTGAAGCTATCATTGAAACCGATAGAATTTTGTACATAGTCAAATTTTGAGGCTATCTTTTTAGCCGATCACATGTTATCTTTTCGATATTAATGAGAATGTTTTTTATCATCTGGTTCTTGTATTACTGTTTTGATACACACTTTAAAATTCATCTACTAGCCTGATAGGATTTATATCCGATCAGGCTAGTGGGGGGCGAAACAGTATAAGTAAACAGTTGTACATACAGATGATAGAATAAAACTCGTGAGAAAAGATAAATTATATTGATTAATTGGCCGAAGGGTTACAAAATGTAAAAACAAAAACAAACAAAAATCTATACATTTCAATCCTCGGGAAACACAATTCCCAGCTGATCAGGATCATGACCCTTCTCCTTGACAAGCTCCCGAGCATATTCAAACCCCTCGCTGAATTCATTCACAACGGAGGCCAAGATGTCAGCCTGAAAAACATCCGAGGCTTTGTATTCATCTATCACCTTCTGTTTGAGTTCGGGAATTAGAACGCTCGGGGAAGTAGAAGCAATCGGTCCTTTCAGCCAATCGGCTTCTTTGGCACCCCAGCCTTCGACGATCAGTTCAACGTTGTCTTTAAGATTCTTCATCTGATCAGTCTGAAGTTGGATGATATTTTCCGATTGGGTCAAGAGAATCTTCTGACTTTGGATTTGGGCCTCGAGCTCGTTCTTGTTATTCTCCAGCTGGATCTTCTTGAGCTCTTTGGCTTGCACCAAATCCATCGCATGAGCATTCGCCTTCTCCAGATCGATCACCCGGGCCTTCAGGCGATCGATCTCCTTGTCTTTCTCAAGACGAGCCTCCCGGGCCGATTCATACTCCTGTTTCATGATTTGGAAGGAGTCATGCATGATCTTAAGCTGGTCTTTGGTCTTCTGGTGGTTCTTCAGAGCCTCAGCATGCCCTTTGCTGCTTTCCTCGGCTCTTCTCTCCAGAACCTTCTGCTCATCAGAAAACCCTAAGGAGAATTGCATTTCCCTGAAAAGAAACGGTTGAATGATGAATGAGTCAGAAAGTTAACCAATTCAAATAAGAAAATTTTGCAGGCAGATCCTTACCTTTGCATGGCAAGAGAACAACATCTCCATAAGCGTCTTCAGATCGGCCCCCTCGGTACCATCTTCGGCAAACGGGATCATCGAGGTACCCAAGACCTGCATATTGATCCCCTCCTTGGGTCTTGAACCCCCGATCGGCATTGGGGGATCCATCGGCCCGCCTTGGGTGCTTGGGGGCTCTTGACCTTCAGCGGGTCTTTTCTCTTTATTCTGAGGAGGGGGGCAAGGCATTCCTCTGACTGCCTGGTGACGCTTCGCTCGGCGGGAGGAATAGATGAACTCCCTTGAGGAGCGAAAGTTTGCTTGGTTCTTGCCTCCAGAACTGATGTTAGAACCAGCCTTCTCCTCTTTGTTTTCGGTCTGCCGGCCCCCGAGTCTTCGGCAGTAGACTTCTCTCCTTCGGTGGGCTTGATAATATCACCCACCTGAGAAGATCTCGTGGCCATCTCGGGATTGGCAGCGGCCTGGGTGGAGTCCTTGGGCTTTGCAGCCCTCAAGCTTCGGCTCGCCTTTAGTTTATCGGCAGCACTCATCTTGGTCCTCGGGGCCCCAGCCGCCTCCAAAATGGCTTCATTGGTAGGATGTTTACCTTGATCAGCCACTGCAATACAAAAAAAAAAGGGGGTAAGAATATTAAAAGGGTTTTAGAACGAAGGAGCAAGCACAGAAACAGACTTACGGCCAAAAGAATACAACCAGTCTTGGTCGTTAAGGAGATTCCGATCCCACTTCACAGATGGTCTCTTGGAATATAAGACCTCGAACTCTTCTAACCTCGCCCGAGAGATTTTCTTCGGATTTGGCTGGTCTTTGTTCGGGTTTGACCAAGGTCCGACCATCTCAGTGTTCGGACCCTTGATGAAAAACCAATCCCCGTGCCACCCTTTGTTACTTGAGGGGGTCTCCATTAAGGTATCCCTTCCCGGGGTCTTTATTACCGTATAAAACCCATTTTCCTTATTATTAGTGATAGAAAAGAATTGAAAAAAGAAATCTATGGCCGGAAGGGTCGACTCAGAAGAACAGAAGGCAATAATATTATTTATATGGATGAAAGAATTGGGGGATAGTTGGTTCAGACTGAGCTCCGTCGTATGCAGTAACTCCAATACGAAGGGGCGAAGAGGGAATCGGACCCCATATATCAGCGTTTGCCTATGGATTGGGATCCATCCATCCTCGAGTTGGTAATACATCATCTCCCCAGCCCCAGGCCTTTTGATTTCATATGTTTCGGGGATATAGAATTCTGTGGGGGCTAAATCGAAGTATTGGTTCCGGATTGAAGAAGGGATGTTGGCTACTCTATACAGGATATTAAAATACTTCTTCCTATTGTACTCCTCTACATCCCTTATCCTGGTGATTATCACGGGTTTCCATGGGTTGGCCTTCTGGGATCCCCGTTTCGGCAACAGTAACTTCGTCTTCAACCCGGGAAGACGAAGCTTGAGCCCTTGTATCTTGGGTACTTCCAGCCATTATGGGTTATTAAAGAAAAGGGGTAAAGAACTTACTTGACTTTGATAAGGAGGATTGGTTGAATATTGATCGGAAGACAGCAGAGCAGGAATGATAGAATTTGGGCTGGGAATGAAATTATTCTCTCTCAAACATCATTTCTCTCGTGATAAGTTGCTTCTGATAAAAAGACGATTTGTTGGAAGTGACCCCTTTTATCTTGATTCAAGCGTGGCAACGGTTCAGATGGAAACGATCTGACGGATGGGGCGCACGCGCAGTATTTACTGCAGCGTAATAAATGCTCCTTCCCGCGCACGCTTCGCTAGCTAATTGGACGCAGATTTCGAAATTCAAAAATAAATTGTTATACGAAACGGCCGTGCAAGCTATTGGGCCAGATTTGTTGGGTTGAGAAAGTACAACTTTGGGCTTGATTGACACATAGGATCCAAAACTTGAAGCCCAGATTATAAAGGCTCAAGGCCTTATCCAAAACTTGAAGCCCAGATTACAAAGGCCCAAGGTCTTATCCAAAAAAAGCTCTCCCATCGGTCTGATGCCTCTGGGCTCCCGATGGAGTTTCTCTTCAGTCTGATACCTCCGGGTTCCCGAAAGACATTTTCCATCGGTCTGATGCCTACGGGCTCCCGATGAAGTTTCTCTTCGGTCTGATACCTCCGGGTTCCCGAATGACATTTCCCATCGGTTTGATGCCTCCGGGCTCCCGATGGAGCTTTTCCCATCGGTCTGATTCCTCCGATATCCCAATGGAGTTTCTCTTCGGTCTGATGCCTCCTGGTTCCCGAATGATATTTCCCATTGGTCTGATGCCTTTGGGCTCCCGATGAGGTTTTTCTCTTCGGAAAGTTTCATTCTACTCCCCCAGCATATCCATATACTGGAGGAGTGGGGGGCAATGTTAGGATGTATATTTAACCAGGCCTGATCCGGGAATTCACATTGGGCTAAGCCCAATAGACCGTCAGCCTGGTAACTTTCCTATTGGGCTTACAGCACGTGGGTGGAAGATGAACCGGACATACATCATAACTACCTAGTGTAATGGACAAAACTGTTACACACCGTTATTCAAGTATGCAGTATAAATATTCAGTTGATAATGGAGAGACGGGTAACGCACTATTTTGCAATACTAGATACTCAGACCTCCATTGTTGACTATTCCGATATCTTCACTAACACTCACACCGGAGGAGTCCACCAACGGCCCAAGCCGTTCGGACTTTTGTGCAGGTATTCTCACCGGACGGCCAGCAAGACTGCCCGACAGAATCAGGCGTCAACAGTAAATATTATACAAATATATTTAGTTTTTTTTTTTATCGAATTTGATTGAACTAAAGATGTTTATGTTTATTTATGCTTGATTTTATCACTCTTAAATCTTGAGTTTTGAGTTATAATCATGATTTAATATCTTTTTTTTATATATAGATTTAGTATTTATTTGAATTGTATAAAGTAAATATTGTACAAATAGGTTTTTTTTTGGATAGATAAATTGATTAATTTTATATATTTACTAAATATTATATATAATATATAATAATAATTAATATATTTAATTATTTATTACATATTAATGACATCACCGATTCAATAACAGTTCGACCATTGGTTGAACCAGTGACTCATTTACTCGGTACTTTTTCTAGTTCGATAACCGGTCCGAGCCTAAAACCATGTGTTCATTTGTAGGTCAGACAGAGTACTATGTTTTAGAAAGCTTCCTAAAACAGGGAGGGTAGAACTACTGCGAAGTTGCAAATTACAACAACATATCAAAAGGACTTGTGAAAATAACGAGTTCATATTCTTTAATTAGAAGGTTAATTAAGGCGATTGTAATCAACTTGTCAAATGATTAATGAAACGAATGATTAGTAGTTTATTACTGGATCTATCTTTACAACAAAATGTGGTGGCAACTCTGAAGCTGAGTTTGCTACAGATAATTTAGTAAGCAGTAGACCTGCAAACATATTTTTGTTGTTGCTGATTTTGGCACTGTATATGGCATGATCTTGCTTTATCTCTCAGCTCTTGGAATGCCCTCATTGTTTCCCCATCAAAACCACCTGCAAACTGCCCAAATCCCCAAAACATACAAATTAATCATTATCATTATCATGGACACAAATATTTGCAAGCACAACAATTGTTGGAAATAAGAAAACAAGCTTGACAATTTTACCTGATGTACCCGAAAGGCAAACCTTACACCTTGAACTATCAATTCTTCTTCTTCGGGGCCACCCCCTACAGTTTCTAGCTCTGCCGACACTCTCTTCATATATTTCATGGCTAATTTCACAGACGCTAGCTTAATCTGAAACAATGAACTCAATTATTAGGGACACAACAATGAGACCAATAATTTCACATTTAAAATTTTTCAATTGAGCACAAGGTTTTACATGACTGACTAATGCAAAATGTGGGTGCTTCACAAGTGCATACATTTTAAAGGACCTCTAGAGACTACCAGTTATAAGTAATCCAATGTATTACACGACTGTGAAAACCATTCACACAGTTATTTAGTCAACATCCACAAGCTAATACTCCATTTATTAATCTACAAAGAAAACATATGCAGGAAACTCCTGTTCTTGGAAATGCAGTTCTCTGTTGTATGATTAAAAATATGAGCATGCTATCTTTAACATATTATTGTTTCATACTATGCTTTCTGAAGAGCAATTCTTCTCAAAAGGTGCCGAGTTGGATTCCTAATTCATTGAAAAGTATAGAAGGTCAACAGAAAGAATCTGACCCTCAATTTACTCACTAAACCAACATGAAAAGAAATGAAGACCAGTAGATATAAATTTGGAATCTGGGACTTCTCATGTGCACATGCAGTCATCGGCAAAGTAAATGAGGCAACATTTTCCATACCTTTGTGGCAGCTAGTATATGCTATTGTTTATTAAACCATTTAATAGGCACTGTTATTGCAATTCTTATTTTGTCCCTCCAAGATTTAACAAGTATGACTCTCCTCTTAGGGACCCACATAATAAACCACTACTGAATTAACAAAAGGGATCCCCGTGACTGCGGGGTGGTCATGAAATCGTTGGGACCATGCCTCATAAACCGACGAGGTCATTGGTTCTACTTATGCCTCAGGCTACACTCTGTGAGTGAGTGAGGTGATTCAAATATAAGGGCCCAATAAAAAATCGATGTAATATTAACCAACACCGCATGAGTACAGTTAAGGCTGCTGCATAATATACAATGAAACTCACCCATAATATACAATGAAACTCACCCGTTCAACCATTTTCTATACTGAATCACCAAAGGTAATTTGGTGACTTAGGGCCTGTTCGTTAGCGACTTATAAGTCGGTCAACGAACTTATAAGTCATTAAGTCAATAATCCTGTTCGTTTGCAGTTTTTTTTTTTGACTTATAAGTCGAAAAAAAAGTCAAAAAAAAAAGCAAGTATTTGTGACTTAAAAAAAAGACTTATAAGTCATTTTTTTAAGTTGGTCAACTGTTATGAAATGACAAAATTGCCCCTCCTTGTTTTTTTTCTCTTCTTCTTACTAAAGGACATTTTAGTAATCTTTACATTTTACTTAACTTATAAGTCATTATTACCCGAACACATCCACAACTAGTACTTATAATTCCCGACTTATAAGTAAAAATACTCCCGAACACTTTTACTTATAAATCTACTAAAATTTTAACTTATAAATCTACTAAAATTTTAACTTTAAGTAAAAAAAAAAAGTCATTCCCGAACAGGCCCTTAGCAGCACAATTCAATGAAACTCGTACATTCAACAATTCGCATCATGAACAATGTTTTTTGGTAAGTTGGTTATTTTTAGGTAAATGAAAAATTGGAAAAACAAGAAAATATATAACGAGAAAAGTTACACATTCAAGGTGGTATTAAATTAACAAAATTTGAGAGGGGCATCATTTACCTGACTTACATATCCAGTATCCAGCATCCAATCCATTGGAATTTGAAATCCTTTATACCGCTTAGCAGCAGATTCTCTCATTCGAGAGAGGTTGTAAACTCCATGCTCTAATCTGCTCAGTTACAAAAATCTTCTACGTAAGTAATATGCTGTAATTGCAATGATCATTCTACCAAGTTTAAAAATCAAGAATCTGTCTAAACATAAAACACAGCTAATATCTTTTCATACTTTTCAAATAAGGCCTGCATTTTCTTGAGGGCTGGGGCACAAGGTTGTCGAGGGTCGTCCCTGAAAGAAGATGCCTCGGATTCAAGTTTCTTGAGATCACAAAACCCAAATGCTGCTTCTCTTAACGTATCGGCTTTTTGCTCTGGCCATTGGAAGTGTTTAAGCACTGCCCTTTCATCAACCTACAAATAGTGAATAATTCATTCTGTTCATGAGATTATGCCAAATTATTGGGAAAATTGGCAAACTTGATAGATATTTCATAGGGTTTAGGTAAAATTACCAGGTATGAGAGCTCATCATCAAGCCATTTAACAAAAGGCACAACATCTTGAATATCAGTAAATGCTGCATTCTCAACTTCTTTGATCAAAAACCTAATGAAATCACCTTGCGTTTCTACATCTGTTTTAATCTGTAAAATTAAGACAACATAACACATAATCAAACGATCACAGTACTACAAATAATTTGCCTAATTTTTTTTCAATAATGACAACCATGTCCAAAATCTAGCCCAAAGATTTGATTTTGAACTATTAAATTACCCCAACCGAGAACAAAATTCAATATTTAGCAATGAAATGTCAAAATCAGCCTCCATTCTCAATCAAATTCATTACTTTTTGCTTTTCCCATTTTTGATTTCGAATCAAAAAACTGTCTTATCCATCAACCATCATTATAGAAAAGTCAGTGGCAATTGCCGTAAATAAACTAAAACGCCAAGACCGGAAATAAATACTTACGGCGAGCAAATGGGTGGACCGGTTCTCAATCTCTCCGATCATGTCACGTGCATTGGCTGTCGCCGCCACATCCGTCCCTCCTCCGGTGCCGGACTCCCGCCGGGAATCCCTCCGCATCAAAGAGTGGTAAAACTCTACCACCTCCGGCACTCTCCTAACCTTCGCCGCACCATTCTTCAACCCCTTCGGCGGCGGTGGAGGAGGTGGTGGCGCAGCCTTAGTTGGCACTCGCGGTGCTACTTTCAAAACCGGCGGCGGTGGAGGCGGAGCCGGAATTTGCGATGGTTCTGCCAATGCCCTGTCCGCCGAGCCGGCGAGAGAACTGGAAGAAGAAGTCGACGAAGATGGCGACAATGGCCCAACCAAAAAATGAGAAGGAGCAGATGAAAGTGAAAGCGATGGCCTGGGCGGGGGTTTCGGAACCCTGGGCACCCGAGATCTTGCAGTTACAACGAATTCTGTAATCTCTTCTGAGCTGTTTGAGCTAGAGTGTCTTGGCTCAGCTTCTACAACTTTCGCTTTTGCTTTTTGTTGCTCAACTTCATTTCTGTTGTAATTATAATTTTCTAGAATTGTCCCATTTTTCTTCAAATTCTTCATCAAACCCGACTTGAAAGTAGCGTCAATTAAACTCTGAAATCTTTGAGATGTTGAAATTTCTTCGCATTCTTTTTCCATTTGGACCTTTTTCAAACAAGCAATTTCTACTTCCATGGCTTTGATTTTATTATCGTTTTCCCTCCTCTGTTCCGATAGCTTCGAGTGCAGCATTTCCACCTCTTGCCTCAACCTTTCGTTTTCCTCTTCCAAGCACACAATCTTTTTGTTGGACCGTTCGATTTCATTGTCCTTTTTCGAGATCTCGTTTTCGAGGATGGGGAGAATGGCGACGGATTCTTTTAGCAGTTTTTGCTCGAGGAGCTCTGTTTTTAGCCTAGATTCTCTCTCGCGCAATTCCTCGACTAGGTGGAGGAGCTCCGCCACGTCCGGCGGCCGCGGCTGGACTTGTGCGGAGGAGCGTGGGAAATAGACGCCGAATGAGCGCGAGAACGCTGCTCCCTTTTGCGGGACCTTGACTGAACTGGGTGATGGAGATGATGATGGGTTTGGAGATGGCTCTGGTTTGGGATTAGGTTGCGATTTTTGCAAACCCATTGCCGCTTTTACCTTCCCCGCCACCATTGTTGCCCCAAAATAAGCTCTCTCTCACTAAAATTTTCTCTCTCTGCAACTGTATCTATATATGATTACAAATTTTACTATCCTCTCGTTGGAGCAATGTAGATAGATTGGGGCAGACAATGAAGCAAAAGGAAAACGAAGCCTCGAAAGTAGTCGTTGTCTCTCTGCTGTGAGAGAGAGTTGGGACTGAAACAGCTTTGTAAGAGAGAGAAAAGTGAGGGTTTTAGTTTAGAGAGAGAAAATTGGTGGTACAGATATCGAGGAACGGTCTTTTCTCTTTGGATTCAATTTTGAAAAATCTTCTTACAATCCAAGGAAGTTTAATTAATTCTACTCTATAGTTAACCAAAATTATAGCATCAAGTTTAATTAATTAATGAATGACGTGATAAATGTAAGAGGTAAAGATAGAGGTGGCATGTTGTAACATCACGACAATCCGATACAAATATAAATACATAATAAAAGATTTAATGTTAAATATAAATAATTTTTATATCATACCATACATAAATCGATATTTTTAGTATAAAATTTAAATAAATTAATTCGATGTATTTAATATTATATATAAAAAAAATTTAAGAATATGTCCTTAGAGTACATGCTAAGCGCGAAATTCAATGCATAATATTATTTGTTTATATATTTGTATTGAATTCAATACATAAAAAAATAATATACTAGTAGACTCCATATATTAAATTCAGTACAAATATATAAAAATATATATATTTAATAGAATTCATCTCTTGTTTTTTGCGTTTAATGTGTGCCCTTATGACACACATTAAACGGACCCTATATATAATTATACATGTTTATGACGTCATAATTTACATTAGATGTGAACTTTTAATATTCATTATTATTTTTTAAACATGTTATAAGATAAATAAATTAAATTATAATTTAATAAATAATTGGATGTTGTAATAATTTTTACCTTAATTTATAAACAAGTTAGTATTAAAAATCTTAACTTAATAAATCAAATGACTGTTGTTAATATTAATTTATTTAATGTAATACGATTAACATCATTCTTCCTAAATAAAGTTACGAAGGATCCTCGTCACCCAATAAGTTCGCAATACGTGCTAACGCCTGCGAGTGGGATAAATTTTGTAGTTTTATTTATGGGGTTTTGGTAAAGGAATAATAAGAGTGGAAATAAAACGATGTAGTTTATAGAAATTGGAAAAGAGCTTCCAACGGTCGGCTCTTACAGGACGAACTTAGATATTATCGCTTTATTCTCATCTGCAGTAGCGTTTTTCTCGCGGTATTTTAGTTGTAGTAGTTGGCCACTTGGTTAGTTTGAAATTTGAAATATTAAGAGGTCTTCCAAGCGTTGACTATAAAGGGACCTGGTTTGACCAATGCCAAAATTTATTTGAGCCCTATAAAATCTTTAATTTTTACTTTCTCTTTGTACCCTATTAAAGTGGTAAGGGACCTCGACTCTAACATTTTGTGAAGTAAGGAGTTTGAAAGTTTGGGTTTCAATTTAAAGATGATATTTTAAATGCTGTATATTTACATTGATAAATTATAAATATAATCTTATGTCAAAAGAGGCACAAAAAGCAAAATTGAGGTTGTGACGGCTGACAAGCATTTATACAAAATTGTTTATTTGTAAAATATACTCGTTCTGTCGCATAAAAAATGTTTTAATTTAATTTTAATGGTTCAATTAATTATTTTTAAAATAAATAATTAAAAATATGTATATAGAATTTTCAGATTTCAAAACTTGACATTAATATTACATTATTCGTAGTTTATTATGATTAAAAATTTTCGGCATATATTTTAAAAGATTTATTAATTGTAAAAATAGTCAATTTAGTTATGAAAATTAAATTAGGGCGTTTATTATGAAACGGATAAAGTATTATTTAACTAATAATGTATAAATAATTATTGATGAAAATTAAATAGGTTTAAAAATCTACGATAATAGTTCATCTATTTATATAATATAAATTCTAGTATTCATCTTTAATTGTTGATTTATTTGTTTATATATTCATCTATTTAGGTAATAGTAAAATTTTATATTAAACTCAAATAGTTATACTTATATATTTTAATAAAAAAATATTATATAATCAAATATTATTTTTATCAAGAATATGAATTTCAAAGAACACTAAATAAATTAAAAAAATGTATGAGAATAGGAGTTAGTTGGAAGTGGGCAATTATGATAGTAAGAATGTAAAAGAAAATATTTCAAAATCAAGTAAAAGTTTGTGAGACTATATTTGTGCTATTAATCAGATATATGTAGAATTATAGGATTGAAAGACTATTTAGTGTATATATATATATATATATATATATATATATATATATATATGTATGAGAATTGGTAGATTATCCGATTGCAAAAATTTAAGTGTGTTTTTGATATTTTTCACAGATTTTTCTATTACATCACTGACCTTCACGTGAGATCGTAGTAAGAATCATTTGAAAATATAAAAAACATATCTAAAAATAATTTTTCCCTTTTAAATTACTTGTACGTAAATATATGTACACGTAACGATCAAATATATCAATTGCGATGTTCTTTGCAAGAACTAAAGAATACATGTTAAAATAAAAGATTATTAATGTATAAATTAAAACTTCGTTATTTTCGTAGGTGGACCCTTTTTTTTACTTATAGCGACGGTTTTAAAATTATTGCTATATATCTATGACTACACTTTATATGTTAAAATCGTCGCTATATACCTATTGCGACACTTATATATGAAAAGTGTCACCATAAGTATATAACGATGATTTTAAAATAGTCGTTATAGCTAAACCCTATGGAAATAACAAAAACCTGCGAAAATATCAATTTCCTATAATTAAGTGTGGTCTACGCAAAAATTAGAACTAAGAGCATCTCCAGCAGATGGACTATCTGCTGGACTATATTTAGTCCACGTGACATCAGCAGATGTCCTTTAGTCTTCCATCATTCCAGTAGATGGACTATCCCGCGGACTATAATATAAAAAGATTAAAATAATCAATGAATTTAAAAAAACTCCTACAACTATATTCCAACAGCCATATTCCAAAGTATATGATGTAATTTTATTTTTTAAAATTAATTTAAAATATTTTATAATGCAAAATTGAGGTGATTCATTAAATTTTTGAAAACCATAAATTTTGCATTAGCACTATTTAGATAATTTATTGTTCTCCTATTTTTATTATTTAAAATAAAATTAATTTATATCAATTTTTAATTTAAAAATATCTTAAATTTACTTTACAAATTAATATTGATCTTATATATTTTAAAATAAAGAGATTAAAAAATGTAATTTTTAGTACTATATACATAGTTTATAATTTTTAAAATTTTTAATTAATTTATTTGTAATGTTTACAATTTAAATGAATTCAAGAAAATAACAAGAAATGGTTAATAGAGTTTTCTAAAAAATAAAAGATTAGAATAATGGTAATATAACTCAAAAAAAAACAAAATATATTAATAAAACATGAGCCCATTTCCCGTTGCTGTTGCTGCATCGTCTTCCTCTTCCTCTTCTTCTTTCTTCTCCTTCTCCTTCTCCTCCTTCTCCTTCTCATCCTCTTCCTCCTCTGCCATTAAAATATATTAATATTTATAGTCCACCAAAATTTGATTCCTAGATATAGTCGCTTTGTGTCGCCGGAAAAAGTGGTAGACTAAATTTACTCTATCTGCTGGAGCGCAAGGGTTTGTCCTAGACTAAATTTAGTCTAGGATGTGGAGAGCTCCGGCCTGCTGGAGATGCTCTAAAAGACTAAATTATTTTTTCTTATGTGATGTATTGTATTCTCCTTTCATCACTTTGAATTAAAGTAAGCTTTGCATCAAATACACTTGAGCATGATTTTTGATAGGGTCACCTTTGATTAAAACATTTATTTTTAGATGCTTTTTGAAAAAAAATTAGATGCTTTTCGAAAAATTTGAAAAATTAAACGTATGAATGTAAATAACACTTAACTTATATCTAAATTTTCATATGGTTTAGTGATATGGAACTACTTGATCAATTAAGTGAAAAATACAATAATTTTATATAGTTGACCAAATTCACACTCATATTCATTAGGGTTGGGGTTGAATTTAGGATTAAATGACATTAATCTTGTTATGAAACTTAACAATATACGAAATTTTGACATTCACAACTTTAAATCATATAAAAATTTAGAAATCTTCTTATTTTATTCTTTGCATTTTGTAGGGTTTAAATTATTTAAATTAAAAGATCCCTAAAAAGACATTTCAACTTCTGTTAGAAAACGCCTCCAACTAGAATCACCTCTCATAAATTAAATAGCAAAAATACACAAAAAAAAATATTATCTAATCCCACCAAATTTAAACCAAATGTAGAAAATAGTAGTACGAAAAATTAACCAAACACGAGATACTAAATTTTATATGAAAAATAAGAGGTAAAAATTACGGGACGAGTTTTTGAAAATTTCAATATAATTAATTGTGACTATAAATAATATTTTTAAGTCTTAATACCAAAAACTCGAAATATTATAATAATTAAGAGAGTATAAGAATATCTTAATTTACGTAAAAATTCAAATTACTAATGAGACCCGTAAATAAACCCTCATGAAAACTGTAGCACAAGCTCTCTTCTTATTGTTCCTGCCGGAAAAACTCCCCGCCGCACTCACGAATTATTATAGCTTCACACCAATCCCACACACACACACACACACACACAAACACACACACACACACACACACACACATATATATATATATATATATATATATATATATATAGAAAATTGATATTTTCGTCTAACACACAATAAATTAAAATACTCTTATTTTTATTAGGATAATCTCATGGGTTTGGACCTCACAAATTCAATATTTCTTGGTTTCAAAATTTATATTCCGTTAGGTATCTCCCCCTTTTACTTTTTTATATTCATAAAATTTTGTCCCTTACGAAAATACCGAGTAAGAGACTATCAATTAAATAATGAGACCCTTTTTTTTTTTTTTTGTCTCTCTTTCTTTCTTTCTACATGGGAAGGAATGTGTTTTTATTGTTGTGTGATGTTTTCAACAACTGGTTTTAGAGTTTTAGGTGAGGCAGTTAAGAGAACATGGCATTAACGTATAAAATATGGTTAGAATGAGATTTTATATGTTTAGAATTTCCATAGATGCAGTCATGCAGCAGATGCGTCACTTTCACTGAGGAACTGATAACCACAACTAATGGTGACTATTAACAAAATTTGATACCCCTGAGCTCTTGCAGCTTCTTCGTCTTATTTGCGTGCTGTCTTCTGATGAAAAGAGGCAAGAAAAAACATGTAGAAGGCCCCAAAGTATTATAGAGAATTTGATATTTGAATACCCTATTGCATGAAAGGAAACAAATTAAAGATCAATGATCAAAGGCAAAGGACTTCCCTTTCTTTAGTTACCAGCACTTTAGAATTTAAATTCTAAAATAAAGTACTTCGGCTTATGAATACCTCGTGATTTATTTTACTATTACTCCCCAAATCCGTAGGGGTCTGAGTGGTCTTTTTCTTTGTGTACTTTAATGGACCAAACTCCTAATTTCTCATGACCAAAACATAATAAGAAAACAACAAGTAGGATTTGGGGCCCATCCCATTCTCAAATATTTGTATGTTACGAGGTGCTATATCTACATATATATTTCTGTATTTTTTTGTTCGACGGAAAATAAGTTTAACCACGATTAACAAGTCCACAGTTACACCTAAATCAACCCTATGCGTTAGATCATGCTCATAGTTATACCTTAAACTTGGGATAAAATTTATTTGGTTAATCTCTAATGAATATATTATGATTGATGATAACCTAAGAAACATTATTGCCTTGGAGGTGAAAAATGAGAGGAAATAGTAAATTCGAGAAGCCAATTAATTATAAAGACTAGGGTGCCTAGGCCAGACGACAAGAAAGGAATGTGTCGAAAGGTGGGAATGTGAAGTAATAAATGAACAGTGGTCCTTCAACGGAGCTCCCATACACAAAAACTGGACCATCATTTTCGTGCAGGAGCTAGCTACTCTAATATATACACATGCAAGGCCAACCAAGCATGAGTAAATATAATGCATGTAATGCAAATTGTAGTTATATGCACAAGCACAAAGGGTTCGAATTTATTATTCTGCAAAAAAAAAAAAAAACAAAAAAAAATAATAATAATTGTCCGTATATATGTTTGGTTTAAGGGTATGAAGAGTTATAGAGATAGATTGATGTCACATATTACTACTTAAAGGGTCAGGTAGGGTTCTTCCGAGTTTCAAAGAATTCACAACCTTTAATGTCTATTTTCATAATCAACAACAAAGTTCAAGCCTGTTAAGCTAGCTAGCTACATATGACAATCTCAAAAATGATAGTCTCATTTAAATTTGACTACTTTTTATTTATTTAGGCATATCAAGTTTATCACCGGCTCTTAAAACACAATTTTTACTAGTTGGGACAACATAACATGTCAAACGCTCCTATAAAATCATATCTTCATCCAAAATGTTAACCTATTAGATTTATAATCTATTAGAGTATATATGTTATCAATCTTTTTCTTTGTATTCCGATGTGAGACTTTACTATCACACGATATCTCAACATTATTATATTTTTTACAAACATTAATGTTATGTTAAAAAAAAGTCAAAAGTTAAATAAAACTCTTATTATCGGACAGATGTGATAATTCTCTTTGGATGCTGAATGCAAGAAGCTAGATTGGTTTGACCTACATGGTGTTCTTAGTTCACATGCAATTTGGCTGGATACATGGGTATTATATAGAATTATGCATACTTGGTATGCATTATCACAAGCTAGTACCAAAAAGGTTGGCTTAGCTTCTCTCAGGAAAGTAGACAGTCTGCATTTCAATCTTTGTCACACAGCTCTGTTTTATCCACTACGAATAATTTAAGTGCCATTATTATTGGTAGGGTCGATCTAGTACAACTCTCTATATACTGTGTAGTATTAATAGTATTTCTATTGATTCTTTCTGCTTTGTTTTCTACATACTGCCTCTCCTCCCAACCTAGTTTGGTGTGCTTTTATTGTGACTGTGTTGTATTATTGGCTTTAGGCCTTCTACTCTCATTACCCTGAGAAGTAATAATGTAAGACCATATATACAAATTGCTCAAAAATGAGCAAGTTGGGCACAATTTCCATGTTTTTTTTATATTGTTTAATTTCAATCCAAAAACGAGAGCCCTAATGAAAAAGAGAGAACTGAAGTACATTATGTTTAAATGAGTCTACAACAAGCTTGAATATATATAAAAAATTAAAAGTCAAATAAAACTCTTATTCGCACATTGAGGGTAGAAAAGTACCCGTGATTAACTTTTGCAGATATCCGAGCTTATTACACTACCTCCTATAGTTGATCCAATTACTTAAAAAGCTGATATACCCCTACCCAATTACTTAAAAAGCTGATATACCCCTACTTCAAAACAGTATATATAGGGTTTGGTATAGAATCTGTATTAACATTTACTTCCGTATAATTGTGGTCCATATGTATGGTAATAGTTTTGTATTTGGCCAATGAAGAAAGCTGTTTTTAAAGAAACGTGAAAATATAAAGGCTTACCTAAGCTTAAGAAAATATGACAACCAACTATTGTAACACAATATGCAGTAAATTTTGGCCTAGATGAAGAAAATTAAATAAATACTTCAAAATATATGACTTTCAAAATATGCGTGATGTGCATCACAATAAGTCAACAAACACAAAACAAATACTCACTCCGTTCTCCAAAAAAAAAATTGTCTAGAGGGCATTTTTTACGCCTATTAAAAAAAATTAAAGTCGTAGAGAATAAAAAAAAATCCAATGTTACCCGTAGTGGATTCAACATATCTACAATGAGTTTTTTTTTCTTTTTTAAACCAGTGGATCCTATTTTTGAGGGCAAACTAGTCCTAATATATTTTGTATAAATTTATATATTTTTAGTCATTCTTTAATTTGATGAATAAAATTTATTATACTTGAAAACATCCTTTTAAGTTTTAAGGACGGAAGGAGTCAGGAGTACTGTAGAAGTGCACTTCATATAGAATAAATATGTGTATGTAACCGTATGATCTAAGGCAACACAACACAAAAATTTAGGAATAAATATAAGCACACAATATTTAAATAATATATATATTTTAATTATTAAAAAGTGAGACATGACATTGAAATTCGTTTCATACCACACTTTTTAATGGTTAAAATAGATGTAATATTTAATTTTATATTTTGATGTTGTGTATGTAGATTTGTTCAAAATTTAGTCACAAACTTTTACTGCTTCATTTTGTTAGGGTAAAATAGTTAAACTTGTCCTATTTTATTTTATTCTTTTTGGTCATTTTCTCTATAAATAAGTGATTTCTTTAGTACCACCTCTTCGTACTTTTATCTTGAAAGTGATATTTTTATAGGGTTTTTTAAATATTTTTACATGTAAATTGTTGCTATAGATCTATAGTAACGGTCAAAATCGTCGTTCTAGACCTATAACGACACTTTTCATGTAAAAATATCAAAAAAATCATGTAAAAATATCAATTTCCTTTATCTTTTCCAAAACTACTTATAAGAAGAAACAGTAAACAAAAGTAATAAAAAGTTCTTTAAACTATCTAAGCAGAAGCCGTAAACAAAACAGTCGTATATTGTGATAGAGAACTAATAAAGACGTGTAATTATTATTCCACTAATAAATAAAAAAGTTACATGTTTTCTTTTTCACATCTGATTTTATTCTATATTTTTGTCTCTCTCAGGTAAGAAGCATTAATGGGGCGGTGATATGTACGTCGTAAAGAGGGTTGTGTAGTGGTAGTAAACTAGTAATGGTAAGGAGGTCCGTGGTTGAGTTGGGTTGAGGTGGGGATCAGGTATTCATGACAATTTGTCTGTTTTGGGGCTCTAGCCTGTTCAAGAACTTGCATCCTCATTCCCGTGAATATTTTTGTTTGGAGTGAGAGTGATGGGACTAATCACCGTACATTCATTATTCATTTCACAATAAGGTAGTAATTTGATTTGCGTTAAATTAATGTAATAATTTAATAATTATTATATTAATATAATAATTCTGTAATATAATAAATTATTATATTAATATAAAATATTTTTTATTTGATTTATCGATTACTGGTTTTAATTTTATTAAAAGCGTAATAAGATTTCATCAATTTAAATATTTTTCTTTACGTCCACAATAGATATATTAACTCATTATATTCGTAATTAATAACTATTTTGTTACCATTATATTATGAATTTTCTTAACGTGTGTCATAAGAATACATACTAAACACGAAAAATAAGAGATGGAGTCTATTAAATATTATTTATTTATATATTTGTATTAAATTTAATGTCTAAAAAAATAATATGTTAGTGGACCCCATGTATTAAATTTAGTACAAATACATAAATAAATAATATTTAATGAATCTAATCTTTTATTTGTCGTATTTAGCATATACTTTTAGAACATATGTTAAAAGTACCCTTATATTATAGTCCGTAGATTATTGCATACATTAAATTTCTATCACGTGCCTACCCTGCCTACCTAACTATCTATTTTTTTTTTATGATTGGCAAAAAGAAATTTTTATTAAAATTCAAAGTATTACAAGTATGGCAAATCCAAAAAGTGTACAGGGCCACAATAAAAGAAATCATTATAGATTTGAATAGAAAATCTCAATATTATGCAATATGATATAAGAAAATTTTTATGCTGACATGATAATTGAGGATAAAAATAAAAATAAATAAAATTATAAAAACACAATATCTAGTCATATATGTGCCCAAAATTTCGCTGTAAGCCACCTAACTATCTTAGGTGCTGTTTGATAAAATTCTGTATTAAGATCTGAATAATTTAGACATCTGAATAATATAGAGCATCTGAATAGAATTGTATCTGAATGAAAAAATGTTGTTTGATAATCAATTTTTTCAGATGTCTGAATAACAGTATTTTACCATTTTAACCCTATGAACAGGTGAACATTATAATAATAATAATAATAATAATAATAATAATAATAATAATTATTATTATACTAATAATAATTATAATTATTAATAATAATTATAATAATAATAATAATATTAATTATAATAATAATAATTATTATAAAAATAATAATTATTATTATAAAAATAATAATAATTATTATTATTATAAAAATAATAATTATAATATTAATGATAGTGCTAATAATAATACTAATAATAATAATTATTATAATAAAAATTATGATAATAATAATTATAATAATAATAATAATAATCATAATTATAATTATTATAATAATAATAATTATTATTATAATATTAATATTAATAAAAATAATAATAATTATACTAATAATAATTATAATTAATAATAATAATTATAGTAATAATAATATTAATTATAATAATTATAATTATTATTAATAATAATTATTATTACTATAATAATTATTATTATTAATAATTATAATATTAATATTAATAAAAATAATTATTATTATAATAATAATTATACTAATAATAATTATAATTAATAATAATAATTATAGTAATAATAATATTAATTATAATAATAATTATTATTATAAAAATAATAATAATTATATTAAAAATAGTACTACTACTACTACTACTACTACTAATAATAATAATAATAATAATCATAATTATAATAATAATAATAATAATAATAATAATAATAATAATAATAATAATAATAATAATAATAATAATAATAATAATGATAATGCTAATAATAATACTAATAATAATAATAATTATTATTATAATATTAATAATAATAAAAATAATAATTATTACAATAATAATTATACTAATAATAATTATAATTAATAATAATAATTATAGTAATAATAATATTAATTATAATAATTATTATTATTATTATTATAAAAATAATAATAATTATATTAAAAATAGTACTAATAATAATAATAATAATAATAATTATTATTATTATAATTATAATAAAAATTATGATAATAATAATTATAATAATAATAATCATAATAATAATAATAATAATAATTATTATTATTATTATTATTATTATAAAAATAATAATAATAATAATAATATTTATTATTATAATAATAATAATAATATTGAGTGTTGGATATAAAAGGAATTTGTTAATATTGAAGAGGATATTTTTGTCCAAGTTCATTAAGATGCTCCTCTTAATGGTTTAGATTTGATTTTGTATCTCAACCATTTAGAGGCATTCAGATGTAACAAAAAAAAAAACAAACAACTTTATTCCTCTTAGCGATTAAGAGGTTGTCCATTAAGAGTCATTAAGACACAAACAAACAGCACCTTACTATAATTGTTCATATTCGCGTAAATAGTCTTGGTTTTAAATTCAATGAACTTTTTTGCTTATTAAAAAAAAAGAGAGAACTTGATAAATGTGCATTGTTTTTTATTGTTTCTTTCATGCAAATTGTACAAAAAAAAAAAAAAATTACGTAGTAAACTTCAACTAATAAAATTTGAAACGCATTTTCATTGCATATTGTTTGTGTTTTAACATCATTCTCAATTTGAAATATTTTTAAAATTAAAACTTAAATCCATGGTGTGAATTTTAAAATTAAAATATATTAATTGGCTTTTTAAAAATTAGAGTTGATTTTATATTTTAAAACGCAAAGAGTACATTGCAGAAACTATAAATGAATAAAATATAAAACTATTGATAATTTTTTTGTCACATTTATGGCCATCCGTCGTATAAAAGATGTTTTTAAGGATAATTTTCATACAAATAAAAATAAAATAGAGAAAAGAGTAGCAATAAGTTTCAATTTTATCCATAATAGAGCCTATGTAAGTACATAATGATTATTTCTTTTTCACTCAAGGGATGAACCCTACTTAAGTGCTTCTGAGGGTTAAATAATATTCATGTTATAATTTTAATTTGAATGATGTATTCTAATGTTCAAATGGAGAGATGTACTGCTACATCTTTCTTCACGCCCAGGTTTGGTCATCTCTATGGTCGTGGTGGTCTCTGGGCCCGAAGAATTTAGGCCTAATCCATATATACCCCAGATGTTTTTTAATTTGGTCTAGACTGTTGATGGCCATCCAACGCAGTATAGTCAAGTCCATATGTTGTAAAACAAAAATTTAGTGAGATTACATGACATGCAACACTTAAAATACATTTCATTCAACTTACAATTATAATAAGGGTAACCGTTAGAATTTTTAAATTTTTGATCTTAAACGCATCTCAAATGACGTAACGTTAAATATTTTATACCATAATAATTTTAACAGATTTATTTAATCAATTAATGCAATGTTGACACATTATTAAAAATAATTTTCAAAAATAAGTATTTAATGTTGAGATTTCACGTGATAGTAAAGTTTCATATCATAAGAAGAAACATTGATGACAAATAGGTTAACTTATTGAGTTAAGATATGATTTTAAATAAGCATATATGAGTTAGATATGTTCAACAACTAGTATCAGAGAAAAAAATGATTCATTATTGACAAAAGATATTAAAGAGTATGGACTTTATGCATGGACTATTTTATTGTCAGTTATCCCATGTATTGATATAAGTTGATAGAAAATTTTCGCAACTTATAATGAGACTCTTATTTAGAAATTTTCATTTTAAAATTATGATCTAATTTTAAAATTCTTTATTCTATAATTTTAACATTCTTTATCGTTAAGTTTTTATTTTTATTATTTTTGAGCTCACCCCAATTCATTTGGCTAAGGACGTTCTTTGGTTGGGTTTATTATTTAGGAAACTAATATTTTTACAATAATTTTTATTATTTTTGTATGTGGGTTTCATTTTTTTCCCCTATAGTATCGGTTTTAAAACCATCGTTATAGACATAGGGTAACACTTTTCACATACAAAATGTCGCAATAGGTCTATAGTAACGGTTTTAACATGTAAAATGTAGTCATAAGTATATAGCGACGGTTTTAAAACCGTCGCTATAAGTAAAAAAGGGACCCACATGCAAAAATAACAAAAATCACTGTGAAAATAACACTTCCCTAGTATTTATTGTACAGCTGAAAAACAAAGATTATCGTCCCAACAGGAAAATAGGTACCCATAAACAATTACACATGCCAAACAATAGAATAGCAAACATGAAAGAGATTTTGAAGGATAAATGGAGGTTTTGGGAGTGTAGAAGTAACTTTACCCTTCAAATCTCTTCCTGAATAATGGGCAGAATTACGTAACAAGTATTTGAATATAGATGATCATTTGATGTCACCACTAAATAAATTCCTTCTGTTAATTCTCCCATTTGTTATCACTAAGTTGGTGTTGACAAGGCTTGCCTTGTAAAGCTTGCAAAGCATCTTCTTTATTCCATATTCCCTAACATTAACACTATTTGTGTGCTTGTAACTTCAAAGCAAAGAATTAATGTCTTTAATTTGACTTTTGTGAAGATATTGGTAAGGTCCAAGCTAAGGATATATCGTTTATTATATATATGAGAAAAAAATTACAGTCAGCGTTGCTTTATACCAACAGTCCATCAAATAATTAGACCGATTATGTTTAGATTTTCAGCAAACTTTAAAGGTACTTATGCAAAAAATATGGGACAGAAGAGTTTGGACCCTTGGAGTTTGGTAATCACATGTTTTCTGAGTATTCCAGAAGCATGAAACGAATTATGAAATGGGAGAAACATTAGAGTCATCGAGCTAGTAATAAACCAAAAAAGTTATTATATTTAAGCATTTCCAAAATTAATATCAGAAAGAAAATCCTTCTCTGGAAATTGTTTAGACTTACACTTGAAGTATTATATAACCTTAATGCAAGAATATGACATGTTTACCTTCCCTATTTTAAAGGAGGGGCAGTGGAGTGGGAGGGGGAAGAAGATACTTTTTTATATGGCTTTCATAATCAACAATATTCGCAGGAATTATATGGAGTCAAGCCATTTGCTTGTGGAATGAAAGAGAGAGAATGCTTTTAGTGTCCATATTATATATCCTGATTAATTATTGAGATTTTTTTATCAGTTTTTTTTAATCTTTTTATAAATTCTCATACAAATAAATTATAAATAATCTTGTGAAAATATAAAAAAAATTTGTGAAAACAATAATTTTCTTAATTATTACTATTTATTAGTAATGTGTCTAGCCAGACGCCACAAAAAGCAAGCACCAAAAGATTACTTTAGGATAAATCAACAATCTCTCTCTCCATCTAGAATAGAATGGGGAATGACTTTCTCATAATTCATTAAGTTTTGGAAGTAATAATGATTTCTTTACCTACACTAAACAGCAAATGACCTAATTTGTCCATGTCAAAAACCCATCACATCTAATTACAAATTATTGACCATCAAGAGCAAATTGATAAAAAGATGATAATTTCCAAATTAAAGTTCAATTAATTTGAATGCCCTATAGTCAGCATGGTCGATCGAGCCACCGTTATATGTTAGTAAGATTTATTTGTTAGACAAATAATTTGTTTGTATCGCCAAATCTACATATAGCTATAGAATACAAATATATACAAAAAGGTAAAGAATACTAGTTAACCACAAGAAATGGCAAACCTATAATATATAGCCTTATTCTTCAATATTAAGATTTTTGGAGCTCATTATATAAACAAGGGAATAGGAAACCAACTTCAAAGGTTTTTTTATATATGCACTATCTTTTATCTGTGAACAAAATGATGATGAAATGGTTGAAGAGAAAGAACAAAAAAATGGTTGGCTCAAACACAAAAATGACTAGCATTGCCAAAAGATGGAGAATTCTTGGTGGCGAAAATAAATGGAACCACCTATTGGATCCATTAGACATTGATCTTCGTCGATACATAATTCACTATGGAGAAATCTCTCAAGCAGCCTACAACACTTTCAATTCTGAAAAGGCATCAAAATATGCTGGAAGCAGCCGCTACGCAAAGAGAAATCTCTTCTCAAGTGTAGGTATTGATCTTAATAATCCGTTCAAGTATCGCGTGACAAAATATTTGTATGCGACATCATCAGTCCAAGTTCCCGATTCGTTCATTATAAAGTCTGTATCGAGAGAGGCTTGGAGCAAGGAGTCGAACTGGATTGGATATGTCGCGGTGGCCACAGATGAAGGGAAGGCGGCGTTAGGGAGGAGGGATATTGTAATTGCTTGGAGGGGGACAGTTAGGACCTTGGAATGGGTTAATGATTTTGAATTTGTGTTGGTTTCGGCTCCAAAAGTATTTGGGAAAGATGGTGGTCCTAAGGTGCACAGAGGATGGTATTCCATTTATACTTCTGATGATCCACGATCACCGTTCAATCAGATCAGTGCAAGAGATCAGGTCAGTTTTGATTTAATAGCACTATTTCTAGATTATTTGTGATTATTGAGAAAACATGTGTATTTTATTACAATTGATTTTGGAGATAGTATTAAGGTTATACCTTGGCCAGGCGATGATGATCTTGATCATTTGCATTGCGCCCTTAAAGAAATAATTACTATTTACCGCTTGTTCTTGCCAAAAATTTATGATAAGCATATTGTGCATATGGCATTGTATATTTTCTTTTTCTTTTTTTTTTTGGTTGCTAAAATCATTGTATATTTTTCTTTTTGTACAATAAAACATTTTTTGAAACTTATTTTTAGAATTCAATTTCCCGCGCTCTTGTTTGCACATAAAATATTCCTAACTCAAGTTACCTTTAAATCCATATTCAATAACTTTGCAAATAGATTTGTCATAAGCATGCTTAAAACATAGTAATAATTATAAAGTTAATGATATTAATATATATTTTGTATAAATATATAAACGTCCTATATTGCCTAGACTTTATATTCTGCATACAAGTGTCTTTTACTAGTTTAGTTTTGCTAATATTTAATTATAATATAGCTAACTAGAAACTAATGTACAAAAAATAATGAAAGAATGGAATGATTATTAATTTTTTTGGTACATAGAGTGGGAGGTACTCAAGGTATTGCATTTCACCTATATGGATGCATAGCCTGATATTAGGGTTTACCAATGAAACAAACTAAAGTTCTTACTATATAATATAGGTACTTGGAGAGGTCCAAAGACTGGTTCAACAATACAAGGATGAAGAAATAAGCATAACAACAACCGGCCACAGTCTAGGCGCAGCCATTGCAACCCTAAATGCAGTTGACATAGTCATCAACGGATTCAACCGGCCTAAAGACCGGCCAAACAAGCAATGCCCCGTGACAGCCATAGTATTTGCCAGCCCTCGTGTTGGAGACTCAGACTTCAAAACTTTGTTCACCAACTTGAATGATCTTCGTGCCCTACGCATCCGTAACGCCCTAGACGTTGTCCCAAACTACCCGTCAATAGGTTATTCGGACGTTGGTGAAGAGTTGGTTATTGATACTACTAAATCACATTATTTGAAGAGCCCTGGAAATTTATCGAGTTGGCATAACATGGAGGGGTACCTGCATGGAGTTGCTGGAACTCAAGGAGAGAAAGGAGGATTTAAGTTGGAAGTTAATCGCGATATTAAGCTTGTTAATAAAGGTCTAGATGCTTTGAAAGATGAATATTGCGTGCCGATATCGTGGTGGCATGAGAAGAACAAGGGGATGGTTCAGCAGGCTGATGGATCTTGGAAGTTAATGGATCATGAGGATGATGATTTTTGATGTATTATGAACATGCATGAAGGGAGTTTGTGGGCGTGTAATACATTCTTTGTGCGATTAAATTATCTAAATATTATTATTAACAGAAAATTATAGGCATGTGGATTGCTCACCTGCGCAGCAAGAAGATTTTTAAAATGGTGCAATTCACCATATATACCTCCAATTTACTTTCAGCTATTATTTTTTTAATCTGTTTTGAAATTCTTTGCGATTCGTGAAGATATGTAATGTGGTGTATTCGATGAAGATTTTTTTGGGGCAAAAGTGTGGCCTGCAAGGATTTGTTATGTGGTAGTTTTATGCCCATGTCAAACTCAAACCAAAACTATAAGATTAAAGCCTAGCCCAGTTCTTTTCATTTGGTTCATGCTAGTTTTCATTGACTTGCAGTGGGACATTTTCTTTTTTCTTTTCCAAAAGTGTGGATCACAAATTATTTTAATAGTTTTGAAAGTAATTTTACATAAACAATAAATAAATTTCATGATAAATAATTCCCACATTTATATAACTTTTTGCATCTGCTCAAATTACTTTCCACTTTAGAGCTTGTTCTATCTTATAAGAGACTTCATCTGCCGACAAATATATGAAAGTAACTATCATTCTTTCTATTTATATTTATTAAAAGAAAATCTTTTTTAGATAGCAAGTATTTTATTTTTTCAAATTGTACCGAGTAACTTAGACTCCAAAAAGTCTCACCTAAGTTACTTCTTAGAGTTCCGAAAAGCTTAATTTTCAATCGTACCAAATATATATATATATATATATATATATATATATATATATATATATATATATACCTCTTAGAGTTGATTATTTATTTGGGGTTTTATAAGTTAATTAATTAAATAATTTATGGTTGAATTAATTTAAGAAGTATGTAATATTTTTACGGCCATCTATTTCGTTTTCCTTGACACCAAGATTCGCATATTTCTGTTCTTTTTTATGCCTAACGAAAGGTTTTGTCCCATTCGGAAGAAAAGAATAAATAAGAGGTTGACTGGCAATTATTGGTTTGTTCAACGGTGGCCGTGCAAGTCAACTATAAAATCCTATCGAATTTTCTTAGAATGTGTCCTAAAAACACATTCTAAGTACTGAAAATAATGCATAATAATATTTATTTATGTATTTGCACTGAATTCAATGCATAAAAAAATAATATATTAGTGGAATTCATATATTAAATTTCGTACAAATATATAAACAAATAAAATTTATCTTTATTTTTCACGTCTTAAAAACATATGCTAAGAAGACCCTATCCTATCTATATGAATGGGTTATCTATATGAATGGGTTAGGTCCAGGAACTTGCTGGAGGCCATTCTTTCTCGGGACGATTAGGTTTATAGTATAATCTCCTATCTATAAATGTGAGCTATTTGACTTTTGAAATATTAACTTATATTAATTTTTATTTTTTTTGCTAATTAACTTATATTAAAATTTGTTAGATACACATTGGCATATTTTTTTGATTATTTTCTTAATATTTAATTTTTTAATTATCACTTACAATTTTGTTCAGACATCTCTTTTTACAATACATTTACAGGTTCAAGTATACATCTTTTGATAGAATCAACTCAGGCACTACATTACAAAGGTAATTAAGCTTCTTTAAGTTTCTCGTAGATTTCTCTTATTTTCCCATCTGACCCTTTATTACAAGTTTCCCCCCTAAATCCACACTATTAAATATAATAAAATAGGTTTCTTAAAAAATTAATAAAGACCTCTCCAACTAAATTACAAAAATGATATAACAAAGTATAATTACTGAATGGGCTTAGTAATAACAATTTACTATCTCCTGCCACGTCATTTTATATTCATATTTTATAACCGTTCTTTGATTTTGCAATTCTCTTTTTTTTTTACTCTCTTTTATCTCTAGTAGTTGATAACTTGTGCAATGCACAAGTTAGTTTGAATAATGAATTTATTAACTTTTTTGTTCCGAATCAATGCAGATCATTAGTATTTTTTGGATTAGACTATATAACTATAATGACTAAGAATATTTTATTCTTAATGAAAATTAAGTGAATTTAAATTCTTTTATTTAATTATGTGATGAGATGAAAATATACTTAAATTGAGGATAAAATGAAAAGCCAACATGCAATTAATTAGAAATGATGTGTAATTAAATTATTCAAGAAATTATATGAGTGATGGATTAAATTTGGGTTATTAAAATAATAACTTAAATATGAGTCTTTAAAGGCTAGGGTGGTATTGTATTTAATAATAAGTTTAATTAGGGTATTGGGGTATTATTGTTCTTATTTTTGAGACCCCAATAATTAATTAACATATTAGGTAATGGGGCGATTGAATTGAATGAGCAAAGGTAAGATATTAATAGTTAGCCAAAAGTTATTTTGTGACCTAATTTTTGGCTTGATGGTTGCTACTATATTTTAGCCCAAATATATTGGCCATTTTCGGGTAAGGGACCCTTAATGGTCGTCCAACTTAGATGGATTCTCAGCAAGCCTATGCATCACTAAATGTATGACCCGACTTCTGGTTATGACCCGACTTCTGGTTGGAGCACCAAATATGCCTCTCAAATTGGGACAAATAGTACGACTGGAACCAGAAATCAAGGGATTGAATATTGGAAAGCGGCGCCGCAACTCTCTAGGAGCTACAATGGAGGTCTGATTGGTAGCTCTAGGAGGCGGTATAAAGGCCAAATCGAAGGTCCTTGACTGTTGGAATAAGAAAAAATCTCAGTTATAATACTCAGCCTTATGCCATTCCTAAACTTCATCACTTGCTAAGTAAAAATGGACCAACAGAGAGAGAGAGTCACTGTAACATCCCAGATTTTTACATGAATTCTAAATAAGAATTTTGACTATTTAAATAAAGGTTAGAAGATTAAAACCTGGTTTAGAAGGATTTAATGTATTAATAAGTGATTAAATCTAATTATTATTTAATCAATGTGCTAGAAATGACCTATGTGGTAGGTTGAATATGTGTATATGTATTTTTGATTTGATAAAGAAAGAAGAAATTAAAGTTAGAGAATAATGGAAGTAAGTATAATGATATTTGTACCTTTGGAGTTATTAAGAATTTGAAATTTATTGACTGAGATAATATAATCGTTTATACGATGTATAAATACAAGTAATACCTCGAAAATGCATAAAAAGAATGTAACATGCAAGTATGGTGCAAATTGGCATTTATGTGCTAAGTAAATAAGTGAAATGATATAAAAAATCATAAAATGACTATACGAGCGTAAAAAGGATAAATGATAATGGATTTTGGTAATTCAGTCGAGGTTTTCTTCTCGAGCAAGCAGTTTATGAAAAAGAATGAACAATTAACTATTGAGATATTGAAAAGTGAAATTGATTGATTGAGGAACCGAAAAGGTTCGTAGAAAATTTAGAATGAAATGATATGCAAATTAATATAATTGTAAATTATTATAGATAATTAATGAAATTCAATTTTTAAATAGTGACAAGTGTTTTGGGATAAACCAATTGTAGACTATTTGATGGTGGAATAAAATTCAAGCCTAAAGAAATAAATTTGGTTAAAAAAGGACGTAAATTGGAGCAAAAATGATTAAGTTATGATTCAGGAGAATAAAATTTCTCTAGATTTTGTGGCTAATGACTATATTGCCCTTGACAACTTATGGAATGACCATGGTGTTCTATGTTTGTGTAATGACCATTAAACCCTTACTTGGTCAAGTGAAATGTCTTAAGTGGCCCTAACCATGCACGGTTAAACTAACCAATGCATGGTTAGTTGTTGGAGTGATTTATACAATTTATGTATAAACCAAGCTAGTTATTCATTCTTCATTATCTTCTTAGTTGTCGACTAAGTGAGAGATAAAGAGAGAAAGAAGAAGATAAGCTAGGGTTCAAAGAATCATGAAGGGTTCAAGTGCAAAAGTGATCAAGGAGAGCATAACAAGCCATCAAAGTGAAGATTCAAGCTCTAGCAAGCTTTATATCAAGAAGGAAGAGGGCTCAAGGAAGGTATAAATAAGTTCTAACTTTAAAACTCATCTTTTATGTGCTTAAGTTCAAGAATAAGGGTAGTCATGCTTGAATTAATAGCTAGATGTAAGGTTTATGTGAGATATGTGTTATATTTGTAGTTATTTATGAAACCATAAGCTTATATGTTGTGTTACAAAGGTGGTGCGCAATTTATGTACAAATTCAAAGCTAAGGATCATGACTTATGGAGAATCATGTATTATATGTTAGTGGTTTTGATGAAAACCTAGTTAGAAAGGATGATCATGTTTGAAGCATGAAAAATATCATGATTAATGGCTTTAAAGATTCATAAATGGAATAGAAGCAAGACTTGTTATAGAAATATACAATATTAGGCTATATTTATTATGTAAACCAAATTATGTAAACCAAATATACAATTTATGTATAAACCAAGTTAACTATTCATTCTTCATTATCTTCCAAGTTGTCGGCTAAGTGAGAGATAAAGAGAGAAAGAAGAAGATAAGCTAGGGTTCAAAGAATCATGAAGGGTTCAAGTGCAAAAGTGATCAAGGAGAGCATAACAAGCCATCAAAGTTAAGATTCAAGCTCTAGCAAGCTTTATATCAAGAAGGAAGAGGGCTCAAGGAAGGTATAAATAAGTTCTAACTTTAAAACTCATCTTTTATGTGTTTAAGTTCAAGGATAAGGGTAGTCATGCTTGAATTAATAGCTAGATGTAAGGTTTATGTGAGATATGTGTTATATTTGTAGTTATTTATGAAACCATAAGCTTATATGTTGTGTTACAAAGGTGGTGCGCAATTTATGTACAAATTCAAAGCTAAGGATCATGACTTATGGAGAATCATGTATTATATGTTAGTGGTTTTGATGAAAACCTAGTTAGAAAGGATGATCATGTTTGAAGCATGAAAAATATCATGATTAATGGCTTTAAAGATTCATAAATGGAAGAGAAGCAAGACTTGTTATAGAAATATACAATATTAGGCTATATTTATTATGTAAACCAAATTATAATCTGTAAAGTGTATTGGAAGGTGCATGTAGAAGTTATGTGAATACACAAAACTATTAAATGTGTATGTGATAGCCTATGTGGTGCATGGAGTTCGAAAGTTTAAGTTGAGTTTAAGGTTGCAATTTGCTAACTTGGTAAAAATGCCACTAATATGTGATTTTTGGCTATTTTGGGAAGTTGAAGTTCAAATGAGACCAAATAACTAAGTTTGATATTAATACACGTGTTATAATCAAATTGAAAGTCATTTGGTGCTTATAGCGACAATTGAGAATTTTAAACATTTTAAAACGTTCGCTAGCGCCTAAAACGAACCTTTTGGAAAAATAAGTCCATTTGAAAAGTTTTTAACGTTTTAAAGGGCCATTCAAGTCAAGTATGTGTTATATGGGTTAAATGATGTGTTGGAACCAAGTTTTGCAAAAAGGGACCAAGAATAGCATGGTTGTTGGAAATGAAAAGTTTGTAAAAGTTGATGAAAATTCAACCAAAAGGTGATATTTGGCCATTTTGAGAAATTAAAGGTAAAATAAAGTCAGATGACTTAGTTTTATGTTATTACATATGTTTACATTGATTTGGTAATTAACGGATGGAAATTAGAATGAAAATTCGCTTCGAACGATCGAAATCGATCGTTTCGACCCTAAATGGATTTTTACAGACAAAACTGATCTCATGCAAACTTTAATTGTTTTAAAGGCCTAGACAAGTCTTATATGACATATATGAACTATGTTAAGTGTTGGAATGAAGTTTGAAAGCAAATGGCCAAAAATCACAAAGTTGAAAAATTTGAGGTTTGAAGTTAAAAATTTTCTTAGTATGGAATCGAGTTGAAATACCCTCCTACAGGTTATTTCTTCAATAATTTTAAAAAGTCAAATGAATCATGTAATATTTTTGCAAAATACTAGGTAGTAAGACCTAGTTATGGTCCAAATTTGAGCTTAATTAGATGTAAGATGAATGAGTTAAAAATCAGCAAAGGTAGTACAAAAATTAAAAATTATGTTTCTGAACATTGCGCATAGGCGCAATATTTTGTACAAAATATTGTGCCAAGGCCAAGTGTACTGTTTATGGCCGAGAAGATTTCGCGACCAGCGAAGTCTAATGGCGTCGGGGCAAAATTGTTGTACATTTGAAAAAAATTTAAGCTTCTAAAAAGCTATATTTTGATATGGAATGATATAAATAAGTTATATAAACCCTATAAGTGATAAAAATAGACAATGTAAAGGGTGTTATGGTATAATGAAATAATAAATGACATAATATAATATGCCTAAAGCTAATCCAAACCATGTTAGGGGTTATGTAAAAGGTCGGGAACAAGTTATGATGTATTATTAACCTATGTAAGGAGTAATACATCAAGAGTGTAATGAATAAAGACTAATGATTAAGTGATTATGGATTAAGTTTGAAAAGTTATGTGAAGTTTATGATCCTATAATGATGTATATAGGTTGTATGTTGACAGATAACGCTCGAAGTAACAAACCAACAGGACGAAAATGAAAGGATGATTAAAAAGCATAAATGTTAAGTATATAAAGCATACCAGACAAGTTTTTCTGATTTAAATGTAATGATTGTTATATGTGAACTATATGATAGTAAAATATGTGGAATGTGCTATACGTGCAACTATGTGATTTAACTGCTAAATGAAATATGTGACACTTAAGCATAGCATGGTAAAATAAGGAATGCATGATGCATAAATATAAACTACAAGCATGAAATGTGTTATTTGATTGACGTGCTGAGCTTGTGTGCCCACTCTTGCTATGAACTAACATTTTCAGGTAAAGTACGAGAAGGTCAGAGGTTCCGATTAAGCTAAAGGTAAGGAATACTAAATGCATAGATAAGCATGAAGGAATGTATTATATTCGTATATGTGTTATAGTAATTTAGTAGATGAATGTAAATTGGTACAAGTTCAAGTTATGTAATGACCTGATTTTAATGTTAAACCTAAATAGTAATAAGGAATGAATGATTTGTAAATCCATAGAGATGGATGTGCATGTATGTATTATTTAGAGAAATATTTTAAAAGGATAAGGTAAATGTATTATGGTTAGTCGAGTTGTACACGTAACAAACTCATATGTATGGTACAGATGTATGTAAACAAGACTATGTACGAAACAAGTATGATGTAAGCAGGACGATGTATAGACAGTTATATATGATTTGTGACTGTATACATAGAATAAGTTATATTAAATCATAATATATATGATTGTGAAACAGTAATATACTATGTCACAATTTATAAATGTTTGACCTAGGTTCTAATGAATAGTAAGTGAACGTTACGATCCTGAGACAGGATGATGATTGTAAGATAAATAAACAGATTTATAGACCGCATTATAGTCAAATAATGATTTTAAAGGTTAATGTTATGTATTAACGCATGAAATCGCCATTAAGATGCTTTATGTTTATATAATATGATTTTAAGATTAATAATTATGTTATCCAGATGCAATTGAAAATGAATAAGGAAAGTTGGGGTTTCGGTGACGTTACAGTCACAGCTGAACAAGGAGAAGAAGAAGGAAGCAACTTAGATTTCTATCAACCATCATTAACCAAGTATCAAGTTAAGCTAGCAAAGGTATAATGATTACTCTTCATTAAACTCCATTATTCTCAAGTTTTTGTATGATCACATAAGTGATTGATGGATTATTTGCTTGTGGGAGTCCTGTTGTGTATGGAAGGTCATGGAGTACCCGGTGATATAAGGATGAATAATGAGAATGGAGGTTATGTAATTTATGTGCTTAAATGGTTATAACAAGTTTATACTTTTAGGATGCATACTAAGTGTTTGTCAAAATTCCTAAAAGAAGAGAATTATTATGTTTATGGGTTAAGGTGTGGTTTTCAAATTCAAGGAATTTTTAGATATGTGGGTTATGAGGACTGAACATGATACGACGATTAAAACCAAGCATTGAAGCATATTCTATTAACTAAATAAGAGGAGGCGATACGTGTCCCAAGTTAAGATAGTTTATGAATGGAGTTTGTGAACAAACTTGTTTGTATGCGAGTTTTGAATCATGAGAAACTTAAGAAGGTTTGGCATTGTGCCCTTGTTTTTCATGAGCTAGGTAAATGTGAAGTTATATGAGCCCATTGTGGGATATGAAAACTTTGTGTGAAATGTTGTTAGGTGTCAAGCCAACATGTATACTATCTTTTAAATAAAAGGGTATGTCTACGTGTGATGAATTTATATTAGTTTAAATTGGAAAGACCTTGAAACTTCAGTGAACACATATTACATAAAGAAATGCATCGAAAGTTTTGTTCTCCCAAGTGATTTTGTATATAGGTTGGTTGTAACTAAGGTAAGTATACACTAGATGAGTGTAAATTGTGTCTTGAAGAACTAAGAATCATGTATGTTCAAAGTCTGGGAGGACTTGAAGTACAAGAAACATGCTGTGAGAATTCTGGTATGGTAACGCAGCCACGCCGCGACCTTTGTATTTTTGGAAGCAGCCACGCCGGCATGAATTTAAAAGTTCGGTATGACTAGGGCGGCCGCACCAGTACATGGCGCGGGTGCGCCACTTGAAAAAAATTAAAAGAAAATAAAATATTTCTGAAGTTAAATTCTATAAGTTTCCAACTATGATATATTATTATATTATTATGTTCAAAATGATGGTTTATTATATATACCAAGAATGAAGCATCATGAAGCCCATTGTGTTATACAAGAAGATTTATAAAACAATTAATGAGTAAATATTCTTTGTTGTGAGTCATGCATTTTCGATGAGTAAAACATCATGTACTATGTGATTGAATGTGATATGTACGAATTAGATGACTTGTATATGATAACTAGATCGTATAACACTTAGGACTTTCACGTATGATGATTTATGACTATACCTAATTAGCAGATCGATGATATGGTATATGTAGGTCAAATCGGTAACGAGGTAGAACAAGTTAAGTCTAATCAACATATCAGACAAGTGTCTTATCCTAAACTCTTTATTGAAATATATTTGTTATATGTACGTCATTGTTCACGCATGAAGTTCTTTTACAGTTGAACTAGATTATCGTACGATGGTCTAGTCTATTAGATCCGGCTAGACCGATGTTGTCCTAAATTATTGAGTTCAAATAAATTATTTGAAGCCAATCTGAACCATATTGTTGTGGTGCGGAATCATAATGTAAAACTAAGGTGAACGAAACCCTAATATAGGAAATTTTTATTGGTTAACCCCATGTAGAAAACTAACGATATGTATATCCGTAAAGTACAAGAGGCTAATCACTTTAAGTACTTGTTGAGAATATTTTTCATTTTTATGTTAAATATTTCGTAGAATTACTGGTCACATCTCACAATTATTTATAGTTCTTGATAACCACTTGACCTGTTAAACTCAGTAGTTATCGTTTTTTGATGAGAATGTTATTATTCATTTACTTCACAATTCTTATACAATTGTCGAAGACGTTGATAAGCTTATCTTTATTTATTGATAATAAACCCTTATTGTACACTTTAAACTTGTTGAGCAAATTAGTTACTCACCCTTGCTTATATTATAAATTGTAGTTAAGCCCGAGGTTTCAGAAGGAAGTAAAAAAGATAAAGGGAAAGGGAAAGCCCAAGATTAGCTTATTTGTATTTAATTTCGTTTACTTATATTGTAAACCTTATGAACTGAATGTTTTGTTTTAAGGTTGTAGAGACCTGAGATGAATGTAAAAATGATTACGTTAATGTAATATTTATATTTCCACATATGGATGTGTAGTTAAATGTTATGTTTGCGATGGATCGTGAGTACCGAACCCGAGGTTATAAGGACTCGAATTTGGGGGCGTCACAATAACACAACAAAATATATTGCAAATCTTTGTAACAAACAAAACTAAGCCAAAAAAATTGCCTATAGTCAATAATATACAGATATAAATAGTTTCACCTAGATTTTGGCTCCATGGATAGATTAACAATGTCGGCTTGAGCTTGAAACCTAGTGGGCGAGTAATCTTTGTTACACATCCATTCGTAATTATCGATGTTGATCATTGTCGCCTAATATATAACACAAAATAAAAGAAGAGAAAAGATATCACAAATATAAAGCATACACAGAAGTATTTTGATCAAATATACTGAATATTATATTGCTGAAAATAGATAAAAAGACATTTAATCAAGCAGGACACTATAAATATAAATGCAGAAAATAAACTGGGTAAATGATTATAAAAACTAACGAACTTGCACATTTTTTTATGTGTTAACCAACCAAGTATAAAATTTTCACGTTAAACTCTAAGGGGGGTGTATTCAATTAAGATTTTTTAAAACTTTTAAATACTCTTTTTAAGTGACAGATTTTTGTAGAGTTCGTTGACTTTTAATGACTTTTAAAATGACTTTTAAAGACTCCATAAAATAAGTGACATACTTTTATAAACTTTTTACTAAGAACTTTGATAGACTTTTATATACTTTTAATATATCTTGTAGCTTATATCATTAAGCATTTTGTTGAAGAGGTCGGACAATATGCTTTGAAGAAAACTATAGAAATAATGAACTGGATAGATTGGTTTGGTTTGGAAGCATCCTCATCTTTACACCTTTGACATAATAGAGTGTCACATAATCCAATGATCACAAATGGATAAAAAATTAAGGGGATAACTGATTTAGAGAAAATTACACAATGCCCTATAATGGAAAAAGTTTATAAACCACATAGAACTTTAAAATTTTATATTATTTTTTTACTACTAGTACCTAAATATTGTAATTACAATTTTAACTCAACAATATAAAATGACATTCGCAACCAAATGAAATGAGAGGTTATTCATGAAAATTCTCCATAAAAACAGTTGCTAAAATGCGAACAATTCTATTAGACAGTTTATTTAGTATATCATTATTTATCAAAAGTTTTATATGAGACATTTTCAAATCACCGGTATAAATGACACCCAAAATATATTAAATTAACACTAACATGTAAGTTTACACAGCTGATGAGGATGAACTATGCTATATTTTTATTCCGTAAATGCTAAGTTTTTGTAATTATTTTGTACTTAAATGTATTAATATTTTTTTTAATTTGGTTTTGATATATTTTGTGAGTTTTCAATTAATTTATATTATTTTATGTTATTTTATACTATTTTTATTTGTTAGTTTTTTAGTATTTTTATTATTTTAGGAAAATCATTTATTATTATGTGTTTTTATTTATTTTATTTGTATTTATTTTATATTATTTTCATCTTCTCCCTTTCTCAAATATTTGAAAGTTTTTGACAAATATTTGGAAATCTTTAGGAATGAGGCCAGACTTTGGAAGACTTTGAATATGAATAAATCTTGTTTTAAAGTCTATCAGACTCCACCATTTGATAGAAAATATTTAAAATTTATGACTTTTTGAATACCGAAATACTTTTATAGACTTTGTAAAAGTCTTAATTCAATACCACATAACTTTTAAAGACATTAGAAAAGTTGTAATTGAATACCAATAAACTTTTATAAACTCTTTAAATATCTTAATTGAATACAACTAAACTTTTAAAGTCTTTATAAGTCCTTACAAATCCTAATTGAATACACCCCCCTAAAGTTAAGAGAGAGAGAATGTTTTTTAGTTCCAGCCATAAATATTTTATTTTGAATCAACATAGTAATTAATTGGAAATAAGGTATAGGCCAATCTTGGATGCTTAAAACCGACCTGTAATGGTACGATATATTGTAAATAGATATTAAGGACTAACTTATTAGATCTTGATTTTACTTCTATTTCTTTTAGCTACACTTTATACAGCGAAACAAAGAGAAACAAAGAGCTGATCAAAAACTATTAAACATTTATGGAATACAAGTAAAAAAAAAAAAGTATGACATATAATTTTAAAAAGAATGAAATTTAGAGATGGAGGATCTCACCATTGTTGAGGTTTTGATGATACACAACTATACTCGAGAACAATCTTGATGAGATGCAGATAAATCTCAACCATGTGTACTCTGAAATCTTCATTCATATTGTTGTCAGTGGTGACAAGGAAATTGGAGAGAATTGGAGGTCTCTTAATCAAAACATTGGTTCCTATGAGTCTAAATTTACAATTTTCACAACAAACCTGTCGACAACACAAACGAAAAATCAAATCATTCAATGTAAATATTTATTCCACATACGGTTGAGGGACTATCCATCCAAATAATATAATTTATTCCTCAATGACAAATAAGTAACTCATTCATCCAAAAAATGCAAGTTACATTAGAAGTTTCAATTTTATCATAACAGTAAAAGAACAAACATCTAATAGGTAATATTTATAGACTACTTGAGAGGAAAAGATACTGAGCGTAAGTTAATAAGAAGATCATATGTGCCATATGAATTCATTGTTATTCTTGTTAACAAAATTAAAATATAAAAAAGTATATATAAAATAAAAAAAAATAACAAAAACCTAAAGGAGTAAGCAATATGTATATGAATATTTAGATTTTCTATAATGTGACATTTTATCAAACACTTCATATACAATATAAAAATTCAAAAAAGAGGGACTACTGTTGTCAGATTTATGTATAGATAAATTCACGCAAGTATACGTGGCCAACAAGTAATATAATATTAAGTAAAATATCGATCCCACGAGGAAATAATAATAATAATATTCAAGTACTAATTTTGTATCAACTCAATTTTATTTAAACAACCGATTCAAGTTTTATGGAATTAAATTAACTAACTAAAATAAGTAAATTATTAAGCAAAGATGAATATCAGATTTAAAAGTTAAGACTACAACTTCCCCCAATGTTTCGCATAAATATTTTTACTCTCTCGACAACTATTTAATCGATACAATTCATTAAGTGGAAATTCATAAATATTTATTAAACATTTTCCAAGAGTTTGACAAAAATATCTATTCTAATTATTTTACTATATTCCTATGTAAAATAATTAAAAATAGATTCTTTAAGTTTATATTTCCCAAAACACTTACATACAACGTATAAATATATTCCTATTTTATACATAATACATGTTATCATATTTAGATTCAAACCTAGATTTTATCTTCCAATGCCATCTAGGAAATCAAATAATTGCATGGCCAAACAATTATAACATGTAAACATAAAATATGATAAATGAATTATAAAGATTAATAATTGAAACAAGAGAGAATTAATTTATACTAAACATTGGGTTCCATTGTAATCTTAAAATAAAATTAGTTCATAAATAAATAAAAAGAATTTCACAAATTAAACAACATCTTAGCAAAAATTAAAGAGAAAAGAATAAAGGATAAAATATTTGTAGCGCTTCTTTAATCTCCAATTCTTGAACCCTTGATGTTGCCTCCGTTGCTTCAATGCTTCAATGTATCTCTAGGTTATTGTGTGTATGTGTTCTCCCTTTGTCATGTATTTATAGGCCTCAAATACATCCAAACCCTAATAGGAATTAAAATCCAATTTGAAATAAAAAAAAGTCTCAAAATTCGCGAAATCCGGAATTACCGCGCCAGCCAAACGCGGCGTTGACTTGGTCAACGCGCATTATATTTTTTTTATTTCCGCTGAACATCCGCGCATTGCACGGACTGTTCTTCTATCGCATCCTTAAAACGACGTCGTTCCATGTCCGTTTCATCCATTACCGCGCATTGCGCAGATGTCAGCAGTTCCTGATTGAAACGACGTCGTTTCATCTCCGTGTTTTGGCTGTCTATGCACGCCATGCGCGGCTGTTCCATTTTTTGGAAATTACAATTTTGTCCCCAGCTTCTTGTAGAAATTACAACAATGCCACTAGTGATTAATTTCCTACAAAATAAAATATAAATTAATTAAAAATAATATAAAAATACTACAAATAATAATAATTCATAACATTAAATAAAACACTTAAATTACTAAAAATACTTAAAAATCCACAAATAATTAAGTCTAAAAATATTAAATAAATAGATATAAGATCTAATTATCAACTACAGAGTGCATATAACTATCATAATTAGGGGAAAAATCTATTCTTATAGACATAATATGGGCAAATTCAAAATTTACACCGTTCGATGTAGTCTTTCTTATTCAAATTCTTCAGCTGGTGGTTCTTTATACTGTGAGGGACTATTTGTCCAAATAACATAATTTATTCCTCAATGACAAATAAGTAATTAACTCATTCATCCAAAAAATGTAAGTTACATTAAAAGTTTCAATTTTCTCATAGCAGTAAAAGAGTAAACATCTAATAGGTAATATTCATAGACTACTTGGGAGGAAAAGATACCAAGTGTAATTAAGTTGGTAAGAAGATCATACGAGCCATATGAATTCATTGTTATTGTTGTTAAGAAATTAAAATATAAAAAAGTCTATATAAAATAAAAAAATAACAAAAAACTAAAAGAGTAAGAGTAGATATATGAATATTTAGGTTTTCTATAATGTGACATTTTATCAAACACTTCATACACAATATCAAAATCCAAAGAAGAAGGACTATAGACTGCATATAATTATCAAAATTAGGAAGAAAAAAAATCAATTATCATAGATATAATATAGGCAAATTCAAAATCTACCCCATTCGATGTAGTCTTTCTTATTCAAATTCTTCAGCTGGTGGTTTGATTTGAAGATGGAATAGGCATTATAAAAAAAAAGTAAAGTTATATATGCAATTAGAAACCAACTTCCTCTATCTAAGAACAACATGTTAGCTTTCCTAACTAAAGCTAAAATAAAATCACAGTTTTGATCTTGTTAGTGGTACACAAATAATTGCAATAAATTCCATTACTTTGTGTAGTAAACAATTCACTATGAATTACCCAAAATTAAAGGTTTTACGATTTTTATTTGATTCACTATGAATTACTTTGTGTAGTAAACAATTCACTATGAATTACCCAAGGAAATCAAGAATATGTAAGGAGCCACCGTGATTACCGAGAGCGATCATACGCTCGGCGCGAATGCATATAATCATGATTACAATTATGAAAGGGGAAAAAGGGAAGCAATTTTAAAGAATTGCAATTATGAGCAACTAATCCCCAAAGTTCCTTAGTTTATATATAAAACCATGTGTATGTAGGAAAATTCACAAAATGCTTTTAGTAAACAAAATAGCATGAAATAATAATATAACACACACGAATCACAAAATTAAATATAACTCAAGAATACTAAATATCCTTCTAAGTTGTAACAACAAACTACAGAAATGATAAGTAAAAGATAACATTTTGACTTAAAAAGGTCTTACTTAAATTAACTTTGCTCACATGGTGAGACTGAGCAGTTAAACCCTCCTTTAAAGAATCGTTACTTGAATTTTCTCTTCCTTCTTTGATGTTTTAAAGCATGGAAAACAGTACGATGTATTATATAGACATATATGAGTAAAAAGAAAATGCATATACATTTAGAAAAAGGGAGGGTTGCCATTTGATTCCAAGTGCACATACAATAAAGTTTTCTTAATTATATATGCTCACATGTCTGCTTATAAAATTATTCCATGAAGTCAACCGAAGGGACTCTGTAACTAACATTGCTGCCAAGACTCCTACCCCATGTTATTGGCCTCAACTCTGTGAAAGGCCCTTTCTCAGATCGGAGGCGGATAATAACTCTATGAATATCATAATGGAAATTCATTTTGACATTTCATCAAACACCTTAAATGCACAATGTTTAGCCCTAATTATTTAAATTTCAAATTATTTAACAACCGAATAAAATAAATAAATAAATAAGAAACTCACACCCAAGTATTTTGAACAACAAAGAAACTTATGCATTAAATCAGTCTGAGAAGTGTAAAAAGAGAGTAATCAAGTAGAAGATAAGAAGATTTTGGGGGGAAAAACTTATTTAATATGTAGAGAGGTGGAGGTTGATGATATATTGCCTAAAATGGATGTCGGAGCCACCGTGAGTACTAAGAGCGATCATACACTTGGTAACGGTGATACATGAGGCGACATCACTGGACAAAAGAGAAGCCACATTGCTGCCCATTCTATGGTTTTGCAACTACACCCAAATTATCAAACCCAAATCATGCAAACATTTCATATACTTAAAAGGGGGAGAGAGAGAGAATTACTTTGGGGCACTCGAGACCTATAAGGCAAAAATTTTGGGCAAAACTATCAGCCAATAAAATTGTCTGTACTGGGACTCGAGCCAGATCACCCTCTATATCCTCTTTGTTTCCCCTTTTTTAGCCACTATTATTATGTTTAGCTTAACAGGCTCTCACTTTCTTCTACGACGGTTGGAAAAATTATACGGCACCAAAAAAACCTCGTTATAGAAGGGTTTAGAGTAGAGAGACATAGATCATGAAGAAGAAACCGGTCAAAAGAATTCAAGCCATTTGATATTGATTCATCCGAATAGTCATTTGTTTTTTAGAGAAGGGATAGGGAAATTAAGGCGGAGAGAATATATAGCGGATTCATGGGGAAAAGAAAGCATCGAGTAGTGGAGAAAAGAGGATGAATTGATCAAGTAAACTCGGTATAAATCAAAGTACCCGAACCGACTCATTAGACTATTCAACCGAGTTAACTCGGTTGGTTAGTTTAATTGTGTTTTGACATTTTATATATAGTAATTGATTGTCTCTAAACAAAAACTCTAACCTCCATATTAGATCTGGGGAGGGGTTTCCTTAGTTTGGAGAGACCTTCCTCTAGATCTCTCTTCTTGTGCTCTAATAATTTCTCTCTTCTTGTGGAGTATATTTTTCTTTTTTATAGAAGGTTTTAGAAGAAAAAAAACATATTACCTTTTGTGACCAAGAGCCCATCCTTAAGAACACATACAATTTTCTTCACAAAAAGGATAGCCTTACAATGGATGTAGTTGGGATCATCAAACTCCGACCCATTTAATCTTAATCTGAGCCATGAAGTGTGAGTGCTACAGCTACTACACAATTTTTATGACAACAAGCTACAAACTCATTTGTAATTTTGGAACACTAGGTAGCTAGCTAGATTCCATCTTATTCGATCTTATAATATATACTCTCTCTGTCCCAAGATAAAAATTCTTTATTGACTTTTGTGGTCAAATTGACCGTTTTTAAAATTAACAATTAAATATATATAGATTTAGATTTTCAAAAAAGCTAACATTGAGATTATTAATAAATTGTATGTAATTTATAATGTTTATAGGCTTTTCACATATATATAAAAAAATAATAAAATATATTGATTTGAAAAATGGTCAATTTGACCATAAAAGTCAATAAAGTACTTTTATTCTATGACGGAGGGAGTATATAATTTAAGTTACAGATTGGTCTCCATTAGAAGTGTTCAACCGGTAAAAACCATATCGGACCGAACCGAATCGGTACAAAAAATGTACAAAATTCGGTACCAAAATTGGTACCGATTTGGTACAAGTTCAGTACCAATTTTTACCGATTGTATTGATTTTTTTTTAATTTATTATTATTATTATTATTATTATTATATTAATAATATTAATAATAAAAAATAAGAAACCGGTATAACCAGTATATACCGAACCAAAAGTTGTCGAATCGGTCCTTTTTGTACCGAACCGACCGGTTCGAACATGTGCAGTATACTGAAAAAACCTATTGAGGAAGAAATTTTGAACAACCCTAGTCTCTATGATATGTCTGATTTCTTTATCTTTGTGAGAAGATTTCATTATCATTTTTTGGGAGTTTGCTTTCTTAAGTTTGGAGATTTTTTTTCATTTATAAGAATTTTTTCGGTGTGTGAATGGTTGAAGATAGATTGTTCAAATTTGGGTATGGTGTTATTATGACAGTCCATTCTTCCTTTACTATTATTGAATAATTTCTCATATCTTCATATTTTGTTATTACTTTAGGATTATGACTGTTTTTCTGAAGTATATCTGGTGTTCACTAACTGTTGCTACGATTGACCATTTTTCTAATTATTTTTTATTATATTTGAAAGGATTACTATTTTAATTCTTTGTATTGTAATTTTTTTTATCGTTTGTAATAGTTTATAATTTTAATATATTTCAGTCGATTAGACTGTTTAATAAAACAAAACTATTTTTCATTATGTAATCTCACTATATAAAAGGTATTAAGAACATTAAGGAAGTTATTTCTCAATTTAATGCGTGTTTGTTACTTCTTTTTAGCTAGACTAGTGATTATTATAATTTTCTCATCAATATTTTTTGAGGTTTAATTATTGAAATACTTCGTTTATTCTATATTATTTGATTATTGTTGAACTTAAGAGATTTTTAAACTCAAAATTAACATAAATTTTTTAAATTTTAATCAATACAATGAAAAATATTATAAATTATCTAAGACATATAAGTTTTATTGTTCATAATTTTTAATGAGTAATCTTAAGTTTGAATTTAAAAATATTTTAAATTAATTTTTAAAAATAAATAATAATTATATAATTTAGAACGGATGGAGTATACTGTAATTGTGAATGTAATTCATGATATTATGTTGATTATGAAAACTCATTGTACATATAATGATATTCGTAAATTTATGGAAGCTTAGAAAAATAAATCAAATTAAAGAACCCTACAAGGCTGATCATTGTAAGTCGCTAGCTCTTACAAAAACAATCCCAAAACTCAGTAGACTCTACCAGAAAAACAAAAACCTTATAAAATAGTTACTACCTAGGTCAACCTTTTATTTTATTTTAATTTAATTGTAGTTATAATATACTATTTTACTTTGTCCTTGTGAAGATTAAGTTAAAATTTGCAGCGATCGATATTGTTAAAATGCTCGTTTTATTACGTTACTCTTTTTCTATAATATTAGTAACAATTTTCACAAATAGTCACATAACACTATATTATTAGAATAAATATTTAGAAAATCGGGTTAGACCGCGGTCAGTGTTTAGAAAATCGAATTGGACCGGCGGTCCGACTGCGGTTCAACTAGAACCGGTCAACTTTCCGGTCCGGTCTGACCAAAAAATTGAAAAAACAACTACCCGGTCAAAAATCGGTTGACTGCCGGTTCAACTGGTGGTTCAATCGATAAAACCGATTTTTGAACCTGTTGACCATATTTTCAAGTAATATTTTTTTGACAGAAATATTTTTAATAAGATTATAACATTATTTTACTATATTTTAGTTTATAAAAAATTAGATATTTTAAAATTTTATTAATTATTAATAATATATGTTTTATGTATTTATGACGTCACTGGTTCAATAACGGTTCGACCGCTGGTTGGACCCGTGACCCATCCACCCGGTAACTTTTTCGGTTCGATGACCGGTCCGATTTTCTAAACATTGATTAGAATTAGAGCTGCAAACGATCTGAACCGAACCGAACATTATCGAATTCAAATCGAACTCAAACCTCAGTAGTCGAACTCGAACATGTTCGAGTAGCATTATCGAATCAACGCACTTGTGCGAGTTCAGATCGTTAATGTTCGCGAATAGTTTGCGAACATGTTCGAGTTCGCGAGCAAATCGGGTTCGACTATATGCTCGAGTTTGCCTATAATGCTCGAGTTTGCGAGCATGTTCGAGTTCGTTTATTATGATCGAGTTCGCAAAAATTAGGCCAAATAATTTTATTTTTTTTGAAAAATTTAAACTTTAATTACAATACTAAGAGGACTCAGATACTCAGGCTTATTTAGAAATTAGGAATTAGGAATAGCCAAATAAGATATAATATATCATAATATCATATTATAATATATTCATATATATTAAATTAGTAGTAGTAGTAGTCAATATTATTATTAATTACATAATTAGTCTTGAATAAATAAATATTACTACTTTCAATTAACCCAAAGAAAAGGAGATATTACTACTTCCTTAATTAATTATTTTTATATTTTTGCATTTTTTACTTTTAGGTGAAACAAAAGAAAAAAAATATTCCATCTATTTCATAAAAAGTGTCTTATTTGAGATTTTTTTATAATGAAATTATAAAATTCTAAAATTTAAAATAATATGAATTTAGTTGATTTAGATTAATTTAATATCTAACAAACTAATATTGTTAAGTTGTTAACCTTGAAATGTATTACTACTAGTGCTAGATACTTCTTCCGTTCTTAAATATAAGTAATAAGATCAACTACTCAAGTATGATTTTTTAATTCAAAAGGGATGTGGTAATTAACTTTTGAATAAAATAAATCTTGAGAATTATTTTATAAAAAGTTTATAATTTTCATAATTATATTGTTTAAAACTAAATAATACCAAAATAATATATTAAATTTTACAATTTTGTAAATTAATAACACTTCTAGGATCAAAGGCTCAAAGTAATTTAGAGACTTTGTTTCTTTTTGTGTTTTTGTTTTTTTCTACCTTTTTTCTTATTTTAATTGAAATTATTAAATAATTTTAATTTCATACAAACGGTACTGTGACATTGCTTTATTGGATTATTAAACTTTTTAAACACTATTTTTTATATGAAATATGATTACTTAATTGTATAAAACAAAGTTAGTCAAATATTTTTTCTCACTGTCTCACATATACATACTGTATGTAATATCTCAGATATTTTCAAGATTTTAAATAATATCTTAATTGATTTTATTAAAGGTTAATGTTTAAAACCTAGAATTTGAGAAGTAAGATGTGTAGAAAATGGGTGAACATTTTTTTTTAACATAATTTATTTGTTAGAAATTAAATGTGTGAATATTTTAATGATTGCATGTAGAGAATTTATTAAGGAAATAAATTCAATTGAGAAGTGAAGGTAATTATATTAATACGCATACCTACAGTGTGATGGTTAGCCAAATAAGAGGATGAGTAAGTTAATACTCAATTAAGTTAATAAATTAATTGGTTTAAATATGAAGTAAGAAGGAAAGTCATGTAATACAATTAATTGAGTTAATTATAGGAGTCATGAATTAAAGTTGTAATTAATAAGTAGAGAAGTTAGAATATTGTCTAGAATGACAATATTAAGAACTTAATTAATTAAGTAATTAATTTAATTATTAAGTTGTTGTATAGAGTCCAAGTAATTTAATTACTACTAGTAGACTGGCCCAAAAGGATTATAGATGTTAGCCCAATATGAGAATATTGGTATAAAGTGGATAATTAAATAATAAGCTCAAATGTTATGTTAATTAATAGTCCAAGATGTACTTAATATAAGTCCAATTAAATTATGTTAGTAAGTATTATGATAGTCCGATTAAATTAATTACCAAGCCCAAGTTATAAATGATATGAGAGTTGTGTTGGGTAGCCCAAGTAATTAAAAAAGAGAGCCCAATGCAAAGTAAGCTATGTAGCCCAAACACTTAAAAGTCCAATGTTGGTCAAAGTATTGGGAGATATTGTTGAGTGTAGAGAATTAACTAATGTACGGTTAATTGAATAACCCTAGTTGGTAGGCACGATAGAGAATTAACCAAACATTGGTTAATTGCTAGAGGAAAAAAAGTAGTGATGAGAATTAACTATGGATGAGTTAATTAAGTAACCCAATGTGGTAGAAATAATTATAGCAAGTCTAATTGGATTATATTATAAATCCAAATGAGGTATTAAACTATGTCAAATTAATTAACCTAGTAGTCCATGTAATAAATTAAACCTTAGTCCATGTAATTAATTAAACTAGCCCAATGCTTGTTTTAATTAAATGTAACATAGGGTATTTAATGTTAGCCCAATAGAATAATTAAATTGAGCCCAACCAAATTAAATGGATGAGCCCAATATATTTAAATCCTAGAGTCTAATGTGGAGCCCAAATGGTAGTCAAAATTGGTCAACATTTATATATATATATATATATATATATATATATATATATATATATATATATATATATGTATGTATGTATAAGCTATAAAAATAAAGCAAAAATGGGGGATTAAATCCCATTTTGCTGAGATTTAGGGGACCCATAAGTGGGTGGCTTGATTTCTTATGTTGCTTTACTTGTACACAATGTTGTGGTGGTTGAACCAACCCTAGTCAATCACAAGTCATTCAACAAATCAATTCATCTAATAGTAATCTCAATTAAGCCTTAATTTGACTATGTTGGTGAATTAGGAGAGTTAACAAGGGTTTAGCAAATGGCTATAAATAGAGTGCCTCATCTATGTGTTGTGTTGGTTAGACAATTTCTAGAGCAACTAGAGAGAAAATGGAGAGCATTCTAGAGAAAAGCAAGCAAACTTTAGGAGATTGATGATTCCACCAAGAAAAAGTGCTATAGAATAGTCAAGGAGGAGTCCTTAGCAAGATCATATCAAGAAGAATAAGAGCATCCATGTCCAAGAGGTTCAAAAGTGCTCTATCTCTTCCTTAGTTCATTTTTATAATTTAGATATGATTTGAACGATTAAAATATATTTTTAACCGATCAAAAGTTATTTTGATGATCTAGAAGTCTAAAACTATGATATATAGGTATATTCATGGTTTGATATAGTTAATACATGTATTTGTATGGGTGGTACGCAAAGAATTAGAAGGAAAATCCATATAACGATTTACCGGTAAAATCCTAAGTGGTTCGATCTTTAAATTTCGTGTCAAACGTTTTCAAAAATATGATCGAACCATGAAATGTTGTAAAACAAGAAGTTAGGAAGACAACAACACTAAGTTGGTGTCATTTGGATGTGTAGAGTTTATTTTATTCAAGTTTGAACCATTAAAACCAAGGATTTGTGATTTTAGTTTTTACTGTGTCCTTGTGAGAGGTTTTTAGTCCACTTCCGTTTGAAATTTGGATTTTTGATCTAAAGAGAAGTTGAATAAGGGGAAATTATGATGAGAATGGACTCAAGAATCACCCCAAAATGTTTTAAAATGAAGAAGTTATGGCTGTCGGAGCGTCAGAGGGTCGAACGACCCATTTTTAGGGTTTTTTTTTCTGTTTTGGACGCCCAGTTGAGCGCCCCGGCTTTCAAAACAGAATGTGTAAGTTTTCTGGGTCGGGTCGGTTCAGTCCGGGTTGGGTCGGGTCGGTCCGGGTCGAGTTTTTAATGAAAATTTTAGTTGAAATAAGTGTAAAATGAATGGGTTTGAATACTAAACTAATATATGAAGTTTATTAGTAACTAATTGGTAGCTAAATATGTAACATAAAGACTAATGTTAACACAATTAAAAAGTTAACTATTGGTATTATTGGAAGATTATTAAAATATTATTAAATGATCAATAATATTAGTATATGATTAAAAAGTTATTGAATGATGAATAACATTTGTAAATGATTAAAATATCATTATATGGTTAATAATATTAATAAGAGATTAAAATATTATTAAATGGTTAATAATATTAATAAGTGGTTAAAATATTATTAAATGATTAATAATATTAATAAGTGATTAAAATATTATTAAATGGTTAATAATATTAATAAATGATTAAAATATTATTAAATGGTTAATAATATTAAGAAGTGAATAAAATATTATTAAATGGTGAATAATATTAGTAAGTGATTAAAATATTATTAAATGATTAATAATATTAAGAAGTGATTAAAATATTATTAAATGGTTAATAATATTAATAAGAGATTAAAATATTATCAAATGGTGAATAATATTTGTAAATGATTAAAATATTATTAGTGATTAATAATATTAATAAGTGATTAAAATATTATTAGATGGTTAATAATATTAATATGAGATTAAAATATTATTAAATAGTTAATAATATTAATAAGTTATTAAAATATTATTAAATGATTAATAATATTAATAAGTGATTAAAATATTATTAAATGGTTAATAATATTAATATGGGATTAAAATATTATTAAATAATTAATAATATTAATATGTGAGTAAAATATTATTAAATAGTTAATAATATTTGAATGTAGTTGTATATTATCAAAGGTAGATAATATTTTGAGGTATTGGTACATTATTAAATGTCCGAATCATTAAGTTATGAAAAAGAAGAATGTTTAATTAAATTAAACAGATGTAAATAGTCCATTGTGATTAATTTAGACAACTTATTCAAAGTAGGTCGTACGATGAACGTGTAGTGAATGTATAAGTTAGATGAGCATACCCGACATGTCCAACTGGGGTTGGGCTAGAGTTTTGTCTGGAACTTAAGGGTTCGTTTGTCGGACATCTTAAGAGTTAATAATTTAAAGTTAGAGTCTTATATAAAGGCTAAGTAATAGTCATTGCATCTAATGATTATGTCAATTTCCTATATAAATTGTAGGTTGAACGAAGGACACAAATAAGCATAACTGGTAGAAGCGAACCAGACAAGTTTTTCAGATATTGTTGTTATGTATATAACTGTTGTGTGTGCACTTGAAGCATGTGAGAATTTGAATTAAATATGTTTTTTGTGAAACCATATGAGGTGTGTTGATTCTATATGATAGAAAGCCTGAATTAATTGAATAAGTTGAACTGTATGTCATGTATTCATTCCAATGCATGATCAGTATATTGCATAAATAAATGCAAAGCATGAGAAACATGATGCATTCATATAATGTAATGTATGAAGTATGAGAAGCATGTATAAATATGAACTATGTGTTATGTGCTATCTGTTAAACTTGCTGAGCCGTCGTGCTCACTCTTGCCTAACCAACATTTTCAGATAGTACAAATTAATTATTTGAAGTTCTCGATAAAGATCAAGGAACAGGAAAACATATTACTTTCACTGAAGATCTAAATATTTGTTGTAGATATCAGTCCGAATTGGACAAGTAAATGACTGTGTAATATAATACTTAGTTGGTATATTATATGAGTGTTAAATACTCAATTTGATTGTAATAAAATGTCGTATCATGTATGATATTGAGACATATTAGGAATGTATAAATATTTCGATTCTAGAATAGAAAGAGATATTGTAAAATTGTAAATAAATGATTATTTAGCAATTATAATATTGTTGTAATTCATGAACAATAAGGAAAAGGTTGTACTCGTGTTGAACCGGATCCAAGATTCAAGGAACCCGGATTTGGGGTCGTCACACTGTAAGTCTGTAACACTAAAAAATTCAAAATTGTTAAAATTAAGTTTGCACTTTTAATTATATGGTTGATAGACGATAGGTTGATGTAATGTATAATAGTAATTGTACAATGACTATTACTCTATTAGTGAAGTCTGATATATTGATGACTTGATTTCTCTATTCTCTATCTTGATTTGGCAATTTCAATAACTCATGTAAATGTAAGCAATTGTATTGTATCATTCTTTAATTAATGTCAAATTGTCATTGCATGATGATTAATGACATTATTTATGTGATTTATGACATGAGTTATAATTTATTAAATTATTAGTGATATAAATTGTAATAATCTAACAATTATTGTTAAAAAATTTATGAAACTATTATAATTATTTTAATTAAATTACAGGTGATGAAGTGCACATTATTATTTATTAATTATTTAATAAAAATTTGTACTTTTAATCAATTATTAAAAAAATAAAAAGATGCTTAAGTAATAAAAAAAGAAAAATACTAAAAATTTAACAATTATTGATAAGAAAAACTTTAAAATTTAATGTAAAATAACTAATTATTTGTGTTTAGAATTTTAAACTATTAAACATGTAAGAAATACAATTCGAACCCGAACTGAAACGAACTGTGTCCAACACTAGCATAGTCGAACCGAGCTCGAACCGAACCAAACCAAACCGAACCGAATCGAATCGAACTGAACAACATGGTTCGCGAACATATTCGATTAAGCAATCAAACTCGATACTATGTGCGAGTTCGGTTCGAAAATGTTAGATAATCAAACTCGAACCGAACCAAACTCGAACCGAATCGAATCGATTCACGGATAGTTCGGTTCGTTTGTAGGTCTAATATATTATTATTATATATAAGAAGCCAAAACACAATTAAACTAACTAACCGAATTAACTCGGTTTAATTTTAAAATTCACTGAGTTAATTCGATTGATTTGTCTAATTTTGGTTAGGTTGATTTGTCCAATTTTGCCTTTTAATTTTGGCGAGTTATCTCGATTCAATTGAAAAAATCCCATTCTCTTCCTTTGACTTTTCCTCTTCCATTTCCTATTCGCTTAATAAATTCAATTGCCTCTACAAATTCCTGAACTCTTTTATTCCATCAAATAAATCGCAAAACGCAAAACTCATAACTTCGAAATCTTCCATTTAATCGTTGGGATTTCTATTGTAGAGGGAGAGAAAGAGATCAGTAAAAAAGATGTCAGGGTCACCGACAGTGATAGAGGAAGATAAGATCCAACATCGATTAATCAGCACACATTAACCTCAAGGTTAAGGCCTTTGTATATATATATATATATATATATATATACACACACACAAATGCATTTGTGTATATTTGAATTAGGATTTTTTTTTAGAATTGTGATTTTTTTATAGGTTTTGATTTGATTACGATGTTCATTAGATTTCTAGAATTGGATATTTATATGATATGTCGAAGTACATGCGAATCCATACTTTACTTCCAAACTTATGATTTCAAATCAAGTGTTCGAAGAAATATTTGATGAAAGCTCAAATGGCATGGACGACAACGAAGAATCCCAATCATCATTGTTGCGATCATCAATAGCGAGGAGAAAATCAATGTCGAAGAATAATTTTATGGTAGTGAAGAAGCCCCAATTGGCGACGAAGCGGTTTGCTCTTGCTAACATCACAAACCAAAGGGATGACTCTCTAAATGTTGTATAAACCACATTTCTATCAAAAACTTTGGTAATTTTCTCCCCCTCTCTTTATCTCTTATGGGTTTTACAAATAAATTAGTGCGGGGTCTTTTTCATTCTTTCATATACCTCTATACGGACATAATTTTTGTGTGCATGTGTTTGTGTGTTTCCCAAAATGGGAATGCTGATTTTGTTACAAAATTGAATTATCTGTTAATTTAAGTAATCAAATCAAACCTTAAATACCCACTCAACATATGAGATAGTTTGCACGGTGCTTCGTTTGATTGGATTATTATCAATTTTACATATCTCTTTAAATTTATTAGCTTTATTGAGGTGTAAATATGTGTAGGTGTACACATGGGCCAAGAATTTAGGTATTGGTATTCCAAAATTGTAGGACTCTGAATTTGTAAATAATATTAATTTCTACTGACTTGATGCATTTTTTTGGGGGTAATATATGCAAGTATGCAATTGAAATGATTTTACTGACTTTCTTTTTTGTTGAATTGTGTAACTACTTGAGATGCTTTTTTGGTTTATGCATGGTTGGGTAGTGCATTTTAAGTGTTTGATAAAATGAGCCTGAGAAAATGTTCATATGTTTCAATGTATTGAGACATGTGAATACATGAAGAAGACCTTGACAAGTTCCTTTTGTGGACATCAGTTGGGTCCATAATTTTGACACTTCCTATTTAGTTTCTTACTTAAATTCAATCTGTCTCTTCCTCTCTTCTTAGTATTAATCGCCTCTTCCTCTAAACCTTATCCGATGTCTAAATTGAACCATACTCTTTTTGCTTTTTCTCCTATTTCATGTCCTATCTTAATGAATAAATTAGTGAAAATGGCTATTACTGCTTCTGATAAATGTTTTCTTCTTTTGCAATGATGCATTAATGGAACAAATAGAATATTTAGTAAATCGTCACCATGACCATGTAAGTTTAAGGTCCAATGTCTCTGAGTATTACCTTTTTTTATTTATTATTTTTTTGATTTATATCACACACAACAATGAGTACATCAAACTTTTGGGCATGGGAACCATCAATCTTTTTTTTTTCATTTTGAATTTTTTCTTTTAGTTTTTGCTGTTTATGCTGGAGTAATCTTTATGATTGCTTCTATGTGCTTCTAGCCTTTCACTTTTAAATGTCATTTGAAGAGGTGTAGCAACCAATTTTTTGATGATATGAAAACTTTAGTTATATTCGAATTGTCAGTCATTTTCACTACCATTGGTTATTACTATTTTTTTTCTTCTTTCAGATGCACCATGTATGTGTGATTGTAACGTGAATCCTCAAATGTTTCAAAAAATTTTAGCTCCGTTATTTACGTCATTTGGTACTTGGAACAATATAAATATGATAGTTAGTTAAACTGTTCATTCCAGTCATAGTGGAAGGAAATTTGGCATGTCCATGTAATAGGAGTTAAAAAAATTGAGATTAAGTCTTAATTTTTTTTTTTTATTGAATATGAAATGTACTTTTCATATGGACTTACCTTAAAATGAAGCTAGGAACTGGAGGAACTAAAGGAGGAGGTTCAACAGACTTGAAGAATTAGATTTTTGCATCATCCCAACAATGTATGTCAACGTTAATTATTTTACTAGCTCTTGAATGTAGGATTAAATATATTTGGTCATCAAATCCACTTTCCTGAATTGTTCTGCCTTGCATTTGTTCTATCTCTGTTAATGAGTGGTTGTAACAAAAATGATTAATCGTGAAATAATATATTATAAAATTTCCTATCAAGGAATTTTATTACGTTATAATCACATATGTGTGTGTGTGTGTGTGTTTGTAGAGAGAGAGTAAATTTTATCTGTTAGATTTATTTAAGGTTATATGTCATTTAGTTTATTAAATCTCAAAGGCGGACAGTATTTTAAGCAAGCTTCATAGATGATAGTATAAATTATCTCTCTCTATTACTATTGGTATAATCATTCTCAATTCTGTTATATGAATGATCTTTATCAGTTATTACTTTTATCAGTGATTATTTGATGAATAATAATTACTTTTTAACGAGAAATTATGGTATGTTTGGTAGGTAATGGACATATATGGAACATGAGCTTCGAGCACTAAGACTCCAAATTCAATAGAAGTATACATTTTCACTTAAGCTTCAGAAACAGGTGTCATGTTCTTCCGTTTTCGTTCTCATAAGTTTTTTATATTAATGTCTTTAAGCTGCTTTTCATAAGTTTTTATATCAATGTCTTAGTTATGTTTTGATGGACTCATTTTGAATGTGATGAAGTTTTGTAGTTTCAGTTTATCATATTTGAAAAATGTTTAGACTATGGTTTTGATTTTTGTTTATTCTACATGCATTCAAACAAACATGGTTAGATTAGAATGAGAATCCACATCGACTTAAACTATATAATTTATTCTTCATGGTTGTATTTTTTAGCATCTCTTAAATGAGTATTAATGCATACTTCAACAATCCATAATAGGGTTTAATCAACCTCATTCTCCACTTAGTAACATATAGCTTCGAAGCTCGCCAAAGGTATGCCAAAATTCAACACACTTTTTACATTTTTGTATTATTATTTTAAGGTTTCATAAATTAAGTGAAATGATTTTACAGAGTTTAAGCATTGTAACTTTATTTATTTGGGTAGTGTAGTTAAAAGTGTAGTTGAAGTGTTTGATGAAATGATACTAAGAGAATGTTCATATGCGTTGTATACCTTATGAGTTACCTAATTTGTGGGGTAATCTTAGACCTAATTGTTGACACACATACATACATAGATAAAAGAATATATTAGATTAAAAGAGAAAATACAAACATAGGGGAAACAAGTACTCCCCCCACCTTATAAAAGGTAAAAAATACAAACATAAAATACTAAATAAATAAAAAAAATAAAAATAAAAGCATCTCTCCCTATAAAGATCAGAAATTGAAAATCCCTAAAGGCACTCAAATATTAATTGTAACCTATTCAACTCAACCTATATAAAAAAAAATTATTGAAGAAAAAAATATAGAATTCTCATCGTATATTTGACAAATTATTCAATTAATTTTTCAAACTAGCCTATGCATTGCACAGGTTATCAACTAGTTAGAATAACTACACAATCTACTCATTCTTCCTTCTTCTTCTTCACAGTTGACACAACGTATAAAGCAAGTTCCAAGAGTTTAATTGGTTAATTAGAAATTTATAAAATTAAATTTGTAAATTAAGAGTCTTAATTATTGCATAAATCCATTTGCTAGACAATATAATTCATAAAATTAAATTGGTACTGACTGATAATTTAGACGATTAACTACTCATAGTAATTAAACAATTTTTACATCTATTAAAATAACATTATTATTATTAGAATAACAAACTACTTGAACTCCTAGAAGGTCAAAGCTTCTTTCAATATAGCTGTGGAATAAAAAGTTCAATTATTCACCTTTTATTCCTTTAATAGGTGACTCATGGTAGTACAAATATACAAGTATGTCATTTGGACTAATAATATTTTTGACACCTACGCAAGTTACACTGTAAGAATAAATTTACAATTTATCTGAATGTGTAAAAGGTCGAGGACCGAAAGTTTTGGTTCGCCGTTCGCGACTTATATTTCTCGTAGGAGAATATTACAAAATATTTAAATAATATTAATTAGTTATTTTACTGAAGAATAAAATGATGCAAAAAAGAAAAAGAAAAAAAGATAACCTTGAGAGTTTCTAACTAATATAGTCTATTGTATTAATTGCTAGTATATATATTTACCATACAAAAGCAAAGATCTGACAAAAATATTACTCCTTGCATTCTCAAAAAGATATATTTTTCACACAAATTAAAAAAATAAAATAGATAAAAAAAATTCAAATATATCTTTAGTGGTCATACAAGACTACATAAAGTAATATATTTTTTTTAAATATTAGTGGACCTCACTAAATGACACATTTACCATATACTTTAAGTACTTATAATTATCATTTTAAGAACAAATAAAATTATACCTTATGCAATTCTTTTAAGGTCGGCGGAGGGTGTAGATAATATAATTTTTCAAATAATTTGGCGATATGTATCAACAACTTTATATTAATAAATTTTAATAAATCTAAACAAGTAAAACCATACTTATTTTATAATATTTTTATAATGTTGCTATACAATTTCAAATTAAATAATAATTTATTTTATCTTATATTTTTGTATGACTTTTTTATTTGTGCGATTAGATTTTATTAAAAAATTAAGACAATATTACTTTATAAAACTAAGATATAGAATTTAGATATCCTAAAAGTATCTCTCGCATGCCCATTGCATGTCACACAAAGCATAATGTAACGGATTAGGCTAATGACGAGCGGTTTTGATGGTCAAGGCTTTCATAATTCGACCAAGTACGATATTTATCTAGGTCAAAAATTTAAGAAAGTCAAAGCAAGTCGGACATGAATTACTTGGAGACTTGAGAACCACCAATATTGCGAGTCCAAAGCTTGTAAGACATATGTGAAGATTGACCAAAATAAAAAATAAAAAATAAAAAATAAAAAATAAAAAATAAAAGAAAATAAAAGAAAAGAAAAAGTGTAATGAAAGAAAGAATAGAAGAGATTACTTCTAATATATATTCTTATATTGTACGCGTTTATTTTATAATACACCCTCTCTTACAAATCAAAATTTGCTACCACAATTTCACAATTTATAATTCTAGTTTGACAAGATTCCTTAAATGAGTGTAAAACTTATTTATTATTTATATTTAAAATACCTGATAAAATCATCAAAATAAAAAAAAATTCCATTATATATATATATATATATATATATATATACCGTGATGATTTCAGATTTCCCTTTAGTGATTCAAATTCTTCATTTAGCTATGACTATATACACATATATGTATGTACATGTATTACATATTTTCTTAGTTAGTGTCACCTTTCGCATTCTGATTATTCAATTTCATGCCTAGCTCAGCCTTTTATTTTATTTTAATTGTATTTATAATATATTTTAGTTTTGCACTTGTGAAGATTAAGTCAAAATTTGCCGCAAGGATAGTTAAAATGTTAGTTTTACTGCAGGTATCACTCTGTTAATTTTACTATATATTGTTGGAAATATGACACGAAAAATTTAAATTTTAAGTAATAAACCCTAATTTAAATAAATAGATAATAATAGCAGATAGAAAAATTGGAAGAATTTATTGGTAAATTGAGGTGTGTTGGTCACTGTCTTTAAAGAATAATTTAGCCCATACGAGATGGCTTTAGGTCGCAGCAAAACAAATATCCAAAATTCAACAATTATCTTCCCTTGTAAGCGACACTAAAATACTCAGGAAGCTCACAACCTAGAGGGGGCACCTCCCTTTCGTGTTCCTTCTCCGATTGTTTTTCTTGTTTGGTTCCAATAATTCAAATCAAGTTTAATCAGAAAAGTCATTATCAAAACTCCCTTTTGATCTTTTGTTGCTTGTTACGTTCATTTATTTTTGTCTTGTTCATTTATTTCTGACATTTTCATCTTTCATTTAATTTCTTATGTCACATGTGAACTCTAATTTGTACTTGAGCTTACAGAATTCTCAAATGTCTCGACTCATTACTCATTCCAAGGTGTTTTATTTGAAGATGAAGGGAGATTATCATCGTTATTTGGCAGGATTTGTTCAAGAATCACAACAATAAGAACAATATTTGGGGGTTTGTTCAACACAGAAAATGGAAGGTTTCTAAATTTTTTTGGGGAAAATTTGAATTAAATACAAGTCAAATACCTCAACATATGGTCAAACTATATTTTTAATGACGTGTAAGTCAAATTAGTCAATTCCAGCCAAAAAAATACCTCAAACCTCAATTTAGGGTCCATATCAGGAGGTTTTTTATTTCAAGGCCCAATAATAAAACATGTAAAATTTAGAGGGTCTAAAGTGTTATTAACCTTTTTTACATAATCTTTTTACTTGTATAGTTGTATGAGTAAAATTTATTAAAAAATTAAGGTAAAATTATTTTATGAAACTATAATATATGACTTAAATATCCTAAATGGCATCTCCAGCATGCCGACTATTAGTTACACAAAACAAACGTAACAGATTCAGCTACCGGTGAGATGTTTTGTTTGTCAAAGCTGCATAATTCGACTAAAGTTTGAGAAAGTCGAGGCAAGTCGGACATAAATGACTTGGAGGCCATATATAGAGAACCACTGATGTTTGTAAGACGTGTGAATATTGCGGTATCGAGAGATAATAAAATTTTATAATAAAATATAAAAAGAAAAATTGAAAATACATATATTATAATGGATCATAGGCCTATTATGTTAGTTTTTTGAGTCAAGATATAATTTTAAATAAGTATATATGGACAAAATATTCTTAAACAATGGGTATCAGAATTATGACTATAAGCTTGAGTCGTGAATATAGTATTAGACTGCGCATGATGAACAAAAAATAATTCATTGAGAAAGTAGTATACTCTTCTCGTAGAAACTCTTGGTTGACTTTTGACAAGAGATATTAAAGAGTGTGGCTCGTCCTAGGCTCAATGAGTTATGAATGTTTGGTGGATTATGTACTATTTGAGCAAGTGGTGAATTTTTTTCGGGAAGACTCTTGACGGATCAAAAAAAAAATATTGAGAGATAAACTCATCGAATAACTAGAGAAGTTTATTGGGTTTCAAAGAGACTCTTAGTGGATCAAATAAGAGATAATGAAAATAATGGTTTATAAACTAGAAGAAGTGATTGGCTAATTCTAAAAAAGAGTATCGTTAAAGTTCAAGAGGGAGCTTAGTGTTGATGTGGATAGAGAGATTGTTAAGATACCGCGTAATAATAAAGTCCACATCGAAATATAAGAAAAAAAAATTGAGTACATATATACTCTAATAGACCATAAATTTAATAAGTTAAATTTTTGAGTCAATATATAATTTCAAATAAAAATATATGGGCCGAATATTCTTAAAAGACATAAGTTCAATTCTCATTAATCTTAGGCGGTACCTCTTTCGGATCTCCTTCCCATCTCTTATTTTGAAGATTGACCCCAAAAAATAAAAACAAATATATATATATATATATATATATATATATATATATATATATATATATATATATATATATAAAGAAAAGAAAAAACTGGAATGAATGAGAGAAAAACTAATTAAGAATAGAAAATAAACTTAGATATACAAGTATATTTTACACGTTTGTACGTATATACATATAGTCCTAACTAAATGAAGAATTTGAACAACTAGGAAAGTTTGAAATCTTAACCGTAGCAAGTCAAATTGCAAAGGTCAGGCGCAAGTACTTTCCCAGTAAAGAGCAATTTGAGAAATTGCAAACAAGGAAAAAAGATATACATATAAAAAGAAAAGAAAAGAAAAAAATAGAATGAACGAGAGAAAAACTAAATAAGAATAGAAAATAAAATTAGATATACAAGTATTATTTTACACGTTTATACATATATACATATAGTCCTAGCTAAATGAAAATTTTGAAAAACTAGGAAAGTTTGAAAAATCTTAACCGTAGAAAGTCAAATTGCGACATCTCCTCTCAGCCTACCAAATTTGAGCCATATTTAATCAAAGTACTTTCCTAGTAAAGAACAATTGAAAAAATTGCAAACAAGGAAAAAAAAAAACATAAGGAAAAAGAGTTGTAATATTGTTGGTCAACAGCAATAAAATGTTATATAATTTGACCTTAAATTTGGCAATCTTCTGGATCAAGAAAAAAGCAACATTACAGTACTGGTACGCAAATTAAATATCAAGGAACAGTACTTGATCGTTAAATTGAAATTCAGTTCAAAAAGCCCAATGGATCTAGTAAGATGTTGACGTTCAATAAATTGAAATAGGAATGAGTAAAACGCTGACATTTCGAAAATTAATGTAACGAAATTAGTTTCCACACGAAATTAGAATTACACATTAGCACTTTTATGAATTACATGATATGGAAATAATCTGCAGGTACTAGGAACATAATTATTATGTGATTCACGATTGTCTCACTTTTTATCTAATCTTTAATATTAGTCCATTCTTTTTATAATTATCACGTACTCATTGTTAATTATTTATTTTTTATTATATCTATAATTATTATTGTAAGCACTCGATAAATTGTTGAATGAATAAAGTGTATGTGACAATTTTGTGCAGGAATAAGATAGATGATATGAAATTACAGATAAAATCCCTGTGTGGGATAACAAGTTTAAGATATCTTGTTTTTTTAGGTAAAGTTTAATATGTATTTTTTTTAATCATTCTTGTGTTTATCTATTTTCATATAATCCAATATTATTAAAAAAAAAAACAAGTTCCTTTCCATATGAATTTGTCCAAGTCAACTGAAACTCAAGTATATGACCAGGTCACAAGGTAACAATACAGCCATAAATACTGACCTCCTCAAGCAACCATGCTCACACAAAATCCTTTTTCACAATTTTTAGAAATAAAAGATACATGGCAAAATCAGAACAACTTGGGAGGTTCTCGAGCTGCCGAGGGGTAGCGTTTGAGATTAAGCCCCATGCAGATCCATTTGCCATCAATAATGAACCCCCTCCTCCCAGCACAAGATATTGGCTTCCATTGGGAAGCTCCAAAAGAATTGTCCCCACCTCAAGCTTGACACTAAGGTCCACCAGCCGAGCCAGTAGCCATTTCTGCGTCGTTGACGAGGATGAAGACGAGGATGATAATACCTTAGCCGATATAGAAGAAGGCCGCGACAACGATGAGCCGAAAGGAATTCCACTACCACTCCCACCACCTTTCAATAATCGTGAACAAACACCCAAAGTTACGAAACAAAAGGAGTCAAGACTTTCTGTTATATTGCTTGATCAAGGTTTGTTCACCGTGTACAAACGACTTTTTGTTTTGTGCTTGACTATTAACATAATTTGTTTGGTTCTTGCTGCTACTGGGAACTTTCCATACGCAAGGGACAAAGCTGCACTTTTCTCTATTGGAAATATTCTCGCTTTGACAATCTGCCGTAGCGAGGCCTGTTTACGTGTTGTTTTCTGGCTGGCCGTCAACCTATTAGGGTGGTCTTGGGTGCCGCTCCGCCTCAAGAACGCCACGACATCCCTTCTTCAGTCTCTGGGAGGGATACATAGTGGTTGTGGAGTCTCTTCAGTTGCATGGCTTATATATGCTTTAGTACTAATTCTAAAAGATAGAGATAATACTTCACCAGAAATCATTGTTGTTTCTTCAGCTATTCTCTCTCTTCTTTGTTTAAGTTGCTTGGCAGCATTTCCTTTAGTCCGCCATCTCCACCACAACGTGTTCGAACGCACTCATAGGTTTGCAGGGTGGGCTAGTCTTGGACTTGTTTGGGCCTTTATTACACTCACAATCACTTATGATCCCGAAACGAAATCTTATGGAGATCAATCTAGATTGCTTAAACAACAAGAATTCTGGTTAACACTTGCCATTACAGTGCTAACAATTCTCCCATGGATCACAGTTAGACGCGTGGCCGTTAGGGTTTCCTCGCCTTCCGGCCATGCATCCATAATAAAGTTTGAAGGGGGAGTAAAGGCGGGTATATTGGGCCGAATTAGTCCATCGCCCTTATCCGAATGGCATGCATTCGGAATAATATCCGATGGAAAGAAAGAGCACATGATGCTGGCCGGAGCGGTTGGTGACTTTACAAAGACCTTAGTATCGAAACCACCGAGCCATTTATGGGTTCGAAAAGTTCACTTTGCGGGCCTGCCCTATTTGGTGAACATGTATGATAGGGTTTTGGTTGTGGCAACCGGGTCGGGTATTTGTGTTTTCTTGTCATTTCTCTTGCAGCCATGTTCAGCTAATGTTTGTGTGCTTTGGGTGGCAAAAGGGATTGAACAAAACTTTGGGAAAGAAATTAAAGAAATGGTTAGTGGATTTCCAAAAGAGAAGGTAATTGTTCATGATACTGCGGTACTTAGACGGCCCAATGTGTCACAAATGAGTGTGGCTGCAGCTAAGAATTGGGGGGCTGAAGTTGTAATTGTGACTAGTAATCCAGAAGGAAGTAGGGATGTTGTGGATGCATGCAAGGCCTCAGGGATTCCGGCATTCGGTCCGATTTGGGACTCATAAAAAGTTTTTGTTTGTTTGATACTATTAGTTTTATGATGGTGGCATGCAGTAAACTAAGCGTCACTGGGACTTGTATAGTATGAGAGCTGCACCCCTCCAAACATACTCCTCTATACTTGTAATCTCAGTTGCCCACGTTGAGATTGCAAGTCGCAGCTGAAATTGCAAGTCATAATTATAATATATTTAAACACGTATACAGTTAAAATTGTAAGTATGAAAGAGTCTGAAAGAAAGAGTCTGGAGGAAAGCAGCTCTCGACTTGTATGTTATATGTAAATAATAAGTTTTATGTAAATAATTATCGTGTCCATAAATTAAATCATTAATTAATCGTTGATGATTGTGCTAAGGACTTAATTCCACGTCTGTTTAATTAAGTTCATATTATTGTTTAATCTCCTTATTAAGTTAAAAGAAAATTCTAAACTTACCCACAAATTTTACACGATATATCTATCGCAGAAAAGACAAAAGAGTGTGGTTCAATTTTTAATTATTAAGATAAATATAGTAGGACCATACTCCTTTGTCTTTTTTATGGGTAAACTTTGTGGATAATATTTATGGGTAAATGTAAAAAGACTCTAAGTTAAATAATTAAATTCTGTTATGACTTCCTTAAAAGTCAAGTATGCTGGATTAATGTTACGGCCACTCAAAAATTTTCGTTCTTTGCTTTGTACAATTTTCTTTCTTTTTAAACATTTTGATGTCTACTATTTCAGTGACAAATCCTTTGCATGTATTTGATATGTTTATTGATAAATCAAAGGATTTTGTTTCAACCTTTTCTGGATAAGTTTTGTGTTACTTATGATCTAGGCTTACGGCTTGTGAATGAGAAAGTTATGATCGCTCTTTTACTGATTTTAGAGCTAATCACGTGCAGGCTTCTCTCTATTCCTTGCTTTGATGATAGACAGATAGCACCACTATATTAGAGAACTCCGTATAAGAAGAAAGAGCATGGAAGCTGTGAAAAAGCAAAACCGAGTATTTGAGGATGGAAAAGCTGGAGGTTCCGAGGAAATCAAAGCTTTGGAAGAAGAGGCTACCAAGTTAAGAGAGAAGTTTGAGCAGCTGGAATCTGAACTTGAAGCAAAGACAAAAGAGGCAAGTACTGCAGAAACCAATGCTGTAGCGTTGAAAAAGCAGTCGGAAGGATTTCTTCTTGAATACGACCGTTTGCTAGAGGACAACCAAAACCTTCGGACTCAGTTACAATCGGTGGACCGGAGTTTGTCACGTTCTGGTAGCAAGAAGCTTATGTAAGAATTATACTTCGTGTTCCTTCCATTTTTGTGGAATTATTGTTGAATACAGTGACTTGATTGCTGAAAATAGCTTGTTAGTTGGTCAATAGAAGAGAAACTGCTATAGATGAATTTAAATGAAAAGAAGGTAGCTTTACATTTGTGTAGTTAAATTTTTAAATTTTGTGTGATTTAATGCAGTAGAGTCGAGTCAAGTCTGAAGTTGAATACTTTCTTCTAACAGATATGCAACAAGTTATTATAATATCGGAAATGATTTATATGTTGACAAATTTATGACTAAGTTGCGACTAACGTAAAATTCTAAACAATAAGATAGAATAAATTAATGGGGACATTCTTATTTCCTATTTATTCTATGTATGCACGTAGGTTGCTATTTACTATGAACATAAATTTATCATTTTACATAGCAAGATCTTATAATGTTATGATTTAAAAATTGATAATCAATAACTCTAAATTACTGAAACTGAATCCTGCTAATACTAGCAGTAGCTGTTTTATGCTATTGAAATTGAATTGGTGGACAACATATAATAATGGTCTTTGGTAGTATTAAACCTTTACCTCTTTCAGGTGTTAACTTTTTTGTGCATTTTCAAAATTATGGACATAATCACTTCTTGCCCTTCACGAATCTCTTTCAACATATCCTTCATCATCTCCCACTGCATGGCCTCCATGATATTTTGCTCTCTTATTGCTTCCTCACTTTGTACACCTGTGTTTAATGCCATAGCACTCGTGAGTTGTTGATCAACTATTTGTGATGAAGTGCTGCTCATAATTGGTGAATCTCTTCCCGTAGTTCTCCCACTCCGAGTCGTGGATATACCCTTCACAAATTCTCACCTCCCTAGCGGGATCGCCAAAATAATGTAGACACGAAAATTATGTACCTTGCTAGGGTTAGGGTTCGTAGTTATGGTGGATGCGAGAAATCCACAAAAGATATAGAATCGGTTAAAAGATTGGAGATGAGAGAAGAACCGATGAGCAACTACCAAAGTAACACGTGGCAAAACTCTTAGAATCACGGCGTAATCGCTGGTGTCCGAGAGCCGTGACAAGTGTTTCGAGTGAATTCAAGATAGGCAAGCCCACACTTTCATTCACACAATTCAGAGTCGATCACAAGTTCTCAATTCCTTCTAACTTATTTCTTGTTGAGAGAGAGAGAGAGAGAGAAAGCGTTTTGATAGCTAGAATTCTCTAAGTGTCAAAAGTCCCTTCACTTGTCAAGTGAAGGGGTATTTATAGGGTCATGTCATGTGCCAGACACATGTCAGAAGGGGAAATTCCAAAAATACCCGTAACGACAGAAAAATTTCTAAAATACACCCGGTTACCCGAGTAATTCCCAAATCATCCAATTCTTTTAGCTACCAATCCAATCCCTCAATCGATTTCCAATACAAGTTGTTCTCATGAGTCTTCTGTCTCGGCACTCATGACAACACCTCTTAAATTATACTTTAAGATCGAATAAATCAATTTCATTGTCAAAAAAATGCATCACTGAATGGAAAAAAACCACCCCAAGGGGGTCCACCCTAGGGGAGTGAACTCTAGGGGGGCAAACCCTACGGGGCGAATCCTTGGGGGGACGAACCTTAGGAGGGCGAACCCTACGAGGCGAACCTTAGGGTGCTAATCCTAGGGCACAAACCCTAGGGTGCAAACCCTAGGAAGTGAACCATACGGAAGGTGAACCCTAGGGGATCTTCGTTCTATCTTTTTCAGTCTTTATTCGTTCGTTGTCCGTTTGTTCGCTATTCGTTAGTTTTTGTTTTAATTTATTCAATTTAAACCTTAATTTTATTCATGGGCTCACACAACACACAACATCTCTTGATGCAATCCTTAACCTCTTCATTTACTACTCCTTCAACATGATGAATATTATCATTCCATTGCATCCTTTTTCAGATTTTTCAACTGTGTCTAAAACATGCTTTGGTCTCCAAACTAATTTCTTCGCCCATTTCATCACCCAACCATTATCCTTCCTTTGTATCTTTGCCCATTTTACTCTAATTTTCTTACCACAAATCCATTGATTATGCATCTCCTGAATTTCCCTCTCTACCGCTGCTTCACTTTTGAACTTCACAATTTCATACCCATTATCCCTCGTATCTACTATTTTGTGAATGACAATACCAACAATAACTCCATATCTAGCAAAAAAAAATTCCAACATTTTCTTAGAAAAGCCCTCCTAGACAAATTCCCAACATCAATTATTCTTTTTCCTTCTTCTGTTTGACCTCTATGTCGACATTCCTTTATGTAAATCGAAAAAGGGAAGCCAGAAGCTGCCCCTGTTAATGAAGAAGAACAACCTCCACTCTTAAAAGATTGATCTCGTTGATTTTCGCTGGTAAATCCATCCTTGTTATATATATATATTAGCGAGAAGATTTGAACTATATTGTATATATATATATGCACAAATTAACATGAATTTGTGCAGCTTTATACTTGATTGCTTTAAGTTAGGTATCTCAGTGTTACTTGCCTAAAAACATGAGTTATTATGTTACATATAAAGACTCCCACTTTAATTTTTTTTAAATTAATTAGTGAAAAATTTTAATTTTAAGTTGCCATGATTCATGTATATTTTTAGACTAATAAATATTATATAGTACTATGTAGATAATTTACAATAATTGTGATTAACTAACAGTAAATAAACTCTTAACTATTAATTTGAATTTTAAGATTCATAAATTAAATTTTTATGAAGAAAGAAGAAGACTAAATACGGCTTTTTTGTTAACTGGAAGAAGTAATTTTACCTTAATATATGTGAAGACTTGTAGTACAACTAAGTCGAGTAAAAATAAAGAGTGGGTATTATTTTTCCGAACATAGCCGGTCTGAAATTGAGCTGTGGTGTCGTGAGTTTCTCTAGGGGTGCGGTTTAAAGTTTAAATTATACATAAAATCGTTTAGATGCGATTTGATAAATTCAAAACTGTACATGAAACCGCTTATGATTGGTGCGGTGCGATTTTTAATCAAGCGGTGCAATTTCGGTTCCAAAACCAATTGAAATAATTAAATTTTATATAATTTAAATTAACAATTTAGCATCACAAAATATTACATATCACTTTGATAATATACAATCACACCCAACTTTACTTATAATGACAATGTTTTGTCTAAACAAAAGCAAAATAGAACCTGAAAACATAAATAATGTTATCTCCTTACATATGAAAATTCTAAACAGAGATAATTACAATTTGAGATAATTTCAAATATTTATACATTATAATAATGCTTCTTGATATGCTCCATTTTGACAGTGCATAATGCGCGGTGCGGTTTATTGCATGTAGTTTTACCTAAAAATCAAACTCAAACCGCTTTTACGATTTTTCAACTCACTTAAAACCGTCACATACACAGAAACCGTTGGTGCAATTTTAATTGATGCGTTTTGTGTCATTTTAAATACGATTTCGGGAGTAATTCAGTTTCTTAATCACCCCTAAGTTCCTCAGTCTCCTAATGGCCGGTGACTTTACTAAATTTGAAAGTATCCGACTAAATATTCAAAATAACACTAAAACGATGTGTATGTGTATATAAATAGACACCACACCGTTACATTGTAATGATTGCAAACAAATATTTTCTCAGTCTACTCTCGTGCATGGTTTGGAAATCAAACCCTATTTTCTGACTGTTAGAATTATTTTAGACAGAGCGTGCACTCATAGAACCTGTCATTCATGCTAGCTTCAATAACGGATGAGCAAGAAATTAAAAAGCACTTAACCCACAATCCAAATAAAGGGTCAAATTATATACCAATTCAAGTTTCCCCATTCCCATTTTAATTCATATTTATTCCTAATACAAAGAGCTTTTAATTAATTTAATAGTGGTGACAGAATAATAGACTTTAATTAATGGTTTAAAATAAAATATCGTTGATATTACTAGAGCAAAAATAATACTGGCAGAGCAACAAGTATTGTTAAAATATTAAGTGTCGCTCTAATAATTATAAATATTGTTAAATATATATCTTTTCTGGTTGTATTATTTTTATTATGACAATATCAACGACCTAAATAAAGTTGATATTTATAATTTGGAACTAAAAAATTGACAAGAAACTTTTATTGTGAACCCATAAAATGTTAAATTTCATTAACTGAAAACCATGCATTTAATTCTTGCATTATATATAACCAAATAAACTCGATCAAAGCAGTAAAGTATTTCTGTGGCAGGAATTTTTTTCATGCACTAGCAAGAGTGGGAGCGAAGTGAAAGGACCGTGGATCAAACCAATGGCTATGTAGGCATAAGCTGCCTCCGTCAAGTGGACTCCATCCCAATTTGCATAACCTGAGGGATCCCTGCATGCTTTGGAGCCTGTGTATCCACATCTTGCTGTATTATTAAAATTGAATGGTCCACCTCCTGCGCAGCAAGCCACCAATACCCCAATTGAAAATCCTGCATAATTAACCACAGTACAGTACATACTTGAATAAACCAACATGCATAATGTTTAATTATTATTGATACTAAAAAAAATTAAATTAAACAAGCTACTTAATGTAATTTTTACCCGTAGTTGTCCTAATTACTTTGGTAAACCATGGAGGCTATGGAGCTAAGCTTAGCCTAATAACTTCCGTGTAAGAATTTACAAATACTTATACATAGATGTATGTGTTTGTATGTATACATATAGAAATGATATATTATACGATTTTATACATCGATTTTTATGTTGTCAGTTACATAAATAAATATTCTCATAATATTTTAATAATATATATGATGTGGTAGACCAATTCCTATAAGCCTATCTAATTTTATATATTAATATATGTTGCGAACAATAAACTTTGGTAATATACAACTAGACTTTATATGTGTGTGAAGAGAGAAAGAGACAGGGACACGAGAAATTATTCTTTGTTTCTGAAATATGGAGAATAATTTGTTCCCTCTCTTACATCATGTGAGACTTTCTATGATAAGATTCATAAAAGACCCACGTGTATGTGAAAGAGAGAGACAGAGCAAACTCTCCAGAGCAAGGTAATAATTTTTCCGGGACAGAGACTTAGATAAGGTGGTCCAATGCATGTTTTACGAGTTACTACAATTAAATGAGAGGTCGTTGTGACTTCATAATGAGTATCCAACTACTAAAAATAAGCCTTTTCTTACGATGAATGCATGCAAATATTTTATTCGATTGAATTTAAGCAAATTTTGCCCATATCTTCTGCAGCAAATTAATTTCATTTTAAAAAAGCAATTCATAGTCTCATTTAATGGGCACAAGTACATACAGCAAACTTAATTTTTATTTAAATATTAAAATTACATTAAATTTGCGTTAAATTAATATAATAATTCTGTAATATAATAGAATATTACATTAATGAGATAATTATTATATTCGGTTCACTTAGTACATGTATTAGCATATTATGAACGTAATACTATTATATTAATTTTTAAGTTTTTCATTACATCCTCTAATTGATGTATTTACGTCCGTAATGCAATATTTTATAAAAGACAAAATAATAATGATTACAACTGATTTAATTTTTTGACTTACAATTTATTTTATTTATTACATATAATTATATAATTTAGTGAACCAACTATAATTTTAAACATAATATAATAACATTATAATTACTACATAAATACCAAAAAGTAACCAAACAAATATATGGTAATAGTCTATTATTATTACATTACAACTCTATTGTATTAAATAAACTATTACATTATATCAACAAAAAAAATCGACAAACCAAACCCCACATAAATCTCTTTTGTGATGTTCGTGCAGTACACACACGTTTCACATTATCTTATTTGGTGCTTCTGAAAATTTCTAACCTATTATATTATTAATTTTTGAATGATAAGTTTGGACTTCAAATAATACGTATCTAAGTTAATAATTATGTTCAATCCATAACTCCGGTTCAGGCTGGAAGTAATCTACATCTTCACAATTGATTTCCTTAACCTGAATCTTGTTAACCTCTCCCCCAATTTTCCTAGATATCCAAGTAACCCCCAGCAACAATAATACCTTGTTAGTCCATACCATAATTTGTGCTTTATCAATCGGTTCCATATTCAGTGTAGCTTCAGTTCATTAACTACAGTGGAAATTAAGAAGATTGAGAGGGCTTTGTCTGATTTCCACAGTGTGTTGGTCCTCTGGTTGTAATTTTTCCTTGATGTTGGGCTCAGCTGGTGGGGGTGTCGTGGAGTGGGATATTGTTCTTTTAATTTTATGTTTTGTTCGCTTTTTCTTTGTTTTGGTCATTTCTGTTTTAATTGAGATACGTTCATGCTTTCCGGGTTGTAATAACAATGGACCCGGTCTGGGCTCCATTGTTAATCTGTTAAGTGACAAATAAAATGACGCATGGTACAGTCTTTTTCAACAACCATTAATTTTAGTGGCAAATAAAATGAAATGAAATGAAATCAAAGGACATGAAATTCAAATGGAATGACGCATGGTTTAGTCTTTTTGAACAATCATTAATTTTGGTGGCAAATAAATTCAAGTGAAATGAAATGAAATAAAAGGACATGAAATTCAAATGAAATGACGCATGGTGTAGTCGTCGATACTCTATACACTCACTCATTAACCTTGCCCGTTCAAAAAGTTTGGTGTTACGAATTTAAAAGATGAGACTTTTCTTTTAGGAAGACTTTTTAATACCAGAAATATAATTTTGGAATTTGCATTTTAATAAATTTTAATAATTTCAATTTATCAAGGAATTTATTATTATTATTCAACTGTGAGTTCCGGTCTGGGCTCCATTGTTAATCTGTTAAGTGGTTTTTTGAGTCCGAATCCTGTTCGGGTTTCTGGTCTGCTGTATTGTATTTTGTCGGGTTTCCGGGTTGGACATTTGGTAAGCTTTATGCGATGTTCTTCTTTCTGTCTACTCCACTTTGGTTGGGAATTTGTCTTGACCAGGAGCAGTACTCTTCGTTACCGTGTGTGCTTTAATCTTGGCTAATAGTCTGTTTGTGGCTGGGTCCCACGCTGTGTGATAAAGATTATGTTCTTGGACTTGCTGACGCTTCTTTTGGTGTTCACGGGTTGTATGATTCCAAATTTGACTGAGATGGCAATTCTCCTTGTATTTGACTTCTTGTTTTGATGATTCCTAGCCTCGGGATGTGAGGCAGAATTTTAAGACTAGAATTATCAATTTCTTTTGCCAATCTTGTGATTGGTATCTGTTTCCCACTAGGTAGATGGTTCCTATCTTCTCGGGAGCGACGATAATGTTATGATCTTCATTGTAAATTTCTGGAGTATGCCCTCTTGCCTTTATAATTTGTTTCCTTTATTTATACAAATTTTGGTAAGGTTCCATTTGACCCATTTAGCAGCAGGTATGGAAATACAATTATACTTGTTAAAAATACAAATTATGCGTGCTTATATTGAATAAAATTGAAGGGATGGTGTATTGTAGCGAAGTCAAATACTTAATTTTGTTATGTTTGTAATAAAAAGAAGGTATAATAGATTATTTCCCTTCAAATTCATCGACTTTTGGACAGAAAATTTTGACCCAAAAAAAATAAAGTTTTCAAATTTTTCGATCAATTTTTTTTTTTGTTCATTAATTAAAAAACTCAATAACAATAAAAAAAGTTAGACAAAAAACTCGGTTATTGTCTTTTTGTCCATTTCAAAACTCACATACTAGTATCCAACTAAGGTTAGCTAGCGCAGTATATAATAACCTAGGCTATATTTATTTATAAAATATATATTTAAGATTAGATTATTTGTATTAATTTAAAATTATTTCGAATTTTTTTATCTGATGATAAGGGATTATTAGTCCCTTCATGTTGGATTATTAGTCTCATAAAGTCATTTAATAACCTAAAATGAGAGGGACTATTAATTTCAAATTCATCATGAAATTATATAATCCCTCATAAATAACCTTAAGAATAATAAAAAATAGTTTAAGGATTATTTAAAGGACTATTAATCCCTTATTATAAGATAAATATAGTCCGAAATAATGTTAAATTAATACAAATAGTCTAATCCCAAATATAATTTTTACAAACAAACATAGTCCTAATACTTTGATTGAGAGTTTTTAATTAAGTTGAATAATAATAATAATAATAATAAATTAAGGGACCATCTTATATCTTTGTGTATGTGTATGTCTCTCTTTATCTGCCCAACAGCCCAAGAGTAGTGAAGAGCTTCTCACTCTGAATTTCCATGGTGACGGTATGCACTCTTTTCCGGTCTTTATTCTGTTTTTTCTATATATTTTAATGTTACCATGCATGCTATAATATATATATATATATATATATATATATATATATAGGAGTAACCCACAATTAAAATTAGATGAGAACTCCCATCCATTCAACCCAAATCTGACGGGCCGACCGTTCTTACATCTAATGGCTAAGAAAAAAATTCGTCTATACAATTGTTATTAAGAATCTAATAGTTGTGCATAGCATGACCCACAAAATAAATATAAAATTTATCCTAATTTAATAAAGAAAGTTCCGCATAATTGTTATGAAAATGAGAAAAATATTTATTAGTTCTATTTACGTTTCTATCGCACAATAGTTGTGCGGATCTAATAAAATATTTGGAGTGTTAGAATTCTAATAAAGCCATTTTTTTTCTTTTTCTGTTTTTTGGCAAAACACACTTTTTTTACACTAAGTTCTATCATCCTCATAATTTGACATGAGATCATCTTTAATCAAATTTTTTTGTTTCTCTGTGTCGAGATCTATGGCGACGATTTTTTCTATCGCCATAGACCTTAAAAATCGTTGACATAAGTCTCGGCAGAGGAAATCATTACAAAAGATCTGAAGTCTCATAATTCGGCCCTTAAAATAATTAGGTTTACGCGTTCGTTATATCAACTATATAATTTCATACAATTTTTTCCCCAATTCAAATTCTAGCTGAAATTAGTCGGAATACATAATTTTCTATCAAGACAAATAGTTTTATACAATTTGATTGCATTAAAATACGGTTTGACTTCATTAAAAAAATAAATTAATTATAAAAAAATAGAGAAAAGCGACATCTTAACAAATATAAAATTTTATTTTAAAATTTAAAAAAAAGTAATAGCAAAATTGTTATTTTAAAATACAATAAAAAAGAATACATGTTACATGTGTATTTATCTTAAGCTTTAAATTAACTATACTTCTTTATTTTTTATTATAAAAAATAAAAATAAAAAACAAATTTTCCTTTCACCCTCCTCCCATCACTTTTCCTTCCCCTTTCTGGCTTTCCCCTCCCTCGCCCTTTTTCCCCTTTCCATTCATCCAGGACCGGCCCTGAGGGGGTGCGAGGTGGGCGACCGCACAGGGCCTCCAAATTCGGAGGGCCCCAGAATTATTATTTTTGTATATGTATACTTTATATAAATATTGAAAATGTGGCTAATATAAACAAATCTTACCTTGGAGGCGCTGGCTAAAATTCTTAAGTTCAAAGCATGTGACACGAGTTCGACTCCTACAGAGGACGAATTTTTTTTGCGTTTGAAAAGGGCCCCTATTTTTTTTCTCGCACAGGGCCTCCAAATCCTTAGGACCGGCCTTGCATTCATCCCTTGCCCCCACTTTATCTTTGGCTTCTCGTCCCCCCAACTGTCGTCCTCGCCTCAGCCTCAGCCTCATGTGCGCTCCTAGATCTCTATTTTATGATAAACAAAACAAATAAAGGAATGAGATTTATATTTTTGTAAATAAAATTTTTGATTTTATCTTCAAAATCTATATATGTTTTCATAACTATGTTAATTTTCTGATCTATGTATTTTAAATGTGAAAATTTTAAAAATTGTGTTATGATTATGAAATTTGAGATAAAAATAGGATTTAAGAAAGAAATGGGTGTTTGATGTTGGTTATGGAGGAGTTGAAGATAGTGATGGTAATGGTGGTGGCGGCGGCGGTGGTGGGGTGGTAATGGAAGCACAGGAAGGTGGCAGTAAGGGGAGATGGTGGTGAGAATTTTTTTTATTTGTTACTTTTTGTGAAACATTAGTTGATATAATTTTTAATTTTATTTTTTAAAGTCAACATTATTTGGAGTTAATTATATTTAAAAGTATTTTAATTAGAAATTAATTGTATTTAGAAGTATTTTAATTTTTTAATAAAGTCAAATCGTAGTTGAATACGGTCAAATAGTATAAAATCAATCGGGTTGTTGCCTAGGTCAGATATTCTGGTCAATTTTAGCCGAAAAATGAATTGGGAGAGGGACATCGCGTGACATTAGATAGTTGATATAACGGATGTGTAAACCAATTAAATACTTTATGGGCCACATTATAAGAAGGATGAAACTTGGTGTAATATACGTGTATTTTGCCCTTTTTTGAACTCTTGCTTTGGATGCTATTTTCACTCAAGAAAATGTATGGAAGAGAGGAATGTTCATGATTATTTGAGTTATAATATTGATGATAAAAATATAGATCAATCTTCAAATATGGGTCTTTAATTAAAGGAGAATTTTTTTAGTAGATTATACTAAATTGACAATCCAAAACTTATATAAAGTGAAATAATTAAGAAAAATTATAGAATTTATTCACAAAACTTCAATACAGTAGTACAAAAAGAAGTGAGAGAAAAAAAATCAAAAATTTCAACCTCATCTTTGCATGCAAGTCTCATATGGCTTAGATTCTTTGAAAGCGCTAATCATATTAATAATTTCATGTTTCAATTTTACTAAACTAGTAATGAGTTTTAAGATTCATTTGATTCTTTCACTAATTTTTAGAAGAAAAAAATTGGGAGAACGAGGTAAAGGGAAAAAAGACCATAGAAAAGAGAGGATATGTATAAGAGAGAGAAGAGGAGATTGTATGGATGACAAAAGAGAATTGATAGGAACATATGAATCAATTGAAGAAGATGAAGATAAAGGGGAAGGGGAAAGAGAATAAGTACGTGACAAGAGAAGGGGAAAAAATGAAGAAGTGATCTAATTTACGTCGACACAATGTGCAAAAGGACTTTTAAAAAACTTACCATATGCACAATAGTTACATGGAACCTTTTTAATTAAATTTGGGATAAATTTGATATTTGCTTTGTGAGACAGACCCTGCGCGCACAAATGTTTGTTAGACTCTTAATAACCATTATGCGGACGTGTTTTTCCTCAGCTTTTTAGATCTAAGAACAAACGATCGGATCTGAATTGGATGGATAGAGAATTTCATTCAATTTTAAATGCGGACATTCCCATATATATATATATATATATATATATATATGGATTATTAAGTTTTATTAAGTTTTAAATTTGTGGCATTAATTTTTCTCCATAGGTTGTGTGCAAAATGAAAGTGCTAATAAGTGATCAGCCTTTGTGCTTAATTCCTGTAAAACCCTTTATGTTTTGGTTATTGCACATGTTGATGCTGGTTTTGTCACCCGTCTATCGTGGTGCCTTAGTTGTGCGTATCCGGTGAATAGAACCTTAAAACAAGAATAGACACATAGGTGTTGTCGTAGTACATACTACTAGCTAGCTCTTAATTCATCATAATATATATATACACACACACAAATATTTAAAGAATTATTTTTATATGGGTGAGAAAACCAAACCTTTTCACATAGCAATGTACCCATGGTTTGCCATGGGCCATTTTATTCCCTTTCTTCATCTTTCCAATAAACTTGCAGAAAGAGGCCATAAAATCTCCTTTTTCATACCATCCAAAACACTACACAAGTTGGAGCGCCTCAATCTCCATCCATACCTCATCAACTTCCTACCAATCATCGTTCCACATATGGAAGGTCTCCCTCTCGGCGTCGAGAGAACCACAGATGTCCCTTCTCCACTAATTGTTAAATAATTATCAATGGGATCGTTCTATTTCATAGAATAAATATAAATTAATTAATCATAGCATTAAGTACTTATATGAATTGAGAAAAGACATCTCGTATGTATCACGTCTCCGCTACCCTTAAGGGTGGAGGTCTTTAATTGTCTCTCTCAATCTTATGATGGATATATGGGTGTGTATAAAATTCTTGAGACGACAATTGAGACCAAACCCTAACTGTTTTATTTATAGAATAGCTAAAGGTCAAAATTATCCATCAAGATTATGAAACCCTAGGGCCCATTATGCCAAATACTATCAGTGATATTATTTATGGGTCACATAATTACCAAGCCTATAAATAAAGTAATTAAATTAATACAATATGTAAACCCAATAAATATATAAATAGTAGAGGCCACATTAGGAAATAAAATATTCTAACATTCTCCCACTTGGCCGAAATACTCTTTATATATAAAACATAATACTTACAATCATTAATTTGGCCAAGTATTAATTTAATATCTATATCTCATTCAAATAAAAGTACCAATACGAATTAATACAATCTTTGTGTCACAATTAACACAAGATGCTCATTAATTACATAACTAGTACTTTTATTAAAACAAAGATTAACATTAAGAATAACAGGTATGAATAGAGTTTACATAAGTGATAATAAATTAAACTCATTCATATGGTCCAAACATAACTGTTTGCTCATAAGTTCTCAAGTGTGCACAATAAAGAGAATAGCAAACCATAAACGTAATGTGAAGTCAAAACAACGAGCTCAAAATTAAGTTATCTTACATCAAAGTAACTTACTAATTAAGACTACCAGTTAAACCAATGCCGGCAACATGCTCTAAAAAGAGTTTGGGTGGTAAGCCTTTCGTAAGTGGATCCGCTAACATTTCATGCGTGCTAATATACTTAATGACAACGTTTTGATCTTCAACTCTTTCCCTGACGAATAAGTACTTAGTGTCAAGGTACAGTCCAACACTACTCGAACTTGTGATGTTGGAAAAACTAACAGTAGAATCATTATCGCAAAATATTTTCAATAGTCTTGAAATGGAATCTATAATCTTAAGTCATGAAATAAGATTCCTCAACAATATGGCGTGACAAGTAGCATGATAACAAGCCACATATTCTGCCATCATCGCGGAAGTGGTAGTTAACTCCTGCTTATGACTTCTCCGAGAAATAGGGCTTCCTGAAAATATAAAAATGTACCCTGATGTAGATTTCTTTTCGTCTTTACACTTAGCAAAATCATAATCAGAATAACCAACAACTTCAAGGTTATATATTTTTCTGAATGTAAGCATAAAATCCTTAGTTCCATGTAAGTAGCGTAAAACCTTTTTAGCTGCTTTCTAGTGATCTAAACCTGGATTTGATTGGTAACATCCAAGTATACCAGTTATATACGTTATATCAGGACGTGTACAAACTTGGGCATACATAAGACTCCCCACCACAGAAGCATAGGGTATAAGATTTATTCTTAGGACATTGATATGAGCAAAATTTGTCACCCTTAACAACATGGGCGACAGTAGGGGAGCAATCCTACTATCCCGCGAGACTTATCTCGATGAATTTCAATACCTATGACATAAGAGGCTTCACTGAGATCCTTCATATCAAAATTTTCAGAAAGAAAACGTTTTGTCTCATACAACATATCTAAGTTATTACTTGTAAGTAGTATATCATCAACATACAAAACAAGAATAACAAATGTACTCCCACTAACCTTCAAGTATATGCATTGATCCACTATATTTTTCTTAAAATCAAAATTACTCATCACCTCATGAAACTTAAGATACCATTGTCGAGAGGCTTGTTTTAATCCATAGATGGATTTCTTTAGTCTATATACCATATGTTTCTTGCCTTTAACCAGAAAACCTTCTGGTTATGTCATATAGACATTCTCATGCAAGTCACCATTAAAGAATGCAGCTTTAACATCCATTTGATGTAACTCCAAATCATAATGAGCTACTAGAGCCATAACTATTTTAAATAAATCTTTCCTGGATACTAGAGAGAAAGTTTCATTATAATCCATACATTCCTTTTGAGTGAAACTCTTGGCAACCAATCGAACTTTATACCTTTCAACGTTCCCTTTATGATCTAATTTGGTCTTATAAACCCACTTACAACTAACAGGTTTAACACATTTTGGTAATTTTTCAAGATCTCAAACGTTATTAAGCTCCATTGATTTCAACTCATCATTCATGGCATCGAGTCATTGAGTTGATTGAACACTCGTAATAGCATCTTTATAAGAAATAGGATCATTAATCTTACTTGAATCATAGTCAATATCATTAAGATAGGTTATAAAATCATCAAAATTAACAAGCTTTCTAGGTCTTTCGGACCTACGTAAAAGCTACACAATTTTAGGAATATGATTTTTAATAATGTGGGGTTCAACATTAAGTGGTGGCTCAGCTATCTCAAGGGCATCATTCGCCTTATCCTCTTGAATTATAAGATAAAGAACATAAATTTCATTTTCTTCAAGATCAATTTTTCTAGACTCACCACTCCCACTTAAATCACCATTCTCTAAAAACTCTACATGCCTAGTCTCAACAATTCTAGTGGTATGAGAGGGACAATAAAAACGAAAACTCTTAGATCTATCAGGATATCCAATGAAATGGAAACTAATGGTTTTAGAGTCAAGTTTCTTTATTTGTGGTTTGAAAATTTTAGACTCGACTGGACAGTCCCATACCCGTAAGTATTTTAAACTAGGTTTCCTACCTGTCCAAATTTCATAAGGAGTCTTAGGGACAGATTTGCTAGGAACCCGGATCAAAATATGAATAGCTGTCTTTAATGCCTCAGTCCACAAAAATATAAGTAAGCTGAAACTGCATAACATACTACATACCATATCCACGATTTCGTCTCTCAGCTACACCATTATACTCCGGTGTACCAGGCATTGTATACTGTGTAACGATGCCATTTTTTTGACAAAATAAGGAAAATGGACCAGGACTATGACCTATATCGGAGTGTTTACCATAATACTCTCCACCTCTATCTGATCTTAGAACTTGAATTTTTCGATCAAGTTGATTTTCAACTTCTGCCTTGAAAATTTTAAACATATTTAATGATTCAGATTTTTCATTAATCAAGTAAACATAAGTATAGCGAGAATAGTCATCAGTGAACGTAATGAAAGATTTGCGTCCACCAATTTCAGGAGAAAATGGTCCACATATATCAGTGTGAATCAACTCAAGGAGTGCACCACTACTAGTGGCTCTTTTCTTATTACCTTTCACAAAATTTTCACTACAAGAAAATGGTCTATCAGCGATCGCTTATTAGCGACCGAATTCCGTCACTAATGGCCATTAGCGACCGCATTCGGTCGCTGATATCCGTCGCCTATAGTTTGGTCGCTAACATTCATATCAGCAACGGACAATAGCGATCGAACTTTCAGCGACCGAAAATGGCGACCGACTCGGTCTCTAAGCTGAGTCATCACACGTGACAACATTCGCCACGTGTAGCGACCGCTAACAACGACCGAATAAACAGCGATCGATATCAGTGACCGATGAGATGATTATCAGCGACCAGATTTTAAGACGAACAGCGACCGAATAGCGACAGGTTATTAGCAACCGCTATTAGCAACCGAATTCGGTCGCTGATTATTCTTTTTAGAAAAAAAGTTTTTTTTGTTTTTTTCGATTCCCAAAAATTTCTTTACCTGTCAAACACATCCCAACACAGCACAACATATATATAAACGATCTAATTGAGATCTCCAACCAAATATCAAATTCTAACCAAATGAAATAGCATACATTTCAAATAAATATAAAACCAACATCTAATCAAATCTGAGTACATAAATATATACAATAAGATAAAAATCCAACCGTTCATGTGTAACACAATAGAATGAATAAAATCAAAAAACTAAGAACGATATGTAGCTCGCCAAGCTTCATCGATCTAGCTAACTGCCACGTTCCTGTAACCAAAAAAGAAACACGTTCAAGATAGTATTATTGACTGATTAATTTTGGTGCATTAAGTAATAATATTACCTCGTCTTGCTCAGTCTCCTCCTCCTCCTCAAAATGCTATTGGCAAGAGTCTCTCCATGAACACGTGACAATCATGACTCTTCATCCCTTGTATTTTGTCACCAGTAACACACCTTGCAATGTTTGACACATATCCATCTGGTAGTTTCAGAGACTTGATCCATGCACACACATCTTCAACCTGCTTCTTGGACAATGTGTATTTTGCATGCGGTTTGACAATCTTTCCATTAGGTGATTCATAAAGCTCTAAACCAGGACACTTACAAATATCTTTTATATCCAACCGTGCTTTATCATTATCTTTCATCTTGCCCTTAACATCCATCACGGTGTTAAATACATTGTCAAACACATTCTTCTCAATATGCATTACATCTAGATTGTGACGAATCAAGTTTGTCGACCAATAAGATAGTTCCCAAAATATGCTTCTCCGAACCCAATTGTGAGATTCACCAAACCCATTGATTGTTGTTGAGGCAACACTTTTACCAAATGGGATTACTGACAATCTCATCACACGGTCATGCACCTCCGTCCCAGATAATCGTCCAACCGACATATCTTTCTCTACTTTTCCTTTTTTAAAATTTTCTCTATTTCTTCGAAAAGGGTGATCTATCGGCAAGAAATGACGATGACAGTCAAACTAGAAGGGCTTCCGACTATGTGGTAGATTAAAAGACTTTGTATGCTCCAGACAATATGGACAACACATCTTCCCGTGTGTACTCCATCCAGATAACAAACCATAAGCAGGAAAATCACTAATAGTCCACATAATTGCTGCCCGAAGGTTAAAATTTGTTTTGGTCGAAACATCCCAAGTCTGTATTCCATCCTCCCACAATACATTCAACTCGTCTATAAAAGGTCTCAAGTAAACATCTAGATTCTTTCGAGGACTCTTGGGACCAAGAATCATGAGTGAAAGAAACAAGTATGGTTGTTTCATACACATCCAAGGAGACAAGTTGTATGAAGTCACTATCACAGGCCAGCAGAAGTACGGAACAGCTGAGTGGCCGAAAGGGTTGAAACCATCGGTTGACAATCCAAGTCTCACATTTCTTGGTTCTAATGCAAACCCCGGATGGGTTAAGTTGAATTCTTTCCAAGCCTTCACATCTGCAGGATGATTAAGTTCCCCACCTTTAGCTGGAGATCTCGCATGCCAAGTCATGTGTTCAGCTGTTCTTGAAAACATGTACAATCTTTGCAGCCGATGTGTAATTGAAAAATACCTTAAAATCTTAAAAGGTATATTTGTCTTTTTTGTAGTCACACCATCTTTATTAGGCTTAAGCCGATCATGACTGCACAACGTGCACTTTGTCTTCTGTTCATTTTTCTTATAAAATAACATGCAATCGTTCGGACATGCATCGATCTTCTGGTATCCAAGACCCAACTTCTTCACCATTTTCTTACAAAAGTAATAGTTATCGGGCAATTTTTCACCGTCAGGTAACATACTCTTAATGACCTTTAATAGCGACTCAAAACACGCATGACTCGTGTTGTAATCAGCCTTGATGTTAAGTAACGTCGTCACTGCAGACAATGTAGTTTGCTTTCAGCAACCAGGCCACAATCCCTCCCCTAATAACTTAAAGAACGATTTGACATCAGAATTCATAAGTTGATCTATGTCTTGTTCCCAATCAAAATTCGGCCCAGCAATATCATGAATCATGTCATTCATACGATGGGTACTGCTGTCAGCTGGATTATGTATCCGTGCATTGACACTCTCTCTTTTCTGTCCATGTGCCCACCAACATTCTTCGTAATTTTTCATGAACCCATTAACAAGTAAATGATAGGCGACTATATCTCTACCCGCATAATTGACAGTCTTACACTTCATACAAGGACATCTTATCTTGTTCTGAGCATTGACACATTCTTTCTGGCTATATGCGTAATCCAAAAACACTTGACAACTAGTTCTAAATTCAGCTGTAGCACCTATTTGCCCGCGTGACTTTCGTCGCCTCATCCAACTACGGTCTGAATATAAATCTATAATAGTATGGTACCTATTTTGACAAGATTTTTTGTATTCATTAAATCTACTTATTAAAAATGTATAGGTATAATGCATGTTTCCTACCTAAATACGTCTCCACTCTTATTACACCGGTCAGGCTTCTATCCCATTCTTGTATGTGAGTCCCACTAATGTCAACAACTTAAACAAATGCAAGCATTTGTTCTAAAGAAATTTTGACAGCATCTACCATCGGTCTCCAAGTAATACACGAAATAGACTATGATTTACACAATCTAAGTATGCACCCAGAGAACAATAGAAGATAAACAAACCTAATTTTTTTTAGAACAAACAGATAAATTTTTTTTTATATTATTTTTATATAGATTATCTTATTTTTATTTATTTTATAATATTATTTTGAATAATATTATATTATATTTCTTTATTTTATATTAATTTGAATGATATTATATTATATTATTTTAGTAATATATTATTTTTTATTATTTATCTTTATTATATTTTTTTGTATTATTTTATACTATATTATATTTATTTATATTATAATATTATTTTGTATAATTTTGAATGATATTATATTATATTATTTTTATATATATTATATTATTTTATATTAATTTGAATGCTATTATATTATATTATAGTATGTTTTTTATATTAATTTTCTCTATTATATTTGTTTGTATTATTTTATATTATATTATATTTATTTATTTCATAATATTATTTTGTATTATTTTAAATGATATTATATTATTTTTCTATATATTATATTATATTTTTTTTATTTTTTTTATAATATTATTTTGAATGATATTATATTTCTTTATTTTATATTAATTTGAATGATAATATATTATTTTTTTTTATATTATTTTGTATTATGTTTCTCCATTATATTTGTTTGTATTATTTTATATTATACTATATTTATTTATTCCATAATATTATTTTGTATAATTTTGAATTATATTATATTATATTATGTTTATATATTATATCATTTTATACTAATTTGAATGATATTATATTATATTATATTATATTATATTATGTTTATTATATTATTTTTCTTTATTATAATTATTTTTATTTATTTTATGTTATATTATATTTATTTATTTCATAATATTATTTTATTTATTTTGTAATATTATTTTATATTAATTTGAATGATATTATATTACATGATTTTGTATTATATTATATTTATTTATTTCATAATATTATTTTATTTATTTTGTAACATTATTTTATATTAATTTGAATGATATTATATTACATTATTTTGTATTATGAGGACAAATAGTAATGCATAATATTATCATATGAGGACAAATAATAATGCATAATATTTTTACAATTTTTAATAATGACAAAATGAGGACAAATACTAGTGCACAATATTATCACATGAATTATATTAGCTAAATTAAACATATTGCATATCGAAAAATGTATAAATATTATACGGTTTACCTTTTCCGGCAGAGATGGCGTTCGGCGAGGCGGTGGCGTCCGGCAGCGGCGGGCGGTTCCGGCAAGGGAAAGGGGGCGGCCGGCGAGGCTATCACGGTGGCGTCCTCTCTCTTCTCGATCTCTCTTCTTCCTTCTTTCTCCCTTTCTCTTTCTGTTTCTGGTTTCTTTTTCTTTCTCTTTCTTCTTCTGTGATTCCCGTGCGGTGGATATTAGGTCTGAACATAACAACGACTGCTTAACAGCGACCGCTTTCGGTCGCTATTTTTTTTAATGCGTTGGTACTTTTAGCGACCGCATATTCGGTCGCTAATATATTAGCGACCGCTTCAGCGACCGATATCGGTCGCTAATTATGGCACCAAAATTTTCGGGCTTTTTTGGTGGCATATTTGGTATATGCGACTGATAATTGCGGCTGTAAGCGGTCGCTATTAGTGTTAGCGACAACCTTCATAATCGGTCGCTGAAAGCGGTCGCTAAAACTTAGTATTAGTGACGGATTTTGCGGTCGCTGAAAATTTTGGTCGCTGATATACATTTTTCTTGTATTTTTTTGTAGTGTTTCTTTTATACATTTAATACAATAGTCAAAATTAGAGAAATATAGTGAATAAAAATTTCATCCTTTATAAGATGTTGCATTCTGTCTTTTGAAATATAGCCCAAATGTTAAAGCCATAATTTTGAAGAATTCTCTTTATCTAGTTTTCTCTTATTTCCACTTTTAGAGGTATTTTCTATCACATTCATTATTAACAAGGATTCAGCAAAGATATTATCCAAATTTAACTTATAGAGGTTTTTCTCTAAAGAGCCAGAACCAATAACATGAGAGTAATTATAAATAATTATTTTATTATCCCCAAACTTAAACGAAAATCCATTAACGTCAAGTTTAGATACAGAAATTAAATTTCGTGTCATACTAGAAACATAAAGAGTATCATATAAATACAAGATGAAATCACTCTCCAAAACTAAAAGGGAGAGTTCCTACAGCTTCAACTTGTGTAGACTCCTCATTGCCAACTTTAATGGTTCTTTCCCCCTTTTGGAGTGTCTTCTTTAAAAGAAATCCCTGCAATAAATTAGTAATGTGAACCATAGAACCAATGTCACGCCACTATGTAATAAAAGGAACGCCAATTAGAAAGAATTCATAAGTCACATAATTAAAGGACATACATTTCTTTTCAAGCTATTCTCTGAACTTAGGACAATCTTTCTGAATATGTCATTGCTTCTTACAAAAGTGACATTTAGGACTTGCCTCAGATTTGTTACTTGAATAATTTGCCTTATTTGGTTTGGTAAAAATTGGTTTATCCTTATTTTTAAAACCTTTGCCATTTTTATGAGCCTTCTTTTTATGGAATCCAGTGGTAATCAGATGAGAAACATTATGTGTTTCAACCTTAAGCCTTTCTTCCTCTGGTACGCATATGGCGATCAACTCGCTCATCTTCTACTTTTCTTTATGCGTGTTATAATTGATCTTAAATGGATCAAACTGTGCAGGAAGAGAACTCATAATGAAGTGAACGAGAAAACCCTCAAAAATCTCTATGTCCATACCCTTTAATTTAAAGGCAGTATCATTCATCATCATAATATGCTCGCGCACTCCACTAACCCCATCATACTTGCTAATAAGTATATTTTATATCTATTTATTAAGTATTTTTAGGCTTAATTAATTGTGAGTTTTTTAGTATTTTTAGTATTTTAGGTAATTTATTTAATTTTATTCATTTTTCTTATTTTTATTATTTTTAGTAATTTTATATTATTTTTATTTTTTTTTATTTTTGTTTTGTATGAAATTAATTACTTATGGCATTTCTATAAATTTCCTGGTAAGACAAGGATCCACCCAATGCGCGACGGCTAAGGAATGTTCAGCAGCTAACACCAAACGACGCCGTTTTGGCTGATGAAGAGTGAGGTCCGTGTAATGATCACAAATTCTATTAAGCATTGTAATTATATTTATTAAATAATTAGCAATGAATTAAAATTTTTGTACTAATTAATTATGCATTAAATAATTGAATGAATATACTTGTGTATGTGTGTATTTATTTAAAGTAATAAAATAAGGTGGATAATTAATTAAATTAAATCTAATTGGATTATGTTATAAGTCCAAATGAGGTATTAAACTAGGTCAAATTAATTAACCTAGTAGTCCATGTAATTAATTAAACCTTGGTCCATGTAATTAATTAAACTAGCCTAATGCTTGTTTTAATTAAATGTAGCATAAATTATTTAATGTTAGCCCAATGTGATAATTAAATTGAGCCCAACTAAATTAAATGGATGAGCCCAATAGAAAGTCAAAATTGGTCAAACAATATATATATATATATATATATATATATATAATTAAAGCATTAAAATTATAAAAAAAAAAAAAGGTGATTGAATCCCATTTTGGCCAGCAATCTAGGGGCCCCACAAGGGGGGTGGCTTGATTTTGCTTGGTTGCTTAATTCACACATAATTTCATAGTTGACCAACAACTCTAGTCAGTTAACTTGTTCATCACCTAGTCATTTAAGCAAATAGTAATCCTAATTAGCACTAAATTGACCAATGTTAGCAAATTAAGAAAATTAATGAAGGTTTACTAAAGTCCTATAAATAGGATGATCCATCAATGCTTTATGTTGGTTGGTCATTTGTAAGCATTCCTTGAAAGATAACGTGAGAGCATTTGAGAGAAATATAGTGAGAACTCTTGTAAGTGTGGAAAATATTGCTAGAGGTTGAGCTTGGTGGATGACACAAAACTTCACCACATACTTTGGAAGGAGAAGAATAAGAGCATCCAAGACCCTAAGATTCAAAAGTACTCCAAACCCTTTTTATTTCATTTTTGTAGTCTAGATATGATTTGAACGGTTAAAATATATTTTTAACTAATCAAAAGTTGTTTTGATGGTCTAGAAGACTTAAGCTACATTATATATGTATATTCATGATTTGATGTGTTTAAATCAGGTTTTGGTATGAGTGGTATGCATAAAAAAGAAAGAAAAACTTTTATTGAACTTTACCTGTAACACCTTATGTGTAGATGTGATAGTTAATGTGTAGTTTGAAATATACAAGTTGAAAAATGATTTTTATGGTTAGAAAGTTATATATGATAAATATATGATATATGTGGAGTCATAAAACATGATGGTCTAGCAAATAATGCTTGCAGCATCGTGTTTGAATCAATCGAATCAATGATTTATGAAACTAGTTTTTATTCTGTCTTTGTAAGCGATTTTATGCCTATTTACGTTTGGAATTTGGATTTATGATCTAAAGATAAATTGTAGAGGGGGAAATTATGATGAGAATAGACTCAAAAATCACCTCAAAATATTTTAAAATGAAGAAGTTATGACAATTTTAGTAAAGGAGAGTCGGACAGTCCTCAAGTTAGGGTTTCAGAATTTTTATATCACCGCCGCATCGGTCAAACATTCCGCCAGAGACGTGTTTTTGATGTCCGGGTCGGGTCGGTCCAGGTCAAGTTTTCTTTGAAAATTTAAGTTGAAATAAGTGTAAAATGAATATATTTGTATAATAAACCAATATATGGAGTTTATTGGTAACTAATTGATAACTAAATGTTTAAAATAAAGCCTAAGGTTAACACAAATACAAAGTTAACTATTGATATTGTTTGAAATAAAATATTATTAAGTGTTGAATAATATTATTATGTAATTAAAAGGTTGTTAAATGATTAATAACATTTGTGGATGATTTAGATATTATTACATGATTAATAATATTAGATAATAAATAAAATATTATTAAATGATTAATAATATTAGATAATGAATAAAATATTATTAAATAATTAATAATATTAATAAGGTAATAAAATATTATTAAATGATTAATAATATTAGATAGTAAATAAAATATTATTAAATGATTAATAATATTAGAAGGTTAATGAAATATTATTAGATGATTAATAATATTAGAAGGTTAATAAAATATTATTAAATAATTAATAATATTATAAGTCTAATAAAATATTATTAACTTGTTAATAATATTATATAAGAGTTTGAATTATATTAAAGAATTAATAGAGATATTATGTGATTGAAATATTATCAAGTGATAATATTTCCTAAGTGTTAATATACCCTTAATTATGTAATTACGTGATTAAGTGTTAGAGATGTAAGAGTTTTAAAGGTTATCATATAAATGTGTATATGATACTAATTTAAGATCAAACTGATTAATTATTAGGTCTATTCAAAGAGAATTAATTGAATTAGTTAGCAGTAGACTACGCACGAGACAAGTTTTCCTTAACCCTAACTTGTATTTATTGTTGCAAGTTTTATTCAACCTTATTTACATTGAGCAATTCAATTATTGTTGAGCAAGTACCTACTTCCGTAGATATTTGATAGAGCTTTAAGTGGGTTAATTATCTAAAATTATTTTACATCATTACTGTTATTGTATTCGCACATAGTGCTTTTGCAAATGTTTTAGTTCATTAATTTAAGAACTGTTTAAGAATATCTACGCTAATTGTTTTGGCTAGACAATGCATGTTTAAATTCATCAAATTGAATATTTTAAAAACTTATCCAAACCATTGGTTGGTGCAAATTCTTATAGTAAGACTGAGAATGAACAACTCTAAATAAAAGGGGATTTTATTTGTCGAAAAACCGAATTTGCGCAATATGTCTAAATGTTATGCATATACATAGGGTACAAGAGGCTAATCTCCTCGCGTACCCCATTTTTTGAGGTGTTAGATATATATGTCTGTTATACCTTAGTAGCAGTTCATGGTCCTTAAAGACCACTAAGCAATAAAGAGTCAATCAATTCTTATATCGAAAAATTGATTCTTGAGTTATTTCACAATTGTTATCTATTGTTAAAAACCCTGATGTTAATTTCTCTTTCATCATGATATATCTTATGTTATTGTTCTTAAACTTGTTGAGCCATTTAGTTGCTCATTCTTGCTATATCATGACTTAATTTCAGCTAAACCCGAAAGTTCTAGACAAGACAAAGGCAAGGAAAAAGTCAAAACTTAGATTATCTTAATGTATGCTAGTTAAATTACTTGTTATGTAATTTCTTTTATAAGTTTTTTGTATTCCCTTAAGATATGTAATGTTTATGTTAAGGTTAATCGACCTTGGAAATTGTAGCCTTTTTTATAAGGAACCTATTGTATTATTTCACGAAATTTAAATGCAATTTATGTATTTAATTGTTAGTAAGTATTTGTACAGTGGAAAATCAAACCCGAAGTTATGGAACCCGGATTTGGAGTCATCATAGGTTGGTATTAGAGCTGTAGGTTAGAAATGCTAGGATTACGAAACCTAGGATATAAACTTAGTACTAAACTCATATCGAGTGCGTTAGGAGATGAATTGAGGAGATTCATCATGTTGTGTATTTTTGGAGATGGATTGAGAAAATCCATCGAGCCGAGATGTACATGATAAAATATCATTTAATTTCATCAATAAATATATTTTATTGTTGTACTAATATGTGTTATTTTATGATATAGGATGACGGAGATTGGACAGTCGAGTCATACTATTGGGAAGTGTAGCATTTTTATAAGGAACCTATTGTATTATTCCGCGAAGTTTAAATATAATTTATGTATTTAATTGTTAGTAAGTATTTGTACAGTGGAGAACCAAACTCGATGTTATGGAACCCGGATTTGGGGTCGTTACAATCCGCGCCATTCACGGGCGGCTGGAAAATGAATGCTGAATACTACGTCATTTTGATGCAAGTGGCCATCAGTTTTATTAATACAAAGCGCGCCATGCGCGGGAGAAGTCTGACCCTATCAAAAGGGACGCAGAGGGGTTGTTTGTTTGACGCATTAATTGCTACAGATCAGATTATTCAAAATTTTGAGTTTTAATTTTATTCCAAATTGGATTTTAATTCTACATTAGCTTAGGATTATTATTTTACTTCTATAAATACATTATGAGAGCACATTAATAGAGGTTAGCAGATTATTAGATACAATTATGAGCTCTCTCTCTCAGGTTTATCATATATCTCTCAATTTTCTTATATATTATTATTATATTTGGCTAATTTTCTTATTCAGTTCTAGGGAATTTCAAACTCAATTACAATTAATAATTAAATCAATTCAGTAATATTATTTATTCTTCTTTATATGAAATTATTTGTGATAATATATTTTAAATTTCTTTTTTATATTAAATTTGGTTGGTTTGATTAAAGCTCATTAGATTGATCAAATTATTATCAATTGTTAGATTTAGGAATTATATTACGTGTAATTGATAGTGTTCCTAATCATTGGTAGTGAATAGTGATAGATGATTGTGGTCATGCTTTTGTTTATTGCTATGGTTATCATGATATAAGTTAAACAATCCAAGCTTATAAGATTGTTGCTTAGAATAATCTAATTTTCTTGTGATTAATGCTTCCATTATATTAAATTTAGAGAGCTTGTTCTAGGTTGTATAATAGTTAGAATATAATAAAGAGCTTGTTCTATTAGATTAAAAATAAGGTAATTTCAAGTAGTAGAGCTTATTATTGCTTAAGGTTATTAGTTTCATGCAAGAATATAAATATATTCTGATTGATTGATCTAATTAATTGTAAGAGTGAGATTTAACTGAAGAACTGGAATTTTTAATTTATTGGTCAATCTTATTAATTTATTTTTTGTTTATTTAGTTAATTATAGTTAATTCAAAAAATTTCTTATTTATTTATTGTTATTTAGAAATAGAAAATATTAGAATTTATTGATGCAATATCACTCTCTGTGGGTTCGACACTTACTTGCAATTATACTGCTTTTGTGATTAAAAATAATGATTAATTTTAGAGTGTTAACGATAACTTCCACCTGTTGGTGAGCATTTTCAAAATAAGGGCACTTGCATGAGTTTTAGAAAATCCTTTAAATTGTTCATCGACTGATGTTAAGTACTCTTTGACATTCTCAGAGTAAGGAATGACTCCTCGAATGACTATTGTGATAGAGTTTTTCATAATCATAAAGGACATGCAGTTGGATTGCTCCCACTTTTCATAAATAGTTTTTTGCTCATTTGAGCTTGTAGCTATAAGTGGAGCAGGAGGATCCACTCGTAATGCATAGTTCAAATCCATTACACCGAGAACAATTTTCACTTGCTTTTTCCAAAAAGTAAAATTAGTCCCATTCAAGGCTTCAATTCCAGAGATATATCTAGAAATAGTAGTAGGAGTCAATGTTGAAACATGATCAAGTTCATAAGTATACTTACAAAAAACTAAAAGAGATTCACAATGTACAACAATAATTAATAATTAATCATAATAAAAATTCAACTGTAGGGCAAGCAGTTAGCTATATAAAATCTATTTACGACACCCAAAATAGATTTACGACACAATGTACAACAATAATTAATAGTTAGTTGGTGCATAATTATCAATGTTTCATTGGTCCAATTAATAATACGCTAATAACATCCCCATAAAATAATGCACAACACATTTATCCACGCATTACCGTTGGATATAAATGAAATAAACATGTTACTTATGCAATTAAATTATATTTAATAAATTCTAATTCTAATTTTTTTCGTTAGATAAAATTAAAATCTACATCTATTAAATGTAATATTATTCAACTTTTTTTAATCTTTAATTGTTTCAATTAACAACCATCTGTTGGGTTAATTATTAATTTTAACAATAAAAGAGTCACGCATACATGTAAATTATTATGATCAAACTCAATTTTCTTTAAATAATATATTAATCAAGTTTGAAAATTAACATTATATATTTATAATTTACATGTAACAACTTAATAGCCATAATAATATATCACATCATGTTTTAAAATCTAAATTAAGATGCACAATTATGAACATGAATTAATTATAAAATATTTCATAAATTTTAACTGAAAAATATAATAACATAATATAAAATAATATTATATTATATCAACATAAAAAAAAACATATTACCAACTGATCCAAGTCCCACGTAAGCATAATAATAGGCGGGCATGTAAATGACAATGAATTGAGATCACATTACATGAGGAAGCAATGATTTTCTAAACAGTAGTCATGATACAAAGAACAATAGGCATGAATATTATATGGGTAGAATAACTAATGAATTCAATTTATATATTACTTTAGTGCATTCAAAAAGTAACATCCAAACATACTGAATACACGATTTTGAGATGATGCAGCAGGATACATTACTTCATATCATACCTTTAAAACTTAATAATAATTAATATTATCACATATATATTAAATTATGCATAATTGCAAATCACACTTGGAACTGCATTTGAGAATCATGAATTGCTTATCAGACATCGCAGAGTTCATTACGGTACATGAACGTGATATATTAATATTGTAACATTAATTAAATTTATTCTATTTGATAGCATAACTATGCTTTGATACCAAATGTCAAATAATTATCAATAGGATCGTGCTATTTTATAAAATAAATATAAATTAATTAATCATAACATTAAGTATTTACATGAATTGAGAAAAAATATCTCATATGTATCACGTCTCCGTTGCGTTTAAGAGTGAATGTCTTCAATTGCATCTCTCAATCTTAGGATGGGTATATGGGTGTGTCTAAAATTCTTGAGATGACAATTAAGACCAAACCCTAATTGTTTTATTTATAGAATAGTTAAAAGTCAAAATCGTCTATCATGATTATGAAACCCTAGGACCCATTATGTCAAATATTATCAGTAATATTATTTATGGGTCACATAATTACCAAGTACATAAATAAAGTAATTAAATTAATACAATATATAAACTCAATAAATACATAAATAATAGAGGCCACATTAAAAAATAAAATATTCTAACACTAATACCCTTAATCATGACAGCCATGGACCTGACCCGACCCACCATTGAAGCTTCTCTCCAACAACTCAAACCCCATTTGATCTTTTACGATTTTACCCACTGGTTACCATCTGTCATACGTTCTTTGGGCATTAAGGCCATTCGGTATATCATCTTATACTGTGTACCCATCGCTTACATATTGAAATCTCTCCAAAAAAAGCACTTAACAGAAGCTGATTTTATGGAACCTCCTAGTGAATTTCCTCCCGGTTCATCAATCAAGCTAAGTCCACATGAAGCTCGAGAACTAGTCAGATTTTATGGAAAAGAGTTCGGTAGAGGCATATCATTCCGAGAGCGAATATTAAAATCCAACAGTGACAGTGATGCCATCTGTATCAAAACGTGTCGAGAAATAGAAGGGCAATACTGTGAATATCTTGAAAAGCAATATGTAAACAAGCCTCTTCTTCTAGCCGGGCCGGTTATGTCTGAGCCAACAACTTCATCACTCGAACAACGATGGGCTGAGTGGCTAGACGAACCCAAGACGGTGATTTTCTGTGCATTTGGAAGTGAGTGGGACCTTAAAAAGGATCAGTTTCAAGAATTGGTTCGAGGGTTTGAGCTAACAGGTTTACCTTTTCTGGCTACCCTAAAACCGCCTATAGGAGCTGAGAATAGTGGTATCGAATCGGCATTACCGGAAGGGTTTGAAGAGAGAAATAAAGGAAGAGGTGTAGTCTATGGAGGATGGATTCAGCAACAACTAATTTTGGGACACCCTTCTGTGGGGTGTTTTGTGAGCCACTGTGGTTCAGGGTCTTTGTCAGAGGGTTTAGTGAGTGAATGCCAATTGGTGCTACTACCACACGTGGGTGATCATGTAATTAATGCAAGATTTATGGCCGGAGAATTAAAAGTGGGAGTGGAGATTGAGAAAGGAGAAGAAGATGGTTTATTCACTAAAGAGGGTGTCTGTAAGGCGGTACAATCAGTAATGGAGGTTGATAGTTTGGTTGGGAAAGAGAGGAAAGAAAATCATGCTAAATTAAGGGAAATCCTATTAAGCAAGGGGCTCGAGAATTCTTATATTGATGGTTTGGTAGAGAAGCCGCAAGAACTCGTCATCATGGAATGATTTTAGATTATTTGTCTATATATAAATGGGTTGTTCCATTTACAATTTATTAGTTATCGAGTTTGAATTTCCTTGCACTTTTCCATTTATGCTAGACTAAATAAATTACTATATTATTTATCCTCTATATTATTATTCATTTTTTGCTCAAAGGGAGTACCTAGCTAGGAATAATTTAGGGATTAGGATTTATCCATTATACTTATTTTTTAAATATTTTATTACACACTATCAACACAAATATTATTTTTAACTACAAAATTAGCGACACAGTTATTACGAAAAAATTTATTATCGCTAATTATTTGCAACGATATTTTACTATGGCACCTACTTTTATATTTGTGGCATTAAATTTATATTAAGAAATATAGAATTTATCATAATACAAATTAATCCCGATCACACGAAAAATTATTAGATGTTTTTAAAGTATCTATAACGTAATGTCTCATAACATTCATATGATATTTTATAACACTCATGTAAATATTTAAAGTGAATTATTTTATTTTAAATATTTATATAATATTACATAAATAATGTAAGACATTACGTGATAGGTATTTTAATAACAAATCCTATCACACAATACCAGTTCTGACAAAGCACATGCAAGAAGAGAACCGGTGCTCTTTTAACGGGACATTTTTGACAGCCACAACTCTACTTTGAATAACTGATTTTGGGGTCCAAATTTGCCCAGCTCGCAAAGAATATAGAAACCGACAGAGAGAGACTATTGTGCTAATCAAAAATCAACAAAAGAATGGGGCCAAAATTAAAGGGGTGTGGACCGTACATGTAAAGAAATAATACAAAATAATCAAGTATTGAATCGTATAAAAAATGCGTTTTGAATAATCCTATTTATTTGCCACAATCTTTCTGTATATGCATCTCTTTATCACTCTATCTGTTCAAGAGCGAAGAGCCTCTACCTCTAAATTTCAAGATAAAAGGTATGAACAGTACTTCTCCAATTCTTAAGAGTTTTTCTATTTAAATAAGAGATGCATTAGCTATATTATTATATGTATCAAGTTCTTTGTAATTAGGATTGTGATGTGATAAAGAATATCAGATATACATGCATGTGAGTACTCTCTGAGTACTCTCCTCCAGTGTCGGGGGGGGGGGGGGGGTTGATCCCGATAATTTTGACTTTCGAATTAAGTTTCAGAAAAAAAATTATTTCTTGACCCCTCAACTTTTATTTTTTGATCTTCTATTGTCGGCAGTTCGAAATTTCTTCTTTTTAGACGAAATAGATTTGGCCTTTTTTTTTAAACTTATTAAATGAAACGACGTCGTTTCATTTAGTAAATTTTTTGAGACATTTTTAAGTTATGCAGAGTCACAGAATACAATTGCCTCCTCTCAACCGTATAATCGAAAAAAAAAGTTCAAACGTTAATAAATAATTTTTTTTACTGACAAATTTTGACTTCCTATAATATGGTCCTGGTTCCGCCACCGCTCTCCTCCAAGACTTTTTTCATCATCATACAAATTGTGTAATAAAGTCAGCTTACGAGCGGCAAAATCTTTAATGTACCGGTGGAGAATATCACTACAAAAAAATGAACTTTCAAGACAAAGGAAAATGTCGCGAAAAGCTCTTAAAATGTCGCAAAGACTTTTGGCGACGGTTCTTGATTGCACCGATTTTACTGATTACACTTATTTTTAAAGGTAAAATAGTAATTAAAATAAAAACTAGCTAAAAAAAAGAAGTCAAACCAAATATAGCCTTAAGAAATTTTAATACAATAGGGCTCTAACTAGACTTGACGAAATTGGTCCAAGCCCTCGGGCTGGCCAGACCCACCTGCCAAAAAGTGGGCTTTAGACTGTCAAAATATAGCCCGTTAAAAGTTGGACCTTTTTGGCTCGGCACGCTAGTTAGTAGTTTTTTATTATTTTTTTTATTATTTATTATTATTGTTTGACATTGTTGACAAAAAAAATATTAATTTAAAAAATAAATCAAATAGAGAATTACGAAGAATATAAGAATAAATTTTAATATGTGATATTGAATAATATATATATATATATATATATATATATATATATATATATATATATATATATATATATTACTTTTAGTCTTTCTTTTACTCTCTTATCTTTAATATTGATATTATATACATTTATCAATTAATTAATCATAAGATTAATTATATTTTAATATATATGAGTACAAAATGTCTATAAAATTATTAATTGTTTTATTTTATTTACTAATAATATTAAATTATTATGTAAAAATTATGTATCATAATTGTAAATAATTAAAGCTAATTTTTATTTTAAATTATTTGTTATAGTTATAAATATATATTTAAAAAATTATATTAAAAAATTATAAAATAATAAAATGGCCCGTAAGCCAACGAGCCACAGGCTCACATTATCTCAACCAGTAAAAACTAGGTAGTTTTAGCCAAATTCGTCGACGACTTGGCCCGTTTGAATCGGTTCGGCCTGTTTGTCACTTCTGGCTCTAACCAAATAGACCGTTATCTCTCTTTCTTTTAAATTCTAACCCACCTTCATCCTCTTCGCCCATTCTTCACGCTAAATTTCATCTTCTCTCTTTCTTCTAACCCATTTTCATCATCTCTCTATTTCTAACCCATGACTTGTGGTGGCGGAAATGAGTGGGAGAACTTGGTCAGCGGCTATGGAGATACAGGCAACGATAATCAAAATTTTCTTTCTATTGCTCCCTGTTCTTTTTCCTTTCTCATCAGATTCTTGGTTCTATTACTTATGAAGGTGATGTGATTGTTGTTTGGGTGGGTTTGTACTTGTTGCTCGGGGCTATGGTGATGGTCATGGTGGATTTGGGGTATAAATTGGAGTTGGTAATTATATATTAGGATTAGGATTTGGGTTTCGAATTGGGGTATGAATTGAAATATTAGAAAGAATATGGGTTAAGATTGAAGGTTAAGAGTACGATTTTGATATATTAATTTTAGTTTAATTTGTTACTATGTAAATTAACGTTTTTGCCCTTTAAAAATTTGAAAAAAATAGTACTCCCAGTCACATTTAACCGGATAAAATTTCGAAATTTGTATTTTAAAACTTAGTCTTTAAAATATAATGTAAGGAGACACGTTTTAAAGTTTAGAGTGTGGCAATGCTTTAACATATAAATTTTAAAGTGTAAATTGTACTTTAGTCATAAATTTTAGAAAGTTAATAAAAAAAATTATACACAATTAATCAAACAAAATATTAATAATAGTATTTCTTAATTTATATGTATAACTTTAAAATGTCAATTACAAATGATTTAATGACCAAAAAAATCAACCAACTATATAAGTGTTATCAATTTAATTAAAATATTATTTTTTGAACAGATAAACCGTTGTAATCTTGAAAATTATTTCAGAAAACAAAAAAATCAAACCATGGTTAGCCTCTACTGAGGTGGATGCTAACATAGTTGTTGATGTGTAATTTTTAAAAAATATATATTAATTGACTGTTGATGTATAAATTTTTTTATAAAAAAATTAATTACTGTGCGATTACACAATAAAATATTTTTAAAATATTTTTTTTACTGAACAATTATTTATGTGTACTTTTTTAAAAATTACACAAGAATTTTTTTTTTAAAAATGTTAGTTTATAAGGCGGAAAAACGTTAGTTTGAAATTTATATTATCAATTTACAATTTAATAAATCTTGTGATGTCTATAAATAGAGAGCAATATAGGAATTATATTAACAAAAAAATTAAGACTTAATTTTTTTTGTCGAAATATGTTCACTTTTCTCAAAAATTTTACTAGAAAAAATTATCAAGTATATGACCTTTTTTTCCCCTCTTATAGAATTCGTAAACAAGGGAAATGGACCCACGCCCATTGCTTCTCTTTTTTTCTTTTTTTTTATTCATTTTGGAATTTACAAACACAGTGCTACAGTCCTAGAGTAAATATTTTTTTTTGTACCATTAAAATCATACTCCTTCCCTTTATTTAAAAAATGACACAAGTACAATTTGCAAATAATAAATTAAGAAAAGTAGTTTAAAGGAGAGAGTATAGTGAATGTTTCAAGTTTTTTTTTTCTTCCTGAAAAGCTATACTATTGTAAAAAATATTACTAATTGCAATTAAAAAAAATCATTGAGCGATTATTTCTATCTAATTCAATAATTTTTAAAAAAAATTACACAAAAATAATCATTCAATAAAAAAAATATTTTTTAAAATATTTTCTTGTGTAATCGCTTAGTAATTTAATATATATATTTTTTAAACTACACATCTGCAGCCACGTCAGTAATCATCTCAATAAAAGTTAACCATAATTTGATTTTTTAGTATTCTGAAAGAATTATCAAAAATACAATGTTTAATTTTTTTAAAAAAATAATACGTTGGTTAAATTGATAATATTTGTAAAATTAGTTGATTTCTTTTTTCATTAAGTCATTAAAAAGTGAGGGAGTATATATTTTGGAAGTGATCCATATCATTAGTATTGGTATCCGACTTTAACTCATGCACCAAACCATTGCTAACGCACAAACACTACTACTACGTACTTTAGATTTCGCTTTCATTCATGCAATATGTTACAGATCAAGATCCGCCTAGGATAAGAATGGAGGGTTAGGATTAAGTGTTCAGAATTATTTCTTGACCCCTCAACTTTTATTTTTTGATCTTCTATTGTCGGCTGTTCGAAATTTCTACCGCATGAATGAGGCATTATCTACCGCTGCAGAAGCTCTTCTAAATGGTTTTAGTGATGACATCTGGCCTTCAATAAGGAAACTTCTTCGGCGCAAGAGTGAATCAGTTGCGTCTGCGTTTTCTATTGCACTAACTGGGTTTGAAATGAATGAACAAGACAATGAGCTTATAGCAACAATTATAATATGGACCACTTTCTATGTTGTCTTACGAGTCGACCCCAAAGAAGACTATTTAGTGTGGGTGGAGTGGAATCATCCCAACATGCCTTATGAAAAAGTAGAGCTTTTGGTTTGTTGCATTTTAAAAACTATTTCACCTCTTGGGACTTGGGACAACGGGAGACCTTATGCACAGGCTGCCACAACAGAAGAACCAACTCTTGTTCGTTTACTTCATTATTATGCAAAGATGGTGTATAAAATCCATGGTCTCACTGTTGTACCTGATGAACTACACAAAGTGCAAATATTTCATGATCCGCCAATTGGTGTTAAAGGACAGAGAATTCTGTGGAACTTTACATTCCTCCTGTTTACTTGGAAACATGGGTTTGCGTTGACAGCATGTACGCATGCATCTGTGAAAGATAACTTTTGGACTAATGAGCAGCTGATGGTAGACTATGCCATAGATGGGCAACATACATTTAATACTCTTGGGCATGGAGTGGGAAAATGGTGTCAATATTGGTTTCTTAGGAATTTTTGGCAAGGAGAAGGTTGGATGTTTATAATGGAGCATGGAAATGATTTTCATGGGTTCAAATTGTCGAGCAAATTGCTACATTATAATTTCTGTTTTGTACTAATGGAAGATGGGCATGTGGAACTTTTAGACTTGGGTGAAGATGGGGAGTTCACCTTGCTAGAGCATTCTCATATTGTCCACTGTGTTTTGATTGCTTGGGTTCTTCAGTGTAATAATGTACCATGCATTGATGTCCTTGTCATATTGCTAGTATATGCATTTACTACAGAACTTTACTACAAACATTACAAGACTGCAGAATATGGAATGCTTCTACATGAATATGGAAAAGAGACTACTAAGGCATACGAAGTTGCGACTTTCAACAAAAAGACACCTATTTATTTCCCCTCTTGTCAAAAGCTTCATAATTTTCTGAAAATTGCAAAATCAGTTAATGATCTCGTTCTTGGAGAAAGATCCTTAGTATACAATGATAACCTGCTTTGCATGGGACAAGGTTATGGTATAACAAATGGAAGATGAATGCAGTGGCTTAAAATGGAATATTTCCACACGGCTGATGTTGGGGTAACAGAGCTAAGCGACTCCAAATGGCCGATAGTCATAAAGAGGCTTGGTTCATAGGGACTAAACTTCCTTGGGCTGATAGTGACTCAATTCTGCAAAACGGATAATGACTTGAGTTCCTGTGTCCATACAACACAAGTACTTATTGAGGAAATTCATCTAGTGAATGATTTTTGCAGAGGAGCTTACACACAACAATGTAACAAGCATTTTGCAGCAATGAAAGAGTTTGCTCAATTCCACCTTGAGGGCAAGGTGGATTTTAAAGGGGGGAGTATTGTTACAGATCAAGATCCGCCTAGGATAAGAATGGAGGGTTAGGATTAAGTGTTCATAATGAATGGCTTAGATGCATTCACATGTTATCTTATATTTCCTTTCCAGTTTAAATAGCTGAATGTGAGTCACTTAAAGGCATGAATGAACTTGATAATTTTGTCCAATCTCTCTCTAAAATCTTCTCTTCTCTCTCTTATCTCTGTTAAATTCTTAAAAGTCTAGCTGAAGACTATAATAGCAGCATCACAATATTGGCAAATATTAATCTTCTAACTTAAATTTTGCAGGTTTGAATTACATAAATATTTTGTATAGAATTGGGCTTCCCATAAGTCCCTCTGATCATGGATGGCAAGAGCCTGCACATAGCTATGTACCCATGGTTTGGATTTGGACATCTTATTCCATTTCTCCGTCTTGCCAACAAGCTTGCAGAGAGAGGCCATAAAATTTCCTTCTTTGTAACCGCCAAAACACTATACAAGTTGGAGCACCTCAATCTTCACCCACACCTCATCACCTTCATACCGATCATCCTTCCACACGTGGAAGGTCTCCCTCCCGGTGCAGAAACAACCGCCGATATACCTTTTCCACAACTACCTTTACTCATGATAGCCATGGACTTGACCCGACCCGCCATTGAAGCTTCTCTCCAAAAACTCAAACCCCATTTCATCTTGTACGACTTCACCCATTGGTTGCCATCAGTCACACGCCCTTTAGGTATTAAGGCCATATCTTTTTGGGTGGTAAGCTCGGCAGCTAGGGCCTACTTTTTATGGGTTGGAAGCAGTGATCTCCAAAGAAACCAATGGACAGCAGCTGATTTTATGAAACCACCTCCAGATTTTCCTCCTCATTCCTCAATCAAGCTCAGGGCATATGAAGCTCGAGAAATATCAAATTTTTATGGAAAAGAATTCGGTAGAAATATATGGTTTGGAAGGCGCCTATTTATCTCTTGCACAGACTGTGATGCCGTTTGTTTCAACACTTGTAGAGAAATTGAAGGGCCATACTGTGAATATACTGAAAAGCATTTGAACAAGCCTTTTCTACTAGCAGGGCCGGTTGTGCCGGAGGAGCCAACAGATTCAGCACTCCAAGAACGATGGGCGAACTGGCTGGATGGATTCGAACCCAAGACGGTGATTTTCTGTTCATATGGAAGTGTGTGTGTGCTTCAAAAGGATCAGTTTCAAGAACTGGTTTTAGGGTTTGAGCTAACAGGCCTACCTTTTCTGGCTGCCCTAAAACTGCCTATAGGAGCCGAGGGTAGTATCGAATCGGCCTTACCAGAAGGGTTTGAGGAGAGAAATAAGGGGAGAGGTATAGTTTACGGAGCATGGATTCAACAACAACTAATTCTGGGACACCCTTCTGTGGGGTGTTTTGTGAACCATTGTGGTTATGGGACTTTAGCAGAGGGTTTAATGAGTGAACCCCAATTGGTGCTGCTACCACATAAGGGTGATAATATTATTAATGCAAGATTAATGGGTGGAGACCTAAAAGTGGGAGTGGAGATTGAGAAAGGAGAAAAAGATAATTTGTTCGCTAGAGAGGGTGTATGCAAGGCTATACAATCAGTAATGGATTTTGACAGTAAGAATGGGAAAGAGGTGAGAGAAAACCATGCTAAATTCAGAGAAGTTCTATTAAACAAGGGGCTTCAGAATTCTTACATTGATGGTTTGGTAGAGAAGCTGCAAGGCCTTCTCATAGCTTCCTAGTTATTAATATCAAGCCCTAATTATATAAAGGGTTCTTTAGTTTTAATTTCCTTGTAATTGGCTGTTTGTGTGAACTATAAATAAATTGGCTGAATTATCTAGTCTTTCTTTTGTGCCAAATTTATATCACGTTGTACTACTATATATTCCGTCCGTTTTAAAAAAAAAAAACGAAAAGAAAAGTCTCATTAATTTGCAAAATGATTAAAATATAATTAGGCAGTTAACAGCTCTAAGCCCACGATAGCCAGCTAACTGCTCTCCAAGTACTGCTTATATATATATACGCAAAGAGTAGTACTACTAAAGTCGGGGGCGAAGCTAATGGGTTGTGGGTCAATTGACCTCATTGAGTTTTTTTTTTTTTTTTTTTTTAATATATGATATATTTTTAAAAAAATTATATGTAATATATAAATTAAATATACTGAAATTTTATAACTTTTATAGTATATTAGGTTAAATTAAAATTTTACAAATTTCTTAATCTAGAATTTAAGGAATCAAGTATTTATGAACAAATTGTTATCGCCTTTTATAGTATAATGGGCCAATAGGGAGTATAATATTACTATTGATTAAATTATATTTTAATCAATTACTCCCTTATTTCCAAAATTATATACATATTTCTAAGATGAAGATCTTTAAAATAAAATTTTACTATGACTTTTGACATATTCTTAATATTTGTTAAAAATTTAATAATATTGGTATGGTAATATTTGATCTACCTAGTATATAAATGATGTCATATTAAGAATTTAATGTGTTTTATAGTTTAAAGTTAGTTTATATATATATATATATATATATATACATATATATATATATATATATATATATATATATATATATGGTAACACATCTATAATAATCAGTTGTTGGGACACTGTTTCGGCAATCAATGCAGGAGCATTTTTGTTATGGAGCTCTCATCCTTCTTGCGGTAAACTAATTTTGGTTGTTCTTAGTAATTGGTTGTCATGAATAAATTTTCACACACACACACACACACACACACACACACATATATATATATATATATATATATATATATATATATATATATATATAACGTACTAAAAAATAAGATATATCTCTAATTTTTTTAAAAAAAATGACTACGTATATTCTATATACAACCCGAAAAATATGAAATTATTTAAAAAAAAATTGGCTCTGCTAAGCTATTTTTTACATAAGTCTAATTTTGACTTCACTGGGAACCGTGGCTGGCTTCGCCACTGAGTCTAAAATCAACTTTGAAACTTGTTTAGAAGTTGAACTACCAAATTTAAAGGTTTTTAGGACTATACATATATAAAGTAACAAATCAAGCAACATGAACCTGAATATATAAGAGGTAATAGATATGCAGGGACATATCCATAAATACAATGTCTTTTAAAGTAAATACATATGTTGCGATTGTTTAATTAATCTCAGTATTCTGTGTCAATTAAAGATCTCGGTAATAATAACAATATATTATCTTGCCAAGAATAAAATAGTAATAACAACACAGTGACACCAAAATTTAGTTAGAAAACCCCCCTCAAATGATATGTAATTAAGAGATAAAAATCACACGATAAACTCCGATTAATTCCACTAATTATGGAAATAAAAAAAATACAGTTCTCTCTCAAATATTAGACTAAAACTTGAGATACCACCAAATAGAGAAAATACAAGAAATCCTTTCTGGGATGAAAAAATTGTACCCAAACGAAGTCACAAGACGTATTTAACGACTCTCTATTTCTTCGATATCAACCGGATCTCTCAGAGCAACAGTAGAGAATTTCTCGCATTAAACTCTTTCGCTGAAAACTCTCTTTCTGTTGAGCTTTTCTTTCTGCTCTTCCGATCTCACCTTGAATGGTGGCGGGGGCGGCCCCACAGTGGGGGCGGTGGGGTGGCCAACTCCAGGGCTTTCTCTTAAAAAATCTCTATACATATATAGGGATGTTCAATGTAAGTTTAAAAACTATAAAGTTTATAATATAATTTTCGCGAAAATACAGGCTTCTTAATATAATATTTTGTCTCTCTTTTAATACATCCGGGCCCCGCTATGCGCTGTGTGTTATTAAATGCTTATAGCCTATTTACATTTCTCCTCTGTAGTGTACATATCTATTTTGGCTATTAAATCATCATTTGAAATTTAAAAATTCAAAATTAATACAAATATATATATAATTTTAAAGATAATAGATATGGTAAATAAGAGTATTATTACATATTTGTACTCAACTTAATTAAATTTGTATTGGTTTTAATTTAAAATTGTATATATAACTTAAAAATTAAATGTATCATAAATTTTAGAATGAATGCATATTTAATACATATAGCAATCTCTCTAAGTTCATTTCTGATTCAATCTATTCAATTCCAATTCTCATTTCTTAGCTTTAAAACTATCGAATGCATATATATATGTTAAGCTATTATTATATTTACACCTATATTATTTATACCAACTGTAATGTTCATTCTTTTGCTTTGGTATCTGTTAATTTTTTGTGAGAGTTCATACTTCACAACAATACTTTGCTTGAGTTATTACTTGATATTTTATAATTCAATTGTAGTTATTTGATGATATGTTAAATATTTTTATTAATTCAAGCATGGATAGATTTGTGTATTATCATTGTATTATTTTGTCGTTATAATTATATAAAGAATTTTGTATTTATTTTTTAAAATTTATGATTCGCTCCCAGAGCCCACTAAATGGTGGATACATTACTCCACTATGATACCCACCCACTATTTATGGTAGAGATTCAAGGGACAATGTATTCAATTGCACATCTTGAATCTTGGAACTATTGCAGCATTCTTTGAATATCGGGTCTCCTGTTGCTGAAATGCAACTGAACATCGAGTCTCCTATTGCTGAAAGCATGAAATTGCTGGACAACATAAATTACAAATATTGTCTTCTTTGTATTACCTTTCTCTCCTCTCCTCTCATGGGTGAGGATATGTCAGTACCATGGGATGGTATTTGGCTAACAAGATAATGGTACATTACAAGCCGACGGTTGTCTTTATCTCAAATATGGAGTTGTTTTCATGCATTTCCATTACTCAGGTGAAGTTTCGTTAGATGGAATGAAAGGTGGAAAGAAATATTCATTCCGTTTAATTATATTATTTTTATGTTTAGTATGTTAATTTTGGTGATAATGTCTATTTTTCTATATACTTGAATGAGCATTCTTTAGGGTTTAAGAAATGAGGATTCTAGTGAGTTAAAAAATGAAAAAAAAAAAGAAAAAAAAGAGGCCAAGACAAAAATGCCTTTATACATACAGAACAAATCACATGCATGCTCTTTAAGTTACATTACCCCTTAAATTACATACATATTTAAACCCCACCCGGCCTCACTTGTGTCTCTACAAAAAAAAAAAAAAAACTTGTTCAACTCCAAAATACAAAAAACCACTTATTTCTCTCTCCTCACATCTGAAAACTTATTCCTCTCCAAAAAAAAAGACACGTCATTTGTTTCTCTCTCTTCACATCTGAAACAAAACACACCATTTGAACCTAGTATCTGAAACAAAACAAAACAAAAAAAAAAAAAACAAACAAAGCCAGATCTGGGCATCTCGTCTTCGCGATCTGACGGACTTCGATTGGGTAAGAATAAATTAAGTTTCAAAAAGGATGAAAATTTTTGATTAGGTAAATATTGATTGTTTGCACTTTGTTTGAACATATGAGAATTTTGGAATGCATTGATCTTACTTATATGAATAATGAGCACAATCATTAATGATAATATTATTGTTCAATTCAGAGAGTTTGGTTTGCATTCTTCAGTAACCTCTAATTGGGTAAGAATTAATTAAGTTTCAGAAAAAATTTGTCTTTTGATTGGGTAAATCTTGGCTTCTTCTTTTTTTATGTTGATTTCAAATTGTTAAAATGGAAGTGTGAGTATTGGTGGAATTTAATGAAAATACTCACGCTTCTATTTTAATTGTGCTAAAATGTAAGTATTGCTGTATTTTGTGCATTTGGGTGATTATTACAAGCCTAAAATACTCGCACTTTCATTTTAACAATTTGAAATCAACATTAAAAAAAAAAAGCCAAGATTTACCCAATTAAAAGATGAAATCTTTTCTGAAACCTAATTAATTCTTACCCAATCAGAGGTTGCTGAATAATGTAAACCAAACTCTCTGAATTGAAAAATAACATTATTATCGGTGACTGTTCTCATTATTCATATAAGTGAAATCAGTGCATTCCAAAATTTTCATATGTTAAAACAAAATGCAAATAGCAAAGATTTACCCAATCAAAAAAATTCATCCTTTCTGAAACCTAATTTATTCTTACCCAATCGAAGTCTGTCAAATCGCAAAGATGGGATACCCAGATATGACTTTGTTTTTTTTGTTTTTTTGGTTTCAAATACTATGTTTAAATGGCGTGTTTTGTTTCAGATGTGAGGAGACAGAAACAAATGGCGTGTTTTCTTGTTTGGAGAGGAATAAGTTTTCATGTGTGAGGATCGGAGAGAGAAATAAGTGGCATGTTTTTTTTTTTTTTTGAGTTGAATAAGTTTTTTTTGGAGAGGCACAAGTGGGCCCGAGTGGGGTTTAAATATGTATGTAATTTAAGGGGTAATGTAACTTAAAAGGTATGCATGTGATCTGTTATATATATATATACTAGTAATTGTCCGTGCCTGAAGGCACGGAGTAACAAAAAATACTATATTACATAAAGACTATTTACAACGTAAAATAACTTACAATCAGACATAACAATTATCGTAATTTATCATACAAAATATCAAGCTAGTCGCTACTAATTTCAACAAATTTCGGCAGAGTTTTCTTTAAAAATAAATATCTAGAAAAATCTAAACATGTATACAAAATTTACAATCATCAATACATATCCAAACCACCAAAACAATTGTAGGGGGGGGGGGGGATCACAACTAAAATCCACATCTCACACACACAAAAAGGGACATGTAAAATAGGAGTTCGTAATCCTATCATACATTGAATTACTGAAAGGAATTTTTTAACTTAATAGACTAATATAAGCCAAAGTAGATGTTTCCAGGTTGACTATACAAAGACATTAAGCATACTGAAGAGTTCAATAATACATAACCTTTTCCTCTAAATGAACTCCAAGTCTTTTGTAAACCTTTTCATATCCCTTGCGGCTTATTTCACAAATTTGTTCCCAGCAGAGTCAGACAAAAAGGACAGAAACAGTGCAAGCTCTTTCATGTAGGAAGGGATTTTATCATTAAAAGAAGTCCATGTCAAATCAGTCAAATGTCTATGGTTCTGAAGCTATTCACCTGGAAACTAACCACCGCCTGTTGGGCTCTCTCCTTGAAAGCAGGATCGCTGTCAAATCTCTGCTTTGAGGCTTTATAGAATGCCTAGCAAAATACTTTTCAAGTTAAGACAATAATATCGATTCACATAAAAAATTTCTAATGATAAAAAAGCAGAGCAATTCAAACTATTTTTTCCTTATAAGTGCACCAAAATGTATCACTAACAAACACCAAAAGACATCTTTATGTAAATAAAAAAATAACCATAATATCCATGCGTCTACCAAATTACCAATTCAAGTTTGGAAGGCCAAATGATACAAAATACTGATGGGATAGAGCCTCTCTACAAGTTACTAATATCCATGCGTCTACAAACCACCAACATTAATATGGAATATACTTTTTTTGGCATGAGGTTAATGATGACAAAGAAAACGATAACTGTATTTTAGGGTGCTAGTTGTTATTATCCCCTTTTTAAATGAGAAAAGGAGAACATGTAATCCGAAAACATTAGCAAGACTCACCTCGAGATCACCGATGGCTTAATGATTAGCATTTTCCCAGTCTGGAAACTTTTCAAATAGGAATTCAATTAACATACCAAACTGCAAAACATGTACAACATCTTTAGGCTATATAACATAGTGGGGGGTACCGCAACAAGAAGATTATCTTTCTAGAACGTACCAAACCACATAAATCTCTCAAATTTATGTTTAGAGTTTCTAAATGGTGAATTACCAACAAAAAGTAAAGGACACAGAGAGTTTAAAAGGGTGCTTCTCTTGAATTCAAAGATTAATGCCCTTAAATTTTATACTTGAAGAACTAAGACAGTAAAAATTGTTTTGTCAAACCAGTACACCAGTTAATGGACATCCCAAATACAGGTTAAAGAAGGGTAAGAAAGAACTTCAAGTCATACTTATTCTTAAGAAATAAATAAGAGATACAAACTAAGGCACAGTTAGTTAACTCTTAAGAAGATTATGGGGAAAATGTCAGATGTACCTGTGTGCCCCAATCACCAACATGATTTCTTCGAAGTACTTCGACATTTGAAAACTCAAGCATACGGGCTAGAGTATCTCCTATTATAGTAGATCTTAGATGACCAACATGCATTTCTTTTGCTATGTTAGGTGAGGAAAAGTCAACCACTGCCCTTCAAACAGGAAGCTTTGGTGCCATTGTTCCAATACCATCCATTAGCATCTTGTGGATGCTCTGCAGCAGCAATAATAAACCATGCAGTAAGAAAAGATGTTTGCATTAGTTAAAATAAATCAGTATAAATTACAAGAGAAAAGTATATTCACAAAGCCAGGTCCAGCTATACTGCATGACTCTACCATTTCTGATGCAGGAAGAATGTTCTTAAGAGCCTACAGATTAGATCATTATTATTAATCAAAAATGTGTATAGTTCAAATCTCTGAAATAAAAATACTCTTAATAATTTAATAAGTTCAACAACCAGCAGTTTAGAGAAAGAAGAAAGCATGAACTCAAACCATGTCAACTTTCTCCTTAATTCTTGAACTGACTACGTCAGTTCAAGGGGATATCGAAAAACCATATGGGTTTCGATGCAGCACAATAAATAAGCGTTCAAAAATTACAAGCATAAGTAGAATATTTGTTCAGTTTTAATTTTTTAGAATACAAGAAAAAGAAGAGACTCAGATAATTGCTCACAACAATTCACTATAGAACATTGTCCCTTTATGGTATTCTAGTTAACTAAAAATTCAAATTGATATTAACTAAAAATTCAAATTGATATACTTCCTTCTATCTATGGGATTGTTATTCTTTTTTTATAAAGCCATTGATACCATACAGCTTATCTTAGCCTTCTTTTAGCCAGTAGTGTTGTGGATGGTAGTAAAGAGAGTATTTAACACAATTTCTGAGCAATGTGGATTTCTCCATTGCTATAGGATCTCAAACAATTGCCAAAAAAAAATGTGGGTAACACACACCCCAGAACAGTGGTAAGATAAAAAATTATATCTATTCAAGAATTTCGAGAAAATATAGACTCTGATATTACTTCTACAAGCATTTTCCAGATATTAAAACCTTGAATGGTAGAATTTTCCCTAACAAGCGTTTAGCAATTAGCAGCTAATGTGTAAAGGGGAAATCAATTGAATACAAAAAACAAAGAAATCAACACAATAGCCATAAAGAATAAACTTGGACTTTATAATAGTGATGCACGTCCAACAAAAAATAAGATATTAGTGATGCACCATTTGCTTACATGAATATAATAAGCCAACATAAAAATATGGAAATGAAGGCTAGAGATACACAACAAGTATAATAGTGATGCACGTCCAACAAATATTTTTAACATTGAAATAAGGTAGTAACCGGTTGTAGAATGGTAACTGTAATAGGACTTACTGCTTTTTAAGAGCAACATATGAATTTAACTCCTTCACCTGCAAACAAACAGCAGAAATAGAAGTAGTGATGCAATGATTTACAGCATAACTATACATTTATAATTAAAGTTACACCATTAATTGCTTTTTTCCATTCAGCATCTTGTTCCATATCCTTCACTTCCCTATCGAACTCTTTGATAAGCCTGCCAATAATGAAAAATGAATTGCATTTAAAGTTTTATTAAAAACAAAGAAATAGAATACCCATACTTGGGGGTTTATGATTAGCAATTGAAAGAAAAGTTTTGAGCCCCTCAATCGTAGTAGGCAACAAAAACTCTGGCAAGCTCAGTCAACTCAATCACTGTGTCACTCGCCACCACGGACTCAACCAACTCGGGATATAACTTGGTCATCTTGAACCCAATAGACGACCCAATAGACGCCCCATAGCTCAGCCCAACCACCGTGCAGCTCTTAACCCCCAACTTTCCCAATCCCGCCACCACAAACTCCGCCTGAAACGTCGTTGACCGCCCCGGCTTATCCGTGGTGGAGCCGCCGAAGAAGAGGAGGTCCGGCACGTACACGGCGCCAAGGCTAGTAGTTGAGAAAGCCATGAGAAAATACCATCTGCAGCAAAATCGTGAAGGAAAACTACAGCGGGCTTGGTTTGGGCTTTGGAGAGAGAAGACGATGGCAGACGGTAGAAAAGAAATGGAATGGAACGGATAAGGGGGAAAGAGAGAATCTGTTTGAGCTCTGGTCTAGGAGAGGAGGTTATTGATTTCAAATTTCAAACAAATCAGAAGCAGAGAGATAGAGAAGATGGGGAAACAAAAGTTAATCTCAGCCGTTCTTTGTTGAAGCCATTAGTAATTTGAGGCCATTGGATGAATCCGCTCTGTTTTATATATATATATATATATATATATATATATATATATATATATATATATATATATATATATATATATATAATACTCTCTCCGTTTTAATTTATAAGATTATTATTGATTTTTTAAAAATTAATTTAAAAAAAATTTAAATGCAAAATTGATATAGAATTATTTAAAATTACAAATCAATAAATCTTCTAATTAGTAATATTTTTTAAATAGTTTAAAATATTAATCATTGTATTAATTAAACTTAAGTGAATTTATATCAATTTGAGTTTGAAAGTATCTCAAATTGACTTTTAAAAAATCAATAATGATCTTATAAATTGAAACGAAAAAAATACTCTCTCTCTCTCTCTCTCTCTCTCTCTCTCTCTATATATATATATATATATATATATATATATATATATATAACACTTTAAGTAACATACTAAACATATAAATAAAATATTAAATCCTCATTTTATTATAATCAAATTTCAATTTCGACTGTCATTTTATTCTGTCCTAAAATAATTTCATCCAACTAAACCTGCCGTTAGTATTATATATAATAATTAGCGGTTGTTCCTACTAGAAAGTAGTCGTCTCTTTTTTGCTCGTAAGATATTGCCGCCTTCTTTGTCTCCTTGTATATCAAATGAATAAGAGCCTAAGTTGTATGTCTAGTCGTATTCTGCTTTTTGTCATCTTTTTTCTTGGATAGGATGGTTCTAAAATATATATAAGAACAATGGCAACTTTGAAAAAAGACAAATTAAGATCAATAGCTATAAAACGTAAAATTAAAGTATGTGTATGACAAGTTTTGCTATGTCAATCTTCCCATGATACTCTATCCTTTACAATGTGTCAATTCCCGGTTTTGACCCTTGAAGGTGTGAATGTTTCTGCAGTCATGTCAATCTTCCCAAGTTAAATTAAAGTGCAAAGAAAAAGAAAATGACTGCGCTAATATATTTGTTTTTGGTTGGTAATCCATTTTTAAATTGTAGTAGGAGTATATTTAATGGTGCTTAGTCCAAGCATTATAATAAAATAGGACAAAGAAGAAAAAAGAACAGTTATTCAGTGAATAATGAAACCCAGGAATTTCTTGCTTTACTAGAACTCCGAGATATGCATTGCCTAAAATGCATGAACATAGATCATAGACGCTCCCTTTTAAATTATACGATCGTTATTAATATTTAAAAATTAATTTAATATATTTTTAAATTTAAAATTAAAATAAATAAATCTTACAATGAATAATACTTTTAAAATAATTTATAATATTTATTATTATATTAACAAAAATTAATAAAATTCAAATCAATTATAAATTTAAAAATATTTTTAATTAATTTTAAAAAATTAATAACGAACGTATATTTTAAAATAGAGAGGGAGTAATATATTATATCATGCATTAATTGCTATATACTGCATGTGACTATATATACACCATTATCAACTGATTATGATATAATTACTGACACAGGTGCACCGCCAAATATATTTAAACCAAAAGAAATTGCAATACACTTTATCTTATTCCCTACAAATCGATGTTGTTTCTTTCTTTATTGTTCACTTAGTTAATATGTTATTAATATAATTAAATTGTTATATCCATACTAGGCCTAATCTTGTAAGCAATTGATTAAAATTGCCTGCTGATTCCCGGAAAGAGGTTTACATTAGTTTCATGTCTTCAATCTCAGTTGCTCATTTCGACAGACATGATGGTGAAACTATCGACAGAAACATACATTTATGCAGTATAAACCAGAGCAAGAATTCATAGAGCAATAATAGTATAAATAATAAGGACCGGGTTTACATAAATTCAAAATGGTCAAACAAACATTTATGGATAATGTAAAACCACTAGTAATGCTACGACATACTTCATGTAAAAATGTGAATTTTATTAGTATCACTACTCCATGTCATAACAAAACTCAACTCAACAAGATCTTTTATTTCAAAATAACAATTTAGAGAGATGATATTTTCACAAGGAAAATTAATTATTCCATAATAGCTCACTCACATAAAGGTCAACCCTACTTACTATTCATATGGGTGAGACCTTGCTGAATTATCAATTTTTCTTGTAAAAATATCAATTCTCACAATTTACGGCTGAAGTTTTTAGGTACTAATGGTGTTGAGAGTCGGGTCCACCAGGGCTGGACCTCTGGGGGTTGTACTGGCCCTTGTTTACTTCCATAGCACTAGCGAACATTACTTGAAATGGACCAGTTAGGTTCTTTGTGCGGGTGGAAGGACTAAGAGGGCGACCCTCAGACCATAAAACCAAAATCAAGAGCATTATCAGGCATACCTTAAATCTCAAATTAGCCATATTTCTGGTATGGTTTCTAAGGATTCTTGGCCTGCAGGTTGATTAATTAAAGCTGGAAGTTCTGCTATTTATAGGGGGCTAAATTCTAGTACTGTATATGAAAGTGGCTGATACGGGTCGTCGAGTTACACAATCTTATGCTTGGTTTATTCGTCCCCTTGTTGCTTTTTTCTTATTCTAACAAGTAACAACATCATTTTGATGAACATATATAAGAAAACAGAACTAGCCAATTTAGAACAATCTGTATGGTCGTGCTTACTAGGTCTAAGTTGTCTGCAGTGATACATGGGATTGACCAATTTAGAACAATATGTAATATAATATGCTTGTGCTTACTAGATGTAATTTGTCAGCAGAGATACATGGACCTAGTCGAATCAAAAATCTCTCTTTTGATATGCTATAAATCTTTACTTTGATTTATAGCCTGATATGTCAGAAAGCTAAAAGGCGACCTCCCAATCGAAGAGTTTCCTCACCTATTGCTTATGATGCTTTAATTGGCCACACCTATTTTGGCTTCTTTTATCAACTCCTACCACCACTTGATGTCTCCCACTCTTCCTTATACTGCCAAGTTCTCTTGTTATGTAGTAGTTTCTCTTTCTATCTTCCGTACAAAGAAGACCCTTTTCTATTAACTTTATGTTCTTCCCAATATTTTCAGTTGATATCTTAGGAAGAACCCACTCAATAAAATGGCCAACCAGAGTGTCGCCTAATACGCATTAAGTAGCTAAATCTAAGCTCTAACTCTCATAAAAAAACATGGTTCGATAGTAGGAATTGAAACTGGAACTAATGATAAAATCCAAGGTCAGCCGCTGAAAGCTGTCCAATTGATTTTGATTTTGTTTAGAGATTCATGGCGATCTAGGATAACGTCAGTCCATTATAATTGCTTTGTACTACTTACTATCGATTGATAAGCAAGGAATGCAGCACCATAACTAAAGACTGAGATTATCATTGTTCAAAATAATCAACTAGATGGTGGTGAAAAGCTTAATTGAGCATAACACTAACTTGAGGTGAAATTTCTGCAACCAAATTTCAGGTATACCAAATCTCCTGGAACATGCATGGAAGTCGCCAGGGTCGACTTAAACAAGCTCAACTGGCTTTCTTCAAGCTTGATTTAAATGGGTCAACGCTCATTCCTACCACATAAACCAAAATCAACCTCTTGATAGTAGAAATTCAGCAATCCTACCTCAAAGTTTCTAATAGTATTATATATTCCATTACTTTATGGTGGAGGTAAATAGTAACAGCTCAAAGGTATCTCTGATACCAACTCAAGGTAATGCCAAAGATACGAATAAAAAATTAATAGAATTGATAATACAGCTCATGATTCCAGCAAGCGAAAGCAAATCAAACTTGGCCAAAGTGATCAGGCCAGAGATGCTAAATGAATGAGATTGTTAACAAGAGCAAACTCTTGATATTTTCATGCTACCTAAATCAACTATTGTATCAGGATCAGGTTGTCCAAAGCACCTTATGTTTGAGCTTCTTTACAGTGCCTAAAAGCAACTTACAAAAGACAATTCTTGAAGGGTCAAATGTGATTCTGTTTCTAGCTAAATTCCGAGTAGCTGCCATCAGAATCATCAAATGTTACAAGAAATCATACATGAGAAGTAGTATATGGCATCCGATTTCTATAAAAATATTAAAGCATGCCCTCAGCATACATATAAGTTGAACATGGTAATCAATTCACAAATCAGAGAGCAATGCATAAGCAGGTTATAACAGAAACTGAATTTAACTGTTTTTATTCTAAAACATAAAACGCAGACGGAACTATCATTTTTTTTCATTTTTATATTGCGGACATGTTTCGCACATATATTCAAGTAACAATTTCTAACATGGTCAACAGGAGAATGAGATCAACACTCCGTCTAGATTGTCATAGATCTAGATGGATTCAGTACGAGTTTGTATCAACTATTGAGGGGATAATCTGGCTCATGCATTGGCTTACATGGACTCTATGATACTAAAACAGGACCAACGAACAAGCAAAATCTGGCAAGTGGTAGCATTAAAGGGACTAAGCATCATGATGTTTAGTTAGGTCTGTTACTTGAAAGTGCGAGAAGGGAGACAAGCCCCTTTCTGGCCCAGATAGAGCAGGAAATACAACAAAAAGCGTACCTGAATTTGAAAAGCATGACATATGATTAAAAAGAAAGTAAACGGACACTGGAAATTCTCAGAAATTCATAAATAAAGTACAAAATTACAAATGGAAACCTGCTATTCTGGTGCATGAGAGGGAGGGATAGAAAGAATAGAAGGTACCTTTTACAACAAACTTCTTTTAGCTGATAATGTTCTAGTGTGAAGTGTATTTGGACATCAATGAGGCAGCAAACTTCTGGATCATGCAGATGTATCCAAATGTGAAGGAACAATAGGATTTAATTGTGTCTCACAAATTGAATCAAATAAAAAGAAAACGTAGCAAAAAAACAAATAAAATATGACAGTTGAAAGGATATCTTCTCCTCATAGATGGGGTGGTTCAGCATCAGCAGGTTATTGTTGTTCACAACAGCTCGAACTAAAATTTCCTTTGCCTCTTCATGTTTCTTTTTCAGCATGTTGCAAATCTGCAGAAACAATAGCACTCTTACCATCATGTCCAATGTTTTAAATTTGATTCCTAATGTCTGGAACTTACAAAAAAACATGGACTAATGTTTCCAAAACAAGACAACTTGTTCACTAAATTATGCAGAAGCGATTCAGAGGAAGACGCATGGCATGAGATAGGTGGAGGAAAAATCTCCAATACATTGCTAGTTTCATAGAAAACTGGGAGATAGGACACCCTCTGTACCCATAACATTCCCAAGCCCGAGGAAGGAAACACCTCAAGACTCAAGCCCAGGTGTATACCATCTAGATGCTCATGATTACAGAGTTAAGTCATTACATTTAAATCCTCTAAATGATGCTCATTAAGAAAAAGAAAGAATGCTCATTTTAACCCAGCTTTTTAAGTTAGATTTGGTTCCTAATCAAAAAATGGATAAGATACTTTTGACTCAGAAAAATCTGCAATACAAAGATACCTTTGATGTTCACTGATTTCAAGGCGGAGATGTTAATTAAAAAGCTTGGAGGAGAATAATTCTCAACACTATAAACACAATTAAGAAGTTACAGACTTTGGTGCAACTCAGTTGATTTGTAGTTAAAATTATAAAGAATAAATGAAAATTGCCAATTATGTTGATAAAGGGTATCTATCCTTACATCTTCAAGCTCCTTTGCACATGCCTCAGCTTTCTCGACAGTGGTATTGTTCTCCATTGTTAAAGGAGTTTCCAGTTCGTTCATATTTACTTCTTGTAGAGTATGAAGTTTAGGGCTTCGGTGATTGTTGAAAACATTCTCCTCAGTACCATCAGCCAGATTCTCATTGTTGCAGATCTAGAAATAGGAAATTGTTACTAGAAAAATGATTCTCTTGCTACAGACTTCAGACTTCTGCGTATTTATTAAATTAATAGGCAACATCTGACATGTCTTATATAAATGATTCTACAAGCTATGTGTTAAGGCACCTGTTTATCAACAATTATTTGTGAGGAATCTCTCGAATTTCTGCATATTTCAAGGTAAACATTTGTAAGAGTAGGAATAATCTGGAACTACAAAGTTTCCAAATATTAGATCTAATGATATGATGGAACCTGCTTTCCCCAGGCGACTGTGAGAGAAGTTTCATTGGTTTCAACGTTAGCAAACCTGCACTGGCCTCCTGCATTTTAGTATATATATTGATTACTTAGACAAAGTACTTTTCAAATGAACGACTATTCTCTCTGTTTTAAATTTTAACCAATGTTATTCTTGCACCGTTGTTAAAAACATCTTCAACCAGGATTTTATTTTTATTTATTTATTTATTTTATTTTTAATATATAAATGATTCTACGAGCTGTATGTGTTAAGGCACCTGTTTATCAACAATTATTTGTGATGATTCTCTTGAATTTCTGCATTTTTCAAGGAAAACATTTGTAAGAGTAGGAATAATCTGGAACTACAAGGTTTCCAAATATAGATCTAATGATATGATGGAACCTGCTTTCCCCAGGCGACTGTGAGAGACGTTTCATTGGTTTCAACGTTAGCAAACCTGCACTGGCCTCCTGCATTTTAGGATATATATTGATTACTTAGACAAAGTACTTTTCAAATGAACAAATATTCTCTCTGTTTTAAATTATAACCAATGTTATTCTTGCACCGTTGTCAAAAACATCTTCAACCAGGATTTTGTTTTTATTTATTTATTTTATTTTTGTGTTTTTTTTGGGGGGAGGTGGGGTTTGATGAGGAGGTAGGGGGAGGGAGGGGGATTTGGTTTTGAAAGGAGAAGAGAACCTCAAGCAATTTCCGCTTTAGTGTTGGGCTCGATGATGTTTGTTTCTTTGTATCTGCAGCATGTGCCATCCTCGATTCTGTGTTTCCTTTTAAGGCCATGCTTCTTTCTGAGTTGGTCATGGATATAATATCCTTCTGCAATGTTGATTTCAATGGAGCATAATTTGCTCCTGTAGTCCTGTATTAGGAGAAAATGGTCCTTAAAAATAGGTGGAAAAAAAAGAAAGATCAATTACAGAAACTGTTCAAATTAATATGTTACCCCGTATTTTTCAGTTTAGAGGGATCAGATGTCCTCCCAACACCTTTAACTGGGGAAAGTTTGTTCTTTTCAGCAGAATTGTTCTTCGTATTCTGAATAGATATCATGCCTGAAACTGGAAGTCCAGGATTTTGGCAATTCTGTGAAGAAGATTTATTTGCCTTCTCATTTAAACTGGAAAGTAGGACATGCGAACTGCAGAAAACAATAATCCCCAAAGCTTATTTGGACTGTACAATCAGGTTTCAACCATCAAATGAAAACTGCTTACAATATATGACTGAAAAGAAAATGCTCAACTAATAATTATAACTATAATGAAAGCATTATGTATTTAGCTCAGAATTGAAAACATAATATTTAACAAATCTAGAGAACCGCTGTGAATAACAGAATTTTTACATCCCCAAAGACAGTCTCCCTATATATATATATATATATATATATATATATATATATAATTAATTTATAGGACTTCTCAAAATTTTAATTTTGTATCTCAAGTGGAAAAATCCAATACTCAAAAAATAATTTATTGTAGGAAACTGTAGGAGTAGCCAAGTACAGTCTCCTCACCTGAAAGTATTAAAGCCCTTAATGTTGTTTTCAGTTCCACTCAACACAAGCTCCCCTGTCAAATCATTACCATGTAGCCTTGATGTACCAGTCAAAGTACTCCCAGCATTATCAACGTTGAAGGCCCCACTGTGGTCAAAGGCATGGAAACTTATTAGAACACTTTGCTATAATACTCCTAACTTTTCTGATCCCATACATTTTATTGAGCAGTAGGGCTATGTTTGTTTACAAAAAACATACTTGGGATTGGACTATTTGTATTAATTTAATACTATTTCGAACTATTTTATCCCATGATAGGGGATTAAATAATCTTATGGACTATTTTTTTATCATTCCTAAGGCTATTTACGTGGGATTATATAATTCCATGAAAAAACTTGGGATTAATAGTCTCCCTAATTTTAAACTATTAAATGGCTTGATGAGACTAATAATCCAACATTAAAGAGTTAATAATCCCTCATCAAAAGATCAAATAGTGTAAAGTAGTATTAAATTAACGTAAATAGTCCAATCCCAAGTATATTTTTTGCAAACAAACATAGCCTAGAAGTGTAAGAATGAAGAGTAGAATGCTTGCACATGAAACGTAAACACGTGGTATGAAGCCTAGCCTATTACTTGTAAGATCTTTAATGCTCCCTTGATTTCTTGTCTGAACTGGTTCACCTCTGGTTAGCTCTCTAGAACGTGACGTTTGAATAGCAACCAATTTGCTCTCACTTTGTGCATGTTTAGTTCGAAGTTTTCTACTAAAAATTAAAATGGTGCTGTGTCATTTGATACTTGGTTAGGTGACTTGCTATTGAAAGCACGGCTTACCTTTCATTTGCAGGAGTTTGTTGCGCAGCTCCAATCCTTTTGCTACCAAAAGTTGTAAGTTTTATCTGAGATAATGATGCCTGCTGCAGTTGAGATTTAGTTTCACCTGATCTATTGAAATATTTTGACCTGATAGCAGTTCCTCTTTCTTTATCTGACATTGCATTGTCACCAGTGGTTCCGCTGCATCAAGTGAACAAACTCAAGTACATGGCCTTTATCAAGCTTACCAAAGTTGACAATCTTGCCTAACTGAACAGCATTTGACTATCTTTTCTTCAAATTTTCAAGGAAAGCAAGCGCAAAAAGATCTACACATTTCATATAGGTTTTTCAAAAGACAATTACAGTCAAAGGTGCACCAGCATAGTTTTTAGCATTAGATAATCCATATTTTTTAGTCAAACTCGTAAATCATATTTTCTGGTTTCACGCCATCTGTCTTAAATCGTTATAGTTCAAATAAACATTGATAAACTTATGGGTGAAAAAAATAATAGAATAAGGCAGTAGGTTGTCTGACATGTTCAATGGGAAAGCAATGAGCTCTGAAGTTGAATTCAGAATCTCCCCATCAGCCTCTGTTTCGGGGAGCAATTTCCCTGAGACAGTTGTAATGGAAGTTTGTTCGAACTGTGAATCACCATGAGCTGGTTCAGTGCCATATTTGTTGCCTATTTGGACATGATTATCACCTTCAAACTTTCTCTTTTCTCCATTATTGTTCTGCGAACATACCATATCTGGTGGCAAATTATCTAACTGTGCATTCTCATAATCGAAGCCGGAATCATTCTGCTTCAAAATTACATGTTGATCACCACCAGTGCATGTACTTTCTATTTTAGCCTGAGAACCAACTTCCTCTTGTAAATCTGTAGCAGTATCTTGAGTTGACAAATTCCCAGATACAGATTGGACAGATACATCCTTGCATGTTTCCTGAGCATACGATTCTGGAGAAGTAATCTTTTCTGGTGGGCAACTTTCTTGATCTGTTTCATGTGTGCTGCAAGAAATTGATTTCTCTGGTGAAGTTCTTGCTCCCCCAACTACATCTTCAGAGGTCGTTGATTTTGAAAGGCATTTTTCCTTTATCAAAGACTTAAGAAGTTCATCCTTATTTGGAGAGTCGAGTTTTCTTCCAAGTTGGCCATCAAACTTTGAAGCGGTCTCCCCCTCAGATGCTCCATGCCTCAGGAATATATTGTCTTCCAATGCACCAATATTTTCATTCAAGTGGATTCCAGAGCCTTGACTCCCACTTTGGCTTGAAGATTTTTCAGCGTCTTGGTTTTTATTAGATTGTCCATCTTTCTTCATTAAGCTTGAGTCAAAATTTAAACTATCAAACCTGAATCCAAAAATAGAAAAATACAACAGTAAAGAAATGTTATGATGAGAGTCTCGCTAATGATAGGATAGTACAATTTTCCAATAATATTGTATGTTGAAAAGTACACATACTCGTTAAAATCAAATGGAAAGGTAAAGCGCTCTGATTTCCCTTGAAGCTTCCCATCTGCTGATACTTCTTTAGACCTTTCCTTAGGTTTTCCAGCCTTTTTCACTGGGGAAGAGACATCAAGATCTGACATGTCTACTTTGAATGATGATATCTTGCCAAAATCACCATCAAGAGTGAAATCCATGCCCCTAGAAAAAGATATCTTTCTTCAGAAGAGCTATTTACCAATGATAAAGCTATCAAATCCACCCATTAGTTAAGGGTGTAGAAAAGAAGATGAATTATCACAAAAGTGCTGATCACCTATGACAAAGGGCACAATTAAGGATGACAAAATTATAGCAGAAGTTTCAGGCTGTTGACATAATGAAATATCAGAACTCACAGAAACCAAGACAATTTTTCCTTCTCCAAGCAAAACAAGATTTACAGATGAAAAATCACTGCATCAAAATTAAGAATAGCAACCCAATGGTCAAGCAGTTCTTACACGTCGTCAAAATTGAATCTCTTTTTGTGGCCTTTAGCAACTGTTGAAAAGTCAAAATCCATTGAATCATCTTCTGTCACAGACATCGACTTCCATGATGTAAGGAAGTCCTTTCCAATGTCCAGATCTGCTAAAGTATACAACATAAGTTTATTACTTGTATTTCATTGCCTTCATTTATTAAAAAAAACGGATATTACTTTTTATGTAGTACTAAGATATTGCAGCTTCAGAACAGACATAACAATAAATGCAAAAGGTTGGTTGCAATTGCTAATAAAAATTCTGTGCAGCATGGAGATTCCTGATCTTAGGTTTTTAGTATAAGGACCCAAAAGAATGCATAAAAGTCCTTGAAGTAAATACCTAGCAAGGATGTTTTCTCCTTTGAATTGGTGGACGAGGAAGCTCCCTTCTGCTTTTCTGCCATCTTCACATATAGATCATTCTTTATGTCATTTACAAAGCAAAACAAGATTATTTATCATAGTTTCTGTCTGCAAGAGCAGTCTGTGGTTCAGTTAAAGAGGTCTACAGTACAATAATTCAGATAGTCATAAGTACGAAAACTAATGATGAGAATGACCTAGCAGCTCCTACATACCGCGTAGAGTTTCTTCTTCGGATCTTCTTCAAAGAATCATAAATAATATGAGACTGAAAACATATAGTCATGAATTACATAGCCTTTAATTTCATCTGGATAATAAACAAATTATCACGTCACTTCCTCCTTTCAAAACCTCCGTTGGTAAATAGATCATTTATTAACTATTAAACTTAAGAAATTAAATTGATCAGTATATGATACGCAACTCCAAGATTCCTTGAGATACAAAATCATCCAAGGTTGCACAATGAAATGGCAATTTGCAGGGGGGAAACAGATAAAAACTACACAATTTTAACAAGCTCTCATAGCACAACTTTACAGGTGGAATGGGAAAAACAAATATCATTCAGAAAGAAAAGGCCATAGTTAGCAGCAGTTCCAAAAACAATAAGGAAGAAAGCGCAGATGTCAATATGTTGTTGAAAGGTATGTACCATGTTCCGACTCTTCTGACAAACAATAGAGTGGTAATCTTTCTGGTAAATGATAAGTAATACAATAGAAACTGATAATTGGGAGACAAATTTCGCAAAAGAGAGAATGCAAAGACTGGTTGAATCAGTCTAGGGGTTATAATGTCTCACTTTAAACAACAAGTGGCCCAAAACTAACATTACAGTGCTAAAACATCTGGCTTGAACTTAACACTGCCTGTGGTTTCCTCACTATCCCCAAAGAAGGAGCTTATATTAAGTTTAGCTTTGATTTTTACTGGTTTATTATTTTCCATCCAAGTTATGACAATGCATCATTAATGATACTTTCTCAGGCCTGGAAGTAGATACAGAATAAGAAGGGGGGGGGGGGGGGGGGGACCTGTTGTTGTGAGGACTTGCAACTACTAGAATTCTTATTTTTAATGAATTCACTCAAGAATAAGATTGACCAAGTTAGGCAGTGGTGTAGAAAAAGAGAATTTAAGAAATAAAACACCAAATGAGTGGATCACCTTCAGAATTCCTAAAAAAAAAGTTCATACTAATCCTTTATTCCAAATAAAAAAAATTCTACACATTATCACCAGAATTCACTTAATAGCAATCCACAAAAGTGCAACAAATACATTCCAAAACTAATTCTTTCAAGTTCGTGAGCTAAATGAACCAGATTAATTGTACACATGAGGAAATTACTTGATCTGGAATGATCATAGAGAAACTAATTTAAAAAATAAAGTTCACAGTTGAAGAAAAAAGTAAAATATAGTGTACATCTAATTCAGCGAATGACATAAACGAAATTTGAAGGATTAAGCTAAATTAGTGACAACAAATGGAGCAGATTTGAATTATCAAGCAGATCAACGGTTAAAACATCTAGGAGCTTGATTTCGAGCAATTTATTTCAATCAATCAAATAAGACGATTGCAAATCATGTAAAAAGAGTTGTACAACTGAAATTAATACAGATGAATGCTCCGACATTAACGAAGATCATTCATTACTTACGGAATCCAATAGAGATATTAGTCAACAAATATACATTTCTATATGCAGATATGTAGGTGCGAGAGCGAGACTGATAGAGAGATTAAACCTTGAGCTTGTCTCGCTGTTGTTCGCAGAGTCTGACTGAATCTTCGAGAGAGAGGGAGGGAGGGAGGGAGATGAAGAGAGCGAGTTGGAGTTGGCGTTGGCGCTTAAATTTAGCAATTGCAATAGCTTATATACACTGTGAGCTGGGCCATTTAGGTATTTTAAGAAGTATGATGGCCGAAAAGGACTGATTGTAAAATTAACTAAAGGGGCAATTGCATCCCAAAAAAAACAGAGGGTAATGTGGTAATTGACAGGTTTGCGGAATCATCTATCTATATTATAAAGTCGGCTTTGGTGAGCTTAGATCACACTTTTTATTTTTCTCTTTTACCCACGTAATTTTACTTATATTATTAATTTATTTTTTATATTAAATTTTTTATATCTTTTTATTTAGTATTCTAAATTTTATAAAATTCTTCTTTTATCTCACATAATTTACACACACAATATATTTATCATCGAGTACTAATATCAATTTAATGTCATTAAAAAATATTCTAACTTAATGTATTCTCCCAACTTTTAAACTATCTTTTATTATTAAAAAAATTAACCTATTTTTTCTCCCCATATTTTCATCAATTTTATGAATTAGGATCCCTCCATTATACATATCATTTTTTTTACTATATGTTTAACGATATAAATATTATATTAATAACACAATAAAATTCGTTATAAATTATTATGTTGTTGGTACTATCGCTAGAAGTAATATCTATGTAGTTAAAATGTGTATCGAGAGAAATTGAAGAATAAATGTGAAGGAGGGAAGCCAACTAAGATCCTCTTTATTACATATATCTTCTAATTTCTATCGATACATATTTAGCGAAGTAAATAATTTTTTAGTGACGATATCAATTATACAATTATTTACGAAAATTTTTATTGTATTATTAATTATTTGCATCAAATTTTATTATGCCGTTAATTATTTTATAGAGAAATTATTATATCATTAAATATAATATTTGAACTATTAAATATGTATTAAAAAAATTAAAATATATATAAATATAATGAAGGGGGCTCCAATCCATGGAGACCCTAATCCCAATTTTATGATATATTTTCTCCCGCAATCCCATCATTGACACTAAAAATAATATTTTTGTTACTAATTAAATATGTATCAAGAATAATTAGATAAAAAGTATAATAGAGATAATTTTAACTCTTTTTTACCTAATTTTTTCTAATATACAATAAAATATAATATAATAATATTCATCACAAATTAAAAAATAATATTTTTGTAGATCCTGCTCCGTTAATTACGTCCCTTGACTCATCTAAAATAATTCAACATAGGTGTCTTAAGCCGGCCCCCCTCACCTAACTTAGCATGAGGCGGTGGCAAGAGTCACGTTGCCTTTCAAAAATTCAATGGCAAAAAACAGCCGGGGCCATGCCACCTTCACCGACGACTAAAACAGATACTCCTAATATAAATACAACAAACCTGCACAAAGGTAAAAAAAAATACCACCGGTTCATCACGCCGCCACCAACAATGCAAATTAACATTTCAGAAACTATCACAGTCCACCCTTCTGGGCCACCCTTCCACCATGATCACGTCCTTTCTCTCTCTCACCTCGACACCGATCGCAACCTCCACGTCACCTTCCGCTACCTCCGTGCCTACGTCAACACCACCCAACACCACCACAAGGCCGACCCTTTCCACGTCATCACCGCCGCCCTCTCTGCTGCTCTAGTCCACTACTACCCTTTAACCGGCACTCTCCACCGCCGCCACGGGGATGGCCGGCTGGAGCTACATTGCACCGTCGGGAGAGGCGTTCCTGTCATTCGCGCCACGGTGGATTGTTCGTTAAGTTCTCTTAACTATCTAGACGACCCGAATGAGAAGTTTGTTGAGCAATTGGTACCCGACTGGAACCCGGAAGACGCGTTGACCCACCCGTTTACTTTACAAGTCACCGTATTTGGGTGTGGTGGGTATGTGGTTGGGGCTGCGCTGCACCACTCGTTGTGTGATGGACTCGGTGGATCCCTGATTTTTAATGCAATGGCGGAGTTGGCCCGTGGGGCCGAGAGTTTAACTGTTAATCCGGTTTGGGATCGTTCGAGTTTGCTCGGACCTAGAGACCCTGTCCGCCTGGAGTTTCCTGTTCAGGAGTTTCTCAATTTGGATAAAGGATTTTCACCCTACTTGCAGTCCAATGGACCGGTTGTTAAAAAGTGTTTTCATGTGAAAGAGGAGTGGTTAGACCGGTTCAAGAAGTGGTTAGGTGAACGGTCGGGGTTGAAGTTTACCACATTTGAAGCTTTGGGAGCCTTCATATGGCGGTCAAGGTATGTCACATTGGTAACTATGCATCACAGTACCAGTGTTTATAAGCTTTATTCCCATGCATATATCTTCCTTACTTTTAGGTAATTAGGAATTACCAGCTTAATTTGTTTGGCTCAAAGGTAACTTAAGGTGCTTCGGATTTAGGCATGACTATATCAATTTAGTGACCATCATATATAGTTTATTATTTAATATGTTGGATAGTATTACAGTACGAGATGAATGTCCAGATCACTCATAGTTAAAGATGGTGTATGTCTTATAAAGATTCGTAACAAATACATGTTATGAATCGGCCTCATATATATATATATAGTAGGCTTCACTGCTGTGAGTGGTCCAAGTGCTTCGCACATTCATCTCCCGAGCATGGTAGATATATCCAAATGGGCAATGCTACAATCATCCATTTGTACAAGTCTTTCTTTCAAGTATCCAAATTTTGTTCTCATCAATACTTCAAAGGTCTTATAAGATTGCGTTGGCTAAATCTTAAAACTGCAATAGTATCCAAATTCAATTCTAGATGTATAAATTTCATACTCATGAAGTCGCGATCAATGCATGTCTATAATGTTTTGCTTTTAATACCAAAATCCTATAAATATTAAAATCCCGTCTAGAATTACATTATAAAAGTTACATAAGCATTCCGAGTGATATTTGGTTCCTGCGGGGAATTCCATATGGCCACCATAATTTATTGGAATTTGTAGTTGTTAACCATGTATATCCTTGACATAGTTCTCCTATATCAAACAGAGTCAAAGCCTCAGAAGTTCCGGGTGATGAGAATGTGAAATTTGCATATTCAATCAATATCCGAAAGCTAGTAAACCCTCCACTGCCAGCAGGCTACTGGGGCAATGGCTGTGTCCCAATGTATGCTCAGCTTAATGCCAAAGACTTGGTGGAACAACCCATTTGGAAAACAGCTGAGCTAATCAAACAGAGCAAATACAACGCTACAAATGAGTACGTTCGTTCATTTATCGACTTCCAGGAGCTAAACTATCACAAGGGGATCACAGCAGGAAAAGGGGTGAGTGGATTTACGGACTGGCGACATTTAGGCCATTCGACTGTGGATTTTGGATGGGGAGGTCCAGTTACTGTATTGCCTCTTACCAGGCACCTTCTTGGGAGCGTTGAGCCCTGTTTTTTCTTGCCATATTCTTCGGCAAATGAGGAGAAAAAAGATGGGTTTAAGGTTCTTGTGCATTTGCAAGAGAATGCAGCGCCTGGATTTAGAGAGGAGATGGATAAGTTTAGCAGGATGGAGTTTGGAAATTTCTGAAGTGGGATTTCAGGTCATCTGACTCAGATTTGTGTGCTTTCTTTTGGATGTTAGATTTATATACTTAATAAATGATGATTAAGACTTAGGAGTCCTTGTTTTAATAAAATGGCGTTTAAAAAGAATAATCAATGTTCATATAATTATTGTTTCTTTTATGTTTAAAATACTTTTTCTGTATTGAAATATTCTAAATGTGATTTTTCAAAATTTAATGATAATGAATTAATAAAAAATAATATCTATATATGTCACACGTTTACCTTAATAATTATATATAAAAAATGTAGACTCTCGCTCTAATTATAATTGTGAAATATATCTAGTACATCATATTAGATAAAATTATAAAAGAATTTTATTTATTACATCTCTCTCTAAAAAAGTTAATACTTGTTCACATAACTAGTAATTAAAAAATCAACATAAATACGACAATATATATGAGATCCAATCAATCGGATAAGTCTAGGTACACATAAATCAAGAGAAGTTATTCAGTATTTCTGAGATATTATCACATGGTACCAATTCTCATTTCAACATCTGTAGCGAACCCTTTATATCTGGACCCACACTGCGCATATTAAAATGACATCATATGATTGGTCTGAGACATGACGTGATAATATCTCAGGAACACTGAATAATTTTTTCAAAAATTAAATACAAAACCAAACCCTACATTGATTTTAGTCATTAAAATGTGTCTACTTGTATTAAAACCTATGTCATGTGCATACTTTTAATGACTAAAATTAGTATTGTATTTGATTTTTGTGTACACTTGTCCCAATCAATATATGTCCGTAGCTTTCTATTCATGGACCATATAACAGACTACCTAACCATCCCGCAGCAGCTGCTTGACAACAATCATTTTTGCCCTATAGGAGGATTTGAATGGAAATCTGTCCTCTTATCCTTTTATAGAGAGCAGAGTAATTAAAGTTACCAATAAACCACCAAAGAATTTCAAGTTTGTGAAGAGTTCTTCACCAAACCACTGGACTGTCCTTTTCCTTTGTCAAACAGATTTTTCCGACCAATGGCCGGAGTAATCGGCAGTTCTTCCACAGCATTCTTGGCTTCTCGCCCCTCCAAAACCTCCATTTTTCCCCCTCTCACCGTCATCTCCTGGTATATCTACTTTCTAGTTTCTATAATAACCGAGTTTAATATTATTGCAAATTACTGTTTTTGAGCTTACATTCTTGGATTTGGGTGTATTTAAAACGATCCCAGTTGACAGCTTTCGCTAATTGTGGTTCTTTATACTTAATTTTCACTAATTTTTATCTTTTGAGGTCAATGATGAAAAACAAAGATGGGGGATTTATCCAGATTTTAGTTGTGTTAGGGTTGAAAAAGCTGTGTTTTTTACAGGGCAGAGTCATGGGAGGAAGTTCTATGGACGGATTGGATTTCCGTTTAAGAAAGGAAGATCCCGATTTCATGTTTCAATTTCCAATGTTGCCACCGAAATCAGCTCTGCCCAAACACAGGTATCAATTCTTTTTATATGGTTTTTACTTTTTTTTGAATTATATACATTGTGATCTAAGTTACAGTTTGATGACATAGCTACAAGTGCATAGTTTATTCGACTGTTCAGTTCCTTACATTTTACCTATAAATTTGTGGGTTCATTTTTATTTTATTTTTTTAATGTAGAATTCAGGAACAATGAGGGTGCATTTCAGATTTTTTTAAAAGATTGGTCTGATTTCATGTGCAGGATACTTTTGACATTATTGATAATTAGAAATAATTTCATAGAATGGTTTAAATTGTGAATTATAGGTCTTGCATAAGAAAATTTTATGTTGACAGAAGAAACTCAAGACAGACTAATGAAAATGACACACACAAAAAAGAGGCTAAAGTCTATACTTTAATTTATTGGAAAGGAATTTATAAGCTCAGCAAAAATTTCAGACCCAGAAGCTTGCCAAGGAGAGCCAGAGGCCAGTGTATCCATTTCCAGCTATAGTAGGACAAGATGAGATGAAATTGTGCCTTCTGCTAAAGGTTATTGATCCCAAGATTGGAGGTGTTATGATTATGGGAGATAGAGGAACAGGGAAATCGACAACTGTCAGGTCATTTGTAGATTTGCTTCGCGAGATCAAGGTAGTTGTAGGCAACCCATTTAACTCGGATCCAGAAGATCCGGAAGCTATGGGCATGGAAGTACGTGAGAAAATAATTCAAGGTGAGGAACTTCCTCTCACAACAACTAAAATCAACATGGTTGATTTGCCATTGGGTGATACAGAAGATAGTCTGCGGGACTATTGATATTGAAAAAGCTCTTACTGAGGGTGTGAAGGCGTTTGAGCCAGGTCTTCTTGCAAAAGCTAACAGGGGAATTCTCTATGTCGATGAGGTTAATCTTTTGGATGGATTCTGCTGAACACGGTTGAGAGAGAGGGAATTTTGATATCACATCCTGCTCGGTTTATTCTTATTGGATCAGGAAATCTGGAAGCAGGGGAACTTAGGCTGCAGCTTCTTGACAGGTTTGAAATGCATGCTCAAGTGGGGACTGTAAGGGATGCGGAGCTCAGAGTTAAAATTGTTGAGGAAAGAGCTCGGTTTGATAAAAATCCAAAAAGAATTCAGGGAATCTTACTTGGCAGAGCAAGATAAGCTCCAAGAGCAAATTACCACAGCTAGGTACTCTCTTTCTTCTGTTCAGATTGATCATGAGCTTCGGGTCAAAATCTCCAAGGTCTGTGCTGAGCTCAATGTAGACGGATTGAGAGGTGATATAGTAACAAATAGGGCAGCTAAAGCTTTAGCTGCTTTAAAAGGAAGGGACAAAGTGCAATCAGAGGATATTGCTACTGTCATCCCCAACTGCTTGAGACACCAACTTCGGAAGGATCCATTGGAATCAATCGACTCTGGTGTACTTGTCATTGAGAAATTCTACGAGATTTTTACCTGAGGGATTAAGAGGACCTTTGTGTTATTTTTGCTTCACAATGGTTACATGATTCGCTATTACTGGCTGAATTTTTTTGGGTACTTCAAACTTCTGTTTCCAAATTCTCAGGATTCTAGAATCGTATTTGACGTAACAGTTGTGCTGTTTTCTATACAAGTTTGCCTATTGTTATTCTCCTCAAAGTTATACTCTTTTCGACATGTACTCAGCTACAGCTATGTTTATATCGAGTATATCGTCTATAATTCGATACTTGACTTTGGTGTTGATGGTTTGTCTTTGAATTTATATATAACCTTTTTCTTCTTCTTCTTCTTCCAAAAGGAGCTTAAATTTGAAGAAATTTTCATTTAGGTTTGTACTGTTTATCATTCCCTTACAACATGTTGCTGTTACAAAACTACAGAATAGAGACAAAATCTGAAATGTATTAGTACAAGTTCAGTAACATAGTTTACAACCCAACATGTAGCCCATCAGCTTCCACAAATTAACACGAATAAGGTTAATTAATGCTTACAAAGTTAAAGAATACTAATATCTGGAACTGCAAAAGCAGGTGGTCGCCGGTACACAACTGCTGCAGCTGTAATAAGGCCCATATCACATACTTCTTATTATCTGCTTCAAAATCAAAGTAATGAAGTAGAAATTTGTCTCCCATCCATTGACACTCCACATTTTAACAGCTATACTATACTTCAATTTAAGAACTTCTGTTTGCTTCAGATTTTAAATACTACTATCGGGTAAAAGCGGAGTGTATTTATCACCATCGACTGCTTAAATACTACTACTAGATCATCTGCATATGTTACTTATAAATCCCTTAGTTTAGTATGTTCCTCAATTATGAGTTACTTTCAAACTCGCATGAAATGTTATCTATTGAAGTGTGGTTCATGTTTAACTTTAGTGAATGAAATTATGCATTTTCCTATTTTCCAAATTTAGTTATTTACTAATGCATTTTTCTTGTAATCATATGACTTTATTTTAATTATATTTCCCATTTTTATGCAGCTAAGTAAAATAGTTAAATTTGTCCCTGCACCTAGGATTGACCTTAGCAGTGGCAGAACCAATAATTTTAATTGAGGCGGACTTAGAATATTATAATGCCAAAATTTAGAACTATAATTCTTAAAAAGGGAGAATAATTTATTTATTTTTGGGGGTCGGACTACAGTCAACAGAGCCGACCTTTGGCTATGCCCTGGACCTTAGCATTCAAAATTACTCTTGGTATCATGTAGTTTAGTTCTTCCCTGCAATATTGCATTTGCACTGGTCTTTCATTTCTTGGTGTCTCAAATTACTAGAGATTCTTTTCTCTAAACAATCATTTTTACCATCTCAAATAGGTGCTCAATAGTCTTTTATATTACACCAATATGTACGAGACCCGAATTCATATTCTTTTACGCAAAATATTAAAGAAAAAAATAGAAAGAAATTATAAAATAAAATAAAAAACCATATGAACTACTATAAGAAACATCATAATTTAACAATGCTAAACTAGGACAAAAAACAAAAATACCTCGGTTAAAATGGGATTAAGAACAGCAACAACATGAACAAGTGAAGGGTCCAAGCCTATCTCCTCATTAGCCTCCCTCAATGCTGTCTCTATGTCATCTGCATCACCTTCTTCTGCTTTCCCTCCGGGCAATGCAACTTTTCCCCTGCATCATTATTTTTTATTATTAAAAAAGAAAAAAAGGAAAAGAAAAAACCCAATTATAAAGATCTGATTTTGAAGTTCTAAACGAACAGTCTCATTTATTAATATTGCATAAAAAGATTGCTTTTTCTTACCAGAGTGAGTGGAGAGGGTTGAGGATCGTTTTGTGAGAATTACTCCCAAATCTGCTTTGTGTTCTTAGCTTTCGAAGATACAGATTAGAACTGCAGCTCTGTTGCATACGAACTTTTGAGTTTGGTTGGCAACTGGGTCTCTGGATTCCGTATTGAAATTGGTACTATTATTTTGTAGAGGAGGGACAAGAATAGGCTTGTAGAGACGACCAAATCAGTCAGTCTTTTAGATCCTGTAAAGTAGTAGGAACCCATGAGCTGCTGGAGAGGCAAGTGCTATTTATGGTTAATAGTAATACCTCCTGTGTTGTCATTTCGGTAAATCCCATTTTACTATTCTTCTTTTTTTCTTTTTCTTTTTTTAATTTTGAGTCAAAGTGATTATTTTTAAAACTAATTTTTATAATATTTTTAGTAAAACATAAGTAAAAAAAATTATAAGCAAAACAAAAAATATATAATTCACTACTAATCTCAATTTTTATAATTTTAAAATAAATTTATATATTTTTAATTATTAATTTTAAAAATAATTAATTTGACACAAAAATAGAGGTTAAAATTGGTCATTTAATTTGAGACGGAGGGAGAACTTTTCTGTTACTCTCTTATCCTACAAAGAAAGTTCTATTTGGATTTGAATCTAGTTAATTTATAAAATGCTGAAATTCAAATTGTTAAATCCATTTATTTTAATTTTTGAATAGTAATAGTTTTTAAGTAGAGTCTTGCTATGTATACCCAACAAATGTATGTCGATAGTAGATACATAAAATATGAGAAAATTAAAAAAATCCCACAATAATTTATTCTATTTTATTAATCTCATCTTTAGTTGCAATCTAACTTCATTATAAAATTTATCAACATATAAATCCTCTCTTTTAAGTATACTTGGAATGTCAACCAAGATCAAACCATATTCTAAATTGGCTTGGATAGAGTTGAATTAGCATGAGCCTAGTTATGCTTGATTCTAGTAACCAAGAGAGTTGATTGATATACAAACGTTATCTAGGTCAGGCTCAAAAAAACTTGCAGAGAGATCGTTCAATGGTAACATGGATTCATGAATCAGAATGACTTGAAAATGTATCCTTGCCATCAAACATTACTCAGAATTCAAGATTCAAGTTGGCACAAACAAACTAAAATGGTATTTAACAATGCAACATGAATAGTTAATTAGTTAACCTTCATCACTCATATAAAGCCAATAGTTAAAAGCATCAAAGCTTACACTACTATCATTTAAGTAACAATCTGCTCAGATGTTTAGTACAAATTTCTAATTATACAGTCGTTCAAAATATCACACAATAAGCTTGAAACTTTAGAAAATGATTCCCTTACATTGCTTTAAACAAAGACTACCATTCAAACTTTCTGAGCTCTGGAATGGATCCTGTAAGAAGTGAGCAGTCAAGAGCATATTCACAAAGAAAGTTTTCTCGTGCATTTTACTCGAGTAACCTAAGAGAAAGCTCAGAAGGAAGATATGCCCGTGCAACAATTTGCACCAACAAGCTACTCAACTGGCGCTATATTCAAAATATTTTGGGCCCAGTCGCCGAATCATGTCTCAATTTATAGAAGCCTCTATCGATTTTCACAATCTAAACATTCTTCAGAAGTTCAGAATGCTTAATGGATCCAAAGTCTCGTATAATTTGGTTCATTACATCTATCATAATCAGATAATTCATCCTGAACGAACTGGGATTAAGGCAAGAAAAAATTTACATGGATTACCCAATAAATTTAATCTCAAGGCATTGTAGTATCTTTGTCCGCAACCCTGGGAACCTTGAATTTGGGAGTCTGCTCCAGGAAATTCGGAGGTCTTTGGTACACAACTGATGCTGCCCTAATCAAAATCCCAGCAGTTAGACCCCATATTACATACTTTTTATCGTTCGTTTCATAGTCAAAGAAATGAATCAGATACTTGTCTCCCATCCACTCTTTCTCTTCTGATCTTCGATTTTCATCCTGAATCAATGAGTTAAGCATTTATAAATCTAAAAAGAGGACCCAAACTAAATAGAGATTGAGGTACTGAGAATAGGAATTGAAAAGAAAAACCTTCAGAAACATTTCCAGTGGAGCATCAAATACTTCTTCCACTTCAGCAACGCTTAGAGTGGGCTTGAATGCTTTTATATCCGGAAGTATGCCAATGACAGGAATCACTCTGAGGAGGTGCTGCATAAAAAACCAAGATCACTTTGTCTTCTTAGAACTAAGAAAGCAGACTGTTACTAAAGCCAAAATGTATAGCCAAATTTACAAGGTAGTAGATCAATGTGCATTCATGGGTCTATTGTAAAAAATGATATAAGCGCTCAACCTTGTTATGAAACTTATGCATGCTCTGATGCTGGACTTACTGATAAAGTTATTCTTACATAAAATACAGGGATCCATTTTTTTTACAAGTAATCTCAGTCTATAACTCTATATATAATTGTAACAACCTGCATCAAAATCCTGAGTCCGAATCAAATCATGACATAAGAAGGCTCAATGCGTTGTCTCAATAATATCTTATTGGGTCATCTAAACCCGTTACAGGCTCATCCAAAATGTCATGATTGAAGATATTAATGATAACAGTATACACATCCAAGTATCCCACTATAGATCACGGCGCCATGGCGAGACGTGACGGTAGTTAACCGCCAGGACACCTAGGTGATAAGTAGTGCGTTATGGCGTCCGCATGACGACAAGTCGTTAAAAATGTGCAATTTATACATTATTTATTTTACTTCAAAAGTACATTGGACAATAAAATTTTATACGCTTTAAAACTCAAAATATAATAACTAACGCTATGGAATACAATTAAAAACACAATTATATGAATACTTAACAATCAAAATTCAAAAATAAAACACTCGACATTGAAAACTAGTGGACCAAATCAACAAAGGTTGAACTGATTAACTCAGCCTTTTGGTAGCCTAGTCATTATACATCTCCAGAGGTATGAAGATTTTTACAGTACTCTACAATCAACATAGAGAATTAAGTACGACTAGGATTGACAACACAAACTGCATGATTCATATATATTATATAGTGCCGGATGTAATCGCTATTCAAATTAAAATTGTACTTGTAGCAGTTACTTAATCACAAAGTAATCTTTAACCAATTATATGGAGCCAGAAGAAAAACACCAATAGCCGAAGGTTCCTCAACAAAGTGTTCACTTGTATAGGAACTATGCATTCAATTCTATAATTAAAAAGTAGTTCTACTTTATTTGATAAGTACTTCTTCAGATTTTTGCGTCAAAAAACTTTCTTACAAGAACTTGTAGAAAATTAGTGTTTCAAAACTTGCAAGAAAAAAATTGAAAAACACTAAAAGAATTCAAAATATACAGCCTCAAAATGGTATCGAGGTGAACAAAAATTATGGAGGTATGTAGGAAGAAAGTTCCAATACGTAGCAGAGACCTTGTGAAGTCTGTGATTCGCATATATAAAAGAGTGAAATGTATGAATGTTCAGAAAGATTGTTGCTTTGACTTCTAAGCAACTAGTCCTCCTAAGAACAAGGAAAATTAACTGTTCAGATCCAATTCATGTCCTTATAGTACTCACTAGTCAAGAAAGCATTTAGGAAGCTGGATATGCATCTGATTTTGATTTAAAACAAAATTTAACAATGATATTTAATTGTGAGTACAGAAAGGCCACACATTACAATCATGCAAAACAATTACATTAGACATAATTGTGAGTACCAAAAGACACTTTAAAATGACTAGCATACATAAAATAGACTTTTAAGAAGACAACAGCCACAAGGAAACATCAACCTTTTACGATGAAAAAACTGAGAAATTTGTGGATGAACTCTAAAACACATGCAACTGTCCCAATAATGCATTTTTATAGTTACAAGGACCTCTATAACTCTTCTCATCTAGTTACCGTATTTACTTAATTGGCACAGGGTTTCACTTGCATAAGAGAGATCAATATAGCATACATACCTTAGACAAAAATGGCTCAAGGACAGTCACAACATTCACAAGTGAAGGATCCAACCCTATCTCTTCATGTGCTTCCCTAGTTGCTGTATCAGAATCATCTGCATCTGCCTCGTCTGCTTTCCCTCCCGGTAATGCAACTTCACCTGAAGACAAAAAACACCCAATTAGGTGAATCAACAATAAGAAACACAAACAAACCAACTATTTTCCTATGAGCTAAATAAAAACTGCCCAATACAAAGAGCAAAACCATCATCATAAAACAAAACTGACATTAGAATGAAAATATAAAAACCAAGGCATAATAAACGCAAAATCTTTGTAATCAACATTGTTGGAAACAAATCTCTGTCCTAAATCAGCAAATATATACAAACAATCATCATCAGAAGGACAGACGCCCATTTGCTAAATGATCAAAAACACTATGTTAATTTCTCAGTCTCTAAAACAAATACACCATTATTATCAAAGCCCACTATGTTAATAGTCAATACTCTTAAGACAACACACATAAAGATCATCAACAACTAACATACGCACTTGCTAAATGATAAGAAATACCCAATGTTAATTGCCCAAACCTCCAAACAAATACACGCCTGATTATATCAAAAAGACATTAGCTAACTGACCGAAAAACAGTGTTATACATGGCCAAAACCAAAAATAACTAATATGACAGTTAACAGCAAACTACAATCACTTGCTAAATGATCAAAACAACCACTACAGCAATTGTGTAAACCTCCAAGACAAAGAAACCACCATAAGGATCTTCAACAACAAAAGGTACCCATTTGTTAATATGTAAAAACCCACTTTGATAATTGCACAAAAGATTTAACAAAACATGGAAAAACAATCATCTTCAACAACAAAGACATCCAATTGTCCCCAAATATACAAATGTAACAAGGAGCTATTGACCTGAGTGAGTAGAGAGTCTTGAAGATCTTTTAGTGAGAATGATACGAAGATCACCATGATTCCCTTCAAAGAGGCAGATCAGAACAGCAGCTCTCTTGGACCTGAATTTTTCGGGCTGATTGGCAACTGGGGTTACAGATTCTGCAAAACCCACTTGCGACACAACCTTCCCAGCACTCTCTTCAACTCTCTGTTCTTTGTCTTCTTCAATGTCTGTATCTATCGGAGGGTGTCTGTAGAGACGGAGCTGTTGAGCTAAGGCCACGAGCCTGGCGGAACCCCTAAAGCAATTTTGAGAATCCATGATGTTTTTGGAAATGGAAGAGGTTGAAGATGATTGTAATGATGGGATTGATGCCATTGATAACGATAATGATGATGACGATACCCTTCTCAATAATGACAGCATATTAGTTATAATTTCATTAGGTATCGGCTGTGTCCAATATGAATTGGGGGTATCTTTGTTCATGTCTATGTTGCAAAGAGACATGGAAGATACATATATAAATTTATATTCTCTTGCAATATAGATATGAAATAGAAAATGATAACAGGAGATCTCACACCGAATTAGAGACGTCATACAAAATTTTAATTTAAATATTATACAAGACTAACAAGACCTAAGTGACTATTGAGGTTGAATCTTGTATGAGTAGGAGTGAGCAAAAAACAGATAAAATCGAATTAAATCGAATTTTTTTAATCGAATTATTTCGGTTTTTCGGTTATTTTTAAAATTTTGGTTATATCTTTTTTAAATTTCGGTTTTCGAGATCGGGATTGAATATTGATTATGAATATTTCGGTTACCCGAATAACCGATTTAGGAATTTGCTTTTGCTTTTGTATAATTTTTTAGGCTAGTAGGCTCCTTTTGCTTTTGTGTAATTTTGTTGTTAATTATGAAAATCTTAATTTCGGGTATTAACCGAATAACCGAATTGTAAATTCGTTTATTCGGTATTCGGTTATTTTAAATTTCGGGTAATTATTCGAATAGTAAAAAATTATAAATTTTGGTATTCAATTTTCACTATTCGGTTTTCAATTTTTGGGTTTACCCGAATGATCACCCCTATGTATGAGTATGATAATGTAAAACAGTAAAACATTAATATAAATATATAATTGACATCTATTATTATTATTATTTGTGACGACCCCGAATCCGGGTCCCTTTAATCTCGGATTCGGTTTGTTACTGTACAACATTTTTCTTATCGTTCATGACTTACAGCAATATTATAATTGTTAAATAATCGTTTATTTAAAACTTTCCAACATCTCTTTCTATTCCAGAATCACAATCTTTATAAATTCCTAGTATATCTCAATATCATACATGATACGACATTCTATTACAATCAATTTGAGTATTTAAACCCTCACAATAAACACTAACCATTTATTTAATTACACAATCAGTTTACCTGTCCAATCCGGACTCATAATTACAACAATCACTTAAATTTTTGGTGAAAGTAATATGCATTCCTGATCCTTGATCTTTAACGAAATCTTCGGATATCTTGCACTTATCTGAAAGTGTTGCTTTTATAGCAAGAATGAACACGACGACTCAGCAAGTTTAACAATTACACATAACACATTACATGCTTCACATATTAAACATACTCTGCATTTTATTATTACATCATGCATTTCATGCATTTCATTTTATGAATGCTTCATACTTCTTATGCATCACATATAATGCACAACTAGCTTCTATCAAATCATACTTCATAATTTGTACATATTTCATATGTAATCATATTTCATGCTTATCACATACACTCATACTTTATTGGCTTCACATAAACTAAATAACATCAATATATCTTCATATCAATAATTTAATATCACATTATAGCATAGCATTGCACATAGGAGCAAGTTCAGAAAAACTTTTCTAATTTGCTTCTACCATTTACGCTTATTTTGCGTCTTTCAATCAACCTACAATTTATATATAAAATTGACATCATCATTAGTTACAATGACTATTCTTAGTCTTTATATAAGACTCTAACTTCAAATTATTAACTCTTAAGATATCCAACAAACGAACCCTTAAGTTCCGGACAAAAACCCTAGTCCAAAATATAGTTCGGACATGTCGGGTACGCTTAACCAACTTACGCCTTCACTACACGTTTTTCGTACGACCTACTTTTAATAAGTTATCTAAATTAGTCACAAATAGATTATTTACATTGGTTTAATTCAATTAAATTTTCTTCTTTTACATAACTTAATAATTTTGACATTTAATAATGTACCAAATACCTCAAAATATTATCTACCTTTGATAATATACAATTACATTCAAATATTATTAACCATTTAATAATATTTTAATCACCTACTAATATTATTAACCTTTTAATAACATTTTAATCTTTTACTAATATTATTAATCATTTAATATTATTTTAATCATTTATTAGTATTATTAACCACTTACCATTAATTATAAATTATTTAATGATAAATTACAATCTTGGTAATAATTAAAGACTTAAACAATTACATGCAAATTATTTCCTCACTTTATTATCCTTAATTCCTTCACATTATTTATTTAATATTAATTAAATAAATAAATAACTCAATTAACTTTACTTGTTATTTAGCATTATATAAACAATTATCTCATTAACCTTAATTCACTTTAATTATTAGTTAATATCAATTAATAATAATTAATTACTTAGCTAACCTCATTTATTATTTAATATTAAATAGCAAATTATTATTTTATTCACTTTATCTCCCTTTAATTATTATTTAATGTCCTTTAAATAATAATTAAATAATTAATTATCGTCTTCAATGGTACGACCTACAAGATATGTAAGCTTAACATAACCATTAGTCCTAACAAAGACTCTTTACAATAGTTTATCTTTATTTAAATAGTGTAATTACATTTTGTTAAGTTTTACAATGCCCAACAAGCAAAACTTTTAGTTCCGAACAAGTCTAGATCAAAAACCTAATTTTTGACAAGTATGAGCGTATATACGGCGGCCCAAGGCATTTTTGGGGCGTATATACACGCCTATGGACAGAAGCTAGGCGTCTAGACGCCGGGTGTTCAAATTTTTAATTTTGGCTATTGGAACCTCTCTTAGTAATCTAGTCATAACTTTGTCATACGAAAACATTTGGAGGTGATTCTTAAGTCTAAATTCATTAGAATTTCATGATCTACAACTTTTCTTTAGATCACAAATCCAAATTCCAAACGGAATCAAACTCAAAACTGCTCACAATGACAAAGTAAAAACTAACTTCACAAATCCTTGGTTTTATTAGTTCAAACTTGAATAAAATAAAATCTACACATTCGAATGGCACCAACTCAGTGTTGTTGACTTGCTAACTTCTTGTTTTACAACATTTCATGGTTTGATCATATTTTTGAAAACGTTTTGACACAAAAATTAAGATTGAACCATTTAAGGTTTTAAAATGACCTATTTTGCGGTAAAAGTCATAACTTCTTTGTTTTCCATAATTTTGAAAGCTTCAAGTTGAGTTTCTTTAAAACTCATATAACTATAATTCAAGACTCATAGATCATAAAAACAACTTACACATTTCAAATCATAAATCATCAACCTAGACATTTAGTTAGAGTTTTAAAACTAATCATGTTCATACTATTATTTCTTCCATCATCTTCCATACAAAATATTTTAGAACATATGTCTAGCATATTTAACCATATATCTTCTTCAAATAGACTATTATACAACTAACATAACAAAACATACTACAAACAATAATCTACATCTATGAATTAAAGTTTTGAGATGAGAAAACTTTTAAACCTTATAAATCTTGAATGCTTTATATTGCTAGTTCTCTTCCTTCTTCTTGAATGAACCTCTAAAACAATATCTCACACACATGAACACTTAAGGTGTTTCACTTAATCTCTTAAGAATACTCTCAAGCTTCTCCTTTTTTCTCTCTATAATATAAGAACACTAACAAATGTCAAACTCTAACACATGAAGTGTGACCTCCTATTTATAGAACTCTCATAATCTTGATTAACAATTACTAATCATCCAACAATGGTCAAATTAGGACTAATCTAGGCTTACTATAGCATGAAATGACCACTTGAATGACACTTTGATTGACCATATGAATGACTAGGGTGGTTGGAAAGTTGTTGAACCATTTTTCACTCAAAAATCATCCAACAAGCAAGCTTCACATCCATGAGGGGCCCAAAATTCGAGATTTGCTCTAATATTACATCAATTTGGCTTTACTTTTATGTCCTATATAATTATATAAGCATCACATATATATACACCAATATATGTATACATATTCACCTACACATGCACAATACTTGCATTTTTCTCATATTTGACTATCATTTGACCTTTAAAATGTCACTCATTAACTTGACTACAAGCAACATAGATGGTGAAGTGCAAAATAAACAACATATCACCAACACTTAACCCACATGTGGTTAACTCTCTAACTCTTATAATACCTAGGGTTAAAGTACTACACTTAACCTTGGTCACTCAATTACCTAACATTGATTAAAGCTCATCTTATTTATATATACATATTTATATATCTCCCAACAATTAACCACAATGTGGTTAACTCTCTACATTCAAATGACCTAGGTTGGTCCACACACCCAACCATGGTCTTAACTCATCATATAAATAGATATACTTATTTTATCATTTTAACTTAATTAACCAATGTATGGTTAATTCTCTACAACATCCAACCTATGGTTACCTACCAATTATATCTTGGTAAATTATATACATACATAATTGTATTTATAATATTCTTCCTACAATTAACACATGTATAATTAAATCTTTAATTTATTTACTATCTAGGGTTACTCAACTAACTCATTCATAGTTAATTCTAATCATTACATCCATTCACCTAACAATTAATCAATGTTTGGTTAATGTTTTCTCTTGTCTACCAACTAAGGTTATCCAATTAACCCTATATTAGTTAATTCTCTACACTTAACCATACTTGAAATTATTCTCCCAACATATTGACCAACATTTGACTTTTAAGTGTTTGGGCTACATAGTTTACTTTTCATTGAACTCTTCATTTAAATTGTTTGGGCTACCCAACACACTCACACATCTCTACTAACTTGGGCTAAGCAATTAATTCAATTGGACTTCCACAGCATTACATATAATACATGTCAACATAATTTAATTGGACTTATATTAGTTACCTCTTGGACTATCATTTAATATAACACTTGAGCTTATTATTTAATTACCCACATTCATGCAAGTATTCTCATATTGGGCTAACACACATAATTCTTTTAATAATTAAATTACTTGGACTCTTCATGAGACTAAATCCTTAAATTTAGTTGGACTTCCTTATAATTACCAACATGACTTATAATAATTAACATATTGGTTTGCTTTAATTCATTATTGGACTCTATATAACAACTTAATAATTAAGTTAATTACTTAATTAATTAACTTCTTAATATTGTCATTCTAGACAAACATTTTAGTTTTTCTATAACTTTAACTCATAACTAATATAATTAACCTAATTAATTATATTTCACAACATTCATTCCTGCTCCATATTAAAACTAATTAATTTATTAGTTTTGTTGAGTATTAATTTACTCATCTTCTTATTTGGCTAAAAAGCACACTTTAGGTATAGCTATATTAATATAACCACATTCACTTCTTAATTGAATTTTTTTTCTTAATAAATTCTCCACATGAATCATTATAATATTCTCACATTTAATCCCTAACAAATAAATTAGGTTAAAAAAAAAAAATATTTACTCATTTTTACACATCTTACTTCTCAAACTCTAGGTTTTAAATCTTAAACTTTAATTGATCATTTAAGATCTTATTTACAAATCTTGTAAATATCTGGGGTATTACATTATTATTATTGTTATTATTATTATTATTATATATACTGAATTGCAATACATTAACACTATCAATTGACAATTATCATTCACACAATCCGTCACCTCTTCTACACCATTAATGATCACTCACGTGCCTGTCAACCATTACTCCAATTCTTTGTTCATGTCTATGTTGCAAGAGACATGGAACATATATATATAAGTTTGTATTCTCTTGCAATATAGACATGAAACAGAGAATAATAACAGGAGATTTCACACCGAATTTGAGACGCCATATAAAATTTTGATGCAAATATTATACAAGACTAACAAGACCTACGTGACATTGATGTTGAATCTTGTATGAGTATGATAACGTAAAACTGTAAAACGTTAATATAAATATATAATTAACATCTATTATTATTATTGTTGTTGTTGTTGTTGTTATATATATTGAATTGCAGTACAATAACACTATCAATTGACAATTGTCATTCACACAATCCACCATCTCTCCTACACCATTAATGATCACTCACGTGCCTATCAACCATTACTCCAGTTTTTTGAATTTTATAATATTATACCATACATATATATATATACTAAATTGCAGTACATTAATACTATCAACTGACAAGTGTCATTTACATAATCCGTCAGCTCTCCTAATACCATTAATGATCACTCATGTGCCTGTCAATCATTACTTCAGTTTTTTGGATTTTATAATATTATACCGTACATAATCAAACAACAATCTGTAATACAAAATTATATCCAAATTTTAAGCACTACCATTCTTTGTATCGAAACCGAATAGAATTGGTTCTACAATTCCTATAAAAAATGCACTATTATGATAAATGTTGTGACTATGTTAATTTTGTTATACCAAAGTATTATAATGCAGTATTTTTTATAGGTAATATCTAACTTATGTTCAAACTATGTTCACTCTATTATTACTATCTAACTTGATAAATCTAACTTTTAATTATTGTGTGAGAGTTACATGTAATTAGTCATCTCATAATTGTTGCAAATAACTCTCTCACATAAAAACAAACAAAATTCACTTTTTTTTAATATTTTTAATTCCATACTCAAACAAAAAATTAAAATATACTTGTAAATATAAACGGATATATATATATATATATCCAAAAATTGCAACAGCTAGACAATCACACTAGTTTGTAATTTTTACATATATATTAATATATGTGGATAGAGAATATATAGGAGCTCGCACCAAACAAAATTAACAAAATTTTATCTCTCTCATTTTCTCTTATTTTCCCCCCAAAATTCGGGTGCTTAAACACCAGATATGGTGATCATGATATTACTCATCATCACATCTTTCATTACATATCTTAGGTTATCCCAGGTTCTCTGACTTATGTGACGACCCCAAATTCGGGCCCACACACCCTAAACTTGAGTCGTCAAAATACACAACAACTATTACAATACAACGTACAACAATACAGTAATCAAATAATACACAAATAAGTCATTATTATTATTGTCACACTATTTTATAACAAGTGAAAACTATTACAGCCATTATTCAGACATTCACTCTATCCTCAGGCTATACCTAACTACTCTCTCATCTCTTGTTGAAGATCAATGGAATAAAAAGGAAAGAGTGAGTTCAAATAGCCCTGTAAAGAATAACATGATAAAGATAATGATGAATAAATTATCATTAGCCTTCAACAATTGAGTTCCTGATAGAATAAATAAACAACAAGTTTCAAATTAATGATTGTAGTTAAGTTTTTGAACAAAGTTCATAGCAACAACTGCAGCAGAATAACAACTATTACGAAAATTATGTAGATCATGATGTCTACTAGATTATCCTTTTCATAAAAATCATCATCAATCTTTATAATCTGAAACACCACTGATTATGATCATGTCAAACAACAGTTATTCTTTGCCCCAGGCCAAAGAGAACTTTCACTACGTGTCTTAAAAGACACACCACCATTATATCGTCTTTATCCTATCATCTGTGTCACAGGCCACATATATCCATAACAATTTGATTCTTGATGATTAGTACAAATAGCAATGACATAAATGAGGACAAAAAAAGAGAACAATAGGGTAAACAATAGATATCAAAAGTTTACAATTTTACTTTGTGCATATTCAAATAATGTCTAAATTATCAACATGATGTGGAGTTAAATTAAAGAATGAGATTCAAGATCCATAGTTCAAAAATAACGGTTAAAGTTCAATAGAAAAATTCAAGTAAATAGGAAGGTTCAATTGAAATGATATTAAACGAAACATAAATTATTAATCATTTCAGAAATTTACCGAACAATACTTACCATAGTAAGTTTAAGAATGTGAAAGAAAATAATATTCCTTACCTTATTACGTGAAAATATACTGCTTTAAATGTAGTGGATCAACCTATATATTTATAATATAATTAGTAACTACCACATATAAATTTCATGGTGTATAATAACTCGTATATTATGAACTATCAAAATTATTTACATAATATAAATTTGTATAGTGTAGAGAATAAAATAAAATAACTTTTAAAATAATTTTTGAAATAATATTTCAAAATAAAATTTTCAAATGAAACTTTTCGAAATAAATCTTCTCAAGGATGAGTCTTTTATAGGAAGGTGTGTGGATACAGTGTAAAATATGTATTTGTGTAATTACTACTCTTTATATAAAATACTTACTTGAAAAATTCCTACACTCCTTTTGGTTTACTAACACTCAAAATAATCTTACTATTCTTAGAGAAATACTCACAAAATACTTAGAGAAAAACTTTATGTTTTAGGTGTGATTTTTCTATTCAACTGAGCAACTTATTTACAAGAAATGAAAATTTACTATGTGCGGTAGGTAAGCAGTTGGCGTGTTTCACGCCAGCCTAAAAATTCAGCATTGGCAGTAGCAGCCTTGTTGTTTTTCAAATTTCCTTCTAGCAATTCCATTTTCATTTCTCATGTGACCCACATAGAGGGCCCATATGTTTCCTTACTATTCATAGATAATAATCAAAATACTCACTAATAATACAATAATTAAAGTAATGTTACAACAGTGATAACAATACTTTAACAATAATGTAAAAAATATGTTATTGATAATTATTAATTTAATAATATAATTTACTGTGTATTTGCTATTGTGACAATTATTTGATTCAATAATTTTAAAATACAGTGCAATAATAATTATTGACTCAATGATAAAAAAATATAGTGTAATGACAATTATTGAATCAATAATGCAAAAATACTGTGTATCAACAATTATTAATGAATACTGTGTAATAGCCACTTTATTAGATCAATAATATGAACATTGTGCAATACCGTGTGCTACTATGTAATACCATGTGCTATAGTAAAACATCATGAAATATCGTATGCTATTATTTTTTATCACCAGATATTTTAACAGCTAAAAATGACAGTACCGTTGACCATTTTTATTTTAAAAGGTTAATACTTTCGTTTTCTATATCCGACAATATTTTGTTGTGGGGTTCACCAATGATTGATTATTTCGGTGCCGTCGTGAGAAACGAATATTCCCCGACAGAACGAATAATTTTCGATAAAACAAATATTCTTCCACAAGATAAAATTTGCACAAAATATTTTTAATTTTAACTTTTGTCAATTTAACCACTTACTGTTTCAAGAAAATAAATATATATATAAAAAAAATTAATTTTATATTTCATAATTTCAGGGCCTTACAGCTTAACTGAAAACATTTATACAAAGTAAGAGTGAGCAATTAATTTGCTCAGCAAATTTTAAACATTCGATAAATAATGAATCGTGAATGAAAAATAATCTTTGCAGAATATTCAATAATTGTGCAATAATTATGAAGCAGTTTGAATAACTCAACAATAAGCAATTTCATTTAATGAAAAATCTTTAATTTTATTACTGAGTGGTCATAGGAACCGTGAACTCCATCCAAGGTTGAACACACACACACACACACACACACACACACACACACACACACACACACACACACATATATATATATATATATATATATATATATATATATATATCTTCAATCGAGAAACCATTCAGGGTTGGACAGTGATATATCCAACCGAGAAACTGTATCAGAGTACTTTAGGTGATCAACCTATTGTACCCTATGTTATGCATAACTTGTAAATTTAAAGTGCATAAACGTAAATAGGTTAGACCATGTTACCCAACTAAATAAATCATGTTCATATCTGTCTAGCCGAAACAAATAACATAAACTTACTTCTTATAATAGTTTATGAATCAACAGAATTTTAAAAGTCCAATATTTGAGCAATTCTTTCAAAAGCACATAGGTGTGGAAATAAGCATGCAAATCCAATAATTTCAAGAAGTATTTCAATTATAGAATTTAGAACTTTTCTCGGAATGAGGGAACTTGTCTGAAGTTGGTGAAATGTTATTAAATACGCTATTATCGTCCTCTAAAAGATTTCTTACAACATCTGTGATGATTTATTTAATTAATTTAATTATTAACTATCACTGTACGACGCGTAAATAACTATAACTTATGCCGATAATTAATTCTTTACCCGTAATTCAACTTAATCATGATACTACCTTATTGTTATAATATAATCATAAAAATGACTATAATACCCTTACTTAACCTTATTTATCCACTTTTATTGTATATTTGTCCGTAAAATTATATTACATAATTAATTTTTTTACTGAATTTATTTATTAAAAATACTTAAATATATTATTATTTTTCTTCCTTCTAACCATGCTTAGGAAATTTCACTTCACGAATAAAATATTTTTTGGTTAGTTTTTCAGCATTACTTACTATTTTTTAATGAGCAATTTCTGTCCAAAATTGTAACATTTTTCATAATTTTAAATTTTATCCAAAAATCATGATATTTATTTTGTAACTTCCTAATACCTGAGACCAGCTCCAGTTAAAATTTCATGAAGTTCTGGGCTGTAAAACTCTAGAAATTCCAATTTTAATTTTTAAAACCTAAAATTTCGTTTGGCCTTAACTTCCTCATTTGAAGTTGGATCGAGCTCATTTTTGGGCAGGAGCTTACTGTTATGAGACACTTTCAGAATAAAAAATGTCTTAATTTTTCTCATATGTTAAATGAGCAAAATAGTGGTCGGAATTTTTAGACAGTTTAGGGTTTTCTATTTTTGTGTGCAGTTTTTTCCTGTTTTAATAGAAAAAGCACCGTAAATTAAAATCTTAATATTTTAAGGTCATTCTTATAGCTGTGTTTAGAGGACTTTTAGACGCATCTACAAGCTTTGACGGGGAACTCAAAAATAATTTATACACAAAAAGTTATGTGTGTTTGAAAATCAGTTTATAACTATGTTTTTAACTTTTTAGCACACATTCTATTTTCTTACATTTTCATGCGTGATAACATATATAACTCACATAAACTCTAACATAACCACCTTATATATTTGAATCTACCGTGATCCACCATCATAAACAACCTCCCATAACCAAGCATGCATAATAAAAAATTTAAACTAAAGTTTTAAAGATGATTTTTTTAAAAACCTTTTTGATGCTTGTTGTAGGCTTGCTCCTTGATTGCACTCCTTCCCTTTTCTTCTTGCTAACCGAGCTTTTCCTTCTTCTTTTTTGAACCCGAAATGCTCTCCCAACTCTTCTGCTCTCTTTTCTCTTGCTCTATCTAATTTGTTTGGTTGAAAAGAACTAAAATTTACAAGTTTACTAGTGTTGGGTATTTATAGGAAAACTTTGACATAGTTAAAATTTGGTCCCTCATTCTTGACTCTCTTTTGGTTTCACACCACTTCTTTAGTTTATTTCAACTAGGCTCCACAAGATTAATCTTAATCTCCACTTAACTAAGTTAAACTAGATTTTAGGCTAATGAAATTAGGATTACTATTCATTGAAGTTGATGTGAATTTGATAGGGTGCTTGAACAACTTTTGGGAGTGGTTGAGCAACCTTGTAAACCCTCCCCCCCCCCCCCCCCCCCTATATCATCCTTCCATGTGCTTATATATTATATTTCTTTTATTATACACATCATAAAATGATGTCATTGCTTACCTCACCTTGCAAGAATTGGGCCACCTTTTGGACTTGGATTGGGCTAGACTTTGGGCCTCTTGCTTGACTTTTAATTCTTGTTTGGGCTACTAGTTTGGACAATCTTAATTTTTTTCATACAATTCTTGCATACAAGTTGGTTACAAAGTTAATTTGGGTTTCATTTAAATTCCCATACAAGGCTTGACGTGGCACTAGTTTGGGCTTATTGCTTTGCTTGGGCATGTTTAATAATTGTACTACTTCTTTTATTCCTTTTCTTCGTTAACCCAACTAGTTTACTAAATTCTTGTTTGACTAATTTTTCATGTATTCAATTTTAATTTCTTTTTGGCTTTTCTTTTTATTCCTTTATTTATTTCAAACTAATTTAAGTAACTAGCATTGTTTGGTTATCATTTACAATAATTATATAACTTATATATATAATTATTTATCTACCTTCATGTACAATATTATACTTGAATAAAATTTAATTTCATAATGAATTTCTTACATAATTCAGAAAATTCTTGGTTATTACAACATTAAACTAACTTAATATTATAATTCACTAAAATTGAATTAAAATAAATAAATAAACAATAAAGCAATTGTGAACAAAATTTTCAATACTACAAACAAAATATCATTTTGACTAATATAGTAGTTAAACAATACTACATAGAAACATACGTATCAATGTTTAAGATGAATAGCTAAAACCACTAAATTAAAAATCTAAACCATGTCGGAAAGCCACCACCATCACAAAATCGAAAATTGAAAGAGTAAGATTTATATTTAAGATATCAAATTTATACATAATAACTAAACTAAAAAAAAAAACCAAAATCATAATCATGTTCTTTCACTGAGATGAATGCTCATCTCTATCCCCTTCATATTCACAGTAGAAGTCATAAATTAAGAAATTTGCTTGCACCAGATCACGTTCCGATGTATAACCCAAACATGCAACATTCTCCAAAATAATAACCTTAAACATAAATTCAGGTTCTTTCTATAACTGATTCACAAAATCTAACACATGCATCAACCAAAATTAAGGAAGGAAAGTAAGTACCTACTTGTGTAAACAGAAGAAGGTGGAGGCGTGGAGTTGCTGCTGAAGTCGAAGATGGAGGAGAGTTGGAGAGGAACTGAGAAAGACAGAGAAGAGCTTTGGTCATAGTAGGGCTTGATGCTTGGTGGTATGTATATATGGCCAAAATGACATCGTTTTAGCCATTACTGGTGCGGTGCAATTTTAAAGGTTCGGTAAACTTTAGAACCCGAAATCAAACCATATATACGGTTTATCAACCCTTCTAAATCCGTCATATACACCGAAACCGTTTGTATGATTATATTGGTGTGGTTTGATCGATTTTTGGTACGATTTCAAGATTAAATTTAATTTCTTACTCAGCCCTAATTGTGATTGTATACTTTTGTGAATTTATTGTACTTATAATGCACTTATAAATTAAAATTTTAAAATTCTTGGACCTGACATGAATATCTAATTATATATTATTTCGAGAATAGATCAATAACTTAAAATCATTTTTTCATAACTTATAAGCATTTTGATTACCTTTAGAGGGCGTTTCTTACAAGTCCTATTAGGTGGTTTTATGAAATTAAGTAAATCATTTGACATTAAGTAGTAAGAGATATGTAGGTAAAAATGAATATTGAGAAAAGTGTATTCGATAATACGCAATTTATACTAATTAAACTCACAACCGCCATTACTAATCGCATGATCTCTACTAAACGAAAAGTGACAAAATATGAATAAATTTTATTTCTAGTAATTCAAATTTTTTAGATACCTAAGAATTTGAATTTTGTAATATCCAGTAAAAAAACAGCCCATTATAGTCTTAAGAAATATTCTGTAGCTAGTTGCCAGAGCTAATAATCTTGACATGATAAATATACTCTCATTTAATTTATTAAAAAAAAAAGAGAGAAAATGAAGAAGCAAACTTTGGGCATGGATCTACTATATCTTCGGTTTGGTTTTCAATATCCGGTACTGCTAATTGCAAGATAGGCCCACCGGCCACCCCTGCCCCGAAAAGTGGCTCCCATCCCATCATGCTCTAGCCTAATCAAATACGGTCTGCTCTTTCACATGCTTCTACAGTTGTAGAAATGAACAATGGGAAAAAGGAAAGAAAAGAAAAAGTAATCAAGTACTAATTTATAGTTCACACATTTATTTATATGGAATAAGAAATGACAAAAATTAACTTACTATATACATAAAGATGAGGAATTAAGGTGATGAAGACATATTACCGACGATCTATATACATAATATTTAAATATAAAATTAATTATTATATTTATTTTAATTATTAAAAAATAGAATATAATATGAATTTTAATATTATTATTTATTTTTTAATAATTAAAATAAATATAATATTTAAATATTATATGCTTATATTTATTCTTTACGGATACAGTAACACCCTGTAATCATGATAAATTAAAAGAGTGAGAGAAAGGAAACGAGCACAGAAGAAAAAGATGTAGTGAAGTACTTACTATCCATGCACATGCACGCATGCATTTGTCCTAGTTCCATGAGCCAACCAAGGTCCCATCTACTATTAACTCATCTGTCTTTAATTTGTTACAAGCCATGGGTGATCTATCACATGGGGTTACAAGTACGTTCTCCCTGGAAAACCAAGCAACTAACCAGATTATCACATGGGGTTACAAGTACCTCCTCCCTGGAAAAGCAAGTAACTAACCAGAATATGTATATTGGTCACACTCATTTTGATGAATCAATTTAATTATTGTATCTTTAAGAAATTGATCATATTGGCTTTGTAGAAACTTTTGAGGTGCATGTGTTATTAATGTTGTTTCGTACTAAGAGAATTAAGAACCTTAAGGTTCGTAATTCGTACGTTCTCACTTATTTTGGGATATCGCAAAGCGGAAAGGAGCTCAGTTAAATTGGGACGGACGGTAGTTGGTAGTAATTATTGTTTCAGTTTTAAAATATAGATCATTTGTGTTTTTTAGTATATTATAGGAACGATTTTATGTACACTAATTGTATATTTGTTTTGTTGGGTTATAATGTAAATAGTACATGATGGAGCTCGAGTAGAAAGTATTGATGATAGTTGTGTACTAACACTAAAAAAAAATAGTAAGTGTGTGAGTACTATTTGAATTAGTGACGACCTTTCGTAATTAAACCCATGTATTATTTTATCTTTGTTTGCGCACAATTGTTGCGCAATTAGTGCACAAGTACTGGTATATACAAGCTAGATAGAAAGAGATTGAGCACAATTCATGCAATGGTAGTACTGCTACTACATTTGTAGATCTATATATTTTTTCTTTTCTTCAGCCAGTCGATATGACATCTAACCCTTTCTTCTCCCCTCATATATCTTTGTGTTTCCAAGTAATATATATATACACACACACACACATGTATATACATATACATATCACACTGGAGGCCAAACCCAATTACAAGCACACACAGAGTCCTTTCTGAGCTCTCTTATCAGGTATTGTTTCTTCAAGTGGATTTTAACCCTGGTTTTGTTTTCTCCATTCATTTCATGCAACCCTACAAGATCAGGGATATTAACAAACAACCTATTGGACTTTTTTGGACCTGTATTTCTTTAATATTAAGGTTTGCACTTGAACTAATTTTTTAACAATAAAAAAGCAGTCTTATTGGATTTCCCTGTGCCTTTGATTTGTGGGCATTACATGCACGGATTGTTTAACTGGTGCACAAGATAAGGGTAGTCACTGTGGTTACTTAATTCCATTACAAAAAAAAAAAAAGAAAAAAGAATTGAATGTAGTCTTGATTCTTAAAATCGAGTAGAAATTTTTTTTCGCAAAAAAAAGTTATATGCAAGTTTGTCCTATACAAATCTTAATATAAGTAATTTAAAAAAAATCAAGAAGTTATATATGGCACATGTGAAGGGAGTAGATCTTTTCAATATATATATATATATATATATATATATATATATATATATATATATTACCAAGCAACACTATCAAACACCAATATTATCTTTCCTTCAGAGTCAGGCGGACATAGTTTAAGCACTGCAAGTCCTAATAGGTTTCTCCCGTCCTGAAACTAAACTGATGAAGCAACAAAGGTCACTGATAATCACAAGTATCTAGCATTAGCAAAATATATTTTAAAAAGTATAAGCAAGCAAAGGCAGGAAGGGGAAGATGTCAAATCTAGATCCTTCAAGTAATCAACTTCAATTGTCAGATGAAGATAAAGACGAAGAAAAAGATCAAGAAGATAATGGGCTTCATTCAAGTCACGGTTCTCAACCGTCAGCACAACTACTTTGTGGAAGTATAAACGAAAAACCAGTAGTAGATAGTTACCAACAAAAATGGCCTACACCGGTTCCTTCTTGTACACGTATGACATCTAAGCAACAATGCATTGGATACACGAGATTTAGGGAGAGATTTCAGGGTATAGGCCAGGAAGCTCCAAAAATGAGGCTGAAGAGAACTAAAAGGGAAAAAGAAGAGAAAGAAGGCCACATTACTCACTCCACTGGAAGTAAAGACAAACACAGTAAGGTGTACACTTCAAAGGGTCTGAGGGACAGGCGAGTTCGCCTATCAGCAAACACTGCAATTGACTTCTATGATGTGCAAGACCGGCTTGGCTTTGACAGGCCTAGTAAGGCCATTGATTGGCTAATGAAGAAAGCCAAAGTCGCCATTGATGCTCTTGGAAATGAGTCAAAAACAGCTCAGTTAGCTTATCAAGCAGAGCAAGAATTCAAAGGCCACATCCCCAGTCAAATTCATCACCAAACGCAGCAAGAAAGTAAGTTTCCGAATCCTGAATATGATATTCAGAATCAGCAGAATATGAATGACAATCCCAGTAACAATTTTAGCTTCATGTCCATGATTTGTGGTTCTACTTCCATTGATTTCCATAACAATCAACATGACCTGAATCCAAGAATAAGAAGCCAAACCGAAGATCTTTGTCTATCTATTCAATCTTTAAAAGAAGATCCAACTCTTCTACTAGAACATTCAAGTCCCCACTCTTTCGGTGGACATCAGCACAGCCTCTTCTCTGGCTCAACTCCTGTAAACATGAACACCACATCGAGTACGGGTTGGTTCCAGAGAATGATCACTCAGAATTCTAACTCAAAAGGCAGCGCCACTTATTCACTAGAAAGGAATTTGGAACAAATTCTTGATCAAAACCAGCTATTCTATCAGAGGGAACCCCTTCAGTCCACTTTTTTACCTTCAATTCGTGCTTCTTTGACGAACACCCAACTTCCCAACATAGATTATCATCTGATGCCTACATTTAACTCCGCATCAGTGACAAGCACTGGATTAGCCTATAATGAATTCTCCGTTTCTCCGCAAATTCAAGGCCAAGAGGTGGCAGTTAATCCAACCTCCAACAGGTCATCATCTTCAAGCTCTTTCTTACATTATGAAGAGTACCAAAGCCAAGAATAAGTACGCATTTGTTATTGTATCAAGTGCTAACCGAATAACTGTTTCCACTCTTCAATCCATATTCTTCCCGTAAACCTGCATCCTTGCGTTCTGCAATATAGTATTTAGGATTTTCAAGAACTAAATGAAGCTCTCGCATTAGTTCCAGTATTCTTTTTGGTTGATAGTTCTCGGAATTTATTTGAATGGTAACCACAAGGTTTTGATTTTCTACTCACTTCCTCAAATGGGAAACAGTTTATGCTTTCTTCTACACTCTGATTCTGTGAATTTAATCTTTGGTATTTAGTTCTGAAATAACATCATTCACCACTGATCCACTGCAATTAACAACATGGAGTTTCAGACACAAGCATGTTGCCTATTAACTTACAGGGTTGCCTCTCAGTTTGTAGACATGAACTTGAAATCCTACATATTTGTGTAGTACATTTAACCTAAAAGTTGTACTCTTGGACCAGATTCCTAACCTACTAGAACCCTTGGTTACAAATATTTCAATTATTCATATGCATACTTGGTTAAAATCCACAAGCAAAATGTTTAGGCCAAATTATTCCAAATTTGCTGTTTGGACCTAAATGCTTACTTTTCAAGTAATTATATATGCAAGACAGTGATTATAGTTCCATAGTGCTTTGTCAATATTTAAACCCATGTGGGAGGTCTAGATTATTAAGAAGAGAAAAAAGGGAAAGGCAAAGTCAATTACTGTGCCCACTATTTGTCAGAACTGGGTTGTACTAGGTAGCAGCTAAAGTAAAAATTTTAACCACTAACCAACTGTATTTTTCTCTCAAGTTCTCATGAAAGATTAGAACTACAGAATCAATGTCACCTTCTTCTGATTCCCGGTAAATAAATTATAATGTAATGTTGCATATATAATCATGCCACCCTTCAGCTCCACTAGCAGTCATGCAATCTAAATCTGTGTCCACATATCTCAAAATATGCATATATACAAGTCCAGGCGGTAAATTTGAAACAACTCGATTCTGTAAGATGATAAATTTATGAACAATGATCAAGGCAAAACAATTGTATAGGCCGAAACTATTTATCTTTACCTGCTTTAGGGAGGTCATAAGGTTCCTTCCCTGCAAAATAGAGAGAATTGCAATATCATCAAAGTCTTTATATATTTCTTGACAAATTAGTTCACTGTTAATTAAGTCATTACTTATATATGTATGTGTGCCTATTATTATTACTTTCATTTTTTTATATTGCCTTCGTTTCAAGATATAATAAGATCACTTGTCTTTTTAAAATACATGTTTTACAAAGGAAACTGATCTTAAATTGGATTTGAGGGAGTGTAATAGATGAGAAGTAAACAAATAAAAGAATTCAATACAATACCCCAGTCAACTCAAAGAATTTGAGACAAATTGTAGATCATAAATGTGACAATATCACCCAGAAAAAAATAATAAACTTTGCCTATTTACATTACAAATAATAAATCAATAAATAATTTTCTCCCCAGATATATGTATGCTCGAAAAAGGACGGAGGAGGGAGGGGGGAGGTAGAGGTAATAAAGCCCAGATAATGAAGGTCAGTCCCAAATCCAGTTTGTGCTTTTATTCTGAACTGCAACGTAATTTATACCATCTTCACACCGCACCATATGCACACAATCAAATAATTAATTCTCAACAGACAACAACATAAAACACATTAAGATAGTTTCTCTTTCCGAATACGATCGTCAGCTTGGCATATCTATCTTCTTTATTCCATTGGAAATCATCTCATTGATGTGCTACTAAGATACTATCAATTCTTTGTAAGCGTTTGCCTCTTGGTCAGCTGCCCCATAAGACAACTTTTGGGCCTTTGTAGTTTCTTTCCCATTAGGTGAAATGGACTTGACTGAATCCAGTGATTTTATTGTTGGTGATTTCAAGTTTTTACCAGTCTTGCTCGACTGCCTACTCGTTGCTTTCTTTGGAGTTGACTGAACAACGGCTCTGCTTTCCCATGGTCGAGCAGCAATCCAACGTTCCATCCAGCTCCAGCCCCAGATAGCTTTGCCAAGTTCATAATTACCCAGCACAGGGTCCTTTGAATTGGCCCTCCACTGTAAAAATATGGGGCCTCTCAGTTCTTTCAGTGTCATTGAGAAAAAGAAATTGATGATATTGTATTGCTTTGTTGCCATACCTGATGAGAAAAAGCATAAGCCATAGCTCGCTCTCGCTTCACTGCTGCTTCTTCTCTTAGATGGATCCTTGCAAGAACTTCCTCCATTGTTTCAGGGCCATTACTCCATTCCACCTGCAGGCATCCAGTCCACGTGCATGAGGGGGAGAGTTCAAAGTTTAACAGAATTATATCAGTGAAGTGATTCAACTTCGAAGTAAGCACACTCAAAGTGCCAACACATTAAAGTTCTTCAGATCAGATAGAAATGAAGATGTTAGAAAATATAATTACAGCTTAGAGCATTGGGTCAACAAACAGATATACAATGCTACATGAACTCAGGTACATATGTAGGAGAGGGTATGCATCTAGCTGTCGGGACTTACTTAATCCCAACTCTAAGGGCACAAGAACATGTTGCAAAACTGTTTTTTTCCTCCTCAAATTAATAAAGTAACTGGTGAGGTAGTGTAACATAGTGTCAATCATGGGCACTTCACTTGGTTATAAGCAATCATGCAATGAGGAATATAACAACTTAACAAGAGTGTATATATATATATATATATATATATAGTTAACTTGAACTATTAATATGCTAGTTGAATGTTCAAAGAGACTGTTATGCATCAAATAGAGGTACTTCATGTGTTTACTTTGTACTTTCGTTGTCTAGGAAAAAGGAAGTGAATAATGTAATTATAGATGAATAAGTTTCTGGAAAGAATATCTTCAAAACTTCGTCATCTAAGAAAATCTAAATTATCAAAACAAAATGTCTGCGAAATACTGAATTTGCACCCACATGCACGAGACAGTCTTTTACCTCAAGGTCATGAAGCTTTGCCTCGAGCTTTAATTGATTCTCAAGCTTCCTCTGTTTGATTCGGGCTTCCACTGCCATACCAGTTCTACGAGCTCTAATTTCAGCCTGTATCCTGCTCCATGTGTGGAGGTAGGTCAGCGTCGTTGAAGCTTGCTTTCTGGTAGAATAGCCTAGGGTCACAGTCCGCAATCTTACTGTTCCTTTCAAATGCCGTTGAATTTTTCTTGCCTATAACAAGAGAAAAGTACGTAACCAGTCACATGGAGTATAAGATATTGACATGCGAATAAAGATCTCTGCTGGGACAATCTAAACACCAGTTATAATTTATATTTTTGTTAGTTCATTTTTTCACCAAGTTATATTCAGTATTTGTATAAAGTTTTTCAATAAATCATACATGGTCATGCATTGGCTCATTCAAAACCTTTTAAAGTAATGTACTTATTCCCTACAAGTGTAAAGATACTTGACAGCATAACTAAATAGATAAACATGAAGACTGGCCTTTTTTGTTTACAGTTACTTATTACTACCACTGAACATAGTTAAGAAGCTACATCAAGGTTCAAAAACATTGAATCCATTTATGATTATATACGCAAAGATGATGTAAATAAAGAAAGAAGGACCATCAGTGATCAATTATCCAGTCATTTTAAAGTTGCGACCGAAGAGCTCTGCAGTTGGCAAATAAATCTTGTAAGCAATAGCAGATAGCTTTGAAGCAAATGCCATACGACCAGGGGAGGGATGGGGACATATTTTCAGCTAAGGCTTTACTATATGTAGGAACTTACAATCATGACTCTAAGAATCCATTAATGATCCCCATAAAGAAACACATGATATTGGGTATGGAGGAGAGTAACACAACTTGAGTCTCATAATCACTTCACTAGATTCTACAAAAGATAACTCATTTGAGTATTGTGGTAGGTCTAATGTATAATCTTGTTTACCATTATACAAGTATCTTGAGATTCCTCAAGTAACTTCAGAAGCATTGTGATAAAAGGAATAGCAGTAGCGAGCATAACTTGCAACAAGGTTTACCACTTTACCTTGTAAGCTCGAAATGCACTTTGAATCCGAATGGCTGCTATATCCTCAACTGGCATACCAAGATCCCCAGGATTCCCATTAGAAGTGCCATTAGCAAGATTAGTGGACTCTTTTTGAAAGTGGTGGTCCTTTTTTAATCCATTTGATTTTTGAGGTGCTGAAGATCCCTGTGTTGTAGAAAAGGAAAAAAAATGGGACAGAGGAAGTATTAATTTTTCTTTTTGGTGTTTTATGAATGTGGATGTACGCATAAATAAAAGAACCATGAGAAAGAGAGGAGCACATATTCAAAGAAATAGATGTTTTAAACAAAAGTTGAAAAGTCTGACAGTCCTATCGTGTGTAATGAAGCTACAACCTCCTCCTCCCCTCCCTACAATTTCCCTCCTACTCAACTCAACTCCTTTGACCCTAACCTAGTTGGGGTAGGCTGAACATGAATCCACATATAATCATAATAGTAGAAAGACAAAGAGACAAATAACGTATAAAACAAATGAAAATTAAGAAAGGAATAGAAATAAAATAAAAACCATATACTATATATCCACCCAAAACGAAGAAGGTCTACTACTGTACCACTTCTTTAAATTCACTGAGTAACTTGACCAACGGCCTCATGTACTATACACTGAAACACAGAAAAAATAATGATTACTTTTTAAATTATCTATAGTCGTAATTTTTTTTTAACAAAAGACAAAAATAAAGTTACGATTTGCTTTATATATACGTGGAGTAATTCTCAATATAGTAGTAAAAGCAAGACGTGTAGGTGGATTGACTTATTAAATTCTCATTGAAATAGAATTCAATCAAGAAAAATAATTTTGCTATGAGTAATGACCCATGCAATGATCCAATATAAAAATAGTGGGACCCACAATGTAAAAATGGTGGGTCCCACTATTTTTAAATATATAAAAGCAATCATACATAGATACCCCCCTTTTCCCCAAAAAATAATCCTGGCAGGAAAAAAGATAATAAGAAAAAGAAATAGAATGATTGATTTTAACAAATTGCACAACATCAATCCATTCATAGGATGCATACCTTTAGAGATTTTGGCTTGCTATTCTTTGCTTTCTTTAAGCCGATTATATTTTTGAGCCAATCTCCAGATCCCATTATCAATATTTACTCTCTATAGTAGCTTGCCCTGCTAAAAATTTAATATGGTGAATATAAAATGAATCAGCATTATGAAGCCACCAAGAAATAAAATGTGTTCTACATGCTGACATGTCAATCATTCTCCAATCTGTGCAACAGAAAATAAATGCAAGTTGAAGACTGAAAGAAATTGTAAGTGGAATACACATTACTACCAAGGCAGAAGTTCCACAACTTTCAAATGAAACAGTCCATAAAAGAAATGATAACAAAAGATATAAACAAACATTTGCCGACCATAAAACTGCAATCCAATCGAAAAATGTGAAAGAGTACAGCGATTATCTCCTAAATAAAAATAGGGGTATGTCTGCTATTCCTTTAACAAACCATAATAATATTCACAAGTACTAAGCACCACCACTGACCACGTAATATGTGGACACACATACGGCATCAGTAGCACAAAAGTATGATTATTTATTGACTAGTTGGCCGATGGTAGGGGTTTATAGTGTGACTAGTAGGCAGACATTAAGGATAGTAGCTTAACAAACAAACAGAAATGTCAATTGACAACCTTAATGAGCGGAGGTTGCAGAGGGCAGTAAAAGTACCCAGTCAATGTAAAATGAGCTCCAGCATTCCGCTAAAGTACCAAAACTAACTGAAAACTGATAATGCCTATATGCCCTACCATTCCTGCATATTCCAATTAAGTTCCTTAATCAAGTCACTCACTCAGTTCAACAAACAAGGGCTTGTTAACTTCTGTCTAAATGAGGTTTATGGATATTTCAATTGAAGAAATTGAAGGGTCAGCTTTTCATATGTAAACGTGAAAAATATCTATTCCAGAGTACTGATCCTGCTCTGCAGTAAACTGTGAGCCATGGCAGCAATGAAAAGCTATATTAGCCAACATTTGGATATCCCCGGTAATTGATAAAGATACTAGCTTTTAAATATTCGTTTCAAGTGCATTATTTCCATAGCATATGTATATCAGCAAGATATTCACTCGAAGTAAAAGAGGAAACCCAAAATGGCCTTCAATCAAATACATAGAGAAACAAATGAATTCTTTCAATGTGATCAGAAACTTCTTGAAATCAGAATATAAACTCATAGAAATTGAGAAGAAAAAAAACAAAAAATGTTTTGAATAAATTAAGGAACATCAAAACAAATTATAGTTCAAAATTAAACTTTTTAAGGGTACACACTAATTGTAATAGAAAATATAATTTTAATGAATCAATGAATTTTCTGATAGATTCATGAGCATATAAAGTGACTCAATAAAGAAAATGAACGAAACCTAGGTAAGTGCAAAAGTACCACAGAACAATTCCCCAAATGAGGGAACTTAACAAAACAAAAGTTACAATAGAGTAACCATCATATCATCATGGAACAAAACGGTGGCTAAACTAATCAGCCAATCCAATGTTTGATTGTTTCAGTATCAACACTCCCCTCCCTCCCAAATCCCAATCAGCAAATGTGAATAGATTGCACAATACTCCACAATAATAACATAACCAGCAAAATAAACACAAACAAGGAAAACTCAAAATGGCCTTACTTCAATCAAATACCTGAGAAACAGACGAATTCCTTTAAATGTGACCAGAAACTTGAAATCAGAAAAAACTCATAGAAATCCAAAAAAAAAAAAATTAAAAAATTGGAACAAACTGAGAGACATAAAAACAAGAAATAGCACAACATTAAAGTTTTCAAACTAATAGCAGCAGAAAAGATAAGTTTAATCAATCAATGAATTTTCCTCTTGATTCTTGAACATATAAATTGGTTCTAGAAAGAAAATGAATGAATCCTAGAAAAAAAAAATAGTAGTTAAACTAATCAGCTAAATCCAATTTACTCCCAATCTGCAAATGTGAGTGGATTACACAATATACAGAAATAATAACATAACTATCAAAACAAACACAAACAAGGAGAGCAAAGATTTGGTCAAGCATTTATAACATACCAGATAATAAACCTTGAGGTGGTTTTTTTTAGAGACCCTCTATTTGGTAAATGGGTAAATCCAAATCTTGAAGAAGCATCATAAAGAGGGAAGAGAAAAGAGAAAATGGTGGTGGGTTGTGGGAAATAGGAGTGAAAGTGAAGAAATACTTGAAGAAGGTGAGAAAGAACAAATGGTGGATATTTGCCATGGCCCATCACTTCTCTCTTCGGCATATGTTTTTTCCTCAAAAGCAGTATACTTTTACAAAGATTAAACAAAACAAACAATACAGTGCATACAAAAAAACACTCTTTCTCTCTCCAATTTTGATTCCATTTCCTTAATCAGAGGCCTGAATGTACCATCCAACTCATAATCAAGACTTGTTTTTTACTATTCGACAAATGAGAGGTCAGATTACAGCGACAGAAGAACAAACTTTGATTGTATCTTTTACCCGATTATGATGCCCATCGAACATGAGACCAAACTTCACATAAAAAGAAACTTGTAGTATTAGGAAATAAATTTTTTATAATAGAATAAATAAACTTATTTAAATGAGAACCTAAATGACATAGTATTTCAGTTTTAACCATTAGGATAAGACCTCTAATATTTGAATCAAAACAATAATTATAATGTCAGACTAATAAGTATTATTAAAAATTTTAAATATAATTATAGAATTATAAAAATATGGCTAAATAAATATTTATTCCAACAAATAAAATTATTATGATATTATCAACTATTAACTGTCTTAATTTTAAAATTATTACACTAATACTCATCCGGTCCAAAAAAAATTCAAAGCTTTATATATTTTTGACGCTTTTAGACTTGAAATAATTGAGTTTATGATCATTAAATTATAATAATTTAATATAATTAATTAATTTGACATTAAACTTAAATTTTAAATTCGAACTTTTCGACTATGCATAATGAAAAAGATATGAGAGAATTTTACTTTGATATAATTATAAGTTACTTAGATTGGGATTATGATTGTTATAATAGTTGTTGTAGATAAGTTGAAGAAAGGAAAATAATTGTGTTTGGTATAGCCGCAAGGTTGGACCTACTCTTAAGTTTGTTGAACGTTGAGCCATATTATAAGGGAAAAGACTTGAGAAATGAATCGGTATGAAAAATATTTTTTTTTTTATGATTTGGACACACATTCAAGGATTCATACTAATTTTTTAAAAATTAATTTAAATATTATCAAACTCAAAATTAATATAAATTTATTTAGTTTATAGCGGTATAATTATGAATATCATAAATTACTTAAAAAGTATTATTAGTTATAAAATTTATTATTTTTAAAGCTTAATTAAATAAATTATTTTAATTTTGAGTTTGAATTTTTTTTAAATTAACTTTTAAAAAATTAATATTAATTTTATAATTGGGAACAAAGAGAGTATATTCTAAGCATTCTTATATTTCCTTGTTGCTTTTCTCTTTGCCTGACCTTATCCTAAGCAAAATACTAGTAATAAATACTACAAATTTAAAATAAGACCTTATTCATCACTTTCCTTTCTATTTTTCCTTATTAATTTCATTTTTTTTAAATTATTTTACTACATTTTTATGCTAAAACATCCCTATCAGTCTTTAACCCTCTATTATTAGTTGATTGTTGTCAAAGCAAAGAAACTATTTTTGAAGCAGAATGAAGCTATATCGATTATCATGTACACTGGCCATTTTAGTGCGAAGCTAGCTATGAAACAATTATTAGTTCTTTTTTATATCTCTTTTAAGGTTACGCACGTAGAGTAAAAAATATAATTAATATTTTATTTGATTGATTAAATTAAGTATAAAATTTTAATATTAACTTTTTAAAATTTATTGAAAAGATAAGAGAGAAATAAATTAGCCTTTATGCATAAAGAATAATACGGAAAATTAAGCATTTAATGCTTTTTTGAAATTTATAAATGCACAAATAAAAAATAATAATTTTTTTTTCCTTTTAAAAAGTCAGATAAAAAGAAATGGAAGTAGTATAATACAACTAGTCGCTATTAGTACAATTAATGATACTATAGTCCTTGTCCTACATAATCATCAATTATAATCCTATTAAGCTTGGTTCTTATAACTAATTAGCAATAACTATATAAAGCCACTTCCCTTAATCTATATCCCAATCATGTTGCTGCCGTCAAACTAACTTAATTGAAAGTCAAGAATGTTATTTGTGAGCTCAATTTGTCGTCAAGTTTAATCATACTTTGAAGTTCATTATTAACAAAACAAGCACATTATATGTGTTTAACAAATTAATTTCTATTTCATAACTTAATTATAATGAGAAAACAGGAGCTACAGTAGCCTGTGACATATTTTCAATATACGAGAGAAAGAGTTTGTTTAATTCATGTGTAATTATTTCTATTTTCGTCCTTAAGAGAATTACATAAACACATTCTTTATAGAAATTAAGAAAGTCATTCATCCTTCTCTGACAACGGACTTCCAAAAAAAGGTACAACAATATTTAAAATAAAATAATGAGGACAAAAATTATGTTTTTATTTTTTTTTATTTTTTTTTAATGAGATATAGTATTTTTACACTAATTTCACTTGTTTCATAACTTTGATGTATGTTCTTTAACCACTTCAGTTATTATTTTGAGAACAATGTCTTCCAATACTTAAAATTATTGTTTTGAGGAGGGAGGTTGTATTTATTTGGATTCTTCTGATTTTTGTCAACATTAATTTATTCTAAAATTTCTAAATATTTGAACTCATAATGCATCAGTTCAATAGGCTGATTTGTTTATTTTTTATTATCATTCTGAAAAGATAATGAATAAGTCTAAGTACACAAATACAAAATATAAATTTAAACACTAACAATATTTATATTATTAAAAAATAAGGTATGACACCATTAAAAAGTAAGGCATGACAATAAAATTCGTATTACGTCTTATTTTTTAATGATATAAATATTGATAATGTTTAAATTTATATTTAATTTTTGTATTTGTAGACTTGTCCAAAGACGATGCAATCGAAACAACCTATAAATAAGGCCTATAAATTTATCTACTTAGCTTGACTTTGCGACGTTCCCTTCTTGGTTTCTTTTCTAGATCCCAAAACATAAAAATACTCGTCTGCATGCGTACTTGGGAGCGTGGTCCTTGGAGGGTTCAACAATACGCTTTTCACATAATTTCATTTAATATATTTTCAACACAAATATTCTTTAACTGACGGCAGTATAATTATTTCTATAATTATTTATAACGAATATTATTGTGTTATTAAATATGATTTTGTTGTCACTAAATATAAATTGAGTTTGTTGTCATTAAATATAAATTGAGTGGAATCGAGTGCAAGATGTAACAAATGAGAGCCTAATCGGTGATCTAGAGAAATAAATAAATATGAATAAGTTTAGAAAATAAGTAACATATACTTGGGATCGAGTTGCATTTTTATTCATTTATTCGATTTTACGATTTACCGTTAGCTAGAGAATAAACAACTCTCACAAATGAAGAGAGAAGGATTATTTCCAACCCCAAGACATACTGAAGGACCTAAAACAGCACCAGCGAGAATGGGTACGTACAAAATGCTAACCACCAAGTCCAAGGCCGGGTAAGTAGAGCGCAGAAATGCCAAGATTAAGCCTATTGTAGCACAAACCACCAACACTATTAGTACTTCAGCTGAATAATCCCCATCTATTGCATCTTTTCTTTTATGAGTTTTGATTAATTTTGGGTTTAATGTAGACCAATTAGTAGATTGAATTTAAATTAAATTAAAAGTATTTTTGATAGTTTACTAAAAAGAGATTAAGAAAAAACAAAATTTAATTCAAGTACAAATTATATATTGTGTTTTAATTATATCCATAGTGGGATATATGAAAATGTGTATTGTTGTTTGTAAAACTATTTTGTTTTAAGTTTCACATCGATAAGTATAAGCATGAATGAAATAGTTTAATAATTTACTTGTGGTATTAAAGGGAAGGTTTGGATCTGGTCATAATGACGTGGTGCAAAGCACTACCCGCCTGCGCTAGCGACTCGAGACCTGGGGCTGGGTGCGGGTCGTGTCGCAAAGTCGCATTGTGGCGCTTTAGGATTGAGTATTTATCGGTGAATTGGCTTTAGGATTGAGTATTTATCGGTGAATTGCTATCACAGTAAATATATATAGATTTGACATATATATTGAAGGTATATTGCCAACAGTTTTTAGCAAATTTTAGTGATAAAGGGTAATAAATACTTTAAGGACATAAATAACTCGTGTCAAACTTTTCTATTCCAATTTTCTGTTTGTGTGATGTCTTATACTTCCCATATACAATAACTAATATTAAAGCCAAGGGAGAGAGAATATTGAAACCTCTGAAAATCTTAAACAAGAAGAAAGGCGGTGGTACGCCTATGGCATTCGAGATTAACTGTTTGAGTATTTATCATAAATGGTCTTGCAAGGAAGGTTAACATAGCAATTCCCAAGATAACTTGAAGAACAGATTTGTTAAATGCCCATGTTAATGCTGATTTGTAGTTGATATGTCCAATTTGCTCCTCGTCATAAACTATAGAATCTACTTCTTTCCGTAAAATCTGTAAAATTAATGTTAAATACTTGAAAATTTATAAAAATGTGCGATATATAACACATTTTATTTAATTTTTTTAATATATATTTAACGACATAATTATTACTTTAAATGACACTAAAAAAATTCTCTCACAAAATTATTATCGCTAAAATTGTCGATATAAATAATATTTATATCGTTAAATATGTCTCGATAAAAATTAGGTGAAAGATATAGTTGTTCAGCATATTTTAATTCGGTCATTCGAGTATAATTAAACTTGTCTTGTCATAGTCATCTGTGGAAAGTTTTGGATCACTGCACTTGGCTACGTGGGTAGCCTTATTGAGCCATTTAATGATTCCGCTGACAAATTCTTGCTCAGTAATCTTTTTGTCACCATCTTCATATAAATCTTTCATCACCTTTTCTACTACCTCATCATGATTTAGCTTAATTCCATTCTCCAAATTTTACCGTTTGGATCAGATCTTTTAATTCTGATTGAGTTGGTACTTTGTTCTTATATATCACACTAGTCATGCTTCTCGAAGAGACTGAAAGCAAATATAAATTGTGTAAGATGGTAACAATTTAAAATTAAAATATTTAGACAAAAGAGAAACATTATATTTACCTTTTAATGTAATCAATATCAGGTTTTCCATCATCCTTGAGAAGGCATCCTGCATCAAGTGCTTCGCTTTGGACATTCTACAAGATTCTAGCCATGAGATGCTCAATTTTTGCGAGTTCTCACTTTTTCTTGTCAGTCAACGACTCAACCACACACGCACGCATATATAAGGGGCGATTTATAATAAATATTTATTATAAATTAAAAATAATTAAATATCATTTAAATCTTTTATTTTAACGATCAACGATAGAGATTAAAAAAGAAGCATATATCATAACAAGAAAAATTACAATTGTCTTTTTTTTGTCGATCAATGATTGAACCACTTACAATTTTGTTTTTAAATAATTTTTTTTTATTTCAATCGCTGCTGTTTATCAACATGATCGTTTTTGTTATTTTTTTTTGTTATTTATTTATATTTTAGAATGCCGTCTAGACAAATGATAAACATGATAAACATGAAAATCATGATATCTTAATCATCAAAATGATAGGAATGAATAAATTTAGATTCCTTGGAAATGTACGCAACTTACCATCTATAAATTTGCTACGTTTCGTGTAGTAACGGCTAAGAGAGTTATAATTATATAACAAAGACTATTGAAGGTTAGTCAATGCGACACGTACTTGGCTATAAATACAACCACAACCATTCATATGCAATTTGACATATAGTAGTGGACCACTTTATGAAATTCAAATTTGAAATGAACTACACATTTACTATTGTCTCTTTCCACATTTAGTCTCGTCTCTTTTCACATTTACTACACTTATCTTAAAATTATGTAATACTCCATTTATTCTAAATTAATTTAAAATATTTATTAATTTAAAATTGATATAATTTATTTAAAATTTAAAAATAATATATTTTATAATTAATAATAATTTTAAAATAATTTATGATATTCATAATTATATTATATGATACACGACAAGAAAATGAGACCGCATTGGCTGATTTTAGCTGCAAACGTACAAAACCCGTCGCAAATGATACTAGAATGATGGAATCTGATTCTTTATTACATACGTAGCAGATTCTGTACCTAACAGTTTAAAATGTCTATGAGCATATATACCTTATTTTAGAGCGATGTATATAGTCAGTGTAGGCAATTGTCGATCTATGCATAGCTCCAATTCCAAATTCCAAATCTTGAAAAAGTATTTACATCACCTACTATATAAAAACAAAAAATCTTTAAAAAAATTGTTAAATAGTATACTTCATTATAATTTTTTCATTCTTCTCTAGCTCTTTCTCCTTTTAATTTTAAATACTTTTCATGAGTAAGCCAAGTATCGTACCATTTTCAGAATCATTTTAGTAAAGATATTTTTATATTAAGTGAGGTGCATAAGTATTTTTTATCGATTATGTTACAATTAAAATTTATAAAACTATTAGGTTTTTTAAGGCTTAAATAAACCAAAACAGGTGATCCTAAAAAAAGGAAGATTTCTCGGGCATAAAATTAAATTTGTTAAAATTTAGGCATTCAAATAAAAAATAATTGATTTAAAATCTAAAAACATAATTTTTTTTTTACAATGATCAACTCTAATCTTTTTGCACTACTCAACCTCTAAGAATGTTAAAAATTATTTCTTTATTCAAATTGAGAATGTTCATTTTGATTTTTTTTTTTATATTTTTCCTTAATTTATTTGTTTTCATTGTTTTTCATTATTGCAGCGTATATTCTGAAACTAATTGTAGTTTTTCTAGTTATGCTATATGTTTTTTTGTTCCCCATAATTGTGGTCCGCCCTATTCTATCTAAACCAATCATCATATCGGTCCCTAGACCCCATTGTTGAAAAGACTCGACTCTAAAGCCTTACGTGGAGCTTCTGCCCCATACGGCTCCTTTAGTGATGGAGGTAGGCCAAGCCCAAAATTTTCTTATAATTGTTGCTAAACTCTCTCATCAAAAAAAGGGCACCGTCCTCAGTTATATAGCCACGAATTGTAACTTTAGCTACGGATCTTAACATGGATCCATACGTCGCTAGAGTCCCGTTTTTTTGGTTGTGATTTGAAATTGCTTTGCTGTGGACGAAAATCATGTTTATGCCATCTAAGTTAATCAAAGTAAAAGTAAAACATATAATCATTGGACATTTTGATGACCCAGTGTTTATAAGATAGGGCTACATGCACGTTATTTTAACGTCACAATGGTTAGAATTTAATAAGTTAATGATATCCAATGATTTGATTGCCATTATGCATGCATGAAGAATTGGCTTGCCATGCGGAAAGATTTCTGCCCTTAGAATTGTCATTATTTGCTTCGTTTATCCAATTCTTGTATCCCTCAATAAATTCAGCTTCGTTAATTTTGCCATCTTTGTTCTGGTCGAAGACCTCCAATGTTAATATCTGTCAACATACCAGTGACGAAATCAGAATTTAAATTCAACGGGATGAAATTGTTATCCAGTTCGGGGTGAGCCGACCGGTTCAGGAGCTAGGTCCTCTCCTCTTCACAAGAGTGGAGTATTCCTTGGGGCTCAAACCCATATTCAAACTAATTGTATATATACCTATTTGATGTTTTATTTCTCAATCTATGTGGGACACTTATTTTCTACAAGCATTTATTACAATATTCAAGTGGTGATCTTTGAGACTTAATTTCTCATTCATTACTCCATAGATTTGAGCTTTCTAATACTTGATTTTAATCTGCTAATAAAATAGAACACATTTATACATAGGTGGACCCATCTCAAATGATTAATGGGGCCCACTTAAATTCTAGCTTAAAAACTCATTTTTAAAAGCTTTATTTAAGCTCAAATTCTAACATGTTACTATTCCGAATATGATCCGAGTATCAATAGAAAATTATAATTTGAATAGATTCGACTAATTTATCGATTTTTTGTTTCACACTATAAAGTGAAATAAAATTTCTAATATATCAATTTTTATATTTAAGATACATTAAATATTATCATATCATCACTATTATATCTACTAAAAATATATTTAAAAAAGATAAATTATTCTTAAAAATCATCTTCTTAAAAGGTAAAACAGTATCTATAATTTTGTAGCCGGTGGCGTAATTGCTATGCTCAGATCATAAAGTTACATCAACTATTTGTGTCACCATATAAGAATTAAGGAGCAGACAAAATGCACTAATGGATTCCATTCCTTCACGTATGAAGAATTACATCACACTATCTTGAAATACAATGAATCTTGAAATACAATGAATGCGGCTATCTTCACTTGTGGAACTAGGATCTAGAGCAATCATGCGCGGGCAAGAATAGAGTTGATTCAGTGACTTGTAATTCTATAATGAAACCTATTTTCTCTTTCTTTCTCTTTTTTCTTCTTTTTTTTTTTAATTTTTTTTTGGCATGGAGGAAGAAGCAAAATTATTCATTTTGATTGCAATCCGTGACATTGAGTTTTGTTTCCGAAAATATATATTTAAATCATAAATTAGGTAACAAGACACAAATTATTTATTTTATTAAAACTAATTATTAATTAATTATATCATATAATATGACAAATTTTATCTATTTACCTATCATATTTCGTGTTTGTGTACTGCGACTACTCGTGTCTCAACAATCAGCGTAATTATTCACATGGTGTCTCAGATCAATAATTTTTTTTTATTTTAGTGAGTTCATAGTTATAAATAATGGGGCATTACTAAAATGGAGAGATTACTAAGTCTCTCATGGCTTAATAGTAAAATAACTACTTATAAGACTTTGAGTGCATGAGATTTTGGAATCCATTCTTGTCAAAGACAAGAATGTTAAAATTCTGTTCAAGTTACTAATTTTTTTTTTTTAAAAATAGAGAGATTTCATTGACCTACAACATGACATTACCCCAGGACCATTAAATAAATTTTCCATCAATCAACTATTTTTATGCACCTAACACCAATTTTTTAAGTGATTTATTTTATAATAATGGCTGAAGTAAATGGATGTTGTTTACTTTTTTGCACATGTAGATTATCTATTATTTTATTTTTTGTGGATTGTCAAACTTAAAAAGCTACTCCATATAATTTGTCAGTAATTCTTGTTGACCTTTACAAATTCATAGTTCATATAATACTATCATGGTCTATAGCTAAATAGCCATGAAAAAAATGCATGAATTAATTCACAGGAAATTAAGCCGCAACTTTTAGGCACCAAAAAGGAGAAGAAGAAGTAGACTGCTTGGGAATCCTCTTGATGGAATATGTTGTCGTCTAGAAGTATCAAAACCAAATGGCATGGACAACGGGGTATACTCCATTGTCTCAAATCCTATATAAAGAAAAGAATAAACATAAGCTTTGAGCTTGCGTTCACTCTTTGCCTGTAAAAGCACTTATATATATATATATATATATATATATATATATATATATATATATATATATATATTCCCAAAACTTGACATGTTTAAAGTTATTCTATACTCTCCCCTATTTAACTTGTTTAAAATTATTAACTATACTCTCCTAAGAAAAATAAAAGTTGAGATAACCTATAAGAAGAAATAAAAGAATTGAGATTTTCACCGAATTCTTCTCATATAAAAAATTATCGGGTCCAACACTCAACTGATTGTTTTTTAATTTTTTTGGTCGAAATATTAATTTAATGCGTGAAAATAACACGTCAATAAACAATGATTGGGCTATGAGTGCATGGGATCACCGACGAACGCCTTAAAAATTTTCAAGTTCATTCCAGTCTTTAAACAATCTAGAACATCTTAATTTAATAATCCTACAAAATATTTCTTTCATTTCATAAAATGTGTAGCGTTTACAATTTGCTAACTTCAATAAAATATTTTCACCCATATTTATTCAAAGATATAATGAATGTTTAATTTAGTAACGAGATATAATTGTGAAATTGTGTTGTTAAACTTTATAATATTATATTATTTTATACTATCATTAACAAAAAAATTATAAATGAGATTTTTTCTATAAAACAGAGGGATTATTAATTTAAGACATTGCTCAATACGTTATACACCTTTTATTTTTTAAGCTTTCAATTAACACCCATATATCAAAGAAGCTTTTCAATAATCATCCTGGGGCAGGTCCCCACTATCATTACGCCAGTACATAAAATTGATAGAAATTAAGAAAAAATATTTTAATTTATTTTATTTTATCATATAAATTTATAATTTAAATTTATATAATATAATATAATTTCGGCACATATTTTTCAAATATATCATTTAATTTCCCTTGGGCTATTAATCTACTTTGTGCCCTGATCCCATCATGTTGACCGTCGAGGTATAAATGCACGAGGCTCTTTCTAGATAATGTTTTCTCGGAACCTTTTTTTCAATAATTATTTATTACTCTATTCGTTTCTTTTTATTTATCTTTTTAAATAGTAATTTTTTTATTTTTTATTTTTTATTTATAAATTTAAAAAAAATATTAATAACTTAGTTTATTATATTATTATTATTTTAAATATTAATTTGTCTATCTTTTATCTTTTGTAATAAAATTTGAAAGATAATATTAAGATTTTATTTATTTTAATTAATCGAATAAAATATTAATTATATTTTTTTATTTTTTTCTTAAAACGTCAATCAGAAAGAAACGGAGTATATATCTATTAATCATATGGTCATGCAAGCAAGGGTCTTGAAATTTATTTTTAGAGTGATTTGTAAGTGTGATTATTGTTTACTGATCATCATTTAATTTGAACCACTGATTTTCTCGACGATCTAGTGGTCCAAAAGTTAAGATCGAAGATTGTTTCTTTTCATTGAGGTATACTACTTTTCTTGGTCCAAAAATTAAGAAAACTGTTTCTCTAAAGGATATTGTTCTATACTACTACCTTGTATTCAAAATTATATATATATATATATATATATATATATATATATATATATATATAAATTTTCTAAGATATATTTCTATTTTTATACTATCAAATCACATGAAAATTTTAATATCATTACTTTTATTGTTAATTGAATGCCACCACTTTAACATTTATAACTAATGTTATATATGGTCAAGTTTGGACAAAATTATTATTATTTTTGTAAAATATATCTTTAATGGAGTATATTTTATATTAAAATTAAGAAAAGTAAATAGAGGAATTTTTTTTCTTTCTCAATTCTCATCATGTTCACAAATTCAAGACTAAATTTAATATGTGGAGCTCATTGTAGAAATTTATTCCATAAATGTCGCACGGCATCGATCTTAATCAATCAATCTATGGTACAAAAACAAAAATTTGAATATATAAGCATTTTTAATCATTACATTTAATAAATAATGGTTATAATTAAAAATATAATTAATCACAAATCATTACCGCTCGCTATGGTACTATAAAATTCCTAAGACCATCCTAATACGCTAGTGAGAAGATATAGCACTAGCAGAGATATTGGGTACAGAAGGATTGCCAAGTAACTTGTCCAACGTGGGAATTCAGTTCTGAAACTAGTATAGGCGCCCATAACTGTGATGATAACCAGAACCACCAAAAATTCAGCTGAGGCATCCACCGGTAAATCGCGTATATAAACAACAATTAAGAATGTAACTAAACCAATCATGTTGCTCATGAACACTGATCCATATATCTGTAGGGTAGGGGGATTAAGAAAAAGAAGAAGCTCTATGTCAGGAAAAAGTTGGTTAGAAGGAACATGAGGAAAGATCCAAATGTATAAAACTAAAAACTATTATTAACTTAGGCTGTTGATAATGTCTGAGCAATAATTAGGCTGACAGAACAATATATCTCGTTAAAAGTTCAATATGTAGCTCACACAAGTATAAAAGTATCGTATATTTGTTCTGACAACATAAATATTGCTATGAAATTATCAACATCCTTAACTTGAGGTGTACATTTAAAAAATTCCATAAGAAGAGTCCTATTTGCGGGGAAAAGTGGTCCAAAAAGAGAGTCCCATTTGTTTTGACGTTAATATAAAATGACAGAATGTTCTCGAGTTTTACCATGAACAAACTCGGCAAAAATAACAAAATTGTATACCGAAAAGTTTGTAAGTTTTGCAGATGGTACTCTTTCTATGAGATTCATATTTCAACAGAATTTTTAAGAAACAAACCTGTGACAATGTTAAGGAAATGGAATTTGATGTCTTTCGACTAGCTGAAGTGATTGTTTGCTTCGCCGTTCTGAAGCTCAAAGTCAAAGGTATGACAACATATGGGATGAAGAATGAAGGGATGTTTGTAACAGTAGCAAATCCTACTACAGATTGTATGAGGGGAACTGCAAGTAGGACTGAAATAGCAGTTCCTAAAAGCAAAAAATATGCAGCCTTCACGTAAATTCGCCATGTATCATCATCAGTACTCGGCCTTTTTCTCCTCTGTACCAAGAGACTCTGCCCTTCTTCAGTATTCTGCATATACATAGAATTTCATAGTCTCATTTGACTTTTTGAATTTCTTTAAGCATCTCCTAACTTGGATAAACTTGGAATAATAGTAATAATAATCACCGTTGTTCTATGAAGAAATTAAAAGGTCGAGGCTTACATTGTTGGGAATTTTATGAACTTGATGATTGGCAGATTTTTGAGCCTCTAAAAGCCATTTTGACATTCCTTTAACAAACTCCTCCTCATCAATACGATCATCACCGGAAAAATCAAACATTTCCCTGACCTTTTCAGCATAATCAACCCTTACGAAACCATCGTCTTCTATTTGTATTCCTAAGATCAGAAGTCTAAGTTCAGCTGTTGAAATGTATGAATCGTTGTCCTTGTCAATTTCATGAAAGATCCTGTTAAATTCCAAAATAAGTAAAAATAAACACAAATGAATGACTGTGATATAATTTCCTCGGTTGCTTTCTAAATAATTAAATGGTATAGAAATAAAGAATAAGACTAACTCTCTAATGAGTGGTACATTAGGCTTGCCCCTGATGGTAAGGAGTCGAAGCAGCTTCTCCTTCACAAATTCTAGGGTCATATACTCAAATCTCCTGTTCTGAATCCATGGTTGGAAAATCTGAGCCGAAAGAAAAACAAAAATGGTTCATATAGCTAATTCAAAAAGGAGCCTATAGGTAATGTAAATTCGATATTCGATAGATTAAAATAGATAAAAGTGCTTGATATGTGGATAAAGTTTGATTCAGTAGAATTATGCTCTTGCATCAAGTATTACCTGATATAAAGCATAAGAAAAGAGCAACACCAGGGTAACAATGAGCGAAATCAGGACAACCAATCGTGACCCCGAAGATGAACCAACAACGTTTGTTAGTTGAAGAATTAAAAGAGGGACAATAGAGACAATCATGATTCTTGCTGTGTAGCTGGTATCGACATCAGTAATAACACCAAAACCTGCAAAACAGTTCCAACAACATATCATTTCATGAGTTTCATATATAAAAACCAATCCGGAAGATGAGTATGGACAGAAAACATGCCAGTTTTCTTATGTTCCACAAGTGATGAAGTTGGTTCTTCTGAAAGATCGTGGCTGCCTAAAGCAACAGCAATTCCCCATGTGAGCGTTAGATTCAAGACCGCTGATCCTGCAAGTAAGCTCATCCCTATTTCTGCCTGTGCTTGAGCATTTGAAGAATCTCCCGAAAGTCTGGACACTGGGGATAAGAAGGACAAGTATCAGAGGACTGGAGGTCTTGTAGATTTTTACATTACATTGTCCTGATTGAAGGATCGAATCAAGAAATAATTTGATCAAGCTGTAGATTGAGGTTTAAAAATAAGAAAAACATGTTGATAAGTTTCTATTAGCATATGGATGCTCATGTATAGTGCAGGGCTTTATATCTAATGAGCATAATTAAAGAAATTCTATTTCTTATGCAATTATACATAAACACTTCAGTTGTGAACTTGTACACCTCTGGTAAGTTTTAACACAACTAAGGAAGCATTTGCTTTCACATTCACATTGATGTTATATGCTTGATAAGCTGTTATTTGTTCTTCTTTTGAGCAGAACATGCTTCATAATTATTCATAGCTAGTAATGTAGAAAACGTACAAGTCAATGGTTAGGTATCACTCCAAATCAAGATTAGCCATATATTTGGTAAAGAAAATATAGGCATAAAAGTATTTTGAATCTTTCGAGTTTTTGAAAATGACCTCTAATAAGGAAACTTTAAAACAATGAATCATGGAGTATATTAATTTCTTGAATTTCAATTGGTATATTACTGTATCCCAATTGAAGGATGTTTCTGTATTTCAATAGAAAAAAAGTATAATAGTCAAAAATATTACAGTCCCAAATTCTACCGATGCTTTCCAACATTAAACCCCCCTTTAAAGTTCAGCAACTAATTGCTGCCACCATGCACAAGACCAAACCACCACTCACCTCAGCCGGCAATTATCGCCACCATCACCACCACCAGCAGGGATTCTCTGTTCTTTTCATTTTAACAGTATGTGTTCTTATATAAATAGCTCTTAGTTATACAGGAGTAATAAATATACATATGCTATTATGTATCAAGTATATAAAAATACGTTAAAACCTATAATCTGTATAGTAAAAATTCTAAACCGATAAGGGATCTCAGTTAGTGTTCTTGAAATAAAATTATTAGAAAAAGCTAACTTACCAATAATCAAAGTTACTTGAGGGATGGTGCCAAGAAAGTGAAACAAACTAGCTCCAAAAATACCAGGTCCAAAGGCCTTGAAGAACAAATCAGAGCCAGCTGATACATACTTCTGCCCAAGTGATAACAAGTACTGATAAACCACTATAAGAAATAGCAGCCCCCAAAACTCAGTTGTGCATGGCAAGAACCCATAAGCCGGCTGGCAGGTCACTGTTGATGCTGTAAGTTTTTGGCCTGCATAGTATATACCATCCGATATCATCATCACGTTTTTTCTAATCAAACGGCTATTACCCAAATCGCTCATTAAGAGCACAAGGAAAAATGCAAATGCTAGCTTTATCATTTTTCCGAGAACTTTTCTTGGTGCAGAAATGGTGTTGATTAAAGAGTATGTTATTGTCCCACTTTAAGGGAATGGAACTGCAGGCTTTAGCCATGGCTTACCTTTCTTTTTATATGAAAATTCTTAAGTTAGTAGATTTTTTAAGCAGCTGTCACACTCAAATAATAGGTTGCTTAACAAGACTAAATATCAAGGCAATTAGTGGTTGTAATTTTTAGCATGTCCTCAACAAGAAAAATTATAGTTATAGCACGTTTATACATAAACTTGTTAGCATCAATTATAATAGGACAAATTTTAGTTTTTGAGTTTTTGCACTATCTTGCAGAAATGGTGGGGTTTTAACTACTAATCAACCCTTTAGAAGGCCAATGGAGGGTTGCAATGCTGACTCTTGATTGTTCAGAATTATGACTTTTATCCGTACCTATCTGCGAGGGAAATATGAAGACTATTGGGTGGTTTAGACAGTTTATATAGTCCGCACGCAACCATAACAAGAGAGATGAGGAACAGTTGATATGGTCAGTTGAAGAATTTGGTAACTACTAGCTTCCGTCGGCAAAATGCAAAATTTGTACTCTATTGACATGGTAAATGACCCATGCACGTCTAAATTGGTACTCGATTGACTTGGAAAATAACACACGTAAATAAGACCTTGTCAACTAGCAATAACCCTCCTAGCTCATGAGTGTTTTCCGAAGGGGCTACACTTGTATCGTGTGAGCTCAGACTTCGATACAGCAGCCTGGTCCTCTGAGACTTTTAGAAGCTAAGCGTTGGGTTTAAAACTTCATATAATATGTATAGAAGCCAGGATTCTAACCTTTCACCCAAAAAAAAGGGGAAAAAAATCAATCGACTAGTATTTCCGTATTAATGAATATAATAATATACAGCAAAATAAGCCAATCAGGCCAAGACTAGTTTGCAACCAACATTAAAGGGAAGCCATGAGCAACAAGAGATTTTGTTGTAGTTAGCTCAATATGTTGCTGCCGCTCCCATGTAAACGATCAGTTCAAAAGTTAACTGGTACATGTATTAAATTTGCTTTGGTTCTGGCGATCTTAGGATACAGATTAACTTCCTTAATTTCAAAATAGCATCAAGTGGCCAAGTAATTAGGCAATAATATGGATTCTTGCCAGGTAAATTCTGGGGAAAGTCGTCATTTTGCAACAAGGATCTTTCAGTGAGGAATGGAGTTGGGCTGCCGGTGCCAGTAAAAATGTGGAGCAGCCTCTATGAGCCAAGAAGGATCGATGGTAACGATATTGCGTATGTATTTCCGATCAGTTGAAATGAGTGAGTGAAATATAACCCATTTAGGATTAACTCTGCAGGACAAAGTTCAACAAAATCAAAATACCACAGTTAGCAGATTCATTTTATACACAAATGGGAATCTAAGGTTCCAAATTGTGTACATAACGTAAGTTGAATAATTTATCATATGATGAAATCGCTCAAGTAAATTTCAAAATTCTGGTAATTGGGAAAAAAATTAATTAGGAAATTAGATGCTCGTGTTAACCTGAATAACACAGATGATGGATGGATATAAACTTCTTGAGAACTTCTAAGTGTCTTGTACATCCCAGTGTGACTGTGCTATACAGAAGAACAAGAAACAATAATTGATTTCATATAGACCAAGAATTTAATGACAAACATCTGTTTAAACTAAACAAAAAATTTCAAATGCATAAACCGGGATGATTCTGTGTACATAAAGTTCATAGTCACTTCTAAATGACAAGCATTAGCAAAATATCCAGCAGTAACTGCCTTTCTTACTACCTGCAAGAGGAAATACACATTCAAAATATTCAAACACATCTTTAAAATCAACTAATATCCATATTTTCCACATCACTGTTCAATATTTACAACAACAACAACAAAATAAAATAAAATAAAACTATGTTTGAGATATCATCCAAACTAATGACAAGAAAAATCAACTTCACTTCCCACATTTGGTGGAAGTATGTTTGCTCAAGCCTCAAGCTAAGTATGGTCAACTCTGTGAATAATACTAAAAATGGGTAGAGACACTACCCTCAGGTTGAACAACGGATGAAACCACCTCTGTAGATAGTCTAAAGAAGAGATTTAACAGGATGCATGACATAAACTCAATGAAACTATGTTTCACTAATCATTCATCCAGAGGAAAGTCGATGAAATTACTCCCGGCTAGCTCTGCTAAAGTTGAATTGCAACTTTCACTTCTTTTTTTTCTTTCTTTTTTATTTATACATATCGTTTTCTTCCTAAATTCTCATTGTAGTTATTACAGTAATCCTCATTACTTTAGTAAGATAGCACGCTGGGCAAGAAAATCAAAGAACAATTTTTATCATCTTCGAGGACTGTACAATGAATCAATGATCTGTTTGTAATCGAGAGTAACATATACAACTTCATTTCACAATATGCATAACTGAAGATCAGTTAACACTAGACCATAAATGAAAAGCATAGAATTAGCATATGCAGTTAACCACTTAAACTAGGGGATGGCAAAGAGCATTTTCACATTCACCGTTAGATAAATGTGTAACGGGAAGTTACCTGCATATCACTATCACAAGATTTCTAGACTATGTCAATTCGCTGTAATGTTCTTCTGAGTTGTTCTCTAATTTCAGCAACTTCTGAGTTGAAAGATATGAGATATTAGATTAGATATTACCTCCTCCTAATTGTGTCTATCATCTTCTATTTATAAATACATAATTTCTCCAATACCTAATAGGAATTAGTATATTAATTAAAATAAATTATAAAATAAAATCCTATTTTTAAATATTAAAATAAATCCTTTAATTGTGCACTGCTGGAACCCACACGGAAATTGGAAACCAACGCATGATGCATGATCAGTTGACTTAAAAAATGATGGAGGAGTGGGACCCGTGTAAACAAATAACAACCAAACGCCCGCGCTTTGCGCTAGCCTCCTGTTCCTATCCAAGTCACCAAACGGCAGCATTTCTGTTTTCGCATGCACTGCTGATGGTTCCGCCCACTACTATAATTACAATTTTGCCATCTGACATTTACTTATTTACCATCTTGCCATTTGAATTTTGATTTCTTTATTTTACCTGCAAAATAAAATTAAAAATAATATAAAATTACAAAAAATAATAAAAATGCATAAAATTAAATAAATTACCTAAAACACTAAAAATACTGAAAAATCACAAATAATTAAGTATAATAATACCAAATAAATAGATATAAATCAACTTATCAAGGAGTTAACACGTGCAAAATAAAAAGCAAAAAACCAGGTTCATTTGTAAGAAATAATGCACCAAACAAATAGGAATTATATAATGCTTGCTCAGCCAAGTTCGACATTATATAAATCAAATAAGAATTGAGATCATGAACCTCAGCAGCAACAAATCTCATCTCGGCTTCATCTAGCTCTTTCTAAGATCCCCTAGAAGATACCCAGATAGACTGCAAAAATGTAAAAAAGGAAATATAAATGTGAACTTCTAGTCAGCTTGACATGTGCACTATCTTACATAACTCAAAATATTTGTAGAATTCTGAAAAAGCTACATTCCTTCTACGTAACTACATTTGAGAAGAATTGTCTAGTTATCTTACAATTTTCCATATCTCAATGTTATTGGCAAAACTAACATTTAACCTACTGTACTTGATACCTTTTATGCAATAGTCACTCAATTTTTTTAAAAACTGCAATTACTAAACTGAACTAATTAACATTGTGAAATTGTATCATTCTGTTAAATCAATTGGACGGCCGTCAATTATTTTTCTATGTGACGACACAAAAAAATAAAGAAATAAAATCATTAATTATGTGGCAAAAAAATAATTAAAATAATAATAAAATTAAAATAAATATTCTAATTCATTTTCTTAATAATTTTTTTTCTTTTTCTTTCTGTCTTTTCTTCTGCGTCTTTCATTATTCTCTTCATCTTCTTCATTCATGAGAGTAGGACCATGACAGTGGAACATGATAGTACCATTAATTTCTTCGTTGAAACTCAAAACAATGTAAAACATAATTTTAATTCCTTTTGAATCTATATCAAATTAATACGAGTAATTGAGGGCAATGAAAGTATGATGAATGTGGGTTTGTTTCAATGGCGGTTTAGGATCAATTAATAAACTCATTATCCATGTTTCTTTGTTGTATTGAAAGTTAGTTTTATGTTGAGTGTTTAATTCCCAGATTTATAATCGGAGAATAGATTCATCTCTCAAATAGAAGCACTAGGCCCAAACCATCATTTTTTTACTAGAACTTAGGGAAGCGCCTCTATTTAGTCCAGATATGCTCGATTTTTGGCATTCTTTTGCGAAATAGATTTCATCTTATGATAGGTCTCGTTGATCGGAAGATTTTTTTTCATCTTATTTGCATGATTTGGAGTAAAGATAAGAGAGTTATGACTCTCAACCCATTTATCAAGTGTTCGGGTCGAGTTTTAACCGGCTAGAGGTTGAAGATGAAAAACTTTTTGAGACTTCTAATTTTTTTTTTCTTCTTAAACATCATGTGTCAGCTAATCTTTTTTCCTTCTGACTTGTCTCTTTTTATTTTTCATATCATTTCTTTAATTTTTTATTTTTTTGTTGACATAGCCACGAAAGAAAAAGTTAACATCCATACAATAAATTTAACAGAATGGTATAATTTTACAATTTTTATAAGTTTAATCGGGCAATTGCAGTTTTTAAAAGTTTAGTGGGCTATCGTATAAAAGTTATCAACTACAATGGGTTAAATGTTAGTTTTGTCCAAAATTATTCCAACATCATGATCCAATATTAAGAATTAAAAGAAAATGATGATAGAGGGGGGAAGAATATTCACCTGTATAGAAATAATAGCAGCGATTGTTAATATTTCTTCGGAACATCCAAGTTCATTTGAAGCTAAGATCATTTTTGAGATCATTGGGTCCTACATAAAATTGGAGTTCTAATTACTAATCGGTATTCTTTCTGTTTAAATAAATATTAAGATTGATAGTGCAGACATACATACTAAATAGACCCAGAGAGAGAGAAAAGGGAGGGAAAAAAGCAGCATAACGCAACATACTAACGGAATTTTGGCAATTTGAAATCCAGTAGGTGAAGTAAGCTTGGCATCGTCATCAATCACTCCAAGAGAATGAAGTACTTCAAGTGCTCTGATCATTCCACTCCAAGAGAATGAAGTACTTCAAGTGCTCTGATCATTGCTTCAGGCGATGGAGATGCTGGCCAATCAAAGCCTATGATATTATCAATGCCCAAAGTTTTTAACTGAAATCAAAACACAATTAGTCAGCAACTTCAAAGCATTCCAATTTTCAAGAAGGAAGTTGAGAAAAGATTCTGAAAGAACCAACTTTGACATTGCACACAAGAACGGATAACATCTACAGAAAGGAAAAAGGAAAATAAAGATAAAAGGCATACGAGTACCTACTCTTCTTTACAGTGTGGAAAAAATGAGTACATGACATCATATTTAGCATACTAGGTTTTGTACAAAGAAATGTATGTAAAAAAGGTAGAAAACTGGTACACAAGATTTAGTAATAAGGACTAAAAGGAGCCATATATAGGATTCTTTCATGCAAGACATACATAAAGCAATAAGGGATCACTCGCAATGTTCTTCCACACGTAAGATGGAAATTTCTGGACGTCTCCCTATTCAATGAACCTAGCTCCTGTGTTAAACCATAATATAACATAAAACAAATAGTAAATTCTGGATCAAATAAAGTTCAAATAATGCAGTCTACAATTACTATCATTTTCCTATTTTCTAAATTGTTATGGAATCCCTTCTAATCTTTCCAAGAAATTTAACTAATAAAATATTATTGTATAAATCTGAAGTGTGTCGGGCAACATAATCGGCTATTATTACATATTGAAAAGACATGAATAAACAAATAAGTTATTCCATATTATTCTTTACCATCTATGCTGATAAGAGAAGATAAACGCATAAGAAATCACAAGGAATGAGGGTCATAAAATAAATGAAAGCAAAGACATGACGCAGACCAAATTTAAAGAAAAATATAAACACAAGATAAAACAGATGCTTGGCGCTTACAATTTTAAGTACGAGACCCTTGTAACTTAGTAACCTTGAAAATAAATTTAAATAAATCACACACCTGAATCACAGAGGAAAAAACAAGAATTGATCTCTGCATCTCTGGAATCCCCTCAGTAGACAATTCTTTGACATAAAACTCTTTTGTATAGAGCTTAAAATGGAACCAACAAAGACAAGATGTACGAGCAGCATACAGTTATTAGACAGAGACAAGGCATGCATGTGAGAAAAATATAATGGAGATACAACAACTGTACGCAATACAAGATAAACAATAAATTGTACATCCTGGCAACAAGAATTTGTGCAGCATAACATTGAAATAGGGTACCAAGGAAAAGGAGGTTATTGCTGGAGAAAGACACATAACCTAAACAGTATTTGTTTTGTAGATATGCAAGATGTCTAAGTGTGTTATTGAAGATTGCCACAAAAGTATATATTAAAAGGAAACAGTGCATATTCAGATATGAATTACCTATTTAGGGTATAAACAAATATAAACAATTAGAAATTGGTCAACCAACAGAAAGGTCCTTTTGCAAATATATATGGAAAAAGACACCAGAGATTCAGTAGGAAAGAGACTAATAAGAAGTATTTCAAAGACTGTCTCATATTATCACTTTAAACAACACAGAAGAAAAAAATGTCGTAAATTGAAATGTATGTTTTTTTGAGTCAGCACCTATAACACTTCCCCAGTTGTATTCTTCCAGCCCTACCAGCTCTGCGTCTAGCAGATGCTTTGGATATTGGTGCTATAACCAAATTTTCAATATCTGTAATCTGCAAGGGAAAAATAAAGCTGAGTTAATTATGCCAAGAGACAGCATTTGAACATACTTTTGACCAACAAATTCAGACACCAGAGCAAGCTTTAAGCAAATATGTAAACAAAGATTAATTAAAAAAATTGTAAATACTAATTAAAAAAAATTGTAAATATCAGAAACGTTTATTACTGACAGATATAATATCAGAAACGTTTATTCACATGGAGTCCCAAGTACTCCTACCCAAGTTGTTAGGATAGTGGTACTTCTGAAACTATCACAAAAAACTATTATTGCTTAAATTTAAATGTTTAATTCATGAAAAAGTATAGCATAATGACAACACATAATCTGTCTGCAATACATTGAAATCAATGACATACCAACACCGTATAAACAACGTGAACCAAAAATAAGATACCGGGTTGTAGAACCGCTGTTTTGAGAATCCACTATCAACAACATAGACAACACCCTGCATGAGTAAATCAAATTTTGACAAGAGTTAGAGAAGAAGGTTCTAGGTTTGATTCCCTGCTCCTGCATTTATATATAATATTTATCTTCCAGAATGTAAAGATAATACCTCCAAATATCACCACCTTCCTTTTACCTCTAGGTGTGGGAGAAAACACACCAACGGAGAATCAGAAATTCAGAATAGCAAAATCTCAGTTGAACAAATATCCCTGATATTTACTACCTAAATGCCACATATAAATAACTACTGGTCTGCACGTGAAAGTCCTGAATACAAAGGCAAGATAGTCAATCCTGCAAGTGTGACATTTGGCCAGGAAAGTGTCAACTGTCAAGCAAGGGTGTAAAATACTTTTTTATAGGTACGGAAGGGCATAACATATGAAAAATAAAATATGTGATAGTTTACTTTGTCATATTGAAGCAACCTAGCAGCTAGAACCATTTTTCCCTTTTTTACACGTAAAGGTATATATCAAAAGCACAGAAAGAGGGAGCCATCCCGGTACATGTAAAGCATACAAAAAAATGCTGAAGGATCCAAGAAACACTACCTGAACCAAGTATAAAATTAACTCCCTCTATACATCAACATAAACAACCTAACCTGGAGTGCCATATAAATATTCACACCAAGTCCCAAGACTAATGTAATAACCGGTCACTGTTGGTAGTCCCACATCGCCATTTGTTATTGAGTCTTTCCCTGCCTTGGCTTATAAATAGGGGATTACCCCTTTAGTTTTTCTCCACTTAAAACAATAAGGACCTCCCATTGTGAGAAAGGACCTTGTTGTGTGAGGGGCTTTTATGTAAGAACCTCCATAGTTAAATATTTTATTTCCTTCTTTGGATTTTGGGTATTGATATAAGCCCAAATTTCTTTTGATTTTGGAGACGGTGAATCTCTCCTTAAATTCGGGTATGTCTCTTTTTCTTTCTTTATGTAATTATTTAATTTTCTGTATTAGTTTTAATTTTGTAGCTTTAATTTTTGTATGTTATCTAGTTTGTTAGTGTATATATTTTGGGTATATATCTTTGTTGGTAATTAGCATTTTAGGCTATTAAATTATTATTTTTGTAACTTTAGAGTTTTGACATAATATAATAATAATAATAATAATAATAATAATAATAATAATAATAATAATAATAATAATATTTGTTTGTAACATAATTAAAAATAGAAAGAATATTTTTGTAAATATATTTAAATTTATTTTAGAACAAGAAGGTGGTTAATTATTAAAATATTATATATGATTAAAATATGTATAACTTTAGGTGGAATTTTGTTAAGAACGAAATGATTTCAAATTCGCCTAAGAAAAAGAAAATGTGTAAAACTTAATCAATTAATTAACTATTTATTTATTCCTTTATTTTGTTTAATTAGTTCCGACGGAGGAAATTTAACGAGTCGTTTTGGAATATAATTTCGGATATTACATTGCTTAATCCAGGTACGGATTCCGTACTCCTTCAGCGATATTTCTTTACTTTTAAGTTTATTCGTTTTGTCTCTCAATTAGAATTCAAATATTATTTCGATATATTATTCATATTCTAATGTTTATGATAGAATTGTTTGGTTTTAGATATTTGAAAATTCATAACTTGTACTCTTTGGACTTAGAGAGCATGTCTAGTATTTATTCTGATTCTGTAGCAACGTACATGCTAATATATTTTGAGGACTTTGTGTTGATTCGTTTCGGTTTAGCATGTGCGTATTAGAACCCCTTTTGTGATATTGTGTCGCATTCGTTGTGACATGATATTTTTGTTAGAAAGTACCTTAGGGTATACCTGAGCTATAACCACCTGTGGGGGTACCACAGGCATGTCCTCTTGACACCGAGGCATGACACCTTCCGTGGCGGTGTGATCAGTCCACGGCGTCTCCATTTTGTGTTTTGGTGGGCGATGGCCAACTTTGGTGTTTTGTTGTGGGAGGCGTATGGGTCGACCCTAGTTTCTGTTTTGTTCTGTTCTGCGGTTTGGTGTTGTTTGTGTCGAACACACCTTCCGATTTTGCATACATTTGGATCCGCAGTCCAATGTGTGCCTGCCTGTGTGGCAGTATTTTGACTTGTCTTTGTGACAAGGTATATTTGTGTTCTGTTCTGAGCTCGGTATGAAATAACCCCAGCCATTTGGTTCAGCCTATTATGTTATTCAGATTAATTCAGTTCAGTTAGTTTTGTTATTCATTTAATTATTATTTTCTTGCACTCTTTATCCGTACTGGGCATTTGGCTCATGCTGTGTTTTTCTTCCGGCAGGTAATCAAGGGGAGCAAGGGCAAGTGTGAAGAGAGCTTCCTTTATGTAAATAGTTTAGATATTTTGTGTAGGATTTGATATTTTAATTTCTATGTATTGTAGTAATACTCAGACCGTGTTTCAGCCAGTTGGCAATTATCTATTTAGACTATTTGGTTTCATATTAAAGTTTGGATATCAGTTTATTAGTTCTGTTGTGTTCTGTGCGTAACCTCTCTTTCCACTACGGGAAGGGGGTGTTACAGAGTTGGTATCAGAGCCAGGTTCTTTCTTGTAGAAAACCTATTTAGGTTTGACCTGTGAGTTATGGGTAGATTTCTGGGTTAGGTTTTACTCTGTTTGATATTCTATTAAGTTATAATATTAGTTTGCATTCGAATTTGCCTCGAATCTATTTTCTTCCATTCGTTGTTTTTAGATGGCGCGTAGATCCGTTAGATGTGCTGCGAGGCGAGGTAATGATAGAGGAAGAGGCGAGGCCCAACCCAATGCGCAACCTGAAGTGCAACATAATAATCTGGATATGGCGGCCTTGGTAAATCAAGCAGTTAATCAGGCTTTACCACAGTTAGTGGCCCAAGTCGTTCAGGCGATACAGATGCAACAACAACCGCCAGAAAATCCCGATCAAGGAAACTCGGGAAATGGTGGTCCACAGCCAAATGAAGAGGAAGGAAATGTAAATGGTATTGACCAGCTTGTGGTGCCAACATATGTATGGTTAGAAAGGTTTCAGAAGCAGAGACCACATTCATTCAGTTCAGCTCCAACTCCAATCGAAGCGGCGAATTGGATTGCCCATCTAGAGAAGATCTTTGATGTGTTGGGGTGTTCGGATAACCAAAGAGTGTTATTGGCTGCTTACAAACTAGATGGGGATGCGCAGAGATGGTGGAAAGCTATAAAAATAACAAAGGGTGACAGATTCGTCGAGGCACTTACATGGGCAGGATTTTGTGATGTCTTTTATCAGCAGTATTTCTCAACTGCTGAGAAAGAGGCATATGGTAGAGAGTTTCTGTCTATTCAACAAAAGGATGACGAGTCCATCACAGACTTCATGACAAGGTTCACCAGGTTGGCCGGATTTGCTGGAACTTCAGCAGGGACTGCAGCAGAACAAGCAGAGAAATTTAAATGGAGAATTCATTACAAGTATCGTCAACATCTCATAAACACTAAGTTTGAAGATGTATCGGCAGTGGCTAATGCAGCCAAGAATATTGAGATGGAACGACAGGACTTTCGGTCTTCTAAAGCGGAAGGGAGTCGAAAGAGGGACAGAGATGACCAACAGGGTCAAGTTTCAAGTCAACATGGGAGGAGTCAGGGTGGTCAGTGGAACAGAAACCGTGGTGGTCAGCAGGGGCAATGGCGTGGCCAGAATCAGAATAGGGGTTATCAACCGTTGCCTCAGCAGGGCCAGAATCGTCAGCTTCAGCTACCTCAGCAAAGTCAAAATCGCCAGCAGTGGCAGAATCGTCAGCAGGGGCAGAATCAAGGTCGTTACCCAGGGCCAGTTGGTGGGGGTAACCCTAATCTTATCCCTATTACTCCTTGCGCTATCTGTGGGGCAAATCATCCGGGAAGACAGTGTCATAGAGTTACTGGTGCATGCTTCTTGTGTGGACAAATGGGTCACATTGCCAGAGATTCTACCGGGCCACGTGGTAACGGTGGAGGCGGTGGAAATGGAGGTCAGCGTCAGGGTGGTCGGGTGTTTGCATTGACATTCAACCAGGCGGCAGGTGCGCCAGGTACTATTTCTGGCACTCTTTTAGTTGGTAGTCACGAAGCCTCTGTTTTATTTGATACTGGTTCTACTCATTCTATTGTTGCTCAATCTTTTGTTCGGCACCTTGGCGTGCCATCTCAGTCCTTAGATTATGTTATGTCTATTGCTACCCCAATGGGGACTTCTGTTGTCATTTCTGATTTGTACCGAGAGTGCCCAATTAGTTTTGGAGATAAGATTCGTAGGGCTAATCTTCTTCCGATGGGTATGCATGATTTCGATATTATTCTTGGGATGGACTGGTTGAATAAGCACCAGGCCAATATCGATTGTCAGGCAAGGAAGGTTATATTTGGAGATATGAAGTCTCCAGAGTTTGTATTTCAGGGTTCACGACCGAGTAAGGTGGTGAACTTGATTTCAGCTTTGAAAGCTGGGAAGTCGGTGGCAAAGGGTTGTGAGGGGTATTTGGCATTTGTGAAGGATACCTCTATAGGTGAGTCTCGTATTGAAGATGTTCCAATTGTTAGTGATTTTTCCGATGTGTTTCCTGAGGGATTGTCTGGGTTGCCACCGCAGCGGGAAGTTGAGTTCACTATTGAGCTTATTCCTGGTGCGGAGCCTATCTCTAAAGCGCCGTATAGAATGGCACCGTTGGAGTTACATGAGTTAAAAGAGCAGTTGCAAGAATTGTTAGATCGTGGTGTGATTCGGCCAAGTGTTTCGCCGTGGGGTGCACCAGTTTTGTTTGTAAAGAAGAAAGATGGGTCTATGAGGTTATGCATAGATTATAGGGAGTTGAACAAGATTACAATCAGGAATCGGTATCCATTACCGAGAATTGATGACTTGTTTGACCAACTTCAAGGGGCGAAGTATTTTTCGAAGATAGACCTGAGGTCGGGTTATCATCAGTTAAGGGTGAGGGATAAGGATATTTCTAAGACAGCTTTTCGCACTCGCTATGGGCATTACGAGTTTCTAGTGATGCCATTCGGGTTGACAAATGCTCCGGCGGTGTTTATGGATTTGATGAATCGGGTGTTCAGAGAGTACTTGGACCAATTCGTCATTGTCTTTATTGATGACATTTTGGTTTACTCCAAGTCTAGGGAAGAGCATGAGGAACATCTTCGCACAGTTTTGAGAATTTTGCAGAAAGAGAAGTTATATGCTAAATTCTCCAAATGCGAGTTTTGGTTGGAGCAGGTTGCATTCTTGGGTCACGTTGTGTCTGCTGAAGGCATTAAGGTGGATCCTGCAAAGGTTGAGGCTGTCACTAAATGGCCAAGACCTACTACAGTGACGGAGGTTAGGAGTTTCTTGGGTTTGGCAGGGTACTATAGGCGATTTGTGGAGGGATTTTCCTTGCTTGCCTTGCCATTGACTCAGTTGATGAGAAAGGGCACGAAGTTTGTGTGGAATGAGGAGCGTGAGAAGAGCTTTGAAGAATTGAAGAAACGACTTGTAACAGCTCCAATACTTACATTACCATCGGGCACGGGAGGTTACCAAATTTTTAGTGATGCTTCTAAAAAGGGCTTGGGGTGTGTTTTGATGCAGCACGGTAAGGTGATTGCTTATGCTTCTAGGCAACTTAAACCTTACGAAGTGAACTACCCCACTCATGATTTGGAGTTGGCAGCAGTAATCTTTGCCTTAAAAATTTGGAGGCACTATTTGTATGGAGAGACTTGTGATATCTTCACCGATCACAAAAGTCTTAAATACATTTTCACTCAGAAGGAGCTCAACATGAGGCAAAGACGTTGGTTGGAGCTTCTAAAAGATTATGATGCGAGAATTCAGTATCACCCGGGAAAAGCGAATGTGGTTGCAGATGCTCTTAGCCGAAAGAGTTCAGGGAATATAGCAGCCCTTATTACACAACATCAGCTTATTACGGATATAGAGCGACTAGAGTTAGAGTTGTATGTTCAAGGTTCGGATGGACATTTAGCAGGTATGAGAGTGGAGCCCTCTCTTATCTTACGAGTTAAAGAAGCTCAGAAAGAAGATGGGGAGTTGTGGGCTATGGCACATAACGTGGAAGAGGGAAAACAACCCGAGTTTCGTATTGATGACCATGGTGTGATTTGGTTGGGTAAACGATTGTGTGTACCATTAGATTCAACTATTCGGGAAGCAGTATTGGCTGAGGCTCATAGTTCACCATTCTCTATTCATCCGGGTTCTACAAAGATGTACAGAGATTTAAAGGAAAATTTTTGGTGGAATGGGATGAAGCGAGATGTGGCTGAATATGTTGGGAAGTGTCTCATTTGTCAACAAGTGAAGATAGAACATCAACGAGCTAGTGGACTGCTGCAACAATTAGACATTCCAGTTTGGAAGTGGGAGGATATCACAATGGATTTTGTGACTGGTTTGCCAAAAACTTTCAAGAAGAATGATGCCATTTGGGTTGTAGTGGATCGGTTGACAAAATCGGCACACTTCTTAGCAATCCATGAAGGTTACTCGGTGGACAGGTTGGCACAAATCTTTCAGCAGGAAATTATTAGACTCCATGGTACTCCGGTGTCTATTGTTTCAGATCGGGATCCACGGTTTACATCACGATTCTGGAAAGGGTTTCAGCGAGCTTGGGGTACTCGGCTCAACTTTAGTACTTCTTTTCATCCGCAAACTGATGGGCAATCTGAACGGACTATTCAGACGTTAGAGGACATGTTGAGGTCTTGTGCACTTGAGTGGTCGGGTAAGTGGGATGATTACTTGAGCCTAGTTGAGTTTGCTTATAATAACAGCTGGCACGCAAGTATTGGAATGGCTCCGTTTGAGGCGTTGTATGGTAGGAAGTGTCGGGCACCAACTTGTTGGGACGAGGTTGGTGAGAAAGCCATAGAAGGGCCTGAGTTAGTTCAAATTACTACGGAGAAGGTAGCAGTGGCTAAGGAGAAATTGCGGTCGGCTCGATCACGACAGAAGAGTTATGCTGATAAGCATAGAAAGAAGTTAGAATTTGAACCTGGTGAGCATGTATTTTTAAAAGTTTCTCCTTGGAAGGGCATTCGGCGATTCGGGTTAAAAGGGAAACTTAGTCCGCGTTATATTGGCCCATTCGAGATTTTAGAGAGAGTTGGTGAGGTTGCATATCGGTTAGCTTTGCCTCCACAGCTAGCCCATGTGCATAATGTGTTCCATGTGTCGGTGTTGAGGAGTTATCATTATCATCCATTGCATGTGGTGCAATATCCGTTTGATAAAATTCGGGGTGATCTTACTTGTGAAGAGCAAGCTGAGGCGATTTTGGATCGTCAAGAACGGATTATGAGGAGAAAGACAATTCCATTTGTTAAGGTTTTGTGGAAGAACCATTCAGAGCGAGAAGCTACTTGGGAGATGGAGGAATCTATTCGAGCGGAGTATCCGCATCTTTTTGATAATTAGGTACATTTAATTTTCCTTTTGATTCCGGGGACGGAATCCTTTTTAAGGGGGAAATAATGTAATAACCGGTCACTGTTGGTAGTCCCACATCGCCATTTGTTATTGAGTCTTTCCCTGCCTTGGCTTATAAATAGGGGATTACCCCTTTAGTTTTTCTCCACTTAAAACAATAAGGACCTCCCATTGTGAGAAAGGACCTTGTTGTGTGAGGGGCTTTTATGTAAGAACCTCCATAGTTAAATATTTTATTTCCTTCTTTGGATTTTGGGTATTGATATAAGCCCAAATTTCTTTTGATTTTGGAGACGGTGAATCTCTCCTTAAATTCGGGTATGTCTCTTTTTCTTTCTTTATGTAATTATTTAATTTTCTGTATTAGTTTTAATTTTGTAGCTTTAATTTTTGTATGTTATCTAGTTTGTTAGTGTATATATTTTGGGTATATATCTTTGTTGGTAATTAGCATTTTAGGCTATTAAATTATTATTTTTGTAACTTTAGAGTTTTGACATAATATAATAATAATAATAATAATAATAATAATAATAATAATAATATTTGTTTGTAACATAATTAAAAATAGAAAGAATATTTTTGTAAATATATTTAAATTTATTTTAGAACAAGAAGGTGGTTAATTATTAAAATATTATATATGATTAAAATATGTATAACTTTAGGTGGAATTTTGTTAAGAACGAAATGATTTCAAATTCGCCTAAGAAAAAGAAAATGTGTAAAACTTAATCAATTAATTAACTATTTATTTATTCCTTTATTTTGTTTAATTAGTTCCGACGGAGGAAATTTAACGAGTCGTTTTGGAATATAATTTCGGATATTACATTGCTTAATCCAGGTACGGATTCCGTACTCCTTCAGCGATATTTCTTTACTTTTAAGTTTATTCGTTTTGTCTCTCAATTAGAATTCAAATATTATTTCGATATATTATTCATATTCTAATGTTTATGATAGAATTGTTTGGTTTTAGATATTTGAAAATTCATAACTTGTACTCTTTGGACTTAGAGAGCATGTCTAGTATTTATTCTGATTCTGTAGCAACGTACATGCTAATATATTTTGAGGACTTTGTGTTGATTCGTTTCGGTTTAGCATGTGCGTATTAGAACCCCTTTTGTGATATTGTGTCGCATTCGTTGTGACATGATATTTTTGTTAGAAAGTACCTTAGGGTATACCTGAGCTATAACCACCTGTGGGGGTACCACAGGCATGTCCTCTTGACACCGAGGCATGACACCTTCCGTGGCGGTGTGATCAGTCCACGGCGTCTCCATTTTGTGTTTTGGTGGGCGATGGCCAACTTTGGTGTTTTGTTGTGGGAGGCGTATGGGTCGACCCTAGTTTCTGTTTTGTTCTGTTCTGCGGTTTGGTGTTGTTTGTGTCGAACACACCTTCCGATTTTGCATACATTTGGATCCGCAGTCCAATGTGTGCCTGCCTGTGTGGCAGTATTTTGACTTGTCTTTGTGACAAGGTATATTTGTGTTCTGTTCTGAGCTCGGTATGAAATAACCCCAGCCATTTGGTTCAGCCTATTATGTTATTCAGATTAATTCAGTTCAGTTAGTTTTGTTATTCATTTAATTATTATTTTCTTGCACTCTTTATCCGTACTGGGCATTTGGCTCATGCTGTGTTTTTCTTCCGGCAGGTAATCAAGGGGAGCAAGGGCAAGTGTGAAGAGAGCTTCCTTTATGTAAATAGTTTAGATATTTTGTGTAGGATTTGATATTTTAATTTCTATGTATTGTAGTAATACTCAGACCGTGTTTCAGCCAGTTGGCAATTATCTATTTAGACTATTTGGTTTCATATTAAAGTTTGGATATCAGTTTATTAGTTCTGTTGTGTTCTGTGCGTAACCTCTCTTTCCACTACGGGAAGGGGGTGTTACAACTAAACTCCCCAGAAAAATCAACAAAGAACATAATAGAACATGGATAGACCTCAGTTTCCTAAAAGAACAAGCAGCAGGGGAAAAAAACATATATGGCAAGTGATCCATCCTTATCTTCAAAGTAGCATCTATTCCTTTCTTTCCACAAAGTCCACCAAAGGCAATGTGGTATCATGTCCCACCTCGCCCAACCTATTGTGCATTCGAAAATCCTTCCAGATCTGAAAAAACTTCACCATCAAGCACAACATCACCCATGGCACCTCATAAAGCAAGAAGACCATCCCCAAAAGTTCCCCAACAAATTCACAATCCAAAAGTAAATCATCGACCGACTCTCAATCCTTTCTACACATATATTACCAATTCACCACAAACTTCCCCTCCTCCACATATTGCCCTGAACCAAGAAAGTGCCACCTTATGCAAGACTCCCACACACCAAATGCTCTTTCATAAAAACCAATCTCTCCACTTCCCCAGAAGCTCCGATAGAAGGATCTAACAGTGAAACTTCCACTCCTGTGAAGCTGCCACCCAATAATATCCTCTTATAGTACGTGATTTTACGAGTAGCAAACATCCAAAATTTACTGCTAATTCAAATTAGATATTACTGCATCAGACGTACCTGCAGAGGGCTTTCCACTATTTTGAGATTCTTCTGTAAGCAACTGGACTGCAGCATCAATATCATCTTAACCTGTTAGAAATACCAGGATATCCCCCATTGGCTCCTACAGAACATTCATAAAACCCATACCGAACGTTAGTCAAACATTTTGTGCCTGGAAAAATATAAGCTCCATAGAAGAAAAGTACAATTGTATTTATCAACAACAAAAAAAAATACGAGTGTATCATCAATAAGAAGATATTACCTGATACAAGAGAGAAACAATAGATAATAAATTGGCGTAGAACAAGCCACTCAGAAATAAAGAAAGCAGAAAGAGAAGACAGAAGAAATTAACGATTCCTATAACCTCTACAAGAAATTAATGTCCTATGTTCTATTGCCTCACTCTTGCAAGAGGTAGATAGTTCCCACATGCCCTCACTCATAAAAGCAATAAACTCCATCAAAATTATAGGGATGACATTACTTATATAGGGCTTAGGAAAACGGAAAACCTATTTAAGACATGAATTAAGAACATCTAATTGGGGACAGCCAGAAGGGGGGGGGGGGGGGGGGGGGGAAGAAGATATTATGATATGTGTTTAAATGGAGAACAGCTGGATGACCAAGATCGAGTTAGCAATAAACTTTACTGGTTAAGACTTCTGGCTCACTTGAGTTGACTTGAGAGGAACTTTTTTAGCACCCTAAGTAAAGGAAAAATACATCAGATCTCTTGATTCTAGTAGAGAAGTTCAAAGAGAAAAGTCGTATAAATCCAATAAGCAATGACAAAAACATGAACCCATTTTGACATGAGAGATGTAAAGATTAATCGGCAGTAAACCAAGGTCTAAAACAAGATACAGAATGTGAGCCATGTAACATAGACTCGTCTCTCTAGGTGCTTGTGGCTTGAGTAACCTTCCAAATAAATTAATATTCTGCAAAGAGGAAATAAAAGAGGAAACCTAGTTGAATATATTTGTGCCTAATCTTCCACCCTCGGACCAGAATGCCTTTCCAAGTGAACCTCTAGTTTTGGGTTTCTAATGTATAAAGAAATGTAAAATTAACAAAGCCATCCGGTCATCCTAATCATAGACATACATGATTATGAATTGACATTACTGTCGAAACAGCAGCCTGGAGATAATCTGGAACAGGCTCCTCAATATAGAAAATTTGTACATTGAATCCTCTACCCTCAAATCCCACCTCAATAAATAGCAGAACACTAGCTTATCAGAATATAAAAATAAAAAATAGCAGAACACTAGCATGGCATACCTCAACTGACAGAATAGCAGGCTCTGTCTTCAGTCCATGCTCCTCACCTTCCGTTCCTCTCAACGATTTTTGCTAGTTTTCAACGTATAAACATAAATTAAGATCCTAATGAATTTGAATTCTTACAGCAGGACAGGCTGGCAGCAAAGGTTGATTATTAAAAGAATCAATCTTGCAACATGGATGATCGTGGGTTGGTGGCTGGTGGTCACAATGGATTGCATATATAAAACTTAAAGCTAGGTTGGAGAAAAAGAGATCCACACCGACCAATATATTGTTACAAATTCATATTTCATTAAGTTACTGATACTTTGTGACCTATGCCATCTTATTTTTTTTTTTTTTTAATAATGACCTAATTCCACCTTAATTATGGATGCAAATAAGTAAACTAGTCACATGTTATCAAGAGACCATCAAATCACGCTCTAAGCTTAAATAAGAAACAAATAGGAGTTTACTGATCAGATTCTTGTTGATGTTACCTTGGTTTAATATTTTGTAAGAAGGATAACCGCAATAGAAACGTAAAATCTAATGGAATGAAATATTTATATGGAAAAAGTTGGTTGAGGGTGTTAAACTTCTTATTCATATTTATTATATACAAATATTTTATATGTATTATATATATTTCAAAATATTTTGATTGATTTTTTCATATCAAAATTGTGAAAGATACCCTAACTTTATTACTTTTCTTAGCATTAAAATGCCATGTGTTCTTTTCATGTGTAATGTGGAAATGATATGTACAAGTGGAAATGATATGTACAAGTAGATATGGAGCACATTTAGTGACAAGTGGTTTTTTCATTCATATGCAGTAACGGCTGTCAGCTTCTGTCCTTGATTGCAAGAATTAAATATTCATCACATCAGAAAAAAAATTAGAAATTATTATGCTACGTTTGAAAACAGGCTAATTATAGGGTACTAGGTCATATTTACAAAATTAATAAACAACAGCACCACTTTAAAAAAAAATGCAGAGATCTGTCCAATATCAAATTGCAATGCATGTGGACAGCATGCTGCATACAGTAGAATGATACTGCAACGAAAAAACAAAAGTAGAATCAATTTTTTTTTTGAAATGCCAAGAGAACCTTGTCCGAAAAAAACTGGCCATGGATTGTGCTTCAATTGTAGCTGATGCGATAATTAGACGCAGCTCTGGTAGACGCCGCTGGATCTGCACTCACCAAAGAGCTCAGAAAAAAGTAGAAGGTAAAAATTGACAAGAATCACAATTTTCCCTTCAATAAAACCATCATATACTGATCCTCATAGTTCAAAACCTTACCTTTATAAGGAGACCCAATAAGATGTCCATAGAAATGGATCTTTCATTAGCTTCATCTACCATTATGACACTGAAAAGGTCGTGGTACCTACGTTATATCAAAATTCATAAACAGAAAAATAATAAGAAAGTAACTCCAATACAATGGTTACATTATGATAGCTAAACATTTCAGTAGTAAATATTCAATTTTCACAAAAAGATGGGATGTTGTATGCTAGGACCCAAAGTCTATGATAAGGAGGGAATATTTTGGTGTATACATCTTCACTTTTGGAAGATGAAGGGAAAACATGTGTTTCTTTCCCAAATTTTAGAGGCATGTCATTTTACTATTTATAACCCTCTACATGGACATGAGAAGACCTCTTATCACCTTGATGCATCCCAAAGACAGTTATTTTTTCCAAGAGTGGCTTCTTTGATTTGCCAATGACACAACACCACACCAAGGGTAGAAGATACCATTTATAAACTTGATCATCCCAACCAGCAGTAGCATTTATTATATTCTTAAATTTGCCAAGTACAGAAAAACCTGTCATGGAAACTGAATACTCCATGAGCCACTGATAGTATTGAGAAGCGCTTGAGAATGAAGACGAAATCATTATTAGCAGAGGCCTTAAAGTGATCCAACTAAAAAGATATAAATTTCTTTACACTTTGACAGTTTAGGAGATAGGACTACATTTTTAATGGGGATTTTCAGAGATAGGGAATACTTTCGAGTTTCGAAATCTTCTTTTCATGCATCTAGCTTATAAAATAACCCATTTCTACGATTTAGTGACAAAATGAAAACATTCAACTCAAGTCAACCCAACAACACCTTTTGTCCCAAACTAGTTGGGTTGGCAACAAAACAATAACAATAAATAAATAAGAAAAGGAGAAAAATATTTCTCTATTATGCAAGATTTGAAATCCTAAAAAAACTACAAAAGCACCATAAAGTATACTAATAAGTAATAATAAAGGTTACAAGTGTAAATGAGCTTCTACTGAAAGAGTTAAGTAATTGAAAGGATGAAAACCAAAACAGAAAGAAAAACAAAAGATTTATGTTAGGTTCTTAGAATCATAACCATTACCTATACTTGCTCAAGAGTGGATCATTCATCATTTCCCGGAGTAACACCCCCTGTAAGAAATTTGATCCTAGTTAAGTCCTGTATTACCAAAACAAGGAAATCCCACCATTCAAAGAAGAAAATATAGCCACATAAAATTATATTTCTCAATTCAAAACTTTGCCTCGACTCGGAATGACAAATGTATGTCAAAATTAGTTGCAAGTAAATGTTCAAATTATCAAATGGAATGCAACATGCAGTCCAGCATCTAGTAAAGATAACCTTAATAAAAGGAAATCAGGTGACTAGGACATTTTGAATTAAGAAATTAAGAAATCTCACTGTATTAGTTAGATCTTCAAATCGAATTGTGTAACCAACTTCCTAGCCATCCTTGAAGCAACTGCCTAAACACGTCGACAGTCTCAAAGTAGTAAGGACATCATAAAAAATTTGATGTAAAGAGCAAATTAAAGAGAACCATATCCAAGAACTGGAAAGACCAAAAAACTAACGAGCATATTCTTAGGCATTATTCTTCTAAAAAGATCGTTTAAGGAATTAATGTAAAGACTTCCACCATTGAATGGATTTTTGAAAAAAGATAGAGAGGAAAATGAAGTTCGCTTGCTTAAGTATGACTTAAGATTAAGCCTTTTGTACACAAGGGCCAAAGTTCCGTGTCAGTTGTCCAAGTTACGAATAAATAGCCTAGCACAAGAAGAAGGCAATTAATGCTGGTGAACATAAATCTTACAAGAATCCCACTGTTGTTAATATAACATGGTCATTTTTTAATGATCCGGTAATTATGGAGAAACTCAGTTTTTTACAGCTTTTTGTTTCAAACCCAACTCACCAAATTATATCATAATGACCTTCAAACTAATCAAAATGAATACAACGGAAAATAAAAATAAAAAGAAACCTTAGTCATCAGTAAAGGAACAAATAATACCTGGACAGCAAGTCGTCTTGGTTGAGTACAAGCAATAGCTCGCCCTCCATCAGCCCAGCCTGCTTCTTTGAGGTACTGCAATTTAAGTAGATATATTAAGCATTCCAGACAGGGAAATTTATGATACAAATTAGCAACAAAAAAAAAATGCTTATCAAATAGTTGCTGAAATAACAATTACTAGACCATTCCACAAGCATATTTAAATCGGGGGGGGGGGGGGGGGGGGGGGGGGTGGGGGGGGGGGTGAGAAAGACTGGTAAAGATCATATCTTTTTCTTTATACGCTTTCGCATGGTCTTAAAATATGATTAACTATTCTTCTTGGAACAAAAGAGTTGCATAAATAAAAACCACAAGAATAATAAAATATTATCCCCACTGCATTTTGAGAAATTTGACAATCTTAAAATTTGCAGGAAAACCATACTTCCTCTGTTCCAGGGGCGAAGCCACATGTATTGTAGTTGGGTCAATTGATCCTACTAAAAAAAAATAATTATTTTATAATATAGGATAAATTTTAAATTTTTTAAGTATTATATATAAATTGAATCCACTCAAATTTTATAAATTTTTTATTATACGGTCAAATTGAAAAATTATAACTTTGTCAATCAAATTTTAACCACATATGACTTAAATCCCCTCAATATATGTATCTCTTTCTATAATATTTCTAAACTAAATAATAATCTAATTTATATTATTTTCAAAATAATTAATGAGTTAATTATTTATGAACAGTTGTGATTAAAAAAGTTTATTATAAGTCAATATAGTGTATATATACCATATATTATTAGTTATTATATTTTTATTATAATATAGTATATATATACGTGTGTTACTTGAAAATACAAAAGTACTATAAAAATATGGCTCGGGGCGCTACCCCAAACCCTACCAAATTATTTATAACTTGATAGTAATTTTAACCTCACTAAAATATATTTTTGGCTTCGCCCCAGCTCCGTTCCACAATATAGCATCAGTTTTGACTTTGTGAAGTCACTGGGAGATATTTTAAAAATTAAAATCTCTAAAACTTTATAAATTCACATTAATTTTGATTATTTTAATATAAAAATATCTCAAATCGATTTCAAAAACATATTGATCTTATATTTTGAAATTTAGGAAGGAGGAAGTATAATGAACTTTTTTACACACCATGTTTCTTAAAACACAATATAATGTCCTCAATTTCCACCGGAAGACCAAAGTTTCTAAATCCTAACATTATTACTATTGCCACCAAAGATAGTATAACAGCACAAGACTACTCTCACCCTTCCACAAAAAAGAGTATCATTTGTAAAATTTACAAATAATTGTTAGTTTGGCAGCTGGGTATTATAATGAAATTGGTAAATTCCAATGGGACTTTTTTTTGGAACTGAAGGAGGAAGTACTCCATAAACATTATGACTATACACCGGGGAAGAGACGGAGAGGGGAGGAACCTGAGGAATCTAGTGGTTTTTCCACTACTAGTTTCACCAACAATAATGGAAGTAGAATGAGACTCCACCAGATAAAGAATGGAAGTTCGGTACTTATACACCGGAAGCCTCTGTCTTTTCTTCTCCATGCTCGCATATCCATAACTGAAAGTAAAACCCAAATTAATTATATACACACTCATAATATATATGTATGTAAGAGATAAAGGGGAAGAAGAAGAATTAAGCAGAGGAGGAGGATGAGTAGAAAAGAACGCCGCCTTCATCGTCATCCAGAAGGTTTAAGCTCTGTAATTACTAGTCTCTTTTTTTTACTTCATAGAGTGGAAGAGAGAGAATGGGAGCGAAAGAGAAGAATAGTATTTGGAACGATGAACAGAGCTACCGAAAAAAATCGTTGAATTTTGATAGAATCTCTCTGCCTATATAGGAATGGAATTCGGGTGATTTGGAATCCAAGACCCGAGATCCGTCGAGTTTGGCTGTCGCTAATGTTTGTATTCGGGTAGGCCCGTTTAATGACCGGGATGCTCCCAATAATTTATTTACTGTATCTCTTTTAATTAAGTTGAGAGGAAATTTTCCTGATAATTTGAAAGGAAAAATTATTAAATTTGCAGTCTTAAATTGAGGAGTGGATTTAGTAACTTATTAGTCTATTACTCCGTGCGAGGGATGGGCATTATTTTTTTTTTAAAAAAAAATTCTTGAATAATTCAATAATCTTTATATATAATAATTATTAAAAATTTATAAATAAATATATAATAAATAATAGCATTTTAGTTTGCAAATATCAACCAATTTATATAAAAATAATAGCATTCTTCGAGTATATCATCAAAATATAAAAAAGTTGTAATCAAACATTCAGTAACTCTTACTGATGCATGCATATATATTTTTTTTGTTAATGAACATGTTTCGTTTTAATCTCTTTTGCTAACCCTTTTACTTATATATACAGATTGTTAAGTATTACATTTATTTGTGTGAAAAATCACAAAAGTTCATGCTAAATGTAATTATGATTAAATATATTTATAAAATTTGAAAAACAAACAAACACATGTATCCTATCAATGATAAAAAATTTACACTTATCATTAATAATTAAAAAAATAAAAATAAATAATTTAATTAATAATTACCGATTCAACTCGATAAGATAATATGAATTATGTGATCATTTTGTTTTAGGAGTTTTAAGTGTAAAGTAAGAAAATCGACATACCACTTTTGGTTAATCGAAGGAAAAGGGGAAAAAATGAGGGAGTTATTTTTTCAATGCTTATAAAATAAAACTCGGTAGTGTTTGACAAATATTTTTCAAGAGCACTTAATTAATTTTTTAATAAAGTTTTAATTTTTGACGAAAAAAAAAAGTCAATTTCAAAAACCATTAAATTTTAACGATTGCCAAGCCTCAAGCTGAAACTTCAACGCAACCACCTTCATCTATTAACTTGCGTAACGATATGAATGACTGTTAAAATTGAGAAAGTGAACGCTGAACACAAACATATCTACAACTAGTATACTTCATGCATGTAGGAGAATGCTTGGTTCTCAAGCCGCGTTGACTATTCAATCCAAGCTGTAGTTTGTTGATTCTATAATCATTTAGTTTAGCCATAGATACTAGTTCATTCATATATTCATTCATTTATAATGGTATGAAAAAAAAATAGATTTATCTACAATTTTAACGATGGCCAAAATGTTTTTCCGAGTCTTGTACACACCTTCAACACTCTCCTCCTTATTTTTCCTCCTTTTGATCATCTCTCCTGGATCCGTGACAGCAGCAGACGGCCATGAAACTATTATTATTGGCGCAATCATTGATGACAAATCTCGCGCAGGTAAGGAACAGAAGATGGCCATGAAAATAGCAGTGCAAAACTTCAACAACTCGAGCAATCACAAATTCACCATTCATTTTCGGAATACTTCTGGAGACCCCCTCCAAGCAGCTATTGCAGGTTAATATCAATATTATTGCTTTTTCAGTTCCACCAAAAAAAATCTCATTTGCAAAATCCAAACAAAAGTCAAATATACTGTTTTTTAATTTTATTTTATGCAAATGAAACTCTTTTTGCGAAATTAAATGAGTATTATTTCCTCTACCCTGCAAATATCTAAGCCCTTTATATAGTTTCAGGCATTTATGACACAAATTTTAAGATGAGCCAAAAATATATTACCATGTACACCTTAAGAAGTTGTTTATGCGTCTCATCCTTGGACCTGATTTTAATTTTTTTAAATATGTTATGCAGCTGAACAGTTGATCAAAGATGAAGAAGTCCAAGTAATAGTCGGAACACAAACATGGCAGGAAGCGGCTTTAGTTGCTAATATTGGAAGCCGAGCTCAAGTGCCGCTTATCTCACTTGCAGCTGCAGCTATTACACCACCACTAATACAAATAAGGTGGCCTTTCTTGGTACAAATGGCTACAAACAGCTCCCAAGAGATGAAAAGTATTGCAGCTATCATTCAAGCCTACAACTGGAGAAGGGTCATAACAATCTACGAAGACGACGCCTATAGTGGAGATTCCGGGGCTTTAGCTTTATTATCCGAGGCACTCCAAAATGTTGGCGCCGAAATTGAGCATCGTTTAGTCCTTCCTCCATTCTCTTCATTACCTGATCCAGAAGGGCTTATTCACGAAGAGGTAACAAAATTATTGAGCCAAAAATCTCGAGTTTTTATCATAATTCAATCGTCCATGTCACTGGCTACTCATTTATTTAGAGAAGCTAAGGAGGTTGGACTAATGGGGAGAGACTCTGTTTGGATAATAACCGACTCTATTTCGAGTTTACTTGATTCTGCTGAGTCCTCAGTTGTCACATCTATGGAAGGTGTTGTTGGAACTAAATCCTATTTCTCGGAAGAAAGTAGGCCTTTTCTAGACTTTAAGGCTCATTTTCGCAAAATTTTTAGATCAGCTTATCCGGGGGAAGATAATGTGCTGCCCGGATTTCATGCTTTACGCGCGTATGATAGTATCATGCTCATTGCGCAGGCTGTGAGAAAATTAGATGCTAATAGTAGTACTAGGAAGATTGTGCTAAACAGTATTCTGTCAAGTAATTTTACTGGTTTAAGTGGCAATATTCATTTCCATGATGGAGGTCTATCAAGCTCCCCCGTATTTAGAATTATAAACGTGGTTGGGAAGAATTATAAAGAGCTCGGATTTTGGTCATCCGAATTCGGGTTCTCAACAAACGTTGATCAAGTTAACAGGGGTGATAGCATGAAAACTTTAACTGGTATCGACCGCGTGGTGAACTGGCCAGGGGACTTAACCAGAGTTCCAAAAGGATGGGCAATGCCTACTGATGAAAAGAAAATGAAGATTGGAATTCCCGGAAAAAATGCTTTTGTGAAGTTTGTCAAGGTCGAACATATTGAGAATTCAGACGAGAATATATATACTGGATTTTGCATTGAAGTTTTCTATGAGGTACTAAAGGTTTTGAGCAAGAATTATCCTCTGCCTTATTATTTCATCCCTTATAGTGGAACTTATGATGAGCTGGTTGAAAATGTTATCAACAAGGTAATGACTCTTCCTTTAACCTCCTTGCATCTTCTTCAACTATTTCTATATATTCCTCAATTTGTTTAAGCAATTTATTGGGTCCTTCATTATGTTAGATTTTACAAATATGGTTGAAAACACCATAATAATGTCGCCCAACGGGCATCATTTATCAAGCCTTGTCTATGTTTTAAGGGTCTACTTGAATTAGAAAAAAGATAGATAATTTAGTGATTTTTCAAACAAACTTTTTATTGTATTAAAGTGTCAGATTAGTTACTTTTGATCTTCAAACTCATTGCATATACTTTAGTAGTCTCTTGGCTTCCCACCACCACAATTTTCTTGGTTTGAAATTTCTAAGTTGCACTGCAAAAAAAAAAGAGTAATGAAAACTTAACTTGAGCTTTATTCTTGTTGACAAGTTTGGTTTGTTGTTTTCTTGTGTTTTTAAAGACTTATGATGCTGTGGTCGGAGATATTACGATACTAGCAAACCGATCAAAATACGTGGATTTCACTATGCCATTTGCTGAGTCTGGCTTGTCAATGATGGTTCAAGTCCAGCATGACCATCACAAAGCATGGATGTTTCTAAGGCCTTTCACAGTACCTATGTGGATAGTGACTTTTGCCATCTTGTTCTACACAATGTTCATAGTTTGGACCTTGGAACATCAATCAAATCCAGCATTTAAAGGGTTGTGGAAAGATCAACTTAGCACAGCTCTTTGGTTCACCTTCTCTTCTCTTTTTTTCGCACACAGTAAGTAATATGTTGAAATTTATATATATCAACATGTTCCCTTATGACATGGAACATAACACATGCATGACACTTGATTAAAAAGTATTAACATTCTCAAATATAATTAAATTGTTCCAACTTTTGCGGTACAACATTGCTGAAATTTTGGAAAAAAAATAGTACTACTGTCTGAATTGAATGACAGTACGTCCACCATCTTCTTAAGATAGTATTAACTCCTCTATTATTGCACATGGTTACAGAGAATCCGTCTTCCAAGATATATAAGTAATATATAGTATGGGGCTAGATTTTTTGTAACAAAAAAATCTCTATTTCTTTGTCACAAGCCTATGACAACGATTTTAAAGTCTATAGTGACGATATTTATCGTCGCTATATACTTACAAAAAAAAAAGATTATGACGACGATACGTACTGTCGCCATAAACCCTAAAATCGTCGCTATAAACCCCGATATAGAGAAACAGAGTATTTTTTGTTACAGAGGATTTGAGCTCATATAGTATTCAATATAAAACAATAATAGAAGAAAAGAAATAATAATTCAGAAAACATCATTCTTAGATATGACATCACAGACCCTTCCATTTTCAGAATAATTTTATTCTTAGAATTGTCCTTCATAATATAGCACTGTCTTATAGATGTTACAATTTTCGTCTTGGGACATAGTTGAAATTTTGAAAAATAATACTAGTATCACCTAAATCGAATAGAAGTCCGGTTAGCATGAAGTTAATTTCATGATAAGTTGGACATTTGATCAATACAGTGTTGACTAGCAAAGAAAGAACAAACCGGATCCCTTCTAAATATATCCCTTGCTTCATCCTCAATTTTCATGTTTTTTTTTTCTTTTTCTCCAAATTTTCTCAAATGCCATAAAAAACCATTAATATAAAAATACTCGTAAATTCTGATTTGATACTTTGCAGGGGAAAAGATCTATAGCAACTTCACTAAAGTAGTGGTTGTGGTGTGGCTTTTTGTTGTGCTGATCCTAAGCTCAAGCTATACGGCTAGTCTCAGTTCAATGCTTACGGTTCCAAAACTCGAGCCAAAAGTGAAAGATATAGATTGGCTAAGGGAAACCAATGCCATAGTTGGCTGTGATGAAGATTCATTTGTAAAGGATTACTTGGGGAATGTACTTAATCTTAAAAATTTGACGACCATAGAAAAACAAGATGATTATCCGAAAGAATTCGATAGCGGGACTATCAAAGCAGCATTTCTTGAGCTCCCTTACTTGAAAATTTTCCAGGAAGAGTACAATGGATATACTACTGTTGGACCTACCTACAGGTTTGGAGGACTGGGCTTTGTGAGTAAACATGCTTCTTGCTTCATCCTCATATTTATTCAAGCTGAAACAATGAAATCTTCATTCGTTAGGACATATTTAGTTCGAAAGAAAACTTTTTTAGTACAACTAGGTAACTTGATTATTTTTGCCTGGACACTTCTAAACAAACTAATGAGTTGTACTTCACAACTCATCGAACATTATAAGTGAGTCGTATTACACTTATCAATGCATTTTGAAGTGCGTCTAGATGTACTTGACAAATATTGTCTAGTTACATAGCATTATTTTAAAAAAGTATTGATTGAAAAGTGTTACAGCATTATCTGCAATCCCCCCGAATAGACCCCCCCCCCCCCCCCCCCCCCCCCCCCCCAACCCAAGCAGTATATATACTGTTGAGAACTTTATAGGAAAAGCTTTTAAGATAGATAGGACATGACTATATATCATATCTCTGGGAATGCAAGGGTATTGGTTCAATTCTCCCTACTTGCAACTTATCCCCTTTTTACGTTGCTTGTGTTGAAACATTCAACTTAAAACAAGTTGGTTATAAGTGTGGAGAAGCCTCTTCAAGTTAGACAATGAGTTTCCAGGTCTAAATTATCTAACGCTAGACTATGAATTCCATTAGTGTCGTACAGATTTAATGTTTAAACTTTAGAGCAGTTGGTGACTTAACATTAGCATATATGTACTTGTCGTTACTTATTTTTTGTCATTCTAACTATGCAGGTCTTCCAAAAAGGATCTCCCATAACCATTGATGTCTCTGAGGCGATTCTAACCATATCAGAGAATGGAGTACTGAAAGGCTTGGAAAAAAAATGGTTCCCATCTTCCCAAAACAATTCAAATTCTCCCGACGAAACTGAGAGCCTGGCCCTCAAGAGCTTCTGGGGAATCTACCTTATCTCAGGCGTCACCTCCACTGTCTGCTTACTCATTTTCCTTGTGAAATTATTATTCAAAAAATATAGCAACAAAACTGAGGCAAATCAAGAAAGTGCTATTCCTTCTGGAATGGGAGCTTGGAGAAAAGCTATTGAACTTGTGAGGTACCTTCGTAACAAAGAGAGCAGAATATCTCCAGGGAGAGCTCCTTCATTCAAGCTGCATGCACAGGATAAAGAAGAATGGAGATCTTCTACGTGGGAATTGGTGAGTCCTTCGGAGACTGCAGACCATCCGGTTCGACCAACGCAAATTGAAATTCCCATAAGGAATGATCTTGATTATATTGTTAACCATATTGAAAGATAGGGATAATGGAATATGTAGAGTTCCCTTGAAACCATGCCCACATATAATTAACAATATAATGTAGTTTTTTTTCCCTTTTTTGTTTAAATATCAAGAAATGATATATGTGTCACTATTTGTAGTACTTAGTGAACAAATTCAATTCGAAACTAACTGAATTTATAGGCAAAATTAATTAAAGAAATATATTAATTGCAAAAACTAGAGTAAAGGAAATAAAATAATATATATATGTACACACACACACATGCTGCGCACATCTCAAATTACATTAAGTTTAAAATAGGGAAATAATTTATATAATATTTACAAAATATTGTATAAATTTTTATATATTAGATTGTAAATCAATTTATTTTCTTTTGAGGAGCTGAATTTTAACAAATTGTCTACGCCCAATAATTCTTCCTTTGTTTAGAATCACCTATTTTTGTGCATTTGAACCTTAAATTAATATAAAAATAACAGTTTTTAAAAAGTTAATTTTATCATAATCAATAAAAATAATTGCGCCTCATTTAAAGTAACGATATATTATCACATTAATTCTAAAAATAATACTTACTTACCCATGAAAACTATTTAAAAGAGAAGAAAAAAAATAGAAGAATGGAATTTCATAAAGAAGTATACTATATATATCTGACAAGTTTTTTAGTAAACACACACACACACACACACACACACACACACACACACACACACACATATATATATATATATATATATATATATATATATATATATTAGCTAGTGTAAATTGATTTTCATGATTTAGAAGTTGGAGTTGTACATTATTATTACTACAGTAGTTTCTTGGAGAGAGCTAACTGAAATAAGATTGAGATTATCGATAAAATAAGATAGAGATTATCACTAAAGTAAGTTGGAGATTAGCTAAATTTTTAAAGAAAACCAATATATAGAAACTCCTAATATTACTCCTACACAATAAAAATAAAAAATTACACTGGCCACATACTGCATCCGCCACTAAAACTGATGATGTTCCAGCTTTGAAACAAATAGGCAGTAAAGGAATAGAAAATGTAAACAAGTTCATTTAGTAAATGAAAAATCTCATTCTAAGACTAGGCTCACAAGTTTATTTAGTGCCACCTAACAAAACTACATAATTTTGTATTAATACTCCTTTTCGTCTAGGGAGATTTCGGCTTGCACAAGTAACAAAATAATGACCTAACAGTAGTTATCGTTGAGAAAATGTCTTAAATACATGTAAAAGTTATGTTAACAATAGAAATTCTAGAGTAAACAGAGAGATAATAATTACTTTTCATGCACTTGTGTAACAGAACTTTATTTATAGGAGTGAATTATGGTTGAAGTCATGTTAACCTAACTCGACACGTGGATTCAGGAGTCGAGTTATCACGGTGATCGGTGATAAATATTCTCACATATAATTCTTATATAAATATGTGTCTATTGTGTTTTAATTAAATATTCTACAAATGATTGTTAGAACATGTGCATGGTGTATTACTGTAAATGGACCTTAAAGGGAAGATCGACGGTCGTAGAGGGTCTAACATATCCTAATTCCGTCGACAGTTTTATAGTTATTTTATTAAATTCTTTTTTCTTCTTCATTCGCTCAAATTGCAAATCAATCCTCTTTAAACCATGTGATCTTTTTATTCAACGTCTCCCACGCGACCAGGATCTCTAGGCTTATTAGAATTCAAAGTCCAAGTTTTCAAAAGTTGGAAAGATTCCCAATATCTCCGTCTTTTGGTTATGGTGAAGATGAAAATCAACTTCACCGTAGCGGTATCCCTCCGTGACCATTTAACAGATGCCATCCAAAATCAAAGTCTCCAGGTGATCGCTTTGAAATGTTGCAGATTGAAATAGGGATAGTACCTAAAAAGTTGTTTTATTGTCAAAGTTTATTTTATGTAAATCTCAACATTCAATAAAATTATAAAAAATATGAAAACAAAATTAAATATTCTTTTTTTATTAAAAAAAATCCAAAAATTGAAATATATTAAAACTAATGTAATCTATTGCAAAGGATAGAAAAAACTACAGCGAAGTGTGTGTGTGTGTGTATATATATATATATATATATATATATATATATATATATATATATATATATATATATATATGATACAGTTTCAATGAACATATATTGTGGAACAACCTTAATTTATTCAAAGCAAGGGAATCTCCAATTGAAAGTTTTTTTCAACAAAAATATGAATAATAAATTAAGACTTTTGATTACAACGGAAATTAATAATTTTGTAATATCTCACTTACATAAATAATAAATAATATTCACTTTTATATAAATATTAATTTTTCTCGTAAAAATATAACTCTCTCAATTAACGGGGCAAGGCACTGACTACGAGTTAAGAACAACTGGACAATATGATAAATGACTACATAAAATCTACATGTAGTTTATACTTATGTATATAGCTCAATGTCATATTATATAAATTATTGATTTCGATGTTAAATTTAATAATTTAATATTTGTGGAGTAGAGGGAAAACTTTAAAAGAAGCAGAGAGTTACCAAGTATGGTAATTTCTAGAACATTTAAATTAGTTACGAGCACAAATAAAAGAATAAAGTATGCTAATTTTTTATTAATATCACTTCACCAACTTATAATCTGACCGACTATAGACTTTTCCCCGAGCAAACTCTTAGTGATGAGCATGAAGAAGTCATCCTGTTCAGCAATTTTGTACCATTAATTTGCTTGACAATTTCAACAAAACATAGTTGACAAATATTTAACAATTTTATACTCTCTAGTTTTTGTTTACATATCATTAATGTATTATGTACCGGCATAATGACCCATTCCATAACACGTGAAAAACTAGCAGGAGACGTGATTAATTTTGTGATTTTTATTTTTCTATGTATTTTTTATATAAATATGAATATTTATATATTAAGCATCTTTGTTTCGAGTCAAAATTTAAGATCAAAAGAAAACAAAAAAAAATTGAAAAGTCGTGTCCACGTCTCTTTGACTCCATGCTAGTGGTGTATAAATAAACTGCGGTCCAGTCTTGATCCGGTCTAATCAAAGCCCGACTTGGTCAAGACTTGACATGGTTAGGTCTGACCTGAAGGTCACGAACATACCACATTTTTTTAGCACAGATCCGACTTGGCATGCCCTGACCTGGCTTGCCAATAAGTCCGACCTGACCTGATTCACCAAAAGTTTTGTCCGACTTGTCAATTTTTATTATTTGCTACTTCAATTCTCTCACTGCAGACGAAAATTTTATTTTTGTGACAACTCATTCAATAAACAAAATAAAATTGACGTCTTTTAATACGTTCATTCATGCATGTTTGTTTATATACAAATAAAGAAATTCATAAAAACACATCTACTAGTGTAATATATAAAGATTTTCCTTACCTAGCTAGCAACATACACTTCTTACAGATCTTTCATTTCATTTTTATTTTAATAAATACTTAGCGTAACAACTAATCAGTCATTTACAAAATAATAATAATAAAAAAAAAGATATTTTTCATTATTATAATTTGAAAGTTGTCACTTGTAATACATTACTTTTAATTAATACATTAATTAAGTTTAAAATTTTAATTAGTGTTTTAATAATATTTAAAATTACTAAAAAAATTATTTGAATAGATCGAATCGAACTGAATTGGTCTGACCTGGCCTGCAGGTCTCAATAGGCTCATTTTTTAAGCGTCAAGCCCGACCTGACCTAGATTATAGGCCAAAAGTTAAAAGTTCGATCTGATTTGATCAACGACCAAGACCTAACAAATTCAAACTGGTCAGGTTAAACCAACTTATTGTGTATGCCTACTCCATGCGATGCAAGTAGGTAATTTCTAGGAATTGCTTAAATAAATATACTACTTGGATGGTTCACAATCGCAATTTCTTTTTGTCCTATTAGATTGTTGAATGCGATTTAAATTTTGTTTACATTTCAGGACATTAATTGTCTCATTCCATATGACGTGGTCTTTTGTTACCCATATTTCTTTTTCTCCGTATTCCATAGGACCTCCTTTAATGTATGTTAACCTTTGTGAATCCCCCCCCCCCCCCCCCCCCCCCGACAAAATCTCTTTTCAGCTTAAAAAAATGAGTCATTTTACATTTATTTTTAAATTTTATTCACAAATTTTATTTATAAAAAAATAAAAAATATATTATTTTATTATATTCATCTTACTAATTAAAAATAGAGTCATATTTTTTTATTTTTTCTACAAATAAATATACTATGCAAAATTTATGGGTAAGTTTAGAATTTTTTTTAAAAAACTCTTATTTGGGTTCAATTTTATTTGTGTAACATCAATTACTAATGTGAAACTAAAAAAATCTATTTTATTCAAATGAAAAACTTAACTTTTGATATATGTGTCACAGTACTAACAATCTAAGGAGACGACACCTTTAGAGTGTTTTAAAGTTCAAACATATTTAAAAATTTATTTGTCTTGTAAAAATTTATTTTAAATATGTAGAGAAATCAAATTTGCACAAACACACTAAGATAACACACGTACACTATTCTATGAGATATTAGTTAATGACATACAAATTTTACTTGAAAAAACCTAAATGAAAAAAATAACGAAGAGATCTCATAAATTCGCTATGAAAAATATTGAAGAATACAAGTTTTCTTATCTGAAAGATAATTTTTCTTCTGGAATTAAGAATCTCAAAATAAAAGTATCACTTTAATTTTAATAGTAAATTCTACAAATTATACTCCCCATGTTCTTATATAAAAAAAGTCTCATTTATAAAATTTATAAATTTTTTGGGTATATTTTTCATTCATATTATTCTTAAATATATTGAATTGGTAATTTATTAATTAGTGATGGCATGTACTGAAATTGTAATATTAAATTTAAAAATATTATATTATTTTTTACTATCATTAATAAAAATAAATAAAAATTATAGAACAAATTTTATTTGTTCGCAAATAAGACTCTTACGTAAAATAGAAAAAGTATTTCATAGATGCGTTCAAAATACTTTTACATGGGTTATAGCCTTGTAGGAAAGCCCTATTTTCATATGCATATTTATTAGAAATGAAACGGATTTGGTTATGGTGAAATTAAAAATCAATTTCATTATAATAAGTTGTAAGATTTTTTATTACATTAAATATGTATCGGTGATAATATAATAAAAAATCTTATAACTTATTATGATGAAGTTAATTTTTAACTTCACCGTAGTTAGATCCGAATGAAACATCATAAATAGCCGACAAAGGTGGTGTCCATGTCTCCCGTATTTTCCCAGCAGATTCACAGCCCCTTTCCACATGTTTACAAGTCTTTGGCGTATTTAGACTTACAAAAAATATCAAAAAATAAAATAAACCAAAATAAACAAATAAGAGAGAAGAATTCAAGTTCAACACCCCCAAGTCCCAACCAAGCTCTATATATCTCAATATTCCTAGTTACCTACAGGCTACAGGGAAAACTACTAAACAAAAAAATGAGATCAAAATCAACTAATTGTTCTTTCTTCCAAATAGTAACTCTCACCGCTTTCCTCCTAATGATCTTCCTCTCCCACCACGGTACCGCCGCCGCCACACAGTACAAAATCACAAGAATTGGTGCAATCATCAATGATAAAACCCGTATGGGAAAAGAAGCAAAAGTGGCCATCGAAATAGCTGCCCGAAACTTCAACGATAAATCAATGTATCATAAGCTCTTTCTCCATTTCAACTTTACTGGAGGAAATCCCCTCCAAACAGCTTATGCAGGTTTGTTTCTTTTTATTTACTCTTCTTATTGCACGTACATGTAACAAAATTAAACCACCCAATTACTTCTATAAGCACCAACAGTTATGTGCTAATAGGTACCAACAGTTATGTTCTAATAGAGAAAAAAAGTACGTGGGTATAGTAAACTCGTACGTGTACATTTAGTTCACAACTGTTACTACTAGTACTGTACATAGAATATTCATGGATATAGTGTTTGGTTCAACAATGCAAGGAAAAAGTGCTGCTTAATGGGAGGGAGAAAATGGAAAGGAAAACAAAAGTAGGATGAAAAAATTTCTTCTTCACTGGAATGAGGTCTTTGTTGATTTTTTGTTTTTTGTTTTTCTGAGCTTTCATATGTTTTAATAAACAGAAGAAATATGAGTCAAAATCTTGTATTTCTGTTCCTTTAACCTGTTTTGAGTACTGTAAATTTTTGTTGCAGCCGAAGAACTTATTAGAGAAAAGGATGTGCAAGCCCTTATAGGTACGGAAACATGGGAGGAAACAGCTTTAGTCGCTGAAGTTGGTACTGTAGCTAAAGTGCCATTTATTTCATTAGCATCAAATGCTATTTCACAGCCATTAAAGCCGCTACAATGGCCTTATTTGGTACAAATGGCCAGCAATTTCACCGAAAAAATCAACATCATTACGGCTATAATCCACTCCTTTAAATGGCGAAAAGTCATTGCAATATATGAACTAGACAGATATGGTGGCGATTCAGGGACATTTGTCGCCTTAACTGAGGCACTTCGAGATATAAGTGTAGAGATCGAGTATCGTTTAGCCCTTCCGCCATTTGCTTCACTTGTCACTGATCCACGACGGTTTGTCAAAAACGAGGTAGAGGAGTTGACGAAGAGAACGTCTAGGGTATTCATCGTTCTTCGATCATCAATGTCGTTAGCAGCTCATTTGTTTAAAGAAGCAAAGGAAATGGGGCTTGTAGGGCAGGATTCGACATGGATAGTGATGGAAGATATTACGAATCTTCTCCAATATGTGAATACTTCTGTTATCTCCTCCATGGAAGGTGCCTTGGGAATCAAGCAATTTTATTCCGAAGAAAACGTTGCTTTTCTAGACTTTGAACACAAGTTCAGGCAAAATTTTCAATCAGAATACCATGATGAAAACAACATGGATATCGGTATTTATGCCCTACGAGCACACGACAGTGTAGCTGCCATTGCAAGAGCCATGGTGAAATTAAGTAGTTCCAAGAGTGTTTCTAATAGTCTGCTCAAAACAATTTTATCCGAAAATTTCACTGGTTTAAGCGGCAACATTCATTTTAACAATGGAGAGTTATCGCATCCCTCTGTGTATCATTTGGTAAATGTGGTGCCAACGGGCCCTACAAATATTGGATTTTGGTCACCGGAGTTTGGTTTCTCCAAGAACTTGGTAAATTTTGAAAATGGAAGTGAGGGCATGGAAGTGATGGCTAATTTGGTAAAATGGCCAGGAGGCCTAGTGAGCCGAGTTCCAAAAGGATGGTCAATGCCTGATGGAAGGAAGATGAAAATCGGAGTTCCGGGTAGAACTACTTTCGAAAAATTTGTGAAAGTGGAATGGAACAAAAGTTCAAGCTCTGGAATTTACCCCGTCTCTGGTTTTTGCATTGATGTTTTTTTTGAGGTGGTTAGAATTTTGGAGGAAAGTTATCCCCTTCCATTTGAGTTTAAACCCTACAACGGTACCTACGATGATCTGGTTTATCATGTGGCTAATAAGGTAATAAGTCCATCCTAGCATTTGTATTTTACGTCATATAACATATATAAATAAATAAACCTCAACACTCGAACACGACACAGCAACTAAAGAACTTGCGTATGATTTGTTTCTTACTGCGTATTAAATTTTTTTGAAGAGTTTTGATGCTGTGATTGGGGATGTAACAATCCTAGAAAATCGGTCAAAATATGTGGAATTCACTCAGCCATTTGCTGAATCAGGCTTGGCCATGATAGTTCCACAGAAACCTGATAACTCGTGGATATTTCTAAAGCCATTCACCAAGGAAATGTGGGCAGTAACTGTCGCCATTTTGATCTACACGGTATTAATAGTTTGGCTTTTAGAGCGGCGTCAATCAAATCCAGAGTTTCAAGGCCCCTGGCAGGATCAACTAAGCGTCGCACTTTGGTTCACCTTCTCCTCTCTTTTCTTTGCTCAGAGTAAGTCGCAATTTAAAACAGATATATACTACTATATATCTCTGTTCTATAAGATAAGATTTAATAAAAATGTATACTACTACTTCCGTTTCAAAATACAATATTATTTGCATCTATTTATACACATACAAATAAATATATGTATTTTGAAACGTTTTACAATGATAATCATCTTATAATTTGAAATGGATAGAGTCGCCCAAGGGATAGTTGCCGCGGATACCTAAAATAATTTATGAATTAAACTAGCTTGTACAACTGATACCGTTTGTCCAATCCCGGTTCTCAATCTACATGTCTACCTAGAATTCATGATAAGTTATCAGCACTCGACTTGAAACCTTATATACAGTTCAGTCTAACGACGTATTTGACATAGAACAATAGTATTACTTTCATTGTGTCATTTTTCTTTATTTGTAGTTATCATATTAGCTGAAAAGGTATTTATTTGTATTTATAGGGGAACAGGTTCGTAGCAATTACACCCGTGTGGTGGTCGTTGTCTGGTTTTTTGTGGTACTAACATTAACCACAAGCTACACCGCCAGTCTATCTTCCCTTCTCACCGTCACCCGACTGGAACCGAACGTGACAGATATAAACTGGCTGCGGACGCATGACGCGACCATTGGATGTGATGGCGATTCCTTTATATGGAAATATTTGCAGGAGGTTCTTGAGTTCAAGGCTAAAAACATCAAGAACATCAGCAGTGAATATAACTATCCAGGTGAATTTGAGAGCGGAAACATTACGGCAGCATTTCTTGAACTCCCTTATGAGAAAACTTTCCTTAACCAATATTGCAAAGGATACACTGTTCCTGAAACCAACAAATATAAAGGGGACAGGTTTGGAGGATTGGGATTTGTGAGTACCATTACTCGGATTCTTTTCATAGCATGATCAGTTTATAATTTCAGCATTGTTATTTTTATTAGAAATGCTAAGTGCACCTAAATCTTGCCCAGACCAGATGTGTCGAGGGTAAAATTTTGCAATTATTGAGAGGTTCGGTCTCGACTCATCTTGGAGACGACTCATGCTTATGCATTTGTTAAACAATCCAAGTTTGGACATGTTTTTCAGTGTTTAGGTCCAATTAATTCCCGTCTAAATGCTAGGTCACCTCGATTTGGCTGCGCGTCAAATCAAAATCAAACTTCTACTTTGAAGTTGTACAATACTTAAAATAAAATTTTAAAGCTTTGAAAGATTACTTTTTTTAGTATTTTTTCATGTAAAATTTTAAAAAAGTACATGTGTGCGCTAAGCACCTCTATGTTGTCTAGGTCTACCTACAAATTTTTAAAACACAGTTTTTCAGATATTGATACGTCGTTCAATGTTTACTTCCTACGCAAGAGTATGTGACCCATTTACGAACACTCCCCTATTCTTTAAGCTGAATTTTACCCTACGAACACTCCCCTATTCTTTAAGCTGATTTTTCTAGCTTTTCCTCATGACTTCCTTTGCAGGTTTCCCCTATTGTTTAAGCTGAATTTTACCCTACGAACACTCCCTAATTCTTTAAGCTGATTTTTCTAGCTTTTCCTCATGACTTCCTTTGCAGGTTTTCCAAAAAGGTTCTCCAATTGCAACTGATGTATCCGAAGCCATCCTAACATTATCGGAGAATGGTGTTCTTAAACAATTGCATGAGAAGTGGTTTACTCCTTCCTCCAGTTGTAAAACTTCCCAAAATACTCTCGACAATAGTACAGATAGCTTGAACTGGAAAAGTTTCTGGGGTCTGTACCTCTTCTCAGCAGCCACTTCCACCATTTCTTATCTAATTTTCACAGCTCACCAGTTCTACGAAAGCCACCACCGTGAGGCAGATAATAGAACTCTAGATTATAACGTTATTGCTTGGAACAAGTTTGTTACATTAGTAAGCTACTTTTATAGGTATAGAGAACCAATCAGTACAGTAACTACAGTTAGCTATAGAGAACCAATCAGTACAGTAACAACTCCAGCTACTTATCAACAGTCGATTGTAGATGAAGAGGATGAATTGAGTTTGGAAGTCTTATCAGAAGCTTAAGATGAGACTTCAGAACAATTTCAGGTGTCAATTGATTGTAATATGAAGAGATTCAGTCCTAGGGGAGTTTTTAGTGCATGCATAATTGCTGATTAGTACAGCAGCTAATTGTGTTGTAAAAGTGATTAATAGGTAGATGACGAAAAGATGTACAGTATTTTGCATTTGAGAGGGGAAAGATATTAGCAGTTTCTTCATCTCTTCCTGTATGTATATTCCCTCACAAGTTTAGGATATGTAGCAAATCCTCAAAAATGATTGCCGTGGTTCAAATGATCAATAAGTAGATAAGTAAACACAATCAAGATACATAAAACAAGAATCTCAAGATTTCAATATAGTGTTATCACTTCTATGTATGGATAAATAACATAGCAGGCTATGTCAGACAGGACAAGGCTGTAAGCTCTTCAGGACATGGATATAAACTCCAATAGATATGATTAACAGTAGTGTTACGCCAAAGTGTACAATTCATGTGCTTCCTCTTGTCTAACTCGCCAAGTACATATTTTACTGATACGTATAGCAGTGTGCGTTTGGATCTTCTGGTTACAACTCGTCTGAAAAAACACACCTCATTTTGTTCGAGTACGGGTGGATCAAAGCTACCAATAGCTCCTTCCCCTCCAACGTCTACCCCACCCCCTGTCTCTACCACCCCTTGAACCACTTCTCCCTCCACGTGTTAGACCTTCAAATGCCCTATTAACAAGCTGGTTTTGCATATCACCACCTCCACGACCCTTCTTGTTCACATAATTGTTGGAACCATTACTGGCACTTGCAGGACGTTTCCCTCTGCGCAAAGAGAGAAATTGCAATTAATTTTCATAAATAAATAAATACAAAAGCTTAATGAGTACATCCTTAGGAATTTCCATTATGTTAACGCCTGATTTTATATATACGCCGAAAATCACTGAAACGCATGAGTAACCTGCACAATTGACAGTCACACTAAGAAGAGCTTGACGGCTTGGGCCATTGGGGGATAGCTCTAGTGTGACAATAAATACAGCCCAAAAGCATAAATAATGAATTGAATTAAATTACTAGAAAACAATAAAATTTTGTGTATGGATATGTACCTTGATCATTGTTAGTGGTTATATATATATATAGTTGTTTTAATCCACCCGAGATCAATTAGGAATGAAAGTCTTTGTCCAATTCTCAATATAACGGTAATTGCTCAGTTGACTAAGTCATTTCCAAATTTTATCTCCCTTATCTCTCCAAATTAGGACAATCATTCTAACTGATATGGACTTTAACACTCTTCAACTAAGCGGCTAAAATTAACTGTGTTGGGCCAACCCAAGTTATGGCCCAATAACCAACACCAAATTCAGGTCACAACAAAATAAATAAATTAGGTTAAACCTTAACCAGGCTCAAATAATTATATCTCAATATTACCTCTCATTCCCCTATTTTAAATAATTTTACATAGGGGAGTAACTTTCAAAATGTATTAAAAACTCCTTAACTATTCATTGTAATTGCCAATACCCACACGTACGCGTGTACTGCACACCTTTACCGCCCTTAAACCCCACACTCATTATTAAACACCCCCCCCCCCCCCGGCCCAAAATCGAACCAATCGGTCACATCACTGTTCATCTTCTCAGAAATAATCCTCTCAACCCCCATCATCTCTCTCTTATGCAAATACATATTTTTAGTCGATTTTCCCATAACTTACGTCCAAATCCCAACCTTTCTTCCCATTTTCCAGTCACTAATGACTTCAAACCCATTATCTTCCACTGTTCAAGACCTAATACAAACTCAACTAGCAGCCATCAGAGACAACAAAGCAAAGACCAGAAAGAAATTCAAGGATTACAGGCATGCCAACACTAAATCCATAGTTAAAGACGTAGTCATCCCTCACCTCTGAACTAAATTCGAAATCATAATAGAATATTCTCTAAGAGTCCCAGAACCTCAAGAAATGATGTACTGGCGACCGACCACGTCTTGGTTTGGAGTGCCCATTTATGCTCTGAATAATGGAGTTAGGTTCCCTTCTTATGAGTTTATCTCCTTTTTTTTAACCTCCGTCGGCATCGAGTTTGCTCAACTCATATAGTCTACTGCAAACAAAGAGGTACCAAACCCTTTCTCGATTTCTTCTTTTCTATTTTCACCCTCATCAAAACTTAAGAACCAAGCTACCGAGCCCTAAACCGACTCCCTGATCGGTAAGCCTGGATGCAACCCCCTAGCAGCAACAAGGGATGACATCATTATTAGATGTTCGTCTCAGGCCCCAACACCCATCTCGTTCAATCTTGGGATGAACCTGACAAACCCCAAATTGAAGAATTGCCTGATGACAAAAAGAAAGAATTATAGGACTTCATCTCCCACATACCAACTGAACCATAGGACTTAGAGCTACTCTAGAACCAAAAATATCTCTTCGATCACGAAAGTAAGTACCCGACCCCCTCTTCATTGACATTTTCTTTATTTAATATCATATTTTACTTATGATCTTCTAGTCCTCCTTTTTCCTTTTATTTTTAGTAGTGATTATCTACAAACCACAACCCCGACACCAGACTCCTATCTCAGCCGTAGAAGAACCACCTTAACCCTCGGCTGATTCCAACCCAAACCTCGAAACCATTCAAACTTCCATCGATCACCCCTAAACAACTACCAAAACAATCCCTGCCAATACCGAGACCATCCTTACCTCACCAAACAAAAAATCCTTCGAACTTACAGGCTTGGAAAGATAGGAACTAAGGAAGAAAAAACGTCGTAGGCTAGTTAAAACCTCAGACCATCCCATATATGTCCAACCCATCTTAACCATACCATCCCGATCACTTTCTCTACCATTATCAAAATCACTACTTTTATTTTTAGTAATGATTATCTACAAACCACAACCCCGACACCAGACTCCTATCCCGGCCATAGAAGAACCACTTTAACCCTCGGATGATTCTAACCCAAACCCTGAAACCACTCAAACTTCCATTGAGCACCCCCAAACAACTACCAAAATAATCTCTACCAATACCGAGACCATCCTTACCTTACCAAACAAAAAAGCCTTCGAACTTACAGGCTTGGAAAGATAGAAACTAAGGAAGAAAAAATGTCGTAGGCTAGTTAAGACCTCAGACCATCCCATATATGTCCTATGACAGCCCCAAAATCCGTCTCCAATAACCCCGGATCTGGTCCGTCAAAAGTAACCTCAATCCTGAGTTTAAGTCGTTACACGAACAACCTTCTCCTTATTATACACAACATTACATAAAAGATAAAATGTAATGCTGTTAAAATTCAATATATTAATTGATAAACTTAATTAACTTTCAAAAATCTTCTATTCCCAAAATCGCAATCTTTACATCGCTCTTTTACAACTCTAGATCATATACATTATAATTTAATATATAATCTTTACCTCTATAAGTTATTCTTTATAACCCAATAAGCCAAAAACATGATCCAACAAACTGGATTATCAAAACAGCAAGTTGTAAGCTAAGTTACTATCGCTTGTGAAGTCACTCTACGATCGTCTAGCTTGACAGTCTGCGCTCACAGAAAAACTTGGACAGTGGAATTTCACTCTACGATCCCACAGTGAAGTTACTCAACGATTTGTTACTTTACGACCAAGCATTCTACGATCGGCTGAGACTCACTCTACGATCGCTGAGGCTCATTCTACGATTTCTAAGGCTCATTCTACGATTTGCTGAGGCTCACTCTACGATTGCTGAGGCTCACTCTACAATCGCTGAGGCTCATTCTACGATTGTTGAGACTCATTTTACGATTATGACCACAACTCAATAAAACCAATGCAACAACCGTTTCCCATTTCAGCAACCTCAGTTTCCTATTCAGCATACCGTTTATCCAAAGCCTTCAAGAGTTTCTTCATTTACTTCGCTGAAAATGTTAATTTAAAGCAAGAATGAGCACGACGGCTCAGCAAGTCCAACAGCAAACACATAACACATAGGTTACATTTAATTTATGTTTTACGCTTCATGCTTGACATTTATGTAAGACCCCGAATTTTATGAAATACAAAATTTAATTTTTCTTCATATATATTTTTTTTGAAACAGTAAGTGGTTAAATTAACAAAATTGAAAGTTAAGGATGTTATGTGCAAATTTTATTTTGTCGGACAATATTCGCTTTGTCGGGGAATATTCGTTTGGTCGGGGAATATTCGTGCCGTACGACGGCGCCGAAATAATAAATTATTGGTGGACCCCACAACGGAATATTTGTCGGATATAGAAAACGACATAAGTAACCTTTTTAAATAAAAATAGTCAACGGAACTGTTAAAATACCGGTGATAAAAGAATAGTAGCATACGGTAGTTTATGGTATTTTCTGTAGCACACGGTACTCTACAGTAACACACGGTATTGCATAGTGTCTCATATTATTGGTCTGATAATTGACACCGTAACTGTTACGCATCATTTCATCGATAATTGTCACTGCATAATATTTTATATTATCAATTCAATAATTGTTGTTACACAGTATTTTGCATTATTGATTTAATAATTGTCATTACACTGTATTTTATATCATTGAGTCAATAATTGTTGTTGCACTGTTTTTAAAATTATTGAACCTAATAATTGTCACAGTAACATATGCACAGTAATTCACATTATTGAATCAATAATTGCCATTACACAGTAACGTATGCTTTATTTTACATTATTGTTATCTCTATTATGATGTTATTTAAACAGTTGTATTTCATTAATTTATTGACTTGATATCTAAGAGCTAACTATACTGTATTTATAACAATTAGTCATAATAATTGAATTGATAAAGTTATTTGTTTATAATATAAAGTTAGGTGATTATTAGGTGATATGAAATGAATGGTGTAGATTAAAGTGTGAATTATTGTTGAATTATTGAATTGATTTGTTTATAATATAAAGTTAGGTGATTATTAGGTGATATGAAATGAATGGTGTAGATTAAAGATAATATAATATTTGAAATGGATGGTGTAGATTAAAAGATGATCTTTAAATGAATGGTTTAGATTAAATGAATGATAAGATTTTTGGCTATAAATAGAAGCCTTAACTTAAGGATTTTTCATAAACTTCCTTACTTGTTCTTTCTTTCTCTCTCTAAATACTTCTTGTGAAAGTTCTCTCTAAGTGTGCTTAAGTCATCTTGAGTATTTGTGAAGATCTATAAGTATACGTGTACTGTTCAAGTTAATCAACCTCATTTAAATCAATATCCAGTCACGTGTTGAGGTAAGGGATACCATCTTTTTCATCTTCCATTATTCAAACATACTATGGTAAGGGATTATCATTATTTGATTCTCGATAATAATATTGTTTCTTCCTTACTCATAAGACGTGCCTTTTATTTCCATGTATTAAATTGTGGGAATAACCTTACGGAGCGGATTGCCGCCTGTTGGTGAATAACCTTTCGTATTCATTCATTATTAATCTCTGAGAATAACCTTACGGAGCGGATTGCCGCCTGTTTGGTGAATAACTCTTTGTACTCAAATTCTATTAAATTGTGGGAATAACCTTACGGAGCAGATTGCCGCCTGTTTGGTGAATAACTCTTTGTACTCAAATTCTATTAAATTGTGGGAATAACCTTACGGAGCGGATTGCCGCCTGTTGGTGAATAACCCTTTGTATTAATTTCCTTCACCTTTTGTTAATCAAACCTGCTACGGTAAGGGATATTATTTTCTTTCATACTCCTAAATCGAAATTTATTATGGAACTATTGCTTCTATAATTCCTGAAAATATTATATGTTCCATAATAGTTGAACTTCATTATTTCAACTGAACCTTCCTATTTACGTGAACCTTTCTATTGAATTGTAACCGTTATTCTGAACTGTGGATCTTGAATATCATTTTTAAATTTCACTCCACATCATGTTGACAATTTGGACATTATTTGAATCTGTACAAAGTAAACTTCCGATACTTATTGTTATCCTATTTCTTCTGTTCATCATTTATATCATTCTAATCATCCAAAAATCAAGCTGTTGTGAATATCTGTGGCCGGGGGCACAGATGTGATATATTTGTTGAACAGATGATAGGTTAAAGGCGAAATAATAGGTTAAAGGCGATACATCTGTTCGGTGTCTTTTATGGCACGTGGTGAATGTTCTCTTTGGCCCGTAGTGCAAAGATGAACTGTTGTTTGGTATGATTATGACCAAAGGCTGAATCTGGTATAATCATGACCGTTGGTGTTATATTGAATGTCTTTGGCCCGTAGTGCAAAGATGAACTGTTGATCTGCATGATTATGATCAGGAACTGTGAATTTGTATTATCTTGACTAGTGATATTTCAGATGATAAAAGTTGATGATGTTTTTCCTAAAAAGAGAACCGAGTGGACATTATAGTCTGCATTATTCTTCTAATAGATTACTCATTCCGCTGCTATTATTGAACTGAACGTTGTTTAAGAATTTAACTGCAGTTTTTGATATAAACCTTGTAGTCTATTGTATTCTATCAAGAACTCAACTGTTGAAGACTAATGATAATTTATTCGTCATTATCTTAGTCATGATATTCTTTACTGGGCTATTTGAGCTCACCCTTTCTTTTGTTCCATTGTTTTTCAACAGGAGATGAAAACATAACAGGGTCTAGCCGGGGAATGGAGTGAGGGTCCGAGGAATAGTTATCATAGTTTTCACGTTTTGTAAAATAGTGTGGCAATAATAGTGAAGACTTAGTTGTGTATTATTATACACTGTATTGTTGTACGTTGTGCTTTGTTGTAATAATTTTGTTGTAGTTTTTTGACGACTCAAGTTTGGGCTGTGTGGGCCCAGATTTGGGGGCGTCACAGTTGGTATCAGAGCTTAGGGATATGGTCTTTAATGGAGATCTGGGGTTAGAACTAGGAGGGGAGAGACGAATAGAATCAATCACTAGTGTGTCCTACCTAATTAGATTTTGTTATCTAATGAATCGATTTAAATGTAGGAACATGAAGAGATGAGTCAGTTTGTTTGAACTAACAATTATTTTGTGACTACAGTTGAATATGGCATATGAAAATCAGGAAATTAACAATGGAGTGCCCGAAACAAATGTACCTGCGAATCAAGAGACGACGAATAATCTTCCTACAAACTCAGAGTTGAATCATTTGCCTAAGGCAAAAATTATGCGTGTTCTATCCAGTAAGGATGAAGGTGAAAGCTCTGCTACAGTCGTTCCAGATCCATTCTTAGAAGCAATTAAAGAAAGTAACGAACTTGCGGAAATTATTGCCTTTAATTTACTCACTAATTGGGAGAGTGATATCACATGGTTATGCTCTATAACAAAGGATCAGAATATATGGACTTTTCATATTAGTCTTTGGGATTTATGGTGTTCCAGCTATGATTTTCAAGATTATTTAAAAATGATGTTTCTATACTTTTGGGCGTTACAATTTAGAGGAATTCAGGTTAAGTTAGTCACTATCGTGGAAACTGTAGTCTATCGAAAATACTATTTTAATGGAAATCATTGGTACCTTACTACTGATGAAGTTGATGAACCCGAGAAACAGTTTGCTAGAAAATTATTCAGTGGTATTCCCATGGTTGAAATACGTGAAGATCCGAATGAAGTATTCGGGATTCGATTTGACGATAACAGTCAAGAAACCGAATGAGATGATAACCGGTAAGCTATTCTTAAATTCTCGTGAAGTCTATGTCATGTTAGATACTGACTCTACCCACTCTTTTATCTCACCTATATGTACTCAACGTTTAAATTTGACTATTGAAAACTTAAATCTTGTCTTATCAGTTGAAACCTCATTGGGAGAAATACCTATTACATTTACTATCTATAAATCTTGCCTAGTTCAAATCAACAACCTTACATTACTTGTTGACCTTATTTCTTTGGAGATGCATGAATTTGATGTGATTTTAGGAATTGATTGGTTGACTACCCATCATGCTAAAATTGATTTTTTCCATAAGATTACTAGTTTTCATATTCCTAATCAACCTGTCATGCAAATTCAAGCAACTAAACCATTGAAATCTATAACTGTTATTTCTAGCCATAAAGCCATTCGTTTATTGAAAAACGGATGTCAAGCCTTTTTAGCTCATGTCACTGATTTGAACAAAAATACGTCAAACTTGAATGATATTCCCATTGTTAATGAATTTCCTGACGTTTTTCCTGAAGAACTTCCTGGCTTATCCCCAAACCGTGAAATTGATTTTTATATTGATCTTGAACCCGGTACCAAGCCCATTTCCAAAGCTCCCTACCGAATGGCTCCCATTGAACTTCAAGAGTTAAAAGTCCAACTACAAGAATTGTTGGATACCGGTTTCATTCGTCCGAGTGCATCACCTTGGGGTGCTCCTGTTCTATTTGTGAAGAAGAAAGACGGGAGTATGAGATTGTGCATTGACTACCGAGAATTGAACCATGTCACCATCAAGAACAGGTACCCGTTACCTCGGATTGATGACATGTTTGATCAATTGCAAGGCGCTCAACATTTCTCAAAGATTGATCTCCGTTCTGGATATCATCAGTTAAAGGTTAAAGCTGAGGACATTCCAAAGACTGCTTTCAGAACTCGTTATGGGCATTATGAGTTCTTAGTCATGCCTTTTGGACTAACTAATGCTCCTGCAGCTTTCATGGACATGATGAACCGGATATTCAAGGAACATTTGGATCATTTTGTGGTTGTCTTTATTGATGACATCCTCATATACTCCAAGAGTCGCGAGGATCATGAACAACACCTGAGATTGATACTACAAAAGCTCCGTGAAAACAAATTATATGCCAAGTTGAAGAAATGTGAGTTCTGGCTTAAGGAGGTCGCGTTTCTTGGGCATGTGATTTCTAGTCAAGAAATATCAGTCGATCCTGCGAAGATTGAAACGGTACTAAATTGGGAACAACCCAAAACAGTAACCGAAGTCCGAAGTTTTCTGGGTCTAGCTGGTTATTATCGGAGATTCGTAGAAGGATTTTCTCGAATCGCCACTCCATTAACGCAGCTTACTCGGAAAAGCACAAAATTCATATGGAGCGAGGAATGCGAGAAAAGTTTTCAAGAACTCAAGAAGAGACTGGTTTCAGCTTCTGTTCTGACCATACCATCAGGATCAGGAGAATTTGTTATCTACAGCGATGCTTCTGGCAAAGGTCTAGGCTGTGTCCTTATGCAACATGGAAAGGTTATAGCCTACGCCTCTCGACAACTCAAAGATTATGAGAAAAATTATCCTACTCATGATCTAGAGTTGACAGCAGTCGTTTTCGCGTTGAAGATCTGGAGACACTACTTGTACGGAGAAAAAATGGATATCTATACGGATCATAAAAGTCTCAAGTATTTCTTCACCCAGAAGGAACTCAACATGCGACAACGACGTTGGCCTGAGCTGTTAAAGGATTATGACCACACAATCCAGTATCACCCGGGAAAGGCGAACGTTGTAGCTGACGCTTTGAGCAGAAAATCTTATGCAAGTACAAGTGCACTGCTGACAACACAAAAGTGTATTTTGTACGACTTGCAAAAGATGGAGATAGAGCTAAAGACACCATGGACCCACTTGAAGATTGCTCACGTGCGAGTAGAACCAACTTTAATCGATAAAATTAAAGCTGCTCAAGCTACCGATCCGGAACTGATAAACATGATAAAGAAAGTACAAGAAGGTGCCATTCCCGAAGCAAGAATCGACGAGAAAGGAATACTTCGAGTCAACTCTCGACTCTGTGTTCCTAACGATCCTGAATTAAAGCATAAAATCATGATGGAGGCACACAACACGCCGTTTGCAATCCACCCAGGAGGTACCAAGATGTATCGAGATCTTCGACATACATTTTGGTGGAACAATATGAAAAGAGAGATTGCGGAGTTTATCTCAAGGTGCCTAACTTGTCAACGTGTCAAAGCAGAGCATCAAGTTCCTAAAGGTCCATTACAATCACTTGAAGTTCCCGAATGGAAGTGGGAACACATCAATATGGACTTCGTGACGGGTCTTCCAAAAGTTTCTCAAGGCTTAGATGCAATTTGGGTGATCGTAGATAGATTGACCAAATCTGCTCATTTCTTGCCTATACGAGAAAACTTTTCACTTGAACGTCTTGCCGGTATGTACATAAATGAGATCGTGAGATTGCATGCCATGCCAGTTTCCATAGTTTCTGATCGAGATCCTAGATTCACATCACGCTTTTGGATCAGTCTACAAAAAGCTATGGGCACTGAACTACGTTTTAGTTCTGCATACCATCCTCAAACGGACGGACAATCGGAAAGGACGATCCAGACCCTCGAAGATCTTTTGAGACTTTGTGTATTAGACTTCAAAGGAAGTTGGGATACGTACTTGTCATTGGTGGAATTTTCTTACAACAACAGTTACCAAGCAAGCATAAGCATGGCTCCATTCGAGGCTTTGTATGGAAGGAAGTGTCGCTCTCCAATATGTTGGAATGAGGTAGGAGAAGCAAAATTGTTGGGACCCGAGTTGGTACGCTTGACGACCGAAAAGATCCAAATGATCCGACAACGAATACAGACCGCACAAGAACGACAAAAGAGTTATGCTGATCTTCATCGGAGAGACGAAAGTTTCAACGTCGGAGATCATGTATTCTTACGTGTTTCTCCATGGAAAGGGGTTACGAGATTCGGAAAGAGAGGAAAGCTCAACCCTCGATTTATTGGCCCATTTGAAATCCTCGATCGAATAGGAACTGTAGCCTACAGACTAGCCTTACCACCAAGTATGTCTCGCATCCATAACGTTTTTCACATATCTATGTTACGTAAATATGTGAAGGACCCAAACCACGTCATTGAGTTAGAACCAGACGTTATAGCAGATGATTAAACATACGAGGAGGTACCTGTTAAGATCCTGGATAAGAAGGAGCAGATCCTACGCTCAAAGGTTATACCTCAAGTTAAGGTTTTATGGAGGAACCAAGATACTGAGGAAATGACCTGGGAGCTAGAATCTGAGATGAAATCTAAGTATCCTTACCTCTTCGATATGTCATGTACGTCAATTTCGGGGACGAAATTTCATAAGGAGGGGAGGTTGTAAGACCCCGAATTTTATGAAATACAAAATTTAATTTTTCTTCATATATATTTTTTTTGAAACAGTAAGTGGTTAAATTAACAAAATTGAAAGTTAAGGATGTTATGTGCAAATTTTATTTTGTCGGACAATATTCGCTTTGTCGGGGAATATTCGTTTGGTCGGGGAATATTCGTGCCGTACGACGGCGCCGAAATAATAAATTATTGGTGGACCCCACAACGGAATATTTGTCGGATATAGAAAACGACAGAAGTAACCTTTTTAAATAAAAATAGTCAACGGAACTGTTAAAATACCGGTGATAAAAGAATAGTAGCATACGGTAGTTTATGATATTTTCTGTAGCACACGGTACTCTACAGTAACACACGGTATTGCATAGTGTCTCATATTATTGGTCTGATAATTGACACCGTAACTGTTACGCATCATTTCATCGATAATTGTCACTGCATAATATTTTATATTATCAATTCAATAATTGTTGTTACACAGTATTTTGCATTATTGATTTAATAATTGTCATTACACTGTATTTTATATCATTGAGTCAATAATTGTTGTTGCACTGTTTTTAAAATTATTGAACCTAATAATTGTCACAGTAACATATGCACAGTAATTCACATTATTGAATCAATAATTGCCATTACACAGTAACGTATGCTTTATTTTACATTATTGTTATCTCTATTATGATGTTATTTAAACAGTTGTATTTCATTAATTTATTGACTTGATATCTAAGAGCTAACTATACTGTATTTATAACAATTAGTCATAATAATTGAATTGATAAAGTTATTTGTTTATAATATAAAGTTAGGTGATTATTAGGTGATATGAAATGAATGGTGTAGATTAAAGTGTGAATTATTGTTGAATAATTGAATTGATTTGTTTATAATATAAAGTTAGGTGATTATTAGGTGATATGAAATGAATGGTGTAGATTAAAGATAATATAATATTTGAAATGGATGGTGTAAATTAAAAGATGATCTTTAAATGAATGGTTTAGATTAAATGAATGATAAGATTTTTGGCTATAAATAGAAGCCTTAACTTAAGGATTTTTCATAAACTTCCTTACTTGTTCTTTCTTTCTCTCTCTAAATACTTCTTGTGAAAGTTCTCTCTAAGTGTGCTTAAGTCATCTTGAGTATTTGTGAAGATCTATAAGTATACGTGTACTGTTCAAGTTAATCAACCTCATTTAAATCAATATCCAGTCACGTGTTGAGGTAAGGGATACCATCTTTTTCATCTTCCATTATTCACACATACTATGGTAAGGGATTATCATTATTTGATTTTCGATAATAATATTGTTTCTTCCTTACTCATAAGACGTGTCTTTTATTTCCATGTATTAAATTGTGGGAATAACCTTACGGAGCGGATTGCCGCCTGTTGGTGAATAACCTTTCGTATTCATTCATTATTAATCTCTGAGAATAACCTTACGGAGCGGATTGCCGCCTGTTTGGTGAATAACTCTTTGTACTCAAATTCTATTAAATTGTGGGAATAACCTTACGGAGCGGATTGCCGCCTGTTGGTGAATAACCCTTTGTATTAATTTCCTTCACCTTTTGTTAATCAAACCTGCTACGGTAAGGGATATTATTTTCTTTCATACTCCTAAATCGAAATTTATTATGGAACTATTGCTTCTATAATTCCTGAAAATATTATATGTTCCATAATAGTTGAACTTCATTATTTCAACTGAACCTTCCTATTTACGTGAACCTTTCTATTAAATTGTAACCGTTATTCTGAACTGTGGATCTTGAATATCATTTTTAAATTTCACTCCACATCATGTTGACAATTTGGACATTATTTGAATCTGTACAAAGTAAACTTCCGATACTTATTGTTATCCTATTTCTTCTGTTCATCATTTATATCATTCTAATCATCCAAAAATCAAGCTGTTGTGAATATCTGTGGCCGGGGGCACAGATGTGATATATTTGTTGAACAGATGATAGGTTAAAGGCGAAATAATAGGTTAAAGGCGATACATCTGTTCGGTGTCTTTTATGGCACGTGGTGAATGTTCTCTTTGGCCCGTAGTGCAAAGATGAACTGTTGTTTGGTATGATTATGACCAAAGGCTGAATCTGGTATAATCATGACCGTTGGTGTTATATTGAATGTCTTTGGCCCGTAGTGCAAAGATGAACTGTTGATCTGCATGATTATGATCAGGAACTGTGAATTTGTATTATCTTGACTAGTGATATTTCAGATGATAAAAGTTGATGATGTTTTTCCTAAAAAGAGAACCGAGTGGACATTATAGTCTGCATTATTCTTCTAATAGATTACTCATTCCGCTGCTATTATTGAACTGAACGTTGTTTAAGAATTTAACTGCAGTTTTTGATATAAACCTTGTAGTCTATTGTATTCTATCAAGAACTCAACTGTTGAAGACTAATGATAATTTATTCGTCATTATCTTAGTCATGATATTCTTTACTGGGCTATTTGAGCTCACCCTTTCTTTTGTTCCATTGTTTTTCAACAGGAGATGAAAACATAACAGGGTCTAGCCGGGGAATGGAGTGAGGGTCCGAGGAATAGTTATCATAGTTTTCACGTTTTGTAAAATAGTGTGGCAATAATAGTGAAGACTTAGTTGTGTATTATTATACACTGTATTGTTGTACGTTGTGCTTTGTTGTAATAATTTTGTTGTAGTTTTTTGACGACTCAAGTTTGGGCTGTGTGGGCCCAGATTTGGGGGCGTCACAATTTACATAGGCATCATGCTTATCATGCATTTGCATTTATAAAATCTACATATGCTTATCATGCATGTCAAAGTTACCATGTTATATAACTCATATAACACATTCGATTCATAGCATTAATTATATATAACAACTATTAACAACATATGATTGTACACCGACACATTTACAATCAGTTAGCACATAACACGAGTGCACATTTAATAGTTTATGCATATAACACATAACACTGAAAAACTTGCAGGGATAACAAATATCACTGAAAGACTTGCCTGGATTGCAACACCAGTTTACGCTAACCTTTCGCGTTCCTTGCACCACCTATACAACATGAGAGATCAACGGTGCATTATATTAGTCAAAGTTTGACTCAATATTTAATCTTATTCTTAGGATGTCTACTTCCTTTTATCGTCCCATTTATTCACTATGGTTGATTCATTAGTTTAGTCCATTGTGGATTCATCACGATGTTTCACATAAACACCGTAAACCTTCTATACTTAACTTTGTATATCCGACATTCCTTAATGCCATAACATTATCATTTGGTCCTCATAATTATTTAGGTCAATCTACCAATTAGTCACTACTGGACTTTACTAGGTTTAATTCTACAATTACCTCATCAAGTTGTCATAATATTACCCGCCTCAGACAATATTTAAAACTCTTACTAATCCCAATTAGTATTACTTCAATTAATCTCTAAGGTTATTAAATTGTTAAATAACACTTTACACAGCGTTTCGACGTTTATACGCCACACGTCTATCCCGCCTCATATGCACACGTTTAGCATGCTCATACACTTATATAATTAATCGTTGATTAATGATAAACATCATTATAAATCATAATATTCATGCTTTATACAAAGAACGGTATAACTTAGTGTCGAAAACATTGCACGTTGCACACGTGCGTGCCCGACGCCCTCCGATTACCTCCAATTACCCATCATACCTCAAGATGGTCAATTTAGACTCTGTTACAGACCTCAAATCGAAAAAGTTAAAGAATAAAAGTTATAGGTATATCTCTTAGATTTCCAAAACATCTTGAATCATATTAATCCGAATCCGTATACAAAAGTTATACTCCTTTTACTATAAGAGGTCAAAACAGTCCCAAAAATGGTCAATTTCGACCTTGCTACAGACATAAAATCGAAATTCGTAAAGAATGAAAGTTGTAGGTATATCTATTATCTTTCCAAAACATCTTGAATCACCTCAATCCGAGTTCGTATGAGAAAGTTATGCTCATATTACTAACTGACGCTGAAGCTGTCCCGACTCTACGATTTTCACTTTCACTCTACGTTTTTCACTTTTCACTCTTCACTCTACGATTTTCACTCTACGTTTTGGACTTTTCACTCTACGATTTTCACTCTACATTTTGGACTTTTCACTCTACGTTTTGCACTTTACTACCAGAGCACTCTACTACCAGCAGCACTCTACTATCACCAGCAGCACTCTACTACCAGTCCACTCTACTACCAGCAGCACTCTACTACCAGTTCACTCTATTACCAGCAGCACTCTACTACCAGTCCACTCTACTACCAGTTCACTCTACTACCAGCACTCTACTACCAGAGCACTCTACTACCAGTTCATTCTAAAGTTTGATGAACATGAACATTGAGTACAGACCAACTGTGGTTCAGACTCACAATGTTGACTGTGTAAAATAACCGAAACCACTATTCTAGTTCTAATTCAATCATTAACTAGTTTCAACAACATTCGACTACCAAGTTCACATTACTCTCATTTAAACACCTCATATGCAACTCTAGCATATTCTGTTTCCTTAATCCAAAATAAGATAAAACTAGTTAAATCAAAATAACCGGATAATACCTTCAATCTTTGACAGATGATTTACATTCAGATTCTGCCTTCTCCGAATAGCATGAACTCCTCTGAAGTTTGCATTTACTTCTCAAGCTCAATACCTCTCTTATCCTAAATGAACGCGAAGGGGAAATGAGAGAATGACTGAGGTTATACAACACTTTCTCAGCCTTAGACAACTCTGAGGAGTTGGACCCTATAGGCTCCCCTATGCCTGACTTGTTCCTTCTTTTCTCAGCACTGATTCCTTGAGCTTTGCACAAACTGCGCGTGCTCTGCTTTTTTTTTGAGGTTTTGTCCCTAAATGAGTGGCACTCTTACTTTTCCACCGGGTTATGTTATTATTCTTGGGCTGGGCTGCTATTTATTTTGTTAATTAAACAATTGGTGGCCCAATTGTTACTTATATTGCAACTAAGCTTTGGGTTGCCCAAATTAAATTCCTAATGGAAATATAAAATATTAATACCCCACTATCAATAACTTTCCAAATGGAAATAAATATAACATTATTAACGTTTATGAAGTCTCATTAATTAATAATCACATTAATTAATTTACACATCCAGCTTAACTTGCTAGCTATTTAATTAAATAATCACATAGCTCATTTACCCTATCAACTTTGATACTATACAACCTAGGTTGGTCCATTAATTTAATTAACCCATTAATTGAACCTTCCTTAAATTCCTTTAATTATCTCAACGCATAATTAGATAAACCAAGCCATCATATAATGATTTAATTTAATCCCCTAGAAATTTACAATTACAGCCAATAATTCCATTTCTTCGTATTAAAATATTTTGGGTCGCTACATGTCCAACCCATTTTAACTATACCACCCCGATCACTTTCTCTACCATTATCAAAATCACTTGATTTTCCTCATCATGATATAACTCCACCACCATCTCAACCATTCCCCCCCCCCCCCCCCCCCCCCCGATCACCTCTAGAAATCCGATCACCCCTAGAAATATACTCTGATAAACCCCGTAGAAACCCTCCCCTTCGAACTTTTCAATTTTTTCAATATGCCATTCGGCAACCCCCACTACGGATCCCCTGACTTCAACAACCTTATGACATCCGCTTCACTTCACCTTGGTCAAGTAAGAGAGACTCCATCTATTATAAAATTTTACTTTAATTAAATCTTGTATACTAACCTCTTCCAACTTAACAAGCCTTAAGACCTTTCAGTAGACTCCAACTGCTTAATCAACAAGACAGAGAGTAGACAACCACAATCGCCCGACTACAGACTGAGCTTACCGAGATCAATGAAGAAAACACAGCCCTCTACATTGAACATGAGGTACACGAATCCTTCCTACAAGCCGTTCAGACCCAACAATCCTTGAAATTTTAACAAATTGTCTACGCCCAATAATTCTTCCTTTGTATAGAATCACCTATTTTTGTACATTTGAACCTTTAAATAATATAAAACTAATAGTTTTAAAAACGTTAATTTTATCATAATCAATAAAAATAATTACGACTCTTTTAAAGTAAAGATATCTTATTACATTAATTAAAGGGTGAGCATGATGCGGTTTGGTGCAGTTTCAAGTCCAAATCGCACATAAAACTGCTTAGGTGTTGTTTGACAAATTCAAAGTCGCACATAAAATCGTTTGTGATTGGTGCGGTGCAGTTTCATTTGATGCGGTTTCAGTTCCAAAACCAATTGAAATAATTAAATTTTATGCAATTTAATTAATAATTCCGCATCACACAATATTAAATATCACTTTGATAACACACAATCACACACAACTTTACTTATAATGTTTTGTCTAAACAAAAGCAAAATAGAACTTGAAAACATGAATGGTGTTATCTCCTCACATATGAAAATTTTAAACAGAGATAATTACAATTTGGGATAATTTCAAATATTTGTATATTATAATAATACTTCTTGATATGCTTCATTTTGACAGTGAATGGTGCGGTGCGATTTCTTGTATGTAGTTTTGTCTAGAAACCAAACTCAAACCGCATTTGCGATTTTTCAACCCACCTAAAATCGTCACATACGTCAAAATCGTTGGTGCGATTTTATTTGGTGTGATTTCGGGGGCAATTCGATTTCTTGCTCACCCCCTAACATTAATTCTAAAAATAATACTTACTTACCCATGACAATTTTTTAAAAGAGGAGAAAAAATAGAAGAATGGAATTTCATAAAGAAGTATACTATATATATATATATATATATATATATATATATATATATATATATAAGCTAGTGTAAATTGATTTTCATGATTTAGAAGTTGGAGTTGTACATTATTATTATAAAAGTAGTTTTTTTTGGAGAGAAATAATTCAAATAAGATTGAGATTATCGATAAAATAATATAGAGATTATCACTAGGGTTGGAGATTATCTAAATTTTTAAAGAAAACCAATATATAGAAACTCCTAATATTACTCCTACGTAATAGAAATCAGAAAATAAAAAATCCAGTATAGGCAATTATTGCCTACATTGGCCATAATATACTGCATCTGCGACTGAAACTGATGATGGTCCGGCTTTGAAACAAATTTAAACGAACAGTTCTAAATACAATCTAAGCTAAAGCTAATTTGAAAATTCCAGCCAAATGTTGAAATTACAAGGTAGTAAAGGAATAGTAATGTAAACAAGTTCGTTTACTATATGAAAAATCTCATAATTTTGTAGTAATGCTCTTTTTTGTCTAGGGAGACTTCGGCTTGCACAAGTAACAAAATGATCACCTAAGAGTAGTTATCGCTGAGAAAACATCTTTAATACATGTAAGAGTAAATTAGTTTGTACAGCTAAAAGTTGTGTTAACAATAGAGATTCTAGAGTAAAGAGATAGATAATAATTACCTTTCACCTAGTGTAAAGGAATTTTATTTATAAGAGTGAATTATGGTTGAAGTCATGTTCACCTAACTCACACGTATTCAGTCATGCATGTGTCGAGTTACCACGATGAGTGGTGATAAATATTCTCGCTTATTTCTTACATGAATATATGTCTATTATGCTTTAATGAAATACTCTGCGAATGATTGTTGGAACACTTGCATGGTGTAGATGGACCTTAAAGGAAAGACCGACTGTCGTAAAGGGTCTAACATATTCTAATTTCGTAGAGAGTGTTCTAGTTATTTTATTAATTTCTTTTTTTCTTCTTCATTCCCTCAAATTACAAATCAATCTACTCTCTTTAATTAATCCATGTGATCTTTCTAATCAACGTCTCCCACATGACCAGGATCTCTAGGCTTGTTAGAATTCAAAGTCCAAGTTTTCAAAGGTTGGAAAGATTCCCAATCTCTTCTAGACCATTCAACAGATGCCACCCAAAATAAAAATCTCCAGCTGACTTTGAAATGTTGCAGATTGAAGTAGGATAGTACCTAAAAAGTTGTTTTATTGTCAAAGTTTATTTTGTGTAAATCTTAACATTCAATAAAATTATAAAAAAATATAAAAATGAAGTATTCTTTCTTTTATTAAAAAGTTCGAAAAACTGAAATGTAAATCTATTGCAAAAGATAGAAAAAACTACCGCAACGTTTATTTTTATGTGTGTGTGTGTGTGTCAAAAGTATCATCAATGATACGGTTTCAATCAACATATGTTGTGGAACAACATTAATTTATTCAAAACGAGGGAATCTCCCATTGAAAGTTTTTTTCAACAAAACTATATATATGGCATTGACCTCTATGTAGATTTTAATAATGTGGATGACAATAAATCAATGGGCAACACACTGATTACGAGTTAAGAACAATTGGACAATATAAATTGTTGATTTCGATGTAAAATTTAATAATTTAATATTTGTGGAGTAACGGGGAGCTTATCAAGTGCAATAATTTTTAGAACATTTAAATTAGTTACGTGCACAAATAAAAGAATAAATCGATATATATATATGCATATGCTAAAAAAAAAAATTATTTTTTTTTTACTTATTAGCTACTTATAAATTGTTTTTTAAGTTGCTATGAACAATTAATATCACTTCAACACCCCCCCTCCCAAAAAAAAAAAACTTTAGTCTCTTAGAGATGATGGGCATGCAAAAGTCATCCTATATGGCAACTTTGTACCATTAATTTGCTTGACAATTTCAACAAATTACTTGTATATTTTATACTCTATTTTACAGTTGACAAATATTTAACAATTTTATACTCTATAGTTTTTGTTTACATATTATTAATATATTATCTGCCGGCATAATGACCCATTCCATAACGCGTGAAAAACTAGCATATTTGCTTCAAGTCAAATTTTATGATCAAAAGAAAAAAATGATCAAAAGAAAAAAATGAAAAGTCGTGTCCAGATCTCTCTAACTCCATGCAAGTAAGCAGCTTTTATTGATATTTTTCAAAATTTCTCTTCAATCTATTTCGCAAGGTAATTTCTAGGAATTGCTGAAATAAATATATTACGTGCATGGTACGCATTCGCAATTTCTTTTTGTCCTATTAGATTGCTGAATACGATTTAAATTTTGTTTACATTTCAGGACCTTAATTGTCTCATTCCATATGACGTGGTCTTTTGTTACCCATATTTCTTTTTCTCCATAGTCCGTAGGACCCCTGTTAATGTACGTTTGTGTTTAATTTGTTCATAGCGTTTGAAAATTTAAATGTATTTAAAATTTTACTTATTTAATAACAATTTATTTTAAATATGTAAAGAAATTAAGATTGTAGAAATACGTTAAGATAACACACGTACACTATTGTAAGAGATATAAATTAATGACATAAGAATTTTAAATAGAAAACCCAACTAAAAAAAAATTGCGAAAAGAGATTTCAGAAATTTTTTATAAAAATATTGAAAAATACAAGTCTTGCTATGTGAAAGATAATTTTTCTTCTTTGATTGTGAATCTCAAAATAAAAGTTAACACTTTAATTTTAATAGTAGATTCTAAATTCTATACTCACCATGTTCTTAAAAAATAGTAACATTTATAAAAAAAATTAAATTTTATAGGTATATTTTTTATTCATATTATCCTTAAATATACCGAGTTGGTAATTTATTAAATAGGGATGACATGTATTGAAATTGTAATAATAAATTTAAGAATATTATATCATTTTATGCTATTATTAACACACACAAAAAAAAGATTTTTTTTATAGAAAAAATTCTATTTTCTGCAAATAAGACTCTTATGTAAAATACAGAAAATATTTCGTAGATGCGATCAAAATACTATTACATGGGCTATATAGGAAAGCCATATTTTCATATGCATATTTATTAGGAATGAAATATCATAAATAGCCGACTAAGGGGGTGTTCATGTCTCACGTAGTTTCCCAGCAGATTCACAGCCCCTTTTACAATGTTCACAGTCTTCGGCCTATTTAGACTTACAAAGTGGTATCTCATTATTCCTAGTTACCTAAAGGGAAAACTAGTAAACAAAAAATGAGTTCAAAATCAACTAATTGTTCTTTCTTCCAAACAGTAACTCTCACCGCTTTCCTCCTGATGATATTCCTATCCCACCACGGTACCGCCGCCGCCACACAGTACAAAATCACAAGAATTGGTGCAATCTTCAATGATAAAACCCGTATGGGAAAAGAAGCAAAAGTGGCCATCGAAATAGCTGCCCGAAACTTCAACGATAAATCAATGTATCATAAGCTCTTTCTCCATTTCAACTTTACTGGAGGAAATCCCCTTCAAGCAGCTTATGCGGGTTTGTTTCTTTTTCTTTAATCTTCTTATTGCATGTACATGTAACAAAATTAAACTACCCAATTACTTCTATGAGCACTAACAATTATGTACTAATAGAGAAAAAAAGTACGTGGGTATGGTAAACTCGTATTGTTCGTGTACATTTAGTCCACAACTATTAGTACTGTACATAGAATATTCATGGATATAGTGTGTTGATTTTTTTTTAGCTTTCATATGTTTTAATAAACATAAGAAATATGAGTCAAAATCTTGTATTTCTGTTCCTTTAATTTTGAGTACTGTAAATTTTTGTTGCAGCCGAAGAACTTATTAGAGAAAGGGATGTGCAGGCCCTTATAGGTACGGAAACATGGGAGGAAACAGCTTTAGTCGCTGAAGTTGGTACGATAGCTAAAGTGCCATTTATTTCATTTGCATCAAATGCCATTTCACAGCCATTAAAGCCGCTACAATGGCCTTATTTGGTACAAATGGCCAGCAATGTCACCGAACAAATCAACATCATCACAGCTGTAATCCACTCCTTTAAATGGCGAAAGGTCATTGCAATATATGAACTAGACAAATATGGTGGCGATTCAGGGACATTTGTCGCCTTAACTGAGGCACTTCGAGATATAAGTGTAGAGATCGAGTATCGTTTAGCCCTTCCGCCATTTGCTTCACTTTTTACTGATCCACGACGGTTTGTCAAAAACGAGGTAGAGGAGTTGACGAAGAGAACGTCTAGGGTATTCATCGTTCTTCGATCATCAATGTCGTTAGCAGCTCATTTGTTTAAAGAAGCAAAGGAAATGGGGCTTGTAGGGCAGGATTCGACATGGATAGTGATGGAAGATATTGCGAGTCTTCTCCAATATGTGAATACTTCTGTTATCTCCTCCATGGAAGGTGCCTTGGGAATCAAGCAATTTTATTCCGAAGAAAACGTTGCTTTTCTAGACTTTGAACACAAGTTCAGGCAAAATTTTCAATCAGAATACCATGATGAAAACAACATGGATATCGGAATTTATGCCCTACGAGCACACGACAGTGTAGCTGCCATTGCAAGAGCCATGGTGAAATTAAGTAGTTCCAAGAGTGTTTCTAATAGTCTGCTCAAAACAATTTTATCCGAAAATTTCACTAGTTTAAGCGGCAACATTCATTTTAACAATGGAGAGTTATCGCATCCCTCTGTGTATCATTTGGTAAATGTGGTGCCAACGGGCCCTACAAATATTGGATTTTGGTCACCGGAGCTTGGTTTCTCCAAGAACTTGGTAAAATTTGAAAATGGAAGTGAGAGCACGGAAGTGATGGCTAATTTGGTAAAATGGCCAGGAGGCCTAGTGAGCCGAGTTCCAAAAGGATGGTCAATGCCTAGTGATGGAAGGAAGATGAAAATCGGAGTTCCGGGTAGAACTACTTTCGAAAAATTTGTGAAAGTGGACTGGAACAAAAGTATAAGCTCTGGAATTTACCCCGTCTCTGGTTTTTGCATTGATGTTTTTTATGAGGTGGTTGAAATTTTGAAGAAAAGTTATCCCCTTCCATATGAGTTTAAACCCTACAACGGTACCTACGATGATCTGGTTGATCATGTGGCTAATAAGGTAACAAGTCCATTCTAGCATTTGTATTTTACATCATATAACAGTTTGCGTATGATTTGTTTCTAACTGTGTATTAAAATTTTTGAAGAGTTTTGATGCTGTGATTGGAGATGTAACAATCCTAGCAAATCGGTCAAAATATGTGGAATTCACTCAGCCATTTGCTGAATCAGGCTTGGCTATGATAGTCCCAAAGAAACCTGATAAATCCTGGATATTCCTAAAGCCATTCACCAAGGAAATGTGGGCAGTAAGTGTCGCCCTTTTGATCTACACGGTATTAATAGTTTGGCTTTTGGAGAGGCGTCAATCAAATCCAGAGTTTCAAGGCCCCTGGCAGGATCAACTAAGCGTCGCACTTTGGTTCACCTTCTCCTCGCTTTTCTTTGCTCAGAGTAAGTCGCAATTTAAAGCAGATATATACTACCATCTCTGTTCTATAAGGTAAGATTACTTGCCTTAATAAAAATATATACTACTACCTTCGTTTCAAAATATAAGATTATTTGCATCTGTTTATACGTATACAAGTAAATATGTATTTTGAAACGTTTTACAATGATAATCATCTTATAATTTGAAATCGGTAAAATACATCATAAGAATTTTGCAAGAGTCGCAAAGGGATAGTTGTTGCCGCAGGTACCAAAAAAAGGTTTATGAATTCATGATACCATTTTTTGTCCAATCGCGGTTCTCAATCTACATGTCTACCTAGAATTCATGATAAGTTATCAGTACTCGCTTGAAATCTTATAGACAGTTCAGTCTAACGACGTATTAGAATTAGCACAGTAGTATTACATTCATTGTGTCATTTTGCTTTATTTGTAGTTATCATATTAGCTGAAAAGGGATTCATTTGTATTTTATAGGGGAACAAGTTCGTAGCAATTACACTCGTGTAGTGGTCGTTGTCTGGTTTTTTGTGGTACTGACATTAACCACAAGCTACACCGCCAGTCTATCCTCCCTTCTCACCGTCACCCGACTTAAACCGAACGTGACAGATATAAACTGGTTACGGACGCATGACGCGACCATTGGATGCGACGGCGATTCCTTTATATGGAAATATTTGCAGGAGGTTCTTGAGTTCAAGGCTAAAAACATCAAGAACATTAGCAGTGAATATAACTATCAAGGTGAATTTGAGAGCGGAAACATTACGGCAGCATTTCTTGAACTCCCTTATGAGAAAACTTTCCTTAACCAATATTGCAAAGGATACACTGTTCCTGAAACCAGCAAATATAAAGGGGACAGGTTTGGAGGATTGGGATTTGTGAGTACCATTACTCGGATTCTTTTCATAGCATGATCAGTTTATAATTTCAGCATTGTTATTTTTATTAGAAATGCTAAGTGCACCTAAATCTTGCCCAGACCAGATGTGTCGAGGGTAAAATTTTGCAATTATTGAGAGGTTCGGTCTCGACTCATCTTGGAGACGACTCATGCTTATGCATTTATTAAACAAGCCAAGTTTGGACATGTTTTTCAGTGTTTAAGTCTAATTAATTCCCATCTAGGTGCTAGGCTTTATCGTCTCGATTTGGCTACGTTCCAAAACAGAATCAGACTTCTACTTTGAAGTTGTACAATACTTAAAATAAATTTTTAAAGCTTTGAAAGATTACTTTTTTTAATAATTTTTCATGCAAAATTTTAAAAAAGTACATCTGCGCGCTAATCACCTCTATGTTGTCTAAGTCTGCCTACCAATTTTTAAAACACAGTTTTTCAGATATTGATATGTCCATCAGTGTTTACTTCCTACGCAAGAGTATGCGACCCATTTACGAACACTCCCCTATTGTTTAAGCTGAATTTTACCCTACGAACACTCCCCTATTCTTTAAGCTGATTTTTCTAGCTTTTCCTCATGACTTCCTTCGCAGGTTTTCCAAAAAGGTTCTCCAATTGCAACTGATGTATCCGAAGCCATCCTAACATTATCGGAGAATGGTGTTCTTAAACAATTGCATGAGAAGTGGTTTACTCCTTCCCCCAGTTGTAAAACTTCCCAAAATACTCTCGACGATAGTACAGATAGCTTGAACTGGAAAAGTTTCTGGGGTCTGTACCTCTTCTCAGCAGCCACTTCCACCATTTCTTATCTAATTTTCACGGCTCACCAGTTCTACAACTGCCACCACCGTGAGGCAGATAATACAACTCTAGATTATAATGTTATTGCTTGGAACAAGTTTGTTACGTTAGTAAGCAACTTTTATAGGTATAGAGAACCAATCAGTACAGTAACTACAGTTAGCTATAGAGAACCAATCAGTGCAGTAACAACTCCAGCTACTTATCAACAGTCGATTGTAGATGAAGAAGGTGAATTGAGTTTGGAAGTCTTATCAGAAGCTTAAGATGAGACTTCAGAACAATTTCAGGTATCAACTGATTGTAATATGAAGAGATTCAGTCCTAGGGGAGTTTTTAGTGCATGCATAATTGCTGATTAGTACAGTAGCTAATCGTGTTGTAAAAGTGATTAATAGGTAGATGAAGGAAAGATGTACAGTATTTTGCATTTGAGAGGAGAAAGATATTAGCAGTTTCTTCATCTCTTCCTGTATGTATATTCCCTCACAAGTTTAGAAAGACATTGCTTAATAATCTTCTCTTTCATAGATAATCTCGGGATACTCTTTTCACCAAACAAGTTATACCAGATGTAGCAAATCCTCAAAAATGATTGCCGTGGTTCATATGATCAATAAATAGATTAAGTAAAACACAATCAGGATACATAAAACAAGAATCTCAAGATTTCAATATAGTGTTGTCACTTCTATGTATGGATAAATAACATAGCCGGCTATGTCAGACAGGACAAGGCTATAAGCTCTTCAGGACATGGATATAAACTCCAACAGATATGATTAAAAGTAGTGTTACGCCAAAGTGTACAATTCATATGCTTCCTCTTGTCTAACTCTATTAAAGGCGAGGAGTACATATTTTACTGATATGTATAGCAGTTTACTGATACATATAGCAGTGTGCGTAGCAGTGCGTTCGGATCTTCTGGTTACAACTCGTCTTAAAAAACTCACCTCATTTTGTTTGAGTAGGGTTGGATCAAAGCTACCAATAGCCCCTTCCCCTCCCACGTCTACCCCACGCCCTGCCTCTGCCACCCCTTGAACCACTCCTCCCTCCACGTGGCAGACCTTCAAATGCCCTATTAACAAGCTGGTTTTGCATACCACCACCTCCACGACCCTTCTTGTTCGCATAACTGTTGGAACCATTACTGGCACTCGCAGGACGTTTCCCTCTGCGCAAAGAGAGAAATTTCAATTAATTTTCATAAATAAATAAATGCAAAAGCTTAGTGTCCTTAGGAATTTCCATTAGATTACCAAGCAGAAATTGCAGGGCTGGACAAAAGTCCAGTGGTATGCACTGAATATTTCAATGCTTTAAATAAATACACCATGTAATAGAAAAGTACTCTCTTAACTTCCTTCCCCATTTCTACTCAATATTCTAAATTTTAAGGAAAAAAATCATGCAATGGGAAATAAGCGAAAAAGTTTACAACATACCCGGCTGCAGTAACGGTTGTAGGCGGCGTATTTTTGACAGCTTCTTTCCAAGATAGGATGATTCTCTTATCCCCAATAAATGAAGGTGATTTTGAATGCAACGGCTGATAAATAAAGAAATGTGTATAACGGATCAGTGCAAGTTTAAAAACTTCACAATTCACAAGAAATTCATTTCTATTTTTACCTGTGTCATTGCTAGTATATTATTGCATGTTCGCAAACCAGTTGTAGCATTCTGTCTCTGAGTTTTCTGCAGATTTTAAGAGTATGATAATTAGACACTCTAATAACAAATTTTGATAAGAAATATGCAACTACAGTGGATAAGAAATCTCACAATGCTAGCCTTTGCTTCATCAGACTTAGCAGTAGCCATTGCTTTGTTGTGTTCGGCCATTCCCTGGGTTAGTTTCTTCATGGTAGCCCTAGCTAACTCTTCAACACAGCTCAACCTTTTCCCATTGAGCGATAAGTGATAATCAGATTGTCACATACTCGCATGTAGAAATAAAATCTTACAGTTGAATGGAATACACACAAAAGTACTTTTTAGAAGAAAAAAAAAACTCTATAAAAGTGCATTTGAAATGGAAAAATGCTGATGTAGTCTTCATCTATGTTACAAGGACAAAGGTATCAGTTATTAGTCTGTACCTCCCCCTGGCTTGTAAATGTTACAGCCTCCGTCTTCCAAAGGCTGAACAAAAGTACACTAGAACTTTGTCCACTAAAGAATGACTTAAAGTACACAAACCAAATATAAAATATGGTATTAATACTAATTTACCCCAACGTGGACATATCCCCGTAAAACACTTCAAGTTAATTAAGGTACTTGGGGGGTTTAACAAAAGGGTATACAGGGAACTAATTTTACACTCTCCAATTTGACAACCTTAATTAGTGTGCACATTGTACTTTTGTTCATCCTTTGGAGAACAGAGGTTGTAGCTTTCTTCAACACTTAAATTCCAGGTTAACGTGTTTTTCATAGCCATCTTTCTAAACATATATCAGAGAGCAGGCCCAAGGATTAAACACAACTGATATGATTAAATGATTAAATCATAAATAATTCCAAGTTTTTGTTTCTGTTCAGGGTTTTTTTGTTGATAAACATAAAATAGAAATAAAAAATTGCTCCATTTAGCTCTATTTAAAAACTTGCAAAAACATCAATACTTTACACATCCAGGGGAAACATTGCAAGTTAACAAAAGCCATTAGAAGAAAAAGAAAAGAAAGTAAACAAAAGGATACAGGAAACTTTAGGTAGTAAAATGATCAAATGAAAAGTACCTCTCCGTGAAATCTTTGTAATGCTCTGAGAAGTCCTCACCAAGCCTATCTGACGGTTGCCCAGTTAAGATTTTGTAACCACATAAGCTATTAGTGGCATTTGGAGCCTGTTTAATGAGAGAGATAATATAAGCACTGAAGGGAGAAGACATACATAAAGTAGAATGGAAGGGTAAGACTGCCAAGCAATAACAACCTTGTTCGCTAAATGGTGAAAAGTAAACAACAAGCACTCTACATAAGTAAAGTTCATCTCTTCTCCAGTTTTCCTCCTAGGCATGTACTTCTGAGAAGAAAAAAAGAAATTTTTATGAGAAAAAGTGAAATTTTAATGAGCACACAAACAGTATCATACATAAAGAGGGATTCTGGCTTTTTAAGTCTAATATAAAAAATATATGATATAAATGCAACAAAAGGCTTCAGTCCAGAGTCCTCAGATATATGAATTTTAATTGTAATTTTTGTGCAAGTACAAGTACCGGAAAAAGAGAAAAAGAACTCAAATATTATATATATATATATATATATATATATATAATAAAAAATTTCGATGCATCAGACCTTCATAACCTATTTACTTAAGTTCTGAACATAATGTACCTCTATGAACTGAGGAACTGAAACAGTAATAAATTGCTGTACACATTTTTGCTGTACTAAATTCAAACCTTTAAAAGCTGAACAGCTGCAGGAAAAATCAGTCTCGCATCCTGTGGTGCTGTGTAAGGTGAACATTCAGCAAGGTTTTTCAGCAAGTCTACTTTGCGTTCTTCGGGAAGCTGGCAAACAAAAGTAAAAAGATTATGAGAATTGGAACATATTATTGTTCATCTATCTGGCATACTCAAAGCTACATCAAGTCACAGAAGAATTTCCTCACTCTTGAAGTCCGTTGTAGAGTTCAAAGGAAACTTACATTTCAATGCTAGTTTGAAATAGTCCTAATGAGTAGGACTTCAAAAGGGGATGCATTCCAGTAGCTTATCAATATTAGTATGCAACAACCTTATTAAACTTATCTGACAATACTTTGAAGTCTCTACATTTCTTGCGAAGTCTTATATTCTTAATGAGGAAGAAAGACATGTCCATATAGTTCATAGACCCTCAACATTTTTCCATAGAGACAAAATATCTTAGAACAAGCACTGCATCTTACAAGGCTGTAAGGAAGCATTAATTAGCACCTCCATATTTAATTTGAAGTCTTAAAATTTTTATATTTTTGCTAGTAACAAGGAAAAATAATCACTATTTATTGATACTTTCACCATCATATCCAAAAATCCTAGCTTCATGTGCCAGGTATATTATGCTTCATGTGTAATACACCAAATGACATGTATAGAGGAAGTGTATAGCTAAGTCAGGAGCACTAGCATATCTAACGGATCTTTAAAAAATATAGTACAATTTTATGAGTTAAGTTTGCAGTTGCCCGATATCTTACTATCTGACAATAAGATAAACGAGATGTGCACCAATACAGAAAGTATAAGAAAGAAGAATCAAGAAAGATATAAAATTCAAATGTCAGATATTGCTATTGCAGACGATGTAGAGCATTACCTCATTGAAAAGAGGAAAAATGTGCTTGTTCAAATAGGTTAGAAATTTTCCATTTGATGCACCTCGCTGCATACAAAAATTTGAAGTTCAACTGAAAAGAACAAAACACATTTAATTAAATAAGGAGAAAGTACCTAACCTCAAACATGCGTACGTACCATAAAAAATGGAAGAGCCATGAACAGGCATGATATCAATCTATCAACATGGTCCACGTCTGAAACCTGCATTATGGAAGCCACTAATCTATTAGCAGATGATAGCCAATTATTAGCCACTTATTAGCAGATGATAGCCACTTATTAGCGGATGATATGGTTGAAGAATCAACAATTATATGCATCATACTGATTCACTGAATGAGACTACTAAAAGTAAAAAAGAAAAAAGAAAGATCATAAGGAGTACAAAGATAACGGAAACTAATATCTAGAACTGGGAAAATGCCATGATTTATGATGACAAACATACAAAACAGATCTACAAGTCCACCTATACACAATCAGACCACAGGACTTACAAGCTAACTTTCATATACAAGGTATAGAGAGAAAAAAGTTCATTGCAACAATTTGATCCCTGCTGCTAACAAATATGACCAATTACAATGAGAAGGAACAATAAAATTGAACACAACACTTATGGAAGGAAGGGAAACATTTAAACACTAACTTAACTGTTATAGCAGATCCACCTTATTAAACAATCCTTTCAGTAAACACTCATCATAGATCTGGCGCCTTTACTTGAACTAGCATGGTGAAAGCCAAGAAAAAATTGAAAAGGGGGCCACACCACTATAGAATGGAATTGAGCTTGGCAGTAGGAGAATTAGTGGAAAAATCTCTTTGCCCAATCCCTAAAGGGAGACTTAACCAGGTTCTTTCCCTTCTTTGGAATGAAGTGATGAATGGGACCGTCGTTTTTTCCTCACCCATCCCCTGATAACATTGACAAAGCAATTCAAACCATACCTACTAATATCATTGCCGATTCACTAACATCCATCACGCAATCATTCAGATAATGGACAGGTTTCCACAAACATAATTTACTATGTAGCTCTTGGAAAGGCTAAATGCTACAGTAAAAGCAGGAAGCTGGAATGAATTAAGAAAGCAAGCATCTAGTTCTGTCATTTCTAGATTTTCAGGATAAGAGTCCCAAAAAAAATGTCTTCCTTCATGATCATTATCAATAAGAACCTTAATCCAATCTGCCTTCAAGGAAAGAACTTGTTATCAACATACCTCAAGTTTTAGAGAGAGCACAGTAAGATATTAGTCACTACTCGGCTCGGCAACACCCATGTTCACTCCTCTTTTGGCTACCACTAAGCTGAAAATCTAATAGCACTGTGCTCAATAACTTGCTTAACTCACTTATAAAAAAACTGACTTGCTTCACTGGAAGGCCTCCCTTGAAGCTAGGATTTCCAATAGCGTGACCCTGCGTAATAAAGAAACAAAGCTATCTTTCATGCCCTCTTGGCAAACTTCCCATGCTTTCCTCGTGCTTTAGTACTCGAAGCATTTTACGTATTTCGATTTGGCAAAAGTGTTTTTCACCAACTATATCAAGTCTTTTCAAGGAATAAATGGAACCAGGCCGATATTTTTATTTACTATAGATGGATGAAACCAATGAGATCCAATCACAAGGGGCACAATCCTCTTTAGAAATTGGGTCACCTACTCAATTGGTAAACTATCTAGCAAAGTGAACCAAACTGCAATTATGGCAGCAGAAAAATTCAGCATTTTCTAAAGGCTGGCGTTCTGCAATTGACCTTCTCTGATGCTCAACATGCCTCCTCCCAGGTCCAAAATAAGGTTAACGTTGTTCATAAATTGAGTTCAAATTATTACAGGCACCATAATGCCATGCTGGAGGCCCGCCAGATGAACCACACCAGAAATCAAAATGTAATGTCATAGTAAATCAAGCTGAATATTTGCCTTTCCTCCTCAATCCTGGTACACCAAGCCAAAAGGCCAGTATTGTGGCAAACAATGAATTTAATCCACATTTTTCTTTGTAAGGCTTCAGAATGTAGTAGAGCACATCTTAATACTGATGTTAGGATATTGACTACTTCATAAGTAGTGATCAGGTGACCTACGAAGTATTGTCAGTCAGCAATAGTGAGAGATTTTTTACTTTTCAATGAATGGTATCTGACGAACAGGTTATCTTGAAATTATGAGCTTTTGCTGCTTGTTGTAGGGTGGAGGATCATTTTTTGCCTAAATCTGTTAATGCACTTAATCTATGTGCTATTACCGAAAGTAATCAACATTTATTTCCTTTATCAGAGAGAGAGAGAGAGAGAGGTGCAATTTATTTCCTAAATATATCACATGGTAATAAATACTCACATTGAACTGTGCATCTAGATCAGCTTGCCCTTCAATGATTTCTATCAATTCTTGCACACTCTCAGGAGGCGCTTTCTCTCCAAATATAACCAAACTTTTCAAAAAATCGATAAACATTTTAAACTCTGCACCCGTAACATCTTGTAAGCTCTGCAATGTCACCTTGTCAGCCGTGAATTCAGATAAAAGTAATGTGTAACAACAATGATAAGTATAAATTTATATGTGAAATATGTATATAACAGAAAAGAGAACTTAAAACATACTCTTTTAATCAAATCAGTTATATGCCTTTCGATCTGCTCCTGGGGCTTCAAGAGTTCGGCTTTAAGAGGAAAAACCTGCAGATAAATTTACTTAACCATTATTCATTTACAAAAGTATGCTGAAAATTGTAATGCATGATGAGTGGCTATACTCACCTTATCTTTTATAAAGATTAGTGTCCTCTCACGAAGATTTTCATCCGTGATTGGCTCATCAACGCTCTCAATGTGCTTAAAGAGAGCTGTCAAAGAAGCTACGTAAACAAGCATTCACTATTAAAGCCTGAAAGTCCAAGTTACACAAAGAAGCAAATGGCAACACCAAATAAAAGAATTGAAAAAATAGAAACAAAACAATAAAATAGCAGGATAAAAAAGTTTTGTAAACTAAGTTTTTAAGATTACTACTAGTTGGAGAAGAAACCCAAGTATAACATGGACTAGATGTCGAGACAAAATAGGATATGGTTCATTGATTTCTGGGCCTAGAACGTCAATTGGCAAAACAAGATTACAAGATCTATGGAACTCAAACGAGATTACAAGATCTATGCAACTCAAATGAGATTAGCCCTTCCAGAATTTTTAGTGATAAAGGGGGTACCTTTCACATCCTGCCTCAATAAAGACAAAAGTGCTTTATGAACTGCATCACGCTCCACATTCTCTTCTATAGGCATCAACAGTTTTCAAGATTAAATTTTGCATCATAAATAAGTTCATACACTAAACAGCAGAAATTGAAACACACAACTTACCAGCAGTAAGAAGTTGTGCAAGAATGTCTACAATTTTAGAAAGATGCTCTGGTGTATCCTTGCAAAAAAGAGGAAGACCACGAATCGCTTGCACCCTAACCTGGTAAGTTACAGATGAACAGCATAGAAAAATTCAACAATCAAAACGTCCTACATGCATGCCTATTTATTAGTCACTGGACATTCACAAGGGTTGAATTACTAGAATAAAAAATTATGCAAAAGTCTTCAACAAATCATGTATCCTTTAACAGATAAATACTTGTTTGTTTCAAAGTCTCTTCAATCCAGTCTCACCTAAATATCAAGCTCAAAAAATTCCACTCTTGATAGATTTCTGCCATCTTTCAATAGTAAACCAATCAAGTAACTAAGAAATTAAATGCATACTCATGTCAAATAAATATCACCAATCGCTAATCACTGTAAATTACTGACTTGAGTGGAGAACAATTATGAATCGTACAAGATCTTGCCTTTGCTTTTATATAGAGATCTTAACCAAAAAAAATGGGATCCTTAAGATTTAATACATACTTGTTAGCTTGGGCTAAATGGGTTTGGTAATATTGCATAGGGAAGTCGGTATAAGTCCAATCGTGCTTGGATCAACTTGAACATAAATTGGAATTTTTAATATTTCCCAATTTCTGCTTATATGGTGTGCCTGTTTTATTAACGAACTCCTACAATGAAACCTTCTTAACTACCTGATGTTTCTACTAGTATAAACATACCCCTTTAGTTGTTTAGCAATTTCACATGTCATTATGTACCACCTACTTATCCCCAAAAATTTAAAATAACTCAAATAAAAAATAAACAATTATAAATACTAACCCCAAGTTCTTCTGCTTCACATAAATCAAGATGAGCATCCACAGCAGAAACTGAAAGAGCAGGAAAAAACTTGAAGAATCTGGGGATGAGTTGTGCAGCTAATTGCCTTGCCTTTATGCTATTACTTGTGGCTGCCTTAATTATACTCTCATAATCCTCAACATGCTTCAAAAATTATAAAATTAAATACCCAAATCATCAATCACATAATAACTTCTCCAATTATCAGATATTGCACAAATTAGATGTTTAATTGACTATATTATGATCGACTTCAAAAAAGATAGAAACTTTAAGGCACCTGAGACTTGTCTTTGGCTTCATTGAGTCGTTCACCATACTCGTAAAGCTTCTCGATGCCTTTGGCTTCGTCGAAGGATTCAGTCATTGCTAATTGGTGTTTCAATCAGTACTAGCAATATTCTCTGGTTCTAACGAGTGTGAAGTTAAATACATATATTTATACGAGTGATTTGGGTATCAAAGAGTGAAGGCCGAAGTTCAGGGGATTGGCTTGTGAAGTAGGTTTTGGAATTGAAGAGAGGAGAGAGAAAAGGACTAGTTTTACCTTCTTTACTCTTTTTATTTAAACCTGGAAATTTTTGTTTATGAGTTTTTAAAAATTAAGAAAAAATAATATTTATAAGTTTGTTAATAAAGAGTTAAAAATTTAATTCTTTACACGAATAGTATTAATATTACGACGATTATGTATATAATGTCAGTGTATTAAATTTAAATTTATTAAAAAATCTTATTTTGTTAGATTTTTTTGAATTAAAAATAGTAAATACAGTTAATGAAACTTTGATTCATTTTTCCTAAAACATTCACCTTAACAAAATGGCATAATTTTTATAGAAAATAAATATTACTTGGACTTTCTTTTAAACAGGTTACCATTATCGGTAACACATTAAGCAAAATTTGATAATCATAATCCTATGTAATATGTTCACCAAACTTAAAACAAAAGTTTGAGTTATTTTTGTATTAATATTTTAAAATATTTTTCAAGTTTAAAATTCTTATGATTTTTACCCCAAATTTTCACAAACATCGTGTTAAGAGAAACAAATTAAAAGTTAAAATATAATAAAAGATAAAAATTTCAAGACTGTATTTGTTTATAAAAAATATATTTGAGATTTGACTATTTATCCTAGTTTAATATTATTTTATACTATTTAATTTTTTATGAAGGATTATTAATCCCTTAACGTCAGACTATTAGTTTCATAAAATTATTTAATAGTTTAAAATAAAAAGACTATTAATTTCAAATTTTTTATAAGATCATATAATTTCATATAAATAACCTTAGAAATAATTTAAAAAAATAGTTCATAAAACTATTTAAAAAATTATTAATTTTTTTTCATAAGATAAAATAATTTAAAAAAATATTAAATAACCTAAATTTAAGTATATTTTTTTTAAACCCAAAAGTTTGGATAACAACTTTGTCGTTCTGCCAAAGCAGTTCCATAATCTCTGCTTCTGCCTTACACATCCATTTAGTTGGATATTGTAATAATTAATCAATAAATGGGGCTAAAATTTCAACTTTGAATCAATAACAAATAGATTAAAAAAGCAATTAAAGAAGTTACATTTATGATTTATTTTTTTATGGCAAATATATAATTATTTCACTGTGGTTATACCTTTTTACGTATTATCCCATTAAATTTTTAAAAATTACAATTGACACATTAAATTTTTTAAAATTTATTAATTAGACCATTCCATTAGATTTAATAGACAGACGTTAAAATTCTTCCTTTATTTTTAGATGTGGCTTTATAAAAAAAAAAACATGTAAATGTTGATGTGGCTTATTTGACTAATTGAAGTCAAAATAAAAAAGTAAAAAAATGAGAAAGCAAATCAGCTAGTAAGTCAAAAGAAAGTAAGTAGATATTTTCTAAATATTAATTATCCCAAAATTATTGTCATCCTCAACCTTTAGTCAGGTCAACTCGACTCATGCACATATTAAACGGGTCAAAAGTCATAACTCTCTTATTTTAATTCTAAATAATACAAATAATATATCAAAATTTTCGTATCAATGAGATCTATTACTACATATTTCACACAAAAAAGTCAAAGATCAAGCAAATCTGGGTCTGAAAAAATGCGGAGCTACCATGAATTTATTGTCAATGAATGATTTAGGTATTACCTCTTTCTATTCAGAAAAATCAAGAAAATTTATTAGAGACTTATGAATGCATACAATATATTTAAATAGTAAAAATAATTTTTCCATGATATATCCTCTGTTTTTCCTCTCCTTTAAAATCAAACCCCATTGACATAATATATGCCATAAATTATAGTTTCAAGGCCTCTTGTAAATGGGTTTCATACAAAAAAAAAACCAATTCTTCCAACTCCAACATATTCACCCCAGATCTAAATCTAGAAACAAAAACGAAGATTTCAACTCGGACTACACATTAATTTTGTTCAACATTAATTTTTAATTTTGTTCAAACTCATTTCCCCTCAAATCCCTCTCCTTCATGTTTGTTGCTCATGTTTCTCTATAATCAATTTGAAAAATATATCTAGGGTTAAAGATGAAGAAGAGGAGAGAGAGAGAAAAAGAAAGTGTAATCCATTTGAAGAATATATTTTGGGTTTCAATTTGGACATACATTTTGTAGGTTGAAGATGAAGAAATGGAGAAAGAAGGACGTGCAAATTGGGTAATTTTTTTATAATTGGTTTAAATATTGGGAAGAGATAGAAAGAGGAAGATATTTGAATTTGAATTCATTTATTTTTTTAAATTGACTTCTAAAATGTCGTCGTTTTAGAGACCTAACTTAGATTTTTATTTTGTGTTAAGTTAGCTTTATTTACATGTTATTTTTCTTTTTCTTTTTTAAAGCCATTTCAGCAAATAAAAAATAAAAAAGTGGAGCAGATTTGACAGACATCCCAAAATAAAAATAAAAATAAAAATAGAATGGGTTAATTTGTATATTTTAAATAATTCAGTGTATCAATTATATTTTTTTTTAAAGTTTAATAGGATGATACTTGAAGAGTGACAATCACTGTGGGGTAATAATATGTTTTGCCTTTTTTTTTTAATCTATTTTTTGTAATTGAGCCGTCCTCTTCCATTTCAAAACTCAGAATGTATATTAAGGGCTTTTAACATGTTTAAGTGTGTGAGTGTATATATCAACACCCTTATTTTATTGCCTTCATAATGGTATTATAGTTGTATAATAAATAAATAATGAAACGATCCAGAAATGCTACTTTATTCTTAACAAGAATGATATCTGTATTCCTTCTGGCTTCTTGTACAAATAATACTTCAAATGAAATTCGAAGAGCAACCTAGTACTACATTGCATCTCTTACAACAAGAAGGAAAATTCATGACAAAATGATATCTGGGCTCTTTACTAAGATCTTTAGCTCATGATACTTACAAACTTTGCAACGAACTCCCATGAGGGCTGACTGTTGCAGTACCAACGCTGTACAAAATTCTTCAAAGATCAACTAATTATCTTCCTCGATCCTTCTCTTGAGCCAAAGTACTGTCTAGAAATTGAACACGACGTACTGCATGGAGGGCATATCCAACACTTGTAAAACGTCTTTAAATTCAAATTCACGGGCTTCTTTAGTGAACCTTTCCATCAGCTTGCACCTCAACCTCATGTCGTTCAGGCAAAAAGATTGCGTGGTCTCCAAAAGCCACTCCTCCTCTGAGTCAGTAAGCTTGCTGGCGAATACAACATCCGCACGAATAATTAAGCACCAAGTCCTTGGTTTCTGCAAATTCTGTGCAATAAGAAACCGTGGAGTAGGTAGCAAGTTTCCAGTAGCGGCAACTTCTATTACAAGATACTAAATAGAGAAGCAAGCAGCAATAAACCAAACCTTGAACAAACATCGTATCGTTGTATAGCCACTTCCCATAATTTCCACACCGGCATGACAAAATATCGGCTGCAAACATAGAAGTATTCAGAACAAAATATTGTTATACCGAAAGAACAAAGAAATTGGCCAGACAAAATATTGACCCAATATAATGTATAGTTGAAGCCCAAATCCACATAAAATTCTGTCCAAGAAAGGCCCAACTTTTCTTTGATCCAAACGTTGAAAGCCAAGACCAATGAGCTAACCATATACCACCCATTTAAATCTACGTTATTTTTCCACATCTTCTAATGTGAAGGAAGCTGAGTATCACAATCTCACTAGCTTAAATTTATATTTCACATATTTCGATTTTTAACTGCTTCGATACCACCGTTAGTAATCCTCGTGCCCAAATCAAGTCTTAAGTATACTATCATAAGAATATCAATGTGTCAATCCTAATCTACTATATGTGTCCTCTCAAACAGTCATACCACGAATACTTTTATGAGTAATTTTATCAATTTTTTTTTTTGAGTTTATGACGAAAAAGAAAAGAATGAAACTTAATTTATAATAAAAAAAGAAAAAAAAAACGAAGTATCATATATAAATTACTTACATTTATATTATCATTACTGTGTTTATAATCTAGAGGATATAATAAAAATTATAAAAGATGATATTTTCTTATTTAGTTTTCCGTTCAAATCTATACATTTTTGAATAGAAAAGTTTCATAAGAAAAGTGACTAAATTTTTCGTTCATGTTTTTTTTCTCGTTCATAGAAAAACTTAATAACAAAGGAATTAGGGACAAAAAACTTAAATTTTTCGCGCATTTTAAAATTCACGAGTGTAAGTTTTGGGTCACATACCATGACTATACATTGACATCCATAATTTCTCTCTCTAAAAAAATTTCACCAAACAAAAAAGAGTCGAACTGAAGGTAGCATCTATACTATTACAACTCGAAATATTTTAAAGAACAAATCTTTTTGTGACAAACATGGTTGAATCATCATTTTCCCAAGCTTTTCCAGGTAAAGCACTTTGTTGGGGTGTATGAGGGAGATGGTTAGTTCCTTTTGCAAAAGAAACTGAAATATTTTAATAAAAGAATGGAAAAACAAATTCAACGGTGGTGAAAATAAACTTTTTTTTTTTTTTTTTAAAAATAAAACATGGAAGTGGACATCCACTTGAAAACAAACTTTGAGGGGCTTGAGTCCCGACCATCTCTCTTTTTCGGGGTCCATAAATCTGATTGTAATAATGAAAGTAAGGAATTGCAGCAGATGGTCCCCAGCTAGCTTTTACTGAACTCACAACAAAAAGCTCACTCCAAATTTATGAAACAAATGCCAGAGGAGAATTACAGGGAAAGAGTAAATGGCCTTCTTTCTCAAGTAGCGATGAGAGCAACAACTTGTGGCCAAATTAAAAGGTCAAAATGTGAAGTTAAAAATGGTGCCTGGTGAAATGTTCATAAAATCGGCATGCAAGGTCCCTAGATATGCACATGCCCTGCATTTAAGGATAGCAAGTGGGGTTCACTATTCAGCCCTGCGGCCCCTGCGCAGCCTAGCCTTCAATTGTTAGAAGGACAGATCATTCGTTTCTGTACTGCCCTCCTCATGCTATTGATTTCCACAATTCAATTACCATTTTCCTTTCTTTTGTTTTGTTATTTTTTTTTTTGGTATTTTCTTGGTTATATTTTTGAGAGAAAGTTTGGGTGGTTTAGATAACAATTTTGGTTGCTTAGTTGAAAGGAGAATGCCTTTTTTTGAGTCTCAACTATAAACAAATCTAGCTAGCTATTATTTGTTTTGACACTATATATATATATATATATATATATATATAGAAAGTTAATCTAGAGTAATTGTTGCTGGACATCAACCGATTTTTGGCCTTTACCGCAATAACTTGCTAATTTTTTTTATAAACAACCATGCCGCAACTGTGACGCCCCCAAATCTGAGCCCACACAGCCCAAACTTGAGTCGTCAAAAGACTACAACAAAATTATTACAACAAAGCACAACGTACAACAATACAGTGTATAATAATACACAACTAAGTCTTCACTATTATTGCCACACTATTTTACAACACGTGAAGACTACGACAGTTATTCCTCAGACTCTCACTCTATTCCCCGGCTAGACCCTGTTACGTTTTCATCTCCTGTAATGGAACAAAAGAAAGGGTGAGCTCAAATAGCCCAGTAAGAAATATCATGACTAAGATAATGACGAATAAATTATCATTAGTCTTCAACAGTTGAGTTCTTGATAGAATACAATAGACTACAAGGTTTATATCAAAAACTGCAGTTAAATTCTTAAACAATGTTCAGATCAATAATAGCAGCGAAATGAGCAATCTATTAGAAGAATAATGCAGACTATAATGTCCACTCGCTTCTCTTTTTAGTAAAAATATCATCAACTTTTATCATCTGAAATACCATTAGTAAAGATAATACAACTTCACAGTTCCTGGTCATAATCATGCAGATTAACAGTTCATCTTTGCACTACGGGCCAAAGACATTCAATATAACACCAACGATCATGATTATACCAAATTCAGCCTTTGGTCATAATCATACCAACCAACAGTTCATCTTTGCACTACGGGCCAAAGAGAACATTCACCACGTGCCATAAAAGACACCGAACAGATGTATCGCCTTTAACCTAGTATATCGTCTTTAACCTATCATCTGTTCAACAATTATATCACATCTGTGCCCCCGGCCACAGATATTCACAACAGCTTGATTATTGATGATTAATATAAATAATAGTGATACAAATGATGAACAGAAGAACAGGATAAACAATAAGTATCGGAAGTTTACTTTGTGCAGATTCAAATAATGTCCAAATTGCCAACATGATGTGGAGTGAAATTTAAAAATGATATTCAAGATCCACAGTTCAGAATAACGGTTACAGTTTAATAGAAATGTTCAGAAAATAGGAAGGTTCAGTTGAAATAATGAAATTCAACTATTATGGAACATATAATATTTTCAGGAATTATAGAAGCAATAGTTCCATAATAAGTTTCGATTTAGGTGTATGAAAGAAAATAATATCCCTTACCGTAGCAGGTTTGATTAACAAAAGGTGAAGGGAATTAATATCCCTTACCATAGTAAGTTTGAATAATGGAAGATGAAAAAGATGGTATCCCTTATGAGTATAAAGGAAAATGATATCACTTACGAATATGGAATAAAAGTGTCATGTGATAATTCGTGTAGACAAATTATTTCCACACGAGACAAATAAAAAGGGTTATTCACCAACAGGCGGTAATCCGCGCCGTAAGGTTATTCCCATCAATTTGAATACGAATAGTTATTCACCAAACAGGCGATAATCCGCGCCGTAAGGTTATTCCCATCAATTTGAATATGAATAGTTATTCACTAAACAGGCGATAATCCGCGCTGTAAGGTTATTCCCATCAATTTGAATACGAAGAGTTATTCACCAAACAGGCGATAATCCGCACCGTAAGGTTATTCTCAAAGATTAATAAGGAATGAATACAAAAGGTTATTCACCAACAGGTGGTAAACCGCGCCGTAAGGTTATTCCCACAATTTAATACATGAAAATAAATGGCACAAGAAAGAAACGATATTATTTTCGAGAATCAAAGAATGATAATCCCTTCAAGTAAAAAAGAAAATAATATCCATTTATGATGATGAAAAGAGTGATACCCCTTACCGTAGTAAGTTTAAATAATAGAATATGAAAAAAAAAACGATATTCCTTACCTTAACACGTGACTGGATATTGATTTAAATGAGGTTGATCAACCTATATATTTATAATAAAATTAGTAATTACCACATATAAATTTTAAAGTGTATGATAACTCGTATAATATGAATTATCAAAATTATATATATTTAACATAATTTTTGTAGTATAATATAACAACTTTAAAATAGTTTTTAAAGTAATATTCCAAAATAAATCTTCCAAAGAAAACTTTTAAAAATGAATCTTCTAATAGAAGAGTCTTCTAAAGGAAGATTTGTGAATACCGTGAAATATAGGAATTTATGAAATTACTACCCTTTAATAAAAGACTTACTTGAAAATTTTCTGCACTCCTTTTGGCTTTCAAATTCTCAAAATAACCTTACAATTCTTAGAGAAAACTCATAAAATTCTTATAGAAAAATTTTATGTTTTATGTGTGATTTTTCTATTCAGCTGAGCAAGCTATTTATAGGAGAAAATATGGTACTATGCGCGGTAGGTGAGGCACACCAATGCTGAATTCGTTTAGCACGTTTTCTGTAAAATATATTTTCATATAAAACAAAATCTTATTATAATATTCATAATAAAACAAATAACTTTATATATTATATTGTCTAATAAAACAAACAACTTTATATATTATATTGTCTAATAAAACAAACAACTTTATGAATATATTATAATAATTAAATTACCAAATAATACTATCATAGTTGTAAGACCCCGAATTTTATGAAATACAAAATTTAATTTTTCTTCATATATATTTTTTTTTGAAACAGTAAGTGGTTAAATTAACAAAATTGAAAGTTAAGGATGTTATGTGCAAATTTTATTTTGTCGGACAATATTCGCTTTGTCGGGGAATATTCGTTTGGTCGGGGAATATTCGTGCCGTACGACGGCGCCGAAATAATAAATTATTGGTGGACCCCACAACGGAATATTTGTCGGATATAGAAAACGACAGAAGTAACCTTTTTAAATAAAAATAGTCAACGGAACTGTTAAAATACCGGTGATAAAAGAATAGTAGCATACGGTAGTTTATGGTATTTTCTGTAGCACACGGTACTCTACAGTAACACACGGTATTGCATAGTGTCTCATATTATTGGTCTGATAATTGACACCGTAACTGTTACGCATCATTTCATCGATAATTGTCACTGCATAATATTTTATATTATCAATTCAATAATTGTTGTTACACAGTATTTTGCATTATTGATTTAATAATTGTCATTACACTGTATTTTATATCATTGAGTCAATAATTGTTGTTGCACTGTTTTTAAAATTATTGAACCTAATAATTGTCACAGTAACATATGCACAGTAATTCACATTATTGAATCAATAATTGTCATTACACAGTAACGTATGCTTTATTTTACATTATTGTTATCTCTATTATGATGTTATTTAAACAGTTGTATTTCATTAATTTATTGACTTGATATCTAAGAGCTAACTATACTGTATTTATAACAATTAGTCATAATAATTGAATTGATAAAGTTATTTGTTTATAATATAAAGTTAGGTGATTATTAGGTGATATGAAATGAATGGTGTAGATTAAAGTGTGAATTATTGTTGAATAATTGAATTGATTTGTTTATAATATAAAGTTAGGTGATTATTAGGTGATATGAAATGAATGGTGTAGATTAAAGTGTGAATTATTGTTGAATAATTAAATTGATTTGTTTATAATATAAAGTTAGGTGATTATTAGGTGATATGAAATGAATGGTGTAGATTAAAGATAATATAATATTTGAAATGGATGGTGTAGATTAAAAGATGATTTTTAAATGAATGGTTTAGATTAAATGAATGATAAGATTTTTGGCTATAAATAGAAGTCTTAACTTAAGGATTTTTCATAAACTTCCTTACTTGTTCTTTCTTTCTCTCTCTAAATACTTCTTGTGAAAGTTCTCTCTAAGTGTGCTTAAGTCATCTTGGGTATTTGTGAAGATCTATAAGTATACGTGTACTGTTCAAGTTAATCAACCTCATTTAAATCAATATCCAGTCACGTGTTGAGGTAAGGGATACCATCTTTTTCATCTTCCATTATTCAAACATACTATGGTAAGGGATTATCATTATTTGATTCTCGATAATAATATTGTTTCTTCCTTACTCATAAGACGTGCCTTTTATTTCCATGTATTAAATTGTGGGAATAACCTTACGGAGCGGATTGCCGCCTGTTGGTGAATAACCTTTCGTATTCATTCATTATTAATCTCTGAGAATAACCTTACGGAGCGGATTGCCGCCTGTTTGGTGAATAACTCTTTGTACTCAAATTCTATTAAATTGTGGGAATAACCCTACGGAGCGGATTGCCGCCTGTTTGGTGAATAACTCTTTGTACTCAAATTCTATTAAATTGTGGGAATAACCCTACGGAGCGGATTGCCGCCTGTTTGGTGAATAACTCTTTGTACTCAAATTCTATTAAATTGTGGGAATAACCTTACGGAGCGGATTGCCGCCTGTTGGTGAATAACCCTTTGTATTAATTTCTTTCACCTTTTGTTAATCAAACCTGCTACGGTAAGGGATATTATTTTCTTTCATACTCCTAAATCGAAATTTATTATGGAACTATTGCTTCTATAATTCCTGAAAATATTATATGTTCCATAATAGTTGAACTTCATTATTTCAACTGAACCTTCCTATTTACGTGAACCTTTCTATTGAATTGTAACCGTTATTCTGAACTGTGGATCTTGAATTTCACTCCACATCATGTTGACAATTTGGACATTATTTGAATCTGTACAAAGTAAACTTCCGATACTTATTGTTATCCTATTTCTTCTGTTCATCATTTATATCATTCTAATCATCCAAAAATCAAGCTGTTGTGAATATCTGTGGCCGGGGGCACAGATGTGATATATTTGTTGAACAGATGATAGGTTAAAGGTGATATAATAGGTTAAAGGCGATACATCTGTTCGGTGTCTTTTATGGCACGTGGTGAATGTTCTCTTTGGCCCGTAGTGCAAAGATGAACTGTTGTTTGGTATGATTATGACCAAAGGCTGAATCTGGTATAATCATGACCGTTGGTGCTATATTGAATATCTTTGGCCCGTAGTACAAAGATGAACTGTTGATGTGCATGATTATGATCAGGAACTGTGAATTTGTATTATCTTGACTAATGATATTTCAGATGATAAAAGTTGATGATATTTTTCCTAAAAAGAGAACCGAGTGGACATTATAGTCTGCATTATTCTTCTAATAGATTACTCATTCCGCTGCTATTATTGATCTGAACGTTGTTTAAGAATTTAACTGCAGTTTTTGATATAAACCTTGTAGTCTATTGTATTCTATCAAGAACTCAACTGTTGAAGACTAATGATAATTTATTCGTCATTATCTTAGTCATGATATTCTTTACTGGGCTATTTGAGCTCACCCTTTCTTTTGTTCCATTGTTTTTCAACAGGAGATGAAAACATAACAGGGTCTAGCCGGGGAATGGAGTGAGGGTCCGAGGAATAGTTATCATAGTCTTCACGTTTTGTAAAATAGTGTGGCAATAATAGTGAAGACTTAGTTGTGTATTATTATACACTGTATTGTTGTACGTTGTGCTTTGTTGTAATAATTTTGTTGTAGTATTTTGACGACTCAAGTTTGGGCTGTGTGGGCCCAGATTTGGGGGCGTCACAGTTGGCATCAGAGCTTAGGGATATGGTCTTTAATGGAGATCTGGGGTAGAACTAGGAGGGGAGAGACGAATAGAATCAGTCACTAGTGTGTCCTACCTAAAATAGATTTTATTATCTAATGAGTCGATTTGAATGTAGGAACATGAAGTGATGAGTCAGTTTATTTGAACTAACATTTATTTTGTGACCACAGTTTAGTATGGCATTTGGAAATCAAGAGGTTAACTATGGAATGCCTGAAGCAAATGTAGCCGAGAATCAAGAGGCCCCAAACAATCCTCCTGCCAACTCAGGAAATAATGTTCCTGATAACATGATGAACGATGGATTCTTTAGGAATTTCATGCAGTTCATACAGAATCAAGGTAGAGGAAATCCAGTCAATAATAACGGTAGAAACGCTGGCAATTTGAGGATGGTCACTGTTAAGCAATTTAGAGAATTAGGACCACCTGAATTCCACGGGAAGCCTGACCCACTCAAAGCGGAGGCATGGCTAAAGCAGACGACAAAAATACTTGATGTCTTACAATGCGCTGATGATCAGAAGGTGCCATTTGCCACTTTTATGTTACGAGGTGAGGCGGACCATTGGTGGGAAGCGGTAAAACGTATCCAACCTTCAGCACTCGAAATGTCTTGGGCAGAATTCGAAGAACTGTTTAACGAGAAGTATTTCCCAGAAAGCATCCGCCATATGAAAGAGGTGGAATTCATTAAGCTGGAGCAGGGAAACATGACAGTCTCCCAATATGAAGCCAAGTTTGCCGAGTTATCTCGCTTTGCCACCCATCTTGTGGATGATGAAGCACGAATGAGTCGGATGTTCCTAAGAGGTTTGAGATTCAAAATTCGTCAACAACTTAGCTCTCATAAATTTAGTTTGTATTCAGATGTTGTAGATAGGGCTCAAAGGGTGGAGCAAACAGATGAAACATTGCAGCCAAGAGTTAATGATCAGCATAGAGAAAGGAGTGACAACAACCACAGGAACGAGAACCATCGAGGAGGTAACCAACACTTCGGTGGTAATTCCATACCAAATAACAGAAGAGGAGAATCTAGTGGGAACAATTTCAAAAGAAAGAGATTCCATAATAATTATGGAAGGGCACCAGCACCAGTACCAACACCAGCACCGACCCCAGTTTCAAGGGGAGAAGATCGACCACCAGTGAGATGCTATAGGTGTGGTCAGGAAGGTCACATCAGCCCAAACTGTACACTGCAGTCCAAAAAGTGCTACAGTTGTGGGAAAGAGGGTCATCTTGCGCGATTTTGTCCTGCCACAAAATCAAGTCCAGCTGCAATGATGATACCAAAAGCTAGCGCGGATAAGGGAAAATCTGTAGTTCAAGGGAGAGCTTTTGTTGTGACATCCCAAATGGCGCGAAATTCGAACGAGGTGATAACCGGTAAGCTATTCATAAATTCTCGTGAAGTCTACGCTTTGTTAGATACTGGCTCTACCCATTCTTTTATCTCACCTGCATGTGCTCAGCGTTTAAACTTAACTCCTGAAAATTTGGACTTTGACTTATCAGTTGAAACCCCATTAGGAGAAATGACCATTACATCTACTGTCTATAAATCTTGTCTAGTTCAAATCAACAACCTCACATTACCTGTTGACCTTATTTCTTTGGAGATGCATGAATTTGATGTGATTTTAGGAATTGATTGGTTGACTACCCATCATGCTAAAATTGATTGTTTTCATAAGATTATTAGTTTTCATATTCCTAATCAACCTGTCATGCAAATTCAAGCAACTAAACCATTGAAATCTATAACTGTTATTTCTAGCCATAAAGCCATTCGTTTATTGAAAAACGGATGTCAAGCCTTTTTAGCTCATGTCACTGATTTGAACAAAAATACGTCAAACTTAAATGATATTCCCATTGTTAATGAGTTTCCTGACGTTTTTCCTGAAGAACTTCCTGGCTTACCCCCAAACCGTGAAATTGATTTTTATATTGATCTTGAACCCGGTACCAAGCCCATTTCCAAAGCTCCCTACCGAATGGCTCCCATTGAACTTCAAGAGTTAAAAGTCCAACTACAGGAATTGTTGGATACCGGTTTCATTCGTCCGAGTGCATCACCTTGGGGTGCTCCTGTTCTATTTGTGAAGAAGAAAGACGGGAGTATGAGATTGTGCATTGACTACCGAGAATTGAACCATGTCACCATCAAGAACAGGTACCCGTTACCTCGGATTGATGACATGTTTGATCAATTGCAAGGCGCTCAACATTTCTCAAAGATTGATCTCCGTTCTGGATATCATCAGTTAAAGGTTAAAGCTGAGGACATTCCAAAGACTGCTTTCAGAACTCGTTATGGGCATTATGAGTTCTTAGTCATGCCTTTTGGACTAACTAATGCTCCTGCAGCTTTCATGGACATGATGAACCGGATATTCAAGGAACATTTGGATCATTTTGTGGTTGTCTTTATTGATGACATCCTCATATACTCCAAGAGTCGCGAGGATCATGAACAACACCTGAGATTGATACTACAAAAGCTCCGTGAAAACAAATTATATGCCAAGTTGAAGAAATGTGAGTTCTGGCTTGAGGAGGTCGCGTTTCTTGGGCATGTGATTTCTAGTCAAGGAATATCAGTCGATCCTGCGAAGATTGAAACGGTACTAAATTGGGAACAACCCAAAACAGTAACCGAAGTCCGAAGTTTTCTGGGTCTAGCTGGTTATTATCGGAGATTCGTAGAAGGATTTTCTCGAATCGCCACTCCATTAACGCAGCTTACTCGGAAAAGCACAAAATTCATATGGAGCGAGGAATGCGAGAAAAGTTTCCAAGAACTCAAGAAGAGACTGGTTTCAGCTCCTGTTCTGACCATACCATCAGGATCAGGAGAATTTTTTATCTACAGCGATGCTTCTGGCAAAGGTCTAGGCTGTGTCCTTATGCAACATGGAAAGGTTATAGCCTACGCCTCTCGACAACTCAAAGATTATGAGAAAAATTATCCTACTCATGATCTAGAGTTGGCAGCAGTCGTTTTCGCGTTGAAGATCTGGAGACACTACTTGTACGGAGAAAAAGTGGATATCTATACGGATCATAAAAGTCTCAAGTATTTCTTCACCCAGAAGGAACTCAACATGCGACAACGACGTTGGCTTGAGCTGTTAAAGGATTATGACCACACAATCCAGTATCACCCGGGAAAGGCGAACGTTGTAGCTGACGCTTTGAGCAGAAAATCTTATGCAAGTACAAGTGCACTGCTGACAACACAAAAGTGTATTTTGTACGACTTGCAAAAGATGGAGATAGAGCTAAAGACACCAGGGACCCGCTCGAAGATTGCTCACGTGCGAGTAGAACCAACTTTAATCGATAAAATTAAAGCTGCTCAAGCTACCGATCCGGAACTGATAAACATGATAAAGAAAGTACAAGAAGGTGCCATTCCCGAAGCAAGAATCGACGAGAAAGGAATACTTCGAGTCAACTCTCGACTCTGTGTTCCTAACGATCCTGAATTAAAGCATAAAATCATGATGGAGGCACACAACACGCCGTTTGCAATCCACCCAGGAGGTACCAAGATGTATCGAGATCTTCGACATACATTTTGGTGGAACAATATGAAAAGAGAGATTGCGGAGTTTATCTCAAGGTGCCTAACTTGTCAACGTGTCAAGGCAGAACATCAAGTTCCTAAAGGTCCATTACAATCACTTGAAGTTCCCGAATGGAAGTGGGAACACATCAATATGGACTTCGTGACGGGTCTTCCAAAAGTTTCTCAAGGCTTAGATGCAATTTGGGTGATCGTAGATAGATTGACCAAATCTGCTCATTTCTTGCCTATACGAGAAAACTTTTCACTTGAACGTCTTGCCGGTATGTACATAAATGAGATCGTGAGATTGCATGGCATGCCAGTTTCCATAGTTTCTGATCGAGATCCTAGATTCACTTCACGCTTTTGGATCAGTCTACAAAAAGCTATGGGCACTGAACTACGTTTTAGTTCTGCATACCATCCTCAAACGGACGGACAATCGGAAAGGACGATCCAGACCCTCGAAGATATTTTGAGACTTTGTGTATTAGACTTCAAAGGAAGTTGGGATAAGTACTTGCCATTGGTGGAATTTTCTTACAACAACAGTTACCAAGCAAGCATAGGCATGGCTCCATTCGAGGCTTTGTATGGAAGGAAGTGTCGCTCTCCAATATGTTGGAATGAGGTAGGAGAAGCAAAATTGTTGGGACCCGAGTTGGTACGCTTGACGACTGAAAAGATCCAAATGATCCGACAACGAATACAGACCGCACAAGAACGACAAAAGAGTTATGCTGATCTTCATCGGAGAGACGAAAGTTTCAACGTCGGAGATCATGTATTCTTACGTGTTTCTCCATGGAAAGGGGTTACGACATTCGGAAAGAGAGGAAAGCTCAACCCTCGATTTATTGGCCCATTTGAAATCCTCGATCGAATAGGAACCGTAGCCTACAGACTAGCCCTACCACCAAGTATGTCTCGCATCCATAACGTTTTTCACATATCTATGTTACGTAAATATGTGAAGGACCCAAACCACGTCATTGAGTTAGAACCAGACGTTATAGCAGAGGATTTAACATACGAGGAGGTACCTGTTAAGATCCTGGATAAGAAGGAGCAGATCCTACGCTCAAAGGTTATACCTCAAGTTAAGGTTTTATGGAGGAACCAAGATACTGAGGAAATGACCTGGGAGCTAGAATCTGAGATGAAATCTAAGTATCCTTACCTCTTCGATATGTCAGGTACGTCAATTTCAGGGACGAAATTTCATAAGGAGGGGAGGTTGTAAGACCCCGAATTTTATGAAATACAAAATTTAATTTTTCTTCATATATATATTTTTTTGAAACAGTAAGTGGTTAAATTAACAAAATTGAAAGTTAAGGATGTTATGTGCAAATTTTATTTTGTCGGACAATATTCGCTTTGTCGGGGAATATTCGTTTGGTCGGGGAATATTCGTGCCGTACGACGGCGCCGAAATAATAAATTATTGGTGGACCCCACAACGGAATATTTGTCGGATATAGAAAACGACAGAAGTAACCTTTTTAAATAAAAATAGTCAACGGAACTGTTAAAATACCGGTGATAAAAGAATAGTAGCATACGGTAGTTTATGGTATTTTCTGTAGCACACGGTACTCTACAGTAACACACGGTATTGCATAGTGTCTCATATTATTGGTCTGATAATTGACACCGTAACTGTTACGCATCATTTCATCGATAATTGTCACTGCATAATATTTTATATTATCAATTCAATAATTGTTGTTACACAGTATTTTGCATTATTGATTTAATAATTGTCATTACACTGTATTTTATATCATTGAGTCAATAATTGTTGTTGCACTGTTTTTAAAATTATTGAACCTAATAATTGTCACAGTAACATATGCACAGTAATTCACATTATTGAATCAATAATTGTCATTACACAGTAACGTATGCTTTATTTTACATTATTGTTATCTCTATTATGATGTTATTTAAACAGTTGTATTTCATTAATTTATTGACTTGATATCTAAGAGCTAACTATACTGTATTTATAACAATTAGTCATAATAATTGAATTGATAAAGTTATTTGTTTATAATATAAAGTTAGGTGATTATTAGGTGATATGAAATGAATGGTGTAGATTAAAGTGTGAATTATTGTTGAATAATTGAATTGATTTGTTTATAATATAAAGTTAGGTGATTATTAGGTGATATGAAATGAATGGTGTAGATTAAAGTGTGAATTATTGTTGAATAATTAAATTGATTTGTTTATAATATAAAGTTAGGTGATTATTAGGTGATATGAAATGAATGGTGTAGATTAAAGATAATATAATATTTGAAATGGATGGTGTAGATTAAAAGATGATTTTTAAATGAATGGTTTAGATTAAATGAATGATAAGATTTTTGGCTATAAATAGAAGCCTTAACTTAAGGATTTTTCATAAACTTCCTTACTTGTTCTTTCTTTCTCTCTCTAAATACTTCTTGTGAAAGTTCTCTCTAAGTGTGCTTAAGTCATCTTGGGTATTTGTGAAGATCTATAAGTATACGTGTACTGTTCAAGTTAATCAACCTCATTTAAATCAATATCCAGTCACGTGTTGAGGTAAGGGATACCATCTTTTTCATCTTCCATTATTCAAACATACTATGGTAAGGGATTATCATTATTTGATTCTCGATAATAATATTGTTTCTTCCTTACTCATAAGACGTGCCTTTTATTTCCATGTATTAAATTGTGGGAATAACCTTACGGAGCGGATTGCCGCCTGTTGGTGAATAACCTTTCGTATTCATTCATTATTAATCTCTGAGAATAACCTTACGGAGCGGATTGCCGCCTGTTTGGTGAATAACTCTTTGTACTCAAATTCTATTAAATTGTGGGAATAACCCTACGGAGCGGATTGCCGCCTGTTTGGTGAATAACTCTTTGTACTCAAATTCTATTAAATTGTGGGAATAACCCTACGGAGCGGATTGCCGCCTGTTTGGTGAATAACTCTTTGTACTCAAATTCTATTAAATTGTGGGAATAACCTTACGGAGCGGATTGCCGCCTGTTGGTGAATAACCCTTTGTATTAATTTCTTTCACCTTTTGTTAATCAAACCTGCTACGGTAAGGGATATTATTTTCTTTCATACTCCTAAATCGAAATTTATTATGGAACTATTGCTTCTATAATTCCTGAAAATATTATATGTTCCATAATAGTTGAACTTCATTATTTCAACTGAACCTTCCTATTTACGTGAACCTTTCTATTGAATTGTAACCGTTATTCTGAACTGTGGATCTTGAATTTCACTCCACATCATGTTGACAATTTGGACATTATTTGAATCTGTACAAAGTAAACTTCCGATACTTATTGTTATCCTATTTCTTCTGTTCATCATTTATATCATTCTAATCATCCAAAAATCAAGCTGTTGTGAATATCTGTGGCCGGGGGCACAGATGTGATATATTTGTTGAACAGATGATAGGTTAAAGGCGATATAATAGGTTAAAGGCGATACATCTGTTCGGTGTCTTTTATGGCACGTGGTGAATGTTCTCTTTGGCCCGTAGTGCAAAGATGAACTGTTGTTTGGTATGATTATGACCAAAGGCTGAATTTGGTATAATCATGACCGTTGGTGCTATATTGAATATCTTTGGCCCGTAATACAAAGATGAACTGTTGATGTGCATGATTATGATCAGGAACTGTGAATTTGTATTATCTTGACTAATGATATTTCAGATGATAAAAGTTGATGATATTTTTCCTAAAAAGAGAACCGAGTGGACATTATAGTCTGCATTATTCTTCTAATAGATTACTCATTCCGCTGCTATTATTGATCTGAACGTTGTTTAAGAATTTAACTGCAGTTTTTGATATAAACCTTGTAGTCTATTGTATTCTATCAAGAACTCAACTGTTGAAGACTAATGATAATTTATTCGTCATTATCTTAGTCATGATATTCTTTACTGGGCTATTTGAGCTCACCCTTTCTTTTGTTCCATTATTTTTCAACAGGAGATGAAAACATAACAGGGTCTAGCCGGGGAATGGAGTGAGGGTCCGAGGAATAGTTATCATAGTCTTCACGTTTTGTAAAATAGTGTGGCAATAATAGTGAAGACTTAGTTGTGTATTATTATACACTGTATTGTTGTACGTTGTGCTTTGTTGTAATAATTTTGTTGTAGTATTTTGACGACTCAAGTTTGGGCTGTGTGGGCCCAGATTTGGGGGCGTCACAATAGTAATAATTCATAACAATGCAACAACTACTATGCCAATTATTAGGTTCAATAATTTTTAACTACAGTGCATCAACAATTATTGATTCAATGATATGAAATACAGTGTAATGATAATTATTAAATCAATAATGCAAAATACTGTGTAACAACAATTATTGAATTGATAACATAAAATATTATGCAGCGATAATTATTGATGAAATGATGTGCAACAGTTACGGTGTCAATTATCAGATCAATAATATAAGACACTGTGCAATACCGTGTGCTACTGTAGAGTACCGTGTGCTACAGAAAATACCATAAACTACCGTATGCTACTATTCTTTTATCACCGGTATTTTAACAGTTAACACCGTTGACTATTTTTATTTAAAAAGGTTATTTCTGTCGTTTTCTATATCCGACAAATATTCCGTTGTGGGTTCCACCAATAATTAGTTATTTCGGCGCCGTCGTACGACACGAATATTATATTGCGCCGTCGTATGGGCAAAACGAATATTTCCCGACAAAACGAATATTCCCCGACAAAAAGAATATTGTCCAACAAGGTATAATTTGCACGGAACATCCTTAACTTTTAACTTTGCCAATTTAACCACTTACTGTTTTATGAAAAAAATATATATATGAAAAAATTAAATTTTATATTTCATAAAATTCGGGGTCTTACAACAACAAGCTGTTGCAACCGATTTTTGGCCTCTACCGCAACAACTTGCCAATTTTTTTTATAAACAACCCTGTCACAGGCCAATTTTACAATGAAACAGTCTCTTGTTTTGATTGCTGAAACAGTACTCCAGGAAATCGTTGTTGTGAAAAGACACCCATATATATATATATATATATATATATATATATATATATATATATAGAGAGAGAGAGAGAGAGAGAGAGAGAGAGAAAGGATCCATGACATACCTCCTTAAAGAGCTCACCAAGCTCACCTCCTTTAGCGACGGACCCGGCGACGGTTTGGTCCGTCGCCATAGGTTCGTCCGTCGCTAAAACTTTTAGCGACGGACAACATATCGCGACGGATAAACATTTAGCGACGAACGAACCTATGGCGACGGACCAAACCGTCGCCGGGTCCGTCGCTAAAGAAGGTGAGCTTGGTGAGCTCTTTAAGGAGGTATGTCATGGATCCTTTCTATATATATATATATATATATATATATATATATGATGAAGGTTCACTTCCGCTTATCAAGACTTTCACAATCAAAATAACTATGAAAATTATAAAACTTTTGATTCGGTTAAAATTGAGAATTTTGAATTATTTTTTTTAAAGTAGACCCCTACTTTGACACGAATAGATTAGCATTATGAAAATATTGAAATTAGTGAAAAAGATTTAAGAATATCATAATTTTGATGCCACTTCTTGCTATGTCTTATGTAGGTTTATAGCTAATTAATTAGTATCATGACAATAAATTCTGTTATAGGAACCAAATCTAGTGGAATACTGGTGGGTTACTTTCGTTGACTAACATACCAACAAAAGGAAATATAAAGAATGTTTCGTGTACGGTGCTTATTTTATTCTGTTGCCAAGTAATTGACCTGGGATAGTAAATTTTGTTTTTATATCAATCTTCAAACAAACTGGGAAAGCAAAAAATGTATCGACCTAGTACATATGCCCATGACTAAATCATGCTGGATAATCAATAACCATGATAATCAAGAAGAATCCAGTCCTTTTTTCTCGCGTCCAAAAAAAACTAGCCTTCTGTCTACATGTAAATTAAGACAATAATTCCATGGACATATTTCAACATATAGTCACAAAAATCATGAGTGTTGTGTTGTGTTGCGTATTTTTACTAGAGTAAATGGGTTATCTATATTGGGTCTTGTCTCTACAATCCATTAGGCCTAGTGCTCCTAACCCAATAAGCTTGGTTCATTACTTTTTAAACTCTAGATGATTAAATGGTGTCAGTTACCATAGTGGTTACAACTCAGCATCATCATTTATTCTGAATGTTAAGTCAGTTACTCTAGAAATAATAGGTGTCGACGCCGGGATTTCGTCGTTTCGTTTTTTTATATTAAAAACACTTTCCAATTTTAGCCTTTGGATGTGATTTTTGAAAAGGGTCGGCTTAAGTGTCGACGGGGTTTCGAAAGGTCGATTTTATAATGAGCCAACTGACCAGAGTTGCCAGTTGGTATATTTGAAATGGATGTACCAACTCATCCGAATTTTGTTTTCGCAATCGCTGGCTCATATGTGACTCCGATTCAATTGGTCCGCGAACCGAGATTCATAGAGTTTGGGGGCTTGATTAAGCGTGGGGAAGGTGTTAGGCACCCCCCCGACTTCCGTGAAACACGGTTACCGCAATCTCGATGTTTTCCTATCCTCTTAAGTCCTAAAAATGTGTGTGTTGCGTGTGTGTGCGTGCGTGCCTAGGTGATGGTTGTGGTGATTTGTTGCGTGAAAATCGTTTTGATTCTATATGGCAAATGTGTTTTATCTGGAAAGCGTTTTTAGACGTCTTTTGACCCAATTGACAAGGCTTTGCTTCATAATAAAGATTGATTTTAATTTCGAAAGCGAGAAGGGTTTTTATTAGGTGCCATTCATAGAAAACAAAGTTTTTTTAAACTTTTGTGAAATAGGTGTCGAGACTATACATTGCCCTCTAATAATAAATCGAATAAAATGAAGGCAACTTCTAGCACTTTTTAACCCTATGCACAAAGTTTAATGAAAATATTCATGTATATTTACGAAATCATTTTTTATGACCTTTCAAAACCAAGTGGAGCCTTTTCGTCAAACACGGATCAAAATTCGTCAAAACTCTTAATCTTAAACCTCGTGAATCTAATATCCTAATTTGATCACTTTTATAAAATCTTCATCGTTTGCCTTACTTTGAGAAAACTGTTTTTTCGTGTCATAAATCAAAATAAGCATTCAAAACGTGTCGGGGCTATCCATGGGCATGTGAGTCGTCTAAATACCCCAAACACCCACAATCACATATTTTATTATTACGGGGCCTTAACCCGACTTCGATTCGACATTATTTTAAGGCCCAAAATTTACATATTTACAACAAAGGCGCATTGCGATCGCTACATACGTAAAAGCTATATAAAATAAACTAAAAGGATATCATCGGGAGGTTAGGAGGAGATTCCATCCGCAATAAATCCTCTCTAACCATCCCTAATCCCTAGATCCAAAACATATATCGACTACATCGGATCTAACTTCCACATACACAAAATCAAAATATTTAAATCGCAATGCACCAAAATATCTTCGGATCTACAGTAGATCCACCCAATGAAGCACAAGAATTGAATATTTATCGATTTAACTACTAGAGCAAAATAAACGGATTAAATCTAATAGATCTACAAAATCAAGAAATCACAAGAAAAAGTAAGATAAAACTTCAATAAAAGCTCATTTTCACCTTGCAATGCTTCAAAAATTGTTATATATTTCACTATTGAGCAAGAATACGAGAAAACCTCACTATTTGGGCAAGGTAAATGCAAATCTCACTATGTTTAAGCTACACCCGAGCTTTTCTCTCTCTACCTCGCCTGTCTCTCTCTCTTTAAAAACTTAAAAAAAAAAAAAATTTCTTTCGGGTGAAAACTGGCCATGTATAGCGTTCCGTAGGCAGCCGCAAGTGCATCTGCGGCTGGCCGCAGATCCATCTGCGGCTGCCTGTTGTGGTCGTCCGCGCCGAACCTCGGCTGCCGTGTTGTTTCCTCGAACCACAAAAAGCGCCACGTGTCTTGGCCGCAGATGTATCCGCGGCTGTCTGACTTCCTTTTCTCGATTTTCGTGTCATGCAGTCTTAAATCATCATTTTTTGCTGCATTATTTCGGAAGGTTGTTACCTAATATATAAATCGCTCTTTGTGCTTGGCTTCTAGGGGGCGCTGCCCCCTTCCACCCTCGCCAGCTCACCGGCGAGCTGGGCAGCAGCTCGAACATCGTAAGCGTAATGACCATTAGTCGTCTTTTGTGATTAAATCAGGTTCTTTTGGATCAGCTGTTTGCCTCGCCTCAAGTAACCTGATGCTCGTTGTTTGTTATCACAGCTTTGACCGTAAGTCGTTAGGGTGGCTTTGTGTTGGGGTCCACCTTCTTTTTCGCATGTCGGGTCAAGTGACGATTTTGCCCTCCTGTCAGGGTTAGTACAAAAGTGCAAATTTTGGGTGTCTACAATAGGGACGTGAGTTACTACTCCGAAATAGCCGTTGCATGACTCAACAATTAGAGGAAAAAGAACAATTACTATAAAAGAGAGGTAGACTATAGAAGTAAAGGAATACCATTTTTAGCCTACTGAATACTAAGTACCTCTATTGTTAATAGAAGTCTGTACTTATCTTTACACCGAAATTATCCCCTGACGGTCCAAGCTGTCAAGTATTCCCAGTTGTTCTATTGTGCAGATTTAGTGTCATTATCGGAGGTCAAACGTCTTGACAAATTTAAGCTTTAACATTGACGCTAAAAAGTGGGCACAATTTAGTGTTTAGTAGAGATTCTCTCAACTATCTTAACAAACAAATACATGACCACATTACCACCAACCCACAGTCACAATTCCTACAGAGAATCACGCTTGTTGTCTAATCGACTTTCCGATGTTGACAAGCAACGTCGCCTGCAAGAAGTAAAAGATAAGAAAAAAGCTATTTAAATCTAGCATGAGGAGCTTGAAATGCAGCTTACGGATTTGGAAAAAACTAAAGAAAACTTGTTGAACGAACAAGGACCTTTGAGAGGTGTGTTGGAGCCATCGGCAAGAAACCATACTCATCTCCTTTCACTAAGGAGTTTAAAGAAGCTAGAATTGATAGATCTCCAAAGGTTCTAATATTGGAGACGTATGATGGCATGGGAGATCCATATGATCACTCTTGCTCATACGAGAAAGTGATGCGCTTTTATGGCTATGATACTGCGATGATGTGTCACCTATTTATATCTATTCTAAAGAAGACATCCAAAAAATGGATAGTTGTGTTTCCTCCTGAATTTATTAACTTACGGGAAGAGCTGTAGGAGCAATTCCACACACGCTTCAATAGTAATAAAAAGCACACCAAGATGGCTACTTCAATGCTTCAAGTGAAGCATAAACCAAATGAGTTTCTTCAGCAGTATATGAAGAGATTCCGAGAAGCAGAGTCCGAAAATCTCCACCTTGAACTCAGTTCAAGTGGTCCAATTTCTTACAATGGGCTTGGATGTGGACAAGTCTAGTTACCTAATTGAAGAGATCGATAGCCCTCATTGACCTTCGAGATTGTTCGAGAATCAATGATGATTATCATGAAAGAAAAGACCCCAGAGGTGATGGGGCCAACAAAAGAGACGTTAGCCGAAGAGACATATGAGATATTGTACTCCGACAATCATAGGGCTCAGACTACAGGCAGGTTTTTGAATCCACTTGATCACACTTCTGTGGGATTATCTTTACATGGACTTCAGCCAACTTGTCTTCGATTAACAGTCCTTGGACTCCTGAAGCGCACTCCCTTAAGTCTTAGAAGTCCTTGAACTCCCGAAGTCTTTTCTCTTCGATCTGACGTCATTGAAATTCCGAAGCCTTTTTTCTTCAGTCTGACATCTTTGGAATCTTAAAGTTTTTTCTCTTTGGTCTAATGTCCTTAGAATCCGGAAGCCTTTTCTCTTAGGTCTGACGTCCTTGAAATCCTGAAGCCTTTTCCTTTTGGTCTGACATCCTAAGAATCCTAAAGCCTCTTCTCTTCAATCCAACGTCCTTGGAATCCCGAAGCCTTTTCTGTTCGGTCTGACGTTCTTAGAATCTCGAAGCATTTTCTCTTCGATTTGATGTCTTTGAAATCTTGAAGACTTATATCTTCAGTTTGAAATTTTAGGACTCCGAAAGCTTATCTCTTTGGTCTGAAATCCTCGAACTCCTGAAAGCTTATTTCTTCGGTATGATGCCTCTGAGCTCTTGAAAGCTTATCTTTTTGGTCAGATGCCTTCGGGCTCCCAAAAGCTTATCATTTCAGTCTGACGCCTCTGGGTTCCCGAAGACTTCTCTTCGGGCTTAAGCCTTTTCGGGCGACGAAGACTTTATTCCTCTACTCTTTCATCACATTTCACATGCCAAATGAGTGGTGGGTAATGTTGGGCTATGTATTTTTACTAGAGTAAATGAGTTGTTCACATTGGGTCTTGTCCATATAGTCTATTAGGCCTAGTGCTCCTAGCCCAATAAGCTTGGTATGTTACTTCTTAAACTTCGAATAATTAAATGGTGTCAGTTACCATAGTAGTTATAACTCAACATTCATTTTGGATGTTAAGGCATTTACTTTGGACATAATGTGGACGTGAGTTACGGTAGCCGTTGCATGGCTCAATGGTTAGAAGAGAATGAACAACGACTATAAAAGAGAGGTTGACAATAGAGGTAAAGGAATACAATTTTTAGCCTACTAAATACTAAACACCTCAATTGTTAACATATCTTGAAATCTATACTTACTCCCACATCGAAGCTATTGCCCAATGGTCCAAGTCGTAAAGTATTTTCGATTGTTCTATCGTGCAGGTTTAGTATCATTAACAGTGATCAAGCGTTTCAACAAATTTAAGCGTTAACAATGAGTTTATTAATTATGGCTTATCTAGTGTATGTTACATGTGAAATACTAATGTGCATACACCTAGTTTATATAATGTGTCACAATATATATAGATGTCATTTTTCCTAACCTACAGTATAATACCATGTATTGCTTCTTAAAGACACTGTTACATAAATTTGTTAAAAGAAATGCTAAATAAAATCTGTTGAAGCTTCCAACTTAACACAATCAAATCGTATACGTTTATGCGTAAATGATATTATTAAAATGTGATTGTAAATTTTTGAGAGAGAGAGAGAAGTTTCTACCTTGTCCCATTTAAAAATTTGATCCAAGAAGTTAATACATTCATGTATTTCATCCTCATCTTGCTATATTTTTGTCTCGCACTTTAGTATAATATTGGAGTTCACGGATCTTGATTCTGCCTTCAATATGGCTGTCTGTGGGCCTACACTATTGTTTTCCCCTCTACTATCGCTAGAAGAACTATATACTGTCCTAAAGTACTAGTCCTTTTTTTATAAGTCCATTAGCCATGTCTCTTTCTTGTATCACTTATTTGCTCATCATCCTCCTTATTCTACCCCGCACCTCTCACAGTTTGAACAAGTCCTTGACCACCAACCCTCGCCGCCCTGCACGGCAGCTCTCCGTCGACTACTATGCAAAAACTTGCCCTCATGTAGACCAGCTCGTCGCAACGGTGACCACACAACAATTCAAAGAAGCTCCCATCTCTGGTCCGGCTACCATTCGCCTCTTCTTCCATGATTGCTTTGTTGAAGTAAGTAATCTCAATTCCTCATAACAATATTTTCCTTTTTTTTTCTACACACCGGTGCATGTAAGGTCAGTTGTGGTTCACTTATTTTATATATATATAAGGTAAATGAGTATGTGTCCTGTAATTATTATTAGAAATTTTATTAATGACAATTTCAATATTTTACCATTTTTACTAATGAATGTTTTGATATTTCACTATTTTATAAATCAAAATTACTTTATATTAGGTGCATAGACATCTAATTTTGTGTGCATGTCTAAGACACAAATTTCATATATATATATATATATATATATATATATATATATACAGTCTGCCAAAATTATGGCGTTTTGGCAAAGATGGGAGACCATCGATACCACTAAATTAAAAACAATATGCTAAAAGAACGTAATTTTGACAAACTGTGTAAATTAAAAAATTACATAGTTGTGCATATTTATTTTTTACATATATATATATATATGTATGTATGTGTGTATATATATATATGTATGTACGTACGTGCGCGTGCGTATCAGTCGATGTTTATTTAGAATATAATATATTGCGTGGTGTACGGTAACGAAGGGGTGTGATGGGTCCATACTGATATCGACTAAACCGGGGAGCAAACAATTGGCTGAGAGGGATGCGGAGGATAACAAGGGCCTGGCTGTGGAGGCGTTTGATAGCATAAAGAAGGCCAAGTCACTACTAGAAACCAAGTGTCCTGGTGTTGTATCTTGTGCAGATATTCTTGCAATGGCAGCTAGAGATTTTGTCCACTTGGTATGTAAATATACATACCTTAATTTCCCTATCTATCTATATATATATATAGAGGTCAATGTGTGAACTTGCCTTCTCATTGATGTTAGATGAACTTTTCACTACAATGCACCAATACAACATATGTGGTGCCGCAAAAATTGTCTCACATGATAATATCACACAAATCAAAAATGTAATTGTTTAAGAAGTTAAAATTGTAGTTTTATACTAAATAATTTTCAATACTGCATTTAAAACATATTCCAACACAAACAAATGTGTTTGTTTTTGGGTCCCATAAAAAAATAGTCTACTAATATATCTTATTTTCGTATGTATGTCGGTCATTTTGAGGCAAAAAATAACACTTAACCGTAACGGTCTCATAGAGAGACGGACCGAGGATTTTTTTACTATATTTTGTTACTCCTATTTATGAAATTTTAAATGCATTTTCTAGTATTTATCATTCTGTAGACTGGCTATTTTCATGAACTTAATCATTTGAACTTCTTATCTTGTTCATTTGTACCTTGCATAGATCAATAAGTACTACATATAGAGATCGACCCAGATACCTATTATATACACATTTTAAAGGTCATAACAGCTAATATATTGAAATTTAGCCAGCAAACAATTAGAACAGGCTTATGGTAACCTTTTCAGATCTTTGTTTATTTGCTTTATACATATTTCCAAACCCTGCACATGCAGGTGTTTCGAAAATAGAAAATTTAAAAGAAAACATTTGTCATTTGCTAAATATGATCGCATTCAACACTATGTTCCAAATACTATGATAAGACATGAAAGGGTAATTTATATTAATAATCCAATTTTCTATGACTGTTACCTGTAATTATTCATCATTACAATCCAATTTTTTATGAATGCATAAGACAGAGTTATTTGTAATTATTCATCACAATGTCATTTACAAGACAAAACAAACCTATTGCAATAATTTCTTGATCTGTCCATCACTGACATTAGACAAGGACCTGAAGCGGAAAGTGGTGCGAAAGTGTATGATTCAGTCCACATCACTTATAGTGTATACCTGTTTTGACTAGATCAACAAACATATGGATCACCAGTTAGGTTGATACCTCGTCACAGTTATTAACTTCTCAACATTATTATATTTTTACAATGTGGGATTCATTTGAACATCCCAACATAACACCCACATCATCCGTGTCTTGCTCTGCGTCACAAAATGATGTATGTTTAATATTTAGACGGGATCCTCATGATGATGATGATGATGATAATAAATAAAAAAAATTAAAAAAACAACACCGTTTTCCACTAGTTGACTAAGAAAAAAAGCGGCCTCGAGAATAATAGTGCAGCCTTGGGGATATTATTGTGATTAAAGAGCCCCTTGAGCTTCAAACCATTGAATAGAATTATCCCATTATGAACATATATGGAATCACTTCCAATTTGTAATGTGTTATTGCAAATGACACCAAAATTTATCTTCAACAGCTATATATGTTCTCAAGGAAGTTTCTCAACTTAAAAGTTCATTTGTGCAGGCAGGGGGTCCTTATTACCCGATCAAAAAAGGTAGGTGGGATGGAAAATTATCAATGGCATCAAGAGTTCATTCCAATCTTCCACGCGCAAATTCCACTGTCGATGAACTCCTAAAGCTCTTTGCGTCGAAAGGGCTAACACTCGACGATCTAATAGTCCTCTCTGGTGCACATACCATTGGTTTTTCACATTGCAAGCAATTTGTGAGTAGACTCTATGACTATAGGGGCACTAAGCAGCCAGATTCTGCAATTGATCCAAGACTACTCAAGGCCTTAAAAATGTCGTGCCCGCCTTTTGGTGGCAGTGTTAATGTGGTAGCACCATTTGATGTTACAAGTCCTTTTCTATTCGATAACGCGTATTATCAAAATTTGGAGGCTAAATTGGGGTTGTTAGGCTCTGATCAAGGACTATTTATGGACTCAAGAACTAGGCCTATGGTTCAGGCTCTGGCCAAGGATAAGCACAAGTTTTTTCAAGCATTTTCAGTAGCTATGGATAAATTGGGGGCTATAGGTGTGAAAAGGGGTAAAAGACATGGTGAGAAAAGGAAAGATTGCAGTATGCATGTGTTATGATTGCTGTTTTATTTTTTCATTATTTGAAATTTCCAATTCTCAGTTTTTAACTTTTTCTTTTAAATATTTTTAGTTCTTTTGATTAATTTAGTTTGTTTTACATGGAGTAGGTGAGGCTTTGTTCAAGTTTGTGAATGTTTGGAGACTGGAGAGAGTACAGAATTTTCTGCTGGAACTTCTTGACAGTTTGTTTCATTTGTATATTGTATGTCATGATTTTTTTGTTTTTTGTTGAATCTGACAACTTATTTATTTAAAAATTCTGATTTCCTTATTTGAATGTGTCTGGATTTTGGAGCCATTTTTGTTTGATATTAGTTTAATAATTGTACGAATTTATCAAAGCATAGACAAATAAACTTGACTTTAAACAAGAATATATGTTTCAATAGAAGGTATACTGAGTGAGGTTTTGAATGCATCTCTCACACTACGTCTATCATGTCCGTTAAATATAACAAATTCATCGATCTCGTACCAAGTACGGGGGATTTGAATAATAGTTAATTATTAAAATAATAAATTGATAAATATTTAATTAGAATTTTAAATATATAATTATATTTATTAAATTATTAATTTTTTATTTAAATAATAAACTGTTAAATTATATATTATAGGCTTATTCGATTAATTATTAAACTAAACATTTGAATAGAAGATTTATTTAGTAATATTTATGAGAAAATAATTATTTTAATTTTTATTTAAGTTGTAATAAAATTCTATATTAGTGTTTATATTAACAAAATTTTCTTGAAATTCTAATCCAAATATAATTGTAAAACTCAAATTTTCATAAATTTTAATTTAGCTATGACAATTAAGTAGTAATGAATCCCACTATATTTTTTCAACTAATTTGAAGCTATAATGTTTTAAAAAAACCACATATATTATTAATAGAATTAATCATGCGCTTTGATAAAATTTTAAGTTTAAATGAATTTAATTTAGTTAGGATATAAATTTAATAATAAAATTCACATATAATATTAATATAATTAAATCACGTGATTTGTTAAGAGATTTTTTTTATATCTTAATATCTTAATAAAATTATAATAATGAAAATTTTCTACATAAACTTTGTTAAGATATAATTAATATTTTACATAAAATTGTTATAAAATATTTGTAATAAAATTGTTAAAATAAAAAAAATCTATTAGAAGCTCCTTTTTTTTATATTAGAGATATAGAAACAAAAAATACATTCCTTTTTTCTAACAAATTCTGGTTTTATTTGAATACTTTATAAATATGGATGGTATTTAATTATTATAAATTTAGATCGTACTTATACTAATTTAAACACGAAAGAAAAAAGTTGAAACAAAAATTTGTGAAATCAAGTTTGTACTTTTAATTATACTAACTCAGTGTCTCGTGTCAAGTACGAGATTTATAATTGTATTTTATTTATTAATTATAATTTATATTACCAAATGTATATATTCTTAATATTAATTAAATAATGATAGTGTGATGCTATAAACTATAGTAAAAAAATAATGACAAATTAATTAAGACCATCGTGCCACTTTGTAGTTCTAAAATAAAATAATATCTCCAATTTTGGATAAAACTAAAATGAAATTGTATCCACAATTTTCAAACACTATAGACATTAGTTAAAAATATTATATAAAGTGACTTTGTAATTTTACCGTTAACAGTATTTATTAACTTAGCTATACATGTGATCTTCCCCAATAATGATATTTATATTCGTTTTTAGTATTTAATAAAACACTTGGCTCATCAAAACAAAAATAAAATAAAATAAAATAAAATTTTCATCTTGCACAACTAATTTTTTAGGAGAACATAGGAGTTTGAACCTATATCGTAACATGTGGTATCAAAGTAGACAATCCGTGAACTACCGAATAAGCATGGTGGAATGTTATGAATACCAATGTGAACTTGTCATATGTGGGCAAGTTATATTTGTTGTTATTGTACTATTATATATTATTAATATTATAATTATTATTTTTAAAAAAATTGGATTATTATTATTATTATTTGTTATTATTATTTTAACAGTATATGAAAGATTAAACTTAAAACTTTAATCTAAAGAAGAATAATTAAAAAATAATTTTAAATGAATGTGTAATAAATACATTTCAGATTTCCTACAAATAAATATATTTTATGAAAGAGTTGCCCACAAAGTGATAGAATATACCAATTCTCATATGTATCTACGAGAAAATGCAAATAAAATAAAAATAAAAATATCAATCAATTAGATCTAAGTATAGTTTTACGAGTCAACTCAGTTCAGGACTAAACAAAATATTACAGTTAACTCATACAATAAAATATTATTTGTGATATAACTCGAAGTCTTGTGCCAAGCACGAGATTTATGACTGTATTTTGTTTATTAATTATAATTTATATTATTAAATATACACTTAATATTAGTTAAGTAATGATAGTGTGATATTATAAATGATACTGAAAAATAATGATAAATTATGATCATTATGAGACGTCATTGTTCTAAAATAGAAATATATATTTAATTTTGAACTGAACTAAAAGGAAAATTGTATACATAATTTTAAACAGAGCGAATATTAGTTAAAAATTATATATAAAGTGACTTTGAAATGTTATTTTAATCATTAACTATTAAAATACTTAGAAATATAATCTTACCAAATAATGATATTTATATTCATTTTTAGTGTTTAATAAAACACTTGGCTCATCAAGACCAAAAAAAATTGAAAAAGAAGAACTAAAAGAGAATTCTAATGAAATGCCTACAAAGAGAGATAATTTACCAACTATCATATGTTTCTCGTAAGATAATACAAATATAATAAATAAAAAAATCTACCATTTAAATCCAAGTATAATTTCATTTGTCAACTCAATTCACAACTAACAAAAACATTTCAATTAACTTATAACAATTAAACGTTTTTTGTGCTATTATAATAAGTAATAAATATTAATATATTATTCAATTATATTTTATTCTAATAAAATTATTATTAATAAAATTAAAATTATTATTAATGTAATATAAAATATAAATAGAATTAAAAATAAAAAAAATACAGGAAATACTTTTAGGAAGTGGTTGATCCTTCAGAAAAGAAAATGAAAAAGGGACTCACACTAAATTTGGAAATTCATAAACAAAAAATCTATGAAGAGAGGTCAAGAAGTTATCATTTTTTTTCTTTCTATTTCTTATCTCTGTCTTTGTTTATGTCTTAAGTTAGAACAAATTATTATAATTCGTCCCTATCTACGAATTAGTCAACATTTTTCATAAATTTTATGAATGGAAACCCATATTTTTATATTTGGCATTCCCTACCCTAATTCTGAATCTACTTTTTGGAAAAAAAATAAGTTTATTGAAAATTTTGATCTCGAATCCTATTTTCACGAAAAGAATGTTAAAGTTAAAAAATAAAAACTCAATTAAAACGAATCAAAATTTGAATTTGATTAGAGCAAAAATAAATAATTTAGACGTAAATTTACACAGATTTAGTTGATTCGTTTATAGATTTTATCCAAACTAATTAATATGTCATTGACTTACTATTATACTATCATATTGTAGATTGAGCTATGCAAGACATGGCATATGTGCAGCTATTTGACTAAAATATAAATTGCACTCCAAAATTTAGGGCGAAAATCAATTCGTATCATAAATTATTTTTTAAATTAAATGCACACTAAACTTAAGTCCAGATAATTAAAAGCACCATTCAATAATTTTTCCGGCTAAATCTTTATCGGAAAGCAACAAGCCTCTAGGCAAGAGGATATTTTGGTAAATTAGCACCCTCCCTCTCTAAACTGACTTCTCCCTCTCTCTCTCTCTTCTGTACATTCTTTCAAAGTTAACTTTTGGATTAATCGTAATTCGAATCATGGGTTTTGAGAAATCTGAAGCAAGTTCATCTTCATTTACTATCCAATTACTTAGAGAAAATTCTAAGACCTTCTTTCTTCTCAGAAATAGAGAGGAAGGCTCTTATGAATTGAAGTACCTCATAAAGAGACTCCATCTCACCATTCTTTTTAGAATTTTCACCATATAAGTATTTGCTACAGGTCCTCTAATATGAAATCAACAACAGTGGAAGCCATTTCTCGAGTATTGAAAGCTCTTTAACTAATGTTATTTTTCTTTCTTCCACAAAGTAATATGCTGAAGAATAATGTGAAGGCATCTTCTAGCTATTGAAGTGTTTGTCACTTTTTTGGCAAGTGGAGATCGGTGGGGTTTATCTGCTCCCTTTGGCATTAAACTTTAGACTGTTATGGTGCCGAAAATTTCTTCTTTGAGATTAAAGTGAAGGAATCTTCTAGATATTTTCCTATGGATACACAGAGTAGTAGCTGTTCATCTGTTTTATATTCTCATGATTTCCCGCCAACTGTTCGATAAATTTCCTCATCCAAATAATATCTCTGTTCATCATTCCATGCTCACATATATTCGTAAAAATCGTCATTTTGATGCTTTTGACATCTTCAAGAACCAGCTTCAGTTGGGTCTCACAAACGTCGATGAAGTTGCAATTCCCATTGCCCTCAAGGCTTGTTATGGAGACGCCAAAAATTGGGAGCCAAATCCACGGGTTTGCACTAACCTCTGGGTTATTTTCCTACTTAATTATTCCAAATTCTTTGATGAACATGTATTGTAAATCTGGAAATTTCAAGCTAGCTCTATCTATTTTAGAGAAGTTAAATAACCCAAATATTGTTTCTTGGAATACTGTACTTTCGGGTTTTAAAAATGTTGAATTGAATTTTGCTTGTCAAGTGAACTCAGCTGGGGTTGTATTTGATGCGGAGACCTATACTATTGTTCTAGCGCATTGTGCAGACCATGAAGAATTTCGTTTTGGAATTCTATTGCATCCTTTAGTACTTTAATTTGGTTTGGAGGGTGTGAAATCTTTATTGGGATTCTCTGAAATGATGGTTACATGAATTGTAAACTGCAGATGTCTTCCCCAGGGAAGGATTCCTTGGACCCAACAGTATATGCTATTCAACAAACTTTATTATTCTTATTCTTATTTCTTATTCTTTATTTTTTGGACAATTTGTATTCTGTTATAATTTGATTACTCAAGTATTTCATTCTTCAGTTCCCTTCAAACATGGATATCTGGAATTTCTTACCTATTCAGTTTTAGATCTTCAAGTTTTGGATTCAATTTAGAGTAAAATACAATTTGCACCCCAAAACTATTGTCTGCACTCTATTTTATTTTTTGAGGTGATATGACTATAATACCCCTTACTCTATCCACTTTCACACCTCCGGTAAAAATTGGGCCGGAATAGTGCGGATGGTGCGTTTAATTGCTTCGGTTGAAGTTTAAGGTGCATGTAATCCAAAAAATAATTTATGGTGCAAATCGATTTTCAGAAAAAAGTTTGAAGTATTTGGATTTTAGTCCAAAAATATATAGTCAAAATGGATATCGACGGATTTTTAATTGCGGATATATTCTCAACATACTAAAATTACTTCCATTATTGGTATCAAATCAATAGCGATTAATATAAGCTAAATCTTCTAATTAATAATTAGACCAAAGAAAGAATTTTTAATTTAATTAATTTGTTTTGATTACGTGTATGATAAGGCTCTTAAAAAGAAAATCATGGATAAAACTTGAGTAGCCTTGCAAATTTTAACCATAGAGATTTCTAGTGTGAAAAGCTTATTAGATTTATATTTTTTTACCATTTTTAAAAGTATATTCACATTATCGAATGTTTCTAAGAAATCTTTTAAAGGGAATTTAATTTACCAAATTAACTAAGACTCTACTTTGTCCGATGAGAGCTTCAGATTTGCTGTTGTTTTTGGAATTGCTTCAAATCACGTACTAAATCAAATATATATGATCATCTATTACTAAATAAAGTTTTTTTTTTTTCCAAAATAAGAATTCAATTTATATATATTTTTTGGAAAATTGTTATTAATTGGAATTTAAGTTGAAAAATTATTATAATTGTAAAATATTTATTTTCACATAGGTTAAAAAATAGTTAAATTCCGTTGCCGGGACTTGAACCCGGGTCTCTCGGGTGAGAGCCGAGTATCCTAACCAACTAGACTACAACGGATTTACGAATTAATATCTACATTAACTAAATAATCGTTTTCTCACCATTCTTTGATCCTATTTAGCAGCTCTTATATTTTAAATCATGATGTAAATTTATTTCAATATTTTAAATAATAATTATATGATTAAAAATATTTTGAAAGTAGTTTAAAATATTAACAATTATATTAATTTAAATTTAATAAATTTATAGTAATTAAATCTTGAGATTTTACTAATTTGACTAGAAAAAATATTCTCTTTTTTTTCTTTTTTGAGACAAAGAACTAGTTATCCAAATTTAAATCAAAGGTGCAAGAAGGCCAATCAATGAATACTTAATACAAGGCATCCTGTTTAATTAAATCTCGTACGGTCGTACCAGTACCCATTATGGCATTCACGTATTTGTTTTTATTTTAACTCATAGGTCTAATTTTAATATTGAATAAATCAACAGGTAAAAATATTTATTTATATTTAAATATTATTTTTATAATTTATATGATGCAACTCTCAAATAAGTTTTAATAATTAACACCATTTTTAATAATTATTATTTACATGCTTATGATTGGCCTTTATTTATTTATTCTATTCTATATTATTTGATTATTGTTGATTTTTTTAAAATCAATTTAATTTTAAAAAAAGCATTTAATACTCTCTCTATTTCATAAAAATGAGTTTCATTTGTCAACATTTTTCTCCACAAATACAATAAATTATTAAATTTAAAGATTAACGGGAAATAAAAACTATATTCCTAATATTTATAAAAGAAATCGAAAAATAGTCCCTTTTTATAGAACGGCAGAGTATAAACAATATACATAATCATGTGAACAATATCTCGCACAAAATTTATTAATTTTAAAGATAAATTTGGACGTAATCTTTCTCATTATCATAGCGGATTCTCACAAATAAATAAATAAATTGTATATCACTTAATGTGGATTTTCTTCTAACACCATCCATTAGTCAGAGAAGTTTGGACCGAAAGAGGTAGGCTATTAACTTGCTTGTTAGAAGTAGTTAACGAAGGCTACTTGGCTAAGAATAGCTCAAAATAGAACTGGCGAGGCATAATGCTAAAAAAACAAATACTTTCTTAATTGTAATTCTTTTTTAAATTAGTCTCTTTTTTTAGAACAACAGAGAGTATAAACAGTCAATACCTTATATATAAAAATAAAAAAGAAGATCAATTAAATGACCATTTGAATTAACGTATCAATTAAAATGAGTTAACTCAATCTGATTGATGAGTTAACTATGACAACAATTATTATATTTAATATGATAACTAATAATTACAATTAAATTCACTTGAATTATGGAAGAAGATTATGAAAAGTTTTTTCTTGAACTATGAAAAGTTAAATGTAATTTTAATGTAATTAATTTCACTCAAATTGTGGACGAAGAAATATGAAAAGTTCTTTCTTGACAATTATTTATAATTTTAATCACACAATAATAAAAGTAATTAAATTCTTTTTAATTGTGATAGAATATGCTTATCCAAATTATTAATATTATATAGTTGTTGAAAATATTGGGCCCATAAATACTCATTTTTTGACCCAAAAAGTTAACCTATTAGGTCTATATATGATCCATTAGTGTATATATGTTCTCAATTTTGTTCTTATAATTTGATATGAGACTTTATTATCACGCGGTATACCTCAACAATCTCTCCCTTAACTTGTGATCTCTCCATCCATATAGATATTAAGCTCTCCCTTGAACTGTAACCATACTCTTTTGAGCATTAGTCCATCACTTCTTCTAGTTGACGAGCCATCCTCTTTAATATTTCTTGTTTGATCCACAAAAGTCTCTCTATTTGATGAGACTTATCTCTCAATAACTCTAGGATGTTACTACCTTTTAGTTGTATTGTCTCTCTCTAAACACACGACTCTATAAAGTACCAACAACTCCATTTTCCTAATTTAGTTAAGACACTCTCATATAATAAATATATTTAGTATAAACAAGAATGCTACTATACCAAAAATAAATTCCTACCATAAATAAGATTTTTTCTAATAATAGGATTCAAGAAGCTAACTAACATGTATTATTTCAATGAAAAAGGATAAATATATATCAATAAAAAATTATAAAATATTTGTGAAAAAAATTATATAAACTAGTTCGTACCTTGTACGGACTGTCAAACTTGTTTACATAATCACGTGAACAATATCTCAAATATGTAAATATAGTATTAAATTTTAATTTTATTTTTGTAACCAATCCAAGGCTTGAAAATTTTATAAAATGCAAAATATTAGATACAACAAATTGATTTAATTTTAGTATAACAAATACAATTATTGTTTACTAAGTAAAGTACCACTTATTACACTATTTGTTACTTTCTAAACTCACATAAAATTATGTCAATTTTAGATTTTAAAATTTTATAAATTATTTTTAAAAAGTCAAATATATCTTTAATTTTATAACGGAAGTAGCTAGTATTAAACTGAAAAGATCAAAAAATTAAAAGTGGCTCTCGAAATGATTAATGTATTCGGACATTCAATAAAATAAAATAAATTAAACACACAATATTTAAAATTTAAAAATAAAAAATTAAGAGTTTATTATTCTTTATGGATTCGACCTTTCAATGAAACTACTTGAGAGATTGAAACAATAATGAGGCAATGCGAAGGTATCATATGTTTAAAAAACAGAGAAATATTTGAGATTGATATTGAGGAGAATAACTGTATGGTGGCTTTTGTTGAGTTGTCAGTGTTAAACTTATTACTAAAAACTTTTCATTTATAATTTTACCGATAAAAACTACTTTTCATTAAAAAGTTGTCAAATATATGTGTGCGTGTGTGTGTTTACAAATTATCCTTATAATCTTATACAATTAAGTGGGTCACTTGCTTCCTTGCCCATATTAATTTGTGTTAGGCTATGCTGTATAGTTTTGACAATTTAAACTCTTAGGTGAAGATAAAGTCAACATGCATATTCCGTCTGTCAACCACACAAAACCTATTGGTTGTTACCTCTTTCCTTCTCAAATGGAGCTCAACTGCAGCCCTTCAACAATCATGCATGGAACATACCAAATCCAGACCGTATAAAGGCTAAGCAGATAAAAAAAAATGATAAATAAAAAGATTGTAACAACTAACAGCCCACGTGGATATTAAATTCTGACAACGGTTTCTGCCTGCTCAATAATAGTTAGCTCATCAAATTCAAATTAAAAGATGAATAGAAATACAGGCACCAGACAATTAAAAATCCTGGAAAAAATGGTTGTTGCAACTTTTTTACACAATTAGTATAGGGAAAACTTATATTTGTTGGGTTGCATAAAAATTCATTCTTTTTCAACGGATGCAACTCTTTCTTATACCAGTTACGCAAGAAAAGACAGAATTGTCGGTATCTTCTGCCATTCTTGTATAATGCTCGTCTCTTTATTCTTCAAATAATCTACTACTGAAAATATAAAGACATTAATTGTTAAAGACAGAAACAGTATTAAGAGGATAGGCATGTTGGAACACACAATAATGTATAATGAACTCTCTCTTGATAGAGTTCTACCTAGCAAGACTTTAACGCTTTGCTCAAAACAGCCACAAACCATTCAAAACACTACTGCATGCATCACCTGTTTTCGTACAAAAAACTTAAATGCTAGACCCAACACAACTAAAGCCTCGGTGCCCTATTAAATAAGAAAAAAAACAGATACGTGGAGGAGGAGAATCAAGTATTTGACCTCTTCAAGTTTAGACACATTTTCTCTGAGTTTGAAGGTGGTTGAGAAATACTATGGGTATGTCTATGATAATGAGAATGACAACGGTGGTGGTACTGATGATGGTGGTTCTATCACTGACGGTGATGCCAGGGGAAGCGCGAGCAACAAATGATGATATAGTTCGGGAGCTAAGAAAAATGGCAGCAAAGAGTAATACAACATGTATTTTGGTGTTTGGTGATTCTAGTGTTGATCCTGGCAACAATAACCACATTGCCACCGTCACTAGAAGTAACTTCCCACCTTATGGGAAGGACTTCTTTAATAGGAGCTCTACCGGGAGGTTCACTAATGGAAGACTTGCAACTGACTTCATAGGTAAATAATTAAATAAAAGACATTTAATTTCTTGCACACTACAAAAAAAATAAAATGGCCTTTTGTGATGACTCAAATCCATCACATAAATTCAAAAAATTATCACAAAAGATTTTTGTGATGACTTTAGTCGTTACGGAGGCCGTCTTGTATACCCTCATCATAAAAGTCTTTTGTGATGATTTTGACAATTACGCAAACGCTTAATGCTTTTGTGATGATTAATACAATCACATTAACACGTAATCTATTGTGATTGTCAAAGTCATCACACAAAAAAAACACGACTTTAGGAATCAAAAGTAAGAATGTGAATCTTTTTTATGGACAATTTATTCACTATATTAATTGTATCAATTGATACATGTAGGATTCGAAGCCTCCCCCATTTACAAACTAAATAACGGGTATTACTACTACACCAAAACTCATATCATGATTATAATTTTAAAACTAAATATAAAAGAAAATATATGTGAGTTGACTTACTAAACAAAATTAGTCTCACATAAGATTTGAGGATTGCAATAGCAGTCACAAATACTCTATAATGATGGTAAAATTAGTCATCACTGAGAGTCATAATATATTTTATTGTTTTGTGATGACTTGAAAATTTCATCACAAAATACCTTCTTTATGTAATTGCAAATAAATGTCTTCACAAAAATCTATCTTTTCTAATGATTGTCATGACCGTCATAAAATATTATTTTTATTATTTCTTTCATTAAAATATTAGTGATAACTTAAATGCAATCACGAAAAGGGTATATCCATAAGTGATGACTTAGTGCGTCACAAAAAGAAATTTTATTTTGCGTGAAAATTTTGGTGATTGACATGACCATCACAATTATAATACATTGATGGCAAAATTAGTCATCACTAAGAGCCATCATATATACTATTATTTTGTGATTGCTCAAAAAGTCCATCACAAATTACTACATTTTTGTGATTGTTTTTAAAAACTGTCACAAAATTTCGTCACGTATTCTTATTTTTCTAGTAATGTTTCTTTACTTCTTTATCTTTACCACCACATGCATGTACTACGTTTTTCTGTTCAGAAAAAGAGTACTATTTTCAATAAAAATTACAAAAAAAAAAAAAAAACAAATCAAATACAACCAAACAAGACCTTAATTACTAGTCCAATAATATCTTCTTAAATCATTTAGCCTATTACAAGTTCACCTAAAAAGTTATTGTAATATCCCATATATTTTCAAGATTTTAAATAATATCTTAATTGATTTTATTAAATGTTAATGTTTAAAACCTAGAATGTGAGAAGTAAGATGTGTAGAAAATGGGTAAACATTTTTTTTTTAACATAATGTATTTGTTAAAAATTAAATGTGGAAATATTTTATGATGAATATAGAGAATTTATTAAAGAAATAAATTCAATTGAGAAGTGAAGACAGTTATAAGGATATATATACATAGTTATATATTCCTAGAGTTGTGTTTGTTAGCCAAACAAGAAGATGAGTAAATTAATACTCAATAAAACTAATAAATTAATTAGTTTAAATATGAAGTAAGAAGGAAAGTCATGAAATATAATTAATTATGTTAATTATATTAGTTATGAGTTAAAGTTATATAAAAACTAGAAAGTTTGTCTAGAATGACAATATTAATAAGTTAATTGATTAAGTAATTAACTTAATTATTAAGTTGTGGTATAGAGTCCAAGTAATTTAATTACTACTAGTGGACTAGCCCAAAAGGATTATATGTGTTAGCCCAATATGGGAATATTTACATGAAGAGGGTAATTAAATAAGAGAGCCCAATAAAAAGTAAGTTATGTAGCCCAAATCATTAAAAGTCAAATGATGGTCAATGGTTGGGAGAAACATTTCAAGTATTGATTGAGTGTAGAGAATTAACTAGTGTAGGGTTAATTGAATAACCCTAGTTGGTAGACAAGAGAGAGCATTAACCAATCATTGGTTAATTGCTAGGTAAATAAATGTGCTGTTGAGAATTAACTATGGATGAGTTAATTAAGTAACCCAATGTGGTAGAATTAATTATAGCAAATCTAATTGGATTATATTATAAGTCCAATTGAGTTATTAAACTAGGTCAAATTAATTAACCTAGTAGTCCATATAATTTAATTTGAACATTGATTTATGTAATAATTAACCAAGCCCAATGCTTGTTTTAATTAAATGTAACATAGGGTATTTAATGTTAGCCCAATGTAATAAATAAATTGAGCCCAAACTAATTAAATTGATGAGCCCAATATATTCAATCCTAGAGTCCAATGTGGAGCCCAAATGGTAGTCAAAATTGGTCAACAATTGATCATATGTATATATATATATATAGATGTATATATGTATATTTAAGCTATAAAAATAAAGCAAAAATGGGGGATTAAATCCCATTTTGCTGAGATTTATGGGACCCACATGGGGGTGGATTGATTTCTCATGTTGCTTTACTTGTACACAATGTTGTAGTTGTTGCAACCACCCATGTCAATCAACAAGTCATTCAACCAATCAATCCATCAAATAGTAATCCTAATTAGCACTAAATTAACCAATGCTAGCAAATTAGGAAAGTTAATGAAGGATTACCAAACTACTATAAATAGAGTACTCCACTCTCTTGCTATGTTGGTTAGTCATTTTGTAAGAATTCTAGAGAGAAAAGAGTGAGAGCTCTTTGAGAGAAAGTGAAGCAAACCTTTGGGAGATTGATGATCCACCATGGAAAAATGCTAGAGAATAGTCAAGGAGGAGTCCTTAGCAAGTCCATATCAAGAGGAAGAAGAGCATCCATGTCTAAGAGGTTAAAAAGTATTCTTAACCTTCATAAGTTCATTTTTGTAGTCAATATAAGTTTTAAACGGTTAAAATATATTTTTAACCGATCAAAAGTAATTTTGATGCTCTAGAAGTCTAGATCTATGATATATTGGTAGAATCATGGTTTGATATATTTCAATCATGTTTTGGTATGAGCGGTATGCATAAAAATGTAAGAAATGTCTATATTAAGCTTTACCCGTAAAAACCTAGTTAGCTATGCGCTATTTAATGTTGTAGTTTGAAATGTAAAAGTTGAGAATTGGATTTCTATGGCTAAAAAGTTACCTCTATGAGTTTTTAAGAAAACCCAACTTGAATCTTTCAAAAATGTGGAAAAATAAAGAAGTTATGGATTTTTCCTCAAAGCATGTTGATTTTAAAATCCTAGGTTGCATTGTGAGCGATTTTAAGCATTGATCCGTTTGGAATTTGGATTTGTGTTCTAAAGAGAAATTGTAGAGGGGGAAATTCTGATGAGAATGGACTTAAGAATCACCCCAAAATGTTTTAAAATGAAGAAGTTATGGCTGTCGGAGTGACTGAGGGTCGGGCAGTCCAAATTAGGGTTTTCAGAAAAGTGGCCGAGCGCCTACCTAGCGCCTACCAAGCGCCTAGGCGCTCTAGCCGGCTGTCTCAGGGAGCAGATTCGGTCCGGGTCGGTCCGGGTCAGGTCGGGTCGGTCCGGGTCGGGTCGGGTCGGTCCGGGTCGAGTTTTTAATGAAAATTTAAGTTGAAATAAGTGTAAAATGAATGGGTTTGAATACTAAACCAATATATGAAGTTTATTAGTAATTAATTGGTAGATAAATATGTAACATAAAGACTAATGTTAACACAATTAAAAAGTTAACTATTGGTATTATTTGAAGATTATTAAAATATTATTAAATGATCAATAATATTAGTGTATGATTAAAAAGTTATTGAATGATGAATAACATTTGTAAATGTTTAAAATATTAATAAGAGATTAAAATATTATCAAATGGTGAATAATATTTGTAAATGATTAAAATATTATTAAATGATTAATAATATTAATAAGTGATTAAAATATTATTAAATAATTAATAATATTAATAAGTGATTAAAATATTATTAAATGGTGAATAATATTAGTAAGTGATTAAAATATTATTAAATGATTAATAATATTAAGAAGTGATTAAAATATTATTAAATGGTTAATAATATTAATAAGAGATTAAAATATTATCAAATGGTGAATAATATTTGTAAATGATTAAAATATTATTAAATAATTAATAATATTAATAAGTGATTAAAATATTATTAAATGATTAATAATATTAAGAAGTGATTAAAATATTATTAAATGGTTAATAATATTAATAAGAGATTAAAATATTATCAAATGGTGAATAATATTTGTAAATGATTAAAATATTATTAAATAATTAATAATATTAATAAGTGATTAAAATATTATTAAATGGTTAATAATATTAATATGGGATTAAAATATTATTAAATAATTAATAATATTAATAAGTGATTAAAATATTATTAAATGATTAATAATATTTGAACATAGTTGTATAATATCAAAGGTAGATAATATTTTGAAGTATTCGGTACATTATTAAATGTCTGAATCATTAAATTATGTAAAAGAGAAAAGTTTAATCGAGTTAAACAAATATAAATAGTCCATTTGTGACTAATTTAGACAACTTATTAAAAGTAGGTCGTACAATGAACGTGTAGTGAATGTGTAAGTTAGATGAGCATACCCGACATGTCCAATTAGGTTTGGGCTAGGGTTTTTGTCCGGAACTTAAATGTTCATTTGTCGGACAACTAAAAAGTTAATAATTTGAAGTTAAGATCTTAAGTTAAGACTAATTAATGGTCCTGGTAGCTAATGATTATGTCAATTTGTTATATAAATTGTAGGTTGAGCAAATGACGCAAATAGGCGTAAATGGTAGAAGCTGCCAGGCAAGTTTTTCAGAACTTGCTCTATGTGCTTTAACATGCTATAATGTGATGTTAAATTATTAACATGAAAATATATTGATGGTAAATGTGATATGTGAAAAGTATGATGCATGTCTACATGTAAAATATGTGTAAGTATGAAGCATGAAATGCTAGAGGTTATATGTGATGCATGAGCAGTATGACATAAACTGAAGTGCATGAAAAACATGACGTAAGTATAAATGGCAGTGAATGTATTATATGTGAAGCATGCAATATGTTATGTGTAACTGTTAAACTTGCTGAGCCGTCGTGCTCACTCTTGCTTAAAACAAATATTTTCAGATAGTACAAGTATTTGAAGTCTTGATAAGGATCAAGAAACAGGAATGCATATTACATTCACTGAAGGTCTAGCACGACCATTGTAGATATCAGTCCGAATTGGACAGGTAAAATGATTGTGTAGTATAAGAATTGGTTGGTATGTATTATGAGTCTAGATACTCAAATTGATTGTAATAGAATGTCGTATCATGTATGATATTGAGACATACTAGGAATGTATGAAGATTGCGATTCTGGAATAGAAAGAGATGTTGTAAAATTATAAATAAATGATTATTTATCAATTATAATATTGTTGTAATTCATGAACAATAAGGAAAAGGTAGTACTCGTGTTGAACCAGATCCGATGTTAAAGTAACCCGGATTTGGGGTCGTCACAGTTATTATTGAAGTTATTATTATTAGTATCTTAATTCCTTATATATAAATATATTTTTTCCAAATGTTACAAACTCTCCCACTAATTTTTGATGTCCTCGTCAAAATCGATAGCCAATCACCATGTTTCGATGCACTTAAATTTTTGACGTACTCCTCAGAATCGATCACCTATCACCATGTTTCGATGCACTTAAAATTTATGACGTTCTTGTCATAATCGATTACACACGGTTAGAATCGATCATCGTGTTTTGATGCACTTAAATTTCTGATGTCCTAGTCAGAATAGATCACCATGTTTTGATGCACTTAAATTTCTGATGGGCTCGTTAGAATCAATCACACACAATCCACAAATCTTTATCTTTTTAACTATTATGGGATAATACTGGCTGTCTTTGTGTCCCTAAGTCCGGACCTCTCTCCATTGTGGGATAATACCACCATCAAAACATAGAGTCTTAAAATTACTAGTCCAATAGTATTTTCTTGGATCATTTTAGCTAACCAATTGTGAGATAATACCAATTGGCTTCGTGTCCCTACCTTTGGAGCTCTCTTCATTCTGGGATAATACCATCATCCAAACAAGACCTTAAACCATAACTATATATATATACTCCACATATTTCGAGTTAGGTTTGGGACTCGTACGTTACAATTACATATAACAAACTTTTGGAAAATAAAAAAGTACTTATGGAATCTAAAAGTTGTTGACTTAATTTAGGCTCAGGATTTAGCATTAGGTGTGCTGTCTTGTTTCGACTTTTGTATGTTTAATTAAGAGTTAAATGCATTTTGTATCTCTCAAGTTTATCATATTTTACACATTACTTTTTATATTTTAAAATATTACACTTTGCATCCCATATTTTTAGTGAACCGGACCATAACATCCCCGACCTAAAATTCATTAATTGGAGTGACGAGATTAGTGTTTTTTGACCCTTGTATTGACTTTGGCAATTTTAATAAGCCAATTTACTAACTAATATATTTAAAATTTTATAAAAAAATTACCTATTCTGTTAAACCATTTTTATTGACAAAATTTATTAATTAAATAAATATGTATATGTTAAAATTACTAACTAAATAAATATGTATTATGTTTAACCAACTTTAATAAGCTAATTACCACCTAAATAAATGTGTATTTATTCTGTTAAGCTATTTTAATTGACAAAATTTACCAATTAAATAAATATATATTATGTTATAATTACCAACTAAATAAATATGCATTATGTATCAACTGAAACATTTTTATTTATTAACCGCATACATTTTCAAAAATTTAGTTGATAAATTTTATGAATACATTTTTATTAATTGAATACATTTTTGATATTTTAGTTTATTAAAAATGGTTTGATACATTTTTATTTATTAACTGAATAAATTTTTAAAAATTTAGTCGATAAATTTTATGAATATATTTTTATTAACTGAATACATTGTTGATACTTTAGTTTATTCAAAATTGTTTGATACATTTTTATTTATTAACTGAATATATTTTAAAAAATTAGTTGATAAATTTTATGAATAGATTTTTATTAACTGAATATATTTTGATATTTTAGTTTATTAAAAATGGTTTGATTCATTTTTTTATTAACTGAAAACATTTTTAAAATTTAGTTGATAAATTTTTTGAATACGTTTTTATTAACTGAATACATTTGTTGATATTTTAGTTTATTAAAAATAGTTTGAAACATTTTTATTTATTAGCTAAATACATTTTTAAAAATTTAGTTAACAAATTTTATGAATACATATTTATTAACTAAATACATTTTTGATATTTTAGTTTATTAAAAATAATTAAACATAATACATATTTATTTAGTTGATAATTTCAACATAATACATATATATTTAATTGATAAGTTTTCTCAATAAATTAAAATGGTTTAACACAATAAATATTCATTTAGTCGATAAATTTATTTTTTATAAAATTTAAAATATATTAGTTAATAAATTAGCTTATTAAAAGTGGTTAAAGTGGGTTAGGCTGGAGGTGTTAGGTTTCGCTAAAAGTGAAATATGTAAAGTATCTCTTTTTAAAGTATACGATGTGATGTGCAAAATGAGATAATCTTAAAAAATGCGGAATGCATTTAACTGTTTAATTAAAGAAACCTCAAGTCAAGTAGATATATGTACGTGTATGGAATTAATTTTCATGTTTTGGTTTAATAAATTTTGTTAATATTTTTGCAGCGGAGGCATTTGGTTATAGAAATATAATTCGAGGATTTCTTGATCCAAATATCGATAAGGAAGATCTGTTGCATGGTGTTAGTTTTGCATCAGCTGGTTCTGGTTATGATGAACTTACTGCCAATCTCACTGTAAGCCTTCTTGTGTCCTAATATTTTTGGCCTCGCATGAGAACTCCCATAATGTTTGGATATATCTAAAAAAATATTATTTATTTGCTTATGTGTAATAATTTCCATTGTATTTGAATTCAAATATTCAATATAATATAATAACTTATTTTCATTTTGATGGCATGGTATATATGTAAAAGAATGTATTATCTGTTTCGAAACAAGTGGAGTATCTGTTACATTATAAGATCCACCTGAGGCAACTGGTGGGAGAAAAAAAAGCTGCAGAAACCATAAAAAATGCTCTATTTGTATTAAGTTTTGGTACAAATGACTTCATCCAAAACTACTTTGAAGAACCTATTCGGTCAAAGCAATTCACGGTAGAACAATACCAGAATTACTTGATTTCTCGCATGCTTCGTGCTATTAAGGTATTCTCTCTCCTTTTCTCTTTTCTTTTGCCCATTCCCTCTTTATTTTCTTTTGCTTTATATTCTTCCACAATGTACAATTAAATAAGTTAGCTCAAGAATTTGGATTGGATTGCTGAAGGAAAAAAAAAAAAGCACTTTCAGCCCCCCCCCCCCCCCAAAAAAAAAAACACTGTATATATGATATTCTCATTTGATTGTTTGTCTTGCAGGTAATGCATCGTCTAGGAGCCAGGAGAGCAGTGGTGGTTGGTGTCCCTCCTTTAGGCTGCTTTCCACTGGTTGAGTTGATAAGGGATGACAGGAACAAGTGCGATGATCCACTCAACAAACTTGCCATCTCCTTCAATTCTAAGATCCAACAAAAATTGGCAACCCTAAACACACTCTTAACCATAAAAACTACATACGCAGACATATACAATGTCATAGAACGCGCAGTTCAATATCCAAAACAATACGGTCAGTATAAATCAATTTACGTGAAAATATTGTCATTTTAGACCTCCAAAGTCATTTTATAACTCGTAGATTTGGAAACGAGACTTGAAAATCATTTTGCTATTATGTTTTGAAACGGAGGTATCAGTAATTAACTAATTTTCCCTAGCTAGAGTTTTGTTTTAACTATTCATTTTGGAAAATAAAAATGAATTTCAGGTTTCACGGAGACTTCAAAAGGGTGCTGTGGAACAGGAACGATAGAATTTGGGGACACATGCAAAGGCTTGGATACTTGCGCAGATCCTACAAAATATGTTTATTGGGATGCGGTTCATCCAACAGAAAGCATGTATAAAATCGTAGCTAATGATGTTATGAAAGACCTGGTATACAAAATCTTTGATTAGCTAGCTAATGATTTTGTTTGTAAAACCATTTAATTTAATTAATGCATGTATAATGACTGCGTGCCATTGTTCCGCAGCAAATTAACTTTGTCTAGCCAGCAGCCTTATATGTTGAAACATGGGGGGTTGGACATTTTAATTAATGAAGAAAATGTACTCCATTTGTTTTGAGATTGATGATGGTTAATTTCATCAGTTTTAACGTATTTGCAATTATATGTTTTGGTATTTATTTGCCTTCAATAATTTTTGTAACTGCTTATTCACTTGTGAATCATCCATCTATTGAGTTGTTACACAAATTTTATTTTTTATTTTTGATTGATCATCTATTTGTAAAGATATAAATGGATAAGGTGACCTTGCAGTGGTAGTATATCACTTTTAGAAGGAAACCCAAAAGAAATAAAGCTGTTATATACTTCAAATTGTCATTTACACACTATTTAATAAGATTTTGAATTGCAAACAAATAATGACAACTGTGACCAGAAAAGAAAAAGCTTATAGTATGAAATATGTGTGAAGTACAAGGCACTGGTGCAAAGATAGATCAAAACTCAATTATTACTCTACTAGATTTTGTTAATCCTCTGTTTCTTTTCTAATTTCCCGTTGAGTATAGAAGTGAGATTCCCATATAATACACAAAATATATTGCATCTTCTTAGAATAATATACACACAAATGACTAGTACAATCACAAAATTTCAACAAAACTACATTAAAATAAATGTCTACCACTTTTCTTAGTTAATGTCTAATCATAATATCCTCCTTGAATTCAGTTAAGGAATGATCCCCATTGCAAGTTTCTTACTGTGTTCCCATTAATCCAATAGCATAAACTATGGCTGCCCTCTGTCTATATAATATTTAGCAATCAATCCCTTCAATTCTCTAGTTCATGTAATCATTTGATTTTTTTTTTTCAGACTATCAAGATTTTTTAACAGCCACATGGTTGTGAAAAGGGAGCAAAACCCATCATCAGAAGCAATTCTTGAGAATGTTTGGGCAAATTTCGTTGCCAAAAATGAATCCGAAAAGGCGCAACAAATGGCACCTGATTTATTCCAAGAATGGAATGAACTGCCTAGCCTAGACAACAGTCATGGACCAGTGGAAGTGTTACAAAGGCTACCAAGTCTAGGCGGATGGATATCGATGGGAGCGAGACATGGGAGAAAATTCTTAATGAAATTACCATTCCTTCGAAGAATGTAGAAAAGTACTGGAGTAACCCTGATTCGGAAAGCAGGGGAACCAATTTGAATCCAAGGACGACTAATATTGCTAAGGGTGAAAAGGTAATTACAAGGCACTATCGGGGAGTTAGAAGGCGACCGTGGGGCAAGTATGCTGCAGAAATATAAGGGATTCATCAAGAAAAGGAGCTCGAGTTTGGCTCGGAACATTTGAAACAGCTGAAGAAGCAGCACTGGCTTATGATAAAGCTGCATTAAAAATTAGAGGTGGTAAGGCACATTTAAACTTCCCACTCGAAAAAGGGACTAAAGAAGCAATCACAATCGCGTTTTCAGAAATATTTGATTTGAGTTGTAATTCAGCTGAAAATTTGCAAATAATTATCTAATTTTGATTCCAGTTTCCTTGGTTTGCATCTAACATGTTTTGATTCTCAGAAAAGTTTATCGAGAGAGGAGGAACATGATCAAGATTTGGTCATGGAAGGGCAATTTGAACCAAATAGAATGGCTGGCTTGGAAGAAAAATATACAGGAAATAATCATTTTGGTATACTAGAATTTCAGGATCTTGGGAGTGACTACTTGGATGGCTTACTTTACTCTTTTTAACCAACAAAATGATCAAATAGTGAAAAAGATATATGCAGCAGTACTTATGTACTGTAGGTTTTGTTGATTGTGTTTATAAACAGATAATATGTAGCTATATGAACTACCCTAATTAGACCGGGGTGGTTTGAGATGTTGAATCTATTTTTGGCCATTTGTAGGCTTAGTGGCCATTATAAACACAATTTACCATGACATGTACTTGGATCCAAAGTTTAATGTTTAATTTATCCACATCACAAAATCAAGAAACGAAAGCTTCATTTCAAAACTCGGAGAGCCTGAAATTCCTGCCCTTGTGCTAATTTGTTGTTGATAAATCAACAAAATTTTGGATTTTGCTACAAGTCAAGGTCTTAAAATAATTTAGCATTTACAACTCGACGTTTTCAGGCAAGTTTACATACACAACATTCAAATACAAAACCAAACGCTATATCCATCTTAACAATTAAAAAGTGGAATATGATACAGATTTCAATGCCATATCCCACTTTTTAATGGTTAAGATAGATTTAGTGTTTGAATGTTGTATAATTATACTTATTCCGACGCTCCTGAAGTCATCACAAGGCAATTTCAAAATAGCCAATATGTAAGTTGAGAATGCAGATTTCGAACAAATTGTAGTATTGAATTTTATTTTTTCCCTAATGCAAGAAAAATCTACCACCTTATGTTAACTTCTCTTCTAAAAGTATCATATGTTACTACTATTGGAGCATTATGTTAACTTATCTTCTAAAAAGTATTATATGTGGCTACTATTGGCGAGACGTGGTATCGTGTCTATCTTGGATAATTATAATTCCCTACGACCCACTAAAAATCCACTAAAAGAGTTTTATTTGTAAAATTTATAAATTTTGTATTTTTATTCTATGCAACCTTTATATATAATAATTGTTTATTTTGATATTTGTGATATGATAATAAAATTATAATATTAAATTATCAGTGTATAATTATATGCTATAATTAATTAAATTAAGAATTTTATTGTGACACCAAAAGCAATAACAAATTAGACTTTCTTTCCTTTTTTGGGAGGGAGAGTGTATATATTAGCATACTAGAAACCTGGTATAAATCTATACAGAATGGATTGGGTTCTGATGCAAGGGGCGGAACTACACGCAGGGCAGTATAGGCACTTAGTTGCCTATGCTGTTCCCCACCCAAGTATAGGGGCACGGACAAAAATATAATTTAATAAATTTAAAAAACAAATTTATAAAAAAGTTAAAATTTGGATAGAGCAACAAAAAATTTAAACTACTTTTATTCTAAAAATATTTACAGAACCTCACACACACTCAAAAAAAAAAAAAAATTCCCCTTGCGCATATCAAACACCAAAGGGATCAAACTCCATCATTCAAAAGGCAGTTATGTTGATACCCTGAGCTGAGCCTCTCTACAGCGGTTTTCCTCAGCATGAAGAAAGGGTTATTACAGGAAAATTTATTGTAAACCTTCGATAATGAATAATATACGCAAAATCAAGAAACCTCTATTTGGATTTTATCTTATTTTCTTGGGAAAATATTATAATGCTTCAAGGTTGATAATTATCTACAAATTTTTGTTTGTTAGTTTACCTGCATTTGAAGGTTTTAAATACACCAAACACAGTTTAGAATTTTGTTGGTTTACAAGTACTTTATTTTAAACGCGAGTTAAATACTTCTTTAATCATTGTACTTTATGTCAACTTACAAACGATTAACTAATTTTTTTTCTTCTTACATTCGACTCGCTGAACTGTAATTTTCTAATAAAACGTTAGAAAATTCGTTAAATAATGTGAACTTTTACCAGTTTGACACATGTGATTCCACATAAGAGATAGAAAGCTTACGTGGAACTCTCATGTATAATGTAGTCACGTTGAAGTGGAAATTATGAAAAAAATAAAAGAAATTTGTTAAAAATTACAAATATGTTAAATAAAAAATCTTTTAAAAATAAATTCTTATTATACGTACATATTTTAAAATTGTCTTTTAATTGCTAAAAAAAAATTAACATATTTTTTTTTTGCTAACTTTATTTTACTCATTTATAAAAGAATGTCTTTTAATTGCTAAAAAAAATTATATCAATATATTTTCTATACATATAAATATTATTAAAAAAGGTATATTCTATTATTAATGCACCATACATATGAATATTATCTAACTTATATATTTTAACTAAATAAATACTTAAAAAGAAAAATAAATTATAATAAAACAAAATAAATACTTCAACAGGAACACCAAAAATTAATTATAGGTCCAACACTTAGAAATCTCTGCAAATTTTCCCATTTTCTTTATGTGTTGGAAAATAAAAAATGGTGGAAGTTTCATACTTCATTTACTGATTTATTTCGAGGTGATCCATGTGACGACCCCAAATCCGGGTTTCATAACCTCGAGTTTGGTTCTCACTATTCAACACATTACTAACAATTAAATACATACATTGCATTTAAATATCGCGGAATAATACATATTGGTTCCCTTACATAAAGGTTACAATACCAGGGTCTATTAACCTTAACATAAACAGTTCCTATCATAAGGAATTACAAAAGGTTTAACAACAGTCAACACAAATTTAAGTATCTAATTAGCATGCATAAACTAACTTAAGATCTGGCCTTTCCTTTTCCCTTATCCTTCTTTGAGCAGTCAGGTCTATCTGAAAAATGGTTCATGATATAACAAGAATGAGCAACTAGTTTGCTCAGCAAGTTAAGAACAATCATAGAGATTTAATATATCATGAATGAATGAGAATGTCATCAATGGTTTCAGCAATAGATATAACAATTGTGAATGAAACAAGACTCAAATTTTAATAAACAGAATTTTGAATCTTAAAAATGTTGAGTGTTCACTAAGGACCCTGAACTAACGAGGGTATAATAGAGTTTCCTCTGACTCTTTGAGTAGTTTGGTTTTCAAGGGGATCAGCCTATTCAACCCGCTGTATATGCATTACATTTAGTCAACTGGCGCCAACGTCGGTTTCCCGACATAAAATCCCCTAATTTTAGGGTTGTTCAATTCTCAGACTTAATATAAGAAATCCGCACCCAACAATGGTTTGGATAAGCTTTTAAAAGTATTCAAGTTATTGAATTTAGAAACGCAATGTCTAGCTGAACTATTAGCTTTAGACATTTTTAATACAGTTCATGAATCAAGAACTAATAAGCTTCAAATGCACTAAGTGCGATTTTATAAACAATATGGATGTGAGATAATTTTAAATAATTAAACAACTTCAAGCTCTGACAATAAATACAAGTATAGAAACTTGTTCAATAATAATTGAGTAGGGTTAGAGAAAACTTGCCTTGTGCGTGGTCTACTGCTAACCAATTCAATTTAATTCTCTTTAGATAGACCTAACAATTAATCAAGTTGATCTTCGAATTAGTATCATATACGCATTCATATGATAACATCTATACATGTTATACCTAATCACATAATTAAATAATTAATAGTATATTAAACACTTAGAAAATATTATCATTACCTGATAATATTTCAATCACATAAAACCTATATTAATTACTTAATATAGTTCACACTCTTATCTAATATTATTAATAATTTAATAATATTTTATTAACCTTCTAATATTATTAATCATTTAATAATATTCTATTCATTATCTAATATTATTAATCATTTAATAATATTTTATTACCTTATCGAATATTATTAATCATTTAATAATATTTTATTAATTATCTAATATTATTAATCATTTAATAATATTTTATTCATTAACTAATATTATTAGTTATTTAATAATATCTTATTAATTTATTAATATTATTACCCATGTAGTAATATTTAATAATTTACAAATGTTATAAACATTTAATAACCTTTTAATCACATATTAATATTATTTATCAGTTAATAATATTTTATTACAAATAATACCAATGGTTAACTTTTTAATTGTGTTATCTTTAGTCTTTATTTTAAACATTTAGTTACATATTAGTTATTAATAAACTTCATGTATTGGTTTAATATTCAAACACATTCATTTTACATTTATTTTAACTTAAATTTCCATAGAAAACCCGACCCGGACAGACCCGACCCAACCGGGACCGAATCTGCTCAGGAACAGCAGGTTCAAGCCCCTAGGCGCTTGACCTACTTTTAAAAAATCAAATTTTGGACTGCCCGACGCTCCGACAGTCATAACTTCTTCTTTTTAAAACATTTTGGGGTGATTATTGAGTCCATTCTCATCAGAATTTCATGGTCTACAATTTCTCTTTAGATCATAAATCCAAATTCTAAACGTAAGTATCCGTAAAATCGCTCACAAGGACATAATGAAAACTAGTTTCATAAATCCTTGGTTTTAATGGTTCAAACTTGAAATAAATGAACTCTACACATTCAAATGACACCAACTTAGTGTTTTTGTCTTCCTAATTTCTTGTTTTACAATATTCCATGGTTCAATCACATTTTTGAAAACGTTTTACACGAAATTTAAAGATGGAACCATCTAGGGTTTAAAAACGACATCTCTTGTGGTAAAAACTATAACTTCTTTGTTATTCAATATTTTTGAAAGGTTCAAAAAGGATTTTTCTTTAAAACTCATAGATCTAGCTTTCTAGCCATAAAAATCAAATTTCCGATTTGTACATTTCAAAATACAATATTAAACATAACATGTATCATTAGGGTTTTACCGGTAAAACGTGTTATGAGTATTTTTACAACTTTTATGCATTTCTCACATACCAAATCATGTTATAAACACATAGAGTTATGAATATACATATATTACATGGTTAAATACATCTAGACCATCAAAAAGAGTTTTGATCGGTTAAAAATAGATTTTAACCGTTCAAAAGCTATCTAGACTACAAAAATTGAATTTAAGAAGATTATAGCACTTTTAAACATTTGAGTTTTGAATGCTCTCTTCCTCTTGGCTATGAACTTCATTAGTGACTCCACCTTGGCTACTAGATGCACTCCTAGTGTATTCCTTCTCAATATTTCTTTTGATCTCTATTTTTTACTCTCTAGGAAATGAACAAACTCTCTAACATTTACTCAAGGCTCTTATTTATAGCCAAGAGTTATCATCCAAATTGTATACATATACAATCTATATCTCTACTAAATCACCAATCTCATCTTATCTCTTATCTCCACTTAGCTAAATTTTAGGGATTTTCCTTACATAAAGGACTTGAGTTGGTAGCTTGCTCAACCACTCACAAAATCAAGCAATAATAAAATTTGACATCCATCCAAATGGGTCCCCCTTCAATCTCAGCAAAATTGCCTTTTTCAAGCTATTTTTCCTTTAATTTTTCTACTTTAATTATACATATATACATCTATATATGTATATTCATATATGTAACAATTTTGACTTCTTATTGGGCTCTACTTTGGACTCTAGGATTAAATATATTGGGCTCTTCCATTCAATTGGTTTGAGTTCAATTTAATTATTACATTGAGCTAACATTTAATATACTATGTTACCTTTAATTAAAATAAGTATTGGGATTGTTTAATTAATTACATGGACTAGTAATTAAATTAATTACATGGGCTACTAGGTTAATATCTTTGACCTAGTTTATCAACTCATTTGGATTTAAAATATAATCCAATTAAATTTGCTTTAATTAATTATACACCTTGTTTTAATTCTTTAAATAAATATACGCATACACAAGTACATTTATTTAATTATTTAAATTACAATTAATTAGTACAAAAAGTTTAAATTCATTGCTAAATATTTATTAAGTATATTTACAATGACTAATAAAATTCATGGTCATTACAATCCACGAGGCAAATGACAGACCAAAACTTTGTTTGAACCATGGCTTGCAAGGCAGTATCCAAAAAGGGTTGCAAAGGACAGTGCTACATCAGTTAAATGCATGGTTGAAGAATTTCTTGCTGCAAGAATCCCCTTTTGGTTTAACGACTTTGAAGGGTTCGATTTTTACACCTCAAATCTCGAATTTTTGCCTTCGGAATTTCGAATCTGCACCACCCACCACCACCGCTCCTGTGATGACCCCAAATTCGGATTCCATAACATCGGGTTTGGTTCTCACTGAACAATACTTAATAACAATAAAATACATAATTTGCATTTAGACTTCGCGGAATAATACAAAATGTTCCTTATAAAAAAGCTACACTTTCCAAGATTGATTAACCTTAATATAAACATTATATATCTTAAGGGAATACAAAAGATTTATAAAAGAAAGTACATAAAAGTAATTAATCTAGCATGCATCCAACTAATCTAAGCTTTGGCATTTTTCTTGTCTTTGTCTTGTTTAGAACATTCTGACTTAGCTGAAATAAGTCATGATATAGTAAGAATGAGCTATTAAATGGCTCAGCAAGTTTAAGAACAAATAGCATAAGTTATATCATGATGGAAAGAGAAATTAACATCAGGGTTTTCAACAATAGGTAACAATCAAGAATCAATTTTTCAATATAAGAATAGATTGACTCCTTACTACTGAAGGACCTTTAAGGACCATGAACTGCTAATAAAGTAGAACAGACATATATATCTGACATCTCGAAAAACGTGGTACGCGAGGGGATCAACCTCTTGTACCATATGTATATGCATAACATTCAGACATCTTGCGCAAATTCGATTTTCCGACAGTTAAAAATCTCTCTTATTTAGGATTGTTTATTCTCAGTCTTACTATAAGAATCCGAACCAACCAATGGTTTGGATAAACTTTTAAAATATTTAATGTGATAAATTATTTAACATGCATTGTCTAGCTAAAATAATTAGCTTAGACATTTTTAAACAATTCTTGAATTAATGAACTATAATACTTGCAAGTGCACTATATGCGAATACAATGACAATAATAATGTGGAATAATTTTAAAGAATTAAACCACTTAAAACTTTGGCAAGTAAATATAAGTGTAGAGACTTGTTCAACAATAATTGAATTACTCCATATAAAATTAGAGTGAGGATAAGAAAACTTGTAACAATAAATACAAGTTAGGGTTAAGGAAACTTACCTTGTATGTAGACTACTGCTAATCAATTCAATTTAATTCTCTATGAATAAACCTAATAATTAACCAGTTTGATCTTAAATTAGTATTATATACACATTCATATGATAACTCTTATAACTTTTACATCTCTAACACTTAACCACATAATTACAATAATTAGGTGTATATATTAACACTTAGAAAATATTATCACTTGATAATATTTCAATCACATAAAATTTATATTAATTCTTTAATATAGTTCAAACTCTTATATAATATTATTAACAAGTTAATAATATTTTATTAGACTTATAATATTATTAATCATTTAATAATATTTAACCTTCTAATATTAATTTTTTATTCATTATCTAATATTATTAGTCATTTAATAATATTTTATTCATTATCTGATATTATTCGTTATTTAATAATATTTTATTTATTATCTAATATTATTAATCATTTAATAATATTTTATTCAATATCTAATATTATTAATTATTTAATAATACTTTATTGACTTTATAATATTATTAATCCTTTAATAATATTTTATTCATTTTATAACATTTTATTAATTTATTTATATTATTACTTCTTTAATAATATTTATCCTCTTTTACTTATTAATTTAACTTTCATAATGTTTAAATTACTTTTATTGGATCCAAACATAATAAAATAATTTGCAAAACATTTTTTATTTTTTGACCCGACCCGACCTAGTCTGGAATTAATTTTTCAAACTGTCTGGTTCACCGTTGCGGCTGTAAGGACCACCGCTGCGGCAGTGGCTTGTAGAAAGTTTCACCGCTGCGGCGGTGGGATTTATTGCTGCGGCGGTGGCTTAATTTTTAATCATAGGGTATTTCACTGCTGCAGCTATAGAACCTACCGCTGCGGCAGTAGCTGTGTTTCTCAAAATTTTAATTTTTCAACTTTGATTTCTTTGGTTTAAACTTACATAAAATGAAATCTACATGTCCAAAATACACTAAATCAGTTTTATTATCTTTCTAACTTATTGTTTTTCAACATTTCATGATTCGATCTCGTTTTCGAAAACGTTTTTGACATAATATTCGAGATCGATCACTCTAGGGTTTTAAAATGACATAGTTTGCTATAAAAGTCATAACTTGCTCATTTTTTCATATTTCCGAGAGATTTAAGTTGAGTTATCTTTTTAACTCATAAATATAACTTTTTAGTCATAGAAATCTATTTTTCAACTTGTACATTTTAAATTACAACATTAACTAGCACATGGTCCACTAGGTTTCACCGGTAAAGTTTAATATAGACATTTCTTTCATTTTTATGCATACAAAAACATGATTTAAACATATCAAATCATGAATCTACTTATATAACATAGTTTAAGACTTCTAGACCATCAAAATAACTTTTGATCTGTTAAAAATATATTTTAACCGTTCAAAATATATATAGACAATAAAAATGAACTTAGAAAAAGTTAGAGCACTTTTTAACCTTAAGGATTTATGTGTTCTTCTTCTTCTCATTCCAAAGTATGTTGTGAAGTTTTGTGACATTCACCAAGCTCATTCTCTAACTATTTTCTTCAACTCACAAAGTGTGTGCTTTAGCCTTTCGCTCTAGCAAATGAAGTAAACTCTTTAACACTTACTCAAGGCTCTTATTTATAGCCAAGAGTTATCATCCAAAATGTAGACATACATATTCTATATGTATACAAATCTCCTAGCTCAACTTATCCTTTATCTTCAACTTAGCTAAATTTTATGGATTTTCTTGTATGAAAGACTTGAGTTGGTAGGAGTTGGTAGCTTGGCTCAACAACTTTTGTACTCTTGGACTCAAAACCAAGCAACACAAAATTTAAAATTCACCCCAAGTGGGGGCCCCCTTGTGACCGGCCAAATGGCCATTAAATTGATCAATTTTGATTTATTTTTATTACTTATATATACATATATACATTTATATATTTATATACTTATATATATAACCATTGACTGACATTTGACTTCTCATTGGGCTCCACATTGGACTTAGAAATTAAATATGTTTGACTCATTCATTTAATTTGGTTGGGCTCATTTTAATTGTTCTATTGGGCTAATATTAAATAATCCATGTTACATTTAATTAAATCAAGCATTGAGCTTGTTTAATTAATTACATGGACTAAGGTTTAATTAATTACATGGACTACTAGGTAAATTAATTTGACCTAGTTTAATACCTCATTTGGATTTAAAATATAATTCAATTAGACTTGCTTTAATTAATTATAACACCTTACTTTATTGTTTTAAATAAATATACACATACACAAGTATATTCATTCAATTATCTAATGCACAATTAATTAGTACAAATTTTTTAATTCATTGCTAATTATTTAATAAATATAATTACAATGTCTAATAGAATTCATGATCATTACAGCTCCAGCCGTTCGTGGATCTTAAATGAAGATGTGTTAGATCCAGATTCTTCTATAACAAATATTGATTTTTTCGATCGGAAAAATCAGGTGAATTTCTTGGTGGATTTGGGTATTGATTTTGGAGTAATTGAAGAAAATGACAAAATGAGTTTGAAAATTTCTTGTGAAAATTTGGACGATGAGGAGAGAAATGTGGCGTCTTATGAAAAAGAAATAGGAAAAAGGGTTTTAGTAATTACGTTTAATCTATGTTGGGCAATCCATGTCATTTTCTTCTTCTTTTTACTTGTCACGTGAGATAATTCTTAACATATGAACTATTTTTTTTACAAGTTAATTATTTATGTGTATATTTCTGTTTAATTTAACAATTTTTTTAACGATTCGTAAGAAAATAAAAATTTAGTAAGGTAACTATAAAAAAAAATTAATTATCTATTTATAAGTTGATAGTTAATAAATATTTATTTTTTTTAAACATAATTTATTTAATATACAAATGTTGCATTTAAAGTTTAAACACAATGGTATAAAAATGCAGTGCATTTAGACTTACAAACTTTCTAAAGACTGACAACCGAACATAAATGGCAATAAAATATTATAATTAAAACATTAATGTTGACTGCTGGCCGGAGTACACGGTCAACTTTTCAAGGACATCTAGAAGTTTTTCGTTTGACGAAGAAATTTGTTAAGCGGTAGTCAACGCGGAGGACCTCATGGCACTCAAAACTTTTACCTCTTAATTTTTAATTGAAAATTTGAGACGCGATAATTAGATATAAAAATTAAATATAAATATTTTATCATTTTATTTATTTTTATTTTTATTTTTAATTAAAAATAAAAATATAAATAAATAAAATTATAAAGTACTAACGTTCCAATAGAAGAGTTTTTTTTTATTATACCACAAGTTAATTCAAACATTTTACAAGTTTAAAGAGAGATCATGACTACCATATGAATAAATTCTTCGGCCAAATAACCATGTAAAACAATGGAAGTTATTAAAAAACAAACATTTTAGAATATAGGAAAAATATTATATGGTTAAAAATACGTATAAATACATAATATTTAAATATTATATTTATCTTAATAATTAAGAAATAAAGTATAATATTAAAATTCGTGTTATATATCTTATTTTTTAATAATTAAAATAAATATAAAATTTAATTTTACATTTGAATATTATGTATATACGGTTAAAACTCATTATGTTTGCCAAACTATGCGTAAGAACAAAAGTAGTAAACCAAAAAACTTTGCAAAAAGGCAACGTAGTAGTACCATAACGTGATAATTTTGAGTTACACCAAGCAAAGCAAATAGTCCTTTACAACTTCAACATATTTTCTTAATAATTTGATCCCAAAGCTTTTGAATTTTCAACAACACTCTCAGCCCCTTCGTCAGATCCACGACTTGAATTCGAGCCCCGATGATTTTCCAAGAGCTTAAAGCTCAAATTCGGCTTAAATTTTTGCATCGAAGCGTGTGCCGCTACTTCCCCTGGGAAATTAAGAAGAGCTTTAGCACCTCTCATCTTAAAGGCAGCTCTATCATAAGCCAACGCAGCGTCCTCTGCTGTCTCAAAAGTACCTAACCACACACGGGTCCCGTGCCGGGCTGAGTCGCGAATTTCAGCAGCATACTTTCCCCATGGACGGCGCCTTACCCCTCTGTAGTGCTTCTTCTTCTCTATAACACGCGTCGGCTCAGGGGCATTGTTGGGAATAGCACGCGCGTTGGTAGGGTGGCCATTAGGGTTATGAATGGCATGAGCCTCATTGAGAACTTCTTGGAGTACCATATCCTGTGAATCGTTTTCGTTTAGGGGGAGCAAATTAGAATGGGATGATTGGACCATGATGGCTAATAAGTATATAAATGGCTAGAAATATCTCTAGATCCTCTAAGTTGGGGTGTCCGATGTTGAAAATTGATAAATGTCAAAGCTTTCATGCGTTATGTTGGGGGTGCAGTTCTATTTAAGTTGAGGAACGTGTGTGAGGTGAATGTATGTGGGGTATTGGATTTTTCTCTTTCGTTGAAAAGGAAGGTGAGAGGAATTTGGGGAAGATATGTACAAAGTCTCTTTCCTCTTCGGTAAAGTTAAAGTTTGCCCCTCTTTGGACCTCCATATTACCATTTGTATATATATGATAATTAAAAGAATAAATCAATTCATACATCTATTATGTTATTTTCTTCTTGATACATAATTGTCCAAATAAAATTCAAGTGAGTAAAAATAATAAAAGAGAAATTTTTTATTTATATATTTAGTCAAAACAATTTTTGAACTTCCGTATCTAAAAGAATTGAGTAGAATAAATGTATGTATAAATTTATTCGGATTAAAATCAATAAGTGATAGTAATTGAAAGTTTGACACATACAATTAATTAGGGAATACGTAATTGGTTATTTTTTTATTACACTTCTCTCTAATTTCCCTTAATTCTAAATAATATTTAAAATTTTATATCTCATAAATTAAGTCAATACCTATCATCTTATTCATCTTATTGTGTTACGTTAAAATGGCAAAATTCAGAACAATATATCTAATAACCTTTAACCATCTAATGAATATATATAATTGCATAATTAGAATTAAAAAAAAATAAAAAAATAATTGCAAGAAGACGGTGCAATTTTGAAGTTGATGGATAATTAGATGGGCAAATAAGAGATACCAAGTTTCCTTCCATCTAGATTCAACCCGTCATTGCTGAGGAAGAAAAAGCAAAATAAACGTTTGAAACTTTCGGAACTTACCACATATGACGTCATTGCAGTCGTGGCATGCTCTTCATCCCCAAACATATAACTAATCACTCTTTTGACTTTTATAGCCATCAACATATGTGACGATCAAATTGGGACCCAAACCCTATTATCACATGAACTGTATTTATAAACAAGGACTCGGGTTTGGAAAGTAAGAAAGATGAACTCCACGTGCTTTGGATAATTGAACAACTAAGAAAACATATTCACCCAAGGGTAATAATGTATTACTTCAAATCAAATAAACTTATTTTTAAAAAAATTAAATTAATTTTTAAAAAAGTCAAAATAAGACTATTTTTTGTAAAATAGATTATCATATAAAGGTTTAGTTCCTAATACTTAAACTATGTTGAGATTAGATTCTTGCAAATTATACTATTATATATATTCTCGTTTCAACATGGTAGGAAAGTAGACAGCTAAAATTTGATCCACCTGTTTTGCCTTCTCGCAATGCTTTTCTTCTAAGAAAATTTCAATATACTGTCCTTGTTTATTTTAAAATTAAAGATATATTTTTTAATCGATTTAAAAAATTTTAAAAAGCAAAATTAATACAATATCATTTAAATTTTGTAAATAACAAATATTGTAATTAATAGAATATTGTTACCGATTTAAAGTCTCTGATAGACTTAGAAGAAATTGTAGGAGAGAAAGAGATAGAAAGGGGGTTTGGATATTAATATTTTCATTCATGCTCTTCCTAGTATTAACAAGCCACCATATAAAGGGATACATGACAATACAAAACTTTCATCTAGCCATTCATTTTATAACTAATCTCTACCCTCCATTTATTTGTATATATCAGGCTATATTTGTTATATTATCATCCCCTCAAAATCCACCTTGTCCTCAAGGGGGAAGTGCATGCAACCTGCTTGACAATGTGGAGCTTATAAGATTCTTGTTAACACTAAACCTGTTTAATGTCAAAGTCCGAGTCTTGTCAATTCCAAGTATGTCCGTGTTGGCCATCTCTTTTATTGTTGTCAATCTTTTTGTAAGGACTCCCTGTCGAGCCAAGCGATGAGAACCAATGGTTATACTTAAAGTTATGAATACTTATGTGAGTTTGTTATTTGGGAAGCAAATTTTACATCGATAGTATGGGATACCAATATAGAATTGATATATATTTGAACCTCTTCTCCTGAACAACTAGCTTTTCAAAAAATAATAAAATGCTAGAGTTTATATCATAACTTTTAGTATCAGAGCAAAAGATCCGTGGAACTACTAGTTAAGCGGAAAGGGCTACCTAGAGGCGAATCTACAAGCTAAGCGGAAATGACTACCTAGAGATTGGATTAAGCGAAAAGCGCTACCTAGAGGCCGAATTAAAATATTGATAGATGCAAATGTATTGGGTCAGTGTCGTTAGAGTGAAGCCGTCGTGAATACTGATAGATGCAAAAGGACACCGGGTCAGTGTCACTAGAGCGAAAGTCACAGTGGACGTCGACAAGAAAGCGTAGTGGAATGTTATGAATACTTATGTGAGCTTGTCATATGGGGGGAGGGGACAGATCGCACATTGGTAGTATGTGATACTAATATGGAGTTGATATATGCTTAAACCTTTCCTCTTGGACAACTAATTTTTCTGAAGAAAATAATGAGTTAGAGCCTATATTGTAACAAATATATAACTAGATAGTCTACAATAGTTATATTTGTTTAAAAATTCCTAGTTAGCCGAAATGAACTTGACAATTAATAAAAATATGCCCAATATCCGATTCAAAAAGGTTAAATGATGGTCTCGATAAAAAAGAAAAATAATTCAAAACATTGTTAATTTATTTAGATATCAAATATTGGATATATGTTATTTAATGGATATGTTAACAGACGGATAGTAAACGAATATATATGTAATTGTATTTGTATTCATTTATTTGCGAATATGTTTACTCGAATACTGATAAGATCCACTTCAAACGAATACGAATACAGAATAATATTCTATTTTTCGATTATTATTTATAGCCCTTAGCATAACATCTCGAATTTGCTTATTAAAAACAAAATTCAATAAAAAAAATATCATTTAGTTTAGTCAAATTTTTTGATTGCATATTGTGATTAAAACTTTTAAGATGATTTTTTATATGAATGAAATTATATTTTTGGGTATTGATATATGCACACACTAAACTAATAGTTATACACCCCAAATATAAAATAGTGACTAATTTATTTTTAATAAATGGGACCTCAATTCACATATTTATCATCTTTATTTATTTTAAATCTTGACTCTATTACACATAGCTACTAGAAGAAATAAAATTTCCAAATATAAATAAGTACAATGATTGTATAAGTTTGATCGAGAGTACACAGGTCTTATCAAAATAAAGATAAATTCATAATTATCTCCCTAAAAAAGTATAAAATTATCATATTTTCCCTAAAGAAAATTCGGTGAAAAAATATTAAATATAACCTTTTTAAAAGGATAAAAATCAATCCAACTTTTCTATTTTGTCTGCCATCAGGATGAAACTACATAAATATTAGTTGATGCACATAAGGTAATGCCAAATTTTAGAAAAATAATCATTTGTATTCATAAAATCGACTACATTTTATATGGTCACTATATCAAAGTACGTCCACTTATCTACTCACAAAAATATAAAATTTTAGCAATTGTTTTATTTTTAAATTTTTATTAATAACTAATCATGCTTATAAGATAAAGTTATATTTTATTTTGTATTTATCACATGGGCAACATGAGTAGATGGTAAATAAATAAGTTGGGGTCTAATGTACTAATGGCAAATTAGTCACTTTCTTATAAATAAACGTGCAACAATAAATTAAAAAGTACATGTATCAACACTCATATTTTTTACTTAAGAGTTTTAACTCTAACATAATTATGGTCAAATTAAGTTTGAAATATTCAATGAATTTAAGATTCTACTAAGGTAAGAAGTTGAATGTACTCTGAATTCTATTAAGGTAAGAATTTAGATGTAATGTAATTATATTTGGTAAGGACTTTTTTTCCTTTTTCTTTTTTTTTTTTATAATTTTTTTCTTGTTTAAGTTAGAGTTTTTTGTAGTCAAAGTCTAAACAAAAGATAACAATGACCCAAAAAAAAAAAAAGAAGAAGAATTCTCTTTATATATTTAAGATTTTTATTAGATTATATATAGTTGGATTAAGTTTGAAAATTTTGATTTAGGTAAAATTCAAGTAAGATAAGAAACTAAAATTTCCATTTGCTAAGAACTTATTTTAAAATATTTTATTCGCGTTTTGTGTCTTTGTTTAAGTTAGTGCTAAATTCTAAACCAGACACCTAAGTTTACATATTTATATTAGAATTAGATTTACTTATTGTAATGTTGGATTGGGAAACCATAACATTACAAATAAACTAAAGACTTTAGTGTATAATATTATAATGACATAGATCTCAATCGGCAAACAAAGTCACTCATTAAAAACGAGCTATAACTAAACAAAAAAATTGACCAAGGGTGAAACAAAATTACTCGGGCCAATAAAGATTTGAGCACAGAGACGAAAAAAGATACATATGTTCATGAAAAACTAGCATAATTTGATTTTTCTGATTAAATTGATCAGTTTTAAAATTAAAAAAAATTAAATAAGTATTGTTGACGCCTGATTCTGTCGGGCAGTCCTGCTGGCCGTCCGGTAAGAATACCTGCACAAAAGTCCGAACGGCTTGGGTCGTTGGTGGACTCCTCCGGTGTGAGTGTTAGTGAAGGTATATGGAAAAGTCAACAATGGAGGTCTGAATATCTAGTGTAGCAAATTATGCGTTACCCTTCTCTCCATTGTCAACTGGGTATTTATACTACGTACCTGATTAACGGTCACCTGTGTAACGGTTCTGACCATTACACTAGGTAGTTATGATACATGTACGTTTCATCCTTCACCCACGTGCTGTAAGCCCACTAGGAAGGTTACCAGGCTGACGGTCTATTGGGCCTGGCCCAATGTCATTTCCTGGATCAGGCCTGGTTAAATATTCATCCTAACATTGCCCCCCACTCCTCCAGTATATGAATGTGCTGGGGGAGTAGAATGAAACCTTCCGAAGAAAAACTCCATCGGGAGCCCGGAGGCATCAGACCGATGGGAAATATCATTCGGGAGCCCGGAGGCATCAGACCGAAGAGGAACTCCATCGGGAGCCCGGAGGCATCAGACCGATGGGAAATATCATTCGGGAGCCCGGAGGCATTAGACCGAAGAGGAACTCCATCGGGAGCCCGGAGGCATCAGACCGATGGGAAATATCTTTCGGGAACCCGGAGGCATCAGACCGAAGAGGAACTCCATCGGGAGCCCGGAGGCATCAGACCGATGGAAAATATCATTCGGGAACCCGGAGGCATCAGACCGAAGAGGAACTCCATCGGGAGCCCGGAGGCATCAGACCGATGGGAAATATCATTCGGGAGCCCGGAGGCATTAGACCGAAGAGGAACTCCATCGGGAGCCCGGAGGCATCAGACCGAAGAGGAACTCCATCGGGAGCCCGGAGGCATCAGACCGATGGGAAATATCATTCGGGAACCCGGAGGCATCAGACCGAAGAGGAACTCTCTATCGGGAGCCCGGAGGCATCAGACCGATGGGAAAGCTTTTGGGTTAAAGACTTGGGCCTTTGTTATCTGGGTTTCACGCCTTGGATAAGACCTTGGGCCTTTGTGTCAATCAAGCCCAAAGTCTTATATTCTCAACCCAATCGAACCGGCCCAAAAGTTTGCCCAGACGTTTCATATGGCAATTTATTACTTTTTGAATTTTGAAATTGGTGCCCAATCAATGGTGAAGCGTACGCGGGAAGGAGCATTTATTACGCTGCAGTAAATACCGCGCGTGCGCCCCATCCGTCAGATCTTTTCCATCTGAACCGTTGCAACGTTTGGATCACGATAAAAGGATTCCTTTCCAACAGATCATCTTTTTATCAGAAGCAACTTATCACGAGAGAAAGGACGTTTGAGAGAGAATAACTTCATTCCCAGCCCAGATTCTGTCGTTCTTGCTCTGCTATTTTTCGATCAATCTCCTTTCTGAAATCAAGTAAGTTTTTAACCCTCTTTTCCTCAATTTCTCATAATGACTAGGAGTACTCAAGATAAAAGGGCACAAGCTTCGTCTTCCCGGGTTGAGGACGAAGTTACTGTTGCCGAAGCGGGAATTCCAGAGGGTCAACCTTGGAAACCGGTAGTCGTTGAGCGCATGAGGGATGTAGAGGACTTTTCGTAGTGGTTGGTCTGTGAGGACGATGATAGTTCGCCCCTGGAAATAATGCCTCAGTTTCCGACTGGAGATAACCAGTGCGTAAACCAACTTCTCTAAATTTGGGTACCTTGTTTCAGCGTCCCGAAGAGCATGGCTTACGTAGTAGACTGGCTTTTGTCCTTGCGAATCTTCTCTGATCAATGCTGACCCAACTGCCAAGGATGTGGCAGACAAGTATAGTTGTAGATCCTCCTCAGGCAATGCTTTGCTCAATATCGGAGGTGAGGAGATATATCTTTTAATCTGCTCAAAAGCCTCTTGGCATTCTTCGGTCCATTGAAAAGTTTTCTGATTCTGAGCTCCTTTGAGAGTCCCGAAGAAGGGGAGACATTTCTCTGCTAATCGGGCCACAAACCGCCGAAGAGCTGCCAGCCTCCCGGTCAACCGTTGAATTTCTTTGAAGTTCTTCGGTGGCTGCATTTCAAGGATAGCCGATATCTTTTCGGGATTTGCCTCAATCCCTCTTCGGCTAACCATATACCCCAAAAATTTGCCTGACCCGAGGCCAAATGTGCATTTAGTTGGGTTAAGTCTCATGTTGTTTGTCCTGACATTCTCGAAGCATTCTTTTAGATCGGACAAATGATCATCCTCCTTCATGCTTCGGACTATCATGTCGTCAACATAGACTTCCATATTTCTCCCGATCTGGCTGCTGAACACCTTGTTCATCATCCTCTGATAGGTAGCCCCCGCATTAATCAACCCGAAGGACATGACCTTGTAAGCATATATGGCTCGATGGGTGATGAAAGCCGTCTTTGGTATATCGCTTTCAAGCATGGCTATTTGATTATACCCCGAGAAAGCGTCTAAGAAGCTCATTATGGTGTGTCCCGAGGTTGAATCGATCAATTGGTCTATGCTCGGGAGAGGGTAGTAATCTTTCGGACATGCTTTGTTGAGATCTGTATAATCCACGCACATCCTCCACTTCCCATTGTGTTTTTTGACCAGCACCACATTAGCAAGCCATTCTGGGTAATTGATTTCAAAAATGAAGTCAGCAGCCAAAAGTTTGTCAATTTCATTATCAATTACCTGTTGCCTCTCGGGAGCTATGTTTCTCCGTTTTTGCTTTACGGGCTTGGAGTTCGGATTGACACTCAGCTGATGTACGGCCACAGTTTTGTCAATGCCCGGCACATCGGCTGGGACCCATGCAAAGATGTCAGCATATTCCCGAAGAAGCGAGACCAACCGAGTTTTGGTTTCCTCTCGAAGGTTTGTGCCAATCTGTACAGTTTTCTGATCATCATTTTGAAATAGTGGGACTTCAACTGTATCTTCGGCTGGCGTTGCTAATGGTTCAGTACATCCCTCAGTGAATGGTTCAAGCTCGATCTTCATTGTAGCTTTCTGTTTGCTATCACTGGGAGAGGATGTCTGTATGGTCTGCAGATAACATCTTCGGGAAAGATCCTGATCTCCAACAGATTCCCCGATCCCATTTTTGGTTGGAAATTTCATTTTTAAATGGGGGATGGATGTAATTGCTTTTAATGCCGATAGAGTTGTTCTTCCCAAGATGGCATTGTAGTTGCTTTCCACTTGAACCACGTAAAAGCGGACCATAATGGAAGCTTGTTTCGGGGCAGTCCCGAAGATCACAGGCAACTCAATCGTCCCTGCTATACGAACTGGGTTATTCCCGAACCCATATAGAGGGGACTCGTTGCAGATCTCCAGCTTTCTTCCCCCCAAGTCCAGCCGATTGTACGCTTGGCTATACAGTACATCGACTGAACTCCCATTATCAACAAGCATCCTTTTCATATCCATGGTGCCGACCTGAGCTGTTATGACCAGTGCATCCTGATGGGGAGTGACCATCCCCGAGGGGTAATCATCATCGGAGAAAGTGATGGGGTCGGTTTTGGCACTCATTGGTTTCCCGGACACTTGATGTACTTCTCTGCCGAAAGCTTTTCTCTTTCGATTGGACAGAGCGGAAATTGATCCTCCGGAAATAACATCAACCACGCCTCTTGCTTCAGTAATGGGAGGAGGTGGCTCGAGGCGATCAAAGGCCGATGGTCTGTAGGAATCGGCAACATAACTGTCCAGATTGCCACTCCGTACCTGTTTTTCGAGGAAGTCTTTAAGATGGTAGCACTCCTCAGTATCATGCCCTTTGGCTTCGTGGTAAGTGCAATACCGATCTCCTTCCTTTTGCCTTGCAAAAACCCGGATCTTCGGGGGCTTCTCATAGAAGGGTTTATTTTTTATCGCTTTCACGATATTGCTCTTGTTGGTGTTCAGGGGTGTGTAATCTTTCTCGGCACCTCTTCGATCCCTCGGGGGATCATTTTTTTGTTGCCGATCCTTGTTAGAATCCCTTCGATCATTCCCCTTTTTACCATTGCCGTTGGATTTCTTTTCGGCACTAACGCCTCCGGGGTCTCTCTGGTGAAAATCACCTGTGTTTTTCGAGGATCCCCGTAGATTGGCGAGAGCCTCTTCCAACTCTACGAACTTGTCCACCTTCTCATAAGTCTCCGATAAGGTCTCTGGGGACTTCGAGATAAGCTCCTCAATTAACCTGCTGGATTTATCAACATTTAATCCCATGGTTAAAAATTGGATTACCTGCTTCGGGTCAATCCCGTTGATTTCTGACACAGCCTCTCTGAATCTTTTAATATACTGCCGAAGAGTTTCATTCGGCCTCTGTTTTACTTGCAGAAGGGATGTCATCATTCGGGCTCGCCGCTTGTTGCTCCCGAAGCGGTTGTGGAACTGTTCTTGTAATTCCTCCCATGATTTGATGGATCCTGCTGGGAGGGAGATAATCCATTCTCTGGCAGTTTTCTTCAGAGTGGATAAAAACAAGTGGCACATCGCCACTGCATCATGACCATGAAAGTGCATGGCCTGCTCGAAGGAATAAGTGTGATCATGTGGATCACCCGTCCCGTCAAACATCTCCAAAGTAGGGACCTTACGGGATCGGTCGATCTTAGCCTCTTCGAGGTCCTTCGAGAATGGTGAGAATCGGGCCTTTTTTGACCCATAATACTTATCCGAAACCTTGATGGGTAAAGATTCGCCAGTGTGGCTCCCATGACTATGTCGGTCTTCCCGATATTTCCTCGTCGGCGATCTGGCTCGCTTTCTCAAATCTGCTGTCCAGATCGACTTAGAGCGAGCCGGCTCTTTCCCGCGGTTTCGGTTTACTTCCCCTCGGGGTTCATTATCCTCTCGTCTGGTATAGCGGGTTGAGCGGGAGGCCGAGCCTCTCTGGCTCAAAAGTTCATTACCCGCCTCGGTTAACTCCTCGTACTGTTTGTCAAGCTCCTTCTGCTGGAGGTCCAGAGCCTTTTTTCTGTCGAGGATTATCTGGAGGCGGCGGTCTTTATCAGCTGCCGTCTCCTGATGAGACCGAGAGAGAGGAGGTCGCCGTGAATGACTCTGCGACTGTGATGTTTCCATGTTAACAAAAGTTGATGGAAGTTTTACTAGGGGCCCTCCTTCTAGCGCCAATGTTGACGCTTGATTCTGTCGGGCAGTCCTGCTGGCCGTCCGGTAAGAATACCTGCACAAAAGTCCGAACGGCTTGGGCCGTTGGTGGACTCCTCTGGTGTGAGTGTTAGTGAAGGTATATGGAAAAGTCAACAATGGAGGTCTGAATATCTAGTGTAGCAAATTATGCGTTACCCTTCTCTCCATTGTCAACTGGGTATTTATACTACGTACCTGATTAACGGTCACCTGTGTAACGGTTCTGACCATTACACTAGGTAGTTATGATACATGTACGTTTCATCCTTCACCCACGTGCTGTAAGCCCACTAGGAAGGTTACCAGGCTGACGGTCTATTGGGCCTGGCCCAATGTCATTTCCTGGATCAGGCCTGGTTAAATATTCATCCTAACAAGTATATTTATTTATATTTTCAAACTCATGAAAATTGGAATTAGAAATAAATTCGATATCGTTTCTTATGATTATAGTTTTTTTACTTATATTTATAAGCAAATATTATAGATTTTGATTTAAAAAAATAATCAATTTAATTGAAAAAAATAAACTAAATAAGTTTTTTAAGAACATAGTAACTATTGTTGCATTAGTTCAAAATTTTGAAGCATTATGGCACCTTTAAGCAACAAACAGCCAACACAAGCAATTATATAATCGTCAAGATCAAACCACATATATATAAGAACATTTATATATATATATATATATATATTTACTACTAATATTTATAAGACTCAAAATTATTTTTTCTAGCAGTATACCTGATATGTACGTTGAGTTGGGCTAATAATTGGTACTTTTATGTTGTGAATAAGAATCTGTAAGATCCTCCTCCTATTTTCCTTCTTCTCTTTTTTGTACCGGTACATACACATTATTATGATCACCTCCACGGACTCCACCAGCTCCAGCTCGGGCCCCACCCATAAAAACACCACCCTTATACCCAATTCTTCCAACAGCAGCTTGACCTTGCCCAATTCCTAAAAGGATAGGAGCCACATTGGGTGGGCCACTTACGGGTCCATATCTCCAGTTTGTTTGGGCTTGGACAAAACTAGGCCCAACTGCTTGGTATCCCCTCTCATGCCCTCTACTAGTAAAACAACGACCATTATTATTCAAAGATGATTCCAGCACTATGTTCCCACTATTATTATTATTATTATTATTATTAACAAAATTTACACTATCTTCCTTAACTGGTAATACATAACTAGAATTCTCTCTCCTCCATGCTGCATTGTCAATCATTAGCGGCGACTGCGGCGGCACTGACCGAGCGTTTAATTCTTGTTTAAGCAAATTTAGGTCTAGCTCTAACCTTTTGAATTCCCCATAAGGGCCAAAAATAGGATTTTTAGTCCACAAAGATGCTTCCCACTTCATAGACTTAATGGCTTCTTCTCACTCCTGACAATTCAAGTGTCTTATAATCTTGGTAACGTTAGCAAGTCCGAAAACTCGGAGAACTTCTTGAAATCGGTGCATGTTTTCTGCCGGAAAGTAAGGCGCCATCGGGCAGGTTGCTGGGCACTTTTTGCGCCGGTGCTTGCATGCTGCGCATGCAGGGCGGTTTCCTGCCGCTTCTTCGTTTCCACTCATAGTTCTGTCACAATATAAGAGAAAAGAAAAATCAGCAGTAATTGAACCTTAGTTTTTTTTTTTTAAATAATAATAATTTCTTGATTCAGTAAAAGAAGGGGTAGTGGTTGGATAGAGGAGAAGAGCAAGAGGAATAGACAGAGTGATTCACAAAAACTATATATATTACTAGGAGGAGGAGATATTAAAGAATTAGGGTTTTCAGCAAACTGTTTTGGTGCAGTCTGGATCCCACATTTATCTATTTATTTACTTGCTGTTAATTTTAAATAAAAAGGGGATTGATATCAATCGGACAATTTTAATTTATATCCTTTTGACAATTTTACGCTTATTAAAATTATTCTTCTCTCTATTATCGGAGCGAACTATGGCGGCCCAGCAAATGACCTCTTCCAAGATGGTTCACTTCCCCTAATGTCAAGGACGTCATATTAAATCCCTTTGTTTTAAAGACAAAACGTAAATAATGATTTTTAAAATTAATCTTCAAAAGTCTAAATTATTCGGTATTTATTTAATTTTATTATAGTTAATTATAACTATTATAAAATTAATTTAAAGAAAAATCATTAATTACCATATTTTGTTATTTTCAATACTTAAATTTATATCAATTTTAAATTGAAGGTTGACTTAAAAAGTCAAAACGTGAAAATGCAGTCCAGTTGGATTGAACCGGGCATATTAGTTTTTATGTTTACCATATCACGTACCTTATGTGGGTCTTCAAGTCCAAAATCTGGCTATAATTACCAATTAACATTCCTTATCACTTATTACTTATTACTTCCTGTAATTATCAAGCTAACATTTTTCCCATCTTACTAAAACTTAATAAGAGTTTTTATGTTGTGATCAAGGATCACTAAATCAACAATTCAAAACAAAAACAGAAGCAGAATTGAATAAAGAAGAAAATATGGCAAGATTAAAATTAATGGAAGAATGTTGTTAGAGAAAAAGGAACAACTTAGAAGCTTAAGAATATAATACAATGCTTGATTCTCTCTCTCTCCTCCAATTTCCTATTTATACAAGCTATTACTTACAATATGAAAATAACTACCCTAACTAACTTTTCATCCACTAATTCCTAATTTGAATTACAAATTTCCACTCAATTAAAAAGTTTGTTACTTCTGTTAGTAATGCTATTGATACTGAATTCTGTTGTTCCACCTGTCCAAATGCCTCATGTAACTTCTTGACAGTTATTTCTATTATTTCCCAATGCTCCAGCTGACTTACCTTAATCACTTATGGTTTACCTCCTCAGTTTCCTTTTTGTACCATTACCCTCCCCTTAAATTTGTCCTTGTCCTCAAGGACTAAAGCTGAAATTTGAAAACTGCTCGGTCAATTGTTTTGCATCCTCTCAAGATGCATCTTCCTTATTACTGTTAGCCCAGTGAACCAACTATTCTATCTTTGGCCTATTTTGATATTTAATAATTCTCCTATCAAGTATAAATATTGGAACTAATTTAGGCTTACCATCATTTGATATTGGAGGTAATGTAAGAGCTAACTTAGCCTGATTTTCAATTTTTTCTTTAACAAGGACACATGAAACACATTATGAATTTGAACAGATGGAGGAAGTTCTAATTTGTATGTCACTGTTCCATTTTTTTTCAATTACCCTGTATGGCCCATAATACCTAGGTGCCAACTTAAAATTTGATCTCTGAGCCAGACTAAATTGCTTGTATGGTTGTAACTTCAGATAAACTGCATCCCCTACTGCTAAACTTTTTTTTGTTCTTTTTTTATCAACATAATCCTTCATCCTCTCCTGGGTCTGTAACAGTTTATTCCCTAATTCAGCTAACACAACAGTCATTTCCCTGACAAAAATGTCCACAGATAGAATTTTGGTATATTCTACCTGGTACAAGTTAAGTTGTGAAGGAAAAAACCCAAATAATGCCAGAAAATGAGTGCATTGCAAAGCTATATGATAACTAGTGTTATACCATCATTGAGTCAGGCTTAGCCAAGAATACCATCTCCTTGGATTATCACTACACATACACCTTAGGTAACATTCCAAACATTTGTTTAACCTTTTAGTTTGTCCATCAGATTAGGGATGATATGATGAGCTTAAACATAGCTGAACTCCTAACTGTTTGAACAAAGTCTGCCCAAATAAACTCACAAAAACTCTATCCCTATCTGTTACAATCCTTTGTGGTAAACCATGTATCTTATAAATATTATCAATGAATATCCTTGCTACCATGCTTGCTGTATATGGATGGTGAAGTCATATAAAGTAACCAATTTTTGAGAATCTTTCTACTATTACTAGTATGAAAGTTCTTCCTTTAAAACTGGGTAAACCTTCAATAAAGTCCATAAAAATGTCTGTCCACGGCTTATAGGGAATCTCCAAAGGATGTAACAATCTTGGATATGGATTGCTTTTAGTTTTATGTCCTTGACAAACTTCACATTCGTTCACCCATGTTTTAATATCATCAGCCATGTTGTTCAAATAAAAGTATAATCTCAGTTTCTTAATGGTTGCCTGAATTCCAGAATGGCCTCCCATTGAGCTTTCATGAAATGCTAAAAAAATGGTCCTTCTACGAATAGAGTGTGATCCCACATATATTAACCCTTTATATCTCAATACATTTTATTTCAGAGTGAAGTGAGGTACATTATATGGTGCTAAGTTCAACTGTTGTATAATTTTTTGTGCCTGTTCATCTCTAACATATGAGCTCAGAATCTCATCCATCCAACTTGGTACCACTCCAGTTAAAGCCAATGTTTCAACCTTTTGATCTTCAGAATTTCTTCTAGATAGGGCATCAACCACCACATTCTTTGTTCCCTTCCTGTATGTTATCTCATAATCATAACCAAGCATTCTACTCAACCATTTCGGCTGTAGAAATGTAGAAAGCTTATGTTCCATAAAGAATTTAAAACTTTGATGCTCAGTCTTCAAAATAAAATGAACTCCAATCAAGTATGATCTCCACTTAGTTACAGCTTGCAAGACTGCCAAGAGTTCCTTCTCATATACTGATAGTCCCAAGTGTTTTTGTGCCAAGGCTTTAATTAGAAATACTATAGGCCTTCCTCCTTGTATCAATACTGCACCTATTCCTTTTGAACTGGCATCAGTTTCAATAATGAATGGTTGTTTAAAATCTAGTAAGGCTAACACAGAAGTAGAATTCATAGCTTGTTTGAGTGCTTGAAATGAATGAGTAGCATCCATGTTCCACTAAAACTTATCTTTCTATAATAGATTGGTTAATAGTCTAGCTATCACCCTATAATTCTTGATAAATCTCCTGTAATATCCAGTTAGACCTAGAAATCTTCTAAGAGCTTTCACGGATGTTGGTTATGGCCCACTCAAGCATGCAAGAAATCTTGTTTGGATATGCAGAAACACATTCTGCAGATATAAAATGGCCTAAATACTCTATTTGAGTTTGAGCAAAAGAACATTTTGATCTTTTGGCATATAAAGTGTTTAATCTCAGCAAGGATAGAGCAATTGACAAATGTTCTATATGAGAGGATAGGTCTGGACTATAGATTAAAATATCATCAAAGAAAACAAGTATAAACTTCCTTAAATGTTCAGAAAACACCTGGTTATTAAGAGCTTGAAATGTGGTTGGAGCATTGGTAAGGCCAAAATGCATAATCAAGAATTCATAATGACTCAAATAAGTTCTAAAGGTTGTTTTGTATACATTTGGTGAAAATATTTTGATTTAATGATATCCAGCCCTTAAATCCAACTTAAAATAACAGTGATTTTGTTCAGTTCCTTAAATGTTCAGTTCACTGGAGATGCAAAGGGGCTCTAACTTGGTTGTATTGTTCCAACTGCCAATATTTCTTGAATTATTTTCTCAATTTTTGCCTTTTGAATATGTGGATATCTGTAGGGTCTAATAGTGAAAGATTTTGTACCAATTTTTAAAGGAATGCGATGGTCATGATTCCTTTCAGGAGGTAAAATTCTAGGTTCTTGAAAAACATCTTTAAATGACTGAATTACCTGCTGAACTGGTAAAGGAATATGTTCAATGTTCAGTTTAGAACTGTATTGCATACACAAAGGCTATTATAAATAGTTGATCTTTCCTCTAGGCTTTATGCAAATTTATACCAGTAATCATGGAAACTAAGGCTTGCTGCACATCACTTTAAAATGATCTTATTCCTTCCGACCGAGAAACTTAAAGTGAGAGTATTGAAATTGAAAACAAAATCTCCCAAGGTTTTAAACCATTGTACTCCAAGAACTGCATTATAGCCTTTGAAAGGAATAATTCTTATATCTGTACAGAATTTTTGACTCTATGAAACCCATTCAAATTTTATACACCTTTCTGTGCACAACATTTTATTTCCATTTGCAACATACAACTGCAATGGTTTGTCTTCTTCTGTAACACAGTGCAATTTCTCAGCAGTTTTAGCAATCAAATTTTGTGTGCTTCATGTGTCAATGAGTAGTATGACTTCTTTTCCATTGACATTAGCCTTAATTCTTAAAGTAGTTTCAGAAGTACAACCATTTAAAGCATGCAGTGATATGGCCATTTCTGTCTCAGAAACCGGACTTATACCACTATTTTCTACAAAAACTTCAGTCTCATTTACCATTTCTTATTTTAACTCATCATCACCAATGATTATGTATATTTGTTTTAACTTGCATCTGTGCCCCAACCTATATACTTCATCACAGTTAAAGCAAAGATCCTTATCTTTTCTTACTTGCATCTCACTATAAATAAGTCTTCTGACTTGACAAGGGATTAGATTATTTTTTTGAGGTTAAGCTTTAGGTAATCTTTTAGTAGGCTCACTTACACCGTTCTCCATATTACTTGCTAGAAACACTACAAGAAAAAAGCTTATTTTCGATGGATAATTCCGTCATAAATAATCGCGTCAAGATTAATCCATCGGAAATAAGCCTATTCTGTCGGAATATGGGCATTTTTTTGTCCAATGTAACACTTTTTTCGACGGATTTTGTCGAATTTACCTTTTCCGTCAGAAAAAAATTTATTTCCGTTGGAATAAATTTCGTCGAAAATAAGTTTTTTTTGTAGTGAAATTTGTGAAATTATGAGGTTGGTTTATGCTTCTTGTATATAGCTTCAATAATGTTTTCCTGCATTCTAGCTGCTGTAATAGCATCAATTAATTTCTAATGTGACACCCCCAAATTTGGGCCTACACAGCCCAAACTTGAATTGTCAAAAGACTACAACAAAATTATTACAAGGTAGAACAACGTTTAACAATACAGTGTATAATAATACACACCTAAGTCTTCACTATTATTATCACACTATTTTACAACACGTGAAGACTACGATAGTTATCCCTCGGACTCTCACTCCATTACCCGGCTAGATCCAGCTACATTCTCATCTTCTGTTGAAAAACAATGGAACAAAAGAAAGGGTGAGCTCAAATAGCCCAGTAAAGAATATCATGACTAAGATAATGACGAATAAATTATCATTAGCCTTCAACAGTTGAGTTCTTGATAGAATACAATAGACTACAAGGTTTATATCAAAAACTGCAGTTAAATTCTTGAACAACGTTCAGATCAATGATAGCAGCGGAATAAGCAATCTATTAGAAGAATAATGCAGACTATAATGTCCACTCGCTTCTCTTTTTAGGAAAAACATCATCAACTTTTATCATCTGAAATACCATTAGTCAAGATAATACAAATTCACAGTTCTTGGTCATAATCATGTAGATCAACAGTTCATCTTTGCACTACGGGCCAAAGACATTCAATATAACACCAACGGTCATGATTATACCAGATTCAGCCTTTGGTCATAATCATACCAAACAACAGTTCATATTTGCACTACGGGCCAAAGATATTCAATATAACACCAACGATCATGATTATACCAGATTCAGCCTTTGGTCATAATCATACCAAACAACAGTTCATCTTTGCATTACGGGCCAAATAGAACATTCACTACGTACCATAAAAGACACCGAACAGATGTATCGCCTTTAACCTATTATATGGCCTTTAACCTATCATATGTTCAACAATTATATCGCATTTGTGCCCCCGGCCACAGATATTCACAACAATTTGATTTTTGATGATTAGAATGATATAAATGATGAACAGAAGAAACAAGATAAACAATAAGTATCAGAAGTTTACTTTGTGCAGATTCAAATAATGTCCAAATTGTCAACATGATGTGAAGTAAAATTCAAAAATGATATTCAAGATCCAGAGTTCAGAATAACAGTTACAGTTCAATAGAAAGGTTCACATAAATAGAAAGGTTCAGTTGAAATGATGAAGTGCAATTATTATGGAACATATAATATTTTCAGGAATTATAGAAACAATAGTTCCATAATAAGCTTCGATTTAGGTGTATGAAAGAAAATAATATCCCTTACCGTAGCAAGTTTGATTAACAAAAGGTGAAAGAAATTAATATCCCTTACCATAACAAGTTTGAATAATGGAAGATGAAAAAGATGGTATCCCTTATAAGTATAAAGAAAAATAATATCACTTACGAATATGAAAGAAAATGATATTACAAACAAATATGGAATAAAAGTGTCATGTGATAATTCGTGTAAATAGATTATTTCCACAAGAGACAAATAATAAATGAATACAAAGAGTAATTCACCAAACATGCGGTAATCCGCGTAGTCAGGTTATTCTCAGAGTTTGATAAGGAATGAATACGAAAGGTTATTCACCAATAGGTGATAATCCGCGCCGTAAGGTTATTCCCACAATTTAATAAAAATTGAATATGAAGAGTTATTTACCAAACAGGCAGTAATCCGCGCAGTAAGGTTATTTTCATAGATTAATAAGGAATGAATACGAAAGGTTATTCACCAACAGGCGGTAATCCGCGCCGTAAGGTTATTCCCACATTTTAATACATGTAAATAAATAACACATCTTATAAATAAGAGAGAAACGATATTATTTTCGAGAATCAAAGAATGATAATCTCTTCCTGTAGTAAGTTTAAATAATAGAATATGAAAGATGATGATATTCCTAATTGTAAGAAAATAATACAATTTATGATGATGAAAAGAATGATACTCCTTACCGTGGTAAGTTTAAATAATAAAATATGAAAGAAAAGGTGATATTCCATACCTTAACACGTGACTAGATATTGATTTAAATGAGGTTGATTAACTTGAACAGTACTCTTACACTTGTAGATCTTCACAAATACCCAAGATGACTTAAGCACACTTAGAGAGAACTTACACAAGAAGTATTTAGAGAGTGAAAGAAAGAACAAGTAATGAAGTTTATGAAAAATTCTTAAGTTAAGGCCTCTATTTATAGTCAAAAATCTTATCATAACCAAGATTTTTTAATTTAATCAAAACCGTTCATTTCAAGATAATATTTAATCCATACCATTCATTTCATCTTTTAAGATTTCTTTAATCTAAATCATTCATTTAAAGATCATCTTTTAATCTACACCATCTATTTCAAATTCTATATTATCTTTAATCTATACCATTCATTTCATCTTTTAAGATTTCCTTAATCTAAATTATTCATTTAAAGATCATCTTTTAATCTACATCATCCATTTCAAATTCTATATTATCTTTAATCTATACCATTCATTTTATATCACCTAACTTTATATTATAAACAAATAATTTTATCAATTCAATTATTCAACAATAATTCACACTTATTCATTATTATGACTAATTGTTATAAATACAGTGTAGTTGGCTCTCTGAGTTAGATATCAAGTCAATTAATTAATGAAATACAACTGTTTAAATAACATCATAATAGAGATAACAATAATGCATAAAGTATGTAAAAGAAAGAATACGTTACTGTGTCATGACAATTATTGATTCAATAATGTGAATTACTGTGCATATACTACTGTGACAATTATCAGTTTAATAATATGAATTATTGTGCATGTGACAATAAAGTCAAATATTGTACGATAACCACTTTATCAGTTTAATAATACGAAACACTGTGCAATGTCGTGTGCTACTGTGCAATACCGTGTGCTACTATGTAATACCGTATGTTACTTGTAATACCGTATATTACTATTCTTTTACCACCGGATATTTTAACAATTAAAAGTGATAGTACCATTGACCATTTAAAAATTGTTTATGTCATTTTCTATATCCAACAATTTTTCGTTGTGGGGTCCACTAATGATTGGTTCGTACGGCGCCGTTGTACGAATATTTCCCGACCAAACGAATATTGTCCAACATAATATAATTTACACATAACATCCTTAACTTCTAACTTTATCAATTTAACCACTTACTGTTTCATGAAAATATATATAAAGAAAAAATTAAATTTTATATTTCATAAAATTCGGGGTCTTACATCTAAGGCTTGAGGAGTCCAACAAATCCTTCTATTTCTTCCTTCAATCTTCCCATAAAACACTTCACAAAATAGGATTCAGCAAACCCTGAGTTCTCAGCTTCTATAATAGATCAAAAGAACTAAAATCTTTTGTGATAATGAAATATTGTAATGGTTTGTTGTAACCTATTGAATTCAGCTAGTGCACTACCCTGTGACACTCCCCCAAATCTTATCTCTACCTCATTCACAAATTGCGTCCAAGATACATTTGGATTAGACCTAAAATAAGCAAAAAACCAAGTACCAGCTTCTCCTTCAAGGTGAAGAGCTACCCTTCAAAGCTTCAATGAATCATTCATGGGATAAAACTAAAAGAAGTACTTACATACACTTCATTACCTGAATTTTAATATCTAATTCATTAAAAATAGGGAATTCAAACCTAAGATTTCTTGGACTCATACTTCCCAGAATAGGATTGTGAATTTGGGCATTTTCATTAGTTCTTGCATTATTAGGTGTTAATTCCATAAAAGGTCCATTAGGTTTGCTATTATCAATTCCTTTACCTTTGATACTGCACTGGAATTCAGCCATCATAAGTAAGCTCTATAGTGATTTGCATGTTACTGAATTTCTCACCAATTACCTCCACTGATTATTGCAACTGATAATGACTTTTCATTAGTTCTTGCACCTTAGTTTCTGTATTTCGCAGCCCTTCTTCTATTGTCTCCTTCGATCTGGTTCCTGTAACCTTGAATGGAAATTGTGCCGAGGATAGCAAGCTTTGATACCAAATGTTATGATCAATGATCACTAAATCAGCAATTCAAAACAAAAACAGAAACAGAATTGAATAAAGAATAAAATATGGCAAGATTATAATTAATGGAAGAATGTTGTTACAGAAAAATGAACTTAGAAGCTTAATAATACAATACAATGCCTAATTCTCTCTCTCCTTTAATTTCCTATTTATACAAGCTATTGCTTATAATATGAAAATAATTAACTACCCCGACTAACTTTCCCTCCAATAATTCCTAATCTGAATTACAAATTCCCGCTTAATTATAAAGTTTGTTACTTTTGTTAGTAATGTTACTGCTGTTACTTAATTGCTACTGAGACTGAATTCTGTTGTTCCACCTGTCTGCTTCCTCCACCTATGCAAATACTTCATTTTACTTTTTGACAGTTATTTATGTTATTTCCCAATGCTCTAGGCCACTTGCATTAATCACTTATGGTTTACCTTATCAGTTTCCTTCGTATAACATTTTATCTACTAAACTTAGATAATGAGAAGGATTATCTTATGGGGATTTTATGGAAAATTTGGCTGTTGTAATGTTCTAACAGCAGAGCTGTGGGCCATCAGAGGGGCTCTCAATTGCTTGGAACATAAGAATTTAGAACTTGGAAGTGGAGACAGATTTTGAAATTACTACGAAGATGATCAATGAAGCTAATCTGGAAACGGTCATAAGACAACTTAAATTGTTGTAGACGCTCAAAAATTTGCATTTGTTATTCTAATTGTGTGATAGAATGGCCATATTGTCAAACCAGGAAACCTTAGGGATATCAAGAGAATATTTGCAAAATTTAGGATGATTACTTGGAGAGCACACACGAACCTTGGGGTGTCAAGATACAAAAGGGAAGGATAAGGAAAAGGTTACCGCGGAGATGAAAATGATTTTACCCATTTGTCTCCCTCATAATAGATCCAAAAGTAAGTGAATTTGGTATCATTGTGATGGTCTCGAAAAGAGTTTTCCAGATTAAAATAACACGTTTTTTAATTCTTTCTAGTTTGAAAGATGTGACCATTTCAATGCACACAAAAAATAGGAGCAAACGGGCCTTACACGGGGCTCCTACATGTAGGCATGTTGGCCTTTTGAGGTCATTTGCAATAGATTTTGATGAGAGAAAGGAAGAAAAAAGAAGAACAAGATAGAGAAAATATAAAGAAAAAGCAAAAAAATAATAATGATAAATTAGTCTTAGATTCATAGTTTCTTGCTAGAAGTTGTTCTAAAACTTTCAAGAGACTTTGAGGAAGAGAGTTAATCAATAAAAATTGAAGGTTCATCTAACTCAAGGTCTACATCATTATCTTCTCATCTTCCTTTTATTTTATTGTATCTTATTTGTGTTTGGGTTTGATTACTTGATTTTTTCTTCTTCTTATTTTTGAGGCTCTATAAGCATTCTAGTGTGTTACTAGTGGTGTTTAGACCCTATTTTAGATTATGGATTGTTTGAGAGAATTTAACATAAATATAATTTTTTCCTCACTTCTTAGTGAATTCTTTTCGGTATTATTTGATTTATAGTAAGCTTATTATTACTATGGAATAGTTAATTTTATTTTGAGCAAATCTATGGTGTTTAGGGTTTATAAACTTTAATCTCTGGATCCGAAATTTCTTTTTAGATTTTACTTGGTATAGTTAGATTTTCATGATGTAATTAGTATTTTGGTGATATAATTAGATTCTTATGATGTAATTAGTTTTATATTTATGTTTTATTGGTATTTTATTAGGTTTTTGGATTTAGAGTTTATAGATTTCCTTTTTTAAACTCTAAATTCTATTTATAGATCTTAATATTTTGTTGAACTTAAATAGGAATTATGTGAGTTTAGGAATAAATTTAAGGCCCTTAAGCTTAATGTTTAATAGGAATTGAAGAATACTCCCATGATGGACTTAAAAAATAGTTGTAATTTTTGGATTTGGTGATTTGTAGTTGTGTTTGTGCCTTAAAACAATTTAGATGACTTTCATATCTAAAAATTAGATTTAAGACTCATTTATAATGGATTTTTATTATTTTTGGGTGTTTGAAGTTACTTTGATGGTTTTCATGCTTATGGGTAACTTCAACCTTACTTTTTATGCTTGATTTTATTTTGTGACATAAAAATGGGTTTCAAACAAAAAAATGAAAGATCCTTTAAAATTGAATCAAATTAGATTATTAGAATAAATTTTAGGGTAAAATTAAAAGTAGTTGGAGCTTCATTTCATATTTGGCAAAAGAATTACAAAAATTATTATTTTTTATTAAAACCTTAATTTTTTTATCTCTATTTTATTATATAATTAAATATTTTTCAAACTAAAATGAATATTTTTATAAAACTCATTTTTTGCAGAATATTAATTTCTCATAAATTTATACTTATATGACTATTTTGAGAAAACAAATCTTAAAGAACGAGTTTCAAACCCTAAAAGATATATTTTCAACAAAAACAACTTTTTAAAAGACATTCACATGAGTTCAAATTTTCATAAGATTTTCAATGTGAAATCCTTTCTTTGAATAAATAGAGGGTCAAACACTACTAGAAAAATAAGAATACGTGACGAAATTTTGTGACAATTTTTAAAAATAATCACAAAATATAATAATTTGTGATGAACTTTTTGAGCAATCACAAAATAATAGTATATATGATGGCTCTTAGTGATGGCTAATTTTGCCATCAATATATTATAATCGTGATGGTCATGTTAATCACCAAAATTTTCACGCAAAATAAAATTTCTTTTTGTGACGCATTAAGCCATCACTTATTGATATACCCTTTTCGTGATTGCATTTAAGCCATTACTAATATTTTAATGAAAGAAATAATCAAAACAATATTTTATGACAGCCATGACAATCATTAAAAAAGATAAATTTTTGTGACGAAATTTATTTGCAATTACAAAAAGAAGGTATTTTGTGATGGAATTTCCAAGCAGTCACAAAACAATAAAATACATGATGGCTCTCAGTGATGACTAATTTTTTCATCATTATAGAGTATTTGTAACTGCCATTGCAATCACCAAACTTATGTGAAACTAATTTTGTGTAGTAAGCCAACTCACATATGTTTCATTTTATATATTTTTTTAAAATTATAACCATGATCTGGGCTTTGGTGTAGTGGTAATACTCGTTATTTAGTTTGCAAATGGGGTAAGGTTTCGAATCCTACAAGTATCATTTGATACACTTAATATATATAGTGAAATAAATTGTCCGTAAAAGGAGATTCACGTTCTTACTTTTGATTCCTAAAGTCATGTGTTTTTTTGTGATGGCTTTGACAATCACAATAGATCAATAGATTACTTGTTAATGTGATTGTATTAATCATCACAAAAACACTAAGTGTTTGTGTGATTGTCAAAACCGTCATAAAAGGCTTTCATGATTAGGGTATACAAGACGGCCTCCGTAACGACTAAAATCATCACAAAAGCTTTTTGTGATGATTTTTTGAATTTATGTGATGGATTTGAGCCATCACAAAAGGCCATTTTTTTTGTAGTGAAAGTTTTTTCAAGATAACACACTTAGATAATACAAGAAACAACATATTAATTTTTTGGCATACATGACACAACCCACCTAGGCACACGACACTAAGCACGCACTTTTATATTTCTTTTAAAGCAACTTATTTAAATTTTAGAAAAAATATCGAAAAAGTGGTAATCGTGTTTTATAGAAGTTAGGGGTGCCAAACACGTTCTCATCGCTTAAGTAAGCTCTCAAACTCTTTGAATCTCAGTTGTAGGCCAATTTTATGGAGTCACATATGGGTTACCTTATTTATTAAAATTAAAAATTCGAATGAGTAGGTACATTCATTTAAATCTTTACTAACCGACGACTCTATCTAATTGATGCACCAAATAATAAAAATTTTAAAACCCATCGATATAAGTCAGCTTTTTCCTAAAAACACCCTCGCCACACGACATTCTATAAAGAGCGAAAAAATTCAGCATTGACAACTGTTATTCTTTTTAAATTTCACTCATCTTTTTTCTATCCTCTCTAGACAAAAATCTTAATCTCCGTCTTAGATCTGGGAAGAGCTCTCATTATTTTGGAGAGACCTTCCCTTAGATCTCTCTTCTTGTACTCTAACAATTTTTTCTTACTTGTGGAGATTATTTTTTCCTTTTGTGAGACATATTTTCTCTATGATATAACTGATTTCATTCATTTTATGAGAGGATTTCATTGTCATCCCTTGGGAGAGTTTGCTTTCTCCAGTTGGGAGGTTTTTTTTATTCTTTTGTGAGAATTTTTTCAATGCGTGAATGGTTGAAAATGATTGTTTAGATTTGGGTGTAGTGTTATTATGACGGTCGGTTCTTCCGTTGCTCGTATTGAAAAACTACTCAGATCTGTATATTTTGTTATTACTTTTAGAATATGATTGTTTTTCATGAGTATATCTGGTGTCCGCAAAATATTACTACGACGATTGACTTTGTTTCCTGATTATTAGTTATTACCATTTTAATTTTATGTATTATAGTCTTTTTTTTTCATTTATAACAATTTATGTTTCAATATATTACAATCGACTTGACTGTTATAACAAAAAAAAATAAAAAACTAATCTGGAAACTCAACCTGATTGCTCTCTCATTGAGGACTGCAGGAAATTATTAAGAAAGCCCTGGAATACAACGCTAATGCGCAAAAAAAAGGGGGAAGGAAACAAATGCGCGGACAAACTTGCTACCTTGGGACATTATGCTAATTATCAAATAAATTCTAGTATTGATCCTCCTACTGAACTCCTAGTGTTGCTAGATGCTGATTGGACTAATTTGAATATTAATGTTAGTTAGACCATCTACTCTCCTTTGGCAAAAAAAAAAAAACCTCGTCTTATTGTCCTGCATATATACCATGGGCTTAATAATTAAGTCTGCTTGGCATACCCATTTTATATTACAATAAAAAGAAATGGAACTTTTTTTGTGAACCCTTTTAATTTCTTTTTTCTTTCTTTCTTATTAATGGGATTTTTCTTTGTGAAAGGGATAGAGTATTAATCAATAAATAAATAAAAGAAACGTCTAATAATTATAATTTCAAATTACAAGAAATTAAGCTTTCACTTTAAGATCATGTGAAACACGAGTTGGTAATGCTAGAACAAAAGAGAGAATGCTAGCAAAGTAATCATGTACAATAATTGGTGAACAATGTACCACTTGTGTTAGTTATATTATGTGCATTAGAAATAATTTTTTGAGATTATTGGAGATATTTTTATGACAAATCAATCTAGATTCTTTTTAAGATCAAAAATTAAAACTCTTAACATTATCCATATACATAAGTTTACGTTACTAGGGACCCCAACGCAGACATACCCATGACACATGGATGACATATACATATATAAATTTCACCATAAAGCCGTTCTTAATTAACAATACCTTATAATACATTTCCCTTTCGGCTGTCATCTTCTAATGTAGAAGAAGACTTTCCGAATAAGCTAATTTTGATAATCTTAGTGTATCGATTACTTAAGCATTTGTTTTACTCTTCTTTTCCATCATTATTTGTTCTCTCCCTTCTCCAACACTTAAACCAACAAACACCAGCACCATACCTACTAAGCTGCAATCTCTTTTAGCTCATCTTGTCCTTACACTAAAAGAAAACTAAAGCCCTTTTGGAAATCATTATTTAAGACATTCACTAGGTTGTTGAAAATAAACTTTTTCTCTATACCTTAAGTTTCCAAGTGCATGCTAGCTCTTAATACTTCTGAAACATGTTGATCTTTTAAGTTCTAAGGAGAAGATCAACACATATATATTTACTTTAGTTTAATTTCAACATCTTCTTATATATATTATTATTATTATTATATATATATATATATATATATATATATATATACGAGGAGGAAGATAAATAAAGGCTGCCAAAAAAATGAGTACCGCGAGATTTATCAAGTGTGTGACAATAGGAGATGGGGCAGTAGGAAAGACTTGTATGCTCATTTCTTACACCAGCAATACCTTTCCAACCGTATGTTATTCTTTTTAATTATTTTCCTTTTTTTCCATGAATTAATTTCCTATTATGGTGATCATGAATATTTCTTTAGTAGGAATTAGAATGTTTCAAATCTAGAAATGCCAAGGTCAGTGATATTTTTTATTCTTAGCTACTATATTAATATTTTATTTTTTGTTTTACGTAAGGATTATGTTCCGACTGTATTTGACAACTTCAGTGCTAATGTGGTGGTGGATGATAGTACTACAGTGAACCTTGGCCTGTGGGATACTGCAGGTAAGTATTTCTATTTGCACTATGTTTTCCAGCTTGGAATTGAAACTGAAAATACATTTACAATTTCATAAATTTGAAATCTAGTTAAAAATTTGTCGCTAAATTTCAATTCCAAAACTCGGAATTGAGTTGCCAAACATATTTCTTTTCCTCGACTTGGCTAGTTTTAGAATTTCTCATTTCCTCTCCGAATATAAGCAAATGTAACAGTGAAATGAAATGAATAAGCATGTAGTAAACTGGGTAGACATTTTGGTACATGTATGGAGTTCAGGACAAGAAGATTACAACAGGCTAAGGCCTCTGAGTTATAGAGGAGCTGATATTTTTCTCTTGGCCTTCTCTCTCATCAGTAAGGCCAGCTATGAGAACATCTACAAGAAGGTTGCAGCCATTCCTCTCTTTATAATTAATAGATCCCTTTTTAATTTACACCCTTTATTTTTTTCTTTTCAGCTATAAAGTGTAATTATCAAGTTGCTAAAATTTGATAATAGTGTTGGTTTATTAATGATGTATATATAGTGGATGCCTGAGCTGAGACACTATGCACCAAATGTACCAATTGTGCTGGTGGGAACCAAACTTGGTAAGATCAGTCTGTCTAAGAATCAATATTAGATCTTCTGACTAAAGTACTTAATTAGTTGTTTTTTAATTTTCATTATAAAAAAAGAGTATTTTTTTTTTTGTTTCTTTTGGGCTTTGGCCCCGTATTTTACTAAAAAAAATCTCATACGGAATATTTTTTTTACATGGTCAAAATTTATATATATATATATATATATATAACATGCATGACTAATTTCTCCAACTAATTTAACAAAATGCAGATTTAAGAGACGACATACAGTACATTAGTGATCACCCTGGTGCAACACCAATAACGACGACTCAGGTGACATATAATATAACCTTCAACATTTGATTTTGGAAAAAGAAATTTTGAGTTATAGAGGGCATAAATTAATCAACAAAATTCTAGCTAAAAATTCTATGTATTCCAATTCCAATAGAGTAGTCAATAACAAATTAAGTTATTTTGTCCAGGGGGAGGAACTTAGAAAGATGATTGGTGCAGTTGCTTATATAGAATGCAGTTCGAAAACTCAGCAGGTAATGCTACTTTAATTAACTATACAAAATTCTCTTTTTGCATTTTCTGAAATGCACTTGGATTGATGTCCCTTAATGGAATCATTTTAGCTTTCAAATATATATACTCCATCGATCGATCTGTTCCACGAAAAGAGTATTTAATTTTTATCCTAATTAATTTGCAAAATTTTAAAATTCAAACTAATTATGCGAGAATTTGTTTCAAATTCTGAATAATAATGTTATGCTTAGTAATATTTTTTTAAGTAGTTTATAATATTAACTATGCTAACCAAAATTCAATAAAAGCGCATCAGTTTTGAATTTTAGAATTTCAAATTTTGACTAAAAAAAGAAAAAAAAATCTGGTACTTTTTTTTGTGAAAGGAAAGGAGTATTTAACTTATTATGATCGAAGCTAATGTCAAATTAACATGCATGATACAATTTTTTAGCCTTAATTATCAATTGAGGTGATAAATCTCATACAAACACTTTAATTTCAATTATTAATTAGATTTAAAATCAAGTGATCATGTTCGTGTTGGAACTAATATGATCTTCTTTTTTTCCCTCAGCATGTGAAGTCTGTGTTTGATACAGCAATAAAGGTAGCTTTGAGGCCACCCACAATACTGAAGAAGCCAAAAAAGCAAAAGCCATGCACGTTTCTATAAATAAATCCAATGTTGATGAATTACAAATAAATTCCTCCCAAGCGCCCTGTCAAACGCATGCTCATATATTTTTTTGGAAATTGGTTAAATATTTTCCAAATTTTGCAATGTGATACATGATGTTTTAATTTTTGCCATGTATTCTACACCATATGTCAACTTTTTGCAATTTTGTCGTCTTTGCCCCTTAAATTCGGGTAACTAAACATACTTTGAAGGATATTTTACTTCTTATAAAACAGTCACTAGCCTTCCTCCCCATGCAAATGTGTTGCTAGCTAGCTTGTAAACTAAATTCCAATAACAAGAGCTAATATATATATATATATATATATATATATAAATTCAGCGTTGTACTCGCCGAAGTTAAAAAGTACTCCTATTTGACCAATTCTGTTTCCATTCATCTCAACACATTTATTTCTTAGCGAATTATATAAATTTTTGGGATTTTGATTCCAATTAAACTCATTTCTTGATTAGCGAGAAGCAATGCATGGAATAGTCCACTTCTCCCTAACGAAGATAATCTTGTTTTCAAATTATAATTTAAAGGCTTTAATTCGCTTTTGATTAATTTTATTTTATTGGTATCATCAACTCAATTGGGTTAGTATGAAGTTGGTAAGTTAGTTCATAGATTAATATAGTGCTGACACGTGTTACGGAACCAACGCGTGTCAACACTGTATTGGTCCAGGAGTGGACTTACCATGAAGTCCACTCCACCATAACCAAATCCCTCAAATAGACAATGAGAACTTGCGCGCGTATCCATCGGGCATTTCCCCAATAACGAAAAGCTGTGCCATAATTTTGGTCCACGACCCAAATCTTTACTATTAATTAATTTGACTAAAATAATTTGTCCAACTTCATTCAAAAACAATTACATAGTGAGCCTTGTGGACTTGAAAATATATGAGAATATGTATATACATATATATATATATATATGTGAGAAAGCGCTCACCCCTACAAAAATATTATATATGATGGTTACAAAGGTAAAATATAAACAGGAAAGTGGTAATTAAACATGCATATAGTTCACTAAACTATTCAACCCTCTTTATATAATTAAATCGGAGGAGACGTACGGATGTTCAAAATTCAAAGCTATACTAAGAATATATGTTAAGTACGGATTATAATATTTAATCACCAAAATTTCTTCTAATAAGCTTTCATTCACAACTCATAATCTTCACTTGGGATGGAATGTGAATAATTGACATTCCTTTCATTCAGTTTGCTTAATTAACTTTATTTTTAGTATCCCAAAACTAAAGTGTATCGAGCTCAAATTTAGTTAATTTGATAGCTATATAAGGTCAATGACTCGAAGGGAAAATTAGGTAGTTTCTCCAGCTCCTACTCAATTTCCCAGGAGGATGTGTCCGTGATTCGGGTTACCATAATACCGACAGATTTAATTTATACTTAATTATACTTCTCCCTCTGTCCCTTATTATTTATCTTTTTAGAAATGGACACACATATTAAGAAAAATAATTAATATTATATTTTTTAGTTAAAAATAATTTTAAATATCAATATTGTTCTTACATTAATATTGGAATAAAAGTGTTATTTATTGGATAGAAAGTAGTGAGAGAACCAAAGTTATACGGAGTATTTAACACTTCGAGTAATATTAAAAACTAAGCAATTAATGCTTATTTAAAATTCTCAAAAGACAAATATTAAGAGAAAAAATCACTTCTCTAAAATGACATTTAAAAAGTGACGGAGGGATTACTATTGAGAAACATTACTACTCCGTAGATTGTGTTATGGAGTACTCCGGAGTACATAATACTATTGCTCTTAAAAGTTTAAATTGCTAGAAATTTTGTGTATACAACAATAAATTCATATTTTATCTGAGTTTGTCAACCAACTAAATTACATTCACTGTGCTTTGAAAAGTTTAAACGGTTGACAACTCACGTACACATGCATATTAATTTGATCATCCATCAAGAACATGGCAGACCCCTTAACCAGTACGTGCATTTAGAATATGAAATCCATCCACAAATTTAGTTTCAATATACTACTACTATATAATACTAGTATTCTTTTGAATAAAGTTCAAAATTTTAGGAGACATGTCTAGAAAAGGGTTGACATAGTCATTGAATTCGCCTTTGATCGATCGGGATACCATCCAATTAGTTATGATAGTTTATAAGTAGAACTTGAAGAAACCAATTGATACGTTATGAAGGTGAAGAAGAAAACCACCAAAATCTGCCATTTGTAATCTCTAACAAGAATCAAATTCAATTCTCTCTTAATTTTCTGTGCCAAAAGGGTATCTACACTTTGTTCAATGGTCTTGCAACAAATTTAAAAAAGTAGTAGTTCTATAAATTTAGACAGTAGAGAAAATATTTGGTTTGCATATCTGTGGACCAAAATTATAGCATTTAAGCATAGCATGCTGTATATTTACTGCATGCACGTTCGCATTTACTAAATGCTGTTGGCGCACTTCTCGCAAGACACACATACCCAAATATTTCTCATAGGCATTACAAAATTAACAACATTCATTGTGATCATGTGCAAGCTAGTTCATTAGTAGAGTACATATATACATACATATATATATATATATATACACACACACACTGTAGAAGAGACGGAGAAACTATTTCATGAGTTTCACTTCATTTTTTGTTCAAAGTTCTCAAGTACCATCAACATATAAATCTAATGAAAGATTTGGGTGTGTCGTGGAATATTTGTCATTGTTCAACCAATAATTAACATAGAAGTAGTGTCTTTAGACTCTACCGCGACTATTTAATTAGGTTGATCAGCTAGAATTATACCTGTGATTACATGTGCATGCCTATATATATTCGTTATATGCTTATAGAGAGAGAGAGAGAGAGAGAGAGAATGTCCTTAGCAAATTGTTATGAACATTATTTCAACATACTGATCTTACACCGTCTATATAAAGACTTAAAGGTGAAAAAAAAAATTGCTCAGCAAAGTAGTAGCTGGTCAAATTAGGCCAAATTAAAATGCCATTGTTGCTTTTCTATTCTACCTTCTACTCCTGCTAGAGACATGAGAAAACGACGACATTTTGGTCTAATTTGTCCAATTGTTACCTCTACTAGCAGCTGGGCAAAAAAATAAAATTCACCGTTAGATTTTCATATAGAAGGTTTAAGATCAGTTTGCAAGAATAGTGTATGTTATCAACCATTGGATATGAATCACTAATATATATATATATATAATTTGTTTACTATTGAAAAAGATAGTTGCAAGTTTATTACGATAAATGTGTGAAGGTATCCAAAACTTGCATTAAAAAATAATGGGAGCATAATATGCACATTCGAGCTTGTTACAGTATGCATATATTGTCACACGTCGAATCCTTTGAAACTTTGAACTATTTGGTTAGATTTCATAAATCTAACCAATAGTTTATGCCCTTGGATCAAAATTAGCTAGGTTCAAAACATATGCTAGGTCAACTGGTCGTAGGGTCTATGCTCTCATTTAATTACTAATTTAATTCCATATATTTATCAACTTATACATTTCAAGCTTTGGAATTATATTTGAAAACTGATTTGTAATTCATAGAATTAAAGAAAAATTAGTTAAAATTTGGCGCTTAATTTCAACCAAGACTTAGAATTGAATTATCAAACATAATTTAAAAGTCGTTCAAAAAAAATCCAGACATTGATCATAAGAGTTTGAGTGATTGAACATAAAAGAAATTCGAGGGTAAAAGTACAAAATGATAGTACAGAAAGAAGAAAAAAAAACATGCATGGTAACTAGTTCTCACTGCAGAGGTAATTAAGTTGAATTAAAGCTAAGTTGGCGTTTTTGTTGCAGACAGATTGGTAGAAACAGAAAAGGGGAAGGTAATGAAATGAGGAAAAAGTAGTAGGGGAATGGAATGGTCAATTAATATGAGATATGTACGGTTGCAATATTGCATGGGTCAGACTCAGAAGACGTATCCATTTCATGTGCCATAATGAACAAAGAGAATACTTGGAGTGACTTAAAAGCCAAATCCGTAGAGTCGAGTACTAATGGATATAATGGCTATTGTCTACTACTATACTAATTATACTCTGTATCAATTATTCATCATGGGTCTCCTCGATCAGTTCTGAAAAACTTCTGATGAGATAGTGATTTTTGCACTTTTTGCATTGTGAAATCACACCTATCTTTCTGTCTGCTTGAATCTTGTTGCACTACTTTTTGTATAAATAAAAAAGAAATTGATTTTTTCACAACAAAAAAAAAAGAAGAAGAAATAATTTCATTGGACTCCTTTCACATAAATATATATTAAATACTTGTGATCCACATTTATCTGAGTAAAAATTTATAGAAATATCAAAATCAAAAATTGTGGAAATAAGAATTGCCTAAATAAATAAATAACTTGATGGACTTTCAACAATCAAAATGAAATAATATCTCACCCCAAATAAAAATTAATTGATTTTACAAAATTCCTTCCCAAATTGAGAAACCCAGTTAAAAGACCGTGTGTATCTGAAAAGTTTGTCACTTTTTAGCTTATCACTCCACTTCTTCTTTTAGTAAAAGTATTAAAATTAAATAAAATTTTGTTTATTTACTTTTTTTAAAGAGAACTTTGGAACATTCCCTTTTTGGTCTAGATAAAGAATTCTTATTTTAACAGGAAAAGAGCATAAATCATGTGTAAATAAGTCTATAAATTAAGATTGTAATTAGTATATGATAGCCTAACGATAAAATCTCTTTTTTTTAATGTGTGTCATCATATACTCGAATCTATTCCCTATCAAAATCATAACGCACCAGCTATATGACAAAAATACATTTTCACGTGTTTCCCTAGTTATCCTCCTCAAACCAAGAGACAGAGAGAGAGAGAGTCCAATAACAATCCAAACAAAACTAAATAGATGAAAATTTTGTATAGAATTAATTGCAGCAAAAACCACTAGCTACTTCCCTTGAAGATAAAACAACAAACCTATTCTTTTAATTTTGTTTTGGACAAGTTTACATATATAATATTTAAATATAAAATTATATACTACATTCATTTTAATTATTAAAAAATAAGACATGACACGAATTTTAATTTTATACTCAATTTTTTAATGATTTAAATAAATATAATATTTAAATGTTATGTTTAGATATTGTACACTTATATTTATTCTTTTATTTTTATCATGAAAAATCAATTTAATTAATTACCCTCGAGTCAATCCAAAAAGGCACCTTAATTACTTTGCCCAAATAATCCCGAAGTAGCAATAACTCCCCCACCACCGTTTTCCAATCAAACCCTACTTCTTTCTTTATTTTCTTGACTTTCTCCTCTATTTATTCTTGCAAACAACTTTTTCCCATTAGAATACTAATAATATACCCCCTCCCCCCCCTCCCTTTCCCTTCAATCTTCAACAATTCATTAAAAGAGAATACTCCCCATTAAAATCGTCTTCGTTTTTCTTATTAAAATAAAACAAAGAGAAACTCATCAGAAACAATTCAACACCACCCTCCTTCAAACCTCCTCTCTTCACTATAAACCCTTTCTCTCTAGAAGTAGTACCACCAGTACTCTTTAGAATAGATAGGTTTCACTGTCAAAGATTCTAATAAGAGACCCAGCATGTACACTTTTCATGTTCTTTATGCTTCTCTTCCGGGGGAATTGGCTTAGTACTTTGAGTACTCTACAAGTATTCTCCCTTTTAATTTAATGCTCCAAAATTCATATGCACCAAAGGGTATGGGACTGATCACTTTATATTTAATTTCCTTTCTATTCTTGTTTATCAATTCAAAGGAGATTCCTGTTGTTGGTTTTGTTATTTTATTTCTAAATCTCATTTATTTTTTATGTATTTTATTTTTATTGTGGGAGTAGTACTATTTTATTTGGAGAGGTCAGATGGGAATTAAAGGACTGTTTATTAATTGAAAGCGAACTGATTCTAACAAAGAGGTAGGGGAAGAGTACTCTAGCTCTATAAGAGGAGAGCCGTTATGTTACGTTTGCCTTAGTCCCAAAAAGAAGACCAACAAATTAAGGAGATTATAGCATGGCTTCATCAAATAGACACTGGCCTAGTATGTTCAAGTCCAAGCCTTGTAACCCTCACCACCATCAATGGCAGCATGATCATAATATCATTCCTTCTCTCATCTCAAATCCTACTTGTCACAGATCCCCATTTTCATCATCAGGTAAATAATTTTTTCAATTCTTTCAATAAATTGTTTTAAAGGAATGATATTTGCGCTCAAGATTTTTCCATTTGTGCTCTACCGCAAAGTTAAAATGATGAAAATTTTGTTCAACAGTGGGGCGTTGGTAAACGAAGAAATTCAAGCACAAATATCACTACCCTTCTTTTGTCCAAATTATAAGTAAACAACTTTGTTGCACTCCAAATTAATTGTGCATTGCACTATGGTGCACACAATTTTAATTAAGCAAACTTTGTTCTAGTGGAGCGCAAATGAAGAAAATTCAAGCACAAATATCATCTCGCTTGCTTATATATACGCACAAAATTAGTTACACCAATGGTTATTATTTTGATATGACAATATTAGTGCCTGGTTGTGAAGAGAGAAGCCCTGAGCCAAAGCCAAGATGGAATCCGAAACCGGAGCAAATTAGCATACTTGAAGCAATCTTCAACTCAGGAATGGTGAATCCACCAAGGGATGAAATAAGAAGGATCAGAGCTCAATTACAAGAGTATGGCCAAGTTGGTGATGCAAATGTTTTTTACTGGTTCCAGAACAGAAAATCAAGAAGCAAACACAAACAACGCCACCTCCAAAACACCCCAACAACTAAATCACAACCTCATAATCTTTCTCCTCCCACCACCACGCCAGCCGCCACCGCTCCTCCTCCGCCTTCGTCATCATCCTCATCCGATAAATCTTCACAAAAATCATCAGCCGATAAGACCAGCTTCCCCGTAAATATTATGGATGGGCTAAATTCTCCCACTGCTTCTGTGAACCAACCCTACTTTAACACCTCTCCGGGAGAATTGTTGCCGGAACCCTTCTTTTTCCCGGTGCAACAACACCCTGTGACTGGAGTAACAACTACTAATAATGATGTTGATTTTACACAAGGATTTTTCTTTCCAGAACTATTATCATCAAATAATGTGGTTCATCATGGTTATCATAACCAGACAGTTGGGAATTGCTCTAGTGTTTTACTTACCGACTTGATGATGAATCTTGGACCTATGAATTATAAAAAAAATGAAGATCGCGAGAAAATTAAACAGCAACAGCTAGGTAACGCTGGAACTTGTGCTCCTATTTCTGCAGCTCACACCATTCTTCCTCCTACTTCTACTATCAATCACATTCAAGGTACTTATCTCTTACATCCTGTGTCTTCTTTCATTATTTCCACTTTTTACTTTCACTGATATTTTCCCGAATTAAAATTTAATACACTATCCTGTATATACTAGCAGTATTAGAATTATGACTTAGTTTAGTGTCATATCATGATCATAACACCACTCCTGTATAAAATATTAATATTAAGTCAAAAAAATCAAACGAAACTCAGCTGAAGACGGACAAATTAAGTTTACAACATGGGTTACATGAGTCACTTCAGTTCTACTGAAAGATTTCATATTTGTTTGCTTGTGTACACACTATAGTTTTCACTATATATCTTGGTGTGTGTGTGATTTGTTTGCTTGTGTATACATTAATTTTCACCATATATCTTGAGGGGTGTGTGAACTGTGTGTAGGGAATAAATGTTTGTCTCTGTATATATCAATATGAACAGCATGCATATTATACACATACACTAGTTCATTCACCAGCATTTCATGGACTTGATTGATGTATATATACTTGTGTCTGTATGATAGACCAACTTTAATTTGGTACGTTACAATTTGCATATATATATTTCATATTGAGGAATAGACTTTTGGTCCGCCGATTTGACTCCTGTATCTAGTTAGGACGTTTGCATGGCTTGGCTAGTACTACTTCGACAGGTCATTGACTACTCCTTTGGTTGTATGTATGTAAATTGTAATTCAAAAAGCTGAAAGTTTAAAAAAGGATTTGATAATTCAGTACAAGTTATAATGCACATATGGTGGGGTCGTGTATTTTATTATTTGTGATAAATAATGCTTTTTTCACTTGAATTGTGAGTACCCTTTTAAAATGTAAGATATTCAATGTAAAAGTGATTCTTTTTCTAATGGTGTCCCCAAAAAATAAGTATGCAGTTATTTAAAAAAAAAAATCTACATTAGATTTACAAATTACTAACTTTGACTTGGGGATGATACTCTGTTGGTTGTGTGTAACGGTGCAGGCTTGGGTCAAGGAAAGTCAACGGTTTTCATCAATGATGTGGCGTTTGAGGTGGCAATGGGACCGTTCAATGTGAGAGAGGCTTTTGGTGATGATGCAATGCTCATTAACTCCTCTGGTCAGTCTGTGGTCACCAATGAGTGGGGTGTCACCCTCCAGTCACTCCAGCACGGTGCATTTTATTACCTGGTGAGCACGAGAACTCCATCCATTCGTCACATGATCATGATCACACCGCCATGGATTTGGTACCTGAGATTAACCTCAATCTCATCCCTTCAATCGTCTCCCATGCATGCTTCATCTTTAATTCTAAAATTAGAGATATATTTTAATTTTTTAATCAACTTATAATATTCTAAAATTAAAAATTAATATGAAATTGTGTAATAAAAAAATACTAGTATAATTCTCATTTATTGTTTTCAAAATTGGAAAGATTTATTTTAATTTTAAATTATAAAATTTTACAAATTAACTTTAAAAACTTCAAAATGTATTTTTAATTTGTAACGGGATAGTATTAATTAATAATTACATTGGGTTTCTTCATATATGTATAAAAGCTAGCTGTTATATTGTTTTTGGTATATGTGATATTTAATGGTACGTTACATATAAGTTCGATGAATTGTCTTTTCTTGGTTTGCAGATTTAGAAGATACGTGGAAGATGAAGTATGTGACTTTTTCCCTAGTGTTGTTTCTATTTCCCCATTCTCTCTCTCGATCTTGGGACTTTATAAGGAGGTTTCTAGTTGTGGCAATGTTCCTTGGGTAATCTTGATGGACTAATATAATTAATATTATGTAGTTGTATGTTTCATGTTAAATGAAGCAATAATGATTTAATGTGGTAGTATGAAAAAATGACTTCAACTTCCATTTGGTATTTGTGACGTAAACCACATGCAAATTTGTAGGTGTTAATGAATGCATGTGATTTACATATATATATATATATATATATATATGCATCCAACTTTGGGTGATATCATATGTTCATAATTTCTGCCAGGTTTTCTGGTTACTATTGTCCTTTTTCTTCGAGGAAAGTAGGGAGTTTGCAATCTTTATTTTTCACTAGAGCTCGAAAGTAAGGTATACTATTGCCACATATACGTAAACTGATATAGTTGGACCATAACCTGGCAGCTATTGCATATAGGAGTATGCTGCATGAGATCTAGCCATGTATGTAGACCAAAATATGGCAAACACATCTAACCATGTATGTAGACCAATCTATGGTAAACACATAAATTAATAAGGGTGAGCATAGTCTGGCTTAAAATTTAAACTGTTCATAAAATTGCTCAAGTGCGATTTAACAAATCTAAAATCGCACATGAAATCGCTTATAAGTGGTACAGTGCAATTTTGAAAAGTGTGATGCAGTTTTATTTTGTACGGTTTCGGTTTTAAAATCAATTGAACGTATACGTATTGAAAAATATTTTTTCTACTACAAAACTATTTCATATAACTCAAAAAATCACAATACACTAGTTCACATACACATTTTACACTAAAATTGTTCCATATAACAAAATAAATCACAATACATTAATTCACATACACATTTTACATTCTGTAAGTAATTATTATTGCTAGAACATCCCTGCTCTAATTTACTAAAGAGAATCAGTGATCTTTAATGGTTTTTAAGATTAACCCCGCTTTAATTTGTTAACATCAAGGAAAGAAGACACCAAGTACATGTAACCACAAACACGAAAAAGAAAAAAAACAGTACCTTAGCATGTAAAACAGCACAAAATGCATAAATAAGCAAGAAAGAGAAAGGGTGTCTATGATGATTACTGAAGCACAGTAAACCGAACCTACTTACAAGTGCTGCAAGTGACATCTAAAATTCAAGAACAATCTGAGTCTTGAACTCATTGTTTTACATAATTAGACAATTAAAAAAATCAAAACGACGTCGTTTTGGTCATTATTGGTGCGATGCGGTGGATCACAGTAACCAAAATCAAACCGCAAATGCGATTTTTTAACATTCCTAAAATTACCATATACGTCAGAACAATTGGTGCAGTTTTATTTAAGGTTTGGTCGATTTTTTGTGCGATTTTGGGGCCAATTTCGATTTTTTGCTCACCCCTATAAATTAATGTCGAAAAGTAAAGACAAAGATACATAGCACAGGATTTATTTGGAAAAATCAAATCCACAAAAAACCATGAACCAAAGACAACAAATATAACTAAATATATTAAAGTGTAAAAAAATATAAATTGTGAATCTCCCTTAACTAAAATTAAAAAAAAAAAAAAAATCCAAAAGCCTTAACTATAATAACACATATATTGTTAGACTAAAAATATACTTTTACAAGAAAGTTTTATCTAAAACATGAGAAAACATCAAGAAAACAAAAACGATTTCTTAATTTTAACCATGCGGCATAGAAAGAACAGGAAAATACCTTAAGGAAATATTTTAACTTTAAAACGGATCGATCGACCTGGTCTATGAATCTAATCTAACTATCAACGAATTCCTAGATTTTAGGTTGAATTAGAATTGTAATTCTTTCTGCTTCTAAGGTATATATAATGACAGACCGAGAGACTCAACTATAAAGAATTGATAAAGAAATTTTATGTTATATATGGTAATCCTTCGAATATTTGAATTAGATCCAAAACTTCCCATTTGTGAAAAAAAAATGTGGGTTGTCTAATATTGTTCCCTTTACATCAGTTAATACTTCAAGGAGGTTTTACTTGGGCTGTTGAACAAAATCCAACCATGCCAAAATTGTAAGACCCCGACTTTTATGAAATATAAAATTTAAATTTTTCTTCATATATATTTTCATGAAACAGTAAGTGGTTAAATTGATAAAGTTAAAAGTTAAGGATGTTATGTGTAAATTATATTATGTCGGACAATATTCTTTTGGTCGGGGAATATTCGTTCTGTCAGGGAATATTCGTACGAAGGCGCCGTACAAACCAATCATTGGTGGACCCCACAAAGAATAATTGTCGGATATAGAAAATGACATAAACAATTTTTAAAAATGGTCAATGGTACTATTACTTTTAATTGTTAAAATATCCTATGGTAAAAGAATAGTAATATACGGTATTACAAGTAACATACGGTATTGCACAGTAGCACACGGTATTGCACAGTAGCACACGACATTGCACAGTGTTTCGTATTATTAAACTGATAAAGTGGTTATCGTACAATATTTGACTTTATTGTTACATGCACAATAATTCATGTTATTAAATTGATAATTGTCACAGTAGCATATGCACAGTAATTCACATTATTGAATCAATAATTGTCATGACACAGTAACGTAATCTTTCTTTTGCATACTTTCTGCATTATTGTTATCTCTATTATGGTGTTATTTAAACAGTTGTATTTCATTAATTAATTGACTTGATATCTAACTCAGAAAGCCAACTACACTGCATTTATAACAATTAGTCATAATAATGAATAAGTGTGAATTATTGTTGAATAATTGAATTGATAAAGTTATTTGTTTATAATATAAAGTTAGGTGATATAAAATGAATGGTATAGATTAAAGATAATATAGAATTTAAAATGGATGGTGTAGATTAAAAGATGATCTTTAAATGAATGGTTTAGATTAAGGAAATCTTAAAAGATGAAATGAATGGTATAGATTAAAGAAAATATAGAATTTAAAATTGATGATGTAGATTAAAAGATGATATTTAAATGAATGGTTTATCTTAAAAGATGAAATGAATGGCATGGATTAAACATTATCTTGAAATGAATGGTTTGGATTAAATTAGAAAATCTTGGTTATGATAAGATTTTTGGCTATAAATAGAGGCCTTAACTTAAGGATTTTTCATAAACTTCTTTACTTGTTCTTTCTTTCTCTCTCTAAATACTTCTTGTGAAAGTTTTCTCTAAGTATGCTTAAGTCATCTTGAGTATTTGTGAAGATTTATAAGTGTACGTGTACTGTTCAAGTTAATCAACCTTATTTAAATCAATATCCAGTCACGTGTTAAGGTAAGGGATTATCATTATTTGATTCTCAAAAATAATATCGTTTTTTCCTTACTCGTAAGATGTGCCTTTTATTTCCATGTATTAAATTGTGGGAATAACCTTACAGGGCGGATTACCGCCTGTTGGTGAATAACCTTTCGTATTCATTCCTTATTAATCTCTGAGAATAACCTTACGACGCGGATTACCGCCTGTTTGGTGAATGACTCTTCGTATTCAATTTTTATTAAATTGTGGGAATAACCTTACGGTGCGAATTATCGTCTGTTGGTGAATAACCTTTCGTATTCATTTCTTATTAATATCTGAGAATAACCTGACTACGCGGATTACCGCATGTTTGGTGAATTACTCTTTGTATTCATTTCTTATTTGTCTCTTATGGAAATAATTTGTCTACACGAATTATCACATGACACTTTTATAGCATATTCGTTTATAATATCATTTTCTTTCATATTCGTAAGTGATATTATTTTTCTTTATACTCATAAGGGATACCATCTTTTTCATCTTCCATTATTCAAACTTACTATGGTAAGGGATATTAATTTCCTTCACCTTTTGTTAATCAAACGTGCTACGGTAAGGGATATTATTTTCTTTCATACACCTAAATCGAAACTTATTATGGAACTATGGCTTCTATAATTTCTGAAAATATTATATGTTCCATAATAGTTGCACTTCATCATTTCAATTGAATCATCCTATTTACGTGAACCTTTCTATTGAACTGTAACCGTTATTCTGAACTGTGGATCTTGAGTATCATTTTTAAATTTCACTCCACATCATGTTGACAATTTGGACAATATTTGAATCTGCACAAAGTAAACTTCTGATACTTATTGTTTATCATGTTTCTTCTGTTCATCATTTATGTCATTTTAATCATCCAAAATCAAGTTGTTGTGAATATCTGTGGCCGGGGGCACAGATGTGATATAATTGTTAAACAGATGATAGGTTAAAGGCGATAAAATAGGTTAAAGGCGATACATCTGTTCGGTGTCTTTTATGGCACGTGGTGAATGTTCTCTTTGGCCCGTAGTGCAAAGATGAACTGTTGTTTGGTATGATTATGACTAATGGCTGAATCTGGTATAATCATAATCGTTGGTATTATTTTGCATGTCTTTGGCCCGTAGTGCAAAGATGAACTGTTGATTTGTATTATTATGATCAGAAGCTGTGAATTTGTATTATCCTGACTAATGGTATTTCAGATGATAAAAGTTGATGATGTTTTTTTCTAAAAAGAGAATCGAGTGGACACTATAGTCTGTATTATTCTTCTAATAGATTGCTTATTCCGCTGCTATTATTGATCTGAACATTGTTTAAGAATTTAACTGCAGTTTTTGATATAAACCTTGTAGTCTATTGTATTCTATCAAGAACTCAACTGTTGAAGGCTAATGATAATTTATCCGTCATTATCTTAGTCATTATATTCTTTACTGGGTTATTTGAGCTCACCCTTTCTTTTGTTCCATTGTTTTTCAACAGGAGAAGGAAACGTAGATGGGTCTAGCCGGGGAATAGAGTGAGAGTCTGAGGAATAGCTATCGTAGTCTTCACGCGTTGTAAAATAGTGTGATAATAATAGTGAAAACTTAGTTGTGTATTATTATACACTGTATTGTTGAACGTTGTTCTACCTTATAATAATTTTGTTGTAGTCTTTTGACGACTCAAGTTTGGGCTGTATGAGCCCAGATTTGGGGGCGTCACAAAAATGGATGGTACAAAGCCCTCAAACTTTTCATACTTTTAAAGAACTTAAGGCCAAGCCCAACTCCGTACTAAGTCAATAGAGAGACAAGCTAACTATTCCATGCTCCCACCAACAAAACTCCTTCCCACAAGCAAGCTATAGGTTATACCGCACTTTTCGCACAATAAATTCACTTTGAAGTTGACTTATTAGCTCGACCAACTGTCAAAATGTGTACAAGATATCATAAGGGCCCAATATCTAAATAGCTCCTTTAATTATCTAAAGTTTTGAATGAGACTCCATATCCGAAAGAGCCAACCCATAAGAAGACTCAAAACCTACTATAGTATGTACTAAGAGTATAACTCTAATCTAACAAGATTAAGATTATGATGAAAAGAAAGATTATAATCACAATAACGGATAATAAAAAATGCCTAAAAGCAAAAAAAGAGATATCAAGATTTCAGGATATAAAACTATAAGGATGGCTATCTAATCCTAAACAATACATTTAAGTTAAGTTTTAAAAAGGGTTAAAAAAATAAAAATAATAATCTTAAGATCATAATTTATATTAGAAAGGGGATAAAGAGAATTCATATCATTATATATATGACAATATCACTAAGGAATTTCTATAGCATTACTAGCCCAAATAAGAGTCTCCTAATAGTGGGTGAGTATTTAGTTATAATCGAATCAAATTATCTATTCGGTTATTCAGTATATAACTAAAATATGAACATATTTTTACCAAATAAAAAATTTCTTTAAATTTCACACTAGAATTTCCAAACAATATTTAAACACAATTTACAATCATAATAATTTATAAATTAGTTTAATAATTTTAAATTAACAATACATATGAGGACCCGAATTTTCGGGATTACTCTAATAATATTAAATAAGAATTTAATTAACAAAAATTATCAAAGTTGTTTAAATTATTTATGATTGATATATTTTATGTGATTTAAAGTGTGTGATGGGATTTAATTGGTAAATTAAATCTGTACAGAAATAGTGATAAATTGGGTTAAGTAAATATAATTAAAAAGTAAATAAATTGTTCAAGAATAATTTATGAGGAGTAAGAGAATTATATGTAATGGTACAATAAAATTGTATAATTAAATTGTTATAGTTGTGAAGGCCGGTGCATAAATTGTCATTTAAATGGTGTTACGTGGTAATGTAAAGCATATGAATTAAATATGTATGTATATACATATTTGTATATATGTGTACATGTTCAATTGTTGTATTGATAAATTTTTATTGATTATGTAGATAAATGGATTAATAATTAAATTAATCCAAATTTTTATGAAAAGCTAACGAGGAAATTAGTAAAATTAAAATTATTGATTGTATAATTAATCAATAACTATGATGAAAATTTAAAAATTTTAAGAGGAGAAAGTAATTATATAAATTATATAATAATAAATTATGTAATTTATATAAATAAATTTAAGTAAAATATTAATGAAATAATAATTATATAAATTATATAAGAATAATTATATAATTTATATAAGAGGATTTAATTAATTGAGGATGGAAGAAAAATTATATAAATTGTACAATATGTTATTGTATAGTTTACATAAAATATACTTAGTAATGAAGAAAATAGAAAATAATGAGAGAGTTAATAAAGGTATAAATATTGATTATATAATTAATAATTATGGAGAAATTTTGGCTATTATTTAAAAAGAAGAATGTAATTATATAGATTATATAATAATAAATTATATAATTTATATAAGAAAGTTAAAGTAAATAGTAAGGAAATAAAAATTATATAAATTATATAAAAATGATTATATAATTTATATAAGAAGAGTACATTAATTAAGAAAGGATATATAATTGTATAAATGGTGCAATATTTTATTATATAGTTTATATATAAAGTGTGTCAAATAGTAAAGAAATAAAAAAATAAATGAGAAGAATGAATGTTTTAATTTATTAAATTATGTTTATTTTATGATGGAATTGTTATAATTTTTTTGGGAAATAATATTTGAGAAACGTAAACATGTTAATTAAACATGTTGTCTATGTAACGAAGTGAAAAACTATGAAAATTAATTTTTATAAGTTGTATGTGTTATTTTATTAATTTTGGAGGTATGAAATACCTCATATAATTACATGCATGTCATTATGCGTGTACAAAAATTATCAAGTAAAGTACCTTAAAAAGGTATAAATATTATTTTATGAATTTTGGTAAATTAAAATAAATATTTTATATATATTATATAAAATATTTATTACACAAAATAATTACGTAATGTATTAAAATATTTATTTATGCTTGAATTTTGTGCAAATTCGGATGATAAGGCGGTGGACTTGGAGAAAAATTTAACAACAATTCATTCTTAAGGCTTGTATAAGGAAAGGCAGGAAATATATATATATATATATATAACAATAACACTACCAACTAACAAAACATCTCATCTCTTTCTCTTTTTTCTTCCTACCACCACCATCACCGCCATTCGAACCACCATCACCACCAAGAGAAGAAGAATTTTTTTGGTGCCATCAAGAGGAACAACAAGCTTCATAAGAAGTTTTTCAAGTTTTGGAAGGTTGTACGAGAAAAATTATAATTGGTTAGTTATTAATTCCGACACCGAGGCAAGTTCTTCAGTACTTGATATTAATTGTCATATGATGTATATATGCTTACTTTGTGATAGGGCTAAATTATATGGTATTTTTATGCCCTAATACTTAGTTTTTATATTTATTGTGTGCTTAAATGTTTAATTATCTAGTTTATTTTGATTTTAATAGGTTTTATAGGATTTTAATTAATTTATGTTAATTTAGGTAATTTTATAGTAATTTTATATTTCTTTTTATTTATGTGTTTTTATTTATTTTTAGTGTTTTAGGTGTTTTATTTATTATTATGTATTTTTAGGATTTTTAGTATTTTTATATTATTTTTATTTATTTTATTTTGTAGGAAAATAAGCTTTGGGGGCAAATTTGTAAAATCTGCAAAGATCAGATGGCAGAATGGTAATTAACCGGAAACACTGGCGACCGCGCATGGCGCGGCGAAGGAATTGGCGTGCGCATCAAAACGACGCCGTTTTGGTCTAGGAAAAATCAAAAGCAGTCCGCGCATTGCGCGACCGGTTTCAGTTGTTTCGGGCGCGTGTAGTCCACGCGCCAACGGTAAAGAAGGAAAAGGCGGCTGGCGCGCGTGCTGCGGTCCTTTTTCTCTCTCTTCATGATTGGCTGGCGGCTGGCAGTTCCTTTTTCCTTCCTTATTTTGGATTTCCTACACTGCAATGCAACAAATCAGTAGAATAAAAATCCGATTTTAATTTGGAAAAGGAAGCAATAATTCTTTATTTTATTTTTAATATTTTATTTACACTTCCAATTAGGGTTAGGAAAATAATTATTTTACTTTTCTTTTATTTTTAATTGTAAATCCTATTAGGGTTTGGACAAGTTAGGAGGTTTATGAAGCCTATAAATAGAGGGCTTGAGATACATTGTAATATACAACTTTTCTTAGGATAAAAATTCTCTCTTCCATTCTTTAGTGTTCTCTACAATTATGAGTAGCTAAATTATTTTTCTTGGTTTAAGTGATTGAAGCCATCAAGATTTATCCACTGTGAGATCTAATTTATTTTAATTGTTCAATTTATATTTTGATTATTGAATATTCTTCTATGCTCAATTTTATGATTGATTTGTTTAATTGCTAGGAGCGCTACTAGTTTATTATTCATATTAATCTACTGCTATTTTTGAAGCAACTAAGTTTAATAATTATTTTGCAGATCAAAAGATTATTTTATCTTAGGAAGAATATTCATCTAAATTAAATGCAAACAAGTGGCTTGTGTTGTTTAGTTCAACGATCTCTCTAATTCTTTATGCTGCTATTAAATTAAATCTTTAGCAAGTGCCGGAGGTTGTTTATTAGTAAGGATATTTAGACCAAGTGGCTCTACTTATCTAAAATTAAGGAGAGAGGAGAAAAATTATTCCACCTGCGAGTAGTTCTTTCTACGGTGAATCTTTAAAATATTAATTGATTTATTTTTGCGTCAGTGATCAGTTGTAAATTCTTGATGGTGGATATTAACTTAAACCAAGGCTTTTTCTCATCATTTATTTCATTAAATTACTTGCATAATTATTTTAGTTAATTTGATTTAAATTATTTCTTTGATTCAAAAATCACCCCAGTTTTTTATTTGCAAAAACATAAAATTAAATAATCATTCTCTGTGGGATCGACTCTTACTTGCACTACTACATATTTATTTTTCCAAAGTAAGATTTTATTTTTGGGTGCTTGCGACATCACACCAAATTTTGGCGTGCATATAGAAATTATGTGTTATGTGATCTGTGGATAATATGACCACGATGTGTACTTGGTGCAATGATGTGACCATATGTGAATTTGATTAATGTTTGCTTCATGTAATTGCTAATCTGAAATAGATATGATGCACGTGAGTTATATTGCCTTATTAGAAGCACAACACATGATGTATGACACACACAAAGGATGTTATGTTATGTGTTATGTGCACACTGTTGAACTTGTTGAGCCCTAGTACTGCTCATTCTTGCATAATATAAATTTTGCAGGTAAAAATAAAATTTCAGAAGTATTAAATCATGACTAGAGATTATGTGCGACATCAGGGAAAGTTACAAATGTAATTGTTATATATATTTTATTTGTATATAGAAATTGGATATGGTTAAATTAGTGGAATAAGTGGTTATAATTTATGAGTTATATATATGTCGAATTCTAATCGGATAAATAAGGTTTAGTTATATATTTTGATTATTCAAGAATATTTATCATGAAAGAAAAGAAAAAGTAAAGGTTGCGATCTAGAGACTAGGATCGAGATGCTAAGTTTTTAAATGCCAAAATATTTTAATACAAGGATAAAAAAAATTATACTGAAAAATTTGATAATTGATGATTATAAAGTCAATTAATGGATTAAATAAAGTGATTAAAGATTTATTAACAAACTGAAATTTGAACGTAAGAAAAATAATGTATATTAAACATGAAATTTAATGTAATAAGGGTTGTCGAATATCGGGGTCGTTACAATACATAAGTACATAAATACATAATCTATAGGACAAAGTCTATCAAAGTCTAATTAAAAATAATATTTAATATTTTTAAATTTCTAATTTGGTTAATTGATTATCTGAATAATTAATTTTTATACTCGAAACCAAACTCAAATACTAAATTATAAAATGATTATAATCGAATATACCTGAATTACTGAATCACTGAAATAATTCGATTAAAAAATACAGTTTGGTTTGAGTATTCAATTTTACCTGTTTTTTTTTCTAATAATATATAAATGTTATATATTGTTGAAATTGTTACTTTTAAAAATAATTTGCAGAAATATTACATCTGCTAGTGAAAATATCATTTACCTATATTTCGCATTGGGTAATACAGGGGAAGAATAAAAAAGTGGTTGGGGTGAGGGGTGTGCGTAGTATATAGACAGAATATATAGATCTAGATGCAGTGTATATACATATATATAATGAAGCAGGGATAGATTATTTACGTTACGTGCCAATAGGTGAGAACAGTAAGTGTTAAGTTTTAACTGTGGAAGTTAGCTAGATTAGATTGATTGAGTTTGAGTGATTTTGATATATCATATCGATTGCTCTCTTCGAAAATTCGCTCGGCTTTAATTCTACTCATCTACTCTACCCTTCACCCTCATACTGTTGCATGCAGTTGCTACATCAACTATCAAGTTTGTATGTATGTATATACATATATATATAATCATATGATTAATGACTACTCATAATCACTTACTCCGACCATATTCCCTATTTATATTTACACTCACTCACTCTCTCTCTCTCTCTCTCTCTCTCTCTCTCTCTCTCTGTGATGGAAGAGTATATATAAATATGGAGTAGATTGAGGTGTGTAAGACGGATGATGGATTTTCCCATCTAGGAGGAGAAGAAACAGTAGTTTGGATGTATATCAACATTTTTTTTTCTATTTTTGTGTGTTTATTCATGCTAGTATATATTTTGGAATCAAAAGCGCATTATGGCCATGCAAACATGTACGTAGAAGTGAAAAAATGCATGAGCTTTATTTTTACTAGTCTGTGATTGTAAAATTTAAAATATACTAGTCAAGATTAATAAAAAAAAAGTAATGCTACAATAAAAAATAAATAAATAAATAAATAAAATAAGTAATGAGAGAAACTTAGGATAATGGGAAGAGAAAAATAAATAGAGAGAAATAAGTGAGAATAGTGAAACGAAAAATGTAAAGATAGAGATTAATTTCAATTTCTTTAATTATGTAATTTACCATAAGTTGTTATTAAACGACATCAAAATATCTCTTAGTATATTGTTACAGTTTTATTATAGAGATATTTAGATACCCATTTTCATATGACTTAGAATATCATAATTCAGTAGAATCTCCTTTCCGTAATAATAAGAAACAATATAAAAGAAGTCACTACAAAGATGGATTTTGCCTTATATTGACCAAGCAATCACTATCGACCCTATACCACATGGCCTCTTATAGGGACTTAGGCTTGGACTTGGGCTTGACACGATTAATCATTTCCCAAAACCATTTAGTGTTGTTAAATGAAGGAGTATAGGTCAGACAATTTTTACAAGGCTATTGGGGAAGGAAGTCGATGCAGTGAAGAAGGATTTCATTTTGGGCCTGGGCATATCATTCAAACCCAATACATGAAAAAAATTGTAATAACTAATCAATATGTTCTATAATGTACTACAAATGAGTTTGGTCCAACAAATCCTTAAGCCCAATACACAGACCCGCCCAAGAGTATTAATCGAAAAGTCTCAAGGCCCTGTCCGAAAAATTTTCAAGCTCATTAACAAACAAAGAGCAAATTACAAAATTGTTCCCTCATATTTATATTTAAATGCAACATGAATGTTAATATTTTAATTTTTACAATCACATAACTAACATTTTAATTTTTTACAAAACCATCCACTCTAACCAATTTTGATCAAAATAAATGAATCGTGTGCATAACATGTGAGTTTTTAAAGGGTAAAATAATCTATTTACGCACTAAAAAATATGAGCTTTTAAATGATAAAATATTTATTATCTTAATTTAAGTATTTACTTTAAATACATTTAAGAGGTAAAATATGAAACTAATATTGGTAGCTTTGTGCATACAATGTTTATAAACTTCGATTAGAGCTTTATTTTGGGTAGCAGTTTAGTTTGAACAACGTGTATTTTAAATGTATTTTGAATATTTGTGACTGACTTATTATAAATGAATGTATACTCGGAATACAATATAAGCAAATTTTAGTGCCAAAAAAATAATAATTCTAAGTGAATTTTAACATTGATCAAACAGAACATAGGGGATTCATTCAATTACAATCTAATTTTTTCTCAACAAATAGATAAGAAATAAAGAGAGAAAAAAAAATTAGTAGATAATGGATAGAGAGAGAGAAATACTTTTGTTACGTGAGAGAGATAAACATGAGTTCACTATAAGAGATAATAATATTTTATTATTGTGCTTTTAGTTTCACCCCCTAATTGGAAGGAATATTTTTTAGTTCGTAACCAAATTATTTTACTCTTTAAAATCTAATATGTTGTATACATAATTTATTTATTTTGACAAAAATTAGTTAGAGAAAACGGTTATGTAAAAAATTAAAGCGTTACTTATGAGTGAGATTGTATAAAAAAAAAAATATTAGCGTTTATATTATATTCAAATATTAAGACGATGGTAAAGTTTTATAATTTGCTCACAAACAAAAGGATTTCAATTTTATTCCCTCCAATTGACTCTGTGACCACACTGGATTGCCAACGAAGAAAACGTTATATCCAGCTAAATAAATCTCAAGATCAAATTTCACATTTTGATCTTCATCCTCCAAAGTCTAACATATCATTTGCATAATAATTTTCTCTATGTGGAATATAATTTAGGGCTCTTAGAAGAACTGGGGAAAAAGAATGGAAAATGGGGGCGTATAGAGCAGACGAGGATTACGATTACAAGGTGGTGTTGATAGGCAATTCTGGCTTCGGAAAGTCAAATTTCTTTTCCAGATTCAAGTGTAATGAATTTAGTCTGGTATCAAAGTCCACGATCGGCGTCGAATTCGCCACTCGCAGCATTCACGTCGACGATAAGGTCGTCAAGGCTCAGATTTGGGATACTTGCTGGTCAAGAAAGGTATTAACTCTCTCTCTATATATATTATATGTAAATGATTGGGTGCTTGTTTTGATCTATCGGATTGTTATGGATTTCTTTTAATGGTAATGAATTGAATTGTGAAAGCGGGCATTGTTTTGTTTTGGCAGAAAATCGAAGTGTAATTGAAGAGTTTGAATTATGCAAGAATTATGTTTCGTGTGTTTAAATAGAAATTGTGAGACTTTGAAATTAAGTGTCTCTAGCTTTGTGTACATTTTTTTTGATGGCCAACCAATTGATGAATTATTCATCATTGGGTGAAGTTTCTGGGCATATCACTTTTTTCCCTCGTTGAATTGGTTGAATCTGTTTGTTGTGAAAAGTTGTTTCTTTTGTTGCTTTCAATAGGATTTTGTGTTGGCAATAGCATAATGCTTCCCAGGACTTCTGAATTGTAACATTGTGATCAATCAATGTCTAGAATTATATCTTCTTTTTTGTGTGTACGTATGTATTGAGGGAAGTTTTCATGCTAAATCTGAAAGCTGAATGCATCTGTCAAGTAAATGCCATAATGTCTAACAGCTAATTAATGGGGGACGGGATAATTAGGGCACACAATATCTCACGCAGAGAACTCAAAAATACTCAAAACTGATTTTATAATTTTATGTCTACAAAATAAAGAGTTTACAGCCTTATTTATAATCTCTTAAACAAGTATCTCAATCCAATTTGGATTCTAAAAGATAACTACCAACTTAAATAAGGTAACTATAATTAATTAATATAAAACTCCTAATTAAAATAGAACTCTAATTTATGGGCTGGGCTGGGCTGCTTCCAAAGTCTCTTATACTGTTCTAACCATGTTTCGCGTTTGGCTCGAACTCGGGCTTGTCGTTGTCCTGCATCAGTTCTCCTCCGCTGCGAAAAACTCGACTCCGTCGAGTTATGAATACAAGAACACCCACGTCGGATCACTAACGAATTCTTTGCAAGCTTCAATTTGGGTATGTCAATAGCACAAGTAAGAGTAAATTTAGTATTACCCTTAAAAATTGAATAAGTGTTGGCACGAGCATCGTGGCGTGCGTGACGATCCCATAGCCATGTACGCCCCAAGATGATATGACAAACCTTAACGGGTAGAATATCGCACATAACTGTATCCTTAAGCTTGCCAACGGAAAATGTAACCAAACATCTCTGAGTAACCCTCAATTTTGTATTTGTAATCCATGCCACATCATACGGTTCCGGATGAGGCTCAACTGTTAATCCAAGTTTCTTAACCGTGTCCTCAGCAATGACATCTGCACAACTCCCCGTATCAATTACAAGAGAACATATCTGACCCGCACACTTGACTCGTGTCTGAAAGATCCTCCCACGATGAAGTTTAGGATCATCCTTTTGCTTTCTAGTAACCCATAGAGGTCGAAGAACACCTAAACATCCCTCCAAATGAGCATCAGCTTCCAAATCTTGTTCATTATACTCATTATCCTCGTCCAATGGCGTACAAACCTCTTCATGTACAACAGTTTTCTCATCTTTGTTGACCATAGCAACTTGTTTAGAAGGAGGAGAGGCAACATTCATCTTTGGAGACGGACACTCGAAAGACATGTGACCAACGCCACGACAGTTAAAGCACCGAGTTGTAGGGTTGTTACTAGCACTGGAAGAACCTGTGGTACGATTTGGCCTGTTAGCAGCTGAAGAATTGGTAGATGACCTCTCCACTGGCCTGCTTCTAAAAGGCTCTACAAAAGTCCTCTCATTTCGAGTCTGTACTGGTACTGAAGGCCTAACAGAATTTCTCCTCAAGGTATCCTCCACTTGGTTGGCAACTTGAACAACATCATCTAAGAGCATAATTTTCCCAGAAGCTACTCCACTAGCAATCTCCTGATTTAACCCCCGACGATACATGGAGATTAACACATCTTCAATCCAAGGGAATTCTGACCTTGTAACCAAACTGTAGAATGTAGATGTGTACTCGGCTACAGATTTACTTCCTTGCACCAATTCCGTCAATTGTAAACATTCCCTTTGCTTGTAATCTGGAGGCACAAACCTTCGTGTCATAGCAGTTTTCATATCCTCCCATCTTCGTGCAGCTGTGTATAGATTTCGTTGATGTTGATCCCACCAAATACGGGCTGTACCTTTTAACTTCGCATCAGCAAAGAAAAGCTTTCTTTCGTCAGATAGTTCCTACCAACGGAAGAAACTCTCCAAACTGTGAATCCAATCGAAAAATGACTCTGGCCCATGATCTCCGTTGAAGTCACCAACGTCTAACTTGGCTCCTCTATCTACTGCATTTAATCTAGGATCTGGCGCATGATGGAAATTAGGTCCATTAGGTCCCTGCTGTTGTAGAACTCTCATATCATTAGGACCTTCAAAATTTCGGTGGACATCCTCGCGTTGTCCTCTATCAACACGTTCCATGAGGACATCAACTTTTGCTGCAAGTGCTGCAATAGAAGTCTGTACAGTCTGAACATGGCCAGTTAATGCTGCGATTGAATCTTCAAGTCTTTGAATGTGTTCACCTTGCTGCGCTGTATAAGCGTCAAACCTAGCGTTGACTTCTCCAGCATTAACCATGATTCCTGTAAATAAACTATATATATATATTTTTTCTTTTTTTTCTTTTCTCTTTTTTTTTTTTTTTTTAAAATAGGGACTAAACTGAAAATTTATGAAACTGTAGGGGCTGTAATGTAAAAACTGAAAGTGTAGGGACCAAAATGTAATTACAGAAACTTCAGGGGCTAAAATGTAAGAAATATAAAAGTTTAGGGGTGAATATGTAAAAATTAAAAGTTCAGGGGATATTTTAAAATATGTACGAAACCTTGGGGTGCAAAATGTAATTGTCCAGATATTATATCACACAGATCAGTCCTGAAAGTGTTCACCTTGCTGCGCTGTATAAGCGTCAAACCTAGCGTTGACTTCTCCAGCATTAACCATGATTCCTGTAAATAAACTATATATATATATTTTTTCTTTTTTTTCTTTTCTCTTTTTTTTTTTTTTTAAAATAGGGACTAAACTGAAAATTTATGAAACTGTAGGGGCTGTAATGTAAAAACTGAAAGTGTAGGGACCAAAATGTAATTACAGAAACTTCAGGGGCTAAAATGTAAGAAATATAAAAGTTTAGGGGTGAATATGTAAAAATTAAAAGTTCAGGGGATATTTTAAAATATGTACGAAACCTTGGGGTGCAAAATGTAATTGTCCAGATATTATATCACACAGATCAGTCCTGAAAGTGTTCACCTTGCTGCGCTGTATAAGCGTCAAACCTAGCGTTGACTTCTCCAGCATTAACCATGATTCCTGTAAATAAACTATATATATATATTTTTTCTTTTTTTTCTTTTCTCTTTTTTTTTTTTTTAAAATAGGGACTAAACTGAAAATTTATGAAACTGTAGGGGCTGTAATGTAAAAACTGAAAGTGTAGGGACCAAAATGTAATTACAGAAACTTCAGGGGCTAAAATGTAAGAAATATAAAAGTTTAGGGGTGAATATGTAAAAATTAAAAGTTCAGGGGATATTTTAAAATATGTACGAAACCTTGGGGTGCAAAATGTAATTGTCCAGATATTATATCACACAGATCAGTCCAGCACCAGCAGCCTCTCTTTTCTGTATCCTGTCCTGTGATTTCTTTTCTTCCTTTTCCCTCGCGACGATGGAGATCAGGCAGCGGCGGCGGCTTCGACAGGCGACTGCTTTAAGGTATGTTTTCTTTCTCTTATACTTCTTTCTTCTTTTTCTGCTTTCTTCTTCTCCTGTGCTGCTTCAATTTTTTTTTTTTCTTTTTCTTTTGGGTCGGTGGTAGCGGTAGGTTTTGGTTTCTGTTTGGGGATTAAGGTTTGGGTGGCAGCAGAATGGTGGCTAGGGTTAGATTTTGGGCTAGGGTGCGGCTTTGGGTATGATTTGTGTTGCGGGATTTTGGGATTCTGATTTTGGTGACAGAAGGTGATCCTGGGTTTGGGAATTTGGGTCCTGATTTGGGTGGGTTGCAGCAGCTAGGGTTTGGTGGTGGCAGAGGTCAAGGAATTAGGGTTTGGGTGGCGGCAGGGGTGGTTTCAGGTTTGTCTCTGATACCAAATAATGGGGGACGGGGTAATTAGGGCACACAATATCTCACGCAGAGAACTCAAAAATACTCAAAACTGATTTTATAATTTTATGTCTACAAAATAAAGAGTTTACAGCCTTATTTATAATCTCTTAAACAAGTATCCTAATCCAATTTGGATTCTAAAAGATAACTATCAACTTAAATAAGGTAACTATAATTAATTAATATAAAACTCCAATTAAAATAGAACTCTAATTTATGGGCTGGGCTGCTTCCAAAGTCTCTTATACTGTTCTAACCATATTTCGCGTTTGGCTCGGACTCGGGCTTGTCGTTGTCCTGCATCACTAATGCACATACCTGTGATTAACAATATAAGATCAAGACAAACATATTAACTTTGTTGACAGAATATGTCTAGATGGTGCCTTCATTCCTTGCTTTGTTTTGACAAGTTTATTAGTCACCAGAAAGAAGCTGTCGACTCACCCTTGGCACACTTTTCTTGAACTGACATATTGTTGTGACAAAGATCAAGGGTATCAAGATTCTTATAGATTCAAGGTAGACTTGGTTTAGATCCTAAGTCATTGACTTTCCTTGCTAATGGAGTTCAAGTCTAGGAACTTTTGAAGTGCAATGGAAAAATGAAGATAAGATCATAAATAGATTTCTTTTACTAAAGATAATTAACATCTGTAAACTATAATTCCTCGCAATCTGTTTGAAGTGAACTAGTCAGATCTGTAGAGTTTCAAACATGATGATCATATCTTTATAACTAATTCATACTTGTGCTATTTTATTACTTTTCATCTTTTTTTAATTTATTGGATTGACATACTTGTGGAACATATTTAGCACGACTTTGCACAGGACTTCCCTAGTGCCATTAGTTTGTGTGTTTTGTGGACTCGTTTTTCTTGGTTTTTTTTTTTTTTGTTTTAGCTTTAGACAGGAATAATGAATGGTGACCCACATTTCATCCCTCCTCTGCATTCAACGTCTGCAAATTTTCTTGATATTAGTGTTGTTGTTGTGCTAAAAATTATTGGAGTTATCTTTTAGTTTTGACAAATTCATTCTTCTGTGCTTAAAAGTCCTGGTTCAGTTTTCCTTTGATATTAAATAATACTCCTGATCACCAAAGAGGGGCACTGCTGAAGTGACAGTAAGCTGACTAGAAAGTCTCAGTGGAACCAGTTTGCTTTTAAGTTTTCATTTTTCAACCTCACAATACTTATTTAGGTCAACAATGTCACAGTATGATCTATTTTAGCTGATTTGCTTTTTCTTTGTGCTAAGTTATCATGCAATTACAAGTGCTTACTATCGAGGAGCTGTTGGTGCTTTACTAGTCTATGATGTTACCCGCCATGTAACATTTGAAAACGTTGAAAGATGGCTCAAGGAGCGTAGGGATCATACAGACTCCAATATTGTGATCATTGCTTGTAGGGAATAAAGCAGACTTGCGTCACTTGCGAGCTGTCCCTACAGATGATGCAAAGGCCTTTACCGAACTGGAGAACAACTTTTTCATGGAAACTTCTGCTCTCAAGTTTTTGAATGTTGAGAATGCCTTTACAAAAGTGCTGACACATATCTATCATGTGTTAAGTAGGAAGGCTCTTGACATAGGAGATGACCCTACTGTTTTGCCCAAGGGACAGACTATCAATGTTGGAGGCAGGGATGACGTATCCGCGGTAAAAGAAGGTGGGTGTTGCTCTACGGAAGTCTGGTAATATAAGTTTCCATGTCTGAGGAATTTTATGTACAAGTCCCTGTTGATACTTAAAAGGAGGTTCATTTACAAATCATTAGAATGCTTAGTCTTCAAAATTATCAACGTTAGATACATGCTTTGAATACCAGGAGTAAAGTTGTTGATCCTACTCTTCCCCTTTCCTAATGTACTCTTATAAAACATGATTTTGGCATTTGTATTTCATTCAGTTAGTATTATAGATATAAATCATGAATATATCGCAATTTTGGGGGGTTGTGTTTTCCTGCTAGTCTGATATTGTGGTTCGTCGTGTGAAGTAATGTCCTCCTTCGCAATTTTGAGTGTTTGTGCTTTCCTGCTAGTCTGATATTGTGGTTTGCCGCATGAAATAATAAATTTTGTTATAACTAGTAATACATTTTAGATAATTTTAATATATTTAATTATATTGACTAAATTAAATTAATTTATATTATTTTAAAATTTCAAAATATATTAAATTGACTTTTCAAAAGTCATCCAACTTATATTTCGGAATGGATGGAGCCCTGGCAATGGTCATGATCTTGACTTAATACTAGAGTTTCAAAATTTCAATTCAGTGGAATGTTCTATATAACCATCTGGCATAAACACCTCGTATCGGACTCTGGCGAGTACATTTGTTCTTCCCTCTGGTATTTAATCACTGTAATACTGCTCAATGTTTTTAAAATCGGACCGATTATCAAATTGAAAATAGTACCGGATGAATGAATCACTAGTTTAACCAATGGTCGAATTGTTATTGAACAAGTGACGTCATAAATATATAAAAATATATATTATTAATAATTAATAAATTTTTGTAAACTAAAATATAATGAAATTATATTATATTATTGCTAAAAATATTTTTATAAAAAAAAAAAAAAAAACTTCAAAACTGATTCAACCGGACCAACTAAATCGATTTTATCGGTCAAACCGATAGTCAAACAATTTTTGACCAAATTAATTAAACCGGACCGAAAGGTAAATCAGGTCTCAGTTCAACCGGTCCGGGCTGGGTTTTAAAGCATTGATACTGCTATCGTGCACTTGTGTTTCCATGTAGTCTATTACTGATACCACCTATTTGTTGGTTTGGGAGATGACGTTCTCCTTACAATTAAAATCAAGTACCATTCTGTAATTTCGTAGCTGCAAGCTTTTGGGTCCCCAGACTCCATGAACAAGAAAAATCACTCAACCTAGCATTTGAAATGGCATCAACTATGATCATCAGACGCAAAATGCGGTTACTCTGCCAGAACTGCAGTTTTGCTTGAATTTATAGAGAAGGCCAAGAGAATATGAACCGGCTGCAGTTGATACCAGTATTCTTATCCAGTACCAAACCAAACCATAAGAAAGAATTCCAAGTTTGAAAGAAAAAACTGTTGTCTTATAAACATAATTTCAGCAAAGGGCAGAAAATTTATACAAACACGATATTGAACTACATTTGCAATACATCTCAAACACGTATTGCATGAACAAAATAGAACATCAGTATTTAAAACCCCATTCTCAATATCTACAAGTAGCAAAGATGTAATACTGAGGGTCACGTCTGCCGCTCCCTTCCACACCACGTGGAAACTTGAACCGACAGAATCTTCCATGTGGCTTCTTTTCCCGTCTTCCTCCAGGCAGTGGTATCTGCAATTGAGAAGTTGGAAACATAAGCACCGCAGTTAGGATGAACTAGAAAAACTGAATTGGCAAATACTATCAAAATAAGAAATACTGTAGTAATATCTAATCTCAGACCTCCAGACTACACCCTAAACCAGCCACAATAACAAAACCATGATAGGAGCACAGTCTCTAGTCCATTTTAAGGAACATAGGAAATGCTACCTGAACATTTTAGTGAATGAACTAGTACTGCAACTGCACTGGTTTAAGCGAATAATTTGTCAAGAGTCTGGTCTATATAGAATAATCCCTCCTTTCAAAAACATAATACCAATTTTGACCTTTTGAAGTCAATTTTGAGACATTTTAAATCCAACATCGATCTGATTCAATTAAAGTTTGAAACCGATAAATTTTGTATTGACTAAAATTAAATAAATTCATATCAAGTTTTAACTTGAAAATATTTCAAAATAAACTTTAAAAAGTAAAAATGCATTTTTTGGAACGGAAGGAGTAGCTAGTAGACTCCTTATTAGTGGACAAAAGAATGGATTTAAGGCTGGTACAAAAAAGGCCAATATAAATAATCCATGGAATCAGCAGGCCTAAGTGCTTAACATAGGGCAGGATCATAGTTGTCAAATCGTGAATCGTATCGTGTATCGAAAATTCATATATCACGTATCGTATCGTGAATCGTATTATAAGATACGAAAACAAAATAAAAAATGTAGTAATATATATTTAAACTTATAAAACACAAACTTGACTATATATAAAAGTAATCAAGTAAATATTATAATAGACTAAAAATAAATTTTAAATTTAAATAGTAGTCAAAATACTCTAAATTGATTTATTAGATATTATTTCAGTAATCTTTATAGAGTAACAAAAAAAAATATTTCAGATTCACCTTTAATCTATAAAACAAAAACAAATAATTTAAATTAACAAGTAGAAATTTATATATCCGCTCATAGAAAGTGACATGGAAAAAATAAAGCAACATTTTCAATTAAATATAATACTCTAAAAAGTGATTAAAAACTCATGAAATGATGTAGAATACGTTTGTGCCAAAAAACATCTTCAATTGAAATGTTAAAAAACTTAAAAGTTTTATTTTTAATCTTGGATTTACATGAAAACTTTTTCAAGTTGGTTGCTTTTAAAAAGTATCGTGCATTGTATTGTATCGTATCGTAAGAATTGTAATTGAATCGTAAGATACGGTATCATTTTAGATTCACCATGCGATACGTATCGAATTGTCTCCGTATCGTAAGATACATATCGCGTATCGTAAAATTCTTACAACTATAGGCAAGATGACTAAGTGCCAGACCCAATCTGAAGTGGTAAAAGTTGTTCAATATTAAGTAGTTGACGACATTTGGACTGTGAATTTAAGGTCTCAAGTAGAAAATCTAGTTAAAACATATAAATGTGTATAATGCTTTCATTGAGGCAAGGAAACCAAGAGAAACTTGTACACGCTTAAAAATACTACAGATGATATATTGGCGAAATGGAGAAGATTTCTCAATTTAACAAGTTACTACTTACTACAAAAAGGAATAAAATTATTTGCAACTGAAAATCTCAACTTCCAAGCATATATTCCTGAAAGAACTCAAATCAAAGAGAGAACCAAAGAGGCAAGTCATACGGAACTAGCTCGACTCCATTTGACTTAGCAAAATTGTAATATTCAACAAATTTTAGTATAAATTCAGGGATTATCAAAAGTGGGCCTATATTGTAACACGTGCCTCTTTAATATCTCAAAGGGTTTTGTAATCATAGAAAACCTGCAGGCCCCCAGCTACTCATCATAAATATTCTCACCATAACTTAAATCCCATGAATAAGTATCATCATACAGGACTAGTATTCCTTAAAGGCCATATGAAATTTTTTCCCAAGCAATTGAACGAGACTATGAGAGTTCATTTACACACAAAGGTTAAGATGTAAACAGTCCCCCGAATTAGCATGTAATTGGTTACTGGCCATAAACAAATTCGCTTAATTCTATTATTCTGAATGCTTCAGTCATCTTGATCAGAACCAAACAACCCACCAGAAGGCTTTGTTTGGTAAGCAAGCAACTACAAAAGCAGTCTAACCTAAATAGGCAGCTAAACTAAACAAGATATAGTTCTTGCCGAAGTTCAAGTTAAGATATTGACAATTAGGAGACAGTACAATCAACGAGTGAAGCTAAACAGTTGCTCACAGCAAGAAAAGTTTCAATTTGACATCGGACAAAAAAGCAGATAAAGTCCAAACTTCAAACTAATACCAGTAGCTAGAGAAGACTATAACTTTCTAGTAAGAAAGAAAATATCAATATAACACAAATTAACTGAATTGTATCTAATACAGCAAACTAACATAAACATAACTAAACCATGAAAAAAATCAGGATCAACAGACAAAACAATGTTCATTAAAGGGAAATCATCCCAAGAACAACATGTTTTAAATCCCCATCCCAACCCAATAAAACACACACCTCATTAATTACATCCAAAATATCATTGACACCAATACAATCAAAATGCATAAACAAAACATTAAATTGATTTCACAATTGTGTAAGGGTAAGTAGATATAAAAGTTTCGGGGCTAACCCAGAATGGAACTTAACAATCAGCGAGATTCGTTAGCCCCATCACGATCAGTTGAAGGAGTATTGCGTTGTTCATCTTTATTTTGCTTGAACGAAGGCAGAGGATTGGACCCCTTAATGATCCAACCAAGGGCAAAAAATGAAACCCCAGCAAGTATGGCAGTCCCCCAGGCGTGGGAATACCACTTGCTGTACTGCTTAATCGCAAACTTCCACTGTTCCCTGAGGGTGGCGGGGTCCGGGTTCAAGGGGTCCGGAGGATTGGGATAATGGGGCTTCTGGCCACCCGAATACCCGCTTGTACTGCCACCCTTTTCGCCTAAAGTCCTAGAACTTGATGAAGATGAAGAAGAAGGTAAATTGTTTTGGGTAGAATTAGGGTTCTCGTGATTGCCGGCCATGGTTTTGCTAGGTAGTAAAACTCTGCTTCACTCTCAGCTGCTAACACAAGTTTCTCTTCCTTTTGCAGCTGCTGCTACTGGGAGTAAAAAATCGAAATGGAACTCGAGACCGCATCAAAAATCGACTAAACAGCATTAATAAAATTATATTAACGATTCTGATGCATATTACAATTTTAGGAGGGTTAAAAAATTATATTTATAATTTTGTTTCAATTTTTATGATTTATCACACTGTAAAAATCACACAGTATTAATAATATCCAAAACAAAATCGTTTTGGTTGGGTTTTATTCTTGTTTTTTAAAAATTTCAGTGTTTATTATATTTTTTTTATGTTTTTGTTTGTTTTTGTTAGCATACTATTAATTATTGCAGTTGTATCTCGTATGACTATTAAATATAACTTTGAAAAATTTTAATTGTGAATTTTACTTAATTAATTAAGTTTTTTATTATTTGATTGTCAATGATATTTTTTGTAATTACAGAGTTTTATTATAACTTGGGTGAAGATGAATAAATTCAATGGTCTTCTTGTATAAGCAATACAGTATCTACTTTTAAGTTATAAACAACTATTCGACATAGTCTTAATTTACTTCTTCTTAAGTAGATATTCTAATGTCTTCTATACACATTTATCCGCACTTAAAAATTATGTGATTTTTTCGGTATCTGTATTCTTTTAGTCCTAATTTTTTGTATATGTTCAATTAGTTTTGAAACCGAAATCAAACCAAATGAAACCACACCACACTAATCACAAGTAGTTTCATATACGCTTTTGAATTTATCAAACCACACCTAAGTGATTTCGGTTTCAAACCGTACCAAACCGCATTATGCTCACCCCTATTTACTACGTCTGTAAACACTTATCACCATTTGGTGCATTTACATATGATGAATCATTTGGATTATGTGATATATATATATATATATATATATATCGATTAATAGCAAATTATGACTATAAAAATTTTAATTATTTAAAAAAATTACACCTATATTACGATATCCAACGGCCAAAATTTATAAATAAAAAATAGATCTTTCACAACAAGGTGTTACGAACTAACTTAACTACCACAACATAAAATTGCATAAAGAAAAAATATATATTATTTTGGACGAAGAGAGAAACAATTTTCTATTACAATAGAATATTGTGATACTGTGTGCAAGAAGTCTTATTTTTTTAATAAAAAAATATGGTTGACCATCAAATCTTATAATGAATGGTACAAAATCTATTTGCTAGTTAAACCTTATCACTATCTTGCTATGAATCGACACCATAAATATATATGTTAAGGAATGGTTTCTCGATCCCTTACAATGACCTTGACCAATGATGTACCCGTGTTGTCTTGACCCTATATTGAGACCCTAAACCATCATGATGCATAAGTTGATGGACTTACCCAAACTCTGGTCAAACAGTGGATCAATGTCCACAACCATGAAAATTTTAGGAGATCAATCTTAACAAAGATGAGGCTCTCATTTAAATATATTCAGTTTTATTTGGGCTTATCATAAATAAGATGACATGTGACCTAAAATATCAATTATAAATATCTTGGAACCTCTGGTGCGTGAGTTTTGCACACTCTCAGATTCTTAAAACCTCTATATTGTTATTCACTAACTTTACCATCGGAGACTGATCTAAAGACAACCCCTCTACTCATCCGTTTATTTTAGGTCACTCAAAGTACCAAACATCTAATGGTAAAGATGTTGAAAATCAACATCACCATTTGGCGTTAAAAAGAGGGCCTCATTGCTGAGTTTGATAAAAAAAAAAAAAAAAGCCACATGTTTTACCACTTTCTTTTCTAGAAAAATAGCAAGTTCGGAGTTCTTCAAAACCTCGACCAACAATGGACAATGTCGCCCTGTGATGAACTTCCTCAGGCCCAATACCACTAGGACCTATAATTTCTTGAATCTCAGGCTCCACGATAACAACATACTGACAAATCTAAGGCAAATTTACTTATTGATAATTGATAATTGATGACACCGCGATAAGCGAATATGGTGCAATCCTCAAACCATCAGAATCACAGTCAGGCAAGTACGCTTGACCGTCTGGCGATAGAAGATGACCGAATTACACAACTAGTTGGGAAAAAGAAAATCTTAACAGAAGATGGCCCGAATTTAGGCTGAAAAGGAAAAAAAAAGAGGCAATAGAGATCAAGAGTCAACCCCTGAAAGCAAACACGATAAAACCCACAAAACAACATCCCATCGAGTAGAAGCCTCAGCAACCTCTTGTCTAAAATATCCTAACCCAAACGGAGCAACCACTTGTCAAACAGACAGACAACATCCTTAAAAGTAAGCAGGAAATATCCCATATGGAGAAATAACTCGTTAGGCAAGCAACACAATAATCTCCCATTGGGAAAATATCACAACTGTCATTCGTTCAAAATATCCTAATACCTGCCTTCCGAAAGGTAGTGTCTTTCACCCGGGGCAACTTTCACCACCCCGGCTACAAACACTTAGGATGATACCATCATGAAGTGAATGGATGAACTATAGAAGCAATTGAAACTTTCTCGAGGAGTCAAAATTTACAGCAGACTCACTATTTACTAAAGCAATATAAACAAGTACCAAATAGCTTGGCTCATAATGCCAAAACTCTTGATGTATGAAGGAGGAAGAGACCTTTACGAGCACCTCTGTATGAGTCCATTATGACACGTTTCAGGTACGATTACGTAGACTTATGTTAAATTGTTAATAGTTCACTAGCATCCCTAAAGACTCAATAAATTCATGGTTCAGAACTTCAAAACTTCGTTTCATAGCTAATTTCCCCAAATTGAAGTTCCCCACAGGGTTTAAGGTGGTGATCCGATACGAGAAGACATCTCAATGTCTTTATATTGACAATCTCAAGTAGATTGAGCCTGAGTTGTTATCAGCCCAAATTGACCCTTCATCCCGATCTAGGTTCCTCCCAACCTCATTCCTTATGGAAAACTGCAAATCAGGTACACATACCAAATTACAAGTGAGGAAGGGGAGTAAGGGCTGGTTCGGGAGCCAAAGCCTGAGCATGACCACTGAATTGTCTAAATTTTCCAGCTTGGTCTCAGGATGACGAATTGTTGTTATATGTCAAGACCTCCTTCACACGGATAAACCAGGACAGAGGTCTATCACATATGCATACTTGAGATCGAGAATCTCTAGATCTGCACACGGTACCTGAAGGCAGGATGCTCGACCCAACTTTTAAAACAGTGGGGGCTTGTTTATCCTCTATACTCGAATTTTGACCTGCCCGATCAATAAAGGAGTCCAAGCAAAAAATAAAAATACATATATGGCACCCTTTAATATCTACTCCCGAACCGCATTAGAAATACGTTTAAGGGGTGAGAGCTTATTAAAGAGTACTGGGGCCTGAGTTCAATGGGATCCCTGACCCCCGTCATGCTACCCGAGCCTTAGTGTCGTGCCCGACTCCCTACCACAATCCCTAATGAGGCTCGGGCCCAATATCTAGTTACGAGACCAATTGGGCCCTAGATAAAAGTGATGTCTAAATCACTATCTAAAAGGATCGGTGTACACACCAAAAGGCATGAATGCCCGACCTTAACATCGTCCTACTTTGGTAATGAAGTTGTGCTCGATCAAAAACAAACCAAATATCCCATTGTTCGCCAGGGCATAATGAAGGTAATTTTTTCGACAATTTTTGTATTAGCTCCCGACCCACATTTATGAACACCATAAGTAGGGCTGCAAACGATCCGAATCGGACCGAACATTGTCGAACTCGAACAGAACTCGAACCTCATTAGTCGAACTCGAACATGTTCGAGTAGCATTATCGAACCAACGCATTTGTGCGAGTTCGATTCGTTAGTGTTCGCGAACAGTTCGCGAACATATTTGAGTTCGCGAGCAGATCGGGTTTGACTATATGCTCGAGTTCGACTATAATGCTCGAGTTCGCGAGCATGCTCGAGTTCGCATATAATGCTCGAGTTCGTTTATTATGCTCGAGTTTGCAAAAATTAGGCTAAATATTTTTATTTTTTAAAAAAAAATTAAAATTTAATTACAAGGCTAAGAGGACTCAGATACTCGAGTTTATTTAGGAATTAGGAATAGCCAAATAAGATATAATATATCATAATATCATATTATAATATATTCATATATATTAAATTAGTAGTAGTGGTCAATATTATTGTTAATTACTTAATTAATCTAGAATAAATAAATATTACTACTTTCAATTAACTCAAAAAAAGGGCAATATTACTACTTATCATCTTCAATCTACACCGTTCATTTGAAATTCTATAATTATTACATTATCTTTAATATATACCATTCATTTTATATCACCTAACTTTATATTATTTATAATAATAAACAAATAACTTTACCAATTCAATTATTCAACAATAATTCACACTTATTCATTTTTATGACTAATTGTCATAAATACAGTGTAGTTGGCTCTCTGAGTTAGATATCAAGTCAATTAATTAATGAAATACAACTGTTTAAATAACATCATAATAGAGATAACAATAATGCAGAAAGTATGTAAAAGAAAGAATACATTACTGTGTCATGACAATTATTGATTCAATAATGTGAATTACCGTGCATATGCTACTGTGACAATTATCAGTTTAATAATATGAATTATTGTGCATGTGACAATAAAGTCAAATATTGTACGATAACCACTTTATCAGTTTAATAATACGAAACACTGTGCAATGCCGTGTGCTTCTGTGCAATACCGTATGTTACTTGTAATACCGTATATTACTATTCTTTTACCATTGGGTATTTTAACAATTAAAAGTGATAGTACCATTGACCATTTAAAAATTATTTATGTCGTTTTCTATATCCAACAATTATTCTTTGTGGGGTCCACCAATGTACGGCACTGTCGTACGAATATTTCCCGACAGAACGAATATTCCTCGACCAAACGAATATTGTCTAACATAATATAATTTGCACATAACATCCTTAACTTTTAACTTTGTCAATTTAACCACTTATTGTTTCAGAAAAAATATAAATGAAGAAAAATTAAATTTTATATTTCATAAAATTCGGGGTCTTACAAATTTTGTGACAATTCCATATAACAAAAAGCCCCAAACAGTAATAAAAGGGGCAAATATTGATAAATTTTGGACAAAATTATATATCACAAAAATCCCTGAAAATGGCACGGAAGTACTACCCAATCTCTAAGAAGGAGAATCAATAACAAATATCAATTACACGTAGAAACATGCAGAGCTTGTAAAACTCGACGATCATACTTGTATAAACTCCACATAACAAAATGCAGAGTAAAAGCAAGTGTAAATAAAAAGTTTGAGTTCTTTGGTAAAAATCCCAACCTCGAGATAGAAACAAAGGAAAAACTGTGTGTAAAAATAAAGCCAAAGTTCTTTTATATAAATCCCAACCTCAGGATAGAAACAAAGGAGTAACTCTGTGCAAATTTAAAGCCCTAGTTCCTTTGTAAAAATCCTGACTTTAGGATAGAAACAAAGAAAAAACTCCCTGTGTTTTGTAAATTAAGGGATTAAAATCGGACACCATTCAACACATCGGGCACAAACTTATACTCTCTTGCCTTATTTAAAATAAGACAATGGAATGATGACTTATTAGAGGAACATTGCTTGACTCGGTCTTAAGGCTCTAATGCCTAACCTATATGACCACTGGCTTAACTGCTTAAATGACCAATGGCCCGACCTAAACGCAACTCCCTGATCTTAATTGTTACCAAACAGGACTATCGCTATTTAAGCATCTCAGGACATGTACAAAATTTACAATAAAAGACTCGTTCAGAAAGATTGACCTAAAGATATACTTGCCAAAGGAACTTGTTTAGTCCCAAAGCGCATCGAAAATACGCCTCAAGAGTGGAGGCTTGTTAGGGAATGGTGCCCCAACCCCATACCAAGACCTCGAACCCATCATATACCTGTGTTGAGGAATGGTGTCCCAACCCCCAACCCTATATTAAAACCTTTATCACGATGCCCGAACTGATGGATCCACCCAAACTCTAGTCAAACAGTGGATTAGTGTCCATGCAAATTTTAGGAGTCAATCTTGACGAAAATGGGACTCTCATTTAGATATATTCAGTTGTATTTGAATTTATCCTAAATAACAAGATATGTGACCTAAAATATTGACTATAAATATGTAGGGACCGCTAGTACGTGATTTTTATACTCTCTCACGTTCTTAAATTTTTTATATTACTATTCACTGACTTTACTTTCGGAAGCGGATTTTGAGATAACCCTTCTGGTCATCCGTTTATTTTAGATCACTTGGAGCACCAATTATCCAATAATGAAGGAATCAACGTCATCAATATACACAAAGTTGACCCAAAAGCAAGATACTCCATTAAAAGACAAAAAAATTACCGATAAAATCTATATATGATGACGACTTCAAAATTACCCTAATTATATTATTGTGTATCCTTTTAAATCTCCAATTTCCCAAATTTTAGAAAATTAGCCGGTGTTAAAGCTTCAATAATGAGTCATAAACTCTTCATGATTAGCCTCAAACAACGGTTTCATATCTTTAAAATAAAACTATTCACTACCTTACAATCCAACAGGCAGTGCATGAATAGTTAATTTCATAGAAAACAAAAGCTATAGGTAATATATATTATAGAAAACAAAAGTTATAGGTAACTGGCAATTTTTTTTTAGATAATTTTGTATTTTTTGGCCAATTACATATGTAAAATATGTATTTAGCTATAATATTATTAATATAACAAGTAATATTATTATGTACACACACGTACACACAAATATCTTATTGACTTTTAATACGTTTTTCTAATCACAAACGTGTTAATACATATTTAATTCCTTAATTGTTTTAAATATAATATAATATAAATTATTATTTATTTTAAAAATATTAGAGAAAAATGCATATATAAAAGAGTAAAAGTGATATGAGATTGAGAAACTTAAAAAAAAATTAATTTGACCCTTATATTAAAAAATTTATAAAATTTTAATGGGGTCAATTTCTTCATTACACTTAAAAAAAATTAAACTTATTATAAAGCAATTTTTTTTCTTCAGTGGGGTCAATTGACCCCATACTCGCCAAGGTGGCTTCGTCTCTGCCAGAAAAAATTATTCAATAGTTCTTGCTAATTGTCACTTTTATTTATCATAACTTTGTGGTGATATTATTGATAGGGCTGGCCTTTTATTTTGGTTTTTTGGTTAACTGGACCGGTCCGAACCTATTGGTTCGATATAAAATAGATTGATTCAGTACCGGTTTTGATTCATCATTTTGACATTTGGTATGTACCGATTGTACCGATTATACCGGTTTTATTATTTTAATAATAATAATAATAATAATAATTTTTGGTAAAATCGAAATCGAATTGGTTTACCAGTATACCGAATCGGTCCAACCGATTCTAATATGAGAATTTTAATAAATTCAATACCGAACCGATTCAAATCGAATGAACACCCCTAATTATTGGTACTGCGTTGATAGTTTTGAATTTCCTTCAAAGGTTTAAATAATAAATAAATAAATCACTTCTTTCCTTCCTTTTTCTTTCTACTGCTTTCAATTCTCATTCACCATATCCACAAGTCAGACTAAGCATTTATTAATTAATTTTTGATCAAACAAGCCATCTGAAATCAGCATCAAGCAAGGATTTGCTGAAACTGCCTTATCCATCTTACACGTTAAGGCAATTTTTTGTTTATAAAAAATATATTTAAAATTAAACTATTTATTTTAATTTAATAATATTTTATATTATTTAATCATTTGACGAATAATTATTAATCTTTAATATTAAACTATTAATTCCATAAAAATATTTAATAACTTAAAATAAAAGAGATTAGTAAACGCCTCCTATCGGTTTTAACTTTTTTCGAATATTAAAACCTTTTTCGAATATTGGACCCTTCATTTAGAAACTGCACAACCAAAGTTCGCTGGGAAGATATCTAGGTAAAACCGAAGACCCTGCTTTCCAACTTAATTCTGAAGGGGTGTGCTAATTGCTAAAGCTAGACGGACAATAAGGAAGATAGACGATAGACGCATTACGCATTATAACACCAAAAAAAAAAAAAAAAAAAGAAAATTTCAGAGAGCAGTTTAGTTTTCCAACCAAGAGCATTAACAATCTGTAACTTCAGTCCAAAGACAACAAACCATTAGGTCCAACAAACCCCATGCGAATATCTATGCAACTCTAATTTAGCAAGTGCTTACTAAAAATGGATAAAATAAAAACATCAAACTAGCCCCACCTGAACTTTTTTAGCTAAACATAACAAAATTCTCAGCATAGTTGTGGAAGGTAAACATCTTGTACGAAAAAACTTAAGAAAAAGGCAAAGGCTTCTATGACGTATTTGAATTCTATTTCGATGAGAGAAACAATATCATGGTGATATCATATAACAGAAGAAAAATATCAGTTGTCACAATTGCCAATAGAGGCATATAATCTTTGGTTGTGAACCACTAAATAAAGCGTAGTACTTGTACTGTAACAATTAATTGTTCGATAACTGTCAACCCATCATAATCATTTGTGAGCTTCAGTCTTCTTCTGTTCTTTGGCTGAGAGAAAAGCATAATAATATCTCCAGTAATGAGTTCGTGATAGTACAGGGAAAAAATAGGGAAGACAAATCAGTGTGGAGATCTCAGTAACTTACCAGCTTTCTCTTCATCTCTCTTTTTAGCAGCCTCTGCCCTTTGTTGACGAATAAGGGCCAAACGCTCTGCAAGAACAAGCACATAGTAAACACAGTGTTGGTAAAAAATAAGATAAACTAACAAAGATAATGAAAAAAATCGTCTTCCCTGTATTTAGAGAAACAAAACTAAACACACAGGAAAAAAAGAGGTGTAGACAAGTTTGTACAACTCCTTGAACATGCCCAAAGATATAACATAAGGTGTTATAATAAGTTTCCACAAGATTAGTAAATAGCCGACCACAGAAAGCACATTCATATAAATGGTTGACAGCTGGCAACATACTGAAAGAAAAATACAATTATTTAACTACTTACTCAAACAAAATTAATCCACTAATGACACATTTCAAGGGAAAATAGAAATAGGCCTAGCTCATAAAGCATTCGAAAATATACATACATGCCTTTATACATACATACATAAATATAATTTATGCATTTATGTATAGATGTATCGTATATGTAAATATATAATTACACGCATGCAAACACACTTGTGCGTAACAGTAATGCAGTATGCCTAACACAACATGTCTGGAAACCAAGTTAATTAGAAGCCAAAAAGAACAATAATAACATTCCTTACCTAAATCTTTCCTCGCTTGTTCTGTTTTCCCTTGTTCTTGCAACCTCATATATCTTTCATGAGCTTTCTGCTTCTCTATCTCTTCTCTGTGAACAAACAGCTCAAAAATCTGAGTATAACATATGATTTAGAGCAAGGTGATTACATCAATCTAATAGCCTGATAATTAGTAATTAGGCTGAAATTTTTTGGCTTCTGAACTCAGTACAAAATTATATTAGATAGTTTCAAAAATCATTCCAGGAGCTGAAGACTAGAAGGAAGTCAAAACTTAAAACACAGATATCATTATTGAACATAGCAAGCAAATTATTCTCTAGAGCCCATATGAGGAAGCACCATGCACTAAACTAGACGCAACTGGCAAAGCCCTCACCCCACTTTTCCTCTCTTCTTCACTTACAGGTAATAGCCTCATTAACTATTATAGATGTTTTGAACTATATACATAAGCTTCAACTTTACCACATGGCATCAGCCTCTCCTAATCTCATCCCTCGCCCTCCTTCCTATGATTCCATATGTAGAGCTAATGCACAGACAATTTGAACCTGTATTCCTGATTGCTGTCAACAAAAGAAGACTCTTTCCAACTATCCGTATCATCATCTCTGTCTTCCACTCTTCCTATAATAATTCTTCGAATCCCAGAAATAAGGTTTTTTTTTTTTTCCTTTTCTCTTATGGTGCAGCCAACATCACAGTAATTGATACAAAGTTTCCCAATGATTCTCACCTCACCCGTGGCACTTAATTCCAGGTTTCTTTGTCGTATGACATTCATTCCAAAGCCAACTTTCTTTGCGCCAATCATTAATTGATAAAAAGCCTGGAAAAGGGTTTACCCTTTTCGAGACGCTTCTTTAATATATTTTCCTTCCAAGGGAATAACTGATAACAAACAGGCACCCTACCAGTAGATCCGACAAGGTCAAATATCCTACTAATAAGTATTTTATGAAGTGTGTGTAATAGAGTGAGAATAAGGGGCCCAAAGTAATACACCTATATATTTTCAAATTAAGTAAATAAGATCAATGACGCTCATTAATTTTAATTTTTAGATGATGAAACTGAATAAAAGAAAGAATGAACAAGGATGAGATATATCGAGAAACTTGACTCTTTCTTTTTCTTTACCAAGGAAAAACGCGAGGAATGTAACAAAGGAAAAAGTAGATAGGAGTGGGGCCCTCTTTGCATTAGAAATAGGAAATAAGGAGTTCTTGCAAATCCAATTAGTGATGACCAACTAAAGAAAGGTAGAATACAAGAAAGAGAGAAATGTTTAGGAAAACTACAAAAGTCCATCAATGCAAAGGAGAATCTGGATATATTTACATTCATTTGTCTTTTTAGCCTAAGATGTAATACAGCGGTATGAAAAGTTTAAAAAAAAATAATTTAAAAAAAATTATGATAAAATAAAAGAACAAAAGACAGGAAGCATGCTTGATTATCAATTAGTTCAGTCGAAGGTAGCAGAAAATCATTTTACAAACCTCTCCCGCCTTGAAAGTTCAGTTGTTTTCTCGATCTGTACAACAAATATATTGTTAGATACTGCATGCACACACACTTTATACAACATATGAACAAATTACTTTAGAGAGAAAATGAGAGAGTATTGTACTCACATCAGTATCTCTAGCTTTCAAATTCTTTGGCTTAATCAAATTAGGATTATCGATCTCAATGACACCATGGGTGCCTTTCTTCTTCTGCTAAAAAAAATAAAAATCAAGTTTAATCTGTGTACCCAGTCCATAAGAAACAAAAACCAACTTTAACCAATCGTCAACACAATCAGAAGGAAAATATATTCTGTATAAAGAAAATGACTGCAGTACTGACTTCCTCTCCCGCAGAGTCTTCTGACTCCTCTTCAGATTCATTTCCAATTCTTTCATTTTCTTCCACTTCAGCTTCTTCCTGATATAACAAATAGATTACATAAGACATAATATAAAGGTAAACAGGGGGGAGAGAGAGAGAGAGAGAGAGAGAGAGAGAGAGAGGGTAAATAATGACCTCAACATGCCTAGACTTTGTAGTTAAGAAATTAGAATCTTCGATTTCTTACAAATGTTTACAAATGAGTTAATTTTCCAATTCTGAAAAACTACATGTCAGGAATTTTACTAAGAGACAGATCATCGTTATAATTACATAACTGAGCAGTGCGGTGTGGTGAGATCAAACACTTTAAATTTGGAACTTTCGATAAAAGTGCTTTGATAAGAAAATTAAAATAGTTTTTGATAACACAAATGTAAAAGTGCTTTTTAAAAGTAAAAGTCAAAATTATACAAAAATGTGTAGTGTAGACTTTTCATTTTTTTATAACAATTGAAGGACAAATTTGTACTTGCTTAGGCCAAAAGTGCTTGCCAAAAGCATACATTTGTAACTTTTCCCAAAAGAGCTTGTTTTTAGCCAAAATTTATAATACTAAAAGCACTTACAGAAGGACACCAACATAAAATGTTTCCAAATTAAATTTAGAAATGCTTTTACTCAACCGCACCGCTTTGCCAAACAGGCTTTAAATGGAAGATGAGGTATGCACCCTAGAAAAATTCCAAGTAACATGTATCATTCTATCATCTTTTAACTCTTTCTAGCTCAGCTAAATGGCAAAAGTTAATTGAAAGACTTTATTCTCCGACAAAAATTCCCCAAAGTATCTGAAACATATAAGCCAGTAAAATTACCCGTTTAAATGTGCGAGGTCGAGAGGAAGTGCCAGCAACTGCAATATTTGAGTTACAGATGACAAGTTAGTCAACAAGATATAACAGTCAATTGTTAGCCATGCTCTCAAAACTTAACTTGAAAAGGAAAAGGACTTGAAACAAGAATTAAATTTCAATATGAATAAAAGAAAAAAATTGTAACCAAGTCACACACCACATACGGAGTAGTTACTAATCTACTAAACAAGGCTTATCGAAAAAAATTAATCTACAGAAATATAAGTGCTCTAAAATTTCCACTTACTCAGGTAGGAAACCACAAAGGCAGAAGTGAACAGCTTCGAATTTTAGAGTAGATCATGATTTATTTTTAAATTAAAAAAACAAATGAAACAATAGTGTTCCATGATGAGTGATATTCATTTGGCATTAATTTTACTTTTCCAAACATTTTTCATATTGGTCATAATTTTTCCTTTACTTCCACAACTCACAAATTTTTAATCTCTCATCTATAGTCTTATCTTTAGTCTGCTTATGCAACCCAACACATATTCACCAGAGTATGTTGTCTAATCCCAAGTAACATAAAATTAATTAAATATGACTTTCATATATCTTTGTTGTAATAAACCTTAATTTAAAGAAGTGGCTGATAACTTGGTCGTTAAAAGAACACCACAAATTCAGTATATACCCAATTCACAATAAAATTCCTTTCAGGGTGACCTCCTCTTACAATAGGCTCACAGTAATCCACTTTAATTCAAATTTCTGACTTTCTTTCAAGCATATTAAGTTTTGCCTATACACACTTGATTCTTGAGACATAATTTTAATTATTATAAGTGAACTTTCTTCAATATTAAATTTCAAAATAAATTTATTTTTGAAAAAAATTATTGAAAAAAAAAAAGGATCAAAGTGTACCCTAAGACAACCTTGATATGCATAACACAAAAAGTCATGAACTTTAAGAAGGAAAAAAATTCAATAAGAACAAGTTCAAGGAAAAAAAAGGATCAAAGTGTACCCTAAGATAACCTTTATATGCATAACAAAATAAGAACAAGTTCGAACAAAATTTCAAACTGATTCTATAATTTGAAGAAAATACTTCAAAATATCATACCAACATAAAAATAAAAATAAAAATCGAATAAATAGAATGATTCTAATGATTAAATTGACTCAAATTTAATATATAAGTAAATAACACCCTTCACCAAATTTTACTAATCCAGATCTAATTTTTATACAAATCAACAAAATATATATGTATATGTATATATAGAGAGAGATGCATACTCATCTCTTCGGGAGTAGAGAACTGGCGTCGACCAGTTGGCTTTCCCTTGAACTTTCCTCTTCCCATATAGCCCTTCTTTACACTCACTGTAGCTGAGAGAATTGGATTTCCTCTTCGCCTGAAAAAAGTTATGAGAAGAAGAATCTAAGTTCAGAAAGAAGCAATTTTTCTTCCAGTTTCAATTGCTTCCTTCTGATAAATAAATGAATGAAGAAGCCTTACTAATAAAAGAGGGAGGAACCCTAGACGTCGAAAGGTGGTGAAAAACTATGGCGGAAATTGATGCAACACTATTCGTTTATTTAAAACTTGCGCCGGTGACAGATGCGACGATGCGCGCTACTCGTATAAATTATAAATTATGTAAGATAAAATAATTTTTTTATAAAATTTAAAGTATTAAGTATAAAAAAAAATTAATATAAAAAAATAAAATTATAAAAATAGAAACGGAAAAAATATTATAATACTAAATTACCAAAATCTTCATACTTTATAATACAGAATAGATAATTATAATTATTAAATAAATATGACGTTATAATTTTTATATTAACTTTTTAATTATTTTTTAAATACACATTATAATTAGTAAATTACTAATATAAAACCCGTACAAAGCACATGTTAATTTTTTTTTATATATATATATATAGAGAAGATTATATATTATAAAATTATTAGTTAAACTAAAATATTATTTATTATTTTATTTACTAAAATGTAATATATAATTACTTGAAGACTCAAAATAATTCATTAAAGATATAAGTAATTTTTTTTATTAATAATTAATAAACTGCTTTATTTTATTAAACTTACATACATAACTTAATGTCCTTCAACAATTGTTTAATTTATTTATTAGTTTCATATAAAATTTGAATGATTTTTTATGTTGCAAGCCATTGGAGCTCATGGAAATTAACGTTTTGAAAGTACTTTTGGTGAATTTTTTTTTATGACTTCTTATCATGTTTAATACTCTCTCTCCTTCTAAAAGATATTATCTATTTTTAATTTTTTAAAGTCATGTTTGGATATTTTTAAACTAAACAGCATTAATATGAATTTATTTAATTTAAATTAAAATAATTTTAAAAAATTATAAAACTTGAGCTTATTTGTATTTTAAAATTTAAATTTAATTTTATAATTTAAAATCGATGAAATATATAAAATACTGCTTATTGATATTATAATTGTGAAGATAGTTTAAAGTATCTAGTGTTTTTTTTTTATATTTTTTTCCTCGCTAGTAATTGAACATTACTGAGAGGGTAATTTAGGCAACAAAAAAACTGTTTATGGTATATTATTTACAAAAGAATAATATTCACAAACTTGGGCAACAAGAATATGTAATTGTACTAGACAGCACAGTCCTACAGCTACACCTACTATAATTTGGGCATTGTCATCTGCTCGAATAGACATTGTAGGTTGAGGATGAAGAAGAAGAAGAATATATCCGAAGCAACAACAGAAGAAGAAGAAGAAATAATGGAAGAAGAAGAAGATCCCTTCAATCGTCTACCAAATGAGCTCATTGTTTTGATTTTTAGCAATATCGCAGAAGCCAAATCCCTCTGTTGGGTCTCTCTGGTATGCACCCGATTTTCTTTTCTCATCCTCCAAACTACAGTTGTCATTGTGAAAATACCTGCCTCAAAAAATCCACCAAATAATCAATCTCTCCCCCAAAAACTCTTCAATTTTCTCACAAAACCCCTCTACCGTTTCTTCCTAAACCCACAATCATCATTCCTCATTACCGCTAATCCCAATCTCCAGGCTGTAGCCAATTTTCTCAGCAAGTTTAAATACTTGCAAGTTCTTATTGTCCAAGCACCCAATACCAACAATGACAACAACTCTATTCTCAGGTGGGTAGCCCACTTCAAACCTTCTGGAATTAATAGATTTGTGATTCTTTTTGCTGAAAAAGAAACTTCAGGATCTGGGTATCGAAAGTATATGCAGTTGGCGCATGATCAATTCATGGATATTCTAATGGGGTATCAGGGTTTTTGGTTCATGCTTACGAGCAATCCAAATCTTACGGTCCAAGGGGCTGTGATTACTAACACAGAAACTACTGGGAGAATTTATGTGGACCAGGCCCATATTTTTGAGATGAAGAATAGCCAGCCCAAGATTAGCTGCAGCTTGAAATTTAGTCTATGGAATTTGCGACTCCCAGCTTGGTATCATGAGTTCAAGGCGGCTAAAATTGCATCATTTAATACTCCTGTGTTGGGTGAGGAACCAAATGAAGCTGAAAATCGCAATAGTCTTGAGGCTTGGGAGGATATTCAGACCAAATTTTGAATTCTTCTACTGATGAATGACTAATATGTTTTGTTGGTCTACTAAATTTAGGAAATGGCTATGTTTTTGCAGAGAAAAAAATAATAGAAATACTAGCACGTAGTATATGCATGCCCACTGTTTGATCAAAGGTGGTGGTAATTTTGTGGCTTTTGCTTAATGGGTCAGTTTTTTTGGCTATGTTTATCTAGCTACTTCAAATATGATTAATGTTGAATGCTTTCTTTTCCCACTTTTCTCCAATCTTTGGTTCCATGGTTATATATATGCAGTTGAATATGATTTTTAACGGAGATTTTCTCACAATTTTTTCCAATCTCTAGTTCCATGTGTATATGCAGTTGAGTATACATCTCTGTAGTTTATACATTCAATATGCTTAATGTGGGGTTTTCTCATTAACTCATTAACCTAACCCCCCCCCCCCCCCCCCCCCCCCCCCTAGACTATGAAATGCTTACTTAATTACCAGTTATACTTCCCTTTAACCAACAAGGAGGGGGGAAATGGAAAAAGAGGGACCTCACCCAAGCTCTGCCTTCTCAAGGTACTTATCTGTATCTGTAGTTTAACATTCAACATGCTGCTTGAAAATTACTAGTAATGATTTATAAGTTATTGTTTATCTGTAAATTACTCAATAATAGGCACTAAAAGATGGACAGAATAACAAAGCCATTTATTCATTCTGAAGAAAAGTCGATCAAAACTGTAAAACTAAAGAACCCTTGATAGGCAAATTACAGAATATTATCTATTATCAAGGGTGAATTTACCAGAATCCATGTCAATATAAGATCATTGTAGAAGGCCCTGTAGCTTCTGGACAAACCCATCAATATAAGAATTCTCAAGCCCCTTTCTTGATAGAAGCTCCCTAACTTTAGCATGGTTTTCTCTTATCTCCCTCCCAACCTTACTGTCAACCTCCATCACTGATATTATTGCCTTGCATACGTTATCTTTTGTAAAGGCACCATCTTCGCCTTTCTCGACCTCCACTCCAACTTTCAAATCTCTACCCATTAATCTTGCATTGATAATTTGATCACCCAAATGTGGTAGTAACACCAATTGGCATTCATTCACCAAACTCTCGGATAATGAGCCGAAACCACAGTGAGTGACAAAGCACCCCACAGAAGGATGTTCCAAAATTAGTTGCTGCTGAATCCATCCTCCATGAACTATACCTTTTCCCTGAGTTCTCTCTTTAAAGCCTTCAGGTAATGCTGATTCAATATCCTCAGCTCCCATTGGTGGTTTTAAGGCAGCCAAAAAAGGCAAACCTGTAAGCTCAAATCCTAATACTAGTTCTTGAAACTGATCTTTTTTAAGCATACACTCACTTCCAAATGCGCAAAAAATTATTGTATTTGGTTTGAATCCATCCAGCCATTTTGCCCATTGTTCTTCTAGTGTTGTAGTTGGTGGCTCTGGTACAACTGGTCCTGCCAGTAGAATAGGCCTTTTGAAATGGTTCTCAAGAAAATCACAGTATAAACCTTCCATCTCTCGACATGTTTTGAAAGCAATGGCATCACAGTCACTAAAGGCGATAAACAGGCGCTCTGAGAATGATATATCTTTACCATATTCTTTGGCATTTGCACCAACAAGGTGGCGAGCTTCATGTGCATAAAGCTTGATCATTGATGAAGGAGGAAATCCATGAGGAGGTTCCATTAAATCAGCTTCTGTCAACTTCTTGTTCCGGAACTTAGCTCCATCCCTTATCAAGTATCCGGTGGCTGCAGAGCTTATGGTGCAATAATGAATGGACTTAATACCAAAAGGGCGTGCCATGGATGGTACCCAATGTGCAAAATCAAAGAACATGAAATGGGGTTTGAGCTCTTGAAGAGAAGCATCAATGGTGGGTTGTGTTTTATCCATTGCAGTCATGAGAAAAGACTGCAGTGGATAAGGAATATCTGCTGTTGTTTCGGCACCAGAAGGGAGGCCTTCGACATATGGGACAATTATTGGGATGAAAGTGATGAGGTCTTGGTGAAGATTGAATTGCTCCAACTTGTGTAGTGTTTTGGAGGGTATGAAGAAGGTGATTTTATGGCCTCTTTCTGCAAGCTTGTTGGAAAGATGAAGAAAAGAAGTAAGATGGCCCATGGCAAACCATGGAAACATAGCTACGTGAAAAGTTTTGTCACCCATTTTATGTATACGCTGTGATGGATTACTATGCAGGGGCTTATATGAAGCACAAGAGCTCAATTCTGTGCAGTTTTCTTATACCCTCTGGGGAAAACCTGCAATAATTCAAACCCATAACATTTAATCAGCTTGCTACATATATTGAAGGCTGCCTAAAAAAGTTTAATATAAGTTGAGAAACAAATTTCATGTTAAAAAGTTATAAACAACAGAGAAGTGTCCAGAGCACCTAAGTTGGATACTGTTAAAGTTAATAGAAGAGCAAGTTTTAGTGATAAAATAAACTACAACCGAAGTAAACAAATCACCAGCATATATCAAGTCCTACCTCAATTCCAAATGACTATTTAGGCTGCTTATCTCTTCTCCCCTTTCAATAATTCATCATAAGATCTTATTTTTAAGTTTCTAAAATTAAGATTATTTAAGATTAACTAGTTAACATGCTCAAGAAATCCAATGATATTTCTTATTCTTAATTAATTTCATACCTAATCAAATCCTTAATTATTAGGATCCATATATATATATATATATATATATATATATATATATATATATATATATATATATATAAGTACGTGTATTTTCTTGAAATGGAAAACCAAATAACAAATGTAAGATATTGCATACCTTGGTCATGGAAATTTAGGGAGGCTTTCAATTATAGGGCGTTAGAGAATGTCTTCAGAAGTGATGCATGTCCCTCCCTAAATGCGAATCCAATTGAGAGACTGATGCATGCTGCCAAATGAAATGAAGCGGTTCAATTTCTATACCCAACAAAAAGAAAAGGGTTCAATTTTGTATGCCTATCCAAATTGCTGATGTCGGTGTTTAGTCATTAATCTTCTATATTATAAAACCGCCATGGCGCTTTTGGTGTAACTGTATTATACTTGCTTCTTCTTTTTTTCCTATAATTTTAAATATATTATTATTTTATTTTTTTAATTTAAAATTTTGTTTTTTTATTTAACTCTCTAAATTGACTTAACGATAAAAAAAAAAAATTTAATTTAAATTTTCATAATTGAACCAAAAATACTTTTAAAACTAATTCGTGATTAGCTAATAATTAGGTGACATTCTCTATGGCATATAATTGTGTAATTAATATTAATGGGGCATTTTAAACCAAAAAATAATTATTTACGTAGTTCTTTTTAATATTTAACTCAACAAAAATTAATTTAAAAGAATTAAAAATAAATAAACAATTCATTGTTCATCACCAATTCAACCCACCACCCTGGCCATCGCTTCCTCGTATGCTTCGCTTGACATGGATAAGTTATTCACAGAAAGACCTGAAAAAGCTAGGCTTGAATTTATTTAATGTTTGGTATTTTTAATCGAGTAAATATGATATGTAGCAAGGATAAAAGTAAAAGATTTTTTTTTTCCACCCAGGTTGCCATCTCATATGTCACATCAGCATTGATTATTCACCAAACTATCATGTGTGATGTCAATTCAATCTTAGTTAACCATGATTTACATTTTAGTAGTTTTAAGGAGAGTTTTTACCCAATCAATAGAGTTAAAAAGATTTTTTGTGGGAAAAAATAATTTTTTTGGTTAAATTGAAAAAAATTGTCAAGTTCAAAGATTTTTTGGATGATTAAGTCCCTCCAAATTTTGTAAAATTTTAAATTTATTTTATATAATTTATACACACAATACGTATCACTAAGTGCTAATCATAATAAAAGTCTCGTATTAATTGTCATCATATTTAAATAGCCTCAACAACCCCCTCCCCCCCCCCCCCCCCCCCCCCAAAAAAAAAAAATTGTTTGTGAGAATAACTATTCACTCATCAACGAAACGATAAAAATTACTGCAAGTTGAAAAAGTTCTATAGATTTTTTCACTGTAACCATTGAGTTCCACCTATTACAACCCAGAAAGATGTCATTGTGGCTTTTACAACGAGGATAAAGAACATTTAGGACTTGGAATAAAGAGGAGGGAACACTATATGCAAGGGAAATCAAAACGCCCTGCTCAATTGTTGAAGCCAGAAAATGGCTTCCAGAATCCACGCACTTATAACTTAGCTGGTCTAGCTAATGCAAAATGGGAGTCGGGATTCACTGACATTAACAACTCTAGTACAACTACGTCGTCACTGGTACCGCTGATTTTGAGTCCGGGTTCTATAAAACCTGCTTGAAAGAATGCCCAGAGTCAGTCGTGAAACCAGTCATACCACATAATAATATGAAATGAGTAATGGGCTAAATAAAGTATTGTTTACCAGGGGAAAGTTTCCTCCCACCGTATAGCTCCTTTGCTAATGGGTTGGTCGCCCAATGATTAACAGCCACACGACTTGTAGGTTGAATCCCAACAATCTTCCCTTCAGATGACAAAACAACCTGAAATTGACAAGAAAGGGGGAAAGTGTATTACTGAGGTGAGGCTGGTATTAGAAGCATGATTGAGAACCAAAATTAATTATCATATAAGCATCTAATATATTTGTACCAAAATAGTTTCGAAATCTGGAGAAATTTTTACATTTTTTAACCGTTAAAGCTTGCAAGCTCACATTAATGGAAGATCAGTTCATATGAAAGAAACATATGGCTAAAAAGATGCCACCAAAATTTTGGAAGCCCGGATCAATGGAAGATCAAATCATATAAACAGAATATGGCTAAAAAGATATAAAACCGAATGCTAACAAATGAAGAGATGTGAACTTGTCTAACTACCTTTAGAAAGTTTTCAAGTCCAAGAACAGAATATTGGTGATTCAAAAGGTTGTGCTATAAGATCCGTCGGAACTCTAGTCATTCAAGATTACACAATGTTCTAAAAGACGCTAGGCGGAAGGACGGGAGGGGCCTAGCACCTAGGGAAGTCTAGGCGAGATTTTTTTATTTTAAGTCAATTTTAATATTTTATCTTACATTTATCTAAACAAAACAATAATATAAAGCAAAACAATCTCTAATAAAGATAATAAAAGTTTTTGCTTAAAGTTCAAACATATATCCATATTGCCAATGTCAAAGTTCAAACACAAACATGCAATTGTTCAAAGTTCAAACACAAACAAATAATAAAAAATACAAACTAATAGTCCTCATCTCCATATCCCTCTATCTCTAACTCTTTTTCTCCATATCCCTCCAAGATAATGTCTTCATCGGACTCACACTCATACTCCTCATCTCCCTCTTCCTCCGTGTCATCATCAGACAAAAAATTCTCTTCATGGAGTTCTCTTACTCAAACATTTCTACTATTTCTCCTAGGCTCTAGCACGCTATCCGCTCCGGATGCTTCACCAACCGCCTCCCAAGTAAAGCCCGAACAACCATTAATTTCATCATCCACTCTCACGATATCGTTTTGTAACTTAGTTATAAAAAATAAAAAATAAAACAATTGCAACCCTAATTTATCCGCCTAGGTCTTGCCTAATTTCTCCGTCTTACCTACCTAAGCTCCACCACCTAAGCTCGCTTAGTCCCGCCTAAATTCCCGGAGGGATTTTTTTTCCACCTTGGACCTAGGCGAAACGCCAGGGGGGCCTGCCACCTAGCCCGCTTTTTAGAACACTGAGATTACGAGGGAGTGTTACACACACACATGTAAAGTTTGAAGCACAATCAAGAAATGTAACATCAGAAAAGTAACTTCTAATATTTTTAATGAGAGAGAGTCCCTAGTTTACATATCAACATTTTGATGTCAGGGAGTCTGAAAATAAGAACTAACTCAAAAGCAAGAAAAGCAATTATTTAGATTACTACAAAACCATTTCAGTATTTATTATTAAATTATTTGACATATATAAAACCACATAATCACATACATGACCGTGTTTTAGGTACATTCGATTGCCTGACTAGAAATGTCTGTAGTCTTTACAAAACAATACATGGCTAAACTTTAGTGTTTCAGAAGCTGGATTCTATGTAAACCCCGCAACATTGGACGTGGATAGTATTGTAGTCCCTTGAGGGTTTCCGTGACGCCCATTCAAAACTAACGTGGGAATGTTATTTCAAGCAAATACAACTTGTGAGACCTGACAAATTGGTCTAGAAAAACAAAACCATATATCCTACACAACTGAACAATGAAAATTTAAGAAAACAAGTCACATATCTCTTAGAGAATTGCAAAAGGGCGTAATGTGCTTGAACAAGTTGAACAATCCAAAATAACAAGGCACGACAGTTTATAACTCAAGCTAGAGAGGCTTGACAATAATGAAATAAAATAGATACTATACTCTAATTACTATGGTTACAACATAGGTAAACAACAAAATGTTTTTTAGCGAGTAATCCAACTTTGAATGCACATAAGATCAATGCCTCTTCTAAGGTCCTAAGGATTACCTCTTGACTCACCAAATGTTAAAACAATATTCAAATGTGAGGGGGTGTTTGTTCATCACGAGTGTTAGTCTATGGAGCATCAAGACAGAGGATAACTAACTACAAGCATGGTCAAAGAGTCTAGGGTTAACCAACTAGTGCAGTGGCAACATATACTGAGAATGCTTCTCATTTCGTCCATGATGTGCCTGCATCCAAGTGCATACATATATAAAGATAACTTTGGTTCTTTTTACCTTGATAGTTTATTCTCTTTCTCTAGCAAATTATCTTATTAATCCTTGTTACTGCGAGAGAAATAAAGCAAGTTCAATAAGCAAGAATTAATCAGTCTAACAAATTTACCTGATAACTTGCAATATCTTGTGCAGATGCTTTAATTTCTTCATCACTTTTCTCTGATGCGTCAGTAATAGATGAAAAGTCTACACCACAGTTATCAGCTTCAACTATCCTCCTGAGATATTTTGGGAGTTCCCCAGTCCATGCACCACCACCACTTTGCTTCACAATTTCCCCAGGCCAACCAAGAGTGTCTTTGATTTTTGATATGATTGAAATGGCAAAAGCTTCTAACTATAACATTAAAGCACATCAGATCTAAGCAGATAAAGCAAAACATGAAAGAAACAGGTAGCTTTATAATATGTGTGTGTGTGTGTGTGTGTGTGTGTGTGTGTGTGTGTGTGTGTGTGTGTGTAATTATCTACTTATCAATAGTATGGCCATGGGCATTATCGAACACATATATTCCATTGCCTTATCCATAGAATTATAGCGGAAGAAGGATGAGCTTATTTGAGAGGCTCATATTGGATGGATTGAAATACCACGATAAATAGAGTCATTTCAAAATCCACAACAATGGGAATTCCAGTTGCAGAACATCTTAGGAAAATGTTTCTCTTACCTCTTTTTCCTTGGTTTCTCAATAGCAACTTTATTATATTTATCAAATCTGTTCATTTCAAATTGATGTTTATCCAGAATTCCAAATGCAAAATAATATCTAGATTTATACCTTTGTAGATTCCACAGACTGTTGGTATATAAATTCAGTATCAGATGATTGAAGTGAATAATATTCTCTTTGGTACTTCCTTCCATTGTGCAGATATGGCAAACAAAGTTGACCCAGAATGCTGACGGTAACTAGAGCAAGTCCACTCACTAGGATGGTGGAAAGTATTTTCAACAAAGAAAAGCTTCTCTGTACCAAAAAGAAGCATTTTAAAATCGATGTCAATTCAAAACTCAAAAAATCAAGACCCCCCTCCCCAAAACAACCAAATAGAACATAAAATAAAGTAAGGATTGTAAAATAATATTGAAGAACAAAAAAAACTGTACAATATTTACATAAATATCAGCTGATTAGACCTTGAATAAAAATAAACTAAGATGGGTTGCAGACCCAAACATTTTAATCCAGCAAAATTATCCCCTCAATCTGCAAAGGCCCAATATACACTAGTAAAATATGTGAACAAAGGCTTTGACTAGAAAGTAAGAAAGACGGAAAAGCTTTAGAATATAAAAACACCTAATAGCTTGGTACTTTTCTATATCTTGGAGAATTTATTGTCCTCCCTTCTTTTGTGTTCTCTCTCATCCTATGTTCGTCTTCTATTAAAAAACCACCTAATGGTAGTATACAGACAGACACCTGAATACCTTGCTAACGGACAAGTTGGTAGATTTTGTAACTGCACCACATGACAGCTGTTTATTTGGAAGTGTAAAAACATCTTCGTAGTACATGTCCAGAATGTTGGTCAAACCAACCTGCAAAATGATGCAAAAGCAATTGGATGAGAGACATGAGGGCAGACAAAACCAGTCTGTATCTAAATAAAATTGGTAAGAAAGATAGCGCTAGCAGAGGCATATATTACATTCTTTTTGCTCTCTATCCTCTCCTCAACATGAAATTCGAGGGTGCAATCTAGAAATGCCATGTGGGCAAAAAACCAGTAACTACAATTTCATTCCTATTGAATTTGCCTACACACAAGTTTGATAGAGAAACATTTAATCAAAATAGCAGAAAATATTATGTTTAATATTTCTTTGTAGTCTCACTCTCTTTAGTGAGTTAATAACAAGCATTTAAATTGTACGCCCTAAAAAAGGGGGCAAACTAATAAAGTTTAAATTTTTATCTTATTAGAGAACGATATTCAGCAATTTACTCGTCTGTCAACAACTGGATGTGAATCAATATTCAACACAATACTAATGGCATAAATCAACCAACAAAATATCAGATTCTGAAGTGACATCAGGTACAAGCAAAGAAGGAATATATTTTCACAGCACTCCAGTAATCCAGTTACATATACTATGTGCAAGTGTGAAATGAAACAAGGCCTTCCCGATGACTATGGCACAACGTACAAGTGAAGGCGTACCCTTGATAAACAAACAAAGGAAATTAAAAGACAGAAGAAAGACTGGATTACCATTTGGGAGTGGGTCAGAAGAACTTCCCACCAATGGTCTGAAGTATTTTTCCACCCTTCAAACTTTATATTGTTGACTTTGTTATTGTTAATTTGCAGCCTGTAGGCAGGTACATACTCGCTCACCCAAGCACTAAATTCAGGACCACCAATTTCATCCAATTTAGAGAATACTGATAATGTCCACCAATGGTACTTTAATTTCATCCCTATGAGCTTATTATCTGCTTTTTCTGAGTTGAACTTTTCTAGCAGACTTTTTGCATTCCCTACAAGCTCATCTTCAAGTAACTTAGATAGAATAACGGATGAATCTTTTGATAAAAACCTTTTAGGCTTCTGAAAGAAACTGAAGAGATTATCTGATCTGCCTAAGGAGTTATCTCGGAAATGTCTTTCAGTGCTTTCAAGAGCAGATAGGCAAACAACTTCTGCTAGGACAGAAATGAGTCGTTCATCAGATGAGCTGAGTTTGAATGATGCAGGGACCTGCTGATAGGAAAGGAATAAGAGAACTCAATCCATCAGTACCACGTGGCACCTGCAGGACAGACATATTGAATATGGTATTACAATAGAGGAGAGCAGTTGCTGGTAAATAAGTACAAACCAGAAACAGAGAGTATGCCCAACCTCTCTCGGTTTTTCAAGATTTTCCATATTTCTTTCCATTCCAGGTCTGAACAATACCACTTCAAAATTCCAAAGCTGTTGCAGAACAACTTGCCTAAATGTCATGGCCAGTATGTTTTTAGACGAAGTGCTCGAGAGAATATCGTCAGCAATAATACTTTTGAGCTTTTTAGCCTTCTCTTTAACTTTCCTAGCTGGCAAAAACTGTCACAACAGCACATTTCAAATAATTATTTGAATGGGATACAAGACGATACCTATCAGGGGAAGGGGAAAAAAAGGTAGAAGAAAAGAAGTTTTCTTAAGCAGCATAGTTGATTTCATCAAAATAAAATTAAAGGGTGAGGAAGGTAGATTCATACATCAATAAAACTCCCAAAAGAAGATCTTAACAGAGTTTAATACCATAAAATCACCAGATGTAATGTATTTGATGCAGGTTTTCTAAAATTCAACTATGCCAGAAATAAAATGCCAAAAAGCATTCCTGAATCAAAAATCAATTACTTAAAAGAACCAGGTGATATGGTCACCTATGCTTTTATGTGTGTAAGAGCAATTATAATCACCTGCTCATTACAGAATAGTACCCCAAGCGAAAGCTGATTCATCCGACTATGAGTATATTAAATTGGGTGAGGCAATCTACAGGTTTAAAGTCCAAGTGCAGATTGGTGCAGATTTATTTTGATCGAAACATGTGTCTTTCTAATAATGCTGAGATTAAAGAAAAATAGTATATATATATATATATATATATATATATATATATATATATATATATATAATAACTGCTTATTCTTGAGACTGTAACATTTATGATAAAAATAAAAATTGACTCTCCTAAAAAACCTAACTTTACAGTTTTTTAACTTGCTCACACAGTGTGTGCCAATGTGATTAGTGTATATAATAAGTTAAAGAATACAGTTAAATGATCGTCTTTCTCCTCGTTTCTCAGAACTAATCATAATTAGAATTATAATATACTCAGATTAATTAGAAGTGCGTTTTCACATATACATAATGCATCCCTAGCTAACCCAATTAGCCAATGACAATTAAACCCCGGTCAGAACTTTACTCCACAATTTTAACTTATTAACATGACTTCATTTTATCAGCAACAAAACATAACACAAATTTAAGTATATTCAAAAATTCAACTTTCTCCCCGTTCTGGAATCTACTTTCATTTTCTCAGCAATCAATCAATCCGCAAAGCCACAATGATTTCCAGTCAATTATTTGTGGCACGGAGAAAGCATCAAGATGACCAAACAAGTAAATTAAATATAACAAAAATGGTAATGTCATCGCAATATTTGTAACTGCCATGCAAAGAACAACCATTTCAGCACATTAGGAGTAGTACAATATTTAATTGGAGCACTTGCCCTGGAAATAGAAAATATTGCTCTCGAATTAACATTTCCAGAAAAATACACATGAAAAGAACTAACCAATCTGGTTGAGACTGTGCTATGCTCATCAGAAAGTCCAGGGAAGAGAGTTTCCACAACCATTGCCGGCATGCCAGACTCAATATGCTCTTCGGCGGCTTCACCGCCATCAGCTGCAGCCGCCGTGAGTGCCTGCTCAAAGTCTACGGCTCCAACTAACGTGAGGCGAGCCAAGTCGTTCTCGTACGTTCTCACTCCGGGAAGAGACTTGTCGTCGGCTCCGTCCAAGTCGGCGACGACTTGGAGGATGTCTTGTTCGGTCGTCGGAATAGGCGGCTTGGGAAGCGAACAAGATAGGACAGGGAGGGAAATTCTACGAGTCCGAAGGGGTATTTTGCGGAATAAATTTAGGTTTCTTATGGGGAGATAAGAGCGTCGATGGGTAAAGAGAGGAGTATGAAGAGAGATGGATTGAGTAAACGCCATAGATGAATTTGTTTGGAGCTCCGAGGGCTTATGTTTTTCATGATGAGTAATGCATTTTAGCAAGCTGAGGTTTTGGTTTCCGGGCAGGGTTGGAATTGGATTCTACATTGTCAATGGAGGAGTATTACTATTTATTGGTCCACAGCCGTAACTGAGTTTCAATTTTTTAAATAAATTTCAATTTTTGATATTAACTTTTTTATATTGAATTTTAAAAAATAAAATGAATAATCCTATGTGAACTAATAGTTATGCACTAACATAGATCTTACTTTCTGAATTGAAGTCATGTACTTTATTTTTTATCGGACAACTAGTAGTGCAAATAAAAATTCTCAACTTAAATTAGGTAGGATTTATTGATCATAAGAACATTTTACTGGTGATCCCATATTATTCATTTGTCGGACTTTAAAACGTTATTTAAATTTCTTTTTCACGTTTGCGTTAATACGTTAAACTATCTAAATTGCGTTTTAAAACGTTATTTAGTTTTCTTTTTCACGTTTGTGTTAATACGTTACACTACCTAAATTGCGTCGCTTACTAAATTCTCGCTGCATCACTTCAACCTAAAAAAAAGAGCGCACACTGGTATTTTCTGTGGTTTTTACTCATAGTAGAGGAAAAAACCCTCGAAAGGAAGGAACAGACGTCTGGAATTGTCAAACATATGAAAAATACTGCCAATGTTCGGTTGAAGCCTTGTAACAGTATAATAGAAATTGAATGTGACCGTGTACATACTTTTTAAGATACTTGAGAATTGAGACAACTCAGAAAATGCAATTTATGAAACATTACAGAGTGTTAAACCACAAGGATTGTGCTTCCTTAATAATTAGAATGACAGTATTGAAACCAAAGCACTTCAAACAATATGATTAATCTACCACACCTAATTCTGGCAACACCTGGATTGATTTCAGGGTTCTCCACCACAGAAAGGGTTAAATGCCACTGTAGACCATCTTCCAGCAGTTAGAATGTGCTCCGTCTTTAAAACGGTCTAATGGAGCACACTGCACATTAGTTGACAATGAACTATTGACAATATAACCAGCTCTTAAGGTACAGTTGATGAGAGACTGACAAGACTGAATGACTGAAACGGAACAACTTATACTCCGCCACTAAAGGACAATGAAAGGTAAATGACTAACACTTGCCAATTGTGTTTTATTCCATGTGCATCCAAGTTGATACTTACGTCAAGTAGTAGCCAGTCAGATTGTCAACAAGATAATCATACGTCACACCAGTTCCGTATTCAAACCCATCACTTGCAGGTGTCAATCGGTTTGGAGTAGAATAAACATTTGGAGCACCATCCTTCAAATTGGATTTGGCCCTTCCCTTAAAAGAGCGCTTGTCTTGTGGAACAGCAGTAAGCCTCCCCATTTGCTTTTGCAGATCAGCAACTGAATCATTACCAACCTTTCCTTTGGGACTCTTCTTCCCATCAACAAGCTTGAGTTCCAACCTATACAGGGCACAAGCGTCACACTTGCTGATCTCATATTCATACAGGTGCCATTCGAGATTTTTCATTGGTTGTGGATCCATATAGTAGGACCGCTTCAGCCCTTCAAACTCATTAATCACTTGCTTCCTTGACTCGTGCCAACCACGTCCGTTGTAATCTGGCAAAGACCTCTGCTTTCTATTTCCACTCTCAAATGCTCTTCGAGGCTTATCGAAAAATAGCCACTCTCTAATTGTTTCACCCTCGAGAACTGTAAGATCAAAGAGCTCTGCAACAATATGAGAGAATTGACGAGTTATTTAAACATAATGAGACAATGATTGGTAAAGTAAATCTTACAATTTTAGTGGGGGAGCACAGCATGATGAAACACATTTAAAATGCACAGTGGCAGTAAGAACTTACCAGGAACATTCCATGGGGATTTTGCTGTGGCAGCCCCCTCACACTCTGGAACACCAACATCCTTTCCCTCTGATTTTGCTTTAAGAGCAGAAAAAAGTAAATTATCCTTCAAACCAATGCCTCCAGGACGTAGGACTGGAGTCATACCAGGACGACCTTCAATTGGTGCGAGCGCGCCATGAAAGGTACTGCAATAGTCTTGATTCCACCCTTGAACAGGCCTAGGACAATCCCAAAGCGCACATTTTGGTCCTAGGAAAGCAGCAGGAGGAGGGCATATATTTGGAACAAAACCAGATATCTGAGGCAAACCATCTTCGCCACCAAGACCAGTACTATCAAACCCAGTGATGAAAGTCTGCTCAAACTCTTGATGCAAATCAAACGAGTTATAGTCCAACTGAGTTGTAACAGCCATGTTGTTGACTCCCATATTAGTTATTACTCCTGAAGGGAAGCCTTTGAATTGATCCAACTCAAAGCCTTGCTGCTGTGGCATCTGAGATACACCAAAAATCTGCAACAAATTTGCACATTTTCCAGTTAATTAAGCTCCCTTCCTCACTTAAAAAGAAAGCAAAAAAAGTTTATTTTAATTTCTTAAAAAAAGGATAATATATATTTGAAATAGATAGTAGTAGAAGGGGGAAAACGGACACTATCTATAGAAAGACAACATAGAATGATGGAAAAGTGGACTAAATGAAACACAACTTTCATGACTGAGATGCTTGTAGAATCAATCCACAGTAAAGGAACCCTAATGTAAGGAGACTTTGTTCAATAATAAACTCAGGTGTTAAGGATCCGCCATGAAATTCATTACTAATCCGATTCGATGGTTACAGAAAGAAGTCTAACCAAATTAGTTATGATAAATGTGATTAATTAGGAGAAATAAATTATAGAGGAAAAATGACTAATGCAGTAATGCTTGATTCAAGTGGTCGTGAGACATGTTTTTTTTCCCGGTAATAAGTCAATTGGTCATTAATACATATGATAGCATGGCAACAACTAAATGTGGACAAAAGACGGAGCAAAGAGAACTTCCAAACACAATAAACTATTCCTTTCTAGCCCTTGATAAAAGATCTAGTTGTGCGTGGATTCTCAGCAATTTAGTTTTAGCCAAAAGATGAACAAGTAATGAGTTGGAAAACTGGAGATGTAGCTTGGGATCTAAAGGTAAAGGATAACCAGTTTTTTCTTCTTTTTTTGGTTAAGTGAAGGATAACCGGAAGTTGACACCCTTAATGACTGTTTCTTGTGCTTGATCCAGAATAAACAATTAACTCCTGTTCACTGTTCTAAAAATCCCCGCCTAGGTCCGATTAATCCCCGCCTAGGCGCTAGGCCCTCCCCTGCCGCCACGCCTAGGCCGCCTAGCGCCTAGCCTATGTCCAAGGAGAAAAAAAAATCCCTCCAGAGAATTATACGAGACTGGGCGGGCAAGACAGAGAAATTAGGCGAGGCATAAGCGAAAAATTTAGGGTTGCAATTATTTTTTTTTAATTTTAATAACTAAGCTACAAAACGACGTCATAAGAATAGATGAAGAAGTTGAAGGCTGTTCGGGCCTTACTTGGGAAGCGATTGGTGAAGCATCCGAAGCGGATAGCGTGCTAGAGCCTAAGAGAAATAATAGAAATGTTAGAGTAAGAAAACTCCATGATTTTTTTTTTTGTCTGAAAATGATACGGAAGAGGGAAATGAGGAGTACGAGTGTGAGCCCGATGGGGACATTATCTTGGAAGAATATAGAAAAAAAAGAGTTATAGAGAGATATAGAGGTATATGGAGATGAGGACTATTAGTTTGTATTTTTTATTATTTGCTTGTGTTTGAACTTTAAACAATTGCGTGTTTTTGTTTGAACTTTGACATTAGCAACATGGATATGTGTTTGAGCTTTAAGCAAATGCCTTTATTATCTTTATTATAGATTGTTTTCCTTTATATTATTATTTTGTTAGGATAAATGTAAGATAAAATATTAAAATTGGTATAAAATAAAAAATCCCGCCTAGGCCCCGCCCAGGCCCCGCCTAGGCCCCCTAGACGCTAGGCCCCCCCCGGCCGCCCGCCTCCCGCCTAGCGCCTTTTAGAACCTTGCTCCTGTTAAATCTCTATACTTTATTACGTCAACATAATACCCAATAAATGCTTCTTGACATCACCTTAATACTAATAAATAACAGTGCGACCCTATGTCTCTCTGCATGTGTTTGTGCCAGGTACTCGCATGCAGATCAAACTGCCACCCAAATTTAAGTGCAATACTAGGAAATCCTCCACAACTACACTAATCTGACTTATCAAAAAAACAAAGAAAACAAGCAGCAACAAATATCAAATCAGTCCTGACAACCTGTTGCAGAACAACACTGCTACCAACTTTTTGGGTATCTGGCTCCGGCTTTGGGGCTGCTAATCCACTGGTGGCATCATCTTCTTCCTCACAACGCTGCAGCAGCCTACCAATTTCAGTAGAGAAGGACCCCAAACTCCCACCTCCCTGAACAACCATCATTAACACCATTGTTTACAATCAGTAACATGCCGAACATATTTTATATCAAGAACTAATAACCAACAATTTCAAAAATATAATCCCACAAGTCGAAAAATATTTATATCCATCAACATCCGAATCCACAATTTGAAAAAACACAAATCCACACATCCACATAAATTTAGATCCAAAAACATAAAAAATAAAATCCATGTTTTAAACACACACTTGCACACATATCAATTACTTTCCCAGTATCCTTTTCATAATTCTTCAAAACCCACATCTTTGTTTCCACTAAAGTCATCAACTTCATTAAACAAATGCACTTCGAACCCTGTTTCACCTTAAAAACCCAAGAATAACCACCATTTCCTTCACTCATACACGCAATCTATATAAAATCAACAACTTCAAACAAACTAACATCAAACCGCACAAACATTAAAAAAAAAAAGATTGAACTAAAGGGGCTTAACAGGGTAAAATAAACAAAAACCTGGAAAGAATTAGCAGGGGAAGGTTCATTAAGTTCAGCTTTCCACTCACGAAGCATCTGGTGAACTTGCTCTTCCAGCAACGCTACATCGTTCGAACGACTCTCCTTCCTCGCCGATTGAAGATCAGAGAACATCCCCTCAAGATCATCCACCCGATTCTTCGCCCTGTCCTTGAACACTTGGTGCCCAGCTACCCCATTCTTCGTACCCTTCCGCATATCCCAAAAACAAACCCTAATTTCCTGCATAATTAACAAGTAATCTCAATTGTACAACACGGTATATATCAATTCAAAACAAAAAATAAATAGCAATCAAAAACCCTAATTCAGTCTAAATCACACCCGTCAGATGGAATTAAAGTGATATATAAAGTTGAGAGAATTGATCAAATGGGACGACTAGAAAATAAGATACCTATTCCGGAATCTGTGAGCAGTAGAGGTAAAGATAGAGATAGAGATAGAGATAGAGTTTGTATGTATAGAGAGAGAGTGTTTTTTTCTTTTCTTTTCTTTTCTCTGGTTTTTCTGCTCTCTGATGTCTCTCTCGCTTCAACCCCCCCTTATGTGTAAAATTCTCTTCTTTCTACGCGGCAAGAGATCGGTGGAAATTAATCAATTAATTATACATTTGGTGTAAGTTTCCGGTTATAACCTTTCCTTTTGTACAAAATTATTGTCATGCCCTTCCATCTAGACATAATTTTAAACTTAATTATTAAACCAAGTCAAACTTTGACTTGGCTAATTTTATATAAACTCAACTATACAAAATTATATACATTCCTCCGTTTCCAAAAAAAAGAATCGCATTTATAAAATTTATTGATATTAAGAATTTTTTTAATTTCATGATTATACTTAAAAATAATATGTTATTAATAAAATAATATATATGTCAATAAATATGTGACAAATAAAATATAACTAATGAGAGTAAATGTTATAAGATATAGATAAGTATACTGACATCATTCTTAATCTTTACTTATTCTATGCATAAACATACGTTGCAATTATAATTCGATTGAAAACGTAAAAAAACTCTTAATATAATAAATGTAAGACCCCGAATTTTATGAAATACAAAATTTAATTTTTCTTCATATATATATTTTTTGAAACAGTAAGTGATTAAATTAACAAAATTGAAAGTTAAGGATGTTATGTGCAAATTTTATTTTGTCGGACAATATTCGCTTTGTCGGGAAATATTCGTTTGGTCGGGGAATATTCGTGCCGTACGACGGCGCCGAAATAATAAATTATTGGTGGACCCCACAACGGAATATTTGTCGGATATAGAAAACGACAGAAGTAACCTTTTTAAATAAAAATAGTCAACGGAACTGTTAAAATACCGGTGATAAAAGAATAGTAGCATACGGTAGTTTATGGTATTTTCTGTAGCACACGGTACTCTACAGTAACACACGGTATTGCATAGTGTCTCATATTATTGGTCTGATAATTGACACCGTAACTGTTACGCATCATTTCATCGATAATTGTCACTGCATAATATTTTATATTATCAATTCAATAATTGTTGTTACACAGTATTTTGCATTATTGATTTAATAATTGTCATTACACTGTATTTTATATCATTGAGTCAATAATTGTTGTTGCACTGTTTTTAAAATTATTGAACCTAATAATTGTCACAGTAACATATGCACAGTAATTCACATTATTGAATCAATAATTGTCATTACACAGTAACGTATGCTTTATTTTACATTATTGTTATCTCTATTATGATGTTATTTAAACAGTTGTATTTCATTAATTTATTGACTTGATATCTAAGAGCTAACTATACTGTATTTATAACAATTAGTCATAATAATTGAATTGATAAAGTTATTTGTTTATAATATAAAGTTAGGTGATTATTAGGTGATATGAAATGAATGGTGTAGATTAAAGTGTGAATTATTGTTGAATAATTGAATTGATTTGTTTATAATATAAAGTTAGGTGATTATTAGGTGATATGAAATGAATGGTGTAGATTAAAGTGTGAATTATTGTTGAATAATTAAATTGATTTGTTTATAATATAAAGTTAGGTGATTATTAGGTGATATGAAATGAATGGTGTAGATTAAAGATAATATAATATTTGAAATGGATGGTGTAGATTAAAAGATGATCTTTAAATGAATGGTTTAGATTAAATGAATGATAAGATTTTTGGCTATAAATAGAAGCCTTAACTTAAGGATTTTTCATAAACTTCCTTACTTGTTCTTTCTTTCTCTCTCTAAATACTTCTTGTGAAAGTTCTCTCTAAGTGTGCTTAAGTCATCTTGAGTATTTGTGAAGATCTATAAGTATACGTGTACTGTTCAAGTTAATCAACCTCATTTAAATCAATATCCAGTCACGTGTTGAGGTAAGGGATGTCATTTTTTTTTTCATACTCTCAAATTTACTACTCGTAAGGGATACCATCTTTTTCATCTTCCATTATTCAAACGTACTATGGTAAGGGATACCATCTTTTTCATCTTCTATTATTCAAACGTACTATGGTAAGGGATTATCATTATTTGATTCTCGATAATAATATTGTTTCTTCCTTACTCATAAGACGTGCCTTTTATTTCCATGTATTAAATTGTGGGAATAACCTTACGGAGCGGATTGCCGCCTGTTGGTGAATAACCTTTCGTATTCATTCATTATTAATCTCTGAGAATAACCTTACGGAGCGGATTGCCGCCTGTTTGGTGAATAACTCTTTGTACTCAAATTCTATTAAATTGTGGGAATAACCTTACGGAGCGGATTGCCGCCTGTTGGTGAATAACCCTTTGTATTAATTTCCTTCACCTTTTGTTAATCAAACCTGCTACGGTAAGGGATATTATTTTCTTTCATACTCCTAAATCGAAATTTATTATGGAACTATTGCTTCTATAATTCCTGAAAATATTATATGTTCCATAATAGTTGAACTTCATTATTTCAACTGAACCTTCCTATTTACGTGAACCTTTCTATTGAATTGTAACCGTTATTCTGAACTGTGGATCTTGAATATCATTTTTAAATTTCACTCCACATCATGTTGACAATTTGGACATTATTTGAATCTGTACAAAGTAAACTTCCGATACTTATTGTTATCCTATTTCTTCTGTTCATCATTTATATCATTCTAATCATCCAAAAATCAAGCTGTTGTGAATATCTGTGGCCGGGGGCACAGATGTGATATATTTGTTGAACAGATGATAGGTTAAAGGCGATATAATAGGTTAAAGGCGATACATCTGTTCGGTGTCTTTTATGGCATGTGGTGAATGTTCTCTTTGGCCCGTAGTGCAAAGATGAACTGTTGTTTGGTATGATTATGACCAAAGGCTGAATCTGGTATAATCATGACCGTTGGTGCTATATTGAATATCTTTGGCCCGTAGTACAAAGATGAACTGTTGATGTGCATGATTATGATCAGGAACTGTGAATTTGTATTATCTTGACTAATGATATTTCAGATGATAAAAGTTGATGATGTTTTTCCTAAAAAGATAACCGAGTGGACATTATAGTCTGCATTATTCTTCTAATAGATTACTCATTCCGCTGCTATTATTGATCTGAACGTTGTTTAAGAATTTAACTGCAGTTTTTGATATAAACCTTGTAGTCTATTGTATTCTATCAAGAACTCAACTGTTGAAGACTAATGATAATTTATTCGTCATTATCTTAGTCATGATATTCTTTACTGGGCTATTTGAGCTCACCCTTTCTTTTGTTCCATTGTTTTTCAACAGGAGATGAAAACATAACAGGGTCTAGCCGGGGAATGGAGTGAGGGTCCGAGGAATAGTTATCATAGTTTTCACGTTTTGTAAAATAGTGTGGCAATAATAGTGAAGACTTAGTTGTGTATTATTATACACTGTATTGTTGTACGTTGTGCATTGTTGTACGTTGTGCTTTGTTGTAATAATTTTGTTGTAGTATTTTGACGACTCAAGTATGGACTGTGTGGACCCAGATTTGGGGGCGTCACAATAAAGGTGTCATAATAATGAAATTAAGAAAATAGATTTAAAATATTATATTATTTTATACCACTGTACTAAAAGAAGGACTCTTTTTTATAGAACAAAACATATTGACAAGTGTGGCTCTTTTTCTTTATATTTGTTGTTCTAGAAAAAGAATTTTGATTCTTTTTATCTCACTTATAAATTTCAAATAATATTATTATGTAATTTTTTATATTATCCTTAAATATTAAATACAAATTTATTTATCTCTCATCTCGTCAACAAATGAACTATATGATTAAAAGTATAAACTTGATTTCACTAATTTTTTGCTTCATAAATTAATGTAAGTACTATCTAAATTTATAAATATATATATATATATATATATATATATATATACATATAAAATAGGAAAATAAACTTTTAAAAAATAAAATTATATTTAATTTAATCAATTTTATTACAATTTTTTTTATCATAATTTTATATAAGATAATATATCTTAATAAATTTATATAAAATAGTTTTATTATTAAGATTTTATCAAAATATTAAAATATCGAAAAAATTTCTTAACATATCGTCATATGTTACAAATTACAAATTTTCGAGCATAACAAAAAATGTATCCCCAAAGGTAATAACAAAAAATGAAGCCTCGAGCATTTATTTCAAATTTTAAATCTAAATTTGTATCCCCTAATTGTTAATGTTTGTTATATATTCTTATGTTTTGTCCGTGTATTATATTTTTCAATCTTTAACATATATTTATTTTGTAAAAAGTAAAGAAGAAGAAATTCGATTTTTTTTTTTTTTTTTTGCCTGCAAATATAAGGTCAACTTTCAAGATTGATGAAGTTGCCTTTACAAAATACTAAACTAATAACTAGTTAGGACATTATTTTAACAATGGCAATTTGGTCCTACCGTCTTATAAAATACTTTTACCTTTAAGTAATGTTATATTCGTCCAAAATATCAATAGAAACATGTGTCGACTAGACACATAATACAGCCCATAAGTAAACGTAGGGACCGACACTTTTATACGTTTTTTTTTTATATTTTTAAATATTATTTTACATAAAAATAAAATAAATTTTATTTTTATGTGAAAAAAATTATGTAAAAATATTAAAAATTTATGTGAAAATAATGTTCCCTTAAATACAAGTTCAATGGCAATTTACTATGTGTTTAGTTAACACATATTTTGACTTGTGTTCAAGAGTATTGTAGGTAAACCACAAGAGGGAAGGTAAATAAAATTTTCATTTTACAGTGGTAGTATAAAATGGTGACTAGGCTATTTTGATGTTTCTTTAAGGTTGAGGTGACAAAATAAGGATGATGATTGAACCATAGGATAGTGGTGCAGAGTTAATGTGAACACTCCTTTAAGTGGATGAGTAAAGTGAAGATGAGTAGAGCAAGGAAGGCATAAAGGTTACCCCCTCCCCCCCGCCCCACCCCTACCCCCACCCCCACCCCCACCCATGCTCCCACTACCATTCACTAGAGAATCTTTGTTGTCAATTTCTTCAGATAGAAATGTTCTAAAAGGAGCAATTAAGTGTGTATTAACTATTCAACAGAATGAAGCATCTTGTTTCCAATAATTTGTTCCAACAAGACCATATCAAAGTTTCCCAAAAACAAATAGAAGAAAAGAAATGAGCAAATTACAACACCCTAATCTACTTTCTAACTCATTATAACCACTTATACCATAATTCATAAGACTAACACTCTTCTTATTACTATATACAATAAATTACAAGTCAACAAATAAATCTATTTATCTATATTATAAAGCGATTTCATTCCTTTTTTTTCCCTTTTAGATTCTCTCGTTCTTTCCTCCTTCATTTTTTATTTATTTTTATACGATAAAGAAAAGAAACTACGGCACTCACATTTTATCTCATTCAACGTCTTCCATGTCTGTTTTTGACTCTCATGTTTGTGTTATTTTTTTTAGTCCCACACATAATTGTCTGCCACGACGACTAGTTTAAATAAATCTAGAAAGTGGGCAAGTAACACATTCTTCCTATATCTTTTTTTCCCAAATAAAAGCAGGGACTCTATTTTTGTTATTAACTATATCATTTACAAATGGTAAAGGAAGCCAGAAACCAATTAGCAAGGCTATTGAGTCCCAAAAATAATATCAAAAATGAAGGCCTTTCTCATGAAGAATGGAGATAATGAATCACCATGTATTATTTGCAGTCAGAATTTCATTATCAGATCACGATGGCTTCGCCGATTTGCCATCTTCACTATGAGCTTGTTTAGACTTGAAAACTCCAGCAAGACCTAGTCCCTTGGGCTGATGCTCAAGCTGCTTAAGTTTGTGCCTAAGAAGCTCTACCGCTTTTACCAACTCGTTATCTCGTTGCCTCAATTCCTAAAAACCACAAAATACGAGGGCTCAGCATTAAACTTACTCGAGGAATTGGATAACATTTTTTAAGTTGGAGGACTGGACACTGAAACTCAAATTTCATAACCATTACTAGTCCTCAGAGAAACTGAGGATCACACGTAATTCCATTACCTTAACATGTGAAAGTTATATCCAAAACTTTTGTATTACATGAAGGACAATCATCATTTGGAGTGTATCAGATAAATTATGAAGTAAGAAACAACAAAATGACTTTTGTGTCCCTGCATTTTCCACACATCCACAGCAGCAATATTGTTGGTAGAGTAAAAACCTTCCTTTTTGGCCACAGAAGAGGCATTAACTTGCAATCTATTAAAGCCAACAATATAAGGAGGAACTCTTGCAGTTAAGCAAATCTACTGGTAATATAGTAGTTACTGAAACTTTGGTAGAGTAAGATATTACATAAAACTAAAAATAAAAAAGCACAGCCTTAATTTTTATCACTGTTCTCATTTGTATCACGGATCAAGATCTCAGAGTTTGTGTTAATTATCTAGTGCAATCCTACAAATTGACAATTAGTAGAGTAAACTTGATACAGTAGAAGAAACTTGATCAGAAGTTAATTTTCCAGGCAAAATGTATCAAGGCATATAAGTCTATATAAAATTACTAAAAGACACAAGATACCTTAACAAAATATTTTTAAAAAAAAATCAACATGTTCATTCTCTGTTTTGTTCAACAAGAAAAGCAAGGTCTCCCTGGAGAGAAAATGAGTATACTGATAAAAAAAATTACCTCTCTCTTTCTTACGAAGTTCCTCCTTTTTAGCTTCTGACCTAGAATTCCTTTGCACCTCAAAGATAATAGCAGCTCCTGCAACCTACGTATAAATTTTGAAATGATAATGAGACATTTGATTTTTAAGCTGTATGGGTAGCCGACCTTTTGAACTGCATTTCTAACTCTATCCCAAAATAAAATAATCTTGTACTTTTCTGGACAAATAAACATAGTAATAATATGAAACACTGCAGCTGGAGTCAATCCAGTGAATTTAAGAAATCAAATCAATCAAATCACCAAAGCCCTGCCTCAAATACTCAAGGTTGCTTACAGTAATCCTATCATTTCAATAGAGAATTTCTAATATAATATCATTTGTTGAACCATAAGCCATAATAAGTATCTTACATTCTTACTATCTCAATTCATGTGATTTTGGTTATCCCCACAGGTCTCCTGTTCTCACATTACGCTGTAAATAAGCAAATATGATCTTACTAGTGCACTTTTATGACTACTACCAGTACAATTTAAAATAGTTATTTACAGGTAAATGGCCAAGTAACTTGGTGATTACCAAGAAGACAAAGAGTTCCCCAATAAGGTCCACAGCAGCTTGAACAGCTTTCTCTTCATTTAGAGGGTGAATTTCAACATTGGTTGCATGACCATAAATACGCCTTTGCATTGTTGTTGTAAGACGATGATTTGCCTGGTCCCATCAAATATAACTATTGAATTTGTGAAATATAATTAAATAAAAGACAAAATAAAGTACATGAATAAAAAGCTAAGATGATTTTTAGGAAACATATCTAATAACTAATAAGACTGAAAAGATAGATAAATAAAGAACTATGTTAAAGTATAACATGAGTACATACTTTTCTATAAGTAACACGAGTACATACTTTCGAAAGTGGCTTCGAATTAAAAGAAACTTGAAGAATGTGAATGACCAGAAGATAGAAGAATTCTATGGCAAAACTAGTAAAAATATATAATATGGCAGTGTTAGAGCTTCAATGGTTCCAAGGACCTCAGGATGAAAGTTGCACTATCTTCTCTTCCAAAAGAAGCAGGGACCATGGTTGTTTTAACATTTAATTGTCAAAACAAATTTTCTTGGTGCTACTTAAATAGATTTTATATGGTACAAGCTGTATAAACCCTATTATTGCTGCCATCCCATATTATTATCTATTTGGTTTTCCAATTAGAAGTGAAGAGATGTATCCATTTCTGACCCACTGTTAAATGTGTAAAATTTTGTTAGTGAACTCTAGATAATTTGGTAACGGTTGAGACGTTGAGTCACATCTGTCGGATAAAGGCCACGACTTTTGTCATTCCATTTGGAAGTCAAGTATGAGAGAGAGGGCTTGCACATATTTGGGCTTCTGGGAGAGGGGTCGAATTTATTGAGGAAATCAATAACCCTTGGATTGCTTACGTTGATCTCAACAAATAATTGGCCAAAGCATAGAGGGTAGACACCAGACAATTTCAAATGGCTTTTCGAGGCAACTTTAAGTTCCTATTACAATGGTTACACCAGTATGACTGAAAACAAACTATGTACTCATCAAAAAAATTAAGAAATAAAGAAAACAAAAATAAAATAAAACTATGTACTTCCAAGAAACAAACTCCAGTCCTCTCTCTGATAGTTGGCATTTGCCTTCAATGTTACAGATCTTATTTCATATTGCATTAGGATCAACAATTCAAATTACTAAATGAGTACAAACATTCATAATTGTCCATTTCAATAAACCCAAATTTTGACACTAAAATTTGTATTCAAGACAACAATTCATATTCTTCGAATGACCACCTCTAAATACAACCATTAGCCACAGTAAAACTGAATGCAAAAATGCAACACAAACAGCAACAGAGTCGCCCAACCTCCACCCCATCTGGAAATATTAATATTTTCATACTTTACCCATAAACCCATATAGCAAAACAAACTCCCAAACAATATAATCCCCTTAACCCATTGTAAGTTCATATAATATTAATCTCATTGTCTGTAAAACCAAATTTCTATTTTATTTCAATGTAAGAGAAGCTAACGCCAGAATTATTGTAAAAAAAACCACACATAAGAAGATAAGTACCTGGGCAATGTTGATGATAGATTGGTGGAATCTAGGATGAAAGCCAGCGGCGGTTTTGAGCCTACCGGCGATGGGTTTGCTAAGAGTCCTTATAGCAAGTGTTCCGAGTTTTAATAGAGGGAGGACCATTCCTCCTTTTCTTTCTGATCTGATAATTACCTCTTTTATAATGTTCCGCAATTGTTCGATCTTTTGGCACTGACGATACTATTTTATCATTGTAGTTTCTTTGAGAAGAAGGCAGGCAAGTGCGCGTAATTTTGTTTTTGGATTTTTTAAATAGGGATGGACATTTTATGGCATTGATATTTAGGGATCATACAGGTACTTTCACAAAAAGTATTTAATTTATCTAAATAATTGTTAATATTAAGAGAATTTAGATGGTGGGTAGGGAATGTCTAATTTATTTAAATAATTATTATAGAGAATTTAGATAGTGAATTTGGAATGTCAAACATGAATGATCATTCGATTATTACGTTACAAGAAAAAAAACTTATTTTCGACGGACAATTCCGTCAAAAATTCAGTCGCAAATAATCGCGTCGGAGATAAATTCGTTGAAAATAAGTCTATTCCGTTGGAATATGAGTATTTTTCTTGTCAACGTAGTACTTTTTACGACAGATTCTATCGATTTTAACTTTTTCATCGGAAAAAAGCTTATTTCCGATGGAATAAATTTCGTCGGAAATAAACTATTTTCTTATAGTGTTATTATTATTGTTAAAAATTTGTTTGATTTAATTCGAAAGTAGGTTAATTGAATTTGAAGAAAAATAATACTCTAATTTGGATTGAACTCGATCAACAAATAATTAAATCCCTAAGTTTTACAAATAGATATTAATTAATAGTAATAGAGATATTAAATCCGTGACCAATATAAACTCCTTTTGTTGTAATATAAATTGAAATTTGATATTTTCACAAGTTAATTATTATTTTCATAAGTGCATCTCATTATATTTGATATTGTGAAAATATACAAATATCAATTCTCTATAAATTTATTTATTATAAATTTCCTTTCTAAACCCTTTACAAGCATGAGAAGTATATGATCAGTTTGATTATTTATTTGCATTGCTTTGCTTCTTTGTGTGTTAGTACATTCTTATACCAATTTACAAGTGTGAGAAGTGAACAAAACAAAAATGAGTTATGAATTTAATTGAACTAATTAATAATCAAATAACATCACAAATATTCAAGTATTCTAGTAATTGGTGGAACAGTTGAAGGCCAATGGGATAAGGACTGTCGTCAGTTTCCCCATTTTTGGCAAATTCAGAGAACAGGAATGTTTGTTTTAATTGTAGAGGATTCTCCTTACGAAACAGATATGTTGTGTGGATAAAAACCTATTTTTGTACGCATCAAATATAGGAAAAAGGTGGTTTTGTAGATTGTTGGTCTAAATTTAAATGAAACCCCTTTTGGATGGATAGGCTATAATTGTCAAAAAACCACCACCTCTTCTTTTCTTCTATATATTGTAGAATTCCCAGCCAAAAGTTGTAAGTTTTGCAGATAAATTTGCATCACGAATTAGGGTACTGTTTATTTTATTTTTATATTTTTGTTGTTCCAATCTTACCATCTCTTTAGCAAGAATAGCAATACAGATGCCTCCCAGAGCTTTTCAAAATTAAACAAATCTTTCAAGCTTGAGATGGGTAGCACTGTGTTTTTGAGAACCAACCGGTTCGAGGTTAATCTTGAAGGCATTACCTTCAAAGCGAAAGATTTCGAGCATTTATGCATCATGGATTTCCTTTTTCCTAAGGGAAAGGTTTTGCTTCACCCTCCTGTTGTTGGACTAGATGTTATGCGCCACCCTCGTGACCCAAACATAGTGTTATTGCTCTTGTGCTTTGGAGTAGGTTGTGTCATCCTCCGTTTTCGTTCTGGGCAATCTTTATCTGTACCAATCCTCAAATTTCTCACTGATGAGAGGATTCGCTTTGTGGGTTTTGGTATTCCTGAAAAGAAGCATCTGTTTCCATTCCAAGAGTTGGGATTGACAAAAAGCAAAGCTGACATAGGTTACCTAGCAGTCAAGCTTCGTAATGACCCCAAATACGCCGAGTGCGAATTGGCAGAGCTGGCGCGAAAGGTTCTTGGGATCAAGGAAATGGTTGGACTTGCAGAGTCTTCGTCGTTTGAGAGACATGAGCAAATAAAATGTGCAATTTGCCAACTCTTTATAACAAGTCTAATTGCCATGTCGCTTTTACGTCGAGATAGCAAGAAAAAATTGGTAGCAGATAGTTCCAAGAAAAGCTTATTTGTGAAGACCTTGAATTCATTGCCATTGTTGAATGAAGGATGGTTCAAAATAGCTAGAGGGAAGAAAGATAGTAACAAGTCATCTCAAGTTGTTGAAAGCTTCTATGATCTTGGCGATGAGGCCAATTATTCTTTAGCTGATAATTCTTTCCAAGCCAAAGCAATGAAGGGTTTTTCTCGTGACGAATCTTCCCACACAATAAGTAAGGAGGGCGATTCAAGTGATGATTCTGTTCGCGTCAAAAAAGGGGGTCGTTTAAGTAATGATTCTCTTCATACTACAAAAAATAAGGATGGTAGTTCGAGTGATGATTCTGGCAAGGATCAAGTATCTCCTACAAAAAAACCCTTGAAAGGAATCTTGAAGTGTCCGTCCTCATGTATGGATGCTAATAAATTGTCATCTCCTAAGCCTAGTTCCCCTCCATTCGTATCGAAGGATCAAAAAGGAGGTCCATATCTGAAAAGAGCCAACTCCAAGGGTTACAATGTATCCTTTAAGCATTAACATGGGTTTTGTATATACATGAATCCTTCCAACTCCGGTGGTTAACAGGAAGGGAGAATTCATACCTTTTTTTTTTTTTTTTTTTTGCTTTTCTTATATGTATATACTTGATTAATTAGGATTGTAAATACAAGAATTGCAATAGATTTGCTGAAAACTGATGCCCTCTTTCAGATCCCCAAACCATTAAAATCAAGAAGGGCCTCTCTTTCTGTTTAGGGTGCTAATGTATAGTAGTGTTAGTCCCATATAAATTGCCTCCTCAGTAGATATCCTCTACGACCATGCCCGCAGTTGCATGTTGTGGGACGGGCACAAGATCGAACCTTGCACTGAGCCACCTCTGTATGGGTTCGAGAATAACCCAGTGCTTGTCCAAGGGACCATCAGTCTACCTATCATCTTCGGATCACCACCATGTCAAGTGGGGATAGTGATGAAGTTTTACGTGGTAGATAGAGCTTCCTCCTATAATGTTATAATTGGACGACCGACCCTGGCTAACTTGAGGGCGATCACATCAATTACAAAAATAAAAAATGAAGTTCCCAACCCCTTACAGGGTAGGGGAAGTCTGTGTTAATCACGAGTTATCCAAAACTTGTTATAGCACGGTATGTTTAGCATAAGTTGCTCCCAAAAAGAAAAGAAAAAAAAGTAAAGGAGTTATGATCATATCTTCAGAGGTGCCAGGTGAAGGCCCTTAGAGGTAGAATCATTCAAAGAAAAAAGTAGTGAATCCAAAGCCTATTCGGCGGAGGAGGTGGAGGAAGTCGAGGTAACCTCCGGGAAGCCGGATAAAAGGTTGAAGGTGGGAGCAGGGTTGCACCCCGACCTCAAAAAGCATCTTACTTTCCTCATTCGAAAGTACACGAACATATTTGCAAGGGCACCAGAAGACATGCTAAGCATCGACTAGTCTGTCACAGTTCACAGGCTCAATTTTAACCCAAGCTGGAAACCAGTTAAGTAGAAGAAGAAGAATTTCTCCCCATAATGGCAGGGCGCTATCGATGAGGAAATTGACAAGTTGCTGAAGGCCAATTTGATATGTGAAATCAAGAATGTGGAGTGGTTGGCTAACGACGTTATGGTCAAGAAAAGCAATGACAAATGGACGATGTGCATATATTACACTGATTTGAACATGTAATATCCCAGATATTTACAAGAATTGTAAATAAGATTTGAAATAATCAATTAAAGGTTAAGGTTTAAAACCTAGAGTTTGAGAAGTGAGATGTGTAGAAATTGGGTGAACATTTTTTTTAGCATAATTTATTTGTTAGAAATTAAATGTGAGAATATTGTAATGATGCATATAGAGAATTTATTAAGGAAATAAATTCATTTGAGAAGTAAAGACGGTTATAAGGATATATATACATCGTTATATATTCCTAGAGTTGTGTTTGTTAGCCAAACAAGAAGACGAGTAAATTAATACTCAATAAAACTAATAAATTAATTAGTTTAAATATGAAGTAAGGAGGAAAGTCATGAAATATAATTAATTATGTTAATTATATTAGTTATGAGTTAAAGTTATATAAAAACTAGAAAATTTGTCTAGAATGACAATATCAAGAAGTTAGTTGATTAAGTAATTAACTTAATTATTAAGTTGTGGTATAGAGTCCAAGTAATTTAATTATTACTAGTGGACTAGCCCAAAAGGATTATACGTGTTAGCCCAATATAGAAATATTTACATGAAGGTGGGTAATTAAATAAGAGAGCCCAATGGAAGGTAAATTATGTAACCCAAACATTTAAGAGTCCAGTGTTGGTCAAAGTGTTGGGAAATATTATTGAGTTTAACTAATGTAGGGTTAATTGAATAACCCTAGTTGGTAGACAAGAGAGAACATTAACCAATCATTGGTTAATTGCTAGGTAAATAAATGTGGTGTTAAAAATTAACTATGGATGAGTTAATTAAGTAACCCAATGTGGTAGAATTAATTATAACAAATCTAATTGGATTATATTATAAGTCCAATTGAGGTATTAAACTAGGTCAAATTAATTAACCTAGTAGTCCATATAATTTAATTTGAACATTGATTTATGTAATAATTAACCAAGCCCAATGCTTGTTTTAATTAAATGTAACATAGGGTATTTAATATTAGCCCAATGTAACAATTAAATTGAGCCCAAACAAATTTAATTGATGAGCCCAATAGAAATATTAAATTGATCCAATGTGGAGCCCAAATGGTAGTCAAAGTTGTGGTCAATATATATACATTGGTATATATATATATGGATACTTATATAATGATATAGGATATAAAAATAAAGCCAAATTGGTGTAATTTAAAGGCAAATCCCGAATTTTGGAGGGGCCCCACATGAAAATGTTGAGTGTGGCTTTATTTTGCTTGTTTTACACTCCAAAAGTTGCTTCCAAGCAACCTTAATAGGAGTCATTCATCCTTGTCAATCATCTTGTCCATCCAAGCTATAGTAAGCATGAGTTTAAGCCTTAAATGCCCAAGTGTTGGTTGATTAGTAGGAAGTGATGGAGATTAAGGAAGTACTATAAATATAGTGCTTCACCAATTCATTGTGTTGGTTAGCCATTTTACAAGAATTCCAAGAGAGAAAAGAGAGAGAACTCTAGAGAAAAAGAAAAAGAAAGTTAGATCTTGTGAGCATTGATGGTTGGATGATCTTGGAGCAAGGTTTAAAGATGGAGGTCTCATCAAGAGGAAGCTATCTATGTAAGAAGATTGATCATCCAAGCCTTTTCAAAGTTCTAACAAAGAGGATAATCAACAAAAGGTATAAAACATTCTAGCTTGGTATTGTTCTTTGAGTACTATGTAATTTCTTTGGTAGAAAACTAATTTTCAAAATCTAAAAAGGTAGAAACATGCTAGATTGATATATCTAGGGTTACATAGGTTTAATATGAATTTTTGGGTGTATTTATGTGGAAAGATTTCATCAAAATTATCAAATAAGTTTTTACCGACGAAAACCAAGTAACCAAAATCATGGCAGCCACTCCCGAAATTTCTGGGCATGATCCGTAAGTCGGATTCATGATCTGTAAATTTCTAGTGTTAGATACGTGGGATATGAAGATTCTCCAAGTGGAATCACTTCGATCCGATTTAAAATGAGCAAGATATGGATTTTCTACCAAAACACCCTACTGTTTTAGGGCTGTGCACAACAGTCCGGTTTAGAGCCAATTTCCGTGACCAAAACAAATCCAAATTTGATGTTTGATGACAGAAAAATATAGTTCGGGAAGTTACGAATCCATCGATACCAAATAGGCCTCAATCGGACTTGTGGATTTCATTTTATTCAAGTTTCCGTCGGAGACCCCAAGTCTGGAAAACTCAAAAAGTAATCTGCCTATTTTTTTAAAAAAATCGGCCGGTTCGGTTTTTTTCGGTTTTTCATGATTTCTAGGTAGGGTCGGTTCGGGCATTTTTAGGCCGGTTCTTGGGTTGGTTCCAAAAGAGAAAATGCTTATAATTTTATAAAGAAAATTATCAAAATTTAAAATCCGAATTTTTTTGTAATTTGGTATTTATTAGAATTAATGGTGGATTAAAGCTTACTAAATTGCTAATAAGTATGGGAAAATTATTTTTAATTTCAGAAAAATAATATTTGACCTATTGGCATGCTAGTTAAGTGTTATAAAATAAAATTTGAAATTATTGGAGTGATTCACTATATATTAGCTATTTATTAGTGTATAAATAGGCTAATAATCTAATTAAATATTATTTAATAAATATTAAATAATATATGAAGTTATGTAATTAATTAATTATGATTTAATGAATATTAAATAATAATTAAAGGATGTTAAGATGAATAAGTTAGTTATTTATTATTTAATTGCACTTAAATAATAAGTAAAGTTAAATAAATAATTAATTATTATTTAAATTAATATTAAATAATAATTAAAGAATATTAAAGTTAGAAAGCTAATTATTTATTATTTAATTAATATTAAATAATAAGTAAGGTTAATTAAGTAATTAATTATTATTTAATTAATATTAAATAATAATTAAAGGATAATTAAGGTTAATAAATTAATTATTTATTATTTAATTAATATTAAATAATAAGTAAGTTTAATTAATTAATTAATTATTATTTAATTAATATTAAATAATGAGTTCAGATAATTAGTTAATTAATTATTATTTAATTCATATTAAATAATAATTAAATGGTAATTAAGTGGAATAAATTATTACTTAATCGAAAGAAGATTATTAAGTAATTAAAATATATTGATAATATTATTGACTAACTATTAAATGATAATAGTTAAGAATTAAATCATTATTCAATAATTAATAATGATATGTAATTAATTTAAAATATTATTAAAGGATTAATAATATTATTTAGCATTTAATTAACTATTAAATAATAATAGTTAAGAGTTAAATCATTATTAAATAAATAATAATGATAAATAAAGATTTAGAATATTATTAAAGAATTAATAATATTGTTTAACAAGTAATTAACTATTGGGTAATAATAGTTAAGGGTTGAATCATTATTAAATAATTACTAATGATACGTGAGGATTTCAAATATTATTAAATGATTGATAATATTGATGAACAATTAAATTATTATTAAAATGATTGATAATAATGAGAAGTCAATTAAAATATTATTAAAGGGTAATAATATTAGCAAGCAATTAAATTATTATTAAAAGATTAATAATAATGATTAAGGTAAACTGTGACGACCCCAAATCCGGGTTCCTTGAACCTCAGATCCGGTTCAACACGAGTACTACATTTTCCTTATTGTTCATGAATTACAACAATATTATAATTGCTAAATAATCATTTATTTACAATTTTACAACTTCTCTTTCTATTCCAGAATCGCAATCTTTATACATTCCTAATATGTCTCAATATCATACATGACACGACATTCTATTACAATCAAATTGAGTATTTAACACTCATATAATATACCAACTAAGTATTACACTACACAATCATTTACCTGTCCAATTCGGACTGATATCTACAATAGACATTTAGATCTTTAGTGAAAGTAATATGCTTTCCTGTTCCTTGATCTTTATCGAGAACTTCAACTAACTTGCACTATCTGAAAATATTTGTTTTAAGCAAGAGTGAGCACGACGGCTCAGCAAGTTTAACAGTTACACATAACACATTGCATGCTTCACATATACTCTGCAATTTATACTTACATCATGCTTTTTATGCATTTCAGTTTATGTCATACTGCTCATGCATCACATATAACATCTAGCATTTCATGCTTCATATTTTACATTTAATCATACCTCATGCATATCACAATTATCATCAATATCTTTCTATTAACAATTTAATATCACATCATAGCATGTTAAGGCACATAGGAGCAAGTTCTGAAAAACTTGTCTGGTCGCTTCTACCATTTACGCTTATTTGCGTCATTTGCTCAACCTACAATTTATATAACAAATTGACATAATCATTAGCTACCAGGACTTTTAATTAGTCTTAACTTAAGACTTTAACTTCAAACTATTAACTCTTTAGTTGTCCGATAAACGAACCCTTAAGTTCCGGACAAAAATCCTAGCCCAACAAAACTAGTTGGACATGTCGGTAAACTTAACCAACTTATTAATATTATTAATTATTTAATAATATTTTAATTCCTTATTAATATTATTAACCATTTAATAATATTTTAATCACTTATTAATATTATTAACCATTTAATAATATTTTAATCACTCGTTAATATTATTAACCATTTAATAATATTTTAATCATTCATTAATATTATTAACCATTTAATAATATTTTAATCTCTCATTAATATTATTAACCATTTAATAATATTTTAATCACTTATTAATATTATTAATCATTTAATAATATTTTAATCACGTATTAATATTATTAACCATTTAATAATATTTTAATCATTTACTAATGTTATTCATCATTTAATAACTATTTAATCATATACTAATATTATTGATCATTTAATAATATTTTAAATACACATCAAATAATACCAATAGTTAACTTTTTAATTGTGTTAACTTTAGCCTTTATTTTAAACATTTAGTTACCAATTAATCATTAATGGATTTCATATATATTGGTTTAATAACCAAACACATTCATTTTACACTTATTTCAACTTAATTTTTTAAAGAAAGCTCGACCCGGACCGACCCGACCCGACCCAGACCGACCCGACCCGACCCGGAGCATAAAAATCTGCTTTGGCAGATTGCTTGGGCGCAGCTGCGCCCACACCGAGCGCAGGTGCGCTCGGCCAGTCTGTCCGAAAGTCAACTTTTTGACTGCTCGACCCTCCAACGCTCCGATAGCCATAACTTCTTCATTTTAAAACATTTTGAGGTGATTCTTGAGTCTATTCTCATCAGAATTTCCCCCTCTACAATTTCGCTTTAGATCACAAATCCAAATTCCGAACGAAACTGGACTAAAAACGGATCACAAGGACAAAGTGAAAACTAAAATCACAAATCCTTGATTTTAAAGGTTCAAACTTGAATAAAATAAACTCTACACATCCAAATGACACCAACTTAGTGTTGTTGTCTTCCTAACTTCTTATTTTACAACATTTCATGGTTCAATCATATTTTTGAAAATGTTTGACACGAAATTTAAAGATCGAACCACTTAGGGTTTTACCGGTAATCACAATATGGAATTTTCTTCCATTTATTTGCATACCACTCATACCAATACATGATTTAAACCTATCAAACCATGAATCTACCTATATATCATAGATTTATACTTCTAGATCATCAAAATAACTTTTGATCGGTTAAAACTATATTTGAACCGTTTAAAACTTATATAGATTATAAAAATGCACTAAGGAAGAGTTAGAACACTTTTCAACCTCTTGGATTTGAATGTTCTTCTTCTTGATCTTCTTGATCTACCCAAAATAGCTATCATTCTTGATGACTTAACCTTCTTCTTACCAATATTAACTAACACTTTGGAGAACATAGATGTATCTCTCAAATGTGCTCTCCCTTCTCTCTAGAACCTCTCTCTATAACTTGGTGAAATGAACAAATGACCAAACTTTTCCAAGCCTTAGTAATGAGTTCTATTTATAGGACTCAACTAACCTCACTTATCATTTACTAATCAACTAACATAGGTGAATTAAAGAGTTAATTCATGCTTACTATTTTAGTGAATGACTACTTGATGGACTTGGTGATTGACCAAGTGATTGACCACCATGAATGACAAGTTTGATTGACTAGGGTGGTTGGGTAGTTGGTGAGCAATTCACCCAACACTTAACCCACATGTGGTTAACTCTCATAAGACCTATGGTTAAAGTACTACACTTAACCTTGGTCACTTAAAACTCAACCTTAGTTAGGGCTCATCTTATTTATATATCTCACAACAACTAACCACAATGTGGTTAATTCTCTACATTATAATGACCTAGGTTGGTTCACTCACCCAACCATGGTCTAAACTCATCAATTAAACATTACACACATCTTCCACCAAATAACCCAAGTAGGGTTAATTCTCTACAATCAATTATACATATATATTCAATATATTTATATAATTATTAACATTTAACTCTAGCATTGGTTAATGTTTTATTTTTATTACCACTTAGGGTTAACAAATAACCCAACAATGGTTAGTCCTCTACAACATAAATTCATAAGAATTTACCATCTTCATTGACTAGGGTTGGTGAACCACCCCTTGGTTAATTCATTTAACCAACATTGGTTAATTCTCTACCAATTCATATACTTACAACATATATATCTCTATATATTCACCAATAACCTTTTATTTAAATTACATCATAGCTTGAATTGACCAATTTAAATTGAATACAAGCAACATACATTTTTACTCAATCTCCAAGTGGGACCCCATGTTTGGTCAACACTCCACCTTTTTTTCCTTTATTTTTATTATATATACATATCTATATATAATACTTGCAATTTCTACTAACAATTAACCAATGTATGGTTAATTCTCTACAACATGCAACCCATGGTTAACTACCAATTCTATCTTGGTGAATTATATACATACATAATTGTATCTATAATATTCTTCCTACAACTAACCCATGCATAGTTAAATCTTTAATTTATTTACTACCTAGGGTTACTCAATTAACTCATCCATAGTTAATTCTCATCATCACATTCATTCACCTAGCAATTAACCAATGTTTGGTTAATGCTCTCTCTTATCTACCAACTAGGGTTGTTCAATTAACCCTACATTAGTTAATTCTCTACACTTAACAATACTTGAATTTATTCTCCCAACATATTGACCAATATTTGACTTTTAAATTTGGACTCAATATTTGGGCTACTAGTTTATTTTGCATTGGGCTCCCTTATTTAATTATTTGGGCTATCTAACACAACTCACATCTCTTTCATAACTTGGGCTAGGTAATTAATTTAATTTGACTTATATTAATTACCTCTTGGACTATAATCAACACAACATTTGGGCTTATTATTTAATTACTCACCTTTAAGCAAATATTCTCATATTGGGCTTGTTTCAAATCCATTAATGAACTCTATACAACAACTTAATAATTAAGTTAATTACTTAATTAATTAACTTCTTAATATTGTCATTCTAGACAATATTCCACTTCTCTACTTGCTAATCTTAGCTTTAATTCATGACTCATATAATTAATTCAATTAATTATATTACATGACTTTCCTTTTTTAATCCATACTTAAACTAATTAATTTATTAGTTTTATTGAGTATTTAATTTACTTCACACATCATCTTGTTTGACTAGCAAACTCAACTCTAGGTATATATATATATATTCACCTTCACTTCTCAATTGAATTTATTTCTTTAATAAATTCTCTACATGCATCAATACAATATCCTCACATTTAATTTCTAACAAATAAATTATGTTAAAAAAAAAATGTTCACCCATTTTCTACATATCTTACTTCTCAAATTCTAAGTTTTAAACCTTAACCTTTAATAAAATCAATTAAGATATTATTTAAAATTTTGAAAATATCTGGGATATTACATAAACTATTATTAAAAATAAATTAATAATAGTAATGAGTATTTAAAGTGTTATTTAACAATTAAATAACATTATAAGTTATTACTAATTGATAGTAAAATTTAAAATATTATCCAAGGTGGGTAATATTATGATAAGTATCGAGATAAATGATGTGATTAAGTTAAACCAAGGGTATGGTCCATTAGTGATTAATTGGTGGATCGACCTAAATAAATATAGGGTCCAAGTTTTAATGCAGTGACATTAATAAATGTCAGAATTGCATAGTTTCGAACAAAAGAATTATGGTGTTGAATATGAAACACTGAGTCAAGTCAAAGAGAGACTAAACTATGAAATTAACCTTATTAAATAAATGGGATGATAAGAAGAAATAAATATCTTTAAAATAAGATTTAGTATTGAGTCAAACTTTGACTGATATTGTGCACCGTTGATCTCACATACCGTGTAGGTGGTGCAAGGAACGTCAAAGATTAACGTAAGCTGGTTATACAAGTCCAGGCAAGTTTTTCAGAATGTGTTGCATTATGTGCATAATTTATAAGTTTGTTATTAAACTGTGATGTGCTCATACGTGGTTATGTGCAAAGATGTGTTAATGTGCTTTTGTGAAATAAGTTGATTTGAACTATTGATATGCGGTAGTTGATTTAAGACAATTGTTCTGCATTGAACTATATGTCATGATAGAGGCTAGGCATGAAGCATATATTAAATGCGAGGCATGATATGCATGAGAAATGTATGTACTGCAAAGCATAAGATGCATGAAGCATGAAGCACGATTAAACTGTTTTTACGTGTTATGTGAAACTGTTAGACTTGCTGAGCCGTCGTGCTCACCCTTGCTTAAAACAAAACATTACAGAGTAGCTTGAGGAAGCCGATTACTCCGGTAGAGGCAAATATGAAGATTGACTAACGAGTCATCAAGATTGAAGCATAGGTGCTTTTGTAGTAAAACCTTGCGGTAGACTAATTCATTCACTTGTGTAAGTAGATATGAAGAGTTTATGTTTTGTTGTGCTATAGATTAGCAAACTTAAATTGTTAAGAGAACATTTACAGATTATTTAAATATCATTTTTCAGACGTTGTCCTTTATGAATATGGATAATAGGATGGTGATTGAGTCATTATACATATGATCTCAAATTGATTGTAATAGAATGTCGTATCATGTATGATATGAAGACATACTAGGAATGTATAAAGATTTCGATTCTGGAATAGAAAGAGATGTTGTAAAATTGTAAATAAATGATTATTTAGCAATTATAATATTGTTGTAATTCATGAACAATAAGAAAAAAGTTGTACTCGTGTTGAACCGAGTTCGAGGTTCGAGGGACCCGGATTCGGGGTCGTCACAAGTTGGTATCAGAGCTGATAGGTTATAAACCTTAGGTAAGAGTACCTTAGGCTATAACCGTAGTAGAAGATAAGTAAAATGATAAATGAATAAACTCCGGAAGAGTTTAAGTAATAAAAGATGAATTTTTGAAAAATTCATATATAGAATATTATCCAAAGATGGATTTAAGAAGATATAAGAGAGATGCAAAATGTCATGTTGTACCTAATTTGAAGAAGTGATAGAAAATATCTTATGATAAGATTTTGAGAAGCATAAAGAAAATGCTAATAAGGTCATGAAATGATCTAGAGAAATGAACCCGTAATGAGACAGATGTGCTAAAATATGAATGGAGAGAATTCGTATTCAGTTAAGAAAATTAGAAGGTTTGTGGGTTTTTAATTGAGAACTCATATTAGTGGTTGAGTTGTACGATTCCTTGTATGGATTTGTGCTTGGTTTTAGAACCACTTAGCTTCCTATATTAATATAGTAGTTGAGTTTAACAGTTCTTTGTATGGGCAGAGGATTTGTTCTTGGTTTAACAACCGCTTAACTTTCTATATTGATTAGTGGCCGAGTTGACCAATTTCTTGTATGGGCAGGAGATTGCGTTTGGTTTGACAACCACTTAGCTTCCTATAGTGATAATCAATTTGAACCTGATGTCACGCTATTCGATGTATATATGGTGAGAAGGTGATTCTTTTCTCATTATATATTGGATATGTAGAGAATATTAAGATAAGTACGCGTTCTTAAAACTCATACTGATGGTAAGTTCGTGACTCATAATCGTATGGTGGAACCCCTCAGCGAATGGACGATTTTGGTCTGACTAGGATAAGTTCTCCAACCCATATGATTGTGGCAAGTACCTGAACTCCTAATGTGTGGTAAGTTTGATGAACAGTAAGTATGGGTAGAGTTAAGTAGTAAGACTAGAGCTTTACCAGATATAGTTATTAAGCTGAAAAAGAATGCGGAGGAGAAATTTGAGGTATTTTGAGGTTTTAGGATATTCTAAATCTTCTAGCTATGCTAGACTTTGAAATTCTCAAAATCGTGCTAAATTCGCACTTTTGTGCTTTTGAAAAGACAAATGTATTTTAGAAATCATTAATGCATTTAGTGCAGAGATGATAAACGATGGAGTCATCAATGTAGAGTAACCTAGTGTTGGATGTTTAAAGCCCACTATGGTATGATGTAGTATGACAAAGTCATAAAATAATTTTCAGTATTTTAAAACGTTTAAAGAATAGTCTATGCTAATTGTTTCAGCTAGACAAATTGATTTGAAAATATCAAAATGTATTTATAAAATCATCACACGCCATTAAAGCCATGGTGTGGGGATGAAAAGGACGGAATTCTCAACGTACTGTCAAGATGTGCGGTATCATGAAGTCATGAATTAATGACGGAATCCTCAACGTACTGTCAAGATGATGCGGTATCATGAAGTCCTATAAATGAATTTTAGTTATTTTAACTAATCTGAAATGAATTTTTGAATCGTAATATACGAACAGTTCAATGATGGGAGTCTTTGTCATTTATTTTAACTGGACACTTTTGGTCAGAATTGACTCAAGCTTTATTATCCAATCCAAATTATTTTGGAACGGAATTTTGTAGTAAGTCTGAGGTGAACAGTGCAAAAACAAATATATTCTGTCGGCTAAAGCAGATATATTTTTGTCGGCATATAGCTCCGACTGGCGCCTAAAAAATTAAGACGTTCTGCACGACGTATGGTACAATAGGCTGATCACCTAGCGTGCACCTATGGAATGTTTTCAGTCTTTGTGATTGATAAACACTCTGTTTATAAGTATTTACAGGGATAAATACTATTTATTCGGAATTCAGTTAATTCTATTCGGATGTTCACAGTCTTGATGACCCCTCAGCATATTATGAAAGTTTTAATGAATATTTTGATTTTCAATTTATTCTTCTATAAGATATTGAATTTCAATTTATTCTTCTGTAAGATATTCCATTGTTCTGGAATTATGAGTTTGGAAGTATGAACTTCCTAGAAAAAGGGTGGTCATAGAATTTGATGAATAAAGAGTTATACTCAGAGATGAAAATTGGTAGAAATGTGTATGAAATAATTTCGGGGACGAAATTCTTATAAGAAGGGGTGAATGTAATATCTCAGATATTTACAAGAATTGTAAATAAGATTTGAAATAATCAATTAAAGGTTAAGGTTTAAAACCTAGAGTTTGAGAAGTAAGATGTGTAGAAATTGGGTGAACATTTTTTTTAACATAATTTATTTGTTAGAAATTAAATGTGAGAATATTGTAATGATGCATATAGAGAATTTATTAAGGAAATAAATTCATTTGAGAAGTAAAGACGGTTATAAGGATATATATACATAGTTATATATTCCTAGAGTTGTGTTTGTTAGCCAAACAAGAAGACGAGTAAATTAATACTCAATAAAACTAATAAATTAATTAGTTTAAATATGAAGTAAGGAGGAAAGTCATGAAATATAATTAATTATGTTAATTATATTAGTTATGAGTTAAAGTTATATAAAAACTAGAAAATTTGTCTAGAATGACAATATCAAGAAGTTAGTTGATTAAGTAATTAACTTAATTATTAAGTTGTGGTATAGAGTCCAAGTAATTTAATTATTACTAGTGGACTAGCCCAAAAGGATTATACGTGTTAGCCCAATATAGAAATATTTACATGAAGGTGGGTAATTAAATAAGAGAGCCCAATGGAAGGTAAATTATGTAACCCAAACATTTAAGAGTCCAGTGTTGGTCAAAGTGTTGGGAAATATTATTGAGTTTAACTAATGTAGGGTTAATTGAATAACCCTAGTTGGTAGACAAGAGAGAACATTAACCAATCATTGGTTAATTGCTAGGTAAATAAATGTGGTGTTAAAAATTAACTATGGATGAGTTAATTAAGTAACCCAATGTGGTAGAATTAATTATAACAAATCTAATTGGATTATATTATAAGTCCAATTGAGGTATTAAACTAGGTCAAATTAATTAACCTAGTAGTCCATATAATTTAATTTGAACATTGATTTATGTAATAATTAACCAAACCCAATGCTTGTTTTAATTAAATGTAACATAGGGTATTTAATATTAGCCCAATGTAACAATTAAATTGAGCCCAAACAAATTTAGTTGATGAGCCCATTAGAAATATTAAATTGATCCAATGTGGAGCTCAAATGGTAGTCAAAGTTGTGGTCAATATATATACATTGGTATATATATATATGGATACTTATATAATGATATAGGATATAAAAATAAAGCCAAATTGGTGTAATTTAAAGGCAAATCCCGAATTTTGGAGGGGCCCCACATGAAAATGTTGAGTGTGGCTTTATTTTGCTTGTTTTACACTCCAAAAGTTGCTTCCAAGCAACCTTGATAGGAGTCATTCATCCTTGCCAATCATCTTGTCCATCCAAGCTATAGTAAGCATGAGTTTAAGCCTTAAATGCCCAAGTGTTGGTTGATTAGTAGGAAGTGATGGAGATTAAGGAAGTACTATAAATATAGTGCTTCACCAATTCATTGTGTTGGTTAGCCATTTTACAAGAATTCCAAGAGAGAAAAGAGAGAGAACTCTAGAGAAAAAGAAAAAGAAAGTTAGATCTTGTGAGCATTGATGGTTGGATGATCTTGGAGCAAGGTTTAAAGATGGAGGTCTCATCAAGAGGAAGCTATCTATGTAAGAAGATTGATCATCCAAGCCTTTTCAAAGTTCTAACAAAGAGGATAATCAACAAAAGGTATAAAACATTCTAGCTTGGTATTGTTCTTTGAGTACTATGTAATTTCTTTGGAAGAAAACTAATTTTCAAAATCTAAAAAGGTAGAAACATGCTAGATTGATATATCTAGGGTTACATGGGTTTAATATGAATTTTTGGGTGTATTTATGTGGAAAGATTTTATCAAAATTATCAAATAAGTTTTTACCGACGAAAACCAAGTAACCAAAATCATGGCAGCCACTCCCGAAATTTCTGGGCATGATCCGTAAGTCGGATTCATGATCCGTAAATTTCTAGTGTGAGATACGTGGGATATGAAGATTCTCCAAGTGGAATCACTTCGATCCGATTTAAAATGAGCAAGATATGGATTTTCTACCAAAACACCCCACTGTTTTAGGGCTGTGCACAACAGTCCGGTTTAGAGCCAATTTCCGTGACCAAAACAAATCCAAATTTGATGTTTGATGACAGAAAAATGTAGTTCGGGAAGTTACGAATCCATCGATACCAAATATGCCTCAATCGGACTTGTGGATTTCATTTTATTCAAGTTTCCGTCGGAGACCCCAAGTCTGGAAAACTCAAAAAGTAATCTGCCTATTTTTTTAAAAAAATCGGCCGGTTCGGTTTTTTTCGGTTTTTTTCGGTTTTTCTAGGTAGGGCCGGTTCGGGCATTTTTAGGCCGGTTCTTGGGTTGGTTCCAAAAGATAAAATGCTTATAATTTTATAAAGAAAATTATCAAAATTTAACATCCGAATTGTTTTGTAATTTGGTATTTATTAGAATTAATGGTGGATTAAAGCTTACTAAATTGCTAATAAGTATGGGAAAATTATTTTTAATTTCAGAAAAATAATATTTGACCTATTGGCATGCTAGTTAAGTGTTATAAAATAAAATTTGAAATTATTGGAGTGATTCACTATATATTAGCTATTTATTAGTGTATAAATAGGCTAATAATCTAATTAAATATTATTTAATAAATATTAAATAATATATGAAGTTATGTAATTAATTAATTATGATTTAATGAATATTAAATAATAATTAAAGGATGTTAAGATGAATAAGTTAGTTATTTATTATTTAATTGCACTTAAATAATAAGTAAAGTTAAATAAATAATTAATTATTATTTAAATTAATATTAAATAATAATTAAAGAATATTAAAGTTAGAAAGCTAATTATTTATTATTTAATTAATATTAAATAATAAGTAAGGTTAATTAAGTAATTAATTATTATTTAATTAATATTAAATAATAATTAAAGGATAATTAAGGTTAATAAATTAATTATTTATTATTTAATTAATATTAAATAATAAGTAAGGTTAATTAATTAATTAATTATTATTTAATTAATATTAAATAATGAGTTCAGATAATTAGTTAATTAATTATTATTTAATTCATATTAAATAATAATTAAATGGTAATTAAGTGGAATAAATTATTACTTAATCGAAAGAAGATTATTAAGTAATTAAAATATATTGATAATATTATTGACTAACTATTAAATGATAATAGTTAAGAATTAAATCATTATTCAATAATTAATAATGATATGTAATTAATTTAAAATAATATTAAAGGATTAATAATATTATTTAGCATTTAATTAACTATTAAATAATAATAGTTAAGAGTTAAATCATTATTAAATAAATAATAATGATAAATAAAGATTTAGAATATTATTAAAGAATTAATAATATTGTTTAACAAGTAATTAACTATTGGGTAATAATAGTTAAGGGTTGAATCGTTATTAAATAATTACTAATGATACGTGAGGATTTCAAATATTATTAAATGATTGATAATATTGATGAACAATTAAATTATTATTAAAATGATTGATAATAATGAGAAGTCATTTAAAATATTATTAAAGGGTAATAATATTAGCAAGCAATTAAATTATTATTAAAAGATTAATAATAATGATTAAGGTAAACTATTATTAAAAATAAATTAATAATAGTAATGAGTATTTAAAGTGTTATTTAACAATTAAATAACATTATAAGTTATTACTAATTGATAGTAAAATTTAAAATATTATCCAAGGTGGGTAATATTATGATAAGTATCGAGATAAATGATGTGATTAAGTTAAACCAAGGGTATGGTCCATTAGTGATTAATTGGTGGATCGACCTAATTAAATATAGGGTCCAAGTTTTAATGCAGTGACATTAATAAATGTCAGAATTGCATAGTTTCGAACAAAAGAATTATGGTGTTGAATATGAAACACTGAGTCAAGTCAAAGAGAGACTAAACTATGAAATTAACCTTATTAAATAAATGGGATGATAAGAAGAAATAAATATCTTTAAAATAAGATTTAGTATTGAGTCAAACTTTGACTGATATTGTGCACCGTTGATCTCACATACCGTGTAGGTGGTGCAAGGAACGTCAAAGATTAACGTAAGCTGGTTATACAAGTCCAGGCAAGTTTTTCAGAACGTGTTGCATTATGTGCATAATTTATAAGTTTGTTATTAAACTGTGATGTGCTCATACGTGGTTATATGCAAAGATGTGTTAATGTGCTTTTGTGAAATAAGTTGATTTGAACTATTGATATGCGGTAGTTGATTTAAGACAATTGTTCTGCATTGAACTATATGTCATGATAGAGGCTAGGCATGAAGCATATATTAAATGCGAGGCATGATATGCATGAGAAATGTATGTACTGCAAAGCATAAGATGCATGAAGCATGAAGCACGATTGAACTGTTTTTACGTGTTATGTGAAACTGTTAGACTTGCTGAGTCGTCGTGCTCACCCTTGCTTAAAACAAAACATTACAGAGTAGCTTGAGGAAGCCGATTACTCCGGTAGAGGCAAAGATGAAGATTGACTAACGAGTCATCAAGATTGAAGCATAGGTGCTTTTGTAGTAAAACCTTGCGGTAGACTAATTCATTCACTTGTGTAAGTAGATATGAAGAGTTTATGTTTTGTTGTGCTATAGATTAGCAAACTTAAATTGTTAAGAGAACATTTACAGATTATTTGAATATCATTTTTCAGACGTTGTCCTTTATGAATATGGATAATAGGATGGTGATTGAGTCATTATACATATGATCTCAGATTGATTGTAATAGAATGTCGTATCATGTATGATATGAAGACATACTAGGAATGTATAAAGATTTCGATTCTGGAATAGAAAGAGATGTTGTAAAATTGTAAATAAATGATTATTTAGCAATTATAATATTGTTGTAATTCATGAACAATAAGAAAAAAGTTGTACTCGTGTTGAACCGAGTTCGAGGTTCGAGGGACCCGGATTCGGGGTCGTCACAGAACAAGGCTTACCTGAAGGACTCATACCTTCTTCCTTCCATCGACTAGCTCATTGACTTCATCGCCGGAAACCTCCTACTTAGTTTTTTTGATGACTTCTCTGGCTATCATCAAATAAAGATATCCAAGGAAGACATCCTGAAGACGGCGTTCATCACTTATCGAGCGGTTTATGCCTTCATAACTATATCTTTTGGGTTCACTACAAGAAAAAGCCTTAATTTCGGCGAAATAGTCCGTCAAAATAAGACTATTTTTAACGAAATATTCCGTCAGAAGTTTGGTCGAGTATAACCTGGTCAGGAATAAGTCAGTCGAACAGTTAGTCGAAAATATTTTTTTTCGACGGACTTATTTTCGACATACATTCCATCAGGAATAAGTTAGTTCCGACGAACTTTAATTTCGACGGGCACATGCGTCGAAGATACAACTGCCACGTATCTCGCCCAGATTGTTAAGAAAGATATTATTTTCGATGGAATATTCCGTTGGGGATAAGATATTTTCGACAGACTTTAATTTCGACGGGCACATATGTCGGAGATACAATGTCACGTGTCTCGTCCAAATTAAAAAGAGAAATATTACTTTTGACGAAAATTCCATCAAAAATAGGGTTTTTTCTTAAAATAATTTTTTGTTTTTGTTTTTTTAGTATCCAGGTTTTAAACCTCATTTTATACCTGTACACGTACCTGTTTTCAATCCCGACAATAACACATACATATAAATTAACTTACGATGTGTAAACTAACACATAACACGATAACAATATATATAACTATTTTCAATCCCAACAATAACACATACATAGAAACTAACTTCACGATGTACAATGTAAGTTAAATGATTACAATGATGAATAAATATAAGTTTTACGATTATAATAATGTAAAATGTAACTACAATTAGCAATATATACAATGTAACTACAACTATCTGTCGCTATATATCATCGCCATCATCAGTGAGCTTGTCAGAAAGGCCTCGCTCGGCATCGCCACCCTATTAATACATAAAAAAATATATACAATGTAAGAAGATCATTGAGTATTATGGAAATAACTAATTATTATCACTTTATTATATTTAATTTAATTTATTACTTTATTTTATTAACTAATTTAAATTTAATTTAATTTATTATTTTAGTATATTTAATTTATTAATTTATTTTAATAAGTTAGTTTATTATATTTGTTTTAATTTAATTTATTATTTTAATTCCATTGGAAATTCCACCAACCATACCCATACCCCTACAACCAACACCCAACAAGATGAGCAGATTTGCTAAGATTATGCAATCACCATTATTCTTATTTTTTTTAGAATACAAGCAAGTTTTGACAATTACATAAATTTGCACATCACAACAGAAGAATAATTTCACATCAATATGCAACTTTTTTCTCCAATTACTGAGATTTCCTCACATAATCATGATGATAATTTTAGTTATCAACTAAATAGCTCAACATTTATACTTGATACCTAAAACACAATATGCAGCAAAATGCAAAATTTAATTCAAAGATCACTAATTAAATAGCTCAAAATGTATGTTGCTGACAGTTCAAAATGTATGAATTTGACAATTCAAAAATCCATAAATCAAAAGATTTCTCATGTTTTAACAGTGAGATTTGTAACTATAAGAACATAAAAAGTTTATACCTCTGCTGATGAACGAAGAACAAAGGGAACCAAACCGAGAAGAGCCAAAAGCCTAATCCGTCGCTGTTCCGTCCAATCTGTTAGAAAAGAACCAAAAAACTATTTCCCAGAAACAAAGATGTTTGGTCGCAGAAGAAAGAGAGAAAGATATAAATAAGAAATGAGGAGAGGATGCGGCAAGGGAAGAAAAAGTGATTCAGGATTTTTTTTAGCATTATTTTTGACGAAATTCTGTCGGACATACATTAGTCGAAAATAACCTAATTTCGACGAAAATTCTATCTGTCTTATAACTATTCCGTCAAAGGTATGTTTGGCACTGGCGGGATATTTTCCCGCACTTGGTAAATAATATTTTTGATAAAATTCTGTCAAAAATACAACAAATTCGATGAAATTATTGTCGACAAAAAATTACGTCAAATTTAATATATTTCTGAGGGAATTAATTCTATTGGAATTAAGGACTTTTCATATAGTGGTTGAATAATGTAAGGGCTACATATAAGAGAATGATGAATACTGTCTTTGAGGAACAAATCGAGCGCAACATAGAAGTCTATATTAACAACATGATAGTCAAAAGACTTGTCCTGAGCATTCATTTAAATGATTTGTGAGAATGTTTTCATAATTTGAGGAGGTGCAACATGAAACTGAATCTAACAAAATGCACGTTTGGCCTTAGGTTGGTTAAAAGGGGATTGAGGCTAATCCAAAAATAATGTCCTCCTTGGCTATCTTCATCAAAGGGGATTTAGGCTTCCTGATCAGTTAAAGAGGGATTGAGGCTAATATAGAAAAAATACAGGTCATACTAAATATGCCCCCTTCGAGACAATACAAAGAAGTAAAAAAGCTAATTGGTTATCTGACCGCTTTGAGGAATTCTATCTCGAAATTAGTCTAGCTTTGCTTACCTTTCTTCGAAACCTTGAAAGAGGCCCAGAACAGTCGCAGTTTTTTATGGACCGATGAATGTCAAAAGGCCTTTGAGGTAATCAAATAGTATTTGACAAAACCCACAATATTCCCCAAAGCTCAACCCCAAGAGCCATTTTTTGTTTAACTAGCGGCTAGCCCAAAGGCAAAGAGGGCTGCCCCAATACGAGAATATGATGGGGTATAAAAGTTGGTCTAACGTTAACTAAGTCCTTAGGGATGCGAAAACCAAATAACCCGAACTAGAAAAATTGGGTTACGCCCTCATCTTAACCTCGAGAAAATTAAACCATTATTTTCAGGGGTAACCAATCAAGGTCATGACCAATTAACCCCTAAAGAAGGTGTTATTCAAACCCGACCTCTCGAGAAAGATGGTTGATTAGGCAGTAGAGCTCAGCTAATACAACATCGAATATCTCAGCCAATCAGCAATTAAAGGACAGACATTGATTGATTTTTTGGTAAAATATACCTCTCATGCGCAAATGGAGCCTTCAATTTCTAAGACTAAATCCAAGCAGACTACACAAAAACCATCTTGGACCTTATATGTGGATGGATCTTCGATAATACAAAAGAGCGGTGTGGGAGTTATCTTATTAAGCCCAGAAGGGTTTCGAGTTCAACATGCTCTCCACTTCAAATTCTACACTACCAATAAAGAGTTCGAGTATGAAGTGCTTCTAGTTAGATTGAGGCTAGCCAGAAGCCTGGATCTTCAACAGCTATAAGCTTTCAATGACTCACAGTTGGTCGTCAAGTTAGTCTTGGGAGAATATAAATCTCAGGAAAAGAACATGGCCCAATACCTGACCGAGGTCAGAAGGCTAATAGGCTTCTTTGAGAGTTTCTCCATTTAGGGCATTGTTCAGGAGTTGAATCAAGTCGCAGATGCCCTGTCCAAGTTAATTGCATTTGAGGAAGAGAATATTAATGGCTCAGCATTCTTGGAATTTCTAAAACTACTGAGCTTCACTAAAGCAGAGGTGATGTAGATAACTGATAAGGAAATTTAGATGACCCCAATCATTAATTTCTAAGAACGAGGGGTATTACCTGAAGACCCTAAGGAGGCCAAACGATCAAATTTAAGTCCTCAAAATTTTGCACTAGCAAAGGCGTGTTGTATAGGAGGGTTTTCTTGTCTCCCCTGCTCAAAACAAGGTTGATTATTACCTCGAGGACATGCATTCAGGGATCTGCAATGAACACCTGAGGGATAAGGTCTTAGCATACTTAATTCTCCGACAAAGATATTTCTAGCTGACTATTCACGAAGATGTTAAAAATTATATGCAGAAGTGCTACTAATGTCATATTTATGCCAATGTACACTAATAACTAGTCTAGCCCCTGTTTTCAATTCTCTCCCCGATCCCTTTTGAAGTATTGGAAATCAACTTAATGAGGCATCTCCGAAAGGCACAGCGTGGACTCTTGAATTATATTATGGCAGTATATTACATGAAAAAATAGGTAGAAGTTAAGTGTGACGCCCCTAAATCTGAGCCCAAACTTAAGACGTCAAAATACATAATAACTAATATAAAACAGTACAAAACACAAAAATACAGAACTCAATAATACACAATTAAGTCTTCACTATTATTGCCACATTATTATATAACATGGTGAAGACTGTCATCTACAGACTCGGACTATTACTCCATTTTCCGGCTAGTCCCAGCTACACTCTCATTACCTAAAGAACAATGGAACAAAAAGAAATTGTGAGCTCAAATAGCTAGTAAGAAAATTATCATTAGCCTTCAACAGTTGAGTTCTTAATTGAATATAATAAATAACAAGTTTTAAATCAATAACTGTAGTTAAGTTCTTAAATAAAGTTCAGATCAATAGCTACAGTAGAACAATAACCATTAGGAAAATTATGTAAACTATGATGTCCACTCGCTTCTCTTTTTCAGAAAAATCACCATCAACCTTTATCATCTAAAACGTCACTGGTCATGATCATACAAATTCACAATTCCTGATCATAATCATGCAAATTAACAGTTCATCTGTGCACCACGGGCCAAAGATATTCAAATATAACAACAATGGTTATGATCATGTCAGTCTACATCCTTTAGTCATAATCATACCAAACAACAGTTCATCTTTGCACTACAGGCCAAAGATATTCAAATATAACAACCATGGTCATGATCATGTCAGTCTATAGCATTTGGTCATAATTATACCAAACAACAGTTCATCTTTACACTACAGGTCAAAGATATTCAAATATAACAATAATGGTCATAATCATATCAATCTACAGCCTATGGTCATAATCATACCAAACAATAGTTCTTCTTTGCCCTAGGCCAAAAAGAACAATCACCACATGCCCTAAAAGACACTCAACAATTATATCGGCTTTATCTTATCATAAATCATCTGTGCCCCAGGCCACAAATATTCATCAATTATCTTTGCACTCAGGCCAAAGATATTCACAACAATTTGATTCTTGATGATTAATATAAATAACAGTGACATAAATGATGAACAGAAGAAACAAAATAAATAATAAATATTGAAAGTTTACAATTTTACTTTATGCAAATGACTTCAGATGACTTTTCTTCCTCCTTCAAAGTTATTGAGGACAAAAAACTGAAGGGACATGCTTTGAATTCATTAAATTCTAATAAATAATGAATTTACTATGATTTTTCGAAAGAGTTGTTGTACATAAGAAAATTCCACTTGGGAATTCAAAGAGGAATGCAAAAATTTTCAAAACTAGGAATGACTCGGAATATAAATGTAGCACTCTAACTGATATTTACCAATACATGAGGTAACCTAGCATACATAGAGAGAAACTTATACTAAGAAATTTTTAGAAAGTGGATTAAAATATTTGTAAGAAAGTTATGAAAAATTTCTTAAGTTAATGCCTCTATTTATAGCCAAAATCGTTTATTTCATTATCTTTAATCTATATCATTCATTTAATAAAACAAATAACTTTATATATAAATTAATTAACTTTATATATAAAATAACTAACTTTATATATAAATCATTTAACTTTATATATAAAATAAATAACTTTATATATAAATCAATTAATTTTATATATAAAACAACTAACTTTATATATAAATCAATTAACTTTATATAAATTAATTAACTTTATATATAAAATAATTAACTTTATATAAATTAATTAACTTTATATATAAAACAATTAACTTTATATATAAAATAATTAACTTTATATATAAAACATTTAACTTTATATAAACTATATAAAACAAATAACTTTATAAATTATTTTAACAATAATTTACCAATTATTCATTATTATAACCAATTGTTATAAATGCAGTGTAGTTGCCTTTTTGAATTAGAGACTCATAATACCAACAAAAATACCAACTAATAATGAAATATAACAATTAAATTAACATCATCATAATGATAATAATAATGCAAAAAATAAATAAAAGAAAGAACACGTTACTGTGTAATGACAATTATTGATTCAATCATATGAATTACTGTGCATATATTACTATGACAATTATCAGTTTAATAATATGAATTATTGTGCATGTGACAATTATTGGTTCAATAAAGTTAATATTTTACAATAGCTACTTTATTAGTTCAATAATATGAAACACTGTCCAATACCGTGTTCTACTATTCCTTTACACCAAATATATTAACAATTAAGAGTGATAGTACTGTTAACCATTTTTATTTTAAAAGGTTAATGTTGTCGTTTTCTGTATCCGACAATAGTTCGCTGTGGGGTCCACTAATATTTGGTTATTTTGACGTTGTCGAAGGAATCTAATATTCCCAGACAAAACGAATATTTTTTGACAAAACGAATATTCTCCGGCAAAATAAAATTTGCACAAAATATTTTTCACTTAACCTTTGTTTATTTAATTGTATTTCATAAAAGTCAAGGTCTTACATTAAAGCCCTTAAAAGGATAACATAAAAAGATTGCAAAAGGTTCTTTAATGATCTTGTGGTCATGAGATTTGGCATTCCTCGGGTTTTTATTTTTTATAATGGGCCTCAGTTTATAGGGAAAGAATTCAGAGATTACCTGGATGAACTAGGCATAATACATAAAAAATTCTCAGTAAGGCATCCTCAAGCTAATGGACAAGTTAAGTTCACCAATAGAACCTTACCCCGAAGATTGAAAAAAAGGCTTGAAGAAGCTAAAGGAAAATGGGTAAAAGAATTATTGAGCGTACTATAGGCATACCGTATAACCCCGCGTTCGGCCACCAAAGAAATTCCGTTCAAATTGGCATATAGCACCAAAGTAGTAATCCTAGTTGAGATAAGAGCTCCGTCCAAGAAGTCACAAATTTTGCAGCTCTTTCGAATTTTTTTCCTGAACGACATCTCGTTCATCAAGGTGGTCATATTTCCTCTGAAACTCACTGGTGTCGGGGGACAATTTATGCCCATTTTAGCTATTTAAACACCTAGTGTGAGATGCAATTTTTGAGAAAAATAGTTAGCTAGATATAACACACAATTTATGTATTAAACAAGAGAGGCACAGACTAAAATTATTACCACTCCCAACACAGTAAGGAATAAAAGTAGTATGCTCTCAAACCAATCACATTGGATGTGATAATATTTACTTTATAATCTTATTTATATTATTAATAAAAGAGTTTAATTTATTTAAATGCATTAATTTATCTATATTTAATTATTAGAATTAATTAATTTGATAAACCCGTAGTTTTGGAGTAATAATTTTAGAATCACGAAGAGTTCATACTAATAAGGTATATGTGACGACCCCAAATCCGGGTTACTTTAACCTCGGATCCGGTTCAACACGAATACTACCTTTTCGTTATTGTTCATGAATTACAACAATATTATAATTGCTAAATAAATTTTACAACATCTCTTTCTATTCCAGAATCGAAATCTTTATACATTCCTAGTATGTCTCAATATCATACATGATATGACATTCTATTACAATCAAATTGAGCATTTTACACTCATATCATATACCAACTAAGTATTATACTACACAATCATTTACCTGTCCAATTCGGACTGATATCTACAATAGACATTTAGATCTTTAGTGAAAGTAATATGCTTTCCTGTTCCTTGATCTTTATCGTGAACTTCAACTAACTTGCACTATCTGAAGATATTTGTTTTAAACAAGGGTGAGCACGACGGCTCAACAAGTTTAACAGTTACACATAATACATTTTATGCTTCACATATAATACATTCACTGCCATTTATACTTAGGTCATGTTTTTCATGCATTTCAGTTTTATGTCATACTGCTCATGCATTACATATAACATCTAGCATTTCATGCTTCATACTTACACATATTTTACATGTAGACATGCATCATACTTTTCACATATCACATTTATCATCAATATATTTTCATGTTAATAATTTAACATCACATTATAGCATGTTAAAGCACATAGGAGCAAGTTCTGAAAAACTTGCCTGGTCGCTTCTACCATTTACGCCTATTTGCGTCATTTGCTCAACCTACAATTTATATAACAAATTGACATAATCATTAGCTACCAGGACTTTTAATTAGTCTTAACTTAAGACCTTAACTTCAAATTATTAACTCTTTAGTTGTCCGATAAACGAACCCTTAAGTTCCGGACAAAAATCCTAGCCCAACAAACCTAGTTGGACATGTCGGTAAACTTAACCAACTTATTAATATTATTAATTATTTAATAATATTTTAATTCCTTATTAATATTATTAATCATTTAATAATATTTTAATCACTTATTAATATTATTAATCATTTAATAATATTTTAATCACATTTTAATATTATTAACCATTTAATAATATTTTAATCACTCATTAATATTATTAACCATTTAATAATATTTTACTCACTTATTAATATTATTAACCATTTAATAATATTTTAATCACATATTAATACTATTAACCATTTAATAATATTTTAATCACATATTAATATTATTAAACATTTAATAATATTTTAATCACTCATTAATATTATTAACCATTTAATAATATTTTAATCACATATTAATATTATTAACCATTTAATAATATTTTAATCACTCATTAATATTATTAACCATTTAATAATATTTTAATCATTCATTAATATTATTAATCATTTAATAATATTTTAATCACTCATTAATATTATTAACTATTTAATAATATTTTAATCACTCACTAATATTATTAACCATGTAATGATATTTTAATCATTTACAAATGTTATTCATCATTCAATAACTTTTTAATCATATACTAATATTATTGATCATTTAATAATATTTAATAATCTTCAAATAATACCAATAGTTAACTTTTTAATTGTGTTAACTTTAGTCTTTATTTTAAACATTTAGTTACCAATTAATGATTAATGGATTTCATATATATTGGTTTAGTAACCAAAACATTCATTTTACACTTATTTCAACTTAAATTTTCATAAAAAACTCGACCCGGACCGACCCGACCCGACCCGAACCGACCCGAACCGACCCGACCCGGAGCTGGAAAAATCTGCTTAGCAGATAGTTCTGACGCAGCTGCGTCAGTCCTGACGCGGCTGCGTTAGCCATATTTGTCCGAAAGTCAACTTTTTGACTGTTCGACCCTCCGACGCTCCGACAGCCATAACTTCTTCATTTTAAAATATTTTGGGGTGATTCTTTAGTCCATTCTCATCAGAATTTCCCCCTCTACAACTTCTCTTTATATCACAAATCCAAATTCCAAACGTAACTAGACCAAAAACTGCTCACAAGGACAAAGTGAAAACTAAAATCACAAATCCTTGGTTTTAATGGTTCAAACTTGAATATAATAAACTCTACACATCCAAATGACACCAACTTAGTGTTGTTGTCTTCCTAACTTTTTCTTTTACAATATTTCATGGTTCAATCACATTTTTGAAAACGTTCGACACGAAATTTAAAGGTCGAACCACCTAGGGTTTTACCGGTAATCACAATATGGAATTTTCTTCCATTTATTTGCATACCACTTATACCAATTCATGATTTAAACCTATCAAACCATGAATCTACCTATATATCATAGATTTAGACTTCTAGATCATCAAAATAACTTTTGATCGGTTAAAAATATATTTTGACCGTTTAAAACTTATATAAATTATAAAAATGCATTAAGGAAGAGTTAGAACACTTTTCAACCTCTTGGATTTGAATGTTCTTCTTCTTTTTCTTCTTCTTGTATATCTTGCTAGGACTCCTCCCTTTCCTTCTTCTTGAGTGAACCATTAGCACACTAACTCACAAGCTCTCTAGCTTTTCTCTAGAACCTCTCTCTCTATAATATTTGATCTACTAACAAATGAGTCAACTCTAGCTTTCTCTTACTACTCTTCTATTTATAGACTACCAAAATTGATACTTACAATTATTGTAAGTCTATAATATCACCAATACTTGCAAAAGATCAAATCAAGTTTAATTATTAAATGAATGACCTTTGCTTGGATTGATTTATGGAGGTTGAGTGAAGCAACTAGGTGGAGTAAATTTGAAGCAATCATTCTCCAACACTTAACTCATGTATGGTTAAAACTCTTACTCTTGTAACCTATGTTGACCTAACTATCAACCATGGTCCAAGCTCATCAATTGATCATACATACATCTTCCACCAAATAACCCAAGTAAGGTTAATTCTCTACAATTAAGTATACATATATATCCAATATATTTACTAACACTTAACTCTAATATTGGTTAAGGTTTTATTTTTTTATTACCACTTAGGGTTAACAAGTAACCCAACAATGGTTAGTTCTCTAAAATATAAACTCATAAGAATTGACCATCTTTATTGACTAGGGTTGGTGAATCACCCATTGGTTAATTCATTTAACCAACATTGGTTAACTCTCTACCATTTCATATACATACAATATATATATATCTCTACATATTCACCAATAACCTTTTATTTAAATCACATCAAAGCTTGAATTGACCAATTTAAATTGAAGATAAGCAACATACATTTTTACTCAATCTCCAAGTGGGACCCCATGTTTGGTCAATACTCCACCTTTTTTCCTTTATTTTTATTATATATACATATCTATATATAATACTTGCAATTTCTACTAACAATTAACCAAGGTATGGTTAATTCTCTACAACATGCAACACATGGTTACCTACCAATTCTACCTTGGTGAATTATATACATACATAATTGTATCTATAATATTCTTCCTACAACTAACCCATGCATAGTTAAATCTTTAATTTATTTACTACCTAGGGTTACTCAATTAACTCATCCATAGTTAATTCTCATCATCACATTCATTCACCTAGCAATTAACCAATGTTTGGTTAATACTCTCTCTTATCTACCAATTAGGGTTATTCAATTAACCTTACATTAGTTAATTCTCTACACTTAACAATACTTGAATTTATTCTCCTAACATATTGACCAATATTTGACTTTTAAATTTGGACTCAATATTTGGGCTACTAGTTTATTTTGCATTGGGCTCCCTTATTTAATTATTTGGGCTACCCAACACAACTCACACATCTTTATAACTTGGGCTAGGTAATTAATTTAATTTGACTTATATTAATTACCTCTTGGACTATAATCAACATAACATTTGGGCTTATTATTTAATTACCCACTTTATATCAATATTCTCATATTGGGCTAACATCTATAATTCTTTTGGGCTAGTCCACTAGTAGTAATTAAATTACTTGGACTCTTCATGAGGCTAGATCCTTAAAGTTATTTGGACCTCTATAATTACCGACAAGACTTTCAACCATTCAAATATTGGGCTTGCTTAAATCCATTAATGGACTCTATACAACAACTTAATAATTAAGTTAATTACTTAATTAATTTAATTTCTTAATATTGTCATTCTAGACAATCATTCTAGCTTCACAATAACTTTAAACCTTAACTAATATAATTAACTTAATTAATTATATTTTATGTCTTTCCTTCTTACTCCATTTTTAAACTAATTAATTTATTAGTTTAATTGAGTACTTAATTTACTTCACACATCATCTTGTTTGACTAACAAACTCAACTCTAGGTATATATATTAATATAATCACCTTCACTTTTCAATTGAATTTATTTTCTTAATAAATTCTCTACAAGCATCGTTAAAATATTTCCACATTTAATTTTCTAACAAATACCTTATGTTAAAAAAATGTTCACCCATTTTCTACACATCTTACTTCTCAAATTCTAGGTTTTAAACCTTAACCTTTAATAAAATCAATTAAGATATTATTTAAAATCTTGAAAATATCTGGGATATTACAGTATAAATTGTAGATAGCTCAAAAACTAAAATATTCCTAATCATAGGATCACTAATATGGGGTTAGTTGATCCGAAGAGAATAGTATATACTATACTTGCTCTTTTGAAGAGGATGATTGATCTCATAATCATTTATGTGGAGACACTAAAGTAAATATGTAGGTGCTTATTGGAGTATAAGTTCACTAAACGTGACTTACTTAAAGGAACACTTAATGGAGCTTTAGTTGCCTATCAATAGGAGTTCCTATAGTGATAGTAGTATATGTGATCTTTAGACTTGAGATCATCATAGTACAATGTGTATTCTAAGTTATAGTTTGCCATATTCCATAAGACTCTTTGGATATATTAAGGGGTATGCTTGAGTATAATGAAGTGGATATGGCGGTAGGTGAATGATCAACAAATGATCTACCACTTCTAATAAAAGGAGATAATGTCATATGTGTTCGATAAGTGACAACTCAAAAATCTCTTACTAGGGTTGGATGGAAATTAAAAAGGAGTTTGTAATTTACATTAACTAAAGTTGTGTATTTGAGAATTGAAATGCATATGATCAAATAAGATAAGACTTGACAGAAATTTCATATCTTATATTTGATTGAAATATTGTATGGTAGAAAAATTGAATTATACGGTAAGTATTTACTGAATAGGTCATATTATTCAGATAGTCATGATCTACTGAGAGGCGTCACTCATGATGTAGAATAAATAAATTTATTTATTTTGAATTAAAAGAGTTTAATTCATAATAAATAATATTATAATAGTTCTAATTTATTTATTCTGTTACTAGCATAATATTGAACATAAAGGGTCACACCATAAAAGATAAATATTTATTTTAGAAGTAATTGACTTAATAATAATAAATTAAGTATATTTTAGACCATGGTGGAATAAATTAAATAGCTTAATATTTATAATTATGTATTTTAGAAATACTAATTATAAATTAATAAGAGGAGTCTTATTATTATTACTATAAATAATATAGTTCCTCAATGGTTTAGGCTTTATTATTATTATTATTATTATTATTATTATTAAGTTCCTAAATAGTTTAAGAATTGTTATTATTATAATAATTAATTTAATTTCTAAATGGTTTAGGAATTAAATTAAAATTCTAATCCTAAAGAGTTTAGGAGAGTGAAACAAGTTTATAAATAAGAGGGGTCTTATTATAGATTGAGGTTACAAAAATTGAAGTATTCAGAATACTTACAATTCTCTACAATCTAAAGAGTTGGAGAGAAAGAAAATTAGGGTTAGTTACCCCAAGGTTCAGAGAAATCTAGATTTACTTCTTCAATCAATAATCTCTTGGTAGATCACCTTTAGAGTGCTACACACACTTAGTAGCTGACATTGATCCATGGATCTGAAGGAGTTTAAAGGAACAAAGGATTGGTGTTTATAGATCAGTTCGTGATTTTGAATAATCTTTATAAGGTATCATCTTTGATCCTTCCGTGATTAATAAATATCGCATAAGGTTGATCATGTGATTAGATTGTAGAAAAAATGTAAATATGATTTATGTCTTGCTTTCGTTGTTTAATGCAATATGATTGTATGTATGTGATAATCCTGCAAACCAACAATGAACTTGTCATTGATAGACGCCAAGGAATGTTTATCGTAGTGCTTAAAATCCTGGGACAGATTGTAATTATTAAAGTAAGTCGTCGGGTACCTTTTTGCCCTGTGGTCCTCGGGAAACCACCCTCAATGCGACTTAAAAGATATGTAACATTTTTTGTATGGACCTTGGGGGTTGGGGCAGCTATTGTGTACTAGCGCTAACTGTTATGACTGCTCCCTAACCCCTAATAATGATAACCCGAAGGCATGCACTGAAGATGTCAACGCTGTAGTATCCAAAGGGCTCGCTGGGAAAGGTTTGTTCCCTACGGATGGGCCCTTCGGAACGCTCACTCTATCCTTCGGTGCCCCCACTCCGTCCTTCGATGTTCAGACCCACAGGTGCCTTGGACACTTCATTGGTTATCACCTTTTCCTCATCTGGATACTCCTCGCGGTACTTAGCCTAGAAGTCTTGGGACAGTCAACCCCTAGGGGATCTGAATGCCACCTTCAGCCAAGAACCTTTAACAACTACCCTACCCCGTTTGCTACACGGGGAAGGCAGTAAAAACCAGAACGTTATGAAAGTCCTCGGAGGCTTAGTATTTATCGATGATCAGTTTTCATACCTCAACGGAGGGGTTAGCCTTCTATGATGCCAGTTCCTTTTTAAGCGACGCAGCGCATGCCTCGACGACCTTGACAAGCTTGAGAACTTCCATTTCCCGAGCCTCAACCTCCTTATTCTCTTGATCAAGAAACTTCAAGGACTCACAGAGGACATCTAACTCATCCTCAAGATTCTTGATCTAGCCTTTTCGAGCTTCTCCAATTTCCATTTTCCTTTTCAGGGTCAAGGCCTGAACGGCATCCCCCTCCATGAGGTGGTCATATTTCCTCTAAAACTCGCTGATGTCGGTGGATAATTTTTGCCCATTTTAGCTATTTAAACACCCAGCGAGTTGAACTGTAATTTTTTAGAAGAATAGTTAGCTTGATATAACACACAATTTATGCATAAAATAAGAGAGGCAAAGATTATAATTATTACCACTCCCATCACAGCAATGAACTCGTCACTAATGGATGCCAAGGAACGCTTGTCGTAGTGCTTCAAGTCCTAGGACAGGTTAAAGGCCTAGAAGTACTTCGTCGGGTACCTTTTTGCCCCGTGATCCTCGGAAAACCACCATCGATGCGACTTAAATGTGATATAACATTCCCCGTATAGACCTTGGGAGTTGAGGTAGATGGTAGGCACTAGTGCTAATTGTTGCGGCTACTTCTTGACCCTAATGATGATAACCCGAAGGAATGCACAGACGATGTCATCGCTGTAATGTCTTAAGGGCTTACTAGGAAAGGTTTGCTCCCTATAAATGATGTTTGCTTATTTTTAACTAGAAATTCAAACGCAAGTGATCAGATATATAGTGGCAAGAAAGGTATCATTCCCACAGAGAATTAAATAATAATAATTATCAAGTACTAATTTTATATCAAATTAATTTTATTTAAATAATTGATTAAAACTATAAAATAAAACTAATTAAAATTACTAACTTATTAATTTAAAGACAATGATTAAAATTAGATTAAAAAGATTTACAATCATAATTTTCTCCAATGTTTTATTTCAAATTTTAATATTTTCATTTAATTATACGATCAAAATGAATTGTTAACTTGAGAATTCTTTAGTATTTACACTACGTCTCTTCTGATGGTCATATAAATAAATCATTCATAAATCTAATACTATATGCAACATAATCGAAAAGAAACATCATAGCTAAATAAATCACTATATTCTTATGTGAATTAAATTAACAAAGACTTTAAGTCAGATTCTCTTTAAGGTTGCATAACATACATAGGTATATTCATATCAAATATATTAATCATATATCACATCCCATGCAGAATATATGAACATATGTTATCATATCTAGATCTAAACCTATATTTTATCTTCCAATTTGTATAGATTATCCCATTAATTATTAGCTAGATAATTCATACAGGAACACACAAAATATGATAAACAATTCATATGGTGCTAATCAAATGGAAAAAAAAAAAAAATTCTAACGACATATCGGGTTCAATTGTAATTTTTATTAAAATAATTCATTATGTACAAATTACAAAAATAAAAGAAAGAGCTTAGAAAATAAAATCTTTATTTGAAGCGCATTCTCCAATTCTTCCTTCAATCTTTGTAATTCTCCTTGTTGAATTCTTCTTTAGATCTTCAAATAATCATTCTTTTAATTTATTCTAACCCTAATTATGTTAGATCTAAGTTAATTAGATGTTCATCCCCCTCAAAATATGAGTAAAGTTATGTATTTATAGGATACAAGTCATATCCCTAACATATGTGGAGAAACAAATCTAATTGGGAGTCAAAAACATGCAAAACGCGTCTTTTTTTGGTCTGGCACAACATCGGCGCTACAACGCCTTTTTCCGTTATGTTTTGAGCGCTGCGGTGCTGAAAATTCTGACTTAGGGCACTGCAACGCCATTTTTCTTCACTATTTGGGCGATACTGCGCAATAGTATTTTTTGCTTTAACATCTGTTGGTAAAATGACCATAACTTTTGATTCGGGAAGAGTTACGGGACGTGCCACCTATCAAATCGAAGTTCTTGATGAGCTCTACCATAAAATATAACTTTTAAGACAAGAAAACATGTCAAACTTTACTTTAAAGGCCTTTCCATCTTCCCTTCTTGCTGTTGCTTGTATATTTTAATCCAAAAGATGTCTGAATTGCTCTTCCTTGCTTCTTCCTACAAAATACACATAAAAAACATAAAAATACATAAAAATAACTTACAATACTTAAGAACTCATAAATTATCAAGTTAAAAGATAATCAATACATAGATATAAAATTCACTTATCAAATATCCCCAAACTTATTTGCCCTCAAGAAAAACAAAAGTAAAAACTATAAAACTAACTAACAACTAACTAGAGTCACTCAGATAATGAATCAATATGAATTTTAACATTGACCTCAAAGATTCGTTTAAATGAGAACTCAAAGAAAAATTCAAAAAAAATGCATAGCCCAAAATTTCAACACATTTATTAGTATTACTTACTTTAGACCCTTTGTGTGTGTGAATCCAAATGCATAGAACTAGCAAAAACTCAAATAAGCTCAGGTCATTAATTATCTCATAAAAGATATACAACAAAACTCTATATACTTATTTTCACATATCTCTTTTATTCTTTCAACCTAATGAGTGCATTTTATATTCCATTTCACTTTATGCATAAAAAAAATTTCTCTATATTTTTTTTCTTTTCTCTTAACTTTGGCAATCTTTATTTTTCTTAGGCTTTTCAGAGTTACCCATGTAACGACCTTTCGACCAATGACTCCCAAATCAATTGACTTTAGGGCACTAAGTGTAGAGACACCCCTAAAGGCTTACATAAGAGGAGGATTGAGTTGGGTACTAGCTGCCCAAAGGGCAATGCACATGAAGTCCTTCAAGAGAATACGCACGAATTGGGGCAAAGGCAACCCAAGGCAAAACCTAAAATGCATCATCATGATTCCTACCCACCCATCCTCAGAATATCATAAATACGCTCGATAGGGCTCGATAATCTAATATCATACTCCTTCGAAAGCATAATAGCTTTCTTTAGTGACTCCAAGCTCACTGTTGGCTCGGGCCTTAGGGTGAAGGACAGAGCCTATATTAGCTGGGTCGGGCTTAGAGGTCTTTGAACTATAGCCCAAGTCAGGGGAGCACCCTCTAACTAAGGGACCCATATGACCGTCCTTTAAGTACATAGTCTCACCTCGAGCGGCACGCAAGTCAGATGATGGGACATCTATGGCTGGTGTTAGTTCTATATATTGATTTGATTATGACAAAAGAATAAACGAAAAACAAATTAATATTTGTTTATGCATTTATAACTGTGCTAACTTTAATATTACTAAATAAAGAATAAATGTATAAACATATGATTTTATATAGTCTTTAAGAGAATAATCATTGTATAAGAAATTAAGGATCAAATATGTTAGGTTGATCCAAACAATAAAGATAAACTGATAAATTATGTACAGTCATTTATGATCAAAAATGGTGTAATACATTGTAAAATTACTTATGGATCAAATTTGTTAGGTTAATCTAAAAACACAGATAGAAAAATGTAATAGACTAGACTGAAGATCAACAAAAACTTGGTCACTTAGGGATCACCGAGCTGAGCAAAACAGAACAGATCGTAGAGTGAGATAGAGATAACTGGCAAAAATATTGAACAAAATGCAAAGAATGAGCAGTTTGTAAAATGAACAGAGTGAATAGTGAAATGAGAATCATCGAGCTAGACAAATAAGCAAAGAAGTGCTAAAAAGAGTAGGAGAGCAAAGAATCATCGAGCTAGATGGACAAAGAAAAACAAATATAAACAAAGAATTGTGGAGCTAGACAAACAACTCAGAGAATAGTCAAGCTAAGCAGACTGACAAACAAGTGCCAAACAGAGAAGCAAATTGAGGATCGGCATAAAAGCTTTAAGTTTGACAAATAAAGTGAAGAATATAATAACAAAGAACAAAGAGAAATATCACAAAATATTTGGAAAGAGAGGCATTCAAATCATGAATTAAGGAACAACAAGAAAAGGCACATAATATAATATGGTCATTATAAAGACAAGTCAAATATCGTCCATCAAAAGAAACTCAGGAATCAAAATAGAAAAGAATCATAGAGTTCAATCAAGCAGCTTGAGATCTGATTAAGAAGATTAATGAGATATAAATAAACAAAGAAATCTGATAGAGTTCAAAGAGCTGAGAACCAAAAGATTGAGAGTTCGTCGAGTGATTAAAGATCAAGACAATTCATAGAACGACTCCAGTAAAATCGTAGAACGACACCAGAAAGCTAAAACGTAAATTCATCAAAGAGAATCCTAGAACGACTTATCAGAAGGATAACTCTACGATTGAAGACTATCTTAATCGTAGAGTACAAATAATGTTACCGTTGAAATCCAAAGCTTCTCTATCACACCACAATCATGAAGATCTTTAAAGTATGTTAACCAAAGAGGAAATGTCTAATAAGCCAGAACTCTAAAGACTATATTTAGTAAAGTTAGACTGCCATTTCAGAAAGTCAAACATTCCTAACACTCATTAAGTGGCTACAACAGATTGACATAAGACTTTTGAAGATGATCTACAAGACTTTTCAATAGGAAAATTGTCAGAAGATACTCTATAAATAGATTTTAAGCTACAGATTTTAAAGAAAAAAAATGAGAGGACCATGAGATGTGTAGTTCAAAAGATCAATCAAATACATAGATAAAATCCTATAGCCCAAAGCCACTGTATGCTTTAGAGAATCGATAAAAAAATAATTTCCAACAAGAAGAGAGCTACAACAGAAGAAAGAGAAACATAAAAGAGCTCTAGAGATAAACTTCCAAAGAGAAATCATTTAGCCGTTAAGTTCTTCAGAATAAAACTTAATGTCAACTTAGCAACACCTACACAACATCATCGTCAACAACAGTAGTAAGACGAGTTTTGGTGGCTCACCTGATTTAAAGAGAATCAAACCCTGAGTAGAACAACAAGATGAGTTTTGGTGGCTCGCATGATTCAAAGAGAATCAGACCCTGAGTGGGACAACAAGACGAGTTTAAGTGGCTCGCCTGATTTAGATAATCAGACCCTGTGTGGGAAGGACAGAGAGTCCTATTGATAATGTCTTAGTGACCAATTGTAAAGGTTCAGTGAAATCAACATCCTATAGTGGAGTATTCATGCTCATCGAAGTGGAAGAGGGGACTAGGAGTAGTTTAGACTCTGAACCTCTTAAAAATCCTTTGTCTCTTTACAATCTTTACTACACTTGTCATAACTATCATAAATTGCTATAACTGCTTACGAACTACAATAACCTTTCAGTAGTTTACTTGAATCATAAAAGCAAGGTCTTTGTCTCTAGATCAGAAATGGGTTTTACCAAATTACCATTTCCTCTGTGCTAAGCTTGATAGTTTAATTATTTAGTAAATGTGCTTTAATTAGAAAACAGCATTGTTTAGAGATTTATTTAACCCCCCATTCTAGATCACTTTTATGACATCTGGGTAATAACAGCTAGGTCCAAGGGACAAACTCTGGTCGGGGGTCTTACATATCCGCCCCTCGAGCACACAGTCGCCCACGAAGTGGTGCCTTTTTCAAGTGATGGGACAGTAGGAAGGGTTACATAAGGTGACTAAGGAGAGCAAAAAAGGTTTTTAGACATAATTTTTTACACAAAGAAAACCCATACACTTTTAATTGCCTATCTCTGAATTCTGTTTATTGACTATCTTCACCAAAGGCATCCAGTGATGGCACCCCATCGTAATCTCGTGCGAACATTTGGTTTGGAGAAAGTCGGGTGGTTGAAAACTGTATCTGAGGGCTAGGTATTATTTTTGACCCCCAACTTAAATAAAAATTTTATATTTTAACATTTTCTACCATGTTGGCATCCAAAGTTGTTGGAGAATTGAGAAATTAGAGGACAAGGTAGTTTGGATGTTGGCAACCTAAGTTATTGGAATAAGGTTTGCTTAAATCTTCCTTAATTGCTTAAATCTTAATAGTCAAATCCTCTTATCCAAACCAAAGATCTGCTTCATAATTAAACCTATAAAATATAGATATTAGAATAAATATAAATGCACAATAACTAAACACTATATTCATCTTAATCATTAAAAAATAGGGCATGATATTAAAATTCATGCTATATTCTATTTTTTAATAATTGAGATGGATGTATTATTTAATTTTATATTTAAATTTTGTGTCCTAAACGTATCCTAAATATTAACACATAAATGATCATTATACATAGAATCAAGTTAGCATGATCGACGCTGCTAATACCTCTCTTTCCAAAATCTACTAATTATTGTGCAAAGAAATCATGATATTTTTTGCTAAAAAGTGTGTTTGGAGTACTAACAACTAAGCAACCAATGTTCCCACTTGACACAGCTTACCATTAACAAGCAAATTATGATAAAATATTAGTGTATATTTTTTCTGTCGTATCAAAATGAGAATTTTCTTTTCAAAGATAATATGTCTTCGCAATATTTCACACTTTCAGACTTTCTAATGGAGTCATTCAGTTGAAAAATAAATTAACCATAATAATTCTTTCTAAATAGGATTTCTTTTTTCCAAGTTTGAGAATTGGATAAGTACATAGGGCTAGCTTTTGATGAATCTTTGTATGGGCGAAATAAATAGTATTTCCTACGCCATATACAGCTTGAATTTTATCACTTTTTCAGTGCAGAAGTTATCATTTCAAATTCATACTGGTATGTAGACTAAAAGAGGTACCATGCACCATGATCATCTCACAATTTTTTGTTTGTTTTACGCATCATGCTCCTAAGTTTTCCACTTAATCATTATAGCCCTTCAATAGTATTCCAAGGAACTTCAAAATGGGACCATCTTTATGGGACAGAAGTTATATATGCCATGAATTCGATTTCTTTTGTACGTAGTATCAATGGATCAATGGTATTTTCTCCCCTATATATGTTTGAATAATATACCATGCAATTCACAAAAACAGTTAATTTTACGGGAGATAAAATTAAACTCATGACCGTATATAATAAAAGAAAATATCTTACTATTTTTTAGTTATCATATTATCTATCTTTCTTAATTAAAACAACACTTAATAACTAAATTTCCATTTAACAACATAATATTTTGTTTGATTTACTTGTTGGGAGAACGAGAACACAACACTCCTTACCAAACAAGTTCTCAAATGGTACACGTACCACTATTTCTCATCTCTATTATTTTTTGAAAATTGATATTTTTATATATAAAAATAATAGTTTCACATAATCGTCTCTCACATGAACATAAGATGTATTAACTATTTATTTGAGAGAGATGACGTGAAAATAACATTTTTTAAAATATAAAAATATCAATTCCTTATTTATTTATTTTTCAAATTTCTCCTTTATTTGTACTCTTATTGAAAATACAATCTGTATTCTCTCTTTTAGCAAATAATAATATCAAAGTAAAATTTATATAATAAAAATAACGCGTTTGAAAATAAAAAAAATATAGTTAAAACGAGTGTAAATTTACGTAAATAGGACAACTTAGGTCTTATCTATGTCATCAACTTTCCTTTTATTTTAGTTGAAATGATCAAAAGCTTCAATGCCGTACTAAAACAAATCCCCAAGATCTAGACAAAAGATGCAATCAATCATCCCTAGATCCCCTAAATTCAAATCCTTATTTATTTCATTTGTCTTTTAGATGAAAGGGTGATTGACTAATCACCAAAGAAATACAAGTCTTATGGAATTAGAGGGGAGCCAAATATAGCAAGTCATTGATTTAATCCTAGATATAGTAAAAAATATTTAATTCGGTATTCAAATAGTATAATTTTAATAAATGAAATCAAATCTGAATATCTAATACTTAAACAGTTATAACCAAATTAAATAAAATAATTTAAAAATTAAAATAATTTAATTAATTTTTTTAATTCATTTCATAATCACCTTTTATCCATTTTTTTTCTCCACCTTAGTTCCCATGGACATGTTCGCTTTCACGTGAAGTAATTTGCGGGGGCCAAATATGACTTTGTACGAAGAGAGACAAGAGAATCTGCATGGGGTGCCCCTATCGCATGTCCAGTAATAATTAAACAAGTTATAGTGCGGTGGTAGGTGGTCTGACTCAAAGGGGTAAAGTAAGAAAACAAAAGAAACTATGTTGAGCAAGTCACACGCACAATTTGAGCACGTGTACAAAACTTGCATCCTTGGATAACTATTGCATTTAAAGCGACTAAGACTAAGGGATTGTTTATTTACGGTTTAATGAATTTGAATAGTTAAATAATTGAATTAATAAATTATTTAGTATATTTATTTTGAATAAAAATTTGTTTAATGGTTAAATCAGTTAAATTTTTAGATTGAATAATTAAGTTTAATTTTTCTAATTAAATGACTAAGTACAAAAGCTGAATGAATTATTTTATATTTAATAATTTTTTAATTTTTTTATAATATTATTTATTATATTAAGTAATATTAAATAAATTTATAACAATTTTGAATATTTTAGAGGGGTAAAATAATAAAAATTTGTTATTCAGATATTTCAATTATCAAACAATTTTTTTCATTCAATATTTAGAATTTTACTTCATCAAGTTCATTTAGATTGTTTAAATATTCAGAACTATTTCATTCAGTTTTATCAAACGTCCCTTAAATTTTTATGAATAAGTATAAACACACAACAACCAAATGTTACATCAAACACTATAATTATTTACATTATTAAAAAATAGAACATGCCATTAAAATTCGTGTCATATCCCATTTTTTAATAGTATAAATAAATATAGTGTTTAATTATTATTGTGTATAGACTTGTCTAATTTTTATGTAGGTAAATAACCACATGTTTGTAACTTTACATTTTGAAAATGCTCACGGAATTATTCAATTTATAGTTGTTAATTCATCTATATTAGGGATTGTTTCTTGACTTAATTTTTTTTAAATATTTTAAAATTTTATTAAAAATAGTTTGATAATATTAAATTGGCAGTACGAAATAATGCAAGTAACTAAACTTCTTTAGGAGGCGCGTGGAATGTAAAGTTATCCGGTATAGGATAAAAGGCAAAGAGTAAGTAAAAGGCCCACTGGACACTGAGTTGTAACCTGTTTTGTCCGGGCTACTGTCCTAGTTGCGCCTGCCTACAGGCCTAGGGCTCTGTTGGGTTCTTTATAATTGATGACCTTTGATAAAGACCTAATTCTTTTCCTTACTGTGACACATTTGTCAATGCACTTCCTGAATTTACAATCTTGCCCACATCGATACGTGATACTGTTAGAGTGCTAATATTACGTTTGGACGTTCTGTGGCTTCTTTTGGACAGTTAGAACATATCGATCACTGTCCATGACACAAATATCTAGTAGGGTTATGCTGCTTGCCGACTCCATCACTTTGTCCCATGCATTTGCATAGATTTTTAGTTAGACAAAAGGTGTGTGTATATATATATATATATAATAATTTATTCTCAAAAATTAATTGTTGATTTATAATTAAATTTTGGCTCACAATAATTTATTGTGATAAGACTAAAATCAATAACGAAAACTCTAACTGCATGTAATTTTTAATAAAAAAATAATCTCTGCATTAATTGCTGAAATAGTACTTTTGACAATCACTTATTATGAATGAACATTTTATATATATATATATATATATATATATATATATATATATATATATATATAATCACACGATGGTGATGATTGCTTAGAAACCTATCCTACATAACATTCAATGTATTGATGACAATTCAACATCAACAAATATTCAAAGCTATCACAATTAAGGATGATATTCCAAGCTCAATAAAATTAGGTATATGTGAAAAAGTTTAATTTTCGACTAGCAATTGAAATCTATTATCAAGATAAACTCAAAACACAATAAAGCAACACATTAAAGTAAGCCATTAGTAATAGCACTTGTAACTATAATCGAGTAACTAATCAGAGAAAATGGGTACTCCACCAGCAGTTTTGACAATAAAACAAAATATGATTAATAGTAACGTAGTTATGATGTGAGACCAATATATATGATAAAAAGTGAGCAAATGTTACTAAATAAGTATAAAAAATATCGTTAAATATATGTTTATTTTAACAACGTCAATTTTATTTATAAGATATTATTAAAGATGAATATTTGCCCGAATGGGTCTTCGAACCCTAGAGAACCATCTAGGCTCAAGTTACCTAGAGATAAGATATTATTCGACCACTCCACTGATGGGCTTGCAATTGAGTGAATTATCAGTAGTAGTCTCATATTCTTAAATCTCTTACAGTTGAATATAGAGTGATTGAGTTTCGTCAATTGAAGACTCTTATCCCATTCTAATATGTTGACATTTGGGCTTATTTGAAACTGAGTTCCGATTTACATACTCTCAAATTCTTAAAATTCTCATAGTTGATTTCTAACTCTATCATTAGAGGCAAATTCAGAAACAACTTCTTTGTGTATATATTTGTTTTAAGTTCTTTGGAGCAAATAAGATTCAATGGTGAAGATGACGATACTCAACATGATTAGATATTATCAATATCACCCTTGTGAAAAAATAAAGGGTCCTCTTAGCATGTGCCCTTAAGCACGAAAAATAAGGGTAAATTTTATTTGTTTATATATTTATACGGAATTCAATACATAGGTCTATTAATATATTATTTTTTTATGCATTGAATTCAATGTAAATACATAAATAAATATGTATTATACATTATTTTCAGTGCTTAGAATGTACCCTTAGGACACATTCTAAGAAAATTCAAAAATAAATACAAACATATAATATTACACATTAAAAAAAAATTGTGCCAAATTATCATGTTTGATCTAATTATACACAACTTGAATAAATGAATTATTTATGCAAGAGTACATAGAAAACACATGCTCCATTAATTAATTAATAAGAGAAGATTAAATGAAGGAAGGACACGAGGGGACATCCGCCCGTAAATACAGGAATTTCTTACAGGGAAACGTCCTTTTTCGGATCCATATAATATTCCCTTGCCCCCATATAACTAACAACCAAAAACTCCATCACTCAATTTTCTCTCTCTGTATCTATATCTATATATCATCACTCTCTCTCTCTCTCTGCCACATATCACTGTAGCTGTTTCCAGACTCAGCAGTGGCAGCGCTACTCTTTGCAGTAGCAGCTGCTGCATTTTGCAGGTTAGAAGTTAGAACTACTATAGTAGCACAGATGGTAATATTTATTTATATATCTGTGTGTGTGTTTTTAAATTTAACATTAATAAAGTGTGGTTTGATATCTAAAAACTTTATTCACTGTAGTGGTATATATTTTTAGAGAGAGAAAGTATGGAAAGAGAGGATTAAATAGCAGGTGCATACTTCCTCTTTTATAAAATCCATTGCTGAGTATTGAATTTCTATACAATTCGATTTCTAGGGTTTTGAGATGATGTTTGGGCTAATTGATCTCAATACCGTCAACGAAGACGACGACGAAACAGCCCCGTCTTCTTTCGATTCCCCTACGTCGTCGTCTTCTTCTGCGTCGGCTCCGTCTAATTTGGCGACAACGTCGCCGGCGGTGTGTTTGGAGCTATGGCACGCGTGTGCTGGTCCACTGATTTCGCTGCCGAAGAAAGGAAGCATGGTGGTTTACTTGACGCAGGGTCACTTGGAATACGCCTCTGATTTCCCCACCATCGCTCCTGATCTTCTTCCGCACATCTTTTGCCGCGTTGTTGATGTCAAGCTTCTTGTAAGTTTGCTGTAATTATATATTCTATGTCTATTTAGGTATTTAATTATAATTTATAAAGGTTTTATTTTTCAAATGTGGTTTGACCGTTGATTCTAGGGTTTGAATTATGGAAAATTGGTGAAGTATATGGTGCTCACTGATACTGAGATTTTGTTCATTGTGAATATTGTTGTAATTTTTTCAATTATTGTTTAGGCAGAGGCAGCTACCGATGAGGTTTATGCACAAGTTTCTTTAATTCCAGATTCTCAGGTGTGCTTTTTAGTATCTAATTTAATATTGAAGTTACTTTTCTTTGCGTTGTATAAGCTGAAATATGTTAAGGAAAAAATGACTAATGCTAACCAAATGATGTGGTGGTGATTCTTCATTTACATTTGGAATTGAGATTTTAAGTTTCTTGGTGTAGCTAATTTTGACTTTTGGGTGAAACTCTGTGGCTATGTGAAACAGATTGAGCAGAAATGGAGGGATGGGAAAACTGAACCAGAAGTTGAAGAAGATGATATTGAAGTTGCTGCCAAATCGATGACACCTCACATGTTTTGCAAGACCCTCACTGCTTCTGACACCAGCACCCATGGAGGTTTCTCTGTCCCACGTCGAGCTGCCGAGGACTGCTTCCCTCCTCTGGTATTTCCATTTTCTTCCCAAATTATATGTCCATATGTTGCTTTTATTTAATTCCTTATTGAATATAATTCTGAGCTTGGTAGGATTTGTCCTGTAGGATTATAAACAGCAGAGGCCTTCACAAGAGCTTGTAGCAAAAGATTTGCATGGTATTGATTGGAAGTTCCGCCACATCTACCGAGGTATGTGAGAAATTCTGATATCTTTGTGATGTTTCTTCTTTTTCACCTTCTTTGTGTTGTGCTTCGAGTTTCAGTTTTTTCCTTCTGAAATTTGTGTTTAATCAGGCCAGCCTCGAAGGCATTTGCTAACTACTGGTTGGAGCGCTTTTGTCAATAAGAAGAAGCTTGTCTGTGGAGATGCTGTGCTCTTTCTGAGGTATTATTGTACGTTCATTAAAAAAAAGAAGTAACGACATCTTTTTGAGTTCTATAACTTGATTTATGGCAGGGGTGGTGATGGAGAACTGAGGCTGGGGATTCGAAGAGCAACTCAACTAAAAAATGGAATTAAGTTTGCAGTAGCTTGTAACCAAAAGTTGAATGATATCAATTCTGTGTTCACTGCCATTTCTATGAAAAGTGTCTTCAATGTTTTCTACAGTCCAAGGTACATAATCTTGGGCATTATATCAGAAAGTGGCTATTCTCGAATTAAACTTTAAGAATTGTTTAGTTTTTTGGGGGGCGAGTTCAATTTGATTCCATGTTTAACTGCATTCTTACGTTGTTTAATCTTGTCATGAGCATCTTCACAGGGTAGTTCACAACTTAACGCGATCACGTCTATCTTCAGAGCCTCATAATTTCAACCTGTTCTGCATTCTATTAAAAATGAACTTACCATAAAGCTGCAAAAATTGTAGATTGTGATCATATAATTTTGTGACATCGACTTTCATTCTGGTATGCAATCTCTGTTGGTGAGATTCCCCTACTCAAGGAGACTCTGATATTGGTACCGATATCATTATTTTCTAAGTTTTATTAATCTCTTTTAATGGTAAGTTCATGTTATTTACTCATTTTGAAGCAAGGATCATACAATGATATCATGTCAAGAATGTTGACTTTACAATTTTATAAAATAGTTGAATATCTTGGCACGCTTTGTTTAGCCCATATCCTACTGGGTATATACTTGGTTCTCATGGTCTTGCTCAGCTTTATGTGCATTTCATGCTTTTTGTGGAGTACGTGAAATGTTGTCGACCTATCATGTTATTGTGCACCACGTGATGGGCAAAATTTCTCATGTAAATCTATTTAGATTTTATTTTGCTTTGGACTTTCCTTACGAATTACCATTTATAAATAGAAAATTAATCCAAAGAGAACCAGATGAAATCCCAACGATTATATTAACAAATTTGACATCTTTCAAATTTTATGCATGTTTAATATTCTAAAGGCTAAATCTTTCTTACTCAATTTGTTATATTTTGCACCGGTGGTATTATTGACATTTTAACTGTAATAAGCTTCAAAGATCATGATGGGTGTTTTATCATTTACTGGCGTAAAGAAGTCAATAGTTATGTTCTTATGTAGAATTCTTGTTTGTGATATAGTCCGACAGCAAGTTGAAAATAGAGTTCAAATATCTGGATGCAACCTTTTATGATTTTTACCGAGGGGTTTTGTTGTAATATTTTTAGTTTCATCTAGCTCCTTTTTCCTTATGATGGCATAAGAGACTTTCATTGTTCATTATCATTTTGGGCAAGTGGTAGGTTGGTTGTATTCTAGTGTCATTGTTATAGTATTTTTCTGAGAGATTAGTAATCTAATTTTGTAATCCCATGGTAGGTCATCTGATCAAATCAACTGTATGATCTGCATTTTTTATTTTTTCTAACCTTTGTATTCCTCTAAGTTATTAATTAGCCTTCATGAGATCTGCGGTATTTATTTGAAATTTTTACCTTCTGGTTTTCCTAATTCCATCTCTACTCTGCAGTTTACCTGATGTTTGCTTATTTTACAGAATTTGGTTGGTTTTCTTTTCCTTGAATCTTTTTAGAAGGTACTCTGAAATTCAATTGCATTTTGAAGGGCTAGCTCGTCAGAGTTTGTAATACCTTTCCGTAAATTCTCGAAGACCCTTGCAACTTCTTTTTCATCTGGGATGAGGTTTAAAATGCGTTTTAAAACAGAAGATGCAGCAGAGAGAAGGTTGGGCACCACACTAATTGCCTCAGTATATTGCATTATCAAGATCATTAACACTGCTTTATTGGCAGGTATACGGGAATCATAACTGGAATTAGTGATGTGGATCCTATTAGATGGCCTGGTTCAAAATGGAGGTGTTTGATGGTATGAAACTGTTTATGTTTCTTTACTCCATTGCAGTCTCGTGCATGTGTTATTAAATTGGAGCACGCCAACTGTTGCAATTCTTTTAGATGTAAAAGAGGATTATGCCTCAGACCTTAACCTAGGCTTATGCCTGGCTTCATACTTTTAGTACACTATGTGCAAGCATGTCATATGCCTCCTGCCTCGGCCTGTTTTATGTTAAGGTGCAGTTTCCACATAAATTGATAAGGTTGAAATGTTGCGGTGGAGCGCTTGCTTAAAATTATGTTAAATTTTTATATGGGTTTGTAAGTTTATATAAATGAAGCAAATTTCTAATTACTATATTATATTTTATATACTCAAGATAGTCAATTCCACATATTTTAAAATAAAAGGATGTGTAATGTGATTTAGGTACCCCAAGTATTTGGAGCGTTCTCTTAGTTCTTTGAATTCATTGTAACTGAATTATGTCAGTTGTAGTCTTACAATATAAATGATTGGGACCATATGGGCAAATAGATACAGCACAGCTTCAAGTAGTACGTTTATGAGCAAACTTGTTTCGTTTTCGTCTTTATAAAGAACTTCTATATACCATTTCCAATGTGACGTATTTTTTGTCAATGGAGCATTAACCTTCTTTTCCCCTGTGGTTTTTGGTGGGACATAAACATTATTTGCAAATAATAAGTAATAATTGTTTGCAAGTTGGGATTTAGTCAAGGTGTAGTTCCGAACTATGTGATATACATTTGCAGGTTCAACACTCTTATATATATATATATATGAGGACTTCTGGTAGCATTTGAATTTTGAAGGTTTTTAGCGTCTGCATTTTTTTGGCTACTGAACTTATCTTCACTTACTCTGATAATAACACCCCTGATTAATAATCATTACTCTCGAGTGTTTCTTTTATACTCTCGTCATTTACTTTGAGAATCATTGTGTTTCTTTAGTACATGATACAGTACACGGTACTTGAATTGTTGAATTAATACCTATATGGTCTAGATTTGACGATTCCTAGGGGACTCTACTTCCTTCCAGGATATCCTACCTGAGTTTAATCATCATCAGTTTGCTTAATTTTTCCCAGCTTATATAGAAATAGATCAAAGTAGGAGCAATTGCTGTTTTTGTTGTGTGTGTCTGCACAAACATGAACATCCTCCGAGTTTGGCTATCAGTTTAAGTATATTCTATCACATTCTTATTGGGGTTGATATATGTTAATTACTTCAGAAACTTATAATATTATATCTGTCGCAGAAGGTCTGATGCCTTTACAAGCACAAATCACACCCACATGCTGTTCCTCCTGAATGTTTTTTGCTCCATAACTATATTTTATTCTACAGTCTCGTGCATAGGTTAGTATTTTTTATGACATTAATTTGAACTATGTATTTGATTGATTCTTACAGGTTAGGTGGGATGATGCGGAAATTACACGACATAACAGGGTTTCTCCATGGGAGATTGAGCCATCTAGTACAGTTTCTGGAGGCAGCAGTTTGGTTTCACCTGGTACAAAGAGAAGCAGGATCAGTTTTCCTACAATGGAACAAGATTTTCCAGTCCCGAAGGGTATTTGTTTCCCATAAATGTTGTGGTTACTTTTCTCATGCTCAATTGTGTTCTTTGTTGGTAAAAATGAACTTCTCTGTACTTTTTACAGATGGGACAGGAATTTCAGACTTTGGGGAATCTTTGAGGTTCCAGAAGGTCTTGCAAGGTCAAGAAATTTTGGGTTTTCATGCCTCTTATGATGGTATTGATGCTCAAAAACATCATCCCCCTGAACTGAGGGGGTGCTATCCTGGTTCCATGGTTTCTTGGGCTTCTGAATTAGGGAATGGTGTGAGAGACCTGATTGGGAATTCTGACATTTCCTATGAAGGTACAGGCTTTGGTGAATCATTCCGATTCAATAAGGTCTTGCAAGGTCAAGAAATATTTCCAAACCTTCCATATGGAAGAGGTCTGGGTGTTAACCAGGTACAGAAAAGCAGTGGTCCTGGAATCGTTGATGGTGTTCAAGCACCAAGCTGTGTAACTGGGTGGTCCTCCCTGATGCAGGGTTATACTACTTCCATGTGCCCATCTCCATCGTCGGTCCAAGTGTCATCGCCATCTTCTGTTTTAATGTTCCAACAACCAAGCATTCCAGCTTCCAACTTTTGTGCACCATCTAGTGTTGATACTCGGGAGAAGTTTGAGATTACAAACCACAGTTCTTTTGATAATTCTGAAAGATTTCTTGGAAAGCTCACATCATCCTTACCTTCTGAACGTAGTAGCTCTGGGATGGAATATCAGCAAGGCCGTTCTGCTTTTGGTCTTTTGAAAGAGCATAGACATTTTGGTTTTTCCAACCTTGGTATTGCAAATCAATCATCATTTAGGGGGACTGCAGATGTAGTTTCCATGCGTAAAAGTAGCTGTAAACTCTTTGGTTTTCCCTTGACTGAGGGAAGTCCTGGCATTTATAATGAGAGCAATCCAACTCTGGTTAAATCTCCATGTGCTCCGAAAACTTCTCTTCTGCCTCGTGTTGAGGAGCAACTAAGTTCAAAGCCTCAAATAGCAATCAACTTAGGTGGAAGCAGCTTAACTAAAGCACGTGACATCTATACTGCAAGGGATAGGCTTCTTGATATTGCAATGTAGCATAAACTGAAAACCATTATTATGCAATTGATTGCTCCAAACTTGAGTGGTTCGGTTAACTGATATCTGAAAGGCAGCATTTATCTAATAAATCTGAATGGCCTACTAAAAGGATGGAGCGTCAATTATTGGGTAACGAGGATGATTTAATGCTTGTTGAAGAAAATGGATGGAAGTAAGTGTTGTGATATTAATTTCTTATTTCTGCATATCAATTCCATAGTCTTTTCAGATCATCATGCTTTTGAGCTTTATAAAATGAGGTTTTATCGTTGAGCATCTCCTAGTAGTTAATATTTTGTGGATCACAAGCTACATAACTAGTTTATAACTTCCCTCTTCAAATATTTTTGCAGGAATTTAATGGAATCGAGAGATGAAGATATTGTAATGCCACAGTCCACTTTGCAGCTTTGATAAAAATAACCTTGCAACTACTACTCTTATAAGGCTTTGTTGTAAACTGAAGTACTTAACTACCATGACTAGCTAAACAAGTTCTTTGTAATTTTGTTGCTTGTATTAGTGTTGTCCTATATATATATATATATATATATATATAATTGTTTTTGAAGGCTGAATTAGTTGTCCTGCAATTATTTCTTAAATCAATTAATGATTGTAAAATATTCATGGCATTAATATGACTATTTGGGTTTTCCTATGTCTGGGATAAATCTTCGAAGTTCAGGATCACACCCTAGGCAGCTATTTTTGCTATTTTTTTCCCTAACATAAATTATAAGACTCTTAACCTCAGCTAACTAGCTAGCTAGTACAGTTGTTGTAATCAAAATTAATGTTATTTGGGTTTTTGTATTACTTATGGATAATTTAGAGAAATGATATAGTTAGATTTGGCTGGGTTAACGTAATAACATAAGTATTTTTAAGGAGATTATGTCGTGTTGATTCTAGTTGATATTTTATTTTATAAATATTAGATTTCTAATAGTTAGAGTATTATGCATAATAGATTGATAACTCATGTAAGACACGAGTTAATATCGATAATGTAATTTAAAATTATGATGTGTGATATTTGGTATTATAATATAATTTGAGTATAAATAGTATAGTGTAAATGGTAGTAATACATTGAACATAAAATTGAAGAATTATATGTATATCAAAGTCATTATATATGTTTTTTAATATATATATATATATATATATATATATATATACACACACATTATTAGAATATTACAATAATGATATAAAAAATTTAATATAATTATAAACATAATATATATTATATTAATAAAAATGAGCTCGAGATTAACTCGCTATTAAATCGATGATAAAATAAAATGACTCAATTAATTTAAATAAAAATTTTAATTTATAATAATAGAAGTAATAGATTAGCTTTTTAACTACTATTAAAAGAAAACGTTTTATTATGAGTTGAAAGTTTTTCATCCTTTTCCCTCTTTTGGTGCGAAATGTAGATTTAGTGTTGTGGCCTTTCGGCTTCTTAATTTGTGTCGTTTTCCTGGCTATGTGAAGGCATTTATTCTCTCATGTCGACAGGCACAAGCAGTTGGCTAAATAATTAATGAAGTCAGACTAGGTCTTGATCAGGATAAGGTCATGGTTATATTATTCATGGTTATATTATTCGACATTAAATTAACCAGTTCCCGACAAGGCCAAGCACATAAGTAAAGCAAAGAAACGTATAAAACAGTAACACATCATTTGTTATTTCATGCTAATTAATACAAAATTAAAATGTCAGTATTGGTTGAAAGTTGAACGGGCTAGCTAGATACTAATGTTTATATATATGCTAAACATATTCTTGTATGTTTGTGTCTTTGTGACAGCATTTTTGTAGGAAAGTGACACTCTTGTCGTTATATGGTTCTTTCAGCAGTACCTTTCCTAAATATTTGGCAAATCCGAAGGTTGTATTTGTTAACCAATCTTCCTTTGTATAAGCAACTGTCATGCAATCTTTCACATCGTAAACGACGAGGGAGAATAATATATCTTATGATAAAAATGTTATGAGTTTAATTATATATTACGTTAAATTTATGTTGAATTATAATTATAAAATATATTAATATATATAATTGAATAAAATTATAAAAAAAAATTATTTATTATACATTTTAATTTTTTTTTATCACTAATACATATTTATATAATTAATAATTAAAAAATTAATATATATATTTGTAATATATATCATTGCGCATATCCAAACATGCAGATTCGTATTATACTAAAAAATTGTTCCATTTTGTGTCTGACTACGTGGAGACTGATAATTAAGTCCAAATTTGTAGGAACAAGACCGAAACGTGCAAGGATAATATATTCTGGGCCAACAGGGTTAGTTTGGCAAGTGCCTCTTAAAGAAACTAACCGCGAGTCAAATTCATTAGTTTATTACTCTCTTTGTTTACTTTATACAACAATTATGCTTTTTATCATGTAGGTGCTCTTATATGCTACAAACATTTTCATTTGACAAATAATATTAAATGTATCGCATCAACCGTACAACATGCTGCCGTACTCTTGTTCATTGCATATATATATATATAATTAGACTCTTCAGCAAATCGAAAAAAGATGAATAGACTTTAGCAACGGAACCGTCGCTAAAATTTTAAGGGTTAGGGCACTTAAGCACTATAACATGAAGAAAAAAGGGCGTCTGACGCTCTAACTATTAAAGCTTTAGCGACGGTTCGGATTCATCTTTTTTCAGTTCGTTGGAGAGTCTAACCCTATATATATATATATATATATATATATATATATATATATATATATATATATATATATGGGTAGGTAATTACAACAATCGGTTATTTAAAATACTGTTATAGCAATCAAATATAGGGACCAAATTGGTTCTATTTTTTTTCTGTCGTTAGGAGCTCTCGTGTCAAGCCAAAAAATAAAAAATTGACACTACCGCAGTAGACAAAAATAAAATTAATTTAACCCCTGCATGCATATAGTTGGTACAACAATACTCTCAAGAACCGGTTGTTGTGAATAAGTGTCATATATATATATATATATATATATATATATATATATATAAATTCGTGAGTTTGTTTTGCATTTCATTGCAACTTTATATATGCAACTATAGGAAGAGACTTGATTATAATGTTACAGTCTTTTATATTTCATGGATATAAAAAATGTAACTCTTAAAGAATTTTACTCAACCATCATAAAAGTTCATTATGATCCATAGCTATATTCAAATATATGTTAAAACTTTTAGAGGCCCTAATTTATGTATGCCTCTAATGTTAACCTTGCTAGCTGAAATGGGTTTTGAATTGCTTAATTTGCTTCAGCTTAATTGTGATATGTATTTTCCCAAATTGTCCATCTAATTTTCTCTTTTTTGCCCCATGGCACTTAGCAGACTGTAGTATATATGTTTCTTAATTATTTTAAGACATTAGTTTACAAAATGCATGGATGGTGACATAAACTATATATTTTCCATGATTTAACAACAAAGGCGAGTGTTAAACAATTAAATATTTCCATTTCATAAACAACCTTATCAAGTCTATTTTTTTAACAACACCGGTCAAGAAAATTCCAAATTACAACCTGTCATGGAAATGCTTTCGGTTAGCTTCAACTGCATCGAAACAATCTGTGATGGAAGCTCCAGGGCAACTGCAGCGTATTTTTAGAATAATTTCTACGTCTTATCCCATACATTTTAACATTTTCTATTCCTAAACCCTAGTATTTTTCTGTTGGAAATAACATCTTCTTTAATTAGCTTAATCTAATCATACATTTATGTTTGTTTACAAAAAATATGCTTGGAATTGGACTGTTTGTCTTAATTTAACACTATTTTGCACTATTTAATCATTTGATAAATGATTATTAATCCCTTAATACGACTATTGGTCTCATAAAGCCATTTAATAGCTTAAAATGAGTGAGACTATTAATCCCCTATTTTTCGTGTGATTATATAATTTATCATAAATAACCTTATGAATGATAAAAATTAGTCCATATGATTACTTAAAAAGATTATTAATCTCTCAGCATGGGATAAAATAGTCCGAAATAATGTTAAATTAATACAACTAGTCAAATTCAAAGCATATTTTTTTACAAATAAACATAACCTAGAAGAAATCATTTCTTCAGTTAGTTATTGAAATTACTAATAACCAATTCATCTAAAAGTTTAACCTATTAGAAAGAGGCACTAACAATGTATATTGTATTAATACTCCTCCTTAAATGCAACATTATAAAGAAGAGACATTAAAATATAAAGGGCAACGTGTGATCAAGAAGATGGCACCACCAATGTATATTACTACTCCTCAAATGCAACTTTATGGAGAAGGGAAAAATTAATATGTGAAGGGTAATATGAGGTTCGGAAGATGGCACCAACAATGTATCACTCCCTTTTTATGGATCGAGAAATGACAAATTAATATGTGAAGCGTAACATGAGGTCTGGAAGATGGCACCAACAATGTATGTTATGAAAGAGGGAGGAAGACATATTAGAACTAGCCGTTATATTAGAATTGGGAGAACTAGTGAAACGCAGCGTATCAAGGTAATGCAATAAAGGTTCCAAACGACATCGTTCCAATTAATGCTGATATCCTCTTGTTAAGACTCCACGACATCGTTTCATAGTAGTCTGTTAGCTTCATGGTTTTGCGCTAGGACACGTGTAAGGAATTGATAGGAGTTGGTTGTTAGAATTTGTTGCTAAGTAGCTTATATACAGCATGCGTGATGTATGAAGATTATGGAAGAATTTATGAAGAATTTCAATTGAGTCATTTCTTTTCGTCCTTAATTTTTAGTTGTTCCATTTCTGTAAGTTTTTTCCTAGTTTAATCTTGACATTTGGTATCAGAGGAACCTTGGGCCTGCCATGGGTGACTCCATCGTGAGACCGAGTCTACAGAAGCATGAAAGAGACCTCAAAGTGCTGGAAGGAAGGTTAGATCAGATGCAGGAGCTGATGACATCAAAATTCGAGCACTCTTCAGGGAAAATCGAAGCTATGGGCACGCAAATAACTCAGCTCCGTCAGACAGTGCAAAGTACCAGTGAACAAATAACGTAAAGGATTGTAAAGGCATGCATGGCCTTCAACTGCTCGGATAAAGGGAAAGCAGTCGTTACAGAGGTACACCAGCCACCCAATTCTCATATAATGAACAATAATTCTTCAGATCCTCCTTCAATACCACCTCCTTCATTAACTCCCATTTCTCAGTTACAATTTGGAACACCTCCAAATGCGTATTCTAACACAAGCCTACCTTCACCAGCTTCAATTCTATACCTCAGGACCAATCCATTATATATGGGCCATAAGAACACTTATTCTGCTACCGATACATCTCTACAACCCTTGATAGCTCATTATGACCCATCAGTTAAAGCCTTAGGTGTGATTTTCTCTGAACCAGTCACCACCAGAATTCCATCCCAATTTGTCCAGAGTGAACATGGGAACCCCCATATAGAACCAAACATTTCACAGGTAAATCTGAATTCTAAAAATCACCTTCATTCGAGTCATAATCACAACCAATTTTATCAACCTATAAACAATCAACATATGAATGCACCATTTCCATACACATCCCTTAATCTTCACATGAATCCCATTTATAATCCCAGCTATGGATCCCCACTCCCATCTACAAGACCATTTACTACAATAAACAAGACCAGGAGGTAGCCGTGGTTATGTAAGTAGAAAAAGGAGAATTCCTGCAAATAGAAGAGGATTATGAGGTGTCCATACATGCTATCACAGGAACCAACGGAATACACACAATCAAATTGCAAGGGCAAGTTAAGAATAAAAACATCTCTATATTGCTGGACAGTGGCTCAACTCACAACTTTGTGTCACAGACTTTGGTAAAAGTCCTACTACTACCAACTGTACCATGCAGTCCCATTAAAGTAACAATTGTTAATGGAGAAACCATCACCTGTAAAAAGAAAATTGATCAGTTCAAATGGAAGCTATCCCAAGGGGAGCTCCAAGCCCAAATGTATGTCATTCCTTTAGGGGGCTATAACACAGTTCTAGGAGTGCAATGGATGCAGATTGTTAGCCCCATCAGTTTGGATTTTGAAAACAGAAGTATAACCATACATTGGAAGGGTAAACATATGATATTAGGAGACTAAGGGGATTCTAAACAGTTCTATTCAGTGCAGACAGTTGAGAAGTTTAATTGGAAACCACAAGAGGAAACCTACTTCTTGGTGCAGCTGACAACTGTTAAAAATAAGTCAGAAACAGATGAACTGGAGCAGGTACCAGTAGTGATAAAACAATTAGTAGATGTGTATGATGAACTGTTTTAGGAACCTCAAGGTTTGCCTTTAGTGAGAATGCAAGACCATCATATCCCTATAGTTCCTGGTTGCAAACTAGTAAACTCTAACCCTTATAGATACCTATATATACAAAAGACCGAGATCGAAAAGATGGTGAAGGAAATGTTAAGCAATGGGATCATTAAACACAACACCTCTCCCTATACGTCCCCAATTGTGTTGGTAAAAAAGAAAGATAACTCATGGAGATTTTGTGTTGACTATATAGCCCTTAACAATATAACCATAAAGAACAAATTCTCTATACCTATCATAGAAGAGTTGCTGGACGAGCATAAGGGCAGCATGTTCTACACTAAGTTGGACCTCAGCAATGGCTATCATCAAATAAGAGTAAAAGCTGAAGACACCTACAAAACAACATTCAAAACTCACTAAAGGCACTATAAGTTTCTAGTCATGCCCTTTGGTTTGACTAATGTTCCAACTACACTTCAATGTGTTATGAATGAGGTTTTTCCTCTCTACCTTAGAAAATTTGTTATAGTATTCTTTGATGACATACTTATATACAGTCCATTATTGGAAGAACATAAGAACCATCTGCAACAATTGTTTAAAGTGTTGAAGGCAAACCAATTCTTTGTTAAGAAAGCAAAATGTGCCTTTGCACATAATCAGGTAGAATACCTTGGACATATTATTAGTGAGCATGAAGTTGCAGCAGATGAAAGGAAGATAGCAACAATGGCCTAGACCACAATCCTTGAAATCATTAAGGGGATTCCTTGGGCTCACAGGTTATTATAAAAGGTTTGTTCACTAGTATGGAATCATTAACAAACCATTAACAAATCTGTTGAAGAAATGAGCTTTTAAATGGTCAAAGAAGGCTGAGCTATCTTTTAACCAGCTTAAAACAACCTTATCTACTACACCAGTGTTAGCCTTACCCAATTTTTCTAGCCCCTTTGTGATTGAAACATATGCGTACAATACTGGAGTGGGAGCAGTTTTGATGTAGGAAGGGAGGCCCTTAGCCTTTATGAGCAAAGCCTTATTTACTAGGTATATGGGATTGTCCACTTATGAAAAAGAGCTACTAGCCATTATTATGGCAATACAAAAGTGGAGGACATATTTGCTAGGGCAACAATTTACTATTAAAACCGATCATGAAGCTCTCAATTATTTTCTGGAACAAAAACTTACTACCTTGGTGCAGCAAAAATGGGTATCTAAAATGTTGGGATTTGATTATACCATACAATATAAAAAGGCCAAGGAAAATATGGTGGTTGATGCTCTTTCTAGGAAAGAAGAGGGGGAATGCAAGTCTGTTGTTGTACATGAGGTCACTCCCAGTTGGGTGGCTGAAATAGAAGACAGTCTGCACAACGACTTGGAAGTACAGACAACGTTAACACAACTTCTGTTGGATCCTAGTAAAGTTCCAGAATACAGTTTACAAGAAGGAGTCCTCAGAAGAAAATGACTGTTATACCTAGGAAGCAATGGAGATTTGAGACAGAGAATTATGGGGCTGATTCACAACAGTCCTGAAAGAGGACATTCAGGAATAATAACCTCCATTAAGAGGGCTGAAACACTTTTTTACTGGCCAACCCTCAAAAAGGATTTTACTGAGTTGATTCAGCAGTGTGACACTTGTTAGAGGAATAAAGGGGAGCACATTTCCACACCTGGACTTCTGCAACCTATCCCCATTCCCAAATAAGCATGGGAAGTCATATCTATGGACTTTGTGGAGGGATTACCCAAATCAATGGGTAAGGATACAATATTGGTAGTGGTTGATAAATTAACCAATGTATGTCACTTAATGACACTCACTCACCCCTATACAGCTACACAAGTGGTTTAGATCATGTTGGACACAGTTATCAAACTACATGGAGCTCCACAAGCTATTATATCAGATAGGGACAGAATATTCATCAGTAATTTTTGGAAGGAATTATGTAGCACTATGGGAACTTAAGTCAGACTTAGCACAACGTATCACCCTCAATCAAATGGTCAGACAGAGAGAGTGAATCAGTGCATAGAGATGTACTTAAGATGCATGACAGGACATAAACGAGCACATTGGAGCAAATGGCTGTCTATGGCTGAGTGGTGGTACAATACTTCATTCCATACAGCCATATGAATGACTCCATACAAGGCCCTTTATGGTACTAACCCACCAATTATCATCAAGGGAAGGTCAATGCTAATCCTCAAGTAACAGATTTTGTTAAAGAAAAGGCAACAATTCAACAGCTCTTAAAGGACAATTTATGCAAGTCACAGGAAATAATGAAATTCTATGCAAACAGAAAAAGAACTTAAAGGGAATTCCAAGTTGGTGAGGAAGTCTACTTGAAACTACAGCCTTATAGGCAAATATCAGTTGCGCAAAGAAGGAATTTTAAACTCTCAACCAGTTATTATAGTCCTTATACCATCACACAGAAGATAGGAAAAGTAACAAAAAAATTACAATTACCCCCACAAGCTAAAATTCATAATGTCTTCCATGTTTCACAATTAAAGAAAAAGATTAGAAAAACTAAGGTGGTGCAGATAGATTTACCACAGACAAACAATATGGGGGAAGTGAAACACGTACTTGTTGCTATACTGGATAGAAGGTTGGTGAAGAAAGGACAACATCTGGTAACCATGGTGTTGGTTCAGTGGTCTCACAGTATTCCTGAGGACGCAACCTGGGAATAATGAGCAAGGTCAGCGCACAGTACCCGCATTTCAATTCTTGGGGACAAGAATTTTCTTAAGAGGTGGCCGGGGAATTTGTCATGAAAGAGGGAGGAAGACATATCAGAACTAGCCGTTATATTAGAATTGGGAGAACTAATGAAACACAGCGTATCAGGGTAATGCAATAAAGGTTCCGAACGACATCGTTCCAATTAATGATGATATCCTCTTGTTAAGACTCCACGACATCGTTTCATAGTAGTCTGTTAGCTTAATGGTTTTGCGCTAGGACACGTGTAAGGAATTGATAGGAGTTGGTTGTTAGAATCTATTGCTAAGTAGCTTATATACAGCATGCGTGATGTATGAAGATTATGGAAGAATTTATGAAGAATTTCAATTGAGTCATTTCTTTTCGTCCTTAATTTTCAGTTCTTCCATTTCTGTAAGTTTTTTCCTAGTTTAATCTTGACAATGTATCACTCCCCCTCAAATGCAACTTTAGGGAGAAGGAACAAATTAGAGTGCATTTGCAATAAAAAGGGCAATGTGTGATTGGAAAGATTTGAATTCAAGATCTTGTACACTCAAAATTATGATACTATATTAAGTAATCAACTCATCTAAAAGTAATTTATTAATTAGGAAGAGACACCAATAATATATATCGTGCTAATTCCCTAAAATTAATTCAAGAGCTAGGGAGCGGAGCTAGCCAGGCAAAGAGCTCTCTGGTTCGGCAAATAGATTATAGCATGCAATATCTGGATATGTAAAACAAGACTCAGTAGTCTTAATTAAGATCACCAATACAGATCCTTGACTATTAATTAGTTATGCAGACATTATTGATTAGCATAAGTATTCATGCCTTGCTGATTACAATGGAGCCAATGGGTCAATTTCTTAGCTAGATTTGATGAAAGATTAATTAGTTTGAGAGCGCACAAGATAATATTTAATATAATGGGACTGAGAAACCAATGGTTTCCCTAGTCACAATAAAGAAATTAAGACCCTTCATATATATTTATCAAAATATATACTCCATATGGATTAAATTATTGATTTATCATTGAATTAATTAATCTTTTTAATTAATAATCTTTTAGGATACTTTTCCTTCTCTTAAGATACGTATCTGTCAATAATTGAATGGAAATTGGAAGCTGAACCAATTAAATTAAATTAGAACAACATAAAGATGACAATTTGTTAGATAGGATCCTAACGTATAGAATCATTGGTCATAAAATATTATCATGATTGTGATTTTAAAAATGATATACAAGTAAAATGAATTTTTTTTATTGTAAAATTTCATACACAATAATACTATAAAAGTAGGACATTAAATATTAAGATGGTGTTTGATTGCTTTTTAAAGCATTTTAACAACTCACTATCTTATTCGCTAAGAGGTTTGAAGTTATTTGGTAATAAAATATTCCTCTTAATTAATGCCTCTAAATTGATAAGATTGAAAATAAAGTTCTAATCATTAAGAGTTGCCTCTTAATGAAAATTTTAAATCTATGGACAAAAATAGTCTCAATAAATATTATATTCCCTCTATTTCAAATTTTAAGATTATTATTGATTTTTAAAAAATCAATTTTCAAATTTTCAAATTTTAAATTGAGATGATTAAAAATTATGAAATAATAAATCTTCTGATGGGTATTAGTTTTTCGATATTTTTCTATATTAATCATCGTATAAACTAAAATCAAAGAAATTAATGTCAGGTAGGGGTGTTCAAAAAATTCGATTTTTTCGGTTTTTTACCGAACCGGTCGTTACCGATTTTTTTCGGTATCGATTTTTTCAGTACCGTTTTTTTTGGTTTTTTATAGTTTTCTGTACCGGTAGAGGTATGGACATTTTTGAATTTCGGTAAAAATCGGTATATCGAAAGAACCGAAATAAATAATATAATATTAAATTTTATTAATTATTATAATATATATAATAATTATATATATTATTATAATCTATAAATAAATTAATATATAATTATTATTTATAAATTTTAATTATATATATTACCAATCGATATAAATTGAAAATCGAACCGAAAAAACTGAACCGAATTTGTACCGAACTGGTACCGAAATCGATAATTCAGTACCAATACCGGTTCTTTTAACGGCATTTTCGGTTCGGTACCGATTCGATTTTTTCGGTACCGATTCAATTTTTTACCGATAAACACCCCTAATGTCAGTTATGAGTTTAAAAATATTTTAAACTAACTTTATGAAGTCAATAATGATCTTATATTTTGAAACGGATAAAATATAACTATTCTCTTGAATTATTACATTATGTTATTGTTCTATTAAACTTAACACATTTTTTTTTATCTAATGTAATAGTCATCATATTATACATTATTGCTAATTTTTTTAGGTGATTTGTTTAATATTTATTTACTAGAATATATAATTTTTTTTTATATAAATACATTTAGCAATATTATTCACTCATTTTTGTTAAACTAAATATTTTGAATTATCAAATAAAATTTTTAGACAATACAAAGGGTTAAAATGATAAAATAGTGTTATTCAGATATTTTGAAAAAATTATTTATCAAACAGTATTTTTTCATTTAAATATAATTCTAGACAAATGTTATACATTATTCAGATATCTAAAATTTTCAAATCTTAATATTCAATTTTATCAAACTGTACCTAAATTATATAAACCAAATACTAAAGTTAGACATGGAGGAATAGCTGACATTAATGACATATACAGTGACAACATTATTATGAGGGGTGATCTCTCCAACAAATCTATATGCTTTCTCCTACACTCTTGTTGCTAATGTATTAAGCCAACAATATAAATATATGTATAAAGAGATTGGATTAACTCCAATTATCCTCAACCTCCCAATGGAACAAGATAATATGATGAACCCTTTTCTCCCAGCAGGATTCAGGTTTCATCCCACTGATGAGGAGCTTATTGTCCATTACCTTAAGAAGAAGGTCACATCTTCCTCACATTCAATAGTTTCTATAATAGCAGACATCAATCTCTACAAGTTCAATCCGTGGGATCTTCCTGGTGTGCTAGCTTTTTCCATTTCGATTAATTTGTTCATTTCTTTTGATTTCTATATGATAGGCAAATACCTTAAATATGCAGAGGTAAAAGGGAGCATGTGCATGTCCTGGCCACACACAAGCGTCTGTGTATCATTTTAGGTGCAGGATGCACAGAAGCTTTTTTGTGCACCTAAAGTTGGATTACATATATGTCTACAAATGTTTCTTTAGCTGATTAAGTGGATATTCTTTTTTTATTTCTGTAGTTTAATTTGGTTTATGAAAGAGTTTAACTAATTAATATGTACTTTTTGTTTGAAACTATATTTCTTGGAGATATTTCTAGCTTTTCATGATAAATAACCATTTGGTATATCATGTAACTTATTGTTGTTGTTTGAGTTTATGTGCAGATAAGGCCTCATTTGGTGAGAATGAATGGTTTTTCTATACACCAAGGGATCGGAAATATCCAAATGGTGCTCGTCCCAATAGAGCAACTGCATCTGGCTATTGGAAGGCTACTGGTTCTGATAAACCGATCCTTTCATCTAAGGGGTCGCAGTGCATTGGAGTGAAGAAAGCTCTTGTGTTTTACCTAGGTCGCCCTCCGAAAGGCACGAAAACCAATTGGATGATGTACGAATATAGGCTTCCAAATCATAGCATTCACTCTCCACGTCTTAGGGGATCAATGAGAGTAAGTGCTCAACTTCGATCCATCTTCCACGACTTAGGAGTTGGATGATGAATGAATATATATACCCTAACATAACTTAGGGTACATATATATAATTTCTAAGAATGACCTAAAAATATGTCTAGATTCAAACTAGCAAGTTTGTTTTTACCAATGGATAACCATCCCTCCGATGTTAGGTTATTCATAATATTGCTAGATCTCTTCTTTTTTTTCTTCTTTTATGCATCTAGCTAGCTAGTTTATCCTTTTAACATGCTATTTTCTCCTCTCTTGTCAGGATAATTCCTATTAAAAATACATTTTTAGTTTTAAATCGGCTATAAAGTAATATGAAGTTTCTAATATTGTTATTTTTTCATCATCTGGCTAACGTTGAGGCTATGTTTAAGAAAGTAAAGCTTTCTTTAAAGTTTGTAGTTAGAGAAATGCATGTAGCTCAAATTCTTGAAGAGATTAATTATAGGTAGTAGTGCAACTTTCTTCTTCTCTATGTCCGTAAGCTAGTTTCTAAATTTAGAAGGAAAAAATATAAAGTAACCATACAAGAACTAAGGAAATAAATTTTTTAGGAACAACTAAGGAGATATATTACCCCTAAATAGCTGATTTCATGTTTTCAACTATTATACATTTCAACAAAACCCTAATTTTAATTTAAATTGTTGAGTAATTATTATTATTATTATTATTAACATTTCATAAACTGTTGCAGTTGGATGATTGGGTGTTATGCCGCATTCGCCAGAAGAGCAACAATATTGTGACAAAATTAAATCGCAAAAGCAGCAGTATTAGCAGCTCGTCTTCCAGTGATATTGAGCCCTTTGAAGGAAAAGAGATTATGGAGAAGATCAATTATTTTAATGATTATGGATTGGTTCCCCAAGAAAATGAAGTGACAGATGAATTTGGACACCTTAATGTGCAAGAAGAGACCTCCGGACACCTAGATTCAGATGGAAGTATTAAGAACCAAATCGAAATGGCCAGTTCTGTTAAAGAAACTCTGGCAACCATTAGAAGAATGCTTTCCCTTGCGAATGTGGATGAACAAATGCAATTTCCGCAAGACGAAAGTATGTTCACTCATTTCTGATAATCAGTAACATTATGAACCAGCAGTTTGGCATGCTAATTCTCTGGGTTATTTCCGTCATTTCATTATTTCCTATAGGTTATATAGCTAGGTTTAATGCTAGACATTGCCATTGTATAGAAGCTAGCTAGCTAGCTCAAAATGGTAGTCTCTAGCATTGAAAATTTAACAAATGCAAGTTTTTTGCTATTGTGTCTCGTGATTTGATGGCACAGGACGTTGATGAGTTCAAAACTCCTGTCTCATCACCACCTGTTCCATGCCATATATATATATATATATATATATATATATATATGCGTTGTGTGATTATATATGATAATCTAGCTAGTTGGTGTTTTGTAAATTGTAATATTGATGAATCGGTCGAGTTGTTTGTAAAAAGGGGTGTGCATGTGTGACAAAAGAAATAACTGGGACTTTGTGTGTGTGTGTATATAATATACACTTCTCTGTCTGTCTCCACAAAACATAGACATGGACAAGAGCATAAATATTGTTTCGTTTTGATGAAAGAGTCAGTTGCGTAGATTAAAAATGTCTAACTTTTGTTTTTGGTCCGGAGGAAATATATGAATGACTTCGCAATACAAAAACAATGGAAAAAGGTGAGCTTTTAGTGTTAGATGCGTACCAATTCAAATGCACATGTACTATCCTTTTATGAGCTTATACAGAAAACAAAAAGTGAAGTGTACAACTACGGTTGCAACGTTTACCTATTCAAATTAGTATTACATTTGATTTTTTTTATTTTTTTTAAAAAAAACTTTTGACTATTATATCCAAAACTAAGTTAAAAAACTGATGGGTTTCTACTACCCCTTATTTCACATAGTCAAGTACATATTTATAATTTAATATGATAGTAACTCACTACACCCACCTTCCTATAATTTAATAAATCACTAAACCCACTACTCCACTTCCTACATTTTCTAACCACTACAATCACTCTGCCGTAAGACTAGGACTTTTAATTTATCCTACAAATTAAAACACATAAATAAAATTATAATGCAAATATTTAAATTAATCAAAATAGAACATACACGTAACATTCCATCCCCCACAAAAAAAAAACTTGTCCTCAAGGTTTGAACTTTGCAATGCTTGAGCGGTGGTGGCCAACCAACTTCCCCGGCTTTGTAGCAACTTATAACTTTGTCAGAGTGAAACCACATTTGTTTCCTATCCATTTGGAATACCGTCAGACTTGTATCAATTAAAATACTTGTTGTTATGCTTCCCTTATTTACAGGGGTGGAGCCAGGTTTTTATTTTAGGGGTGCCAAAATTATTTACATAGATACACAACCGTTCAAGGAGGTGAAGTCAGAAATGTATTTTAACGAAGTCAAAATTGTTATTAAACTATATATAATTTGGCGGGGGTTCGGGGGCAACGCCCCCGAGCTATTTTTTTTTAATACTTTTGTACTCTCGGGTCACACATACATATATAATATATACTATATTACAATGACAATATAATAACTAATAATATATGGTATATATACACTATATTGACTCATAATAGATTTTTCTAATCACAACTGTTCATAAATAATTAATTCATTAATTATTTTGAAAAATAATATAAATTAGATTATTATTTAGTTTAAAAATATTATAGAAAGAGATACATATATTTAGGGTATATGAGTCATGTGATTAAAATTTGATTGAAAAAGTTATAAATTTTCAATTTGACCCCGTATAATAAAAAAATTATAAAATTTGAGTGGGGTTAATTTATAAATAATATTTAAAATTATTAAAATTTATCCTACATTATGAAATAAATTTTGTTTTTAGTGGGGTCAATTGATTCCACTCTAGTCCCACATAACTTCGTCATTGAGTTCAAGTAAAGTCTTAAGTCTAAAATCTTTTTTACTTAAGTAAAGTTTAAAGTTTTTATTTTTTTTATAAGAGGTGTCAAAATTTAAATATATAAAACATATACTATATATATATATATATATATATATATATATATATATATATATAAAAGAGAGGATGTTCAAAACTCAGGAGGTGCCATGGCACCCCCAAGTAAGTACATAGCTCCGCCCCTGCTTATTTAGCCTTAATGGCATAGATTGAAAAGGCTGCAGTGAGGCTCTTGAGTTAAAGGACCGAGGTGATTTGTAGAACTTCTCACTCTGGCTAGTGGGCCTTTTTTTGCAAATAAAGGAACAATAACTAGACGGTAGTATCTTCTGGTGAACAAATAATTTTTGACCTTTTTGATCAGGAAAAGTAACTTTTGTAGCAACAGTCAAAGTTGTTCTAGCATTAGAAAATATATGACAGCCTGCTGAGTTCATGGCAGATGCCAGTGCTTTTGTCTTGCCATTTTGATGTGTCAATTCTTGTAGCACTTCTCAGTGATGGTTGCCGGCGTTGGGGTTTTCCCGTTTTCCGAGAAAGACTTCGGAGAGGTGGTTGAGTGTTTCTTCCATATGATACATCTTGTCTGTGAGACCAAGTTCTATCCGACTCACGACATCTTGAAGACGTCCTAGCCCAGCTTCTAGCTGTTCAATTCGTTCCTTGTTGGTTGCCATAGCTCTGATACCAATTGATGTGGTCCCAATCAAATCTGCTATATGTAAATAGGATTATACTCGGGTGAGAATAAACCATAGTATTTCGTTATTGAATGAACTTCTCATATCTTCTATTTCGACCAGTCAAGTTGTGCACCAAAATGTTTGTAATCAAATTTTTTGCTAATTAGTGTAGCTACGTTGTTGTTTATAATCAGTTTTGAAATCTTCATGATTGGAGTTGGGATGCCAACTGTTGCAGAGTATGGCATCCCCCTCCATCCCGGGCATGCACATGCAACGCCTGCTTGGAAATTCCATTAATCAGTTGCAATATCCAGACTAGCATTTTGAAATCTCAACGTCCAAAGAAACCATAGAAAACAGCAAGTGAGAATTCACAATAAAAGAGAAGACTTGACAAAACACATAGGAGAGGCCATAGTCTTAATTAAACTTTGCTCTTTTAAGGGAAGAGCATTCTGAATAATTTTCCACGTCAACAATTGCACCATAGCAGCAGCCTCCAATTTCCAAACTTTATTACATATTTTGCACGCTCTACACCAGCGAAATTCTACAAGTAGATATGCACTCAATCCCCTGTTAGAGAACTTAAAGACTGTAAGCCAAAGCCTTTCTGCCTAGAAAGTACGGTTGCATGATTTTACTGTGAAAATCCCATTCGAATTGAAATTCCAAACAAAGGATTAGTCTTCCTTTTGGTATAGCGAAACAGGGATAGCAAGGACAAGAGTTCGTTGATACGGTACAATAAATTGACATATTTTATCAAAACCCTAGCTATTGCTTCAAATGCTCATCAAGAAGGCTACTGACTTACAATTTTCAAAGTCCTTATTAGGCCACACAGATGAGTAGGTGGAGTAAGCTTGACTACTTTTAACCCAACCCAATAATCATTCCAAAGGGAAGTAGAATCCACTAGGCCGATAGATTTTGCCAACCCAAAAAGCAGGAGATCTCTACCTCTAATAATGCCTTTTTACACCCAGGAATCCGATGGTCTAGAGAGACAAGAATGAATTGCAATTCAACGAGGAAAGATGGCTTAATGCAAACTTGTCAAACCAGTTTCATTCAAACACTCAAGATCTCTAATTCCCATGCCTCCTAACTTTTTAGGAGAACAATCCTTCATGACCCCACCAAAAGGCTCAAATGATTTTTTGCAGCGGAGGAATCAAGAATGCTGACATAGTATACACTGGCAACAACAACAGTATAGCCTTAATAAGAACATCTCGACTAGGCGGAGTCAAAAAATTTAGCTTTACAAGTTTGCAGCTTATCCTGGATTTAGATCGTAGAGGGAAAAAAAAGTTTGCTTCTTTGTGTTCTCCACATCAAAGGTATACCAAGATATTTTTGAGAACTGAGAACAATCCAAACATTAAAAAAAACTCGATATAAGGTTGTTTCCAAGGAGTAATTGGACTAACAAAGGGTCCTAATTTCTGGAAATTAATATTTTATCCTGAAGCCAACGAGTAGTCACGCAATTTTTTCTTAATTGCCTGACAATCGTTCAGGACACACTTAAAATTAGATGATGTTGTCGTCCGTGTAGATACTCAAAATTTGTACTTATTATTGAATTATACGACAGAAGGACAATAATATCACCATAACATATTAAGGATATCAAGACAAGACTTACAAAATCCAGGATCATTATTTAGAGAACACACATAAACTCTAGGGTACCAAAATATAATAAAGAAAAATAAGGGAAAGGCTATTTCATACAAGAAATTTATTTTTTTTTAATTTTCTTCCTTATAACATATCTAAACATAGGCAAATTAGGTACCATTGTAAATGTCTCGAAAAGAGCTTTTCGAATTAGGGTTACACATTTTCAAATTCTTCCCGATTTGAAATATATGACCATTTTGTTGTGCAAGATAAAAAAAAAGAGCAAACGGGGCCCACAAGGGTGCCAACATGATGGTGTCATAGCGCCTACATGTTGGCACCAGCCCAATTTGGGTTTTTTTTAAAAGCTATTTTGCAGCATTTGGATGAGAAGAAAAGAAAAAAAAAACAAGAGGAGGAGGAAAAAGAAAAAGAGGGAGAAAAGGGAAAATTGAGAGCAAAACCAAAATAAAGAAAAAATCTTCCTAGAATTAGATCTAAAACCTTAGATCTACTAGTTTTTCTTATAAAAATCCTTCAATCTATCTCTAAGGATCTAGTTGTATGACTCAAGAGGAAGAAAGAGCTAGTTATCAAATTTGAAGTTATTTCAATCTTAAGGTTTATTTTTCTACTTTTTCTTCTTTCTTTTCTTATTTGTGAATTATTTATACTTGGGTTTGATTATTTACTATTTGTTTCTTCATTTTAAGGTTCTATAAGTACTTTGTTACTAATGGTGTTTGGATACTAGTAGGGTCATAAGTTGTTGGAATTTTTTTTTACTTCTTAATAAATTGTATGTTGTTATTTATGATTTTTTTTTTTGTTATCACGAGGAGGGTCATACCACTCAAGCCAATGACCCTCGATTTTATAAGTTTCAATCCCTAGATCCTTAGTTCCTTTATTAGATCTTAATTAATTGGTATAGTTAAATTTTCATGATGTAATTAGTACTTTGGTGATATTATTAGATTTCTGTGATGAAATTAGTTCTATATATATGATGTTATGGTATTTCGTTAGATCTATGGATTTAGGATATATGGATCCCCCTTTCCTAAACTCTTAATTTTATTTATTGATCTTAATTTTTGTTAGACTTAAATACAAATTATGTGAGCCTAGGAATGAACAATGCCCTTAAATTTTTTTGTATTAATAGGAATTAAAGGATGTTCCCATTATATATTTCGAAAATGATTGTAATTTTTGAATTTGGTGTTTTGTAATTGTGTTTAGGCTGTAAAATAATTTAGATAACCTTCATGCCCAAAAATTAGAATTAAAGCCCATCTATAGTATTTATTTTTTTATTATTATTTTGAGGGTCTTGGGGTTACTTTGATGGCTTACATGCCCATGGATAACTTCAATCCTATTTTTGATGCATAGTTTTATTTTTGTCTATAAAAATGGTTTTAATCAAAAACTCAAAAAGATATTTTAAAATTGAATCAAATTAGGTTATTAGAATAAATTTTAGACTAAGATTGAAATTAATTTGAGCCTTATTTTCTATTTGACAAATTGATTGCAAAAACTATTTTTCTTATTAAAGTCTTAATTTTTGTTATTATCTTATTATATAATTAAGTATTTTTTAAATTAAAAAGAACATTTTCATAGAACTCATTTGTAAAAAATATTAATTTATTACAAATTTATACATATATGACCATTTTGAGAAAATAAATCTTAAAATACAAATATTTTTAAAACTCTAAAAGACATGTTTTCAATAAAAAATAATTTTTCAAAAAACATTCACATAAATTCAAGTTTTTAAAAGATTTTCAAATCAAAATCTTTTGTACAAAGGAATAGAAGTTCAAAGTGTTTTCAAGATAACACACTTAGATAATATATGGAAATAACATATTTTTTTAACATACATCACATAATCCGCTTTGGTACAACTTGACACAACCCACCTAGGCACAAGAGACTAAGCACACACTTTTATAATTCTTTTTAAGGCAACTCATTTAAACTTTAGAAAAAAATATTACGAAAGTAGTAACCGTATTTCATTGAAGTTGAGGGTACCTAACACATTCTTCTCCCTTAAAGCAAGTCCCTAAATTCTTGAAATCTCGATTGCAAGCTAATTTTACAGAGTGACACGTGACCTATCTTAATTATTAAAACTAAAAATTCGGATGAGTTAGTACATTCATTTAAATCTTAACCAATTAACGAATCTATCTAACTAGGGGTGTTCAAATATTTTGATTTTTTACCGAAACGATCAGTATCGGTTTTTTCGGTACCAGTTTTTTTCGGTACTGATTTTTTCGGTTTCGATTTTTTATATTTTTCGATACCGGTAGCGGTATGGGCATTTTTGAATTTCTGTTCGATTCGGTATACCAAAAGAACCGAATTACATAATATAATAATAAATTTATATTAATTATTATATAATTAATAATAATTATATATATTGCTAATCGGTAAAAACCGAAAAAACCGAACCGAATTACCAGTTTCGGTACCGGTTATATATATTCAGTTCGGTTCTTGTTTTAGCTGTAATTTCGATTCGATATCGGTTCGGTTTTTTCGGTACCGGTTCGATTTTTTACCGCTGGACACCCTTATATCTAACTAGTCCACCAAAATAATCAAAATTTCAAAATTCGTCGTTATAATTCCCTCCCCCCCCCCCAAAAAAATACGATACAATTTTAAAAATATCAAAAAATCCTAGTATTGTCGGCCGCAAAAAAGAGATGAGAAATTATTGTCGCTCGAATACAAAGTTGAATTCCTAATAACAACTTTCTAGACTCTGCCACCGCCACAAAGAGATTCTGAAACACAGTAATGGCTTTTCAAATTCCTATCAATGTAAAAATATACTTACGACTCCCTTATTTTCATTATATAAGTCGTTTTAGAAATTATTAGACAAATTTATGTATATAAGTACTATTTGGATTTAATGATGATAAAACAATAATTAACTCGTGAAAAATTGTGACGACCCCAAATCCGGGTTCCATAACCTCGAGTTTGGTTCTCACTATTCAACACATTACTAACAATTAAATACATACATTGCATTTAAATCTCGCGGAATAATACATATTGGTTCCCTTCAAAAGGTTACAATACCAGGGTCTATCAACCTTAACATAATAACAGTTCCTATCACAAGGAATTACAAAAGGTTTAACAACCGTAAATACATAATTAAAGATTTAATTAGCATGCATAAGCTAACTTAAGCTCTGGCTTTTTTTTTTCCCTTATCCTTCTTTGAGCAATCGGGATTATCTGAAAAATGGTTCATGATATAGTAAGAATGAGCAACTAGTTTGCTCAGCAAGTTTAGAACAATCATATAGATTTATTATATCATGAATGAATGAGAAATATCATCAATGATTCAACAATAGATATAACAATTGTGAATGAAACAGGATTCAAATTTTAATAAACAGAATATTTGAATCTTAAAATGCTGAGTGGTCACTAAGGACCCTGAACTAACTAGGTTATAATAGAGTTTCCTCTGACCCTTTGAGTTGTTTGGTTTTCAAGGGGATCAGCCTATTCAACCCGCTGTATATGCATTACATTTAGTCACTGGCGCCCAAAGTCGGTTTCCCGACACAAAATCCCCTAATTTAGGGTTGTTCAATTCTCAGACTTAATATAAGAAATCCGCACCCGACAATGGTTTGGATAAGCTTTTAAAAGTATTCAAGTATTGAATTTATAAACGTAATGTCTAGCTGAACTATTAGCTTTTGACATTTTTAGTACAGTTCATGAATCAAGAACTAATAAGCTTCAAGTGCACTAAGTGCGATTTTATAAACAATATGGATGTGGAATAATTTTAAATAATTAAACCACTTCAAGCTTTGACAATAAATACAAGTATAGAAACTTGTTCAACAATAAATGAGTAGGGTTAGAGAACTTGCCTGTTTGCTCAGCTACAATAATTGTCTAGCTTTAACTAACTTGCTTTGAAAGACCTAACATTAATAAAGTCGGTCTAATAATTAGTACGGCGTATTTGCATAACTATACGCTTAATAACGAACTTATTTACCACACATAAGTACTAACACATAATTTACATTAGTCAAAACAATATTATTAACCTTATAGACACTTAATCATTTTAGGTTAATAATTTAATAAGTTAGAAAATATTTTTCTTAAGTGTTGGACACTTATTAAACCTTTAAACAACTTATTATAATTGTTTAATTAAATTTAATTTATTTTATTAACTCAATCTCTTTTTAATTACTATTTAATATTGATTAAATAGAAATTAATTAATTAACTCTAGTTATTATTTAAAATAAATAATAACTAAGTGTACTTACCTATTATTTAATTATAATTAAATAATAAATAATTGTTAACTTTGTTTTAACCTTCTTTAATTTAATGTTAATCACCCAATAATTAACTAAGTAATTAACCTTACTTATTATTTAATTAAGGAAATTAAATAATAGTTTACTAATCTTAATCCTCTTTAATTATTATTTAATGTCAATTAAATAATAATTAATTATTTAATTAATTTTAATTATTATTTAAGGTTAAATAATAATCAAATCATTCTTATTTATTATTTAAATTAAATAATAAATTATTACTCTAATAACTTAATTTTCATTAATCGTTATTTAATGTTAATTAAATAATAATTAATTACTTAATTATCCTTATTTATTATTTAATAATATTTAAATAATAAATAATTCATTTATAAATTTTATCTCTCTTTAAGTATTATTTAATAGGCATTAAATAATAATTGCTAATTTATCATCTTTATTTATTATTAACATTTAAAATAATAAATAATAAATTTATTTAACTTAACCATGATTAGCCAACTAGATTAATATTTAAAATATTTAAATATTAAACTTAATGAAAAATATCCTCCCCAATATTATTTTTGTATTATTATTATTTTTGTTATAATTTTAAATTAATTTTTAAATATTTAAATTAATTAAAATTAACCCGAATGGCATTTTCGTAATTAAGTTAAAAAACCGGACCGATGGCAGTTTCGTAAATAATCAGAAAACTGATCGGAGGGCAAAATGGTAATTCTGCCAAGAAAAACACGGAGGGGCAGAATCGTAATTCCGCCGAAAAATTTCTTACCGCGCATTGCGCGCGTTTTAGTTTTTACGGGTCAAAACGACGCCGTTTTTGAAAGGCCGGAAATGGCTTCCGCGCGTACGCGCGGAGTGAATTTTCTACGGACGCCAAACGACGTCGTTTGGCTCCGCGTCCTCGGTGAACAGTACCTGGCGCGCATTGCGCGAAAATTATTAATTTTTTTTTTCTTCGCAGATTGTGAACAGTGTTCCGGCTATACACATTTTAAATAAAAATATACCATCAAGTAAGCTTTAAATCCTCAATAAAAATCCAAAAAAATTACCAATCACCTTATATTAATTTATAACATGAAAAATTAATTTTTCATGATTTAATATCATTATTTTTTTATAAAAAATTTTACATCACATAAACTACCATAAATCATAACTTTTTGTGTATAACTCCATTTTGAGTGATTCAAACTTTATTTTTCTCATGATTTAATGTTCTATAATATTAGAGCATTAAATCTAAATATTATCAAAAATTATCGTTAATCATTATTTTGAGATTTATTTTCACACCACCAAATACATGTTTTTCATTCAATAAAACTCATAACACATAAGTTAAACACATGATCAACTATATAAACATACATAGCATGATATTAACCATAGAAATTATTACACTAATATTTATACCATAACTTGAAAGAAAAGCAAGATTAGGGTTTAAAAATAACTACCTTGTTTTGATAGCTATTCTCCTCTTCTTTCCAAAATATGTTGTGAAGGAGGATGGCATGAACTAACTTAGGATTTCTTCTTCTTACTTGATCTCTCAAATATTATGCTCTCACTTAAAGTTTTCTCTCAACTCTCTCTAGCTCTCTTTTGCTTGAAAAAATAAAATGAAGTATATCTCACATTTCAAGTATACTTGAAATATTACTAGATACACAAATTATATCTAATAATTTTAGCCCATCATGCACCTATTGGATACTTACACAAGTTAACCACATTAGGTGAAAAGAAGCATGGTGCATGTACTACAAAAAGAAAACAAGCAACCCTTTTATTAATTAAATGAAAAATCAAATAATAATAATAATAATAATAATAATAACAATACACTCTCTCTCCTCCTTCTTGTATGCTTCGGCTGATCTCCTTTCTTTTGTCCCAAATTCAAAGTCACATTTCACTTTTTAAACAATTAATAGTTAATTTAAGTATTTTTCAAGTGGACCAATCATTGGGCTTTAATTTAAAATACCAATTGGGCTTCTATTAAATTGTTTGGGCTACTAAATTGTCAAATTTTATTATTCCCCACTTGGGCTACTAATTGACCCATGTTGGGCTAATTTAATAATTTACACATTAATTATTCAATCCATGGTTAAATAAATAATTACATTGAATAAATAATTAAATATTCTAACCCATAAGCATTAAATTACTAAATGGACTAATAAATATTATTATTAATATTTCACATTATTTACATTAATTAATAATCATATTAATTAATTTATTATATTTAATTCACTCATTATATTCAATTTAATTGAATATTTAATTAATAGGAAACTTATCAATTATTTTGATATTAAAACTTTAGGGTTTGTTCACTAATTTAATAACATATTAGTGACCCCCCTTTAATTAATTTTAGTAATTAATTACATAATTATTTAATCACATAATTAATTAATCACATAAAAAGATTTAAATAATCTCATAAAACTAACTCGTTGGAAATTAAATTAATAATTTAATTAATAAAAATGTGGAAATTCTAGGACATTACAAAAATAACTATTTACAATGATGTGACAATCATGTAATTTATTATGTGATGTTGTGTCTTCGTAGAGATAGTCCTGATTATAGAAAAGATAATGTGTGCTATATAATCTTTAATGTCCTATTTAAAGTTATTTATTGACTGTGTCAAAAAGAAAAGAAAAAGCGAAATCAGACAAATGTGAAGCTATAAACATTTGTTACATCTTTGTATAGTCCTTGAAAAGAACAATTAATATAAAAGGACTTAAAGGATCAAGTTTGTCAGGATGATCCATATCTAAAAAAGTTAGAATAGGATTAGAGGATCAAACTTGTTAGATTGATCCAAAAAATTAAAGATAAACTCTATATTGTCCTTAAAAGAATGATGAAATAAAAAGGATACTAAGGATCAAAAGTGTTACGTTGAATCTAGATACAGAGTGATATAAAAAATATAATAGCTTAGGATTGAGAAGATCAAGATCGTATTGCAACTGCCAGATCAAGATCGCTGAAAAGCCAAATCGTATTGAAAGGTTAGATCGTACTACAGAAGCTGATTCGTATTGACATGTCAGATCGTACTACAAGAGCTAAATCACATTACAAGTTATAAATCACAATACTACATCATATCGTACAGTAATTACCAGATCGTAATGCAAGTTGATTCTTATTGCAAGTCAAATTGTATTGCAAGTTCAGTTCGAGGAAACAAAATCGTACAGAAGAATACATAAGACAAGATCGTATGACAAGTTCCAAGTCGTATGGTGAAGATGTTACAAGGTGAAACGTATAGCAAAAGACAAAGATCGTATAGCAATGGAAATCGTACAATGCAAAGTTGTGGTCGTAGAACATAATAGAAGATTTTGATCATATAATAAGAAGAAAATCGCATAGCTGAATAAGAATTAGATAAAAAACAAAGGATGAGAAATTCAACAAGAAATCAAAGCCACTAAGGATAAAACTGAACAGATCAAATGAAGAGGATCTTGAGCCAAACAGAAGAAAATCATTGAGCACAATAATATTACAAGGAAAAAGAACCACATGGATGTAAAAGTCATCCTACAAGATCAACACAAAGGAAGAAGTCGTAGAACTCTATCAAACTCATGACAGCACAACAAAGACCAAAATGCTCTAAGCTCAAAAAGTAAAGACGAAAAGCTCACAGATGTTAAGAAGACTAATATACTCACGATCAAAGAATGAAGCTGAACTGAATATCTTCAGATTGTTGAGATACAAATCTTGTAGAGTTGCTTCAAGACACAGAGTTACAATAATGATGAGATGCCTTATTGCCTTACCTATCATAGTTCACAAAGCAAATGACATTGAGAGATAAACTCATTGCGACATATGATTGGGATGGTCTTACTAAGGAATTAACGAGCATGAAGCAGTTTATAATAACTTAGCCAAAGAAGTCAAGGAGTTAGTGCTAAGGTTAGCTCATCAGAAGAAGATATATGAAATCAAGGAGAAGAAAACATATGGTATTTGTCAATACAAATGTTTAAATGATTTGATAATGATTGCATAGTAAGAAATACGATAATGTTGATAGTATAGATAATCGTATAGTTTGATATATATTAATTGTACAGTTGAATGATGTGATAAAAGATATTCGTATAGTTTAGTACATAAACTGTAAAATGATTATGTTAAGAAACTGTACAGTCCTTATAAAAAGAATGTATTGTACAAGTACTTAGAATTTATATGAATAATAATGTATATTTGTAAAGTGTAACTTTTGTAAAGTCTTTAATAATGAAATTAATGTACAAGGATTTAGTGTAGAAAAAGATCAAACTTATTAGGTTGATTTTCTGAGAAAAATAATAGTATAGATTTTAGGACTTAAGTGGTTAACTTAAGAAGACCATATAGCAACAACATATCATATTGAAGGAAGACCAAATCGCGGAGCCAAGTAAGAATTGTATCAAAATCATATAGAAAGTTCAAAAATCATGAAGCAAGACATGGTCAAGAAGGAGATCATAAAGTACGAAGAGCAGTATTATCAAGATCGAGAAGCACAAGGGGACTTCAAATATATCACTTAAAAAGATCAAATATCAACAGCAGAGCTGTATACAGAATTCAAAATTGAGATCGTAGAAAAATCCAAATTGTACTTTTAGTCACAGAAGTATAAGAACAATTTAAAAAATCAATTGTAAAGCATATGGAAACTTTGCAGTGCTCATTATAAATCACATGGTGAAGAATAATTCGCAGAGTAGCTCAAGAAAGGGTAAGTGTATAAGAATTCCAATCGTAAAGGAAGTTCAAGATCATATGACAAAGTCAGTCCGTATAATGAAGATCTGATCACAAGATTAACTCTAAATTATATAACAACAGTTAATCTAGAATAAAGAACAAATCATCTAGACAAGGACTCAGATCACATAGCAGAATTAGTTGTAAAGTGGAATTCAGAACTCACTTTGAATGACATGATACAAGGAAGATTGTAGAACTGAACGAAAGGCTCAGACCATATAACAGAGAAATCAGAATAATCAAATTGTCAAGAAAGAAGGCCAAGCTTGTGATGACAGATTTATCAAGTGAAAAACAGATGAAATTGAGGAGAAGAGAACATATGGTAACAGAAGAAGGAAATGTCCATATGAATGGGAGTTATTCATAAGAAGAAAAGCCTTGGCTTTCAGCAATCTGCTAGATAAAAAGATCGCAGGACTAAAGAAGATACAGTAATGAGCATAAAAAAAAGGAGAATATAGAACAAAAGTCTACAAATCATGGAGCTGATCGAAAAAAAGTCGTACAGCTGCTCTAAGGTTGTAGATCATCCAATCAAAGAGCATAATAATCGAAAGGCAGAAATTGTTAATGGGGGAGTTGTTACAACAGTAACGATCGAAGTAAAAACTGCATACGTTGTGCGAAAGAAGAAGATCGTACAACAACTCAACGTTCGCAAAGATAAGTTATCTTGAAATATTGAACAAATATGAAGATTGCAGAGTCACAACATTAATAACAACTTCTGAGAGAAATAATTACTACGACATGAGAACTCTCCAACAAAGAAGTTTGAAGTAAACAAGGAGCATGATACAAATTAATGATTGAATGACACTGAACAAGAAGTCATGTTATAACTGTGAATCATGAGGAAATAATAAGCTTAATCAAGAAATCCAGACAGAGGATTAACTTATAGAAGTCAGAGTCTTCAGATAAGTACAAGGGACTTCAAGAAGAAGAAGGGTATGATGAACTGAAAAGCACAATGAAGATCTCACAAAAAAAGCTCTGAGATCACAAAGCAGTTCAAGATAATGAACACAAAACATTATAAAATTAACAAAAAGAGTTACAATGTTGCTTAAGCCACTTCAAGCTTAAGTAAGGAGAAGTACATAACGTAGAATTTTCAAGTCTCAAAACATGCAAGCTGAATTGTATAGCATCAGCTGAATCGTATAACATCAGTTGAATTATATTGCAAGAAGCTGAAAGATGAATCATATAACAATAGCTGAATCAAGAAGCTAAATTGTATTGCAAGATGCTAAATCATACTGCAAGATAAATGGTACTGCAAGTTTAGATCGTATAAAAGGATTCAACTCGTATTGTGAAGATAAGATCGTATAGAAGAATTCAGTCAGTACAAGATCGTATAGAAGAGCTCAGATCGTATTGTGAAAACAAGAGCATACAAGATCATATAGAAAAACTCAGAACGTTTATTGAAAACAAGAATGTATGGAAGAATTCAGTTCTTATGATCGTATTGAAAAAGGAAGAATGTATAAGAATGCAATCGTATTAAAGCTCTAATCGTATTATCTCTACTATACGATTAATTCATCTTTAAGAATAAAAAGTGGTCAAACAGATGAAAGTAGACAAATCACATATTGAAGTGCCCAATGCAATCACTCCAAGTCAAAATAGAAATCTGGGAATCGGAACATGTTTGTGTCTACTGGCTAGTTTGATTTTGAAATATCAGTCGACCTTTGGATTCTTATCAGGATAATATACACAGTACGATGTCATCCACATGATTACCATTTTTAGTATACTGTAAATGAAGACAAAGCCAAAAGCAAAACTGACATTTACCCTCAAGTGTCAATATTGGAGATCTTCAAAGATTAACACAGAGATCATTTCCTACTTTCTAGATCATCTCGATGTACCTCTGGGATATTGCTAAATTTTTGTCTCTCCATAATATAAGACGTTTTACATATATTTAGGATAAAAAATTAATCATTTCCTATTTTGTCCATAAAAAAAATAGAGTAACTCAAAGAACAAAAGAGTAATTAATTAGTGTATGAGTAGTAATAAAATTTCAAACCAACATTAATTACTAATATTAGAATTAATGAGATTTCTTAATATATGTGATTATATTTTAAACAACTCATATAATGAAAAGGAAGAAGTACTTATTATCATAATTTCATATTTTCATTTGACCATTAAGAAATATGCCTTGTGATTATTGCTAGAATACATCTATATATACATTCAATTTTATATCCAAAGATACATATAAATATAATTTCTTTTTTAATAGTCGCAATATATTTATATGTACATTTAATTTTGTGTCCAAGGATACACATAAATATAATTTCTTTGCAATGGTTGCGTTTTCATAATATCTCGAGACACAAGAGTTGATTAGGCCAAACAAATTAAAAGGTTTAACTTTTTCTAATTAATTTCATTCCACTCTTTTCCAAACAAAAAATAAAAATCATTCCACTCAATTGAATATCTATACTTATTTTTTTTTATATTTTGGATTTTAACTTCATAGAACAATATGCTATTATTGAAACATGAATGAATTACCATAGTGTTTTTAAGTTTTAAAAAGGAGAGAAAAAAATGAGGAAATAATTTCAAATTTGCTTTCTAAATATCTTGCTTATGAGATTTTTTAAGGAGAGAATTTTAACTTTTTTTTTTACATAACTTGTTTCTTTATTTATTTATCACAAATGAAAATATTTGAGAAGAAAAATAATGAAAGACTTATAATTTATTTTTTAAAATAGCCTATCAAACTTGATTTTACAAAGGTAAAGTAATAATATACAATTTTAATTTGTTCTTACCTTCCAAACTCACGACCAAAACAAGAAGAAACAATTCTTAGAAAAAAAGGAGGAATAAAAAAAAGAAAGAGAAGAAGATGAAGAGTAATAGAGTTTTAAAATGGAATAAAAGGAAAAGATCAATTCGACCAAAAAACTATGTTTTTTTATTAATTATGTTGTTAATTACTCAACTTTTTAATGAATAGAGAAGAAAAAATAGATGAAAAACTCTTGGACACTTTTATTACCAATTTTTTTCGTCCAATGAACGGATCTAGGACAAAAATTTAGACAAAAAACTAAAGAACATAAATAAGTCTTTTATAATTTTTATTATAGCCTTTACATTATAGACACGGTTGTTGATAATGACACAGTAATATTTATATTATCATAATAATTATGTATTTAACGACATATTATATTTATTATAATGTTATAACCATATTTCAATTTTTTAGTGAAACTTATTCTATGGTATTATAATTATTACTTTGACATTATTAATGACTAGCTATAAACTAAACAAAACTAGTATTAAGGGAAACTAATATTTTAAATGTAAAATTTAATTTTTTTTTTATATATATATATATATATCCAGTAATAACATTAAATAAAATATTCAGTTTTTTTAATTCTTTTTTTCTATTATAAAAGTAAGTTTTCTATTTTTTTATTTCCGTCCGAAATTCCGAAACAGAGAATCATTTCTCCCCCTTTCCCTTCCTTTTCTTTCTTTTCTTTTCTTTTCTTTTCTTTTCCCGGTCTGGAGTGTAATTTGTTAAACCTTCCGCAGCGTGCTATAAAGTTCCAACTCTCGTCAAGATTCCCAGCGCTTTTCTTTTCCCTCCCATTTTAAACGATATATTTTTCTGCTGTCACTTTCTCTCTCCAAAAGCAACACCTAAATAAAGAATAACAAACAGATCCGCTGCACAAAGCAAATAGCGGAAGAAGATGCGGAAATTCTTCAGCAGAGGCTCAAGCGACTCTCCGCAACCGGACACTCCTTCACCGGAGCCAGCGCCTTATTCGCCGTACACGACCTCTCCTCCCGTCTCCTCGGGCCCCGCTAGACCGATCCGCCTCGTGTACTGTGACGAAAATGGAAAGTTCCACATGGATCCGGAGGCCGTTGCCGTGCTTCAGCTCGTCAAAGAGCCTGTCGGTGTCGTCTCCGTCTGCGGTCGCGCTAGGCAAGGCAAGAGCTACATATTGAATCAGGTTAGTCCCATTTATATCCGCAACATACTCAATAATTTCATGTTTTTCTCGTTATATGCGAAGGCTAGGGTTTGCAATTTAATGACTTTACGTTATTTTATTGGTAGTGTCTTAGGTGTGGACACCTAATTTTAGAATTAGGGTTTTGCTTAGTGCCATATGACCAGGTAATAAATAATAGGGACTTCAAAATTGGTTACCTTAAAGAAATTGTTCGAGCCCAGTGCTTGTTTACATATTATTAAAAACATTATAGTTATTCTCTATAAAGTCGTAGTCTTTAGCCATGCTACTGGATTTGGAGCTCATTGAAATGACGTTAGCTGTTGAAGTTAAAATACTTCGTTTTCATGACCTCAAACTATAGGAAAAGTTAGATGCACGAACTATTGATTTAGACTAACTGCTTCTGATACTTTGATTTATATTTCAATATGTTATACCTTACCCTCAGTGATATAACCATTAAATCAAGATCATCTCTTGTATGGGAACATAACTGCAAACTTCAGTGGTATTAAATTAGGATGAAAGTGCGTGTAATTGTGGATACTTGTATTGACTTATTTTTTCATCCGTCTCATAAGGGTTGATTTGTTAGTGTACAGAGAGATTTGTTGTATTAAGTCGATAAGAGTGGAGTTCCATTTGGGGTATGAAATTGCATTTACATCTCTTACTTGAGAACTTATTTTTTTTTCATAAAGTACTTTTGAAATTTATTTGCGAAATACTTTCGCATTTTTACATGAAAGCATTTTTTTAATAGCTCTATTAGTGAAAGATTTTCATATCATCATATCGCTCTACCAAATGGGCCCTAAGTTCATTTGATTGGATTTCTAATGTGGTTGTCTGGTTGATGGGTTAAATTTTCATGAAGACAAATATAACTTTATTTTGATTTCTGGGGTGTATTCAATTGGTGTTTGGGATTGCTTATAAAATCTACTTATTACTTTTTCTTAGTGCTTCTGTTTATAAGCAGTTTGAGAAAATTTTGTGTTTGGTAATGAAAAAGCACCTAAAATAGTAAAAGAGCATAAAATGTTTTGAATTGAAGAAATTGCTTCGTTTATTTCTAGGAAAATGACAACAAGAATATAATAGTAATATATTGATAAAGTTGTTATATAATAATTTACTCGGTCAAACTTGTTTATTTCATTTCCGCTCATAAGCTGAAACATCAAATATATTTCTATGTAAATTGCTTATAAGCATTTTCAATAATATGTTTTCTAAACACGTTTTCCTTTTTTATAAGTGCTTATAAGCAGTTTTGGCAGCTTATAAACGCTCCCAAACGCCCTCCTATACTATTTTTAACCCCACGCTTCAATAAAAATTGTCCAAATGTCCAGAATTTCTCCCGTTAAATTTTAGAGTCCGTTTTACTTTCCACCATGCTACGGATCAAGGACACAAAATGGTGGTGTTTCCAGTTGGAAAGCTTGATTTGGAGTTTATAGATAAGAAATCACGAGTACTAGTTCGAAGTCTTTCAATGTCAATGGGAAATCGTTGTCACAGTCTTTCTTGGTATATCAAAACAGGCTTGTCTGATTGTGAATGTTTGTTATCTATAAACAAATAATATAACCAATCTAACACTATGAGAGCTAGTGATCCTTCTTTAGTGTTAAGCTTAAAACTAGATATATTTTCCTTACCCGCTCCCCCCTTTTTATTAAAAAACTGAAAGTGGAAGATCCTCTGAGATGAGACTAGATAACACCAATTTTCCATCTATTATACTATTTTTGACCACTTGAAGCATGCATAGCAAAGAAATTTTGAATTTGATAACATGGAGACCTCACATAGTTGACACCTCCATTATTTGTCTTCGGGTTCTTCTATTTCAATTGGTTGTTTTATGATGCAATACACAGGTCTACTATAGTAGAGTAACTTGAACATGCAACTTCAAGCTCTAAAAATATAGGTTATTTGCATAAGACATAATTCTTCTAGTACTATATATTTTCATTTAGGTAAAAAAGAAGATACTTTGTAGTTTGAAATTTGTATAACTGCAATAGGTGTTGTATATCACATATTTCACTAGCGTGCTGCTTCAATTTCTTTGCTGTAGCTTCTTGGGAGGAGCAGTGGATTTCATGTGGCATCAACTCATCGGCCGTGTACAAAAGGCCTTTGGCTGTGGAGTACTCCACTTAGGAGGACTGCTCTTGATGGCACCGAATACAACCTCTTACTGTTAGACAGTGAAGGGATTGATGCTTATGATCAAACGGTTAGCTTTTGCCTTGTCTTTATGAGATTGATCTGATTGTGGGTTTAACATTTTACCTTGTGTGTGGCTGAGTTTGTCATTGATATATTCTTCTTCATCCTTAAAAACCTTCTTGATTGTTTTCATTTTTCTTTTATGTCAGTTTGACAAATTCGATCCATTTCAGTTTCACCCAGTCTACTTCTTTATTGGTACTTTTTTCTTTTAAGAATTGTATTATATAATTGTGTTTCAATTCCTTCTCTTGGATTTTTTGACAGGGAACTTACAGCACACAGATATTTTCCTTAGCTGTTCTCTTATCAAGCATGTTCATATACAACCAGGTTTGAAACAATATAATGTTCTTGATTGTTTTCTTTTGAAGGCTCCATTTCTTTGGACTAGTTCCTTATCTACTTATATGTTTTCATCCTTCTCAGATGGGTGGAATTGATGAAGCTGCACTTGATCGCCTCTCTCTTGTCACTGAAATGAGTAAACGGATTCGTGTTAGGGCCTCTGGGGAAAGAAGTACAGCTTCTGAGATTGGGCAGTTTTCCCCGATTTTTGTCTGGCTTCTGAGGGTAATATTGTGTTGACACAAGTATATAGTTCTTTTGATATCATAATGCAATGTTGTTTTGTCTTCTCAAAATTTTATTATTATTATTATTTTTACATTGACATAAATGTTTCTTTTCAGGATCAGATTCATTTCTGATGGGAATTTTCATTTCGACTTTGTGCCTGCAGGATTTCTATCTGGACTTGGTGGAGGATAATAGAAGAATAACACCTCGTGACTACCTAGAGCTTGCTTTGAGGCCAGTTCAAGGTGGCAAGAGAGATGTAGCTGCTAAAAATGAGGTTATTTATTAGCTGTAATATATAGTTATACAGAGGTGTTGTGATTAATTTATGTCAGCTAATAAATGAAATCAATTGGGCTAATAATAATCTTTTATCCTTCCTTGGAAATGTACATGAGGAGCAATATTTGCAGATTTAGCTTGAACTATTTATATTGGAATGCTGTTTTTGTAGCGTCAAAATGAAGTTATAATAGTTCTAATTTGATGATTATTAGATCCGGGAATCCATTCGAGCTCTTTTTCCAGACAGAGAATGTTTCCCCCTTGTGCGACCTTTGAGCAACGAGAGTGATCTCCAGAGACTTGATCAAATTCCAGTCAGTACCTTGCTCTTGTTTTATAAGTTATATTTAATTATAATTTTTTTTTGTTGACTTGGATCAAGATCAAGTTATTAATTATTTATTTATAGATTTAATGTTTCTATTTATTTATGGAATTGTTGTAATTTTAGGAGATGAGTAGTATTTTAATTAGTTAGGATATTTTTGGTATTTTTTTAAAATTAGTAAGGGTACTTTAGTCTTTTTAATATTTTAGGGTAATTAGGGTTTGAGTCCTAATTGAATTAGGGTTCCTATCTTATTTAAAAGGTTGATGTACTCTCATATTCAATACAGAATACATAATACAAAATATTGATTTGAGAATTCTTTTGGATTACAATTATCGCAGATAATTTTGAGTGTTTTACTTTTAGGATTAATAGACGCAAAGTTGAAATCCTAATTTCTAGGGCTAATAGACGTGGAGTTGAAGTCCTAAATCCCTAGTGATTTATGGGTGAAGTTATATCCTAGGTTTCTATCTTTTTATTTTCTACCAATTACACAACCTTCAAAATCTACCCTACATCAGTTGTCATCATTTTCGTGGAATGCGTATTTGTTTATTTATCCTTAAATTTTGTTTTAACTTGCAGTTGGACAAATTAAGGCCAGAATTTCGATCTGGTTTAGATGCTTTGACAAGGTTCATTTTTGAGAGAACTAGGCCCAAACAAGTAGGAGCTACGGTAATGACTGGACCCATTTTTGCTCGCATAACTCAATCCTACCTAGATGCACTTAATAAAGGTGTGGTGCCCACAATAACATCCTCATGGCAGGTTAGTGTTGTCTCTGGACTCCGATGTGTTGTTTTCTTAACTTTGTTTCTTACATCTACTAATGTCTGATACTGTGGGATTCTGTTACGACTGGATGATTTATCAATGCTTTGAAGTATGCCATGAATGAGTGTTGTTTCTGGACTCGATACATTTTATTGTTTGTTATAAGTCCTCTCGTCTTGCATCTTTTACCCAATTTTAGGTCCTGTTCACATTAGTATGCAACAAAATGAGAAGCATAAGTTTTTGTATCTATCTTTTTCTTCAGTACTTAAACAGTTACATCTAATAATATAAATTATATTGAGACCCTTGAACAGATGCAAACGCAAATTAAACTCTCTGTTCAATATATCAAATTAAACTGCTGAGGGGTAACTAAAAGAACATGGCTCACTCTTCTTGACTGTGTGAAGAAACTATCAAGTGAAGAATCGATGGGAAAGAACTATGAATATTTGTGGAGTTAGCAATTTTTTGTGTTATATAAATTGTAGTCTCATATGTATATACTTTTTTTGTTGTCTTGTATTATCAATTATTTTGTTTTAGAAGTTACTAATTTCATGTTGCAGCCATAGACTATAAGGACCATCTGGTCATGGTCAAAACATCTTTTTATGGGCTTGTAATGTTATCAACGATAACAAGATATGAATGTCGTGGTTATACATTTGATATTAGAACACACTAAAATAAAAACAAAAACAAAAAAAATTGTGTTTGAACTATTTACATTCTGCAGAGTGTGGAGGAAGCAGAGTGTCAGAGAGCGTATGATTTAGCTGCTGAAGTTTATATGTCTACTTTTGACCGTACAAAACCTCCTGAGGAAGTAAGTTCTTGCTTATTCTCATAGTTTTTTTTATTTTCTACTGGTGGTTGTACTCTATTGTTTTCTGACTTCTGAAGGGTTCTAGGCTGCACTGAGAGAAGCACATGAAGCAGCAGTCCAAAAATCAATGGCTGCATTTGATGCAACTGCTGTAGGAGCAGGTTCTACTAGGCAGAAACATGAAATACGACTTAAGCACTTCTTAAAAAAGGCATTTGAGGTAATCTTTGTTTTATGCAATTTACTGTATTGTACAGATTCATTTTTATTTTATTTTAAGTGTAAATGAGCTTTTTAACTTTGTTCCTCCCAGCCTACCTCCTGGGAAAAATTGCAAGATATGAATGTGCGGACTTGGAGAGTGGCGTAATAACAGTAGTGAGAGGTTCACTTTGCTGTCCTTCAACAGGAGTTTTTGGGGGAGTTGGGATAAGGACTTTCCATGGGAGGCTATTTAGGAGGGCAGGTTCGCTTGGAAAATGACTCTTGGTACTATTTGGACTCTGGATAACGTATCCAAAAAGGGAATGCTTATTGTGAATAGTTGCTATATATGCAGAAAGGATTCAGAATCAGTTGATCATTTGATTTTAAATTGTGAATTTGTTAGGAACTTTGGGGGTTGATCTTTTAGCTTTGTGATATCACTTGTAATGAAATTTTTACCACCATGGAAGGAAGTTAGAATGCAGACTGCAGAGGAGTAGTATGGTGGTAGAAAAGGTGCATTGATTTAAATGAGAAGAATTGTAACCTTGCAAGCCTTGGGCCTGCTTGCATTGGAGGTGGAAGATTTTTTATTGAATTGTGGCTTGTGGGTCCTATTTTGTCGAATTTTTTGAGTTTGAGAGATCTTGGCTTAGAGTAGAGCACTTGGGATTTTTGCTAAATTTTGGGATTTTGTATTATGCAAATGATAGTCAGTCATTATCCATCATCAGGTGGTGTGGTGGAACAATTGGTGCAACATGGGAAAGAAAGGTTGCAGAGAAAGAATAGAGAAAAAAAAAAGAAAAAAAAAAGGTTATAATAGTCCTTCCACACTTTAGTTAATGGAGTTAAGATGGGAAACATTTGTGCACTTGGCCTCAAACGTCAAAATGTTAGGTGGTTATGCGTAGGTTTTTATATTTTAGGTGGTTATAATATTTTTTGTAAACCTCTGGTGTTTATATGAATTTTACTGTGGCATTATTAATCTGGTATTGCTCCTGATGCAGGATTACAAAAAGGATGCTTTCAGGGAGGCATACTTACAATGTTCAAATGCCATACAGAACATGGAAAGGGAGCTTAGAACAGCTTGTAATGCTCCTGATGCCAAAGTAGATAATGTTCTTAAGGTATCACTTATTTCTAGATCATCCTCTTTTTTGATTTCAACTGAAATGTTGTTAATCATGTGTTTTTTTTTATTTAACTTAAGATAAATCCTTATTGTCTCTTTCTCTCTTCTGATTAATATTATAAATATACACACATTATGTAAACCGCCCATACTCAATTGTTGCCGTAAGCTATTAATAATTTTTGTATGTCCAAAAGAAATCTCTCTAATCTCTCTCTCTCTCTCTCTCTCTCTCTCTCTATAGCTATATGTATGTGTGTGTGTGTGTGTGTGTCTATCTTCCTGTCTTTTTTATTACCATTATTTTTATTTATCTCTACTTCCTTGTGTTTGTATCACCACCCTTAGCAGTCGCCTCTAAGTCCTCTCCCAACGTCCTCTCCCCTCTTTTCTCTCTATTTTCTGACCAACAGAAGCCACCATCAATGCCAAAGATGACCACCACATCAACTACCAGAAGCCACTTTTTTTCGCCTTTCTCCCACTATATATGTACATCAATATGTTAATTATTTATATAAGATGATAAGATCTCTGGAACCATCATCATCATATATTGCCTCTCATCATATCTAACCATCCCCATCAAAACTACATACTATAACTTGAAATCTCTCTGGAAAATATTAATTCAACCCTTATACAAGTCCAAAAAGTAAAACTGTTGATTTGAGACCACCACCATACATCAATCTGCATATCTTGTTGCAGTTTATGCATTTACTTGGCGCTAATTTGGTAGTAGTAGATATGAAAAGAAAGTCTATATATGATTTAGAGAAAGAGATTAAAAGTCGGATTCTTTGTGGGCAAAATGGCATATTATCATAAAGCTTAAACAGATACTTTGCCCATATCATAATTTGATGAGGCAGTATCGCCACTCTTACTCCTAAGCTTTTGTTTGAAAAATATAGTTTTAGACTAGTGCTTGTTGTCAAATTCACCCTTTACAGGATTTCTCTGTCCTTGTAGGTAGTTATCTAGATTGTAAATATTTCTACTGCTGGGTTGTTACACTAAACCCTATGAATAAGTTTATACTTTGTAGGCAAGGAAATACATTTCTCATGGTTTTCATTTGGATTATGACATGTACACGTCACTGGATTATGATAGATTTTCTCAATATTGTTATACAGGTGCTAGATTGTCTCTTATCAAAGTATGAAGCATCATCTCATGGCCCAGATAAATGGCGAAAATTTACCATTTTCTTGCAACAAAGGTTTTTATATATACTTTTTCAATGATGTGTTTTTGTGTATCTGCTTCAATCTAAACTTTTGAACTTCTCAGTTTGGAAGGTCCAGTTCTTGATTTTATTAAGAAGCAAATCGATCAAGTTGGATCAGAGAAGAGCTCCCTCATGTTAAAGTGCCGCTCAATTGAAGATAAGATGGGATTACTTAACAAGCAACTAGAATCTAGCGAGAAGAATAAATCTGAATATTTTAAACGTTATGAGGATGCTATAAACGACAAGAAGAAGCTTGCTGATGACTATATGAGCCGTATATCCAATCTGCAGAGCAAATGTAGCTCACTGGAAGAGAGATGTTCCAGCTTGTCAAAATCAGTGGATTTTGCCAGGCAGGAAGCAACTGAATGGAAAAGAAAGTATGAAAACCTTCTATCAAAGCAGAAAGCAGAGGAAGACCAGGCCAGTTCAGAAATTGCAATTCTCAAATCCAGGAGCAGTGCTGCTGAAGCAAGGTTGGCCGCTGCTCAAGAACAAAGAAAGTCTGCTCAAGAGGAGGCAGGGGAATGGAAACGGAAGTACGAAGTTGCTGTTAGAGAAACGAAAATTGCTCTTGAGAAGGCCGCAGTTGTGCAAGAACGCTCAAATAAGCAAACACAACTGAGGGAAGATACTCTGAGAAATGAATTTTCTGTTACCCTTGCTGATAAGGTTGACTCTCTCTCTCTCTCACACACACTCTCTCTCTCTCTCTCACACACACACACACACGCGCACACAAACACGCAGACCCACGTTTCCCCTAGTTTATTGTGCTTTCAACTATCAAGGTGTACTTTTGAGGACTAAAATTGTTTCTATGAATTTTGTATGTCATGAAATTGTAGGAAGAGGAAATAAAAGATAAGACAGCAAAGATTGATCGTGCCGAACAGCGATTGACAACTTTGAATTTGGAGATGAAGGTAAGGGCTGGGCTGCTTTCACATTTTACGCAGAAACTCCAAAGTTATATGTGATACAGGTTTTATTGTTTGGATTAACATATATACTATGAATTGAATGGATAGATTTACTTTATTATGATTTTGTTCATGAGAAGACATTGTGCATGTAATCGGTAGCGTGCACGTGGTGTTGGAGTGTGCTGCCAGAGGGGTGTGTGGCAGTACTAGTTAGTTGGTTCGAAGAGTTGGTTCAATTATTATATACTTCATAGATTGAGTTAAAATTGTATGAAACTATGAAAAATATTAAAAAGTAATTTTTTTGGTTTAAAAGATATTATGCCCACGAGTTGTTTAATTAGTGCCTTCATCCCTTTTATAAGTCAATTTTGAGTGGCACAAAGTTTAATGCAATGGTATTTAAATTATTAAAAAAATTACTTTTCCAACTTTATCCGTATTAATTTTAGATTATTATATTCAAATCTGAATTGGGAGTGGAGTGTTTGTATTGGGATATCAGCAAGTTAAATATGAATATCTTAGTCATATCTGTTGGAAAACCAAGTGAGAGATCAATTATCATTTCATATTAAGTACTTTTAAGAGAAAGTTATAATCTTAGTAAGAATTCTTCTGTAGGTTGGCAAATCCTCGAATCCAGATTCAGGGATTCTTGAGTTCTTCTAGATTTCACAAGATTCTTCTGGGGATTCTTTTGTAGTTATATACTTATTTATTAAATGATAAGAATTAAAGATATTACTAATACAATGTACTATACTGATGACTATAATCTTTATATACTAAACGAAATATTTCCTTAATATTGTCCTAAAGTTTTATAAAGTTTTTATTTATAAAACTTTGTTTTTCTTGAATGCTTTTGCATATCATCATGAACTGTATTGGCATTGAAATTTTAATGTGTGTGTGTGTATATATATTTGTATGCAATTATGTTTATATCTATATAAATTAATTCGTTTAATATTCAGATATGTGCCAAATCCCCAAATTCCCCATATGGTGAACTCTATTCGTCGAACCCGAATTCCATCTTTTTTAGAAATCCCAAAATGGAAATTTGTCTTCTAAAGTGGGGGCGGAGAGAGCAAATAATATTTTATAGAAAGGTAACTACAGTGATACTCATCTAATCCATTTATTCTGGTCTTTTTGCAGGCTGCTGAATCAAAAATTAAAAATTATGATGTGGAGGTATCAAATCTCAAGCTTGAAATTAAGGGATTAGGTGAGAGATTGGAAAGTGTAAATGCCACTGCACAATCGTTTGAAAGAGAAGCTAGGATTTTGGAGCAGGAAAAAGTTTTTCTCGAGGAGAAGTATAGCTCCGAGTTTAATAGGTTTGAGGAAGTTCAGGAAAGATGTAAAATTGCTGAGAAAGAAGCTAAAAGAGCTACTGAGTTGGCTGATAAAGCACGAGCTGAAGCTGTCACTGCCCAAAAAGAGAAGAGTGATGCTCAGAGGATGGCAATGGAAAGACAAAACCAAATTGAGAGGGCTGAGAGGCACCTTGAAAGTTTGGAAAGGCAAAAAACAGACTTGGCTGATGAACTAGAGAGGTGCCGAGTTTCAGAGATGGATGCGCTGTCCAAAGTTACAATGTTAGAAGTGAGGGTTGAAGAAAGGGAGAAAGAAATCGAGTCACTATTGAAATCAAACAATGAACAAAGGGCTAGTACTGTTCATGTCCTCGAGTCTCTTTTGGAGACTGAACGTGCAGCACGTGCAGAGGCAACTAACAGGGCAGAAGCGCTCTCAGTTCAGCTGCAAGCCACTCAAGGGAAACTAGATTTACTCCAGCAGCAGATGACTACAGTTCGCCTAAATGAAACAGCACTGGACAGTAAGCTCAAAACTGCTTCTCGTGGAAAGCGTGTGAGGGTTGATGACTGTGAAATGGGCATGGAGTCGGTTCATGATGTGGAAATCAATGATAGAACATTACGAGGAAATAAAAAGTCTAAGAGTACAACTAGCCCTCTAAAGTCCACACCACCTGAAGACGGTGGTTCAGTTTTCAGGGCTGAAGAAGATAACAGCCAACAGACCAATTCTGAAGACTACACAAAGTTTACGGTGCTGAAACTTAAGCAAGAGCTTACAAAACATAATTTTGGTGCAGAGGTACTAGAGCTGAAGAATCCAACCAAGAAAGATTTTGTTGCTCTCTATGAAAAATGTGTGCTTCGTAACTCATAAGTTTCAAGTTATGGACTTGTTTAGGAAGGTTGCCTGTAGTCTACTGGGGTTTACTCGTGCAATGGCCAGTTTATGACACCAATGTTTTACATAAAATCATCAGAGCATTTATTGCCCTAAATTTCTCATCAGACTAGGTAAGAGTTGAAGGGAATTGCTTTTCTAAGTGCGCAGTCTTCTCATACTGGCTGTTGCTGGATTATTTTACTATAATATTTTTTTTTTCCTCTTTTTTTTCATGATTATAGTTCTAGCTTTTGTGAAGTTTCTTCCAAGTGAGTTTGCTATAGTCTTAGAGATTTAGATGGTATGTCATGATGTTGAAGTACTAACAGTCCATATCATTAACATCCTTTGTGAAATTTGTATTTGCCTAGGAAGTTCAGGGTGGTACTTTTGTAGCGACTTTCTCCATGAAGTTATATATTCTTGAAGTTTGGTTTTAATATGTTCATAAATTCCTATTTTACTTGAGAATATTTAGTACATACATACAAATAATTGTTCTAAATGTTATAGATAGATACAGAAAGTGGAGTAGACAGGCTGCTTAATGAATATTTTTCGCCTTAATAGACTTGGGTCATGCCCACGAAAAGATGGTATTGTTATGCTAGAAAAATTATATGAATTACTTTGTTCTGTTTTTTAATGAAGAAAAAAGGTTGGGTTTTTAGTTTATGGATGGCTGATAATTTTAGGGGAGTACTATTTTCTCATTAGTTTTTGATATTTTCATATAATTCTCTCACATGAAGGTGAAACTCATTTTATCCTCATGTGAGAAATGACTATTTGAAAATATCAAAAATACATATGAAAATATCAGTTCCCTAATTTCATTGATCTGGTTTGTAAACTGAAATACTCCCACTTTTTAAGTATTAGTACAAATTTCAATTATTTATATGGGAATGGCTATTCTTTGTAGTTGAATTTTTACCCGGGGTCTAATATAAATAGCTAATTTAATCAACAATGATCATATTTGAATTGCAAAGACTTGGTTGGCACCCTTAATTACATGAATCTGCATGGGATATGCAAATCATCAACAGAATATTGAATCCCCAAAAAAACCAAACTATAGCAAGAAAGTTTACCATTTAACACTTGCAACAACTATAAATGTTTATACAGTTGACCTACAGTCAATTTATACTGCTCTTTTATACAAATCAGCTAGTGCAAATATGGCACCATTTCCCTCGCATCAGAAGACTGTTACATTAGCCTACTTAGTAAGATAATATAAGAACTATTTAGTTGAAGAAACACAAAGTACATTATTCTCCCCATTTCACCAAATCCAAGCTTAATCTAGCATTTGTTTATTAGACAACAATCAACAGCCACCACCCAAAGATTCCTTGTCGTTGTTGCGCCAATTCTCTGACCTTATGACCCTTTGCTTGCACCTGTTGATAGATTGAAGAACGATGAATCATCACCTTGAAAAGTTAAATTTGGGATCAACTGGTGTGGGATTTCTCTATTTTGGCTTCCAGCATCGTAAGAGATAAAATTAGGGTTATAAAACTCGATAAAGCCCGGGTTCTTGATCATAGGATTAATATCATGATGCCTACTACTTAAACTCTTTGATGATGTTTCATTAGGCGATTCGTTGATGGCTTTAACACTTGAACCACCACATTGTCTAGGCTGTGTTTGGTAGAACACCTTTGAAACCACTAATTCTCCATCTTTCTCCTCCTCATTATCACCTAGGTGATATTGGTGCATAACCCAATTAGTCTTCTCAGCCTTCTTTTGCCTGCCATAATTTGTATAGAGCACTAATATTTTCTTGTACCCTTTTACAGTCCCATCTACAAGAACTGGCCTAGTCTTGCCTGTTTTGTGCCACCTTGTTTCACCCCCATCGGCATCTGTGTGCACCTTTCTTCGCTTTCTAGTCCCTGTTGTGTATGCTTTCGAAGGTCGATGAAAAAAGTGTCGGATTTGGCCATCCTTGTTAACTCCTGCATGATAAAAAATAACTTTGGAGTGATTAACTTACTAAAAAATATATAGGCAATATTTTCAAGATTCATGTTTTGCGAACCATATGGGGATTATTCCCATAATTATAAATTTTGACTTAATCTATCACCATATGTTTTTAAGTTCTAAGAGTGCCATATTGGAACACCAAACCAAACCAAACCAAAATGTTAATTAAGAGTATATATATGCTACAAAACTTCTAAATAAGCTCCCTTAGGATGGAACCACCAAACTGATCCCCTATTCAGGCACAAAATAAAGAACTTTGCCGCGGCTGGGAACTTAAGAACTTCTTTTTTCAAATTTTAAAGCACTTTAGCATTCCTAACCCTGCAACCCATTATTGAACATTGTTATTCTATTTATTATGATTAGTTATTAAGGTTTAAAATGTCATTATCCTTGAGGGGAAGGGGCTATAGGTGGGAGCATCTGTAAAAATGCTACGGGTCCCCGGAAATTTATGTCCGAATTGCCTAAAAATACTTTAAAGTGTTGTAGTGCTTGTTGTACAGTACAAAATTAATGTTTAGGTATTTTATCAAAATGTTTATTACAATATTCTTCTTCAAATCAAGAGAATTTTTGTTTCGTATAGTTACTTATAAATCTTTCACCACCCAAAAGGTTTTGTTATTCAAATTAATAAATATTCCTTCCAATCAGAAAAAAAAAAATAAAAAAATTCATTGAAGATGATACTCTCTTTTTTTTTTCAGATATAAGAGGGTGTATGTGATATATCAGTAAATCGTACTTTGTACATAGACTAGGCTCTAACAAAATTGATGAAGCATGTTATTAAGGTTCACATGGCACTTTTGGGTATGCATACATGGTAAAGAAAGCATTGTTGAATATTTATTAATGGAGTATATATTTAACTATATAGTCATGGAGAAACATAAATTTTCTCTTAATTGTTAGAACATTTGAAATAAGCAAGTAATTAGTAGCAGCAAAGCTAAACAATATATAAAATCGTGGAAACACATCTTAATGATTTGATCATGACAATCGAGTAAAAGTGGAATAGAAAAAGAAAAAGAAAATAAAGAATTCTTAATTGATCCACCACCTCCTGAGTGTGAGTGTCCCTCACGCAATAATTACTCACTAATTCAAACTTTTTGTTCCTAGTTACACAAAAGGGACAAGAAAAGCATACCATTCAATTAATCATTAAAATCATGTACATATAATCATCAGTCTGCATATGTTATTTTTTAATTACAGAATATATGTGTGTGTGTGTGTGTGTGTCTATATATATATATATATATATTTACCTGGTAATTTCTCTGGATGGGTATAACAAATTCCATTTTCGCCTTCAAGGGTTGGAATAAATTCATCTATTAAGGGATGGAGCTTATGGCCATGATCATATAGCATCTTTGCCTCTAAATGTTCAAGAATTACTTGGTCAGATGGATCAAACTTCACTCCAGCTGGTAGCCCTGGCAGATCTTGAACTCCACCCTAATTATTTCAAATGTTTGTTAAATTTCAAAGCCAAAAAATTAAACAAAAATTAAAGATAATTTATTGAAAGTAAAAAAATGATATACTTAATACCTGATCTTGGAGTTCTATGCTGTGATTACATGAAGGGCAAGTTAAGGTACGATTTCTTTCGATTTTTGAGTCGATTGTTATGATGGCTATTTCGTCGCTAGGGGATTCATTGCACCATGCCATCATCTCTTTTATTTATTTATTTTTGCCCATCAAAAATTTGGTTTCTCTTCTTGCCTCCACCTCTCTAAGCTAACAAAATAAATAAATAAACTGGATCAACTACAAAGAGATGACAAAATATTTGTTCTACTTATTCTTGCTGTTGAACTGCGGCTTGCCGTGTTAAATTCTGAAAGATTAAGAAGAGAGAGGAGACAGAGAGATATTTTTATTTGTTAATTCCTGATATATATTGTGTGAAAGAAGAAGGGAATGGATATTTCTAGATAAAATAAATGGGTTGCTTGGACGACAAGTTTGGTTTTATTTATCTGTTTATACAGATGACCAGAAGAAAAGATGCAGTTTTGTTTGTTTTGGGTTGCTTTTTAGTATGACTAATTATTAAATATTGTTTCTATATATGATTATATTTATAACAGTTAATATTTCAATGAAAATAAACATGCTATATATAAATTTAAGTGTAGCTAATTAAATGAAAGGTAGAGTGGAGATGGGGCAACACTGGATTTCCAATGGACATTTTACCTTGAGAGAGAGAGAGAGGGGCTTTAGCTCTAGTGTCAACCTAGAGTCTCCTTAAAGCTATGTATTTGTGGTCTTCAAATTTTATAAGCAGTACATATTTGTATATATGTATACATACTAAGTAACAAATATGAAAGTAACAAACTGATCATATTTAATAAATCTACACCAACCTCTACATACATATACTTCTACCTGCACTTCATTTCTTCACGTACGTATGACTTCTCCATTTCAAGTAAGGTATCGGTATCCTCTCTCTCTCTCTCTCTCTCTCTCTCTCTCTCTCTCTCTATATATATATATATATATATATATATATAATGAGGAGAGTGATCTATGAGAGTGATTTATAACAAGTGTTTGATATGATTGTTTGAATATTATCAGAGCATCTCCAACAGTAGTAGCAAAAAAAACTTTTCAAATTGAAATTTGTTGCCTTATGTGACAATTTGAAAAACATTATTTGCTACTTTAATATTTTGTACTTCATCAGTCTCTTCAATTTTATTAAGGAAAAATAAATATAAATAAATGATATTAAATTTTAAAATGAGTTGGACATCAAACCTATCAAACAAAATAAATATTTTTAGCGTTTTTCATATGATTTTGATTTTTTCAAAACAAAATAAATATTTTGAAGAGATAAGGTCAACTTACTAGTTTTGAAGTGAAAATGAGATTGCAAATTTGATGACTAAGGTTGGAGAGACTGTTGAAGATAATTTTTCTAATGTGACTCACCTATTTAAGTATCTCAAAATGATTAAAGAGACTATTGGAGATACTCTCATAACAAGTATTTGCATCACTCTCCATATATATAGAGTGTGATCCATAGAAAAAAAAATTATTTAACGCACTCCCAACCGTTCATCTAGTCAATAAACGGCTGGGAGTAAATTTAAAAAGCGCTCCTTCGTTACATTTTGTAGTGGGAAATAAGTTTTTTCTAACAGAAGATAGATTTATGGTAATGTACTATTTTTTTGCCCATTAAAGTTGGGACCACTTAAAACTTCTTTACAAGTGCCTTCCATTATTTTTACCAACGGCATGTAACGCCCCCAAATTTGAGTAACTTGAGCCTTAGACTTGGTACATCACGATATATCATCTTCATACATGTTCTATAACTAATGCGGAATATATAAACATAAATTATTTATTTTAGTATATTATACAACATTTCACAAGGTTTCTAACCTTAACTTACATATATACATTTAGATTCACAAAAAGGTTTCCACAGTTAACTTACATCAAATAACTAATTAGTTATCATGCAAAACACTATAATCTTGTTCTTTGCTTTTGTCTCTGTCTTTCCTCGAACTTTCGGATTAATTTGAAATTTATTATTATGATATAGCAATGGTGGGCAATGACTTTGCTCAGCAAGTTTAAATATAATAAAGATATATCATGATTGAAAGAAAGAATAAGTTTTCGAATTTCCAACAATATAATAATTGTGAACGAGTATGAATCATAATTTCAATAGTTGAATGACTGAATCAATTAATGTTAAGTGTGAATAATGACCATGAACAAATTTAACTGAACTTTATGGTAATGAAGGTGATCAGCCTTTCATATCTAATGAACATATGCAACATGCACTATGTGCGAATCAATAGTTTAAAGAGGTAAAATAATTATAAAGAATTAAACCACTAGCATGCCTGAAACATAACAACTCAAGTTTGAGTTAAGAGGAACTTACATGATAGTTAAATTGTTGCTATCTTGCGTAATAAATTCTTTTTCGAAAGACCGAACATTGATACGTTGGCCTATTAATTAGTACAACACATAATTGCTTATTTAAACAATTAAGTTTATTATCATCTAATTACCCAGAATTATCACATAGTACAACTCCTTGTTTGACTGTACCCGTTTACTTGATTTCAAGTAATTACTTAACTGACAAATATTACATTTCTCTAAGTAATATAAATTTCAAACATCCTTCATATAATCGTTTAACAATTTATTATAATTGTTTTGGTACTTCATTTATTATTATTATTGTTATAATAACTGATAACCCTCCTTAATTATCGTTGCGCCATAATTAATTATTCATGCGCCGATAATCCTTCTTATTTGTCATTAATCCTCAATTAATTGATAAATAATCAACTTACTTATTTTAATCTTCTTTAATTAATATTTAACATCAATTAAATAATAATAAATTAATTAATTATCCTTACCTATTATTTAATCTTAATTAATTAATAATTAATTAATTTAATCCTCATTTAATTATTATTTAATGTTAATTAAATAATAATTAATTAATTAATTACACTTACTTATTATTTAATCTTAATTAAATAATAAATAATTAATCCTTTAATTTAATCCTACTTTAATTATTATTTAATGTTAACTAAATAATAATTAATTGCTTAATTATCTTTATTTATTATTTAAATAATAAATAATTAATTTATAAATTTTATCTCTCTTTAATTATTATTTAATATTAATTAAATAATAATTAGTTAATTACTTATCTTTATTTACTATTTAACTCTCAATTAAATAATAAATAATTTATTTATTTACTTTATCTTTCTTATATTATTATTAAATACTTAAATCACATATTTAATATTTAATAATCATTCATTAGTAATTTTATCTAATTATTAACTAATTAATAGTTAATTAGTGTACTTTTTATACCTCAAATACTATTAAAAATAATGAATTTCTTAATTAATCTTACTTATTATTTAATAATTACTTAAATAATAAGTAATTAGCAGTTTTATGATTTTTTAGAAATTAAAAATATTAATTTATCATTTTTCCTTTAGTTAGTAAGGTTTAATCAAATTTTAATTATAAAAATTATCAAATGACATGCTAAAAATACAAACACATTTTTATAAAATAGTACACGTAAAACCAAGCAACTTTCGTCAAGGACATGTTGCCAGAACCGATCGTAATTCTGGTGAAATAGTCGCCGGAATGTTTCGGCCATTTCACAGAAAAAAAACTAGCAATAGCTTTGCCATTTTTCAGATTCTATCTAGCTTTGGGATCTTGGGAAAAAACTTTAATAACTTGAGTTCTATAACTTCGATAGAGCTCTACTAGGTATTGATGAAATCGTGACTTCCCGAACTACAATTTTTTGGATTCAAACACCATATTTGGATAAGTTTTGATTTCAGAAATTTGGCTCAAAGTGGACTGTTCCTGAAAGATCTTGAACAGTGAGGTGTGTTTGGTCAAACATGGATAACTTGCTCATTTTAACACATTTTTGGGTGATTCAAAAGGGATCTTGTTCTTAACTTACCCATATATTCCCAAAAAATATAAAACCACAAAATAGTTTGTAGATTTCAAAATATGCTATTTATTCAAACAAACTACGTTTTGTTCGTCGGTAAAAATATTTTCAAGCATTTTGCTAGATTTTTCTACATGTTTCCCTACCACTATACATTAAAACCACACGACATCCTATATAAACATGTCTAGCATGATTCTAAGTACAAAGAGCTCAAAGATAACATTTCTATCATAAGAATTAAAAGAAAACCAATATTGTGATTTTTAAGGGATTTTCATACATTTTTGACTTGAATGCTCTTCTTCTTTAGGCAATGAACCTAGCTAGAGACTCCACATTGTATTCTAGATATACATTTCTAGTGTAATATCTCTCAAGATTTCTCCAACAATGCTCCCACTTCTCTCTAGAATTTTTTCTCTCTCTAAATTTTAGTAAATGAAGCAAATGAACCAACATTTGCACAAGTGTTGGACATTTCTATTTATAGAACTCTAGGAACACACCATTAGCTCTCTTAATCAATTAACATTGGTGAAATTAAGGGTTAATCAAGCTTACTATAGCTTGAATGACCATTTGAATAACCATATGAATGACTAGGGTTGATGGGGAGTTGTTAAGCCACTTTGTACCCAAAATCACCAAACAAGCAAGCCTCCCATCTATGTGGGGCCCAAAATTCGGGATTACCTATTTTATTACACCAATTTGGCTTTATTTTTATGTCTTATATAATTATATAAGCATCCATATATATATACACCAATATATGTATACATATTTACCTATATTTGCACAATACTTGTATTTTTTTCTCATATTTGACTATCATTCGACCTTTAAAATGTCACATATCAACTCGACTACAAGTAACATAAATGATGAAGTGCAAAATAAGCAACAATCACTAACACTTAACCCACATGTGGTAAATTCTCTAACTCCCATAAGACCTATGGTTAAAGTACTACACTTAACCTTGGTCACTCGAATACCCAATCTTGGTTAAAGCTTATCTTATTTATATATTTACATATTTATACATCTCTCAACAATTAACCACAATGTGGTTAATTCTCTACAACATGCAACCCATGGTTACTTATGTAAGACCCCGAATTTTATGAAATACAAAATTTAATTTTTCTTCATATATATATATTTTATTTTTTATTTTTTTTACAGTAAGTGGTTAAATTAACAAAATTGAAAGTTAAGGATGTTATGTGCAAATTTTATTTTGTCGGACAATATTCGCTTTGTCGGGGAATATTCGTTTGGTCGGGGAATATTCGTGCCGTACGACGGCGCCGAAATAATAAATTATTGGTGGACCCCACAACGGAATATTTGTCGGATATAGAAAACGACAGAAGTAACCTTTTTAAATAAAAATAGTCAACGGAACTGTTAAAATACCGGTGATAAAAGAATAGTAGCATACGGTAGTTTATGGTATTTTCTGTAGCACACGGTACTCTACAGTAACACACGGTATTGCATAGTGTCTCATATTATTGGTCTGATAATTGACACCGTAACTGTTACGCATCATTTCATCGATAATTGTCACTGCATAATATTTTATATTATCAATTCAATAATTGTTGTTACACAGTATTTTGCATTATTGATTTAATAATTGTCATTACACTGTATTTTATATCATTGAGTCAATAATTGTTGTTGCACTGTTTTTAAAATTATTGAACCTAATAATTGTCACAGTAACATATGCACAGTAATTCACATTATTGAATCAATAATTGTCATTACACAGTAACGTATGCTTTATTTTACATTATTGTTATCTCTATTATGATGTTATTTAAACAGTTGTATTTCATTAATTTATTGACTTGATATCTAAGAGCTAACTATACTGTATTTATAACAATTAGTCATAATAATTGAATTGATAAAGTTATTTGTTTATAATATAAAGTTAGGTGATTATTAGGTGATATGAAATGAATGGTGTAGATTAAAGTGTGAATTATTGTTGAATAATTGAATTGATTTGTTTATAATATAAAGTTAGGTGATATGAAATGAATGGTGTAGATTAAAGTGTGAATTATTGTTGAATAATTAAATTGATTTGTTTATAATATAAAGTTAGGTGATTATTAGGTGATATGAAATGAATGGTGTAGATTAAAGATAATATAATATTTGAAATGGATGGTGTAGATTAAAAGGTGATCTTTAAATGAATGGTTTAGATTAAATGAATGATAAGATTTTTGGCTATAAATAGAAGCCTTAACTTAAGAATTTTTCATAAACTTCCTTACTTGTTCTTTTTTTCTCTCTCTAAATACTTCTTGTGAAAGTTCTCTCTAAGTGTGCTTAAGTCATCTTGAGTATTTGTGAAGATCTATAAGTATACGTGTACTGTTCAAGTTAATCAACCTCATTTAAATCAATATCCAGTCACGTGTTACGGTAAGGGATACCATCTTTTTCATCTTCCATTATTCAAACTTACTATGGTAAGGGATTATCATTATTTGATTCTCGATAATAATATTGTTTCTTCCTTACTCATAAGACGTGCCTTTTATTTCCATGTATTAATTTGTGGGAATAACCTTACGGAGCGGATTGCCGCCTGTTGGTGAATAACCTTTCGTATTCATTCATTATTAATCTCTGAGAATAACCTTACGGAGCGGATTGCCGCCTGTTTGGTGAATAACTCTTTGTACTCAAATTCTATTAAATTGTGGGAATAACCTTACGGAGCGGATTGCCGCCTGTTTGGTGAATAACTCTTTGTACTCAAATTCTATTAAATTGTGGGAATAACCTTACGGAGCGGATTGCCGCCTGTTGGTGAATAACCTTTCGTATTCATTCATTATTAATCTCTGAGAATAACCTTACGGAGCGGATTGCCGCCTGTTTGGTGAATAACTCTTTGTACTCAAATTCTATTAAATTGTGGGAATAACCTTACGGAGCGGATTGCCGCCTGTTGGTGAATAACCTTTCGTATTCATTCATTATTAATCTCTGAGAATAACCTTACGGAGCGGATTGCCGCCTGTTTGGTGAATAACTCTTTGTACTCAAATTCTATTAAATTGTGGAAATAACCTTACGGAGCGGATTGCCGCCTGTTGGTGAATAACCCTTTGTATTAATTTCCTTCACCTTTTGTTAATCAAACCTGCTACGGTAAGGGATATTATTTTCTTTCATACTCCTAAATCGAAATTTATTATGGAACTATTGCTTCTATAATTCCTGAAAATATTATATGTTCCATAATAGTTGAACTTCATTATTTCAACTGAACCTTCCTATTTACGTGAACCTTTCTATTGAATTGTAACCGTTATTCTGAACTGTGGATCTTGAATTTCACTCCACATCATGTTGACAATTTGGACATTATTTGAATCTGTACAAAGTAAACTTCCGATACTTATTGTTATCCTATTTCTTCTGTTCATCATTTATATCATTCTAATCATCCAAAAATCAAGTTGTTGTGAATATCTGTGGCCGGGGGCACATATGTGATATATTTGTTGAACAGATGATAGGTTAAAGGCGATATAATAGGTTAAAGGCGATACATCTGTTCGGTGTCTTTTATGGCACGTGGTGAATGTTCTCTTTGGCCCGTAGTGCAAAGATGAACTGTTGTTTGGTATGATTATGACCAAAGGCTGAATCTGGTATAATCATGACCGTTGGTGTTATATTGAATGTCTTTGGCCCGTAGTGCAAAGATGAACTGTTGATCTGCATGATTATGATCAGGAACTGTGAATTTGTATTATCTTGACTAATGATATTTCAGTTGATAAAAGTTGATGATGTTTTTCCTAAAAAGAGAACCGAGTGGACATTATAGTCTGCATTATTCTTCTAATAGATTACTCATTCCGCTGCTATTATTGATCTGAACGTTGTTTAAGAATTTAACTGCAGTTTTTGATATAAACCTTGTAGTCTATTGTATTCTATCAAGAACTCAACTGTTGAAGACTAATGATAATTTATTCGTCATTATCTTAGTCATGATATTCTTTACTGGGCTATTTGAGCTCACCCTTTCTTTTGTTCCATTGTTTTTCAACAGGAGATGAAAACATAACAGGGTCTAGCCGGGGAATGGAGTGAGGGTCCGAGGAATAGTTATCATAGTCTTCACGTTTTGTAAAATAGTGTGGCAATAATAGTGAAGACTTAGTTGTGTATTATTATACACTGTATTGTTGTACGTTGTGCTTTGTTGTAATAATTTTGTTGTAGTCTTTTGACGACTCAAGTTTGGGCTGTGTGGGCTCAGATTTGGGGGCGTCACAGTTGGCATCAGAGCTTAGGGATATGGTCTTTAATGGAGATCTGGGGTTAGAACTAGGAGGGGAGAGACGAATAGAATCAATCACTAGTGTGTCCTACCTAAATTAGATTTATTTTTTATCTAATGAATCGATTTGAATGTAGGAACATGAAGAGATGAGTCAGTTTATTTGAACTAACATTTATTTTGTGACCACAGTTAATTATGGCATCTGGAAATCGAGAGGTTAACTATGAAATTACCGAAACAAATGTAGCTGCAAAACAAGAGGCGACGAATAATCTTCTTACAAACTCAGAGTTGAATCATTTGCCTAAGGCAAAAATTATGCGTGTTCTATTCAGTAAGGATGAAGGTGAAAGCTCTGCTACAGTCGTTCCAGATCCATTCTTAGAAGCAATTAAAGGAAGTAACGAACTTGCAGAAATTATTGCCTTTAATTTACTCACTAAGTGGGAGAGTGATATTACCTGGTTATGCTCTATAACAAAGGATCAGAATATATGGACTTTTCATATTAGTCTTTGGGATTTATGGTGTTCCAGCTATGATTTTCAAGATTATTTAAAAATGATGTTTCTATACTTTTGGGCGTTACAATTTAGAGGAATTCAGGTTAAGTTAGTCACTATCGTGGAAACTGCAGTCTATCGAAAATACTATTTTAATGGAAATCATTGGTACCTTACTACTGATGAAGTTGATGAACCCGAGAAACAGTTTGCTAGAAAATTATTCAGTGGTATTCCCATGGTTGAAATACGTGAAGATCCGAATGAAGTATTCGGGATTCGATTTGACGATAACAGTCAAGAAACCGAATGAGGTGATAACCGGTAAGCTATTCATAAATTCTCGTGAAGTGTATGCCATATTAGATACTTGCTCTATCCACTCTTTTATCCCACCTATATGTACTCAACGTTTAAATTTGACTATTGAAAACTTAAATCTTGTCTTATCAGTTGAAACCTCATTGGGAGAAATACCTATTACATTTACTATCTATAAATCTTGTCTAGTTCAAATCAACAACCTCACATTACCTGTTGACCTTATTTCTTTGGAGATGCGTGAATTTGATGTGATTTTAGGAATTGATTGGTTGACTACCCATCATGCTAAAATTGATTGTTTTCATAAGATTATTAGTTTTCATATTCCTAATCAACCTGTCATGCAAATTCAAGCAACTAAACCATTGAAATCTATAACTGTTATTTCTAGCCATAAAGCCATTCGTTTATTGAAAAACGGATGTCAAGCCTTTTTAGCTCATGTCACTGATTTGAACAAAAATACGTCAAACTTGAATGATATTCCCATTGTTAATGAGTTTCCTGACGTTTTTCTGAGGAACTTTCTGGCTTACCCCAAACCGTGAAATTGAATTCTGTATCGATCTTGAACCCGACACTAAGCCCATTTTTAAAGTCCCATACCAAATGGCTCCCATAGAACACCAAGAGTTGAAAGTTTAATTACTAGATATCGGTATCATTCATTCTAGTACAAAACTTATATCGAGCGAGGAATGCGAGAAGAGTTTTTAAGAACTCAAGAGGAGACTTGTTTCAGCTCCTGTTCTAACCATACCATCAGGATCAGGAGAATTTGTTATCTACAGCGATGCTTCTGGCAAAGGTCTAGGCTGTGTCCTTATGCAACATGGAAAGGTTATAGCCTACGCCTCTCGACAACTCAAAGATTATGAGAAAAATTATCCTACTCATGATCTAGAGTTGGCAGCAGTCGTTTTCGCGTTGAAGATCTGGAGACACTACTTGTACGGAGAAAAAGTGGATATCTATACGGATCATAAAAGTCTCAAGTATTTCTTCACCCAGAAGGAACTCAACATGCGACAACGACGTTGGCTTGAGCTGTTAAAGGATTATGACCACACAATCCAGTATCACCCGGGAAAGGCGAACGTTGTAGCTGACGCTTTGAGCAGAAAATCTTATGCAAGTACAAGTGCACTGCTGACAACACAAAAGTGTATTTTGTACGACTTGCAAAAGATGGAGATAGAGCTAAAGACACCAGGGACCCACTCGAAGATTGCTCACGTGCGAGTAGAACCAACTTTAATCGATAAAATTAAAGCTGCTCAAGCTACCGATCCGGAACTGATAAACATGATAAAGAAAGTACAAGAAGGTGCCATTCCCGAAGCAAGAATCGACGAGAAAGGAATACTTCGAGTCAACTCTCGACTCTGTGTTCCTAACGATCCTGAATTAAAGCATAAAATCATGATGGAGGCACACAACACGCCGTTTGCAATCCACCCAGGAGGTACCAAGATGTATCGAGATCTTCGACATACATTTTGGTGGAACAATATGAAAAGAGAGATTGCAGAGTTTATCTCAAGGTGCCTAACTTGTCAACGTGTCAAGGCAGAGCATCAAGTTCCTAAAGGTCCATTACAATCACTTGAAGTTCCCGAATGGAAGTGGGAACACATCAATATGGACTTCGTGACAGGTCTTCCAAAAGTTTCTCAAGGCTTAGATGCAATTTGGGTGATCGTAGATAGATTGACCAAATCTGCTCATTTCTTGCCTATACGAGAAAACTTTTCACTTGAACGTCTTGCCGGTATGTACATAAATGAGATCGTGAGATTGCATGGCATGCCAGTTTCCATAGTTTCTGATCGAGATCCTAGATTCACTTCACGCTTTTGGATCAGTCTACAAAAAGCTATGGGCACTGAACTACGTTTTAGTTCTGCATACCATCCTCAAACGGACGGACAATCGGAAAGGACGATCCAGACCCTCGAAGATCTTTTGAGACTTTGTGTATTAGACTTCAAAGGAAGTTGGGATAAGTACTTGCCGTTGGTGGAATTTTCTTACAACAACAGTTACCAAGCAAGCATAGGCATGGCTCCATTCGAGGCATTGTATGGAAGGAAGTGTCGCTCTCCAATATGTTGGAATGAGGTAGGAGAAGCAAAATTGTTGGGACCCGAGCTGGTACGCTTGACGACCGAAAAGATCCAAATGATCCGACAACGAATACAGACCGCACAAGAACGACAAAAGAGTTATGCTGATCTTCATCGGAGAGACGAAAGTTTCAACGTCGGAGATCATGTATTCTTACGTGTTTCTCCATGGAAAGGGGTTACGAGATTCGGAAAGAGAGGAAAGCTTAACCCTCGATTTATTGGCCCATTTGAAATCCTCGATCGAATAGGAACCGTAGCCTACAGACTAGCCCTACCACCAAGTATGTCTCGCATCCATAACGTTTTTCACATATCTATGTTACGTAAATATGTGAAGGACCCAAACCACGTCATTGAGTTAGAACCAGACGTTATAGCAGAGGATTTAACATACGAGGAGGTACCTGTTAAGATCCTGGATAAGAAGGAGCAGATCCTACGCTCAAAGGTTATACCTCAAGTTAAAGTTTTATGGAGGAACCAAGATACTGAGGAAATGACCTGGGAGCTAGAATCTGAGATGAAATCTAAGTATCCTTACCTCTTCGATATGTCAGGTACGTCAATTTCGGGGACGAAATTTCATAAGGAGGGGAGGTTGTAAGACCCCGAATTTTATGAAATACAAAATTTAATTTTTCTTCATATATATATATATATATTTTTTTTTTTTTTTACAGTAAGTGGTTAAATTAACAAAATTGAAAGTTAAGGATGTTATGTGCAAATTTTATTTTGTCGGACAATATTCGCTTTGTCGGGGAATATTCGTTTGGTCGGGGAATATTCGTGCCGTACGACGGCGCCGAAATAATAAATTATTGGTGGACCCCACAACGGAATATTTGTCGGATATAGAAAACGACAGAAGTAACCTTTTTAAATAAAAATAGTCAACGGAACTGTTAAAATACCGGTGATAAAAGAATAGTAGCATACGGTAGTTTATGGTATTTTCTGTAGCACACGGTACTCTACAGTAACACACGGTATTGCATAGTGTCTCATATTATTGGTCTGATAATTGACACCGTAATTGTTACGCATCATTTCATCGATAATTGTCACTGCATAATATTTTATATTATCAATTCAATAATTGTTGTTACACAGTATTTTGCATTATTGATTTAATAATTGTCATTACACTGTATTTTATATCATTGAGTCAATAATTGTTGTTGCACTGTTTTTAAAATTATTGAACCTAATAATTGTCACAGTAACATATGCACAGTAATTCACATTATTGAATCAATAATTGTCATTACACAGTAACGTATGCTTTATTTTACATTATTGTTATCTCTATTATGATGTTATTTAAACAGTTGTATTTCATTAATTTATTGACTTGATATCTAAGAGCTAACTATACTGTATTTATAACAATTAGTCATAATAATTGAATTGATAAAGTTATTTGTTTATAATATAAAGTTAGGTGATTATTAGGTGATATGAAATGAATGGTGTAGATTAAAGTGTGAATTATTGTTGAATAATTGAATTGATTTGTTTATAATATAAAGTTAGGTGATTATTAGGTGATATGAAATGAATGGTGTAGATTAAAGTGTGAATTATTGTTGAATAATTAAATTGATTTGTTTATAATATAAAGTTAGGTGATTATTAGGTGATATGAAATGAATGGTGTAGATTAAAGATAATATAATATTTGAAATGGATGGTGTAGATTAAAAGGTGATCTTTAAATGAATGGTTTAGATTAAATGAATGATAAGATTTTTGGCTATAAATAGAAGCCTTAACTTAAGGATTTTTCATAAACTTCCTTACTTGTTCTTTTTTTCTCTCTCTAAATACTTCTTGTGAAAGTTCTCTCTAAGTGTGCTTAAGTCATCTTGAGTATTTGTGAAGATCTATAAGTATACGTGTACTGTTCAAGTTAATCAACCTCATTTAAATCAATATCCAGTCACGTGTTACGGTAAGGGATACCATCTTTTTCATCTTCCATTATTCAAACTTACTATGGTAAGGGATTATCATTATTTGATTCTCGATAATAATATTGTTTCTTCCTTACTCATAAGACGTGCCTTTTATTTCCATGTATTAATTTGTGGGAATAACCTTACGGAGCGGATTGCCGCCTGTTGGTGAATAACCTTTCGTATTCATTCATTATTAATCTCTAAGAATAACCTTACGGAGCGGATTGCCGCCTGTTTGGTGAATAACTCTTTGTACTCAAATTCTATTAAATTGTGGGAATAACCTTACGGAGCGGATTGCCGCCTGTTTGGTGAATAACTCTTTGTACTCAAATTCTATTAAATTGTGGGAATAACCTTACGGAGCGGATTGCCGCCTGTTGGTGAATAACCTTTCGTATTCATTCATTATTAATCTCTGAGAATAACCTTACGGAGCGGATTGCCGCCTGTTTGGTGAATAACTCTTTGTACTCAAATTCTATTAAATTGTGGGAATAACCTTACGGAGCGGATTGCCGCCTGTTGGTGAATAACCTTTCGTATTCATTCATTATTAATCTCTGAGAATAACCTTACGGAGCGGATTGCCGCCTGTTTGGTGAATAACTCTTTGTACTCAAATTCTATTAAATTGTGGAAATAACCTTACGGAGCGGATTGCCGCCTGTTGGTGAATAACCCTTTGTATTAATTTCCTTCACCTTTTGTTAATCAAACCTGCTACGGTAAGGGATATTATTTTCTTTCATACTCCTAAATCGAAATTTATTATGGAACTATTGCTTCTATAATTCCTGAAAATATTATATGTTCCATAATAGTTGAACTTCATTATTTCAACTGAACCTTCCTATTTACGTGAACCTTTCTATTGAATTGTAACCGTTATTCTGAACTGTGGATCTTGAATTTCACTCCACATCATGTTGACAATTTGGACATTATTTGAATCTGTACAAAGTAAACTTCCGATACTTATTGTTATCCTATTTCTTCTGTTCATCATTTATATCATTCTAATCATCCAAAAATCAAGCTGTTGTGAATATCTGTGGCCGGGGGCACAGATGTGATATATTTGTTGAACAGATGATAGGTTAAAGGCGATATAATAGGTTAAAGGCGATACATCTGTTCGGTGTCTTTTATGGCACGTGGTGAATGTTCTCTTTGGCCCGTAGTGCAAAGATGAACTGTTGTTTGGTATGATTATGACCAAAGGCTGAATCTGGTATAATCATGACCGTTGGTGTTATATTGAATGTCTTTGGCCCGTAGTGCAAAGATGAACTGTTGATCTGCATGATTATGATCAGGAACTGTGAATTTGTATTATCTTGACTAATGATATTTCAGTTGATAAAAGTTGATGATGTTTTTCCTAAAAAGAGAACCGAGTGGACATTATAGTCTGCATTATTCTTCTAATAGATTACTCATTCCGCTGCTATTATTGATCTGAACGTTGTTTAAGAATTTAACTGCAGTTTTTGATATAAACCTTGTAGTCTATTGTATTCTATCAAGAACTCAACTGTTGAAGACTAATGATAATTTATTCGTCATTATCTTAGTCATGATATTCTTTACTGGGCTATTTGAGCTCACCCTTTCTTTTGTTCCATTGTTTTTCAACAGGAGATGAAAACATAACAGGGTCTAGCCGGGGAATGGAGTGAGGGTCCGAGGAATAGTTATCATAGTCTTCACGTTTTGTAAAATAGTGTGGCAATAATAGTGAAGACTTAGTTGTGTATTATTATACACTGTATTGTTGTACGTTGTGCTTTGTTGTAATAATTTTGTTGTAGTCTTTTGACGACTCAAGTTTGGGCTGTGTGGGCTCAGATTTGGGGGCGTCACAACTTACCAATTCTATCTTGGTAAATTATATATATACATAATTGTATCTACACATTTTGTTAGCAGCTAACCCATGCATAGTTAAAACTTTAATTTATTTACCACCTAGGGTTACTCAATTAACTCATCCATAGTTAATTTTCATCATCACATTCATTTACCTAATAATTAACCAATATTTGGTTAATGCTCTATCTTGCCTACCAATTAGGGTTATTCAATTAACCCTACATTAGTTAATTTTCTACACTTATTAATACTTAAAAAATATTCTCCCAACATTTGACTTTTCACCTTATAAGTCAAACGGTTGACATTGACCAAAAGTCAACCCCGACATCAAATTGTGTTTATTATCTCTTTTTGTTAATTTTGACGTTCTGAACTCAACAGTGCAGTCCGCTTCTCCAAATTCTCTTCTGAACTCCAAATTGGAGATTTAACTTGACTTTTTTCTCTTTCCTTTAGTTAAATTTTGACTAGTTAACCACTTTGTCATTTCTTGACATTTCTATTTGTTTCCTTGCCTTCACACATGTAAGTATACTCGTGATATCAAGTATATATTATCTCATTCTCTTTACACCGCTATTCAACAAAATTACAACCATACAAGGTTCATCCTTAATCTTAGACTGTCACCTTAATAACTTAGCCACACATACAAGTCTTACATTTATTACGTGTTTAGGCTTGTTCACTATATTCATATAGCCTGCCTTATATATAAATTTGACCTGCCTTAATCTTAATCCATTTTGGATTATTATTAAATTTTCAATCACTTGGTCACTAGGTTGGGTTTAATTTTAATTACCACCACAATACCTAGCATAAATCTCTTCCCAATTTACTAATTTGGGATATCTTAAATTACTATTCAAGGTTTAACTTTCATAAGTTTGTTTAATTAATATATTAAACTTTACAGTGTTCTTGATGATTAATTCAATTAATCATTTATCACGATCGACTAAAATATAATTAGCACACCTCCAAGTATATACGTATCTATACATATACACCTTCACAAAATCTTAAAAATATTTCTCCGATTGAAATTTATTTTCCTAATAAATTTTCTCATACATCACACTAAAAACTTCTTACATAATTTTCTTTAGTCAAATGCATTCATCGAGTTTTAAAGGTATTATATTATCTTATTATTAATATACTTCAAAGTATACATAATAATCAAATTCTAGGTTTTAAAATTTAAAAACTTACATTCACTCACATTTAAATCCTAACACAAATATTATGGTCAAATGTTTACTCACTTTTTACACCTTTTACTTCTCCAAATTTAGGTTTTAACTTCAACTTTTATTTCATCATCTATGATCTTATTTAAAAATCTTCTAAAATATCCGAGATATTACACGGCATCTGCTATATATTTTAGCAGATGGAGTAAAATAATATTTTCTTCTCCTCCACGTATTCATTTACAAGACTTTCGTTTCTCTAACTAATAATATCCACTAAATCTTCCGTTTCTTAAAGTGACAGATGCATGAACCCTAAATTCTAAAAAATAAACCCTATCTTATAGTAGGTCTCTTAATCAGTACTGGAATTGGATATAGCTGTGAGGTTGAGTTTTTTGATCTGGAATTAGAGTTTGACTTTTTAATTAGCATTCACTATTATTAATAACGGATGAGTATAATATTTTTAAACGTTTATTATTAATAGTAACAAATGTCAACTTTTGGTCTATAACAACGTACTATTTATTATAGATCATTTCTCATATATATATATATATATATATATATATATAATCTCACTAAAATGATGACCAAAATCAAAGTCGTTACATGCTCTCTCCATCTCAAAACTCTGTCCACTAATATTTTATTTTGTTCTTTTAGACATTGAAGTTTACTAGCAACTTAATTCCAACTTAAAATATAAGTAATGAAGAATCAAAAGCACAGCCATTTCTAGGCAAGGACTTTTGATTAAATTCAGTATTTGACAGGCTGGCGATTGCAGATAGTTGAGGAAGAGATGATAGTTATGGTGACAATGTGTTGTGTTTGGCAACTTCGCGTCATGTTAGGTTATAGATAATATATTAAATACGTTAATATTAATATGATTCATTTAATTATTTGTATCAAAATTCTCAACACTAAATTAATTGTTAATTGTATTAATGTATCAACTCATTTTTTACATAAATTAAAATTTATAAATAAAATAAATAAACGTTATTCACTTATTTATTGAATAAATTATGTAATTTATTCATCACATAACATTTATTTAACAAAATATAAAATAGCATGCTTAAAAAAATAACTAAGAAAGTTAGAACTCAATATTTAAGATAAATTATAACGTTATATCATATTTAATTTTAAATTATTTTAAATAAATGTGTCTAATCGTGTTAAATAGGTCAACCTGTTGATTATTTGTGTTTGATTTATTTAAATTTTATGTTAAACGTGTCGATCTGTTTATAACACATATACTGTTAACACTAATTCTTTTATTTTATATCGTTTTCATGTTACGTTATAGTGTCGTGTCAAAAATTATCATCCCTAATTGACAGTAGGCGATTTTAGCCGGTTATAAGGCGTAAGTAGAGGCTAAACGACATGAAATGGATATTTATTGGTGTCACACCAGTCGTAACTTGAGTTTCTCAGAGAAGCCACGCAACAGATATTCGGGGAGAAGGCTTTTGTTAGGGTTTTCTTTAACGTATGCTCGAGGGTTTTGAGTTTTGACCATATTTAATATTCCCCTAATTTCACGAGAAGAGTTGGATTTGAATTAATTTATAAAGATATTAAAATTAAAATCACAGCACAAATTTATTTTTTGAAATAATAATTTTGTGTTTACTAATACTCTCTCATTCCAAAATTTAATATTATTATTGAATGTTTAAAAAATAATTTAAAACATTTTTGACTCAAAGTCCAAAAATATATTTACTTTTAATGAATACAATAACGAATATTTTAAAGGATATAAAAAGTACTACTACTTACGAAATTTATGTTTATTTTATAAATGAATCATATTAGTTTTGAATTTAAAAATATTCCATATTTATTACTTTTTAAAAGTCAATAATAATCTTATATTTTAGAAAGATAGTGTATATATATCTTATGTAATTTACAATATTAACTGTTACATTAATCAAAATCAAATAAATTCATATCTTTTTTGAATTAAATTTTTTTTAAATAAATTATTAAAAATTAAATAAAATTCTTTTTATAAAATAGAGAGAGTAATATTAACGAGGTAGGTTATCAAAAAGACTTTAAATTCCCTAATGGGAAAAGGGTGTCTCAGTGCTCCTCTAGGTCACACAAGTAATTGCATTTCAATTTTTTTAATGTTTATTTAATTAATCCGTTCAATGATTTTCTTATCCCTTTTTGTGAGGAGCAGTTAATTAAATTCCAAAGAGTATTAGGTATTGTCACAAATTAGAGAACGTTCAGAACATATAGGGACTTAATTAATTATAGGTGAAATATCTTCAACTAGAAGGTAATACATTAATATCAGAATTAGATCGAGTCATATTTTAAAAAACTTTGCTATATAAAATAATTTATCACTCAATATTGTAACTCAATTTAAGATGTTGTTTTTGAAGTCTCATTTAAAACGCATACAAATAGAAAATGGGACTCTCAATTTTTGGGACGATATATATTTATATATGTGTATATCATTTAGTGATATATGCACAAAAAAAATAAAAAATTAGAAGAAGCTCAGAGCACTAAAGGAAGACGTATAGGTATGTTGTTTGTCCCGTTCATACCGTGCATGTACAATGGGCATCTAGTTGGGGGTCAACCTCTAGGTCTAACGTTACGTTTCTATTAAAAAAATAAAATGAATAAAAGAATAAAATAGAAAAAATAATAAAATAAAAAGTAAAATAATTTATTTTATTTCAGGTGCAATAAATTATTTTATATTATTTTTTAAAAAATAAAATTTATAAATTTAACAAAAATAAAAATAATTTATTTTATTTTATTTTAATAGAATAATCAAATATAATTTTATTTATTTAATAAAAATTAATTATTCTATTTTCACGATTATTCCTCTATTCCGTATAAGATATAAATTGAAAGCTTGTGCTAGAATAGCTGAGGCAGTTAGTATCATCAGCTAGCTGGATTGGTGTAAAGAAGTCTGTCAGTCGGTGGCAATCCTACAAAATATAAAAATATAGAAGGGGGCGAATAAAGATAAAGATAAATCTGCTTTTTATAATTGTAATGAGGGAATAATGAAAGTTTTGGGTATTCAATTGATAATTTAATCTTATTAATACAAAGAATATAAAAAAAAATTGATAGTATATAAATTTTTATATGATTTAGTGATATTCGCAAATAATTTTATAATTAATAAAAGAAAATAAGTTTGAGACGTCAAAAAATATACTTTTTCCGTTTTAATTTACAAAATTAAAATGATAATTTTTTGTTGTTCCAAAATAACCGATCAAAATGAGCCAAAAACACGGCTAACTTAAAAATAAATAAATAAATAAATAAAATCCGTAAACACATCAACTATCTCTCCTGCAGTCTCTCCAAAGTTAGTTAAGGTCTGTTTGGATGAAGAACTTTAGTTATATTTTTTTAATAAAAATTTTAATTTATTTTGCTCTGTTAAATATAATTTCTCAATATGTCTAAGAAATTATATATATATATATATATATATATATATAAAAGTCTAGATCCGTGTAAATAATAAATATATAGTTAATTATAGTGATTAATAGCTCAATATGATCATTATTATTCTTAATATTTAATTTTTAAGCAAAGTGGTATTATAATTTAAAAAGAAGGGAGTACTTATTATAAAAGGAAATAATAATGGTGATTCATAACCTTAAGTCAAATATAAATTATATATTCTCATATTTTTAACATACATATTCCAATTTGTACTATTAGATTGTTACGTGAATGGGCAAATTACGTAGTTAATTTCACCTACCTTAAAAGAAAAAGTAAATTACACGTACGGTCTTGTACCACTATTTTATATTTATATATATACTACTGCACTAGTTGGTTTTACGAAAACAACAACACTATTACTCATATACTTCCTTCAATTCGTGTAAAAATAAAAGTTATATTTTATTTTATTTTTAGGTAAATTTGTGAACTTTTAAACTTTAAATTAATATAAGTCACTTAAGTATTGAAAGCAAAAAAAAACATATAGTACTAATTTTTAATTAATTATAGTTATTTGTACTAAAATTAAATGAATTCGAATTCAGTTGAATATAATAATTTTTAAATTAACTTAAAAAGTCAAAGTTTAATTCTAATTTTGGACAACGGTTAAAATGTTAAATAGTACTCTCATACTCTAGTGGAAGTGGAATTATAACTTTAAGTTTATTATACTTTTAAATCCTTTTTTTTATTATTATTATTTTTTTGGTTAATTGTACTTCTAAGTTTTACCCTAAAATAAAATTTTAAAAATCATTTTATAATAATATAAATTACCATATAAGCCTTGTAATTTAATTTTGTAAACTATTTATACCTTAAACGTCTTTCTAATTTATATTGGTCCATAGTACCTTAGTATACTAATCTAGTCATCCTTTAATGATTATTAGTAAAACTAATTCATAAAACAAAAAAGATTAGTTACTTACCTCTTGGAGAGAGAGAGAGAGAGGAAGAGAAAGTAAAAGACAAAAGGAGTATTAAGGAATTTCATTGAGCTCTCAGTTCAAGCATATACCCTTCCATGTACAATCTCTCCTCCTTTCCTTCCCCAACCCAAACCACCCCCCACGCACCCACTCACAAAAGGTATACACTTAAAAGCAAAGGGGAGAGGGAGAGAGAGAGAGAGAGAGAGAGAGAGAGAGAGAGACTTTGGGCCGAAGCAAGCATCATGTTCATCAAGCAATAGCTCTAGGCCCATAGTAGTTGTTGGGCAAATTAAGTTTAGGGAGATTTATATTTATTAATACATTTTTAAAAAATATTATAACAAAAGTGTATATATAAAATATTTATAAAATTAGTGTATTTTTAATATTTAATTTCTAAATTAGTGCATTGTTATTCCTTTAATTTAGTTAGGTGATTTAATGGGTAGTTGGTTCCAAATTTCAAAATTTAAAATTCAAATTACTTAAAAAATTGAAATAAAAAGTTGAATGAAAAGTCAAACAAATTATCCATAAAAAGGGATCCAATTAAATTGGACCTCTCAAATTTCTCTCTATTCTCAGTGTTTCTTTTTCAAATAAATCAGTCAGCCATGGCGAAAATCAACTGTTAGTAGCCAAACACTAGTATGGAGGTTATTAAACACTATTATGGAGGTAACTAAGTACTGTTATGGAGGTAACCAAACACTGTTATAGCGATTTTTTGTCGCAGTAAATCTAGGTAACCAAACACTAGTATAGAGGTTAGCATAGTTTTTCGGCGCCAACACCACCACCGCTGCCACTTTCATCTGCGACCAGTTCGCCGCCGTCTCTAATTGCTTCAACGACACCGGTTACGTCATTAATTCCACTTACCTTCTCTTCTCCTCCTACCTCGTCTTCTTCATACAGCTCAGATTCGCCGTGCTCTGTGCCGGCTCTGTCCGTGCTAAAAATACCATGAACATCATGCTCACCAACGTCCTCAACGCCGCCACCGGCGACCTCGTCTACTACCTTTTCAACTTCGCCTTTGCCTTCAATGCCCCTTCCAATGCCTTCATATTCACGCTCATGGTGACGTCAATGGAGTTTTCACGTTCATGGTTAGATTTCTCGATTTTTCTAGGTAACCAAACATTAATATGGAGGTAACCAAACACTATTATGGAGGTAACAAAATACTATTATTGCAATTTTTTGTTGCAGTAAATCTAGGTAACCAAATACTAGTAGAGAGATAATCAATTTCTGAATGTGTAGTAACTAATTTTTTCGTACAGTAACTCTAGGTAACCAAACACAATTTGTAACCAAACCTTCATATCAAGGTAACCAAACATTCATATTAAGATAACCAAACCTTCATACCAAGGTAACCAAAACCTGGACTGTCGGCGATTTGCGGCGAAGGAGGATGATGAGCGGCGGTGCAACCAAAGACTGCCGGAGATTTGCGGCGGAGGAGGATGATGAAGGGGAGGCAGCAGCGGAGGAGGATGATGAAGATAATGATGAATGTGAGACGGCGGAAGAGGATGATGAAGGGAAGGTGGAGATTCGCGGCGGAGACGGTGATGAAAAGGGTGAGGAAGCGGCGGAGGAAGATGATAAGGAATATGAAGATTATAATAGATAAGATAATTTTTTTTGTTTTTCATTTATTTTAATTTGAATTTTGTATTATGGATTTATTTTTGTTGCTAGATCCCAAAGATTTGAATTTGAATTATTAATTATGGCAGTTATTTATCCTTGATTTTAAGTTTCTTTATTAATGTGAAATTGAATGATTTGAATTTGTTACTCTCTTTTTGTAATTATTTTGTAGATACACTAATGATGTAATTATTTTTTAATTATTGTATATTTATGTAAATAACCCTTAATTTTATTGTTCAACAATTTGGCCCAGTTCATAATTACTCGAGTTAACCTACGCCTAGTCCCGCGAGAGAGTTCATACTGTTATCAGGAAGTTTATATCCTGTGCAAACCAAACCGAGCCTCTGTAACAAAAGATTTGAGACCTCTATCAACACACTTTTAAAAAATACCACAAACTTATATAACAAAACCCATTAGCAAACTTAAACCCCAAACACTTTCCCTTTGCCCATAACAAATAGGCCCAACAAAACTACTACAAAGACCCCCAAATTGGACAACAGTACAAGAATAAATATAAGTGCATAACATCTAAATATTACATCCATCTTAACTATTAAAATGTGGACATGACATTGAAATTCATGTCATATCTCATTTTTTAATAGTTAAGATGGATATAGTGTTTGATTTTATTTTTAGATATTGTGTATGTAGGCATGTATATATAGAAATATTCACGATTCTATAGTTTTTATTTCCCTTCGATTATCAAGTGTTATTCCATTTCAAATTTAGAGAGTAGGGCCTAACTAATAAAGATGTATTAATTCCTTACTTGAGTTTTGGGGTGGACTTTTCCTTCAATAAAATTGGGTCAGTAATGGGCTACCTAAAACCTCTGTTATGGCTTAAATGCAAAGTACTGTAACAGTGAAACATGATATGCATTTACTAGTAGTGCTAGATCTAGATGCAGAGAGCAGACAAATTTGAACTCCAATTTAATTACTAGGTCTGTGGAGTTGGGTCATTCAATTCAAATTTTGGAAATGGGGGTAGGAATAATGCCATGGCCCACAAGACCAAATAGATCTCTGATTTGGGCTATTTCATCTGTTTTTTAGGGGCCTTTAGATCGAGATATAAGCATGGAAATAAATTCGAAAATTATTATGCTACGTTTAGATTGAATGATTGTAATAAGTAAAAAATTGGAATAGAAAAGGGAATGAAATAGAGAGTGGAATAATTATTTCATTTCAGCCGGTATGAATCATTCTATACCCTTCCCAAATAATAAAATTTATAAATTTAGGAGGTATGAGAATGATTCATTTCATTCTAATAGAACAACCAAATACAATTTTTTCTATTTCATATGAGTGAATCATTCTATTTTCTCTTTTATGTTTTCGATTCAAATGTAACATTAGTATTAACTGGCTGCTACCCACCATAGATTTGTTATCATTAGTTCAACTTACACCAATGATTTATGACCAATATCTCTGTATCTTCTATGTTCTTTTCCAAGAGGAAAGCAAACCCATAATATGATTGAGGGGACAAAGAAAAGTTACAACTTAAATTAATTCTTCAGATAAAGTCTCTTAAAATAGACTACTGCCATTTGGGACCAATGTTAATATGCTGCGATGTCCTTTTCCAACTGGGCATCACTGTGGTGGCCACTAAAAAGTGGTTAAAATAACATTTTCAATGGAAATCACTTTCACAGAATGATTTATTTTCTTCTTTCTCTTCTTTTCTCATCCTCCATTTACTTCGCAGCCGAACAGGATAAAATGTGGCAACTTCACATTAGCAGCTCAAGTTTTAACTTGATTTGACAATAACATCTTGTCTTTATTAAAGTTATAAATGATGTTTTAAGTTCTCTTAATTGTGATGCATTTCGTTTTCTTCCTTACCTAGAACGTGATCCGTTTTGATTCGTGTAATTGATACCCATACACGGCACGATATTTTAATTAAAACGTGATGCGTTAAGATAAATTTATAAAAATATTTATAATTAGGGTTTTTATTAAATTTTAAATGTAATAAAATTAAATTTTATACAAAATAATTGAATCAAGGTTTACCATCAACTAGCTGTAAAGCCTGTGGAATGTCTTTGTTCACCTGGGAGACTTTTTATTACACTGTACTCTGTTGGCACCGAGCTGCAGGTGGACCTTTTGAGCTTAATGAGACAGGACCATCAAAGACCTACCGGCTACCACCACAAATACCCGCATTAATCACTCCTCCTCCTCCTCTGACTGAATATGGTATAATTGTACTACAGCCACCGTATAAAATGGAGTTGCCTAAGAATTTATCCCTGTGAAATTTCCCATTTTGGGATATTTCTTGCAAATTTATAAAGCACTATATTCTCTGATAAGTACTCCATCCTTTTCAAAATCAGAAATACACTTCTGAATAATTTTATATTTTTATTTTTCTAATATACTTTTAATAATAGTCAAAAATTTGACGTAACAAAAAATTTAATTAGTTTAATGTACTAACAACAGAAACGTGGAGATTATATAACGTTATAATATCAACAAAAAAATAAATTTTGATAAAACCTTAAATTGAGAAAGAATATAAAAAATTCTTCAAAAGAAAATAAGTGGTAATATTATTATGAATGAGAAGAATAAGAAATCCCAAAACAACTTATATTTATAAGCGTGGGTACTCTTTTACATTTACTTGAGAGATGCCACAGAACTCACCATCAAGAAATAGTGATAGACAATTGGTAAGGTAACACTCAACAAGAGGAATTAATATAACGAAGGTAACATTTCAAACTTGATAGAGGAAAAATTCGACGAGTTAATAAATATAGAATGTACAAACAAACATATATCCCTTATTAACTCTTTTTGTTTTTACTCTCATATATATATATATATATATATATCCAGAATTCAAACCAGTACATTTTTTCCCTCCACCCCATGAAAGCAACACCAAGTTGGGGAGAAGTATTGAGCAGTAGTTAGTTGACGAACAAGAGGAGCAGAGTCTCTCTGTTTCACCCTCTTAATGAGATGCTTGAGAAAATTGTAGATAAAGAACCTTCCTCAGGCTACACTTCCTTGATCCGAGGCGTCTTCATAATAATACGGTGTCAATTTCCCATCCTTCTGAACAATCTTCAGCTCGCTGTTGGAGCCACCTATCTCGTGCAACATTTTAACCACTCTTCTCATTGAGGGGCGGTTAATAGGGAGAGGACTGGTGCAGAGGAGGCCAACATTGAGGACTTTGCATATTTCTTCCTTGAAACAGGAATCAAGTTTTGGGTCGATTAAATGGTCTATGCCTTTCTGATCCAAAGTTGTGCATACCCACTTGACCAAATCCTTCTCTCCAAACTCAGGATCAACTGGACGTCTTCCTGTGACCAACTCGAGAATAACTACACCAAAGCTGTATGTATCACTCTTCTCGTTTACCCGAAGGGTGTATGCGTATTCTGCAGTGAACGAAAAATAAAATTACAACCGAGCTATTAAAGAGAAAAGGAATTGAAAAGGATACATTATCAAAATTAACATTTCACAAACTGGTCATAGATAATCTCTAGGGGAATTTTGGACAAATCTAAATATTTCAAGAATCTAAAGAGATGGCTTTGAAAATACAGCCACACAAACCAGAGTTCTTTGATCAAAACCAGAAATTACATTAGCGGCAATGATAGTATAAATGATCAGTGATATACTAAATTTCTACTTTGCAGCATGGCGTAACATTCTTATTCCAGTACATCAGCTATAATCTAATTTCTTGAAAAGAATAGTAAATTATTAATCATTACAGACTTCATGTCATTGCAATACAAATAAGAAATAAGTTCAAGCAAAAATAATTGATAAAATATCAAACCAAAATGCAAAAGGTTAAAGGGAATGAAAATGACTCACTAACCTGGAGCAATGTAACCACAAGAACCGGCAATGACTGACATGGACTTGCTCCCCTTTCCAATAGCATCAACTGCCTTTGCCAAGCCAAAATCCGCTACTCGAGCCCCAAAATCCCCATCCAACAAGATATTATTAGATTTCACATCTCTATGCACAATTGGAGGAACACAATCATTATGCAAATAAGAAAGGCCCTCAGCAGCATCCAACGTTATCCTATACCTCGTTGGCCAATCCAACAAACCACTCTTGTTACTATGAAGCAAATCTCCTAAACTGCCATTAGGCATATACTCATAAACCAAAAGTTTACAATCTCTTGTAGTACAACAACACCATAATCTAACAATGTTCTTGTGTCTAATTTTTCCCAGTGTCTCGACTTCTGCATCAAAACCATCATTATGAACCGGGCCTTTCTCAACATCTCCATTCTCCTCCACTATTTTTGATCTTCCCCAAAGCTTTTTCACAGCAACAGCATCACCATTACTCAAAACAACCTTGTATACTTTCCCAGAAGCCCCAGTTCCTATCAAATTATCTTCATCAAGAGCGCCCAATATTTCATCTTCACTGAAACCCAATTTATGAAACGACATCAATGTCCATTTAGATTTATCGATAGCCTTTTTCACCTTCTTGAAATTCCTAAACCTCCAATAGAACCAAACAACACCAACAATAAGCACCAAACCCGCAAACATAAAGATTGACCTCAACATCCAAACATAACCCATGTTCTTAGCTCTATCTCTACCATCACACAACCCATCTATCTCTCCACACAATCCAGGGTTCCCCATAAAGCTATCTCTATAAATTTTCTTAGCATATAATGCAGGAATATCACCCGATAGTCGATTATTTGATAAATTGAACTGATTGAGCTTCAAATTCTGCATTCCAAGAGGGATCTTCCCAGAAAACTGATTCCCTGACATATCAAGATAATTTAACCCAGCTAAACTTCCAATTTCCTCCGGGATATTGCCCGAAAAGTCATTATTTGCAAGATTCAGCTCATTTAGCTTCTTCCAAGAACGAATTCCACTTGGAAGCTCACCAGACAATTCATTGTTATGAAGATCAAGTCTTCCTAACTGAACAAGATTAACTATACTTGCCGGTAAGGACCCACTAAACCGATTATCACTTCCCAAAATATCCTTCAAATTCTCCAAAAACCCAGTCTCCTCTGGTATATTACCAGAAAAGTTGTTCTTCAATATACTCAAAGAAGACAAATTTGCAGCTCCAGCTATAGTTTTTGCAATTTGGCCCGAAAATGAATTGCCAGCAAGCTCAAGTAAGAACACGTGAGGAAGCCCCCAAAACCCCGCCGGAACTTCACCGGAAAATTTGTTATAACCCAGCCTCACACGTGTCAAGCTCTCACATTTGCCCAAATCCGCGGGAATTTCACCGGAAAACGAGTTAGATATCACTAAAAGCTCCTCCAAGACACGCTGTTCACACAAACTTGGCGGAAGTTCACCGGAAAATTGATTACTTGACACATCAATCCACAACAAAGGCGAGTTTTTGCCGAGATCTTTTGGCAATTCTCCTGTAAGACGATTACTAAACAATCTTAATTCGTATAAATTGGGCGAATTTGCCATACTTTCCGGAACGGTTCCTTCAAAGTTGTTTTCATAAAGATTGAGCGACTCCAGAGGCAACGAGCACAACTCGTCCGGAATCGACCCAGTCAGCTCATTCATCGACGCGTCCAGCAGCCGCAATGCCTTCATGTTCGACCATCCGACGCGCGGTAACTCTCCAGTTAACGAGTTGTTGTAGAGTTCAATCTGGACCACACTGGATAACTCAGTGAGGGAACTCGGAATCACACCGGTCAGGTTGTTTATGGCCAAGTCCAAATCAATTAGTTTATTGAGTCGACCCAGAAAGTCAGGAATCTCACCCATAAGATTGCAGCTGGTTAGCCACAAGACCTCGAGGTTCGTCAAGTTGCCGAACTGCGGCGGGATCCGACCCGGCATAAACGGATTATAAGACAGATTCAATTGTTTCAGAGACCAAATGTTACCGAAAAATGACGGAATGACTCCGTCGAGAAGGTTTTCAACAAGAGAGAGCGCTTCCAGATTCTGAAATCTCCCGAAACTCGCCGGGATATCCCCGGAAAAATTGTTACCGGACAAATCCACGAGTTTCAGGTTGGGAATATCAGGTAGAGTTGGGGGAAGGGTTCCGGTAAGTAAGTTCTGAGCAAGATTTAAATGCTCCAGAGACTGACATGAAGAGATGTCGTCAGGAATCGTTGAGTTAATGGAGTTATCGTAGAGAGAGATAAACCTCAGGCTCCGAAGCAGGCAAAGAACGGATGGGAAGGGTCCGGCGATATTGGCGCTGGAGAGGTCGACTGAGGTCACGGAACGAGTCACCGAGTCACAGTAAACTCCATACCAGCCGCAAGGTGAGTCATCTAGGTCGTTCCAGTTTGCCAATACGCCATCTAGGTCGTCGAATCCGAGCTTGACTTGTTGAAGGTAGAGGCCTTCTTGGTTCAAAGACAAGGTTGGAGTAAGAGGAGAGAGAATGAAAAGTAGTGAGAGAAGAAGCAGCTGCATTGTTGCTTCTAGAGTGAGAAAAATAGCAGAGTTAAATTAAACCATACAATTCAAAAAATTAATTACTGGGTATTTCTTGAAAATGGAGGAAATTTGAACTCTGGAGAAGAAGGAAAAATGGGGAATCACGAGGAAGAAGGAAGGAGGGGCTGAAGAATTTGTAGGAGAGAGTGATTAGACATTAATGATGGCCTTTAATTTTTGTGTTGGGAAGGGGAATTGGGGTAGGCATTGTACAAAAAAGGCATGAAGAAGAAAGAGAAAGAAGAAAAGGGCGGAAGGGATCATTATTATGAGCAGGCTGAGGCACGCATTATACAGTACTGTGGCCGACAGTTGTGGTTTCTGAAGGCAAGGGAGTCTCTTATGAAAGAAATTATTGGATGTATCCAGAGCAAAATTATAATTTTTTTTTATTTTATTTTCATAATACTGTGAAGTCTACAAGCAGTGGATTTCTCGTAAACTTTATATTGTTATGAGAAAAAAGGACAAACTATAATTTTATTCTTTAAACAAATGGTGAATTTCTCGTAAATCTTACAATATTATGAGAGGAAAGAATAAATTATAATTTTATTTTCCGTACATTTAATAATTTCTCCTCTTATAGAGGCTATTTTAAGGTAAAGTTTAAATTTTTTGCATTTCAATGGTGGATAAATTATTTTTTTATATATAATGTGGAGTTTATTAATTGTAATTAGATTAATTTTTTTAGCTTGAACCAATATTTTTTTTAAGATCCGTGGCCCTATTAGTATTTCTATCATAACAATTATTATAAATAGGATTTGATCCCAACATGTTCAAGTCTACAGCTCATCTCGAAACGTTATCTGAATTACTGCGCTAACTGCTAAAATTATTGTAGATATTTTTATTATGAATCTTTATTAGTAGCAAAGAGTACTCTGCCTCTAACATAAAAAATGTCCAAAATTCAAATAAAAAAGAGTGAAAAATAAGTTCTAAACCAGAACGAGTCGATTTCGATATTTATCTTTGAATTATCGAAACATCTATTACAATGTATTAAATTTTACATACATTGTATATTTGCATTTTCCAAAAAAAATTATTAAATTAATAAAAATAATATTTTCAGAAAGATGAAAAAAGTCAGCAAATTAATTACGTAAATTTTTATATGGACTAATTTATAACCTCTTATTTTATATATTCATATAAATTAATATTTTAAATTTATTAACATGTATAGCAACGCTCGTGCACCTACATTCTCCATTGAATGATACTCTGGTAAACATATTACGGAGTGTGACAAAAAAATTGGTTGCTTGTTTATTTCTTGATATATACGAGCTATTTGGCCGGATAATATCATCACTCGTTTGCAGAAATAAAGAGTGTGGGTTCAATCTCCTCTCTCCGCAGCAAAAAAAATATATAATTTTAGGAGTATGCAGGAGTGCATCACTCATAGATAATAAAATTTAAAAAAAAAAGTGTCATCTTTTTAATTATACAAGATTATACTTTTTTCATACATAATTATAATTTGTTAAAACAAATTATTGGAGACCATTAAGCTTCTGTTTTGTCACAAGTTCACAACTGTAGTCTACATGACTTGGGAGTATATTTTTTTGCCAGAAACTGGAAGTTTGAGTACATGGAAAGTGGTTGGTCTTGGTCATAAGTCATGCGTGTGAACCCTTTTTCCAGTCTAGTTAGTCAGGCAAAAATCGTTTGGTGCAAAAGTGTGATTACCATTGGCCAACTTGCAATTAATAACGTAATGACTCTTGGTAAAAAATAAAAAAGGTCAATTATTGTTCTCTTTTATCAAATTTAATTTACCAAAATTAATATGAGATAATTTTTAATTTAAAATTACATAATAATATTTGTTAGAGGGAACATTTAAGCACCGAGATAAATTGATAAGAATAAATATAAGAGCATCTCTAACAGCCTATTCAACTACTTTGGGATACTCAAATAGGTGAGTCACGCCAGAAAAATTATCTCCAACCTTAGTCATTAAATCAGTAACCTTATTCTCTCTTCAGAACTGATAAATTGACCTTGACTCTTCAAAATATTTATTTTATTTTGGGAGAATCAAAATCATATGAAAAAAGCTAAAAACATTTATTTTATTTGATGGGTTTGATGTATAACTCATTTTAAAATTTAATATCATTCATTTGTATTTATTTTGTCTTAATTAAATTGAAGAGACTAATGAAACACAAAATATTAAAGTAGCAAATAATGCTCTTCAAATTGTCACGTAGGTCAACAAATTTCAATCTGAAGAGTTTTTTTTGTTACTACTGTTGGAGATACTCTAAGTGCAACAATATTAAAACATAATACCAAATAATACATTCATCTTAACCATTAAAAAATGAGACATAACATTAAAATTCGTGTCATGCCCCACTTTTAATGATTGAGATGGATATAGTGTTTTGATGTTGTATATGTATACTTGTCCTTATAATATAGCGGGGTTGTTTAGTTGAACGGAATGAGATAAAATAGAATCTAATAATCAAAATATTCCCAACTAACTAACAAATTTTATATATATATATATATATATATATATATATATATATATATATTAATGAGTGAAAGTATTTTTGTCTTAACATTTTTTTTCATTCTTTTACTTGCTAAAATTACAATTCCTTATTTCTCTAAGGAATCACGATTCCGATATATAAAGAAAATGTGATTCCGTCGAAATGGTCATTCCTACCAATTTTAGCATATCGTACAAAAACATTTGGTCTGAATGACCATTCTTTTCCACTTTCAATTATTTCAAACCAAATGGCTCATAGGTGAAGGGAAGTGATATTGTCATAGATTTTTTTGATATTTTCACATATAAAAATTATCACTATAGATTTATAATAACGGTCAAAATCGTCGTTATAGGTCTATAATAACACGTTTTATGTAAAAATATCAAAATATCATTTAAAATATTAGTTTCTTATTTGGAATTATAATGTTTCATAAAAGTTCATCATACGCAATTTTGTTTTATATTTTACACATTATTATGGTCTTCTATTTTGAAATGGAGGATATGATTTATTTGTGGATTCTTTTCCACAATTATTTTTTTAAATAACTTGTATCTTATTAATATTAATATTTCACAGGCTTGTTAATGTTAATAGGAAACGGAGCGTCATGCATCAGACGGTTGTTGAACCTTCAGCTGTAAAGTGTAAACCCATCTCTTTGCCTCTTGTTTTCTTTTGCAAAAGAACAGAAAAATGATAGGAACCCCTGCCGTACTCATTGGGAACCCAAGTAAATATTCGAATTTTTATGCATGTGAATTTAATAAATTTATGCAAAATGCCAAAATATTGTAAGTGAAATCATTTAATTAAAAATGGTTATAAAAATGGTATTGATATTTTAGGAGCAAATATATATATAAAAAAAATTATATTTTCATAAGTTAATTAAATATTAACTATACAATTACCTGTCATCTAGAATTAATGCCCACTAAAACAAATTGATAGTCTCGATTCAAATACTTTAATACCTTCTGTTAACCGTATTAGTAATATTTAGGTGAGAGTTTGCAAATTTTTTAAATTATGAGTGGCTAAGTATGGGGTTTTTCACCACGTGATGATTTATAAAAATGTGTAAATCAAGGGAGTAAATTGTATTTATAAAGACATAAAAAGGAAGGAAGAAGAAATATATATATATATATATATATATATATATATATATATATATATATATATATTAATAGCCTAAATAAAAACAAAAACAAGAAAAGAATTACTCCTTTTATTTTATAAAAATAGTCACATTTGTTCAATTCATGTTCTATAAAAAGATCTATTTTTTAGTAATTGTAGTATAAAGCGATCTAATATTTTTAAATTTATCATTATAATTTTATTATCATATCAAAATATTGAATTAATAACTTATTATTTTTTAGAATTTATAAAAAAAACAAAAGTAAATCCTTAATATTCTAAAATTTTATAAATAAAACTTTGTTTTAGAACAAATAGACTACTCCTATCATTTTTGTGCACTACTCTAGTCCAAGATAAGAATAGGCTGATTGGCAATGGAGGCAGGCAGCTTTTAAAATCCGTCATTTTTCCCCGTAAATTTAGAGAGAGAGAGAGAGAGATCAAATAAGACGGTGAAGGAAGTCAAAAAGTAGCAGTGAAAATTGTGTCCTCGTTCCAAAATATCCTTATCTCTACAATTTCTATTTTCTACCCAAAGCTGACAACAAATCCCGGGATTCCATATTCCAGGGGAAATTCATAACCACAAAATAGGATAAAATAGAACCTCACACCAAGACACAACCACCCACCCACCAGCTAATGGCTCTGGTTTGCTTGTTTGGTCTATTTGGCTTTTTCAAGGTGCTGCTAGGCATATTTATACGTACTACAGTAGTTTCATTTTTTTTATTTATATATGTATTTTTGAATTAATTTTTTAATATTTTTTTTATAAAAATTAAAATTTTTATTTAAATATAAAAAATTAACAGACGTGAGATGTCAAGTTATATTTTAAATCTTAAAAAAACACAGGTCAGCCTTAATAGACTATCCTTAATTTTATTCCAGTAATGATTATAGAATTCAGTCAATTGCTGGAAAACATAGGTCAACGTTCACCCATGTTTAATACTGTATGATAACGTGAGTTTGGATTGAAAGAGATATATTTAGTATTGAAAAATGATATAATACGATTTTATATATTAATTTATTTTTTTGGTCAATGAAGTATATAAATAGGGTCTTTTTAGCATGTGCCCTTTTAGCATGTGCCTTTAGGGTACATGCTAAGCGCGAAAAATAAGGATAAATTTTATTTGTTTATATATTTGCACGAAATTCAATACATAAGGTCCACTAATATATTATTTTTTTATGTATTGAATTCAGTATAAATACATAAATAAATATTATTATACATTATTTTCGGCGCTTAGAATGTGCCCTAAGGCACATTCTAAGAAAATCCATATAAATATAAGTGATAATTTTTTTTAAATATATATAATATGATGAATTATCTTTACAATTTTATTTAATTTTTAATTTATTGGTATTTTTTGTAATTATAGTTCGACAGTAATAAAACTCTTTTGTATTTACTTTTAAGTTAAACGCGTGAACAATATATTTAAGAGTATTAATGTTGCATGTTTACTTGTGAGAGAACTTTACAATTTCTCCTTAATTTCTAATAAATCATAATCTTTGTCTCATCCCTGATTTTAACGTAAAATAATCTTAACATGTATCACGCAATTATATATTCCCTTTTTATCAAATTATTTATATTTAAAATTCTTTTTTAATTGTATAATTTTTTGTACATGATTAATAATACTTCATAAATATGTATAGAGAATAAAAATATAATAATTAATACTAAGAATATTATAGATAAATTATTATAAAAAATAAATTATTTAAGATAAATAGACATTTAATTTAAGACTATCTAAAATAGTAGTAATCAAGACTTTTATCTCGAAACGGAAGAAATATTATATATATATAATTTGAACCACCAGAAATCAATACTGCCGATATATATTTATTTCAGTACATAGCATAAATCACCCTCACGAAAATGATCTTGCATTAAAAAATTTACCTAAGGTCACATTTCAAATTAAATTCAAATTACGAAATGGAGCAATTAATTTGGTCAGAAGGGTAGTTTTGTTTGTCCATGGAAGAGAATTTAAAGATGTTTTTACTTGCACTGGTAGAACCAACCAACCCATCAAACATTTGGACCTACCATGATATGTACCACCACCACCACCACCAACAACAACAACAAATTACTTTCAACTGCAGTAAAGCAAAGACAATGGCTTGCATTTTAAAATACTCTTCCAAAATAACTCATTCATATTCGGAATCCTATGATCAATAATTAATTATATACATGGCGACGTTTAGTAATTGCTACTACTATATATTCAAATGAATGTCGTCAAATTTTCTAGTCCCAAGCCAACACATTATGAAAAATCCTACTTTTTGATCATAAAATGAAACATTCACTCGATTTTTTATTCTTACATATATTAATTAGGATTCGCTATGAAATTTGACGGATAAAGAAGAAAAGTTATGAAGACATGACATGGGCTAATTCAAACAAGACTAAAGAAGCGTAGGGATATCCAATTCAAGTATCAGTTGGCCCAATTACAAAAGTTAGAACTAAAATGTTCAAGCAAGGCTTCAATGGATTGATCCAAGATGTTTGAGCTGAAGTTAACTCAAGGAAACCCAAGGAAGAGGCTAAGGAGCATGAGACACAAGTTTCGATCAATTTGATACAAGTTCAATTCAAGAATTAGAGAAAATTTTATTGCCTAAAATATTCGACAGATTATATTGTATTTTGTTTTCTTTTGTTTAGGAAATTTAGCATGGTTTTAGGGGGTTGTGATTTATTTTAATTGCAATTCTAGAGACCTCTATTAGGGTAAAATTAGGACAACACTTTTATAATTTTTATTACTATAATTAAGTCTTTGTACTGGTATAAATAGGCCTAAAGGCCAAAGGTTTTATTCACTCATTGATTTAATAATTTTTTTTTTTAGATTACTAGAGAGTATTTTATTTTTGTTTTTTTTAAGAACTCTTGATTTTATCGGTGTGTCTGCGACAATCAATTCAATTTATTAAGCATCAATTTATAGGCATAACCATTATTAAAACGATATGGACGACCAGCACCTCAAACAAATTTGCCGTAGAGTCTGTCAAAAAGAAAGATAAGACGAGCACTCTTAATTTATGACAAAGAGAGAAATTATGCAAAATGACTGGATCAGTACCGGAGTCTGGACCAAGGCTATTGACCAAGGCAGATGGACTGTAGTCTACAGGGAAAGAGAGCACTGCCCACCATTAATTTTTGTAATTCTACTTTTATTAAATTATATATAAAAGTGCTACTCTTGATGAAATTCTTGTGTTCGCCTTTGAAGACTCAAGCCGTTATCTCAACTCAAGAACATTTGTAGGGATCTTGGCCCGCTATAGACCTACTTAAAATATCATGACAAGTTGTTATTCTTGATAGCGAATTAGTTGACATCTTATAAAAAATCAATGTGCACGTATACATAATTTTTTGTAAGTTATTACAAAATTCTTTCCACCATTACCAAGATCGATACTGCTATGATACCATTTATAACTCAATCTCAATTATAGAAAGGATCAATTTGCTAACTCAAGAGATATATCCAACTTAACCATGTCATCTTGATCCACCACAAATACTCTATTCAAAATATCATGATAATTAAGTTGGTAGCCTTCCTAGTAATGGGGTGTAGTTACTACAATTTATTTATTGCTCGTTACTAATAAATTCTCTCGAACACAAAAAGAGGAAGTGTTAGTGATCGAGGGAAATGTATTGCATGCAGAACTGTCAAGATTATGTGAAGAACTGTCAAGATTATGTGATGAAATGTCGTACCTAGCCTGGTAAACATAATAGAATTAGAGACGGGTAGAAGAGTTTCACGGTGGTACATGATAATAGAATATGTCATCCCGCGTGAAAACATGACGCTCGAAGTGTATTATCGCGCGTACACACACATATGTATATATATGTATGTATGTATGTATAAGCATCGGTAAATTATTAATTATTAATTGAAATGCATGCCACTGCCGTATTCAACCAATTTTTCTGCATGCCTTTATAACTTGCCCACACATAGACATGGCCACTCAATTGTGTTTATGCCTGTGAGTGAGTGTATGCTTCATGTTACACTATGAATGCCACCAATAATGGTAAATTCTCTTTTTGTAAAACTTTTTATTTTTGGTAAAAAGAAAGATCATTGAAGGAAAAAATGAAAGTAACCGTGCTGAGGGATCGGAAGAGTAATATTGATAATAGTGATAAATAAATTTGAATTCATAATTGTTATGATATTATCTTTTGACTGCTGCATCCTTTGCTTGCATGATGATAATAATAATATCTATATTTGTAATATTTCATGAAATTTCTTAACATACAATAACTTACTTGAATTGTATGTATGTATGTATATTTATTAATACTATAATGTCACCGCTCACCATTATATATTTAGCAAATTTTAGGAATATATTTGAAAACGTATTTCTTTAAAAGCCTCAATTTTAAAAATGTCGCTCTAATTTTTAAATGCAAGAAGTATGAATCAACTTAACTAATAGCACTTCTGTAGCGATTACTTGTCCTTTAAAACCTATGAAAAAATGACGGTGCATTGCTTCTTTTAATTAATCAAATATATCATCAAAAATATGTTACGTTTAACTATTGTTCTATATAAGGAACTTCAATTGTATTATCTCTGTTTCAAAGTATAAAATTCTTATTAATTTTTAAAAGTCAATTTGAATATTTTTAAACTTAAAATTAGTATGATTTCTTAAATTATTTTAAATGATGAATCTTATAATATTCATTATTGAATTAACTAAAATTACATGAATTTATATTAATTTTGAATTTAAAAAAATCTTATTTTAAAGCTAAAAATAATATATTATTGAAATACATTCCAAAATGTATAAGAAATAGATTATGGGATAAGAGCTAGATTACAAATCAATTACTGTAAACATCACCAACCATACACAATGATGATTTGAAAATATCTTAAGTTGATTTAAAAAAATTAATAATAATTTTATATTTTTGGAAGGGAGGGAGTATATATTTTTCTCAAATATTTGAAATTTATCCTATAAAACTAATTATCCAACAAATGAATGAAATAAAAATAAAAAAATCTTGAAACAGAGGACAAGTATGATGCAGAGAAAGGATTTGGAAGTAGAGGCGAAATAGAAATTTTTGTCGGGTAAACTTAAAATGAGCATAATTTTTGATGCATTTGGAGTTATGAGAGTCATGATATATTAAATCAAAGTTAGCAACAAGCTCTATAAAACTTATTGTCTTTGGCCATGTTGTGTGCCGTTTAAAGTCCAAAAAACCTATTTAAAATGGTTTATTGTCGGTCAAAATTTTGATCAAATTATAATTTTTTTTTAATCTTTAGTATTCCAATATTATATTTTCTAATTAAGATTATAAAGTATTTTAGACTATAAATATATTATTTTAAAATTTTAAAAGTATTTTAAAAATAATTATTATTAATAATATTACGTTTTCTTTTAAAGAATTTTTTGTTTTTTTTTATACGCAAAAATTTATTTATCTTTAGTGTAAAATAACTATCGTAATTCGTTGCGTAAAAGTATCCATTAATCACCATCAACATCACATTCTATATTGATTAATGCACCATCAATGGTGGGGAATTAAAGCTTCGTTGCCTACCTGCACTATAGGTAGATATATACGGAATGGAATCCCTTCTATTTTAAATGTCATTGTACTACCGTGGCATACCTTTGGAGTACATCTTGCCTCCACGATACATGTTGGAATAAGCTCCTCTAAATTAATTTCAACCATTCATTTAATTCAGTCTCTTCAGTTGTCAAGATTGTTAGTTAATGGAGTAGTAATTTTGTGCTTCTTTCCTTAAAAGGACTGAACATATATGATGAATATCATGTCCCGCATCAGAAATGAATGGATGATATCAGACAAACAGCAAGCGATTGTACAATTTAATTTTACTTTTGTCATGATGAATTTATTCAGAACCAAACTATAAGGACAAGACTGGTTAGCCAACTTAATTGGTATGTACACTTGTCGAGGGACTTCATATCAAATTTAATTTCGTCTTCATGGAAAAGTAATGTATAGAAAGGACGGCCACCTGGCTTTGTGCAGCTGTCCTACTAAGTATTTATTATTTTTATAAAAAAAAATTATTAATTGTTTTAAAATTTTAAATAAATTATATTAATTTTAAATTTAAAAATATTTTAAATTAATTTTTAAAAAATCAATCATGATCTTATAATTTTGAATTTATAATTTTGACCGAATGGAGAAATAAATAAGAGGGCAGAAATTACTTGAAAAAGGTTCACCAAACAGTGAAAATAAAGACTTTGAAATGTTTTTAGACTTGTTTAATAAATTAGGCTACACTTGGAAATTTTTCTGCCTGTTGACCACTTTTATCTGAACTTTCAACGAGTGTGAGAGTGTGTGTGTGTGTGTGAGAGAGAGAGAGATCTAAACAAAAAGAAGATAAAAGTGATGGGGAGAGGAGAAATTTCCAAAAAAGTTGCAAGCTATTATATATGGTTGGACAGAATTCGGAGGAGGGGATAGTGGCATGGGAGAGAGGTGGGGTTGAACCATAAGATAGCAATTATGAAGGTGCTCATGAGGAATAGGCTCAGATGGGTTGGTGCCACCATTGTCTTTTGATCCATTCATTCATTTTCTATACTTATCTGCCTTGTTTTATAATCATGTCCTCTACTCTCAAGGTTTGTAAAAGACAGTTTTCATAATAATTTTATATATGGTCCCGGCTGAGATCTCTCTAATCAGTGAGTTCCAACTTCCACCTAGTAGCTTCCAATCTTCAATGAATTGATGAGCAGCCCTACAATATATATATATATATATATATATATATATATATAGAATCAAATGAGATTTTATAATATATAATGGTCAATTCATTTTGTACCGTCAATTATAAAATTTAATAAATGTAATATAAGAAAAATATTCTCCATACACAACATTATAGTAAAGTACCTAAAGTGCGTATGAGTGTATACATGAATTTCTCATACTCATCATCATCGATTATAATGGAATGTATGATGATTTTCTTTATAAAAATCGTGTCCGTTGTATATCGGATTTAATGAATTGTACAAAATTAGTTCATACTTTGTTCTTCTTTATAAAAAATTTAAAAAAAGTGTACTTAGCTAAGAGATCATCATTGAGTTTTGGAGGTGCCTAATATATTGGTCCTTTTCCGACCACTACTACTAAAGTACTAAGAACTAACATGATCATGTACGTGGAATAAGGTGGACTGATCTGATACAATATTTAATAATTTGATGCCTATTCTAATTAATTCCTTTTGCTTCCTGGATATTCCTTTTTTAAAAAAATTCAAATTCTTCTAGAGGTCTCAGAACGTGTCGCATGGCTTTGACGATGAACTCCCCAACTAGATATATATAGGACGTCTAAGTCATTTTATCTACAAAAATGACTATATATATATATAAATATATAAAGTCTACCAGTAGTTTAATATATAATGAACTATACATAGTGCACTGTGGAAATTAAGGTATATATAGATAAATAATTAGAAAAATGAAGCCACGTAAATTCTTAATTAAAAAGTAAAAACACGTCCTTCAATGTTAAACAGTTCACCTGTTTTGGTTTCTTTGTATAATAATTAGCAAACTCATTTTAGCTTAGACATTAACTAATTTGGTATGTACGTACACATATATATTTCATTACTATGCATGATTATAATTTAAAGTTCCTGCACAGACCACTAAAATTAAAATATAATAATAATAATATAAGTTTCTTAATTAAAATAAAAAAATAACAAAATCTAATTAATTAGATACCTAAGGACAGGATATAACTTTTTGATCCTTTTAAGTTTTGTCTTAATAAACTGATTATGTTTTGTTTTGTGTGTGTATATATATATATATATATATATATATATATATATATATATAAAGTTGGATATCAAATAAAGTAGACAGAAAATTTAGAAGGAATTACAAAGCAGGAGCATGGTTGTCATCAATCCATTGATTCTTTTTGAATTTCAGAAACAGGCTTCAACTGGGGGAAAGTAAGACGATCAATCAACTGGTCTGTCTGGGAGACCAAAAGAAAAACAATGGAGACCAGTGAATGCTAAGATTCAGGTTTCGGATGTTATTACTTATTATTAGGCATGGCATGGCAAAAATACTTTACCACAAGTCAATAATAATGTTGAATCCATTCCCCTAATAGATTTAATAAATATACCATCAATGCTGGTTTAAGTTATATATTTATTGCTAATCATTTATAACACTTCTATTCGGGGTCTGTCTTGGATGAATATAGAATACTGGTCTGGAGTTTGCCCCTTTCTTTATGTATAATTCTCTTTTTAATACAATCTTAACTTAGCAAAAATAAAATAAAAATGTTGAATCCAAAAGAAATATCAACAATTTTAAAAAAATAAACTGTTAAAATATTAATTAATTATATTTTTTCTCCCATTGATAGGAAAAACAGTTCAACACAAAGTGCTAGTTTGATTTAACTGAATGATAAATAATTTTAATTAGTAAGGTTTTAAAATGCATGTGTTCGTGAAATATTAAAGAATGTTTAGTAATAATTTTAAAAACACTTTATATATAAAGATGTTTTAGCAAGATTTTAATTACTCAAAGTAATAATATTTACTACTATTACCACTTCCCTCCAATTCGATCGCAAAATACATAAATATTAAGAATGCATTTTTATTGCATATTTATATATTCTAGAAAATAGTAAATTATTAATTTAATAATAGTGACATAATAAATAAAATTGTAAGAATAAAATAATAATAAATTATTTGTTTAATTTAGCAGTGGTACTGGTGGCATAATATAAACTACTAGCAGCTTGGACTTCTTTGTGGTACATATTGCTTTGAAAAAAATAGATAAATGAAGTAGATAATATGCTTAGATCGAATTCTGCTAATAAACTAGTCGTTGTGATGTCAGATTCAGATGGTTCGAATTATATAATATTTATAAATTACATTAAATACTCTTAGAATGAGACAATATTGTATTAACTTATGCTGTCACACATGAATAATTCTTGATTAAGTAATTGCGCTTAGATAGAGTTTGATAAAATTAAATAATAAAATTTGAATAGTTAATATATTTTAATAAATTTAATTATTTAAATGAAATAATATTTGAATTTAAAAGATTATTTAATAACTAAAATGTGAGTTGTCTTAATATATTATTTTATTATTTTAAAAGATAAATTCTATTTAATAATTTTAAATATTCAATTTAATAAAAATGAGTGGATAATATTATTAAATGTATAAATAAATAAAATTACCAAAAAAAATTTATTAAGAGAAAACTCTTAAATAATTTGAATTTTATTTTCTGTCTTACTGATTAAAAGGTATTAAAAGACAAATAAAATTTTAATAAATAACTTTAAACTCTTATCAATTCAGATTTAAACAAACACAACCTTAATTTCTTTATTTAGTACTATGATTGTTTCTCTTAAGTAAAGTCTGAATTCATGTTTGGCATTATTGTCGAGAAAATTCCAAAAAAATTGTTTCTTATTCAGATACTAGCTAGCAAGGCTTCACTTAATTATGCATGCAAATCATGCATGTTGACTAAACTCAATTTTTTTAATTTTAATCATGTTCTCATCTTTTAGTTGTCGGTCTACCAGCTTAATTAATACTCCTCTATTTCAAATTATTTTATTACTATTATTTTTTAAAAATTAAATTAAAATATTTTAAAACTTAAAATTAAGATAATTCATTAAAAATTAAAAAATAATAAAACTTACAACGACTAATATTGTCTAATATTTGACAGAGGGTACTCTATAATAAAAGTAAAAAAATTTACATGCTCGATTGATCTCTTTATTCTTATGCTTGAGGATTCAATTCTTGATAAAATTAAAAATGAGAGTGTGTGAGTCAAATTAATAAAAAATTTTTTTAATTTTTTTCTTATATATTTTGATGGTTGTGTGCTTGTTTATTCTTATGCTTGAAAAATGCATAAGAATAAACAAGCACACAACAATCAAAATATATAAATTTTTTTATTAATTTGACCAACATACCCTTATTTTGGTTTTGTCAATAATTGAATCTTCAATTTTATGAATACTATGAGTTAAATAATACCACTCAAATTAATGACCTTCGTTCAAAATATATAAGTAACAATACTCTATGTATAAACATTTTTCTTTCATTAATATCTTTTTTTATATGTCTTGTTCGAAAATGTAACTAAACTTTCTTTTTTAAGTGGTTTGTATGATGCCAAAACATAGTTTACCTGCAGTCTTTATCATATATTATGGCAATGATTTCATAAAATAAGACACTAGGACAAACTTTTCCATTAATTTGATATATGACACTACAACTTCTCAATGTTAGTTGTTTACCAACCAAATTGTGAGGCCAAAACAATATATCAGCTTGAAAAAGAGGGAGACAGAGACTTGACATTTTTGGAACCGTATAAAAGTGAAGGCCTACGGCAGTGGTTGGGGATAGAGAAATAGAGGAGTTGAAATCTCATATCAAATAAATAATAAAAGAATAAAACATTAATATATATGAATGAATTCGAGATTTAATGATTTAATCTTTTAGTTCAAGTTGGATTCTAAACATGTATGTTAGTCAATTCACTTGTGTGAGGGGGAGTTTGGAGTCTTATATTGGAGAATTGTTAAGTAAGTTTGGAGTGCTACATCGAATAAATAATAAAAGAGTGAATAATTAATATAATACATGAATGAACTTAATGATTTAAGTTTCGGGGTGAAGTTGAGTTCCGAATATGTTTATTAGTAGTTTGTGTTGGCTCAGAAGACGCATAAGTTCCCCCCAACAAATAACCAAGCTGAATGTGCTGTTAAAGCCCAATGAACTTGGGCCAGCGTATGAAAAGTTGAACTTTTATTGCTAGATGGGCTGCGTAAATTTAACCACTTAACTCTCAAATAAACCTTCATTAACCTTGTACTTTGAAGCAGCTTACAGTTTTCCCTAACTCTTCCATCGAGTAATCCAATATCAAATTTTGTAGTGTGGAAGGTAATATGAAAAGCCCAGTGAGATTGGGCAAGGTCCAAAAGCTCAGGACCTAGAGCAAAAACACAAATCTCAATGTGCATGTGTTTGGTTCGTGGTTCGCACTTGAGAATTTTGTTCGTATAATAAATACAACTTATTTAACTCATAAATATAACAAACTCACTACACTAAAAATGGCACGGTGCTTTTAGATTTCTAAACTTACTTCAAACGCTATAAGCCAACGTGCCGAACACAATAAACCGAACAAGCCCAATATTTATAACCGTTTAAAATTGAAAATCATATAAATACATCTAATTATGATGAAAACGATTTAGAATATTATAAATTAATTAAAAAAATACCATTCATTACAAAAAATGTTGTTTCCAAAACTGGATTAGAATGAATTTTTATCAAATTTTAAATCGTAAGATTTCACAAATAGACAGTTGAAGTCACAATGAAACCCTATTTTTTGAAATGGAGGAGTAATATACGTATGCCCAATAAAATGGTCTGACAGAACGCTTTACAATTCATTATTACCACTACAACTTAATAGCAAAACCAGATAGAAATGTGGGAAGCCAGAAAATACCAACAAAAGAATTGGAGATGAAGGCCCAATTTTTTGATCGTGGGCCGCTGCACAATGATTGTCTAGTTTATGCCAAACCTTAGCTTTTGGGTCTAAGCTCAATAGGCAAATATACCCAAATGGTCAAACAATCCACCAAGGTATTGAGGGAAAAAAAATATTAGCATGAAATAAAAAAAAAATACTGATATTTTCATTTAATTTTTTTCACATAGCTAGTGGAATTAATTCACATTCATGCGAGACATTATAAAAATGTCATATTTTTATGTAAAAATATTAATTTTTAAATAAAAATAAATATCAACAATACAAAAAATAAAAATAAATAGACTCGTAAAATTAACTGAGCAGGCTCAAGTCGGTCTTAATAAATGCTTACGGTTTGACTCAATTACTTGGTAAAATGAAGTATATAGTGAAATTCTTAACTACTTGTGAGGCACGTCCCTTTTCACTCTTTAATACACACATGACTCACGGGAGGAGGAGATTGCTTTATTTGTTTAGGGAATCGGGATTGTATTGGGTGGTTCCCTGCCGCTGTTTTGATTAATCCAAATAGCAAGTCATAACAATATTAACATATATATATATATATATATATATATATATATATATATATATATATATAAATATTTATGCATGACACTTTAAAGTTTAATACTTAAGACAATATTAGAAAATTTATGTTTAAATTATAAGTATATATACGAGGACATGAAGATTGTTTCACTTTTTGTTAATGCTCATTATGATAATAAAATAGAGAAGTGATATTTTTATACGTAAATTATCATTATATATTTATAGCGAAAGTTAAAACCGTCGTTATAAACCTATAGCGATACTTTTTATGTAAAAATATAAAAAAAAACTTGTAAAAATATCAATTTTTATAAAATAACATCAAAACACAAAAATAAAGATTAAATATATAAATATTTTAATAGACTATAGAGCTAATAAATTAACTTTTAAGTAGAAATATGATTTAAAAGAAGTGTGTACGGACATTTAATATTCTCAACAGTCATCTCAATGCAAGAATGTTTCTTCTTTTTTCTTTTATTTTTTCCTCCTCCTCCCTCTCTTATTTTTTATATGACCTTACTAGAGAACAAGTGTGAAAAAGTAAAAATTGCAATCACCAACTTTTGACGGAAAAACTCCATCTCCAAAAAAAATTCTATCAATTACTATGAATTATTTTCTTGTTAAAAAATTATAGATATATTTTGACTTTTTAAAATTAATTATAAAATTTTAAATTTAAAATTGATATAAATTGAGAGCAATAAATATGATAATTAATAACACTTATTAGTTAATTTACAATAGTTATCATGTTGGGTCAATATTAAATAATTTATACATCTACTTTAAATTTTAAAATTTCACAAACTAACCTTAAAATGTCAAAATACATCACTAGCTTTTGAAACTCAATAATTAATATACTCCACCCTACAAGTACAAGATGATTTAAAATAAAATTGATATTTTCACAATAAATTTTAATATTTTCACACGGAAGACTTATATATAGAACATATAACAACGGTTTAACCGTCGTTATACATCTATAACGATATTTTTATTATAAAAATATTAAAATCTATTATGAATTTATCAATTTCCTTTAAAATATCCCTTCGGAACTAGTACTTGTAAAAGTAGTGGTCCATTTATGCCAAATGTTAACTGTTTTTCCATGCCTCATTCATTGCATATCCCTTTTCTTTTCTTTTCTTTTAAGTTTTTTTTTTACTCCATCTGTCATAAAATAAAAATTCTTATTATTATTTTTAATAATTCTATGTTAAATATCTATTTAACTTAAATAATTTATTTCTTATAATAATTTATCTATGATATCCTTAGTATTAATTATTATATTTTTATTCTCTATACATATTTATGAAATATCATTACTCATGTGCAGTATTCTATGCAATTAAATAAAAATTTAAATATAAACCATTTTATCATTATATTTTTTTTCTTAATATACGCAAAAAGTCAATTAAAACTTTTATCTTGAGATAGAGCAAATATAACTTAAGATAAAATTTAAATTCACACATATAATTTGGTCACCGTAAATATTTAAATTTCTATCCTCTCACAAGAGATAGAGATAATTACTTGACCAAGACCTAAGTTGTCAAACTAACAATTCTTGCTTATCATTTTCAAAGCAACCCATCCTCTAGGCTCTAAAGATCTTTTTTTTTATTTTTTTTAATAGGTTTTTTAGGGGTGGGAACAAATATATAGAAGGTGATAAGGGCATTGAAGGAATATAATTATGGAGATTACAATAACTAAGGATTGGACACGACAGGCCTATGCTCACAAGCCTCTCACTTCAGGATAAGATAAGCCCAAATCCTATATTTCACGACAAGTATTCATGCAGACAAATTTATAGTCCACCATCATTTCCCATATTCCATCCCAATTTCCATTTTACACCACACAGCGTCACAGTCTGCCCATTGATAGAATAGCCCCGCAATAAACCAGTGCTTCTCTTCCCATCGTATTATCCTGCTTCCCACTTCTCAACACTTGGATTCCTCGATCTACTATCACAACTTATATGCAATCATTTCATTCCATAGATTCAACTTCTACAGAGCTTTAATTATTTATCTATCACTTCATATTATGCAATAAATAGAGTGACAATTTAAATTTAAATTTGAAAAACTTTGCTATGATTAAATTCTCTTTTATTCTTTTTACCATGGTAGAATCTCAGTCCATGAGTAACTAAACTACATAATGCACACAATACTTTTTAAACCATGCATGCATGGTAAATCTCAAATAGACAATGTTTGAATGACCCCAAATGAGATCTTTGCCTTCATGAAGTATTAAACCCATCATCTATGACTTTTCATACAAATAGCACTAATCTTATTAATAATAAGTTAATTCTTAGTTTTTTTTATATATATAGAAAAAGAAAAAAAGAAGAAGAAGAAGTAGTTAAATCCGTGGTAAGAGTAGGTATAAGCATAGATATATACAAAAATAAATACATTTCTTTAATTTCTTTTCCAACTTAAAGATTGTGTATATATCTTGACAAAAAAGTATTTTACGTGCATTAACAAAGTAAAAATGGTGTTAGTATTGGTTCGTATTTTTGCAAGTCATCCGATAAATGACCATCATGACAGGGTACATAGTTAGAGGTATTGTCTTATGGGTTTGAACTCGTGATATAGTAGTTAGGATTTTTTAATTATTATAAAATATTACTTGATATGTAGATTATTGTAAAGTGTGTGAGACATCTAATAAATACATTAAGACAAATAAAACTAATTAAATTGATAAATATAGGTATATTATGTGTCTTCTATTTTTTGTTCTTTAATTTTTTATGATTGTGTGCTATATTTTGATATTAAATCTAACAAATAGTACACGACTGTAATCTAGAAGTCTTATCATCAAAAGTACTTTCCTTGAAAATAACTCCCTCTCAACTATTTGTTGTTAGTACACTTTTGATAAATAAGTTCACCAATTTCATGCGAAGCACGAACAATTTAGATAATAGTTTATTATGATATATTAATAATACTTTATTATGATAATTAATTAAATATACGATAAATATTTAATTAAATTTTTAAGAAGATAATGATAGTTATTAAATATTTATTTAATTAATAAATTATTAAATTATATATTATAGGTTCTTTCAATCAATTATTAAATTAAATATTTTGAATAAAATATATATTTATTTAGTTATGATTATAAGAAAACAATTACCTTAATTTTATTTAGATTGGATGAATTCGTCAAAATTCTAATCCAAATAAAATTATAAAACTTAAGGTTTAATAAATTTAATTTAGTTATAACAATTATTTAGTAATGAATTCACTATAATTTTTTGAACTAATTTACAACTATTACTAAAATTTAAATTTATTATTAATATAATTAATCATGTGATTTTATAAAATTTTAAATTTTAACTTATTAGAATATTAATTTAATACTTAAATTCACGACTAATACTAATATAATCAAATGATCAAATAATTTATTAAGAGATTTTTTAATATCTTAATAAAATTATCTTACATAAAAATTGTTAAAATATATTATCTTATATAAAATTGTGATAGAAAATTTTTATAATAAAATTGATGGATATAAAAATAAAAATTCTTTTAAAATATCATTTTTCCTATTATATATATATATATATATATATATATATATATATATATATATATATATATAAGACACTCTTCTCTTTCCTAACATGCTAACATGTTAGTTTTTTTTTTTTTTTTACAAATTTAAAAATTATTTAATTATTTAAAATTAAAATAATATTTATATTAATTTAAATAAAAGAAAAAATTTAAACCAAAAAATTATGAAACCAAATTATAGATTATGAGCTTAGAATTATTCTCGCACGTATAAAATAATTTAGAAAGGCCAAATAATTAATCTTTTACCATGGCCCCGCGACGTAGCCTATCAAGGACGGAATACTCTAATAATTTCAGTATTTCGTCTCGTCACTTGTCAACCACTCAAACCGTTAGTATACTCTCTCCGTGCAAAGATAACTTCCCGGGCGCATGTTAATTCAGTTACTCCCTCTATTTTCAACCTGAGCTGCTAGCTCACAATTCGCAAGCATTTTCTCTCTCCAACCCAATGGAGTCCAGAGTGCTCTCAGGCGCCACCACAATCTCCGGTATCCTACGGCTGAGCAAACCGGCGGCGAAGCTGAACACCGTTAGTTTCTCCACCTTGAGGCTGATTAGAGGCGTCAGCGACGGTGGAAACCTCATTTGGGGAAGGCAGCTCCGGCCGGCCATCCTCCTCGAGACATCGTCGACAACTAAGCGCGAGATTCTCAAGCCAACCCTTGCCGCAGCGTCGTCGCCGTCCGAGGGCAGTGATTCCGCCGGGTGAGGTTCGTTCATCCTTCATGGACCGGGGATCCGATTCATTCGGGCTCCGAGATGCGTCTTATTTCGACCACTTATCTTACCCGTTTTCTACGCAGGGATGCTAAGGTTGCTCCGGTCGGGTTCTTACAGAAGTATCCGGCACTTGTGACCGGGTTCTTTTTCTTCATGTGGTAAGTCCGTAAGTCGCGACTTAAAATGCAATTTGAATATCACCCACTAAGAGTGATATGCAATACAATTCAAGAATCAATAATGGTTGAATCGATCAGTTATTCAAGTATATTTTTTTTAATTGAATGATTGAATTGATCAAAATTTTAAATTAAATGACTAAATTTAATTTTTTTTACTGGATGATTAAGTCATAGTTGAATGAAGTAAAAAAAAATGAACTATTATATTAATTAATATTAAATAAATTTATAATAATTTTGAATTTTTTTAAAAGAGTAAAATAATAAAAATATATTATTTAGATATTTCAGATATATCACTTTTTAAATAATTTTTTTTATTTAGTATTCAGAAATTTATTTCATTCAAATTATTTAAATATTTAGAATTATTTTATTTAATTTTTATTAAATATCTCCTAAATTTATACATATATTTAATTTACACAATCCTTAAAAAAAAAGTTCTATATGGGTCCCTTTTTTTTTAATATTCACTTTTTAATTTTATTTATCTAAACTTTAAATTTGTGTTTCTAAAAAAGAATATAAAATAAATATATGTATAGATGGAGTCATACAATTTACCTCTAAACTGTGTAAGAAAATTACACATTTGTCCGTGTTTTAAAATTACTGATTTGTCCTTGTATATGCAGGTATTTTCTTAATGTGATCTTCAACATACTCAACAAGAAGATCTACAATTACTTTCCTTATCCGTAGTACGTATTTCAACGCAACTTAACTAAATAAATGAATGGTTTTTTATGGTAAAGTGTAGGATAACAAGTTTATTTATTATGAGGCGTGTGTTAGCAAGTGGTAAAGGAAATTACCTTTTTTGTGCGCAGTTTTGTGTCTGTTATACATTTGGGCGTTGGAGTAGTTTACTGTTTGGGGAGCTGGACTGTGGGTCTTCCCAAGCGCGCTGTAAGTAGCTTGCTATTCTCAATTTGGAAAACTCCAATTTTATTAGCTCATTTTAATTCATTATTTTAACATTGTTCTTAATTTTAGATTTTTCAAACGTATAAATAGATTTATTTATTTTTAAATGGGTTAAATCGCTTTTCTTTTTCCATTAAATTAATAATCTATTATAAAACGTAACAAATTCTTTCTAACTCGTTTGACTTTAAACGGAATAATGGTATCTACCGTCACATCTGAGAGAGAAAATTTATGTGTCATAAATTCTTGTCTGCATGGCCTACGAGGATATGTTTTAATACTTCAATGTTAGTCTTCAATGTTTGTAAAATTGAACATTGAAGTATTTTAAAAGTATTCTGAAAATTATAAAATATTTTTTAAATAAAATAATTAGACTTTGGTTATACTTATGACAGTGTACATATATGCATATATTGTACATTATAAAACCAACATTAGTGGAAAAGAAATTTGAAATATTAATAATCTTTTAATATTATAAAATTAAACAAATTTTAAAAATTACATCAAACAAATTAAAACATGACATCAAACAAATTAAATTTAGACTAAAAATCTAACAAAAATTTAAAAACCTACCAAACAAGTTTTAACAAATTCAACAAATCACTCTTAAATATTATAAAAAAAAGGGAGAAAATGGGAATGTTTTTCAGAAAGGTTAAAAAAAAGGTAGGAAAAACTTTTATCTTCATTTTCTCCCTCTACCCCTATACGACCACACCGCACCACCACAATACCCAATATATATATGGAAAAAATATATGTACATAGTCGTGTAATGCACAGTCGGCTATGACGACGATTTTTTTGGACTATGGCGACGGTTCAACCGTTGTCATAGCTATTTCTGGTCTATGACAACGATTGAACTATCGCCATAGCCCAAAAAAAAATCACCATAGCCAGTGCATTACGTGTGACTCCCCTAAATCTGAGCCTACATAGCCTAATTTGAGAAGCCAAAAATACACGGTAACTAATACAAACAGTACATAGAACAAAAATACAGAACTCAATAATACACAATTAAATTTTCACTATTATTGTCACACTATATACAATATGTGAAGACTACTACAGCTATCTCTCGGACCTTCACTCCATTCCCCGGCTAGATCCAACTATTCTCTCATTTCCTGAAGAACAATGAAACAAAAAAGAAAGGGTGAGCTCAAATATCCTAGTAAAGAAATATCATGACTAAGATAACAATGAGTAAATTATCATTAGCTTTCAACAGTTGAGTTCTTGATAGAATAAAATAAATAATAAGTTTTAGATCAATAATAGTAACGGAACGAACAATCCATTAGGAGAATCGTGTAGACTATGATGTCCACTAGCTTCTTTTTTTCATAAAAATATCATCAACTTTTATCATCTGAAACAACACTGGTCATGATAATATAAATTTACAGTTCCTGATCATAATCATTCAAGTTAACAATTTATCTTTGCACTACTGCCCAAAGATATTCAAATATAACACCAATGGTCATGATTATACCAGTCTACAACCTTTGGTCATAATCATACCAACAACAGTTCTTCTTTGTCCCAGGTCAAAGAGAACATTCACCACGTATCCTAAAATACACACTAGCATTATATCGCCTTTAACCTATCATCGCATTTATCTTATCATCTGTGCCCCATGCCGCAAATATTCACAACAACTTGATTCTTGTTGATTAGAATAATAACAGAGATATAAATGATGAATAGAATAACATGATACTTTGTCTTGCGTTAAATAATGTCTAAATTGTCAACATGATGTGAACTTAAATTCAAGAATGATATTCAAGATCCACAGTTCAGAATAACGGTTAAAGTTCAATAAAAAGATTCAGAAAAATAGAAAGGTTCAATTGAAATAAATATTAGATGAAGCGCAAACTATTAAAAAAACATATAATCATTTCAGGAAATTTTACCAAATAGTACTTACTATAGTAAGTTTAAGAGTATGAAAAAAATGATATTCATTACCGTAGTAAGTTAGAAAATGATATCTTTTCACGAATATGAAAAGAATGATATCCGTTTACCTTAACACGTAACTAGATATTGATTTAAATGAAGTTGATCAACCTATATATTTATAATTTAATTAGTAACTACCACGTATAATTCCATGGTGTATACCAATTCATATGGAATCATCAAAAGTGATTTGATAGAATAAAGTAGAATAATTTCAATATAGTTTTTGAAAGAAAATAATATTTTAAAATAAATCTTCCAAATGAAGCTTTTCAAAATAAATCTTCTAAATGAAGAGTCTTCTAAAGGAAGATTTATAAACACTGTGTGATGTGTGTGGTTGCTTATATGACGTTTATAAAAAGACTTACTTGAACAGTACTCGTACACTTACAAATTTTCACAAATACTCAAGATGACTTTAGCACACTCAAAGAGAACTTACACAAAGTAATATTTAGAGAGTGAAAGAAAGAATAAACAAAGAAGTTTATGAAAAATCCTTAAGTTAAGACTTCTATTTATAGCCAAAAATCTTATCACAATATAAGATTTTTGAATTTAATCCAAACCGTATATTTCAAGATAATGTTTAATCCATATCACTCATTTCATCTTTTAAGATTTCTTTAATCTAAACCAATCATTTAAAGATCATCTTTAATCATCACCGTTCATTTCAATTTCTATAATTATTACATTATCTTTAATCTATATAATTCATTTCAGATTTCCGTTAATCTATATCATTCATTTAATAAAATAATTAACTTTATATATAAAAGAACTAACTTTATATATAAAACAATTAACTTTATATAAATCAATTAACTTTACATATAAAACAATTAACTTTACATAAATCAATTAACTTTATATATAAAACAATTAACTTTATATATAAATCAATTAACTTTATCAATTAACTTTATATATAAAATAATTAACTTTACATAAATTAATTAACTTTATATATAAAATAATTAACTTTATATAAATCAATTAACTTTATATATAAATCAATTAACTTTATATAAAACATATAAAACAAATAACTTTATAAATTATTTCAACAATAATTCACCAATTATTCACAATTATTCATTATTATAATCAATTATTATAAATGCAGTGTAGTTGGCTTTCTGAATTAGAGACTCGTAATACTAGCAGAAATACCAACTAATAATGGAATACAACAGTTTAATCAACATCATAATAGAGATAACAATAATGCAGAAAATAAGTAAAAGAAAGAGCACGTTACTGTGTAATGACAATTATTGATGCAGTAATGTGAATTACTGTGCATATGCTACTGTGACAATTATTAGTTCAATAATATGAATTATTGTGCATGTGACAATTATTTGTTCAATAAAGTCAATATTGTACAATAGCCACTTTATTAGTTCAATAATATGAAATACTGTGCAATACCGTATGTTATTGTGTAATACCGTATGTTACTGTTCTTTTATCACCGAGTATTTTAACAATTAAAAGTGATAGTACCGTTGACTATTTTTATTTAAAAATGTTACTTATGTCGTTTTCTATATCCGATAATAATTAATTGTGGGAGTCCACCAATATTTGGTTATTTCGGCACTGTCGTACGAATCGAATATTCCCCAACAGAATGAATATTCCCCGATAAAACAAATATTCTCCGACAAGATAAAATTTATACAAAACATTTTTTAAATTTTAACTTTTATCAATTTATTCACTTACCGTTTCAGAAGATAATATATATAAAAAATTTAAATTTGTATTTTATAAAAGTTGGGGTCTTACATTACGTGTACATACATATAGCCCTACACACACACACACACACACACACACACACACACACACACACATCCCTTTACATGTGACCAATATTTTGTTGGTTTCAAATTCTAATTGAAGGAGGGAGGGACACAATTGCGATTGGCAAAACAAAAACAATCAAATCCGTTCGCGGTTGCAATATTGGCACATCTTTCAAAATTGGAATTTGAAAATTCAATTTGTTCGAACCCATTTGAAACCCCAATTTGTAGAACATCTCTCTATCAATCTCTTTCAAGTGGGTTTAGAAATCTAATTTGTAGAAATTACATGTCAAATTAGAATTTCTTGTTTTCGGAAGATGAAGCAATTGTTGATGGTTTTGGTACAAACTTACAAGGGGACTTGTGGGCCGATGGCATTAGTAAGGAGAAGCACCGGTGAATGATGAATATGGTGGTGGGGAAGAACCTGGTGGATAGGGGTGTGCATTTGAAACGATTTATTCAATTTTTCGAACAGGTCTAAATCGGTCAGTTCGGGACAAAAAGAACCGGTTCGGTATCGGTACAAAAAATCAGGTATATATCGGTTTTTCGATACCGGTTCCAGTACCGAGTTTTTATGGTTCGATAAATACCAGTTAATAATTTTTTTAAAATTAAATAATATGGTTGAACACGTGGGCGGTAAGTGAATGAAATGGGTATAATTTTTTTAAAATTAAATAATATGGATTTAATTAAATCTGCCACATCATGTTTTATAATAATTCACGTTAGCTATAACGTAGATACATTGTTAATTCTTGATAGTGTTAGACGATTTTTTATTATTTGTAAAATAGTTATAGTTCAAGTTGACTGTAAAAATGTAAATATAAAATGAGATTCTTCAAAGGGACGCACTTTCATATAGATTTTTTCTCTTTTACATTTTTACTTTTGTTTTGCTTTGTTCTTTCTTTTCCTCCACATTTTCCAAGTTGCAAACGGGGCCTGTTTTGGGGCTAGGTAGTGGATGCTTGTCTTCATAAAAAGTAAATAGATATAAATATAAATTTTCACTCTATCAAATCAATTCTGTGTTTGTGTTTTCCTCTATATCTAATCTCTAGTTACATACTCATATTTTTATCGTACAAAGGTTGGAGGATAGGAATTTGCTGCAACTCTCCGTGCACAAGTCTCTGCAAATAGCAGGTCTGAGGTGGGTCAGGGACTCAGATATACCCAGCCTTGCTTATATAGGAGGCTGTTTCCTTGTCTATTTTAGTGTCACTTGGCCCAATAAGATAGTTTTTGCAGTTAGTTGATAAGAGTACAATCTTTGATAAAATACAGACAATGGTCTTAACATAAAATGATTTCTATGTGGCTGTGGCACAGCCGCACAAGGGCAGTTTGCATGGTTGCATGCTATCCCTCTAGTTATTGATTTCCTTTTACACAGTAAAGGTAAATCAATTCCATTCAGTCAATTAGTTTTTCTTTTTTAGTTAAGTAACCATTAATGCACTAATCAGAAACGTATCTAGGTTCTAAATGCACAACGAAAATGGTATCCAGACAGAGGTTGTAGTAAATATATTAGCCTGACGTTCTAGTCTCTATTGTAGTGTTCGCCATATTATACCATGACGGATATTTTTGCCACCTTATAGTGTACTGACATGTAATTATTTGCAACTGGTGGATCTCTTTGTAGCCTATCAACTCGAACCTCCTGAAGTTGCTCATCCCCGTTGCTGTGTGCCATGCTCTAGGCCACGTGACCAGCAACGTCTCATTTGCAGCAGTTGCTGTTTCATTTACTCACACAATTAAAGGTGACTTAAATCTATGCTAAGTGGGGAATATCTTTTATTCTATAATCATACATTTTAGGTATGGAAATTCTGCTTGTTTCATTAGTTGGTTTTATTTTTAATCAGCTCTGGAGCCTTTCTTCAATGCTGCCGCTTCTCAATTCGTACTTGGACAATCAATTCCGATAACTCTCTGGTTATCACTAGCTCCAGTCGTGCTTGGTATGCACTTCAATCTCTCTGCTCATGAATGTTTGGTAATGTTATTGTTCTACCAACATCCGGATGAAAAAAGTAGTTCAAACAATACTTTATTTGATCTGGTTATTGCACTCTACTATGGTTCATCCTATTTACTGAAAATAGAAAAATTGTCAATGAAGACTATATGAAAAAATAAGGAAATAGAATAAAATTGGGCCTCTTATAGGTTGGCAAAGGCAATCACCTTCTTAAAAAGAGGATTAAGAATTGTGGACCAGTGTCCAAGAGAACTAAAGCAAGACTTGCCGGATAGGATGACAATGAAGGCCTGTGAGGCCAAGGTGATTGACATCCAGTCCTTTTTTCCGGCTTAAAGACATCCTATGCATTGGGGATAAAAGGGATGTAGAATAAAATTTTTGAAGTGTATCATGGGACTTAGTAATACATGCAGTAACATATGTACAAGCAGTACATGAACTATAACAGATCCGCCATATCGTCAAATGATTTAACTTCAGATTGAATGCAGGTGTGTCAATGGCATCATTGACTGAGCTGTCATTCAACTGGTTGGGCTTCATCAGTGCTATGATTTCCAATATCTCCTTCACTTACAGGAGTATATATTCAAAGAAAGCCATGGTTTATCTTCTAAGCTCCTGTTGATTATCCTCTTATCCTTAATATTGGGCTCTTGCTTTCTTATGAGTGCTACTTCTTTTGCAGACTGACATGGATAGCACTAATTTGTACGCCTACATTTCCATCATTGCCCTCTTTGTCTGTATACCACCCGCCATTATTGTACGCAAACCTCTACTTTGGACCAATGTTGACAGTTGATTCCTATTTTAATGAATTTCTGATTTCATTTTTCTTTTTCTATATGTATGACCATACAGTTGGAGGGACCTCAGCTTCTTAAGCATGGTTTTTCAGATGCCATCGCTAAAGTGGGTCTGACAAAGTTTATCTCAGATCTTTTTTGGGTGGGAATGTTTTATCACCTCTATAATCAGGTATAATCACTTGGTTCATTTTGTGGTAACCTATGCTTCCATGGAACACATACTAAGTTAATTCTCCCCCTCCTTCCTTTCCTGCTGATATGAGCCTGATAGATATTACAAGTTCTGCCCTTGGTGCAATTTCATGTAGTAGTTGAATTAATTTCTTTCCACCAAAACTAGCATCGCTAGTAGTTATTAGAGTTATTGAAGTAAAATTTCAATTGATTTCTCTACTTTAGGAAGCTATATAGAAGGCTTAGAAGCAACCAGCAACCTCCAAATCTTCTAGGCAATAAGCTATTTATAACTGTCTCAACTGTTCTTTGTATTAATGCACTACAACCATACCCTTGTTTGTGAGATGTTTACTGTTTTTCTCCTTTTTGGTTTCTCAGTTGGCAACCAACACCCTTGAAAGGGTGTCACCCCTTACGCATGCAGTCGGCAATGTGTTGAAACGTGTGTTTGTGATTGGCTTCTCAATTGTGGCCTTTGGTAATGTTCATCTTTTCTCCAGCTTGCTTGTGGTTAATTGATTTTTCATTTCCTTTTTTCCTAAACCTATATTCCAAAGACATCTAACATTTTTTATCTCCATAGGCAACAAGATTTCAACACAAACAGCCATTGGAACAACCATTGCAATTGCTGGAGTGGCAGTCTACTCGTTCATCAAGGCCAAGATGGAGGAAGAGAAACGAGTGAGTTCAACATTAATTCATATGTGCTAGGTGTTTTGATTTGTCCTAAATTCATCAGACAACAAAAAACTTGAGACTGGCCTTTCATATTTTCGTTAAATGTTTAGTTTGTTGCTTGTCAGGATTGAGGTTGCAGTTTACTTATTTAGCATGAACTTTTTATTATTGGACATGAGAAAGAAATCGGGCTAATTACACTTCTAATACACAAAGTACTATCAAATTCATAATTCAACCCTCAAAGTGTTTGGGCTTACAATTTATTATATAAAGTACCTAATTTTATACAATATAATTCCCAAATTCAGATTCCTGCTAAAATTGGCCGGTATATCACTATCATTTGCTGCAATACCTTGCTGGTATTCCGGCTAATTTTAGTCGGAATATGAATTTGGGGGTTACATTGTATGAAATTTGGTACTTTATGTAATAAATTGTAAGTTCAAATACTTTAGGAGCTGAATTATGAATTTAATGATACTTGGTGTACTTGAAGTGTATTTAGCCTAAAGAAATCTAACATGAACTTTTTTTTCTTTATTTTTTTTTCCAATTTTGTTTGTTTTGCAGCAACAGAAAGCAGCTTGAGAAGTAAAGATTTCAAGAACATGAAAGGGTGTTTTCCTTCGAAAGAAAGAGATGTCAAATTGTTGTTTGTAAACTTGTTCAATTGCTGTTGTTGTGAATTAAGTTACCTATTTTTGATCAATATTTCTTTGTTTCAGAGTACAAACAATTGCTACCGTGCAATCCTTCTCACGTTAAGTGGAATAATGTATCATTCTGTCTCTCATAACCAGCTTTCACAGATATTTGTAATTTTATGAGCGTATATTTTTGTCCATTCTAATATTAGAGATATATTTTTTATAAATATTATCATTTTAAATATATATCTCTAATTTTGGACAGAAGAGAGTAACTGCTTGCAAGATACCTGCCTACCTGAGCATAAACTTGAATTTAATGATTATTTATACTCCTCCATTTCATAATAATAATAAAAAAGAGTTCTATTTAAAAATTTGCAATTATTAAAGATATATATATATATATATATATATATATATATATATATATATATATATATATATATATTTAAAATTATCCCTAAAATTAGTGAGTGTTAGTGTAAAAAATAGTATAGTAAGATTGAAAACATTTTATCATTTTATACTATATTTAATAATCATAATCTTTTTTGGAAAAAATAAAATTAACAAATAATCTGATGCATGTTAATAGGTCCACAGTTAGTTCCATAAAAAATATAATTACAAACATGATTAATTAAAAATATAATTACGAATATGTAATCAAATTATTTGGTGTTAATGGTTAAGCTATACTAGTTCTTTTCAGTAAAGACAAACTGTCTACTAGGAGTAATAATTATAACTTTACTTATAAAAAAAAATTAGAACAAGGTAGTAGCGATAATTATAAGTTAAATTAAACGATTTTAGAATTAGGTAATAAAAGAGAGTATGAGGGAGGCCCAATTCTTGGATTTGTCGCTAAAAGTTTGTCAGTCACTAGTTAAACAAATCTGGAAGAAGAGGAGATAATGACTTGACTCTCAAATATTTAAAGTATAATGCAAAGTAGTAAGATTTTTAATGATCCAATGGACATCATGCTACAGACCCCCCTCAATAATGTGTGCCGAATATTATTTTTAAGCTATAAGAAAAAATAGATAAGAATAATAAATATAAAATTTTCACTAAATTTAAAGGTAATTTTGTTTTATAGCATGTGATAACTATGTTAAAAATCAGGGTCCGTTGATCCCATCCAAACGTTTTCATAACGGGTAATGACGTTACCGTTGTGGAATATTTTCAGTGTAGGTGTTAGTAGAAAAAAAAGGTATAATCAATTTAAGTATGTATCAAGTGTAAAAAATGTGTAATTTAACCAATGTTGTAGAATGATCTCTTTACCGGCAGTATTAGTGGAACATATTTTTTTGGCACGTCCTATTGATAGGTAATTGAGACAGATTTTCATTTGATTCCTTTTCCAGGTTTAGGGTTAAGTTTGAAGTGTTGGAGGAAGACAAGACTGTCATACATTTTACCCCGTTGACACTTTAATTAACGGTCTGTTATAAAAATTGGGAATTCTGTCTAAATTAGATGAAAATTACTAAGACTAAAAGATTTAAAAAGTTCGGAGACCCAATATGCAAAAAAAAAAATGTTTAAGGATCAAACATAAAATTAGCAATAAGTTCGGAAACGACTGAAGGGTTATCCCCTAATCTTAATAGAATAAGTATAAGTACATAAACACTAACCATAAAAATTAATCAGAAAATTAATATTGACTATTAAAAAATTAAATTTTATATTGAAATTCGTATCATACTCTATTTTTTAATGATTAAAATAGATATAACAGTTAATTTAAGGGTGACTCAAGCCAATTTGAGGTTTAAAACAATACTTTTAAATAAGGCTTTCTATGTTTGATACATCTTCCATTGACTTTTATGGTCAAATTGACCATTTTTCAAATCAATATATCTTATTATTATTTAATATATATGTAAAAAGCCTATAACCATTATAAACTACATAAAATTTAGTAATAATCTCAATGTTTATTTTTTTAAAAATCTAAACATATATATTTAATTGTTAATTTTAAAAATAGTCAATTTGACAATCAATGGAGGATTTTTATTTTGGAACGGAAGGTGTATTTATATTTTTTTATTTAAATGAGATTTTTTTTATACTGTTAATTTTTTTTACGTATTTAATATTTAAATTGGACTATGAGCCCTAAAGAATTGATTGAGCTTATATTTTTATAAGACCTTTTTTATATGAGTTATTTATAATGTTCAAAAATTTAGAAACTTTTTTGAAATAGGGCTTAAAATCCAAACTTTTTTTCTATATTATAGGACCGACCCTAGAATAATTTTATAATTTAATATTGTGCATACAAACTTATTCATCTTAATATACCTGAGAGTCGGTAGAGATGCAATTAGGACTCCTATGACATTAACCGCTTGGCGATTTAAACTACTAAGGAGGGTGGCTTATGAGATCTCTTTATCTAATAGTTCAGATTGAGATCTCGTGACTTAGTGGTCACCACCGATATCCTTTTAAAGTGTAAGAGCATCTCCAACAATGGTTTCCTAGACTATATTTAGTCTAGGATTTATTTTTCTGCTCCAGCAGATAGACTAAATATAGTCCATGACTATATTTGATATCCTCAAAAGACTATATCTATGAATGAGATAGTCCATTGACTATAAATTTACTAATATTTAAATAGAAAAGTAGAAAGATGATAGGAGTTTTGTTGAATTTATTAATTATTTTAATCTTTTTATATTATAGTCCATGGGATAGTCCATCTGCTGGAATGATGGAAGACTAAAGGACATTTGCTGATGTCATATGGACTAAATATAGTCCATAGGATAGTCCATCTGTTGGAGATGACCTAAGCATTCAAAACAAAAAAATGAGGGAGACTTCTAGAAATAAATCAACTCACGTCATATTCTCTCTCTTATAATTACTTATGTCATATTCTCTCTCTTATGCATAATATAACGGTGTTTTAGATGAATTTTTAAATAAGTTTACTATTTAAAAAATATATATTATTTAAAAATAACATTTTTAAACCGGACTCTATATATATCAACTTCTGAGTATGAGAGGACATTTTCTTATAAATATTTTTTAATATAAATTTGATACACTGATAATAGATACATAAGTGATATTAAGATTATGATATATCATTAAAATAAAAATATTTTTTTTTAATATAAGTACTTCATCAATAAAGTGTCATAATTTTAGTAGTGTATACACTAATAATATATGAAACTTTAATTATTTTTAAATGTGCAATGCAAGTGCTACTTTAATGTTTAATGCACAAGTTATAACAAATATGTGTATTATGCTTTTAATGTATTTATTCTTTAAATATTTCCCAACATGTTTTTGTTTTGTTGTTCTAAATTTCAGACCACGTCAAACACAATTATATTTTTGCTCTTTTTCCCACATTTTAGAGAGGAATATAACATCTTATTATTTTTGTATCATAAAAGAAAATAGAATCTTATACAAGGGTGGTGGTCGGGCATGCTCAATAGCATAATTAAAAAAGTTTAGATTTTAGGCTCTATTTTAAAGGAAGATTTCAGATTTGTAAACATCATAAATAACTCATGTTAAAAAAGTCTTAAAAAAATATAAGTCCAATCAATTATTAACAGTATATAAAAAAACACTAAAACTCTGAAAGGTCAAGTCAAATTAAAAACATTCAAAAAGTCAAATCATAATTTTTTTAACTCTCTCACTCTCTCGGTAAACCCACACAAAAGTAAATTCAGACCACTCTCTCATGAAACTAAAAAAAAAAAAAAAACAAACTCTTTTTCTTCTTTCTCTCTTTCTCACAATGTTCTTAACTCATATCAGAGACTCATGATAACACATACGAAGTGTAAGACCCCGAATTGTATGAAATATAAAATTTAATTTTTTTTCTTCATATATATTTTCTTGAAACAGTAAGTGGTTAAATTGATAAAGTTAAAAGTTAAGGATGTTATGTGTAAATTATATTATGTCGGACAATATTCGTTTGGTTGGGAAATATTCGTTCTGTTGGGGAATATTCGTACGACGGCGCCGTACGAACCAATCATTGGTGGACCCCACAACGAATAATTGTCGGATATAGAAAATAACATAAACAATTTTTAAATGGTCAATGATACTATCACTTTTAATTGTTAAAATATCCGGTGGTAAAAGAATTGTAATATACGGTATTGCACAGTAACATACAGTATTGCACAGTAGCACACGGCATTGCACAGTGTTTCGTATTATTAAACTGATAAAGTGGTTATCGTACAATATTTGACTTTATTGTCACATGCACAATAATTCATATTATTAAACTGATAATTGTCACAGTAGCATATGCACAGTAATTCACATTATTGAATCAATAATTGTTATGACACAGTAACACATTCTTTCTTTTACATACTTTCTGCATTATTGTTATCTCTATTATGTTGTTATTTAAACAGTTGTATTTCATTAATTAATTGACTTGATATCTAATAACTCAGAGAGCCAAATACACTGTATTTATAACAATTAGTCATAATAATGAATAAGTATGAATTATTGTTGAATAATTGAATTGATAAAGTTATTTGTTTATAATATAAAGTTAGGTGATATAAAATGAATGGTATAGATTAAAGATAATATAGAATTTGAAATAGATAATATAGAATTTGAAATGGATGATGTAGATTAAAAGATGATCTTTAAATGAATGGTTTAGATTAAGAAAATCTTAAAAGATGAAATGAATGGTATAGATTAAAGATAATATAGAATTTGAAATGGATGGTGTAGATTAAAAGATGATCTTTAAATGAATGGTTTAGATTAAAGAAATCTTAAAAGATAAAATGAATGGTATGGATTAAACATTATCTTGAAATGAACGGTTTGGATTAAATTAGGAAATCTTTGTTATGATAAGATTTTTAGCTATAAATAGAGGCCTTAACTTAAGGATTTTTCATAAACTTCATTACTTGTTCTTTCTTTCTTTCTCTAAATACTTCTTGTGAAAGTTCTCTCTAAGTGTGCTTAAGTTATCTTGAGTATTTGTGAAGATCTATAAGTGTATGTGTACTGTTCAAGTTAATCAACCTCATTTAAATTAATATTCAGTCACGTGTTAAGGTAATAAATATCATCTTCTTTCATATTATATTATTTAAACTTACTACGGTAAGAGATTATCATTCTTTAATTCTCGAAAATAATATCGTTTCTCTCTTACTCATAAGATGTGTCATTTATTGTCATGTATTAAATTGTGGGAATAACCTTACGGCGCGGATTACCGCCTGTTGGTGAATAACCTTTTGTATTCATTCCTTATTAATCTCTGAGAATAACCTTACGGCGTGGATTACCGTCTGTTTGGTGAATAACTCTTCGTATTCAAATTTTATTAAATTATGGGAATAACCTTACTGCGCGGACTACCACCTGTTGGTGAATAACCCTTTGTATTTGTTTCTTATTTGTCTCTTGTGGAAATAATTTATCTACACGAATTATCACATGACACTTTTATTCCATATTCGTTTGTAATATCATTTTCTTTCATATTTGTAAGTGATATTAATTTCTTTTATACTCATAAGGGATACCATCTTTTTCATCTCCCATTATTCAAACTTACTATGGTAAGAAATATTAATTTCCTTCACCTTTTGTTAATCAAACATGCTATGGTAAATGATATTATTTTCTTTCATACACCTAAATCGAAACTTATTATGGAACTATTGCTTCTATAATTCCTGAAAATATTATATGTTCCATAATAGTTGCACTTCATCATTTTATTTGAACCTTCCTATTTTTTGAACCTTTCTATTGAACTGTAACCGTTATTCTGAACTATGGATTTTGAATATCATTTTTGAATTTCACTCCACATCATATTGACAATTTGGACATTATTTGAATCTGCACAAAGTAAACTTTTGATACTGATTGTTTATCATGTTTCCTCTGTTCATCATTTATATCATTCTAAACATCCAAAATCAAGTTGTTGTGAATATCTGTGGTTGGGGGTACAAATGCGATATAATTGTTGAACAGATGATAGATTAAATGCGATATAATAGGTTAAGGGCGATACATCTGTTCGATGTCTTTTATGGCACGTGGTGTGTAATATCCCAGATATTTAAATGAATTAGAAATAAAATATCTAATATTTAATAAAGGTTGGAGTTTGATAACCTAGTAGTGGTAGATAAATAGAGGTCCAAATTTAATTTAATGGACTAACTTATATATGGTGATATCAAAATTTTTGATAAGTTAGCAAGTAAAGTGATAATTCAATAAACTTGACTAACAGCAAGTCTAATTAAATTAAGAGAATTAATTAGTGGAGTTATGTAATTATGCGACGTGGTTGGGTGTAAATTAAATATGTATTTATATGAATATATATATGCGTGCATATTTAGTAACATAATTTAATGGTTAATTAAATTGTGATAAATAGATAGATTAATATTAAATTAATTCGAATTGAATTAAAAGGTTTATTGTGGAATTAATTATATTCATTAATCAACAATTATGCAAATTATTGATAAATTATTTTTGAGGAATAATTATGTAAATTATATAATTATAAATTATATAAAGTAGTTGAATTAATTAAGAGAGAATAGTAATTGTATATATGTACAATATTTAATTTCATATATATGTATATATATATATATATAAAAGGATTAAATTAATTGTGTAATTTTAAGTAGTAATTGAATATATTAAATAAATATATTCTATAATTAAATAAATCATTGTAAATGATTTATGGGAGTGAGAAGTTTAATTATACAATTATTTGTGTAATATTAATTAAATAATTTAAATAAGAAATTGAGTAAATATATTAGTATGTATTTTCGGGTAAATGGAATTGTTTCCATAATTGATGAGAAATGAATTATTTAATGTAAATGTATTAAATAATTTAATTTATGGCTTAAATAATATATATTAAATTATATATTGTATTTATTTTTATTTCATAATTTATTGCGAAATTGTTTTTGAAGTAAAGTAATGTGTATAAATAATATATATAGATTATATATATTATTATTAGTGAACACACTCTAAAGTTTTAATATCAAAATAATTGATAAGTTGTCATTAATTAAATATTCAATTAAATTGAATATAATGAGTGAATTAAATTTTATAAATTAATTAATATGATAATTAATTAATGTAAAATATTATTAATAATATTATTAGTCCATTTAGTAATTTAATATTAATGGGTTAGAGTATTTAATTAATTAACCAATTCAATTATTATTTAATTATGGATTTGATAATTAATGTGTAACAAAATTAATAATTAATCATTTGAATTATAATTAAATAGTCCAATGATAAATTAAATGGACTTGACTAAATAATAACCCAAGTTATTTAATAGGAGCCCAATTGGTATTTTAAATAAAGTCAAAGCATGAACCAACTTGTAATTTAATCTTGTAACTATTATTTAATAAAAGTAAGCATATGTGACATTCTTTTTGGGACAATTCGTTAGGTGTTGCCGGCAAGGATGGGTGAGAGAGAGTGAATTGATTGTTTATTTTATTTTATTTTTCATTTATTGAAATTTAGGTTGCTTGTATGGTTTATTATTATATGGACCATACTTCTTTTCACCAACTTAAGTCCTTAGCCTAAATTTATTGCACAAGTCTCCAACTACCTTCATGATGAAAATTTTACTAGATATAAATTTTATATCTATCCAAACTTTTAAGTATACTTACAATTTAAGAATTTTTGGTAGTCATTTCTTCTTCTTCCACTTTTCAAGTTAGAGAGAGAGTTGAGAGAAATAGCTTGGGTAAGAAAATATTTGAGAGCAAGGATAATGAAGGAGAAGGAGTTCTTGGTTCATGTCTTCAAGTTTCACAACCTATTTTAGAAGAAAAATGAAGTTAGCCATTAAAACAAGGTAATGGTTATTTTAAATCTACCTTTGTTTTAAATTAATTAAACCATCATGTTGGTATAAATATGCTAATATAGTTAGTAATGTGTATTAGTAATATTTATGTCATGCTTGAGTTTAATATGCTTGGTTTGTATTTTGGTATAATTTATATGCTAAAAACATGTGTTTGGTGGTGTTAAATTAAATTTTAAAATAATGACCAAAAATATTTTTTTATAAAATTTAGATTTAATGTTATAATATTATAGAACATTAAATCATGAGAAAAACAAAGTTTGAATCACTCAAAATGGAGTTATACACAAAAAGTTATTATTTGTGGTAGTTTATGTGATGTAAAATTTTTTTTATAAAAATTTTAATATTAAATCATGAAAAATTAAATTTTCATGTTATAAATTGATATTAAGTGATGGGTAATTTTTTTGGATTTTTATTGAGGAGTTAAAGATTTCTTGAATGTATAATTTTATTTAAAGTAGGCACTGTTCACACTCTGCGGAAGAAAAAAAAAAAGGGACTGGCCGCGCAATGTGCGCAAGCCAATTAATTCTGCCAGACGCGGAGCCAAACGATGCCGTTTGGCGTATAAAATAAAATAACCCGCGCGCAATGCGCGGAGGTCGATTTCCGGTTTTCAAAACGGCACCGTTTTGGTCCTGCATTCTGTATAACGCGCGCAATGCGCGAGATCAGTTTCTGCGGAATTTACCAGATTGCCCCTCCGTTCATTTTTCGGCGAAATTACCATTTTGCCCTCAGATCAGTTTTCAACTAATTACAGAATTGCCATTCTGGAAAATTTTAATTAATTTAAATATTTAAAAATTAATTTAAAATTATAACAAAAATAATAACAATACAAAAATGATATTTGGGATGACATTTTTCATTAAGTTTAATATTTAAATATTTTAAATATTAATCTAGTTAGCTAAATTTATGGTTAAGTTAAATAAATAAAGATTTCATTAATTATTTATTATTTAAAATGTTAATAATAAATAAAGGTGATAAATTAGAAATTATTATTTAATTCCTATTAAATAATAATTAAAGAGAGATAAAAATTTATAAATTAATTATTTATTATTTAAATATTATTAAATAATAAATAAGGAGAATTAAGTAATTAATTATTATTTAAGTAACATTAAATAATGATTAATGGAAAATAAGTTATTAGATTAATAATTATTTAATTTAAATAATAAATAAGGATGAATAATTTGATTATTATTTAATCTTAAATAATAATTAAAATTAATTAAATAATTAATTATTATTTAATTGACATTAAATAATAATTAAGGAGGATTAAAATTAGTAAACTATTATTTAATTTTCTTACATTAAATAATAAGTGAGGTTAATTTCTTAGTTAATTATTAGTTGATTAATATTAAATTAAAGAAGGTTAAAATTAAATCAATAATTATTTATTATTTAATTATTGTTAAATAATAAGTAAGTACAATTAGTTATTATTTATTTTAAGTAATAGCTAAAGATAATTAATTAATTTCTATTTAATCAAGATTAAATAGTAATTAAATAGAGATTGAGTTAATAAATAATTTGAATTTAATTATGTTTTAATTAAACAATTGTAATAAGTTGTTTAAGGGTTTAATAAGTGTCCAGCACTTAAGTAAAATATTTTCTAACTTATTAAATTATTAACCTAATTTGATTGAGGGTCTATAAGGTTCATAATATTGTTTTGACTGATGTAAATTATGTGTTAGTACTTATGTGTGGTAGATAAGTTCCTTAGTGAGCGTATAGTTGTACAAATACGTTGTACTAATTATTAGACCAACTTTATTAATGTTAGGTCTTTTCAAGCCAGTTAGTTAAAGCTAGACATTAATTGTAGCTGAGCAAACAGGCAAGGTTCCTAAACCCTACTCAATTTATATTCGAGCAGGATATATTATTTTATTGTTCAAGTTTCTAACTCAAACTCAAGTTATTATGTTTCAAACATACTATGGTTTAATTCTGTATAATTATTCCACCTCTTTAAATTGTTGATTCGCACATAGTGCTTGTTGCATGTGTTCATCAGGTATGAAAGACTGATCACCTTCATTACCATAAGGTTCAGTTAAATTTATTCATGGTCATTATTGACACTTAACATTAATTAATTCAGTCATTCAATTATTGAAATTATGACTCGTACTCTTTCACAAATTTTATATTGTTGAAAATCCAAAAGCTTATTCTTTCTTTCAATCATGATGTATCGTTATCGTATTTAAACTTGTTGAGCAAAGTCGTTGCTCACTCTTGCTATATCATGATAACAAATTTCAGAATAATACGAATATCCGAGGAGAGACGGAGACAGAAGCAAAAGACAAGATTATAGTGTTATGCATGATAACTAAATTGTTATATGATGTAAGTAATTTTGTAAACCTTTTTATGAATCTAGAGGTATATATGTAAGTTAAGGTTAGAAACCTTGGGAAATGTTGTAGAATAAACAATTTATGTTTATATATTCCGCATTAGTTATAGAACATGTATAAAGATGACGTATCGTGACGTACCAAGTCTAGGGTTCAAGGAACCCGGATTTGGGGGCGTTACATGGTGGATATTCTCTTTGGCCCGTAGTGCAAAGATGAAGTGTTGTTTGGTATGATTATGACCAAAGGTTGAATCTGGTATAATCATGACCGTTGGTGTTATATTGAATGTCTTTGGCCCGTAGTGCAAAGATGAACTGTTGATCTACATGATTATGACCAGGAACTGTGAATTTGTATTATCTTGACTAATGGTATTTCAGATGATAAAAGTTGATGATGTTTTTCCTAGAAAGAGAACTGAGTGGACATTATAGTCTGCATTATTCTTTTAATAGATTGCTCATTCTGCTGCTATTATTGATCTGAACATTGTTAAAGAATTTAACTGCAGTTTTTGATATAAACCTTGTAGTCTATTGTATTCTATCAAAAACTCAACTGTTGAAGGCTAACGATAATTTACTTGTCATTATCTTAGTCATGATATTCTTTACTGGGCTATTTGAGCTCACCCTTTCTTTTGTTCCATTGTTTTTCAACAGGAGATGGGAACATAGCTGGGTCTAGCCGGGGAATAGAGTGAGAGTCCGAGGGATAGCTATCGTAGTATTCACGCGTTGTAAAATAATGTGACAATAGTCGTGAAAGACTTAGTTGTGTATTATTATACACTGTATTGTTGTACATTGCACTACTTGTAATAATTTTGTTGTAGTCTTTTAATAACTCAAGTTTGGGCTGTGTGGCCCCAGATTTGGGGGTGTCACACGAAGGGTGAGACGGTGAGTCGGTGGCGGTGACTCACCGACTCGGTCTCCATCCTCCATCTTTAACTCGAGTTTTCATTGCAACATAAGGGACATAGTTCAGATTCTTCAAAATTAAAAGGCTAAAAGCCAACATTTGATATCATTTCAGGTTCTATTGTTCCATAATTTTAATTTTTTTTGTTATATATTTTAACTATACTATATATTGTGTTTGTTTGGTTGTTATATAGTTATAATATGGCTCTTAAAAGACAATCAAGTGGATACGAAAAATGTAAATAAAAAAAGAAAAATAGATCAACTAATAGAATCTCAAAAATGATCTCTTGAAAAATTTGTTACTAGTAAAAAAAATAATGTTGCAAAAAATTTAGATGAAAATTTTGAAAATGAATAAGTAGATAATGAAATGGAAGAGAATAAAAAAAAATATTGAAAAAGAAAATATTGAAATAAAAGATAACGAAATAAAAGATAATGAAATAAAAAATATTGAAGTAGAAAATATTGAAATAAAAGATAATAAAATAGAGGACAATGAAATAGAAAATATTGAAAAAGAAAATAGTGAAAGTAAAGATAATGAAATAGAAGATAATCAAAATCTCAATGAAACAATTGATTATAGTCATATAAATATTTATGATCCAAGTCAATGGAAAAATATTGATACTAAATTAAGAGTTTTATTAGTAGAAAATAGTTCAATTAGATATAATAATTTAGATTTTTCTCGGGATGAACTCTCTAGATATTTTTCCAGTACTACACATTATATTTGCAAATTAACAAATGGGGAAACACTTGATAGAAGGTGGCTACTATATTCAAAAGATTTGGATAAAAGATTTTGTTTTTGTTGCAAGTTATTCAATATGAATCATTCTACAAGTAAATTAGCTAATTAATGAAGGAACAAAAGACCGGAGAAATATTGGTGTTAAGCTTAAAAATCATGAAATAACTAATGAGCATATAACTAATACGAATACTTGGATTGAATTAGAAGCAATATTACAACTAAATAAAATAATTGATTAAAGTATCCAAGAACAAATTAATAGAGAGAGAATATTGGCAAAATATTTACAATCAAAAGACATGCATATTGATATTGCTATAGATCAATTAAAAGGTCTTATTTCTTTTTTTTTTGAAAAATATAGCGAAAATGGATTTGCAAATGCTATGATTTCATCTAAAGAGATTGTATGTGAAATGGGTATAGAACTTATATTTCGTGAAAAAAGTAGAGTTCATAGAAAAAAAATAATTTGATGAAAATGTTGATGATGAGATAACACAATCTATTGAAGAATCTTTTAGAATTGATTATTTTACGTATATAATTGATCAAGCTATTTCTTCACTAAAGAGTAGATTTGAACAATTTCGAAAGTACGAAAATATTTTTGGTTTTTTATTTAACTTAGAAAAATTAAAATCATTGACCAATGATAACTTAAAACAATATTATTTGGATCTCGAATGTCTCTTAAAACACGAAATTTTTTCCAATATTGATGGCTTAGATTTATTTTTAGAACTAAATGCTTTAAAAGAAATTTTACCAAACGAAAGAAAATACTCCAATTGAGACACTAAATTATATAAAGAAGTTAGATTCTTTACCAAATGCATGCATTGCTTATAGAATATTATTAAACAGTTACTTCTGTGAAAAGAAACTTTTCAAAATTAAATTTGATAAAATTTTACTTAAGAACGACTATGTCATAAGAAAGATTAATTGGATTAACAATATTATCAATTGAAAAAGATATGGTAGCAAAACTTGAATATAAAATTTTAATTAATACTTTTGCAACTCAAAAGGCAAGAAAAATTAATTTTAAATAAAAAATATTAATACCAAATAAAGAAGACCTTATTTAGAAGTATCAATTTAGACCTTAAATTGTCTTGAGCTATCTATGTACGTGATACCTCCATAACTCAGATTAGTCTCCCAATTAAGCATGATGAATCTAACTCAGAAAGGTAACGGCTGCAGCTGAAATCATCCATTGGCCACAGAGAAGAAGAAATGCATGTGTACAGATCCTTGCCTCTAGGTCCAGACGGAAGACGTAATCGTTACCGGCAGTTTGTTGCATTTGCTTCTAGACATGACCCGGGTTCTGGAAGGATCTTTGTTGAATTACGTGATGGTTATTGGAGGCTTATTGATTCCGCAGAGGTACGGTATTAATTCAAAATCAACTTTTTTTGGGCTCTCTCCACCTCATGGCTCCTTACACTTTTTTATCAGGTATATATGCTTGTTGTTTAGATAAAAATTATGGACATGGGAGAACGCAGAACTAAAAAAAAAAAACTGGGGTGGGGGGTGGGCAGAGAATAACGTGGTGTATGTTTCATAACTAAACTGGTGAGAGTTGCCCACACCTTTATACCCCTATCACACCTTTTAAACAATTTTTTTCTATCTTGTAATCTGTAATTTGACTAAACAGCCAAAAGTTACAGAAACTAGTCAAATTACTGTACAGCTTTTGCTGTTTAGCACATTAACAGCCAATGAACAAACACCAAACTGTCCTTTCTTGATTCTCAAACCTTACTATGCAAGTCTTAACCAACCCTAATGTTTTTTTTATAAACTACCACAATAGCCTTCGCTATCTTATTTCCACAAACCTTTTTGAAATTTTGCATTGATACATTTTGCATTGTTATAATTTGCTCCCTTTACATTGTCCAAGTGTTTTATGAAAACCAAAGCTTAGAAAATTTCAGGGACCTATTTTCCAAGAAGCGAACTAGCCTCCATTCTAACTTTTAAACAAACCAATGGAAGGAAATAACTTCCAAGGGATAGAAATTGTAACAGAAGAAGGAAATTGGATTAGCATTCCACTCGTCCTTTGGAGGCCGAATTTCTCTCGATCACTCTATGCTGGAGTGACATAGGTTCCAGAGGGAAGGCTGATAGGATTACCTTTTTGATCCGTTGTAGGATACATGTTAAGCATTATCTTTTAATGAATTTCGTGTGCATGTAAATACCAATTCTTATTTTTGTGAATGTTAGCTGTAAAATATTCTGAGATGTTATCCTGGTGAAAATTTTGCATTGCAGTATGTTTTCAGAATTGGATCATGCTAAATTGAAGCAGATTCTATTTTTGTTTTTTTGTTTTGCTTTTAGACCTATTTGAATGACATTGTATGTCTATATATCTTGCAACCATTAGCTGCTTCTACTCATTCAGTTTGTTTTACATGTTGGCATTTGGTGCTCTTTTGATGTCTTTAGATACACGAGGGCTTAGGGAATCCCATTTGCATATAATGCTGCAACAATCTGAGACTTCTTTCAAGGAGAATGTAAGAGGGAACTTGCAGTATTTTGATGTTTTTGTTGAAACTGGAGCCAGAGTAAGATAGACTTCTTTCAAGGAGAATGTAAGGAGAATGTAATACATATTTTTTTGTGAGAATTATATATATAAAGCCACATTTATATTTGTGCTGAATTATGTGATAGTATTACATATTTTTTTGTGCGAGAATTAGTCGTAAAAAAATTAAAAAAACCAAATGATTGGATAATTACATATTTTTATGTGTGAGAGTTATATGCAACTATAAGATAATATTAAAAAAAATAGCTTTAAAAAAATTCAAAAAGTTATTGTGAGAGTTATATTTTTATGTGTGAGAGTTATATGCAATTATATAAAAATCAGATTTATATTTGTGAATAATTTCATATTTTTATGGGATAATATTCAAAAATAGATTATTGGATAAATATAGTGGTAATAAATCAATTGTAATAAATGCAATAAGGAAGTGGAGTGATGGAGAGGTTGATATGTGTCATTACTTGGTGTTAATTTACTGTGTTTTAATATATATAATAATAGATAGATGTGAAAAAAATACATATTTTTTTTGGTGAGAATTATATATATATAAAGCAAGATTTATATTTGTGCTGAGTTATGGGATAATATTACATATTTTTTTGTGTGAGAATTAGTTGTAATTTTTTTTTTAAAACCAAATGATTGGATAATTACATTTTTTTTATGTGTGAGAGTTATATGCAACTATGGGATAATATTAAAAAAAATTAGCTTTAAAAAAATTCAAAAAGTTATTGTGAGAATTATATTTTTATGTGTAAGATATATATGCAATTATATAAAAATTAGATTTATATTTGTGGATAATTTCATATTTTTATAGGATAATATTCAAAAAACAGATTATTAGATAAATATAATATTAAATCAATTGTAATAAATACAGAAGAAAAGTGAAGTGATGGACAAATTTACATTTGTCATCGTCTAATGTCAATGTACTGTGTTTTAGAATATAGTCGTACACAAGCGACGAACACCCTACACTACATATTCAAGCAGCGAGTTTTATAGCGACAAATACGTGTAGTTACCTAAATTTTCAGTTTTCATATTTAATCAGAACAAATGAAAAATCTTTTGAACAAGGATTTTAACAATAAAACATTTCACATATCTAGTGAAGTCATTTGTTATACACTTGTATCCAACAACCGAAAAAGTGGTTTATTCATCAACATTCTTCCTCGACTAAACTAATTTTGTTACATAATTCAACTAAGTACAAGCATACTGATCTATCACATAATGAACATGTAATACCCCCTTTTCGACTAGTGAAAAGGGAGGCTACGCACAAAAGAATTCTAAGCAGAATATCAAAACAAAAAAGAAACCCTCTTCACACTTGCCCTTGAATCCCCTTACAAACATTGCCGGAAGAAAAACACAGCATGAGCCAAATGTTCAGTACGAATAAAGAGTGCAAAAATAAGAACTAAAATTGAAAAACAAAATTAACTGAACTAAACTAAACTAAGATTAACAAAATCAACTGAACTGAATTACATAATCTTACTGAACTGAACAACATAATCTACTAAACTGAACTAATCTACTGAACTGAACTGATTTACTAAACAATATAAAAGGTTGAATTGAATGGTTGTGTTTATTTCATACCGAGCTCAGAACAAAACAGAAATACACCTTGTCACAAAGACAAGTCAAAATACTACAACACAAGCAGACACACATTGGACTGCAGATCCAAATGCATACACAATCGAAAAGGTGTGCTTGGCACTATGAAAAACACCAGATCGCAGAACAAAACAAAACAAAATGCTAGGGCCGACCCATACGCCTCCCACAATAAAACACCAAATGTTCACCGAAACACAAAATGGAGACGCATTGGACTGATCACACTGCCACGGAAAGTGTCATGCCTTAGTGCCTAGAGACATGCCTATAGTACCCCCATAGGTGGTTATAGCTCAAGTATACCCTACAATACTTTCTAACAAAAATAGTATGTTACAACGAATGCGACACAATATCACAAAAGGGGTTCTAAACCAAAATAAATCGACACAAAGTCTCCCAAATATACTAGCATGTACGATCCTACAGAACCAAAATAAATATTAGACATGCTTAATAAATTTAAAGAGTACAAGATAAGTTGCGAATATCTAAAACCAAACAAAACTATCATATGCATTTGACCATGAATAATATAACGAGATAATATCTAAATTTTAATGAGGAACAAAACAAACAAATTAAAATCAAATGAGTATCGCTGAAGGAGTACGAAATTCGTACTTGGAATAAGCAATATAATACCCAAAATTATACTTCAAAATTGACTCGTTAAATTCCCTCCGTCGGACTTAGTTAAACAAAATAAAGGAATTGATAAACAAATAGTTAATCAATTGATTAAGTTTTACACATTTTCTTTCTTTTACGTGAATCTAAAATTATTCCGTTCTAAACAAAATTCTACCTAAAGGTATACATACATAAATATTTTAATCATGATAACGTATATATTAATAAATTTCTTGTTCCTTCTGAAATACACATAAGTATATTTACAAAAATATTCTTTCCATTTTTAATTATGTTACAAACAAATATTATTATTATTATTATTATTATTATTATTATTATTATGTCAAAACTTTAAAGTTATAAAAATAATAATTTAATATTCTAAAATGCTAATTACTAACAGAGATATATTAAAATATATAAACTAACAAACTAAATAGCATACAAAAATTAAAACTACAAAATTAAAACTAATAAAAAAAATTAAATAATTACACAAAGAATGAAAAAGAGACATTTCCGAAATTATGAGGTCCACCCACGTCCTCGACACAAAAAATTTTAACTAGGGAAGTCCCTACTAAAAAGGCCCTTACACAATTTTTTTTTTTTAAATTGGGCAAAACCTTAATGTTGGGTGTTTAAAAACTAAAAGGATAATCCTATATATATAAGCTAAGAGAATGAAAGAAGTTTTAAAATGGGGTGATGTGTGACTTTAGAAAAAAGAACCGGGTAATACAGAACAAATGCAGATTTGAGCCACCTCTAAAGGAGAAACGGCGAAATAAAAGAAAAATGTATATGATAACCAGAATACAGGACAAGGATCCGCTGAAACACCCAACTCATGGAGCAAGTAGCCTCTTAATACCGGCCTTCTGTTCAGCTGTTAATCTCGTAGGGAACTTGATGTTGAACTTAATCCGCAGATTTTTCCCTTCTTTGAAGGGTCTTTTGGTATAGGCATCCCTTCCCTCGGAACAACCTCTTCATAAGATGGATGAATTACATTGTTAATGGGGATCGACAGTTTTCTCCCATCTAATGTCGTGATATTAGCTGTGTAGCCGGTTAATGCTTCAGCAAGTGATATTTTAAGTGTGACAATTAGATCATTACCATCCCCTGCGAACACACTATGCAGTTTCTCATCGATTATAAAGACTGGAATAACTTTTGGTTGCTCATTGCCTCTCTCTGGGAATGCGATTTCTGTACCCTTTTTCCAGCCCGGCTTGATGTTAATTGTCAGGATCTCCTCTACTGGCATCTTCACCCTGTTCAACATGAAGGATTGTTATGTCAGAAAATGGTTGATTTTCTAGTGTGCATGAAAGACTTAAAATTCTTAGTGCACTGGTTTGAATGTATTATAGTCCATCAAAAACAAATAGATGTGAACAAAGTTGTTGCACGGTTTTTCTTATGCAAAATCGAATGAAAAAGTAACTCAGCAGGCAGTACAAGTAGATACATTGAGAAGACGAAATGTTCATTCTCAATCCACTGTTTGGTCGCTCAAACTTATAGCAACCATACAGTTCTTTGTTCTCATGTTAACTTAGCAACCATATAATTCACAGTTCTACAATTTGACTGCACTTCCTCCCCCAGGACTTGCTCTCATCTATAAAAGCACATTTTCTTTTAGTGTCAAAAAGATGATGATACCTCTTGGACAACAGAGACAACGGATAAACAATTTTGATGATCATATAAGTGTAATTAGTTATTTATAAGTAATCCTTTCATCTTTGATAAAACAATTTTCATGACCATACGATCTGACAATCTTTTATTTAAACTACTGAATATCTATGTGCAATTTCAATTAGGATGGAAAGACTAACATTAAAAAAAAGGATTTTTCATCAAAGAAATTCAAGTCAATTCAAAACTGAACAAGAATGACAGACTTACCCACTTGCATCAACTATTTCCCTTGAGATCTTCATCTTTTTGTTAGTTCCCTTGTAGAGTTCCTCTAGGGTACAAGGCAACGTATTTTCAATTGGAGGAGCCCTTGGAGGACCGGAGCTCATTGGTCTACCCTCCCCAAATGAACCAAACATGTCATCCCCAAATAATCCACTTGAAAACAAGGAAGTACGGCCACCACCACCACCTCCCATTCCTCCGAATGGACTTGATGAACCAAAAAACTCGGCAAAAATGTCATTAGCATTTCTAGGATTGAATCTAAACACATTAGGTCCGTCCCCTGTTTGGAAATATGTTGCCCCACCAGGTCCTCAAGCATCTGGTGGTGGCACTTGGCCTTTTAGCCCTTCTTCACCATATTGATCATACACTGCTCTCTTTTGAGAATCACTTAGAACCTGAAAATCAAATCAACAAATTAATGTCTAAGTTCATCAAAATTCATAGAGAGTAAATATCAATCAATCATTCTCTCTTAGCATCTTCACACACAGACACAAATTGAAGCTGACATTTGATAGTAGCAAATTATGGAGATAAAAAATACTAACAAAATGTCAGTTCTATAAAACCTCATATTAAAATCAACACTCCACATTCACATAGGACAAAGATGAATCAATCACACACACAGAAGCTATTAAAGATGATACTTGCAATATGGGTGCCTTAGGGATGATTTTGAAAGAGACCCAAATAAATTTAAAGAAAAATCTCCGATAAAGCTAAAGAGTGCATATATCTAAGATAGCAAGAAAATATATATGAGATGCAATACAAAAATAAAAAATGAACATAAAACAAGATTGAATTTCAACGCAATTCACAAAATTTGGCACAAAGACAGTGGGAGAGAAATGAAATAGAGAATTAAAGCATGAGAGTAGATGATGATGATGATGATAAGGATACCATATATGCTTCAAAGATCTGTTTGAATTTGGTTTTAGCTTCTTTCTTGTTGGTGGGATTCTTATCAGGGTGCCACTTCATGGTAAGTTTCTATAAGCTTTTCTTCTAATAATCATTTGTTGCATTCTTATCAATCTGTAATATCTTGTAGTAATCCACACCCATCTTCTTCTTGATTCACCATCTAACCGCCAAAACTCTATAATTTTGAATATGCCCAAGTGGGTTTTTGTTATGAATACCTATGTGAGCTTGTCATATGGGGGGCAGATCCCACATCGGTAGTATGAGATACCAATGTGGAGTTGATAAAACAAGAACATTCCTGAATACAAATAGAACATAATGCTGCAGTGTATAGACAAACAACCTTAAGTAACTGGGTAGCTCATTTTGATTTGAACAAGCCTCGATGCACGAAAAGACAGAAAGAAGAATTTCCAAGGAAAGAACAGGGGTCAATAAAATACCTATAGACCTCAATACTCTAAATAGGACAGTACAGTGTCTTGCCTTTGTCAAACCAAAATGATTTAACAACACCCCACTATGTGCATCAACATTGGGCCAAGGGTTCTTCACCTTGCCAAGTTCTGTAAGAATAGAAGGCTTCCTCATCGAGTTTTGAAATCAATTGGAAGAGGGGATCTTCAGGTAATGACTTCAACGTAAACTCTCTCTGATGTAAGTATCTTGGATCTATATTACACAAAACTTTATGTCCAAGTCTAGGAATAACCTTGCCACAGTTCAATGTTCTCCAAATATACTCTGTCAATTGTTCGGTTCACGTGTTTTCTCTGCAATTAGCAACCACCAATTTGATCTATAGTAAAACTTCCTGATTTGCCAAACCATGGATTGGTCCAGCTAAACCATTTAATGTAGCTTCATGATCAATATGGATGGTAATGTAAAAAGCCTCATAAGATCTTGCATGTTGGATCTATCAAACCCGAGCATGTGGGCGAAATTGGCACTATAATCTAGAGAGTCATCAATTGGTAAAACTTGCCCATTCTTGTAAATTCTGCGATATACATAAGCGGCTACAATTGGTAACTGAGCAATCAAAGTAAGAGAATCCTTATAAGTTGGCTTCCAGTACTTTGATTTGTGGATCCCCTTCTCATATGCCTTCTGAAATTCACTTTGAACCTGAAGAGCCATAACACCAGCTACAAACTGAGTCATCGGATGAGCTGTAATAGGCAAGGCATTAATGGATTTATACACCTGAACTGATACAACAGTACGACTTCTCAATTCGTTGGATAATGCATTTACTTTAGTTGGTACATTTCCAATCAAGAGAAGCCAGAGGAGACCCTAAAGGCAATGTCTCTCCATCAGTAATAGCTTCTGGCACTCAGGTATATAAAGCCCCTGAAAGCGGATTCCCTCCCCTGGGTCAAGTAATGAGGTTTCCCATAGTAGTCCTCTTTAAGTAAAATTCTAATCACGTGGCTTTGGTTGAATAGTAGTCATGTACTAAACGCCTTGGTTATGCAAACACCTCATTTTGTCCATGTAATTTGCACCAAACGCCCTGATCTCAGTGTTAGCCTCCAAATTGAGAGATGAGTAGTCACAGTTAGGAAGAAAACTCCTCTTATCTTCAATCAACTGATCACAAACTTGACGAGTTAGTGGGTGTGAAGCTTCCTGAAAATTAGTACAATTCCCAAAGTCCGATGCAATTGGATCTTCATCTTCATGTCTAATTAGATCCTTATGATCTCCCGTCTTGACAGAAAATGAATCTCCACCTTGCTGCATCCTCGGTTGATTTTGATTTATTTCAGGCATTTCAACAAACACCGTTTGCTCACCTGCAAACCCTTATATAACTCGATAACAAAGTCCTCCCAACAGTCTAGAGTCCATGTGTCCAAAAAGTTTTCTTGGACATACTCATAGTACCACTCCAGTGCTTCTCCTTCAAAATCCTGCATAACATATTGAATCATATCTATTTCAGTCATATGATTTACCTTGAAAAATTCTTCATAGCCACGAATAAATTTGCAAGGATCACCACCGGAGAAAGGAACACTGTAATCTTATATTGTTGGTAATCCACTCAGTTGGTCACATGAAGAAGTGTCGTTTGGTGGTAATTGGCTGGCTAAGGTCATAGGGATAAGTCTATTTGTTGATTCAGGAAGGGAAATTAGGTTTAGCAGAGGTGTGATGGTTGAATAATAGTTGTTGGACTGGTTGTGATGGATCATGGATGTTTTAGAAGATTGGTTCATGGCTGAGGTGGGTATATTAGTAGTAGTGTATAGATTTGTAACTGTTCCAAATTGCAGTTGGGGAAGGTAATTTGGTGAAGGTGGATTTGGGGAAGGTGATGTAGGTTGTGTCTGTTTTAGAGATAAGTTGGAAGCTAATGTTGTAGGAGTGGGTTTAGATACCTCAATTACTGAAGCTTTCTCCTTCTCTGATTGTTGAAAAGCCTCAAATGCCTCTGTGATTTTCTGAGCTATATCGTCACTGGTGGTCTGCAGTTTTTGATTGAGTTGAGAAATCTGGTTCCTCATGGATTCCATATGTGTTGTTGTTTTCTCGAAGCTTGTCACCATCAGCTCCTGCATTTGATCCGTTCGAGTCTCCATGGTTTTGAAATCCTTCTCATCATTGTGAAGAGTGGGTTAGCAGTAGTTTCTGCCATTAATGGCCCAGGGTTGCTTTAATCCGGCCTCTAGCTAGCCCCTTCCATTTAATCCAGCCTCTAGGTAGTCCTTTCCGCTTAGTCGGTAGTTCTACGGATCGTCTGCTTTGATACCAAATGTTACAATATAGGTTCTAGTCCTTTATTCCCTCCTGAAAATCTAGATGTTCAAGAGCAGAGGTGTGTGTGGGATTTCATTTTTCGTAATGATTTTTTCTATTTTAAGCCTGTGTCAGTTGACTGTTAAGGAAAATATAAAATATATAACTTTGAATGGGAACTCACATAACCTGCTTGAATGTTCTGTTTTATTGAATGCCCTTGAACAATCTGCTTGTAATGTAGAGATTACTAGTGTTTTAGTAAAAAACCTGCTTTGGATTTTACATCCCACAGCTAAGAAAACTGTTGCTTCTTTTAAGACCCTTGATGCAATTAGCACGGTCTATAGATGCATATCAGAATTGTGCAAGCATAGATCTTATTACAATAATTCCATAAAGCTCGCACTGATATTCCTCATTTTGAGGAGTTTTTTGACTGATTGGTGGTGCTTTTGCATGATCATCTAGCAAGGGAACAATTAGCGACTCAAATTTTGACTGTGTCGTGTCATCAAGCACCTCTTTTTCCAAAGAACATCAACTTGTTTTGGCAAGATGAGATTCCAAAAATAAAAGCATATGTTAGTGACCCTACAGACTTGAAGCAAGATCTTTCATATCAAGAAACTTAGAACGTCATGATAATTAATTTTATCTTAGAATCTTTGGACGTGGTTCAAGATAATGATTGGGTTATTTCTTTAGGAAATGCTTTTGTAGAATAATATAAACATTATGCATTTGATGATGACCACGCTGCACTACTTCACCGGTGTTTTGGCATGCTTTTTCAAAAAGTTGGATAATAGAAATTATGTTCGTGAAAAGATTAATTGGATGTATAAACAAGCTAATAACGCATGTTCAACAAATCTTCTTGGTTTGTCAAAAGTAATTGGATTGGTCTCACCATTCCATGTGGACACAGTTTTGAAAAAATTGAAAGCCATTCTTAGCAATGTTGGGTAGAGTGTCTTACAAAAATTTTTAAACTTCTTCTCTGAAAGGACTTAAAATATGGATGATTATGATGATATCCATGCCGCTCTGGCTCTAATGTATGGATATGTCGTAAGATATGCTCCATCAACAGTTATTGAAGCCATAATAGATGTAGTTGTGGGGACAAATATGATTTCCCGTCTTCTTTATGTCCGACACCCTAAAGCAAAGCCGGCTATTATCACTGTGATTGATTTGCTATGATGTGCTGTTATTAATGTAGTTTATCTGCTTTGTTGTGCTGCTACCAACTCTAAAATTAAAAAAAGTTTTTGCTTAGATTGTTGATCAATTATTTAGTGTCCAAACTTTAATCCTTGGGGACAAGGATCATTTCAAGCGATGGGGAATTGTCAAGAAAGGGAGCAGGGGACTAATCAAAATATTTTTTAAAGAAAGTTAATGGAATTGGAGGGCTTAAACGCTGCGTCTCATTTCATAAGTTCCTTCTTCTGAATTTAGCTTAACGATATCGTTCCATTTAATTAGTATCAGTAGTTTAACGGCATCGTTTTAGTAGTAGTTTGTTAGCCTCTTTTTATTTGATGAGACATGTGTAATGTTTTTAGTGGGGAGAACTGTTAAGCCTTGCTGGATTCTATTATCAATGGAGGCATATAAGCCTGTAGTAAGAATGTAATTGGTATGGAAAAAGTTATCTGAGTTTTCAATTCATTTCAATTATGTTATTTCCTTTCCTGTCATTATTTCCTTGTTTGGTATTTTATTCTTCTTCGTGACATTTGGTATTAAAGCAAACGATCCATGAAACAACCAATTAAGTGGAAAGAGCTACCTAGAGGCTGGATTACGCGAAAAGGGCTACCTAGATGCCAGATTAAAACATTGATAGATGCAAAGGCGTTAGGTCAATGTCACTAGAGTGAAACCGCTGTGAATACTGATAGATGCAAGGCACTAGGTTAGTGTCGCTAGAGTGAAAGTTGTCGTAGACGTCGATAAAGGAAGCGTGGTGGAATGTTATGAATGCCTATGTGAGCTTGTCATATGGGGAGCAAATCCCACATCGGTAGTATGAGATACCAATATAGGGTTGATATAGCTTGAACCTCTCCTCTTGAACAGCTAACTTTTCATTAGGGAATAAGGGACTAGAGCCTATATCGTAACAGTTTTGCTCTTTGATTAGAGTATTAGTACATGTGAGAGTATAAGGGAAGAAGGGGAAATAAGGGGAGAGAGACAAAAGATTTGTTTGAAAATAAACTAATGTCAAGGAGGCTGTAGAACACTCCAGAAAGTTCACAGAGCTAAAATTAAACAAGTTAGGTGGTTTCACTTTCACTGGCCTTGCTTCCGCCCACCCTGTTATTCTTTGTCGCGGTCATGGATTTGATCAACAAGTTTTCTTTCATATGAGTGTGTATGAGAGGAACTTTATAAAATTATTATTTTTATTTGTAAAAATATTAATTCTTAAAAACAAAATGTGCTTAGTTACTCGCTAACATGGGACATTTATTAGTTAATGTTACCTATTTGAACTATCTTTTAAAATCATCACTTTAATCTCCTTAAAAAAATATTATAATGACTCTTGTGCTTTGACTTTTAACTAATTATAATTCCCAAAAAAATAAATAAATTAAGAATTACAAAAATGGTTCACCAATGTAAGAAGGTAACCATCCACTACTGTCCGAGAAAAAGAGGACTACAGGCCTATGTAGACACCTCAACGAACTCATATGGACAGCCCGAGGACAATCTTTCAAATACATGTTAAGATGTTGACCCGTTTTTCTTTTCTTTGCTGATTCCTCTTAATGAAATTTGTCATGTTGTACTAAGTTACTTACGGATGTATGCATGCAGTCCGTGAACACCCATCAGAACAAGTAAGGTCAATAGTTCAGCATTTAGGTTGTAACATTTAGCAACAAAAAAAGATTTCACCCAAGAAGTGCTCTTTGAACCAAGCTAGATAGTCTCTGGTAATTTACCACTTCATCATTCCCTTCACTTCTCATCCTTTGACCCAGAAACCCCCCAAACAAACCTTATCATACTGCAAACACAAATGATCAAGAATTAATGGAAAACACAACATGGGAACAAAATCTCCAAGCCCTAACCCACATACTAACCCACCTCACCACCACACCATCCCTATAGTCTCAATTCTTTATCTTCGCACAAATCCCCTACTACCTCAATTGGGATTACCCACCAATCCTCCCCCACTTCTCTTCCCTTGCAACTAAGATGGGCTTTCCCTCTCTTCCTCAAAAAGGCTTTAAGATTTGAGCTCCCTGAAACATCTTGGAGATCCAAATGCCCATTTCAACAACCCCCTCCATTGATACTTGTCGAGGGAGTGGAAGAAGCACAATGGGGTGAAGAACAGAGGAGAGAGTATGTAAGAAAGAGGTTGAGGATGAAAAGGAGGGGGGCTGATGTCCACCATATGATATCAGTTTTTATCCCAAATATGTTGTTGCTTTGTCTTCTATTTTGGAACCCATTTTCATCTTATGAGTTTTGAGAACTTTGTTTGTCATTTGTCTATTGTAAATTGATTTGTTTTTTTTGTTTGTCAATCTTCGATTTTGAGAAAGTTACCAGAATTCTTGTTCTTTTACAATGAAAATTTTGGTTTATTGAGTATCATCAGTTGCATGTGAAATATGAAGAAATACAAGTCATTGATAATTTTAAAATAATACTATCTCGGATAAAAGTATTTATTACTGTTTTAGATAGCCCTAAGTTAAATATCTACTTATTTTAAATAATCTATTTTTTTACAATAATTTTCCTATAATATCTTTAGTATTAATTGTTATATTTCTATTCTCTATGCATATTTATGGAATATCACTAGTAATGTGTAGAAAATTACGTAATTAAATGAGAATTTAAATATGAACAATTTTGTCATTTTATCCTCTTTCTTAATATACACAAAAAGTCAATTGAGACTTTTATTCTCAAATGGAGTGAGTAATATTTATAATGTTAGAATAAATATTAATTTATTGATATTTTTATTTTAATGACATTTTAAATTTACGATGACATTTAGTTATTGCTTAATAGCATAATTATTGTTCTCATATTATTAGTGATCGAAATATATGGTTAAATACACTTTTGTTACACGAAATTTTATCAAATTCATAATTTGGTCCATAAAGTAATTGGGCTACAAATCGATAAAAAAAAATTCCTAATTACTTACAATGTCAACTCCAAAATCATTTTTTTTGTTGTGAAAATTGACTGAAATACCTAATTTGCTGGCAATTCATTAGTTTTATACGACTTGATCGTATTCAAATATGATTGACTTCATTAAAAAATTAAAATACTTTTAAATGGGTAAAATATTTCTAAATACAATTTATCCTACAGAAATCCCCAAATGTTATCTAAAAAAAATAATGGCAAAACTAACCTTTACCTCTATTATTCTTGACCCATTATTAGCTACGTCGTTGTGTGAATTTTTTTTTTGAAATTATAACGTAATGACATGAAGTTGAGGTGACTTTAAAAATAAATTCTACAATTTTTACGTGGCTTGGATTAAGCATCAAAACCAATGTTTGTAAACTCGGACCGGTTATCGAACCAAAAAGAGAACCGGAAAGGGTACTGGGTGAATAAGTTAGTGATCCAACAGTTATTGAACTAATGACGTCATAAATATATTAAAAAATATATTATTAATAATTAATAAAATTTTAAAATATTTAATTTTTATAAGCTAAAATATAGTGAAATAATGTTATAATATTAATAAAAATATAGTGAAATAATGTTATAATATTAATAAAAATATTTTTGTAAAAAAAAAACTTTAAAATTGGGTCAACCGGTTCAATTAACAGATTTTACCTATTGGACCGTTGGTCAACCGATTTTTTATCGGGTCGCTAAAAACCGAATTGTTGGACAAAATCGGACTGACGTGCGAACCAGTTTCGATTGAACTGTGGTCGACTGCCGGTCCGGTCCAATTTTACAAACATTGGTCAAAACCATAACTCTTTTCCCATTCCTCTTCCATAGCTCTGCTGTATTTTTCTTCTCATCGCCATGGTTGACTGGAGCTTCAGCGGTAGCCTCTCATAGTGGCCACAAGTCGTGCTCTTTAGCTCGTCCATTCGAGTCAGTCCCCGATCTTACACTGCGTAGAGCTTAATAGAAGTTTAATAGAAATCATAGCTAGGTTTAATAGAAATTGAACTTGTAGTTCAGTTCATGTGTCAAACTATCGTTTCCAAAGAAACCTTGCTTTTTGCAATCGTTTATAGTAGTAACTTGCAACAATTGAGAATCAACTTCAAAAGGGAAAAATCATAGCTAGGTTTCTTGAGTTAGGTCAAATGATGCACATGTACTCGTTATTATAATGATGAGCATAGATGCTTCCTAAGATCCTTGTTTCCCTCGCTATACTTCCCACCGACAATCAATTATTATTTCACTCATCCTTTAGAAATTAAGGCGTAAGCATGGGAAACTGAAGATATTATCTCTCAAACAATAACATTAATAACACAATATAAATCTTGCTACATAAAATCAAAGATTTTTAAGACTAAATATTTAAACATAAATATATTAAAAATGATTTTGGGATGGTTATGAATTGAAATTTAATTTTCAAACTACCTTGCCATACAAACGAAGTCGGTTAGTGGTAGACTAGTAGTATTTATAGATCAAAGGAAAAATGTTGGCGGGCATGTATAAAATTTAGTGACAAATCCTTAAATTAACATCACCTCATAGAGTTGAGTGATAATATACTGTGTGAGATTCTCTGTTCTCATTTTCTGTTATTAGACACAGAGGATATACATACATATGTGTATATGTATATATGTATGTATATCTTTTGTGTGTCTGATAATACATACATATATACATATGTATATGTATATCCTCTGTGTCTGGTAATAGAGAATGAGAACATAGAATAAAAACAGGGGATCTAAGCTCGTAATACCCACTTCATAGTATCCATGAGATCGAGAGATTATTATATTTCCCTTAAACTAGCACACAAAAAAATTAAAAAAGAAAAAAGAAAAAGAGTTTCCTTAAATTCGAACAAATTTAGAGTCGAATTGGCTAGCTTTGGATTCTTTGATGCTCTTGGGAACTTTAGAATGGTAAAGCTATGAGATTTCCTTTAGTAGCTGCCTCAATTGATTTAAATTTTCTTGAAAAATAGGGTTAAAATAACAATGATAGATATTATATGTTCATCTTTTCCTAATTAACTAGTGTAATTGTGGGACTGAATCTTAGACACAAAGTTTAAGATCAAATTATGTCATTTTCTACCAAAAAGAAAGAATTATATATGAACAGGCCGAAGAGAATTATACATACATCCCTAGAAAAAGAAAAAGGTCTCTTTTGTTAAAGTAGTGATAGTAATCATAGCATAAAACAATGGATGGACCATATTCATCATGCATCATTCTGTCCCATTATCTAATGAATAAAAAATAAACTTGGTAGCACGGTGTATTTTATGTTTTAAAATTAAAGATATATATTTTTTTATATTTATTTAAAATTAATAATATATATTTTTTAAAAATTATAAAATAATCATAACCAGTAGCAGATTCATGATTGAATTTCAATGTAGAAAAAAATATTTTTTATACTTACAAATAAATATTTTAATTACAAAAAAAATAGGGCAAAATAATAAAATTAAAATACAATAGTCCTCTGTTATGAAATTTAAAATACATTTTTAAGTAAAAAAAAAATTAAAAATAATTTTATATACACAAACGTAACATTACTATTAACTACGGATTTAGTAATGTAGGTTATACGCTAAAAAATGATAGTAAATTATATTTTTTTCATAGTGTTTTTAAGTTTTAAAACATAAAGAAAAAAAAGAATAAAAAAATAATTTTTTAATCTATTTTTCTTGTTTATGAGTTTTTTAAGGGATAAAAAATAAAAGAAATAGACAAAAAAGTTGACCACTTTTCTTACTAAAGTTTTTCATTAAAAATTGAACGAGGTTAGATAAAAAAGAAAAAGACTTTAATAAATCTTAATAAATCTTTTGTAATCTTTACATTACTGTTTAATTATATACAAATAAAGAATATTTAATGTAAGGAGTGTTAATCTACATTTAAAATTAAGTTTTTTCGTCGTACAAACATAAAAAACACAAAAAAAGACTTGCAAGTTTTTTATTAATTTTTCTCCATCCTAATTTAAATTTCTTATTCTTTTCTTTTGTATCCAAAATTCAAAAATATAATGAAAAGTTACTCTTTATCTTATCTAATCTAATAATTTTTTATTATCAGATATATATATATTCCCTAAAAAAATTATTTATCAAACAAAATAATCAAAAAGTCAATGCAGACAATTACATACATTGACCATATAGTATATCTGCCCCTGATCATAACATGTCATTATTTTTACTTTAGTTGGTCGAGTATTATATATCACACCACTATTACGTTTTCATTAATGTTAAGAATAAATTTAAAAAAAAATAAAATCTTATGTAGTTTTACAAATTTATTTTTAATTTTAAAATAGAACCCCGTCCCCCCTACGCCCTATTCTATATAAAGATAACACCATGACAATATTTCCCTAACTAAACACCAAACAATATCCATTTTCCTTCTCTCCATCCCTTCATGGCTCTCTTCACCACCTATTTTCCTATCCTCCTCCTCATCCTCTTATCCTTCCTTCATGTTCATGCAAGAGACGGCCAGTTCTTTAGTAAAATCTCCACAAGCAACAACGCTAAAGAGAATACTCAACTTCTCCCAAACAAACAAGAAATCCCTTTGAAGAAACAAGAACAAGATCCAAATTTCATCCCACAAAACCAACAAAACACCGGCTATGGTCTCTATGGCCACGAGTCCAGCCAGCTCCCTCTGGACACCACCACCGGAAACCTTCCCTACAAAACCAAAAGCAAAGAGCCCTACAACAGAGACTATTACCTTAATTCAAATACCAACAAAGAAAATAGGCAATATTACAACAATGATGCTTATTTTACTGATCCACAAGGAATGAGTGACAGGTTCATGGAAAAAGCCTACACCGCTCCCATCACAAGCAACAACAACAACAATTATTATAATGGTGGCAATATGTACAACAGCAGGCAACAAGGCATGGGTGCATCAAAATTCAGTGCTACTAATTATGGCAACAGGTACAACAATGGAGGCAACATGTACAACTATGATAAGCCAGGCATGAGTGACACAAGGTTCTTGGAGAATGGAAGGTACTATTATGACCTCAATAATGAAAATTACAACCTTAATTCAAATGAGAATTCAAGAGGGTTTGAGTCAAGGAATGAGTACTATAACAATAGGGGGTATTATGGGAACAATGGGAATTCTTTGGGGTCAAGGAGTGAGTCCTATAATAACAGGGGGCAATATGGGAATAATGAGAACTCATATGAGGGTAACAACTCTATGGAAGGGTATAATCAGAACCAAGACGAGTTCCAGGAGAGCCAAGATGAGCAATTCATGCCTTGAGTGAAGTGATTACCTAGCTGGCTACATGAAACGGGCTTTGATTATTATTATTGTTGTTTTTTTGTAATGTATGTCAAATTTATTATGTTTTAATTAGAAGACCAATAAAGTTATTTATGGGTTGTTGATTTCTTGTTCTCTTTTGTTAATTCATAGTTAAAATTCATGGAAGCATGAACTTAATGATTTTATATGTAGTGTATTAAAATTACATAATAAAATGATGAAATGATAAAACTGTCATTGACGAAAATGATGAAATAATAAAATTCTAAATATTGTGTCAACTGCGTACAATTTATCTCCATAGATGTGTGTATGTGTGAGTATATATATACACATATATATGGACTAACTAGTATCTGTATTTAGAAGAGTGACATGTCAGATAATAATGGGGTTATTAGTGAGTTCAATCATAATCCAGATTTGGTTTGTAACAGATTGCCTACCAAAAAGTGAAGAATTTATAACATCCGGTGATTTGGTAATGCATTAAAGGAGCATGTTATGATGGGATGGTGTGGTAGCTAGCTAGTATAGTTCATGTTGAATTCTCTTCACTTTGTAATGGGGCCAATTTGATAAAAAGTCACGGGTACACTAAGCTATGGCCTTGAAAGAGACAATTCTCAAATCCAGTATGGGGATGAGATGTATATCTGCTCTATTTTAGACACATAAAACAAATTTATAACTAACAAGTATATATATATATATATATATATATATATATATATATATATATATATGACTTGGTTTAAGGACATACATTCTTAAAAAATATACTAAACATACTCCCTTTAGTGACGGACCATGGTTTGATCCATCACCATAGGTTTGTCCGTCGTTAAAGTTTTTAGCGACGGACAACATATTGCGACAGACAAATATATAACGACGGACGAATTTATGGCGACGGATTAAACCGTCGCCGGATCCGTCGCTAAAAGGAGTATGCTAGGTATATATATAGTTTTGTAAAGAATTTAGTAATGGTGATAAAATATTAAAAATAATGATGAAAAAGTAATGACAAAGTAACATATATCTTCTTATGGACTGAATTGAAATAGAAAATATATTTGTAATTTTAAAACAGAAAAAATACACTTTTGGTGATATAATTTTTGTGACGCTAATTACTGCAATAATTTTATTTTGTCGTTATTAAGATAAATTAAAGAATAAATGTAGTGAAAGGTACCCCCATCCCCGAAAGTCTCGACGCCTTCTCATATGATTAGCACCTAAAATAAATTGCTAGTTCTGAAGATTAAAAAAATTACTATTCTTATTGAATCACTTGGACTATTATGGAAACACTCTCTCTACACAAAACATATAAGCATTGTTCATGATACGATTGACAAACGAAACCAGAGTCTTTAAATCATTTTTTATTTGCAATTTTTAGGCACTTTTACACTTGTCTGAAATCGGATTTGACTTAGAAGATGGAGTTGTGAGAGTTTGTCTATATCAATTTAATTAGATTAAGCAGTTAATGTGAATTATTTAATTGGGGAGAACCCATGCATGCCAACTATATTAATGTTAGTTGGTGAACCACTGGCACATGTGAGACAACTCTATGAACATAATTTTTAGATATAAATTTGAATATAAATTTTATTTTTATTATTAAAAAATAAAATTTGGTATAAATTTTTACGTCAAATTTTATTTTTTAATAATAAAAATAAAATTTGTATTTAAATTTATATATTAAAATTTATGTACTTAGATTTATTCAAATCATAAAAGTAAAACGAAAAAAATTAATTAAAAAAAATAGTAGATTTTTATGTTTCTCGGTTGGATCTTCTTCTCCGTGACTGACGGGACTGACCTCTCCTTTATCACTTTGATTTTGGTGAGGACTTGTTTATTTGTTCTATTTATGCCGACTCAATTTACATTTTGGAATGGATTAATGACAAAATTGTCCCTCAAGAATACATCAAAATTAATTTACACTTTTAAGTATGGTTATTGTCAATTATTGCTTTAAAGTATTTTTAAAAAACAATGGTATGCCTATTTTTATGATTTGACTACTGTCAGTATTATATTGACCAACTTTGATCATATAAAATCAATTAATAACGCATTTGACCAACAATTAATTACATGATTCTAATTTCTCTCCCAAACCTTTCCTTATTTTATCTCCACAAATCTTCCTCTGAAATCTTCCTCATTTCCCTCCTAAAATCTTCCCATCCCCATCCCCCCCTCCACCCCAAAAAAAAAAATCTTACATCGCTCAACTACACTAGTGACATCATGGACTGATATCAACCTTGGATAAAAAATTTATTGCTACGATACAGGTGTAAGTTCATCTAATTTAAAAAGTTAACTGCATAGCTTTATTCTTTATTATGTTATGTAATTGTAATAGTGATTGAATTTATGGTAAAATGTAATGAGAATCAAATGAAGTTGAATGAATTTAAAATTTAATCATTCTTCATCTCTACAAATGTCATAGCAACTTGAGCAAAATAGAACTGTCTTTTCCTAAAATAGAGCAAATCAAAAAGAGTTCAAGTTTCTATAAAAAACATAATATTAAAATTTTAAAATAGAACAATTAAAAATCGTAAAGTGAAGTATCAGATTGTAGAATAGTATTTCGCCGAGCAGAAGACCAAATCGTAAAATAAAGTACCAGATCATATAGCTATAGCATAGAACCAGTGAAAATCGTAAGGCAAAAATCGTTGAGTGAAGTTATTCAACGATCAGAGGACTAACTCTACGATTATACACTGAAGGCTAGTTTAACCAAAATCGTAGAGTGCAGAATCGTAAAGTGCATATTAGAATCGTAGTGTTGATATTCTGCACTTTCCGATTTTGCACTCTACGATTTTAATCGAATTGACCATCCCAAAAGAATCGTAGAGTTGGTCATCTGATCGTTGAGTAACTTCACTCAACTATTTTTACCTTACGATTTCTAGTAGTTCTGTGATATAACTCTACGATCTAGTACTTTACTTTACGATTTTATTTTCTACTCAACAAAATATCATTCTTCCTTGGACAACTTCATTTGTTGCAATGACTACAAAAGTTATACTATACTATTTTACATCTTCCTAACATATTAAATCTCTAACTAAGTTATCTGTATATACCATCCGTAAGAACTTCTTATGAATAGGAGTTTATTAAAATTTAAATGAGTCATAGGATTTTGATTTTGATTATATGGCTTCACAAGTGATATTTTTGGCAATTATATGCAATCCAATGGCTGTAGATTCTTCCGTTGGCATCATCATTCAATGCAACCTAGAGCAATGCAAGTGATACCAGGCCTATTGAGGAGATTACGAGCTCTTGAAAATTAAATCAACAGCTTTAACCACGGAAAGAGAATGAATTGGTTTAATAATATTGTGTAGTTGGATTTTTATGGCATGAAATTTCATCTACAATATTGAAAAAGGGGTAAGGTCTGTTAATGAAGAAGAGTAAAAAATTGGGTTTAAAATAAGAAGAGTTTGGGACTAGTGAATGAAAAAAGGGGTTGATAATTACTATTCTCTAATTTTGTAATGTAATGAAGACTTATTAATAAAATGTTGTCCTGTTCTATTGATTTAAAATGGCTTTTCATTTTCCAATTGAAAAATTGTAGTGCTAAATTTTTGTTCAATGTAATATTATGTTTTGACGCATTTGTAATGCTTTGTTTTTTTACATTTGCAAAGCCTATTTCTCATACTTATAAGCTCCAGCATAAGATCAATGTTCACATTACATAATAACAAGTCTTAAACCATACATACTAATCATCCCAAAGTTCACATTCAATTAGTCTTAGACCTTACATAATAACAAATCTTAAACCTTATATAATAATCATCCCCAAAACTTACATAATAATTGTGTCTTAAATCTTATAATAACAAGTCTTAAACCTTGCATAATAAGCATCCCAAAAGATATTAGAACCATATATTTTAGGTCATATTAACATCAAACACCACAGTTTAGGTGACATAAACTGCATTCCAAAAACGGATTTGGTAATTCTAAAAAGTTACATATAACTGAAACACTTGCTCATCAATTCTTAGGCTGCTTTCCTTTACTACTTGTTGCTAGCTTGCATAGCCTTTCCAAGGTTGCTTAGATTTATATATTTCTTGTCACTCTTCAATATAAGTGGAGTTTATTTGAAAGTTAAGTTTGTTTGAGGGCATCTAGCTGTTAACCAACCCCCTGGGTTTGGTGAACTAAAACTCGTTTGGGGGGGGGGGGGGGGGGGGGGGGGGCTGTTGACTCTACCAACATCATAACTAGCATGCATCTAAAAAGGGAACAAATGCTATATTTTAATCCAAAAAGGGAACAGTAAAAAAATTAAGGACTTTGTTTAAGTGTTTACCTTTCCACTAGGTGCACTTTGTCTTGGGTGCTGAAATGGAGCAATAGTACTCCCACTTGAATTAGGCTTCCTCCTATGCACCTATCAAGATAATATATTAAAGTCAAATAAAATAATTACATAAGTTAAATTAAAAAACAATATTATACAACAAACTAACATCTAGTTTTTGCCTTTTGTTAGATGTTTACACTTGAGATGATTGGGGTTGCGATGGCTATAACTGAGGTTGGAGTTGCTTTTAGGACTGATTCACTTTTTTTTTTCTAACATTGTGCCCAAGTTGAAAATATTTGTTACACTTGAGGGATTGATGATGCCTTTACCCAAGCTGCCAGGTGGTACTAGATTGACCTCATCTTTATTCTTTCTTCTGTTTCTTTTGGGTCTCCCCAAGTAGCTTATGATAATAAGGTGGTAATATCACATGATTTTCTACATGGTCCCAACAATCAGAATTTCTCACTGAGGCAATTGAGTAGTGATAAAAATTTTCATATATGGATATCTTGTACAAGTCATTGACCAAGTCTTCAGGTTTCACATGACTAAAGTACGTACAAGCTATAAAATGATTATATGGTACTCGGTTATATCTCACCTCCTACAAGAACAACCTTATGCCTCTAAATCCACATTATATCGATCTCCCTACATAGATGTCAGCTAAAAACTAGTATCGGTAGAAGGTACTACAATACACTCACTTAACTTATCTTTTGCTCTTTCCAATCTATCAAATGTATTAGGGAATAAATGGCCCCACAATCTCTTCATCTAATTTTTGTTCCTCACAATTCTTGTCATTAAAAAATTTCTTATATTCTCTAACATAGTAAGAATTGGCTACTCTTTAGCTTTCTTAATTAAGCCATTAAAACGCTCACACAAATTATTGCATACTATATCACATTTCGGATAGGGGCTAAAGTGTGATTTGGACCCTTGATTCGGAGGTTTATCATTTAACCAATTTGAAACTTCTTTATCAGCATCCTTTAACAAATTCATATTCTGTTTAAATCTTCTCATATTTGTAGCCCTTACATAATTCCATAATAATTTCCTTAATTTCATCCCTTTATGACTAGCAGCTAAAATTCAAATGCATATATGTTAGAAGCAAAACCTGTTATCTGCACCTGGAAGCACATCTTCAAAGGCTGTAATTAACCCCTTTTGTTTATCACTTATAAAGGTCCACTGTTTCATTAATAATCTCCACATCCTATTTTAAATGTTCTAAAAACCAACTCCTACTTTCCTTATTTTCAACCTCCACCGCTGCATATGTAGGGTACATGCTATTATTAGAGTTTATACTAACTATTGTCGGCAATATCCCACCATTAGCATCTAATAAATGAGTCTCATCTATACCTATAATTGGCCTGCAGCGTTGAAACCCTTTCTTTACCCTACCTATACATAAATTCTTTTAAAAATTAGTTTTCCACTTGTCAAATTTCCAAGGTCAATCATTATCTCAACAGGAGTCCCAGGATTTATCAACTTCAACTCTTCAACTGTAAGACCCCAACTTTTATTGAATAAAATTGAATTTTTCTTTATATATTATTTTGAAACAGTAAGGTATTAATTTGATAAAAATTAAAGTTAATGATGTTTTATACAAATTATAATTTGTCGGGGAATATTCGATCCATATGACGGCGCCGAAATAATCAATTATGGGTGTACCCCACAATAAAATATTATCGAATATAAAAAATGACAACAGTAACCTTTTTAAATAAAAATGATCAACGGTACTATTACTTTTAACTGTTAAAATACCCGCTAATAAAAGAATAGTAGCATATGGTATTTTACTATAGCACACTGTATTACATAGCAGCACACATTATTGCACAGTATTTTATATTATTGAACTGATAAAGTGACAATTACACAGTACTTCATCAATAATTGTCATTACATAGTATTTTACATTAGTGAATTAATAATTGTCATTACACAACATTCTACATTATTCAGTCTATAATAGTCATAATGCACATCATGTTGTATTGTTGGACCAATAATTATCATAGTAATAGTCACGAATATTAAATAATTAGACAAACTCATTATTTGAATAACACATAATATTTAAATAACTATGATATTAAGTCAATAATATAATAATATAAAAGATGGTTAATATAATATTTAAATGTGTAGTGTGAAGCTTAAAAATGTGAAACGTGTCAAGGATTATGTAGTTTAAGGTATAAATCATGTGATTTACTAATGGATGATGTAGATTAAGTTAGTAAAATGTGTGAATCATGTGAGTTGCTAATGCATGGTGTAGATTAAGTTAGATTAATGTATGAATCATGTGATTAATTAATGGACAGTGTAGATTAAAGTATGAAAAATAATGAATGGTGTAGATTAAAAAATGTTAAATGTGTTTTTGGAATAGTTGGTTAAGTTTTGGCTATAATTAAGGGGTTTAGCATAAGGAATTTTCATCTCCTTATTACTTATCCTTTCTTCCACTTTCTAAATATTCTTAGTGTAAGATTTTTCTGAGTGAGTTAAGGCTATCTTAAGTGTTGGTGAAATTTGGTAAAAGTACGAGTATTATATAAGTAAGCTTTTTTTTCTTCTATAAAAGTTATATAAGCACCCACACACGCACATGTTGTTTACAACTCTTCCTTTAGAAGAATTTTCTTTCAGAAGATTTATTTTGAAAACTTTCTTTGGAAAATATTATTTTAAAATATTGTTTACTTCTCCGAAAATTATTTTGAAGTATATTCCACTTTATTATACAAATTTATACTATCAAATCACTTTTAATTATTTCATACGAGTTAGTATATACTATAAAATCTATATATTGTAGTTACTAACTATATGATATATATATATATATAGGTTGATCAACTTTATAGAAAATAATATCAAGTCATGTGTTAAGGTAAGGGATATCATTTTCTTCTATCCTTTTAAACTTACTATGGTAAAATGATTAATAGTTTGCGCATCATCTAATATCTTTGGACATGAATATTTCTATTAAATTTTCATCACTATATTTGAACAGTGAACTATTGGACCTTGAATTTTTGACCTATGAACATTTACTTGAACTATGAACATTGTAAACTGTTAAATATTTCTTGTACTGTAAACGTTATCGTTGAACTTCTTTCCTATAAATCTTAAACATTATTCTTGGACTTGAACACTTTTTTCTCTACATCATGTTGACAATTTGGACATTATTTGACTTTAGACAAAGTAAAAATTATAAACTGTTGATATCTATTAGTTATCCTATTATTCTCTTTCTTCTGTTCATCATTTATATCACTGTTATTTATACTAATCATCAAGAATCAAGTTGTTATGAATATATGTGGCTTTGTGCATTGATGATAGGATAAATGCGATATAATGGTAATGTGTGTTTTAGGGCATGTGATGAATATTTTCTTTGGCCTGAGACAAAAAAGAACTGTTGTTTGGCATGATCATTACCAGTGGTGTTTCAGATGATAAATGTTGATAATGATTTTTCTGAAAAAGAGAAGATAGTAGACATCATGATCTATATGATTCTCCTAATGGTTGTTATTCCGCTGCAGTTTGTTGATCTAAACTTTGTTTAAGAACTTAACTGCAATTGTTGATTTCAAACTTGCTATTTATATTAGTTTATCAAGAACTCAACTGTTGAAGACTAATGATAATTTATTCGTCATTATCTTAGTCATTATATTTTTTACCGGACTATTTGAGCTTATCTTTTCTTTTTTGTTCAATTGTTCAGTAAATAAGAATGTAGTCGAGACTAGCGGGGAAAAAAGATAAATGAAGTGATGGTTCGAAATAGTTGTTGTAGATGTAAGACCCCGAATTTTATGAAATACAAAATTTAATTTTTCTTCATATATATATTTTTTGAAACAGTAAGTGGTTAAATTAACAAAATTGAAAGTTAAGGATGTTATGTGCAAATTTTATTTTGTCGGACAATATTCGCTTTGTCGGGGAATATTCGTTTGGTCGGGGAATATTCGTGCCGTACGACGGCGCCGAAATAATAAATTATTGGTGGACCCCACAACGGAATATTTGTCGGATATAGAAAACGACAGAAGTAACCTTTTTAAATAAAAATAGTCAACGGAACTGTTAAAATATCGGTGATAAAAGAATAGTAGCATGCGGTAGTTTATGGTATTTTCTGTAGCACACGGTACTCTACAGTAACACACGGTATTGCATAGTGTCTCATATTATTGGTCTGATAATTGACACCGTAACTGTTACGCATCATTTCATCGATAATTGTCACTGCATAATATTTTATATTATCAATTCAATAATTGTTGTTACACAGTATTTTGCATTATTGATTTAATAATTGTCATTACACTGTATTTTATATCATTGAGTCAATAATTGTTGTTGCACTGTTTTTAAAATTATTGAACCTAATAATTGTCACAGTAACATATGCACAATAATTCACATTATTGAATCAATAATTGTCATTACACAGTAACGTATGCTTTATTTTACATTATTGTTATCTCTATTATGATGTTATTTAAACAGTTGTATTTCATTAATTTATTGACTTGATATCTAAGAGCTAACTATACTGTATTTATAACAATTAGTCATAATAATTGAATTGATAAAGTTATTTGTTTATAATATAAAGTTAGGTGATTATTAGGTGATATGAAATGAATGGTGTAGATTAAAGTGTGAATTATTGTTGAATAATTAAATTGATTTGTTTATAATATAAAGTTAGGTGATTATTAGGTGATATGAAATGAATGGTGTAGATTAAAGATAATATAATATTTGAAATGGATGGTGTAGATTAAAAGATGATCTTTAAATGAATGGTTTAGATTAAATGAATGATAAGATTTTTGGCTATAAATAGAAGCCTTAACTTAAGGATTTTTCATAAACTTCCTTACTTGTTCTTTCTTTCTCTCTCTAAATACTTCTTGTGAAAGTTCTCTCTAAGTGTGCTTAAGTCATCTTGAGTATTTGTGAAGATCTATAAGTATACGTGTACTGTTCAAGTTAATCAACCTCATTTAAATCAATATCCAGTCACGTGTTGAGGTAAGGGATACCATCTTTTTCATCTTCCATTATTCAAACATACTATGGTAAGGGATTATCATTATTTGATTCTCGATAATAATATTGTTTCTTCCTTACTCATAAGACGTGCCTTTTATTTTCATGTATTAAATTGTGGGAATAACCTTACGGAGCGGATTGCCGCCTGTTGGTGAATAACCTTTCGTATTCATTCATTATTAATCTCTGAGAATAACCTTACGGAGCGGATTGCCGCATGTTTGGTGAATAACTCTTTGTACTCAAATTCTATTAAATTGTGGGAATAACCTTACGGAGCGGATTGCCGCCTGTTGGTGAATAACCCTTTGTATTAATTTCCTTCACCTTTTGTTAATCAAACCTGTTACGGTAAGGGATATTATTTTCTTTCATACTCCTAAATCGAAATTTATTATGGAACTATTGCTTCTATAATTCCTGAAAATATTATATGTTCCATAATAGTTGAACTTCATTATTTCAACTGAACCTTCCTATTTACGTGAACCTTTCTATTGAATTGTAACCGTTATTCTGAACTGTGGATCTTGAATATCATTTTTAAATTTCACTCCACATCATGTTGACAATTTGGACATTATTTGAATCTGTACAAAGTAAACTTCCGATACTTATTGTTATCCTATTTTTTCTGTTCATCATTTATATCATTCTAATCATCCAAAAATCAAGCTATTGTGAATATCTGTGGCCGGGGGCACAGATGTGATATATTTGTTGAACAGATGATAGGTTAAAGGCGATATAATAGGTTAAAGGCGATACATCTGTTCGGTGTCTTTTATGGCACGTGGTGAATGTTCTCTTTGGCCCGTAGTGCAAAGATGAACTGTTGTTTGGTATGATTATGACCAAAGGCTGAATCTGGTATAATCATGACCGTTGGTGTTATATTGAATGTCTTTGGCCGTAGTGCAAAGATGAACTGTTGATCTGCATGATTATGATCAGGAACTGTGAATTTGTATTATCTTGACTAATGATATTTCAGATGATAAAAGTTGATGATGTTTTTCCTAAAAAGAGAACCGAGTGGACATTATAGTCTGCATTATTCTTCTAATAGATTACTCATTCCGCTGCTATTATTGATCTGAACGTTGTTTAAGAATTTAACTGCAGTTTTTAATATAAACCTTGTAGTCTATTGTATTCTATCAAGAACTCAACTGTTGAAGACTAATGATAATTTATTCGTCATTATCTTAGTCATGATATTCTTTACTGGGCTATTTGAGCTCACCCTTTCTTTTGTTCCATTGTTTTTCAACAGGAGATGAAAACATAACAGGGTCTAGCCGGGGAATGGAGTGAGGGTCCGAGGAATAGTTATCATAGTCTTCACGTTTTGTAAAATAGTGTGGCAATAATAGTGAAGACTTAGTTGTGTATTATTATACACTGTATTGTTGTACGTTGTGCTTTATTGTAATAATTTTGTTGTAGTCTTTTGACGACTCAAGTTTGGGCTGTGTGGGCCCAGATTTGGGGGCGTCACAGTTGGCATCAGAGCTTAGGGATATGGTCTTTAATGGAGATCTGGGGTAGAACTAGGAGGGGAGAGACGAATAGAATCAGTCACTAGTGTGTCCTACCTAAAATAGATTTTATTATCTAATGAGTCGATTTGAATGTCGGAACATGAAGTGATGAGTCAGTTTATTTGAACTAACATTTATTTTGTGACCACAGTTTAGTATGGCATCTGGAAATCAAGAGGTTAACTATGGAATGCCTGAAGCAAATGTAGCCGAGAATCAAGAGGCCCCAAACAATCCTCCTGCCAACTCAGGAAATAATGTTCCTGATAACATGATGAACGATGGATTCTTTAGGAATTTCATGCAGTTCATACAGAATCAAGGAAGAGGAAATCCAGTCAATAATAACGGTAGAAACGCTGGCAATTTGAGGATGGTCACTGTTAAGCAATTTAAAGAATTAGGACCACCTGAATTCCACGGGAAGCCTGACCCACTCAAAGCGGAGGCATGGCTAAAGCAGACGACAAAAATACTTGATGTCTTACAATGCGCTGATGATCAGAAGGTGCCATTTGCCACTTTTATGTTACGAGGTGAGGCGGACCATTGGTGGGAAGCGGTAAAACGTATCCAACCTTCAGCACTCGAAATGTCTTGGACAGAATTCGAAGAACTGTTTAACGAGAAGTATTTCCCAGAAAGCATCCGCCATATGAAAGAGGTGGAATTCATTAAGCTGGAGCAGGGAAACATGACAGTCTCCCAATATGAAGCCAAGTTTGCCGAGTTATCTCGCTTTGCCACCCATCTTGTGGATGACGAAGCACGAATGAGTCGGATGTTCCTAAGAGGTTTGAGATTCAAAATTCGTCAACAACTTAGCTCTCATAAATTTAGTTTGTATTCAGATGTTGTAGATAGGGCTCAAAGGGTGGAGCAAACAGATGAAACATTGCAGCCAAGAGTTAATGATCAGCATAGAGAAAGGAGTGACAACAACCACAGGAACGAGAACCATCGAGGAGGTAACCAACACTTCGGTGGTAATTCCATACCAAATAACAGAAGAGGAGAATCTAGTGGGAACAATTTCAAAAGAAAGAGATTCCATAATAATTATGGAAGGGCACCAGCACCAGTACCAACACCAGCACCGACCCCAGTTTCAAGGGGAGAAGATCGACCACCAGTGAGATGCTATAGGTGTGGTCAGGAAGGTCACATCAGCCCAAACTGTACACTCCAGTCCAAAAAGTGCTACAGTTGTGGGAAAGAGGGTCATCTTGCGCGGTTTTGTCCTGCCACAAAATCAAGTCCAGCTGCAATGATGATACCAAAAGCTAGCGCGGATAAGGGAAAATCTGTAGTTCAAGGGAGAGCTTTTGTTGTGACATCCCAAATGGCGCGAAACTCGAACGAGGTGATAACCGGTAAGCTATTCATAAATTCTCGTGAAGTCTACGCTTTGTTAGATACTGGCTCTACCCATTCTTTTATCTCACCTGCATGTGCTCAGCGTTTAAACTTAACTCCTGAAAATTTGGACTTTGACTTATCAGTTGAAACCCCATTAGGAGAAATGACCATTACATCTACTGTCTATAAATCTTGCCTAGTTCAAATCAACAACCTCACATTACCTGTTGACCTTATTTCTTTGGAGATGCATGAATTTGATGTGATTTTAGGAATTGATTGGTTGACTACTCATCATGCTAAAATTGATTATTTTCATAAGATTATTAGTTTTCATATTCCTAATCAACCTGTCATGCAAATTCAAGCAACTAAACCATTGAAATCTATAACTGTTATTTCTAGCCATAAAGCCATTCGTTTATTGAAAAACGGATGTCAAGCCTTTTTAGCTCATGTCACTGATTTGAACAAAAATACGTCAAACTTAAATGATATTCCCATTGTTAATGAGTTTCCTGACGTTTTTCCTGAAGAACTTCCTGGCTTACCTCCAAACCGTGAAATTGATTTTTATATTGATCTTGAACCCGGTACCAAGCCCATTTCCAAAGCTCCCTACCGAATGGCTCCCATTGAACTTCAAGAGTTAAAAGTCCAACTACAGGAATTGTTGGATACCGGTTTCATTCGTCTGAGTGCATCACCTTGGGGTGCTCCTGTTCTATTTGTGAAGAAGAAAGACGGGAGTATGAGATTGTGCATTGACTACCGAGAATTGAACCATGTCACCATCAAGAACAGGTACCCGTTACCTCGGATTGATGACATGTTTGATCAATTGCAAGGCGCTCAACATTTCTCAAAGATTGATCTCCGTTCTGGATATCATCAGTTAAAGGTTAAAGCTGAGGACATTCCAAAGACTGCTTTCAGAACTCGTTATGGGCATTATGAGTTCTTAGTCATGCCTTTTGGACTAACTAATGCTCCTGCAGCTTTCATGGACATGATGAACCGGATATTCAAGGAACATTTGGATCATTTTGTGGTTGTCTTTATTGATGACATCCTCATATACTCCAAGAGTCGCGAGGATCATGAACAACACCTGAGATTGATACTACAAAAGCTCCGTGAAAACAAATTATATGCCAAGTTGAAGAAATGTGAGTTCTGGCTTGAGGAGGTCGCGTTTCTTGGGCATGTGATTTCTAGTCAAGGAATATCAGTCGATCCTGCGAAGATTGAAACGGTACTAAATTGGGAACAACCCAAAACAGTAACCGAAGTCCGAAGTTTTCTGGGTCTAGCTAGTTATTATCGGAGATTCGTAGAAGGATTTTCTCGAATCGCCACTCCATTAACGCAGCTTACTCGGAAAAGCACAAAATTCATATGGAGCGAGGAATGCGAGAAAAGTTTCCAAGAACTCAAGAAGAGACTGGTTTCAGCTCCTGTTCTGACCATACCATCAGGATCAGGAGAATTTGTTATCTACAGCGATGCTTCTGGCAAAGGTCTAGGCTGTGTCCTTATGCAACATGGAAAGGTTATAGCCTACGCCTCTCGACAACTCAAAGATTATGAGAAAAATTATCCTACTCATGATCTAGAGTTAGCAGCAGTCGTTTTCGCGTTGAAGATCTGGAGACACTACTTGTACGGAGAAAAAGTGGATATCTATACGGATCATAAAAGTCTCAAGTATTTCTTCACCCAGAAGGAACTCAACATGCGACAACGACGTTGGCTTGAGCTGTTAAAGGATTATGACCACACAATCCAGTATCACCCGGGAAAGGCGAACGTTGTAGCTGACGCTTTGAGCAGAAAATCTTATGCAAGTACAAGTGCACTGCTGACAACACAAAAGTGTATTTTGTACGACTTGCAAAAGATGGAGATAGAGCTAAAGACACCAGGGACCCACTCGAAGATTGCTCACGTGCGAGTAGAACCAACTTTAATCGATAAAATTAAAGCTGCTCAAGCTACCGATCCGGAACTGATAAACATGATAAAGAAAGTACAAGAAGGTGCCATTCCCGAAACAAGAATCGACGAGAAAGGAATACTTCGAGTCAACTCTCGACTCTGTGTTCCTAACGATCCTGAATTAAAGCATAAAATCATGATGGAGGCACACAACACGCCGTTTGCAATCCACCCAGGAGGTACCAAGATGTATCGAGATCTTCGACATACATTTTGGTGGAACAATATGAAAAGAGAGATTGCGGAGTTTATCTCAAGGTGCCTAACTTGTCAACGTGTCAAGGCAGAGCATCAAGTTCCTAAAGGTCCATTACAATCACTTGAAGTTCCCGAATGGAAGTGGGAACACATCAATATGGACTTCGTGACGGGTCTTCCAAAAGTTTCTCAAGGCTTAGATGCAATTTGGGTGATCGTAGATAGATTGACCAAATCTGCTCATTTCTTGCCTATACGAGAAAACTTTTCACTTGAACGTCTTGCCGGTATGTACATAAATGAGATCGTGAGATTGCATGGCATGCCAGTTTCCATAGTTTCTGATCGAGATCCTAGATTCACTTCACGCTTTTGGATCAGTCTACAAAAAGCTATGGGCACTGAACTACGTTTTAGTTCTGCATACCATCCTCAAACGGACGGACAATCGGAAAGGACGATCCAGACCCTCGAAGATCTTTTGAGACTTTGTGTATTAGACTTCAAAGGAAGTTGGGATAAGTACTTGCCGTTGGTGGAATTTTCTTACAACAACAGTTACCAAGCAAGCATAGGCATGGCTCCATTCGAGGCATTGTATGGAAGGAAGTGTCGCTCTCCAATATGTTGGAATGAGGTAGGAGAAGCAAAATTGTTGGGACCCGAGTTGGTACGCTTGACGACCGAAAAGATCCAAATGATCCGACAACGAATACAGACCGCACAAGAACGACAAAAGAGTTATGCTGATCTTCATCGGAGAGACGAAAATTTCAACGTCGGAGATCATGTATTCTTACGTGTTTCTCCATGGAAAGGGGTTACGAGATTCGGAAAGAGAGGAAAGCTCAACCCTCGATTTATTGGCCCATTTGAAATCCTCGATCGAATAGGAACCGTAGCCTACAGACTAGCCCTACCACCAAGTATGTCTCGCATCCATAACGTTTTTCACATATCTATGTTACGTAAATATGTGAAGGACCCAAACCACGTCATTGAGTTAGAACCAGACGTTATAGCAGAGGATTTAACATACGAGGAGGTACCTGTTAAGATCCTGGATAAGAAGGAGCAGATCCTACGCTCAAAGGTTATACCTCAAGTTAAGGTTTTATGGAGGAACCAAGATACTGAGGAAATGACCTGGGAGCTAGAATCTGAGATGAAATCTAAGTATCATTACCTCTTCGATATGTCAGGTACGTCAATTTCGGGGACGAAATTTCATAAGGAGGGGAGATTGTAAGACCCCGAATTTTATGAAATACAAAATTTAATTTTTCTTCATATATATATTTTTTGAAACAGTAAGTGGTTAAATTAACAAAATTGAAAGTTAAGGATGTTATGTGCAAATTTTATTTTGTCGGACAATATTCGCTTTGTCGGGGAATATTCGTTTGGTCGGGGAATATTCGTGCCGTACGACGACGCCGAAATAATAAATTATTGGTGGACCCCACAACGGAATATTTGTCGGATATAGAAAACGACAGAAGTAACCTTTTTAAATAAAAATAGTCAACGGAACTGTTAAAATACCGGTGATAAAAGAATAGTAGCATACGGTAGTTTATGGTATTTTCTGTAGCACACGGTACTCTACAGTAACACACGGTATTGCATAGTGTCTCATATTATTGGTCTGATAATTGACACCGTAACTGTTACGCATCATTTCATCGATAATTGTCACTGCCTAATATTTTATATTATCAATTCAATAATTGTTGTTACACAGTATTTTGCATTATTGATTTAATAATTGTCATTACACTGTATTTTATATCATTGAGTCAATAATTGTTGTTGCACTGTTTTTAAAATTATTGAACCTAATAATTGTCACAGTAACATATGCACAATAATTCACATTATTGAATCAATAATTGTCATTACACAGTAACGTATGCTTTATTTTACATTATTGTTATCTCTATTATGATGTTATTTAAACAGTTGTATTTCATTAATTTATTGACTTGATATCTAAGAGCTAACTATACTGTATTTATAACAATTAGTCATAATAATTGAATTGATAAAGTTATTTGTTTATAATATAAAGTTAGGTGATTATTAGGTGATATGAAATGAATGGTGTAGATTAAAGTGTGAATTATTGTTGAATAATTAAATTGATTTGTTTATAATATAAAGTTAGGTGATTATTAGGTGATATGAAATGAATGGTGTAGATTAAAGATAATATAATATTTGAAATGGATGGTGTAGATTAAAAGATGATCTTTAAATGAATGGTTTAGATTAAATGAATGATAAGATTTTTGGCTATAAATAGAAGCCTTAACTTAAGGATTTTTCATAAACTTCCTTACTTGTTCTTTCTTTCTCTCTCTAAATACTTCTTGTGAAAGTTCTCTCTAAGTGTGCTTAAGTCATCTTGAGTATTTGTGAAGATCTATAAGTATACGTGTACTGTTCAAGTTAATCAACCTCATTTAAATCAATATCCAGTCACGTGTTGAGGTAAGGGATACCATCTTTTTCATCTTCCATTATTCAAACATACTATGGTAAGGGATTATCATTATTTGATTCTCGATAATAATATTGTTTCTTCCTTACTCATAAGACGTGCCTTTTATTTCCATGTATTAAATTGTGGGAATAACCTTACGGAGCGGATTGCCGCCTGTTGGTGAATAACCTTTCGTATTCATTCATTATTAATCTCTGAGAATAACCTTACGGAGCGGATTGCCGCATGTTTGGTGAATAACTCTTTGTACTCAAATTCTATTAAATTGTGGGAATAACCTTACGGAGCGGATTGCCGCCTGTTGGTGAATAACCCTTTGTATTAATTTCCTTCACCTTTTGTTAATCAAACCTGCTACGGTAAGGGATATTATTTTCTTTCATACTCCTCAATCGAAATTTATTATGGAACTATTGCTTCTATAATTCCTGAAAATATTATATGTTCCATAATAGTTGAACTTCATTATTTCAACTGAACCTTCCTATTTACGTGAACCTTTCTATTGAATTGTAACCGTTATTCTGAACTGTGGATCTTGAATATCATTTTTAAATTTTACTCCACATCATGTTGACAATTTGGACATTATTTGAATCTGTACAAAGTAAACTTCCGATACTTATTGTTATCCTATTTTTTCTGTTCATCATTTATATCATTCTAATCATCCAAAAATCAAGCTATTGTGAATATCTGTGGCCGGGGGCACAGATGTGATATATTTGTTGAACAGATGATAGGTTAAAGGCGATATAATAGGTTAAAGGCGATACATCTGTTCGGTGTCTTTTATGGCACGTGGTGAATGTTCTCTTTGGCCCGTAGTGCAAAGATGAACTGTTGTTTGGTATGATTATGACCAAAGGCTGAATCTGGTATAATCATGACCGTTGGTGTTATATTGAATGTCTTTGGCCCGTAGTGCAAAGATGAACTGTTGATCTGCATGATTATGATCAGGAACTGTGAATTTGTATTATCTTGACTAATGATATTTCAGATGATAAAAGTTGATGATGTTTTTCCTAAAAAGAGAACCGAGTGGACATTATAGTCTGCATTATTCTTCTAATAGATTACTCATTCCGCTGCTATTATTGATCTGAACGTTGTTTAAGAATTTAACTGCAGTTTTTAATATAAACCTTGTAGTCTATTGTATTCTATCAAGAACTCAACTGTTGAAGACTAATGATAATTTATTCGTCATTATCTTAGTCATGATATTCTTTACTGGGCTATTTGAGCTCACCCTTTCTTTTGTTCCATTGTTTTTCAACAGGAGATGAAAACATAACAGGGTCTAGCCGGGGAATGGAGTGAGGGTCCGAGGAATAGTTATCATAGTCTTCACGTTTTGTAAAATAGTGTGGCAATAATAGTGAAGACTTAGTTGTGTATTATTATACACTGTATTGTTGTACGTTGTGCTTTATTGTAATAATTTTGTTGTAGTCTTTTGACGACTCAAGTTTGGGTTGTGTGGGCCCAGATTTGGGGGCGTCACAGTAGAAGTCTTCACCATATTGTAAAATAGTGTGAAAATAATAGTGATGACTTAGTTGTATATTATCGAGCACTTTATTGTTGTACGTTGCACTATATTGTAATAATTTTGTTGTAGTCTTTTGACGATTCAAATTGGGTGGTGTGGGCTTGATTTGGGGGCGTCTCATCAACATAATTCAATAGTTCAAGATATTGTTCAAGCAGAGTCCCTTGAATTAATAAGCTTCACAGCTCTCTATCTAGTTCTGAGTGCTTGAGATGGTGATATCTGAATCACTAACTCATTCCACACTAGCTTCTGCACAAGCACCTTTGAAATTGGCATGTTAGGTTGCCTTCTAAATTTTTGCAAGTATCTCTGAGCTAACTAAATAGACTTCTCATGTTTGTTCTTGATGAGTGGGTTTTATGTAAGACCCAAAATTTTATGAAATATAAAATTTAATTTTTCTTCATATATTTTTCTGAAATAGTAAGTGGTTAAATCGATAAAGTTAAAAGTTAAGGATGTTATGTGCAAATTTTATTTTGTCAGACAATATTCGTTTGGTCGGGGAATATTCGTGCCGTACGACGGCGCCGAAATAACAAATTATTGGTGGACCCCACAACGGAATATTTGTCGGATATAGAAAACGACAGAAACAACCTTTTTAAATAAAAATAGTCAACGGAACTGTTAAAATACCGGTGATAAAAGAATAGTAGCATACGGTAGTTTATGGTATTTTCTGTAGTACACGGTACTCTACAGTAGCACACGGTATTGCATAGTGTCTCATATTATTGGTCTGATAATTGACACCATAACTGTTGCGCATCATTTCATCAATAATTGTCACTGCATAATATTTTATGTTATCAATTCAATAATTGTTACTACACAGTATTTTGCATTATTGATTCAATAATTGTCATTACACTGTATTTCATATCATTGAGTCAATAATTGTTGGTGCACTGTATTTTAAAATTATTGAACCAAATAATTGTCACAGTTGCAAATATACAGTAATTTATATTATTAAATTAATAATAATCTGTAACGTGTTTATTACATTATTATTGAATTATTATTGTAGCACTATTTGATTTTATATGCAGGACCCATAAGAAGAAAAATAAAATAAAATAAATAAATGTAAATAAAATATTAATTAATTATTATGTGAATAGTAACATGTGGACCCTATGTGGGGGCCACGTGAATTGTAAATGAAAATGTGTTTTTGCTGGAAATTTTGCTGGTTGGTGAAGGAAGGAAAGGCAGCTACGCTGCTTTTGTAGAAAATTTAGGCTGGCGTGCAGCACGCCAGCCACCTACCACTGCACAGTAACTTATTTTCTCCTATAAATAGTTTGTTCAGCTGAATAGAAAAATCACACCTAAAACATAAAATTTTTCTGTAAGAATTTTATGAGTTTTCTCTGAGAATAGTAAGATTATTTTGAGAGTTTGAAAGCCAAAAGGAGTGCAGAAAATTTTCAAGTAAGTCTTTTATTAAAGAGTAGTAATTTTATAAATTCCTATTTTTCACGGTATTCACAAATCTTCCTTTAGAAGACTCTTCTTTGAAAAGATTCATTTTTAAAAGCTTTATTTGGAAGATTTATTTTGAAATATTACTTTAAAAACTATTTTAAAGTTGTTATATTATACTACAAAAATTATGTTAAATATATATAATTTTGATAGTTCATAATATATGAATTATCATACACCTTGAAATTTATATGTGGTAATTACTAATTATATTAAAAATATATAGGTTGATCAACCTCATTTAAATCAATGTTTCGGGGAATATTCGTGCCGTACGACGGCGCCGAAATAACAAATTATTGGTGGACCCCACAACGGAATATTTGTCGGATATAGAAAACGACAGAAACAACCTTTTTAAATAAAAATAGTCAACGGAACTGTTAAAATACCGGTGATAAAAGAATAGTAGCATACGGTAGTTTATGGTATTTTCTGTAGTACACGGTACTCTACAGTAGCACACGGTATTGCATAGTGTCTCATATTATTGGTCTGATAATTGACACCATAACTGTTGCGCATCATTTCATCAATAATTGTCACTGCATAATATTTTATGTTATCAATTCAATAATTGTTGCTACACAGTATTTTGTATTATTGATTCAATAATTGTCATTACACTGTATTTCATATCATTGAGTCAATAATTGTTGGTGCACTGTATTTTAAAATTATTGAACCAAATAATTGTCACAGTTGCAAATATACAGTAATTTATATTATTAAATTAATAATAATCTGTAACGTGTTTATTACATTATTATTGAATTATTATTGTAGCACTATTTGATTTTATATGCAGGACCCATAAGAAGAAAAGTAAAATAAAATAAATAAATGTAAATAAAATATTAATTAATTATTATGTGAATAGTAACATGTGGACCCTATGTGGGGGCCACGTGAATTGTAAATGAAAATGTGTTTTTGCTGGAAATTTTGCTGGTTGGTGAAGGAAGGAAAGGCAGCTACGCTGCTTTTGTAGAAAATTTAGGCTGGCGTGCAGCACGCCAGCCACCTACCACTGCACAGTAACTTATTTTCTCCTATAAATAGTTTGTTCAGCTGAATAGAAAAATCACACCTAAAACATAAAATTTTTCTGTAAGAATTTTATGAGTTTTCTCTGAGAATAGTAAGATTATTTTGAGAGTTTGAAAGTCAAAAGGAGTGCAGAAAATTTTCAAGTAAGTCTTTTATTAAAGAGTAGTAATTTTATAAATTCCTATTTTTCACGGTATTCACAAATCTTCCTTTAGAAGACTCTTCTTTGAAAAGATTCAGTTTTAAAAGCTTTATTTGGAAGATTTATTTTGAAATATTACTTTAAAAACTATTTTAAAGTTGTTATATTATACTACAAAAATTATGTTAAATATATATAATTTTGATAGTTCATAATATATGAATTATCATACACCTTGAAATTTATATGTGGTAATTACTAATTATATTAAAAATATATAGGTTGATCAACCTCATTTAAATCAATATCCAGTCACGTATTAAGGTAAGGAATGTCATTTTTTTTGGAATGTCATCTTCTTTCATATTCTATTATTTAAACTTACCACGGTAAGGGATTATCATTCTTTGATTCTCGAAAATAATATCGTTTCTTTCTTGTGCCATTTATTTCCATGTATTAAATTGTGGGAATAACCTTACGGCGCGGATTACCGCCTGTTGGTGAATAACCTTTTGTATTCATTCCTTATTAATCTCTGAGAATAACCTTACTACGCGGATTACCGCCTGTTTGGTGAATAACTCTTCGTATTCAATTTTTATTAAATTGTGGGAATAACCTTACGGTGCGGATTACCGCCTGTTGGTGAATAACATTTCGTATTCATTCCTTATTAATCTCTGAGAATAACCTGACTACGCGGATTAATGCATGTTTGGTGAATTACTCTTCGTATTCATTTCTTACTTGTCTCTTGTTGGTAAAGTTTCCTGAAATGAATATATATTCTTTAATAGTTTGCGCTTCATCTAATATCATTTCAATTGAACCTTCCTATTTTTCTAAATCTTTCTATTGAACCTTAACTGTTATTCTGAACTGTGGATCTTTAATATCATTCTTGAATTTTAGTCCACATCATGTTGGCAATTTGGACATTATTTGAATCTGCACAAAGAAAAATCATAAACTTTTGATATTTATTGATCATACTGTTTCTTCTGAGTCATCATCTATATCACGGTGGTTATTCTAATCATCAAGAACCATGTTGTTGTGAATATCTGTGGCCTGGGGCACAGTTGATAAGATAAAGGCGATATAATTATTGTGTCTTTTAGGGCACGTGGTGAATATTCTCTTTGGCTTGGGGCAAAGATGAACTGTTGTTGGTATGATTATGACCAAAGGCTGAAAACTGGTATAATCATTGTCGTTGGTGTTATATTTGAATATCTTTGGCTCGTAATGCAAAGATGAACTATTGACTGGCATGACTATAATCAAGAACTGGAAATTTATATTATCATGACCAGCGGTGTTTAAGATGATAAAAGTTGATGATGATTTTTCTAAAAATAGAAGCGAGTGGACATTATAGTCTGCATTATTCTTCTAATAGATTGCTCTTTCCGCTGCTATTATTGATACAAAGTTTATTGTCTATTATATTCAATTAAGAACTCATTTGTTGAAGGCTAATGATAATTTATTTGTCATTATCTTAGTCATGATATTTCTTACTGGGCTATTTGAGCTCAACTTTTCTTTTGTTCCATTGTTTTTCAAAAAATGATAGAGTAGTCGGGTCTAGCAGGGGAATGGAGTGACGGTCCGAGTGATAGCTATTGTAGTCTTCACATGTTGTATATAGTGTGGCAATAATAGTGAAAACCTAGTTGTGTATTATTGAGTTTGTATTTCTGTTCTATGTACTAGTTGTATTTGAAATTATGTATTTTATGGCGTCTCAAATTGGGCTATGTAGGCCTAGATTTGGGGGCGTCACATTTTATACTTATCAATTTATTATTTCCAAACGTGATAATTTGTGAATTTTTAAGTATATTATCTTTTTTTTATGCATTTTTATTCTTATTTTGTAAATAGAGATTTTTATTAATTTTGTGTTTTCATGGTGCTTTGTAGGATTTTAGAAGTAAAACAAATTGGTATAAAGACTTAAGCTTATAAGCAAGCTAGGAACTGAGCAACCATTCTGAGAAAAAAGCACCATAACGCCCAACTATAGAGCAAAAACAGCGCTGCAATGTGTTAAGGCTTTCGATAAAGAGGCGCCGCAACGCCTGTTACAGTACAAAATTGGGCGCGACAGCGCTGTGTGGCGGACAAGCCAGAGTTGGACAAGGATTTTTGTTACTTTTTGATTCCCAATTAGAATAATTTTCCAAGTGTGCTAGGGATTAGTCATGTAACCTATAAATAGATAATAAGAGACATATAAAGAGGCTAATTAAAGTATATAGGAATAAAAGAGTTCAATTAGAAGCAATGAATAATTTTTTATCTGAAGAAGGATTCAAGTAAAGGTTCCCAATGATTGAAGGCTGGGATTGGAGTTTGCGCATAAATACAGATTTTTATCTCCTCTCTCTCCTTTTATTTTTGTAACCTTACGATGTGGATATATTATTATTTTATGTTTATGATTTCTTTTTCAAATATAAGCTAATTTTTAATTAAGATTACAATTGAACCCAATGTGTAGTTTAAATTGATTTTCTTTTTTTAGATTGGCACCATATGAATTGGTTCATTATATTTTGTGCTTTAATGTTTAATTACTATAGGTCTGGTAATTAGCATGGTAATCTATATGAACTTGATGGATAGATTATAGATTTAGACCTAAATATAATGATATGTGTTTAGGTTATTCTGCATAGGTTGGAATGCATAATTTGTGTATAAGATAGACATATACCTATATGTCATGTGTAACCTTTTGGAGAATCTGAGTTTAAAGAATCCTTGTTTAATTTAAATTTCATAGGAATATAGTGATCTATTTAGTTAGAATATTTCATTTCGATTCTATTTCACATAGTGGTGGATTTTGAAGGGATATATTTACATGACCATCGAAAGAGACTTATAAATACTAACGAATTCTTAGTTAACAATTCATCGTGATCATATAATTATAAAAAAAATTAGAAAATTTAAATGAAGTTTTGAAAAAAATTATAATCATAAGTCTTTTTATCTTATTAAATCATTGTTATTAGATTAACGTAGTTATTAATTTTAATTAGTTTTAATTTTATGGTTTAATTCAATTATTTAAATAAAATTAATTTGTTTAAGTTTTAGTAATTAAAAGTAATAATTATTAATTCTCTATGGAAACAATACTCTATTTGTCATTATATTGCTAGTCGATCACGTATGTTTGCATGTATTTGCTAATAATAAATTAGGCGAAACAGTTTTCAAACTCTTTATTGTATGTATGCTCATTTATAAATCTCTTAACTTGTAAGGTATTCTCATGTTGCATTTTTCTAGCTGTAATTTTCTAAGGACAACCTGCACACTTGAATCTAACCCTATACTTCTCATTCTTTGTTAGGTGAATAGACCCCTTCCCATTCTTAACCGCATATGTAATAACTCTCTCTTTAAATACCTTATTACTGCTAAATAACATTCTTGTCTTAAAAATAGGATTAGTCATATTTGTCTTGAAATTAAACTCAGGAGGCCATATGGGTTATCCATCATCACATTCAACCCTATAAGTTGGAACTTTATCAAATATGATATCAAGCTCAAGTTCAGCTTCATCATTACAACTAGTTTTGGATTGACTTCCTTAAGCTATTTTCTTACTTGGACCATCATTAACCTTTGTCTCTTTATTTATATTTTCCTCAAACAGAATATCATCTTCCTCGCATGAACTATCATTAAAAGTGTCATAATAAGTTTCATTTTCACTGTTATTATCATCACTACCATTACTATAATCACTCTTCCATCATTGACATGACCTTCATCACTGTCATGACCTTCATCTCTAAATTTAGGTTAACTGAAGTACTTTTCATCCCAATTAATATTAAGGTTCTCTATCTAACTTTCATTATCAACTTATATATGAATCTGAGTCCACTCGGGATAAGATTTTACAATTTAAGTTGGGTCAATGACAATAAGAATTATTTTCATAACTTTAATATATGGATATATGTTCTTCACATCATCATCATCATTTTTCAGTTCCCTAAAATCCATCTCCTCATAATCATGATAGAAGATCAGTGCACCAAAAAACCCTAATTTCATAACTAGGGGTGCACACGGTCGGTTTTGTAATATGTCCTAGAATTTTCACGTCATTATTAATTAAATTATTAATTTAAATTCTAACGAGTTGGTTTTACGAGATTATTTAAATCTTTTTGTGTGATTAATTAATTACGTGATTAAATGATTATGTGATTAATTTTTAGAATTAATTAAAGGGGGTCACTAATATGTTAATTAAATTAGTGAACAAACCCTAAGGTTTAATATCAAAATAATTGATAAGTTGACATTAAATAAATATTCAATTAAATTGAATATAATGAGTGAATTAAATTTTATAAATTAATTAATATGATAATTAATTAATGTAAATAATGTAAAATATTAAGACAATTATTTATTAGTCCATTTAGTAAATTAACACTAATGGGTTAGAGTATTTAATTAATTAATCAATTAAATTATTATTAAATCATGAATTGAATAATTAATGTGTAAATTATTAAATTAGCCCAACATGGATCAATTAGTAGCCCAAGTGAAGAATAATAAAACTTGGCAAACTAGTAGCTTAAACAATTTAAATGAAGCCCAAAAGAAATTAAAAACAAAGTCCAATACTTGGCCCACTTGGAATTTAATTATGTAACTTATTATTTACTAAAAAGTGAACAAGTGACATTGTTTTTGGGACAAGCACTCGTGTGTTGCCGGCAAGGGAGAAAAGAGAGTGATGTGATTATTTTTGTTTTATTTTATTTTCATTTATTTAAATATTAGGTTGCTTGTTTTGATTTTTGGGAAAAAAAATTCTCACAAAATTCTCACCAACTAAGTCATTGGCCTAGCTTTCTTGTGTAAGCTTCCATCTAGGGGCATGGTGAATTATAGATATAATTTTTGTATCTAAAAATTATTCAAGTATACTTGCTTTAGTAAAGCATATACACTTCATTTTTTCTCCAAGTCCAAAAGAGAGAGTGGAGAGAAAAATTTAGTGAGAGCAAAATATTTGAGAGAACAAGGATAAAGAAGGAGGAGGAGATCATTTTGTTCATGCCTTCAAACCTCACCACCTATTTTGGAAGAAAAAAGAAAATAGCCATTAAATCAATGTAATAGTTATTTTAAATGTAGCTTTGCTTTTAAATTAAATAAATCATCATGTTAGTATAAATATATTAATATAGTTAGTAATGTGTATTAGTAATATTTATGTCATGCTTGAGTTTAATATTCTTGGTTTGTATTTTGGTATATTTTGTATGCTAAAAACATGTGTTTGGTAGTGTGTAAACAAGTGACAAAATAATGACCAAAAATATTTTTTATAATATTTAGATTTAATGTTCTAATATTATAGAACATTAAATCATGAGAAAAATAAAGTTTGGATCACTCAAAATGGAGTTATACACAAAAAGTTATGATTTATAGTAGTTTATTTGTTAAAACGATTTTGATGAAAAATATTAAATTAAATCATGGCAAATTAAATTTTCATGTTATAAATTGATTTTAAGTGATTGGTAATTTTTTTGGATTTTTATTGAGGAGTTAAAGCTTACTTGAAGGTATATTTTTATTAAGTGGGTATTTTCGAAAACACTGTGAACATTCTATGAAAGAAAAAAAAAGGTGTTGGTCGGGCATGGCGTGACAGCGGTTTTTTTTGTCGGACGCGGAGCACAAACGACGTCGTTTTGGAGTGTAAAATTGTAACCCGCGCGGAAGCCAGCAGCCGGTTCCTCAAAATGACACTGTTTTGGGCTGCTGTTTTACTATGCACGCGCAATGCGCGATAGTAAATTTTCCGACAAAATTACTAAACTGCGCATTCGTTCGTTTTTCTGCGTAATTACAAATTTGCTCTCGGATCAGTTTTTATATGATTAATTAATTATGTGATTAAATAATTATGTAATTAATTACTAGAATTAATTAAAGGGGGTCACTAATATGTTATTAAATTAGTGAACAAACCCTAAAGTTTTAATATCAAAATAATTGATAAATTTCCTATTAGTTAAATATTCAATTAAATTGAATATAATGAGTTAATTAAATATAATAAATTAATTAATATAATTATTAATTAATGTAAATAATGGGAAATATTAATAATAATATTTATTAGTCCATTTAGTAATTTAATACTAATGAGTTAGAGTATTTAATTATTTATTTAATCATGGATTGAATAATTAATGTGTAAATTATTAAATTAGCCCAACATGGGTCAATTAGTAGCCCAAGTGGAGAATAATAAAATTTGACAAATTAGTAGCCCAAACAATTTAATAGAAGCCCAATTGGTATTTTAAATAAAGCCCAATAATTGGCCCACTTGGAAAATACTTAATTTAAACTATTAATTGTTTAAAAAGTGGAAAGTGACTCTAATTTTGGGACAAAGAAAAAGAGGTCAGTCGACATGTTGGTAGATGGGTGAGAAAAAAATGATTTTCTTGCTATTTTAGTTTATTTTCTTATTTATTTAATAATTAGATTGCTTGTATGGTTTTTGTTAGTACATGCACCATCACTTTTTTCACCTAATGTGTTTAACTTGTGTAAGTATCCAATAGCTAGCATATGATGGTCTAGAGTTTTAGATATAATTTTTGTATCTATTATTTTCAAGTATACTTGCATTAGTAAGACATTTCACTTCATTTTATTTTTCTAAGTCCAAAAGAGAGAGTGGAGAGGAAATTTTAGTGAGAGCAAATTATTTGAAAGAGTAAGGATAAAGAAAGAGGAGGAGTTCATTTTGTTCATGCCTTCAAACCTCATTACCTATTTTGAAAGAAAAAAGAAGATAGCCATTAAATCAAGGTAATGGTTATTCTAAATCTAATTTTTGTTTTTAAATTAAATAAACTAACATGTGTGTATAAATATGTTAATATAGTTAATAATGTATGATAGTAATATTTATGCCATGCTTGAGTTTAATATGTTTGGTTTGTATTTTGGTTTATTTTATATACTAAAATATGTGTTTAGAAGTGTATAAATAAGTCTTGGAATTTATGACCAAAAATACTTTTATAAACCTTAGGTTTAATGTTCTAATATTATAGAACATTAAATCATGAGAAAAACAAAGTTTGAATTGCTCAAAATAGAGTTATACATAAAAAGTTATGATTTGTGGTAGTTTATGTGATGTAAAAATTTTTATAAAAAAAGAATGATATTAACTCATGAAAAATTAAATTTTCATGTTATAAATTGATATTAAGTTATTGGTAATTTTTTTGGATTTTTATTGAGGATTTAAAGCTTACTTGATGGTATATTTTTATTTAAAATGGGTATTGCTGGAACACTGTTCACGTTCTGCAAAGGAAAAAAAATTTAGTGCCTTCCGCGAAATGCGCGCAAGCTTTCAGCCGACGGGCGCGGAGCCAAAACGGCGTCGTTTGGCATCAGAGATAATTACTCCGCGTGTTACGTGCCGAAGCCGGCAGCGTGTCCATCAAAACGGCACTGTTTTTGGGGCCTGCTGTTATAGCCGCACAATGTGCGAGAGCCAGTTTCTGGAAAAATTACGATACTGCCCCTCCGTGTTTTTTTCGGCGAAATTACTATTTTGCCCTCGGATCAGTTTTCAACTTATTTACAGAAATGTCATTCGAGTTAAATTTAATTAATTTAAATATTTAAAAACTAATTTAAAATTATAACAAAAATAATAATAATACAAAAATGATATTGAGGATGATATTTTTCATTAAGTTTAATATTTAAATATTGATCTAGTTAGCTAAATCATGGTTAAATGAAATAAATTTATTATTTATTATTTAAAATGCTAATAATAAATAAAGTTAATAAATTAGCAAATTATTATTTAATTCCTATTAAATAATAATTAAAGAGAGATAAAATTTATAAATTAATTATTTATTATTTAAATATTATTAAATAATAAATAAGGATAATTAAGAATAAGGATAATTAAGTAATTAATTATTATTTAATTAGCATTAAATAACGATTAATGGAAATTAAGTTATTAGATTAATAATTTATTATTTAATTTAAATAATAAATAAGAATGATTTGATTATTATTTAACCTTAAATAATAATTAAAAATAATTAAATAATTAATTATTATTTAATATAATAATTGACATTAAATAATAATTAAAGAGGATTAAAATTAGTAAACTATTATTTAATTTCCTTAAATAAAATAATAAGTAAGGTTAATTACTTAGTTAATTATTGGTTGATTAATATTAAATTAAAGAAGGTTAAAATTAAATGAATAATGATTTATTATTTAATTATTATTAAATAATAAGTAAGTACAATTAGTTATTATTTATTTTAAATAATAACTAGAGTTAATTAATTAATTTCTATTTAATCAAGATTAAATAGTAATTAAATAGAGATTGAGTTAATAAAATAAATTGAATTTAATTATGATTTAATTAAACAATTGTAATAAGTTGTTTAAGGGTTTAATAAGTGTCTCACGCTTAAGAAAAATATTTTCTAACTTACTAAATTATTAACCTAAAATGATTAAGGGTCTATAAGGTTAATAATATTGTTTTGACTAATGTAAATTATGTGTTAGTACTTATGTGTGGTAAATAAGTTCATTAGTGAGCGTATAGTTATGCAAATACGCCGTACTAATTATTAGACCAACTTTATTAATGTTAGGTCTTTCAAAGCAAGTTAGTTAAAACTAAACATTTATTGTAGCTGAACAGACAGGCAAGTTCTCTAACCCTACTCAATTATTATTAAACAAGTTTCTCTACTTGTATTTATTGTCAGAGCTTGAAGTGGTTTAATTATTTAAAATTATCCCACATCCTTATTGTTTATAAAATCGCACTTGGTGCATTTGAAGCTTATTAGTTCTTGATTCATGAACTGTATTAAAAATGTCTAAAGCTAATAGTTCAGCTAGACATTGCGTTTATAAATTCAATAACATGAATACTTTTAAAAGCTTATCCAAACCATTGTTGGGTGCGGATTTCTTATATTAAGTCTGAGAATTGAATAACCCTAAATTAGGGGATTTTGTTTCGAGAAACCGACTTTGGCGCCAGTGACTAAATGTAATGCATATACAGCGGGTTGAATAGGTTGATCCCCTTGAAAACCAAACAACTCAAAGGGTCAGAGGAAACTCTATTATACCCTCGTTAGTTCAGGGTTCTTAGTGACCACTCAGCATTTTAAGATTCAAATCTTCTGTTTATTAAAAATTTGAATCCTGTTTCATTCACAATTGTTATATCTATTGTTGAATCATTGATGATATTTCTCATTCATTCATGATATATTAAATCTCTATGATTGTTCTAAACTTGCTGAGCAAACTAGTTGCTCATTCTTACTATATCATGAACCATTTTTCAGATAAACCTGATTGCACAAAGAAGGATAAGGGAAAAGGAAAAGCCAGAGATTAAGTTAGCTTATGCATGCTAATTAGCTATTTAAATGTGTATTTACTGTTGAAGAACCTTTTGTAATTCCTTATGATAGGAACTGTTTTTATGTTAAGGTTGATAGACCCTGGTATTACAACCTTTTGAAGGGAACCAATATGTATTATTCCGCGATATTTAAATGCAATGTATGTATTTAATTGTTGGTAATGTGTTGAATAGTGAGAACCAAACTCGAGGTTATGGAACCCGGATTTGGGGTCGTCACAGGTTGGTATCAGAGCTGTAGGTTAGAAACGTTAGGATTTGCGAAACCTAAGTTATAACCTTGGTATAAAACTCATATCGAGTGCGTTAGGAGATGAATCGGGGAGATTCATCATGTTGTGTATTTTTGGAGATGGATTGAGAAAATCCATCGAGCCGAGATGTACATGATAAAATATCATTTCATTTCATCAATGAATATATTTTATTGTTGTACTAACGAGTGTTATTTTTTTTTATGATATAGGATGGCAGAGATCGGACAGTCGAGTCGCATTGCTGAGGAGGACTATATTGATATCTATATGGATACTGCACAGCCGCAGGTGGCTGCACCTTTAGAGGAGCCAGAGTCAGATCCTGAGGAGGGGGATCGCGTGGAGCCCGTCTGGGGCGGAGTCATGAGGCCTTACAGTGAAGATGAGGCAGAGTCAGAGGAGTCTGAGGAGGAGGAGTCAGTTGATGGCATGGGCACCACCCAAATTTTTACATCGTAATCGGTTATCGGTTTATTCTGTTTCAATTAAATCAGTCGGTTTATTCGGTTATTTGGTTCCGTAATTGATAATTTGATATTTATTATATTGTCAATTTTTCATAATAATTAATAAATCACTAACTCAATAACTACTAATTATAATAGAAGTTCTCTAAATTTGAAAAACAAAAATCACCTAACTTACTCACTAGGATAGAAGTTTTGCAAATTTGTCATAATAAAGGCATATAATAAATATATAATTATATAAAATAAATATTTATTAGAAAAGTATATAAATTATATTATAATTTTAAATTGTTCGGTCGGTTTGATCGGTTTCGATTTTTTGAGAAGCCAAACCAAACTGACCGAACTAGTCTCGATTTTTTAGTTTTATAGTGTTCGGTTTTTCGATTCTATGTTTTTCGATTTGAAATAGTAACGGTTTGGTTCGGTCCGGTAGATTTTTCAATTTTGGTCGATTGTGTGTACACCCCTATTCATAACCATATCCCCTAACTCCATTTTGGTTATTGTTGAAGGTTGTTTTGATTTGATTTGATGATGATGATTGTTGTGCAAAAATGATTGTGGTAAATATGCTTGCATGGTTGATTGTCAATGTGTATCTGACAAAGTGCTTATGTGTTAATGTGCTTATGTGCTTAATTGATTATGTGCGTAGATACTCTGAAAGTGCTTATGTGCTTAATTGACAAAGTGATTATATGTTAATCAAATTATGTGTCTACATGATCATGTGTGTATGATATATATTACCTATGTCTAAATACTGTAAATCTAGACACTTGTTTAACACAAATATGATTTTGCTGAAAACTATCTTGCCTTATAAAAGAAAATGAAAGTTATCTGGTTCAAATGTTGTAAAGTCCTTTTAAAAGATATTTGTGTACAAAGGACTTAGATTTTAAAGATCAGAAATGTTAGGTTGATCTTTCAGTAGGAGTCACTCTGCATAAAATATGTATGATATAAGCAGAGTAGCATAAGAATGAATCTTTGCTGTATTTATGTATGACAGAGTCTGTACAGTCCTTTCAATATACAATGATGTAATAATGTAAGAAAGGACTTAGTTAGAAAAGATCAAATCTGTTAGGTTGATCTTATGTTAGATCTGATCAGTCTATATGATCGTAGAACGTACTCTACAATTCCAAGCAAAGAAGACTCAACGATTCAGTATAAATCGTAGAGTGAACTATACGACTCCTTACCAGGATAACTCTACGATCATCAAAGAGAGTCAGATGTGCAAGAGGTCTACTGAATATACAAGCTAAATTAAAAAATTGATCAAGTATAAATCGTAGAGCTGAACTCTACGATCGTCGAACAGTCAGCTAAGCTAGCCAGCAGTTAACGTAGTATCAGAGAATAAATGTACTCTACGATACAATCAATCTTGCAAGATCGTAGAGAAAATTTGAAGAACAAGCACATACGAGAACTATACGATTTGCACAGTTAGAAGAAATCATAGAGTGAAACCGGATGTCAAAGACAATACAGAAGACTGTTCTACACATAGAACAATCGTTGAGTAGAAATAAAGGATGTGCCAACTGAGACAACAACTCAACGATTCCACTAAAAAGCACTGCAGTCAGCAACTTCACTTCTAACGCAGAAGGACAAGCTAAGTAGAACGGAATCATAACGCAAAGCACTGCAGACAAACTCTACGATCTGAACACAACAGCAAGATCGCAGAGTAAAAGAGAAGATCGCTCCAACTCAACCATTTACCCGACATACTTCAAGTAAGGAGTGGAGCTGAATTCGTAGAGTCCAAATGAGCAGACAATCACTTTACGAATTCAATATAAGAAGCAGCAAAGGATCATAACTGCAATATGGTGCGAGAGGAGAGAGTGTATTTCTCTTCCAGATTTGAAAGAGATTAAGTGCTTTTGAGATACAGATGCATGCCAGAGTCATAGAAGACTTTGTGCCTAAACGACTATAAGTCAGGACCCACTGCTCAGGAAAATGGTGAATAAAGTCAGACTAATGAGACATCTCTGAATGCATCAGAACAACTGGTTCTAAAAGTCAAGGAATGTATTTATTGATGGATCAGAAGATTAATTAGCAAAGAATATAATAATCTTTACTGAACAACTCTGGGAGTGCAACGACTATAAATTCAGAGAAGGCTAAGTTACAGTTTGATATCTCAGAACATGTCAGAAAAGGAAGAAGAACTGACACAAGCAGCAAGAAAGTCAACATCGAAGATATCAAGGATCTGCACAAAGCCAAAGTAACTCAACGGATCTTTCAACGGTAAAATATGAACAAAGATATAAAGGCTTTGATAATGAACAAACAAAGTAGTTGAAAAAAAAAGGAGAGGATGTTGGACAGCAACAGATCGTAGAGCAAAACAAAGATGAATATGCTGAAGAACACTCTACGATCCACCAGAACACTAATACTGAATTGAGAAAGACATAGAGTGAAATAACTCTATTACAAGAGAAGTGTTCAGAGCTGCTAGGCACATAGTAGAGAGAAGCTTAAACGCCAACTTGATACAGACATGGAAGCAACTGAGTACCAAAAGGAAGGAGCATTACGGTCATCTCAGAAGCCCATCTCGAGAAGCTATAAACGGTCTATGATAAGAAGGAACAACTGAGTACCGAAAGGAAGGAGCTTCACAGTCATCTCAGGAGTTCGTCTCGAGAAGTTATCAAGTACCAAAGGAGCTGAAGTTCAAAAGCCTAGCAGCACAATGGGTGATCACAAGAAAATATTGAGCATATAAAGAAGTCAAGTATCATTGCCGAACTCAATATCATTTCAGGAATGATCACATCCTGCTACTGAGTATTTAAAGACAATGGAACTTAAAGTACAACTCAGTAGTAACTCCAACATCTATCAACAAGCAAGGAGCCGAGTCTGTTGGACTTGAAGAGGGCAGTTACGTCATTGTCTTAGTGACTAAATGAGCCAAGTCTGCTGGACTTGAAAAGGGCAGTTGTGTCCTTATCCTAGTGACTAAACTAGCCAAACATGCTGGGTTTGAAGGGTTCTTGGTGAACCAGAGTTTCCAGGCGTGATGTGCTTAAAGGGTTCTGTATGAACCATTCTTAGTGGATTTTCTACTCGTTGTAGTAGAAGAGTGGAGTAGGAGTTATTCAATCTCCGAACCACTTATCTCCGAACCACTTAAAACTCTCTGGTGTCATTTACATTTAGTCATATATATATATATATATATAACTGCTAAAATTGGTTTACTTGACAAGTGGTTATCTTCAATAAAGTCTTAACTCAACGGAGAAGCTTTACAAATCTTTAAGGGGAGTTTTCAAACTAATATTCTGCTGTGCAAACAAATCTTGATTAAATGAATTAATTAGTAATAAAATTTTGAAGTTAATTAAAAAAAATTTAAGAGATCTATTCAACCCCCCCCCCCCCCCCCCTTCTAGATCACTTGTGTGCCTCTGGGAACTAACAGTTATTAAGTCAAACCTACAAAATTTTATATACTTAAATCCACCACCCACATATCCTACATCTTCAATCTCCCCACCAAAACACAATTTCATAGTAAATAAGATCTTTAAGGGGTCATCATCTGCACAAAATTCTAACCACAAAACAAAAACAAATATATGTATTTATAAACATTTAAACCTAACAATACCTACACACACATAAAAAATTGACAAAAGGTTAAACTTGTACCAGATTTACGCAAAGATAAGGACGGATCTAATAAAGAAAGTGAACTAACCACCACCAAAGGGTCCATCGTTGACTCATAAAGAAAAAAGATACTGCAAGTGAATGAATATATATGATAATCTTAACCCAATATTGTTGCATACCCTTTGGCCTAATACGTCACTTGGTTGAGTCCATTACATCAATTTCGACTGAGGTTTCCCTTTAATCGCTTTCAAACTGAAGAATTGCAATTCGATTTGATGAAGAACCATAGTTTACTCAGAAATGTTCCTAGTCCTAAGTTTGAATTTTAACGATCGACACAACTAGGGGGTGTTCATTCGGTTCAAACAGGAAACCAATCGGACCGGTACCGAATTTAGCAAAAAATCGATACCGAAACCAATATCGGTTGGACCGGTATACCTAACCGGTTAGCCGGTTTGGTACCGATTTTAATCGATTATATACCGAAAATAATAATAATAATAATAATAATAATTATTGTTATTATTATAATTATAATTATAATTATTATTATTATTATTATTATTATTATTTTATTATTTATTAATTTATTATTATTATTATTAATTATTTATTACTAATAATAACAGTAATTAAAAATAAAAAAAGAAAATCGATATAACCGGTACGGTTCGATAAATACCGAACCCTAAAACAGCGAACCGGTACCGGAACCGGTTAGGCCGGTACACCGAACCGATTATCTTTGTACCGAACCAACCGATTTTGTATACACGAAAAATCAAAAAAATCGAATCTGATAAACACTCTTAGACACAACTGATAACGGGTTAAACAGTTTCACATTTATATTTGTATGGGCAAATTATAATACATATAAAATACATGTAGAAGTATGTTTAAATTGTATTAAAATGTCAAATGCAGTCAAATCCTTAATCCACGCCTAATAACTTAACATGTAGCATCTCCGGCGATAAATTGGCCGGAGCTAAAAAAATAGGAACAATATTATTTTTCTAATATATTTTGAGGTAACAATTGATGATCACCATAGTTAGGGATGCAAATTGATTTCAGCGTATACTTGGAAAGACAGTTTTGTCATTACCCCTTTTGAAATTGAAATTAAACTAAGGAACTTTAATTAATATTTTATTTTATTGAAATTAAGCAAGGTACTTTAAAATTTAGTTGATTTTGAACGAATCATTCTCAACATTTTTTGTCGGCATAAATCTTATTGTATGTATCGAGTAATGAAACATAATACAGGTGACTACTTTCGAGTTTAAGAAATGTATCTTCATAAAAGGAATAGACAGATTATCAACACTTATAAGTTATTAAGTTTATATTAATTTTTGACATTTAATTAAATATTACAATAATTGTCAATAAGATTTTAACTTAACAGATAAGACTGAAATATTTTGAACTTTAAATCTCAAGTTTAATTACTACTTAAGTGAGTTTATTTTTTCTATTATGAAAAGTTATTTGTAAATTTACTTATTCTTGAGGTTTGATTACTTGTAATAATGCTAATGCGCTTAAATTATAAAATTATATTATATTTTAAAAAATATGAGGCTTTCAAATAAAATATTACAATCATTGTTAAGTAGTTAAGATATTAATATACTCTACCTGCATATTACTTTTGACACATTAATATCCCCATCATAAAAGGAAAAATAAAGAAAGAAGAAATACAAAATAAATTTAATGATAAAGATGGTCAATTGGATTAGCAAAAAGCCGTAGCACATAGCATATGATCATCATTAACCAAAATAGAAATGTAGAGATGGTGAGTACTAATTTAATTATAGATGGAATGGTGAATGTAGAGAGGGGGCCATACATGCATGTGGTTAATAATGATGGTGGTCAAAGTAATGATCACTTCCACCTCCTTATGTTCCCCTACAACGTGAAATAAATTTACTTCGTTTTTTTCATTTGATACAACATTTTCACTCGTCAAAGAACATATTTACCCAAAAAAAATAAGGTCAACTTTTTTCTTATTTTTTCACATTAAATGAGTTTCCTCCTTCGCCTCTTTTAAAAGATCCGGTTAATATAAAATTAATTTTATAATAAATTAAATAATGAATTAACATAGTATTGACACGTTTATTTCTGACTTACGTATTAATATTATATTGATCTATTATCTAACTTAACATAAAATTAATTTCATATTAACCGAATCTCCCCTAAATATGAAAGAGTATTAAACATGCCTAATTTTCCTTTTATAAGTTTTTCACGACTTAATTAATCAGATTTTAACAACTTTGTTGACTGTTTACGTGACTTTCTTTCGTATTCTAATACTTTTCGTCCCATCTCATTCCATCCCATGCTTTTCTTTCGTTTTAAATCAAAATTCACAAACAGGCCATAAATATGTATTTTATTTGAATTTTTAATTATTTTTTTTCAAAATTTTATATATTCTAAGATTTGCACATAACACACTTAAATACTAAGTCATGCAATTCCAAGTCTCAAGCAAATGTAACAAAAAACAAGTTAATTTTCCAAAGACAGCAATAATGATAATAAAAAAGATTTAAAAGTTCTCACAAATTACAAAAAACCAATTAAGTGCGAAAGCGGGATTATGATCATAAATAAATATATATCACTTTTTATTTTTATGTCTTCTGTGATTCATAAAATTCAATAGTCTAATTCTTTCAGATGATCAAAATCTTTGTTTATGGGATATTGGGAGCTAATAATCAGTCCAATATATATACTATTGCTTAGCAATAGCCATAATTTACAAGGAAAAAGAACCACCAAAACCACAGGGGCATTCAAGTGTCGGTGCAAGAGGAGTGTCATAATATTTATTTAAATTTTATAAATTTCTTTAATTTTGACATCTTCCCAAGAGGTCTTTTACGTCAAAACTGAATTAGTCTGCACATATATATAGGACGGAGAAAGAGTTTACAAAAATTGTTTTATTTTTATTTTTTTTAAAATAAAAATTTCCTTTACAAATGAAGCATAATTTCACTAAACTTGAGCATAACTTCCAAAAAATATTAGTTTCAAAATCTGCACCAATAGGAAAATTTAAGCTTAAATAAATACAGATTGAATTATCTAATACTCTCTCAATCCAAAAAGGAGTACTATTTTTATCATAAATAATAAATAAATAAATAAAAAGTAGGATTCAATTCTTGAGTTGCATGCAGATAACGAAAAACTAATTTGGTCCGTCGAACAGGGAATTTTAATCCGAACCTATGAGCCCATAACATGAACCAAACACAAGAATTTTGAGCATGGTAAATTCAAAACTTTTGGCACCCAGTATGTGTATATAGTACTATAATTCAAGAGCCATATTTTAGAAATACATAAATGCAATATTCTACCTAATATTTTGCTATTATAAATGCAAGCTAAAGCTTACCTAATATTTTGCTATCATAAATGCAAATTAAAGCTTTATTTAACATGAGCACGGGCATAAGAAGAGTATATTCGACTATAGAAATGTTGCAAAATGGTCCGATGTGACTATTTACGCTTTAATTAATTATTATATACTGTTTCTCTTTCTTCTCTCTCTTCCCCAACAGAAGAAAGAGATGGGGGTAAAACCGTCTACGCATCGCGTGCGCAAATACAAGGTATTAATATATGTGTTTGAAACTCAACTTAACCTAAAAACTTAAATTCTTGAATCTATTTATATATATTAGTTATTCACTCTTTAATTATTATCCCCTCACAACTCATTTATTATTAGTCATTCTCAATCTCATGAATTATTTTTTCATCTTTGTACAATTAAATAGAAAATCAACAAACTCATTAAAGAAAACAAAAATAATGTGTAAACATCCATAAGACAAAATATTTAACATGAAAAATCTTTAAAAAAATCACAGGTCAAACTCTGAATCTCCACTATATCACTAATAATGATTTTACAATAATTCTCCTAAATTTTACGCCATAAAATTTTAGGTTACACAATAAATTGAGACATTGAAAATTTACCTTTAATTAGATTGAGAAATCTAGTTAGCTTCACTACCCAAAATATCCCAGATAATAAAGTCTTCCAACTTTCAATTGAATAGAGATGATAGTGGATTCCCACGAGTAATAAACTATAATCCTCTCAATTTAATCTTTCGACTGCCTTATTGCTACTGAACTTCTCTCTTATAATAATAAGACACCCTCCTAGCCTTATTTATAATACTTTTCCTAATCCATTCTCATTATGAATTGAAAACAATTTATTCTCTGAATCAAATTATGATCACATTTACTTGTCTTAGACACCAACCAAATTACTAAGTAAATCATTTTTCAAATTGGATTCCTTTCATGGGCAATGACCTATGAACTTATGAGTCGAGAGATCACTAACTACAACTCCTCACTTGGAGTTAATTCTAACAAAATCTTGGCTTAACTTAAACTTCTTGGAATTCTCATCTTTCTTTATGTCCAACTTAGTCTCATTGGCATGGTTCTTCTCGACGGAAAGATCTAACTCAAACTTGACATATTTTCTTACTAAATTCTTTCATAACCGTTTCGTACCCTGATTGCAAGCTATCACTTTCCTTCTTCACTTTTAGAACTCATTTAAAGCGAAGAGCTTTCTTCTCGTAATTTTCATGCAAGATTTTTCTCTCATCTCACATGAATTTGTACCACTTCTTTTTGTGCTTAACTCCCCCATCTTCAACAACTCTAATATGAGCCCGCATTATGTAAAGAGTGTCTATCTTCTTACCTCTAGTCACCACTAGAGACCTTTTAGTGAGTTTTCACTGATTTTCATTAAAGTAACTATTATAACTATTCTCATCAAGCTTACTAATAGAGATCAAATTAAGGCAGATATTCACAACATGTTTGACATCTCTAAGTAACAACATGCAACCACTGTTAGTCTCCAAATAAATATTTCTAATGTCGACAACTTTATATGCATTACCTTTTCCCATCTGTATATAGCCAAAATCACTATTAGTGTTGGATGTGAAGATTTCACCACGTGAAATAGCATGGAACGAAGCACCCAAATCAATAACTCAATCATTAACATGGCACTTGAATTTACCATCACAAACAATGGCTACATCAACGTCGGATAAATACAAAATAGAGTCCTTATCCTCATCTTTTTCTTTAGACTGTTCTTTCTTCAAAAATCTGCACATTCGCCTTATGTGATCCAGTCTTTGACAGTGAAAAAAAGTACATTTTTTTCTATCTCTAGACCTTCTCTTGAATTTGTCATCTTTAGGAGAGTTTCTTTCTCTATTTCTTCCCCTACTATGTGTGACAAAAACTTCTGACTCAGTACTAGTCACTACGGTATCTCTTCACATTTGTTCTATATTGAACAAACTATCGTTAACCGTATTCATAATTAGTATATTATTTTTAGCGGGGTTATAACTACCAATGTCTCCCAATTATCAAGCAAAGAGCTTAATAACAACAAAACTTGCATCTTATCATCAATGATCACCTTCATCGTACTCAACTATTTTGTCAAACTCCGAAAATCACTCAAGTGTTCTACAACGGAGTTTTCATGCTTGAACTTAGAAGAATTCACAAGCTGCCTAATCAAGAAAGTTTTATCCTACGTCGTCTTCCTTTTGCACATGAACTCTAGTTTTTACCAGAGATCATAGGCTTTAGTTTTTGTAGCAATATGATGAAACACACTTTGAACAATCCACGATTTAATCAGACCAATAGTCTTCCTATTCATCTTGTTCCACTGCGTGCCACTCTTATTTGTGAGCTTGAATCCATCATTCTAAAGTGACTCGTACACATCCTTGTAGTAAAGTAAATCCTCAATTCTTAGCTTCCAAATTGCATAATTTGTAGTCTTGAGTTTAATCATACAATTTGTTATCCAATCCTCCATTTATTTTGCACAAGCACAAGAAAACTGTAAAAAAAACCAAGCTCTTAATACCAATGTTGTTGGGGGGAAACTACGGAGCCTACACGTCGCGTGCGCGTACACAAGACACCAACATTCATGTTTGGAATCTAACTTGACCCAAAAGCTTAAGTCATTAGGTTTTGAGTTCATTCATGTATATTAGTCATTCACTCTTTCATTATTTCTTCCCCTCACAACTCACTTATAATATCATATATTATAAACTTTGAGCTCCATGTATTATTGCATATAATGAAAATTAATGCTATTCACTGAATGCTTTGAAAGCTTCAATTATGGACATGACACTACAAGAAAAACGCATATCAACGACCAAAACTTTCTGCGACCGCAAAATCCGTCGTTAATACTACGTTTTAGCGACCGATTTCAGCGACCGATAGTGTAACTAGTCGCTAACATTAATAACGACTGGAAGACGGTCGCTATTTTCGTCGCAAATACCAATTTTGCCACACACAAAAAGCACGGAATTTTTGGCGCCATAATTAGCGACCAATTATCCGTTGCTGACGCGGTAGCTAATGTATCAGCGACAGCACTTTTCGTCGCTAAAAGTGTCAAACGCATTAAAAAAAATTAGTGACCGAAATCGGTCACTATTATGTTCAGACCTAAATTTAGGCGCCGCATGGGAAACAGAAGGAAGAAGGAAGAAGAGGGAGAGAAGAGCTCTGCCAGACGGCCGCCCCTCCCCTCCCCTTGCCGGACATCGGTCCTCCCCTCCCCTCACCCCTGCCGCAGCCGTCCCCTGCCGCAGCTGCCCCCTGCCAGATGCCGCCCCCTACCGGATGCCACCCCTACCGGAAAAGGTAAACACTGATAGGGTTAAATTATACGATATTTTTATGCCCGAATACTTAGTTTTTATATTTATTGTGTGCTTAAATATTTAATTATTTAGCTTAGTTTGGTTTTAATAGGTTTTATAGGGTTTTAGTTAATTTATGTTAATTTAGGTAATTTTATAGTATTTTTATATTTATTTTTATTTATGTGTTTTTATTTATTTTTAGTGTTTTAGGTGTTTTATTAATTATTATGTGTTTTTATTATTTTTAGTATTTTTATATTTTTTTTATTTATTTTTAATTATTTAATATTTATTTTTGTAGGAAAAATAAAGCTGAGGGACAAAACTGTAAATTCTGCAAAGTTCAATGGCATTTTGGTAATTTCGGAAGACCGACCGCGCAATGCGCGCGTACAAGAGCCTCAGCGCACGGAACGAAACGACGCCGTTTCACCAGAAATAGAAAACTTTCGCGCAATGCGCGCGAAGAAGTGGACAATGCAGGCAAGGAGTGAAGAAACGACGTCGTATGGGAAAGGCTTCCGCGCCATGCGCGGAAAGGCACGGTGATGTCACAGGCGCGGAAGGTGGCCGCCAGTTGTCAACGCGTGGTCGGCTGGCGTGACTGGCTTGGTCAAAGGGCTGTTTGGCGACGCATTAATGCTGGAAATCAGATTATTTCGGATTTTTTACTACTTTTTGATTCCAAATGGGATTTTAATTCCAATTAGGGTTAGGAAAATAATTATTTTACTTTTCTTTTATTTTTAATTGTAAATCCTATTAGGGTTTGGACAAGTTAGGAGGTTTATGGAGCCTATAAATAGAGGGATTCACACACATTGTAATACACAACTCTTCTATTAGAATAAAAATTCTTTCTTCTATTCTTTGATGCTCTCTACAATTATGAGTAGCTAAATTCTTTTTCTTGGTTTAAGTGATTGAAGCCATCAAGATTTATACACTGTGAGATCTAATTTATTTTAATTGTTCAATTTATATTTTGAGTATTGAATATTTTTCTGTGTTTAATTTTATGATTAATTCGTTTAATTGCTAGGGTGCACACTAGTTTATTATTCGTTGAAATCTACTGCTAAATTAAATATCAAATCCGTAATTGTTTGGTCACTTTAATTTGCGAAGCAACTAAGGTTAATAATTATTTTGCTTATCAAAATATTGTTATATCTTAGGAAAAATATTCATCTAAATTAAATGCAAACGCTTGGATTGTGTTGTTTAGTTCAACGATCTCTCTATTTCTTTATGCTGCTACTAGGTTAAATCTTTAGCGCTTATCTGAGATTATTTAGTAGTAAGGGTTATTTAGATCGCTTGTTTCTGTTTAACTAAAATTAAGGAGAGATAGGAAAATTATTCGAATGAGAGTAATTATTTCGCGTTGAATATTTAAAATATGAATTGATTTATTCTTGCATCAGTGATCAGTTGTAAATTCTTGATGGTGGATATTGACTTAAACCAAGGCTTTTTCTTCTCATTTATTTCATTAAATTACTTGCATATTTATTTTAGTTATTTTTATTTTAATTATTTATTTAATTCAAAAATCCCCAATTTTTATTTACAAAAACATAAAATTAAATTAATCATTCTCTGTGGGATCGACTCTTACTTACACTACTACATATTTATTTTTCAAAAGTAAGATTTTATTTTTGGGTGCTTGCGACATCACACCAAATTTTGGCGTCGTTGCCAGGGAATTGATTGATTTATTTTTGTGTTTATTTTTAGTTTATTTTATTTTAGTCATTTTTCGTAGTTATTTTTATTTCCTTGTTTGTTTATGACCATAACTCATTCTACTAATCAAAGTGATTTAAGGTTTGATCCAGAAATCGAAAGAACTTTGCACGGATTAAGGAAAGAAGGACAAACAAATCTTGAAGCAAAAGACAACATGGCTGAAAATCGAACTTTGAAGGAACTCGCGGCCTCTGATTTGCACCAACAACCTTTATGCATAACTTTTCCCAATCTAGATGCTAACACTTCCTTTGAGTTAAAGTCTGGTCTAATACATCTTTTGCCCACTTTTCATGGACTTGCAGGTGAAGATCCGCATAAACACTTAAAAGAATTTCATGTGGTATGCACGAGCATGAAACCTCCCGGAGTGACCGAAGAGCAAATCAAATTAAGAGCTTTTCCATTTTCTCTAAAAGATTTAGCTAAAGATTGGCTCTACTATCTGACATCCGGAAGTATAACCACATGGGAAGAGGTGAAGAAATTATTCTTGGAGAAATATTTCCCAGCTTCAAGGGCGGCCAGCATATGAAAAGAAATTTGTGGTGTAAGGCAGAACCATGGAGAATCCCTGTACGAGTATTGGGAACGTTTCAAGAAATTATGTGCAAGCTGCCCCCACCATCAAATCAGCGAACAACTCCTAATCCAATACTTCTATGAGGGACTCCTGTTTACTGATAGAAGCATGAGTGACGTTGCTAGTGGCGGCGCTTTGGTGGACAAAACACCCGAAGCTGCAAGGAACTTAATTGCAAACATGGCGGCTAATTCCCAACAATTCGGCACTAGGCTTGATTTTTCATCCAAAAATGTTAATGAGGTAAATATTTCTTCACTTGAGCAACGAATTGATAGTCTAACCTCCGTTGTTCATCAAATGGCTGTAGGTAATACACAACAAGTGAAAGCTTGTGGGATTTGTGCGGTAGTAGGACATCCGACGGATATGTGCCCCACTCTTCAAGAGGAGTCTTATGAACAAGCAAATGCAGCAGGTGGTTTTCCTGGTCAACCACAAAGGAGATATGATCCTTACTCAAACACGTACAACTCAGGTTGGAGAGATCATCCCAATTTCAGCTATGGAAATCCACAAGGGAATCCACCCACAAATCCAAACTTTACAAGCTACCAACAATACAAGCAGCCATATCCCAACAAACAACAGGGCCAATCATCTAATTCTAATATGTCTTTAGAGGATTTGGTTAAACAACTTACCACTAACACTTTGCAATTTCAGCAGGACACGAAGGCCAATATGCAGAATTTGGAAATGCAAGTGGGACAAATGGCGACTGCAATCAATCGATTGGAGGCTCAAGGTTCTGGTAAATTACCATCTCAAACGGTGGTGAATCCAAAAGAGAACGCAAGCGCAATCACTTAAAGAAGTGGTAAAGAGATACAAACTCCGGAAACGACAGAGTCTGCACCACCAGAGCAAGGCAAAACAGAAGCAGACCACACGGACAAAGGCGACAGTAAAGCTGAGGACAATGCTCTAGGCGACAATGGTACCCCTAAGCATAAATTTTCACCTCTCTCTGATTATACATCGGTACCCCCTTTTCCTCTAGCTTTAACAGAAAAACGAAAATATGAGAAAGATTCATATTTATATGAAACTTTTCATCAATGCGAGGTAAAAATTACATTGTTAGATGCAATTAAACAAGTACCTCGCTTTGCTAGATTTTTAAAAGAATTGTGTACACATAAGAGAAAACAAGCACTCAAAAGGTATGAAAAGATAAAAGTAGGAAAAAATGTGTCTGCCGTGATTCAAAGAAAACTTCCTCCAAAGTGTCAAGATCCAGGAATGTTTACTATCCCTTGCAAGATAAGTGACACTAGATTTGAACAAGCCATGTTAGACCTAGGAGCATCTATTAATGTCATGCCATATTCTATATATACTTCTTTGCAACTTGAACCTTTAAATAAAACTGGTACGGTGATTCAGTTGGCTGACAGATCTAATGCCTATCCTAAAGGTATAATAGAGGATGTTCTTGTGCAGGTAAATAATTTGATTTTTTCTACTGATTTTTATGTGCTTGATATGGAGAATGGTGATCAAAATGCTCCTATTTTATTAGGAAGACCATTCTTAAAAACATCCAAAACCAAGATAGATGTTCATAGTGGTACACTTACAATGAAATTTGATGGCAATGTTGTGCAGTTTAATATTTATGATGCCATGAAATATCCCAATAATGATAATCCTGTTTATTCTATTGATGTGATTGACTCATTAGCACAGGAAATTTTTGAACTTGATGGAAAGGATGCAGTAGAAACGACAATCAGTCAGAATCTAGAGGAGGAAGAAGAGTTCGCCTTGACCGATGAATTGAAGGATGTTATTACAACACTAAATGATTCTCCAAACGTTGGTAACATTCCTTATGTTGACCTGTCAGTTCCTAACGAAAAATCTTTACCATCTATTTTGCAGTCACCTACTCCAGACTTGAAGCCCCTTCCTGCTCATCTCAAGTATATTTTTCTTGGAAAAGAAAAGATATCACCAATGATCATCTCCAATAAACATAGTCCATCACAAGAAGAACAATTCATGAAAGTTCTTAAGGAGCATAAGAAGGCCATTGGTTGGACGATTGCGAATATCAAGGGAATAAGTCCGTCGACATGCATGCATCGTATCTTACTTGATGAAAGAGCGAAACCCACCCGTCAACCGCAAAGAAGACTAAATCCACCCATGATGGATGTTGTGAAAAAAGACATTCAAAAGCTTCTTGAAGTTGGCATGATTTACCCTATTTCGGATAGCAGTTGGGTTAGCCCAGTTCAAGTAGTTCCTAAAAAGACGGGCATAACTGTGGTCAAAAATCAGAATGATGAGTTAATTCCCACCCGTGTTCAAAATGGGTGGCGGGTTTGTATAGATTATAGAAAATTAAATACTGTAACCCGAAAAAACCACTTTCCTTTACCTTTTATTGATCAAATGCTTGAACGATTAGCTGGTCATTCTTACTATTGTTTTCTTGATGGTTATTCAGGTTATTTCCAAATTGCCATTGCTCCGGAGGATCAAGAAAAGACGACATTTACATGCCCATTTGGAACTTTTGCATATCGTCGTATGCCGTTTGGACTTTGCAACGCCCCCGCTACTTTTCAAAGGTGTATGGTTAGTATATTTTCAGATTATATTGAGCATATCATATAAGTTTTTATGGACGATTTCACCATCCATGGGGACTCTTTTGATAATTGTTTGCACAACCTTACACTTGTTCTTCAAAGATGTATAGACACTAACCTTGTACTAAATTCTGAAAAATGTCATTTCATGGTTGAGCAAGGTATAGTTTTGGGTCATGTTGTTTCATCTAAGGGAATTGAAGTAGATAAAGCAAAAATTGATATTATTCAGTCTCTACCTTATCCCACTAGTGTGCGGGAAGTGCGTTCTTTTCTTGGACATGCAGGTTTTTACCGGAGATTCATAAAGGATTTTTCCAAGAGAGCATCACCCCTATGAAAATTACTACAAAAGAATGCGGATTTCAATTTTGACAAGGAGTGTAAGACAGTTTTTGATAAGTTGAAGGAATTGTTGACCACTACTCCAGTTATTCAACCTCCGAATTGGGACATACCTTTCGAGATTATGTGCGACGCAAGTGATTATGCAGTAGGAGTTGTTTTGGGTCAAAAAGTTGGGAAAGCATCTTATGCGATTTATTATGCTTCGAGGACCTTGAACGATGCCCAGAGAAATTATTCGACTACTGAAAAAGAACTCTTAGCTGTCGTTTTTGCTTTAGAAAAATTTCGATCTTATTTACTTGGTACTAAAGTTATTATTTATTCTGATCATGCAGCTCTTCGTTATTTGATGACAAAGAAAGAGGCAAAACCAAGGTTGATAAGATGGATACTTCTCTTAAGTGAATTCGATTTGGAGATCAAGGACAAAAAACGGACAGAAAATAGTGTTGCAGATCACTTAAGTCGTTTGGCGAATACTAAGGATGCGCTTCATCTCGAAGAGACATTTCCTGATGAACAATTGTTCTCTGCATATAAAAAATCACCTTGGTATGCAAATATTGTCAATTATTTGGTTACTAACATTTTGCCTTCTAATTTGTCTAAAGCTCAAAGGGATAAAATCAAAAGTCAAGCAAAGTACTACGTGTGGGATGACCCATACTTATGGAAGCATTGTGCGGACCAAGTAATTAGAAGGTGCGTCCCTAAAACTGAAATTGATCATATTCTCACTTTTTGTCATTCGTATGCTTGTGGAGGTAACTTTGGATCTAAGAAGACAGCGAGGAAAGTACTTGACTGTGGTTTTTATTGGCCATCTTTATTCCAAGATTCATATTTATTTTGCAAGTCATGTTGTAATTGTCAAAAGACAGGGAATATATCCCAACGAAATGAGATGTTGCAAACTCCCATACTCTTTTGTGAAATTTTTGACGTTTAGGGCATTGATTTTATGGGACCATTTCCTGTATCTTTTGGTAATGTTTATATTTTACTTGCTGTCGATTATGTTTCAAAATGGGTGGAAGCTAAGTCCACAAGGACTAACGATTCCAAAGTTGTTGCAGATTTTCTCCGTACTAACATATTTTCCAGGTTTGGAATTCCTAGAGCTCTAATAAGTGATAGAGGCACTCATTTTTGCAATCGAACTGTGGAAGCTTTATTGAAAAAGTATCATGTCACTCACAAGGTGTCGACTGCATATCATCCGCAAACCAATGGACAGGCGGAAGTGTCAAACAGAGAAATAAAGTCCATTCTTGAAAAGACAGGCAATCCGAACAGAAAAGATTGGAGTTTGCGCTTGGATGATGCTTTATGGGCGTATAGGACGGCTTATAAAATGCCTATTGGTATGTCACCTTATAGATTAGTATTTGGGAAACCATGTCACTTACTTGTGGAGCTAGAACACAAAGCTTATTGGGCTATTAAGAGTTTCAATATGCAAATGAGTGATAGTGGAGAGCATAGGAATTTGCAAATACAAGAGTTGGAGGAAATTCGCAATGATGCTTATGAGAGTGCAAGAATTTACAAGGAGAAGACAAAGGCTTTTCACGACAAGATGATTTCTAGAAAAGAATTTACAATTGGTGAAAAAGTTCTTCTCTACCAGTCTCGACTTCGATTGTTTCCAGGTAAGTTGCGTTCTCGTTGGGATGGACCTTTTGTCGTGACTAATGTTTTTCCTTATGGTGCAGTTGAAATTCAAAGTTTGGACACTTCTAAAATATTCAAGGTGAATGGTCATAGACTCAAGCATTTCTATGAGGGATTCCAAGAAGAAGACTCGAAAAAAGTGGATCTTGAGGATCCAATTTATACTACTTAAAAACAAAGGGGAAAGCATGCTGTCGAGTCAATGACGATAAATAAAGGCGCTGCTTGGGAGGCAACCCAAGAAAACAGATTTGCATTTCTTTTCCTTTTTCTTTTTATAGTTATTTTTGCCTTTTTCTTTGCATTTTACTTTACATTGGGGACAATGTAAATTTTAAGTGTGGGGGAAGGAATTTAGGATATTTATTTTATTTTTAGGGAATTTTAAAATTTTGAAATTTTGAATTTTGTGGGTAAATTCACTGCAAACCTTCACGAGACAAAACTCGTCCACTTGGGGTAACCTTGGGATTTAAAGGCTTGTTGCAAATGCTAAGTGTAACCGTGTTTCCTACGAAAATGGGATAGTTTTATATTTTATTTTTAGGATGAGTCACTTGAGCAATGAGTTAATTGAATTTTAAATTTTTAGCCAATGATAAAATTTTGATTTTTATTTAATAACTCTTGGAAAAATGATAAATTTTTGCTTAGTTTGAATTTTTGACTTTTTATTGATTATTACTTTGTTTGAGATCTTTAAATTTTTATGCACTTATATCCAGTTGTTTAAACTAGTTTTAATTTAGAGAAAGTTTATATGGTTAAATGCTTATGGAAGATATTTTTGAACTCTATGTCTTATTTGATCATTATTCGAAGTAAAATATAAGGCAAAATATAATTTGGAAGAGATGATTTAGGTAATTTTTCTAGGATTATTATTGAAGGAAAAAAAATTATGTGGTGGGTTGAGATGGAGCGTAAAACGCACTCACTCATAAACACATGAAAAAGCGAGATGGAGCGTAAAACGCACTCGCTGGTGAGATGGAGCATAAAATGCACTCACCGTGAAAAAAATGAAGAAAGAAAAAAAATGGGATGGAGCATAAAATGCACCCATTAAAAGAAAAAAAATGAAAAAAAATATATTTTAAAAAAATTGATATTGATAATCCTAGTGTGCTTCATTGATTAAAAACCTTTTGATCTTCTGATTTATATTTGTCTATATTAACAAAGAATAATGTGAAAAATAAATATATTGAGTTTTATTATATATCTTTTATAAGGTAATTAATGACCGAAACTTATCTGAGTTTTAATTAGTTTGATACATTTGGATTCACACACACACAAAAGGTCTTGAGTAAAATAGAATTCATAAATATGTTAAAATTCTAGATTTTGCATGGTTTTGAAATTTTCTTTGAGTTATCATTTAAAAAAATCTTTGAGGCTGATGTTGAAATTTATATTGATTTGTTGCTCAAGAAAATTGTTTGGTTATTAGTTTTAATTTTATAGTTTTTATTTTGTTTTGCCCGAGGACGAGCAAAAAGCTAAGTGTGGGGGTATTTGATAGGGTTAAATTATACGATATTTTTATACCCGAATACTTAATTTTTATATTTATTGTGTGCTTAAATATTTAATTATTTAGCTTAGTTTGGTTTTAATAGGTTTTATAGGGTTTTAGTTAATTTATGTTAATTTAGGTAATTTTATAGTATTTTTATATTTATTTTTATTTATGTGTTTTTATTTATTTTTAGTGTTTTAGGTGTTTTATTAATTATTATGTGTTTTTATTATTTTTAGTATTTTTATATTATTTTTATTTATTTTTAATTATTTAATATTTATTTTTGTAGGAAAAATAAAGTTGAGGGACAAAACTGTAAATTTTGCAAAGTTCAATGGCATTTTGGTAATTTCGGAAGACCGACCGCGCAATGCGCGCGTACAAGAGCCTCAGCGCACGGAACGAAACGACGCCGTTTCACCAGAAATAGAAAACTTCCGCGCAATGCGCGCGAAGAAGCGGACAACGCAGGCAAGGAGTGAAGAAATGACGTCGTATGGGAAAGGCTTCCGCGCCATGCGCGGAAGCGCGGAAGGGCACGGTGACGTCACAGGCGCGGAAGGCGGCCGCCAGCTGTCAACGCGTGGTCGACTGGCGTGGCTGACTTGGTCAAAGGGCTGTTTGGCGACGCATTAATGCTGGAAATCAGATTATTTCGGATTTTTTGCTACTTTTTGATTCCAAATGGGATTTTAATTCCAATTAGGGTTAGGAAAATAATTATTTTACTTTTCTTTTATTTTTAGTTGTAAATCCTATTAGGGTTTGGACAAGTTAGGAGGTTTATGGAGCCTATAAATAGAGGGATTCACACACATTGTAATACACAACTCTTCTATTAGAATAAAAATTCTTTCTTCTATTCTTTGATGCTCTCTACAATTATGAGTAGCTAAATTCTTTTTCTTGGTTTAAGTGATTGAAGCCATCAAGATTTATACACTGTGAGATCTAATTTATTTTAATTGTTCAATTTATATTTTGAGTATTGAATATTTTTCTGTGTTTAATTTTATGATTAATTCGTTTAATTGCTAAGGTGCACACTAGTTTATTATTCGTTGAAATCTACTGCTAAATTAAATATCAAATCCGTAATTGTTTGGTCACTTTAATTTGCGAAGCAACTAAGGTTAATAATTATTTTGCTTATCAAAATATTGTTATATCTTAGGAAAAATATTCATCTAAATTAAATGCAGACGCTTGGATTGTGTTGTTTAGTTCAACGATCTCTCTATTTCTTTATGCTGCTACTAGGTTAAATCTTTAGCGCTTGTCTGAGATTATTTAGTAGTAAGGGTTATTTAGATCGCTTGTTTCTGCTTAACTAAAATTAAGGAGAGATAGGAAAATTATTCAAATGGGAGTAATTATTCCGCGTTGAATATTTAAAATATGAATTGATTTATTCTTGCATCAGTGATCAGTTGTAAATTTTTTATGGTGGATATTGACTTAAACCAAGGCTTTTTCTTCTCATTTATTTCATTAAATTACTTGCATATTTATTTTAGTTATTTTTATTTAAATTATTTATTTAATTCAAAAATCCCCAATTTTTATTTGCAAAAACATAAAATTAAATTAATCATTCTCTGTGGGATCGACTCTTACTTACACTACTACATATTTATTTTTCCAAAGTAAGATTTTATTTTTGGGTGCTTGCGACATCACACCAAATTAAACTGAAATATTATGTGTATTAAATTTTAAATCGATATAAATTCACTTAAATTTTAAATATAATATATCTAAGATTTTTAATTGTTGTTATGGTAGTTTCAAATGCTTCTAGTAAAGATTAAATATTTATGTTGTGTTTGCTAATTTTTATAGTAGTTATTTAAGAAAATGATTCATATGTTGACTTATTTTATAAAACGTGCATTACGATTAAAGTAAAATTATAAATGATAAAATAAAAAAATTAAATTTTTAAACCTTTCAATCTCATGTATCTACATACGATAATATAAATTTATTATCATATATAACAACACTCGTTATTTAAATGTTTGACATATTATAGGCAAGATGTAAATAAACAAATCACTATTTGTTCTATAGATTATTGTTATAGAATATTTCGATTGCTTAAATAAGTTGATTATTATGCGTATCATTAATTAAAAAAAAGTAATATTTTTATATATATAAATTTGATATTTTTATGTTATCACTTCATATGTAAATGATATTCACTTCGTTCTTATATAAAAAAAATGTATAAATATTAAAAATATATATAAAAATAATACTCCCTTGAATATATATATATATATATATATATATATATATATATATATATATATGAGAGAGTTAATTTATAATAATCGATTGTTATTGGCATACTATTGGTAGAGTCTCAGCGGCAAGAACCTTCACAGTTAATTTATATCCTGTATTTAATTAGTGCTATAGTATTTTTGACAATTGATTACTGTGGATACAGTCTATATATATATATATATATATATATATATGGTGATGGTTATGATTCCAGTAGCATAATTTTCACGGGATCATTTCTTTTACTCAAATCATGTCCCCAATGTAGTTGAACTCCCTTCCTTTTAGACTTTAGTCCTCATGTCATCATCACCCTCTTTCCCTTTCAAACTCCCCATAATTTCAAAATAATAGAAAATTATATTATGAAAAAAATAAATATAATATAATATAAAGTAATACAAAAAAATATAATACAAAAATAATACAAAATAATATAATAAACATAATATAGTATAATATCATTCAAATTAATATAAAATAATAACCATATTTGTATAAAACAACCATGTTTGTTTCTTTCACTCATGATTCATGATCCCAAGAGTCCTGAAAAGAATCTAGATGTTTACTTTAGACCTCTTATAGACTAGTTGAAGGTATTGTGGGAGGATGAAGTATAGACTTGGGATGTTTCGACGAAAACAAATTTCAACCTTCGGGCAGCAATTATGTAGACTATTAGTGGTTTTTTTGTTTATGCTATGTTATCTGGATGGAGTACACAAGGGAAATAGAGAAAAATTTATAAAAGGAAAAGTAGAGAAAGATATGTCGGTAGGACGATTGTTCGAGACGGAGGTGCGTGACCGTGTGATGAGATTGCCAATAATCTCATTTGGTAAAAGTGCTGCCTCAGCAACAATCAATGAGTTTGGTGAGTCTCACAATTGGGTTCGGAGAAGCATATTTTGGGAACTATCTTATTGGTCTACAAACTTGATTCGTCATAATCTAGATGTAATGCATATTGAGAAGAATGTGTTCGACAATGTATTTGACACCGTGATGGGTGTTAAGGGCAAGACGAAAGATAATGATAAAGCACGGTTGGATATGAAAGATATTTATAATTATCCTGGATTAAAGCTTTATGAATCACCTAATGGAAAGATTGTTAAACCGCTTGCAAAATACACATTGTCCAAGAAGCAGGTTGAAGATGTGTGTGCATGGATCAAGTCTCTGAAACTACCAGATGAATATGCGTCAAACATTGCAAGATGTGTTACAGGTGACAAAATACAAGGGATGAAGAGTCATGATTGTCACATGTTCATGGAGAGACTCTTGCCAATAGCATTTCGAGATTTGCTTAATAAACCAATATGGGATGTTTTGACTAAGCTAAGTCGTTTCTTCAAAAGCATATGCTCAAAAACGTTAAATGCAAAGGACATGAAAATACTTGAGAAAAACATCATTGAGATCATGTGTAAGCTTGAAAAAAATATTTCCACCAGGGTTTTTTGACTACATGGAGCATTTTCAAATTCATCAACCCTATGAAGCTCGTGTTGATGGTCCAGTTCAATACAAATGGATGTATCCTTTCGAGAGGGTGATGGAAAATCTGAAGAGGAAGGTTAAAAATAGAGCTTATGTCGAGAGGTCGATATATGAAGTATACAGTTTTGATGAGATATCTACGTTTGTATCGGACTATTTTTTCGATGAAGTTTTGACAATGGCCAATCGAGTTCCGAGACATGATGATGGGGGGAACATTGAACTAAACGGTTGACTTTCTGTATTTGGTCTACCGGGTCGCGCTTATGAAAAAGAAAAACGCATATTCCTCTCTGAAGCAGAATTACACGCTGCACATACTTACATTTTCTCAATTGTGAGGAGATTGAGGGATTGGTGAGGTATGCATGTAAAACTCATATTTAACTTAATCTCATTGATGTACACTGTAATCTCATATATATTGTTTCATATATATAATATATCTGTAGATCATTCGATGTTGAGTTAAGAACAAATCAACACGGCATCACTGATAAAGATATTGAACTGAAACGGGATTAAAACTTTGCAAAATAGCTAAAGGACAAAGTAAGTTATTTAACTTAATTAAGTCATTTTATTTAATTTATTTTGCTCGTTATTCACAATGTATTAAACAATTGTAGGCTCTTAATGACGGTACAATTCCTTCAAATGTACAAGTCTTACCCATGGGCCCAGATAGGGACCAAGTCACTCGTAATGGTTATAAAGTAAATGACTATGATTTTCATACAAAGATATACGCCATCGGTAAAAGAACAACCAATACTGGAGTGTTGGTTCAAGGAGATTGCTACAATGAGGTTGGTCGTGCCTTTTATTGGGAGTTGGAAGAGATTATTGAGTTGTCGTACAAGGGTACATACGGAGGTCAGATTAATCTGTTTAAATATCGTTGGTTTGATTCAGAAAAAGAGATACGTGTCAATCAACATGGAATTGTCGATATTAACCTCAACAAAAGGACATATATGAATGCACCATTTGTGTTGTCAACTCAAACACAGTAAGTATATTATACTCGTACTCTTATTCGAAAAAGGGATAGAACGCCTACAGATTGACAAGTTGTCATTTATACTCTTGCGCGCATTCTTGTCCAATTAGTAGACGGAGTAGTCTACCAAGAGGAGACGTTACATAACCATCCTATAATAAATCTCGATGACAACAATCAACTCAACAATTTAGAGGGTAGAGGTGATGATGATGATGATGAATTGGATCCCAATTCAGTACAACACTTAGATGACAGTGATACTGAGGAGGAAGAGTTATTAAGTGACAGCGATACTGAATCTGAAGTAGGAGATAGTTATGAATCTCCATATATTGTTAAAGATGATTCGGAATTTGACAGCGAGTTTCATTAAAATGTATGTTTAATTTAATTTGTATTCTGTAGAGTTATATATAAATGTTTACATAATATTATTGACTTATTGTATATACACGCATTTTATTTCTGTAATCATTATTATGTAAGTCAAATTAATATGTCATTTTTTTTGAATAGATGGCATCTTCAGCAGCAAGAAGAAAACGCGGTTTAGGCAGGGGTCCAAATCAGATTACGAAGGCCCCAAATAATCCAGACGAGCGTATTTTATTACAGATTCACCCTGATCCTATTAACGCGTAAGTTATTAACCATATAGTAATATTAAATTAAAAATTATATTATTGTATATACTAATGTAAATTATTCGATATTTCAGAGATTTTGCAGATGTTAGGGTTGTTAAATGTATTTCACAGTTATGCCTACAAAACTAGTCTACCCCATCTATTACGTGGGCCAGCACACCGCTAGCCCATAAGGAGGCCTATTGGCAGGAGTTCCAGGTATTTTTTTTCCAATTCAATAACTATTATATTGAACTATTTTAATGTTTAGTATTATTAGGTTAATTATATTACAATTATTTTAATGTTATTATATTTTTATTTCAGAAAAGATACAAGTAGGAAGATTCACAGACAATGATTATACAGACACTATTCTGGCAAAAATGTGATGTCCGCACAAAAGACAACATAAAGGAGCGGGAAAAGGCATTATATAATGTTAGCATAGACCATCTTGGTCAGGCTGCAGAGTATATGCATAAGTACAGCCCGTGGTGGTGCTCGCGCGATATATGGGTTGAGATGTGCCAACAGTGGCAGAGTGATGAATGGGCGAGGAAATGGAGGATTGCCGCCAAGAATAGATCCGCAGGTGTAGCTGAAGGGAAAAAGGCAAAGGGTACATACAAAGGCAATAGTATATCACAGGCGCAACATTTCATTGATAGAGAGGTACAGAGTTCGTCAAATTTACTTTATTCATATTTACGATCATTTAATTAGTATTTATTTGCATGATTAATATATTTATACACTTGTCATATTTGTATTCATCTAGCAGGCCCAGAGGTTAGACTATCAATTGGTTGAATGTGTACGTGGTCACCCGTGATGGTCTGCCTGATGCTATACAGATACAGGTAATTAAGTTTTTTTTAACATTACATGTTTATACATTAATTTTGACGTTATTTACTTAATTACAGGATATTTACAATCAACTAATGGATGAGCGGTATCCCCCTGGTAGTGGTCGCTCGCCGATTGATCAAGAGTTGTGGGAAAGGGCGTCGCTTATTAAGAAAATTTTTGTTAAGGGCCAAGGGCAGCGAAGACGGCGAGTATTACTGCCTCTTGCAGCTCTGGTAACCAGTCTACGCAAGCATCATACAATCCGACGCCGCATAACGCTGCGGACTGTGTTAGAGCCATATGCAGAGATTATGCCCTTCTGCGTCAGCTGCAAGATCATTTGAAAGCGTTGAGTCCTGATTCATTAGCGGATGCGGTGGCGACAGCAGCAAATGAGCCAGACCAGTAGTAGGAGACTGAGCAAGACGAGGTAATAATATTGCTTAATGCACCAAAATTAATCAGTCAATAATACTATCTTGAACATGTTTCTTTTTTTGCTACAAGAACGTGACAGTTAGCTAGATCGATGAAGCTTGGCAAGCTACATATCGTTCTTAGCTCTCTTTTTTTCTTCATTTTATTGTGTAACCCATGCACGGTCGGATTTTTATCCTATTTTATATATTTATGTACCAAGAATGGATTAGATATTGGTTTTATGTTTATTTGAAATTTATGTTATTTCATTTGGTTAGAATTTGATATTTGGTTGGAGATCTCAATGAGATTGTTTATATATCTGTTGTGTTATGTTGGGATGTATTTGATAGGTAAAGAAATTTATGAGAATAAAAAAAAAACAAAAAAAAAATTACAATAATAAGTGACCGAATTCGGTCGCTAATAACCGGTCGCTGTTTATTTCAAAATTCAGTCGCTGATAATCTTTCCATCGGTCGCTGATAGTGGTCGCTAATATCGGTCGCTGTTACGTTCGGTTGCTATTAGCGATCGCTACACGTGGCGAATGTTAGCATATGTGATGACTCAGCTTAGAGACCGCGTCGGTCGCCATTGTTGGTCGCTGAAACTTTGGTCGCTATTGTTTGTCGCTGATACGCATGTTAGCGACCAAACTATAGGCGACGGATATTAACAAACGTATTCGATCGCTGATACGTATTAACGACGGAAGTCGATTGCTAATACGCGATCGTTGATAGACCTTTTTCTTGTAGTGCGATATGCTTTAAACTATTCTTCATAAAAAAAAGTGTCTCTCTTAGGAAGATAACCAAAGGTTTCCAATTTTAAAATTTTGCTTAGATTACCCATAAGATGTCATCTATTTGACAAAAGGATCCTCCCATTTTTCTCCTTTTGACCGTACTTAAAGTTTAATTTTGTATAAACCCTATTTCGATTGATGATAAATTTATTATTATAATTCTGTTATTATATTAAATTAAATATTTAATAAATTTAAGAAAAAACTATGAAGTAAGCAAATATTTTTAAAATTTTCACAAATAATACTCTTTCTATGAAACAGATGTAATTAATATTAGGTTCCCGTCAATCTCTCCATTACCACCTAATCCTTCTCACCTTTAGAATATGTTGCAGAAGTGCCGTATCAGTTTTGGTTTATGAACTGAGAGCTTGGAAAAAGTGTCGGTGGTAGTTTTTGTAGAAAATGAATACAAGACCTTCATATTAATTTGTGTCAACTTATTTTTATTACTGTTCCTATTCAAGGACAAGACGATGCAAAATAATGAATAGACTGTCCAAATTTGAATGAATATATGAAAGTGACCCATGAATATGGTGAAATCTGATGCTGTATAAAACAATGAGTGGATTGCTGATTTTATAAGCTTGCTATATATGTAGGGTAAAATAGCAAAAATGATTGCATAGATTATACTGTGAGTTTTTTACAGTTCAATATAAGGAAAACTGGGTATCTTTGTATATATGAAAATTCCTCCTTTTCTTATTTTCTTGGTATATTATTTTTAAACACAAAAGAACAAGAGAAAATAACTCTATGAAGACGAACTAAACAATGATTAAACATCAACCTACCAAAATAAATTAGTAGCTGTTTTCCTAGGAGTATAACTCCCCAACGATGAACCCTCAACCTACCTAATACAGTAATACCCCACTTCGGCCCTCAAATGCCTTCCTACTATTGAGGTGACATGATATTTTAAGTTTGATTTGACATTTCAACCAAACTTTAAGCACCTACATATATTTTTCTTTCTTTTTTCTTGCATTTAAAACAAAGGATGCATGCATTGACATTAATTTCCTAGATGCTGAGTAATAGCTTTCAAATTTTATTTATTTTTAATAAAAATCCTAGTTGCAGAGTTATCAGGTATCATGTTATATCTTTCGGACGATGAAGTAGCAACACATTATTAATTAAATCTTAGTAGAACCATTCAACAACCCTATCAACTAAGTATGCATCATAATCATACCATATTTCAATGCTATGGCTCACCAATCGTATATCTAAGTTTGAAAAAAGAGGGGGATGCTGCAAATTTTAATTAGACATCCAATTTCACATTCTTATTCTGCTTCAGACTTCAGAATAATGAATAGTCAGCAAAAAATTCTATACCTACACAACGTTTTTATTTTACTTTTAAATGGTAGTAAATTAACTGCTAGGGAGGGGGGAAAAGGGAGAGAAGACTGTTGTAGCTATATGGATTCCGAGCCATTCAAGTTTGGCGGTCTATTTGAATAGTCATGTGAAAATGAGTTGAAGTTACATATTGTTTATTTATATTACAAAGGTTATTTAAAATAACCTTTGTAATATAAATAAACAATATTACAAAGGTTATTCTAAATACAACACTTTGTTATACAAATGTAACTCATTTCTATAGACTATACGCTATCTAATTTAGTGTGCTTGAAATCAAGATCCATATACGGCCGAGTCAAGGTGATTTTAGAGGCCAATAACTAATAGTGGGACCCAAAAGAACAATTGAAGGTGATATATCTAATGCTCATTGTTTAAGGAAGAAATTGGAGCATATATACAAAAACTAAACTAGTATTTCCCAAAACAAAATAGTTGGTGTGCTTTGGGTAATTTGATTGTCTTATCTACTGATTATCATCATCATCCATGTGCTTTCTTGTGGCTGCTTTCATGATTACAGAGGTAAAGTTAAAAAAAAGAAAAGCTTTTTTTCATGCTTTGATTTGCTTTAAACTTGATGAAAAGTGTGATTTTCTATTGTATGCATGTTTCTTCCTTTTCAAATAGTTATTATGATTTGGTTGAGAATCTAAGGCCATCTATTTCTGGTAGTTCTTGTTTCCTGTATTTCTAAGACCATAGTTTAGTTTTATAAGTTTGCTATAAGGCATAGTAAGCTCCTCAAATTTTAGAACCTCACTCTTTGAACGCTTTGGTGTTGGGTATTGGTTGAACTGAATTTTAGGAAAGCTTAGCAGGTAAAGAGAGAGAATTTCCAAGCTGACAATTTCTAAACATTTAAGCTGTGAAAAATTATGGGTTCTCATTGAAATCATATCTAAGAAATACCCACTAAATTAAAGGAAAAGCTCCTGGTTTCAAATTTTTGTGTTGATTTTAGAGATTTAATCAGCCAAGAGTTTGGTGAAAATTAGAGATGTTAATGCTTTGATATATTCTGAAGCTTTTACTCTAGTGGCTCGGTTACAGGGTAGTATTGTTTATATTCATTTTAATGAAAAAAATCCTTCAAAAGATGTTCTTGATCTTGAATGTAATAATTTATGGAGTAAGTTGAGTGTAGAGATGCTACTGCTGATTGGGGGTAAGAGCTAGGTTTCCTCCAACTCTGAAAAGGTACAGATTTCAGCTGAAAAAGAGACATGGTAAATGCAATTTATGGTAACTTAGGTTCTATGGAAATTGGTAAAAGTTTCCATTAATTGCTAGAGGTGGATAGCTCAGAGGCTTGCAGTTGATGAGAGCCTCTTTTAATCAATAAGATTTTACTACTAATATGGAAGAGGTGTGTTATATATGCACTGTCAATTTTATATGGACGTTTATTATCTGTGTCTAGTAGGGATATGATATGAAACATTTTCCAATATTGAATTTATTCAAATTTCTTCACAGGACCATGAGATACCAAATGGATGGCCGCTTGGGCTTGAAAACGTGAACATGAGACTCCAAGTGGCAGAGAGCTCACATGCGGCAACAGCATTAGCAGCAGCAGAACCAAGTTTTTTACATGCGTCGTCATCTAGTCTCTCATCGTTCTCATCCTCCAACCTCGACACCGAGGTACTTAATTCCTCCTTGTTTTCAATATAAAATCCAAATCTCCTGTCACAACGTCTCATCTTTTGTCTCATCCCGTATATTACTGTACCTGACATCAATAAATAGGATAAACAAAAAATAAGATAGAAAATTTGGACATCCCCAATATATAAATTTTCTCATTTCCATGTATGGAAACTTCAAGAATTTAACATTAATGAACATGTTGCTACTAGTCCACAACATCATTTTTCCAAGACCATAGCACGACGCTAGGCCGGCTGATTGGAATCAGACCAGGGGATAGACGAAGCTTGTACTTTCCAAATACGGTGCAATTTCAGCGAGACGAGATTATATCTGAGCAAGTATTAGATTCTGTGGGCTCTGGTAACCATGAAACTGAAACGCCTGGTGGAATTTGTGTTCCCCTGTTACATAATATGATTATGAAGAGGAGCCGAAGTAAACCCAATGCAAGACTCTGAAAAATGCTCAGTTACACCAATCCATCCGGTTGGGTATTGTGTACTTGTTGATGTTCTGTTCCAAGTGTCTTGTTCCTGTCCAAAAAATAAAAAAAATAAAAAAAGGTCTTGTACCTGAGGAGTTGATCCGATTCAAAAGGAATTATTTTTTTTTTATATTTATATAAAGAAAGAATTGGGTAGACATAATTTTGTTAAAATTGCTTGATTACTGATTAGCCTGTTCAAATGCAATCAAGTTAATTTTGCTATTTTCATATGCATCAGTCAAGTTGCATAGTGATCAATAAATAAAAAAAAGAATTAATATAAAGAAAAAAAAAAGAGTTCATACAAAATAGAATCAATTACAAAATTGTCCCTTCATATTTATAGTCAAATGCAACATAAACGTTAATGTTTCAATTTTTGTAATCTAAGCTAACGTTTCAATTTTTTGCAAAACCGGCTCCTCTGAACAATTTTTGTCAAAATAAATGAATCATGTGCACAACATGTGAATTTTAAAGAATAAAATAGTCTTTTTACGCACTAATAAAAGTTCCTTCCAATTAGTGGGCTAAAATAGACTAAATGTACTTAAAATAAATATTTAAAATAAGATAATAAATATTTTACTATTTAAAAACTCACAATTTTTAGTCACAAACTAAATTTTCTTTTTTTTTCCAAACTTAAATATACTTGTGAAACATGACTTTTCCAATTGTTACTCTCTACGTCCCAGAATAAATGTCATCCATAAAATTATAATTAATGAATGTTCTATTATATATGAGTGAGTATAATAGTTATTATTAATAATTACTATTTATATATTATTTTTTATATTTAATTTTTTTTCACTAAAGCATTTCTCAATTTAAGTAGACTCGCATTTTTTAGTGCGTAAACAAATTATTTTATCATTTAAAAACTCACATATTGTGCACATAATTCATTTATTTTGACCAAAATTAATTAAAGGGGAAGGTTTTGGAAAAAATTGAAACATTAGTTATGAGATTGTAAAAATTGAAACATTAACGTTTGTTACATTTGAGTGTAAACATGAGGGTATAATTTTACAATTTACTCAACAAAATAATCAACCTTGTTATGAGGAACAAAACTTTATCAACCTCAAACTATTCGTTTGATTTATTGGGTAGGATTAGGGGTGACCAAATTTTTTGTTTTTTTCGATTTTTCAATTAACCAAACTGATCGGTTCGATATAAAATGGACCGGTTCGGTATCGATTCTGGTACCTAGGGGTGACCAAAATTTTCCCTTTTTTTATTAATCAGACCGGTCTGTTCATTATAAAATGAACCAATTCGGTATCGATTCGCCATTTTAGCATTCGGTACGTACCGATTTTCTTATTATTATTATTATTATTATTATTATTATTAAATAATTATTAATAATAAAATAATAATAATAATTTTCGGTAAAATCGAACCAGTTTATCAGTATATCGAACCGGTCCAACCGGTTCCGGTATGAAAACTTTGTTAATTTCGGTACCAGTTCGGTTTGGTTCCGGTCCAATTCGGACTAAATGAACACCCTTACCGGTACCGGTTCGCTATTTTAAGATTCGGTATATACCAATTTTCTTATTTTATTATTATTGTTATTAATAAATAATTAATAATATTAATAATAATAATAATAATAATAATTTTCGGTAAAACTAGAGCCGAACTGGTTTACCGGTATATTGAACCGGCCCAACCAATTCCGGTATGAGAATTTGAATAATTTCGATACCGGTTCGATTCGGTACTAGTCCGGTCGATCTGGTTCGGACTGAATGAACACCCTTAGGTAGGATATTATCAAGCTCAGTACAACTAAATTTCAAGCCAACTCAATCTTTAAACGTTTTATTACATTTGGTTAGGAGTTTTAATAAAATGGAACTTGAAAATAGTTCAAACTTGAGGATTAATGTCAACTTAATAGAACCAAAAAAAAACCTACTGATTTTCATGATAAATTTTTTATGCATATATTTTATATTACTAATTTTTGCTTATATATCGATCGAGGAAGTAAAGATATAATAATAATAATAATAATAATAATAATAATAATTTATATTTTCTTATTTTTATTTTAGACGGATGTTTTGAAATGACTTATTAATCATTTTTTAGCATCAACATAATTTACATCCTTTATGAAATTCAGCTTTAAGGCTTAAATAATTGAGTTCTTTACATAAGTATACAACTTTTAGAAAATATTTACACAATTAGTGTGTCCACAAAAATATTTACACTAGTAATGTTGTGACGCCCCCAAATCTGGGCCCACACAGCCCAAACTTGAGTCGTCAAAAGACTACAACAAAATTATTATAATAAAGCACAACGTACAACAATACAATGTATAATAATACACAACTAAGTCTTCACTATTATTGCCACACTATTTTACAACATGTGAAGACTATGATAGCTAATCCTCGGACCCTCACTCCATTCCCCGGCTAGACCCCATTACGTTTTCATCTCCTGTTGAAAAACAATGGAACAAAAGAAATGGTGAGCTCAAATAGCCCAGTAAGAAATATCATGACTAAGATAATGACGAATAAATTATCATTAGCCTTCAACAGTTGAGTTCTTGATAGAATACAATAGACTACAAGGTTTATATCAAAAACTGCAGTTAAATTCTTAAACAACGTTCAGATCAATAATAGCAGCGGAATGAGCAATCTTTTAGAAGAATAATGCAGACTATAATGTCCACTCGGTTCTCTTTTTAGGAAAAACATCATCAACTTTTATCATCTGAAATACCATTAGTCAAGATAATACAATTCACAGTTCCTGATCATAATCATGCAGATCAACAGTTCATCTTTGCACTACGGGCCAAAGAGAACATTCACCACGTGCCATAAAAGACACCGAACAGATGTATCGCCTTTAACCTAGTATATCGCCTTTAACCTATCATCTGTTCAACAATTATACCACATATGTGCCCCCGGCCACAGATATTCACAACAGCTTGATTCTTGATGATTAATACAAATAACAGTGATACAAATGATGAACAGAAGAACAGGATAAACAATAAGTATCAGAAGTTTACTTTGTGCAGATTCAAATAATGTCCAAATTGCCAACATGATGTGGAATGAAAAAAAATGATATTCAAGATCCACAGTTCAGAATAACGGTTACAGTTCAATAGAAAGGTTCACGTAAAATAGGAAGGTTCAGTTGAAATAATGAAGTTCATCTATTATGGAACAAACAATATTTTCAGGAATTATAGAAGCAATAGTTCCATAATAAATTTCGATTTAGGAGTATGAAAGAAAATAATATCCCTTACCGTAGCAGGTTTGATTAACAAAAGGTGAAGGAAATTAATACAAAGGGTTATTCACCAACAGGCGATAATCCGCACCGTAAGGTTATTCCCACAATTTAATAAAAATTGAATACGAAGAGTCATTCACCAAACAGGCGATAATCCGCACCGTAAGGTTATTCTCAGAGATTAATAAGGAATGAATACGAAAGGTTATTCACCAACAGGCGATAATCCGCGCCGTAAGGTTATTCCCATAAATTAATACATGAAAATAAATAGCACTTCTTATGAGTAAGAAAGAAACGATATTATTTTCGAGAATACAATAATGATAATCCCTTACCGTAGTAAGTTTAAATAATAGAATATGAAAGAAGATGATATTCCTTACATTAATACGTGACTGAATGAGGTTGATTAACTTGAACAGTACACGTACACTTATAGATCTTCACAAATACTCAAGATGACTTAAGTACACTTAGAGAGAACTTTCACAAGAAGTATTTAGAGAGAGAAAGAAAGAACAAGTAAGAAAGTTTATGAAAAATCCTTAAGTTAAGGCTTCTATTTATAGCCAAAAATCTTATCATAACCAAGATTTTTCCAATTTAATCCAAACCGTTCATTTCATATCACCTAACTTTATATTATAAACAAATAACTTTATTAATTCAATTATTCAACAATAATTCACACTTTAACCTATACCATTCATTTCATATCACCTAACTTTATATTATAAACAAATTATTCAACAATAATTCCCACTTTAATCTACACCATACATTTCATATCACCTAACTTTATATTATAAACAAATTATTCAACAATAATTTACACTTTAATCTACACCATTCATTTCATATCACCTAACTTTATATTATAAACAAATTATTCAACAATAATTTACACTTTAATCTACACCATTCATTTCATATCACCTAACTTTATATTATAAACAAATAACTTTATCAATTCAATTATTCAACAATAATTCTCACTTATTCATTATTATGACTAATTGTTATAAATACAGTATAGTTAGCTTTCTGTGTTAGATATCAAGTCAATTAATTAATGAAATACAACTGTTTAAATAACACCGTAATAGAGATAACAATAATGCAGAAAGTATGTAAAAGAAAAATACGTTACTGTGGCATGACAATTATTGATTCAATAATGTGAATTACTGTGCATATGTTACTGTGACAATTATTAGGTTCAATAATTTAAAAAAACAGTGCAGCAACAATTATTGAATTGATAATATAAAATATTATGCAGTGACAATTATCGATGAAATGATGCGTAGCAGTTACGGTGTCAATTATCAGACCAATAATATGAGACACTATGCAATACCGTGTGTTACTGTAGAGTACCGTGTGCTACAGAAAATACCATAAACTACCGTATGCTACTATTCTTTTATCACTGGTATTTTAACAATTCCGTTGACTATTTTTATTTAAAAAGGTTATTTCTATCGTTTTCTATATCCGACAAATATTCCGTTGTGGGGTCCACCAATAATTTATTATTTCGGCGCCATTGTACGGCACGAATATTCCCCGACCAAACGAATATTCCCCGACAAAGTGAATATTGTCCGACAAAATATAATTTGCACATAACATCCTTAACTTTTAACTTTATCAATTTAACTACTTACTGTTTCAGAAGAAAAATTAAATATATAACGAAAAATTAAATTTTGTATTTCATAAAATTCGGGGTCTTACAAATGTATCCACAAAAAATAATTACAAAACAAATGCCACGTCCATCAAAAATTAAAACAGTACTTACAATCAAGGACGTAACTGCCGCATTCACCAGTTACCAAACAATACCGGCAACCAGAAATAAACCCATATCAATCATTTTCAACATATTGATAGAAACAAAACCGGCAACCACAAGTCGTCATTGATATAATGTGTAAACATCTGAAAACCAACCATATACAACAGATTGTTCAAATCATATTCTGAAAAACTATTATAAGGGTAACCATCAAGCCCAATTTCGTGCTACAGAGAAATACGGCAACGGAAAACATTGAAATCTCAAATCAAGCAAAGTTGCGGCAACGAGTACATCCAGAAATCGAAGAAACCATAATTCGCCATTTATAGAAGGTGCATAGATCTAGAACCAAACATATACAACAGATTGTTCAAATCAAAATCTGAAACATTATTTCGAAGGTAAGTAATCAATAATCTAAAAACTGAGTATTAAATCCCATATCTTATCATTGAATCTATAAATGATTGTATGAGTTTATGTTTTGATTAGTAGCCAGAAACGAAAATTTCAGAATTGTAAACTAAAAAAGTAGAAAAAAATATTATTGTATAATAAAAATTTGGTTTGGGTATATCATTCTTCGATTAAGTAAATTAAACATATAAGAGTTTGTTTAGATATTTTATAGTTCAATATGTAATTGGTCACCAGAATAATGAGACTCTGTATTTTGATTAGGAACATAAATTAAAAAATGTTGTTACGATTTATGGTTACTTGTTATTTGGTTACTATAATATATTAATTTGGAAACCAACTACTAACCAGTTGCATTTTACTACAACGTAATATGGTCTGATGGTAACCAATTCCACAATTTTGAATTACCTTCCTCAGATTGGCATTTGCCAGTTTGTTCCCAAGTACTATGGGCATTGCTGCTGCTGCAAAGCTTGTAGCGTTAATTCTTTGTTACTAATGTGCTTGATGTAAGCAGGAACAAGTGCTACTAATGATATACTTGTTGTGACACTACTTCTATTAAGGTTTCTTGTGTCTAAGCAACACATAGTAGTACATATTGCAACTGAATTAATCAAAGCTATATATCCAAACCAGAAAGTAGTTGTATATTGAGCATAAAACTAACATACACAACTTGTTAATTAACTTGGTGCATTTTTCCGGCAACATCGAAAGGTCTATTTATTTATTATCCAGTACATATATGGCAACACTGGAAATAAACATGCATGTTAGTAACGTGTACTCCTTCATGCACGAAACACACGTACATATATACATTGATAGGACTAAATTATACGATATTTTTATTCCCTAATATTTAGTTTTTATATTTATTGTGTGCTTAAATGTTTAATTATTTAGTATATTTTGGTTTTAATAGGTTTTATAGGATTTTAATTAATTTATGTTAATTTAGGTAATTTTATAGTAATTTTATATTTCTTTTTATTTATGTGTTTTTATTTATTTTTAGTATTTTACGTGTTTTATTTATTATTATGTGCTTTTAGGATTTTTAGTATTTTTATATTATTTTTATATTTTATTTTGTAGGAAAATAAGCTTCGGGGGCAAATATGTAAATTCTGCAAAAGTCTAATGGCACCGTGGTAATTTCAGCAAAATCGGAGGGCAAAAGTGTAAATTCCGCAAAAGACCGGTGGCAATTTCGTAATTAACCAGAATCGGTGGCATTTTCGTAAATAAATCATCCGGATTTTCGCGCAATGCGCGCGTTGGAGATAGAATCAGCGCGGAACTGGAACGACTCCGTTTTGGCGATTGGACAGAAACGGATGGCCGCGCAATGCGCGGCTATGTAAATTTTGTTACAGGCGCGTGACTTACACGCGCCAGCGGGAAAAGAAAGAAGCCAGCTGTCAACGCGTTTTAACGAGGGTTGACCGGGTCAAAGGCTTGTTTGGCTTGCACAGAATTGATGAAAAACGGGATTTTTCGGATTTTTGCTACTTTTTGATTCCAAGTTGGATTTTAATTCCAACTAGGGTTAGGATAATAATTATTTTTTTTTCTTTTATTTTTAATTGTAAATCCTATTATGGTTTGGACAAGTTAGATGCCTATAAATAGAGAGCCAAGCTCTCTCATTATTCATTATAAGTTTTTGGGAGATTTTTCTCCTAATTTCTTGTAGAGAGTTTTGCAACTAGTGGGTATTATTTTTATTATGTTTGGCTAATTTTATTTTTCAGTTCCAAAAGGAAGTTGAACCTTATTTTTAATTAATGTTCTAATTGAATTTTATTATATATTCCTTCATGCATGAGATTTATTCTTGATGATCTGTTTTAATTGATTAGATGATATTTATTTGATTAATTTGATTTGGCCAGTTGAATTAATTAAGTTTTTATCATATGCTAGATTAAGATTTGATATTAAGCAAACGATATTTTATCTGATCATAAGTAGTAGTTAATAATATTTGATTGTGGACAAACTTTTGAATATTATAATGATTATCAAGATGACAAGTTAAATGGTCCGCGATGTTGAGATTGTTGCTTGGAATAATCTAATTCTCTAATTTTTAATGCAACTGTTATATTAAATCTAGACTGATAGTTCTAGGTTGTATGATAGTTAGGGTCTTTTGTGAGCGATTGCTGCATTAGATTTATAATTTAAGGAGGATTTCGGGTAGCTTGGTGATTGTCGGTTATCTAGGATTATTAATTTCAATTGAAGGAAGAGATAATAATAACTTGATTAATTTGTTGATTAAAAGAAGGGGATACTGAACTAAGGAACTGAAGTTTGTTTTAATTGATTTTTCTCATCTTTATTATTTATTATTTAGTTTTATTTGTTTGAATTTTAATTAGTCAATTAATAATTCCAAATCCCCCATTTAATTAGATATTTTTGAAAATATTAGATTTATTAAAACAACTCACTCTCTGTGGGTTCGACTCTTATTTTCACTACTACATTAATATTTTTCAAAATAAGGTTTTATTTTTGAGTGCCTACGACAACATCTCATACATATTAATTAGTTGTTGAATGAATTATAAATTACTTTAATAATTAGAAAATGTTGCTTCAACATATATATTATGTTGTTTTTTAAAAAAATCTCCAAAACAATGTAGTTTTAATAAAACCAATGTGTTTTATATTCATGGTTACTTAATATTTATAATTGGTTACTATATGTTATTCATTTGAAAACATTCATAATAAAGTGATATTTTTAATGTTTCAGATATCACACAATGGAGATGATTCCAGTTGTACTTTACTACAACGGAACGTGGTTTGATTGTAACCAATACCACAATTTTGAAATAACTGGCCTGCTAATCCCAACAACTTGTTCATTCAGAGAATTACAAAATTTGGTATGCAATGCATTGAGGCTAGACAGCAACACAACAAAATTGTCGCTCAAATTTCAGATTAGAAGCAGCATACCGCCAATCAATATATCGGATGAATCTACATGCAGATTCTTTATGGAAGTTAGTAGAAAATCGGATGAACACGACAAGTATCCACTGATTACAGAGAATGTATACAACAAAGGAGGGACAACAATTGTATAAAATATGAGGAATATAGAAGGGAATAATACTCATTCTGTAACGCCAATCAGAGCGACACAATGGAATTCAAAAATTATACCATTGGCAACACAAGAAGAACAAATTGGAACACAATACATTGAACAACTCGCTATCGAAGCTGTTTATCAACAATAAGATATACTACAAGACAGATCATTCAAGGAACAACAATTGGATGATGTCATATCAGACCCAAATGAATGTGAAGTGAGGGTACATCAAACCTACAAAGACAAAAAAATACTGGCTCAGGCAATAAGACTGCATTCAATAAGGCAAAATTGACAACACAAGGTTGAGAGAACGAGTGGAAAAGACTTTGTGCTTGTATGCATAGAAAATGAAATGTGCAAATGGAAGTTACGAGCATCAAAGTTTCGGAAAACCAGTATGTTCAAGGTGAGAGAATTCAATGACATACACACATGTTCAACCGATATACTGTTGAGAGATCACAGACAAGCAAACAGTAAATTAGTTAGTGAATGCATATTGCATAAAATAACAAATGTGAAAAAAAAATACACACCAAATGATATTGTGAAAGACATGATTACAGAGTATAATGTGTCTATCTCTTATCAAAAAGCATGGAGAGCAAAGGAAAAAGCTTTGGAAAAAGTCAGAGGAAATCCACATGACTACTTTGTCATCCCATCATGGTTACACATGCTAAGGAAAACAAATCCAGGTAACAATTGAAAAATCTTTGTGACTTTAATATTAAATATAGGTAGCCCAATAAAACTTATTTGGTTACAATGATCTGAAATTTTGGTTACCATATGTTATATGAAATTTGGTTACCACTATTTGTATATTGACAATATGTGAATGTCATTTGGAAACTGTTTATTTTCTATTTCGTTCATAATGAATTTTTATTTTTGAAAATGAAATTTTACAAACAAGTTTAATTTTGGTTACTGTTGTACTATGCTTTGGTTACAGGGTGCTTGATGTAAATATAGAGGTTAAATAAGTTGATTTTGGGAACATTATAATTGTGTTTTGGTAACTGTTTTTGTTATGTTTGGTCACCTATGAATATTTATTTTGTTACAATGTTTATTTAAATGCGGGGAAAAAAATTTGAACTATTTATATTCTTAATTCAGTTACTAATAATATTTTGACAATTTGGTTACTGCGGTACACTATTTTGGTTACTAATACATACTGATTTGGTTACTGCTATATGAAGTTTTGTATACCAACTAGTATATGAATTAAAATTTATACACTATGTTTTTAAAAATATTAATCATTGTATACATAAATTTCATTTCAGGTTCAATAACAGACCTGGAATTAGAAACAAATGGTCATTTCAAGTATCTATTTTTTGCCATAGGAGCATCCATTGAAGCATGGCATCATTATTTTCCCATCATTGTAACTGATAGCACATTTATACAATCAACGTACGGAGAACACTTTTAATAACAAGCACCCAGGATGCAAACAAAAACATTGTCCCGATTGCTTTTGTAGTGGTTGACAGTGAAAATGAATCATCTTGGAGATGGTTTTTAAACAATTTAAAAAAGGCATGTGGAGTTAGAGAAGGCCAATGCATTGTTTCGGATAGACATGAAGCAATTATACAGGGACTGAACTTTGTGTTCCCCGATGTCATGCATGGCTCATGCACATATCATATCTTGAAAAATATAAAAAATCGATTCAAAAAGCAAGGAGAAGAACTGAGGAAAGCATACAATGGGGCTTGTAGAGTTTACACAATTGAAGAATTCAATAGCCACATGCTTATACTTGATGAAATTGATGATCAAATAAGGAAATATTTGGAGAAAGAGGTTAAATTAGAAAAATGCACAAGGGTACATGGAAATATAAGCAGGTACTCAACAATGACGTCAAACACAGCCGAATCTATATACAATGCAATAAAGGGAATCAGGGAACTTCCAGTTACAGCAATGATTGAATGTCTCCGCTGTATGGTCCAAAGATGGTATTTCACAAACAAAAAAGCAGCACTATCAACATTCACATAACTTTCCACAACAGTTGAGAGAAGTCTGCAATGTAATATCATTGAATCGAAAAAACTTAAGGTCAGTAATACAACTTTTGAATAATTGCATTCATGTATACAAATATTTGCATTGTTGCAATTTTAGAAAACCATAATTATCATTTCTGATTACTTTAATATGATGAAAAAGGTTGCTAAACATTAACTACTAAATAGTTTATACCTAGATAAATATACTAAATGATTATATATAATAACTAAACCATTACATTATGTTGCAGGTTGAGACATCAAACCAGTGATTTACACCGTTTACGATATCACCAAACAGTTTATCGTGGACATGGAGCAAAGGACATGCACATGTAATAAATTTCAGTATCACGAAATGCCATGTCCACATGTTGCCACTTTTATATCCAAAAGGAATTTAATTTGTTATGACTTTTGCTCAAAAAAATACTCAAAGGAAACTTTGGTAGACACGTATTCACATTCAATCCTCTCGTTGGATGACAAAGAAAATTGGGATGTTCTAGAAGAAATAAGAAACATATGTGTCAAACCACCAAATACAAGAAGACCAGCAGGAAGACCAAAGAAAGGGAGGTACAAGCATAGGTCTGAACACAAAATTCAAAATAAATGCAGCAGATGTCAAGAAAAAGGATACAACAGGAAAAAATGTCATAATCCACCAATTTTGCGACCAAAAATTATGTGAGGTATTACATCAACAAAAAAATGTATGTGAAATAGATATGTATGTTTATAGTATGTAACCTGTAGCAATACATATGGTAACATTTTTAATTGATGTTAAGTAACCGAAGTTGGGTTACTTGTTAATGAAATAATTTTTTAGATTTCTTACTTTTTACGATAATTACTATTAATATCGCAAATATATCTTCTGAATATTGATCGTAACCAAAACTCTAACCAAAACGAATACATGAATCAAATGGCAACCTGATATGTGCTTTTTTTTAATATTTTAGAATTTGGTTACCCAAAACAATTAAATTGGTAACCTTTGTAAAAAGAGTTGATAATTAACTGAACTATGTAACAAAATGAAATTTCAAAAGATTATGTATGTTTACTGTATGTAATCTATAACAATACATATGGTAACATTTTTAATTGACGATAAATAACCAAAGTTGGGTTAAATATTAATGAAATGATTATTTGGATTTCTTTCTTTTTAAATAATTATTATAAATATCGCAAATATACCATCTGAATACTTTTGGTAACCAAAAGGCTTACTAAAATGACGACCTTCATAACTTGGCAAGATAATATGTGCTTTTTATTTATTTTAGAATTTGGTTACCCAAAACAAGTAAATTGGTTACCTTTGTACAAAGAATTGGCAACCAACTAAAGTATGCTAAAAAAATAAAAAATCAAAATATTATGTATGTTTACTGTATGCAACCTATAATAAATACATATGTTAACCTTTTTAATTGATGATAAATTACCAAAATTGGGTTACATATTAATAAATTAATTATTTGAATTTCTTTATGTGTACAATAACTACTATTAATATCACAAATATTCCATGTGAATATTAATAGTAACAAAAAAACTAAACAAAACGCTTACCTGTATCACTTGTCAAAGTGATATGTACTTTTTTATGTTTTATGATTTGGTTACCCAACACAAGTAAATTGGTTTCCTATATATAAACAGTTGGCAACCAACTACAATACATTCAGTCACAATAAAAGAACATTCATTCATATAATCATTGCTTAAACAAAATACATTCAGTCACAATAACAACTAATTATGGAATATCCACCGAAAAGCCAATTTAATAAAAAAAAATTATACGAGTCAAGCTAAATTACAAAAAATAATCATAATGCACAAATAATCTTCCTGAATATTCACTCAGAATCATAACCCCCCATCTGTTTGTCCCTTGCATACATATATAGATTTACACATAATTTATTCATGTATTGCAAAATGGGGAATGGAATTGGAATTTTATCAAACTGCTTGTGAATAAAATATTCGGCAAAACAAATTGTGAACATGCCACAATCCCTGTAAAAAAAACAAAAAAAAAACAAAAAAAAAAAAATCAAACCAAACATTCTACTAAGTGGAATAATTAAATAAATATAAACTATAAAAAACTTACCCCTCAATCTGTTCAGGCAACTCTTTTGCAAACTCCAGCTCAATCAGGTCATGTTCACCCTTTTGAAGATATGGTGAACTGGATAAATTAATATCTGACCTACCCTTCCAAAATTCACATTTGCTAAGAATTATGGGTAGAATAAAGATGTAAGGCTCACAAACATCCATCAAATTTGTCTGCATGACACTCCTAGTTGGTTCAAGAGAATTATAAATTACGTGACGTCTACGATGCACATCGAATATCAGCAAAAACCAATGCTCTAGAGCTGTCATATGGATGGGAACAAAACAAAGTCTACATCAACCCAGGATGTGCTCACATCCATTAAATTTCCATGTATGTATTCAACAATATCACCGTCATCAGTAAGAAGAGATGTATCTGAGTTGTTCTGACAATATTGACTAAATAAATAGGACAACTTTACGTGAAACCAACAATCTGTAGAAGTCACCCTGATTTTAATGTTGTCACATTGCCTACACAGTTTCCTTAAATAATAGAAGCATATGTTGATATACTGTACAAGGAAAAAAACCAAAATCCAAAATTTATAAATCATTGGCATAAAAACAACCTTTCTCATAAATGAAATCAAAATTGTCAGTAATATTAATCAAAATATAACTGATAACCAACCAATTATATAACAGTTACCAAAATAGACTATATCAGTAACCAACTTTTCAAAATATAAGTAGTAACCAAACCAGCATGTAACAGTCCCTAAACTATATAATAAAAGTAACAAATTAATCAAAATATTACTTTTATGTAGCAAAACTGTTACATAATAGTTACCATAATAGATTATAGCACTAACCAAGTTGTCAAAATATAACTAGAAACCAATCCATGATATAACAGTTAACAAAATAAAGTATAGCACTAACCAATTTGTCAAAATTAAGACAGTAACCAAAACAGTACGTAACAGTTACCAAACTTCAGTATAGAAGTAACCAAGTTACCAAACTGTAACTATTAACCAAACCATTACATAACAGTTACCAAACTTTAGTATAGTAGTAACCATGTAGTAAAACTGTAACTGGTAACAAAACAATTAGATAACAGTTACCAAAATATAGAATATAAATAACCAAGTTGTCAAAATATAACTAGTAACCAAACCAGTATGTAACAGTTACCAAACAATTGTATCGAAATTACCAAGTTATCAAAATATAACTGGTAACCAACCAATTATATAACAGTTACCAAAATATACTATATCAGTAACCAATTTTCCAAAATATAAGTAGTAACCAAATCAGCCTGTAACAGTTGCTAAACTATAGAATTAAAGTAACAAATTAATCAAAATATTACTTTTATGTAGCAAAAGTGTTACATAACAGTTATCATAATAGATTATAGCAATAACCAAGTTGTCAAAATATAACTAGTAACCAAAAATAACTAATAGGTAGTAATAAAGGAACTCACATCATGGTCAAGCCACTGTCCAGGAGTCTTTAGTTTATAAAACCACATTTTAAATGATATCGTAACAGACCCAAGGATAAATTCAGGTACAATCTTGTCATTGTCTCTAGAAAATTTTTCAATCCTTCAATATAAAAATCATATAAGTACCATACAATATATTTTTTAAACAAATAAAAAAAATAAAGTAAACTAAAAAAACATACATTTTCCTATTATTAAATCCAAATCTAAACCATTTATCGAATAATGCGTCTTCCCATTTAGATGGCATACCCATGCAAATATTGGGAAATGCAGAACAACTTTTGCGTACGTTTGTAGGAACCACATTGGAATGCGATGAACCAGCAGACTCGAAGTTTGTTGTATATGGAGACCTCAAAGCGGCTCCCATCATAGAAGAACGTACCGGTCTACCAGATAGTTTCAAAATATTTTTTTCTATTTCAACAACTTGGACAATGTCCTGTGTAGTTAAAATCATTTCATCTAAAATAGAAGTGCTCCCTGACTCAATTTTACCAACCTTGATCATGAGACATAACATTAGGTAACAATTAGAATTAGAATTTAAACTACAAAAAAAAAAAAAAAAAAATTAAGAAGTAATAGCAAGACTATAATGAAGTAACCAAGATATTATAAAACCATAACAAATATTAAAAAACACAAACCTCAACAGGAGTATAAACAACAAGTTCTTTCCCAACAGAATCACTAAAAATATCCATAATTGGTGTTTCATTGTTCTTCCCAACTTGTAAAAGCATAAATCAATAAATAATCACTACAACATAAACAGAAAAACGCCAATAAAAAATAGCATATATGTTAAACCTTGTCATCGTCTCCACCGTCAATGTGAATCCCATGCATACCACCAACATTATATTCACTTTTTCCATCATCCGAACCCTTACCAACATCACCGCACTCCTCATAAATATCATCATCATCAACATGACCTTCATTCTCACCTTCACTAACAGTATGATGTCTACGTAAAAATTGTGTCATAATCTTCCTTACATCCCTACATATATCGATATGAAAAGATTATAGTTCACGTTTCAAATCATTCCCCAACTTCTCGACACCTTTCTTAACTTCAATAACCTTCTCTTTCAAAGGACTTACACGTTCATCAACTATGTTTCTAACATCGGAAAGTGAAAGACCAATATATACACCCTTCTTATTTGTATCCTTTTCTGTGTCACCAACAACTGAGCCACCATCATTGCCATTAATATAATGAAAATCACCCAAATTCAATTGGTTCTTCTCAACATCCGTAGCAATGATCATTTCAATCCTCAACTGAAACAGATTAAAAAAAGTAAGTACATCATTCATATAATGTTGAACAAAAAGGAATCATGACAGTTCAATAAAAATAATTAGAATTAATGTGACAAACCAAATGTATACATAAAAGGTGGACAAAATGTTCATATTAACCTACGTACCTGTCCAGATCCAAAAACTAAATCAATCATCTTCTCTTTTGTGGGAGCTTTCCCTAATTTCGTCCACCTACACAATCTAACTTCTGACATACGGTTATCAATACAGAAACCATAGGACTTCAAAGTAGGAATTGTTTCAAATAAAAAATACTTGAAAAATATAAGGCAACCCATTCAACTTAGAGTATTTACAATAATTTTTCTTATATAAATTATATACAACACCCCCATTCCTACCCTTCTTTAAGTGTCCCTTCAGAGCAAGTGATAACGACATCTTCGTCTTATCAAATGAAACTTTGCCCCACGGATAGCTATTAATATCGTCATATGATATAAAATTAAGCAATACCGAATCAACATGGTTATCCAAAACAGTAGACAGTAAGAGATTGAACACCAAGAATATAGCAGACATTCTAACAGCCTCATCATCATCATAAAAAACAGTCCCCCGATATACCCTACCTATACCATTACGGGTGACCACCTCATCTCCAAAAAACTTTTTAACTAACAGATTTTCCCTACCCTTAAATAAAGAAATATCATCATTCCCTTCCCAACTCAACCTAGAAATTAAACAAAATTCCGACAAACCAAATCTAACCCTTTTGTCACCAAATAAAAACCACATATCTCCTTTGTCCCTCTGATAAACTTCTCTGATCAATGCCTGTTGTATTAATTGGGAAAACATCTACGGCTCACCAAAAATTAAAAACTTCCCAAAACAAGTCATCTTAAACTTTTCTAGTTGAACTACATTCAATTTATTCATAATTACAACTGGCACTTCCATGTCACACCAATAAATCACTTTTCCAGTGAATTTACGATGGATCTCCTCATAATAAAAATCCCAAATCTGAAAATAAAAAAGATAAACATCAAAAATCAATAAAAATACTATCAAACTCAAAATATGAAAATACATTAACTAGTAACCAAAATAATATACAACATTTACCAAAATAGATTATAGCATTAACCAAACTATACTATATCATTAACAAATTCTTACTACATAAATTAAAAAAATCATTTTAACAGATAAACGTTCATAAGTAACCAAACATAACAAAACAGTTTTCAAAACAAAATCATTATGTTGCCAAAATCAATTTATTGAACATCCATATTCTAAAAAAAAATAACTAGAACCCAATATTATAATATAACATTTACCAAAACTACAATTGGAGGGTAACATTCCACATTCAAAATATTATCAAAGTCAAAATATAAATATACATTAACCAGAAACCAAAACAGTGTATAATATTACCAAACTAGGTTATAACATTCACCAAACCATAATATAGCATTAACAAACTCTTACTATATAAGTTAAAAAAACAATTTAACAAATAAACATTCATAAGTAACCAAACATAACAAAAACAGTTGCCAAACACAATCATCATGGTTGCCAAACTAAATTTAATGCACCTCCAAATTATAAAAAAAAGTAACTAGTAACCAAATAATAATATAACAGTTATCAATACTAGACTTGGATGGAAACATACCACAATCAAAATAATCGTACACTAAAAATATGAATATACATTAACTAGCAACCAAAACATATTAGAACAGTAACCAACCCATCGTATAATACTAAACAAATTTTCAAATTATAGCTAGTAACCAACACAGAATATAGCAATGACACTAACCAACACAGAATATAGCAATGACACTAACCAATTTGTCAAAATAAATACAGTAACCAAAACAGTACACCACAGTTACCAAACCTCAGTACAGAAGTAACCAATTTGCCAACTGTAATTGTTAACAAAACTATAATTTTCCAGATATTTTTAAGATTTTAAATAATATGTTAATTGATTTTATTAAAGGTTAAGGTTTAAAACCTAGAATTTGAGAAGTAAGATGTGTAGAAAATGGGTAAACATTTTTTTTAATATAATTTATTAGTTAGAAATTAAATGTGAGAATATTTTAATGATACATGTAGAGAATTTATTAAGGAAATAAATTCAATTGAGAAGTGAATGTAATTATATTAATATGTATATACCTACAGTGTGATGGTTAGCCAAATAAGAGGATGGGTAAGTTAATACTCAATTAAGCTAATAAATTAATTAGTTTAAATATGAAGCAAGAAGGAAAGTCATGTAATATAAGTAATTGAGTTAATTATAGGAGTCATGAATTAAAGTTGTAATTAACAAGTAGAGAAGTGGAATATTGCCTAGAATAACAATATTAAGAAGTAATTAATTTAATTATTAAGTTGTTATATAGAGTCCAAGTAATTTAATTACTACTAGTGGACTAGCCCAAAAGGATTATAAATGTTAGCCCAATATGAGAGGACTTGCATGAAGATGAATAATTAAATAAGAAAGCCCAATGCAAAATAAGCTATATAGCCCAAACATTTAAAAAGTCAATTGATGGTCAAAGTGTTGGGAAAATTTGGTTGAGTGTAGAGAATTAACTAATGTGGGGTTAATTGAATAACCCTAGTTGGTAGACAAGAGAGAGCATTAACCAAATATTGGTTAAATGCTAGGTGAGTGAATTTGATGATGAGAATTAACTATGGATAAGTTAATTGAGTAATCCAGTGTGGTAAAATAATTTGAAGCAAATCTAATTGGATTATATTTTAAATCCAAATGATGTATTAATCTAGGTCAAATTAATTAACCTAGTAGTCCATGTAATTTAATTTAAACATTGATCCATGTAATAATTAATCAAGCCCAATACTTGTTTTGATTAAATATAACATAGGGTATTTAATGTTAACCCAATGTAACAATTAAATTGAATCCAAATGAATTAAATGGGGGAGCCCAAACAATGATAATTCAAAGTCCAATTGAATTATTTTAATGACCCAATATGAAGCCCAATACATGGTCAAATGGTTGGTCAATATATATATATGGAGGTATATATATAAAGGTGTATATATATAAGTATATAAGATAAAAATAATTGGATTTTGAAGCCTAAAAGGCCATATGGTCTGTCAACTAGAGGGAGGGGCCACTTGGTGGCTTATTGCACTTGTATTGCTTTTATTTCACTCAACCAATAGCTTGTAAGCAAGCTTGATGCATGTCAATCACTTAGTCAATCAAGCTAGTCATTCAAAGTAATATTAATCACCAATTTAGCTTCTAATTGTACTAAGGTTGGTTGATTAAGAAGTTAATGAAGTACTCCTAGAGTTCTATAAATAGAAATCACCAACACATGAGCAATGTTGGTCATTTTTATGCTTGGTAGTATTTTTAGAGAGAGGAAAGAATTTTAGAGAGAAGGGAGAGCATTGTTGGAGATTTCCACCAAGAAAAATTGCTAGAGGATAGTCAATGAGGAGTCACAAGCCAAACTCATATCAAGAGAAAGAATATCATCTATGTGTAAAAGGTTAAAAAGTGTTCAAAACCCTCGTTAGTTCATTTTTATAGTTTATATATGATTTGAACGGTTAAAATATATTTTTAACCGATCAAAAGTTATTTTGATGCTCTAGAAGTCTAAATCTATGATATATAGGTAGATTCATGGTTTAGTATGTTTAATACAAGAATTGGTATGTGTGGTATGCAAATAAATGGAAGAAAATTCTATATTGTGTTACCGGTAAAGCCCTAGATGGTTCGATCTTAAATTTCTTGTCAAAACATTTTCAAAAATGTGATTGAACCATGAAATGTTATAAAACAAGAAGTTAGGAAGACAACAACACTAAATTGGTGTCATTTGGATGTGTAGAGTTCATTTTATTCAAGTTTGAACCATTAAAACCAAGGATTTGTGATGTTAGTTTTTACTTTATCCTTGCGAGCTGTTTTTAGTCTAGTTTCGTTCGGAATTTGGATTTGTGATCTAAAGAGAAGTTGTAAAGGGGAAAATTTTGATGAGAATGGACTCAAGAATCATCTCAAAAGATTTTAAAATGAAGAAGTTATGGTAATTTTAGTAAAAGAGGTCAGGGCAGTCAAAACGAGCGCCGCCAGCGCTCGAACTTTCTGCTTTGAGCGCCGCCGGCGCTAGAATAAGCCTATGACCAACGCCACCAGCGCTGGTACAGTGTTAAAAAGTCAAAATTTTGATATTTTAAAGTTTTATCAAGTCGGAACTCTGGTTTAACTTATCGGTTAATGAAAAGTCTAAGCGAAACACCGTTAAGGACTTAAACTTAAGATAAACTTATAAAATGAATGTGTTTGAATATTAAACCAATATATATATATAAAGTCTATTAGTGACTAATTGGTAGTTAAAGGTATAAAATAAAGACTAAGGTTAACACTATTAAAAAGTTAACTATTTGTATGGTTTAAAGATTATTAAAATATTATTTTGAGATTAAAAGGTTACTAAATGAATAATAACATTGGTATTTAATGAAAATGTTATTAAATATTTAATTACATTAGTAAATGATTAAAATATTATTAAATGGTTAATAATATTAATAAGTGATTAAAATATTATTAAATGGTTAATAATATTAATAAGTGATTAAAATATTATTAAATGCTTAATAATATTAATATGTGATTAAAATATTATTAAATGCTTAATAATATTAATAAGTGATTAAAATATTATTAAATGGTTAATAATATTAATATGTGATTAAAATATTATTAAATAGTTAATAATATTAATAAGTGATTAAAATATTATTAAATGGTTAATAATATTAATATGTGATTAAAATATTATTAAATGGTTAATAATATTAATAAGTGATTAAAATATTATTAAATGGTTAATAATATTTGAATATAGTTGTATATTATTCAAGGTAGATAATATTTTGAAGTATTTGGTACATTATTAAATATTCGAATCATTAAGTTATGTAAAAGAAGAATGTTTAATTAAATTAAACCGATGTAAATAGTCAATTTGTGACTAAATTTTAGACAACTTATTAAAAGTAAGTCGTATGAATAATGTGTAGTGAAAGTGTAAGTTGGTTAAGTTTACCAACATGTCCAACTAAGTTTTTTGGGCTAGGGTTTTTGTCCGGAACGTAAAGGTTCATTTGTCGGACAACTAAAGAATTAATTAATAATTTGAAGTTAAGGTCTTAAGTTGAGACTAATTAATAGTCATTGTAACTAATGATTATGTCGATTTTATATATAAATTGTAGGTTGAACGAAAGACGCAAATAAGCATAAATGGTAGAAACAAACCAGACAAGTTTTTCAGAACTTGTTCCTATGTGCATTAATATTCTATAATGTGATTTAAATTAATAGTATGAAGATATATTGATGATGTTTGTGATAAATGAACAGCATAAGGTATGGCTACATGAAAACTATGTGAAATATGAAGTATAAATTGCTAGAGACTAGTTGGTTAGTATATGTGATGCATAAGAATGTGTGAAACATTCATAAAATGAAAAGTATGAAATGCATGATGTAAGAATATGTGAAAAACATGTATATTATGTGAAGCGTGTAATGTGTTATGTGTAACTGTTAAACTTGTTGAGTCGTCGTGCTCACTCTTGCCCAAACCAATATTTTCAAATAGTGCAAGTTATTTGAAGTTCTCAATAAAGATCAAGGAACAGAAAATCATATTACTTTCACTGAAAATCTAAATGTTTGTTGTAGATATCAGTCTGAATTGGACAGATAAAGGATTGTGTAGTATAAGACTTAGTTGGTATGTAAAATGAGTGTTAAATACTCAAATTGATTGTAATAGAATGTCGTATCATGTATGATATTGAGACATATTATGATTGTATAAAGATTGCGATTCTGGAATAGAATGCGATGTTGTAAAATTGTAAATAAATGATTATTTAGCAATTATAATATTGTTATAATTCATGAACAATAAGAAAAATATAATACTAGTGTTGAAACGGATCCGAGGTTCAAGGAATCTAGATTTGGGGTCGTCACAAAAACCATTACATCACAGTTACCAAACTTTAGTATAGTAGTAACCATGTTATAAAACTATTACTGATAACATTACCAAATATTTTTATTTAAATAACAAAACACTTTTTAAACAAATAATCATTCATAATATATCCAAACATAACGGGCATTTCACAAAACATAATCATTAAATATACAAAGAATGATTTAAAAATCGTAAATACAATTATAAACATATACCTTAAGATGTTTTTGTCTCTGGATAATATTCTTACTAACAACGTTTTCAACATCATCTTCGGAATCATTCCCAATTTTCTTCGTTGCAACTTCAAAATCAGATTCCGATTTGGTAAATTCCTTACGATTCTTAAGCACATCTCTCTTCAAATCCTTTTCCTTAACAGGGGGACCAACCACTCATTCATTCCCCTGTTTTGGAGACTTAGTCACACTACCAGATTCTTTTTCATCCATTTTTGAATCAACATCCATACTTTTAGTAATTCTTTTACCCTTACCCTCATCCTTATTGTCAACCATCTTCACAAATTTCTTCCTCTTCGAACCCATCCTATAAATGAAGAAAACAAATAAAATGAAGAAAACAATTTCTTGCCTGGAGCAACTATCGACGACTTCAATAAACCACTTCAAATCACACCAAGCACGGATACAACACTGAGAAAACAACGATAAATAGCAAAGACAAGCCAAATGATACAAATGCTAAAAGATAATCGAAAAACATTAAACGGAATAATTATATTGCAGTATAAAATCTGTAGAGAGAAGAAAAGATTTTTTGCTTCAGACTTGAACCTTGCACGATAAAAGTTTCATCGAAAAAAGATATACCGGGCAATTCAAATTAACACAAAATACGCAATAACCCGCTTTTCTCGACACATCACCCGATATATTTCAATTTTAATTAAATTAAAACAATATTAATTTTAAAAATATATTTTAAAAAGGTACTGTTTTTTTAAATACTTTTTAGAAGTACTTTTTTTATTATTACTTTCTAAAAAGTACTATAACATATAATTTACCCTAAATAATTTGCATCCTCCTTACTTTATGAAATTAACCTTTAAGACATAAAAAAAATTGCTACATAAAAATAATATGCACCCTAAATTAGTAAATTTTTATGTGAAATTATGGAGGGTGCAAATTGTTTTGTCACTAAAAATTTTAGGTTAATTTGTAATTAGTCACCTTTATTTATATGACATTATGACGCAAAAGAAAAGATCCAAACCCTCCAACAAAGCCCTGGCCTTCTCTGAGACCAGTCCAACCCAAATAACCATGGCCAACGCCGCCGTTGCTGCTAGGTCCGTCCTACGCTCTGCCCGAACTGGGGCGGCTAGATTCGCCGCCGGGGCCAAACCGAAGGTCGCACCTTCTCCCTTTCGCATCACCACTCAAAAACCTGCCTCTCATCGCATTTTAAGGTAACCCATCATATGATTACGCATATATTTGTATTTATATCACTATTCTTATGCTATTGATCCTCAATAAATCTGATCAAAATAGGTAATTTTTCAATTTCAGGTCACCAGTTGAGATGAGCTTTGCTTTGGAATCGATGCTTCCTTTCCATACGGCTACTTCTTCTGCATTGCTCACTTCAATGCTTGCAGTCGCTCCTCGGGCCTATGGTTGGACCCTCCAAGGTATATCATTACTTGCTTTCTCTTTAATTAAATTTACTTTTTCCACCTTGTATGTGTCTATATATTTAGTCAATTGAAATTTTAAAATTTTCAGTTTTTCTGACCTGGTTATAGTTTTTATTATAAGTTTAACATAGTAAATTGGTTGTTCATTTGATGTGTTTTCAGATTGAAAATTTTAAACTATAATGTTTGTGTCTTAATACTCTGTATGTGTGATGTGTGGCGTGTGCTTGTGTTTTGGATCTTGTTTCTGCAGCTTGGTAGTGGGTGATTAAGAATGTCGGCAGTTCTAGTTCTAGTTCTAGTGAAGAGCTAACTCATTCACTACTTGTGAAAGCAGAGTTATCATTAGCTGCAACCATATAGTTAGGAAAATAATTAATTTTGTTGAGTTGAGGTAGGGAGGATTTGCAATATCCAGAATTAGGACCTTATCTAAGGAAAAATTGAAGGACACATTTTTTAATTCCAAAACTGTGTCAACTTGGGATTTTCTGATACCTTATAAAATAGACTATGAGAGGATTAGACTTCTTTCCAAATATTTCTCCAGGTCGTACATCTTAAGATTATTACCCAAAATGAGAAGATTTAACAACACGGTTAGTTCTAATGAGGAGAGAGGAAATCACAATTCTTGTGTTATTTAACATCATCAGTTTTATGGTTATATCTATTGTAGTGTGTTGTATTGGATAGCGCTTATGGTAAATCATCTGCTGGTTTAGATATATATTTTTTTTCTATAGTAGTTGTTTCCTCTCTTTTATATATAATTTGGTTTCAGGTAAACTTACGAAGATATTATTAGAAAGAAAAAGTTATATACTTCATTTGCCATATAATATATCATTGTAATAACTTTAAACCAACAGAGCCATGTTCTTGCTGTTTAAGATCATCCTGACTATAGTATATTTTTGCTGATCCACTCTTTTTATGGTCATATCTTCCATTGGAGGCTTTAATGTCTTCTATCTGCCTTACCCTACTTTCCTTTCCACCTTCTCAATTTCATGATTGCTTCCTTCGGCTCAAGCATATTCTTACCAGTTTAAGTAACTCATCAAAAATAAAATTCCTTCCCACCGGTTTTAATAATGATCCAACAAGAAATAACCATATTCGACTTCTTACTTTCTTGCAAATTCATTCTTATTTTCAAGTTTATCCTCACTTTTCTTTCCATTGTTGCGACTCATGTTATCTCCATTTCTGCGACTCATGTTATCTCCATTTCCACCATTTAGTTTTTTAATTAAACAATTTCACTACCCATATATCATGTCACACCCTGGCTTCTTCTTGCATTTGCAAAACAAAGAATCCCAAGTCAAAAAAAATTGTTCAAAATAGACAACATATATTGAGGAAGTGCCACCAATAAAATGTTTCTTAGAAATTAGAATAACAGTTGATAGAAAGTAGCCTTGTTCTTTTCGTTGCACATGTATAAACTGCTGGACCTTTTTTTGTTAACTATATTATTTCCTCCATCAAGCTTTTCTCGTCACCTTTTTTTGAGTCGATGGTATGGATTTTAAGGCGTCATGAAAACATATATATATATATATATATATATATATATATATATATATATATATATATATATATATATATATATGGGGAATGATCCATAGCAAGCGTTTGCTATGGACACTATTCCAGCAAACGCATCTTCAACCATTGAAATAATAATGTTAAAGGATGAGATGATTTTCACCCATTATCTAAGTTAGCGGGTGGAGTGAATTTTATTTTTTTTTTAAACTAAATTTAACAAAAAAAAAAAATTTGAAATCCTCCACCCGACATTTTAGCTAGCGGGTGGAGTGAAAAAATTTTGTTTTTTTTTTTTTAAACTAAGTTTAACAAAAAAAAAATATTAAAATCCTCCACCCGGCATCTTAGCTAGCGGGTGGAGTGAAAAATTTTTGTTTGTTTTTTTAAATTTTTTTTTTTTTTTTAAACTAAGTTCAACAAAAAAAAAAAAAAAAAATTGCAAAACCTCCACCCGGCATCTAAACCAACGGGTGGAGTGAAAAAAAAAATTATTTTTTGTTTTGTTTTTTTTTTTTAAAATTAAGTTTAACAAAAAAAAAAAAATTGCAAAACCTCCACCCGACATCTAAGCTAACGGTTGGAGTGAAAAAAAAATTTGTTTTGTTTTTTTTAAACTAAGTTTAACAAATAAAAAAAAAAAAACCAAAGATTTTTTCACTCCACCCGTTAGCTTAGATGCCGGGTGGAGGTTTATCATTTTTTTTTTGTTTTTTTTGTTAAACTTGATTTAAAAAAAAAAAAAAACAAAATATTTTTTCACTCCACCCGTTAGCTTATATGTCGGGTGGAGGTATCAATTTTTTTTTTTTTTTTGTTAAACTTGGTTTTAAAAATAAAAAATATATATATATTTTTTCACTCCACCCGTTAGCTTATATGTCGGGTGGAGGTTTATCAATTTATTTATTCTTGTTAAACTTGGTTTTAAAAAAAAAAATGCAAAATTTATTTTCACTCCACCCGTTAGCTTTAGATGTCGGGTGGAGGTTTTGAATTTTTTTTTTTTGTTAAACTTAGTTTAAAAAAAAAAAAAATTATTATTTTCACTCTACCTGTTAGCTTAGATGCCGGGTGGAGGTTTAACAATTTTTTTTTTTTTTTCTTTTTTTATTTTTGTTGAACTTAGTTTTAAAAATAAAAAAAATTTAAAAAAAACAAACAAAATTTTTTCACTCCACCTGCTAGCTAAGATGCCGGGTGGAGGATTTCAATTTTTTTTGTTTTGTTTTGTTAAACTTAGTTTAAAAATAAAATAAAATTCACTTCACCCGCTAACTAAGATGCCGGGTGGACTATAAATTTTTTTTTTTTGTCCTACCCGTTATCTTAGATAACGGGTGGAAATCATCTCATCCTTTAACATTATTATTTCAACGGTTGAAGATGCATTTGCTGGAATAGTGTCCATAGCAAACGCTTGCTATGGATCATTCCCCTATATATATATATATATATTTAAAATTTTAGTATAGTCAAAATATGATATTTTAAAATATATAGAAGTGTAAAAACATTTCAATAGATTTTGCATAGATCATTTTTTGGCATGCCTTAAATGCATGCTAAACATAGTCAATAAAAGGGGGACAAGTAAGTCGGACATAAGTAATAATTTTTCTATTTTTTTTAAAATTGACGTAGTAATGATTTAAGTATTGTTGCTCTCTGTTTACCTAGCTCTAGTATTGTGATTATTTAATTTTTATATAAGTCAGTGATATAATATTCTTTTACAAGTATTTCTTTCTTTTGATGGGGTGGGGAGTGACTGCAAGTTCTTGGGCCGAGATTTTGAATCTGACTCTAAATTTCCTAGAGTTAGTCCCCTTTATTTTATTCTCCGACCAGCCCTTATCTCTCTCAATAGAAACTGCATATTCTTTTTCCTCTTGTAGGGAAAGACGAGACTAGATGAAGATCGCAGAACAAGGCCCAGTGACATCGATTTGTTTTTGTTATGAAGTTCCATAAGTGGTAGATTAGGTGAGAGATCTGTCCTTTTAGATTAAATATGAGCACTTAGTATTCTATAAGGGAGTGCTTATTTTTTAATATTAATTTTTGAACTTTTTTCAATAAACAAATATTCATCGGTTCTATGAATTGTCCCTTTATGTCTAAAATGTAGACCTCTCACTTCAGATCTTAATATACAAATGTCTCTTTATGACATTAATACACAGATATTTAGGCAGTGGAACTAGCAACAAGTGCAAAACACTGAAAAGTGGTCAGGATCTATATGATTTAGTTTCGTATGCTTTAAACATTTCTCTTAAATGTTTCTTAGGCTTTACTTTTTTTTTCTTTTTTTGTTATAATTACAAATTTTGCTGGGATTTCCTATACTTATTAGTTTCTATATAATTCAAAGCTTATGTTAAAAGCCCATTGGAAGAACATTATAGGGACTTCTAGAGTCTGGCACTGTGGCCACATACTTAGATAGTTGTCAAGAGACTATGCAATATGAACAGTTTCTATTAACCATGAAATGAATTGGTTTTCTGACGATCATCATAAACAGCCAATTTAAAATGATGCTTTTTTCTGAACAGGATTTCTTGACAAATTAGTTCTCTTCTTTTATGAGCTCCAATTATATCCATTGTTTGTTTGTGATTTAGTATTTTATATTCGAGTTAGACAGTGCCACAAAAAGGTAATATGTTTCGACCTGTGATTCTCTAGTTACAATTAATCTATGTAACTAAGCCCTTATCCTTGGAATTGAGCCCATTCTAGGTAGGACACATGAATAATTAATATACATATTTGAAAAAGGACACGAAGATTTAGAAGAATAACAGGAAGCATGACCTGGCTACCGTTTTTGAGTGCTTGAGTGGAGTAGAAGACAGAGTATTTAAATTTATACTCATTCTCCAACCTATTGTATTAGTGATGTCTCACCCTTTCAGAGAATATGCTAATACAATAGGTTGTGAGTTTAGTAGATGATAAGCAAACACCACAATATACTGAACTGGGATTATCATCCTTATGTTAGTTTCTTTAACTTTATTAGCAACTACATTCACATTCTCGCTTTTGACCAGACATTAAATTAAATGTTAATACTTCTGTTGCAACAGAAAATAACAGAAAATGTAGTGTCATATTTATTAATGTACAATCAGTTATAGTTGATGTGTAAATCTATGATTGAGCCTATAGATACCTGAACTCTGTATATTAGGTACCATATTAGATCGTAGATTAGCAATTAGATTATACGTTTTTTCATTTCCAGTAATTTGAATTTAATTTGATAGTTCAAGGATCATGCTGATACGTTGTATTCAATCAGATTGCAACGATGATGTATGATGAATGGCGAAGGGTTCGGGCAAAGTTGAATTTATGTGCACCCTCCTAAGAGAATGGATACCTGATAAGTAGATTGGACTCTGGAGAATCAAAATTTCATTTTTCCCTGATTACGTTTTGTTTTCAGATTATGGAGTTTAACTTGGATTATTTAAAATACTAAGATTTTTCATTTAGAGAAGTTTGATAATAGAAACTCAGGAGATTTCTCAGCTCCTGAGAGCTGTGGAGTCTAATCAGGGTGTAAATCTAGTATGTACTCTTATTCGTAGGTTACTGCTGTCACAATACTTTAGTGGCATCTGAGCCGCAATATGGTCCCATGAGTCACAACAAAGAAACTTAACCAGGTGTTGGGTTCAGCCAAAAGGTTTTACAGATGCATTCTCTATGCCTATTATTTTTATAGTTGGTTGTTGGCCCAAGTAAAAAATTTCTGGAGTACAAGTTATCAATATGTTGGAATTATTGTTCCTTTCATTCATGCAGAAGATAAGAAACAATGATAATTGGAAGTAATCTCGAGCAATCTTTTCAGAACATAGTTCATTTTGTTTCTCCTTTTTTTCCCCTGGGTATAATGGAGGCCTAAAATCATCTTTCATATTTTAAAATGTAAAATTTTGTAGAGAAGTTGACGAAGAAGCACTCTTTAAGTAAATTAGCTCCGAGTTCAGAAACACCAATCTTGTTTGAGAAGGTCTAACATGATATTATTGTGCTTTCACTTCTGCACTTGATTTGCCATTCTACTTCCGTTTTTGTTTTACTATGCAGTAGAAGTTTGTAGTTTGAATGTTTACAAAACCCAGCTAGTGGCAGCATATCCATCAAAGATCAAAATCTTTTCCTTGTTTACTTCATTCTCCCCCATGGGTTGTGGCCTCTGCTTATATATAATTTTACTAATTTATACTCTTCACGAGTATATTCTGCTCTTTTATTTTATAGATGGATCCATGGGTTGGCGCTTGCTTATATATTTTTCTAACTTGTCGTAAGTATGTTTCTGCTCGTTTATTGTAGATGGGTGATTGTTTATGTATCGCGGGATGTGGTGCATTTGGTCGTAGCTCAGTGGATGTTAGAGGACATTGTAATGATTCAACTCAGGCTATGTTCTGCTTAAACTTAAATGTGAATTCCAATGGTCACGTTACATCTTTCTCATGGTAATCGCTGCTCGATACAGAGAACAATTGAGATTTTTTTTTGCTTTTATCGAAGATTTTGTAAAGTAGTTATGCTTCTGGTGCGACTTAAAACTTGTTAATTCTCTCTCCATTGGGATCAAAATAAGCATTGTTCAAATCTGAGGATGCTATTTTCAACTTCTCTACCACTTTCATTGGGTAAAAATTTTCCGATAAGCATTTGCAGTGTTTAACAACCATGACATAAAATCCAAAGCTTGGCTTTAAATGAATTTAAGAAATAAAAAGAGATTGCCGGCAATATCCATTTTGGAGAACCCACGATGTATTGTTCTTGGTAAAAGCAGGTTGCTGTAGCCTGGATTGGTGGTTACAACGAAGAACCGCCCGCCGAAGAAGGTGGCTGTAGCCTGGATTGGTGGTTATGCCGAAGAGTGCTACTCTATCCGTTCAAAAAAATTAAATGAATTCATCACATTTGGAAGTCCATTTGAAACATTCTTGAATTAAAAATTGATACATATTTATTTTATTTTTTAATAACAAACAAAAAATCTGTTTTAACTTTTCAAAATCCGTTTCACATCAATTTTAATTCTCGTTAAAAAAATTGCCAGTAAAATTCTTTAAAAATGCAAAGTGATTTTTCCCCCCCTTTTATTTAACGGAGGTAGTACCTTTTTTATTTATGAGGCTAGAGTTGCCAGAAAATTCTATTATCGACACTTTCGTTTGAATTCGTTAAGAGCATGATGATCATTTCAGTATTTCACAAACAAAAAGCTTGCAGTCACCCAGCTCCCTTAATATTAATAAATTAATATCTATCATGCACACTTAATATTTGGGAAATGACAATTTCAGTGTAAAGTTGTCAAATTTAGATAGGCATAGAAACAATGTTCCATGTATATACATTTGGCTAATCAGCATTACATCCCCTTCTTTTTACAGTCAATTCCAACGTTATTTCAATCAATTATGACATTAGTTAAAATGATCCTCAATTTGTACTGGTTGCAGAAATCTTGTTACGGTTGCAATTATACGGTAGGTACATGGCTCCCAACAAATAATAAGTAGATACACAATCCTACCGAGAGTTACATGGGAGATGGACAACTTGATTGATCTCTAAACAAAAGTTTAGCCATTAACTACTCAATAGCTCAACTAATATCTGCCAATAGCAGAACCCTAGTCAGCCCAGGAAGATTTAAGTACGAGCTCCTACAGTTTTTGTTCAATAATAAGTAGATAAACAATCCTCCTGAAAGTTGAGGCCAATTTTCAAGGTTGTCTTATAATCAAATATAAGACAACCAAGTAGGGAGTTTTTTTAAACAATATGTTTCTCCAAGCATATATCATCATTCTTCAACATTGGACTTTATTGAGATTTTACAGAAAATACTATGCCATCCATGCCCACAACCTAACATAATCAAATTATAATTATTCTCTTGACAATTTTGGAGGCAAAAAGGACACTTTCACAGCAAACCATGATAAAGTAAGCTTACTATTAAGACTAGGATATATCCCCCCCTCCAATTCAGTAAGCTCTGTATGAGCATAACATGAAAGCGCAGGTGACATCAAATTAGGATCCTTTTAAAATGCCAACTACCAATATTAGACTAGTCCCCAATAATAATAATGTCAAGAGAAAGACTAACTGATTCAAGTGAGATTTGTATGCCAAACCCATTTATAACAGAGAAATTGTAAGTCAGTAGTTCTAGCAAAGACTGAGATGGAGATCACCTGCAAGGGATCTTAATCATCATTCTTCAACAACATTAACCAACTCATACTCAACTAGAGACAGATTGTTATCTTCTTTAACCTCAAATTTTGCAGATTCAGTCACCTCGATGCGGCCCCATTTATCAACAGCTAGCCTCATTGAACCCTTAAACATGTCAATCTTAGCATTCCGGATAATTACAGTTGCTCCTGGCTTCATCAAATCAACTGCACATAAGACAAAGACATCATATCACCAACAAGCAAATATGACAATAAGTTGCCATAACTAAAGACAATACGAGCATATCCCTACAAATCCAACTCAAAGAAATAAAAATATATATTGCAATGCAATCACCTATTCATAAGCAAAAGGTTACAAAGCATTACAGAGATGAATGAAGAATTTGCAAAAAAGATGGGGTAAAACATTATCTTTTGAATCATAAAACACTGTCACGTATTGAAGTTGCAAAAGGTTAAATTAACTAAGAGATTACATAGACAAATCCATGATATTTAAATTCGAGGAATCGGAAAGCAGCCAAAATTAAGCTTTTAGAATGTAGGTAATACATACACACTCTTCTGATATATCAACTTTCAGTAACTGAAACATGTAAGGAAAGGGTGAAAAGTTGTACATTTGTCTATCCCAGGACTGAGGTTTTGCAAATTGAAGAGTTGCAAAATAATCTGAACAGAAATATTTACCTTGTCTAAATTTTTAATGTCTTCTTGGAGACTATACACACTCAGTCCGGGATTGAGGTAGTACTTAAACTCTAAATTTGCAATCCTAAAGTTTTTCGCAACAAATAAATAAATAATAAAAAAAACAGAACTTCCCCAGGAATTGTGTATAATCCAAACTTATGCTAAAACCTTAAAATCCAACATTCATCGCGACCCAGAATCGGAAGCGTAAATCGAACCCACCAATAATAAATAGATCAAAAGTCAAAATATAAATATAGAGAAAATGAAAGGGAAACCTTGGTCGTTACGGGCAGTGAAGAGGATGGAGGCGGTATCGTCGCCGATAAGGCACTCGGCGATGCGAGTATTCCCAGAATTACGAAAAGATTTCTTGTCGAGAACGGTGGTGGAAGACACCACCTTAACCGTGAGGTTATGGCCTTTGGTGCCCGGTTTGAGCTCGTTTACCTTCACAAAAACCGGCTTTCTCTTTATAGTCCCGCTCCCACTTCCAGTTCCTTCTTGTTTCTGCGTGTTGGTCGTCGCCATTGAAATGCTTTGCTAAGAGGAGAAGACTTGTTTTATCTTTTGGAATGTGAAACCCTAACCCTAATTTTAACGCCCAAAATAAAAATGAAGTCCAAAACTAAGAAAATGAAACGGCAGCTTATGAAACTCCCCAAAGGTCGAGTTCAACGACTCATGACGGTTAAAAAAAATTGGAACCAACCACGACTGAACCACAGAACCAAGGTGCGGTCTGGTACTCATTTTTAATAGCTCGGTTGTGTGACCTTCTATTTTTATTTATGAGAATTACTCATATTTTCACACAAAAAAAAAATTTAACTTTTTGTATGAATTTTACTTCTATATGTTGACAATATTCGACCCATATATATTTATTTAAAATCACAACTTGACTCAAAAGATTAATTTATTAGATCTATAATCTATTAGAAAATATATCTCTTCAATCTTTCTTTTTATATTTCGATGTGAGACTTTACTATTAAGTTAGACCACAACTACTTCTCTCTTAACGCGTGATTATACTCTTTTGAGTTAATGCCCGTTATTTTTTCTAATTGACGAGTCATCATCTTTATTATCTCTTTTTTGATCTACCAAACGTGTATTTGCCAAGCCATTTAAATATCTCTATCTAACAAGTTTATCTCTCAATATTTCTTATTTAATCCACTAATAACCTCCCGAAAAAAATCTATTACTTACTCAAAAGATACATAATTCACTACTTGCTCAGTGAGTACATAATCCACCACCAAGCATCTATAACACATTGAGCTTAGTCTATCACGTCTCCTAATTGACGAGCCTACACTCTTCAATATCTGTTGTCAAGAGCTAACTAAGAGTCTTTGCAAGAACAATCTGCCACTTGCTCAATGAATTATTTTCGTCCTTCGTACTTCTCAATTCATACCACAAACATGACCCAAATTACACTGCAGCATGGACACTTATTCAAGATATCCTTTGAAATGAAAAAATGGTTACTTTGTAGCTTATCCTTATGGTTTAAGCTCTAAGTACATATAGCAGCACATTTGTATCTTATTCCATATCCATTTCCTTTTTGAGGTTTTCTCCTACACTGAAGATTACTTGCATAGACGTCGTAGATTACTTAGAGTTGCAATGCCCAACAGTCAGACACTGTCTCTTTTGGGAAGAGATCTTTGTGAGGCCCGTATGCAGCTGCTTTTAGGAGGTGTAGGGCGTCGGTCAAGCAGTGCAACTTTGTCTAATGCAATAACTGATCCCCTACTTTCTTCTCTAGTTCTGAACTTCCCTGCGTCTGAAGCAGAAGAAATTTCAATAGCTGTTGTATCCTGTGCTGAGGACTCTACAAAGAGTGTGACATCACAGCATAAATGGAAATCAAGGTAGAACAAATTGCATATTAGCACCCTATGATTTCATGTACTTGCATGGTTGGATCATAGCCTCAAAAGTAATGGCTCAAGATTGGCCTATAGTCTGTAAGCCTGAAAGTAATTGTAATGGACAAAAAGAAACTGAATACTGGGACTCAAGTGAACCTCTTCATTGAGATGAGGTGGTAACTTAGTGTAGCATAAATTCACTCACTCTCCCTCTCACTAACACCCCCCTCCCCCCCCCACCCCCCCCCCCCCCCCCCCCCCCCCCTCTTCAAATCTCATCTCCTCCCCCTTTAAAATTTAAAGTCTTATCCTTCTTTGTTTTAGACCCCAAGGGATGCGAGAAACATGCATTGTCTTGAGGAATAACCTCAAGGTCGGTGATTCCAATCCCCATACTTGGGGTCAAAATTGCCTATCCATTTGTATTTGAAGACACGAGTTAGAGGTTCTGCTTTATAGTAATTCATGAAAAAGATGGTCTTTTTGAAGTCTTCAACATTGCCAACAGTTAGTTTCTGCTTCTTACAATATCTGCAGCTACATGAGTTTAGACGGGATCCATCATTTTGCATGCACCTGGGACAGGCTACTAGAGCAAATTTAACAAGGAACTGAGTTGCTGTGTTTAATCTTGAGGCAATTCCTCATGTTACCTGAGGCCTGCCCTTTAAATTTATTATTTAACCTTGTCCCCCTTCTCCACTTTGCAGTTTTGATCCATCCTTAAGTATTGAAGAGTGGGAGAAACGACTGAGACAGGCTGCTGGAAAAGCAGCTTTAATGCAAGATTTGTTTTTCTCAACTCTGTTATCTGAGTAACCGAAGCAGTAAGTTATTGCAAAATGATGGTAGGTTGAGTTATTCTATGGTTTGTTAGGACAAGGGGCAATTGGATGGACTGTAATGGTTTCACATTCTTTAACAACCCAATCGGAGCCTCATTTGGATGCTTCTAAGTCGCAGTTTGAGAGCATCATCACAATGTCCATACTTTTCAGCTCAACCAGAGTTGTATTGCATTCTGCTTTTGGAAGAAAAGATAAAGATAATCTTCTAATTATATGAGAATTTCAACTTATGAGAGAGTTTTATATTTCAAGCAAAATCCGTTCGAAACAAATTTCCAGTGTAGACACTTGGATGAAGCAGCAAGAATTTTTGAAGAATCCCGTGGAGGAGACGGTGTGATTTTTACATCTGCAACTGTGTATGCTCAACAAGGAAAAGGAGAAGAGGCTCTAAAACTACATTTGAGAATTCAAGAAATGGAGCTCGAGCCGGATTAATTTGTTTGTAGTTATATGCAAGTGCATATCTAGCTGCATATGAAAAGGGAAAACAAATAGTACTAAATGCTCAAATTTCTCTTCTATATGTTTGTGCAAAATAGATGTTTCCCATAAGGGTGAAGAACCTTCGAATATGTGTGAACTATGATACTTTATTCAAGTTCATTACTAAAATATCAATGCTGCTTTATGTGTTCACTTGTTACGTATGCTCATTTTTCAAAATATATATATATATATATATATATATATGTGTGTGTGTGTGTGTGTGTGTGTGTGTGTTCTGCTTTTTGGTGCCACAAGCATATGGAATTTGCTATCTGGAAATTGGAATTATGCAGTAGGAATGAATCCAGAACCAGAAAAGAGCAAGACAATTAAAAACCCATTTAATTACAAATACAGTATTCACTTACAAAACTATACGTATCAAGAACAAAAAAAATTGATACAATATGTAGAATATTTTTGCAGCTTGGTCGTTGAATTCGGTCTAATTTTGAGCCATTAAGACCTACTGATGCTGAGATGAATTGACAATGTACAATACAACATATACAACATAAAATTCCAGGCATTCATATTTCTACTGTATTCCTCATATGAACAAGGAGTCCTCTGACATTATTGTCAAAAGGGAGTATTTCACTTTGACTCTGATCCTGCCACCCTCTACACACAGCTTTGCACCAGTGACCACCCAATACCCAGGTCGATCCTCTGGTCCTCTCACCATTTCTTTCGTATCCACAAAAGACGACATTTTTGGCGCTCTGGTTGGCAAAGGTGGGCCCCCAGGATAAATTGCTGAATTCAAATCCAACTTTTTTGGCAGCTCCGGTTTTTCAGTCAGGCCAGTACTAAATGGTGTGCTGATCAACATGGACATCAATCCTGATTTTCGTGACGACATTGTCGGACCATCCCACTCGGATCTTCGGATCACTGCAGATGCCACTGTTGAAAACCCGAGTCTCAGGAAGAGGACTTTTTTCATACCAATACCCTTTACCTCAAACCAGGCCTTTGTCACAATAGAAGCAGATTCATCAATCCGTGCTCCATTATATTGCACCGGTTGAGTGCATATGTGTGAGAATATGCTCCATTTGACAGCCTCCAAGTAGCCTTTTTCTGCTGGCTCGTCGATTGGCTCATAACTTAGGTCATCAGAGAGTTGTAGTATCTTTGGAAGAGTTGATAGGTGTTGTAGATGGATAGCCAGGTGGTCACTCTTCTTACCTTCCAAGTATAAGCGGATTCCAGTCACAGGCCGATTTTCGGAGTCAACCTGCAAATTATTTGTTAATAAACTCAAAGGGAAATGAATTCAGATTGTATTCATTCCATTATGAAGGCTTTAAATGTCTCATCAAGAACTTGGTCATTCAAAAAGAAACTAATTACTTTTCCAGAATAGGAAGCATTTGTAGTACAACAAATCGATATTTGATATGCTATATATGATGGAGCACCAAGAATTTATACCCTTATAGTGTTGACATAAAGTCTAGGGCCCATAAAGGTGAACTTAAGTGATGGAGATGCTTGTTTCTTGCGTCTAGGTGCAAGTGGAAGATCACCATACGCTGGTGCCCACTGTCGAGGTACTTGAAACTCTAGAAATTGTTCGAGTTCCTCCATAGGTGGCTTATCTGCACAATGATCTGCTATCAGGGACTACAGCAGTGAAGGGTGGAATATAAAAAATGAAAACGATGGTTCATTGTACCATCCCTGTTCAGATACAAGACATGCACTCTCAGGTGCACTCCACTTCCAGGAACCAAGAACACAAATATGTGGTGAACAACTGAATAGTGCAAGACAAAAGCCATGTTTTTTGCACCCAAAATTAGCTTTTTTACAAAAGCTGAGAGAATTGGCTTCTACCAAGTCGTGAACTATAACTATAGGTGTGGCTGAAAATGAGTGGCATTAATATTTTCCAAAGATTATCATATGAGAGCAGAATATGCTTACAAATCAATATTTCATCTCCATACAGAATGGGTCAGAACCTTCCTTCTTTTTCACTAAAGATATAGCTGTGAAGGCATGCATAGTAACTTCTTCCCCATACCCAGCACCCCCCTCTCCCGAGTCCCAAACCCCACAAAATGAGTGAAAATTTCTGGAGCCATGCACTATCAATATCAGTACAATGCAAATCAAATTTGCATATCTCAACTGACACATGTTGTGTTGATATTCACTAACATATGCCCAGGGGACATTCTAGAAATTATTTTTAAGACCCATGCTGAAGGGACCTTATGTTTTTGTCAGCATAATCTGGCAGACAAAACCAAGCAAATTAGATGCTAATTGGTTAATGTTGTCTAATGTTCATGGGACAATAACCTAACAACACCATAAATTAACCCACAGACACCAAGATAATAATAGAGGGATAAGCATACTCACATCGAAGGTAGAGATTGATTGCATGGCTTAAAAAACCACTGCCCCTGATACCACTCAAAAGTGAAGTGAGAGGCACGAAGGACATCGATATGACATTAGGAAACTGTGAGACAGTTGAAAGCCACTGTTTATGACTTTGGCCAGTATCAAAACCTCCCCGACGGATACGGATGCTTAACAGATCCTGCAGCAGAATAAATATAATTTTGCTTATATTCATTCTTCCAAGAATTAGTAAACAAACAAAAAGTAAATTGGATATCCAGAAGCTTACATCATTTTTCGAGTGAGAAACGACAGCTGGCCTTAGCAAGTTTGCAAATGGCAGATTGAGATCCCAGACAATAGATGGTTCCTCCTGTAATGAGAATAGAAAAATCAGGTAGAGCAAGATCGTTCTATTTCAAGTTCAGAATACTAGGGATCAACTGCACTTGGCTCGTCGTTAATACCTCTTTACATTCTATACCAGTCATTTGGTCCATGAGATCATTTTTTATGTCAATTTTTTTCCAGAAGATCTTTACAATAAATTCATTTAGGTTTTACACCAATTGTTATGATGGTCTAGAATTTAGTTTAATTAATTCATATTCTCTAGCCCCTCTTAGAGTATTTTGACCCACTTGTTAGTGGAATCATTTTTAAATGTTCAAGGAGTTTGTGAAGGCACACTTAACCCCTGCCCCCTCAAAACTCAAAAGGGGGAAGAGGAGGTTTGACAGCCTCCGTAGCAAAATTTTGGATATCATTTTTGTAGCATAATTGAATCTTTAATAAAGAGTTCCAAGACGAGAAATGCGTGATTAGATGCCTGTATGGTTTGGAACTTCTAGATTTGAGTGGCTAATTCTTGTATGGTGGAACTATTGCTTAGTGGAGCTCTCACTGGTTGTCTTTGCCACACCTGACTTTAGCTAAATTTACATATGATCTTTTGATATGTTAACTTTTCATATTATATTAACCCTCAACTAGCACTAACTGACACACACACAAACATGAAAAAAGAAGATGAGGATTTATAAAGTAATATGCAAGGTAGAGTCTCTAACTCATATTATGAGTTGGGCTTGCAGATTCTAGCACTTATATGTTAATTGTTATCATCACTTTAAATATAGAACAGTTGCAGTGTCACAGTTAAAGTTGTATTGGTAGAGAGAATAGAATATATAAGAATGACATGAAGGATTTGAACTTTATCCAAACAATAGTGATTCTGAGATTGTATATACCTTCTGTTTTCCAGATGATTTTTCAGGGTTTGGTATGAGGCTTCCATTTATATCTTCAGAAAATCGTTCATCAGCTAATTGCTTTAACAATTTCTGCACCTCAGTTGGATGAAGATTTGAATTTAGTAGCTGCTTCAGGTGAATTACATCTTTACCTCCCATCTTTACCCCGACAACAATATGAGTACCATATTTTTCAATAAACCTGGAAATTAACGTAATTATAATCTCTACAATAACCAAAACTGGCCTTCATACATCATAGGGGAAGCAAAAAATTAACCCCCAAAATAAGAAAAGAATAATGAAAAGATGTTAATAACATTGATAATGGTTTGCAAGCCATTCCACGAAGAGATAATTTCATCTTAAAAAAAAATTGTTAAATTGTACTAAGATCAAACACATGTTGCCACAATTTGACTTTCCAGGGCAGCTTATCTTAACAATACTTCATCATTTTATTTTGGGCTGTTAGACAGCGTAACACAGATCAAGTGGTGCTTGTTCAAATCAGTACAGAAGGAATTCACCATTGGCGATACGTTTAGCTTCATTTGGCTAGCAAAATTGTGAGTGCCATCTTTAGAACTTGTTGTTATATAGATAAATGGTTTGCCGATAGACCATGGTCACTGGGCATGAATTGACATTCAGACAGCATATATAAAACAAACTTTTCAAAAAGTGTGCATTATTGCATGTTTAATATTCACATCACTCAAATCCAGAACTAATAATTAACGACACATCAATGCCTCAAAATATTGTAGTTTAGATTGGGGTTTGTATGAAAGAGCTCCTAATGTAGAATCAGAGAACAAAATTAGAAAATTGAGATTTTAAGTTAAGCATCTTACTCAGCAAGTGCAGCAGGATCCCATGAAGAAGGCACTGCTTTCTTCACTTGTTCTGATAATGTTATCTGGGATCTCGCCAACTCAATATTATACATAGAAAAGAACCAACCATCAAAAGAGAGACTTTTTGTGGTAGCTGCATCCTTTTGCCAGCAGCCCTTGTAATCAAACATTGCGTTGAATAGACCAGAAGGTATTTTACTAGATAAGGAAATATCCTGATTGAATTGTTCTGACATCTGTATATAAATGAAAGGTTAGAGAAAGTAACAGACAATGTGGGAAGATGTAATATTCCCATCATTTTGAAATTCATAGCATCAGTCGTAAGTGAAATAGTCAAACAGAGAATTAAAAGTCTGAGAAAGTTCTATAGGTGGTTGTAAATTTAAGGAATTTTCTATCTCTACATAAGCAAGAAGAAACTCAGAACACCAACCAAAGGTAAGGAAATTTGAAAATCTTAGAAATTCCACAAAGAGTACATAAGCAATTGCAAGAGGAAGCAGACTCGTCTTCTCCAAGTCCATGTCTTTATAAACAGAATTTTCTGGATAACAAAATCTCCAATATCACATTCACAAGTAGTCAAGGATAGTATTTCCTCTAAACTATATCAATAAGTCCAAGTTCTACTATGATTGTTGGAGGTTACACATTTAAACATATATCTCACTGCATAAGAACTTGGAAACATTAAGAAGCACCTAGGAAGTTGACATTGGCAGGTGGATATGGATAGACAACAATGTCTCTCATAATCAAACATGTAGGCAGATTATATTGAACAAATGTAGGCAGGAGCAAATCTGCCAGTAGCTAAACGTACTAATACGTAATCTAATTTGATAATTTAAACTAAGCCATAATTTATCTGCATTCTGCAATAATTGCATCAACCAGTTCAATTAACCATGTCGACTTTGAACACACCATAGACGAACACCAGTTAAAACAATTAACGGTCTCCCATACATCTCTTCAGTCCATTATTCATATATATCGGTCTCACAGAAGTTTATATAAATATCAATTTCAAAGATTTGGGTAGTGTAACAGTCACTCCACATTAAATATCAACCTAAATTATCCCCCAAAAAAATATCACTCAATTGCTATAAATGATTTGCGCAATATATTATATCTTTTCCCAGCTCAATTCTTCTAATAGTGTAATCGTTCAAGATAACTACTATACTAGTGTGTTTCCTTCAATTTCCCACTGTTTCTTATAACCAAACATACCTTCAAACTAAGCTTGCCCATTGGGGGAAAAGAAACAGATATTATTTTAATATATATATATATATATATATATTAAAAATAAAATAAAAAAGCGCAAATTCGATAATACAAAGAATTCAACTTGTCCAGACTAAATTACCTCCCGAGGTGAAAATGAACTGTACCAACAAAGTGCAAAAAAAAATTAAAAAAAAAAAGGGAAAAATGCTTGGAATCATTTTTGCGATTGTTATTTTCAAGCGAATAATCAGAACTTATTATAAGCTAAATTTCCACTTCAGAAAAGGAAGATTCACCTGAACAAAAGTAAGAACATCGGAATGAAACCTAGTCTGCTCGCCTTTACCGCACTTAATCGACGGCGATACATTCCGTACAACTCTCCCACCGGGCAAATCCAGGTCTTTGGTTAGGGTTCTGTCGAGCTCAATCAATCCTGAACCGGACGGACCCGGTTTACACTCCGATAAACGAACATCGGCCGTTAAATCGTACCCCGATCCTATCGCCGATACCGCCTTTTCTGCCGCCGATTGAGGGTCCAACCGATTCGCATTAAACGCCATTGATTTACCGTATTATCCAACAATTCGATCAACTTATTATTACAACAAGGGCTCCCCCATGGATTGGTGAAGTGGTTTAGGGTTTGACTTTTTTTAGTTGAAAATTTCTCATTACAATAGTGGTCTCTGGTTTCAGTAATTTCCCCGTGAGTGTGTGAGAGAGAAGAAGTGAGAGTTAAATTTTGATTTGGAGTTCGTATTTGGACAAATCTGAATGGCATCGGTTAAAAAGATGGCGGCTGGCGGCTGTCTGAACTGTTGACGGGTGGAGATTCACATGTTGAATAGTTGACTATGTTTATATAGTACGGCAACTACGCGCCAGACTAGTACGTCAAATAAATGGTACTTCGGCCCAAGTTTGTTTAGATTTTTGAGATTATGTATATAAGATAAAAATATAATTAATATTTTATTTATTTAATTAAATTAAGTATAAAATTTTAATATTAATTTTTAAAAATCTATTAAAAAATAAGAAAAAAATAAATTAGTCTTTAAATATAAAAGATAATATAAAAAATTAAACATTTAATACTTCTTTAAAACTTATAAACAGCAAATAAAAAAATAAAAAAAATCTCTTCATAAAAAGACAAATAAAAAGGGACGAAGGGAGTATTTAAAAAATAAAAAGTGTACAATTTATTAATTTAAAACATGATCAATTTGATTATAAAATATTTTTTATCAATTAAAATGAGACTAAGGAAATACACAAAAAAAATTATAAACTTTACAAAACCTTTATACATAATTTTAGTCATACTTCATAGCATATTATAGTGGAGGAGGAAAGATTTCGGTGGAACTTGCTTGTCCCATAAATTATGCACTAGTTTTCAAACAAAACGCTTCAAATTTTGACTCTAAGGTGAGGGTGAACCTTTTGACAGATTCAATGATGCGACCCTTATTCGGGGAAATTTTATTGAAAAACAAGGGTACGGACAATGAAAATAGATGCAAGAAAATTTATACCAAACTAATAAGTCAAATAGAAAACACATGATTTGTAACAAATCGAGACTACTTTATTCCTAAAAGGAACTTTCCATCTTTATTAGGTTTCCTTCTACTCAACAAATAGTTTGGCAACTACTTGTGTTTTCATGTGTTTACTTCCTATTTTTGTATTATTTTCCGTAATCTCTCTTAAAATCAAATGATAGCTATCATTGTTTTTATTTGTTTGTAATTGATTCCGTTAGAATGTATATATTATTCTATAATCTTGAGAAAGTATGTCTAGTATATAATAAGTTGAGTTAACTTTTTTCATTGTCAATTCATTTTGAATTAAAAAGGTTAATATCTTTATATACTAAACTTGAGCTCATTTTATAAATTTTACATGGTATCAGAACGACTTATCATTGGGCTTAATTAGACACTCATCTTAAACTACGTTCTTTTCTACTTGCAGTCAAGTCTTAAAAACTCAAAATTAAATAATTTTTAACTAATAGTCACTTATCAATTAGACCAATAGTTGCACGTGGTTCAGTAACTTTCTTCTAGGCTTATCATGTGACTAATTTCTTTCGGACTTATTTATCATGTGGGTCTCATATTAATCAGCTCCGGTTAGCATAAAATTAACTTCATGGTAAGTTAGACAATAGATCAATACAGTATTCACATGCAGAGACAGAGAACACTCCCGGTCTACGTGTCAACACTGTATTGATCAATTGTCTAAGTTAGCATAAAATTAATTTTATGCTAACCGAATTTATATTAATCAAATACACTTATAATATTCAATACATCATGTTACACATGAGAGAGACTGTTAAAATATATATTTTGTCTTATAACCATAAAAAAGTATCTCTAGTATATAATAAAATGAGTCTAACTTTTTTTATTACTAATTAATTTAGAGTTTAAAATTTTAACATCTTTATATGCTAGACTTAAACTCGTTATATAAATCTAACAAGTGGACCATAGCTAGCGAACCTACCCTCCCAAGTTCCAACCCTACTGCCTCTATGCCTCGGCCTTTTACTGGACAAACATTGTGATAAACATAAAACATGAAGATGTGCATTATAGTAGCGCAAGTATATTTCATATGTAATTTAATATAGGCTGTACATAAATTGTAGAAATTTATGTTTTAGGAGTGAGCATATGATTGGTGTTAAAATTAGAGGGGTTCTCTTTTAAAGATATTTTTATTTATTTACTATAAATAAGAATATTTCTCATCAAAAGGATATATGTTGGATGTATAGATATTCTAATTAATAATTTATCAATAATTATATATAACAAGACATTAAGATATTCTTTATCTAATAATTTTATAATTTTATAATTTTACTAAGTTATTTTAATTGATCATAAGTTAATACTGAATTAAGATCTAGTCAATATCGAATCAATCATTTAATACTCTTTTTACTTTTGATACAATATATAAACTTTTTATATACCATGAAATATATACTTGGACATATATAACTAGAGAATTGATATTTTCATAAGAAAACATTTTATTTTCCCAAGGCTCTACTTCATGATTAACAAGTAAGATCTACCTTCATATGAGTAGAAGCTTGTGAAAATATCAATTTTCTATAAATATATATACATATATTTATGAGTTGTGATCAATGTATAAATTTTTTATATACTGTAAAATATATACAGACCTTCAATATTATATATGTATTATGTCAATAAAAAATAATAAAATATTAATAAAAAAAATTATTAAATATTTATAAAAAATATAATATAAACTAATCTGTATCTCGGCCACGAACTATAAAACTTGTATGTGAAAATAGGAAAGGATCAATTAAAATTAATTTGATCTTCTGAACTAGAGCCCCGAGTATCTATAGGGGATTGATTGTCATGGAAATGCCCTTTATAGTTCAAGTCAGTACATGTATGAATGAGATAGTCCATAGCGTAGGTTCTTGAAATTTAAGAAAGTTGACTAGATCATTCGTATCTTACAAACTGGGAGAGGACCTCTATTTTGGATTATTTATATTGGATTATTTACGTAAGTATACAATTTTTATAAAATAATTATAAGAATAGTGTACTAAACAAAATAATTATAAAAAGAGTGCAATAAGAATAAACCTATTAAATCATTATCCCTCAAATTGAGGAGAACAATAACCACCCTATTTATCATTATTCTCTTTCCTCTTCCATTAAAGTTTTTCATCATCTTGGTCGACGATCCGAAGAGGTGGAGTTTAGGGTCGTTAACTGAAATACTTGTATGCAAAAAGGTTAGATTTTGATGTTTCTTTAAAGATTTTGGTCATGGTATATCTCAGTATTTCTTATTTCTCTTGTTTAACTTTGTTTCTGAAAACAATGATGTGCCCCTCCAGAAATGGGCAATTATCTTGTAGTGATTGCTTCAGGCTATATAGTATGCTTTTTTAGCGAGTAGGCTATATTTAATTTTGCTTTTGTACATTTTTCAGTCTGTTATGCTTAGACTTCTTCCGGTATATTTGGCTGCTATACTTGTTGCTGTAATTTTACTTGCATGATAGCACTCCAACTTGGAGAAAGTCCACTACCAGAATGATTATGCATTCTCTGGTACTGCTCTTCGCAAATCGCTGGTGAATGGCTACTGTTCTAGAGGGATCATTTAGAATCATGGATGAATCAATATCCTTTCTTAAATATGGTAGTACAGATTTTTCAGAGGTTGAACAGTTGTCCATGTGTTGCTTACCAACCAAAATCGTAGAATCATTGTGATAATTACACTTTTCTTGTTCCAAAATTGTAATATTAGTATCTGATAAGTGTTTTTATTCTGCGTTTGTAATATTGATTTTGTGTTTGGTTAACAACAACACTATGAAAATATACTTATGACTATTTTGGTTATCAACATAAACTAAAATGGTTACCTTTGTACGAAAGTTTGGCTACCAGCTACACCATATTCAAAAATAATTTTTATGAATATGGCAACTGTTATGAATTGTTTTTATGACTATTTGGTTACCCATTAAAATTAAAATGGTTACCTTTGTATGAAGGTTTGTCTACCAACTGTTCTTAATTCTTTTATAATTTATTGGTAACCCAATCAAACTGAATTGGTTACCTTTGTATGAAGATTTGGCTACCAACTGTATTATGAGGAAAAAAAAATTCTATAATAGATTTTTTATAATTAATTGGTAACCCAATAAAACTGAATTGGTTACCTTTGTATGAAGGTTTGACTACCAACTGCACTATGGAAAAAAAATAAATCTGTAATTGATTTTTTTATAATTAGTTGGTAACCCAATAAAACTGAATTCGTTACCTTTATATGAAGGTTTGACTACCAACTGCACTATGAAAAAAATAATTATATAATAATTTTTTTATAATTACTTGGTAACCCAATAAAATTGAATTGGTTACCTTTATGTGAAGGTTTGACTACTAACTGCGGTATGAAAAAAAATAAATTTGTATAATAGACTTTTTTTTATAATTAACTGGTAACCCAATAAAACTGAATTGGTTACCTTTGTATGAAAGTTTGGCTACCAACTGCACTAAGAAAAAAAAATATTCTATAATAGATTTTTTATAATTAATTGATAACCAATAAAACTAAAATGGTTACTTTCATATGAAGGTTTGGCTACCAACTGCGCTATGAAAAAAAATTAATATAATAGATTTTTAATAATTGTTTGGTAACCCAATAAAACTAAAATGGTAACATTTGTATGAATGTTTGGCTACCAACTGCACTATAAAAAAAATCTATAATATATTTTTTATAATTAATTGGTAACCCAATAAAATTGAATTGGTTACCACATCCCTTCCAAAATAAGTATATAATTCAGTTTTATTTTTCAATGCTAATTTAAAATATTTTTAAAATATAAAATTGGTGTTTATATATACATGTGTAAATTATATATATATATATATATATATATATATATATATATATATATATATATATACACGGTACTCCATGTATATAGATTACTCCTGTCTCTACGCTCAAAAATGCAAAAAAGTTGGCGCATGAATTAAGATGTTTTCGACAGTTAACTGGAACATAACATGGCAAATCAAATTTGAATACAAAATGTTTAAAATTTGAATTCATTGAATATAGGCCAACAAAAGCTGGTAGAGTAATTATTTCCACAAAAATCGGTGCATATCACTTAAAAAACGGTAGAGCAATTACTAATTATGTAAATAAAATATTAAAAATGTACTCATTCTGTAAATAAGTTTAGAATATACTTTTATTGTTATATTTTTTAAAAATGTATTAGAATATGTAAATCATCCCTCTATTTATGGCTCAAATTACAAGTTTGGAAATGAATTGGGCCTCCTCGGTCTGGAGAGGACAAAAAGTTATGACCCATTAGCCAAAGCAAAAAACTGTCCATCATTAAACCAAACTCAAAAAATATAGTGAAAATTAGGGAGAATTTAAATAAATAAATAAACTTATATTTTTTATCTTCATAAGGAGAGAAGCCTTTAACATTAGGCGACTATTACGTTTGGTCTTAAAATAAATTTTTAACTTTAGAACGAAAAGAGTAAATATATTTTCCGGTTTAGCCATGTCTATATTAATCTCGATTACAAGTTTGGCTGATGTATTGCTACTCGTATATTAATTAAGTACACATTTTTATAAATCTTATGTTACGTTTGAATTGAAAAAAATAAGAAGTGTAAAAGAATGGAATAGAAAAATGAATAAAATAGAGAGTGAAATGATTCATTCCATTCCAATTTGAATGAATCATTTCATACCCTACTTCAATAAATAAAAATCATAAATATGATAGGGATGAGAATTGTCCGTTCTATTTTAATGATGCAACTAAATATAATTTTTTTTAATTTCATAAAAGCGAGTCATTTTTTTCTCACCTTCATTTCTCAAATTTAAATGTAACTTTAATTCTATGCACTAGTTAATAGTTACAAGTTTGAGCTCACTATGTAGATGTAGTACAAAAGAATTTTGAGTTAGGGCTCAAAATCCACCAAAATGTCAGAGCAATTTCGGTCGAGAGTTATTGGGTCAAAATTTGTGCTGGGCTCGCTATTACAGAATATCTAGGCATCCCTGTGTTAGTCTTTTTTCGAATTTTTTTTATTATTTATATTTGCTTTGTGTTTAAAATGTAATATTTTAAATGGATGTGGTCACTGTAGCCATTTTCGTGTAGTCCCCTTATATTAATGGGTAATTTCTTATCAATCCGCTAATTTCATTAATAATTTTGTTGGAAAAACTCTTGCAACTAAAACCATTTCTAATAAATTAAATAATAATTCAAAAGCACTTTAAACAAATATTACGTAATTCCATCAAATAAATAAAATACCTTAAAAAATAAAAATATGAAAAATTAACCAAATATATGACGTCAAGTTTTATATGAAAAATCCTATAAAATTAAAAGGTAAAAATTACGGGTCAAGTTCCAAAATTTTTATTATAATCAAACGTGAGTATAAATAATTATTTTAAGCTTTAACACTAAAAACTTAAAATATTACAAAATTAAAAAAATACAAGAATATCTTACTTTGAATTAAAATTCAAATTAACTCGTCAGCCAAAATTATTCTGTTGTGTAGGGATGATGATGGTAAAATTGGGGCTGAAATTTGTCTGTATTGAGGGGATGATGGTGTGGGTTCATTCAATTGAGCTTAATTAAATGTTAAAGACACAAAGGGCCTATATATCAAGTGGAAGGAGAAGTAGCGGGAGAGAGTGAGAGATGGCTGATTGATTGGGCGAAGAATCAGAGAATGCCCATCTTCGCAATCATCTCAAACTCCACAGAGCGAAAACCCAGCTGGAATTTTCTACATTTTAAGATTTGTATCAAAACAAACCAATAAATTAGCAGAATTTTCTGTTTATTGGTTTATATTAGACTACAATTCTCTGTTTCTTGTTCTAAAGAAATGGAGGCTAATGCTGAACGAATTGGTATTGTGTTTTTGATCCAAGTGTTAGTTATACTCAATTGGGTTTTGAGCTGAAATTTGGTTTTATTAATGGAATTATGAGATGGGAAGTGATGGGTATGCTTTAGTTTGGAGGTTTTTCAATGGAAATGCCGAGAGATTAATACACATCATCTTTTGTACATTTAGCAGAGGAATGAGGAATCATCAATTCAATATTCTCACTTCTTCTCTCTTGCCCCATTGAATTAGAGGATGAAATTTTATTTGGAAGTTATGTGCTGATTCTATTCTTCTGAGCTTGAGCACTATGTATTGTATTTGGAATCCAATATGATCAATAATTTACTCTCTCTCTCTCTCTCTAAACACAAAGATTCTGTGGCAGTTTAAACTGTCTGCTTTTGGTATAATTTTCCTAGTTAATTGCTGAATCTTTAGGATCATTAGTTTACCAGATAGCTCCTTGCCATATTTGGATAAAGGGTAAAGGTACAGTTTGCACAAAATGCAGCTATAGCAGTTGGGGCTGCTACGATGTAAATCAAACATGTTTTATTAATATATGAAGGTTCAATTTCTTAAATAACAAGTCACCGTTTGTTCCAAGGAAAACTCTTTATAGAGAAACCGATTCAATGAATCCTTACTTTCAGATGTGCTATTAACGGGGCAAAGAATCCAATGAAGAACTTGAGTTAAATAAGATAAAGGAAAACATTAGGAAATGATAATTAGGAAATATTTTAGGGCTTTTTAGACATTTTTTCAACTAATTTAACCATTATAACCATGCCTCACACTCCCCTAACAAGTTAATCACATGCACAGTCTATTTGAAAGAAAAAAAATAACAATTTCACTTCATCTAAAAAATTTAGACATTTAAATATAAGTTTTTAGATAACAGGTGATCAAATAAAAATTTGATCAAATCTCATATGGTCATCTAAAATTTACCCTCATTATATTAACTTTCTTGTAACAATCCTAACGCCAAACATAAGTCATATATATACTCCCATGAAATGACTTCAATGCCAAATCCAACATGGTTTTGATAAAATAAAGTCAGGTTCCCTGCTTTACTAAAAATCCTAGAGACTTTTTGGAAGTTCTATTTCACCACCACATATTCAAATGGTAAAACCTTGTCGCTCATTAATTGAGTAATAATCCCATCCTTGTTGGTTTCGAAACTAATCTGTCATAAAAGCTCCGCACGAAAATTAAAACCATATTACCAAAAAAACCTCTCAATTTAATTAGGATAATTTCACGAGTTTTGACCTTACAAACCCAACAATCTTTCTTTTCAAATTTATGTGAGAGAGACTTCTACCGTGATACCATTACCTGGAGTCCATTCTGACCAACACCTTGCAAATCTCGAGATTATCGTGAGTCATAACCTTTGCCAACATATCTAAGGGGGTTTCGTTGGTATGAACTTTCTTTACTTTCATCAATTCCTTTTCCATCATTTCTCAATGCAAGTGATAAGGAACATTAATGTGTTTGGTACGATTATGATACATGACATTTTTTGTCAAGTCAATTACTCTCTGACTATCATAATAAATCACATACTCATCTTGTATCAAACCCAACTCTAGGAGAGACCATTTTAACCATAACATATCCTTGCTTGCTTCCGTGGCAGTAATGTATTTCCACTTACTTGTAGACAAAATAACACACTTTCACAACTTGGACTACCATGATACAGCTTTCCTTGCAAAAGTAAACAAATATCCCAAAGTAGACGTTTTTTCTTCAGAACCTACCATGTCTACATCTATAAAACATTTCGACACCGGATTCGAACCATTAAAACTTAAACACAAACTGGAAGTAGCTTTCAAATATCTGAGAATCCATTTTACTGCTTCCCAATGTTCTCGACAAGGAATAAACAAATACCTACTCACAACGCGTACAAACCATCGCATATATAAGACTCCATACAATAGAGTAGTAGAAAACTGTTGTCATATCATCTCTCCATTCCTTAACAGAATGATATATACGATTCGTCAACTTAAAATGACTGGCTAGTGGTGTGCTAACTAACTTAACATCACCCATGTTGAACCTTGCAAGCATTTGTTCAACATACTTCTCTTATGACAACTACAATCTCTTGGCTTTCCTGTCACAAACAATTACCATGACCAAAATCTGATTAACTGGGCCTAAGTCTTTCATATCAAAAAAAATTAAATAATTCACCCATGAGTGATAATTGAATTTTATACCTAATTATTAAATATTTTTAGGCTTAATAATTTGTGAGTTTTAATTATTTTTACTAATTTATTATTTTATTTATTATTTTGTGTTTTTCTTATTTTTATTTATTTTATATTTTATTTTGTAGGAAAAACATAAGGAATAACAGGATTGTAATTAAGCAGCTCTTGATGGCAAGATTGTAAATAAGCTAAAGTAGGGCAGTAGGCGCATTGCACTCACATGAGCTACTAGGCGGAATTAGGCTCAATACAGCGTCGTCTGGCAATAAAAACAAATCAGCAACAAGCGCTAGGCGCAGACATGGGCAGAAGGAAAAGGGACCGCGCGCAATGTGAGGTCAACAGGGAATTAGCGCGTGGGCGCATGGATCGAGTTGGTTTTCATGTTTCTTTATTGTATCAGGTGTGGGTCTCGGTGTGACGCCCCCAAATCTGAGCCCACACAGCCCAAACTTGAGTCGTCAAAAGACTACAACAAAATTATTACAACAAAGCACAACGTACAACAATACAATGTATAATAATACACAACTAAGTCTTCACTATTATTGCCACACTATTTTACAACACGTGAAGACTACGACAGCTATTCCTTGGACTCTCACTCCATCCCCCGGCTAGACCCTGTTACGTTTTCATCTCCTGTTGAAAAACAATGGAACAAAAGAAAGGGTGAGCTCAAATAGCCCAGTAAAGAATATCATGACTAAGATAATGACGAATAAATTATCATTAGTCTTCAACAGTTGAGCTCTTGATAGAATACAATAGACTACAAGGTTTATATCAAAAACTGCAGTTAAATTCTTGAACAATGTTCAGATCAATAATAGCAGCGGAATGAGCAATCTATTAGAAGAATAATGCAGACTATAATGTCCACTCGCTTCTCTTTTTAGTAAAAATATCATCAACTTTTATCATCTGAAATACCATCAGTCAAGATAATACAACTTCACAGTTCCTGGTCATAATCATGCAAATCAACAGTTCATCTTTGCACTACGGGCCAAAGACATTCAATATAACACCAACGGTCATGATTATACCAGATTCAGCCTTTGGTCATAATCATACCAACCAACAGTTCATCTTTGCACTACGGGCCAAAGAGAACATTCACCACGTGCCATAAAAGACACCAAACAGATGTATCGCCTTTAACCTAGTATATCGCCTTTAACCTATCATATGTTCAACAATTATATCACATCTGTGCCCCCGGCCACAGATATTCACAATAAATTGATTCTTGAAGATTAATAACAGTGATACGAATGATAAACAGAAGAAACAAGATAAACAATAAGTATCGAAAGTTTACTCTGTGCAGATTCAAATAATATCCAAATTGCCAACATGATGTGGAGTGAAATTTAAAAATGATATTCAAGATCCACAGTTCAGAATAACGATTATAGTTCAATAGAAAGGTTCAGAAAATAGGAAGGTTCAGTTTAAATAATGAACTTCAACTATTATGGAACATATAATATTTTCAGGAATTATAGAAACAATAGTTCCATAATAAGTTTCGATTTAGGTGTATGAAAGAAAATAATATCTCTTACCGTAGCAGGTTTGATTAACAACAGGTGAAGGAAATTAATATCCTTTACCATAGTAAGTTTGAATAATGGAAGATGAAAAAGATGGTATCCCTTATGAGTATAAAGGAAAATAATAACACTTACGAATACGAAAGAAAATGATATTACAAATGAATATGGAATAAAAGTGTCGTGTGATAATTCGTGTAGACAAATTATTTCCACACGAGACAAATAAAAAGGGTTATTCACCAACAGGCGGTAATCCGCGCTATAAAGTTATTCCCATCAATTTGAATACGAAGAGTTATTTACCAAACAGGCGGTAATCCGCGCCGTAAGGTTATTCCCATCAATTTGAATACGAAGAATTATTCACCAAACAGGCGGTAATCCGCACCGTAAGGTTATTCTCAAAGATTAATAAGGAATGAATACAAAAGGTTATTCACCAACAGGCGGTAATCCGCGCCGTAAGGTTATTCCCACAATTTAATACATGGAAATAAATGGCACAAGAAATAAACGATATTATTTTCGAGAATCAAAGAATGATAATCCCTTACCGTGGTAAGTTTAAATAATAGAATATGAAAGAAGATGATATTCCTTACCACAGTAAATTTAAGAATATGAAATGAATGGTATTCCTTACCTTAACACGTGCCTAGATATTGATTTAAATGAGGTTGATCAACCTATATATTTTTAATAAAATTAGTAATTATCACATATAAATTTCAAGGTGTATGATAATTCATATGTTATGAACTATCAAAATTATATATATTTAACATAATTTTTGTAGTATAATATAACTACTTTAAAATAGTTTTTAAAATAATATTTCAAAATAAATCTTCCAAATAAATCTTTTAAAAATGAATCTTCTCAAAGAAGAGTCTTCTAAAGGAAGATTTGTGAATACCGTGAAAAATAGGAATTTATAAAATTACTACTCTTTAATAAAAGACTTACTTGAAAAAATTTTGCACTCCTTTTGGCTTTCAAACTCTCAAAATAACCTTACTATTCTCAGAGAAAACTCATAAAATTCTTATAGAAAATTTTTATGTTTTAGGGGTGATTTTTTTATTCAGCTGAGCAAGCTATTTATAGGAGAAAAGAAGTTACTATGCGTGTGGTAGGTGAACTGGCGTGATACACGCCAGCTGAGGAATCAACAAAGGCTGCAGCAACCTCTGCGCACCAACTTCAGTAATTTCTGCACATTTTTGTGCAAATTTTTTCCAGGTGGGTCCTACAGGGGCCCACACGTTACTATTTCAAATAGTAAAATTAATTAATTTTTATATTTTTTTTTAATTTATTTTTTATTTATTTATTTATTTATTCTTCATGTGGGTCCAACATATAAAATAATGCTACAACAATAACTCAACAATAATGTAATAAACACGTTACAGATTATTATTAATTTAATAATATAAATTACAGTATATTTGCTACTGTGACAATTATTAGGTTCAATAATTTTAAAAACAGTGCAGCAACAATTATTGACTCAATGATATAAAATACAGTGTAATGATAATTATTGAATCAATAATGCAAAATACTGTGTAACAATAATTATTGAATTGATAATATAAAATATTATGCAGTGACAATTATTGATGAAATGATGCGCAACAGTTACGGTGTCAATTATCAGACCAATAATATGAGACACTGTGCAATACCGTGTGCTACTGTAGAATACCGTGTGCTACAGAAAATACCATAATTTACCGTATGCTACTATTCTTTTATAACCGGTATTTTAACAGTTCCGTTGACTATTTTTATTTAAAAATGTTATTTCTGTCGTTTTCTATATCCGACAAATATTCCGTTGTGGGGTCCACCAATAATTAGTTATTTCGGCGCCGTCGTACAGCCCGAATATTCCCCGACAAAACGAATATTGTCCGACAAAATAAAATTTGCACATAACATCCTTAACTTTTAATTTTATCGATTTAACCACTTACTGTTTCAGAAAAATATATGAAGAAAAATTAAATTTTATATTTCATAAAATTCGGGGTCTTACAACCTCCCCTCCTTATGAAATTTCGTCCCCGAAATTGACGTACCTGACATTTCGAAGAGGTAAGAATACTTAGATTTTAGCTCCCAGGTCATTTCTTCAATATCTTGGTTCCTCCATAAAACCTTAACTTGAGGTATAACTTTTGAGCGTAGAATCTGCTCCTTCTTATCTAGGATCTTAACAGGTACCTCCTCGTACGTTAAATCATCTGCTATAACGTTCGGTTCTAACTCAATGACGTGGTTTGGGTCCTTCACATATTTACGTAACATAGATATGTGAAAAACGTTATGGATGCAAGACATACTTGGTGGTAGGGCTAGTCTGTAGGCTACGGTTTCTACTCGATCGAGGATTTCAAATGGGCCAATAAATCGAGGGTTGAGCTTTCCTCTTTTTCCGAATCTCGTAACCCCTTTCCATGGAGAAACACGTAAGAATACATGATCTCCGACGTTGAAACTTTCGTCTCTCCGATGAAGATCAGCATAACTCTTTTGTCGTTCTTGTGCGGTCTGTATTCGTTGTCGGATCATTTGGATCTTTTCTGTTGTCAAGCGTACCAACTCGGATCCCAACAGTTTTGCTTCTCCTACCTCATTCCAACATACTGGAGAGCGACACTTGCGTCCATATAAAGCCTCGAATGGAGCCATACCTATACTTGCTTGGTAACTGTTGTTGTAGGAAAATTCCATTAATGGCAAGTACTTATCCCAACTTCCTTTGAAATCTAGTACGCAAAGTCTTAAAAGATCTTCGAGGGTCTGGATCGTCCTTTCCGATTGTCCGTCCGTCTAAGGATGGTATGCAGAACTGAATCGTAGCTCAGTGCCCATAGCTTTTTGTAGACTGATCCAAAAGCGTGAAGTGAATCTAGGATCTCGATCAGAAACTATGAAAACTGGCATGCCATGCAATCTCACAATCTCATTTATGTACATACCGGCAAGACGTTCAAGTGAAAAGTTTTCTCGTATAGGCAAGAAATGGGCAGATTTGGTCAATCTATCTACGATCACCCAAATTGCATCTAAGCCTTGAGAAACTTTGGGAAGACCCGTTACGAAATCCATATTGATGTGTTCCCACTTCCATTCGGGAACTTCAAGTGGTTGTAATGGACCTTTAGGTACTTGATGTTCTGCCTTTACACGTTGACAAGTTAGGCTCCTTGAGATAAACTCTACAATTTCCCTTTTCATATTGTTCCACCAAAATGTATGTTGAAGATCTCGATACATCTTGGTACCTCCTGGGTGGATTGCAAACGGCGTGTTGTGTGCCTCCATCATGATTTTATGCTTCAATTCAGGATCGTTAGGAACACAGAGTCGAGAGTTGACTCGAAGTATTCCTTTCTCATCGATTCTTGTTTCGGGAATGGCACCTTCTTGTACTTTCTTTATCATGTTCATCAGTTCCGGATCGATAGCTTGAGCAGCTTTAATTTTATCGATTAAAGCCGGTTCTACTCGCACGTGAGCAATCTTCGAGTGGGTCCCTGGTGTCTTTAGCTCTATCTCCATCTTTTGCAAGTCGTACAGAATACGATTCTGTTTTGTCAACAGTGCACTTGTACTCGCATAAGATCTTCTGCTCAAAGCGTCAACTACAACGTTCGCCTTTCCCGGGTGATACTGGATTGTGTGGTCATAATCCTTCAACAGCTCAAGCCAACGTCATTGTCGCATGTTGAGTTCCTTCTGGGTGAAGAAATACTTGAGACTTTTATTATCCGTATAGATATCCATTTTTTCTCCGTACAAGTAGTGTCTCCAGATCTTCAACGCGAAAACAACTACTGCCAACTCTAGATCATGAGTAGGATAATTTTTCTCATAATCTTTGAGTTGTCGAGAGTCATAAGCTATAACCTTTCCATGTTGCATAAGGACACAGCCTAGACCTTTGCCTGAAGCATCGCTATATATGACGAATTCTCCTGATCCTGATGGAATGGTCAGAACAGGAGCTGAAACCAGTCTCCTCTTGAGTTCTTGGAAACTTTTCTCGCAATTCTCGCTCCATATGAATTTTGTGCTTTTCCGAGTAAGCTGAGTTAATGGAGTGGCGATTCGAGAAAATACTTCTACGAATCTCCGATAATAACCAGCTAGGCCCAGAAAACTTCGGACTTCGGTTACTGTCTTGGGTTGTTCCCAATTTAGTACCATTTCAATCTTCGCAGGATCGACTGATATTCCTTGACTAGAAATCACATGCCCAAGAAACGTGACCTCCTCAAGCCAGAACTCACATTTCTTCAACTTGGCATATAATTTGTTCTCACGGAGCTTTTGGAGTATCAATCTCAGGTGTTGTTCATGATCCTCGCGACTCTTGGAGCATATGAGGATGTCATCAATAAAGACAACCACAAAATGATCCAAATATTCCTTGAATATTCGGTTCATCATGTCCATGAAAGCTGCAGGAGCATTGGTTAGTCCAAAAGGCATGACTAAAAACTCATAATGCCCATAACGAGTTCTGAAAGCAGTCTTTGGAATGTTCTCAGCTTTAACCTTTAACTGATGATAGCCAAAACGGAGATCAATCTTTGAGAAATGTTGAGCACCTTGCAATTGATCAAACATGTCATCAATCCGAGGTAACGGGTACCTGTTTTTGATGGTGACATGGTTTAATTCTCGGTAGTCAATGCACAATCTCATACTCCCGTCTTTCTTCTTCACAAATAGAACAGGAGAACCCCAAGGTGACGCACTCGGACGAATGAAACCGGTATCCAACAATTCCTGTAGTTGGACTTTTAACTCTTGAAGTTCAATGGGAGTCATTCGGTATGGGGCTTTGGACAATGGGAATATCATTCAAGTTTGACGTATTCTTGTTCAAATCAGTGACGTGAGCTAAAAAGGTTTGACATCCGTTTTTCAATAAACGAATGACTTTATGGCTAGAAATAATAGTTATAGATTTCAATGGTTTAGTTGCTTGAATTTGCATGACAGGTTGATTAGGAATATGAAAACTAATAATCTTATGAAAATAATCAATTTTAGCATGATGGGTAGTCAACCAATCAATTCCTAAAATCACATCAAATTCATGCATTTCCAAAGAAATAAGGTCAACAGGTAATGTGAGGTTGTTGATTTGAACTAGGCAAGATTTATAGACAGTAGATGTAATAGTCATTTCTCCTAATGGGGTTTCAACTGATAAGTCAAAGTCCAAATTTTTAGGAGTTAAGTTTAAACGTTGAGCACATGCAGGTGAGATAAAAGAATGGGCAGAGCCAGTATCTAACAAAGCGTAGACTTCACGAGAATTTATGAATAGCTTACCGGTTATCACCTCGTTCGAGTTTCGTGCCATTTGTGATGCCACAACAAAAGCTCTCCCTTGAACTACAGATTTTCCCTTATCCGCACTAGCTTTTGGTATCATCATTGCAGCTGGACTCGATTTTGTATCAGGACAAAACCGCGCAAGATGACCCTCTTTCCCACAACTGTAGCACTTTTTGGACTGCTGTGTACAGTTTGGGCTGATGTGACCTTCCTGACCACACCTATAGCATCTCACTGGTGGTCGATCTTTTCCCCTTGAAACTGGGGTCGGTGCTGGAGCTGGTACTGGTGCTGGTGCCCTTCCATAATTATTATGGAATCTCTTTCTTTTGAAATTGTTCCCACTGGATTCTCCTCTTCTGTTATTTGATGTGGAATTACCACCAAAGTGTTGGTTACCTCCTCGATGGTTCTCGTTCCTGTGGTTGTTGTCATTCCTTTCTCTATGCTGATCATTAACTCTTAGCTGCAATGTTTCATCTGTTTGCTCCACCCTTTGAGCCCTATCCACAACATCTGAATACAAATTGAATTTATGAGAGCTAAGTTGTTGACGAATTTTGAATCTCAAACCTCTTAGGAACATCCGACTCATTCGTGCTTCGTCATCCACTAGATGGGTAGCAAAAAGAGATAACTCGGCGAACTTAGCTTCATATTGGGAGACTGTCATGTTTCCCTGTTCCAGCTTAATGAATTCCACCTCTTTCATATGGCGGATGCTTTCTGAGAAATACTTCTCGTTAAACAGTTCTTCGAATTATGTCCAAGACATTTCGAGTGCTGAAGGTTGGATACGTTTTACCGCTTCCCACCAATGGTCCGCCTCACCTCGTAACATAAAAGTGGCAAATGATACATTCTGATCATCAGCGCATTGTAAGACATCAAGTATTTTTGTCGTCTGCTTCAGCCATGCCTCCGCTTTGAGTGGGTCAGGCTTCCCGTGGAATTCAGGTGGTCCCAATTCTTTAAATTGCTTGACAGTGACCATCTTCAAATTACCAGCGTTTCTACCGTTATTATTGACTGGATTTCCTCTTCCTTGATTCTGTATGAACTGCATGAAATTCCTAAAGAATCCATCGTTCATCATGTTATCAGAAACATTATTTCCTGAGTTGGCAGGAGAATTGTTTGGGGCCTCTTGATTCTCGGCTACATTCGCTTCAGGCATTTCATAGTTAACCTCTTGATTTCCAGATGTAATACTAAACTGTGGTCACAAAATAATTGTTAGTTCAAACAAACTGACTCATCTCTTCATGTTCCTATATTCAAATCGATTCGTTAGCTAACAAAATCTCATTTAAGTGGAACACATTAGTGACTGATTATATTCGTCTCTCCCCTCCTAGTTCTAACCCCAGATCTCCATTAAATACCATATCTCTAAGCTCTGATGCCAACTGTGACGCCCCCAAATCTGAGCCTACACAGCCCAAACTTGAGTCGTCAAAAGACTACAACAAAATTATTACAACAAAGCACAACGTGTTAGAGTTTATGCCCTAGAGGCTAATTATTTGATGTAATTGCTTAACATTTTTGATATTAAGTTTGATTGAATAAATGGATTATTTTATTATGATTTCATTTACTGCGTTATATAAATGTTAACATAATAAAAGCCCTTAGAATAATGATACGAATTATATAGCTTTAAGTATGTGACTTGAACATGAGATTATATAATTATAATTAGTATCATTGTTCTTAAATGTCCCTAGTCGAGTATCATTGTTAATGGGACAACAATGATGCATTGAGACTACTATGTGGATTGACTGATGGCCAAATCTCATTGGTCATAAATATATGAGATATTTGAGTCAATGCATAGGTACATGTTAGAGAACAATGTACTGGACTGACCCACCATGAGAATTCTACATGGAGCATTATGCAAAGTGTCATAAGAAATTCTTATAGTGACAATGATGTAATGATCCTCCGACCTGAAGTCACTATATTATTACACGAGAATTTGTGTACTTTGATATCATCAAATGTCACCTTTAATATGGTGGACAATAAAGGTGATTATTGGGTACATCATGAATCGTGTGAGGAATATGAGTGATCTAGATGGAATTTAACCCTCCTATATATTATGGGTGATATCCATAGGCCTCTTGATTGAGTAGGACTATGAAATGCATGGCCATACTCAAATATTGATTTGTTTCATATAGTCTACTCATTGATCAAGAAAACTCAGATTAAATTATGAAGAGTATGACACATTCCATGCCTCGAGTTTAATCTAGGATATAAGGTTAAAAGAATTAAATTACATTGAAACATTGGTCACGAAAAGGTTGTATCGAATCACCGATCTTATTATTATTTGGGTAGCAGTGATGCATTACTAGATGCCGCTCACTGTTTATAATTTTATAATATGATTTTAAAATTATTGCCAACATAATAATAACCTATAGGGTCACACACTTAGAACGTAATTAAAAGGGAATTAATTTAAATTGTAAGTATTTTAAATATGTCAATATGATTGATAGTATTTAAAAATTACGAATTTAAATTAATAGGATAATTTGTATATATGTATATTAATTAAGTAAGACTTAATTAAATATAATATATATAAATTCGGATTTTATTTTTCTATTTATTTTAGGTTTTAGTTAATTCCTATTAACTACTATATATATGATATATCAGTAGTCTAAAAGTCACGTAAGGAAAAACTAAAACCCTAGCCGCTTTCAGAAAGAGGCTAGAGAGAAAAATAGGTTAGAAATCCTGATCTTGGTGGCTAGTACCGCAGATTCCTTTTGCTGCAGATCGTGGGACGATTCGCGGAGCGTTCGTGTGGATACTGTAGAGACGCAGTCGCTGGATTGCGTTGAAGATTCGAAGCCGTTCCAGAATTCCATCGTCTTCTCAACATCTCAGATAATCGGTAAAATAATCTAAACCTCTGATTAATCTGTTTTTCGCATGGATCCTGTCTTAGGGTTTCGGAAAATTTTTAAATTCCGCTGCTTTCACTGTGTCGAAACCCTAACACAACGTACAACAATACAGTGTATAATAATACACAACTAAGTCTTCACTATTATTGCCACACTATTTTACAACACGTGAAGACTACGACAGCTATTCCTCGGACTCTCACTCCATCCCCCGGCTAGACCCTGTTACGTTTTCATCTCCTGTTGAAAAACAATGGAACAAAAGAAAGGGTGAGCTCAAATAGCCCAGTAAAGAATATTATGACTAAGATAATGACGAATAAATTATCATTAGTCTTCAACAGTTGAGCTCTTGATAGAATACAATAGACTACAAGGTTTATATCAAAAACTGCAGTTAAATTCTTGAACAATGTTCAGATCAATAATAGCAGCGGAATAAGCAATCTATTAGAAGAATAATGCAGACTATAATGTCCACTCGCTTCTCTTTTTAGTAAAAATGTCCACTCTCAGTCACACCTGTAGGGTGCCAGGAACTATTTGCTCATGCTGAATACCGTGTTTATCACAATATGCTACAAACAGCTTTGAAGTGTATTCCCATCTATAATGCCAGAGATTTGGTGCAAACACCTCTTGTAATTACCATTACACCTTTGGTAAACTTTTATTTCTGTTGCCGAAGTGATTTTTATAGCCTTTCCTATCCAAGGCCATACTAAAAATCAAGTTGAAGCTTAAATCTGAAACATATCTAACATCCCTCAAAGTAATAGTGCAACCAACATTTGTCTAAATGCAAATATCACCAATTCCAACAATCTTGGGCTAATCATGAAGAATTCTCTCTTAGGTGTAGCATAATACGAAGCACCTATATTAATAATCCAATCATTTTTCTGATCAACAATATGTAAGCATTTTTCTTTCCCGAATGAAAGAAGCACAACATCCTCGGTAATTGTTGTTGTATTATTCTTATCCTCAACTCTTTTTTTTCTCCCTAGTTTTCTACTTCTCTAACCAGATCTTGCAATTTCTTTTACAGTGACCTTGCTTGTTATAATGGAAGTATTTATATGTAACATCTTCTCTAGTCTTTAACTTGTTTCTATGATTTTTAGAATTTTTTCTTTTGCTGCGATTCATATTTCCTTTGTGAGATCCCCTAAAATTACTTTTGTTCCTATTCTCTATCACAAATGCATGCGTCTCAAAATTCATATTATGCTCCTATCGTCATATCTCCTCATTATATATATTGTCCTTGACTATCTGTATAGTTATTTTCCCTTTCGGAGCTGAATTGCTTAGTGGCACAACTAAAACTTTCCAGTTGTTAGGCAACGAACTGAGAAGCAATAATGTTTGAATCTTGTCATCAATATTCAACATCATGATAAACAACTGGTTCACCAACCTTTAGAAACTCATTCATATGTTTGGATACACTGCTACCATCTTTGTACTTCAGGTTCACGATCTTTCGAATCACAAAAGTCTTATCATGTACATTCTTCTTCTCATAATGGTCTTAAACTCCAATGATTTATACAAATTCTTACATTAAAGAATATTTTCCACTATAAACTTTCAGACTGAAAAATTAGTTGAGGTCAATTTAATTATGACGCCACTTAATTTTTGCATTCAATTTATCAAAAACAACTGCGCAAATAACCTTACTTTGAAATTAACCAACATAAGACATTAAATTTTACGTGTAAAATCTTTTAAAACTAAGAGGTAAAAAATCATGGGTCGAATTCCAAAAATTTTACTATAATCAACTGTGAATATAAATAGTTCTTTGAAGTGTTAACACCAAAAACTTGAAATATTGCAATATATAACTTTAATTCCAAATCCAACATGCTTTCGATAAAAAAAAAAAAAAATCAAGTTCCCTGCTTTATTAAAAATTATATGTTACGTTTGAATTGAGAGAATGAAATAAAAAAAGAAATGTAAAAAATAATAGCATTTTAGATGATTATTTTAGAAAATAAACTATTTCAATGGAATGAAAATTCATTCCATATTTTTTATTTTATTTCATATGAGAGGTGGTGGAATAAAAGTCATTCTAATGGAATGGATATGTGTGATAATTTTGCCATCATATTATATCACCCACCCCTATCAACAACCAAATATATACTTAAAAGATCTTAAAATTATTTTATTCATTCCTTCATTCAATTCTTTCAATTCAAACATAGCACTAATAACTTTTTGAAAGTTCTATTTTGTAATAACCAATAATATTACGTGATATTGTAAATAAAATTATGAATTATTTATTAATGAAATGAGTTATTATGTGTAAATGATGTGGTTGTATATATATATATATTCATGTTGAGAGATGAGAATTAATAGTTAAACAAGCTAATTAGTTTAATTAGCTTGAGCTAACTAATGAATAAAAAGGAACGCCAAAATGAATGGTTAATTATCTGAAACACATTAAAGCTTAGGTTATAAATTAACAAAGCTTAAATGTTAGTCGTGTATGACAATATAAGAGGCCCAAATTAATCTATGAATTAAGACTCATGAAAAGTATAAGTAACTCACTTAAGCAACTAGTGGACTAGCCCAATGTGTAGCATACTTGTACGTATTGTAGGAATTGTAATGTGGTCCAATGAATTAATGTAACAAGCCCAAGGGAATGTAAAGTAACAAGCCCAAATTTGAGTCCAAACTTTAAAGTCAAAGTGTTGGTCAATGTTATGGCTAAGTAAGTCTATATATATATATATATATATACGCAAGGGAAATGGGGGAGTGAAATTCGGCCATAGTGGGGCCCATGAGTGGAGTAAAAGTAAAACTTTTACTTGCTTAACTTAAGCTTCAAAGGCCATTTCAACCAACAACCCTAGTCAATCACCAACAACTCTCAACAACTCTAGTCAATCAAGTGGTCAATCCATTTAATAGTAAGTAGCCTTTAAGCTTGATTAATCCAATATGTTGGGTGATTAAACCTTAAGAGGTGGGGCCATATATGGCCTATAAATAGAAACAAACAAAGAGAGTGCAAGAGTTCTTACATTTTCTTTCTTCCACCAAGTATAGAGAGAAAAATAGCTAGAGAAAGTTGAGAGCAAAAGAGATGCTTGAGAGAAAGCAGAGAGAAAAAGGCCATTTTCGGTTCACTTAAGAGGAAAAGAAGGAGTTCTAGCCATCTCCTAGTAAGGTTCGTAGCAAGCCATAACAAGAAGGGTCATATAGCCAAACACACCAAGGTTTAAAAGTGTTTCTAACCCTAAAACTTTAGTTAAGTTGATATATAATAGTTATATGCATGTTTGGTTGTGGAAGTTCTATGTGATGAGGAATCATGGTGGGTTCCGAAAACATAAGGATGATTATGGGCGAAGTTATATAATTACTATATGTTATAGTGCATAAATTATAGAGAAATGTGAGTATATGCATGATCATAGGTTAAAACCTAGTGTATTGTGTTTTTCTAAGTCATATGGTTCAAAATGTATAACAAAATGTATAAGTCATTTTTGTGATCCATGAGTTGTATGTTATAGATTTATGAGCTATGAAGATAATCCAAGAAAAATGATTTGAAAATATACTATAAGTGATTTATAGTGATTTTTCTAGTAAATCATGTCATGTTGTAAACCCTAAAGGTTGTACTCATTAATCGATCATGGTTTGGGTTATACACATGTTTGAAAAACTTGTGGTTATTGATTTTTGTTAGTCCATAAACCCATCAAGTCATGGTCCAAATTTGATCTCAATCCGACTTAGAATGGGCGATATGTGAGTTTTTAAAATTAGTACGTTAAAACTAACAAAAAATGAAAAACTAAAAATTTTAAGGTTTTGAACACCCTGCCTTGCAGCGCCCCGGCGCTGTGTGGTAGCCTTTTTTGAGCGCCTCATCGCAGGTCAAGACTTCTTAAGTCGCCTGACTTGCAGTGCTCCGGCGTTGTGTTACGTGTTTTTAGAGCATCGCACTATACCAGAAAAGATGATTTTTTATTTATGATTTAACTAAATGGGTCCCAATTTAGAAAGACATAAATGATACAAATTTCAGAAAGTGAGATTTGGAGTGTTAGTAAGCATATAACACATTAAATCAATATGTTGGATCCACAAGTGATTATAGTTCAACCTTATATTATGTAAGTCGTACGAAGAACGATAAGTTAAAGTTAGCTTTAGACGACGAAACAGACAAGCGTTCTATCTAAACTTATTCTTGAAGTTCTTGAAATTGCATTTGTATGCAATATTCGCATTTACATGCATTTGACAAAATTGTTCAAATCATTAAACTGTTTAAGTTTTTAAAGTTCTATTATGCATGAACTGTTTCGTTAAAGTAAGTTTATGTCATTTGATATGGCTAGACTGATGTTGAAATAAGATATTGAATTCATAAAATTCTTTGAAACTAATCTAATCCAAATTGTTTGGGGCGGACTCTTGAGTAAAACTGAGATGAACAACCCATACAAAAGGGATATTTTATTTAGGAAAATCGACTTGCACGCTAAGAATTGAGTGTTATGCATAACATGGAATACTAGGTTCATTCTCTTAAGTATTAGTTGAGAGTGTTTATAGTTTTTGTGATTGTTAAATACTCTGAAGATTTCAGTTGAATTACTGTTAATCCTTCGAGGAGTTTAAAGTCCTTAGTGACCACTCAATCATGAAAGTTAAGAAAGATTTTGATTAATGAGGTGATATATTATTTATTCTGCTTCACAGTTATCGTTCAATTATGAAGATTTTAAACTTGCTGAGCAAAGTAATTGCTCAGCAAAGTAATTGCTCACATTTGCTTAAATAAATATTTTCAGCTAAGTCTGAATCTTCCGAATGAACTAAAAAGGACAAAGGCATAGAAAAAGTTAAATAATAACTTAGTAATGTATTTAAATGATGTAAATCTTTTGAATTAGATAAATTTTATATTAAAGGTTAGACACTTGAGATTTTGTAAGGATGTTAAGTAATTATTATATTTACTTTATATCTGTAAATTGTATTATGATAGTTAGATGTGATGGATAAATAATACTGTGAATACCGTATCTAATGTTTAAGAACCTGAATTTGAAAATGTCACATATTTCATCGTCACATAGTCACATGATAAAGCCATGTCACTCGTTAATTGAATAATAATCTCATCCTTGTTCGTTTCGAAAGTAATCTGCCATATAGACTCCACACAATAATTAAAATCATATTACTAAAAAAAAGTTTCAATTTAATTAAAATAATCTCATGAATTTAAACCCTACAAATATAATAAATTTTTCATTATTTTACCAATCAAAATAATATCGTTATGCAATGATGACCACAACAACATTTTTTTCTATATTTTGAAATTTATATTCAAGAATTTAAAAATGAAAGGACCTAATCTTTGCATAAAAAAATGTGATCTTAAAATATCAAATTATGTATAGCAACATAGTCTATACAGTATAATTTGTCAGATTAATATTTTAGATAACAATATATGATTACAAAGTACAAGTATTAACAACATTAAGTATAAAGAAAATGAAATCTCAACCTTCTCTTTTCCTCTCTCCTATTTTTCTTTCTCACTTAAATTATTTTTATTTATAAAAATATTAATTCTTTAAATAAAAACGAAGACTCTTATTCTTACCACGACACTTTGGAGTTTTGGACAATAATGTCCACCTAAACTTGAAAAAATAAAATTACTCATTGTTCGGCTTGTTTTAAACGCGCAGAAATAAATACTTTGACTTCCTCTTAAGTTGAGCTGTGGCCGGTACAAGATTGATTGTAAAATTTCGATGTTGTAAATATGCACATGCTATAATCGAATGTTTCCTATTTTTGGTCAAATAAATTTATAAACATAATTTTAAAACATAAATCAAAATACAAATTCCTATTTTATTATTAAAAAATAGAATTTAGTATAAAAATTTATGTTAAATCTCACTTTTTAATAATAAAATGAGAATTTGTGCTTAAATCTGTATTTAATATTTATGTGTATAGACTTATTCTTTTTAGTCATCGTCTAATCTCAAAGAAAACGCTTTTAGATTTAGGAAATCGATATTTTTATAAAGAAAATGAAAATTTTTATAAGATCTCACTTATATGAGATGGACTCCACTTATTATTTATGTAAGAATTTTTTTATAAAAATATTAATTTTTTTTATAAAATTATCAATTCTCTAAATTTATTTATGTAAGACCCTGAATTTTATGAAATATAAAATTTAATTTTCTTCATAAATTTTTTTTCATGAAACAGTAAGTGGTTAAATTGGCAAAGTTAAAAGTTAAAGATGTTCCGTGCAAATTATACCTTGTCGGGGAATATTCTTTTTGTCGGGGAATATTCGTTTTGTCGGGGAATATTCGTTCTGCCCGTACGACGGCGCAATATAATATTCGTGTCGTACGACGGCGCCGAAATAACTAATTAGTGGTGGACCCACAACGGAATATTTGTCGGAGATAGAAAACGACATAAGTAACCTTTTTAAATAAAAATAGTCAACGGAACTGTTAAAATACCGGTGATAAAAGAATAGTAGCATACGGTAGTTTATGGTATTTTCTGTAGCACACGGTACTCTACAGTAGCACACGGTATTGCACAGTGTCTTATATTATTGATCTGATAATTGACACCGTAACTGTTGCACATCATTTCATCAATAATTGTCGCTGCATAATATTTTATATTATCAATTCAATAATTGTTGCTACACAGTATTTTGCATTATTGATTCAATAATTGTCATTACACTGTATTTCATATCATTGAGTCAATAACTGTTGGTGCACTGTAGTTAAAATTATTGAACCTAATAATTGACAAAGTAACGTGTTCTTATATTATTGTTGAATTATTGTTATCTTTGTTGTAACATTAGTTTTACTGTTGTATTATTGGTTGATATTTGGTTAATAAAATAATGAGTTAGTGGGAATATATGGAGAAGAAGAATAAAACATGTGGGGGATGGTGGGAGAAAATGTAAGGTGAGTGGGGATTGGTGGAAAACATGTGGGGGTGAAGGATGGAAGAAGTTGAAGGAAAAATAAAGGAAATAGGGTATAACACGGAAGAAGAAAATAGAGAGAGAGAGAGAGAGAGAGAGAGAGAGAGAGAGAGAAAGAAAAGGTGGGTGGGAGAGATATATTAATATATATAAATAAGAAAGAAAAGAAGGAAATGATGAATGGTCAGGAAAGAAAAACGTGGGTGGAGATATATATATATATATATATAATAATAAAGAAAAAGAAGTCAGAAAAGGAGGAGGCGGAGAGAAGAAAATAAAAGGGAGTAGGTGGGAAACAGGTAGGAGAAAATTATAGGGTTGGTAGCTGAATGCACTATAAAATGGAACCTTGGCTAAACGAACTTCCTCACACTTTTCTCTTCTCCTATTACTATATTGTGTGTATACTTTGAGTGTAGAAAGATTACTCTAAAATTTTGGTAAAGCCAAAAGGAGTGCAGAAATTTTTCAAGTAAGTCTTTTATTAAAAAGTAGTAATTTCATAAATTCCTATATTTCACGGTATTCACAAATCTTCCTTTAGAAGACTCTTCTTTAAGAAGATTCATTTTAAAAAGCTTTCTTTGGAAGATTTATTTTGGAATATTATTTTTAAAACTATTTAAAAGTAGTTATATTATACTACAAAAATTATGTTAAATATATATAATTTTGATAATTCATATTATACGAGTTATCATACACTTTGAAATTTATATGTGGTAATTACTAATTTATATTAAAAATATATAGGTTGATCAACCTCATTTAAATCAATATCCAGTCACGTGTTAAGGTAAGGATTATCATTATTTTCACACTCTTAAATTTATTGCGGTAAGGAATATTATTCTTTTCACACTCTTAAATTTACTGTGGTAAGGAATATCATTCTTTTCACACTCTTAAATTTATTACGGTAAGGAGTATCATTCTTTTCATCATCATAAATGGATATTATTTTCTTTCTTACTTGAAAGGATTATCATTCTTTGATTCTCGAAAATAATATCGTTTCTTTCTTGTGCCATTTACTTCTATGTATTAAATTGTGGGAATAACCTTACGGCGCGGTTTACCGCCTGTTGGTGAATAACCTTTTGTATTCATTCCTTATTAATCTTTGAGAATAACCTTACGGTGCGGATTATCGCCTGTTTGGTGAATAACTCTTCGTATTCAAATTGATGGGAATAACCTTACGGCGCGGATTATCGCCTGTTTGGTGAATAACTATTCGTATTCAAATTGATGGGAATAACCTTACGGTGCGGATTATCGCCTGTTGGTGAATAACCCTTTTTTTTTGTCTCGTGTGGAAATAATTTGTCTACACGAATTACCACATGACACTTTTATTCCATATTCGTAAGTGATATCATTTTCCTTTATACTCATAAGGGATACCATCTTTTTCATCTTCCATTATTCAAACTTACTATGGTAAGGGATATTAATTCCCTTCACCTTTTGTTAATCAAACCTGCTACGGTAAGGGATATTATTTTCTTCCATACACCTAAATCGAAACTTATTATGGAACTATTGCTTCTATAATTCCTGAAAATATTATATGTTCCATAATAGTTGAATTTCATTAGTTCAACTGAACCTTCCTATTTTCTGAACATTTCTATTGAACTGTAATCGTTATTCTGAACTGTGGATCTTGAATATCATTTTTAAATTTCACTCCACATCATGTTGGCAATTTGGACATTATTTGAATCTGCACAAAGTAAACTTCCGATACTTATTGTTTATCCTGTTCTTCTGTTCATCATTTGTATCACTGTTATTTGTATTAATCATCAAGAATCAAGCTGTTGTGAATATCTGTGGCCGGGGGCACAGATGTGATATAATTGTTGAACAGATGATAGGTTAAAGGCGATATACTAGGTTAAAGGCGATACATCTGTTCGGTGTCTTTTATGACACGTGGTGAATGTTCTCTTTGGCCCGTAGTGCAAAGATGAACTGTTGGTTGGTATGATTATGACCAAAGGCTGAATCTGGTATAATCATGACCGTTGGTGTTATATTGAATGTCTTTGGCCCGTAGTGCAAAGACGAACTGTTGATCTGCATGATTATGACCAGGAACTGTGAAGTTGTATTATCTTGACTAATGGTATTTCAGATGATAAAAGTTGATGATATTTTTACTAAAAAGAGAAGCGAGTGGACATTATAGTCTGCATTATTCTTCTAATAGATTGCTCATTCCGCTGCTATTATTGATCTGAACGTTGTTTAAGAATTTAACTGCAGTTTTTGATATAAACCTTGTAGTCTATTGTATTCTATCAAGAACTCAACTGTTGAAGGCTAATGATAAATTATTCGTCATTATCTTAGTCATGATATTTCTTACTGGGCTATTTGAGCTCACCCTTTCTTTTCGTTCCATTGTTTTTCAACAGGAGATGAGAACGTAACGGGGTCTAGCCGGGGAATGGAGTGAGAGTGCGGGGATAGCTATCATAGTCTTCACGTGTTATAAAATAGTGTGGCAATAATAATGAAGACTTAGTTGTGTTGTATTATCCACTGTATTGTTGTACGTTGTATTTCATTGTAATAATTTTGTTGTAGTCTTTTGACGACTCAAGTTTGGGCTGTGTGGGCCTAGATTTGGGGGCGTCACAGTTGGCATCAGAGCTTAGGGATATGGTCTTTAATGGAGATCTGGGGTTAGAACTAGGAGGGGAGAGACGAATAGAATCAGTCACTAGTGTGTCCTACCTAAATTAGATTTTATTATCTAATGAGTTGATTTGAATATAGGGACATGAAGTGATGAGTCAGTTTATTTGAACTAACATTTATTTTGTGACCACAGTTTAGTATGGCATCTGGAAATCAAGAGGTTAACTACGAAATACCCGAAGCGAATGTAGCCGAAAATCAAGAAGCCACAAACAATCCTCCTGCCAACTCAGGAAATAATATTCCTGATAACATGATGAATGATGGATTCTTTAGGAATTTCATGCAGTTCATGCAGAATCAGGCAAGAGGAAATCCAGTTAACAATAACGGTAGAAACGCTGGTAATTTGAGGATGATCACTGTCAAGCAATTTAAAGAATTGGGACCACCTGAATTCCACGGGAAGCCTGACCCACTCAAAGCGGAGGCATGGCTGAAGCAGACGACAAAAATACTTGATGTCCTACAATGCGCTGATGATCAGAAGGTGCCCTTTGCTACTTTTATGTTTCGAGGTGAGGCGGATCACTGGTGGGAAGCGGTAAAACGTATCCACCCTTCAGCACTTGAGATGTCTTGGACAGAATTCCAAGAGCTATTTAATGAAAAGTACTTCCCAGAAAGCATCCGCCATATGAAGGAAGTGGAATTCATTAAGCTGGAGCAGGGAAACATGTCAGTTTCTCAATATGAAGCTAAGTTTGCTGAACTGTCTCGTTTTGCGACTCATCTAGTAGATGACGAAGCACGGATGAGTCGGATGTTCTTACGTGGTCTAAGATTCGAAATCCGTCAACAACTTAGCTCTCATAAATTTAGTTTGTATTCAGATGTTGTTGATAGGGCTCAAAGGGTGGAGCAAACAGATGAAAAATTACAGCCAAGAGTCAATGATCAGAGAAATGATAACAACCACAGGAACGAGAACCATCGAGGAGGTAACCAACACTTCGGTGGTAATTCCACATCAAATAACAGAAGAGGAGAATCCAGTGGAAACAATTTCAAAAGAAAGAGATTCCATAATAATTATGGAAGGGCACCAGTACCAGCACCAGCACCGACCCCAGTTTCAAGGGGAGAAGATCGACCACCAGTGAGATGCTATAGGTGTGGTCAGGAAGGTCACATCAGCCCAAACTGTACACTGCAATCCAAAAAGTGCTACAGTTGTGGGAAAGAGGGTCATCTTGCGCGATTTTGTCCTGCCACAAAATCAAGTCCAGCTGCAGTGATGATACCAAAAGCTAGCGCGGATAAGGGAAAATCTGTAGTTCAAGGGAGAGCTTTTGTTGTGACATCCCAAATGGCACGAAACTCGAACGAGGTGATAACCGGTAAGCTATTCATAAATTCTCGTGAAGTCTACGCTTTGTTAGATACTGGTTCTACCCATTCTTTTATCTCACCTGCATGTGCTCAGCGTTTAAACTTAACTCCTGAAAATTTGGACTTTGACTTATCAGTTGAAACCCCATTAGGAGAAATGACCATTACATCTACTGTCTATAAATCTTGCCTAGTTCAAATCAACAACCTCACATTACCTGTTGACCTTATTTCTTTGGAGATGCATGAATTTGATGTGATTTTAGGAATTGATTGGTTGACTACCCATCATGCTAAAATTGATTGTTTTCATAAGATTATTAGTTTTCATATTCCTAATCAACCTGTCATGCAAATTCAAGCAACTAAACCATTGAAATCTATAACTATTATTTCTAGCCATAAAGTCATTCGTTTATTGAAAAACGGATGTCAAACCTTTTTAGCCTATGTCATTGATTTGAACAAAAACACGTCAAACTTGAATGATATTCCTATTGTTAATGAGTTCCTGACGTTTTTCCTGAGGAACTTCCTGGCTTATCCCCAAACCGAGAAATTGAATTCTGTATCGATCTTGAACCCGATACTAAGCCCTTTTCCAAAGCCCAAATGGCTCCCATAGAACGCCAAGAGATGAAAGTTTGATTATTAGATATCGGTATCATTCGAGCGAGGAATACGAGAAGAGTTTTCAAGAACTCAAGAGAAGACTTGTTTCAGCTCCTGTTCTGACCATTCCATCAGGATCAGGAAAATTCGTCATATATAGCGATGCTTCAGGCAAAGGTCTAGGTTGTGTCCTTATGCAACATGGAAAGGTTATAGCTTATGCCTCTCAACAACTCAAAGATTATGAGAAAAATTATCCTACTCATGATCTAGAGTTGGCAGCAGTCGTTTTCGCGTTGAAGATCTGGAGACACTACTTGTACGGAGAAAAAGTGGATATCTATACGGATCATAAAAGTCTCAAGTATTTCTTCACCTAGAAGGAACTCAACATGCGACAACGACGTTGGCTTGAGCTATTGAAGGATTATGACCACACAATCCAGTATCACCCGAGAAAGGCAAACGTTGTAGCTGACGCTTTGAGCAGAAGATCTTATGCGAGTACAAGTGCACTGCTGACAACACAAAAGCGTATTTTGTACGACTTGCAAAAGATGGAGATAGAGCTAAAGACACCAGGGACCCACTCGAAGATTGCTCACGTGCGAGTAGAACCGGCTTTAATCGATAAAATTAAAGCTGCGCAAGCTACCGATCCGGAACTGATGAACATGATGAAGAAAGTACAAGAAGGTGTCATTCCCGAAGCAAGAATTGACGAGACAGGAATACTTCGAGTTAACTCTCGACTCTGTGTTCCTAACGATCCTGAATTGAAGCATAAAATCATGATGGAGGCACACAACACGCCATTTGCAATCCACCCAGGAGGTACCAAGATGTATCGAGATCTTCGACATACATTTTGGTGGAACAATATGAAAAGGGAGATTGCAGAGTTTATCTCAAGGTGCCTAACTTGTCAACGTGTCAAGGCAGAGCATCAAGTACCTAAGGGTCCATTGCAACCACTTGAAGTTCCCGAATGGAAGTGGGAACACATCAATATGGACTTCGTGACGGGTCTTCCCAAAGTTTCTCAAGGCTTAGATGCAATTTGGGTCATCGTAGATAGACTGACCAAATCCGCTCATTTCTTGCCTATACGAGAAAACTTTTCACTTGAACGTCTTGCCGGTATGTACATAAATGAGATTGTGAGATTGCATGGCATGCCAGTTTTCATAGTTTCTGATCGAGATCCTAGATTCACTTCACGCTTTTGGATCAGTCTACAAAAAGCTATGGGCACTGAACTACGTTTTAGTTCTGCATACCATCCTCAAACGGACGGACAATCGGAAAGGACAATCCAGACCCTCGAAGATCTTTTGAGACTTTGCGTACTAGATTTCAAAGGAAGTTGGGATAAGTACTTGCCATTGGTGGAATTTTCCTACAACAACAGTTACCAAGCAAGTATAGGTATGGCTCCATTCGAGGCTTTATATGGACGCAAATGTCGCTCTCCAGTATGTTGGAATGAGGTAGGAGAAGCAAAACTGTTGGGACCCGAGTTGGTACGCTTGACGACCGAAAAGATCCAAATGATCCGACAACGAATACAGACAGCACAAGAACGACAAAAGAGTTATGCCGATCTTCATCGGAGAGATGAGAGATTCAACGTCGGAGATCATGTATTCTTACGTGTTTCTCCATGGAAAGGAGTTACGAGATTCGGAAAGAGAGGAAAGCTCAACCCTCGATTTATTGGCCCATTTGAAATCCTCGATCGAGTAGGATCCGTAGCCTACAGACTAGCCCTACCACCAAGTATGTCTCGCATCCATAACGTTTTTCACATATCTATGTTACGTAAATATGTGAAGGACCCAAACCACGTCATTGAGTTAGAACCAGACGTTATAGCAGAAGATTTAACGTATGAGGAGGTACCTGTTAAGATCCTAGATAAGAAGGAGCAGATCTTACGCTCAAAGGTTATACCTCAAGTTAAGGTTTTATGGAGGAACCAAGATATTGACGAAATGACCTGGGAGCTAGAATCTGAAATGAAGTCTAGGTATCCATACCTCTTCGAAATGCCAGGTACGTCAATTTCGGGGACGAAATTTCATAAGGAGGGGAGGTTGTAAGACCCTGAATTTTATGAAATATAAAATTTAATTTTCTTCATAAATTTTTTTTCATGAAACAGTAAGTGGTTAAATTGGCAAAGTTAAAAGTTAAAGATGTTCCGTGCAAATTATACCTTGTCGGGGAATATTCTTTTTGTCGGGGAATATTCGTTTTGTCGGGGAATATTCGTTCTGCCCGTACGACGGCGCAATATAATATTCGTGTCGTACGACGGCGCCGAAATAACTAATTAGTGGTGGACCCACAACGGAATATTTGTCGGAGATAGAAAACGACATAAGTAACCTTTTTAAATAAAAATAGTCAACGGAACTGTTAAAATACCGGTGATAAAAGAATAGTAGCATACGGTAGTTTATGATATTTTCTGTAGCACACGGTACTCTACAGTAGCACACGGTATTGCACAGTGTCTTATATTATTGATCTGATAATTGACACCGTAACTGTTGCACATCATTTCATCAATAATTGTCGCTGCATAATATTTTATATTATCAATTCAATAATTGTTGCTACACAGTATTTTGCATTATTGATTCAATAATTGTCATTACACTGTATTTCATATCATTGAGTCAATAACTGTTGGTGCACTGTAGTTAAAATTATTGAACCTAATAATTGACAAAGTAACGTGTTCTTATATTATTGTTGAATTATTGTTATCTTTGTTGTAACATTAGTTTTACTGTTGTATTATTGGTTGATATTTGGTTAATAAAATAATGAGTTAGTGGGAATATATGGAGAAGAAGAATAAAACATGTGGGGGATGGTGGGAGAAAATGTAAGGTGAGTGGGGATTGGTGGAAAACATGTGGGGGTGAAGGATGGAAGAAGTTGAAGGAAAAATAAAGGAAATAGGGTATAACACGGAAGAAGAAAATAGAGAGAGAGAGAGAGAGAGAGAGAGAGAGAGAGGGAAAGAAAAGGTGGGTGGGAGAGATATATTAATATATATAAATAAGAAAGAAAAGAAGGAAATGATGAATGGTCAGGAAAGAAAAACGTGGGTGGAGATATATATATATATATATATAATAATAAAGAAAAAGAAGTCAGAAAAGGAGGAGGCGGAGAGAAGAAAATAAAAGGGAGTAGGTGGGAAACAGGTAGGAGAAAATTATAGGGTTGGTAGCTGAATGCACTATAAAATGGAACCTTGGCTAAACGAACTTCCTCACACTTTTCTCTTCTCCTATTACTATATTGTGTGTATACTTTGAGTGTAGAAAGATTACTCTAAAATTTTGGTAAAGCCAAAAGGAGTGCAGAAATTTTTCAAGTAAGTCTTTTATTAAAAAGTAGTAATTTCATAAATTCCTATATTTCACGGTATTCACAAATCTTCCTTTAGAAGACTCTTCTTTAAGAAGATTCATTTTAAAAAGCTTTCTTTGGAAGATTTATTTTGGAATATTATTTTTAAAACTATTTAAAAGTAGTTATATTATACTACAAAAATTATGTTAAATATATATAATTTTGATAATTCATATTATACGAGTTATCATACACTTTGAAATTTATATGTGGTAATTACTAATTTATATTAAAAATATATAGGTTGATCAACCTCATTTAAATCAATATCCAGTCACGTGTTAAGGTAAGGATTATCATTATTTTCACACTCTTAAATTTATTGCGGTAAGGAATATTATTCTTTTCACACTCTTAAATTTACTGTGGTAAGGAATATCATTCTTTTCACACTCTTAAATTTATTACGGTAAGGAGTATCATTCTTTTCATCATCATAAATGGATATTATTTTCTTTCTTACTTGAAGGGATTATCATTCTTTGATTCTCGAAAATAATATCGTTTCTTTCTTGTGCCATTTACTTCTATGTATTAAATTGTGGGAATAACCTTACGGCGCGGTTTACCGCCTGTTGGTGAATAACCTTTTGTATTCATTCCTTATTAATCTTTGAGAATAACCTTACGGTGCGGATTATCGCCTGTTTGGTGAATAACTATTCGTATTCAAATTGATGGGAATAACCTTACGGCGCGGATTATCGCCTGTTTGGTGAATAACTATTCGTATTCAAATTGATGGGAATAACCTTACGGTGCGGATTATCGCCTGTTGGTGAATAACCCTTTTTTTTTGTCTCGTGTGGAAATAATTTGTCTACACGAATTATCACATGACACTTTTATTCCATATTCGTAAGTGATATCATTTTCCTTTATACTCATAAGGGATACCATCTTTTTCATCTTCCATTATTCAAACTTACTATGGTAAGGGATATTAATTCCCTTCACCTTTTGTTAATCAAACCTGCTACGGTAAGGGATATTATTTTCTTCCATACACCTAAATCGAAACTTATTATGGAACTATTGCTTCTATAATTCCTGAAAATATTATATGTTCCATAATAGTTGAATTTCATTAGTTCAACTGAACCTTCCTATTTTCTGAACATTTCTATTGAACTGTAATCGTTATTCTGAACTGTGGATCTTGAATATCATTTTTAAATTTCACTCCACATCATGTTGGCAATTTGGACATTATTTGAATCTGCACAAAGTAAACTTCCGATACTTATTGTTTATCCTGTTCTTCTGTTCATCATTTGTATCACTGTTATTTGTATTAATCATCAAGAATCAAGCTGTTGTGAATATCTGTGGCCGGGGGCACAGATGTGATATAATTGTTGAACAGATGATAGGTTAAAGGCGATATACTAGGTTAAAGGCGATACATCTGTTCGGTGTCTTTTATGACACGTGGTGAATGTTCTCTTTGGCCCGTAGTGCAAAGATGAACTGTTGGTTGGTATGATTATGACCAAAGGCTGAATCTGGTATAATCATGACCGTTGGTGTTATATTGAATGTCTTTGGCCCGTAGTGCAAAGACGAACTGTTGATCTGCATGATTATGACCAGGAACTGTGAAGTTGTATTATCTTGACTAATGGTATTTCAGATGATAAAAGTTGATGATATTTTTACTAAAAAGAGAAGCGAGTGGACATTATAGTCTGCATTATTCTTCTAATAGATTGCTCATTCCGCTGCTATTATTGATCTGAACGTTGTTTAAGAATTTAACTGCAGTTTTTGATATAAACCTTGTAGTCTATTGTATTCTATCAAGAACTCAACTGTTGAAGGCTAATGATAAATTATTCGTCATTATCTTAGTCATGATATTTCTTACTGGGCTATTTGAGCTCACCCTTTCTTTTCGTTCCATTGTTTTTCAACAGGAGATGAGAACGTAACGGGGTCTAGCCGGGGAATGGAGTGAGAGTGCGGGGATAGCTATCATAGTCTTCACGTGTTATAAAATAGTGTGGCAATAATAATGAAGACTTAGTTGTGTTGTATTATCCACTGTATTGTTGTACGTTGTATTTCATTGTAATAATTTTGTTGTAGTCTTTTGACGACTCAAGTTTGGGCTGTGTGGGCCTAGATTTGGGGGCGTCACAATTTAACAAGAGTAGTACTATTGTAGTGTAAAGACATTTATTAATGTTGACACTTACCAACACATGAAAAATAATCACCAGCTATTAAAATATATATATTTTTATTATATTCCAATTAAAAAAGATGGTTGTGAACAAGGAAAACACCATGAGGTACAAGAATGAACGTACAAAGTCGGTCAAACAAAAAAATTCTATGAATTCTAGAAGTAGCTCAAATATTAATTAAGCCATCCATCACGTAAAATAGAAATACCAGACGCTAGTTTTGCAACCTTTTGGATTAGTAAATACTGCTTGCTGGTAATTAATTATTACACTTCCATGAAATGTTGATAAAATGGTTCTCTCCCTTAAAATATATAAATATATATATATATATATATATGTATAAAAAAAAATTGGATTACTTATCAACAATTTTAATATCATTTTTAAAATTCAAATATCAATTTTTATTTTCACGAGTCTATTTAATTTTTTTCAATTTTTTAGGGTTAAGATAAATATCATTAATTTTTTCTCTAATTTTTTTTTATTAATTATCTATAAATAATTAATTGTTTAGTTTTAATTCTTATTTATTTTTATTAATTAGTACATCTCTACATGATCTTTAATTACAATATATATTTAAATTTTTAATATGTGTGTCATTTGATGTTATATTTAAATTAACAAAGACAGAAATTATGAATATATAATTTTGTTTTATGACTATATTAGTGGGTGTTTAATTTATTCATATTATTAATTTATTATTTAGTTTCTTTATTTTGTTGTGTATTTTTAGTTAATATTTTGAATTAAAATGAATAGATATATAAATAAATATTTTTTAAAATTCAATACTATTAAATATCATCATTTAGAAAGAAAAAAATTGATGAACCTACTCGATTAACTATATTTCAATACAAAAAATAAAATATTAAAAAATAATTTTGTACTGATTCTTATATATTTTAAAATAAAATTATTATTTAATAAATTTTATTATTTTTTATTTATCTATAAGAGTACGTATTCACCTTCATCGAACATCTTGCATCCGGCCTGCGGGTGATTAACACGTATGGTAGAGGAGGGAAGTTGGGATTGATATGCGTGGGGTGGTAATGGAGTAATTGTACAGTGGTCTCGGATATTTATTACGTGATGTTTTATATTATTTTTATGTTATTATTTTATTATTTAAAATAAAATATTTTATTTTAAATATTAAAATAACAATACATAAATAGTATAAAAAATTACGTGTCAGATATCTCAAAGATATTTAATAATTTTTTATGTTAATGATACTCTCTTTATACGTACATAAATATTAAATATAAATTTTTATTTTATTATTAAAAAATAAAATTTTATGTTAGATCCTATTTGTTGTAAACTTATTCCACACTGTCTAAATAAAACCAGCTATAGCTAGTGTTCTAAACCTTGGGCGGAATGGGCTGCTTGCCGGCTGGCTGGCTTTTAGGTTAGGTCTATTCATCCAACACGCTTTTGGAGTTCTGTTTTAATACTCCATAAGCTGTCAAATCCGTTGTGGTCCTCATCTTTGACCAACTCTTTTGGTACGAACAATCCTAGAGGATGGTGCATCACGATCCTATGGTCCCACTCCTCATAACGGATGCCTTTCCTTTTCTCCCTCTTATTTTTTTTTTGAATTAAAAAATAATTTATATCACGATAAATTTTATAATTAAAATTTTAAATAATAAAATAAATAAATAAGTGTAAATTATTTTTTAATTACATTTTTTTTGATGTACTTAGACACATATTTATTGTTGATATAAATTTAACAAGACTCATCAAAAATAAATTAAATTATTGACGAGGTCTTAACTCTTAATTATAAATATTACATAAGTAAATATAAATATTAATACTATTTATTTAATTATCCATCTTAAGATATTTAGCATTATACTAATCTTTTATTAATAGTTTTAACATGCCAATCAGTTTAATCAGTTTGTTATATAAATTAAAAAATTTAAATAAAAAATAAATATTATTTACTTATTTATTGAATAATAATATAATTTATTAATTAAAATAATATTTATTTAACAAAATATAAGATAACATACTTAAAAAATAATTTAAAAAAATTAAAACTCAATATTTAAAATAAATTATGATATTATGTTATATTTATTTTTAAATTATCACATCTAGTCAAGATTGAAATAGTATGACTTGTCTTATGTTTGATTCTTAATTAAACGAGTTTATTTTTTTTATTTATGTAAAGTATATTTTCTCTTTTTTTGTGAAATTTATTTACTTAGTTTTTATATTTAAGTTTAATTGATTATTTAATATTTTAGTAGTTAATAATTTAATTATACTTTAAAAAAGTAGGGCTTCAAAAGAAAATTAATTAAACTTTGGAAATCAAAATTTTCATCCAAATCAGCCGGTGGCGAGAAGGCGAGTCATGACGACGTCTAAATCAACTGTCACCATTTCAACGTCTGTCCCAAAGCTCCCACGTATACACGCGCTTTCACTTGTGTTTTACTAAAAGGTTATATTAGGGGTTCAAATTTTTTTCTCAAAAAGTATTTAAATTAATATATCATTATAATATTAATTAAATAAATCTCATATAATTAATTATATCATAAATTACTATTAAAATATTTAATATCATACCATTTGATATCAATTTGAGATCAAAAATTTAAAACTCCAAATATTACTCTTTATAATAATAATAATCTAAAATACTTTTTTTAAGTCAATTTTACCAAATTTAATGAGTATAAATTCATTTAACTTTTATTTATACTTAACATTATTATTAAATATAAAATTGTTACTTTAAGCATTATAATAACTATACATCATAATTAAATTTTAAATATTGTACAAACTAATTAATAGTAAAGTTGAATGAAACTTCTTGTGAGATGTAAGGAGGAAGAGGATTTATACATAGAGTTATATTTGGGAGTTATACTTGGGAAACAAACAAAGTATAAAAAACTGGCGGAAGGTCATTGCCTCGAATGATATTACTTAACTTATAAATGATTTGGGGTTTAATTTTTAACAAAATCAAGGTGGAAGTGTGTGTTATAAAAACTCTTCTTATTTTGAGATTTTCCTTACAATGTATTAATTGGGAAGAAAATGAAACATAATAATATGAATCATTCTACATTTATCCACAAAGCTTATTCGTAGAAAAGACAAAGAAATATGACCCTATTATATTTATCTTAATAATTAAAAGTGGATATATACTTTTTTATTTTTTCTGTGGGTAAGTATACTGAGTAAGATTTGTTGATAAATCTAGAATTTTCTTAATAATATTTGTCTAATAATCCCAACAGTTAGCGCAGTAGTTCAAATGACATTCCGAGATGAGTCGTAGACCCAAACATTTTGGAATCGAATCCCACTTACAACAATTATTATGGTAGAAATGTTAATGGAGACATAGATCTTAGAATGGATGATCCGGCCTGATGAGATTAGTCCGATTACGATTAACAAATTTCACATTATAAAAAAAATTAAAAAAAAATATTTGTCTAACAATAAGAATATCTCCTCTGTTGATTCAAATAATGTATTTGTGAAATACAGAAAAAAGAATTTTTTTTGAAGATTTCAATTAGTATTTTTATTATTAAAAAGAAGAAGAAGCAATTTGATTTATTTCATACCTTGACTCGGAATTGGATTGAATTCTATAGAATAAAATCTTATGAGACTTGAAAGAATGATATTATCTAACTTGAATTTTGGAAGCGAATAGTTTACAAACTACCTTTGGAATGAAAATACCAAAGTTGAATGTTTCTATCAAAATCTTTATGAGAATACTATGTGACCTTTTGTCAAATTTCCAGACAGTCATATGATTATCATTCTTTAATATATTTGTTTTCGATTATATTTTTTGACACCAAATCTTTATCTATTTTAGAGGCTAAATTGGACATTAAGGTTTAACCTTAAAATTGATTTGCACATTATATTTTATTTTATATTAAATGTAATATTTTTAACAAGAAAACAAAATGCACCTTCGCATCTTTCTTCAGCCAAACATTAACTAAAAATATTACTACATGAGTAATATGGTATAAACATTAAGATTTTAATTGTTTTAACTATATATATGCATTGCTATTATCATTTTCTATAATTGCTAAAATTTTAATATTTAAACTATATTATCCCGTCTTTATAATGATGGTGTAATAAGATTTTCGGTGAATATTTATCGAAAAATAGTGTAGACGGTGCATTTTATTTTATTTTTTTAAAGTATAAAGTGTAGTTCATTTTTAATAAAATTTATGACGCAAATTAGTTCGAATTGAATTTTAGACTAAAACATGTTTTTTTAGGACAAATCAGGTACTTAAATATTGTATTAAAGTGATAAAATATTTGATCAAAACAAAAGGAAGGTGATAAAATATTGGTGCCGCAAACAACAACTAACAATGCCACGTAATCCCAGTGGACCACAATACTACTAAAATGCCACCTACATTACGTACCCTCAGGGCGGCTGCCCCTACTCCTCCTCATCAGTCAAACCCTTTAATTAAATCAGCCTTCTTTTCCGCCTCTCCCTATATAATACTCCACCAATCCTATCCCCCTTCGCTACATTTATCCACATTTATGGCACCAAAGGAGAGGCCGACGGTTACGGGAAAGTCAAGCCCCGGCTTGAAGGAGACACATTTTAGGGGCGTACGGAAGCGGCCGTGGGGCAGATACGCCGCCGAGATCCGAGATCCCGGTAGGAAGAGCCGTGTCTGGTTGGGCACCTTTGACACCGCGGAGGCGGCGGCTAGGGCTTATGACGCCGCCGCACGGGGCTTTCGCGGCTCAAAAGCCAAAACTAATTTTCCGACACCGGATGAAATTCTCAATGTAAATGTTATGAATAATTTGAACAATAATACATGTAATGATGATCACAGTCCGAGTCAGAGTAGTACTGTCGAGGAGTCCTCGAGCCGAGAGGCTTTTCCGGCGCCTCTTATGCTGGATTCGTCGGCGCTGGATCTTAACCTTGCCGCTCCCAGATTCGGATCCTCCGTCGGATTTCATGTCCACCCCCAGTTGATCAGTGGCGTCTCCGTCGTTTATCCGGCGATAGTGCGCCCAATAGCGGTGAATCGCAGGTACGATCGTTGTGAGGCGACGGCGGCCTTACGCGTAAGAGGCGGGTCCCACAGTGATTCCGACTCGTCGTCTGTTGTCGACCTGAAACCCAACAGCAGAGGCCTTAACATCGATCTGAACGGTCCACCACCACCGGATTTTAATTGAGGCCGATTTAACAGAAAATCCCTGCAATTATATTTCGTTAAATAGTGAGTTTATACTCCGTTAATTAGTCTTAACATTCTAGATAAACATAAAAACGGAGTAGAAATATTTCGATTTATGTATCAATCAAATATCTGATCGATCCTTTTTGCGGACAGCAAGAAACTCTGCAAAATAAGAGTTTGTTTCTAGTTGTTTGTTGTCTAATGTAATGAAAAGATAAGCACGGTTTTTCTTTTCTTTTTTTTATCTGTTAATTACAATTAATTAATACATAGCCAAGTGGCTTTGGGTGAAGAAGACTATGAACAATAGTTGTACTCCAATGTTTTTTTTGGGTTATGAGCAACTGGGTCCAATCTCTAGCGATGGAATGATGCAAATCTAGGGCTGAGATCTTTTGTTTCTTTAAGATTTATGAGAAAGGTATTTACTGTTATTATTGCTTAATTTTTTTTTTGTAGAATTATGATGATGAAATATATTACCATTATAAATTTTAAAAATAATCGTTATAAGTTTTGATACAAAAAAATAAAAGAATTTAATTACAAAAAAAGTCTCATGCCGCAAATCTATCATGTCCGCGTTTGATTAGATGGCAACTGGAGTTGTTTTGTTCTAGTGATTGATGTTTCAGTTCTCCTGTATGCTTGGTGACCAGTAAAATCAATAATGCTTATGTTAGGTTTAAATTGAAATAATAATATAGAGGAAGAAATAAAGTAATTTTAAAATATTTTAAATATATATTTAATTTATAGTAAGAGTGAGCGTGAACGGTAGTGTAATATAATAATAAAATTATCATACATATCTATTTTATTTGAATGAATTTTATTTTATTATTTCTTACACAATAAAAATTAAAAGAATGGAATAATTTTTTATTTTATTAAAATAATTTATTCTTCAAAATACTTATGTAATATATATATATTTATTATATTTCTTTTATTTTATTCTTTGAATTCAAGCGTGAGAATGAATCTCAACTCACGAAGTATCGAAACAGTAGAGCCTTGAATGATGCAGGGTTAGGGTGGACAGAGAAAGTGAATCGTGGAAGCAGAGAGGGTACCAATTGAATCAACGAGGCTAAATTTAGCATGAATTTAATTAATAACCAAGGAAGGACCACATACATGCAACGTATAAACAAATAAGCTTGCAGAAATATCACTTTTCAACTTGAAATTGTTTGCTCAATTGCTTTTCTTCCAGTCCTTAATACTTGTATATAGCTACCACTAATTATTTTTACTTGAACAATTTAAAGTTCAAATTAAAAAGTAAAAATTTAATAAGCTAGTAAATAATTTGAAAATTTTAATACGAAATAGTATAATTTCCTTCTAAATCTTAGTTATGAAATAACTTAATTCATGATTCATCTTCTTCTACTAACTCTTAGATGACATATAGATAAAAGACTGGGGATGAGATAGTAAATAAGATAATATATCTAAATTTAAAAGAATAAAAATAAGAAACTAATATTTTTACCCTATTTTTTTTTATACTTTTACAAAAAGTGTCGTTATAGATGTATAACGACGGTTAATCCGTCGCTATAGATATTTTTGTGGGGTTCACAGTGTAAAACTATCAAAAAAATATTGTAAAAATATCAATTCCTTATAAATAAAATTTTACTGATAAAAAATCTCTTTTTATTGCGCAAGATCAGCGTATCATACGCTGGAAGGTAGGTATCTCTAATAACAAAACTAGTTGGAGTGCTACTAAATTCTTTTTAAGCTTTTGTGTAGTTCTTCTCTTTTTCCATTTCCAATTTTGTCCCTATAAATAACTTTGTAATTACTGAATTTTAATATTATGGGTTCTAAAAATAAGTTGATGCAAAAGATAGGCGAGTAAGGGAACCGCGCGAGTATCATTTTTTGCGGATTCTGGGTAAAGACCGACCGGCAATAATCATATCCGTGTTGACTGAGGCAGTTCTCGAGATTCCTGCGGCTTTTTCAATTTCACATGTAATGCAGGCGTGTCTGATCTTAAACTAGTCTCGCCGCTCATAAAGTGGTGGAATAAGATTGAAGGAGGACCCACGTGGACTCAGGCGGCGTAAGAAAAAGCGCGGTTGCCGCATTTCGTGGGTCCCACTTTTTGTCCTCCAAATCCTTGGAGAAAGATTTCTCTTGTGATTTACTTTATGAATAATTCTCTAACGATTCCATATTATTTTTTATTATTAATTTTTTAAAAAAATAAATTTAAAATTGACATAAATATTTTTTATTTTAATTAATACAATAATAAATATTATAAAATAATTAAAAATATTATTAATTATAAACTTTATTATTTTATAATTTTTAATAAGTCATCACAATGTTAAATTTAAAAATATTTCAAATTGAATTTTAAAAATTAATAATGATCATATAATTTGAAACAAAAAATCAATATACTTAGGTTCGGTCTGGTTAAGGTATGGGCCCTCCACAACCCACTGTAATGTCATGAGTCCATAGTTCAAGTTAAAATAATTACTTAGATAAAAGTTCACTTGAAGACCGGTCCAATGTAGGTTAGAAAAAAAATAATAAGCAGCCCAAGCCAAAACAACCCAAACCATGAGTAGCACTACCTAAACCCTAATGCTAGGTTGGCCATGTAAGACCCAACTTTTATTGGAAAAAATATAATTTTTTCTTCATTTATTATTTTGAAACAGTAAGGTATTAATTTAATAAAAATTAAAATTAATGATATTTTGTGCAAATTATAGTTTATCGGAGAATACTCGTTTTGTCAAGAAAAATATTCGTTTTGTCGGGGAATATTTATTTTGTCGAGAAATATTCGATTCATACGATGGCGCCAAAATAATCTGTGACATCCCCAAATCTGGGCCTACATAGCCCAATTTGAGACGCCATAAAATATACGATAACTAATACAAACAGTACAAAAGGATAAAAATACAGAACTTAATAATACACAACTAAGTCATCACTATTATTGTCACTCTATATACAACATGTGAAGACTGCTACAATTATCTCTCGGACCTTCACTCCATTCTCCGGCTAGACCCAGCTATTCTCTCATTTCTTGAAGAATAATGGAACAAAAAAAAAGGGTGAGCTCAAATAGCCCAGTAAGAAATATCATAACTAAGATAACAATAAATAAATTATAACTAGCTTTCAACAGTTGAGTTCTTGATAGAAGAAAATAAACAATAAGTTTTAGATCAATAATACCAGCGGAATGAGCAATTCATTAGAAGAATCATGTACACTATGGTGTCTAATAGTTTCTCTTTTTAAGAAAAATATCATCCACTTTTATTGTAAGACCCCGAATTTTATGAAATACAAAATTTAATTTTTTTTTCATATATATTTTTTTTGAAACAGTAAGTGGTTAAATTAACAAAATTGAAAGTTAAGGATGCTATGTGCAAATTTTATTTTGTCGGACAATATTCGCTTTGTCGGGGAATATTCGTTTGGTCGGGGAATATTCGTGCCGTACGACGGCGCCGAAATAATAAATTATTGGTGGACCCCACAACGGAATATTTGTCGGATATAGAAAACGACAGAAGTAACCTTTTTAAATAAAAATAGTCAACGGAACTGTTAAAATACCGGTGATAAAAGAATAGTAGCATACGGTAGTTATTGGTATTTTCTGTAGCACTCGGTACTCTACAGTAACACACGGTATTGCATAGTGTCTCATATTTTTGGTCTGATAATTGACACCGTAACTGTTACGCATCATTTCATCGATAATTGTCACTGCATAATATTTTACATTATCAATTCAATAATTGTTGTTACACAGTATTTTGCATTATTGATTTAATAATTGTCATTACACTGTATTTTATATCATTGAGTCAATAATTGTTGTTGCACTGTTTTTAAAATTATTGAACCTAATAATTGTCACAGTAACATATGCACAGTAATTCACATTATTGAATCAATAATTGTCATTACACAGTAACGTATGCTTTATTTTACATTATTGTTATCTCTATTATGATGTTATTTAAACAGTTGTATTTTATTAATTTATTGACTTGATATCTAAGAGCTAACTATACTGTATTTATAACAATTAGTCATAATAATTGAATTGATAAAGTTATTTGTTTATAATATAAAGTTAGGTGATTATTAGGTGATATGAAATGAATGGTGTAGATTAAAGTATGAATTATTGTTGAATAATTGAATTGATTTGGTTATAATATAAAGTTAGGTGATTATTAGGTGATATGAAATGAATGGTGTAGATTAAAGTGTGAATTAGTGTTGAATAATTAAATTGATTTGTTTATAATATAAAGTTAGGTGATTATTAGGTGATATGAAATGAATGGTGTAGATTAAAGATAATATAATATTTGAAATGGATGGTGTAGATTAAAAGATGATCTTTAAATGAATGGTTTAGATTAAATGAATGATAAGATTTTTGGCTATAAATAGAAGCCTTAACTTAAGGATTTTTCATAAAACTTCCTTACTTGTTCTTTCTTTCTCTCTCTAAATACTTCTTGTGAAAGTTCTCTCTAAGTGTGCTTAAGTCATCTTGAGTATTTGTGAAGATCTATAAGTATACGTGTACTGTTCAAGTTAATCAACCTCATTTAAATCAATATCCAGTCACGTGTTGAGGTAAGGGATACCATCTTTTTCATCTTCCATTATTCAAACGTACTATGGTAAGGGCTTATCATTATTTGATTCTCGATAATAATATTGTTTCTTCCTTACTCATAAGACGTGCCTTTTATTTCCATGTATTAAATTGTGGGAATAACCTTACGGAGCGGATTGCCGCCTGTTGGTGAATAACCTTTCGTATTCATTCATTATTAATCTCTGAGAATAACCTTACGGAGCGGATTGCCGCCTGTTTGGTGAATAACTCTTTGTACTCAAATTCTATTAAATTGTGGGAATAACCTTACGGAGCGGATTGCCGCCTGTTGGTGAATAACCCTTTGTATTAATTTCTTTCACCTTTTGTTAATCAAACCTGCTACGGTAAGGGATATTATTTTCTTTCATACTCCTAAATCGAAATTTATTATGGAACTATTGCTTCTATAATTCCTGAAAATATTATATGTTCCATAATAGTTGAACTTCATTATTTCAACTGAACCTTCCTATTTACGTGAACCTTTCTATTGAATTGTAACCGTTATTCTGAACTGTGGATCTTGAATATCATTTTTAAATTTCACTCCACATCATGTTGACAATTTGGACATTATTTGAATCTGTACAAAGTAAACTTCCGATACTTATTGTTATCCTATTTCTTCTGTTCATCATTTATATCATTCTAATCATCCAAAAATCAAGCTGTTGTGAATATCTGTGGCCGGGGGCACAGATGTGATATATTTGTTGAACATATGATAGGTTAAAGGCGATATAATAGGTTAAAGGCGATACATCTGTTCGGTGTCTTTTATGGCACGTGGTGAATGTTCTCTTTGGCCCGTAGTGCAAAGATGAACTGTTGATTGGTATGATTATGACCAAAGGCTGAATCTGGTATAATCATGACCGTTGGTGCTATATTGAATATCTTTGGCCCGTAGTGCAAAGATGAACTGTGATGTGCATGATTATGATCAGGAACTGTGAATTTATATTATCATGACTAATGGTATTTCAGATGATAAAAGTTGATGGTGTTTTTACGAAAAAGAGAAGCGAGTGGACATTATAGTCTGCATTATTCTTCTAATAGATTGCTCATTCCGCTGCTATTATTGATCTGAACATTGTTTAAGAATTTAACTGCAGTTTTTGATATAAACCTTGTATTCTATTGTATTCTATCAAGAACTCAACTGTTGAAGGCTAATGATAATTTATTCGTCATTATCTTAGTCATGATATTTCTTACTGGGCTATTTGAGCTCACCCTTTCTTTTGTTCCATTGTTTTTCACAGGAGATGAAAACGTAACAGGGTCTAGCCGGGGAATGGAGTGAGGGTCCGAGGAATAGTTATCATAGTCTTCACGTTTTGTAAAATAGTGTGGCAATAATAGTGAAGACTTAGTTGTGTATTATTATACACTGTATTGTTGTACGTTGTGCTTTGTTGTAATAATTTTGTTGTAGTATTTTGACGACTCAAGTTTGGGCTGTGTGGGCCCAGATTTGGGGGCGTCACAGTTGGCATCAGAGCTTAGGAATATGGTCTTTAATGGAGATCTGGGGTTAGAACTAGGAGGGGAGAGACGAATAGAATCAATCACTAGTGTGTCCTACCTAAATTAGATTTATTTTTTTATCTAATGAATCGATTTGAATGTAGGAACATGAAGAGATGAGTCAGTTTATTTGAACTAACATTTATTTTGTGACCATAGTTAATTATGGCATCTGGAAATCAGGAGGTTAACTATGAAATTACCGAAACAAATGTAGCTGCAAAACAAGAGGCGACGAATAATCTTCTTACAAACTCAGAGTTGAATCATTTGCCTAAGGCAAAAATTATGCGTGCTCTATCGAGTAAGGATGAAGGTGAAAGCTCTGCTACAGTCGTTCCAGATCCATTCTTAGAAGCAATTAAAGGAAGTAACGAACTTGCGGAAATTATTGCCTTTAATTTACTCACTAATTGGGAGAGTGATATCACCTGGTTATGCTCTATAATAAAAGATCAGAATATATGGACTTTTCATATTAGTCTTTGGGATTTATGGTGTTCCAGCTATGATTTTCAAGATTATTTAAAAATGATGTTTCTATACTTTTGGGCGTTACAATTTAGAGGAATTCAGGTTAAGTTAGTCACTATCGTGGAAACTGCAGTCTATCGAAAATACTATTTTAATGGAAATCATTGGTACCTTACTACTGATGAAGTTGATGAACCCGAGAAACAGTTTGCTAGAAAATTATTCAGTGGTATTCCCATGGTTGAAATACGTGAAGATCCGAATGAAATATTCGGGATTCGATTTGACGATAACAGTCAAGAAACCGAATAAGGTGATAACCGGTAAGCTATTTATAAATTCTTGTGAAGTTTATGCCATGTTAGATACTTGCTCTACCCATTCTTTTATCTCACATACGTGTGCTCAACGTTTAAATTTGACTTCTGAAAACTTTTACTTTGACTTATCAGTTGAAACCTCATTGGGAGAAATATCTATCACATCTACTATCTATAAATCTTGCCTAGTTCAAATCAACAACCTCACATTACCTGTTGACCTTAATTCTTTGGAGATGCATGAATTTGATGTGATTTTAGGAATTGATTGGTTGACTACCCATCATGCTAAAATTCATTGTTTTCATAAGATTATTAGTTTTCATATTCCTAATCAACCTGTCATGCAAATTCAAGCAACTAAACCATTGAAATCTATAACTGTTATTTCTAGCCATAAAGCCATTCGTTTATTGAAAAACGGATGTCAAGCCTTTTTAGCTCATGTCACTGATTTGAACAAAAATACGTCAAACTTGAATGATATTCCCATTGTTAATGAGTTTCCTGACGTTTTTCCTGAAGAACTTCCTGGCTTACCCCCAAACCGTGAAATTGATTTTTATATTGATCTTGAACCCGGTACCAAGCCCATTTCCAAAGCTCCCTACCGAATGGCTCCCATTGAACTTCAAGAGTTAAAAGTCCAACTACAGGAATTGTTGGATACCGGTTTCATTCGTCCGAGTGCATCACCTTGGGGTGCTCCTGTTCTATTTGTGAAGAAGAAAGACGGGAGTATGAGATTGTGCATTGACTACCGAGAATTGAACCATGTCACCATCAAGAACAGGTACCCGTTACCTCGGATTGATGACATGTTTGATCAATTGCAAGGCGCTCAACATTTCTCAAAGATTGATCTCCGTTCTGGATATCATCAGTTAAAGGTTAAAGCTGAGGACATTCCAAAGACTGCTTTCAGAACTCGTTATGGGCATTATGAGTTCTTAGTCATGCCTTTTGGACTAACTAATGCTCCTGCAGCTTTCATGGACATGATGAACCGGATATTCAAGGAACATTTGGATCATTTTGTGGTTGTCTTTATTGATGACATCCTCATATACTCCAAGAGTCGCGAGGATCATGAACAACACCTGAGATTGATACTACAAAAGCTCCGTGAAAACAAATTATATGCCAAGTTGAAGAAATGTGAGTTCTGGCTTGAGGAGGTCGCGTTTCTTGGGCATGTGATTTCTAGTCAAGGAATATCAGTCGATCCTGCGAAGATTGAAACGGTACTAAATTGGGAACAACCCAAAACAGTAACCGAAGTACGAAATTTTCTGGGTCTAGCTGGTTATTATCGGAGATTCGTAGAAGGATTTTCTCGAATCGCCACTCCATTAACGCAGCTTACTCGGAAAAGCACAAAATTCATATGGAGCGAGGAATGCGAGAAAAGTTTCCAAGAACTCAAGAAGAGACTGGTTTCAGCTCCTGTTCTGACCATACCATCAGGATCATGAGAATTTGTTATCTACAGCGATGCTTCTGGCAAAGGTCTAGGTTGTGTCCTTATGCAACATGGAAAGGTTATAGCCTACGCCTCTCGACAACTCAAAGATTATGAGAAAAATTATCCTACTCATGATCTAGAGTTGGCAGCAGTCGTTTTCGCATTGAAGATCTGGAGACACTACTTGTACGGAGAAAAAGTGGATATCTATACGGATCATAAAAGTCTCAAGTATATCTTCACCCAAAAGGAACTCAACATGCGACAACGACGTTGGCTTGAGCTGTTAAAGGATTATGACCACACAATCCAGTATCACCCGGGAAATGCGAACGTTGTAGCTGACGCTTTGAGCAGAAAATCTTATGCAAGTACAAGTGCACTGCTAACAACACAAAAGTGTATTTTGTACGACTTGCAAAAGATGGAGATAGAGCTAAAGACACCAGGGACCCACTCGAAGATTGCTCACGTGCGAGTAGAACCAACTTTAATCGATAAAATTAAAGCTGCTCAAGCTACCGATCCGGAACTGATAAACATGATAAAGAAAGTACAAGAAGGTGCCATTCCCGAAGCAAGAATCGACGAGAAAGGAATACTTCGAGTCAACTCTCGACTCTGTGTTCCTAACGATCCTGAATTAAAGCATAAAATCATGATGGAGGCACACAACACGCCGTTCGCAATCCACCCAGGAGGTACCAAGATGTATCGAGATCTTCGACATACATTTTGGTGGAACAATATGAAAAGAGAGATTGCGGAGTTTATCTCAAGGTGCCTAACTTGTCAACGTGTCAAGGCAGAGCATCAAGTTCCTAAAGGTCCATTACAATCACTTGAAGTTCCCAAATGGAAGTGGGAACACATCAATATGGACTTCGTGACGGGTCTTCCAAAAGTTTCTCAAGGCTTAGATGCAATTTGGGTGATCGTAGATAGATTGACCAAATCTGCTCATTTCTTGCCTATACGAGAAAACTTTTCACTTGAACGTCTTGCCGGTATGTACATAAATGAGATCGTGAGATTGCATGGCATGCCAGTTTCCATAGTTTCTGATCGAGATCCTAGATTCACTTCACGCTTTTGGATCAGTCTACAAAAAGCTATGGGCACTGAACTACGTTTTAGTTCTGCATACCATCCTCAAACGGACGGACAATCGGAAAGGACGATCCAGACCCTTGAAGATCTTTTGAGACTTTGTGTATTAGACTTCAAAGGAAGTTGGGATAAGTACTTGCCGTTGGTGGAATTTTCTTACAACAACAGTTACCAAGCAAGCATAGGCATGGCTCCATTCGAGGCATTATATGGAAGGAAGTGTCGCTCTCCAATATGTTGGAATGAGGTAGGAGAAGCAAAATTGTTGGGACCCGAGTTGGTACGCTTGACGACCGAAAAGATCCAAATGATCCGACAACGAATACAGACCGCACAAGAACGACAAAAGAGTTATGCTGATCTTCATCGGAGAGACGAAAGTTTCAACGTCGGAGATCATGTATTCTTACGTGTTTCTCCATGGAAAGGGGTTACGAGATTCGGAAAGAGAGGAAAGCTCAACCCTCGATTTATTGGCCCATTTGAAATCCTCGATCGAATAGGAACCGTAGCCTACAGACTAGCCCTACCACCAAGTATGTCTCGCATCCATAACGTTTTTCACATATCTATGTTACGTAAATATGTGAAGGACCCAAACCACGTCATTGAGTTAGAACCAGACGTTATAGCAGAGGATTTAACATACGAGGAGGTACCTGTTAAGATCCTGGATAAGAAGGAGCAGATCCTACGCTCAAAGGTTATACCTCAAGTTAAGGTTTTATGGAGGAACCAAGATACTGAGGAAATGACCTGGGAGCTAGAATCTGAGATGAAATCTAAGTATCCTTACCTCTTCGATATGTCAGGCACGTCAATTTCGGGGACGAAATTTCATAAGGAGGGGAGGTTGTAAGACCCCGAATTTTATGAAATACAAAATTTAATTTTTTTTTCATATATATTTTTTTTGAAACAGTAAGTGGTTAAATTAACAAAATTGAAAGTTAAGGATGCTATGTGCAAATTTTATTTTGTCGGACAATATTCGCTTTGTCGGGGAATATTCGTTTGGTCGGGGAATATTCGTGCCGTACGACGGCGCCGAAATAATAAATTATTGGTGGACCCCACAACGGAATATTTGTCGGATATAGAAAACGACAGAAGTAACATTTTTAAATAAAAATAGTCAACGGAACTGTCAAAATACCGGTGATAAAAGAATAGTAGCATACGGTAGTTATTGGTATTTTCTGTAGCACTCGGTACTCTACAGTAACACACGGTATTGCATAGTGTCTCATATTTTTGGTCTGATAATTGACACCGTAACTGTTACGCATCATTTCATCGATAATTGTCACTGCATAATATTTTATATTATCAATTCAATAATTGTTGTTACACAGTATTTTGCATTATTGATTTAATAATTGTCATTACACTGTATTTTATATCATTGAGTCAATAATTGTTGTTGCACTGTTTTTAAAATTATTGAACCTAATAATTGTCACAGTAACATATGCACAGTAATTCACATTATTGAATCAATAATTGTCATTACACAGTAACGTATGCTTTATTTTACATTATTGTTATCTCTATTATGATGTTATTTAAACAGTTGTGTTTCATTAATTTATTGACTTGATATCTAAGAGCTAACTATACTGTATTTATAACAATTAGTCATAATAATTGAATTGATAAAGTTATTTATTTATAATATAAAGTTAGGTGATATGAAATGAATGGTGTAGATTAAAGTGTGAATTATTGTTGAATAATTGAATTGATTTGTTTATAATATAAAGTTAGGTGATTATTAGGTGATATGAAATGAATGGTGTAGATTAAAGTGTGAATTAGTGTTGAATAATTAAATTGATTTGTTTATAATATAAAGTTAGGTGATTATTAGGTGATATGAAATGAATGGTGTAGATTAAAGATAATATAATATTTGAAATGGATGGTGTAGATTAAAAGATGATCTTTAAATGAATGGTTTAGATTAAATGAATGATAAGATTTTTGGCTATAAATAGAAGCCTTAACTTAAGGATTTTTCATAAAACTTCCTTACTTGTTCTTTCTTTCTCTCTCTAAATACTTCTTGTGAAAGTTCTCTCTAAGTGTGCTTAAGTCATCTTGAGTATTTGTGAAGATCTATAAGTATACGTGTACTGTTCAAGTTAATCAACCTCATTTAAATCAATATCCAGTCACGTGTTGAGGTAAGGGATACCATCTTTTTCATCTTCCATTATTCAAACGTACTATGGTAAGGGCTTATCATTATTTGATTCTCGATAATAATATTGTTTCTTCCTTACTCATAAGACGTGCCTTTTATTTCCATGTATTAAATTGTGGGAATAACCTTACGGAGCGGATTGCCGCCTGTTGGTGAATAACCTTTCGTATTCATTCATTATTAATCTCTGAGAATAACCTTACGGAGCGGATTGCCGCCTGTTTGGTGAATAACTCTTTGTACTCAAATTCTATTAAATTGTGGGAATAACCTTACGGAGCGGATTGCCGCCTGTTGGTGAATAACCCTTTGTATTAATTTCTTTCACCTTTTGTTAATCAAACCTGCTACGGTAAGGGATATTATTTTCTTTCATACTCCTAAATCGAAATTTATTATGGAACTATTGCTTCTATAATTCCTGAAAATATTATATGTTCCATAATAGTTGAACTTCATTATTTCAACTGAACCTTCCTATTTACGTGAACCTTTCTATTGAATTGTAACCGTTATTCTGAACTGTGGATCTTGAATATCATTTTTAAATTTCACTCCACATCATGTTGACAATTTGGACATTATTTGAATCTGTACAAAGTAAACTTCCGATACTTATTGTTATCCTATTTCTTCTGTTCATCATTTATATCATTCTAATCATCCAAAAATCAAGCTGTTGTGAATATCTGTGGCCGGGGGCACAGATGTGATATATTTGTTGAACAGATGATAGGTTAAAGGCGATATAATAGGTTAAAGGCGATACATATGTTCGGTGTCTTTTATGGCACGTGGTGAATGTTCTCTTTGGCCCGTAGTGCAAAGATGAACTGTTGATTGGTATGATTATGACCAAAGGCTGAATCTGGTATAATCATGACCGTTGGTGCTATATTGAATATCTTTGGCCCGTAGTGCAAAGATGAACTGTGATGTGCATGATTATGATCAGGAACTGTGAATTTATATTATCATGACTAATGGTATTTCAGATGATAAAAGTTGATGATGTTTTTACGAAAAAGAGAAGCGAGTGGACATTATAGTCTGCATTATTCTTCTAATAGATTGCTCATTCCGCTGCTATTATTGATCTGAACATTGTTTAAGAATTTAACTGTAGTTTTTGATATAAACCTTGTATTCTATTGTATTCTATCAAGAACTCAACTGTTGAAGGCTAATGATAATTTATTCGTCATTATCTTAGTCATGATATTTCTTACTGGGCTATTTGAGCTCACCCTTTCTTTTGTTCCATTGTTTTTCACAGGAGATGAAAACATAACAGGGTCTAGCCGGGGAATGGAGTGAGGGTCCGAGGAATAGTTATCATAGTCTTCACGTTTTGTAAAATAGTGTGGCAATAATAGTGAAGACTTAGTTGTGTATTATTATACACTGTATTGTTGTACGTTGTGCTTTGTTGTAATAATTTTGTTGTAGTATTTTGACGACTCAAGTTTGGGCTGTGTGGGCCCAGATTTGGGGGCGTCACATTTATCATCCACTTTTATCATCTTAAACACCATTGATCATGATAATATAAATTCACAGTTTCTGATCATAATCATGCAAGTCAACAGTTCATCTTTGTACTATGGGCCAAAGATATTCAAATGTAACACCAATGGTTATGATCATACCAGTCTTCAGTCTTTGGTCATAATCAAACAAAATAACAGTTCTTCTTTGTCCTAGGCAAAAAAGAACATTCACCACGTGCCCTAAAAGACATACAACAATTATATCGCATTTATCTTATCATCTATATCCCATGCCATAGATATTCAGAACAACATAATTCTTGATAATTAGAATAACAACAGTAATATAAATGATAAACAGAAGAAACATGATGATCAATAAATATCGAAAGTTTATGATTTTACTTTGTGCAGATTCAAATAATGTCCAAATTGTCAACATGATATGGACTCAAATTCAAGAATGATATTCAAGATCCAAAGTTCAGAATAACGATTAAAGTTCAATAGTAAGATTTTGAAAAATAGAAAGGTACAATTGAAATGATATTAGAGGAAGCGCAAACTATTAAGGAACATATAATCATTCCAGGAAACTTTACCAAATAGTACTTACCATAGTAAGTAAAGAGTATGAAAATAATGATACCCCTTACCTTAACACGTGACTGAATATTGATTTAAATGAAGTTGATCAACCTATATATTTATAATTTAATTACACTACAAGAAAATCGTATAGTTCCGACGGAATTATTTTCGACAGAAATATTTCCGTCGAATTTAAGTTTTTTCCGACCGAATATTTTGTCAGAAATAATTTCGTTGGAAATATGCCGATTACAGTGAATTGCAGTAGTGCCAAAGTTTCCCGCGTCGTGAAAATATATTTTCGTCGGAATTAAACTTCAATTCCGTCGAAAATTACGCCAACTATAGTGTTTCGTGTTGGCGCCAAAGTTCCCGCTTGTGGAAATATATTTCCGACGAAAGTTCCGTCAAAAATAAACTTCAAATTCTGTCGAAAGTACGTCAATTATAGTGAATTGTGGTAGCGCCAAAGTTCCCGTCTGTGTGAATATATTTTTGACAGAAGTTCCATTGGAAATAATCTTTAATTTCGTCAAAATAAAACTTATGTTCATTAATAGATCGAACCAGCCGCTTCATTTTTTCGACTCTCTTTTGTTCTCAAGCTGCTGCGGTGGGCTTCCATCTTTCTGATTCTATCTCCCCTGTCATCCACACCTATGTTGGTAAAATTGATCCATCTCTCTCTCTCTCACACACACATTCACACACATACGCACAAACACATAGATATATAAAGTTTACAGTTTTGGAGTCGTCTTCCTTGAACTTATCACAGGTCGTAAAGCTATTGATAACAACAGGAATCATGGAGAGCATAATCTTGTAGCATGGGTAAGTAGTTTTCTACTGATATCATTTTTTTTATTGAATTCTTCATTGGGACCTCTCTTCTATGTTTAACTTGAAAAGATGCATGATAACATGTTTATTGTGTTGAAAACAATCTCTCTTTCTCGTTTCCTTTATTTTGTGCAACATGGATCGCAGGAAGTTCCAAAGATGGCTGACTCATTTTTGCAAGGTCGCGAGGACTCCATTAGGCCCTGGCAATTGCAGCCATGTGTTTGCAAGAACAGGCTGCTACAAGACCTCTAATTGGGGATGTGGTGACTGCTTTAACATATTTAGTCTCACAAACTTTGACCCAAATGGAAGAAATTATTTTCTTCCATTGTATATTTTTTTTAAAAAAACTAAAAGTTATTTCCGACGAAAATTTCATCGGACATAATCCGTGAAAAATAAGTTATTTCCTAAGGAAATTTCCATCGGATATTCCGTTGGAAATAACTTCGTATTTTTGACTGAATTTTGGATGGAAATAATCCTGACGAGTTTATTTACGACCGAATTGCTGACCGAATTTTCCGTCTGAAATAAGGTAATTTCGACGAAATTTATTTATTTCCGACGGAAAATTCCGTCGGAGATAAGCTTTTTTCTTGTAGTGTTAGTAACTACCACATATAATTTCAAGGTGTATACCAATTCGTATGAAATCATCAAAAGTGATTTGATAGAATAACTTCAATATAGTTTTTGAAAGAAATAATATTTCAAAATAAATCTTCTAAAGGAAGCTTTTCAAAATAAATCGTTTAAAGAAAGAGTCTTTTAAAGGAAGATTTATAAACACTGTATGACATGTGTGGTTACTTTTATAACCTTTATAAAAAGACTTACTTGAACAGTACTCGTACACTTACAGATTTTCACAAATATACTCAAGATGACTTTAGCACACTCAAAGGGAACTCACACAAAGTAATATTTAGAGAGTGAAAGAAAGAATAAACAAGGAAGTTTAATGAAAAATACGTAAGTTAAGGTCTCTATTTATAACTAAAAATCTTATCATAAACCAAAATTTCTTAATTTAATCTAAACTGTATATTTCAATATAATGTTTAATCCATACCACTCATTTCATCTTTTAAGATTTCATTAATGTAAACTATTCATTTAAAAATCGTCTTTAATCTACACCGTTCATTTCAAATTCTATAATTATTATATTATCTTTAATTTATACAATTCATTTCAGATTTCCTTTAATCTATACCATTCAATTAACTTTATATATAAAATAACTAACTTTATAAATCAATTAACTTTATATATTAAACAACTAACTTTATATAAATCAATTAACTTTATATATAAAAACAAATAACTTTATATAATTTATCATAATAAAATAATTTACTTTACATAATTTATATAAAGTAAATAAATTATTATAATAAAAATAAATAACTTTATTAATTTAATTATTCAACAATAATTCACAATTATTTATTATTATGACTAATTATTATAAATGCAGTGTAGTTGGTTTTCTGAGTTTGATAAGCAGAAAAATCAACTATTAATGGAATACAATAGTTTAATCAACATCATAATAGAGATATCAATAATGCAGAAAATAAGTAAAAGAAAGAGCACGTTACTGTGTAATGACAATTATTGATTCAGTAATGTGAATTACTGTGCATATGTTACTGTGACAATTATCAGTTCAATAATATGAATTACTGTGCATGTGACAATTATTGGTTCAATAAAGTCAATATAGAACAATAATCACTTTATCAGTTCAATAATATGAAACACTGTGCAATACTATGTGCTACTATGTAATACTGTATGTTACTGTACAATACCGTATGTTACTATTCCTTTACCATCGGGTATTGTAACAGTTAAAAGTGATAGTACTATTGACTATTTTTATTTAGAAAGATTACATATGTTATTTTCTATATCCGATAATATTTCATTATAGGGGGGTCCACCAATATTATTTCGGCGCCGTCGTACGAATCAAATATTCCCCGATAGAACGAATATTCTCCGACAAGATAAAATTTGCACAAAACATTTAGTAATTTTCACTTTTGTCAATTTATTCAATTACTGCTTCGAACAAAAATATATAAAGAAAAATTAAATTTATACTTCATAAAAGTCAGGGTGTTACAAAATCAGTTATGGGTAGACTCCACAACAAAATATTGTCGCATATAAAAAATGACAGCATTAACCTTTTTAAATAAAAATAGTTATCGGCATTATCACTTTTAACTATTTAAATACCGAGTGATAAAAGAATAGTAGCATACGGTATTTCATGATATTTTATAGTAACACACGATATTCCACAGTAGCACACGGTATTCTATAGTAGCACACGATATTCTACAGTAGCACACGGTATTGCATAGTACTTTATATTATTGAATTGATAAAGTGACCATTGCACATTTTTCATCAATAATTGTCATTACACAGTATTTTACATTATTGAATCAATAATTGTCATTGCACCCCTTTCTACATTATTAAGTCAATAATCGTCACAATGCGTATCATCTTGTATCGTTGAACCAATAATTGTCTCAGTAGTAGTCATAGATATTAAATAGTTAGACATACTCATTAATTGAATAACACTGAATATTTAAATAATTATGATATTAAGTCAATAATATAATAATCTAAAAGATGGATAATATAATCTTTAAATGTGTAGTATGAAACTTAAAAATGTGAAACGTGTGATGGATAATGCAGTTTAACGTATGAATCGTGTGATTTATTATTGGACGGTGTAGATTAATATATGAATCATGTGATTTATTAATGACTGGTGTAAATTAAGTTAGATTAATGCGTGAATCGTGTGATTTGCTAATGGATGGTGTAAATTAAGTTAGATTAAAGTGTGAATTATATGATTTACTAATGGATGGTGTAGGTTAAGTTAGATTAAGGTGTGAATCATGTGATTAATTAATAGATGATGTAGATTAAAGTGTGAAAAATAATGAATGATGTACATTAAAAAATGTGAAACTTATTTTTGGAATATTTGGTTAACTTTTGGATATAAATAGGAGGTTTAACATAAGAAATTTTCATATCCTTTTACTTATTTTTCCTTCCACTTTCTAAATATTCTTAGTGTAACATTTCTCTGAGTGAGTTAAGACTATCTTAAGTGTTGGTAAAGATCGGTAAAAGTACGGGTATTATTCAAGTAAGTTTTTTTTTCTATAAAAGTTATATAAGCACTCACACATGACACATGTTATTTACAACTCTTCCTTTAGAAAACTCTTATTTCAGAAGATTTATTTTGAAAACTTTCTTTGGAAGATATTATTTTAAAATATTTTTTACTTCTCCAAAAATTATTTTGAAGTATATTCCTCTACTACACAAATTTATACTATCAAATCACTTTTTGATTATTTCGTACGAGTTAGTATACACCATGAAATCTATATGTGGTAGATACTAATTAAATGATAAATATATATATATAGAGGTTAATCAACTTCATAGAAAATAATATCCAGTGACGTATTAAAGTAAGGAATATCATTTTCTTTCATTCTCTTAAACTTACTATGGTAAGTATTGTTCGGTAATTTTTATAAAATGATTAATAGTTTATGCTTCATCTAATATCTTTTGACATGAATATTTCTATTAAATTTTCATCATTATATTTGAATAGTGAACTATTGGACCTTAAATTTTTGACCTATGAACATTTACTTGAACTGTGAACATTGTGGATTGTTAAATATTTCTTGTACTGTAAACCTTACTGTTGAAGTTCTTCCTTGTGAATCTTGGACATTAGTCTTAAACTTCAACACATTTTTCTCTACATCATGTTGACAATTTTGTACATTATTTGACTATGGACAAAGTAAAAATTATAAATTTTAGATATCTATTATTTATCCTATTATTCTCTTTCTTCTGTTCATCATTTATATCATTGTTATTTGTACTAATCATTAAGAATCAAGTTGTGAATATATGTGGCCTAGTGCACAAATGATAGGATAAATGGGATATAACGGTGATGTGTTAGGGCATGGGGTGAATATTCTCTTTGACTTGAGACAAAGAAGAATTGTTGTTTAGCATGATTATTACCAGTGATGCTTCAGATGATATGTAAGACCCCAAATTTTATGAAATATAAAATTTAATTTTTTCTTCATATATTTTTCTGAAACAGTAAGTGTTTAAATCGATAAAGTTAAAAGTTAAGGATGTTATGTGCAAATTTTATTTTGTCGGACAATATTCGTTTTGTCGGGGAATATTCGGGTCGTACGACAGCGTCGAAATAACTAATTATTGGTGGACCCCACAACGGAATATTTGTCGGATATAGAAAACGACAGAAGTAACCTTTTTAAATAAAAATAGTCAACGGTGTTAACTGTTAAAATACCAGTGATAAAAGAATAGTAGCATACGTTAATTTATGGTATTTTTCTGTAGCACACGGTATTGCACAGTGTCTCATATTATTGGTTTGATAATTGACACCGTAACTGTTACGCATCATTTCATCGATAATTGTCACTGCATAATATTTTATATTATCAATTCAATAATTGTTGTTACACAGTATTTTGCATTATTGATTTAATAATTGTCATTACACTGTATTTTATATCATTGAGTCAATAATTGTTGCTGCACTGTTTTTAAAATTATTGAACCTAATAATTGTCACTGTTGCAAATATACTGTAATTTATATTATTAAATTAATAATAATCTGTAACGTGTTTATTACATTATTGTTGAATTATTGTTGTAACATTATTTTATTTTATATGTTGGACTCACAAGAAAAATAAATAAATAAATAAATAAAATAAAAAATAATTAATTTTACTATTTGAAATAGTAACGTGAATAGTAACACGTGGGCCCCTATGGGACCCACCTGAGGAATTTGGGTTTGAATTTGCAGGAGAAAATCGCAGGCTGCGCGACTGCTGCAAAAATTTTCTCAGACTGGCGTGCGCACGCCAGTCCTCACCTACCACGTATAGTACTTATTTTCTCCTATAAATAGCTTGCTCAACTGAATAGAAAAATTACACCTAAAACATAAAATTTTTCTATAAGAATTTTATGAGTTTTCTCTGAGAATTGTAAGGTTATTTTGAGTGTTTGAAAGCCAAAAGGAGTGCAGGAATTTTTCAAGTAAGTCTTTTATTAAAGAGTAGTAATTTCATAAATTCCTATTTTTCACGATATTCACAAATCTTCCCTTAGAAGACTCTTCTTTGAGAAGATTCATTTTTAAAAGTTTTCTTTGGAAGATTTATTTTGGAATATTATTTTAAAAACTATTTTAAAGTAGTTATATTATATTACAAAAATTATGTTAAATATATATAATTTTGATAGTTCATATTATACGAATTATCATACATTTTGAAATTTATATGTGGTAATTACTAATTATATTAAAAATATATAGGTTGATCAACCTCATTTAAATCAATATCCAGTCACGTGTTAAGGTAAGGAATATTATTTTTTTACACTCTTAAATTTATTATGGTAAGGGATGTCATTTTCTTTCATACTCTTAAATCGAAACTTATTATGGAACTATTGCTTCTATAATTCCTGAAAATATTATATGTTCCATAATAGTTGAACTTCATTATTTCAACTGAACCTTCCTATTTTCTGAACCTTTCTATTGAACTGTAACCGTTATTCTCAACTGTGGATCTTGAATATCATTTTTAAATTTCACTCCATATCATGTTGACAATTTGGACATTGTTTGAATCTGCACAAAGTAAACTTCCGATACTTATTGTTTATCTTGTTTCTTCTGTTCATCATTTGTATCACTGTTATTTGTATTAACCATCAAGAATCAAGCTGTTGTGAATATCTGTGGCCGGGGGCACAGATGTGATATAATTGTTGAACAGATGATAGGTTAAAGGCGATATACTAGGTTAAAGGCGATACATCTGTTCGGTGTCTTTTATGGCACGTGGTGAATGTTCTCTTTGGCCCGTAGTGCAAAGATGAACTGTTGATTGGTATGATTATGACCAAAGGCTGAATCTGGTATAATCATGACCGTTGGTATTATATTGAAAGTTCTCTTTGGCCCGTAGTGCATAGATGAACTGTTGTTTAGTATGATTATGACCAAAGGCTGAATCTGGTATAATCATGACCGCTGGTGCTATATTGAATATCTTTGGCCCGTAGTGCAAAGATGAACTGTTGATTTGCATGATTATGATCAGGAACTGTGAATTTTTATTATCATGACTAATGGTATTTCAGATGATAAAAGTTGATGATGTTTTTACTAAAAAGAGAAGCGAGTGAACATTATGGTCTGCATTATTCTTCTAATAGATTGTTCATTCCGCTGCTTTTATTGATCTGAACATTGTTCAAAAATTTAACTGCAGTTTTTGATATAAACCTTGTAGTCTATTGTATTCTATGAAGAACTCAACTGTTGAAGGCTAATGATAATTTATTCGTCATTATCTTAGTCATGATATTTCTTACTGGGCTTTTTGAGCTCACCCTTTCTTTTGTTCCAATGTTTTTCAACAGGAGATGAAAACGTAACGGGGTCTAGCCGGGGGATGGAGTGAGAGTCCGAGGAATAGTTATCTTAGTCTTCACGTGTTGTAAAATAGTGTGGCAATAATAGTGAAGACTTAGTTGTGTATTATTATACACTGTATTGTTGTACGTTGTGCTTTGTTGTAATAATTTTGTTATAGTCTTTTGACGACTCAAGTTTGGGTTGTGTGGGCCTAGATTTGGGTGCGTCACATGATAAAGGTTTATGATGATTTTTTAAAAAAAAAAGAGAAGATAGTAAATATCCTAATCTACATGATTCTCCTAATGGTTGTTATTCCGTTGTAGTTGTTGATCTAAACTTTGTTCAAGAACTTAACTGCAATTGTTGATTTAAAGCTTGTTATTTATATTATTCTAGTGAGAACTCAACTGTTGAGTGTTAATGATAATTTATTCGTCATTATTTTACTTATGATATTCTTTATTGGGCTATTTGAGATCACCCTTTTCTTTTTATTCAATTGTTTAGGAAATGAGAGTGTAGTCAGGGCTAGCGGGGAGAAAAGAAAAATGGAGTGATGGTCTGAGATAATTGTTATAGTAGTATTTACCATAATGTAAAATAATGTGACAATAATAGTGAAGACTTAGTCGTGTATTATTGAGCATTGTATTATTATATGTTGTATTGTATTGTAATAGTTGTTATTTGTATTTTGACAACACAAGTTTGGGTGGTGTAACCCTGAATTTGGGTGCGTCACAGGCTAGCCAAGCCGTTGTGAGGCTTGACAACTTGGGCCTGCTCTTGATGCAGTATGGTTAAAACCTCGACTTGATCCGGTATGAGCCTGGCCTTCCCACAACCTGCTATCATGTCATGAGTCTATAGTTCAAGTTGAAATAATTAATTAGATATAAGTCCACTTCCAGGCTTGACCTGGTACAAGTAAGAAAAAATAACAATAAGCAGCCAGGCCAGAATAGTCCAAGCTAGGCTCCCCAATTTTTTCCCAATAAGAGATCAGACAAAAAGAGATTGGAGAAAACATCTGTAAGACCCCGAATTTTATGAAATACAAAATTTAATTTTTCTTCATATAGATATTTTTTTAAACAGTAAGTGGTTAAATCGATAAAGTTAAAAGTTAAGGATGTTATGTGCAAATTTTATTTTGTCGGACAATATTCGCTTTGTCGAGGAATATTCGTTTGGTCGGGGAATATTCGTTTGGTCCGACGGCGCCGAAATAACAAATTATTGGTGGACCCCACAACGGAATATTTGTCGGATATAGAAAACGACAGAAATAACCTTTTTAAATAAAAATAGTCAACGGAACTGTTAAAATACCGGTGATAAAAGAATAGTAGCATACGGTAGTTATTGGTATTTTCTGTAGCACTCGGTACTCTACAGTAACACACGGTATTGCATAGTGTCTCATATTTTTGGTCTGATAATTGACACCGTAACTGTTACGCATCATTTCATCGATAATTGTCACTGCATAATATTTTATATTATCAATTCAATAATTGTTGTTACACAGTATTTTGCATTATTGATTTAATAATTGTCATTACACTGTATTTTATATCATTGAGTCAATAATTATTGTTGCACTGTTTTTAAAATTATTGAACCTAATAATTGTCACAGTAACATATGCACAGTAATTCACATTATTGAATCAATAATTGTCATTACACAGTAACGTATGCTTTATTTTACATTATTGTTATCTCTATTATGATGTTATTTAAACAGTTGTATTTCATTAATTTATTGACTTGATATCTAAGAGCTAACTATACTGTATTTATAACAATTAGTCATAATAATTGAATTGATAAAGTTATTTGTTTATAATATAAAGTTAGGTGATTATTAGGTGATATGAAATGAATGATGTAGATTAAAGTGTGAATTATTGTTGAATAATTGAATTGATTTGTTTATAATATAAAGTTAGGTGATTATTAGGTGATATGAAATGAATGGTGTAGATTAAAGTGTGAATTATTGTTGAATAATTAAATTAATTTGTTTATAATATAAAGTTAGGTGATTATTAGGTGATATGAAATGAATGGTGTAGATTAAAGATAATATAATATTTGAAATGGATGGTGTAGATTAAAAGATGATCTTTAAATGAATGGTTTAGATTAAATGAATGATAAGATTTTTGGCTATAAATAGAAGCCTTAACTTAAGGATTTTTCATAAACTTCCTTACTTGTTCTTTCTTTCTCTCTCTAAATACTTCTTGTGAAAGTTCTCTCTAAGTGTGCTTAAGTCATCTTGAGTATTTGTGAAGATCTATAAGTATACGTGTACTGTTCAAGTTAATCAACCTCATTTAAATCAATATCCAGTCATGTGTTACGGTAAGGGATACCATCTTTTTCATCTTCCATTATTCAAACATACTATGGTAAGGGATTATCATTATTTGATTCTCGATAATAATATTGTTTCTTCCTTACTCATAAGACGTGCCTTTTATTTCCATGTATTAAATTGTGGGAATAACCTTACGGAGCGGATTGCCGCCTGTTGGTGAATAACCTTTCGTATTCATTCATTATTAATCTCTGAGAATAACCTTACGGAGCGGATTGCCGCCTGTTTGGTGAATAACTCTTTGTACTCAAATTCTATTAAATTGTGGGAATAACCTTACGGAGCGGATTGCCGCCTGTTTGGTGAATAACTCTTTGTACTCAAATTCTATTAAATTGTGGGAATAACCTTACGGAGCGGATTACCGCCTGTTGGTGAATAACCCTTTGTATTAATTTCCTTCACCTTTTGTTAATCAAACCTGCTACGGTAAGGGATATTATTTTCTTTCATACTCCTAAATCGAAATTTATTATGGAACTATTGCTTCTATAATTCCTGAAAATATTATATGTTCCATAATAGTTGAACTTCATTATTTCAACTGAACCTTCCTATTTACGTGAACCTTTCTATTGAATTGTAACCGTTATTCTGAACTGTGGATCTTGAATATCATTTTTAAATTTCACTCCACATCATGTTGACAATTTGGACATTATTTGAATCTGTACAAAGTAAACTTCCGATACTTATTGTTATCCTATTTCTTCTGCTCATCATTTATATCATTCTAATCATCCAAAAACCAAGCTGTTGTGAATATCTGTGGCCGGGGGCACAGATGTGATATATTTGTTGAACAGATGATAGGTTAAAGGCGATATAATAGGTTAAAGGCGATACATCTGTTCGGTGTCTTTTATGGCACGTGGTGAATGTTCTCTTTGGCCCGTAGTGCAAAGATGAACTGTTGTTTGGTATGATTATGACCAAAGGCTGAATCTGGTATAATCATGACCGTTGGTGCTATAATATCTTTGGCCCGTAGTACAAAGATGAACTGTTGATGTGCATGATTATGATCAGGAACTGTGAATTTGTATTATCTTGACTAATGATATTTCAGATGATAAAAGTTGATGATGTTTTTCCTAAAAAGAGAACCGAGTGGACATTATAGTCTGCATTATTCTTCTAATAGATTACTCATTCCGCTGCTATTATTGATCTGAACGTTGTTTAAGAATTTAACTGCAGTTTTTGATATAAACCTTGTAGTCTATTGTATTCTATCAAGAACTCAACTGTTGAAGACTAATGATAATTTATTCGTCATTATCTTAGTCATGATATTCTTTACTGGGCTATTTGAGCTCACCCTTTCTTTTGTTCCATTGTTTTTCAACAGGAGATGAAAACATAACAGGGTCTAGCCGGGGAATGGAGTGAGGGTTCGAGGAATAGTTATCATAGTCTTCACGTTTTGTAAAATAGTGTGGCAATAATAGTGAAGACTTAGTTGTGTATTATTATACACTGTATTGTTGTACGTTGTGCTTTGTTGTAATAATTTTGTTGTAGTATTTTGACGACTCAAGTTTGGGCTGTGTGGGCCCAGATTTGGGGGCGTCACAGTTGGCATCAGAGCTTAGGGATATGGTCTTTAATGGCGATCTGGGGTAGAACTAGGAGGGGAGAGACGAATAGAATCAGTCACTAGTGTGTCCTACCTAAAATAGATTTTATTATCTAATGAGTCGATTTGAATGTAGGAACATGAAGTGATGAGTCAGTTTATTTGAACTAACATTTATTTTGTGACCACAGTTTAGTATGACATCTGGAAATCAAGAGGTTAACTATGGAATGCCTGAAGCGAATGTAGCCGAGAATCAAGAGGCCCCAAACAATCCTCCTGCCAACTCAGGAAATAATGTTCCTGATAACATGATGAACGATGGATTCTTTAGGAATTTCATGCAGTTCATACAGAATCAAGCAAGAGGAAATCCAGTCAATAATAACGGTAGAAACGCTGGTAATTTGAGGATGGTCACTGTCAAGCAATTTAAAGAATTGGGACCACCTGAATTCCACGGGAAGCCTGACCCACTCAAAGCGGAGGCATGGCTGAAACAGGCGACAAAAATACTTGATGTCTTACAATGCGCTGATGATCAGAAGGTGCCATTTGCCACTTTTATGTTACGAGGTGAGGCGGACCATTGGTGGGAAGCGGTAAAACGTATCCAACCTTCAGCACTCGAAATGTCTTGGACAGAATTCGAAGAACTGTTTAACGAGAAGTATTTCCCAGAAAGCATCCGCCATATGAAAGAGGTGGAATTCATTAAGCTGGAGCAGGGAAACATGACAGTCTCCCAATATGAAGCCAAGTTTGCCGAGTTATCTCGCTTTGCCACCCATCTTGTGGATGACGAAGCACGAATGAGTCGGATGTTCCTAAGAGGTTTGAGATTCAAAATTCGTCAACAACTTAGCTCTCATAAATTTAGTTTGTATTCAGATGTTGTGGATAGGGCTCAAAGGGTGGAGCAAACAGATGAAACATTGCAGCCAAGAGTTAATGAGCAACATAGAGAAAGGAATGACAACAACCACAGGAACGAGAACCATCGAGTAGGTAACCAACACTTCGGTGGTAATTCCACATCAAATAACAGAAGAGGAGAATCCAGTGGGAACAATTTCAAAAGAAAGAGATTCCATAATAATTATGGAAGGGCACCAGCACCAGTACCAACACCAGCACCGACCCCAGTTTCAAGGGGAGAAGATCGACCACCAGTGAGATGCTATAGGTGTGGTCAGGAAGGTCACATCAGCCCAAACTGTACACTGCAGTCCAAAAAGTGCTACAGTTGTGGGAAAGAGGGTCATCTTGCGCGGTTTTGTCCTGCCACAAAATCAAGTCCAGCTGTAATGATGATACCAAAAGCTAGCGCGGATAAAGGAAAATCTGTAGTTCAAGGGAGAGCTTTTGTTGTGACATCCCAAATGGCGCGAAACTCGAACGAGGTGATAACCGGTAAGCTATTCATAAATTCTCGTGAAGTCTACGCTTTGTTAGATACTGGCTCTACCCATTCTTTTATCTCACCTGCATGTGCTCAGCGTTTAAACTTAACTCCTGAAAACTTGGACTTTGACTTATCAGTTGAAACCCCATTAGGAGAAATGACCATTACATCTACTGTCTATAAATCTTGCCTAGTTCAAATCAACAACCTCACATTATCTGTTGACCTTATTTCTTTGGAGATGCGTGAATTTGATGTGATTTTAGGAATTGATTGGTTGACTACCCATCATGCTAAAATTGATTGTTTTCATAAGATTATTAGTTTTCATATTCCTAATCAACCTGTCATGCAAATTCAAGCAACTAAACCATTGAAATCTATAACTGTTATTTCTAGCCATAAAGCCATTCGTTTATTGAAAAACGGATGTCAAGCCTTTTTAGCTCATGTCACTGATTTGAACAAAAATACGTCAAACTTGAATGATATTCCCATTGTTAATGAGTTTCCTGACGTTTTTCCTGAAGAACTTCCTGGCTTACCCCCAAACCGTGAAATTGATTTTTATATTGATCTTGAACCCGGTACCAAGCCCATTTCCAAAGCTCCCTACCGAATGGCTCCCATTGAACTTCAAGAGTTAAAAGTCCAACTACAGGAATTGTTGGATACCGGTTTCATTCGTCCGAGTGCATCACCTTGGGGTGCTCCTGTTCTATTTGTGAAGAAGAAAGACGGGAGTATGAGATTGTGCATTGACTACCGAGAATTGAACCATGTCACCATCAAGAACAGGTACCCGTTACCTCGGATTGATGACATGTTTGATCAATTGCAAGGCGCTCAACATTTCTCAAAGATTGATCTCCGTTCTGGATATCATCAGTTAAAGGTTAAAGCTGAGGACATTCCAAAGACTGCTTTCAGAACTCGTTATGGGCATTATGAGTTCTTAGTCATGCCTTTTGGGCTAACTAATGCTCCTGCAGCTTTCATGGACATGATGAACCGGATATTCAAGGAACATTTGGATCATTTTGTGGTTGTCTTTATTGATGACATCCTCATATACTCCAAGAGTCGCGAGGATCATGAACAACACCTGAGATTGATACTACAAAAGCTCCGTGAAAACAAATTATATGCCAAGTTGAAGAAATGTGAGTTCTGGCTTGAGGAGGTCGCGTTTCTTGGGCATGTGATTTCTAGTCAAGGAATATCAGTCGATCCTGCGAAGATTGAAACGGTACTAAATTGGGAACAACCCAAAACAGTAACCGAAGTCCGAAGTTTTCTGGGTCTAGCTGGTTATTATCGGAGATTCGTAGAAGAATTTTCTCGAATCGCCACTCCATTAACGCAGCTTACTCGGAAAAGCACAAAATTCATATGGAGCGAGGAATGCGAGAAAAGTTTCCAAGAACTCAAGAAGAGACTGGTTTCAGCTCCTGTTCTGACCATACCATCAGGATCAGGAGAATTTGTTATCTACAGCGATGCTTCTGGCAAAGGTCTAGGTTGTGTCCTTATGCAACATGGAAAGGTTATAGCCTATGCCTCTCGACAACTCAAAGATTATGAGAAAAATTATCCTACTCATGATCTAGAGTTGGCAGCAGTCGTTTTCGCGTTGAAGATCTAGAGACACTACTTGTACGGAGAAAAAGTGGATATCTATACGGATCATAAAAGTCTCAAGTATTTCTTCACCCAGAAGGAACTCAACATGCGACAACGACGTTGGCTTGAGCTGTTAAAGGATTATGACCACACAATCCAGTATCACCCGGGAAAGGCGAACGTTGTAGCTGACGCTTTGAGCAGAAAATCTTATGCAAGTACAAGTGCACTGCTGACAACACAAAAGTGTATTTTGTACGACTTGCAAAAGATGGAGATAGAGCTAAAGACACCAGGGACCCACTCGAAGATTGCTCACGTGCGAGTAGAACCAACTTTAATCGATAAAATTAAAGCTGCTCAAGCTACCGATCCGGAACTGATAAACATGATAAAGAAAGTACAAGAAGGTGCCATTCCCGAAGCAAGAATCGACGAGAAAGGAATACTTCGAGTCAACTCTCGACTCTGTGTTCCTAACGATCCTGAATTAAAGCATAAAATCATGATGGAGGCACACAACACGCCGTTTGCAATCCACCCAGGAGGTACCAAGATGTATCGAGATCTTCGACATACATTTTGGTGGAACAATATGAAAAGAGAGATTGCAGAGTTTATCTCAAGGTGCCGAACTTGTCAACGTGTCAAGGCAGAACATCAAGTTCCTAAAGGTCCATTACAATCACTTGAAGTTCCCGAATGGAAGTGGGAACACATCAATATGGACTTCGTGACGGGTCTTCCAAAAGTTTCTCAAGGCTTAGATGCAATTTGGGTGATCGTAGATAGATTGACCAAATCTGCTCATTTCTTGCCTATACGAGAAAACTTTTCACTTGAACGTCTTGCCGGTATGTACATAAATGAGATCGTGAGATTGCATGGCATGCCAGTTTCCATAGTTTCTGATCGAGATCCTAGATTCACTTCACGCTTTTGGATCAGTCTACAAAAAGCTATGGGCACTGAACTACGTTTTAGTTCTGCATACCATCCTCAAACGGACGGACAATCGGAAAGGACGATCCAGACCCTCGAAGATCTTTTGAGACTTTGTGTATTGGACTTCAAAGGAAGTTGGGATAAGTACTTGCCATTGGTGGAATTTTCTTACAACAACAGTTACCAAGCAAGCATAGGCATGGCTCCATTCGAGGCTTTGTATGGAAGGAAGTGTCGCTCTCCAATATGTTGGAATGAGGTAGGAGAAGCAAAATTGTTGGGACCCGAGTTGGTACGCTTGACGACCGAAAAGATCCAAATGATCCGACAACGAATACAGACCGCACAAGAACGACAAAAGAGTTATGCTGATCTTCATCGGAGAGACGAAAGTTTCAACGTCGGAGATCATGTATTCTTACGTGTTTCTCCATGGAAAGGGGTTACGAGATTCGGAAAGAGAGGAAAGCTCAACCCTCGATTTATTGGCCCATTTGAAATCCTCGATCGAATAGGAACCGTAGCCTACAGACTAGCCCTACCACCAAGTATGTCTCGCATCCATAACGTTTTTCACATATCTATGTTACGTAAATATGTGAAGGACCCAAACCACGTCATTGAGTTAGAACCAGACGTTATAGCAGAGGATTTAACATACGAGAAAGTACCTGTTAAGATCCTGGATAAGAAGGAGCAGATCCTACGCTCAAAGGTTATACCTCAAGTTAAGGTTTTATGGAGGAACCAAGATACTGAGGAAATGACCTGGGAGCTAGAATCTGAGATGAAATCTAAGTATCCTTACCTCTTCGATATGTCAGGTACGTCAATTTCGGGGACGAAATTTCATAAGGAGGGGAGGTTGTAAGACCCCGAATTTTATGAAATACAAAATTTAATTTTTCTTCATATAGATATTTTTTTAAACAGTAAGTGGTTAAATCGATAAAGTTAAAAGTTAAGGATGTTATGTGCAAATTTTATTTTGTCGGACAATATTCGCTTTGTCGAGGAATATTCGTTTGGTCGGGGAATATTCGTTTGGTCCGACGGCGCCGAAATAACAAATTATTGGTGGACCCCACAACGGAATATTTGTCGGATATAGAAAACGACAGAAATAACCTTTTTAAATAAAAATAGTCAACGGAACTGTTAAAATACCGGTGATAAAAGAATAGTAGCATACGGTAGTTATTGGTATTTTCTGTAGCACTCGGTACTCTACAGTAACACACGGTATTGCATAGTGTCTCATATTTTTGGTCTGATAATTGACACCGTAACTGTTACGCATCATTTCATCGATAATTGTCACTGCATAATATTTTATATTATCAATTCAATAATTGTTGTTACACAGTATTTTGCATTATTGATTTAATAATTGTCATTACACTGTATTTTATATCATTGAGTCAATAATTGTTGTTGCACTGTTTTTAAAATTATTGAACCTAATAATTGTCACAGTAACATATGCACAGTAATTCACATTATTGAATCAATAATTGTCATTACACAGTAACGTATGCTTTATTTTACATTATTGTTATCTCTATTATGATGTTATTTAAACAGTTGTATTTCATTAATTTATTGACTTGATATCTAAGAGCTAACTATACTGTATTTATAACAATTAGTCATAATAATTGAATTGATAAAGTTATTTGTTTATAATATAAAGTTAGGTGATTATTAGGTGATATGAAATGAATGATGTAGATTAAAGTGTGAATTATTGTTGAATAATTGAATTGATTTGTTTATAATATAAAGTTAGGTGATTATTAGGTGATATGAAATGAATGGTGTAGATTAAAGTGTAAATTATTGTTGAATAATTAAATTAATTTGTTTATAATATAAAGTTAGGTGATTATTAGGTGATATGAAATGAATGGTGTAGATTAAAGATAATATAATATTTGAAATGGATGGTGTAGATTAAAAGATGATCTTTAAATGAATGGTTTAGATTAAATGAATGATAAGATTTTTGGCTATAAATAGAAGCCTTAACTTAAGGATTTTTCATAAACTTCCTTACTTGTTCTTTCTTTCTCTCTCTAAATACTTCTTGTGAAAGTTCTCTCTAAGTGTGCTTAAGTCATCTTGAGTATTTGTGAAGATCTATAAGTATACGTGTACTGTTCAAGTTAATCAACCTCATTTAAATCAATATCCAGTCACGTGTTACGGTAAGGGATACCATCTTTTTCATCTTCCATTATTCAAACATACTATGGTAAGGGATTATCATTATTTGATTCTCGATAATAATATTGTTTCTTCCTTACTCATAAGACGTGCCTTTTATTTCCATGTATTAAATTGTGGGAATAACCTTACGGTGCGGATTGCCGCCTGTTGGTGAATAACCTTTCGTATTCATTCATTATTAATCTCTGAGAATAACCTTACGGAGCGGATTGCCGCCTGTTTGGTGAATAACTCTTTGTACTCAAATTCTATTAAATTGTGGGAATAACCTTACGGAGCGGATTGCCGCATGTTTGGTGAATAACTCTTTGTACTCAAATTCTATTAAATTGTGGGAATAACCTTACGGAGCGGATTGCCGCCTGTTGGTGAATAACCCTTTGTATTAATTTCCTTCACCTTTTGTTAATCAAACCTGCTACGGTAAGGGATATTATTTTCTTTCATACTCCTAAATCGAAATTTATTATGGAACTATTGCTTCTATAATTCCTGAAAATATTATATGTTCCATAATAGTTGAACTTCATTATTTCAACTGAACCTTCCTATTTACGTGAACCTTTCTATTGAATTGTAACCGTTATTCTGAACTGTGGATCTTGAATATCATTTTTAAATTTCACTCCACATCATGTTGACAATTTAGACATTATTTGAATCTGTACAAAGTAAACTTCCGATACTTATTGTTATCCTATTTCTTCTGCTCATCATTTATATCATTCTAATCATCCAAAAATCAAGCTGTTGTGAATATCTGTGGCCGGGGGCACAGATGTGATATATTTGTTGAACATATGATAGGTTAAAGGCGATATAATAGGTTAAAGGCGATACATCTGTTCGGTGTCTTTTATGGCACGTGGTGAATGTTCTCTTTGGCCCGTAGTGCAAAGATGAACTGTTGTTTGGTATGATTATGACCAAAGGCTGAATCTGGTATAATCATGACCGTTGGTGCTATAATATCTTTGGCCCGTAGTACAAAGATGAACTGTTGATGTGCATGATTATGATCAGGAACTGTGAATTTGTATTATCTTGACTAATGATATTTCAGATGATAAAAGTTGATGATGTTTTTCCTAAAAAGAGAACCGAGTGGACATTATAGTCTGCATTATTCTTCTAATAGATTACTCATTCCGCTGCTATTATTGATCTGAACGTTTTTTAAGAATTTAACTGCAGTTTTTGATATAAACCTTGTAGTCTATTGTATTCTATCAAGAACTCAACTGTTGAAGACTAATGATAATTTATTCGTCATTATCTTAGTCATGATATTCTTTACTGGGCTATTTGAGCTCACCCTTTCTTTTGTTCCATTGTTTTTCAACAGGAGATGAAAACATAACAGGGTCTAGCCGGGGAATGGAGTGAGGGTTCGAGGAATAGTTATCATAGTCTTCACGTTTTGTAAAATAGTGTGGCAATAATAGTGAAGACTTAGTTGTGTATTATTATACACTGTATTGTTGTACGTTGTGCTTTGTTGTAATAATTTTGTTGTAGTATTTTGACGACTCAAGTTTGGGCTGTGTGGGCCCAGATTTGGGGGCGTCACAACATCGGCCAAGAGTTCGTACAAAAGATCAGATAAGAGATCAGACAAGAGTTCGAACAGGAGATCGGATAAGAGTCCGCAGAGCTTAGACTTAGTTACTCTGAGATTGTTGAGTGAGCTAAGTAAATGGCAAAGTCGTCAAACATAATGCAAAGGATTGAGAGTTCGCAGGAGTGACAAAAGGACAAAGCTAAAACAAGAAAAAGACTCTAGACAGACAAAGAGTAGAACGACTATCAGACATCCTAAACATAGAGTCAGTTAATATCGTAGAATGAATTACAAAAAAAGCTTTAGTCTACGATCCTAGTTTATCATATTGTAAAGTGCAACCTTAGAAGTTACCGTTGAGACAAAAAAGCTTTCTTAACACACAAATATCCTGAAAATCCTGAAGTATGTTGTTAGAAAGAGAAAGAACTAATCAGTTGCAACTCCAACACCTATATTTGGTAAAGACAGCCTGCCACAACACTCAGAGATAAGTTTGTCATAGGCGGCTACAGCAGACTGAAACAATTTGACCCAAAAGCTTAAACCATTATGTATTTGATCCATTCATGTATATTAATCATTCACTTTTTTATTATTTATCCGATGTGAAATTTTAACTCAGTTGTGATATTCTCACAATACCATTTTGAAAACTTGCATAATGTTATATCGATTTTAAGATTAGAAATTTATTTTCTTAAAATCATCAATATATTTTTATTTTAAATGATAAAAATATGAAATTTTAATTATGTCATTACCTTCATGCCATTATAATTACATTTTAACGAATCTTAGAAATATCTTTAAAATATATATACATGTATTCTAAAAATATTGTCTATTTTAAAATACTCTTGTATCTCAAATTTTAAACGTACTCTGCAAAACTCAGAGTTTCCCACAAAATGATATATCTTTATTTTTTAATACAAAACTCTAACATTTGAGATTAATATAAATTCTTTTGATTTAGTCCCAAAATCATAATTCTTATAAATTATTTTAAATTTTTTATACTTAAATGAGTTACATTATTAATTTCTATTTAAATTATATGAATTAATTTTGAAAACTTCAAATAATACTCTCTTAGTGACACGAGGAGGAGTACCAAAAACAATGGGGAACCGGAAAATGTGAATTTTGTACAAATGAATTGACAAATGAGGAGTCCGGGGCGGCTGGCGGACTGGCTACGGTGGTTGTTAAGTGCATGTGTTACCTACTGAGGTGACAGCAGCTTGGATGTTTTTGCCAATTGCGTCATTTTTTTTTTCCTGTTGTTGGAGTTTGTTAAGTAATCTTATTAATTACTAGTGGTAGTATAGTAAAAGAGTTGATACTGTCGACCTAAAAAAATATTATTAAAATAATAGATTATGATTAAATTATTTAATATTATATTAATTAATTATAATTTTTTATTAAATATATTTACTTACAACTTTAACAGTCAACTGCTTTTAATTAACAACATAATTTACTTAAAATTATGCTATATATTGAGATAAATTTTATGTCCAATTATAATTAAAAAATATATTAATGCATGAAATTTGATGGAACTATAATAAAATCCTACTTATTATTATTATTTTTAACAAATTATTATTAATACTTATCTATGTAATTAATAATTAAAATATCAAAAAATATTTTCATTATATATATATATATATAGGATAGACATTTAGAATAATCAGTTGTTAGAAATATTGTTATAATAACCAAATATATGGGTTAAATTAACTTTGAAATTATCTGTTGCTAGAAGTTTTGACAGACCAAAAAATTAAAATTTTGGCTTGCTGCTAGATTTTTAACGATTTTTAGCGATGGATAAAAATAAAATTAATTTAATCGTAAATACGTTCTCATATATATATATATCTTACAATAAATACTGACAAAGGGTTTGGACTGATTCCAAAACTCGGTTTCATCCATTTTGCCAAGTCCTATCAAGATCTTTTTGTACTCTCTCATGATGGAGTTGTAGACAATTTAGGGGAGTCATTAAATGGAATATTCCTTTCGGCTTTCTTAAGCTTTCTTTGAATAGTCAATCCCACAATTACATATATCATTGTAGGTATTAAGAGAATGATCCGTTTAATATGTGCTTTAAAGACACATACTAAATATAAAAAATAAGAGATGAGATTCGTTAAAAATTATTTTTTTATATAATTATACTGAATTTAATACATGAAACACACTAGTATATTATTTTTTTATACATTAAATTCAGTGTAACTATATATTATTTTCTACACTTAGTGTGTGTCCTAAAGACACACATTAAGAAAATCCTTAAAAAAATGTAGCCTTGTCTTTTTCATTCTAAAATATAGTTACATTTTGAACTTTCTAGATAATATTCACTAATGTTTAACAAATTGATATGAGATCGTTTAAATTTAAAATTCAAAAATAAAAGAGTATTTAATAATTAGTCTATTATAATTATTTATATTAATATCAAATATATTAATTTTAATTTCAAATTTCATAATTTCACAAGCATAAAAATCAACATATATATTAATTTTATATAAATGACTGGAGAGAAGATCAATGATGTTTACAATAATTATTTAACTATATTTTACAACCTGTTGATTATTTAACTTATATTTTTTTAGTAACGAAATTCACAATAATTATTTAGATAAGTCTAAACACAATAATTAAACATTATATTCATCTACACTATTAAAAAAATAAGACATGACACGAATTTTAATATAATACTCTATTTTAATACTTTACCTTTCCATAAAGTGTTAAACTTATTTTCTAAGGTGGTGTTTGTAATTTTTAAAAAACACTTACAATATAGCTTTTTGGTCGACTTAATTCCCTTGTTTTTATCATATATATCTAAAAGGCTAACAAGTTTGTCCAAAAAATAATTATTCAATAATTTTATAATATTTATTACATAATGTCTCACATTATTCACATAATGTTATGTGAATATTTAAAATAAAATAATTTATTTTAAATAATCACATAATATTATATAAATAGGGGTTCTCTTAACATGTGCTCTAAGGGCACATGCTAAGCACACGGTTCAAGAGAATATTCTCTTGAACTGTGTGCATATTCTCTTAATTTCTGTATTTGCACCAAATTCAAGAGAATAAACACACAGTTCAAGAGAATATTCTCTTGAACCGTGTGCTTAGCATGTGTCCTTAGAGCACATGTTAAGTTTTTCCTATAAATAATATATAACAACACGTCAGACGTGGTCTCTAATAATATTTCCTGTCCAAGGCCGTCTTATAGATTCAATCACTCTCCATGAGAATTAAAAATTAGAGACCAGATCCACGCCCATCATTCTGTACCGAACTTATGATCACAAATGTTGTCCTTAAGGTACTACTATACTACGTAACGGCGCCGTGAAAAATGATTACAGTTTGCTCCCCGTGGATATGCACCCTAATTGGACGACCGTCCGGGATAACGTTTGCTGCCGTCACAGACACGACAAAACCCAAACGTAGGACCGAGTTGTGATGCCTCTGCTGCCGACATATTGGCTCGTGAGGGCTGGTGGGGGACCACTCGGACAGCCTACTGGGTCCACATGACGTTTATGTAATCTTTTCTCGAATTTCTAACCCTTTTTGTTGCTGAGATTCTTACGGCATTTTGATTAGCAAAAGTGTAATCAATTTTGTCAAATAGTGCGCGCACCCTTACATATATTAATATTATATTAATATTAGAAATAATTTATGTTTAAAAGTACGATATAATTAATATAATAATTAAATACTGTATTTAATATTTTTAAAATTAAAAAATTTAAAACTGTTGTCTACTATCAGTCTCATAATAGAACTGAAAATTCAATAATTAATACAAAAAGATTGATACTTAATTTAGTCATAATTTTTTTTGAGACAAACATTAGTATGTTATTCTATTTTATATTATAGATGTTATAATATTAATTATTATTCAGTGTTATTGGATATTATTTAATTTTATAATTTATTTTATTATATTTTTATTTATTTTATTTTAAATTTAATTCTATTGACTTTGTTAAATTGCACCTTTTAATTATATGAGTTTTGATCAATTTTGAGTTTAATTTAGACTCATTATTTTATTGAATTTAAATTATATTAAAAGTGCCTTTGATAGTCTACAATAAGGAGATTAAGAGAGAACAAATATAATTTAAGTAGGAATTATATACTATATTTTAATTATATTCAAAGCGAGGTATATGAAAAGGTGTATTGTTGTTTGCAAAACTATTTTCTTTAAGTACCACATCGATAAGAAGTAAAACTATTTAATGCTTTATAAGCATGAGTGAAATAGTTTAATTTACTTGTAGTACTAAAGGAAAGGCTTGGATCGGGTCACAATGACGTGGTGCAAAGCACCACCCGCTTGCGTCCCGCGACCCGGGGCCGGATGCGGTTGCGTCGCAAAGTTGCATTGGCGCTTTAGGCGCACTTTGCACTTTTACGCATTTCATTGTAATTCACATGACTGACATATATATTTTTTTAGATAAAGCTCAAGTCATTGTAATTCACCTGACTGACATATATCCTGGAGGTATATTGCCAGCAGCCTTTAGCAAACTTTAGTAGTAAGGGGTAATAAATACCTTAAAGACAGGGACAACCTGTGTCAAACTTTTTCTGTTTCAATTCTCTATTGTGTTTATATTTTTCAATCTTAAGAGCGTACATACATACAGTCCTGACGGCCGGGCAAGGTGGCTGCAAAATCTGAAGAATCTGTGGGTGTGTGCTGCAGCAGCAGCATATCTGTTTGCTGGTATATTAGGTAGAAACAAAGAAGAAGAAAGAGAAAAGAAAAGTGGGGACTTTGCGTGTGTCACTCCTCTCTTGTCTCTCTTTCTTTTCCCATTTTCTCACCTATTCATGTCAGCGTAAGGGCTCTCTGACCCTCCCCTTTATTTAGATGCGCATGGACCACACCATTTAATATGATGAATCTTATTTTCCAATTACCATTTTCTTTGCTACAACCAACGATTCCACTACATTATCTGACTTTTATTTTTAATATGGCCTTTTAAATAAATTTTTAGTAAACGTAATTTATTTAACTTTTAAAAATAATATATTTAAAAAATTAATATTTTTACAAATAAATTTTATTTGATCTCACAAAAATATTAAATTAGTTTGTGAAAATATCAATTCTATATAAAAATTAATATTTTTACTAGTTAATTTAATATTTTTACAAGTGAATTTTATTTTATCTCATAAAAATATTAAATTAAATCGTGAGAATATCAAATTCCTGTATTTAATTACCAAATATTATTTAAACGATGGAGCCAATGCCTCCTTATAACAGAAAGGAAAGGAGAGGAGTTAGGTTTTGGGAAATAAGGAATAATTGAAGCACTAATAATTGACCAACGGATGATGGCCGTCGCAACCCTTTTTCATTTCTTTAATTTTAGATTAACAGTCTTAATCAGCATTGCAATGATAGACTTTAACTAAATTCTTAATTATTAGATTAAGCTGACAGCAACCTTCTAATAAATAAAAACAAGGTTACAGCTACATTAGCCGCAGCATCTCTCCTCATTTTATTATTAAATTATATTAATGGTTATATCGACTATATACATACCTTATATCTATATCAATAAGGGAATAAATTTTATTAAGAATTAATGTTTTTATATTATTTAATACGAATCTGTTAACAGATAATTTGAGAAAAAAATCAAGAAATTTTGATTGTATTAAAATTATTAAATAGATTTTAGTATGCTAAATAATATTATATAATTTGCTAAAAAAATTATTATTTTTTAATTTTTTCTAAAAATACAAAATTATTTAATTTCTATTGCAATTCGTGTAAAATTGATTCTCAAGCGATAAATATTAGTTCATGTCTTATGTTAGTGACTGCTTTCGTTGACAGTGATCTTATCAATTCCTTAACAAGTACGCATTGTTTTAATTTATTAATCCCTTTTTATATCTAGAATTCTTGTTTAACCAAACGATAAAAAAATAGTAAGGTTCGGGAGTGAAAGCCGGCACAAGATCCCTACAGTTCAATTTTTCATTATGTTAGTTTATATTTTATATACCAATTATAATTATTTACACCTAAAATAACTCCATTCTCACTTATCTATATTATAAATCCTCCGTAGAGGGCTTTTTAATTAATTAATTAATTTATTTTTATAAATTTAATTATATTATTATTTTATCTTTTTTATATTATTTTTTCATTTTCTTATTTAGTCCTCTCTAAAGGAGGAAGCGACAAAGCAAGTGATTTTGAAAATTTCTCTCTTCATTTCTTCTTCTCTCCCTTTCTGCTTTTGCTGATTCTGTAACCATGGGCAGGGGTTGATTGATTTTCAAAGTTTAATTTGTTGGGTTTAGTTTTTCAGGATATATGATATATTTTCAAGTTTTAGTGTTCAATTTTCAAAATTTAGGGTTTATGTTTGATTTAATTTCATGGGTTTATGGTTTAATTTTATTCAATTTCATGGGTTTAGATTATTATCTTTGGTGCTAAGGGTATAAATTTAGAATAAGTATAAGTACATAACATCCATTTTAACTATTAAAGAGTGGGTCATCGCATTAAAATTCGTGTTACACTCTACTTTTTAATGATTAAGATGAATGTTTTATTTGATTTTATATTTGAATGTTGTGTATGTAAATTTGTTCATAAATTTGATGTTTGAGGTTGATAAATTAGGGCTTAGGGTTTAGTTCAAAGGTTGGGGTTTTAATTTTAAGGTTAAAATTTGAATCTTTAGGAATTATTCTGAGCAGCCTGCATACAACACGGTGTATTTTCCACGCGTTACATGTGTTATCGGGTGCTAGTAATATTAATGAAGGGATCAAAATTGATTTTTTTTTTTACTTTTGTTAATCATACTATTTTTTTATATTATTATTTCTTTCTCCTATAACACTAAAAATTACTTGAAGCAAGTAAAAGAATTATAGGTTATTTTCCCACCCTTTCAGAGGAAAGGGGCCCAGTTCAATACAAGATTTAATATTTTAACCTATTATCCATTACTAGTATAACATAATTTTGGAACATATATTACATATGGTACCCACAGGTGCATCATATGTCTTCACACACACACACACACACACACACTATATATATATATATATATATATATATATATATATATATATATATATACTCACCTAGTTGCATGTAGGCACGCGATAGAAGGCAAGTGAACATGCATGTAAATCATGCAATTAGAAAGCAACTTATTCACAAAAATTGAACCCCTAAAATATGGAAACCTTTCCCCATCCAGCTGACAAGAGAGAGTCAAGTACTTGCGCACGTTTGTTTCACACTTCTGGCAAACCTAGCAGTAATTTTATTTTACTGCTACATTATTCGTTTGGAGCATATAGATAAATTTTTTTAATTAAAAAAATGTCTTGTCCTTTTCCCTCTGCTCGTACGGATAAGTTTACAAATTTGTCAATATTGTTGATTTACCATTAGTAGCAATAATAGATTACATATTATTGGATTTAGTGGGTCTATTAACTTTATTATATACATCGACCTATTGCCCTTATCTTTTCAACTAAATTTATAATTAGAATTCTACCTATAGAAGTGACAAATGTATTTATTATTTTTTCTGTTAAAATTTAAACATATTAAAAAAGATAAAAGTATATAAAAAAATATAAGATTGTCCCAATCAAACTATAAAAAGACATCACTTGACAAATTAAATGATATCTGTACTATAATAAACTAAAAAATAAGGTGCATTAAACTAAGCGCCGTTATATATAGGCTTAAATTTCAAACTATTATGTAACCTACATTTAATTATATAAATAATATCATTTAAAATTTTCCATTTCACATTATAATAACCTTAAAATTGTGTAACTTTTAGTCTGAATTTAAGTTCAAGGGCAAGTTGTTGCGTGTTACTCGTCTGTCCACCAACACCGAAAATACCACTTCAGGTCCCAATCTTTATCATGATCTTAAAATTACTCATATATATATACATATATTACTGTAAATGGAATGAGATTGATTACAGCTAAGATAAATATAAAAAAAGGAATATAATTTTGGGATACGCAAGTCCATGAAATTAACTAAGCAAGCAAACAAACAAACAGCTTCTGTCTTCTAGTTATCTGAAAACATTTCATTTTTTAACCACAGACCACTGGTCTCATAATTAAGATTATCAATAACCTATATACAGATCATACCCATATCTCTCAAATCATAAACAGCAGGAGAAATGGAACTAGCGGAAAACAATAACATTTCCAAGGTGACTAAACGGCGCCGGATTTTTTAACATTTCTCGAAAACGAACTCACAGCCAAAGAGGTGGAGGCTCGTTCAAATCAATGGGCAACCCACGTCTGCCGCCACCTCGCACAATCCCGAAATACGCCGCTGTGCCTGAACTCTCCGGAACCGGAGCCTCCCCGGAAACAGCCACGGCACGGCGGTCCATAAACCCGGATGAGGAGGGAGAACGATCCACGTCTCGGAGAACAGGAGTATGAAGGAATTCCCCGATGACGAGACGGCCGGACTGAGAAACACAGCGGTGGTCGGAGGGGAGGTTGAGATCGAGCGACAACGCGGTAGACGGCGGCGGAAAGTTTGTCTTGGCCTTGGTACCTCGGAGTGACCTGGCGGCACCGTCGTACGCTAAAGCAGCTTCCTCCGGGGTATCGAAAGTGCCCAACCACACCCTGGTTTTCTTCCAAGGGTCTCGTATCTCGGCGGCGTAACGGCCCCACGGCCTCTTTCTCACTCCTCTGTAGTGTCCCTCTCTTGTGGATGCCATGAGTGTGTGTTTTTCAGAGAGAGAAAATACTGGGCATTGTTTTGTTGGAGAGGAGAGAGACAAAAGAGGTGTGAGAAACTATAAGAGTGTGAATTGGGTGGTATAAAAAGGTAAAGGGACCCACTAAGTCACCCGTAATCGTCGGCTGGACGGCAATGCAAATCCTCTCCCTCGCCCTGGCTTATTTATAGAGACAACTCCCAATGTTATGTTTTTTTATAAAAAAAAAATATATGTTTAGGGTTAAATTATTTATATTAATTTAATATTATTTTGTATAATTTTATTTTTTAATAAAAAAATATTAATCTCTTGATGTTAAATTATAAATCTCATAAAATTATTTAAATGCTTAATATGATGAGAAAGGCTATTAATTTTAATTTTAATTTTTTTATAAAATTATATAATCTCACATGTATAGTCTTAAGAATGATAAAAAAAAATAGTATATAGGACTATTTATTATTTAAAAAATTATTATTCCCCTATTATGAAATAAAATAATTCAAAATATTATTAAATTAATATAAATAATTTAATTCTAATAATATTTTTTTATAAATAAATATAGCCCTAAAGGGACTTGGTCTACTTCATAACATCGTCACCGTTGGATATATTCGCATCATGACCTAGATACATTTTTGTTTGGATAACTCTATATTCAGACAAATTAAACACAGCATTATCTTCATAATTAAAAAATATATTTTTATATCAAGATCCGTATTACACAATATTTTTTAATAGCGATGATGATATTGTATTTGATTTATGTGTATTTATATTTTTTATTTATTATTTTCATCATAATACATAATAATAATTATACCGTCAGAATCTAATAATTAATTCTGCTGAAAGTTGAAAATATAATTATAATAAGTGCAAAAATATGGTATAATAAATGTAATGGAAAAAGTGGCCGGAGTATATAATACTCCAAGGCAATATTGAAGATTATAAACGTGCAAAAACATTAGTGAGATAATTTCAAACATAGTGAAAGCAACATTGTCGTTGATATTTTTGATGCGTGTCTCATTTGTGCATGATTGTTCTAGTAATTGAACGTTTTAAATTTGTTTCATAAACATTTTAATCATACCAAAAGGCACAAAGTATAATAAAACGGTTAAAAATAATAAAACTAAAATATTAAATTGGCAAAAAGTGGAAAAAAAATCATAAAATATGTAAAAATTTGGCTTAAAAATGACACCGTTGAATTATATAATAATCAAGTCTCGTTAAAATGTTGCCTATGTACGAAAAACACTAGTCAAGATCCCGAACTTCAAATTGAATCGAGATTATTGACCATTTTAATTAAGCTGCAAACGAAATTTTAGTAATTTAATTATTCGCTCTGTCTCTATAGATTTAAATTAAATTATAAGAATATTGTTTAGTTTTTATAAGGAGTAGCATTCCATTTCTCTAGCATGTGTAATTTGAGTTGTTAAGGGAGCATAATTATTATTATTAAGAAAAAAAGAAAATAGCAAAAAAAAAAAATAGGTTAAGTGTTCACATAAAATCCTTTTCTTTCTTTATTAATAATACTAGGTTACTACTACTCATCTCTACGAGTGAGTCATCTGTGGAAAATCACACGGGGTCAACGTTGTAACAAGTGGTTCGATACATACAATACTTGTGAGCGAGTGGGCCCCGCAAAAGGGAGGGGGTAGGAGGCAAAAAGAGAGCCGCCGGGTGATTAGACGCATCGAAGTGGCGAGTGGGTTTTTCTCATTTTTGTCATGTGGCTGGCAGACTGACTCACTGACGGACAACTCGAACTATTAGCTAAGCTTATGTATGCCCTACCCCTCCTCCTCTCTTGTACGGCGCTGCTCAGCCTCCCTCAACCCTTTTTCCTATGTTCCTATTACCAACATAATAATAAAAAATTAATATTTTTATAAGTAAATTTTATTTTTATTTAATAAAAAATTTACGAAAATATTAATTCATATAAGAAATTAATAATACTTTTGTAATATTTTCAAAAAATTAATTTTAAATACTTTATAATACTTTTGTAATATAAAAAATTATAATACTTTATTTTTTATTTTAAAAATTAAAAATATGTCTAACATTATTAATTAAAATTATGTTAATGATGGGATGATAATAAAAATGTCTCGAATTTTTAGGAAAGAAGAGATACACTTTTACTCTAGTAATTCAACTCCCTATTTTTAAAATTTTGACCGCTATGGATAGATATAGCTGCTGCCTATATATGTAAGTATTTTTATACGTATAGGCTAGTGGACAATCAGAAGTGCAGGCAGATGTGTGGTAAGGTAATTGGACGGCTGTGTTTGGATTCCTGAAAAAAATTTAAATAAATGTAGGAGTACGTTACATCGTCAGTAATAATTGTCAGGTGCACGAGAGTACGTTACATTACGTGGTGTTATAATTTTAGCAGACAGCTCCGAGTTGTTGACTCCCTATTCCCCTCTCTGCTCTGTGTTCTTCGCTTAACAATGCATGGTGATAAACAGAATCTCATAACTCCTCTTCTCTGTCCCTTCTCTGCCCCCTTTAATGTGATCACTCGCCGACTAATTATTTATGTGATATCAAATACAGAGATGTGGTCAGTATAAAGTGAATTTAATGATAAATTAATATATTAACTGATATAATATTAATACGTAAAAAAAGAAAATTATGTGTTAATACTATATTGATTAATGTATTAATTTACAGTGAAATTCACTTCATGCTAATCGCATTTCAAATATAATAATCTTAAATTATCTCTCACGTAATATTTTATATTATTTATATAATATCATATAAATATTTAAAATAAAATAATTTATGTAGTAACGTGGGATACTATATGACAGGTGCTTTAGAAATATCTAATAATTTTTTTCATTTAATAAAATAAATAAATAAATATTTTGATTGTTATTATTAAACTAGTTATTTTAAAATTTGAGATACTTTTTAAAACTAGTTCCCCCCCAATTAAACTGGTGGTGATGGTGTAATGCTGAAAATGTTACTAAGTAGATTATTACAAGTTTACTATAGAAATGTAGCATCTCTTTGTCTATGGAATGGGCCCAAAAATAACATGTTTCTATAATTTTAAAACAAGGAAGTAGTTAATTTTAGTCAGATGGTTGAGGCTAAAACTATCTATCTTCAATAAATATTTGATGTTAATTGCAAAATTTGATTGTACTTATAATGGTACCCGGGTTTCATATAAAAAAATAAAAATAGTTAATACTCTTCCGAGGAAGCGGCATACTTACATTATAAATTTCATTTCATTTAATTTTATTCAAATTAAATAAGATTACAACTCTATAAAAATTTGTCGAGATAAACTAATTTAGTTAAGGAACATTTTCTTTTACTTATAACATAGGAATAAGTATAATTACACAACATCCAAACACTACATTCATCTTAATTATTAAAAAGTGACGCGTGACATTAAAATTCGTACTATGTCTCACTTTTTAATAATTAAGATAAATGTAATAATTAATTTTATATATAAATATTATATACGTAAACTTATCCATAACATAATTGTGACGCCCCCAAATCTGGGCCCACACAGCCCAAACTTGAGTCGTCAAAAAACTACAACAAAATTATTACAACAAAGCACAACGTACAACAATACAGTGTATAATAATACACAACTAAGTCTTCACTATTATTGCCACACTATTTTACAAAACGTGAAGACTATGATAACTATTCCTCGGACCTTCACTCCATTCCCCGGCTAGACCCTGTTATGTTTTCATCTCCTGTTGAAAAACAATGGAACAAAAGAAAGGGTGAGCTCAAATAGCCCAGTAAAGAATATCATGACTAAGATAATGACGAATAAATTATCATTAGTCTTCAACAGTTGAGTTCTTGATAGAATACAATAGACTACAAGGTTTATATCAAAAACTGCAGTTAAATTCTTAAACAATGTTCAGATCAATAATAGCAGCGGAATGAGTAATCTATTAGAAGAATAATGCAGACTATAATGTCCACTCGGTTCTCTTTTTAGGAAAAACATCATCAACTTTTATCATCTGAAATATCATTAGTCAAGATAATACAAATTCACAGTTCCTGATCATAATCATGCAGATCAACAGTTCATCTTTGCACTACGGGCCAAAGACATTCAATATAACACCAACGATCATGATTATACCAGATTCAGCCTTTGGTCATAATCATACCAAACAACAGTTCATCTTTGCACTACGGGCCAAAGAGAACATTCACCACGTGCCATAAAAGACACTGAACAGATGTATCGCCTTTAACCTATTATATCGCCTTTAACCTATCATCTGTTCAACAAATATATCACATATGTGCCCCCGGCCACAGATATTCACAACAGCTTGATTTTTGGATGATTAGAATGATATAAATGATGAATAGAAGAAATAGGATAACAATAAGTATCGGAAGTTTACTTTGTACAGATTCAAATAATGTCCAAATTGTCAACATGATGTGGAGTGAAATTTAAAAATGATATTCAAGATCCACAGTTCAGAATAACGGTTACAATTCAATAGAAAGGTTCACGTAAATAGGAAGGTTCAGTTGAAATAATGAAGTTCAACTATTATGGAACATATAATATTTTCAGGAATTATAGAAGCAATAGTTCCATAATAAATTTCGATTTAGGAGTATGAAAGAAAATAATATCCCTTACCGTAGCAGGTTTGATTAACAAAAGGTGAAGGAAATTAATACAAAGGGTTATTCACCAACAGGCGGCAATCCGCTCCGTAAGGTTATTCCCACAATTTAATAGAATTTGAGTACAAAGAGTTATTCACCAAACAGGCGGCAATCCGCTCCGTAAGGTTATTCCCACAATTTAATAGAATTTGAGTACAAAGAGTTATTCACCAAACAGGCGGCAATCCGCTCCGTAAGGTTATTCTAAGAGATTAATAATGAATGAATACGAAAGGTTATTCACCAACATGCGGCAATCCACTCCGTAAGGTTATTCCCACAATTTAATAGAATTTGAGTACAAAGAGTTATTCACCAAACAGGCGGCAATCCGCTCCGTAAGGTTATTCTCAGAGATTAATAATGAATGAATACGAAAGGTTATTCACCAACAGGCGGCAATCCGCTCCGTAAGGTTATTCCCACAATTTAATAGAATTTGAGTACAAAGAGTTATTCACCAAACAGGCGGCAATCCGCTCCGTAAGGTTATTCCCACAATTTAATAGAATTTGAGTACAAAGAGTTATTCACCAAACATGCGGCAATCCGCTCCGTAAGGTTATTCTCAGAGATTAATAATGAATGAATACGAAAGGTTATTCACCAACAGGCGGCAATCCACTCCGTAAGGTTATTCCCACAATTTAATAGAATTTGAGTACAAAGAGTTATTCACCAAACAGGCGGCAATCCGCTCCGTAAGGTTATTCTCAGAGATTAATAATGAATGAATACGAAAGGTTATTCACCAACAGGCGGCAATCCGCTCCGTAAGGTTATTCCCACAATTTAATACATGGAAATAAAAGGCACGTCTTATGAGTAAGGAAGAAACAATATTATTATCGAGAATCAAATAATGATAATCCCTTACCATAGTATATTTGAATAATGGAAGATGAAAAAGATGGTATCCCTTACCTCAACACGTGACTGGATATTGATTTAAATGAGGTTGATTAACTTGAACAGTGCACGTATACTTATAGATCTTCACAAATATTCAAGATGACTTAAGCACACTTAGAGAGAACTTTCACAAGAAGTATTTAGAGAGAGAAAGAAAGAACAAGTAAGGAAGTTTATGAAAAATCCTTAAGTTAAGGCTTCTATTTATAGCCAAAAATCTTATCATTCATTTAATCTAAACCATTCATTTAAAGATCATCTTTTAATCTACACCATCCATTTCAAATATTATATTATCTTTAATCTACACCATTCATTTCATATCACCTAATAATCACCTAACTTTATATTATAAACAAATCAATTTAATTATTCAACAATAATTCACACTTTAATCTACACCATTCATTTCATATTACCTAATAATCACCAAACTTTATATTATAAACAAATCAATTCAATTATTCAACAATAATTCACACTTTAATCTACACCATTCATTTCATATCACCTAATAATCACCTAACTTTATATTATAAACAAATAACTTTATCAATTCAATTATTATGACTAATTGTTATAAATACAGTATAGTTAGCTCTTAGATATCAAGTCAATAAATTAATGAAATACAACTGTTTAAATAACATCATAATAGAGATAACAATAATGTAAAATAAAGCATACGTTACTGTGTAATGACAATTATTGATTCAATAATGTGAATTACTGTGCATATGTTACTGTGACAATTATTAGGTTCAATAATTTTAAAAACAGTGCAACAACAATTATTGACTCAATGATATAAAATACAGTGTAATGACAATTATTAAATCAATAATGCAAAATACTGTGTAACAACAATTATTGAATTGATAATATAAAATATTATGCAGTGACAATTATCGATGAAATGATGCGTAACAGTTACGGTGTCAATTATCAGACCAATAATATGAGACACTATGCAATACCGTGTGTTACTGTAGAGTACCGTGTGCTACAGAAAATACCATAAACTACCGTATGCTACTATTCTTTTATCACCGGTATTTTAACAGTTCCATTGACTATTTTTATTTAAAAAGGTTACTTCTGTCGTTTTCTATATCCGACAAATATTCCGTTGTGGGGTCCACCAATAATTTATTATTTCGGCGCCGTCGTACGGCACGAATATTCCCCGACCAAACGAATATTCCCCGACAAAGCGAATATTGTCCGACAAAATAAAATTTGCACATAACATCCTTAACTTTCAATTTTGTTAATTTAACCACTTACTGTTTCAAAAAAAATATATATGAAGAAAAATTAAATTTTGTATTTCATAAAATTTGGGGTCTTACAACCTCCCCTCCTTATGAAATTTCGTCCCCGAAATTGACGTACCTGACATATCGAAGAGGTAAGGATACTTAGATTTCATCTCAGATTCTAGCTCCCAGGTCATTTCCTCACTTGGTTCCTCCATAAAACCTTAACTTGAGGTATAACCTTTGAGCGTAGGATCTGCTCCTTCTTATCCAGGATCTTAACAGGTACCTCCTCGTATGTTAAATCCTCTGCTATAACGTCTGGTTCTAACTCAATGACGTGGTTTGGGTCCTTCACATATTTACGTAACATAGATATGTGAAAAACGTTATGGATGCGAGACATACTTGGTGGTAGGGCTAGTCTGTAGGCTACGGTTCCTATTCGATCGAGGATTTCAAATGGGCCAATAAATCGAGGGTTGAGCTTTCCTCTCTTTCCGAATCTCGTAACCCCTTTCCATGGAGAAACACGTAAGAATACATGATCTCCGACGTTGAAACTTTCGTCTCTCCGATGAAGATCAGCATAACTCTTTTGTCGTTCTTGTGCGGTCTGTATTCGTTGTCGGATCATTTGGATCTTTTCGGTCGTCAAGCGTACCAACTCGGGTCCCAACAATTTTGCTTCTCCTACCTCATTCCAACATATTGGAGAGCGACACTTCCTTCCATACAAAGCCTCGAATGGAGCCATGCCTATGCTTGCTTGGTAACTGTTGTTGTAAGAAAATTCCACCAATGGCAAGTACTTATCCCAACTTCCTTTGAAGTCTAATACACAAAGTCTCAAAAGATCTTCGAGGGTCTGGATCGTCCTTTCCGATTGTCCGTCCGTTTGAGGATGGTATGCAGAACTAAAACGTAGTTCAGTGCCCATAGCTTTTTGTAGACTGATCCAAAAGCGTGAAGTGAATCTAGGATCTCGATCAGAAACTATGGAAACTGGCATGCCATGCAATCTCACGATCTCATTTATGTACATACCGGCAAGACGTTCAAGTGAAAAGTTTTCTCGTATAGGCAAGAAATGAGCAGATTTGGTCAATCTATCTACGATCACCCAAATTGCATCTAAGCCTTGAGAAACTTTTGGAAGACCCGTCACGAAGTCCATATTGATGTGTTCCCACTTCCATTCGGGAACTTCAAGTAATTGTAATGGACCTTTAGGAACTTGATGTTCTGCCTTGACACGTTGACAAGTTAGACACCTTGAGATAAACTCCGCAATCTCTCTTTTCATATTGTTCCACCAAAATGTATGTCGAAGATCTCGATACATCTTGGTACCTCCTGGGTGGATTGCAAACGGCGTGTTGTGTGCCTCCATCATGATTTTATGCTTTAATTCAGGATCGTTAGGAACACAGAGTCGAGAGTTGACTCGAAGTATTCCTTTCTCGTCAATTCTTGCTTCGGGAATGGCACCTTCTTGTACTTTCTTTATCATGTTTATCAGTTCCGGATCGGTAGCTTGAGCAGCTTTAATTTTATCGATTAAAGTTGGTTCTACTCGCACGTGAGCAATCTTCGAGTGGGTCCCTGGTGTCTTTAGCTCTATCTCCATCTTTTGCAAGTCGTACAAAATACACTTTTGTGTTGTCAGCAGTGCACTTGTACTTGCATAAGATTTTCTGCTCAAAGCGTCAGCTACAACGTTCGCCTTTCCCGGGTGATACTGGATTGTGTGGTCATAATCCTTTAACAGCTCAAGCCAACGTCGTTGTCGCATGTTGAGTTCCTTCTGGGTGAAGAAATACTTGAGACTTTTATGATCCGTATAGATATCCACTTTTTCTCCGTACAAGTAGTGTCTCCAGATCTTCAACGCGAAAACGACTGCTGCCAACTCTAGATCATGAGTAGGATAATTTTTCTCATAATCTTTGAGTTGTCGAGAGGCGTAGGCTATAACCTTTCCATGTTGCATAAGGACACAGCCTAGACCTTTGCCAGAAGCATCGCTGTAGATAACAAATTCTCCTGATCCTGATGGTATGGTCAGAACAGGAGCTGAAACCAGTCTCTTCTTGAGTTCTTGGAAACTTTTCTCGCATTCCTCGCTCCATATGAATTTTGTGCTTTTCCGAGTAAGCTGCGTTAATGGAGTGGCGATTCGAGAAAATCCTTCTACGAATCTCCGATAATAACCAGCTAGACCCAGAAAACTTCGGACTTCGGTTACTGTTTTGGGTTGTTCCCAATTTAGTACCGTTTCAATCTTCGCAGGATCGACTGATATTCCTTGACTAGAAATCACATGTCCAAGAAACGCGACCTCCTCAAGCCAGAACTCACATTTCTTCAACTTGGCATATAATTTGTTTTCACGGAGCTTTTGTAGTATCAATCTCAGGTGTTGTTCATGATCCTCGCGACTCTTGGAGTATATGAGGATGTCATCAATAAAGACAACCACAAAATGATCCAAATGTTCCTTGAATATCCGGTTCATCATGTCCATGAAAGCTGCAGGAGCATTAGTTAGTCCAAAAGGCATGACTAAGAACTCATAATGCCCATAACGAGTTCTGAAAGCAGTCTTTGGAATGTCCTCAGCTTTAACCTTTAACTGATGATATCCAGAACGGAGATCAATCTTTGAGAAATGTTGAGCGCCTTGCAATTGATCAAACATGTCATCAATCCGAGGTAACGGGTACCTGTTCTTGATGGTGACATGGTTCAATTCTCGGTAGTCAATGCACAATCTCATACTCCCGTCTTTCTTCTTCACAAATAGAACAGGAGCACCCCAAGGTGATGCACTCGGACGAATGAAACCGGTATCCAACAATTCCTGTAGTTGGACTTTTAACTCTTGAAGTTCAATGGGAGCCATTCGGTAGGGAGCTTTGGAAATGGGCTTGGTACCCGGGTTCAAGATCAATATAAAAATCAATTTCACGGTTTGGGGGTAAGCCAGGAAGTTCTTCAGGAAAAACGTCAGGAAACTCATTAACAATGAGAATATCATTTAAGTTTGACGTATTTTTGTTCAAATCAGTGACATGAGCTAAAAAGGCTTGACATCCGTTTTTCAATAAACGAATGGCTTTATGGCTAGAAATAACAGTTATAGATTTCAATGGTTTAGTTGCTTGAATTTGCATGACAGGTTGATTAGGAATATGAAAACTAATAATCTTATGAAAACAATCAATTTTAGCATGATGGGTAGTCAACCAATCAATTCCTAAAATCACATCAAATTCATGCATCTCCAAAGAAATAAGGTCAACAGGTAATGTGAGGTTGTTGATTTGAACTAGGCAAGATTTATAGACAGTAGATGTAATGGTCATTTCTCCTAATGGGGTTTCAACTGATAAGTGAAAGTCCAAGTTTTCAGGAGTTAAGTTTAAACGCTGAGCACATGCAGGTGAGATAAAAGAATGGGTAGAGCCAGTATCTAACAAAACGTAGACTTCACGAGAATTTATGAATAGCTTACCGGTTATCACCTCGTTCGAGTTTCGTGCCATTTGGGATGTCACAACAAAAGCTCTCCCTTGAACTACAGATTTTCCCTTATCCGCGCTAGCTTTTGGTATCATCATTGCAGCTGGACTTGATTTTGTGGCAGGACAAAACCGCGCAAGATGACCCTCTTTCCCACAACTGTAGCACTTTTTGGACTGCAGTGTACAGTTTGGGCTGATGTGACCTTCCTGACCACACCTATAGCATCTCACTGGTGGTCGATCTTCTCCCCTTGAAACTGGGGTCGGTGCTGGTGTTGGTACTGGTGCTGGTGCCCTTCCATAATTATTATGGAATCTCTTTCTTTTGAAATTGTTCCCACTAGATTCTCCTCTTCTGTTATTTGGTATGGAATTACCACCGAAGTGTTGGTTACCTCCTCGATGGTTCTCGTTCCTGTGGTTGTTGTCACTCCTTTCTCTATGCTGATCATTAACTCTTGGCTGCAATGTTTCATCTGTTTGCTCCACCCTTTGAGCCCTATCTACAACATCTGAATACAAACTAAATTTATGAGAGCTAAGTTGTTGACGAATTTTGAATCTCAAACCTCTTAGGAACATCCGACTCATTCGTGCTTCGTCATCCACAAGATGGGTGGCAAAACGAGATAACTCGGCAAACTTGGCTTCATATTGGGAGACTGTCATGTTTCCCTGCTCCAGCTTAATGAATTCCACCTCTTTCATATGGCAGATGCTTTCTGGAAAATACTTCTCGTTAAACAGTTCTTCGAATTCTGTCCAAGACATTTCGAGTGCTGAAGGTTGGATACGTTTTACCGCTTCCCACCAATGGTCCGCCTCACCTCGTAACATAAAAGTGGCAAATGGCACCTTCTGATCATCAGCGCATTGTAAGACATCAAGTATTTTTGTCGTCTGCTTTAGCCATGCCTCCGCTTTGAGTGGGTCAGGCTTCCCGTGGAATTCAGGTGGTCCTAATTCTTTAAATTGCTTAACAGTGACCATCCTCAAATTGCCAGCGTTTCTACCGTTATTATTGACTGGATTTCCTCTTCCTTGATTCTGTATGAACTGCATGAAATTCCTAAAGAATCCATCGTTCATCATGTTATCAGGAACATTATTTCCTGAGTTGGCAGGAGGATTGTTTGGGGCCTCTTGATTCTCGGCTACATTTGCTTCAGGCATTCCATAGTTAACCTCTTGATTTCCAGATGCCATACCTAACTGTGGTCACAAAATAAATGTTAGTTCAAATAAACTGACTCATCACTTCATGTTCCTACATTCAAATCGACTCATTAGATAATAAAATCTATTTTAGGTAGGACACACTAGTGACTGATTCTATTCGTCTCTCCCCTCCTAGTTCTACCCCAGATCTCCATTAAAGACCATATCCCTAAGCTCTGATGCCAACTGTGACGCCCCCAAATCTGGGCCCACACAGCCCAAACTTGAGTCGTCAAAAAACTACAACAAAATTATTACAACAAAGCACAACGTACAACAATACAGTGTATAATAATACACAACTAAGTCTTCACTATTATTGCCACACTATTTTACAAAACGTGAAGACTATGATAACTATTCCTCGGACCCTCACTCCATTCCCCGGCTAGACCCTGTTATGTTTTCATCTCCTGTTGAAAAACAATGGAACAAAAGAAAGGGTGAGCTCAAATAGCCCAGTAAAGAATATCATGACTAAGATAATGACGAATAAATTATCATTAGTCTTCAACAGTTGAGTTCTTGATAGAATACAATAGACTACAAGGTTTATATCAAAAACTGCAGTTAAATTCTTAAACAACGTTCAGATCAATAATAGCAGCGGAATGAGTAATCTATTAAAAGAATAATGCAGACTATAATGTCCACTCGGTTCTCTTTTTAGGAAAAACAACATCAACTTTTATCATCTGAAATATCATTAGTCAAGATAATACAAATTCACAGTTCCTGATCATAATCATGCAGATCAACAGTTCATCTTTGCACTACGGGCCAAAGACATTCAATATAACACCAACGGTCATGATTATACCAGATTCAGCCTTTGGTCATAATCATACCAAACAACAGTTCATCTTTGCACTACGGGCCAAAGAGAACATTCACCACGTGCCATAAAAGACACCGAACAGATGTATCGCCTTTAACCTATTATATCGCCTTTAACCTATTATATCGCCTTTAACCTATCATCTGTTCAACAAATATATCACATATGTGCCCCCGGCCACAGATATTCACAACAGCTTGATTTTTGGATGATTAGAATGATATAAACGATGAACAGAAGAAATAGGATAACAATAAGTATCGGAAGTTTACTTTGTACAGATTCAAATAATGTCCAAATTGTCAACATGATGTGGAGTGAAATTTAAAAATGATATTCAAGATCCACAGTTCAGAATAACGGTTACAATTCAATAGAAAGGTTCACGTAAATAGGAAGGTTCAGTTGAAATAATGAAGTTCAACTATTATGGAACATATAATATTTTCAGGAATTATAGAAGCAATAGTTCCATAATAAATTTCGATTTAGGAGTATGAAAGAAAATAATATCCCTTACCGTAGCAGGTTTGATTAACAAAAGGTGAAGGAAATTAATACAAAGGGTTATTCACCAACAGGCGGCAATCCGCTCCGTAAGGTTATTCCCACAATTTAATAGAATTTGAGTACAAAGAGTTATTCACCAAACAGGCGGCAATCCGCTCCGTAAGGTTATTCCCACAATTTAATAGAATTTGAGTACAAAGAGTTATTCACCAAACAGGCGGCAATCCGCTCCGTAAGGTTATTCTCAGATATTAATAATGAATGAATACGAAAGGTTATTCACCAACAGGCGGCAATCCGCTCCGTAAGGTTATTCCCACAATTTAATAGAATTTGAGTACAAAGAGTTATTCACCAAACAGGCGGCAATCCGCTCCGTAAGGTTATTCTCAGAGATTAATAATGAATGAATACGAAAGGTTATTCACCAACAGGCGGCAATCCGCTCCGTAAGGTTATTCCCACAATTTAATACATGGAAATAAAAGGCACGTCTTATGAGTAAGGAAGAAACAATATTATTATCGAGAATCAAATAATGATAATCCCTTACCATAGTATGTTTGAATAATGGAAGATGAAAAAGATGGTATCCCTTACCTCAACACGTGACTGGATATTGATTTAAATGAGGTTGATTAACTTGAACAGTACACGTATACTTATAGATCTTCACAAATACTCAAGATGACTTAAGCACACTTAGAGAGAACTTTCACAAGAAGTATTTAGAGAGAGAAAGAAAGAACAAGTAAGGAAGTTTATGAAAAATCCTTAAGTTAAGGCTTCTATTTATAGCCAAAAATCTTATCATTCATTTAATCTAAACCATTCATTTAAAGATCATCTTTTAATCTACACCATCCATTTCAAATATTATATTATCTTTAATCTACACCATTCATATCATATCACCTAATAATCACCTAACTTTATATTATAAACAAATCAATTTAATTATTCAACAATAATTCACACTTTAATCTACACCATTCATTTCATATTACCTAATAATCACCTAACTTTATATTATAAACAAATCAATTCAATTATTCAACAATAATTCACACTTTAATCTACACCATTCATTTCATATCACCTAATAATCACCTAACTTTATATTATAAACAAATAACTTTATCAATTCAATTATTATGACTAATTGTTATAAATACAGTATAGTTAGCTCTTAGATATCAAGTCAATAAATTAATGAAATACAACTGTTTAAATAACATCATAATAGAGATAACAATAATGTAAAATAAAGCATACGTTACTGTGTAATGACAATTATTGATTCAATAATGTGAATTACTGTGCATATGTTACTGTGACAATTATTAGGTTCAATAATTTTAAAAACAGTGCAACAACAATTATTGACTCAATGATATAAAATACAGTGTAATGACAATTATTAAATCAATAATGCAAAATACTGTGTAACAACAATTATTGAATTGATAATATAAAATATTATGCAGTGACAATTATCGATGAAATGATGCGTAACAGTTACGGTGTCAATTATCAGACCAATAATATGAGACACTATGCAATACCGTGTGTTACTGTAGAGTACCGTGTGCTACAGAAAATACCATAAGCTACCGTATGCTACTATTTTTTTATCACCGGTATTTTAACAGTTCCGTTGACTATTTTTATTTAAAAAGGTTACTTCTGTCGTTTTCTATATCCGACAAATATTCCGTTGTGGGGTCCACCAATAATTTATTATTTCGGCGCCGTCGTACGGCACGAATATTCCCCGACCAAACGAATATTCCCCGACAAAGCGAATATTGTCCGACAAAATAAAATTTGCACATAACATCCTTAACTTTCAATTTTGTTAATTTAACCACTTACTGTTTCAAAAAATATATATATGAAGAAAAATTAAATTTTGTATTTCATAAAATTTGGGGTCTTACAATAATGGTCACCTCAAAATATACCAGATTTTATTTAGGTCCAATGTTGTATCATACTAGGACAGTATTTTGCAAACTCCCGGATTATAATCGATATGTTTCAATTTTAGTCATACTTGGCTTCAAGAAAGCAAAAGATGAAGAAAGGAAAGAGCCACTTCTTCAGCCAAAAAGCGCAACTCAAATAGTTACCAACACTTGACCTTTTCCAAATATTCTGTAAGTGACGAAGTGAATAGCTTACGCTAATGTAGTCTTTGTCTTAGTACAGTGAATAATTGAAGATACAGATTATATTCTACACTGGTTCCTTCTTGCTTTCACCAGTGTTATCAAAGATTTCCCCAAGTTAAAAAAGAGGAGTGTGTGTGTGTGTGTGGGGGGGGGGGGGGGGGGGGGGGGGGGGGTGAATAATATACATGGTTCTACAGTCCAGCATCCTAGTATGTTTAAGGAGCAATCAGGAAAGCAAGCTAGGTCCATTCTCAGCAGCAGTCCGAGTGTGTTCATGGTTGTGATGCCTGATCAATTGAACATCGCGTGAGAAATGGGTCCTTGCTTTTGCATAGGGAGCATCTCTTGCTGCAAGTGACAAAAAATATAAAGCATAACGCAATTAGAAGAACCAATGGCAGAAGTTGTATACAAGTTTGAATGACTTGTATACGGGTAAATTCACTTTATACTAATGATTCATTGTAATTACAATTTATTATGTTTTCCACATCACACAAGGAAACTATCCTTTCCACTAACATGGGTCTTTTAACAGCAAATCGTGTTATTTGCAAATCGTTAGTATTATCACGATGCTCTTACCTGCAATTCTCTGAGCGCGGAGGATATTCTGCCGCCTTTTCCACCAACAAGTTAAACAGGTAGCCAAGAGTAGGAGTGCTGCAAAAGCACCTAACCCAATGCCAATTTTTGCTCCAGTAGACAGATGGGGCCCGCATGTTGGCAATCCAGGTATTCCACAAAGACCAGCATTATCTGTGAAACTGAAAACATCAACAGTAAATATAAGATATAATACATCGCAAATAAGTGAAAAATTCCAGTGTTCCAACATAGCGCCGATGAACAGACGGCTAGATTTCAGTAAATCTACAATCTGAGTTCTGCCAGTAGACTAGATACTTAAAAACTGTGGCACTATGTATTGCAAAAGGCCAAGCTACAAAACATCCCTTTAAGGCGTGGGAGCAATGCACTTTTAGACTAGTCAACCAGACTAATTTCTGAAACTAAAACTACCCTGATGCTAGCACCTATCAAGGTCCAGCTATCCTAGGGATTTTTTGTAGACGGGATCAAGGGCCCAAAAGCTGCATAACCCCCAGGAAGGTGGCTGTGTTAGGATCCACCGCAGGCAGGCCATGGTAGCAGTGCTTGTCTACCAAATACAGCAAGGGAGAACTATAACCAATTTCAAACAACATGGCACCCACTGCACTTCCTTAAAACCTAACAATGCCTTTGCCTATAAGCCCCTGGTGATGGCAGGCTGTAAGCCACAGGTGCACATTGATCAATTATAGACAACGTATACTAGTAAAATCCCCTGCATTCATGGGAAACCTATATAAAGTCAAACAGTTGGTTAATCAGAATATATATGTGGACTCTTAAAACTTTTGGACTACTACTATTCTCTCCTAGTTCACACCCTAACTGGACGCCTCTATCTGCTCCATTTTATGGGTACCCAGTTACGTGGATCACCTACTCCCTTAAAATAACCTGTAACATCAGCAGGATCAAAGTCTAGTACTTTCAGAATGACGTGAATAAGAACATACTTGAAGCTTGCTCTGTGCAAAAGCCTTCCTCCTAGTGAAGCTGGGACTCTTCCAGAGAGCGAGTTGCTATTGAGATTCCTGAACGACAATAACATAAATTAGCTTTCTAAGTTGCATATATACATTTGTTATGCTAATAAGAAGTTTCACTGATCTTACAGTGTCTGTAATGATGTCAACTGTCCAAGGCTTTCAGGAATTGTTCCGTCAAAAAAATTGTATGATAGGTCTCTGCAGTGCAATGCCATGTAACAGATTCAGAATTAATACACTGATATAGTAGCCAAAAAGTTAAAAACAAAACAAAACTATCAAGTGCAAAAAATTAAGCATAGAACTGCGGATGTTTAGTTAATTAAGATTCTTGTACTCCCTTAACAGATTATTGTAGTAATTATATCTCAGCAGCAATCCCTGAGTTTGCTTTCTTCCTATTACACTTTCCAGTGATTCTTACAAAAGCATTTAAGTTAAGAGGCTTTATGAAAAATAAACAAAACAATATAATTCTATGTTAAAGCCTTAAAGGAGTTTTACGATCCAGTTATTTAATCACACTGCATGAGATTTTATAGACCCCAAAAGTAGAAGGGAGAGCGATTTTTAAAGCTAATATAAGCAGATGGAATGGAAGTTTACTTTCTCTCACTATAAATCATTCATATTTCACAAATTTAAAAAACTAGACACAACTGAATCAAAAAAATACAAGCAGCCCTTTAATTTAAGCCAATAAAGAACAGTTGTCACTAAAGATTTACTTTTATTTTTGGCATAGATTTGTCTTTGTACCAGTACAATTCCCTTTTTAACTTGAAACATAGATTTTCCAAGATAGTTTTAGAATGGCAGAACTAATGATCATAGTTTTCACAATACATTTATTTTGAGAAATGGAACATTTAAAACAATTGCATTATAAAACACTAACGAAAACAAATTAAAATGTCTCAATTAGATGATCAAATGCATATATATCTTACAGTATTTCTAGGCTGGTAACTGTTCCAAGCAAAGAAGGTATTGTCCCACGGATGCTGTTTCCACTCAAGTTTCTGCAAATACACAAATTAAACATACATTAGAAAAACGATAACTATCTAGATACAAGCTTTCAGTTAATCACATCTGTAGTTATTTACTTCCCAGAGATGTAGTCTACCAACTGTAATTATTTCAAGGTCAAATTAACCTCTTACAATGTTATGGAGACATTTATCTTAGAACCAAATTTGGCTAGCAGAATAAAATTAAACAGAAAAAGGTTAACGAAAACATAGCAGAATCCTATCAGAAAAAGAAACTACAACTACAATTTAATTTCCAAATAGAGAGAAGAAGGCCACACTAAGAACTTACATGCTTTGTAGATGACGCAGTTGAGACATGTCATTCGGTAAGAAACCCCTCAAGTCTTGATTGCCAAGACCACTGCTCGTACAGAAGGGCAAGACAATAAAATTGCAATTAAATCATAGAAAACCAAAGTATAAGAAATATATTAGCTGAAATAAACTTGTATAAATATAATCATCAAACCAAAAAACCACTGGATCATAAAATTGACAAGGAGGAGGCCAATCCTACACTCAAGCATTTGTATTCAGGCAACATCCTATTAATGATTGCTCTTTTCTTTTCTTGACAAGTCTATTAAAGATGGTTCATTTAGGTAAATTTATTGAATAATAAGTTTTGCCAATGTACTTTTTTGATAGACGAATAGTCTTGAAATTCCATGATATGATATATATATAACATTGAATAATTTAATAATGGACAAAGGATACGTCAAAGAAGTTATATTGAAGCATAGGATCCATACAGTCCATCGATGACCCATTTATTGCTACTTTCGTCAAATTGGCAATCTGCTCCGCTCCAGGGATGCAGCTGTGGAACACAGGGATCACCGTTCCACCCAAAACGAAGTGGAAGTCCCAGTGCACTCTTCAAAGTCTGCAAAGCCCTAACTAGAGAAAAAAAAAGGAAAGCATTATAGCACTCTTCATTTACTGTTCCAGTTCGAACGGCCACTTTTTTTTATACATGGATCATGTATTGAACATCACATAGAAATTGAAAAATCTCTTGCACCAGTTCTAGCTAAACAATAACACAAGTCTTTAACAACGTTCACAAATTTAAAATTAAAGCAGATCATGGAGTAAATTTCCAAGAAAACCACCCATACAAGTCTTATCAAGTTTGCAAATCACGAGAGTCAGTAAAAGCCTTAATTAGTCACATGCTACACTTTTGGGGCAAAAGAAAAACTTATTCAGCAAAGCATATGGGAACACGGGTTAGATGCTAGGTAAAGAAGACGTAACAATAAAAAAAATATAAGAAAAGAAGAATCCTTCTGGCCATGGATTCATATGCAGCTAAAATTGATAGAAACAAGCCACGCACACTTTCTCAATTGTTTAATGAGCATCTTTGAGTCGATGTTCTCCCGAATTCTTCTTCATACCTCTTTCAAACCTTTCTTTCTCTCAGCCTAAGAACTTTCATTTTCCCATGGATATGGAATACTACATCACAACTTCTTACCAAGTTCCTCAAACAATTACATGATTTTATTTTTCCCAATGAGAGTATCTATTGAAAAGGCACTTAAAAGGAATGCAACCAATGTATAGAGACCTGGATAATTATCTATAATCGTTGAGAACCTCTTCACAAAGTCAATGACTCCTTGGTCCAAACGGCAAGAAGCAAAAAGAAACTTCTACCTCAGTAGAAGATATTAGTTTATAGAAAAGCCTTAATAGGCTCTTTGAGTTGTAGTGCTAAAACGAACATTGAAACATAAAACGTGTCCAAGAAAAATTGATGATAAAAATTGTGACATAATAATAAATGTGAAATTAATTGTAGATGGTTCTCTAAAACTTTCCTTCCCATTCTGGACTAACAAGGATTAGCGTAAGATGTTGGAATATACTCCTGTCCTACAAAACTCTTTTCCAATGGAGAATTATAAACTTTGAAAGCATCTGTAGGGCCAACAAATAAACTTCCATTGAAAAGGATTAGCAAACCAAATGCATAGATTATACAGCTTCTAATTTTCTAAGCAGTTATTTCACATTATTTAGTGGCTTCAGAGGGAGCAATGTCACAAATTTGAACATTTACTGCATTTAACAGCATATTTTTCCAACTTTTTACTACCTCAAATTTCTAAGAATCGGATAGCAAGATTACTTGCCAGCCTCGGGTTGACAGTTACATGTAACTTTGGTCTTGTTCAATAAGATTGGGTATCAAAAAATGGCAAACTTTTGGCAGCATAAGCAGGAAGCAACATATTTATGAGTATTAGCAAGGACTTAAATGTTACTAGAATATTCAATAAACATGACTCGTCTATGTGATGTGATGCCACTTCAAACAAGTTGTGAAGCATTAACCTAGATTTTATTTCAGATGCATGACTTTGTAATGATTATATAACGAAAACAATGATAACTAGAGAACAACTCCACATCCAATTGGAATGTGACAGCAGAAAACAATTTCCCTCCTTACGGAAATCAGAGTATCCTTTTTACTTCTTGACATTCATTACACGTATTAAGGTTTGCCTGGACACAAATAATGATAATACTTTTGTCTTTTTTATGATCTTTTTCAATATGAAATTTTAAAACAAAATTGTTGATGTAAAGAAATGAAAAAAATGTTAACGTTTAGGTGTGTCCTAGACTCCTAGGCAAATCTTAATGTGTAAAAGCAAATCAAAACATCAAAGGGGGCTCTCATTACTCAATCTCATTACTCAATGGAGGAAGTGTAATCCATTGAACAGGGAAGTTGCAATAAGATGACAGGACATAATACTAATTATGAAAAAATACCAGAGAAAAGCATACGAGTATGTCTACCTTCATCTATCACAGTTTTGGATTCGGTCATGACAACCTCAAAGATCTCAATAGCACTGACTATTGCATGACTGCCTTTTGTAGGGTGCAAAGTTATCGTCAAACTCCTTCCATTAACAGTAACAGTAGTGTTCAGTACAAGAGCACTGAGAATATCCCCAGTCATATTCACAATGTCAACACCTTGAAACGCTATATCACCATTTATCACAATGTCGAAAATCCTTTGTCCTACTTGATTGACTGAAGGATCAATCTCTGCAAAGTGTAACCAAATGGAGTAGTTTCTGTTAGGATCCACATCCAGTCTACAGGATAAATCAGGCTGATTATCAGTACTAATGAGAGCAGTCTGATATAGAGCTTCTGGATAAAAGTTTGGCGCATGTGAAGCCTGCTTGATGCTATTTTTGGTAGATATGGCACGATCAGAATGTTGACCAAATGTACTGATGGAATTCCAGAATCGATCCCCACCCCAGTGGTTCCCACTATAGTCCACATCAAATTTTGGATTCTGAGCACCACAGCTCAGCCTTTTGCCAGTTCTTAGGATGGTTCCTTGGCCAAAGTGTGGGCCAAAGTTGTACGCATTATCATCAACTTGAAGAATTTCGATTGAAAGGATAGCTGGGTCTCCATGACCAGTGCTATGGAAGCAGAGAGAAGCAGTGCCATCTGTAAGAAACACTAGGGCTTCAACAAATGCTTCTTCATCGTCATGGTTGCTCCAACCGGATGTCAAAGAATAAATTAGAGTTCCTTCAACTGAGACATCGAACAAAGGTTCACTGTCAAAACTGGGTTCTACCACCAACCCAAAAAAGATTCTCACTGAATAGTGACCACTGGGCACTCTTCTGATATTATAGCAATTTTCAGGACCGTCAGATAGAGGGAAATGGCGTAGTGTAGTAAGTGGTGGAGTGATAAAACTTGGGCGGGTTGCATTAGCAAACGTTCCTCCTGTATATGCAGAATCCTTAAACCATCGTGTATTCGTTGGCGGAGTATGTACATCCTTGCGTGCTCCACAACTTATTCGCAAAGCATAAGGTGCTGCAGCGTGCAAAACAGGAAGAAATATAGCATTAAGTAAGATTTGACAACCATGCAGGAAATATAGCATTAAGTAAGAAAGTCCCACTAATTAAGTGAATTCCCCTAATCCTCATACATGACATCTTTTTCCAGACAAAGTAAATGCGCCAGTTGTGACTGGAATTTTAAGAATGCATTTTATATATCCCTAGATAACATGGCAAGTAGACTAAAATACTTTCTTTATCTCTCATGGATAAACTCTCAGTTAATTACTTCAAAATCATCAATAAAAACAGCAAAAACAAAACAAACAAACTAAAAAAACAAAACCCATTAGTAATTTCATTATAAATAGTCAACAGGACACAAAATTCCTGTGTACTTATAAAGAAAAGCTTCAGGCTATAGCTATACTGCTGAATCTGCCACGAATATGGGATTTCCTTAAACATTGTCCTGTTACTAGATTAGAGGATAATACGAAGCATCAAAGTAAGATGGTCATATGTATTCTAACAGATCAGAAAGGAAACGAAAAGAAAATACCGAAACAAATAATTATTCTATCCCAGCTGCCAGTTTTTCCGATTTCTCTTCTAATTATTCAGCTTTTTATCATGTCCTAAGCAAATAAATACACTAAAGATCCAATCTTTAATATATTCTGTAATCCTAATACATTTCCTCCACAACCAAACAAACCCTAACTACTCAATTTTGTCATATATCCCCAAACAAACAAGTAAATTCACAATCACGCTCTTCTAAACTATAATAACACCACTAATCTTCACTCTTACCATACATAAGCACAAAAAAATTACTACATCACTAAAATTAGATAAATTCAACAAGCAAAGAACCTCCAGCATCAATTCACTAACAAAAACAATTCAAAATCACTGATTATAACCCATTGCTAAAATTGAACTTCCAAAACTCAAGCCAAACAGGAAACATTAACAATTAACCACACATATTGGAAAACGAACTTGCATAAAAAAAATTAAAAATATGAGAGAGAAAGAGAGAGGGAGAGAACTAACAATGTCGAGTATGGGAAGGTAAAGGAGCTAAGAAGAAGATGAAGAAGAGCAAGAGAAGTTTCAGCATATTGAAGCTGCTGTTTTGTTCGAATTACTTGGATTTTTTATTTTATTTTTTGCTTGCTTTCTCTTTCTCTCTCTAAAGCTGCACCCACCCTCTCATTCACATTCCATCTGATCTTGTTTTGGGCTGTTTTGGAGAGAGAATCTAGAGAGAGAGGGCGGGAGAGAGAGTGGGGCTAGTGTGTATCTGAGACGTGAACGCAGGTCGACTGTGAGTAAAGACCGGCGTAAGCTACCTCTATTCCTATTAATTTGACTTCTCACCCGTGAAGAGCGGCATTATTATTTAATTTTAGAATTATCAAAAGTTTGAAGTGCCTGTCTCGGAGTTATTTATAAATTATATTTTATTTTAACTTATAAATTATTATTTATAACTATTATTTTTAATTTTTAATTTATAAATAAAAATAATATTAAATATTTTTATTTATAAATCAATTAAAATTTTAATTTTAAATAAAAAAAATAAGTAATTTTCGAACCGACCCATCATATGCTTGTGAGTGAGGTCTCTTTTAGGGAATGGAGCTTCGACATATCGAACCATACACGTGTCTCTAGGCGCCATTAGATTACCATATCAAAAGTATTTTCATTTCCAAGTAATAAATATATTTCGGAGTAATAGGATCCCTTTTAGTATTAGATTAAGATATATTTTTTTGTGACACAAATATTATATTTTATATGTTTTTCGTATTTTTTAATTTGTTTTTTTAAAAAAGATTTTATTTATTTATTTATTATTTGTAAATTTAAAAAAAATATTAAATATTTAATTTTTTATATTATCTTTTATAATTAAAGAGCAATTTTTTTTCTTATCTTTTTAATAAATTTTATAATGCTAATATTAAAATTTTATACTTAATTTAGTTAATCGGATAAAATATTAATTGTATTTTTTAATTTATATGTATAGCCTTAAAATGTCAATTAAAAATGATCGGAGGGGGTATTATATTAAGCGACATAATAAAGATTAAGGCAAATAATTACATAAAAAATTATTACTAAAAATAATATTTATATTGTTAAATATATACTATCTTTTTTTATGACAGGTAATGGAGGGATTATAATTTTAATTAACCTCTCCATTACATGTGTTAACGCCCATATTATATTACGTCTGAGGGCATATCGTTAGATAATGTGACATGTACATCGTAACAAATCGGTGACAATAGAGGCATTAATTAATATGAAGGACATATATATTTACACAGTGTAAAAATACCTTAGCCTTATGTTTATTTCATACATATAAGAAGAGAGAACCTTGACCACTATATGAACCAATTGAGCTTGTGGTGGAGGATTTCTCTTGATGAGCCTATGTATCATGTTTAGTCGATGATATTATATCTTAACAATATATTTTCTGTAACGACTCAGATTAAATTTTAAATTCGAATCAAATTATAAGAGAATAAAACTCAATATATTAATTTAATAATATTTTTTTAGGTCATCTTAATTTACCATAGGCTCATCCAAAATGTCATAACTAAATGTATTAATAATAACAATTTGAATCCTTATATACGCATCCAAAATATCCCACACTAATCGATATAAAATTGTGGTGTTACAAACTTTCCCACTTAAATACTTGACGTCCCCGTCAGACTGAACATAAAGTCACATAAGGCCTAGAAACTTTACCTCTCTAGTCATTATGGGATAATACCAACGGCCTACTAAGCTCGCCTTCGTGTCCCTACCTCTGGCAACTCGATCGGATGACCCGATCCGAACTTTCGAGAGTCGACTCTGATACCATATGTAATGACCCGAGTCAAATTTCGAGTCCGAATCAAATCATAGCCAAATAAAGCCTAATGAGCTGTCTCAATAATATCTTCTTACGTCATCTTAACTCATTACAGGCTCACCAAAAGGTCATGACTGAATATATTAATAATAACAAATTGAGTCCTTATATACATATCCAAAATATTCCACACTAACCAGTATGGGACTAGAGTGTTACATTTCACCTAAATTTCTGCAACACACTTTAATCATACAAAATATTATATTTAATAACATAATAAAATTATCACAAATAATTGTGTCGTTGTTGTTAAATGTATGTAAAATTTAAAATATGATATCAGAGGTCTTAAATTTTATCTCAAAAAGTGTCTCAAATGATATGTCACTAGAGCATTAGTTGGATAAATCTTATGTAACTAATTATGCTATAAATTATCATTAAAATATTTAATACTCCCGCTGTTTCAGGATAAAAGTCCTTATTACTATTTTAGGTAGTCATAAGTTAAATATTTACTTATCTTAAATAATCTATTTTTTATAATAATTTGTTTATAATATCCTTAGTATTAATTGTCATATTTTTATTCTCTATGCATATTTATGGAACATAGCTAGTCATGTGTAGAAAACTATATAATTAAATGAGAATTTAAATATGGATCAATTTTTTATTTTATTATCAGAATTTTTATTTTAAGAGGAAAAGAGTATCATATAATTTGAGATTTAAAATTTGAGACCCGATTATTTAAATATAAATTATGTTACAAGTAAAAGAAAGTACTTGCTCATCAAATGCTTGATCCACGCAAAGGGACAATTTGGGTGCGCAATAGTAAAGTGTTTTTGGGGAATGGAAATGCCTACTCTTCCTTCAATTCTAACTACTACTTCATTTAAAATGCCTTGGCATGTTATTGCACGACAAAAGCGGCGTGACAGATGACTTGGGCAATAGACTTGGAGGAAAGTAGAAACGTCAAACAGTAGTTAGAAGCCTAAATTGACGTAAATGCCCTGGAAAGGAGGTTGAAAAAGCTTGATGCGCTTTATTTATGAATACCAACCGATCTCTATACTTTAATTGGACTCCTTCTGACTTTTTCACGGCAAGGACAGACTGCAAGATCCAGCCTGTGCGCCATCCCCGGACCCCCCCGCAAGAGTCGAGTCCAATTTACTAGCACAAATCGTGATTGACTATGGGTCAGCACAACTTGGTGTTGTGTTGCATTGTGTATGTCGGTAGCATTTATATGGTTTGGAGTGATAAGATTGTAATTAATTGTTTTTAACAAACAACGTACTAAAATGTATTTGGGCACTAAATCACCTCATTATTTGGTCGTGAATAAGTTAAAAAAAACGATTGCCTGGATTTTTTAAGTACCAAGTAGTAGAAAATCGGAAGGAGATAAAGATTTATGTAACACTACAATCTAATATCAAATTATGTGAGAAGAATTTATATATATATATATATATATAAGGAATTAAATTGCTAGATATAGTCATGTCCTTTTTGGATGAGTTTGTAGCTAGCTATATCCTAAGAAAATATTATTGGACAAGTGGTTTTTAATATTTTGTTTGGATAGATTAGATTTGATTCAGGCTTAGAGTAAACCCGAGATTTGTTCTGCACTCAAGATTTAACTCGGATTGTTATTATATAGTATTAGAGCCGACTTATAAAATCTCGAATTTAGTCATCAGATTTGGTTATCAGAGGTGAAAACACGAATAATGTTAGTATTATCCCAAAATAGGTAGAGATTCGGAGATGGGGACCTGAGTTGTTACATATATAATAAAATACCCTCAAGCTCATGTAATTAAATTATTTGATGACTAATTATTTTTAAATAATCAAAAAAATGGGATATCGTGTAATTGGAACCCATGTTTAAATATGACTCTAATATAATTAAATTATTCTCATGTGTGTGTGTGTGTGTGTCTGTGAGAGAGAGATGATTTCATATATTTTGTGAGTTACAAGAGGATATATCAGTAAGTTTGTTTGAATAAGTGTGAATAAGTATAATATGATTGAAAGATACACTTTTACGGTAAACTATTTTTGTGAGACATTAGATAATATTATAAGTTGTAATAATAAGTAGTGCATAAATATGTTTGAAATTATTTTATTTTGTGCAAATTATAAATATATTATTTTATTTTCTTTTAACTGACAGAAGAGTAAGTTATGGTTTGATAATTGAAATGTATTTTATTTTAGTGAGTTGTATATATATATATATATATATATATATATATATATATATATATATATATATATATATATATATATATAAGGGACCGATTTATTGACAATGTTGTAAAAATAAAATTATTCTTACAACAGATCTCAGTCGTCTAGGCCGAGATCTGACGATTTAAATGACTCTCGTTCGCAATATAGTATCCAGATATCCACAATATTATACTGAATACGGTATTAAATGTCCAAAATACTCCCAACATCCAAATAAATAAACTCATTGTCCGCAGTATAATACTGCGGACAATTAAAATTATTAAAATGTCATCAGCAATATTAAACGCTAGAGTTTTATATTCATAGTCCGCATTATTAAATTGCGGACGATATGAATTTTTGACTTTCCTCCAAACTACGTCGTTTTTGGCATTTTCCCGTCCGTAGTATTATACTGCAGATGATATGAATTTTTGAATTTTCCCAAAACTGCGTCGCATTTGGCTTTTCCCAATCCACAGTTTAATACTGCGGACGATATGAATTTTTGGTTTTTTCTAGTATTAAATTGCGGATGATTTTATTACTCTCTCTCTCTATATGAACACTACTTCTCTTCAAATTTTGACGAGGAAATATGTAAACAATCGATGAAGTAAGGGTAAAGAAGGAAAGGGTGGTGAGAGAAATAGAAAAGAAAAAGATGCTCACGATCAAATGGAGGAGAAGAGAATGTTTCTAAGGAGTTGGGATAGATGCATCAAATCTTTATATTTAATTTTCTACAATATCTCAACGTTATAAATTAATTTGTTACTAATTAAATTCATTTACACATAATCTTTATAAAGATGTTCATTCTTCCTTTGATCTGTATTAGGATGAACATAAATTTAGAACTATAAGAAAAAGAAAAAAAATAGTTGCAGTTTATGCCTTTTGGTTATTACAACTAGATAGAGAAACTAACGGCAACCTTGCATGTAATCTAATGAATCCCCCAAGTAACTGTCATAAAACATCATACACAGTGTTCCAAATAATCCAGCCCATATACTATTCACTTAATTTTGGAGTTTGAATATTATTACCAAAATTCCAAATTTTCTAGCTGTAGACACCCAAATTTTGCGCCTGTGTACTAACCCTGACAGGAGGGCAAAATCGTCATTTGACCCGACATACGAAAAGGAGGGTGTACCCCAACACGAAGCCACCCCAACGATTTACGGTCAAAAGCCGCCACAACGGACAACGAGCATCTGGTCACTTGAGGCAAGGCAAACGGTTGATCCAGAAAAACCCGAGTTGATCACAAAAAGTGACTAATGGCCACTACGCTTACGATGTTCGGGGGTCTCGCTCACCGGGGAGCGAGCGGCTACCCAGCTCGCCGGTGAGCTGGCGGGGGTGGAAGGGGGCAGCGCCCCCTGGAAGCCAAGCACAAAGAACAGTTTATACATCAGGTAGCAGCCTTCCAAAATAATACCGCAAAAATTGGCGACTTAAGACCGCGTGGTACGGAAATCGAGAAAAGCAAGCCGGACAACCGTGGATGCACCTGCGGCCATCGACAAACGGGACAGTGCGCGACTCGAGGAGACAACCCGGCAGCCGAGGATTCGGCGCGGACGGCCACAGCAGGCAGCCGCAGATGCACCTGCGGCTGCCTGCTGAATTCTATACAGCGGTCATTTCCACCCGAGAAGAAGAAGAAAAGAAGAAATTAGGGAGTTTTAGAGAGAGAAAGCTCGCGGGAGGAGAGAAAAAGAGTGTTGTTCTTGGTTAGATTTGAGTGAAATATTTGTATTCTCTTGCTAGTTAGTCGAGTGTTCTTGTGGTGTTGTCCGATTTGTGAAATAAGAAGCTTTGATCGGCATTTTGCAAGGTGAAAAGGGTTTTCTTTTGATATTTTCTTGTTTGTATTAATGTGATAATTTTGTGTGGCATAGTATGTTGTTATATTGATGATGATCCGTGGGTTAGGGGTTGTTAGCGAGGGTTCCATTGGAACGTAACTTCCTCCGAACGCCCCGATGACATCCGTACGGTGACATATCATTCGTTGGGTTCATAGATAGTTGTAGTATTGACATTGCGATTTGTGATGCATATGATACCGTAATGAGTTAGTATTGTTAGATTGGTCGTAGTGTTGGTAGTGCAACGATTTGGGTGAATGTGAGCCTAGGGAAGAGATCCTCGTGGTCAAATCCCGATGATGAACATTTTTGGGTGTATGTAATCATTAGATAGGATGCACGGTTGTATATATGTAAGATCGGGCCTTAAAACGATACCAAATCGAGGTCGAGTTAAGGCCCCGTAATAATAAATATATGTGATTGTGGGTGTTTGGGGTTGTCTGGATGGCTTACATGCCCATAGATAGCCCCGACACGTTTTGGGATGCTTGTTTTAATTTTCGACACAAAAAATACGGTTTCAAAAATAAGGTAACAGTAAAGATTTTCTAAAAGTGATCAAATTAGGATATTAGATGTGACGCCCCCAAATCTAGGCCCACACAGCCCAAACTTGAGTCGTCAAAAGACTACAACAAAATTATTACAACAAAGCACAACGTACAACAATACAGGGTATAATAATACACAACTAAGTCTTCACTATTATTGCCACACTATTTTACAACACGTGAAGACTACGACAGCTATTCCTCAGACTCTCACTCCATTCCCCGGCTAGACCCTGTTACGTTTTCATCTCCTGTAATGGAACAAAAGAAAGGGTGAGCTCAAATAGCCCAGTAAGAAATATCATGACTAAGATAATGACGAATAATTTATCATTAGCCTTCAACAGTTGAGTTCTTGATAGAATACAATAGACTACAAGGTTTATATCAAAAACTGTAGTTAAATTCTTAAACAATGTTCAGATCAATAATAGCAGCGGAATGAGCAATCTATTAGAAGAATAATGCAGACTATAATGTCCACTCGCTTCTCTTTTTTGTAAAAATATCATCAACTTTTATCATCTGAAATACCATTAGTCATGATAATAAAAATTCACAGTTCCTGATCATAATCATGCAGATCAACAGTTCATATTTGCACTACGGGCCAAAGACATTTAATATAACACCAACGGTCATGATTATACCAGATTCAGCCTTTGGTAATAATCATACCAATCAACAGTTCATCTTTGCACTACGGGCCAAAGATATTCAATAAAGCACCAACGGTCATGATTATACCAGATTCAGCCTTTGGTCATAATCATACCAACCAACAGTTCATCTTTGCACTACGGGCCAAAGAGAACATTCACCACGTGCCATAAAAGACACCGAACAGATGTATCGCCTTTAACCTAGTATATCGCCTTTAACCTATCATCTGTTCAACAATTATATCACATCTGTGCCCCCGGCCACAGATATTCACAACAGCTTGATTCTTGATGATTAATACAAATAACAGTGATACAAATGATGAACAGAAGATAAACAATAAGTATCAGAAGTTTACTTTGTGCAGATTCAACTAATGTCCAAATTGCCAACATGATGTGGAGTGAAATTTAAAAATGATATTCAAGATCCACAGTTCAGAATAATGATTACAGTTCAATAGAAAGGTTCACGTAAATAGGAAGGTTCAGTTGAAATAATGAAGTTCAACTATTATGGAACATATAATATTTTCAGGAATTATAGAAGCAATAGTTCCATAATAAGTTTCGATTTAGGAGTATGAAAGAAAATAATATCCCTTACCGTAGCAGGTTTGATTAACAAAAGGTGAAGGAAATTAATATCCCTTACCATAGTAAGTTTGAATAATGGAAGATGAAAAAGATGGTATCCCTTATGAGTATAAAGGAAAATGATATCACTTACGAATATGGAATAAAAGTGTCATGTGATAATTCGTGTAGACAAATTATTTCCACACGAGACAAATAAAAAGGGTTATTCACCAACAGACGATAATCCGCACCGTAAGGTTATTCCCATCAATTTGAATACGAATAGTTATTCACCAAACAGGCGATAATCCGCGCCGTAAGGTTATTCCCATCAATTTGAATACGAAGAGTTATTCACCAAACAGGCGATAATCCGCACCGTAAGGTTATTCTCAAAGATTAATAAGGAATGAATACAAAAGGTTATTCACCAACAGGCGGTAAACCGCGCCGTAAGGTTATTCCCACAATTTAATACATGGAAGTAAATGGCACAAGAAAGAAACGATATTATTTTCGAGAATCAAAGAATGATAATCCCTTCAAGTAAGAAAGAAAATAATATCCATTTATGATGATGAAAAGAATGATACCCCTTACCTTAACACGTGACTGGATATTGATTTAAATGAGATTGATCAACCTATATATTTTTAATATAATTAGTAATTACCACATATAAATTTCAAAGTATATGATAACTCGTATATTATGAACTATCAAAATTATATATATTTAACATAATTTTTGTAGTATAATATAACAACTTTAAAATAGTTTTTAAAATAATATTCCAAAATAAATCTTCCAAAGAAAGCTTTTAAAAATGAATCTTCTCAAAGAAGAGTCTTCTAAAGGAAGATTTGTGAATACCGTGAAAAATAGGAATTTATGAAATTACTACTCTTTAATAAAACACTTACTTGAAAAATTCCTGCACTCCTTTTGGCTTTCAAACTCTCAAAATAACCTTACTATTCTCAGAGAAAACTCATAAAATTCTTATAGAAAAATTTTATGTTTTAGGTGTGATTTTTCTATTCAGCTGAGCAAGCTATTTATAGGAGAAAATAAGTTACTATGCATGGTAGGTGAACAGAAAAAAATTCAGCAGAGGCTGCTGCGCAGCCTCCACCAACTCTTCAGCAAATTCTCACATTTCTCACATTTCATGTGGGCCCCACAATGGGTCCCACATGTTTCTTACTATTCACGTACTATTCACGTCACTATTCACGTCACTATTCACGTTACTATTTCAAATAGTAAAATTAATTATTTTATTTTTTATTTATTTATTTATTTATTTATTTATTCTTCCTGTGAGTCCAACATATAAAATAATGTTACCACAATAATGTAAGAAACACGTTACATATTTTTATTAATTTAATAATATAAATTATAGTGTATTTGCTACTGTGACAATTATTAGATTCAATAATTTTAAACTACAGTGCACCAACAATTATTGACTCGATGATATGAAATACAGTGTAATGACAATTATTGAATCAATAATGCAAAATACTGTGTAGCAACAATAATTGAATTGATAATATAAAATATTATGCAGTGACAATTATTGATGAAATGATGCGTAACAATTACGGTGTCAATTATCAGACCAATAATATGAGACACTGTGCAATACCGTGTGCTACTGTAGAATACCGTGTGCCACAATAAAATACCATAAATTACCGTATGCTACTATTCTTTTATCACCGGTATTTTAACAGTTAACACCGTTGACTATTTTTATTTAAAAAGGTTACTTCTGTCGTTTTCTATATCCGACAATTATTCCGTTGTGGGCTCCACCAATAATTAGTTATTTCGGCGCCGTCGTACGACCCGAATATTCCCTGACAAAATGAATATTCCCCGACAAAAAGAATATTGTCCGACAAAATAAAATTTACACATAACATCCTTAACTTTCAATTTTGTCAATTTAACCATTTACTGTTTCAGGAAAAATATATATGAAGAAAAATTAAATTTTGTATTTCATAAATTCGGGGTCTTACATTAGATTCACGAGGTTTAAAAGTTAAGAGTTTGGGCGAACTTTGATCATTGTTTGACGAATAGGCTCCATTGGATTTTGAAATGTCATAAAAGATGTTTTCAGAAAAAATAAATAAACGTTTTTTTATTAAACTTTGTGCATAGGGTTAAAGAGTTCTAGAAATTGCCTTCATTTTATTTATATTTACTGTTAGAAGGCAATGTATAGTCTCGATTCCTATTTCACAAAACTTTAAAAACTATTGTTTTCTAAAAAATGACAACTAATAAAAACCTCATCGTTTTTGAAATTAAAATCAATGTTTCTTATAAAAAGCGAAGCCTCGTCATTTGGGTCAAAAGACGTCTAAACAATTTCTCGACAAAACACATTTTGCCATATAAAATCAAAGTAACTTTTATGCAAAATTCACCACCGCCATCACCTAGGCACACACGCACACACACAACTCCCGCATTTTTAGAAATTTAAAAGGATAGGAAAACATCGAGATAGCGGTAACCGTGTTTTCACGGAAGTCGGGGGGTGCCTAACACCTTCCCCTCGCTTAAGCAAGCTCCCGAACTCTATGAATCTCGGTTTGCGGACCAATTAATTCGAAGTCACATATGAGCCAGCAATTACGAAAACAAAAATTCGGATGAGTTGGTACATCCATTTTAAATATACCAACTGGCGACTCTGGTCAATTGGCTCATAAAAAAATTCGACATTTCAAAACCCCATCGACACTAAGCCGACCCTTTTCAAAAGTCACATCTTAATCTAAAAGCTAAAATTGGAAAGGGCTATTTAAATATTAAAAAACGAAACGACGAAATCCCGACGTCGACACTAGCATAGCAAAATTAACAAAGCACAACTGTTAATCCTACATTCAAAACCTTTGTCTATGTGGTATATATGAGCTCGAGAAAATTTCATAATTTGAAACCCCATTTGTGTTCACAAAAACCAAGTTAGCACTAAGTCAACAAGTTATCAACCCACTTGGCACTCGATGATTGGACAGATTATAACAGCCTCAAGATAGATATCTCTGAGCCAAATTGAGAAACTATAAATACAATAACCCAAAAAGAAATATGTGGCAGTGTTTTAACACACAGATAGAGATAGTAGCTTGAAAGGGAAAGAGAGATTAAGAAAGAGTGCTTCATAAAGCACATTCATTCATTATCTTTTTTCTCCCAATAGAAAGAAAGAGAGAGAAAATGGCATCATCAGCAACATCTCTTCTCAAGCCAACAAAGTTGGTTCTTGAAAAGTTTGAGTGGGTAAAAGGTCAGACCTTTTGCTCGCCTTTTATGTATTAAATTGCGGATTGGAGATAAGCTAAAAATTCATATCGTCTGCATTATAATACTGCAGACCAGATAAAGCAAAAAACGACGCAGTTTGAGGGAAAGTCAAAAATTCATATCATCCGTAGTATAATACTGCGAACGGTGAATATAAAACTATAACATTTAATATTGCGGATGACATTTTTGTAATTTTCATCGCCCGCAATATTATATCGTGGACGATGAGTTTATTCATTTAGATGTTGAGGGTATTTTGGACATTTAATACTGTCAGCAGTATAATACTGCGGATACCTGAATATTATATTGCAGACAAGGGTCATTTAAATTATCAGATTTCGGCCTAGACGGCTAAGATCTGTTATAAGGATAATTATATTTTTACAACGTTGTCAATAGATCGGTCTCCATATATAACATTGTTCTTTTCTTCGAAGAATTTATGGTAAAAAGTTATTACACTTCATTCATTATATTCCAAACAGTTTGATTATTCACGTTCATTCTTTTTCTTACTTGTTTGTATATAGATATTTGAGTTTTTCACTCGCCATCAATCCTTTTTTATTTATCTTGACAGATGACGAGATATAACTAGGACTGATTTTATATGTTAGTGGTGCACTACTGGAGTTAACTATCACCTCATCTTTAATTTGGGAGTTATTAAACATAATTAATTCATATTTGTCTTTGATTTTGGCTCTAGTTTTGGAAAAATAGAAATTGTGATTAAGGTTTTAATTTATCTTAATATCTTTATTGTGATTTTTTTAGCACGTGTAAGTTAGGTGATAGACCCTCCTCTAGGGAGAGGGATATTACAATCTGATTAATTAACCGGTGGTTTTTTTGTTGTTGTTGTAAAGATCGAACTTAAAGAGAAGAAAATTCAATTGTCTGGAGTATTTGATTGTATACTGTCAGTAGGGTGTGAAGCAACTGGAGTATGGGAAAGTGATTTTGATGAGTATCCGTGGGACAATGTGAAGAACAGTTGACAGTTGAAGGATTTGGAATCGATAAAAATGCAACGGTGTTGCTGTTTCTATGTGTTTACTTATTTAATTATGGTCTTAGTTTTAATCAGTCTGTTGGTAAAATTGCTGCACATGACTTGTATCCGTTGTTTGATCTGCTAGCTGGTTCTTCCGCATGCTGTATCAAATTGCCATCCTGTTTTCGTTCTGCATGCTATATCGAATTGCCATCTAAGTAACACAGGAGAGAAGTATGAAAATCCAAAAGGGTGACGCTAAGGTACGTAGAAATGTAACCATCTCTCTAATTAATGCAGTTTTTTAAGACTAAAATGAGCGTAACTCAAGAGTGCTGACTTGATATATAGTTGAAGAAAGACGTGCAAAATTCAGTAATACAGCAGAATGATTATGTAGTTTGCAAATATTTTCTGCTTAACTGAAGAAAAAATCTTTGTTGAAAACTAAAGCTAATGCTAATTTTGGTTTGTTCCGTGAATGGTCAATGACAAACCCGAAATCTCGTACAGGCAAATTAAACACTAAACTATTCATCTGTCGTATCGATCAGGAGATTCAAATGAAGGAAATGAAGCCTTTAGTTACTGATTTAAACCTCGGCCGTCTGTTATTGTCGAAGTGCCTGTTCTTTCATGGACGGAGATGGTTGAATGGCACGACAGTTTCTGCAGGGGGTGGCAAATGACCGGATTATTTTCTGGCCGAACGACTGGCTTGAAGTGGCCCGTTGCTTATTCGCTGCTTTATTTCTTACTTGAGTATTTGTTTTTTTGGTAGATTCATTTGCTCTTTTGTCATTGCACCTCGACGAAACTTTGGAATTGGCACGGTCTAGCACTTGTGACTGACTTGTGCGCAACTGAATCGCTTGTGGTACGAGCTGACCGTTGGAGAATAATACATCAGCTAGGGAGTTGTTGTTCAAAGCGTCAGGACCAGGTGATCCGGAGACGGTGGAACTAAACTCGAAGGCCAGATCTTCTAATTTTCGAGTATTTGCGGAATTATTAGTAGGAGCTGGTTTGGATAGATGAATGTTTTGGGACTTAGATTGTTGGTCTTCGATACATACCAGGCCTGCAAAGGAGAGTGAATCAGCGGAAGCGTTTTCTGCTGCAGCATCCCTAGACTTGTTTTTCGGCATGGTGATTGCCTTGGTTTGATAAGTTGAAGCAGTAGGCTGCTATTATATACACACAGCTAATAAGATGTGTTTATTTTTAAGTCCGGACTCTATTGTGGTTTTCTATTTGTCTTCACTTTTAGCCTTGGCCGTCTAGTCACTTAGATGTTGCTAGTTTAAGATGTATCCAATTACGGTGAAGTTGTTACTAACTTCATCGTAGTCAATTCTATATCTTATTATTGCATTGATTATAAAAAATGTTGCATTGATAAGTTCTATAACTTTTTATTACATTAGTTAATTAATGTAATATTTTCTATTACGTCTGATATAATGAAAAATTATATGAATTGACTATGGTAACAATTTTACCATAACCAGATCCGTTTAAGAAGTATTGTTTGTGATATACTCATCCTTAGGTTGAAGAATGATTTTTCATAATGTAGAAAGAAAAGAGAGAGAAGAAACAGTGAAAAGTGAGGAAGCCGAAATTGTTCATCTTAGTACAACTACATGTTAGTTCAATATTACTCAATTCTATTTCAAAATTAAAAATATATTTTTATTTTAGCCTATCCAGGGCACAAAAAAATATATGATATTTTTAATTTATCATTTCTAATATCACACTATCTTTACAAAAATTTTAAATAATATTAAAGATATATTTGAAAATATATAATTACTTTAAAAATTCTCATTTTAAAAATATTTCTATAATTTTAGAAATGAAGGATATAACGGAATGAGTTCCTGCTCATGCACTTGCAAACCCTGTCTATATTAGCCAAGCTGCATGGTGATAAATATTATGCGGCTTTTACATTAACACAAACAAAAGACTATTATTTTGGTGCTTGTGTTGGCCATATTGATACACTTAATAACTATACATGAGTACCATTGTTGGGTGGACATTCCAAAGATAATATGTCATGTGGTGTTAAACATTAAAATCGTCAAATTCATTGGAGGATTGTATATTATCATATCCATAGTCGACCCTTTGTTTCATACAATGGCCTAATTGTCGATACCTTGCTGGGCCGTCCTTCAACAAATCTGGCCTATCTTTGATGATTAAATTACTAGGAATATTTTGTTATAAACTCTAAGCACAAAGTAATTCAGAAAAATATCTGAATAAATGTTCTTGAATTCAAAACAAGCTGTTGGCTTATATAAGCCTTACAAAGAGAGAAAATTGAAAACAAACAACCCACATTTTATTGATCCTAATAACATGGTAAATGGCTAAGGAAATGGTCTGACTCTACCTACATGCCCTAAATAATAGGATTTATTAACTGAATGAACAACCCCAACAATTTCTCCCCTAAATAGTAATGCTTTTAGTTTACTCGGGATACCACACACACACCCATGACTCACGCAGCTTCAAGAACACATCCAGCTTAAGTGGTTTTGTCATAATGTCTACAACTTGTTCTTAATTGTGTGACACATTGCTTCAGCTCAACAACTCCATCTCTGGTCAAATCACGCAAGAAATGAAACCTTACATCAATGTGTTTGCTACGTCTATGCATGGCTGGGTTCTTGGATAGTTTAATGGTAGAGTTGTTGTCACATAATAGGGTGGTACACTTGCCTTGAGAATGACCAAGCTTCTCCAATACTCTCTTCATCCACACTCCTTAACAAGCACAAAAGGCAGTTGCCACAAACTCTATTTCAGTAGTGGACAAAGCAACTACAGGCTGTTTTTAAGAGGACTAGGACACAACTCTTTCACTGAGTAGAAACACATAACCATAAGTGTTTTTCCTGTCATCTACATCTCCTGTATAATCACTATTTGTATATGCCATCAACTCTTCATTACCCTCCTTTCGATAAAAGACTCCCAAATCCATAGTACCTTTCAAGTATCTTAACACCCTTTTCGCAGCTTTCAAATGCAACTCAGTTGGACTTGCCATGAATCTGCTAATGAGAGACACCACATACATCAAATCTGGCCTTGTTGCAGTTAAATACATAAGACTTCCGACAAATTGTTTGTACATGGTAGCATTCACCTTGGATCCTTCTTCATCCTTCATTAGTCTAACCTCAGGAACAATGGGATTCTTCACACTATTACTCTTCTCCATCCTAAGCCTCTCCAAAACTTCCTTTGCATACTTTCTTTGACTAATATAAATGTCTTCAGGATTTTGTAAAACCTCCACACCGAGAAAATACTTCATCTTTTCCAAATCAGTCACATCAAATTTAAGTTTCATAGAATTCTTGAACGTAACAAACATACTCTCATCATTACCCGTAAAATTTAGATCATCAACATATAAGCTAACAATCAAAATTTTACCTCTATATCATGTTTTTATGAATAAGGTGTGTTCATAACTGCACCTCTCAAATCCTTCTTTGACAAAATATGCTTCCATCCGGTTTTACCATGCACGAGGAGCCTATTTAAGGCCATGCAATGCCTTCTTCAATTTGTACACCTTATACTCTTCACCTTTTTTCTCATAACCCTGTGGTTGCTCAACAAACACTACTTCATTTAGCTCTCCATGCAAGAAAGCGCTTTTGACTTCAAGTTGATACACACTCCAACTATTTCGAGTTGCTAAAGCAATTACCATTCGAATCGTATCTCACCTAGCCACAGGCGCAAACACCTCAGTATAATCTATGTCATGCTGTTGTGCATACCCTTTCGCCACCAACCGAGCCTTACACTTGTCAACTTCGCCATTTTCGTTGAGTTTAGTTTTAAAAACCCACTTTACTCTAATCTTCTTCATTCCTTTAGGCAAATCTGTCAGCTCCCAAGTCCCATTTCTTTCGATCGCTTATATCTTTAAGTCCATTGTAGCTCTCCACTTAAAACTCTGAACAGCTTCTTCAAAGGTAGTCAGATCTAAAGTTGAGGTAAACTGAACCAAATTGTTGTGCTCAACTTCTTCTTTCAAAAATTCTCCACCACTCACATAATCTTCCATCCAGAACGATACTCTTCTGTTCTTCCCTTCAAGTGAGCTTTCTTCAGATGTTGGAGAATTCTCTCCAAATGACTCACTTGAAGATAAACTAACCTCTCCTCCTTCTTCCTCTGCTGCCACCCCTTCTTCAGATTCTTCTTCACTTTGATCATGTTCACTTCCTTCTTCATTACTATCTCCCCACTCGAGGATATCCAGTCTTGCTTCTTCTTTACTTTTCACCCAATCCCATCACTCATTTTCTTCAAAAACCACATATCTGCTTACAACTATCTTCTTGGATGCAGGATCATAAAGTCTATATGCTTTAGACTCTTCATTCATCCCTAGCAGCATACACTGAAGACTCTTATCATCTAGTTTCTTTCTATTACTGTCTGACACATGAACATGGCCAATGCATCCAAAAACCCAAAAATAATCAACATTGGGTTTGACACCACTCCAAGCCTCTTCAAGAGTCATATTTTTCACTGCCAATGTAGGACTTCTATTGAGCACATGCGCTGTCCAATTTACTACTTCTGGCCAGAAATTCTTTGGAAGTTGCTTCTCCGATAACATACTTGTAACCATGTTCATAATTGTCCTGTTCTTGCGCTCAGCTACTCCATTTTGTTGAGGAGTGTTGGTTGTAGTGAGCTGCCTGCTAATACCATTAGCTTTGCAAAAGACATTGAACTCGTGAAAGGTGAACTCTTCACCCCTATCTGTGCGCAGATAACGAATAAAAGCTCACGTCTCTTTCTCAACCAAGGTTTTTATAATTCTTGAAGATAGTAAAAGCTTCAGATTTTTCAATAAGAAAATATATCCACACCTTACGATCGTAATCATCAATAAAGCTTATGAAATACCTCTTCTTACTATTGGAAACAGGTTTAACGGGTTCGCAGATGTCAGCATGTACCAATTGCAGTCTTTGTGATGCTCTCCATAAACTCTTCTTTGGAATTACATCCCTATGTTGCTTTCCTACCATACAATCAGTGCATATTTGGATGGTACCTTCAACTATGGTAACCCTTTCACCATTTGCTTATATTGTAATGTCCTCAGACATTTGAAACTCAGATGCCCATATCTACAGTGCCAAAGGTGAGTATTGTCTTCAAGAATTGTTCGGAAGCAAGTGGGAACTTTCGGTAGAATTCTTGCAAGCAATATGAACATCCTATTTGCAGACATTGCTGTTTGCATAATAAGCCCTTTCTTGGGATGATAGACTCTACATACTCCATGTTGTATCAAAATAGCTACACCTTTTTCTTGCAATTGTCCAACACTTAATAAGTTATTTTTCCACTCAGGTATATAGAAAACATCAGTGATTACCTGAGTAACTCCAGCAATTTACAACCTTTCCCAACACGACCATCTTAAAATTATTCTCGAGCTTCATAGACTGTCGGAATTCCTCATCAAGATCTTACAACCACTCCTTATTTGCACATATATGATTGTTACACCCTAAGTCAAGGAACCAGACATCTTTTCTCCTTGATTAGTTAAGCTCCACATATGACATCAACAATATTTCTTCTTTCTCCTCAAGCTCAGCATAATTTAGTTCCTTCTCCCATTTAAGACACTCATATTAAAAATTCCCTAATTGATGACACTTCTAACACTCAACTATAGCTTTGTTGAATGCTTGTCTGCCTCTTCCTCGAAAAGCTCCACGAGCTCGACCGCCTCTTCCACTAATTTTATCATCGTAGGTCACCTTTAATGCCTACTTATCTCCTCCATTCCCGTTCATCCTCTGCTCATGTACTAGTAAATTGCTCTGCAACTCATCAATGGTTAAGGTGTCTAAGTTATTTGACTCTTTTACCGAACACACAACATAGTCGAACCTTGAGGTCATTGATCTCAAGATCTTTTTAATGATCACCACTTGCTGCATGTTTTCACCATGAATCTTCATCTTATTTGCTATGATGAGTGTTCGAGGGAAGTACAAATCAATACTCTCACCCTCTTTCATGTGTAGAACCTTAAACTCCTTCCGAAAAGCTTGGAGTTGTGCTCTTTTGACTCTTGTGGAGCCCTGGTACTTCTGCTTCATAGAGTCCCATATGTGTTTGGCAGTGTCTCTATTGAGGATCGTCTCCATAATGGTTCGATCAATGGCTTGGAACACATAATTCTTAACCTTCAAGTCTTTCAACTTCTGGTCTGCAATTATTTTTTGTTATGCTTCAGTAAGCTCCATTCCTTCTGCTGCAGCAGGGATTCTAGTCTCCACCAAACTCCAATACTCCTTTGAACGAAGAAAATTTTCCATAAGCATGGACCAATGATCGTAATGGCCATCAAACTTGGGAATTACAGGTTGAACGAAATTATTTTCAGCTGCCATACTTCAATTCTCTATTTTCTTACTCTTTCTCTTCTTAAGAAACTAAGGTTTCTTTTCTCTCACAATTAGGCCCCATGACGAAGCTCTAATACCAGATTGTTATAAACTTTAAGCACAAAGTAATTTAGAAAAATATCTGAATAAACGTTCTTGAATTCAAAACAAGTTGTTGGCTTATATAAGCCTTACAAAGAGATAAAACTAAAAACAAACAACCCACGTTTTACTGATCCTAATAACATGGTTAATGGCTAAGGAAATGGTCAAACTTTACTTACGTGTCCTAAATAATAGGATTTATTAATTAAATGAACAACCTAAACATATTTGACCCAAATAAATAAAAAGAATTAATATTTTTATAAGTTAATTTAATATTTTTATAAGTGAGTCCCATTTGATCTTGTGAAAATATCAGTTTTATATGAGAATTGATATTTTTCACAAGTTAATTTAATCTTTTCATAAATGAATCATATTTAATCTTATGAGAATATCATATTATCTTGTATCGTAGAAATATCAATTCTCTAAATAAATTGGAATCTAAGGAATCTAATGGACAAAGCGCCATCTTTTACATCCATGGCATAATCACAGGACTTGGTCCAATAAATAATTAATGGTTTAAAAATGATTTTTAGTAAAGTCTCTTAAAAATTATTTCTAAAAGACCCCTAAATAAACAAGTTAACTATATTCAGACACTATTTTTGATTATTTCAGTCCATTCATATGTTGTTCTGATTTAATATTTATCATTTAGAAAAATTATATATTTTGTGACGTTATGTTAACTATTTTTATTTTAACCAAATTTTACTCAAATTCCATGTAAGTGGCAATCATAAGTTAAAAGAAAATTTTCACAATACATAGCGAAACTCTATCAGTTATGCAATACTTTAAGTCCGTGTAAGTTTTTATTTTAATTTTTATTTCAATTTGGTATTTATAGAAATGGTCTATCTAGAACAATAAAGCCCACAAATACCCTTAGCGCTCCAGTCCATATGAAGTAAAGCCCACATCGACTTCCAAACTAAATATGGTCAATGGATTGGATTGTGTCACAGAATATTTCTTCTGACCTATCACACCCAAACTTCCAGTGACATAACATCGCTTGGACTAGGTCACTAGCTACTGCCTATGAGCATACTTGTGTTTTGTTTCGTTCTGTGAATGGTTAGTGTATATATATATATAAGTCTCCTGTCATATAAGCGTGAGATCCAATTATTATTAATTTTATAGATTTTCTTAGAATGTGCCATAAGGGCACATTTTAAGCGCTGAAAACAATGCATAATAATATTTATTTATGTATTTGCACTGAATTCAATGTATAAAAAAATAATATATTAACGGATCTCATGCATTGAATTCCGTACAAATATATAAATAAATAAAATTTACTTTAATTTTTTGCGATTAACATGTGCCCTATGTTAAGAGGATCCTAATCTTATATACAAAAATTCCCGACAATTTTCAGGTATAAGTATCCAACCCTACGAGCCCGCTACTCAACTATAATCCAGTCTAAATTGCACACAAAGCCCATATAACGAGACGCAAATCAGATAATACTGCGTGCACCTAAGTCAAACGTTTACCTAGTCTTCTTCGCCTAGACTGAAGTTTTTTTAAAAAAAGGTTCTGAAAATGAAATGAAATGCAAGTAGTGGCCAAATGTAAATTCAAATGCAAATGCAAAAATGGTGCAAACTCCAAGATGGTCAATTATGACCTGAATACAATAATCAAAAGGTACATATCTCCATTAATTAATTTGCTAAGCCATCACTTTGGTGATCAACCCTTAGATAATGACATGCACCAAAACAAATTAACACCTCTTCTATAATCTTGACTTCGAAATTCACCAAGCTGCCTAAAATCTCTCTCTTATTTATTTGTCCACGAAACACAGTCACCTTAATTAACCATTTAAATATATTAGCGACTGTACATCAAGACTGTGACATAAATATTAAGTCATAATTTTAAACCAAAACCGTACATCAAGACTGTGACATAAATATTAGCGAGAAATTATTCAGAATTTCGGAGAAAAGTCGAGTGATGTTTTCATCGATTATATGCGTCATATCAACTGTTGTAGTAGCTCTCAGGTGTCCTTATCTGCCTGCCAATATTGAAACCCTAATAACTCTCACTAGTTATTAAATGAGAAAACTTAACATGTGCCCTAAGGGCACATGCTAAGCACACGGTTCAAGAGAATATTCTCTTGAACTGTGTGCTTATTCTCTTGAATTTGGTGCAAATGCAGAAATCAAGAGAATAAGCACACAGTTCAAGAGAATATTCTCTTGAACCGTGTGCTTAGCATGTGCCCTTAGGGCACATGTTAAGAGAACCCTTATTAAATATATGAGGCCCTCTACATTTCACCTAGGAATAGGTCAAGGTTTAATATATTGAAACAGTAACAAGTTATCTTGCCTCTGTTACGACAATAACAGATTATCGAATGTATGAGTCTGGGTTGAGTCGCGGACTAGGTCGCTCTCTTTAAGACGTTTCGCGGCTCTGCCCAGATTGTGCAAGCAGTTCGTAGAACACCACACCGTTCCTAGGATAAAAAAGCCCAAAAAATTTCTGTTTCGCCCTTCCCTGCACAGAAGAAGAACTCTAAGAGATGGGTTTTTTTTGGTGTGTTAAAAAGAACGAGAGCAGGTTTATTTATACAAGAAGTAAGGAGAATCAATCAGTCATCCTGTTATTACGTACATGATGTACGCCCCTTAATTGAGCCAACGGTTGTTGATTGATGGCTATTGCAAAACAAAGGGCTAACTAGGTGTGCATTTTGGCGGATTTGCACCCCCCCCCCCCCCCCCCGTGCGCGAATAACACGTGACGCGCATCCGGTTAAATGGTTTCTGGATCAGTTTTTCAAAGGCCCTTCGTCCTTAGCCAAACCCCTTGAGCGTGCTAGCTCTCATTTGGGTCTAGCTTCATTCAATAATCCACTAAAAAAAAAAGACTTATAAAAAAAAAAAAAAAAATTTAACTATTTAATGTGGGACTTCTCAAATTTATTTTATTTTTAGAAATACACTATAGCTCCAACATAATCAAGACGAGGCCATTTGGACAGAAGCCCCTCATCCCATCTACTCAGAAATCCAACGTTGGGTCCCACAGTTTAGCCAGTCCATACTCCGTAGTACTTCATCCTTATCCAAATTGATGAACAATACTTCCACAGTTCCACTTGCATATTTCTTATTCCCCACCTTTGTTTTACAACGGTAGTTTAATTTATAAAAAAAATAAGTATAAATGTATAATATTTAAATATAATATTTATTTTAATTATTAAAAATTAAAATATAATAAAATTAGTATTATATTTTATTTTTTAATAATTAAAATAAATTTAATATTTAAATATTATATATATAAACTTATCCTTACAAAAATATTTTATTTTTTAAAAGTATAAGTTATTGATCATAAAACTTTTACGGAAAGAAATAAAACTTTTATAGATGAAATATTTATATTAAAAAAATTTAATAAATATAACTCTTACTAAAAGAAAGAGATGGAATATCAAATATCGGGTTGGCCTGGAGATAGTGATAAAAGTAATATTCCCCACCAGTTGAAAGTTTCTTCTCAGGGGAGGAGATGTTTTAGCACACCAACCTCCTATTTATTTCAAGCTTAACAAACGCGTCCAGTACTGAGGGAGGGAGGAGTGAGAGAATTAAGAGGGAGAAAAGAAAGAAAGATGTTAGATAAGCTATGGGACGATGTATTGGCCGGACCTCACCCTCAACGTGGCCTTGGCAAGTTCAGGAAGATCAACGCTAATATTATTTCTGTCACCACCAATGGTACTCATCTCTCTTTTGCTACCTTTCTTTTTCTTATATATACATGGAACTAATTCAAAATTTATCATCTATGTCTATATCCATGCATGCATATATATGCATATGTGCACATGTATATCTCTACCTATAAGTTGTTATATATTCTTACAATAGTTAATTTATTACTAAGAAATGATCTCTAAACGACCCTTTAAGCTCTTTTGTGTAGTTATATATATATATATATATATATATATATATATATATATATATATATATATATATATATACACACACACACTTTAGGCATGTATGTACTGCTGTACCGCGTTTTTTATCTAACTTACATGGAGTCCCATTTTGATGCACAATACTCCTTAATTTTGTCAAAATTTTACGTTAAAATAAAGTGTTCAATAATTATATTTTTGTTATGGTGTCGAGTGTAATATTTCAAATTTAGTCGAGTTCTTATCATAAGGATTTTGATTGCATATATCTATATATACTATGGAGAATAAATTATGTAGAGATTACCTGAAAAATTATTGTTTTATAACGAATAATAATAACATGTCACTTAAGTAACATATACTAGTTCTCGTGTATACTTGTTGCGTATATAAATTATATGGCGGTAATTTTTTTTTTTATAAAATTTGAATGATTAAATAAAAAGATTGAAAAAATTATATAAAGAAGATAAAATAGAAATTATCTTCAAAGTTGAAGGGAATTTGGGATGTCAAAAACTCTTTCAAAAATTTGTTAAGGTTGCCTCCGGCTTTATATATTAGGCTAGAGAAAATGAAAAGATTGATTAATCAGATAGATTTATCAAGAGATTAGAAATTATATAAAAATGAAATGATGGATTAATTAGATGGATTTATCAAGAGATTACTAATTGTATAATTTCTGGCTTTATATATTAGACAAGAGAAAATGAAATGATTTAAGATTGATTAATTAGATAGATTTATATAATTTATTCTCATGTATATATCACGTACTTGCAATGTATTGATGGCATATATGTTTCGGGTAATATTTAAATGCTGTTTGTAGAGGGAGATGCGGGTAATAACAGGTATAAGAGGTCGTTGTCGATGCCGTCGAGCCCGGGGGCACCGGCAACACCAACAATTCCATCTCCAACGGCGGCACGTAAGGTCGACAACGTGTGGAGGAGCTTGTTCAACCCGGGGAGTAACCTTGCCACCAGGGGTATGGGCTCCCAGGTGTTTGACAAGCCGCAGGCCAACTCTCCCACTGTTTATGACAGGTACGTACGTATATATATCCACCTCTATATATATATATATTCACTTTTTTCTTTCTTCCTTCCTTCCTTTCTTTCTTATTTACTCCATAGTTAAATGGACAAAATATAAAGGCACGGAATTACCCTACCTGCATGGAAATTGTATTGAGCTAGAGCCTGGCGCATGGATATATATTCCACTTATTCCACTTTATTTTATTCATTTTTCAAAGCTAATATAAGCATAATGTGTACTCCCTTCATCATAAAGATGCATTTTTTTTATATTCCATGCTTCAATTTGAGATACAATTTAAACTTTTAATCATATAGTGACATGTAATAAGTTATTACAATTATGCCACAATTGTCCTATTTCTATATTACTCCTATATTTTTTTGTAGATAACAGAGAGATGCTTGATAAAAATAATTTTTCCTATTAGTGGTTATGATATGACAACAAAATTATGATAAAAACAAGGTGAATAATGATGTCATATATATATCAAATAAACAGATAGCTCTTTTCAACTGTTTTTGAATAAAATGAAACTTGACAAATCTACAAACGATATTTTTTTTTAAATGAAACAAAGAGTGTATAAAGTTTGCTGATACGTTTTTGTGCGACACCTAAGGCTCTACGGTGGGTAGACTAGGAGCAAGCATCATCACCAAGGACCAAGGAGGAGGAGCAGAGAGCGCCGAGGCCCGTGGTTTTCTTAGGTCACCGATGGCTGCATGTAATTAAATATGGTGTCGGTCGTCATTTCCCTTAGTTTCCAATTAAGTCAACGTATTTTGTATATACGAGTCAAATGCACTATCTAGTACAATGACGACTCCTTGATAAAGCTTGATCAGGGGAACCTGATGTGAAAAATGGGGTTTTAATTTTGGGAACGGAGGAGCATGCATACAGACCAATGTATGATTAAGTGGATCTGTCGGAGTAGTATTTAACACCAAGTAACCGCTCAATTGTGAAGCTATGTTTGGCGACTACATTCCAAACCCCTTGGAATTGGAATTGACCGTTAAATTATGATTCCATGGAATTGCAAATATGTTTTCAACTCCAATTCCGAAACATGGTATTATAGCGTTCAGTTGTCAAACGTAGGTTTACAATAGTTGGCCTGATCAACAGAAGGAAAATTACATGGCAGACCTAGTCCATATCTACGACACCCCACCCCACCCACAAAAAACAAAAAACAAAACCACCAAGTTTCCTCAATTGTGACCTGACAGATGCACCACCACAATACTGTACAAGTATAAATCGGAATTAAAATTTTTGTTTCAGAAAATAACTAATACTGAAAAAACGTAGGAAATATCAGGTTTAGCAACAGAGTGAAAAGCCAAACTAGGCCCAGACGAGGCCTTTAAGTTTTTATATTTGGGTCGCAGTGCTAAAAGGGGAGTTCACATATTATCAAGGAACAAAAATGCTTACGCTAAGCAACAGTCAGAAGCACCGACACTTGCAGCTTTCTAGAAGTTGATAATTTTTACATAACTGGTATCGAGATAGCAAGCAACCTATTTCAAACACCTCCGACTAGTGACCAGTTCTTCTGTACTTAAATAATTACCTTAAACCACTTTAAAGACAAAATACACAAAGCTCTTTCAGAAACTAAACCTACCACTGATATCCTTTCCTGAGTATATTTCTATCCACCTCTCTTACATGGAAATGTTGTAATTTTCATGAAGCTCGTCCTTCACGACAACGATAGCCAATTCATCAGTAGTCTACCAAACCTGGCAACTTCTGCCGGTATGCAAGAAGCTGAAAATAGCACCCAAACAATATAAATTATTAAAAAAAAAAAATTGATTATGCTTGTGCTCCTGCATTATAAATTTAATCGAATTACAAGAGAGAGAGAGAGAGAGAGAGCACCATATGGGGCCGAGTAGAATTGTTCATAGCTTGAAGTTCAGCCAATGTTTCATGATCTTCCAGTATATGTAACTCATCTTCGCATGGGTCTATAGTTCTGCATGCAGAAACCGAAACACCTGGGGAGGCTGTAGGATCAGGTTTAGAATGAATCTCTTTAACCAGCAACATTTCGACTTCATCAGCCTGGACATCAGTCTTCATGGCAACATACTACACAAAAACATTCATCCAGAGACCAATTTCACATATTGATCGCAGAAGCTATAGAAAGTAAATCAACTATCATCAAATGAGATTTAGCTAACCAGATTGTTTTTGGACAAATAACTAGCCAAACCAGAATAACGACTTATGCAGGGGTCAAGTGCACATAGGTCTTACTTGACAAAGGTGTCTAATTGACAAGGTGGGCCTGCAGCAAATCTTTGGCAACTGCAGACTGGGTATTCTTTGTTTGTCCAAGGACACAAGCATGAGATTAATATCCAACTGAAATAAGGAGAAGCAAACTTTTATATAAGTAGGTGCATTCTAGGTAGGTGGCCAAGAAGTACACCATAGAAAAGGTATATAAGACCTAAAAAAAACAGCTGTCATTAGATGATGAAACTCCTTATTTGGTTGAGTTTTTTTTTCTTTTTACGAGATCCATTTAGGATACCCATGTTTACCAGTTCACAACCAAATATGAGTAACTAACACCTTATGACAGTGGGGTAGGCAATCGCCACCCCAGTTATGCATTTCACTATTACCCCATCATTCTCTACTGAATTTCGGAGATTCTCAAGCAGCTTAGAGACTCGGATGGTCCTGGTGTTTTTTCCATTTCCAGCACTCAGACTACCATGTCGTGTGTTGCTCCGTACACCGCCTCCACCCCAAGCAAGCATTTCGGAGCTTCCAACAAGCCCTGCAGCTGCACCCATGGAATCTCTGTTAACTTCGGAATCATTTCCATCACCGCCTCCATCTGCACCGCCTGCTGCTACAGAAGTCTGAGAACACCGAGTGCCTCCCCATCTCTTATATCTTTTTGGTTTGGCTACTGTCACCTGGTCATCAGAAGAAGATGATTCTTTGCCTTCATCATGACCATTCACATCCTCCTCGTCATCAGATCCTTCCACTTCACCAGCTCTCTGGCTTCTTCTTCCTCTAAAATTTTGATAATTTCCTTGTGACCTCCTTACAAATGCGGCAGCTGTGACTCTAGCACTTGTACGCTTCCTCCCTAGTGCTTCTGATTGTCGGCGCAGAGTCTGGGCAATTGAAGCTTGGATCTGCCCAAGCATGTTGAAAATTACGCACGAGAGCACAAAGTAAAGAAAAGGAGACATAAAAGTGTATACAGTTCACCAAAATCAAACTTTAGGTCTTTATTCAGTGTTCCTTCAGGATTATCTAACACATTACATATGGACATGTCCCCCCCCCCCCCCCCCCCCCCCCCCCCCCCTCTCCCCCAAAAAAAGAAGAAAAAATTGAAGTTGAGCAAAACTAAAAGATTTTGATTTCACTGAAGGGTGTGTCATTTAATTCAGCTGATAAGACAATCTTAGAAAAGTGATATGAACCATCTTCTAATCTTTTCCAAATTACTGCATGTAAGAGCTGAAGTAACCAAAAGAACATACAAGATCCCGGAACAAACAAAAAAAACACAAAAAGATGCTTTCTTGTCTCACAAACGCAAGAACACAGATATGAAAAACTCTCACCTGCTTGTTACGGGCTTTCTCTTCTTCATGAAAAGCCAATTCCTAAACCAGACATAAACAAAGATAAATACATGAGCAATAATAGTCACAGTAGCACTTCTAATTATAAGACGGAAAGCACAGGTCAAGTTTTACCTCCTCCTCGTACTTATCAATATCTGGATATAAAGCAGCAATGAGGGCATCATAGTTTGGATCATCTCTCAGAGAACGGCGACTAGCACAATGTGTGCGACAAGCAGGGCACTCATTGTTCCTGCATGAGGGTAATAGTAAATTTGAATAAGAAATCACAGACCCAAGTCAATCAATGTAAGATTGGCATGCACTAGATTCATTACTTACCCCAGCCTCATAGATTTGTCAATGCATTCTCTGCAAAAGCGATGCAGGCACTCCATAACAGTTCTTGTCTTCCGTATAATCCCTATTTATCAATTGTGGTAAACAATGTTGTTTTTAAAAAAAATGATAAACAAATGAGTATGGGGAAAAAAGGTGCAAAGTTTCTTGGAAGAAAATCAGCTCAAGGACTTCAGGTTATTGACCTGAAACCAAGCAGTCAAGCATGCAAAAAGCAATTACATTATATACATGCTCCTCACCTCCACACTTCTCTCTACAACCTAATCCCCAAGGTCGAAGAGATTTTGTTTTAGTTTAGTTATCAAAAGAAGTTACTTTAGTTTAGTTCTTTTCAAGAAATAGTTATTTACTAATTTTTTTAAAACATAAATACATAATAGATGAAGATATTATTAGGGATTCTCGAAAGCAGTTGGATGACAAGAAGTCCTCCCAAAAAAATACAAAGGAAATAAATTGGAAGCATCATCCAGACTCTAGTGAAGCACTGCCTCCAATCCCTAATAAAATTTGACACTGGAGCACCTCTAAAAGTTCCCATTTAGTGTGCCCATATAAAAGCAAAGAAAAAGATTCTGTCCCAAATTAAACAAACATGCATCACCGCCAAGTAGGGGTGGGAAAAAATTTCGGTTTTTTAGGTAAACCGTAGCGGTCCGAACCGGCCGGTTCGGGACACAAAGAACCCGGTTCAGGATCGGTACTTACCGGATTTTTGGAATGGGTACCGGGAAGTGTTTTCGATGGTTTGGTATGAACCAAACCGGCTGTACTGGTTTTTGTGATTATACTGGAACCAAACATATATATCAGGAAGGAACAAAGTGCAAAATTTTGTGATTATGCTGGACAGAAGGCCGACCCTTGTCGCTTTTCTTATCAACCTGATCTTTATACACACATAAGAGTTCATTTAAAACATTTTTGTAGTTAGTACAATACAAGTTCCAATCAAACATGACACAGATCGTATCTGGATAATTAACTTATAAGCATAGTTTTATTTTCTAAAGATAATTATATGAAACAGGTCAATGATGAAAAGGTTCAACATTTGAACAGAACATATTCCACAAAAAGATGCATAAAATGACTTGGCATCTATCTAATTTCTGACTCAAGGCCGTCAGACAATTCATTACAAGTCACCCATGACAAAGCTGTAGGTCTTTTCCTTTTTCAACCTGAGTCTTAATTACGCCACTATGCTATATATGATTACTCTATATTGATGTTCTTAATATAAGGTATTAGATGAAGTGATAGGAGCCTATGCGTGACTCAGATGCCAATTTATGCAAGTAGGGTATTCAGGTGCATACCAGTCTGTTAAGAAAGTATCAGGGCTGGCAGTATAACTAGGGTTAAAATGCACACAAAGAAACTGTATACGTATTAATTGATCATGTATGTGATGGTGTTTGTATGTAATACTGGCAAGACATGTAAGTTCACTGTCCCATGCTGCCAAATTCCTGTTTTTTAGAATTGGCAATCACTGTGCATCCATCAACATCCATACAGGCCAAAACCTCACTCTTGGCATATATTTAGTAAAAAACGGTACCGAACAAGCTAACCGGTTCTGGATACTAGTCCAACCGGTACCGGTACACAATTTTGGATAGATTCGGTAACTGGTCCAGTTAATTACCGATGAACAATCCTAACGAAAAGGAAATCTTAGGATTTCTCTCAGTCCAATATTCCTCACAAAATAGCACACAAGCACGTCTGATAGGATCCTCTTATCCTTCCTTCCATCTAAAGATGCAGTAGAGAAGATCTTTCACCGTAGATTGTTGAACCTATCAATCTCCCAACACACCAAAAAAAGCACTTCACTCGCTAATCCAAGCATTCTCATTTTGCACCAACAGAGTATGTTATTTAAATGATCGTAAAGTCAAAACACATACCCATGGGTTTCATGCAACTAGTATAAGAGATGGTGGGTAATATTCCAATTCTATAAGCATACCAATTGTAATACCCCTAGTCCCACGTCGGATAACGTGAATTTGGTAAGTGCCCATGTATAAGACTTAACTCTACTACTAATAGTACCATCAGTCATAACCTTTTTGGTGGGCATATGGTGGACCAAGATGACCCAAGTTGATACTATTTATATATGGATTGAGCCTTACTTTAGACTCAATTCGGGACGGGTCATCACAAATGGTAACAAAGCTAACTCAAAAAAACTCAGATCAATAAAACTGTAGTTAACCAATTAATGATTTGATGGACTCTGGTTTGATAAAACTTTATTCAGTCCAAATGCCCCAATGGTTTCACGCATACCATGATATGTTTTGAAGAGAGACTGAGAGACAAATATTGAGTATAACCAAGAAGTTTCAGAGCCCCTATCCTACCTAACAATAACGGAAATATCTTTTAATAATTACTTTTTGAAAAGAAAAAAAAAACAAGAAGGATGCCCTTAGATCATCTTCATCAATTGTGACTCTAGTGTTAGAAATGAACAGCTACCTGACTTCTGAAGCATAAAAGTATTTGGTATAAAGCATTCAGTGAAACATATACATATCTCAAAATAATAAATAATTGCAGTTTAGGAAGACTAAACATTCAAATAGATTTATTTCCATAATAGATATAGTTTAATTAAGTAGAAGCCATGTTTGTACCACATTCTGCAACAAAAGTATAATCAATGAGGAACATATAATTAATAAAAATATATATAAATAACTAATATGCTTGTTCATAATAAATCATCCCAAATAATCACTTATTCCTTGTAGAACACACAATGAGTAAAATAAAGAAAAGAAAAAAGTAATGCTCCTTTGCATGAATGTTTCAAATTATCATAACAGGTTAGAAAAAACTAAAATCCCACTACTTGTGGAGCATACAATGGGCAAAAAAATTATGGCCCCTTCCAATCAAGTATCTAAATACATAGACCAGATTTAAGAAACTAAAGTTCCAAAAGAGTACCTAAACAAATTGGGCATTGTACTTCCTTCCGTATTTCTGCCAATTTCACAGTGAGGAATCTGCATTAAAGAACACAGCCAAGAAAAAAAAGAAGAAGCATATTATTCAATACGTATTGGCAACCGCTTTACTTACAAAAGTAAAATAAATTGGTATTGGTATTTGCAAATAGGTCGATTGTAATGTATGAAAAAGGTTAAACTCAGGAATTTCAATCTAATGATGGAAGATACTCCATCTCGTGGTGGGTAGATAAGAGCAGAACATAGAGACTCCCTCAGGTTCACATACACACTCGCACATTAACTACAGAATCCCCCCACCCCACACCTTACCCCCAATGAACAATGAAAACTTAACACCCAACATTAAGGTCAAATATGGAAAGCACTTGCACAAGGATGATTTCCTGTATGTCAGAAGTAAAAGTAAGATTAATAAGCAAATACATTCTGGACTATGGAAGCCAGCAGCTACGCCATTGAATTGGATTCTGTCACATAAGGAGCACTGGGGACACAAATATTACGCTTGAAATTCGTGACCTTCAACTATTTTTTCTAGCAAGTCTTCTCTGGCGTTCAACTACCTAACAGTTTCATAAAAAAAATAAACTAACTGCTATGTTACCTTTTTAAACCCTATCTTGCCAATAATTTTGTTACATGTTGCTAAACATAATGACTTTTAGTTACACGTGAATATAAAGAAAGTATTGTAGTCAAGATAATACAACAAGAATTGAAGTTCACAGATCAAAATTTTGCTAGTTAACCAACTTTCCACTAGCAATATTTTTCATTAGACACCATTTAGGGTGATGACAGACCCAGATGGCACATTCATAAGGACCTGTAAGACTACAACCCTATCTAGTAATACAAATTTTTGTATTTTAATTGGTTTTACTGGTGGGAGTAAAAAGGGGAGGAAACAATGAAGAAAATACAGCTTCCTTTCCATAGGGGCATCTCCCCTGTTCCTCCTAACCCAATCTTTGTTTTCTATTCCTCCTACCAACTGCCCACAAATTACCACGCACATCTATCTCGGAGTAGAAAACACCATAATCAAATAGCAATATTTCTACAGCTTTATAAAGTGATTCCCCGTATATGTCTCAAGGGATAGGACATAAGTGGATCAAAGTAAGCAATCATTGAGATTGGAACACCAAGGAAACAATGACCTGATCATCACATAAATACAAATACAAATTGCACAGGCAGAGACATGCATGAAAATAGTTCAAACAGCTTGTACAATGGCATGTCAACAACTTGGGGCAATGATTTTAGTGACCACAGAGAAATCACATATCATCTCACCATAATTCATAGTTTGCATGTGTAATAAATTTACATCAGTTATACTGTCCTATAAAATTCCTGTAGTTCCACTGGCTAGTCTGCCGCAGGTGGAGAAACTGCAAACAGCACATCAAGAATACACTGAATTTACTTCCCATATGCATAACAGCATCTTATGAGTGAAAGAAGTTACTTTCACATTCTTTTTCAATGAATCGGATCAGTTCTCTACATTGTTAAGACTCAGCCTGCAACTAGCCAGTTGGTTCAACCCAAGTCTGAAAAATACAGACCCAAACCTCACATTGAGAAATTGGTCTGCCTTAAAAAAACTAGACTAAACAATTTGTCAGAATTATCTCTTGCAAAGACCAACCACATAAGCAATTCAAACACCAAACTGCTACCACCCAACCAATAAAAAACCAAACACAAAGCCATGAATAAATTCAAGAAAGTAGGTAGTAAATGATACTACTCCAACGCACATAGTAAAAATCACTAAGGGAAAAATGTATCAGCTTTACCTATAAACTGAATTACTTTGTTACAGCCATGAACAGAGCTCAAGCAGATGTTCCAACAACTTCAAATAAAATAAACCAAAACAATCACGTCAATTTAGGCAATTCAACACAAAGGTGGCTCATTTTTCGCTCCCATTAACAATCCCCAAACACAGAAATCCAATCCCAGAAGGAAATAAAATCAGAACGCTCAAAATTATCCACAAAGAACGTATGGAGTTCGTCATTAACAATGCCCGTAAAAATGCAGTAAATTACTCGATCAAACATACAAACCGCATGCAGATCCCGAGCAACAATGATCGATTCAACAATCACGACAATAGGATGGACCGGAATACATAGGCAGCAACATATATAGATTATAGAGAGAGAGAGAGACAGAGCTTACTCGTCCTTGTCACCGATACTTGAAGAAGGGCTTCCATCTGAATCTGAGAGGTAAAGCGATTCACACAGATGAGGAGCACAATCACAATCAAATTTCAGAAGAAATGTTGACTAAAACTGATATTCACCGTTGAAATTTCTAAGATACGTACCGGTTGGTTCTTCTTGTGGCTGTTCGTCAAGGCTTTGATTGTGTTGGACAGAAGAATTATCATCTTCCGAACGAGGAGGAGTCTCGTGAGAACGCTTCTGTGCAGGCATTGCCAACGTATTTTGTGGATGATACTTTGCAGAAACAAGTGGCGAAGCCACTGGCGGTGGTTGGGTCAACGGAGAGGTGGTGGACGTGGTGGAGAAAGGGAAAGGAAGATGTGGAGGTGGTTTAACGTTGAGTTTCCGGCCGTTCTGCTAAGGAGAGAGAGGCGGATGGGTAGTGGCTCTCTGCCTCGTTGTGTAAGCGAATTTTTATTGCTATATTTCTGCCGATCGATCGATCTATCTTATTTATAGAAGAGAATGTCTCTTTTTTAGAGTAATTTTTGGGAAGAAAAAAAAATTAATGGTAAAAGAAACCGTTGATAATGTCAGAACAATATTTATAATTTATATTTAAAATATTTATATATTTAATAATATTTTATTTATTTTAATCACATATTAAATTTTTAACGACATTTCTTAATATAATTATTGCTTTAATATTATTAATGACCTAAAATAAAATAAGTCACATAAATTAAAGATAAGTAAATTTAACTTTAAGTAACAAATTTAGCGCATGTATAAATAAACATGAAAATTTTGTTCATTTATAAAATTAATTTTAAATATAAATTATTTAACTTACAAACGTAATATCTAAAAAGTATAGCACACTAAATTAGTATAATTCAATACATTTAAAAGTCAAAACGCCACTATCGTAAATGCAAGTAACTAAATATAAGTTGTAAAGATCTTGAATTTCGACTCTAATATATAAGTATAGTAAAAATTCCTTTAAATATATATAATTATTTGAGATATAATTTATCTTATTAAAAATTTGAGCGGTCTTAATTTTTTATTTTATTACACTAAACAAAAACTTAAAAAAAAAAAACCTTAATAGTGAGGGTTCATAATTATGTATATTAGTGGGTTTAGCATTAGATGCTAGTCATTCCCTCAGTTTAATAAAAATAGTTTTGATCATAATTTTATTAATTTATCATTATTACTAAATTAAAGACTCTATAAATTTGGAGGTTAGTATAGAACAAAAATATATCCTTAAACTTAAAAATTTGAGACATTTTTTGAGAACATTTACTTATTAACTAGTTGACTGGTTTAATTGTAGGGTTTATTGTATATAAAATAAATATTATCGCCATATTTTTCTCAAATAAATAACGATACTATTTGTCACAACTTATTTCAAGCACCTTAAAGCTTATTTTAACATAAACTCAAATAATAGTGTTTGGCATAGTTTATAATAAGTTCTAATTTGAGAAAATACTTTAAATGTATCTGGTGCTTTTCCCCCGAACTTATTGATATTTTAAGTAAACATTTTTAACTTATTCATCAATTATTAGAGCTTATTCTGTAATAAGTTGTTATTGCGCTAAACTAAATATTTCAACTTATTGTATAACCTGCTTAAATTAAGTTCATAAATAAGCCATAAATTGTTGTTTTTTTTAAATAAATAGTGGCAAATAGAATGGGAACCACACTTTTGTGAAATATTTTGTGAAAATATTACTTATTTATTTATTCTTTTTTCTTAAAAAAAATAGAAATTTAAATTCAATGATTTTTTTAATTTGATTTAATCAAATTTATTGATTGTATATTATGATTAAATTTTAGAGAGTAACCTATGCGAGTAATATAAGGTCATTTTCCTTTTTCCCCAAATACACGAGTACATGAATTAAGAAGTTCTGTCTCCTTATTCTCCATTCACATTTTGAATCAGTTGTGTCAAGCATAATGTAGAAGAAAAAAAATCACACCGTAGATATTTATATTAATTTTTTGATTATCAATTATGTGAATAAGTATTAGTGAATTAGTAGATAAAAAAATAAAATATTTTTTTAAATAAAAATACTTTAACAATAATTTAAAATGATTTTATCTACACAATTACATAAGTATATATAAGACAAACTTAGTCGGATATATAATATAGGCTTTCCCATTGCGACTTGTTAAATTTTGATACCATTTTGTAGTTATAAATGGAAATACTAAACGTTACAAGTACAAAATGGTATCAAGTTTAGCAAGTCGCAATGAGTATAATGAGATGTTTGTTTTGTCTTAACAATATATTAACTTAATATCTTTCATGTGTATGTTGATTTACTTGTTTTAATATATTTGGTGCGTTGGAAAAATGGATCTCGACGATTTTTACGTTTTGAAATCACCACATTAAAAGTGATTAACGGGCTTTAAAAATTGCATGTGTGTTGAAAAAATTACATTCATAATAACTTACATTTAAACGAACAAGATGTTTGGATTTTCTAAATAATTAAAATTTGTTATGTTGACAATGTATATACGAGTGAAATGTTAAAATTATGACACTTCATTATAATAAAGTAACTAGATACAACTCGGCGCGTTGCGGTTGGATTATTCATTTTGTTAAAAAATATAAATAATTAAAAGTTGTTTAGATCAATCACTCTTCAATTTGAGCTATTATTAAACTGAAATTATGAGATATAATTATGGGATATAATATCAATTTGAAATTAATATAATTTTGAGATATAATATCAGTTTAGATTTATATTTATGGGATAATGTTATATTATTTTGTGTGATTAAGGAATTTTAAAAATATTTTTAAAAAATTATGCGAGAAAAAATTCTGTAAATAAAGTTCAAAATCCCAATTATGGGATAATATTACCTATTTTTTTGTTTGAGAATTATTTGTAAAAAAATTAAAAATTCAAATTATTAGAGTTATCTACAAAAATGAGATAACAAAACAATTCAAAAACCAAATTATTGGATAATATCAATTTGGAATTGCTGCAATTTAATATCAGTTTAGATTTGTATGCGTGACATATTTATGGGACATTGTTACATTTTTTTGTATGAGTATTAGCTGTTAAGAAATTAAAAAACCAAATATTATCTTTATAAATAACAAAATTTAATTTTTGGATAATTTCAAATATCAAATTATTAGATGATTTTAGATTTTTATTTGTCTATGTGAGAATATTCTAATTAAGTATAGTGGAGAAATTATTTAGTTGTAATTAGTTTTAAATTATATTTTTTTGTGAAAGTAATCTACAATTATATGGCATAATATTCAAAAAAAAATATTGTGTGATAGTTGTAACAACCTCAAATTCGGATTCCTTTAACCTCAAATCTGGTCCGTTAAAAGTAATCTCAATCTTGAGTTTAAACTAATTATATTAAACTCATAAACAATAAGTTAATACAATTATTACTATATTCTAGGTATTAAACCTTAAATGAATACAAACGGTACGTTTGAATACAACTTTCAACTCTATTCCATTCCAAAATCGCAATCTTTAAACATTCTATTATAACTTTGAGATCATATGTATAGTGACTCAATTACCCCATCTATTATCCTCATACATAAAGGACAACCTCTGCAAACGATCTTAAATAATCTATACATGTTATTTCAACATTTAGGTTTGCTATTCTGTAGCACATTAAAACATTACTTAATCGTAAATATTACACAAGGAAAGTAATTTAATCTATCGCAAGTTTTACTATAAAGGCACCTACGCTTTAATCTTGATGACTCGTCAGTAAATCTTCATCTGCCTCTACCAAAGTAATCCGCTTTCCCAAGCTGCTCTCTAATGTTTTATTTTAAGCAAGAGTGAGCACGACGGTTCAGCAAGTCTAACAGTTTCACATAACACATAAACATATTTTATCATGCTTCATGCATCTCATGCTTTACAATGACTACATATCTCATGCCTATCATGCTTTGCATTTACTCTATTATTTATGTTATTCATGCATGTCATTTAAAATTTCATACAGTTTAATATATATAGAACAATCAACTTAATCATCTACTGCATATCAACAGTTTATTTCAACTTGTATCACAAAAGCACATTACCACATTATTGCACATAATAATTTATACACACATAATAATTTTATAGTATTCTAAATCAGACACATAATGCAACACGTTCTGAAAAACTTGTCTGGACTAGTATAACCAGCTTACGCTAATCTTTCACGTTCATTGCATCACCTATACAGTATGTGAGATCAACGGTGCACAATATCAATCACAGTTTGATTCAATACTAAACCTTTAAAGATATTTATTTCTTCTTATCGTCTCCTTTTAAATAAATAGGGTTAATTTCATATTTTAGTCTCTCGTTGACTTGACTCAGTGTTTCATATTCAACACCGTAAATCTTTTGTACAAACTATGCAATTCTGACATTTATTAATGTCACTACATTAATGTCTGGACCTTATTTTTGTTTAGGTCGAACAATTAATTAGTCACTAATGGACCATACCCTTGGTTCAACTTAATCACATCATTTAACTCGATGATTTATCATAATATTACCTGCATTGGTTAATATTTTAAACTCTTACTATTAATTAGTAATAGCTTATAATGTTATTTAATTGTTAAATAACACTTTAAATAATTATTATTATTATTAATTCCTTTTTAATAATAGTTTACCTTAATCATTATTATTACTCTTTTAATAATAATTTAATTGCTTGTTAGTATTATTATCCTTTAATAATATTTTAATTGACTTCTCATTATTATTAATCATTTTAATAATAATTTAATTGTTCATCAATATTATTAACCATTTAATAATATTTGAAATCCTCACATATTATTAGTAATTATTTAATAATGATTCAGCCATTAACTATTATTATTCAATAGTTAATTACTTGATAAACAATATTATTAATTCTTTAATAATATTTTTAATTAATTACATATCATTATTAATTATTGAATAATGATTTAATTCTTAACTAATATCATTTAATAGTTAATCATTAATATTATCAATATATTTTAATTACTTAATAATCTTCTTTCGATTAAGTAATAATTTATTCCACTTAATTATCATTTAGTTATTATTTAATATGAATTAAATAATAATTAATTAATTAATTATTCGTACTCATTATTTAATATTAATTAAATAATAAACAATTATACTATTAACTCTAACATCCTTTGATTACTATTTAATATATTAAATAGTAAACAATTAACCCTCTTTAATTATTATTTAATGTTAATTAAATAATAATTAATTAATTAATTATCTTTATTTATTATTTACTCTTAACTAAATAATAAATAATTAGTTTAAACACTTTCTCATAATTTAATTACTATTTAATATCACTTAAATAATAATTACTTAGTTACTTCCTTTATTTACTATTTAACACCTGATTAAATAATAAATAATTTATTTATTTTCTCCAAACATGTTGATATTATTATTAAATACTTAAAGAACATATTTAAGATTTAATAACAATTTATTTATAATTTTCTTGAATTATTAGCTAGATAGTCACAAATTAGTATACCTTTACACCACAATTAATATGGAAAATACCAATTTTCAGAAATAATACTATCTCTATATATATAACACTTCAAATAATCAGTAGGTTATTTGTTCATATTTTTCCAAAATTTAAAAATGCTTTTTATTATTCTACTAACATTATAAAAATACCATTAAATTCCAGAAAATAGTACACGACATTCCAAGAAACTTTCTAGTTTGGACCATTATCGAAACCGGCCGGAAAATGGGTGAACAGCCACCGGAATGCTCCGGCCGGTTCACCGAAAAAAACCGGCAGTAGGTTTTTCCCTTATTCCAAATTCTGCCAACTTTGGGGTCTTGGAGAAAAACCTTAATAACTTGAGTTCTATAACTCCGATGGAGCTCTACTTTATATTGTTGCAATCATAACTTCCCGAACTACAATTTTTCATTATCAGATTAATTTTTTAGACATGATTTGACCACTGAAAATAGCCTAGAAGCGGACTGTTCACGCAAAACTTCCGACAGTGGAGTGTTTGAGTAGAAAAGTCATATCTCACTCGTTTTAAATCGGATTTTAGTCATTCAAGTTGGAGAATTTTCATAACTTCAAGATCTAGCATAAAAAATTGACGGATCATGAACAGTAATTCCGGGAATAAGGCTACTCGATATTTAGTTTTTTGGTAAACATCATTTGACAACTTTTGTTGAGTTTTTTCACATAAATGCTTATGGATCCATACCAAAAATCCATGAAACACTTATTTAATATATCTAGCATGTATCTGGACTTAAAGAACATAAAGATGATATTTTTACCATTTATTTCTTATTTTAATCACATAACAAGCATAACTAGGGTTTTAAGGGTTTTCTAACCTCTTTGTTTTGTGTGCTTGTTTTCTCTTCCTTCCAAAATAGGAGATGAACCTCCAAGCTCTTCTCCTAAGCTTGACTCGGTTGGACTCGGTGAAACTCACTATGAACTCACTTTATTTTTCTTTACTCACCGAGTTAACTCACTCCTTATTAGCTCACAATAAAATGACTCTCTAGCAAACTTGACAAACTCTCACCCAAGTGAGCTAAGGCTCATATTTATAGTAGTCTAAATCTATACATACACACCTATATGTATAGAATGGACCTCAACTGTAACGTCCTAGAATTTCCACGTCATTATTAATTAAATTATTAATTTAAATTCTAACGAGTTAGTTCTACAAGATTATTTGAATCTTTTTATGTGATTAATTAATTACGTGATTAAATAATTATGTGATTAATTACTAGAATTAATTGAAGGGGGTCATTAATATGTTATTAAATTAGTGAACAAACCCTAAAATTTTAATATCAAAATAATTGATAAGTTTCCTATTAATTAAATATTCAATTAAATTGAATATAATGAGTGAATTAAATATAATAAATTAATTAATATGATTATTAATTTATGTAAATAATGTGAAATAATAATAATAATATTTTTTAGTCCATTTAGTAGTTTAATACTAATAGGTTAGAATATTTAATTATTTATTCAATCTAATTATTTATTTAATCATGGATTGAATAATTAATGTGTAAATTATTAAATTAGCCCAACATGGGTCAATTAGTAGTTCAAGTGGAGAATAATAAAATTTGACCAATTTGTAGCCCAAACAATTTAATAGGAGCCCAATTGGTATTTTAAATAAAGCCCAATAATTGGTCTACTTGGAAAATACTTTATATAACTTATTAATTATTTAAAAAGTGGAAAGTGACTATAATTTTGGGACATGAAGGAAGCCATCAGCCGACCATGTTGGTAGATGAGAGAGAAAAGAGATTTTTGTTTTTATTTTAATTTTAATTTATTTTTTATTTATTTAATTAATAGATTGCTTGTTTGATTTTTCAAGTACTTGGACCATCCCTCTTTTCACCTAATGTGTCATTTAGCCATTCCTTGTGTAAGTTGTCATCTAGGGGCATGGTCTAAATTATTAGATATATTATGTGTATCTAATAATTTGCAAGTATACTTGAAATTGGTAGATTTCACTTCATTATTTTCTCCAAGTCCAAAAGAGAGAGCTAGAGAGCATTTGAGAGTCTGAGAAAATATTGAGAGCAAAATACTAAGAGAATAGAAGGAGTTTTTGGTTTATGTCTTCAAGATTCACCACCTATTTTGGAAGAAAAAGGAGAATAGCCATTAAATCAAGGTAATGGTTATTCTAAATCTAATTTTTATTTTTAAATTAAATAAACCAACATGCGTGTATGAATATGTTAATATAGTTAATAATGTGTGGTAGTAATATTTATGTCATGCTTGAGTTTAATATGCTTGGTTTGTATTTTGGTATATTTTGTATGCTAAAATATGTGTTTAGTAGTGTATAATCAAGTCTTGAAATTTATGACAAAAAATATTTTTATAAAACTTAGGTTTGATGTTCTAATATTATAGAACATCAAATCATGAGAAAAACAAAGTTTGAATCACTCAAAATGAAGTTATATACAAAAAGTTATGATTTATGGTAGTTTATGTGATGTAAAATTTTTTATAAAAAAACAATGATATTAAATCGAGAAAAATTAAATTTTCATGTTATAAATTGATATTAAGTGATTGGTAATTTTTTTGGATTTTTATTGAGGATTTAAAGCTTACTTGATGATATAATTTTTATTAAAGTGTGTATTACCGGAACACTGTTCACGTTCTGCAAAGGAAAAATAAATAAAAAGGGTTCCGCGCAATGCGCGCAAGCCTTTTTGGCCGTCAGACGCGGAGCCAAAACGGCGTCGTTTAGAATAAGAAAAAGTTACTCCGCGCGTACGCGTGGAAGCCAGCAGCAGTGTCTCCAAAACGGCACCGTTTTGGAGATGCTTACGGCTTAACGGGCGCAATGCGCGAGCACCGATTTTTCGCGAAATTACCAGACTGCCCCTCCGTGTTTTTCTGGGCGAAATTACTATTCTGCCATCGAATCAGTTTTCAACTTATTTACAAAAATGCCATTCGGCTTAAATTTAATTAATTTAAATATTTAAAAACTAATTTAAAATTATAACAAAAATAATAATAATACAAAAATGATATTGGGGAGGATATTTTTCATTAAGTTTAATATTTAAATATTTTAAATATTAATCTAATTAGCTAAATCATGGTTAAGTTAATTAAATTTATTAGTTATTTATTATTTAAAATGTTAATAATAAATAAAGGTAATAAATTAGCAATTATTATTTAGTTACTATTAAATAATAATTAAAGAGAGATAAAAATTTATAAATTAATTATTTATTATTTAAATATTATTAAATAATAAATAAGGATAATTAAGTAATCAATTATTATTTAATTAGCATTAAATAACGATTAATGGAAATTAAGTTCTTAGATTAACAATTTATTATTTAATTTAAATAATAAATAAAGATGAATTGATTATTATTTAACCTTAAATAATAATTAAAAATAATTAAATAATTAATTATTATTTAATTGACATTAAATAATAATTAAAGAGGATTAAAATTAGTAAACTATTATTTAATTTCCTTAAATTAAATAATAAGTGAGGTTAATTAATTAATTATTTATTAGTTGATTAATATTAAATTAAAGAAGGTTAAAATTAAATCAATAATTATTTATTATTTAATTATTATTAAATAATAAGTAAGTACAATTAGTTATTATTTATTTTAAATAATAACTAGAGTTAATTAATTAATTTCTATTTAACCAAGATTAAATAGTAATTAAATAGAGATTGAGTTAATAAAATAAAATCAATTTAATTATGTTTTAATTAAACAATTGTAATAAGTTGTTTAAGGGTTTAATAAGTGTCCAACACTTAAGAAAAATATTTCTAACTTATTAAATTATTAACCTAATATGATTGAGGGTCTATAAGGTTAATAATATTGTTTTGACTAATGTAATTTATGTGTTAGTACTTATGTGATAGATAAGTATCTTAGTTGTAATGTCCTAGAATTTCCACATCTTTATTAATTAAATTATTAATTTAATTTCCAACGAGTTAGTTTTATAAGATTATTTAAATCTTTTTATGTGATTAATTAATTATGTGATTAAATAATTATGTAATTAATTACTAAAATTAATTAAAGGGGGTCACTAATATGTTATTAAATTAGTGAACAAACCCTAAAGTTTTAATATCCAAATAATTGATAAGTTTCCTATTAATTAAATAGTCAATTAAATTGAATATAATGAGTGAACTAAATATAATAAATTAATTAATATGATTATTAATTAATGTAAATAATGTGAAATATTAATTATAATATTTATTAGTCCATTTAGTAATTTAATACTAATGGGTTAGAATATTTAATTATTTATTCAATTTAATTATTTATTTAATCATGGATTGAATAATTAATGTATAAATTATTAAATTAGCCCAACATGGGTCAATTAGTAGCCCAAGTGTAGAATAATAAAATTTGACAATTTAGTAGCCCAAACAATTTAATAGAAGCCCAATTGGTATTTTAAATTAAAGCCCAATGATTGGCCCACTTGAAAAATACTTAATTAAACTATTATTTATTTAAAAAGTAAATGTGACAATGAAATTGGGACTAAGGAAAAGAGGATCAGCCGACCAAGCATGCATGAAGGAGAGAGAAAATGAATTTTTGTTTTATTTTCTTTTATTTTTCATTTAATTAAAGGTTGCTTGTTTTGATTTTTGGGAAAGTCTTTTCCCACAAAATCCTCACCAACTTAGTATGGGCTAGCTTTCTTGTGTAAGTATCATTGTTATCTCATGATGGCAATTTTCATAGATATAGATTTTATATCTCTCCAAATTGTAAGTATACTTACAATTTAGGAGTTTGTATTGGTCATTTCTTTTTCTTCCATTTTTCAAGCTAGAGAGCATTTGAGAGTGAGAAAATAGTGAGAGCAAAAATACTAAGAGAAGAGAAGGAGCCTTGGTTCATGTCATCTTCCTTAATCACCTATTTTGGAAGAAAAAGGAAGATAGCCATTAAATCAAGGTAATGGTTATTTTAAATAAAGTTTTGTTTTTAAATTAAATAAATCATCATGTTAGTATAAATACGTTAATATGGTTATTAATGTGTAGTGGTAATATTTATGCCATGCTTGAGTTTAATATGCTTGGTTTGTATTTTGGTATATTTTATATGCTAAAATATGTATTTAGTAGTGTGTAAACAAGTTTTGAAATATATTATCAAAAATATTTTTGTAAAACTTAGGTTTGATGTTCTAATATTATAGAACATTAAATCATGAGAAAAACAAAGTTTGAATCACTCAAAATGGAGTTATACACAAAAAGTTATGATTTATGGTAGTTTATGTGATGTAAAAATTTTTATAAAAAAATATTGATATTAAATCATGAAAAATTATTTTTTTCATGTTATAAATTAATATAAGGTGATTGGTAATTTTTTTGAATTTTTATTGATGATTTAAAGCTTACTTGTTGGTATATTTTTATTTAAAATGGGTAGCCGGAGCACTGTTCACAATCTGCTAAAAATAAAAAAAATTGGATTTTTCGCGCAATGCGCGCAGCTACTGTTCACCAGAAACGCGGAGCCAAACGACGTCGTTTGGCGTCCGTAGAAAATTCACACCGCGCGTACGCGCGGAAGCCGTTTCCGGCTTTTCAAAAACGGCGTCGTTTTGACCCGTAAGAACTGAAACGCGCGCCATGCGCGGTAATAAATTTTCGGCGAAATTACCATTTTGCCCCTCCGTGTTTTTTTCGGCAGAATTACCATTCTGCCCTCGGTTCAGTTTTCGAATTATTTACGAAATTGCCATCGGTCCGGTTTTTCAACTTAATTACGAAAATGCCATTCGGGTTAATTTTAATTAATTTAAATATTTAAAAATTAATTTAAAATTATAACAAAAATAATAATAATACAAAAATAATATTGGGGAGGATATTTTTCATAAAGTTTAATATTTAAATATTTTAAATATTAATCTAGTTAGCTAAACCATGGTTAGGTTAAATAAATTTATTATTTATTTATTATTTTAAATGTTAATAATAAATAAAGATGATAAATTAGCAATTATTATTTAATGCCTATTAAATAATATTTAAAGAGAGATAAAATTTATAAATTAATTATTTATTATTTAAATATTATTAAATAATAAATAAAGATAATTAAGTAATTAATTATAATTTAATTAACATTAAATAATGATTAATGGAAATTAAGTTATTAGAGTAATAATTTATTATTTAATTTAAATAATAAATAAGAATGATTTGATTATTATTTAACCTTAAATAATAATTAAAAATTAATTAAATAATTAATTATTATTTAATTGACATTAAATAATAATTAAAGAGGATTAAGATTAGTAAACTATTATTTAATTTCCTTAATTAAATAATAAGTAAGGTTAATTACTTGGTTAATTATTGGTTGATTAACATTAAATTAAAGAAGGTTAAAATTAAGTTAATAATTATTTATTATTTAATAATAGGTAAGTACAATTAGTTATTATTTATAATAACTAGAGTTAATTAATTAATTTATATTTAATCAATATTAAATAGTAATTAAAAAGAGATTGAGTTAATAAAATAAATTGAATTTAATTAAACAATTATAATAAGTTGTTTAATAAGTGTCCAACACTTAAGAAAAATATTTTCTAACTTATTAAATTATTAACCTAAAATGATTAAGTGTCTATAAGGTTAATAATATTGCTTTGATTAATGTAAATTATGTGTTAGTACTTATGTGTGGTAAATAAGTTCGTTATTAAGCGTATAGTTATGCAAATACGCCGTACTAATTATTAGACCGACTTTATTAATGTTAGGTCTTTCAAAGCAAGTTAGTTAAAGCTAGACAATTATTGTAGCTGAGCAAACAGGCAAGTTCTCTAACCCTACTCAATTATTATCGTTGAACAAGTTTCCATACTTGTATTTATTGTTAAAGCTTGCAGTGGTTTAATTATTTAAAATTATTCCACATCCATATTGTTTATACAATCGCACTTAGTGCATTTGAAGCTTATTAGTTCTTGATTCATGAACTGTATTAAAAATGTCTTAAGCTAATAATTCAGCTAGACATTACGTTTCTAAATTCAATAACTTGAATACTTTTAAAAGCTTATCCAAACCATTGTTGGGTGCGGATTTCTTATATTAAGTCTGAGAATTGAACAACCCTAAATTAGGGGATTTTGTGTCGGGAAACCGACTTTGGGCGCCAGTGACTAAATGTAATGCATATACAGCGGGTTGAATAGGCTGATCCCCTTGAAAACCAAACAACTCAAAGGGTCAGAGGAAACTCTATTATACCCTAGTTAGTTCAGGGTCCTTAGTGACCACTCAGCATTTTAAGATTCAAATATTCTGTTTATTAAAATTTGAATCCTGTTTCATTCACAATTGTTATATCTATTGTTGAATCATTGATGATATTTTCCCATTCATTCATGATATATTAAATCTATATGATTGTTCTAAACTTGCTGAGCAAACTAGTTGCTCATTCTTGCTATATCATGAACCATTTTTCAGATAATCCTGATTGCTCAAAGAAGGATAAAGGAAAAGGAAAAGGAAAAGCCAGAGCTTAAGTTAGCTTATGCATGCTAATTAGATCTTTAATTATGTATTTACGGTTTTTAAACCTTGTGTAATTCCTTGTGGTAGGAACTGTTATTATGTTAAGGTTGATAGACCCTGGTATTGTAACCTTTTGAAGGGAACCAATATGTATTATTCCGCGATATTTAAATGCAATGTATGTATTTAATTGTTAGTAATGTGTTGAATAGTGAGAACCAAACTCGAGGTTATGGAACCCGGATTTGGGGTCGTCACAGGTTGGTATCAGAGCTGTAGGTTAGAAACGTTAGGATTTGCGAAACCTAAGTTATAACCTTAGTATTAAACTCATATCGAGTGCGTTAGGGGATGAATCGGGGAGATTCATCATGTTGTGTATTTTTGGAGGTGGATTGAGAAAATCCATCGAGCCGAGATGTACATGATAAAATATCATTTCATTTCATCAATGAATATATTTTATTGCTGTACTAACGTGTGTTATTGTTTTATGATATAGGATGGCAGAGATCGGACAGTCGAGTCGCACTGCTGAGGAGGACTATATTGATATCCATATGGATACTGCACAGCCGCTGGTGGCTGCACCCGTAGAGGAGCCAGAGTCAGATCCTGAGGAGGGGGATCGTGTGGAGCCCGTCTGGGGCGGAGTCATGAGGCCTTACAGTGAGGATGAGGCAGAGTCAGAGGAGTCTGAGGAGGAGGAGTCAGCTGATGGCATGGGCACTACTGCCGCTGACATCATAGAGGGACTGACAGATAGGAACGAGGGGCTGGAGGCAAGGGTCCAGCATCTAGAGGAGCAGAACCTGACCCACCAGCACATGGAGGATCAGTATAGGGATGCGGCTCATCAGTTCTCTGGCGAGAACACAGAGCTGAAGGAGAGGATCGTAGGACTGGAGGATCAGATACAGGAGTACGAGGATTCGGTGGAGCACTTTGCAGTGCTGACACATCAGCTGGTAGATCAGGATGTGGAGCTGCAGGCTAAGTTAGCAGTAGCTGAGACTAGGTTAGCCGAGGCTGAGCTGAAGGTTCAGCAGGTTCAGGCAGAGAAGGCCGCCATCCGTGCACACTGGCAGGAGGCGATAGAGGACCGAATGGAGATGGAGAGACAGCGGGATGCCGCTTATGGTCAGATGATTGAGCTAGAGGAGGAGGTCCGCGAGAAGCGGGTGAGGACGGATAGACTTAGCTACGTCTACCGATCTTCATATGGTAGGCTTCAGAGCAGGGTGCACTACTACCCAGCTGAGGAGGGCCAGTCTATGCACACCATCAGCAGGAGTGTGGTGATGGCCATCGGGGATGAGGAGTATGATGACGCGATCCGTAGGGGGATGCGCATTCAGTAGTAGTAGTAGTTGTTTTCTAATTTCGTATGTAAATAGATGCAGTAGAACCCAACTTTTGTTTTATTAAAGGGTTAATATGTCACTAAATCCCAACTCTAGGAAGTTGTAGGATATGTCAGATCCCATCTTTTGTAGCTTCTCTGGGATAGAAGCATTTATAGCAGTATGCTTTTGATGTAAAGTGCTACGCACTCCTGTTTTAGCATATGAGTATAAATGCAGTTGAATTTATGTTTATATGCGTGTTGAAATAATTACTTGTATTTTAGCTAAACATTGTCTAAGATACAAAATAATGAAATGAAAAAGATGAAACCAGTATAATAATGTAAATTTTTGTTTATAACAGAAAATGCCGCCACGTAGACAACCACCAAGGAACCAGGGGGTAGAAGAGTCAGTTAACAACGACGCGGGGGGGCACAACGTAGACCCTATGCAAAACTTCGTCGACATGCTAGCTGAGGCAATGCAAAACCGCCACCCTGTAGTAGCAAATCCGCCACCACCACCAAATCAGTTGGCGAATTTTAAAGATTTTAAGGCGGTGGGACCGCCAGAGTTTAGGGGAACGTCGGACCCGATAGAGGCCCAGTCTTGGATAAAGGAGATAGAGAAGGCGTTTGTTATCGCAAGAGTAGCTGAGGAGCAAAAGACAGTTTTTGCTACCTACATGATGAAGGGCGAAGCCAATTTCTGGTGGGAAGCCAATCAGAATAGGGCTGGGGATGGTGTGGTGCCCTGGACGAAATTTAAGGAAATATTCGACGAGAATTATTTCCCGAAAAGTATGAAGAGTAGGATGGAGGTAAGGTTTCTAGAACTGAAACAGGAGAACATGTCGGTACCGGAGTACGCGGCAAAATTTAATGAGTTGGCCAGGTTCGCTCCACATCAGGTAGACACAGAGGAACGCAAGGCCAGGAGGTTCGAGAATGGATTGAGACCTTGGATATTCAACAAGGTAGCAGTACTGCAGATTGACTCGTTCGCAACTTTGCTAGAGAAGTCAATCATTGCTGAAGGAGGAAGCGACGCATTAACCAAGTACAACCAGGAGAGAAACAAGAAGAAAAATGAAGGGGGAAGCAAGAACAGCAACAGTGGAGGCAATAATAACAATAACAACAATAAGCGCAAATGGGACAACAGTAATGACAAGAGCTCGGGGAATCAACAAGGAAGTGTTCAGAAAAAGCCAGCATGCAATATTTGTGGAAAGAATCATTTCGGAGAGTGCAGGAAAGGCAAGAACACGTGCTACAATTGTGGTCAGGTGGGACATATTTCTCCAAATTGTCCCCTCCCAAAGAAAGTGAGATGCTTTTCTTGCGGAGCATCTGACCACCTGATAAAGGATTGCCCTAAGAAGAAGAATGACGGGAGTAGCGGCTACAAGGGCAATAACAGTAAACTGGCTATCGGGGGACCGGTACCACAGAACAAGCCGACAGCCCGGACATTCAATATGACGGTGCAAGATGCCGTGGGGTCAAAAGACGTGGTGTCAGGTATTATTCCGATCAATAATATAAATGCATATGTATTGTTTGATTCGGGTGCTACCTGTTCATTTGTGTCTGATGATTTCGCTAGACGATTAGAGTTGCCTAGGGACAAACTAGAAAACTCAATGAACATAGAAGTTGCTAATAAAGAAGTGATTCCGGTAGAGTACATACATAGAAATTGTTGTGCTGAAATCAGGGGTCAGAAATTAAATGTGAATCTAATTCCAATACGTCTGGGGGAATTTGATGTAATACTTGGGATGGATTGGTTGTTTAACCACGGGGCGATAATTGATTGTCAGAAGAAGTGCATACACCTTAAGACACCAAATAAGTCTAAGGTCGTATTTTATGGCAGCAAATCGTCAAGACAGTCTTCTTGTCTGACGATGATGCAGGCCAAGAAATTATTGAAGAAAGGTTGTGTAGGGTATTTGGCTCATGTGGTTGACACACAAGTGGTGAGTCCCGAGATGGAGCAAATACCAGTAGTTAGGGAGTTTACGGATGTTTTTCCAGATGTACTGCCGGGTTTACCGCCGGACAGGGAGATAGAATTTGTGATTGATTTAGTACCGGGGACAGCACCGATATCGAAAGCACCATATAGGATGGCTCCGGTAGAACTGAAGGAATTGATGGTGCAATTGCAGGAGTTGTTAGATAATAAGTACATTCAGCCAAGTGTTTCTCCATGGGGAGCACCGGTGCTGTTTGTAAAGAAGAAGGATGGATCGATGAGATTGTGTATGGATTATAGAGAGCTGAATAAGGTGACAATTAAGAACAAGTACCCGTTACCACGAATTGACGATCTTTTCGATCAATTGAAAGGGGCGAAGTACTTTTCAAAGATTGACTTAAGGACTGGTTATCATCAGTTGAAAGTCAGGAAGGAGGATATACCCAAGACGGCATTCAGAACTCGATATGGGCATTATGAGTTTCTGGTGATGTCGTTTGGACTAACGAATGCGCCAGCCGCATTTATGGACATGATGAACAGAATATTCAAGCAATACTTGGATAAATTTGTAGTCGTGTTCATTGACGATATTCTGGTGTATTCCAAAACGGAGGAGGAGCATGCTGAACACCTAAGATTGGTGTTGGAGATTTTACGGAAGGAGCGGTTGTACGCTAAGTTTTCAAAGTGTGAATTCTGGTTGGAAAGAGTTCAATTTTTAGGTCATGTTATTGACAAGGAGGGAGTTTCGGTTGATCCGGCGAAGGTTGAATCGGTAATGAATTGGGAGCAACCAAGGACGCCGACAGAAGTAAGAAGTTTCTTAGGATTAGCGGGTTACTATCGGAGGTTCATTCAAGACTTCTCAAAGATAGCAACACCGTTGACCAACTTAACAAGAAAGACGGTGAAATACGTGTGGACAGAGAAGTGTGAGGAAAGTTTTCAGGAGTTAAAGAAAAGACTTAGTGAAGCACCTGTATTGACCTTACCAGACGATACAGGAGGTTTTACGGTCTACAGTGATGCATCGCACAAGGGGCTTGGCTGTGTGCTTATGCAAAACGGCAAAGTCGTTGCGTATGCGTCCAGACAATTAAAAGATTATGAGAAGGGATATCCTACCCACGACTTGGAGCTGGCAGCGGTAGTGTTTGCCCTTAAAATTTGGAGACATTATCTGTACGGAGAAAAATGTGAGATATTCACAGACCATAAGAGTCTAAAGTATATCTTCACACAGAAGGAGTTGAATATGAGGCAACGGAGATGGTTGGAATTGATCAAAGATTATGATTGTGAGATTCTATATCATCCCGGCAAGGCCAACGTAGTAGCGGATGCTCTGAGTAGAAAGAGCAGGGAGAAATTGTTCATATTGACAGATCAAGAACAATTGGTTCAAGAGATGGCTCGAATGAAGTTGGAAGTGAGAAGTCCAAACGAGTCAATAGAAGTCGAGGTGAGCCCAACCTTGTTAGATAGGGTGAAAGAGGCTCAAGACAAAGATGAGGAATGTGACAGAATCCGGAAGAGGATGACCGATGGAGAAGAGGTCAAGTTTAAAATTGATAGCATGGGATTGCTGAGATTTGAAAATCGTGTTTGGGTACCGCTAGTGCCTGAATTACGAGAGGAAATTTTGCAAGAGGCCCACAGTACGAGATACTCGATACATCCGGGGAGTACGAAGATGTATCAAGATCTACGTCAGCATTTTTGGTGGCCAAATTTAAAGAGGGAGGTTGCAGAATGTGTCAGCCGATGCCTAACTTGTCAAAGGGTAAAGGCCGAACATCAGAGACCAAGTGGATTGTTACAGCCGTTAGAAATTCCTGAGTGGAAATGGGAGCATATCACAATGGATTTTGTGGTAGGACTTCCAACAACACAGAAGGAATATGACGCAATTTGGGTGATTGTGGATCGGCTAACAAAGTCAGCGCACTTTTTGCCGATCAAGATTAGGTTCAGTTTGGATCAGTTGTCCAAATTGTACATCAAAGAGATAGTTTCAAGACATGGGGTGCCGGTATCGATTGTGTCAGACAGGGATCCGCGCTTCACGTCAAAATTTTGGAGAAGTCTTCAGGAGAGATTGGGGACACAGTTGAGAATGAGTACAGCGTATCATCCGCAGACTGATGGGCAAAGTGAGAGAACAATTCAGACATTGGAAGATATGCTTAGGGCCTGCGTGATGGATTTCAAGGGCAGTTGGGAAATCCATCTACCACTAGTTGAGTTTGCATATAATAACAGTTATCATGCGAGCATAGGTATGCCGCCTTACGAAGCTTTATATGGCAGAAAATGCAGAACACCTCTATGTTGGGATGAGGTAGGAGAACGCCGACTGTTGGGGCCAGAATTGGTTCAACAGACGGTAGAAATTATCAAGGTAATAAGAGCTCGGCTAGTAGCAGCTCAAGACCGTCAAAAGAAATACGCTGATTTACATCGACAAAAACGAGACTTCGAGGTGGGGAGTTTTGTGTTCATTAAGGTATCTCCCTGGAAAGGGAAGATCAGGTTTGGAAAGAAGGGGAAATTGAGTCCAAGGTTCATAGGACCGTTCGAAATATTGAGAAGAGTGGGTGAAGTAGCATACGAGGTAGCTTTACCTCCTGAATTGGAACATATTCACAATGTGTTTCACGTGTCGGTATTGCGGCCATACAAACCAGACTACAAGCACGTTATCTCCTATGAACCAATTCAAGTTGGTAAGGACTTATCATATGAAGAAGTTCCTGTTCAGATACTCGATAGGAAGGAACAGAAACTGAGAAATAAGATAATTCATTCTGTCAAAGTACTTTGGAGGAATCACGCCATTGAAGAAGCTACGTGGGAATTAGAGGAGGAAATGAGGGCAAATTACCCGTTTTTATTTGAGTAACCTTATTTTACAATTCCGAGGACGGAATTTTTATAAGGAGGGGAGAATGTAATGTCCTAGAATTTCCACATCTTTATTAATTAAATTATTAATTTAATTTCCAACGAGTTAGTTTTATAAGATTATTTAAATCTTTTTATGTGATTAATTAATTATGTGATTAAATAATTATGTAATTAATTACTAAAATTAATTAAAGGGGGTCACTAATATGTTATTAAATTAGTGAACAAACCCTAAAGTTTTAATATCCAAATAATTGATAAGTTTCCTATTAATTAAATAGTCAATTAAATTGAATATAATGAGTGAACTAAATATAATAAATTAATTAATATGATTATTAATTAATGTAAATAATGTGAAATATTAATTATAATATTTATTAGTCCATTTAGTAATTTAATACTAATGGGTTAGAATATTTAATTATTTATTCAATTTAATTATTTATTTAATCATGGATTGAATAATTAATGTATAAATTATTAAATTAGCCCAACATGGGTCAATTAGTAGCCCAAGTGTAGAATAATAAAATTTGACAATTTAGTAGCCCAAACAATTTAATAGAAGCCCAATTGGTATTTTAAATTAAAGCCCAATGATTGGCCCACTTGAAAAATACTTAATTAAACTATTATTTATTTAAAAAGTAAATGTGACAATGAAATTGGGACTAAGGAAAAGAGGATCAGCCGACCAAGCATGCATGAAGGAGAGAGAAAATGAATTTTTGTTTTATTTTCTTTTATTTTTCATTTAATTAAAGGTTGCTTGTTTTGATTTTTGGGAAAGTCTTTTCCCACAAAATCCTCACCAACTTAGTATGGGCTAGCTTTCTTGTGTAAGTATCATTGTTATCTCATGATGGCAATTTTCATAGATATAGATTTTATATCTCTCCAAATTGTAAGTATACTTACAATTTAGGAGTTTGTATTGGTCATTTCTTTTTCTTCCATTTTTCAAGCTAGAGAGCATTTGAGAGTGAGAAAATAGTGAGAGCAAAAATACTAAGAGAAGAGAAGGTGTGACGCCCCCAAATCTGAGCCCACACAGCCCAAACTTGAGTCGTCAAAAGACTACAACAAAATTATTACAATGAAATACAACGTACAACAATACAGTGGATAATACAACACAACTAAGTCTTCATTATTATTGCCACACTATTTTATAACACGTGAAGACTATGATAGCTATCCCCGCACTCTCACTCCATTCCCCGGCTAGACCCCGTTACGTTCTCATCTCCTGTTGAAAAACAATGGAACGAAAAGAAAGGGTGAGCTCAAATAGCCCAGTAAGAAATATCATGACTAAGATAATGACGAATAAATTATCATTAGCCTTCAACAGTTGAGTTCTTGATAGAATACAATAGACTACAAGGTTTATATCAAAAACTGTAGTTAAATTCTTAAACAACGTTCAGATCAATAATAGCAGCGGAATGAGCAATCTATTAGAAGAATAATGCAGACTATAATGTCCACTCGCTTCTCTTTTTTGTAAAAATATCATCAACTTTTATCATCTGAAATACCATTAGTCATGATAATAAAAATTCACAGTTCCTGATCATAATTATGCAGATCAACAGTTCATATTTGCACTACGGGCCAAAGACATTTAATATAACACCAACGGTCATGATTATACCAGATTCAGCCTTTGGTAATAATCATACCAATCAACAGTTCATCTTTGCACTACGGGCCAAAGATATTCAATAAAGCACCAACGGTCATGATTATACCAGATTCAGCCTTTGGTCATAATCATACCAACCAACAGTTCATCTTTGCACTACGGGCCAAAGAGAACATTCACCACGTGCCATAAAAGACACCGAACAGATGTATCGCCTTTAACCTAGTATATCGCCTTTAACCTATCATCTGTTCAACAATTATATCACATCTGTGCCCCCGGCCACAGATATTCACAACAGCTTGATTCTTGATGATTAATACAAATAACAGTGATACAAATGATGAACAGAAGAACAGGATAAACAATAAGTATGAGAAGTTTACTTTGTGCAGATTCAAATAATGTCCAAATTGCCAACATGATGTGGAGTGAAATTTAAAAATGATATTCAAGATCCACAGTTCAGAATAACGGTTACAGTTCAATAGAAAGGTTCACGTAAATAGGAAGGTTCAGTTGAAATAATGAAGTTCAACTATTATGGAACATATAATATTTTCAGGAATTATAGAAGCAATAGTTCCATAATAAGTTTCGATTTAGGAGTATGAAAGAAAATAATATCCCTTACCGTAGCAGGTTTGATTAACAAAAGGTGAGGGAAATTAATATCCCTTACCATAGTAAGTTTGAATAATGGAAGATGAAAAAGATGGTATCCCTTATGAGTATAAAGGAAAATGATATCACTTACGAATATGGAATAAAAGTGTCATGTGATAATTCGTGTAGACAAATTATTTCCACACGAGACAAATAAAAAGGGTTATTCACCAACAGGCGATAATCCGCACCGTAAGGTTATTCCCATCAATTTGAATATGAATAGTTATTCACCAAACAGGCGATAATCCGCGCCGTAAGGTTATTCCCATCAATTTGAATACAAAGAGTTATTCACCAAACAGGCGATAATCCGCACCGTAAGGTTATTCTCAAAGATTAATAAGGAATGAATACAAAAGGTTATTCACCAACAGGCGGTAAACCGCGCCATAAGGTTATTCCCACAATTTAATACATGGAAGTAAATGGCACAAGAAAGAAACGATATTATTTTCGAGAATCAAAGAATGATAATCCCTTCAAGTAAGAAAGAAAATAATATCCATTTATGATGATGAAAAGAATGATACCCCTTACCGTAATAAATTTAAGAGTGTGAAAAGAATGATATTCCTTACAATAGTAAGTTTAAGAGTATGAAATAAAATGACATCTCTTACCGTAGTAAGTTTAAGAGTGTGAAAAGAATGATACCCCTTACCGTAATAAATTTAAGAGTGTGAAAAGAATGATATTCCTTACAGTAGTAAGTTTAAGAGTATGAAATAAAATGACATCCCTTACCGTAGTAAGTTTAAGAGTGTGAAAAGAATGATACCCCTTACCGTAATAAATTTAAGAGTGAAAAGAATGATATTCCTTACAGTAGTAAGTTTAAGAGTATGAAATAAAATGACATCTCTTACCGTAGTAAGTTTAAGAGTGTGAAAAGAATGATACCCCTTACCTTAACACGTGACTGGATATTGATTTAAATGAGGTTGATCAACCTATATTTTTATAATAAAATTAGTAATTTCCACATATAAATTTCAAAGTGCATGATAACTCGTATAATATGAATTATCAAAATTATATATATTTAACATAATTTTTGTAGTATAATATAACTACTTTTAAATAGTTTTAAAAATAATATTCCAAAATAAATCTTCCAAAGAAAGCTTTTAAAAATGAATCTTCTTAAAGAAGAGTCTTCTAAAGGAAGATTTGTGAATACCGTGAAAAATAGGAATTTATAAAATTACTACTCTTTAATAAAAGACTTACTTGAAAAATTTCTGCACTCCTTTTGGCTTTCAAACTCTCAAAATAACCTTACTATTCTCAGAGAAAACTCATAAAATTCTTATAGAAAAATTTTATGTTTTAGGTGTGATTTTTCTATTTAGCTGAACAAGCTATTTATAGGAGAAAATAAGGCACTATGCGTGGTAGGTGAACAGAAAAAAAAATTCAGCAGAGGCTGCTGCGCAGCCTCCACCAACCCATTCCCAGCAAACACATTTCTCACATTTCGTGTGGGCCCCACAGTGGGTCCCACATGTTTCTTACTATTCACTTACTATTCACGTTACTATTCACGTTACTATTCACGTTACTATTTCAAATAGTAAAATTAATTATTTTATTTTTTTATTTATTTATTTATTCTTCCTGTGAGTCCAACATATAAAATAATGTTACCATAATAATGTAAGAAACACGTTACATATTTTTATTAATTTAATAATATAAATTACAGTATATTTGCTACTGTGACAATTATTAGATTCAATAATTTTAAACTACAGTGCACCAACAATTATTGACTCGATGATATGAAATACAGTGTAATGACAATTATTGAATCAATAATGCAAAATACTGTGTAGCAACAATAATTGAATTGATAATATAAAATATTATGTAGTGACAATTATTGATGAAATGATGCGTAACAGTTACGGTGTCAATAATATGAGACACTGTGCAATACCGTGTGCTACAATAAAATACCATAAATTACCGTATGCTACTATTCTTTTATCACCGGTATTTTAACAGTTAATACCGTTGACTATTTTTATTTAAAAAGGTTACTTCTGTCGTTTTCTATATCCGACAATTATTCCGTTGTGGGCTCCACCAATAATTAGTTATTTCGGCGCCGTCGTACGGCCCGAATATTCCCCGACAAAACGAATATTCCCCGACAAAAAGAATATTGTCCGACAAAATAAAATTTACACATAACATCCTTAACTTTCAATTTTGTCAATTTAACCATTTACTGTTTTAGGAAAAATATATATGAAGAAAAATTAAATTTTGTATTTCATAAATTCGGGGTCTTACAACCTCCCCTCCTTATGAAATTTCGTCCCCGAAATTGACGTACCTGGCATTTCGAAGAGGTATGGATACCTAGACTTCATCTCAGATTCTAGCTCCCAGGTCATTTCCTCAATATCTTGGTTCCTCCATAAAACCTTAACTTGAGGTATAACCTTTGAGCGTAAGATCTGCTCCTTCGTATCTAGGATCTTAACAGGTACCTCCTCATACGTTAAATCTTCTGCTATAACGTCTGGTTCTAACTCAATGACGTGGTTTGGGTCCTTCACATATTTACGTAACATAGATATGTGAAAAACGTTATGGATGCGAGACATACTTGGTGGTAGGGCTAGTCTGTAGGCTACGGATCCTACTCGATCGAGGATTTCAAATGGGCCAATAAATCGAGGGTTGAGCTTTCCTCTCTTTCCGAATCTCGTAACTCCTTTCCATGGAGAAACACGTAAGAATACATGATCTCCGACGTTGAATCTCTCATCTCTCCGATGAAGATCTGCATAACTCTTTTGTCGTTCTTGTGCTGTCTGTATTCGTTGTCGGATCATTTGGATCTTTTCGGTCGTCAAGCGTACCAACTCGGGTCCCAACAGTTTTGCTTCTCCTACCTCATTCCAACATACTGGAGAGCGACACTTGCGTCCATATAAAGCCTCGAATGGAGCCATACCTATACTTGCTTGGTAACTGTTGTTGTAGGAAAATTCCACCAATGGCAAGTACTTATCCCAACTTCCTTTGAAATCTAGTACGCAAAGTCTCAAAAGATCTTCGAGGGTCTGGATCGTCCTTTCCGATTGTCCGTCCGTTTGAGGATGGTATGCAGAACTAAAACGTAGTTCAGTGCCCATAGCTTTTTGTAGATTGATCCAAAAGCGTGAAGTGAATCTAGGATCTCGATCAGAAACTATGGAAACTGGCATGCCATGCAGTCTCACGATTTCATTTATGTACATACCGGCAAGACGTTCAAGTGAAAAGTTTTCTCGTATAGGCAAGAAATGAGCGGATTTGGTCAATCTATCTACGATGACCCAAATTGCATCTAAGCCTTGAGAAACTTTGGGAAGACCCGTCACGAAATCCATATTGATGTGTTCCCACTTCCATTCGGGAACCTCAAGTGGTTGTAATGGACCCTTAGGTACTTGATGCTCTGCCTTGACACGTTGACAAGTTAGGCACCTTGAGATAAACTCTGCAATCTCCCTTTTCATATTGTTCCACCAAAATGTATGTCGAAGATCTCGATACATCTTGGTACCTCCTGGGTGGATTGCAAACGGCGTGTTGTGTGCCTCCATCATGATTTTATGCTTTAATTCAGGATCGTTAGGAACACAGAGTCGAGAGTTGACTCGAAGTATTCCTTTCTCGTCGATTCTTGCTTCGGGAATGGTACCTTCTTGTACTTTTTTTATCATGTTTATCAGTTCCGGATCGGTAGCTTGAGCAGCTTTAATTTTATCGATTAAAGCTGGTTCTACTCGCACGTGAGCAATCTTCGAGTGGGTCCCTGGTGTCTTTAACTCCATCTCCATCTTTTGCAAGTCGTACAAAATACGCTTTTGTGTTGTCAGCAGTGCACTTGTACTCGCATAAGATTTTCTGCTCAAAGCGTCAGCTACAACGTTCGCCTTTCCCGGGTGATACTGGATTGTGTGATCATAATCTTTCAACAGCTCAAGCCAACGTCGTTGTCGCATGTTGAGTTCCTTCTGGGTGAAGAAATACTTGAGACTTTTATGATCCGTATAGATATCCACTTTCTCTCCGTACAAGTAGTGTCTCCAGATCTTCAACGCGAAAACGACTGCTGCCAACTCTAGATCATGAGTAGGGTAATTTTTCTCATAATCTTTGAGTTGTCGAGAGGCATAGGCTATAACCTTTCCATGTTGCATAAGGACACAGCCTAGACCTTTGCCTGAAGCATCGCTGTATATGACAAATTCTCCCGATCCTGATGGAATGGTCAGAACAGGAGCTGAAACAAGTCTCCTCTTAAGCTCTTGAAAACTTTTCTCGCATTGCTCGCTCCATATGAATTTTGTGCTTTTCCGAGTAAGCTGAGTTAATGGAGTGGCGATTCGAGAAAATCCTTCTACGAATCTCCGATAATAACCAGCTAGGCCCAGAAAACTTCGGACTTCGGTTACTGTCTTGGGTTGTTCCCAATTTAGTACCGTTTCAATCTTCGCAGGATCGACTGATATTCCTTGACTAGAAATCACATGCCCAAGAAACGTGACCTCCTCAAGCCAGAACTCACATTTCTTCAACTTGGCATATAATTTGTTCTCACGGAGCTTCTGGAGTATCAATCTCAGGTGTTGTTCATGATCCTCACGACTTTTGGAGTATATGAGGATGTCATCAATAAAGACAACCACAAAATGATCCAAATATTCCTTGAATATTCGGTTCATCATGTCCATGAAAGCTGCAGGAGCATTGGTTAGTCCAAAAGGCATGACTAAAAACTCATAATGCCCATAACGAGTTCTGAAAGCAGTCTTTGGAATGTCCTCAGCTTTAACCTTTAACTGATGATATCCAGAACGGAGATCAATCTTTGAGAAATGTTGAGCACCTTGTAATTGATCAAACATGTCATCAATTCGAGGTAACGGATACCTGTTTTTGATGGTGACATGGTTCAATTCTCGGTAGTCAATGCACAATCTCATACTCCCGTCTTTCTTCTTCACAAATAGAACAGGAGCACCCCAAGGTGATGCACTCGGACGAATGAAACCAGTATCCAACAATTCCTGTAGTTGGACTTTTAACTCTTGAAGTTCAATGGGAGCCATTCGGTATGGAGTTTTGGAAATGGGCTTAGTACCGGGTTCAAGATCGATACAGAATTCAATTTCTCGGTTTGGGGGTAAGCCAGGAAGTTCCTCCGGAAAAACGTCAGGAAACTCATTAACAATGGGAATATCATTCAAGTTTGACGTATTTTTGTTCAAATCAGTGACATGAGCTAAAAAGGCTTGACATCCGTTTTTCAATAAACGAATGGCTTTATGGCTAGAAATAACAGTTATAGATTTCAATGGTTTAGTTGCTTGAATTTGCATGACAGGTTGATTAGGAATATGAAAACTAATAATCTTATGAAAACAATCAATTTTAGCATGATGGGTAGTCAACCAATCAATTCCTAAAATCACATCAAATTCATGCATCTCCAAAGAAATAAGGTCAACAGGTAATGTGAGGTTGTTGATTTGAACTAGGCAAGATTTATAGACAGTAGATGTAATGGTCATTTCTCCTAATGGGGTTTCAACTGATAAGTCAAAGTCCAAATTTTTAGGAGTTAAGTTTAAACGCTGAGCACATGCAGGTGAGATAAAAGAATGGGTAGAGCCAGTATCTAACAAAGCGTAGACTTCACGAGAATTTATGGATAGCTTACCGGTTATCACCTCGTTCGAGTTTCGTGCCATTTGGGATGTCACAACAAAAGCTCTCCCTTGAACTACAGATTTTCCCTTATCCGCGCTAGCTTTTGGTATCATCACTGCAGCTGGACTTGATTTTGTGGCAGGACAAAATCGCGCAAGATGACCCTCTTTCCCACAACTGTAGCACTTTTTGGACTGCAGTGTACAGTTTGGGCTGATGTGACCTTCCTGACCACACCTATAGCATCTCACTGGTGGTCGATCTTCTCCCCTTGAAACTGGGGTCGGTGCTGGTGCTGGTACTGGTGTCCTTCCATAATTATTATGGAATCTCTTTCTTTTGAAATTGTTCCCACTGGATTATCCTCTTCTGTTATTTGATGTGGAATTACCACCGAAGTGTTGGTTACCTCCTCGATGGTTCTCGTTCCTGTGGTTGTTATCATTTCTCTGATCATTGACTCTTGGCTGTAATTTTTCATCTGTTTGCTCCACCCTTTGAGCCCTATCAACAACATCTGAATACAAACTAAATTTATGAGAGCTAAGTTGTTGACGGATTTCGAATCTTAGACCACGTAAGAACATCCGACTCATCCGTGCTTCGTCATCTACTAGATGAGTCGCAAAACGAGACAGTTCAGCAAACTTAGCTTCATATTGAGAAACTGTCATGTTTCCCTGCTCCAGCTTAATGAATTCCACTTCCTTCATATGGCGGATGCTTTCTGGGAAGTACTTTTCATTAAATAGCTCTTGGAATTCTGTCCAAGACATCTCAAGTGCTGAAGGGTGGATACGTTTTACCGCTTCCCACCAGTGATCCGCCTCACCTCGAAACATAAAGGTAGCAAAGGGCACCTTCTGATCATCAGCGCATTGTAGGACATCAAGTATTTTTGTCGTCTGCTTCAGCCATGCCTCCGCTTTGAGTGGGTCAGGCTTCCCGTGGAATTCAGGTGGTCCCAATTCTTTAAATTGCTTGACAGTGATCATCCTCAAATTACCAGCGTTTCTACCGTTATTGTTAACTGGATTTCCTCTTGCCTGATTCTGCATGAACTGCATGAAATTCCTAAAGAATCCATCATTCATCATGTTATCAGGAATATTATTTCCTGAGTTGGCAGGAGGATTGTTTGTGGCTTCTTGATTTTCGGCTACATTCGCTTCGGGTATTTCATAGTTAACCTCTTGATTTTCAGATGCCATACTAAACTGTGGTCACAAAATAAATGTTAGTTCAAATAAACTGACTCATCACTTCATGTCCCTATATTCAAATCAACTCATTAGATAATAAAATCTAATTTAGGTAGGACATACTAGTGACTGATTCTATTCGTCTCTCCCCTCCTAGTTCTAACCCCAGATCTCCATTAAAGACCATATCCCTAAGCTCTGATGCCAACTGTGACGCCCCCAAATCTGAGCCCACACAGCCCAAACTTGAGTCGTCAAAAGACTACAACAAAATTATTACAATGAAATACAACGTACAACAATACAGTGGATAATACAACACAACTAAGTCTTCATTATTATTGCCACACTATTTTATAACACGTGAAGACTATGATAGCTATCCCCGCACTCTCACTCCATTCCCCGGCTAGACCCCGTTACGTTCTCATCTCCTGTTGAAAAACAATGGAACGAAAAGAAAGGGTGAGCTCAAATAGCCCAGTAAGAAATATCATGACTAAGATAATGACGAATAAATTATCATTAGCCTTCAACAGTTGAGTTCTTGATAGAATACAATAGACTACAAGGTTTATATCAAAAACTGTAGTTAAATTCTTAAACAACGTTCAGATCAATAATAGCAGCGGAATGAGCAATCTATTAGAAGAATAATGCAGACTATAATGTCCACTCGCTTCTCTTTTTTGTAAAAATATCATCAACTTTTATCATCTGAAATACCATTAGTCATGATAATAAAAATTCACAGTTCCTGATCATAATTATGCAGATCAACAGTTCATATTTGCACTACGGGCCAAAGACATTTAATATAACACCAACGGTCATGATTATACCAGATTCAGCCTTTGGTAATAATCATACCAATCAACAGTTCATCTTTGCACTACGGGCCAAAGATATTCAATAAAGCACCAACGGTCATGATTATACCAGATTCAGCCTTTGGTCATAATCATACCAACCAACAGTTCATCTTTGCACTACGGGCCAAAGAGAACATTCACCACGTGCCATAAAAGACACCGAACAGATGTATCGCCTTTAACCTAGTATATCGCCTTTAACCTATCATCTGTTCAACAATTATATCACATCTGTGCCCCCGGCCACAGATATTCACAACAGCTTGATTCTTGATGATTAATACAAATAACAGTGATACAAATGATGAACAGAAGAACAGGATAAACAATAAGTATGAGAAGTTTACTTTGTGCAGATTCAAATAATGTCCAAATTGCCAACATGATGTGGAGTGAAATTTAAAAATGATATTCAAGATCCACAGTTCAGAATAACGGTTACAGTTCAATAGAAAGGTTCACGTAAATAGGAAGGTTCAGTTGAAATAATGAAGTTCAACTATTATGGAACATATAATATTTTCAGGAATTATAGAAGCAATAGTTCCATAATAAGTTTCGATTTAGGAGTATGAAAGAAAATAATATCCCTTACCGTAGCAGGTTTGATTAACAAAAGGTGAGGGAAATTAATATCCCTTACCATAGTAAGTTTGAATAATGGAAGATGAAAAAGATGGTATCCCTTATGAGTATAAAGGAAAATGATATCACTTACGAATATGGAATAAAAGTGTCATGTGATAATTCGTGTAGACAAATTATTTCCACACGAGACAAATAAAAAGGGTTATTCACCAACAGGCGATAATCCGCACCGTAAGGTTATTCCCATCAATTTGAATACGAATAGTTATTCACCAATCAGGCGATAATCCGCGCCGTAAGGTTATTCCCATCAATTTGAATACAAAGAGTTATTCACCAAACAGGCGATAATCCGCACCGTAAGGTTATTCTCAAAGATTAATAAGGAATGAATACAAAAGGTTATTCACCAACAGGCGGTAAACCGCGCCGTAAGGTTATTCCCACAATTTAATACATGGAAGTAAATGGCACAAGAAAGAAACGATATTATTTTCGAAAATCAAAGAATGATAATCCCTTCAAGTAATAAATTTAAGAGTGTGAAAAGAATGATATTCCTTACAGTAGTAAGTTTAAGAGTATGAAATAAAATGACATCTCTTACCGTAGTAAGTTTAAGAGTGTGAAAAGAATGATACCCCTTACCGTAATAAATTTAAGAGTGTGAAAAGAATGATATTCCTTACAGTAGTAAGTTTAAGAGTATGAAATAAAATGACATCCCTTACCGTAGTAAGTTTAAGAGTGTGAAAAGAATGATACCCCTTACCGTAATAAATTTAAGAGTGAAAAGAATGATATTCCTTACAGTAGTAAGTTTAAGAGTATGAAATAAAATGACATCTCTTACCGTAGTAAGTTTAAGAGTGTGAAAAGAATGATACCCCTTACCGTAATAAATTTAAGAGTGTGAAAAGAATGATATTCCTTACAATAGTAAGTTTAAGAGTATGAAATAAAATGACATCTCTTACCGTAGTAAGTTTAAGAGTGTGAAAAGAATGATACCCCTTACCGTAATAAATTTAAGAGTGTGAAAAGAATGATATTCCTTACAGTAGTAAGTTTAAGAGTATGAAATAAAATGACATCCCTTACCGTAGTAAGTTTAAGAGTGTGAAAAGAATGATACCCCTTACCGTAATAAATTTAAGAGTGAAAAGAATGATATTCCTTACAGTAGTAAGTTTAAGAGTATGAAATAAAATGACATCTCTTACCGTAGTAAGTTTAAGAGTGTGAAAAGAATGATACCCCTTACCTTAACACGTGACTGGATATTGATTTAAATGAGGTTGATCAACCTATATTTTTATAATAAAATTAGTAATTTCCACATATAAATTTCAAAGTGCATGATAACTCGTATAATATGAATTATCAAAATTATATATATTTAACATAATTTTTGTAGTATAATATAACTACTTTTAAATAGTTTTAAAAATAATATTCCAAAATAAATCTTCCAAAGAAAGCTTTTAAAAATGAATCTTCTTAAAGAAGAGTCTTCTAAAGGAAGATTTGTGAATACCGTGAAAAATAGGAATTTATAAAATTACTACTCTTTAATAAAAGACTTACTTGAAAAATTCCTGCACTCCTTTTGGCTTTCAAACTCTCAAAATAACCTTACTATTCTCAGAGAAAACTCATAAAATTCTTATAGAAAAATTTTATGTTTTAGGTGTGATTTTTCTATTTAGCTGAACAAGCTATTTATAGGAGAAAATAAGGCACTATGCGTGGTAGGTGAACAGAAAAAAAAATTCAGCAGAGGCTGCTGCGCAGCCTCCACCAACCCATTCCCAGCAAACACATTTCTCACATTTCGTGTGGGCCCCACAGTGGGTCCCACATGTTTCTTACTATTCACTTACTATTCACGTTACTATTCACGTTACTATTTCAAATAGTAAAATTAATTATTTTATTTTTTTATTTATTCTTCCTGTGAGTCCAACATATAAAATAATGTTACCATAATAATGTAAGAAACACGTTACATATTTTTATTAATTTAATAATATAAATTACAGTATATTTGCTACTGTGACAATTATTAGATTCAATAATTTTAAACTACAGTGCACCAACAATTATTGACTCGATGATATGAAATACAGTGTAATGACAATTATTGAATCAATAATGCAAAATACTGTGTAGCAACAATAATTGAATTGATAATATAAAATATTATGCAGTGACAATTATTGATGAAATGATGCGTAACAGTTACGGTGTCAATAATATGAGACACTGTGCAATACCGTGTGCTACAATAAAATACCATAAATTACCGTATGCTACTATTCTTTTATCACCGGTATTTTAACAGTTAATACCGTTGACTATTTTTATTTAAAAAGGTTACTTCTGTCGTTTTCTATATCCGACAATTATTCCGTTGTGGGCTCCACCAATAATTAGTTATTTCGGCGCCGTCGTACGGCCCGAATATTCCCCGACAAAACGAATATTCCCCGACAAAAAGAATATTGTCCGACAAAATAAAATTTACACATAACATCCTTAACTTTCAATTTTGTCAATTTAACCATTTACTGTTTTAGGAAAAATATATATGAAGAAAAATTAAATTTTGTATTTCATAAATTCGGGGTCTTACAGAAGGAGCCTTGGTTCATGTCATCTTCCTTAATCACCTATTTTGGAAGAAAAAGGAAGATAGCCATTAAATCAAGGTAATGGTTATTTTAAATAAAGTTTTGTTTTTAAATTAAATAAATCATCATGTTAGTATAAATACGTTAATATGGTTATTAATGTGTAGTGGTAATATTTATGCCATGCTTGAGTTTAATATGCTTGGTTTGTATTTTGGTATATTTTATATGCTAAAATATGTATTTAGTAGTGTGTAAACAAGTTTTGAAATATATTATCAAAAATATTTTTGTAAAACTTAGGTTTGATGTTCTAATATTATAGAACATTAAATCATGAGAAAAACAAAGTTTGAATCACTCAAAATGGAGTTATACACAAAAAGTTATGATTTATGGTAGTTTATGTGATGTAAAAATTTTTATAAAAAAATATTGATATTAAATCATGAAAAATTATTTTTTTCATGTTATAAATTAATATAAGGTGATTGGTAATTTTTTTGAATTTTTATTGATGATTTAAAGCTTACTTGTTGGTATATTTTTATTTAAAATGGGTAGCCGGAGCACTGTTCACAATCTGCTAAAAATAAAAAAAATTGGATTTTCCGCGCAATGCGCGCAGCTACTGTTCACCAGAAACGCGGAGCCAAACGACGTCGTTTGGCGTCCGTAGAAAATTCACACCGCGCGTACGCGCGGAAGCCGTTTCCGGCTTTTCAAAAACGGCGTCGTTTTGACCCGTAAGAACAGAAACGCGCGCCATGCGCGGTAATAAATTTTCGGCGAAATTACCATTTTGCCCCTCCGTGTTTTTTTCGGCAGAATTACCATTCTGCCCTCGGTTCAGTTTTCGAATTATTTACGAAATTGCCATCGGTCCGGTTTTTCAACTTAATTACGAAAATGCCATTCGGGTTAATTTTAATTAATTTAAATATTTAAAAATTAATTTAAAATTATAACAAAAATAATAATAATACAAAAATAATATTGGGGAGGATATTTTTCATAAAGTTTAATATTTAAATATTTTAAATATTAATCTAGTTAGCTAAACCATGGTTAGGTTAAATAAATTTATTATTTATTTATTATTTTAAATGTTAATAATAAATAAAGATGATAAATTAGCAATTATTATTTAATGCCTATTAAATAATATTTAAAGAGAGATAAAATTTATAAATTAATTATTTATTATTTAAATATTATTAAATAATAAATAAAGATAATTAAGTAATTAATTATTATTTAATTAACATTAAATAAGGATTAATGGAAATTAAGTTATTAGAGTAATAATTTATTATTTAATTTAAATAATAAATAAGAATGATTTGATTATTATTTAACCTTAAATAATAATTAAAAATTAATTAAATAATTAATTATTATTTAATTGACATTAAATAATAATTAAAGAGGATTAAGATTAGTAAACTATTATTTAATTTCCTTAATTAAATAATAAGTAAGGTTAATTACTTGGTTAATTATTGGTTGATTAACATTAAATTAAAGAAGGTTAAAATCAAGTTAATAATTATTTATTATTTAATAATAGGTAAGTACAATTAGTTATTATTTATAATAACTAGAGTTAATTAATTAATTTCTATTTAATCAATATTAAATAGTAATTAAAAAGAGATTGAGTTAATAAAATAAATTGAATTTAATTAAACAATTATAATAAGTTGTTTAATAAGTGTCCAACACTTAAGAAAAATATTTTCTAACTTATTAAATTATTAACCTAAAATGATTAAGTGTCTATAAGGTTAATAATATTGCTTTGACTAATGTAAATTATGTGTTAGTACTTATGTGTGGTAAATAAGTTCGTTATTAAGCGTATAGTTATGCAAATACGCCGTACTAATTATTAGACCGACTTTATTAATGTTAGGTCTTTCAAAGCAAGTTAGTTAAAGCTAGACAATTATTGTAGCTGAGCAAACAGGCAAGTTCTCTAACCCTACTCAATTATTATCGTTGAACAAGTTTCCATACTTGTATTTATTGTTAAAGCTTGCAGTGGTTTAATTATTTAAAATTATTCCACATCCATATTGTTTATACAATCGCACTTAGTGCATTTGAAGCTTATTAGTTCTTGATTCATGAACTGTATTAAAAATGTCTTAAGCTAATAATTCAGCTAGACATTACGTTTCTAAATTCAATAACTTGAATACTTTTAAAAGCTTATCCAAACCATTGTTGGGTGCGGATTTCTTATATTAAGTCTGAGAATTGAACAACCCTAAATTAGGGGATTTTGTGTCGGGAAACCGACTTTGGGCGCCAGTGACTAAATGTAATGCATATACAGCGGGTTGAATAGGCTGATTCCCTTGAAAACCAAACAACTCAAAGGGTCAGAGGAAACTCTATTGTAAGACCCCGAATTTTATGAAATACAAAATTTAATTTTTCTTCATATAGATATTTTTTTTAAACAGTAAGTGGTTAAATCGATAAAGTTAAAAGTTAAGGATGTTATGTGTAAATTTTATTTTGTCGGACAATATTCGTTTGGTCGGGGAATATTCGTTTGGTCCGACGGCGCCGAAATAACAAATTATTGGTGGACCCCACAACGGAATATTTGTCGGATATAGAAAACGACAGAAATAACCTTTTTAAATAAAAATAGTCAACGGAACTGTTAAAATACCGGTGAAAAAAGAATAGTAGCATACGGTAGTTATTGGTATTTTCTGTAGCACTCGGTACTCTACAGTAACACACGGTATTGCATAGTGTCTCATATTTTTGGTCTGATAATTGACACCGTAACTGTTACGCATCATTTCATCGATAATTGTCACTGCATAATATTTTATATTATCAAGTCAATAATTGTTGTTGCACTGTTTTTAAAATTATTAAACCTAATAATTGTCACAGTAACATATGCACAGTAATTCACATTATTGAATCAATAATTGTCATTACACAGTAACGTATGCTTTATTTTACATTATTGTTATCTCTATTATGATGTTATTTAAACAGTTGTATTTCATTAATTTATTGACTTGATATCTAAGAGCTAACTATACTGTATTTATAACAATTAGTCATAATAATTGAATTGATAAAGTTATTTGTTTATAATATAAAGTTAGGTGATTATTAGGTGATATGAAATGAATGGTGTAGATTAAAGTGTGAATTATTGTTGAATAATTGAATTGATTTGTTTATAATATAAAGTTAGGTGATTATTAGGTAATATGAAATGAATGGTGTAGATTAAAGTGTGAATTATTGTTGAATAATTAAATTGATTTGTTTATAATATAAAGTTAGGTGATTATTAGGTGATATGAAATGAATGGTGTAGATTAAAGATAATATAATATTTGAAATGGATGGTGTAGATTAAAAGATGATCTTTAAATGAATGGTTTAGATTAAATGAATGATAAGATTTTTGGCTATAAATAGAAGCCTTAACTTAAGGATTTTTCATAAACTTCCTTACTTGTTCTTTCTTTCTCTCTCTAAATACTTCTTGTGAAAGTTCTCTCTAAGTGTGCTTAAGTCATCTTGAGTATTTGTGAAGATCTATAAGTATACGTGTACTGTTCAAGTTAATCAACCTCATTTAAATCAATATCCAGTCACGTGTTACGGTAAGGGATACCATCTTTTTCATCTTCCATTATTCAAACATACTATGGTAAGGGATTATCATTATTTGATTCTCGATAATAATATTGTTTCTTCCTTACTCATAAGACGTGCCTTTTATTTCCATGTATTAAATTGTGGGAATAACCTTACGGAGCGGATTGCCGCCTGTTGGTGAATAACCTTTCGTATTCATTCATTATTAATCTCTGAGAATAACCTTACGGAGCGGATTGCCGCCTGTTTGGTGAATAACTCTTTGTACTCAAATTCTATTAAATTGTGGGAATAACCTTACGGAGCGGATTGCCGCCTGTTGGTGAATAACCCTTTGTATTAATTTCCTTCACCTTTTGTTAATCAAACCTGCTACGGTAAGGGATATTATTTTCTTTCATACTCCTAAATCGAAATTTATTATGGAACTATTGCTTCTATAATTCCTGAAAATATTATATGTTCCATAATAGTTGAACTTCATTATTTCAACTGAACCTTCCTATTTACGTGAACCTTTCTATTGAATTGTAACCGTTATTCTGAACTGTGGATCTTGAATATCATTTTTAAATTTCACTCCACATCATGTTGACAATTTGGACATTATTTGAATCTGTACAAAGTAAACTTCCGATACTTATTGTTATCCTATTTCTTCTGTTCATCATTTACATCATTCTAATCATCCAAAAAATCAAGCTGTTGTGAATATCTGTGGCCGGGGGCACAGATGTGATATATTTGTTGAACAGATGATAGGTTAAAGGCGATATAATAGGTTAAAGGCGATACATCTGTTCGGTGTCTTTTATGGCACGTGGTGAATGTTCTCTTTGGCCCGTAGTGCAAAGATGAACTGTTGTTTGGTATGATTATGACCAAAGGCTGAATCTGGTATAATCATGACCGTTGGTGTTATATTGAATGTCTTTGGCCCGTAGTGCAAAGATGAACTGTTGATCTGCATGATTATGATCAGGAACTGTGAATTTGTATTATCTTGACTAATGATATTTCAGATGATAAAAGTTGATGATGTTTTTCCTAAAAAGAGAACCGAGTGGACATTATAGTCTGCATTATTCTTCTAATAGATTACTCATTCCGCTGCTATTATTGATCTGAACGTTGTTTAAGAATTTAACTACAGTTTTTGATATAAACCTTGTAGTCTATTGTATTCTATCAAGAACTCAACTGTTGAAGACTAATGATAATTTATTCGTCATTATCTTAGTCATGATATTCTTTACTGGGCTATTTGAGCTCACCCTTTCTTTTGTTCCATTGTTTTTCAACAGGAGATGAAAACATAACAGGGTCTAACCGGGGAATGGAGTGAGGGTTCGAGGAATAGTTATCATAGTCTTCACGTTTTGTAAAATAGTGTGGCAATAATAGTGAAGACTTAGTTGTGTATTATTATACACTGTATTGTTGTACGTTGTGCTTTGTTGTAATAATTTTGTTGTAGTATTTTGACGACTCAAGTTTGGGCTGTGTGGGCCCAGATTTGGGGGCGTCACAGTTGGTATCAGAGCCATATAACGAAGAGCCCCGAGCCTCTCGCTGGTGACTTCCTAGGGAAAGGGGATGCACCGAAGCCAGACTCTCCGTAGGGGACGCCTATAGTACAGGTGGCAAACTGATAGGTACCATTGTGAGGTGCTGTCCCTATGGTGGGATGAGAGTTACAGTTGGCATCAGAGCTTAGGGATATGGTCTTTAATGGAGATCTGGGGTAGAACTAGGAGGGGAGAGACGAATAGAATCAGTCACTAGTGTGTCCTACCTAAAATAGATTTTATTATCTAATGAGTCGATTTGAATGTAGGAACATGAAGTGATGAGTCAGTTTATTTGAACTAACATTTATTTTGTGACCACAGTTAATTATGGCATCTGGAAATCAGGAGGTTAACTATGAAATTACTGAAACAAATGTAGCTGCAAAACAAGAGGCGACGAATAATCTTCTTACAAACTCAGAGTTGAATCATTTGCCTAAGGCAAAAATTATGCGTGTTCTATCCAGTAAGGATGAAGGTGAAAGCTCTGCTACAGTCGTTCCAGATCCATTTTTAGAAGCAATTAAAGGAAGTAACGAACTTGCGGAAATTATTGCCTTTAATTTACTCACTAATTGGGAGAGTGATATCACATGGTTATGCTCTATAACAAAGGATCAGAATATATGGACTTTTCATATTAGTCTTTGGGATTTATGGTGTTCCAGCTATGATTTTCAAGATTATTTAAAAATGATGTTTCTATACTTTTGGGCGTTACAATTTAAAGGAATTCAGGTTAAGTTAGTCACTATCGTGGAAACTGCAGTCTATCGAAAATACTATTTTAATGGAAATCATTGGTACCTTACTACTGATGAAGTTGATGAACCCGAGAAACAGTTTGCTAGAAAATTATTCAGTGGTATTCCCATGGTTGAAATACGTGAAGATCCGAATGAAGTATTCGGGATTCGATTTGACGATAACAGTCAAGAAACCGAATGAGGTGATAACCGGTAAGCTATTCATAAATTCTCGTGAAGTCTATGCCATATTAGATACTGGCTCTATCCACTCTTTTATCTCACCTATATGTACTCAACGTTTAAATTTGACTATTGAAAACTTAAATCTTGTCTTATCAGTTGAAACCTCATTGGGAGAAATACCTATTACATTTACTATCTATAAATCTTGCCTAGTTCAAATCAACAACCTCACATTACCTGTTGACCTTATTTCTTTGGAGATGCGTGAATTTGATGTGATTTTAGGAATTGATTGGTTGACTACCCATCATGCTAAAATTGATTGTTTTCATAAGATTATTAGTTTTCATATTCCTAATCAACCTGTCATGCAAATTCAAGCAACTAAACCATTGAAATCTATAACTGTTATTTCTAGCCATAAAGCCATTCGTTTATTGAAAAACGGATGTCAAGCCTTTTTAGCTCATGTCACTGATTTGAACAAAAACACGTCAAACTTGAATGATATTCCCATTGTTAATGAGTTTCCTGACGTTTTTTTCTGAGGAACTTTCTGGCTTACCCCAAACCGTGAAATTGAATTCTGTATCGATCTTGAACCCGACACTAAGCCCATTTTTAAAGTCCCACACCAAATGGCTCCCATAGAACACCAAGAGTTGAAAGTTTAATTACTAGATATCGGTATCATTCATTCTAGTACAAAACTTATATCGAGCGAGGAATGCGAGAAGAGTTTTCAAGAACTCAAGAGGAGACTTGTTTCAGCTCCTGTTCTGACCATACCATCAGGATCAGGAGAATTTGTTATCTACAGCGATGCTTCTGGCAAAGGTCTAGGCTGTGTCCTTATGCAACATGGAAAGGTTATAGCTTACGCCTCTCGACAACTCAAAGATTATGAGAAAAATTATCCTACTCATGATCTAGAGTTGGCAGCAGTCGTTTTCGCGTTGAAGATCTGGAGACACTACTTGTACGGAGAAAAAGTGGATATCTATACGGATCATAAAAGTCTCAAGTATTTCTTCACCCAGAAGGAACTCAACATGCGACAACGACGTTGGCTTGAACTGTTAAAGGATTATGACCACACAATCCAGTATCACCCGGGAAAGGCGAACGTTGTAGCTGACGCTTTGAGCAGAAAATCTTATGCAAGTACAAGTGCACTGCTGACAACACAAAAGTGTATTTTGTACGACTTGCAAAAGATGGAGATAGAGCTAAAGACACCAGGGACCCACTCGAAGATTGCTCACGTGCGAGTAGAACCAACTTTAATCGATAAAATTAAAGTTGCTCAAGCTACCGATCCGGAACTGATAAACATGATAAAGAAAGTACAAGAAGGTGAAAATATTGCGGTGCACATTCCCGAAGCAAGAATCGACGAGAAAGGAATACTTCGAGTCAACTCTCGACTCTGTGTTCCTAACGATCCTGAATTAAAGCATAAAATTATGATGGAGGCACACAACACGCCGTTTGCAATCCACCCAGGAGGTACCAAGATGTATCGAGATCTTCGACATACATTTTGGTGGAACAATATGAAAAGAGAGATTGCGGAGTTTATCTCAAGGTGCCTAACTTGTCAACGTGTCAAGGCAGAGCATCAAGTTCCTAAAGGTCCATTACAATCACTTGAAGTTCCCGAATGGAAGTGGGAACACATCAATATGGACTTCGTGACGGGTCTTCCAAAAGTTTCTCAAGGCTTAGATGCAATTTGGGTGATCGTAGATAGATTGACCAAATCTGCTCATTTCTTGCCTATACGAGAAAACTTTTCACTTGAACGTCTTGCCGGTATGTACATAAATGAGATCGTGAGATTGCATGGCATGCCAGTTTCCATAGTTTCTGATCGAGATCCTAGATTCACTTCACGCTTTTGGATCAGTCTACAAAAAGCTATGGGCACTGAACTACGTTTTAGTTCTGCATACCATCCTCAAACGGACGGACAATCGGAAAGGACGATCCAGACCCTCGAAGATCTTTTGAGACTTTGTGTATTAGACTTCAAAGGAAGTTGGGATAAGTACTTGCCGTTGGTGGAATTTTCTTACAACAACAGTTACCAAGCAAGCATAGGCATGGCTCCATTCGAGGCATTGTATGGAAGGAAGTGTCGCTCTCCAATATGTTGGAATGAGGTAGGAGAAGCAAAATTGTTGGGACCCGAGTTGGTACGCTTGACGACCGAAAAGATCCAAATGATCCGACAACGAATACAGACCGCACAAGAACGACAAAAGAGTTATGCTGATCTTCATCGGAGAGACGAAAGTTTCAACGTCGGAGATCATGTATTCTTACGTGTTTCTCCATGGAAAGGGGTTACGAGATTCGGAAAGAGAGGAAAGCTCAACCCTCGATTTATTGGCCCATTTGAAATCCTCGATCGAATAGGAACCGTAGCCTACAGACTAGCCCTACCACCAAGTATGTCTCGCATCCATAACGTTTTTCACATATCTATGTTACGTAAATATGTGAAGGACCCAAACCACGTCATTGAGTTAGAACCAGACGTTATAGCAGAGGATTTAACATACGAGGAGGTACCTGTTAAGATCCTGGATAAGAAGGAGCAGATCCTACGCTCAAAGGTTATACCTCAAGTTAAGGTTTTATGGAGGAACCAAGATACTGAGGAAATGACCTGGGAGCTAGAATCTGAGATGAAATCTAAGTATCCTTACCTCTTCGATATGTCAGGTACGTCAATTTCGGGGACGAAATTTCATAAGGAGGGGAGGTTGTAAGACCCCGAATTTTATGAAATACAAAATTTAATTTTTCTTCATATAGATATTTTTTTTAAACAGTAAGTGGTTAAATCGATAAAGTTAAAAGTTAAGGATGTTATGTGTAAATTTTATTTTGTCGGACAATATTCGTTTGGTCGGGGAATATTCGTTTGGTCCGACGGCGCCGAAATAACAAATTATTGGTGGACCCCACAACGGAATATTTGTCGGATATAGAAAACGACAGAAATAACCTTTTTAAATAAAAATAGTCAACGGAACTGTTAAAATACCGGTGATAAAAGAATAGTAGCATACGGTAGTTATTGGTATTTTCTGTAGCACTCGGTACTCTACAGTAACACACGGTATTGCATAGTGTCTCATATTTTTGGTCTGATAATTGACACCGTAACTGTTACGCATCATTTCATCGATAATTGTCACTGCATAATATTTTATATTATCAAGTCAATAATTGTTGTTGCACTGTTTTTAAAATTATTAAACCTAATAATTGTCACAGTAACATATGCACAGTAATTCACATTATTGAATCAATAATTGTCATTACACAGTAACGTATGCTTTATTTTACATTATTGTTATCTCTATTATGATGTTATTTAAACAGTTGTATTTCATTAATTTATTGACTTGATATCTAAGAGCTAACTATACTGTATTTATAACAATTAGTCATAATAATTGAATTGATAAAGTTATTTGTTTATAATATAAAGTTAGGTGATTATTAGGTGATATGAAATGAATGGTGTAGATTAAAGTGTGAATTATTGTTGAATAATTGAATTGATTTGTTTATAATATAAAGTTAGGTGATTATTAGGTAATATGAAATGAATGGTGTAGATTAAAGTGTGAATTATTGTTGAATAATTAAATTGATTTGTTTATAATATAAAGTTAGGTGATTATTAGGTGATATGAAATGAATGGTGTAGATTAAAGATAATATAATATTTGAAATGGATGGTGTAGATTAAAAGATGATCTTTAAATGAATGGTTTAGATTAAATGAATGATAAGATTTTTGGCTATAAATAGAAGCCTTAACTTAAGGATTTTTCATAAACTTCCTTACTTGTTCTTTCTTTCTCTCTCTAAATACTTCTTGTGAAAGTTCTCTCTAAGTGTGCTTAAGTCATCTTGAGTATTTGTGAAGATCTATAAGTATACGTGTACTGTTCAAGTTAATCAACCTCATTTAAATCAATATCCAGTCACGTGTTACGGTAAGGGATACCATCTTTTTCATCTTCCATTATTCAAACATACTATGGTAAGGGATTATCATTATTTGATTCTCGATAATAATATTGTTTCTTCCTTACTCATAAGACGTGCCTTTTATTTCCATGTATTAAATTGTGGGAATAACCTTACGGAGCGGATTGCCGCCTGTTGGTGAATAACCTTTCGTATTCATTCATTATTAATCTCTGAGAATAACCTTACGGAGCGGATTGCCGCCTGTTTGGTGAATAACTCTTTGTACTCAAATTCTATTAAATTGTGGGAATAACCTTACGGAGCGGATTGCCGCCTGTTGGTGAATAACCCTTTGTATTAATTTCCTTCACCTTTTGTTAATCAAACCTGCTACGGTAAGGGATATTATTTTCTTTCATACTCCTAAATCGAAATTTATTATGGAACTATTGCTTCTATAATTCCTGAAAATATTATATGTTCCATAATAGTTGAACTTCATTATTTCAACTGAACCTTCCTATTTACGTGAACCTTTCTATTGAATTGTAACCGTTATTCTGAACTGTGGATCTTGAATATCATTTTTAAATTTCACTCCACATCATGTTGACAATTTGGACATTATTTGAATCTGTACAAAGTAAACTTCCGATACTTATTGTTATCCTATTTCTTCTGTTCATCATTTACATCATTCTAATCATCCAAAAAATCAAGCTGTTGTGAATATCTGTGGCCGGGGGCACAGATGTGATATATTTGTTGAACAGATGATAGGTTAAAGGCGATATAATAGGTTAAAGGCGATACATCTGTTCGGTGTCTTTTATGGCACGTGGTGAATGTTCTCTTTGGCCCGTAGTGCAAAGATGAACTGTTGTTTGGTATGATTATGACCAAAGGCTGAATCTGGTATAATCATGACCGTTGGTGTTATATTGAATGTCTTTGGCCCGTAGTGCAAAGATGAACTGTTGATCTGCATGATTATGATCAGGAACTGTGAATTTGTATTATCTTGACTAATGATATTTCAGATGATAAAAGTTGATGATGTTTTTCCTAAAAAGAGAACCGAGTGGACATTATAGTCTGCATTATTCTTCTAATAGATTACTCATTCCGCTGCTATTATTGATCTGAACGTTGTTTAAGAATTTAACTACAGTTTTTGATATAAACCTTGTAGTCTATTGTATTCTATCAAGAACTCAACTGTTGAAGACTAATGATAATTTATTCGTCATTATCTTAGTCATGATATTCTTTACTGGGCTATTTGAGCTCACCCTTTCTTTTGTTCCATTGTTTTTCAACAGGAGATGAAAACATAACAGGGTCTAACCGGGGAATGGAGTGAGGGTTCGAGGAATAGTTATCATAGTCTTCACGTTTTGTAAAATAGTGTGGCAATAATAGTGAAGACTTAGTTGTGTATTATTATACACTGTATTGTTGTACGTTGTGCTTTGTTGTAATAATTTTGTTGTAGTATTTTGACGACTCAAGTTTGGGCTGTGTGGGCCCAAATTTGGGGGCGTCACATCTATTATACCCTAGTTAGTTCAGGGTCCTTAGTGACCACTCAGCATTTTAAGATTCAAATATTCTGTTTATTAAAATTTGAATCCTGTTTCATTCACAATTGTTATATCTATTGTTGAATCATTGATGATATTTTCCCATTCATTCATGATATATTAAATCTATATGATTGTTCTAAACTTGCTGAGCAAACTAGTTGCTCATTCTTGCTATATCATGAACCATTTTTCAGATAATCCTGATTGCTCAAAGAAGGATAAAGGAAAAGGAAAAGCCAGAGCTTAAGTTAGCTTATGCATGCTAATTAGATCTTTAATTATGTATTTACGGTTTTTAAACCTTTTGTAATTCCTTGTGGTAGGAACTGTTATTATGTTAAGGTTGATAGACCCTTGTATTGTAACCTTTTGAAGGGAACCAATATGTATTATTCCGCGATATTTAAATGCAATGTATGTATTTAATTGTTAGTAATGTGTTGAATAGTGAGAACCAAACTCGAGGTTATGGAACCCGGATTTGGGGTCGTCACATTAGTGAGCGTATAGTTGTGCAAATACGTCGTACTAATTATTATACCAACTTTATTAATGTTAGGTCTTTCCAAAGCCAGTTAGTTAAAGCTAGACATTAATTGTAGCTGAGCGGACAGGCAAGTTCCTTATCTCTAAACTCATTTCATTGAGCAAATTATTTATCTAAGCTTGAACTGTTATTTCCAAGTATGCTTTGAGTGGTTTAATTACTTTACAATTATTCCACATCGATATTGTTGTTATTCGCACTTATTGCACTTGATATCGTACAGTCATTGACTTGCACTTAATTATTGTTCTATTGTTTAAAGAACTGTTCAAAGTAGGTCTAAGCCATTGTTCGGCTAGACATTTATGTTAAAGATTTTAAAAGCTATCCAAGTCATTGAAGATGCGGATTCTTAGACTATTATGAACACCCCTCTATTATAGGAGAGTACCCTGTATCTAATATCAGGTACAAAAATACGGAAATTAAATGTTATGCATACACATATTGTACTGAGGCTGATCCCCTCGGGTACATATTTCTGGTAGTAACCATTGGGTCAACCTGCTATTGATTCCAGTGGATATTTATAGTTCATAGTCTATTTGACTATCCTAATTTTAAAAGCAAAATATTATTCCTGCTTATGTTATTCACATTATTGAATTGTTCAGTTATTCCCCTTCATTCATGATATAATGTTCCTTGTTGTTATTTAAACTTGTTGAGCAAACTAGTTGTTCACTCTTGTGATATCATGAAACCTTATTGCAGTGCAACCCGAGACTTCGGGAAAGAACAAGGGTAAAGGAAAGATGAAGTGATAGACTTCGAGATGCAGCCTTGTAGTTAATTAAATTAATTGTTATGTAATATAAATCCTAAGTACTTTATTAAGGATATTTGTGTACTTTTGTGTAAGGTTATCGTATCTTGGGACTAGTAACACCTTTTGAATGAACAACATATGTTTATTATTCCGCATTTAGTTATTGTATGTTGTTTAGAGGTGAATGTTTGTATTGGATCGTGATAACCGGATCCGGGTATTTGGAACCCGAATTTGGGGGCGTCACATCAACTTTCTTCCAAAAATACTAGCAATTAACTTGAGTGTTCCATACTTAATGTAAGAAAATAAAATGAATAAAATTTTGGAATTCATAGTACTCTTATCCCATAACTGATCATGCTCTCTATTAATGTCCCATTTTTGATTTATTTTTAATGCACAATTGGTAAATTAATGCCTTCTAAAAGCTTTGACAATTGGACCAAAAATTGGGCTTGTAATTTAATTATTTGGGCCACCTATGATCATAATAATCCAACAACATTGGGCTACCAAAATAATTCACTCACTTCTTAATAAATTGGGCTAGTTTAATTAAATAGCAATCCACAAAGCAAATTCTACAAGTCCCTCACTTAATTAATTATTTGGGCTTGTTTAAATAATTATAGGAGTATTTTAATAATCAAATTTAATTTAATTTACATAATTCAATTAAACTTGTCATATTGAATATTTAATTAGGGTTCCTCACAAAATAATCTTAGGTTAGTCCGTTAATTTAATAAATTCATTAATCGGACTTGCTTTACTAACATTAATCGAATAGTCAACAATTAAATTATCACATAAAGGTTTAAGTTAAATCACACAATACTCATTTAATTATAATTTAATTTTCCCAATTTTATTTGTAATGTAACTCGAAACTCTTGGTTCTTACATTCTCCAACACAAATAATTGTGTAATTAAATTACTCACTTCCATAAATCATTTACAATGATTTACTTAATTATGGAATATATTTATTTAATATATATTCAATTACTATTTAAATTACTCAATTAATTTAATCACTTTATATATATATATATATATATATATATATATATATATATATATATGTATATATATATATATATATATATATATATGCAATTCAATATATTATATAATATATATATATAATTACTATTCCTTCCCTGATTTAATTTAATTACCTTATATAATTTATAATTATATAAATTATATAATTATTCCTCATAAATCATATTAAAACTTCTTACATAAATTATTTTAGTCAAATATAATCACCAAGTTTTAAAGGTATTATATTACATTTTTATTAATATACCTTCAAGTATATATAATAATCAAATTTTAGGTTTTAAAATTTTTAAAACTTATGTTCACTTACATTTAAATAATAACACAAAGATTAGAAAAATGTTTACTCACTTCTACAGCTTTTTCTTCTCCAAATCTAGGTTTTAAACTTCAACCTTTATCTCATCATCAAGACCATATTTAAAAATATTGTGAAATATCCGGGATATTACAATAGTTATCTGCAATTATGGAATAATCTTATATTTATAATTTTTTAATTTTATACTCACACAAAAAGTGAAATAAATGATATATATATATATATATATATATATATATATATATATATATATATATATATATATATATATATATATATATATTATGTGAGAATTAGATGTTAAGAAATTAAAAAACCAATTAAAGATTATCTATATAAATGACAAAATTTAATTTTTGAATAATTTTAAATACCAAATTATTAGATGATTTCAGATTTTTATTTGTCTGTGTGAAAATATTCTGATTGAGTGCAATAAAAAAATTATTCAGTTGTAATTAGTTTTAAATTTTTTTTTTTTTGTGAGAGTTAACTACAATTATATGAGATAATATTCAAAAATTTATTATGTGAGAGTTATCTACAATTATGGGATAATGTTATATTTATAATTTTTTAACTCTATACTCACACAAAAAGTGAAAAAAAATTATAGGATAATATTACATATTTTGTGTGTGTGTGTGTAAGAATTAGATGTTAAGAAATTAAAAAACCAATTAAAGATTATATATATAAAGAACAAAATTTAATTTTTGGATAATTTCAAATATCAAATTATTAATTGATTTTAGATTTTTATTTGTTTGTGTGAGAATATTCTGATTGAGTGTAGTCAAAAAATTATTCAGTTGAAATTAGTTTTAAATTATATTTTTTTGTGAGAGTTATCTGAAATTATATAGGATAATATTCAAAAAATTATTGTATAAGAGTTATTTGCAATTATGGAATAATGTTATATTTACAAATTTTTAATTCCATACTCACACAAAAAATAAAAAAAATATAGGATAATATTATATATTTTTTGTGTGTGTGAGAATTAGATGTTAAGAAAATAAAAAACCAATTAAAGATTATCTATATAAAGAATAAAATTTAATTTTTGGATAATTTCAAATATCAAATTATTAGATGATTTTAGATTTTTATTTGTCTGTGTGAGAATATTCTGATTGTGTGTAGTCGAAAAATTATTCGGTTGAAATTAGTTTTAAATTACATTTTTTTTTGTGAGAGTTGTCCGCAATTATATTGGATAATATTCAAAAAATTATTGTGTGAGAATTATCTGCAATTATGGGATAATGTTACATTTATAATTTTTTAATTTCATACTCACACAAAAAGAGAAAAAAATACTTCTTTTTTTTGCGAGAATTATATATATAAAAACCAAATTTATATTTTTGTTGACTTATGGGATAATATTATATATTTTTTGTATGATAATTAGCTGTAAAAAATTTAAAAACCCAATTTTTTGGATAATTAAATATTTTTATGTGTGGGAGTTATACGCAATTATGAGATAATATTAAAAAAAATAGTTTTAAAAAAAATTAAAAAATTATTGTGAGAGTTATATTTTTATGTGTTAGAGTTATATGCAATTATATAAAAATCAGATATATATTTGTGATTATTTTTATATTTGTATGGGATAATATTAAAAAAAAAATAGATTATTGGATAAATATAATAATAAATCAATTGTAATAAATGCTGGTGAAAAGTTGAGTTAATGTGAATGTAACACATGTCGGGCTGTGGTTAAAATGTACTGTTTTTTAATATATATAATAGATTTTGTTTGATATAAATATTTTATTGATGAGGCATGATCTCAACACTACTCGTATATATAGTGATTGTTATATATATTGTATAGATTTTATATCAAAGTCTCATTTTTTTTTTGTTTTAAACAAAATTAATTTTGTATCTAGATTCATTGTGTGCGTGTATATACATTGTGTCTAGATTTGTTGCATCCAAGTTCACCTATATGTTATTCCCAAATGGCACAATAAAAGATCTAGAATGGGGGTCTGAATAAATTCTTTTGTGAACTTTGACTTTTAAATTATTTACCAGATAATTCAAGTAAATAACTTATTTGTTATGCACAACGGAATATTAGTTTGTTTATAAAACCTCTTAATAGATTATTGAAGTTTATAACTTTGAGTTTTTAACCTCCCTATAGAGCTGACACATTTAACATTATTTGATCCCTAAGTCCTTTTACAATGGATCACAACACTTTTGTTCATAAGGACCTTATATAATTTAACTTTGAAGTTTGGATCAACCTAACATTATTTGATCCTTAAGTCCTTTTACAATAGATGACAACATTTTTGATCATAAGGACTGTACATAATTTATCTTTAGATTACTTGTTTTCAACTCTGATTACAGATTATACATTAGGCTCGTCATAATTATTTTTACAGTAGTCATCATTAAATCAAAATAAGTTCAAACATAAATATGCACCAACATTATCCATATGAGTCCAAATTCATTTGACTAGGGTCATTCCTAATTGTTAGGTGAGTGATTTGATTATCCTAATTGATGGGTGATTGATTTAATTATCCTAAATTGATGAGTGATTGATTTGATTATTCTAATTATTGGGTAATTGATTTGATTATCCCAATTATTGGGTAATTAATTTGATTATCTTAATTAATGGGTTATTGATTTGATTACCATGATTTATGCAATCAAAATTACTATACATGTTTTATTTTCCTTATACCGACTCTTTAATTTCAAGACACATTATAAACAATTCTCTCTTTCGTTTATATTGTATTCCTTCATTCATCTTATAATTTTTCGTAGAAAATAAGGTTGATTAATGAGTTTGCCAAGTATTCTAGTGCCTATTACAAGGGAATAGAGCTGTTGAATCCTGGAGGTTTGTTTCGCTACGACCTAAAGGAATCTCGTAGGGGCAAAATATTTTTTTAAGAATAGTGCCTAACACGCCTCAGTTCACCAATAAGTTCTTCTATTTTTTTTCTTCTACTATTATCTGGTTTTTTGAATTAAGGTTTCCTGCCTATAATTTAAATTTTGGTGCCATATTTTTAACAGTCTTAATGAATAATTTGTCGTCTATTGATTATGTCATGCTCACTGCCACTAAGTGTGACGCCCCGGGGAAAATCAACTTTGACCAACCGTGACTCCCGCTCGTCAACGAATAATCACCACAACATAAAATGAAAACATGTTGTTGAAAAACTCAATAAATTTAAATTTTTACAACATTTACTTAACCTTGTCTCAGAATCGCAATCTTTACATAAATACTACAACTCAGATCATTTATATTTAATGACCTAGTGTATTACAACCATTGTGAGCAAATAAAAGCTCGCAACCTAATCAATAAGTCGAGATGACTATTTACTAACTGCTTTTAATTACACGAGTTTACAAAATATTAACACTCGTCTTGATTTACAACCGCCTTTCACTATTATTACAAGGCTTATACGACGTTATCTTAAAACAGTTCTAAAAACAACGTCTTAAATAAAATAAACCATAAACCTCAAACATCTTCTCTGCGATTACCGGGATCATCAATTCCTCGCTCCTCGCTGAAAATGTTTATTATAGCAAGAATGAGCACGACGGCTCAGCAAGTCTAACAGTTACCACATAACACGTAGGTTACATTTAATTTATGCTTTATGCTTTATGCTTGGCATTTACATAGGCATCATGCTTATCATGCTTTACATTTATACAATTTACACATGCTTACCATGCATGTCAATATTTCCAGGTTATATAACTCATATAACACATTCAATTCATAACATTAATTATATACCAGCTATTAACAACATATGACTGTACACAGTCACATTTAAAATCAGTTAGCACATAAAATAAGTGCACACTTAATAGTTTATGCATATAGCAAACAGGTTCGCAAGTATAGCACATAGTACTGAAAAACTTGCCTGATAGTCGCATTGACTTACGCCACCAGTCTGAAATTCGCGTTCCATCACTAACGCTCAACGAATTGAATTAATGTCTTTGAAAGACCTAATTTGCTTATCTGAAAATTAGTAAAGTACATAGGAACTCAGCTGCCATTCTCAAAAGAATTTACTCTACAACACAGAATTCCCTATTTATTAACTCGTAAATTTATAAGACAATATTATCATCCTTGGATAATATTTTAATTACCGATCAGTATTATTATACATTAATAATACATCACTAAATTACCAACGCTTCTCACGTACTGAACAACACCTTAATTGGTTATTAATAATATTAAGCCCTTAATAATATTCATCCAATTATCCATATTATTAATCCATTAATAATATTTATCCACTTACCATTAATTATCATTCATTAAATGAATATTTATAATATTGGTAATAACTAAACACTCCAACAATTATCCGTCAATTGTTTACACTTTATTACCTTTAATTCCTTCACACTATTTATTTAATACCATTTAAATAAATAATTAATTCACTTAACTTTACTTGTTTATTTATCTTCACATAAACAATTATTTCATTAATTACCCCACATTATTTATTTAATATTATTTAAATAAATAATTAATTAATTAACTTTACTTGTTTATTTATCTTTACATAAATAATTATTTTCTTAATTACATAACATTATTTATTTAATATTAGTTAAATAAATAATTAAATTAGCATTACTTGTTATTTATTATTACATAACAATTATCTCATTGACCTTAATTCACTTTAATTATTATTTAATTTAAATAATAATTAATTAATTCTCCTTAATTCATTTAATGATTATTGAATATCAATTACATAATCATTTCTTAATTAATTAACATCATTTATTATTTAATATTAATTAAATAATAAATAATTATTTTATTCACTTCATCTTTCTTTAATTATTATTTAATATCCCTTAAATAATAATTAAATAACTAATCATCCTTATTTATTCAATAATAAATAATTACCTTATTTAACTTTATCTTCCTTTAATTATTATTTAATATCCCTTAAATAATAATTAAATAATTAATCATCCTTATTTATTCAATAATAAATAATTACCTTATTTAACTTTATCTTTCTTTAATTATTATTTAATCTCCCTTAAATAATAATTAAATAATTAATCATCCTTATTTATTCAATAATAAATAATTATCTTATTTAACTTTATCTTCCTTTAATTATTATTTAATATCCCTTAAATAATAATTAAATAATTAATCATCCTTATTTATTCAATAATAAATAATTACGAAATCAATTTCATCTTTCTTTAATTACTATTTATTATCCTTTAAATAATAATTAATTAACTAATTATCCTTATTTATTATTTAATATAATTAAATAATAAATAATTATTTTTTTAACTTCATAACATCCTTTATTTATTATTTAACAATAAATAATTAAATAATTAGTTATCATATTTATTTGCTCTACATATTATTTAATATCAATTAAATAATAATTAATCATAAAAATGGCTTTTATTTACTTTATTTATTATTTATCATATAAATAATAAATAATTAATAAACTTGGGTCCCAAATTAATTATATTAACTTTTAAACATTTTGACTCAAACTGCTCCGAACCGACCCGTTAAAATGACCCGACCCGATCCGGATTAAAAAATTATTTTTCTTTGAAAAGGGACTAGGGCCCCGGCCCTCCTTTTACAAAGGAAACAAGGGCCCCGACCCTTCTCTTGCAGAATCTGCAGAATTGCCATTTTCTGATTTTTCAACTTTTGCTCATTTGCTTAAAATTTGAATAAAATGAAATCTACAAATCCAAATGACCTCAAATTGGTATCGATGGATTCGTATCTTCCTAAACTACACTATTCCATCATTGGATCAAATTTTTGGAAAAGTTTTGGTTATGAAAAATAGCCACAAAGTGGACCGTTTGCACATTGAGTTCTTAAAATGGCCTTCTTTGGTCTAAAAATCATATCTTGACCATAACAACTCACACGAACATTTTACCAACTAGGTATTGTTCTTAACTTATATATTTACCATAACCAAGAAGAAAATCTCATACCTAACTTTTAGGTTTCAAGAAATAAAGCTCTGAATCACACGTTCGTTTAGGGTTCCGTCGGTAGAAATCGTTTTCAAGCTTTTTGCTAAACTTTTCATAATAGATACCCATAAATACACATGTTAAATCCATTGAACCCTAGATTTACTAATCTAGCATGGATATAAACATTTATAGCTTTAAAAATGGTTTTTCACCATGGAAATTACCAAAAATACAACTGAAAGCACAAGCTAGGGTTTGTATGAACTTTTTATACCTCTTGGGCTTGTGTGCTAATTTTCCCTTCCTTTCCAAGAATGAGATGAAGCTTGAAGACCACCAAGACCCTCCTAGTTTCCGTGCACTCCTCCTCCAAGTCTCACTTGGTGATTTATTTTTATAGAAGCTCAAGAACACCAAGTGTTCTTTCATTTTCTCTCTAACCTCCTCTCTCTTTTGCTCTCTAGCTCTTTTCTCTCTAGCAACTTGGTAGATGAAAATGAAAAATGAGATGAAGTGTAGAGAGAGTAAGATAGTGTATTGATGTTGGTTGATATGTATACTTACAACCATTGTAAGTATACACATCAATTCCTTCACCCAATGAAGCATAGACCTACTAGACTTGTGCCCCTTTTTCCTTGCTTTTCCCCAAACTTTGAGCCACTAAAAGAAGCAAGAAATCAGCTCCCAATACTCCACTAAAGCTGCCGGCTATGCCCCTCCCAAAGCTCCAACTTTTGTTTATTTTTCCTTTTCTTTTTATTACCCAATTGTGCTAGAAAAATATATATATAGATACATATATATATAATCACCCACACATACACTTGGGCCATAATTAAATACTTTACTTGGGCCTTTTCAACATTTGATTAGGACCACAATTAAATAAATGTTTGGGGCATGCATTAATTAATCCAATGGGTTAGGCATTTTAATCAATTGTGCTACCAATAAATTTATTTAGATAACACACTTGGGCTATCCTTTGGGCCACTAGTTAAAACCATTTGGGCTCAAATAAATAAGTCATTGGACCTCCTATATGGCTTGCCATATTCACCATATTGAGCCAATTAAATTATCTCCTAACCAATTTACAAGTCCATTAACAATTAAATTAAATTGGGCTTGTTTAATAAACCAATTTGACAAATCCAAATTATTAATTTCCTAGTGGAATTATATAATATTAATAATCCACTATTAACAACTTTCCAAATAAAAATAAATAACATTTTTAATGTTTAAGCACTCTCATAAATTAATAATCACATTAATTAATTTATTCCTCCAATTTAACTCGCTAGCTATTTAATCAAATAATTACATAGCTCAATAATCCTATCAACTTTGATATTATACATCCTAGATTGGTCCATTAATTTACTAAATCCATTAATTGAACCTTCCTTAAATTCCTTTAATTATCTCAACATATAATTAAATAAACTCAAGCCATCATGTAATGATTTAATTTAATCGCACAAAAATTTACAATTACTGCTTAATAAATTCATTTATTTATATTAAAATATTCTCTTTTAACCCTAATATTCGTATTAGGTTAAATGCTTAATCATTCCTACGCATTTATCTCTTCCTTAGATTAAATTTTTGACTTACCCAAAAGATGAGTTCATCCTCGGAATTACCACTACCACCACTTGGTTAAAGTTTGGTCCATTTCTAGGTCCTTACAACATCTGCCTCTCCGAACAATCTCATCGATTTTCTTAACATGGGCATTGTTTTATAACACTGTCCTAGTCCCTTCGTGACAAGACTCTAATTTATTTTCAGTGATCGTCTATCACTTTACCAGGGTTAGTTTTATATCTAAACCTCAATTTCCCGCTCGAATCCTCGAAAGCTTAAAAATTTCCCAAATCGACTATCTACTACTCCCTCATCCGAGAATTAGTGTAGCCTTAAATCACAATAATCACCTAAGACCATACAAATCAGCCTTGTGAATTTCCGGGTCATTACACTAAGACTGTGCATGACTCGACTAAAATCGAGCCTTTTAACGGCACAAATTTTAAACGATGACAAACTAAGCTTTTATTGATAATGAATATTGCCAAAGTTAACCATGTGTTGACTGAGCTTAAACCTGTTCAACCTACTGATAATGCTAATGAGTTTGATAAGAAAGATTAGGGGTGTTCATCCGGTTTAAATCAGACTGAACTGATACCGAATTGAACTGGTATACCGAATCGATTTACCGGCTACACTGACTACACTCCCATCACTAATGAATAACAAATCTACATGGAAGACACTATGTTGGACAAATTTATGCTTATGCCTATTTGAATTTAATGATGACAAAACAATATCTGATAACTATTTCTATGAAATGATAACTAAAATTTTTAAGAAAATATATTTTGACAAAATAATATTTAATTTATGAATAAAAATCGATCATGTGAAATATTAGTGTATTCTGTGATACTATGTTTTCGTAGAGTTAGTCCTGATTATGCAAAAAGAAAATGTGTGCTATGTGTAAAGTTTAATGTGATAATATCTATTGGAGAATTATATTTGAAAGTTACTTACTACTTATGTTCAAAAAAAAAAAAAAAAAAAAGAGAAATCAGACAAATGTGAAGTTATAAACATTTGTTACATCTTTGTACAATCCTTATAAAGAACTGTAACGCCCCAAAATTCTCGTATTTGCTACAACGAACTTTGTGCATTAAACTTTCATAACATCTTCCAACTTAACCAATAATCTAGTTGGTATCAGAGCTGTAGATTATAGTTCTACGGTAACGAGTACCTTATGATATAATCTGATGGATTAAGAGTAAATGAACTTATGAGAGTCTATAAATATTTAAAAGATATGCATAAATCTTATTAAATCTTAAATACATAAAAATATTATGTGAAAGAAGTATATTGAATAAATTTAAACTTTTTACTGGAATGAATGGACTTATAAAGAGTTCTGTAGCAAGTAGGGGTGTCCATCGGTTTTTTACCGAACCGGAACCGAAAAAACCGAACCGAAACCGAACTCGAATTACCGAAAAACCAAGAACCGGTACCGGTACCGAATTGCCGGTTTCGGTACCGGTTCGGTACAAATTCGGTTCGTTTTTTTCGGTTCGATTTTCGGTTTTTACCGATTCGTAATATATATAATTATAATTTATAAATAATAATTATATATTAATTTATTTATATATTATAATAATATATATAATTAAATATATTATTTTATATATAATAATATATATAATTATTAGAATTATTATAATAATTAATAAAAATTTAATATTATATTATTTATTTCGGTTCTTTCGGTATACCGGTATTTACCGAAATGCAAAATTGTCCGTACCGGTACCGGTACCGAAAAGTATAAAAAAATCGAAACCGAAAAAACCGAAACCGAAAAAAACCGGTACCGCCCGAACCGGTACCGATCGGTTCGGTAAAAAACCGAAAAAACCGGTACCGTTGAACACCCCTAGTAGCAAGTAATAAAGATTAACGTTTAGCTAAGACTATGTGTTATATGATTGAAATTTTGTGTTTAGTATTATGTATAATTATAATATTAATACATAAAGACTTGACAAAGTAAAGAAGTAAACTCAAAAAGAAATGTAAATGATAAAGAAATAAATAAGAAAATTCATAGTTAGAGAATGAGTATGGATTTCAATTGAAAACTCATGTTAGCAAAATTGAATAAAACGACTCTCTTGTATAGGTAAGAGTTTAATATGCGTTAGGGAATCGTTCTAACTACACTGTTGATACTAATGATTTATGATCAGTACTTTTAAAGTGGGATACACACTGAATAAGATCATTTGAGGATAGTGTGGATGAGACGAGAAACTAATTCATTAATTCGTGAGTGGCGAAATCACTCGGTTTACTATATTAATAAGTAAATCAAAATCTTGTGTCAAAATTTTCTTTGTATATATTCTGAAAAGTTGATTCTTCTCTCATATGTATATTGAATAATTAGTAGTTGTTACGTCAAAACTATGATTTTAAAGATATTTGTATGTTAGTTACTGAGTGAACAAACCTTTGTATGGGCGGGGGCTATAATATGTCAGTCGAATCGACTTATGAGATGCGGCTATGAAATTGTCATATTTAGGGAGGTGTTGAAAGATAGTGTTGAAATATATCAATACGAACTGAGACACTTTCATCCCCGTGTTGATAAGAAGGGGAACTGATATATTTGTTCTTATGGTTTAAAACAACCAACCAGTTTACTATATTATATTTGTAAAATTTGTGTTAAGGTTAGAGAATAATGGAAATGATAGAGGATTAATGGTATTCAAATCTTCTAGCTATGCTATATTCGCACTTGGGTGCCATTGAAAAGAATTGTTCAATCACTGAACTAGAAAATTTTGAGCTAGGTCTATGTTGATTTTTTTAAACTAAACAAAGTAACTTTGAAAAGATAAAATAAATTTGTTATCATTAACACACGGTAGCCCTGGGTGTAGAGTTAAACACATTATTACCTGTTGTGGTCTAATAAAACATAAAATAATTTTCAAAACGGAATTTTTTTGAGCTATGCTATTCATACGTCTATGCTATTTGTTCAAACTAGACAAAATTAAATTAAAAAATAAAAAAGAATTTTTCATCAACGCACCATGAAACCTGGTGTGGATATGATGAATGATTAGTCATCAACGCACTATTGCAAGGTGCGGTATACATTCAAAAAAATAATTTTTAAAAAGTTTTGAATGGTTTAAAAATGAGTCAATGCCAATTGTTTCAACTAGATAACCCTATTGTGAAACCGACAGATTAGTAATCTGATGCGTACGGATATTCTAAATGTTATACAAACATGTTGTATTAAAGGTTGATCACTTGAAATACTGTTATTAGTGTTTTTTAATTTTTATGATAGTTAAACATGGAACGTGTTCTCAATCTTATTTGATTGCTACACAGAGAGAGTCTTTTTCAGTTCTAGTCACTTGTAAAGGTTTGTGTGTCATATAACACCTATTATATTTAAGAAAGTTCAGGATCTTATTGGCCCATCAATATTAATTAAATGATAAGAGTAGAGTAATCCTAGTGTGATAAAAGGCTCAGAGTGAAATAAAGTATAATTGAAGGTTTAAAACCTAGAGTTATGAAACGAAGCAAGTAAAGATAAGTGAACACTTTTACCTAATCTAAGTATTAGGGATTTAATGTGAGTAAAGATGAATTAAGGAAATTTATAAGTCAGAAAAAGGTTAGAGATGATTAATTATAATTTCGAGGATGAAATTCGTATAAGGATGAGATAATGCAATATCCTGAATGTTTATAAAACTTATAAAGATGATATTAAATAATTGGAGATAATTCTATAGTAATTTCGAGAACGAAATTCTTGTAAGTTAGGTTAAATGTAATATCCCAAATATTTCAAAGCTTGTATTTATGATCTGAAAAGATCTATATAAAAGGTTGTAAATTTAAAACCTAGTTTGTGTGAAACTAATATTTAAGAACGATTATTCGGGTATCCATTAAGTTATGTAAAAACCTAAAATAACTCGTAGATGCAATCGTATATGAATGTAGGTTAAACTTTTAACCTAAACTATATGTTATGTGATTAGTAAAGATTGAATTATATTTATAATATGTTATGTGAATTTTCTATACGTAGAATTTTATATTTTGGTTTTAAGTAGTTAACCTTAATACTTATTAAAACTAAGAAGTTAATTTAAGGCTAAAACATAAATTAAAAAAAGGTTAAAACCTAAACTCTAACTCTAAGGGTTAAACCCTAATGGTCAAAAAACCTAAAACCTAAGGGGTTAAACACTAAGGGCTAGAAAACCTAAAGTTACTATTCACAAATACGCATATAATATAAAAATTATATAGATAGAATACGAAAATAATACATAAATTATACAGTATAAATACGAAAAATCAACTATGAATAGTAAAAAAGTCAATGTATGAGATTTGATATTGGAAGAGCATGAAAGATCATTTAGCAAGCTAGATGAAGTGCATTAGGGTCTTAGAAGTTTAAGACTTGGAGCCAAAGTTGGAGCCAAAGTGGAAGTCAAACTTAGAGCCAATGTTAGAGCCAAACTTGGAGCCAAAGTCGAAGCCAAGCCAAAGTTTGGTTGTTATTTTTACCATACTGTCCTAACTTTAAAAGTCCTATAAATAGGAGCCTTAAGCTTCATTAGTTCTTCACCAATTCACCAAGTAATCTAGAGCTTGAGAAGCTAGTACAATCATATAGAAAGTTTAAATTTAGAGCTTAAAGGATCAAAAGTAATAAAGCTTACATTTTAAGAGGTAATCAAAATTATGCTTTTGTAATTTATGTTTTGTTCATATGTTCTTTGTGTTCTTGGAAAAAAGTCATAATTTTTTTACATAAGTAGGTTTATGATTTTGTAATTTAGTGTTATGGAGTCCTAAAACATGATGTTCTATCCTGATACGCTAAGGATATCAAGTTGTAGTAAAGGAACTATGAAACATGAAATATTTATGTTTTTCGTGTTCTTGAGTAAAAATCATAATTTCTCACATAAGTAGGTTTATGATTTTATAATTTAGTGTTATAGAGTGGTAAAAAAAGATGACCTAGCTTTACAATGTTATTGACATCAAGTTTTAGCAAGCGAAAGTAAGTACAAATGAAACTAGTTTTCATTTTCTCATTTGTTCTTCGTGTTCTTGAGTAAAAATCATGAAATCTTACATAAGTAGATTTATAATTTTGTTATTTTTATGCTATTAAGTGTTATTGAGCATTAAAACATGTTATTTTAAAAAATTAATGCTTGAGGTATCATGTTTTACTAATCGGATCAAAGAAAGATAAACTTAATTTTTATTTTGACATTGGTTGCAATTTTTTGACCTTTGCGGTTGGAATATTGATTTAAAATGTAAAAGAAAGTTGTAGAGGGAAAAATTCTAATGAGAATGGACTCAAAAATCATCTAAAAATATTAATAAATGAAGAAATTATGCCCAGTTAAGTAAAAGAGGTTTGGGCAGCCAACACTTGAGAAAAATTCTGCCTACCCGGTGCGCCCCGCGCCATTACAGGCTTAATATTAACGTGCCCCACGCTAGTCAAGGTTTTCAAAACCTAAGTTTTTGTCTAATTAAGGTTTTATTAAGTTGGAAGTCCGGTCTAACTTGTCGGTTAATGAAAAGTCCAAACGAAACACTGTTAGGGACTTAAACTTCAAGATAAACTTATAATGTCAATGTTTTATGTTTATATAGAAACTTATTTATACCATTATTAATCGTGTAAGATTCGAAACGTGTTTAAGCTTTAGGAGTAGACTTTAATACGCATGGAGACAAGTCTTCTAACTCTTAAGTGTTATGTTTACAAGTTATAAACGTGATTTGTACGCTTTGTATGATAATGTGTTATAAATTGTTAAAATGAGAGTTATTTGCGACATTGAATTGAGAGAAATGTTAAGTCAAAGCATGTTTAAGTTTATATGAAAGTATAAACTGTTTATGCATTATTTGTTAGACTTGCTGAGTCGTTGTGCTTATTCTTACGAATAAACCTTTATTTGTAGTTACGAAGAATGATATAAAGATCTTAACCATAAAGAAATGGCGTTAGATTAGGGAATTTGTATTTATTGCGTTTGTTTATGAATTAAGGCATTATGACTTTTGTAATATGAACAAGCAAACATGTAATCGAATATTATTCAATGATATTATCATCAAAGAATGTTATGTTTTTAAATTTGATATAATCTATAATTGTTAAACATTAAAATTGTAACGCCCCCCAAATATTTCAAAAGTGATCTAACAAGATCTAAGCAAGGTTGTCAATTCAAAACCTAAGATCGATTGCTCAAGCATACCTTGAGCTATCTTAAAGAATATATACAACTCGAAACTACGACCGTATACAACTAAGAGGTTAAAAATCTTTAACCTAATTTGTGTTATATGATTAGTAAAGCTTGAATTGAGCTTTTAAATGTGATATGTGAATTATCTATGTGTAGGATTTTGTAATTTAGTGTTATGGGATGATAAAACATGATGACCTTGCTAAATAATGCTTGTGGCATCAAGTTTTAATAGTCAAAACGAAGAACGATGAAACTTTGTTCTTCGTGTTCTTTGATCTTAGGTTTTGAATTGACTGAAAATCTAGTTTGGTAAATGGTTTACAACCTAGAGTTATGAAAGGAAATGTGTAGAGATAAGTGAACATTGTTCCAACCTAATCAAAGTATTAGAGATTTAATGTAAGAAAGATGAATTAAGAAAATTCATAAGAGTAAGTTGAAAATAATTTCGAGTACGAAATTCTTATAAGGATGAGAGAATGTAATATCCTGAATATTTATAGTACTTATAAATATGATATTAAAGGACTAAAGTTAATTGTAAGTTAATTTCGAGAATGAAATTCTTGTAAGTTGGGTTGAATGTAATATCCCAAATATTTCAAAAGTGATCTAACAAGATCTAAGCAATGTTGTCAATTCAAAACCTAAGATCGATTAGTTAAAGACTACTAAAACGAAGAACACGAAGAACAAAGTTTTATTGTTCTTCGTTTTGACTACTAAAACTTGATGCCACAAGCATTATTTAGCAAGGCCATCATGTTTCATCATCCCATAACACTAAATTATAAAATCCTACACATAGATAATTCATATATCACATTTAAAAGCTCAATTCAAGCTTTATTAATCATATAACATAAATTAGTTTAAAGATTTTTAACCTCTTAGTTGTATACGGTCGTAGTTTCGAGTCGTATATATTCTTTAAGATAGCTCAAGGTATGCTTGAGCAATCGATCTAAGGTTTTGAATTGACAACCTTGCTTAGATCTTGTTATATCACTTTTGAAATATTTGGGATATTACAAAAGCAATGTTGATAAATAACTATATATCTGAATGAGGGTATTGAATAATATTGTGAGTGCTGTAAAACCAGAGATCTAGCACCAATGAAGAAACCAAATTCATCGCAAGGTTTCTCCGTTTCAAGTACAAGTGTGTTATTAATATTGTGAATTTTCAGATAAATAAAAAATATTGACATAAAGAGATATCTCTATAAAGATATATATCTAAGTGAGGATATTAAATAATATGGGGAGTTCTATACGAAAATGAATCTTGCTACGGATAAAGATGCAAGCATTTATAGTAAGATTCTTCTGTTTCAAAAATAATTATATTATTAATGCTGTGAACCTTAGATATATTAAAGTATAGAATGTCTAAATTTTAAGGTTAAAAATTGATCGATATATATGGTGTTATTTGTGTATACGGACGAACTACAAGTTGATACTTGTAGAGATGATGAGATCGAGATCAAGTTACGATCAATAAATTAAATAAAAGTTTTTAAAAATGAATTGTCTGTAATAGACTAGTACAATTAATATGATTATGAAATCATTAGTTAAGTTATGAGTAAAGAGAAGTTTAATGCACAAAGTCCGCTATAGCAAGTACAAAAATTTTGGGGCGTTACAAGAACAATCAATGTAAAAGGACTTAGAGGATCAAATATGTTAAGTTGATCTACTTCTGAAAAATTAGACTAAGATTAGAGGGTCATACTTGTTAGGTTGACCCAAGAGTAAAAAGATAAACTCGATATTATCCTTAAAAGAATGATGAAATATAAAAGGACACTAGGGATCAAAAGTGTTAGGTTAAATCCAGATATATAGTGATATAAAAAAATATAATAGATCAGCATTAAAAGGATTAAGATTAAATTGAGCTGAATCGTATTGCAAGTTCCATATCAAGATCACTCAAGTAAGACCAGACCGTATTGAGCTGAATCGTATTGCAAATTCCAGATCAAGATTACTTAATCAAAGTCGGTTCGTATAGTAGCAGCTGAATTATATTGAAGGAGTTGAACTCAACAGCAAATTCAGTTCGTATTGTGAAGACAAGATCGTATAGAAGAATTCAATTCGTATTGGGAAGACAATATCGTATAGAAGAATTCAGTTCGTGATGACAAAATCATATAGAAGAATTCAGTTCGTATGAATCATATTAAAGGACTCAGATCGTATTACAAGAACAAGTCGTATGACAAGAATGATACAAGGGGAAACATATAGCAAAAGGCAAAGATCATATACCAGTATAAATCATATAATGCAAAGCTCTGATCGTAGAACAAAACAAAAAATGCTGATCATATAACAATAAGAAGATTGCACAGCTAAAGAAGAGTCAGATAAAGAAAAAGGAGGGACTTAACAAGAAGTCATGACCACTAAGAATAAAACTAAACAGATCAAATAAAAAGGATCTTGAACCGAGCAGAAGAAGATCACTGAACCCGAGAATGCATAAAAGTCATCTCACAAGATCAATACAAAGGAAGAGTTTGTAGAAAAGACTTATTACAGCGCAACAAAAAATCAAAAGGTTCTGAAGAAGTAAATATAAAAGCTCACAGACGCTAAAAGGATCAATATACTCAAGATCGAAGAATGAAGCTGAACTGAACATCATCAGATCGTTAAGATACAAGTTTTGAAGAGCTACCTTAAGACACAAAGCAACAAAAATAATCAGATAGACTTACTGCGATGTATATTGGGAGGGTACTACAAAAGGAATCTTCAGCAAAAAAGTAGTCTGAGGAAAGCTAGCTAAGGACAATGAGCAGAATGTGAATCATCTATAACTAACTTACTAGAAGATCTCTACTAAAATAAAGATTCAGTAGAAATCATAATCCTGCAAATAACAAGTGCTCAGGTGAGGAGGAATTGTTCAAATAAGATCTAGAAGATGGAAATGCTCAAGTAAGGAAGGGTTAATCATAAGAAAAAAAGTCTTAGTTCTCAGGAAGTGAATTAAATTCATCAATTCATCTAGTAGATCGTAAAGCGAAAACCCTGATTGAAGAACTATTGGAGACATAAAGATCGTAAAGCAGAAGGATCGTATAGTCCACATAATTAAATATAATAGAATTTATAAAGGAAGAAGAATGTGGAACACAGAACAAAAGGAAAAATACAATCGTAAAGCTGAATGGGTTAAGTAGAAGATCGTGAAGTCTTCAGATCGTAGAGCAGATTGTAAGACAATAGAAGAAGATCGTATGGTTGCTCTAAGATCGTAATACAAACCAACAAATCATAAAGCAAAAGAATCGTATGACTAAAAAGAGTCAAGGTACTTCACAATCAGAATGTACAACGTATGAAAGATTTCACAACGGATTAATCAAGAATTACAATCTAAGAAATGATCAAAAGGATGAAAGTGACAAAATGATCACTGGACAAGCTCAGAAGAGAAATCAGACAAAGCTATGACTAATGGCTACAAAGGTCAAACTTCAACTGACACAAAGTTTTCATTTATGGTAAATGGATAAGAAGATAAAGCCAAAAGAATGCTAACACCTTCTGCAGTATACAAGAAAAAATATATTTTCAAAAAAAAAATTGAGTTTTATCTAACAGATAAATGACGTTATGAATTAGTTGATGTGACAACTAAGAAAAAGAAATCTCACTAGCACCACGAAGAAATATTTACGTAAGACATTTTCAACATCCTTGATCTTTAAAGTAACAGCTATCTCCCAACGGATATAATCATCAATGAGCAAATTCTTAACAGACAAAATGAAAGAGATCTATCTGAGTATATAAGTACTATCTTACATAGAAAAGAGAGAGAGAGAGAGAGAGAGAGACCAACAAATATATCAAGTCTAATAGAGAAATCAAGGAGCATAGTTTTGGTGAGGAATATTAAAGATATATGCTCAGAAAACTCACTAAAAGAGAGAATCGAAGAGAAAAAATGGTCAAATATCAGAGATATAGAATGACTCATACAATGAAGAGGAATAAGGATGAAAATGCCATTCTACCGAAGGTCATAAAAGGGATCGATCAAATACAAAGACATACTCTTAACCCAAAGTCATTCTACGCTTTGGAGGATCGATCATAACATAGCTGCCAAGTTCATTTCATATAAGCTTAATGTCAACTTGGCAGCAACCCTCAACAACAACAACAACAACAACGCCAGCAAAGTCGGGACTTAGTGACCCGCCAGATTTTAGGAATCTGTCCCTTATTGAGGGAAGAGAACTCAGTGTCCTGAGGAGAAAATTGGGTGAGGCTCGTCTGATTTTTAGTGAATCAGCCATTGTTGAAGGAAGAGAACTTAATGTCTTAAATGAGATAAGATGGGACTAAGTGACCTGCCTGATTCTTAGTGAATCAGACCCTTAGTGGGAGGACTTAGTGTCCAAAATGTAAGGACTTAGTAATCATTTATCCTTAGTGGAATATCCCTGCTCAGCTGAGCGAAAAAGAGGAAGAGGAGTAGGAGTAGTTCAGGTTCCAAACCTCTTAAAAATCTCTGTGTACTCAATGTCTCTTTATCTCATTCTATATCTTTCATAAATTTGTTGTGTAAAATTTGATTTATGTTATTTACTAGTTATCTTTTCCAATAGCAAATTAGAATGGTATATTCCTTATTAATTCAAGTACTTCAATTCCGCCACGCATATAACTATCTATGTATTTGGTAAAGGTGCTTAAAAATGCAAAACTCATACAATACGAAAAATTATATGATGATCTATTCAACCTCCGTTCTAGATCATCCTGACGTACCTTTGGAAACCAACACTGTAATATCCCGGATATTTGACAAGACATTTAAATAAGATTTTGGATGATGAAATAAAGGTTGAAGTTAAAACCTAGATTCGGAGAAGTAAAAGGTATAGAAATTGAGTAAATGTTTTACTCTAATCTTTGTATTAAGATTTGAATGTGAGTAAATGTGGGTTTTTAAATTTTAAAACCTATAATTTTATTAATATGCATACTTGGAGGTATATTAAGAGAAATGTAATATGATACCTTTAAAACTCGATGAACTATTCTACAAATAAGATTATGTAAGAAATTTCATAATGAGGTATGTGAAAATTTTAATAAGTAAATAAAGAATTATCATGACAGGCGTGAAATATAATTAATTTATTTAATTATATTTGGGTAAGGTTAAATTATTTAACTAATGTGAATGATAGCCTTGATGGGCTAAATTATATATTTATTTAAGTGAGTAACTGAATTAATGTGTTAAGAAATAATATTAATTATTATTGGATAAATAGCCCAAGTTATTTAGTTAACAAGAGGTTGTGTATAATGTGAGATTATATAAGTAATTTAAATTACTTTATGATATGATCTAAATTATTGAAATATTATAATAATATTATATAATTATGTTGATGATCCAAAATTATTAATTTGGAAGGATAAGAAAAGTTAAATGATTAATCACTCATGAGTTAGTTGGTGGGAAATCGTGTTCTCGAGCCACGTAAAAATTATGGAGAGTTGTGTTATCGAGCCACGTGAAAATCATAAATAATTGTGTTCTCGAGCCTTGTTCTCCTTTAATTGTATGATGTCTAGAGCTTTGTGCTCATTGGGATATATATATATATATATATATATATACATATGCTAAATAAATTGAGGTATGTATTAATAAACTAGCTATGGTTAATATAACCATACTTGGGTTAAGTGTAGGAATTGAGAAAAATGATTATATTGACCTTAATGATCAAATTATCTTTGGAGAATCTTATTAATAACACATATTATAATAACCGCAATTATTAATGTACTTTGTAAATTAAATTGGGAATTTATTTCCAATAGAATGAACCCTAGTGAATTTAATTAAACTATTGTGTGATTATGTGATTTGAATGTTAATTTAATTAAAGGTAAGTCTAATAAGTGAATATATTAATTTCATGGACTAACATAAGGATGTTAATATCAATACATTGATAAAGTAAGCTAAGTAAATATTCAAGTAATTCTTGAATATGATAAGTTTAATTAGATTAAATATTCGAGTTAATTAAATTCATTATTAATATAAGACCATTTTATTAATTAAGCTAGCTGCTATGAGCATTAAATTGCATATATGCTAGTAAAGTTATGATGACCCAATGTATAAATTAGACTGAGCCTAATTGGATTGATATTAATTATCTAACATTTGATATATAAATTAATTTAAGTGAAGGTCAAAAAGGTGGCCAACATTTATTTTCAAGCTTCTTAATTGGTGGAAGTGAAATGGATATCCAAATTGGTTAATAAAGTAATGAGATTCCTAGAATTAAATTAGATTGTATATCTTTTCAAGTTCTAAATTTTGATTGGTAGACATGAAATAAGATTCCAAATTGGTTAAGAAAGTGTTGGAAGAAGAGATTTAGCTAGAATGCATAATATTTCAAATCCATTAAATTAGATTGTATATTTTTTTTAAGTCCTAGCTTTTGATTGGTAGATTTGTAAAGAGATTCCAAATTGGTTAATTAAGGGGATAAGATTGAAAGATTTAATTGAAATTAAATCTTGTTTCAAGTCCAAGACTTATGCCATCATCTTCTTTCCAAGTCATTAAGTGATAGAGTTAAATTATACGATATTTTTATTCCCTAATACTTAATTTTTATATTTATTGTGTGCTTAAATGTTTAATTATTTAGCTTATTTTGGTTTTAATAGGTTTTATAGGATTTTAGTTAATTTATGTTAATTTAGGTAATTTTATAGTATTTTTATATTTCTTTTTATTTATGTGTTTTTATTTATTTGTAGTGTTTTAGGTGTTTTATTAATCATTATGCATTTTTATTATTTTTATATTATTTTTATTTATTTTATATTTTATTTTGTAGGAAAAATAAGCTTGGGGGCAAATCTGTAAATTCTATAGAAGTCTGATGGCATTTTGGTAAATAATCTGCAGAATGGCAGAATCGTAATTTCGGAGCATCACCTACCGCGCATTGCGCGCGAGAGGAAACGAGGAAGGGAGAACGACGTCGTTTGCGAGGAAGGGAAGAGGCGTCCGCGCAATGCGCGCGGTGATGCTGAACAGTAGCAGGAACCGAAACAAAACGACATCGTTTGGATATTAGAGGCACGCAATGCGCGGGAGGTGCACGGTGACGTCAGCAAGCGCGGAAGCGCGTTGACTTGATTTGACTGCGCGTTAAGGCCTGTTTGGTTGACGCATTAATATTGGAAAACGAAATTATTTTAGAATTTTGCTACTTTTTGATTCCAAATTGAATTTTAATTCCAACTAGGGTTAGGATAATAATTATTTTTCTTTTTCTTTTATTTTTATTTGAATTTTAAATCTTATTAGGGTTTGGAAAGTGTACTTCCTACTAGGGTTAGGAAGATTTTGGAGCATATAAATAGAGGGCTTGATACACATTGTAAAAGACAACTCTCATTAGAATAAAAATTCTCTCTTCTATTATTTAGTGTTCTCTACAATTATGAGTAGCTAAATTATTTTTCTTGATTTAAGTGATTGAAGCCATCAAGATTTATACACTGTGAGATCTAATTTATTTTAATTGTTCAATTTATATTTTGATTATTGAATATTTTTCTATGCTTAATTTTATGATTGATTTGTTTAATTGCTAGGAGTACTAGTAGTTTATTATTCATATTAATCTACTGTTGTTGATGACGCAACTAAGTTTAATAATTGTTTTTCAGATCAAAAGATTATTTTATCTTAGGAAGAATATTCATCTAAATTAAATGCAAACAAGTGGCTTGTGTTGTTTAGTTCAACGATCTCTCTAATTCTTTATGCTGCTATTAAATTAAATCTTTAGCAAGTTTCGGAGGTTATTTATTAGTAAGGGTATTTAGACCAAGTGACTCTACTTATCTAAAATTAAGGAGAGATGAGAAAAATTATTCCACCTGCGAGTAGTTCTTTCTACGGTGAATTTTCAAAATATGAATTGAGTTATTCTTGCATCAGTGATCAGTTGTAAATTCTTGATGGTGGATATTAACTTAAACCAAGGCTTTTTCTTCTTATTTATTTCGTGCATATTTATTTTAGTTAATTTTATTTAATTTATTTCTTTAATTAAAAATCCCCAAAATTTTGTTATAGAATACTCTAAAATAAATAATTTATGTTTAGATATTCCGCATTAGTTATAGAACATGTATGAAGATGATGTATCGTGACGTACCAAGTCTAAGGTTCAAGGTACCCGAATTTGGGGGCGTTACAACACTCTACACATACCTCTATCATGGAAAAAAGAAAAGTGAATTTGAAGCTCACCTCAGGGAAGATTTTATCCCTATTTGATGTCTTACATGTTCCTACTATTCGTTATAATCTTGTTTCTTTACCTATTCTTAAAAAAGTTGGGGTTAAACTAGTTTTTGAATCTGATAAGGTGGTCCTCACCAAAAACGAAATTTTTGTAGGGAAAGGATATTTTAATGGTGGACGTTTTCATTTAAATGTACTTGAAACCATGATTTATAATAATGCCAGTACCTCTTCTGCTTACTTGATTGATAGTGATAATTTGTAGAATGTTAGATTAGGACATGTGAACTTTTCTTATATCAAACGCATGAATGAACTGGGAATATTGAAAGATGTAAAAATTACTAACTCTGAAAAATGCAAAATTTATGTGGATGCCAAATTAACTAATAAACCTTGTAAACAAGTATTAAACTGAGAAACTGAACTTTTAAGCCTAATCCATTCTAACCTTGCTGATATGTCCTAAAACATATCTAGAGGAGGTAAAAAATATTATGTAACTTTCATAGATGATTATTCTAGATACACTTAGGTGTATCTCTTAAAACAAAAGATGAAGCGGAAGATAAATTATTAATATATAGGGCTGAAGTTGAAAATAAACTTGATCAAAAAATTAAAAGACTTAGATCCATTAGAGGAGGGGATCAATTTGATTTAACAAGACTTGGTAAATATTGTGAAGATGAAAGCACAGTCCATGAGGTAGAACCTCCATACTCACCTGAGTCTAATGTAGTAGAACGCAAAACTTGAACTCTAAAGGAAATTTACAATGCAATTCTGCTAAATTCTAGTACACCCTTGGACTTATGGGGGAAGTTACCTTTTTGACACGTCATCTTCAAAATTGAATAATATTCAAGAAATTAGGCAAAACGCTATATGAACTTTGGGAACAACGTTTACCAAATTTAAAAACCTCCAAACAGACTTGTGTAACTCGCTTTACTATGGAGTCTGAGTTTATTACCTTAAAGAAGGTAGTTTTTAAAGCAGAATGGCTCAGAAATCTTTTGAGGAACATTCTCTTATGGGTAAGACTAGTTCTGTCTGTGTCTTTGCATTGTGATTGTTAGGTTACTATTGGTAGAGCCAAAAATCAGACTTATAATGGCAAGAGCATGCATATATGCCTAATGCATAATATTGTGAGACAACTGTTATTTGATGAGATTATATCCCTTAATTTTGTGAGGTCAAAGTTTAATCTTTCGAATCCACTGACCAAGCCACTTAGTCGAGTGTTAGAGAGCAATGCATTGAGGAGGATGAGACTTTTGCCTATAAAATAAGACCAACAGTGATGGTAACCCAAACTATGTGATTGGTGATCCTATAAAGTAGGTTCATATAAGTAATAACAAGTCAGGAGATGGTATGTAAGGCACTATCCATTTTATATATTTTGAGTTCATCCTTATGATGTAGGATAGTGCAGTACTACAATATTTATGGTTGAGTATTTATAAATACTTTTAATGCTTCCATAGCCCAATAATGGGTGGTGTTTTTAAATTGTTGGGCACACTTGATGGAATCACCTACGTGAGTGTGGAGGTGGGGCTGCCTTCTATGAGAACTAGGTAAGTTCTCTAAAGTGCTCATGAGATCTGAGAATGGTGCATGGCCGATAACGTGCCCAACCGTGTTGAACAACTATATTTAGATATTGTGATGTGAGTGATATGTACTCCTGATTCACACTAAAGGGATGAGGTTCATTAAAACTTTTAGTTTCACTAAATCCTTGTGGATCAAGTCCTATTTATTCTATACATTGGTTCATAGTCCATAATACATTAATGTTTATACATCGTAACTTCTTTTACTCTAGCAGATTATTTATTTCATCTTCTTTTATCTTAAATTCGACTTTGATATATGTGGGGGATTGTTGTATATATTGTATATATTTTATATCAAAGTCCCATTTCTTTTGGTTTTAAACAAAATTAATTTTGTATCCAGTTTCATTGTGTAGATATATTGTGTTTAGATTTGTTGCATTCAAGTTCACTTATCCATATGAGTCCAAATTCATTTGACCAGGTTTATTCCTGATTGATGGGTGATTGATTTGATTATCTTAATTGATGGGTGATTGATTTGATTATCTTAAATTGATGAGTGGTTGATTTGATTATCCTACTTGATGTGTAATTGATTTGATTATCCCAATTGATGGGTGATTGATTTGATTAATCTAATTGATGGGTGATTGATTTGATTGCTATCATTTGTGCAATCAAAATTAGCACACATGCTTTATTCTCCCCATAAATAGAGACCAACTATTTCATTTTAAGACACACCACAAGAAATTCTTTCCTTCTTCTTTATTACATTCATTCATCTTATAATTTTATACTAAAGAGTAAAGTTGATTCCTGAGTTTCCTGAGTATTTTAGTGCAAGTTACATAGGAAGATAACTATTAAATCTTGGAGGTTTATTTCGTTGCGACATAAAGGCGAAATTATTTCTTAAGGATAGTGTCCAACACGCCTCAGTTCATTGATAAGTTCTTTCAATTCTTTATCTTATACTATTATCTGTTTATTTGAATTAAGGTTTCTTGTCTATAGTTAAATTTTGGTGCCATATTTCCAATAGTGACAACGTAATATATATATTTTTTCTTTTTGATAAAAAAAGGTAGGAACATCAAACTGAGGAATACACAATTAAAATAAAAACTCCACGAAAACAAAATTGAGGTATTTCTCAAATAAGTGTGTTCATGTGGGGGATAAAGTCATATAATGTGCATAACTAGGACATTGTCACTAGACAACTATTTTTTTTAGCAATAATATACGTCAATTTTTGACTCTATTGAACACAATTGGATGCCCAATAATAAGAGCTAAACACATTTATATTACACTAAATATTATCAAATTCATAATTTAGCCTCCAAAATAATTGGACTTATAAACTACTAAGTAAATTATCTAATTGCATATAATATCGACTCCAAAATTATTTTTTGACAGTAGTCAACTGAAATACTCTACTTGTCGATAACTTATTTGATTTTATACGATTTGACATTATTTGTATAGGGGTTGACTTCATTAAAAAATAAAAATATTAATTTAAAGAATTATTTCTATAATAATTAATTTAAAGACTTAACAATGTTATTTTTTTTTTATAAAAAAAATACCACTACCATTAACATCACTAGCACCGTTATCATCATTAACTCCTCCATCACCATCATCAATCAAGATAGATTTAAATCTCTAAATACAATAAACTAAAAATGTACATCAAACTTCACAATTAACAACAGAAAAATAAATTATAATTACCCGAGAGTTCCAACCAATAACATAAATCATAATTATCAGGTCGTACTTATCTTTTGAGAAGATGTGGTCATACCTTTGGTTAAAGTAATAGTTAGGCCAAACCCTTGTTTGGAGAAGATGAATTATCGAAGGTTGTGGCTAAGGGCTTACTAAGATGATAAGAGTTATACAAACCACGTAGTTGTTATGGCTACCATGGCGGCACTTGGTGGTGATTTAAGGCGATGAGGTGTGGAAGCTTTAATTAGTGGCGAGGGTTAGGGATCGGTCCATTAAAAAAAAAGTATGATGAGATGAGTTAATTACTTCCACCATACTAAACGGTATATGGAAATTGACGGGATTTTTGAGATTTGGAGGTAGAAACGAAAGAATAAGTATGTATCGGAGCTCCAGTTAGTGATAATGATGGATGGGGTTTTATTGGCGGCGACAGTGCTACAATGGAGGTGGGAGTTAATGAATTGAGGGTTTGTGATTAGAGATTTCCATGGCTTGCAAATGGTGCAGAATTGGAGGAGAGATTTCTCCGGCAGTTGTGATAAGATTTCCATTATCAACTTTTTTGGCACATTGGGGTTGACACTGCAACCGAACTTGATGACATTCTTGGGATTTAAAGAGGTTTTAGGGTTCTTATAATTATAAATAAATTTGGGATTAAATATACATCTCTCGCTCTCTCATTGTGAATGAATTTCTGAATGAATTTGGAGTTAAATTATATAAAATAAATTGGGCTCAATTGGATTGTCAGACGGGTCAGGTATTCCGACCAGTTTCAATCGGAATCTGAATTTAGGGGAAGATTATATACAATTAGGTAGTTTATATAATAATTTATAAACTCAATTACTTTGAGAATCAAATTATAAATTTGGTGATATTTGATATAACAAAAAATATATTTAACCCTTATTATAATAATCCCCATAAAGAAAAATCAATTAAAATGCAGCAAATACTACGTACCCTCTAATGGGGGTGTTCGGCAAGTACTTATAAGTTGGTCAACCTAACTTATAAGTAATTAATTTAAAAAAGGTTTTCGGGAACGACTTTTTTTTTCTACTTATAAGTTAAAAAAAAAGAAGTAAATTTTTGTTGCTTAAAAAAATGACTTATAAGTCCTTTTTTTAAAGTCGGTCGATCATTATGAAATGACAGAAATACCCTTTTTTATTTTTTTAATGTTCTTATTATTAAATGATATTTTAGTAATATTTACATTTTACTTAATTTATAAGTCATTATTAACTGAACACATCCACAATTATTACTTATAATTCTCGACTTATAAATAAAAATGATGCCGAACACTTTTATTTATAAATTAACTATACTAAAATTTTAACTTATAAATCTATAAAATTTTAATTCTAAGTCCAAAAAAATATTTCCCGAACGGTCCTAAAACCTTTGACCAAATCTCAAACTTCAAAAAGAGACCCACGAAGAGAAGGGTATTACGATCTTCGTTGTCAAGAAGTACAATAAGAGAGAGGTTGAGATGGAAGAGAATTCAGGGTACAAGGATTATGTCGCCGGTTTACTCGCCGGCGTAGCCACTGTCATCATCGGCCATCCCTTCGACACCGTCAAGGTCAACCCATTTCCTCCACTTCCTTTTCATTTTCTATGATACCCATTTGATACATTTTCCCAGCTTTTCACTTATTCAAAATTTTCCTAAATATATATTCATATATTCTCAAATTGGGGATAAATATCTTGCTTCTGTTGTGATATTTGATTTCACTGAACTAGAGTAGATTGCTTGGAACAAAGTGGGAATCAGCTTGTGTTAGTTTAAGAGTAGTAAAAACTTTTGATACATTTGCTTCTTAAAAGTATATTCACTTTGAAGTTTTAAGGATGTGTATGATTCATATTTTCAAATTGGGGAATCTCGCTTCTATTGTGATAAAACTGAGCTAGCGTAGATTGCTGGGTACATATGGGTATCAGCTTATATTAGTTTACAATGTGTAGGGGTTATAGATTGAGCATGTATTAGCTTCTTACATAGACTTGGTATAAGATTCAAATTCCAACTTCTTATGATATTTGACATGAATACCAATACCTAATAAATTACAATAACTAGTATCCACTGCACACGCGATGCGTGTGAAAAAGAAAATGCAAAACAAAAAAATATGTATTAAAGTTTGTCAATACGATATTTTATTTTCAAGATTATTTTTGAAAAACTATAAAACCTATTTTGATGCTTAATTCAAAAAGAGCAAAAACGTGGAGGATGTATAACTAACAGTACAAGTACCTGGAATGGAAAAGGAAAAAAAAAGGTTTTTGGTGTGGAGAGTTGTCCCAAAGAAAAACTAACTCCCCTGCTCATCCTATTACCCTACCTTCTCTAGTCTATTTTCTCTCATTAATTTTGTTCAGTCCACAAAACTAATGGTTTATCTCCATGACTCCGCCTCTTCAGCAAGTTATTTTTGGTTACAAGAGTCCAAGATTAACCTCTCCTTTCTCCCTAATAGATAACTAAATTTAAAGGGTAAAATGGAAAGTAAAAAGGCTTCACTATTTTGTTTACGCCAAATTAACTGTCAATTTTTGCTCTCGCTTTATAATATAGATATTATCTGAATTGGTATGCTGGTACAAACTGTTAAAGTGTGTGGCGTTGTTTAAGAGTTTGAGCAGATTTTGGGAGATAAAAGTGGGGATGTTTAATAATTACATTGAGTACGAGGCAATTTGACCTTGGACTGGACTTAAATAACAAATTAATAAAATTAAACTATAATCTCCTATGGGATCCTACCAATGTGTCCAATGGAGGTGCTCATCTCTTCTTTTTGATATGTTGTTCTAGAACTTTATAGCTCAGGCTTTCACCTTTGCACCAAGAATGATGTAGATGACTGAAACTGTAAAATTGAATTGTATATTAACTAGTGGCATTCTTAGCAACTATTGTACTACAAAAATGATTACAACTTTTTCTATTTTGAGCGAAAGAAAATTAAAATTTCCACTACAGCTTTTAACAATGAATTAATATGTGCATTGTATCTTCTAAAAGGTGGTTCATTTAACTTTTAGCATAATTTTCCCACTCATACAGAGCATCCCTTTAACCTATCCATATATAACTGGCATATATTATAAACCCTCACCTCAAGGGTGGACAAAGGTCAGAGTTTTTTCTGATTATATAGTTTGATGTGCAGTTATTTATCATCACCATACATCAAGTGAACCTTTTTAAAGTAAAAGTACCTTGATTACATATGTAATAAATGTAAGGGAAGGTTACTGATAGTTTGTTTCCTCAACTTCAATCCTTGTTTCGTATTTCCCATTTGGAGTGAGTAGAAACAATCTTAAGAACTACTAATTAGCTTAAGAGGTAGATCATGCACATCTTAATTTTATTTAACGGACATTAATTTCTTCAAGGAGCTAATGCTTTTTGATTCTCAATCATGTTGAATAGTCTATTGAAGTAATAGACTGAACTAGGAATGGGGAAAGAGGAAAGGGGTTATAATAGAGTCTATGGCCCATTGAAGGTTATGAATTATTATTAGTTATATGCGTGTGGGCATAAAAAACAGAAGAAAAACCGGGAAGCAATATTCAATTCATTATTAATGGTTCAAGCAAGCAATAGATTTATCTGTATCCCTAAGATTTTCTGTATTCGTTCCAACTAACATGATTCATAAAATACTCTCAATGAGTGGAAGTAGCTTTACCTCTTACATTAAAGCTTCATTTAATAGTCTCTCTGCCCAATTTGTTGATTTTACCATTGAGTTTTTTGGTATTCTTTCAAATTGCTAATTCTTATAGCCATGATGAAATAGGGAACAACAACAAAAGGTTAAAAACTGTGACTCATAAGTACATAAAATCATTGAAATTATGAATAACACAACTTAACTGCTAGATGCCAAGGTACGACTGCAAAAATTATAAACTGTGATAAAATAGTTAAAATAAAAAATATGCTGGCGATTAATCTGTTTTATGAACTAGGCTTGCAATTTTTTTAGTTAATTGCCTTACAATGTTTGGCGCTAAGGGTACCCATCCTATCCCTTCAGTAATTTATCTATGTAACTGAGAAGTGAGAAAGAGTATGTTAGCTAGTTTTTTATGTTGAGATGAATTATAACTTCATAAAAGGCAATACTATAATAAAGAATTGTGATCAACTGAATAAATTGATGACAAATCTTTATTGTGGGCAGACTTAAATTTTAGTTTACTTGTTTGCTTTTCTATTGCTCGACTCCTTTTTGCTCCTAGTTTTGAGATGTTGAGTTTCCAAATTCCATATATGAAATTGAGAAATGAGAATATGAAATACCTGGATAGATTTCCTTCTTTAACATAGAATTAGTTGTCAACTTAGTGTGACAATTTGGAAGCAAGTTTATGGTTCTTATACATGACAATATTTATTTGTCAGGTGAAGCTCCAAAAGCACAATACTGAAGCTAATGGAATCAAGTACAAGAATGGCTTACATTGTACTGCCAGGATATTGAAGACTGAAGGAGTATGCTTCTTAAACTTCTTGTGAGACCCAACTTTAAGCTTTTACTCATTTTTGCATATAGATCAGAGAATTCTTACTGGCATCTTTTGTTTTCGCATGGATCCAACTTCAAGATCGATTATATATAGCAAGCGCAAGCTCTATCTCAAGTGGTATCAGACCCTCTCTTACATGGTAGTGTTCGAAGGATCGAGCCTCAATGAGGCATTATTTGATCTAGCCTCAGTGAGGGCATCCTTATGTCCAAGTTGGTTTTGTGTTTAGGTTCTTTGTGCCCCTGTACGAAAGTTAACAATAATAATTATAAATTTATAATGATTATAAATCATCGTTCATTAGTTTAGGAAGTCGCATAATAGCACTGCAACCAAATATATGGAATATGACACTAGTAACATTAGAAACATAAATTGGGGGTGGAGAAAATCAATCATTGATTAGCCATTAGTACAGCAAGTAGTACAGATACACATATTTCCTCCCCTTTAGGTGTTAGCTCCCTCCCTCTTTTGACAGTCGCATATACGTATATATTCATAATCCTTCTGTACTCTTCTAGTTACATGGCGTCTATGGCAAATGACATCATATATAGGTACATGCAGAAGATGTTTAAAATTTTGACTCTGTAGACACTCTAGAGGTGGATTCTTAGTAGTGAAAATCCTAAATGAAGTTTTATGGTAATGCTTATATCAAAATTGATGAAGATAGACACTAATAAAACCAAAGTATCGTGTTGATATACCCCAACCCTTATTTTTCGTTTCCGGAAGTCCCCCCTCGTTATTATTTTAGTGACACTTTCTTACATGTGGATTTCTAAGGATGTCGTAGTTCTAGTCTTTGAAAATTAGATATCATTTTCCATTGTAGTTACTTCAGCACTCTGACTGTAAGTAAAAAAAAGGTTCTGTATCATGCATATGGCCTATGGGATGGCCAAAACCAGAATAGGCAGAAGCCTTTTCCTTTGCCTGCAAAATTTTGTACAAAGACTACTTTGTTGATCTTGGTTGAAAGTTTTATCCATATATATTTGTCTATTGATCAGCTACACCAAAATATATTCCAAATACGTTTTTTTCTGTATTGTGAAGAATCATTTGGATGCAAAATTAATGCAAAAACAAGGGATAACATGAACCATATCTTCCTCGTTATTTTGTTGAAAAATTGCAGCCGTTGGAGTAATTGAGTTTTTCCTTGTACAACGTCTCATCCGAAATCACACACACACACAGATAAATAAAAGTAAAAAAAACTCTGGCATGGGAATATAATACTAGTAGCAGAAAAATGTATTCTCTCTGTCTATTTTCTTTCCCTCTGTTGCTTCTAAGAGTAATGTTTGTCTCTTACAGGTGAATGGACTTTATCGAGGGGCTACATCTTCTTTCATAGGAGTGGCCTTTGAAAGTTCACTTCTTTTTGGCATATATTCCCAAACTAAAAAGACGCTTCAGGTTTGGTGAATTACTGCTGATATATTTTTTGCTTATTGATCTGCAGAAACTGCATTTTGAGATTGATCTAATTTTGCTTCTGCATATTACATCTACTATATAATCAATTTTTTGTCTACCAACTTCAATAGAATATAAAACAGAATTCTCTTGTTAATACTTGAAGGGAGGACTCCAAAGTGACAAACCGCAGCCCCATGTTATAATTCCTTCAGCAGCTTTTGGTGGAGCAGTTATCAGCTTTGTATTATGCCCGTCAGAGCTGGTGAAGGTAAGTGTCTGAGAGCTCATGCACTGCACCATTGTTCCCATATAATGCTTATGACACTGTGCTTCTCCAGTGTAGGATGCAAGTTCAAGGCACTGACTCTTTGGTTCCAAACTCAAGTAGATACAGTACTCCTCTTGACTGTGTGATTAGAACTGTGAAAAGTGACGGGGTAATATCTATGCTCACTTTCATTTAGGTATCTGATGTAGTTTCAAGCTGATATGATGACCTTTCCAGGTTACAGGCATTTTTCGAGGAGGTTTCACGACCTTGTTAAGGGAATCTATCGGAAATGCAGTCTTCTTTAGCACTTACGAGCATATACGATATTACATGCACACAGAATTAAAAGACGCTTCATCTGATCCAAACAACTTGTTTGATATCGGAGTTGGAGTAGTGAGTGGTGGTCTAGGTGGTATAGCTGTAAGTGTTTTGATTATTTAGCATTTTCTGAAGTTTACTGACTGCATTCCTCTTTGTTTCAGTTTACCCTATTTCCCATGTATCCAGCTTGAAAAAATTCTCCTCTTTTGTGTATTCTTGAACTCTCTCTGTCCTGCAATTATTGAAACACCTTTTTTTTGGTATGTAGCACGTAGTTTAAGATGAACCAAAAACATATTTAGATATATTTTATGTATGTTTGTATATTTTGGTATTTGTTGATGTTATATTACAAAATTTTAATAATGTAATATTTATGTAATATTTTGGTATTTGTTGTTGTTAGTCCACGCATACTAAAAAAAGTGTTTCAATAATTGTAGGATGGTAGTAGTATTTTCTAATCCATCTTTTCTTTCAACTTACTATTTTCAGTTCTGGTCTGCTGTTTTGCCCGTGGATGTTGCCAAAACAATAATCCAAACTACGCCAAATAAGAGCTCAACTCGAAATCCTTTCAGGATATTGAAATCGGTTAAGACATTCTAGTCAAATTTATTGTTTCTAAACTTAGTAATGAATTTGCTAACAAGAAAAGAGAAAAATAAAATGCCAGATTTTGACTTATTTGGATTCTTTATGGTAGATATACAGTAGAGCTGGACTAAGAGGATGCTATGCTGGTTTAGGTCCTACAGTCGTACGAGCATTTCCTGCTAATGCTGCTGCAATTGTCACCTGGGAGCTAGCTGTAAAAGTTCTTGGAATCAAGCGGGACTAACAACAGTGCTCCATTTGACTCAGCGCTGCTAATCATATATTAATCATTGCTGTTGCCATATGCTTTTGTGGTTGTCCAGCCATCCAGATTATCTACTTAGTTTACATGGCTTGCCAGAAATCTTACTACTATGATACAGAAGCTTCACACATTTGTTGGGAGATCAGCGTACTTCACACTCCAAAATTAGTGCAATTGACGAAACAAACATGACTGCTTTTCTTGGAAATGTTTTGTTTTTGGAGTCTCCCTTTTCGTTTTGGAAGGATTGAAGAGTCACTGATTCAGACTGGTTAGTCTGGTCAACGGGATTGCTGAAACATGTTCAGTAAATACTGGAGAGCTTAGGAATATGATTGTTACTGTTGGATATTATCAGCTGTCTGTGGACAGCTTCAAGCTGGACAAGTGTACTATATATCAGGGATTATAATTAGAAGTTGATGTGGATTTATGGGCATTTGACCGAGAAGTGCTAATATGACTATTTGTTTATGATTATTACTACTTTCCATTTCCCCCTTATCTTGTAAAACACTGTTTATCGGTAACAAAAAATATATTGAACACTATCAAAACTCATCCATTAATTATTTATGACACGGGTTCAACGTATGAAGTTATGATACAGTGATGCTTACATCTTGTGGTTGTGTTTGTGTTTTCTGATAGACAATGACATGTTACATTCAGAGAACATTCTTGTCGAGGTTTCAGTTAGAAATATTGTTGTTAAAGAAACAATAGAGTATGTAGCAGGAAGCTCAACCCATCAGCACCTTCTGTACAAGAAAAGAACATGGCAAGTGATCATTCAGTGACAAAAGACGCATATAGTTATAGATAGAACAACACATACTACTTGTATCGAAAGGCATATACTCAGTAAGCAACTTCAATAACATCTGCCATGGTAGGCAGAACAGAAAATAACAGTCACTGTGCTGTTAGGCTTTATATGTTTGAAATACATATGATCTTCGTTGCATATAAAGAGGAACAATTATACAGACTCCCAAGGATTGACAGAAGAGAGCGAGCATACTAGTGATCATAATATTACATCTTATTTGGTCTGAACGGGAAGAGGCCAGTCATCTGAATTCCTTTCTTTAACTTGCGGATAGGTGATATACACTCTGTACTAATTTGTTCTTGTCAACCTGACCCTTCTCCCTGAAAGTCATATGAACTCTTGCGACGACGTTCATTATGTCCAAGCAAACGCCTGCGGCAACTCCTTTTGGCATCATCAAACTCCGATAGCTCATGGAACCTGCAGAACAGAGGTTACACAAATCAAAGCTAGAGTAATGGGAAACTCCCTTGTTCTTTCCTGAGTAGGCCGGCCAATTCATCGTCCATCTGTTGAGCACCACTTCTATTCAATTATTTCTTTTGTTGAAATTGTTGACTTTCATGGTTTTTATATTTAGAACTTAAAAGTATACACTGTACCATGCTCATTCATTCTTGAGTTCAAGGTCTGGTAAGAATAAAGAATTGAAGTACGATGGAATCCTTATCCTCTTGATAATCTCCGAAGAACACAACTTTTACTTGCTGGTAAAGGTTTGTTATGATTCCACAGTAAGATTATAGGGTTGTCAGTGGTGGCTTGGCTATTCCATATTAGTTATTTATTTTTGCCTTTTGGGGTTGGCAATAAATGCGTTTCAACGTGTTTTATCATATTAATTGAAGAACAGTCTGTCATGGACCCCGACTATGACCAAATTAAAACAAGAAAAACAGATCGCTACAATTTTTTTGAAAACCGCTTATTGTTGTCATGTGATGTTAATATCATTATTAATGTGGTCTTCTACCGGCAACTTTGATCCAATTTAAGTGCTGTGACACAAACTGAACTCGATCATATTTTACCTAATTGTAATTGAATGGCTTCATTTCCGTAGGATACAGACCCTGACAAAAGTTCTCTTCATCAGTTGACCATTATTTTGTTATATATGAACAACACTCTGCAGTGATTTTAGGAAATTAGCTGTTCCTGTTATGTACTTTTACTTGGGCATCTGTTGCATAGAATGAAATGTTCTACTTCAATTATATTTTATGAAGAAAAATCATTAGTTTGAATGTCCATGTAATCAATCTCTGTTTTGTATTTTATCTTGATCTTAAGTGTGCTTGCTGGTTGCATGCATTTGCCTTTTTCATTGTTCATCAAACTGTATCATTCACAAATAATCGATAAACAACATACAACAATTTCCTAACCTGCTGCATTGCTGACAAAAACGCTGACGGAGTCCAGCAATTTGAACAACTGGAGCCTTAGCATGAAACTCACAGACTTTGTGCCTGCGATGGTATGCCTTGGCGTCGCTCATGTTTGCCATGCAGTCCTCAACCAGGCAACAAAGTGTCGCTGACCCTCCTCCGGATACTTTCCTGCCAGAGTGAGTCACTGCTCTTTTCTTTTTGTTATCCTCTTCGGCATCTTCATCTTCCTCGTCTTCCATCACCACATCTTCCTTCATCCTATCCTTCATGTTCCTCTTCCCTTCAGCCTTGCTGATATCCATATCGCGAATAGAGGAATAAGGAGAGAGAGGCAAGAAGAAGATGAAGAAAGTGAAGTTTTGAAAGGATGGTGAATAAGATAACAATAGTTTGTGAGGACCACAAAGTCCATTATTTTTCTTTCTGTGTGGAAAGAAATAAGGGGAGGGTAAGATGCTGACCTTAAGACTAGCTCATGTACTCTACATTTTCATAGGTGTAGGCCGTAGAATACAACAAGAACAAATGTATTGAAGCTGCATCTATATGTTAGAATTTATTGTACAATTAGGTATTAATTCAAATAAATAAAATGGTACAAAGAGTCTCTGTGATGTGCATTTATGGTGACACTCTACCATCTCTATCAATTGTCTTTATGGGGGAGGTGGTTATTGGTGGCAATAGTCCTGTCACTAGTTAGTCTAAAGTGACGCTGATAATATGGACAATTTTAGTTGTATCATCTGATTAACCATGTATTTAGACAAAACACAAGTCTTGACATAAACCTTTTCTGCCTTCATCTTCTAGTTCCGGGAAAAAATACATATTATCGTCTTTGCTGTCCATGTCCTTTCAAGATGTAATCTTGTCACACTATGTTAGGAAACTTTATTCCAAGCTTTAGAATCGGAAATTTGAACCACATTAATTTGCAGTTCTATAGAATTGAAATTTATGTAACATTTGGCGCTCTTCCAATTCCAAGGTTTGGAATTGAGCTGCCAAATAACTTTGAGAAACACATGATCTTATTATTTCTGCTTTCAAGTTGGTGATGGATACCCATATCTGTATGTCTTTCCTACTCTATCATGTTAACTAGTTGTGTTTCCTCTCCTTGAGGAAATTTTACTAGTATGAAGCTATTTTATTTAGAGTTTCGCTTGTGGAGCAGAGGATTTTTGTTGTTGTTGCTGCTGTTGCAATTGTTGCAACTACCTCGTTGTTAGACCCTCACAAGCATTTATGAACGGCTCACTAGGCTTTGGGAAAACTTAGGCCATCACAAGGTAAAAAAATTTGGGTGAGACCCCGTACACTAGGCTTCCTTTTGAAAGGAAGAACTTTCCCGTCCCTTCATTTTCTCCGAAGACTATCAAAATCCATTAGCATTAGTTCACCAACTGACTTTAAGTTGTATTTGAGTTAAAAAATGTTGTAACCCACTTTGTAGTTTGATATAAAACAACAATATTACTGTATGAATCGAATGGTTTACTACTTTTTCCTTTAGACTATATTCATCCCTAACTTTTGCTACACAGGGTTACTGCGAATTAGTCTCTCAAGATAAGATAAACACATATTTTACTCTGCACTAAAATTTGTTATGTATAAACAAACTTAGTGCAAAACTATAAATGAGAGAGAAGAAAATTATAAAATGATATTTTTTAATCTATTTTAAAAACTTGAGAAGGATTTGGAATAATTGAAGTGTTTCACTTGGGTGGATTTGCAACCTATTTATAGGTTTCCAAGTACCCATTTGAAGAGATACATTTAACCATTATAATGATTCATCCAATAGTTTTATCTATTTGAACCATTACATCGATTTAATTGTTTCATCCAGGACCATTGCATTGGTTCAATTATTTCTTAGCTCGAATCAATACAACTCTTGTCCGAGTAAATCCTTCTTGTTTAAAGAGTTATATTATTTCAAATCAAAGCAAATTAACCAACACATCAATTGATTTTAATTATAGCATATAATATATTTAATTATTTATTATATACTGTTGAGATTGACTCATACTTCTGCGGGTTCGACTAATGACCACTACGACAGGGTGGTCAGGGGTCTCGCTCCCCGGTGAGTGAGCGACTGTCCAGCTCGTCGGTGAGCTGGCGGGGGTTGCAAGGGGGCAACGCCTCCTGAAAGCCAAGCGCAATGGTGTAATTAGGCTTGGGGATTTATTAGTGGTACAGTCTTTGGTTTACTAATGTATTGGGTTTGAGCCCATGTTATAACAGTTAGGATTTTTTAGTTACTATAAAAATAATTGTTTGGTGTGTGAATTATTGTAGAACGTGTGAGACATCTATTGAATACATTAGATAAGCAGGACTAGTAAAATTGGTGAATCTGAATATATTGCGTGTTCTTACTTTTTCGTTCTTCATCTTAAATTCTAACGTGTACTTTTTAGATTTAAAAAGATCAACATAGAAATATTATAAGGCCTTTTTTCTAGTGCCCATTCGCCCAAGATGCATATTTTGTATCTACACTCTTTTGATTCTCTCAATTGGTAGTCTTTTTCCAGAGATGTATGGTAACTGAAAAATGAAAAGCAAGAATTCGTATGGTCTATTGATCTAAGGAGGTAGCCAGTCTTGCTTAGACACGTGTTGTGCGCATGGCTAGTTTTTATGTCCTTGCACATAAATTTTCTCCTTCATGATTGTTGGTTTGGTACACTATTTTTAATCTGGTCGATTAATATGCAGCAATGAGCAAACTGGCCACCAAACTTTGTTTTTGATAGTACTACATCTATCACCGAATAGGGCCACATAGCGTACAGATTAGTTTGGTCCCCCTTGTAAGATACCCCATCATGTGGCATTCTTTAAAAATTGAGGAGGAAAAATATATTCCAAAATGCAAAAAGAAAAAATTGAACTCTTATTTATGCTCTGTCTTGTACTTCAACATCTTCTTCATGCACTCACTTACTTTTTATGTTTTTTTCTTCAAAAATTAAAAATATATTTTTAATTTTTATTTGATTCGAGGTTTAGGAAGACCGTTGTTTTAATCATATACGTAAATATTTCGACATCTCATACATGTTTATTTTTTGGCATTGTAAATTTGTTGTCAATAGTTATATAAAAGTTTACATATTTTTGCATACTTCGTAGTACTATTAGATTGTCAACTAAAGTGTGAAAAAAATTCACTAAGACATAGGGCACACGATAAATGAAAATATTTTGAAATGTAAATATCATTTCCTGTATAAATAAGAATGTTAGATGATATTTGTAACGCCTAATTTTATGAGCTTGTTGAAAATCACCAAAAGCACGAACACCTGCATTCAGGAAGAACCGTTAGTTAACCCAAAATTAACGACGGCTTGGGCCGTCCGGAAATGATCCGGTGTAAGAGTAAATATAGATTAAAAACATAAACAATGGAATAAATTAAACAGTTGAAAAATAGTAAAATTTTGTATATCAAAAAGTGTGTACCTTGATAACTGTTTATGGCTATATTTATAGATGTTAGGATTCTCGAAGTCCAATTAGGAATAGGATGTCTCTTTCCAAATCACCTTATGATTGCATTTAATGAATGATAGATTCTTTCTCAAATTAGATCTTTTTATCTCTCTCGAATAAGAAAATAGAATCTTACTTTAATGAGGACTCTCCTATTTTAAGTTAAACCGTTTAGATAGACATGGACCAACACCAAAGCTGAACAATTAAATAGATTGAGCTACATCTTGGCCAGACCCAAAGAATTATATTCCAACATTGCCCCACACTCTCCTGTTAAAAAAAATTTGTAATAGGAGAGTAACACAAAAAACATAATACTGGAATAAAGCTGCCGATATTACCGACCCCTAAGGAGATTTCATGTATAACTCCCGATCTATGGGGAGGCTTTGAAGTAGGGATTCTGAAGAATCGTCTAAGGCGAAAAGCAATCGGGACACGAAACTATTGAGGCGTAGGTTCGTTGGGACATAAGGCCGCCGAGGCGAATGACCGCTGAGATGTGAGGCCACTGAGGCCAAGGGCCGTCAAGAAGTGAGGCCATCGGGACGCGAGGCCACAGAGGAGAAGGTTTGGAGATCACGAAGATAAACTCAGTAATTAAACATATTGGACTCTTTCTTCCATGTCAGTTGTAAGGTGAGAATTTTTATTGATAATATTTCGTACTCAATAGAAATGAATCTATAATGATGCTGAAGTATTATACTTCCCAAAATGCGAAGTCCAAAATTATAATAGTTATAACTGATGCCCCCCCAACTGTCAAATTAACTCATAATCCTGATATTTTCTATGTTTAATCAATAACTTGACGTGGTCGACCCCTGCGATTATCATCCCAACACACTCCCTTTAACTGATTTGGGGGTACTGCCTCCTGACCTGCCACATACTGTACCAGCTTGTCATTCTAGACCTTTTTCTAGATCAAATCTTTTAAGTCTCGACAAGTTTCAATTGAGTGCCCCGCTGTTTGATGATAGTTGTAGAAAATATTCTTATACCCCCTATGTATATGACCATTTGGCTGTGACGGTTTGAAGAATGACTTTCCCTTCATCTCCTCCAAAATTTGCACCTTACTGGTATTTAGTGGAGTATAAGTCTTCACATCTTGCTTTGACTGAAAGAACGCCTTGTCTACCTGGGGATTTGTCTTAGGGCCTTCCTGATCCCACACCTCTAGTTTGGTTTCACTGTTCCTGGTTCGGTTGACAATCTTCTGATCTTGGCTCAAATTTTCCATAACTTCCTCTATTATAATGAATTTCTCTGCCCGATCATATATGTCCAATAAGTTTTTTGGGGGCTTGAATATAATATCATTCATTATCTTCCGAGACTTCTTAATATCCAAGCTTGAAGTAAAGGAACCTAATGCCTAAGTCATGTTAAGATCGGTGATTGTCCCAACGACTTCCCTAAACCTTTATACATATTGACTCAGTGTCTCGATGGGTTTCTGTTTGATCTGCATGAGTGACGCTGTAAGCTTCCCCCTCCTTTTGTTACTCCCAAACTGCTCATGAAATTTATTGCATAGCTCATGCCAAGACTCAATGCAATTTGGTGGTAGAGACATGAACCATTGCTTCACCAACTTCTTTAAGGTAGTGAAAAACATCCTGGACATCTCAGCCTCCGAATGGTTGTAGTAATATGACATTTCCTGAACAATGGTCAGGGAAAAAGGGGACTTCAGATCAATGGGGTTTGAAATTGGGTCTTTCCCTAGCAACCTTTTCTCAAGTTCCTCCATTCTCCTCAAAACTGGGTCAAGGGCTGTCCGGGAATGTCTCGATGTGAGAGTAAGTACAGGCCAAAAGCGTAAACAATGGAGGGAATTAAATTGCTGAAAAATAGTAAAATTCTATATATCAAAAAATGTGTACCTTGATCCTTACTTATGGTTCTATTTATAGATGTTAGGATTTTCAGAGTCCAATTAGAAATAAGATATCTATTTCTAAATCACCTTATGACTGTCTTTAATGAATGTTAGATTCCTTCTCAAATTAGATTCTCTCATTTCTCTCAAAAAATAAAATAAAATATTACTTTAATGAGGACTCTCTTATTTTAAGTCAAGCTGTTTAGATAGATATGGGCCAACACCAAAATTGAGTCATTAAATAGATTGAGCTATATCTTGATCAGGCCTAAAAAAAAATATCCCAACAATATTTATTTAAAAACATAGTAATATTGTAATTCATATCTAAAATTGTGTTAATATATATAACGACAAATTTGTATTAATATTAAATACTGAGGAATGTGGACACATGAATAAAATGACATAAAGAAAGGACTAACATATTCTATTCTATTTTATCGTATACTGTATTCCATAACTTGCAATATAAACTTAATTAGTTGACGTATAAATCATCTTTCTATCTAAAAACAAATAATATAATATGAAGCCTCCATCAGAAGTTTGGTGATTTTTGTATCGCGCTTGCTTGCTTAATTTTTTTTTGCTCCTACAACTTCAGATAAATTATTATTTTGTTATTTTTAATATTTTTATCTTTCTATTTAGTCATCTAAATTTTATAAAATTTTAATTTTACTTTATATAATTTATACACGTATTATAATCCTTTTTATTAAGTCATTTTATAATCTCTAAGCTAATAATCTTAATTCAAAATTTAAAAATAAATAAAACACTTTAAATTAATAAATTTATTCAAATATAATTCTTACAAATAAATATAATATATTAAAATTATAATTCTTTCATTAAAATTATAATTCTGAAATTATACTTCTTACAAATAAACATGAGCGTAGTGCGTGGGCTACCGGCTGCTAAGTAACTATAATGTACGTTCTGTGCACGGCCCTATTCTAATTGGCTCGTGTCGGCAGTTCGACAAGAGCCTAGGGAGATAAAATACAAACAAGGTGGGCCAACACATTTTATGTGCGTTACAGCCTATCCCAAAGTTGAAATAGACAGACCTTAGATTTCATTTTCAACACATAACATAAAGCCGAAGTCCCTGTCCTCATTTATTTATTTTCATATTTGCTCTTCAATTTTTCCAGTTGAGCAAGTTATTTAATGGTGTTTGACATGGTTACTAAGACGACCAAAAGGATCCGACGGAAGAGTTAGGGCCTAGTGCCCAACCCATTTTCCCATAGCTATTTGCATATATTATGTTTATTAAAAGGGGTTGTAACTTGTAAGAATGGAGAAAGAAAAGGCCTAATTATTCTACTAGCAAAAGCCATCTTATAAGTTAGTACTTAATCTATTATTCATTTAAAAAAGATAAGAATATTGTGAAAAGGAGAGCTAATATATATATTCATTTGCAAATTTATATTACAATAAAATGTACGACTACAAAAAATTATAGTAAAGACGACGATAATTTATTTTCAACAGACAATTAACTATCACTCGTGAGATCATTTTCAGCAATAAATTTATAAGATTATTAGAGTTATTATAGCATGTTGATAAGGTTCTCACGATCAATACTCTATATCTATTTATCTATCTATATTTATATTATAAAGGAAAAAAAAATATGATAGGTATATTTAGAATTTCTTTGCTGACGGATTACAATAAAAAAGATTTATTCAATTTGCCTAATTCCTATTTCATCTCATAACTCCGCATAACTTATTTATCTAACCTAAATTGATAGAGTTGAAGAGTTACATTATTCTTATTTTTTCTACAATATTTTTTACTTAATTATTCTTTTACACTTCTCAATTATAAAAGGCTATGCAAATATTTAAAATATTAACTGAATTTAATTTTCCTGCACAACAACAGAGATTCTCCGTTTCGAACTAAAATTCTAGATCTTGGATTTCAAGTTCTATACCATGCATCGAACCCCTTTCGATCCGATTTCCAAAGATAACTAAATATGGTTAAATTTTCAGTCGAATTTCATTTCAATTTAACTTTCACATATTCCGAATAAGTATATTTCCACTTTAAATTCAAATCCCACCAAATTTCATGATTCCAAACACATACATAAAGATTGATTGTGACCCATAATTCTAACCACCCCACCTAACAGAAGATAACTGGAATTAAATTCCAAAAGCAATATCATTTTATAAGCCAATACTGGGATATCTAGATAAAAATAATTGGATATATATATATATATATATATATATATATATATATATATATATATATATATATTCTTATCTGTAAGATGTACTATAGAATTTTTCCACGAGGACATGAGTATGGAGTATGAAGACCCTCAAGGCCCGTGTAAGGCCCAAGACTTGTATAATCATATATAGTACCAAGAGGTAAGAGACTCCAATTCATTTTTTTTTAACTTTGCCCTTTTATAATGCTGAGTTGTTTCCAAATAGGTATTGTTTAATGGACATCTATAACGGAATAATTGAGTAATGTTAGGGGGATTAATTTTTCTTTTTTAATTAATGACGTAACATTTGATATTTTAATAATAATAATTTATGTCATGACTAATCACATAAAATTTATTCAATCAGTATTACAATGACAATGACACACTATTTAAGATATGTTTTGGAATTAAAAATATTAGAACCTTAGCATTAATAACGACATATATCCTTAGGAGCCAAGGGTCATTATGGTCCATTTAAATTCACAAATATATAATATACCACCATCTAACACTAAAGAATGAAAAATTATTCAGTAGTTTCGGATCACAGTTATATAATATTTCAGACCAATCACATCTCACTATTTTAATTTTGTCCCACTGCATATAACTTTTGACCTACTAAAATAAGGAGGGACTTATTAAAATAGGAAGATATGATTGGTCTGAAATACCACGTGACTGTGGTCCGAAATTACTGAATAATTACTCTTAAAGAATTTATAAAAATGAGTTCTATTTATAAAATTTATAAATTTTGAAAAATATTTTTCTTTCGTAGTTATCTTTACATACAATATATTTCGTTCAAAGTGGTGACATAAAAGTGCTGATATTAAATTTAAAAAATCAGTCTCTCAGCATGTCACGTTAGCATTGATTAATTCATTACCAATAAATTTTAACTTGTCGCCTCAATAGGAGGAGGTACATGAAAAGTATATATAGTATTGGATGACTTTTTTATTTTATTTTATTTTATTTTATTACATCTATATTTACTAGACACATCATAGCAAAATAATTTTTTAATTAGTTAATAAAACCTCCCCCACAATATTTCCTAATCCAATGACTTTTAATAATATTTTTTTTTTCTAAATTAAAATATTTGTTAGAAACATGATAGTCATTGCATGCAGGTAGTTCTCAATTTATCTAATATATGAATAAGATCATGTACTTTATATTTTAAAATTAAAATATACCTTTAATTTTATTTTATTTTATTAAAAAAACTAAGTATAGTGGCTATATTAAAGAACTCAATTTTCTTTCCCCGCTAAGCACTCCCTAATGAATAGGAAAGTGGTTGTTTATGAAGGGGCAATATCAACTTATTTAATTTGCAGTATGAATAGAATTATGTTATTATCAAAAGTTTTATGAGATGAATGCACATGACTTAGTAAGGTGGAGTTGGAAATTAAGTAGAATTTAAAAACTTGGATATTATCTTAAAGCAAATGATGGGATATCTTTGTCTGTACATTTTTTGGGTCCAAATATTGTGACCAGTCATTTTTCATTTCACGCATGCTCCATCTCTCTTGTCCCGACCCCGAAACACATCCTCTCTCTTCCTCTCTCTCTTCACAGCTCTCTTTAAAATTATACATTGTTAATATACAAAGATGATTAGTAGAATATATAGCTTCCTGAACTACTTATCTGATTTGGGAGATTAAGGGTATTAAAGTAATTGTTCAGTGTTAGTTTAGGATATTAGTGTATTTTCCTATGTTAGTTAGATAGTTGTTGTATAAAGGTCATATACACTCATGTATTGATTAAGGGACGGTTAAGGGACGTTTCAGTTTTCTTTACTTTGTAATTTGCTCTTTTTCCATTAGAAAACTTCTATCATACATACATACACCGCAAAAAAAAAAAAAAGGTGAATAGTGACGGAAAGGGCCGTCAGAAATAATTAGGGTCGGTCCTGAGAGTTTGGAGGCCATGTGCAAAAAAAAAATAGGAGCCCTCTTTCAAATTTAATTTTTTTTTATCAGCACCAATATATAAAGCACAATTTATATCAAAATTCATCATTAATTAAAATAACAATATGCTCTTTTTAAAGTATACATATACACACAAAATTTTTCGTATTTAGTAAAAAAAAAAAGATAATAAAATTTGTGGGCCCTTTGAATTTGAGGGCCCTGTGCGGTCGCCCCATCTGCACCCCTTCAGGGCCGGCCCTGGGAATAATCCATTTGCCATAGTCAATGATCTCATTCTTGACGGCAACGTTCGTTGCCAAAGCCGTCGTCAAAGGTACAAAGAATAAAATATTGGCGACGAATAGTTCGTCGCAGATGACTTGTTTAATAATAAAATTAAAAAAATCATTCTCGACGGATTATTTGTTGCCAATAACTGTGTCCGTCACTAATTTTTTTTTATAATTTTTTTTTAAAATTTGCAAAATCCCTTGTTCTTCTAAATATATATAATTGTGCCTGTTATAAACCAAAAACAACAATTTTTTTCTTACTAATGCATACCAATAACCATCAAATATATATAATCAACCATTAAATGTGTACACAACGTAATCACATAAACCATAATATGTAACTAAATACAAAATGTAATCACTGCACAACCCAACAACTAGTTAGATACATAAAAGTAAATAACCATCAATACGTACACAACTTAATCACATAAACCATCAAGCTAATTGGATATAAAATGTAATCTGTACAACCCAAAAACTAGCTAGTTAGATACATTAAAGAAAAAATATAAACATAAATTATATCCCCCAATCATCAGCATCATCACCGTCGACAGACAAACGAATATTCTCCATCGTGTTATTGCCGGTTCCACCATCTCCTTTGGGGTCCTCATCAGCTCATCTGCAGTTCTTGCCATCACCACTCACTCCACCAATGCCACGAGCTAAACTCATTAATAAGATCTTACAAAATTAAAATATTAATTATGAAGTCAAAAATGTAACCATATTTAAATAATTTATGTCGGGGTGAGTTTTGGACAAATTTTTCTAAAGTTGTCTAAGTTTTTATTTTTTATTTTTTTTATTATATAAGTTAGGCAAACAAGATTCTAACTAGGCAACCGGAACTCCGAATCGAGTCCCGTTTGTTGTCACGCGATTGAAATATATAAGAGGTATTACGCTTACGGTTTCACGTCATTTTGATGCCCGGGGGGAGTTTCAATTTACTTTTCCGAAATTTGTCTAAGGTTTTTTTATTTATTTTATTTATATAAGTTAGGCAAACGAGCTTCTAACTCAGCCACTGGAACTCCAAATTAAGCCCTGTAAGTTGTCACGCATTTAAAACATATAAGAGGTGCTATGCCTACGATTTTCCATCGTTTCGATGCCCGTTGCGAGTTTTGGTCTAGTTTTCCTAAAGTTGTCTAATTTTTTTTTAATATAAGTTAGGCAAATGAAGTTTTAACTAGGCTACCAGAACTCCAAATTGAGACTCGTAAATTGTCACGCATTTGAAATATGTAAGAGGTGCTATGTCTATGGTTTCACGTCGTTTCAATACCCATGGCAAATTTTGGTCTACTTTTCCTAAATTTGTATAAGTTTTTTTTATATATAAATTAGGCAAATGAGCTTCTAACTCGGCTATCGGAACTCCGAATCGAGCCCCATAAGTTGTCACGCGTTTAAAATATATAAAAGGTGCTATGCTCATGATTTTGCGTCTTTTCAATTCCTAAGACGAGTTTTAGTCTAGCTTTCCTAAAGTTATCTAAGTTTTTTTTTAATATAAGTTAGGCAAACGAGGTTTTAACTTGGCCACTAGAACTTCAAACCGAGCTCTCTAAGTTGTCACGCATTTGAAATATATAAGAGGTCCTACACTTACGATTTCACATTTTGATGACTGGGGCAAGTTTTAGTCTAATTTTTCTAAAGTTGTCTAATTTTTTTTTAAATAAGTTACGCAAATGAGTTTTTAATTCGGCCACTGGAACTTTGAATCGATCCCCATAAGTTGTCACGCTTTGAAATATATAAGAGGTGCTACGCCAATGGTTTTGCATTATTTCGATGACTGGGACAAGTTTTGGTCAAATTTTTCTAAAGTTGTCTAAGTTTTTTTTAATATAAGTTAGGAAAACGAAGTTCTAGCTCGGTCATCATAACTCCGAATCGAGCCCCGTAAGTTATTACACATTTAAAATATGTAAGAGATGTACGCTTACCGGTTTGCGTCATTTCGATGCCCAGAGTGAGTTTTGGTCTACTTTTCCTAATTTTGTCTAAGTTTTTTCATATAAGTTAGGCAAACGAGCTTTTAATTCTGCCACCAGAACTCCGAATTGAGCCTCGTAAGTTGTCACGCATTTGAAATATATAAGATGTAACGACCCCGAAATTCGACCCACTTTACTCTTTTAATCTTGTATTTATTATACATTATTTCCTTAACGTCCAAATTTCGGTTCGTTAATATATCTTTAACCACATTATTTGATCCATTATCTGATATTTAAAAATCAACAATTACCAAAATTTTGGTATAAATTTTTCTTTTTCTTAATCATTGCATTAACATATTTGATTATGTAAAATCCTTACATTTAGATCCTAGTCCCTGGATCGCAACCTTAACTTTTTCTTTCTCTTACCAGTATCATATTTCCCAACATTTCAAATTTAAGGTTGATTAATAAATCCATAATTATTCCTTTATTTCATAATTCATAATCAACCATTTAATAATCTCCATCATAATATCTATCTTGAACTATCACAGTTCATAATTTAACTTGACTTATCCTGTCTGGATTCAACATATATGTACATACAAAATAGCACTATAAACTTAACAATAGTATTCACATTATGTTATTGAAATATAACAATAACGTTCACAACCTTCTGTGATTATCCGTCTTTATATCATCTGATATTTTTGAAATTTATTTCTTTCCTGCAAAAATGTTTATTAAACAAGTAATGAGCACAACGGCTCAGCAAGTTCAACAGTTATACTTCACGTAGCACATACCTTATCATGCTTGGTGTGTGTCATACATCATGTGTTTGTGCTTCTACTATAGCAATATATTTCATATATATTCATATCGTTGCACAGAATACACATTGTGGTCATATTAATCACGTATCACATAACACGTAATTTGTATGCAGTTAAAACAAGAATTACTTATCATAACATTCCAACATTTAACATAAAAGGGACTGAAGAACTTGCCTGGCGTCCAATTATTAAATTGATAGCTTAAACTCTCAACTCGATCAACCTATGATCATAAAATAATCAAATAATAATTATTTAACTCCTTGTGATATTAATTTAATTAATTAATATCATCTCTAGGCCAATTATTAATTTATATGGCCAATTATATTAACCTCGTCCCTTAAAATATTCGTTTAACTTAATATTCAATACCTCTAATACGGACAACCCGGCTCATCGGATAAATTTTAACATATCTGGGTGTCCCAAAAATTTTATTTAACCATTTTCTAAATGGTAACCTTATTAGATTAATATTTAAACATTTAAATATTAATCCCCAATATTTAATATTTTTACAAAAATATTAAATTTAATGTCCAAACATTATTTCTATATTTTTAGTATTTTTCTATAATTTTCTATAATTTTTAAACAATTTTTAAACATTTATTTCAATTAAAAATCATTTCTGAGGGCATTTTGGTAATTTCCGCGCCCTTAAGGACACATTGGGTATTTTCCAGAAAGCCCAGGGGCATTTCCGTAATTTCCGTGGCCTTGGGGGTACGCTAGCCATTTTTCGGGAAGTTCAGGGGCATTCTGGTCATTTTGCAAAGCTAGGGACATGTTCGGTATTTACCGGAAAGCTAAGGGCCAAAAACGTAATTTTCGAAAATTCGTCGGTCGCGCATTGCGCGGACCGACTCCCGGACGTCCTAAAACGACGTCGTTTGGCCCCTTCTTCCGGAAACTTCATCCGCGCAAGGCGCGGCCCGTCCCTCTCGGCTCCAAAACGACGTCGTTTTATTGCCGGTTTTGCGAGAAAGTTGCTGCCGCGCAATGCGCGGACAACCCCTTTATTTTTTTCTTTTCAGTTCAACCGAACAGTGCACCAACTTCAATTTCTTAATTCATTTTAACCAAAATTTCCACAACAAAACCATACCAAAAATTATATAATTCATAGATATACATCCATAAATTATTTAGAATAATTATTCTAATTATTTACAATTTTTTAAGAAAATTATTTTATCACCCATAAATACAAAATAAATCAAATAAATTACTTTCTATACCTTTCAAAGCCTCAAAAACCTTTCTTGGAGACTTGTTCTTCACTTTGTTGGCACTAAAATATTTTCCTTCCTTCCCGGTAATGGTGTTTTCCGGCGGTGATGATATTTTCGGTTGTGGGTGGAAGAAGAGAGGAAGTTATGTTTTGTTTCTTTTTTTTTTATTTCCTTTTTATTTCTTTTCTCCCCCCTTTTATAATTGTACATTTAACTCTTTTTAAGTAACTACACAATTCCACCGCCCATGCAAAATCCGGATAAGCCACATACAAAAAATCGTGCATGATTAAGGTATTTTATACATTACGTAATTATTTTGTGTAATAAATATTTTATATAATAAGTATAAAATATTTATTTTAATTTACCAAAATTCATAATATGATTTATGAATAATATTAACACCCTTTTTGGGCACTTTACTTGACAATTTTTGTACACACATAACGCCATGCATGTAACTATTTGAGGTAATTTATACCTCCAAAAATCATAAAATAATTCATATAGCCCATAAAAATTATTTTTCATAATTTTTCACTTCTTTACTTGCACAACATGTTACATTAACATGTTCACGTTTCCGAAATATTATTTTTCATAAAAGTCATAATAATTCCAATATTCATAAATATAATTTTTAATAACTTAAAACATTCCTTTTTCTAATTTATTATTCAATTTCTTTAGTATTCATATTAATTTCTTTATATATAAATTATATAATTTAATATTATATAATTTATATAATTACATTCTCCTTTTAAATAATTTCTTAATTTCCTCCAACTTTATTCCATTTAACCACCTTATATAAATTACATAATTATTCTTATATAATTTATATAATTATTATTTTCTTCAAACTTTATTTTAATTTCCTTATATAAATTATATAATTGATTATTATATAATTTACATAATTACCTTTCCTTCTCAATTAATTTCTAAACTTCTTCCAAAATTCTTGATAAACTCTCAAATCAATAATTACAATTTTACTAACTTCCTCATTAGCTTTTCATAAATTCTTGGATTAATTTAATTATTAATCCCTTAATTTCCATAATTAATGAAATTTATATTTATTACTTAAACATATATATTTATATATATACAAATGTATATATATATATAAATATATACATATCTAATTTAATATATTTCACATTACCACGTAACCTCAATTAAATCATAATTTCTGCATTTTCATAATAATTTAATTGTACAATTTATTGTACAATTACCTAAAATTCTTTTATTCTTCATAAATTGTATTTACACAATTTATTTACTTTTCAATTATTTTAAATTCACATAATTCGTCACCATCTCCGTACAAATTTAATTTATCAATTACATCATATCACATACCTTAATTCACCTAAAATAATAATTTCTTTAACAACCTTGATAATTTTATCAATTAAATTCTCATTTAATATTATTAAAGAAATTCTGGAAATTCGGATCCTCACATAAGAGGTGCTACACCTACGGTTTTGCGTCGTTTCAGTGCTCGAGTTGAGTTTTGGTCTAATTTTCATAAAGTTGTCTGAGTTTTTTTTAATATAAGTTAGGCAAACGAGGTTCTAACTCGACCACCGGAACTCCGAATTAAGTCTTGTAAGTTGTCACGTGTTTAAAATATGTAAGATGTATTACGCCTATGGTTTTGCATTGTTTCGATGCATGGGGTGAATTTTGGTCTAGTTATCCTAAAATTGTTTAATTCTTTTTAAAATAAGTTATTATACCTGAATATAAAAATAACATTAAGAAGTAAAAAATGAATATCCTTACAATAAGTGTGTAAGTTATTGTATCTGAATCGCCTGGTCGCTTATCATTGCCACGACCTTTACGTCCACCATGACCGATACGACCACCACGATTGTCGTGTGAAGTACATGCCATATTTATATAATTGTGTTGACATAAACATAAAATTAGAAGACATTTTTAATAAATACAAACTAGTACATATGGATACAAGTCAAATAATATTAAATGTCAAATGGTTTGCAACTACAAACTAGCACATATGGATACAACAAAAAAAATATTAAATACATACTCGTAATTATTTATATTATCAAAGTTGTCAATATCAAAATCGTCATCATCGAGCAATAGCTCTTCATTCTCGCTGTCATCACCATTTTCGTCATCCTCAAGAATTTTTTCATTTATATCTTCATGCTCAACATTAACGTCTTCACTTTCGACAACGATGACATCATCCTCGTCTTTACTAGACTCACTAATAACTATCACATCACTAGGCGTGACACCAGTAGACTCCAATTGTAAAGGTTCATCGTCTGAACAAGGAGTTATGCCTTGAAAATTACCTTTAATTACTACACCAAAGTCAAATGACATGACTGCCTCAACATCGCAACACTTAAATCTGTAACCGCTTACAATGCAACATGTATAAGTATCGACAGATCTTTTAGGGTTGTCGACAATAAGCTTTAGCTAAATGTCAGCTTTACCATCCGTGAGCACCTAATGTACACTTAACAACATATTCTAAAGTTAATTGTGTCATAAGATTCATTCGTGAGAAAAATGCATTTAGATTTTAACGTAAGTCACTTACTACATCTTTAAACAATTGCACAAATTCTCTATTTCTCCGATTTTGTAATTTTTTGCCTGATATACTCAGATTCTCTTCACATATCTCAACATCATATTGACTGCAGTACATTTATGAATTTAGAGTTATGACTACTTGCTTAATAACAGTATATTTAGAACTTTTAACAGTTATAAACGACATACTTATGACTACTTAATTAATGTATGACACTACTTTATTTATATTTACAAGTGCATACAATGTGGCAGCTACATGCTCACTATCGGTCAAAAATTGCATTTTCCTGCCAAATGGTTGTACCGGATGACTAAAGGCCATTAATTCTTCATTGTCCTCGTGTGCAACAGTCTCGTTCTGAAGTAAGCGATTGTGCCTCGTTTGAACATTAGGCTCGAAGTACAATGAGAAGAAATTAATAAGCTGCTCCATAACATAACTTTTAGCAATAGACCCTTCTACACGGGCTCTATTTTTCACCTTTTGCTTTAAACGTTGCATATGTCTATCTGTGTTATATATGAATGTATACATTAATTACAAAATAATAATGAACATTTTATCAAAATTAGTTAAACATTAATGTTATTACTTCTCAAATGGATACACCCATCTATATCACATGAGACTATCAAGCTTGGCTTCGTATGCCAAGTGAATAGACAAATGCTCCATTTAATCAAAAAACGATGGAGGGAAGATTATTTCTAACTTGCACGGTATTTCCACTATCCGCCTCTCCATTTTATTTATGTCTCTGAGCTGGAGCTTTGTCAAGCATAAATCTCTAAAGAAATTGGAAAACTCTATCAATGCTTCAACCACACATTTTGGCAATAAGTTAATAAATGCCACGAGAATCAACTTTTGTATAAATACATGACAATCATGGCTTTTTAAATCCTGAAACTTAAGCTCTTTACAACACCTTGTTATATTTGAAGACTATTCATTTGGGAGCTTTAGTCTACTGATGTAGTTACATATCAATATCAATTGTTCTTTGTTCAAAGTATACTCAACTCTAGGCATTACCGTCTTACCACTCTCTTCATACAGCCATAATTTTTTTCTAATGTTCATATATACCAAATTAAGCCTTGACTTGTTGTTGCCCTTTGTTCTACCACTAACATCTAGCACTGTATAAAAAATGTTATCAAATTTTTTTTATTTTATGCATCAGATCTAAACAATCACGAATGCAGAGTGTAACCCAATAAGGCATCCTAAAGAACATATAATGATGTGTCCAATTATGAACCTTTCTATAGCCATAAGCTTGCTCTAATCTGTGATTCTTTCCTAGAGGTGAAAAATTTAACTGACTAACCCAACTCAACATTGCTGGCACAAAAAGACATGTGACGTTTCTCTAATTTTTGATTAAATTGTCTAGTCATTCTTTTATAACGATGTTCAATAAGCAAAATTGGTTGAAAGTTACAAATAAATTAATTTTTCTCTCATGTTTCAGCCACATACTTCCCGCGAATCGACCATCCACTGATCATTCCTAATGTCGGAAAGTCATTTATGGTCTATAGTAAAGATGCCCTCATGTCAAATTTCTCTTTAAGAGATACATCATAAGTTTGAACCCTTTTATCCCACAACATCTTCAACTCATCAACTAAGGGCATAAGGTAGACATTGATGTCTTTTCTTAGACTCTTTTCACCCGGAATCAGTAAATTCATGAACATGTAGGGATTTTTTATACACATCGAAGGTGAAAGGTTATACATAATAATAATCACTGGTCAGGTTAAGTATGACTTGGTGTAAGGCCCATTAAACGGATTAAAGTCATCCGTAGTAAGTCTAAGCCTAACATTGTGTACCTTTTTAGCAAATAAGGGACGTTTTATGTCAAAACATTTTTACTCAAGCCCATCTGTCATGTGCGTCAGTTGACCTTCAACTATGTCCCGTGTTGAGTACCACCTTATATATTCGGCGGTATATGTTAACATGAATAATCCTTAAAGCCTTGGTGCAATAGAAAAAGTAACGTAAGATCTTTCTCGACACATCTTTTCCCTTTTTCTTGCTATTTTCAAAGCATCTACTTCTACCGCATATATCACATGACCTCTTATATTAATTCTTATCACCTTAATACATCATACAGTAATTTTCACAAGCATCAATCTTCTCATACCTTATATTGAGCCTTTTGACCAGTTTTTTTAACTTCATAGTACGATTTCGGTAACTTATTGCCTGACGGTAATAACTCTTTCACAATGTTGAGCAGCTCATTAAAACCTCTCTTGCTGTAATCATGCTCATTTTTGAAGTGTAAAAACTTAGTCGTTGCGGATAAGACCGTGTGCTTTTCGTTTTCATCATACAGTGGTGTCGTTGATTCCTGCAATAACTAATTGAAAACCTTAGCCCCGTTATTCGGATCTGGCTCGATGCTATTGTTATCTGTATTTGTATTCCACTGGAGGAATGAACTAGCAACTTTGACTATCATGTTAGTACAGTCATAGGTTTCGCCAGCTCTAGATTCCGGTTCAGATTCACGTTCATCTAACCAGGTTTTCCCACGATAGATCCATGTGCTATATCTCTGTTTGAACCCATACGCAAATAGGTCGCACATGACATCACTCATTTCCTTCCACAATTTATTCATACATATCTTATAAGGACATCTGATCTCATTACCATTTACTTACTTAAATACAAAATTGAGAAGTTGTTCAACCCCACTACAGTACTCAAAGCTAAGCTCACTCTTATCAATGGTTACCTTATGTTCCATCCAACTTTGATCAATAGACATCTTCGACTACGGTCTGCTATATATATGGAAAATAAAAACACAATCAAGTAGGAGGGTTAATATATATGCGTGCATATATGAGTTTCCTAACTTCATCTTCCACTCTAACGGGTCAGGCTTCTATCCCATTCTCGGATGCATCGCCCCATTGACGTAACAACTTGAACATATCTTTATATTTTAAGAAATTTCGGCAGAACCTCCCTATGGTCTTCAAGTACATGAAATAGACTAACACATCGTAGTCTAAATATGCATCCGAAGAACATCAAGAGATATATACTGACCGAAAATTCTCCAAATATAAACACATGCTCAAGTTGTTAACACTGGCTTAAATGTGATCGAAACATTTAAGAACAGTCCCAAAACAAGGACTATTCGAGATTCACTCCTAATTAGTGAATGTTGGACGGGTTTCTAAGCTTCCTAAACTATATGAATATGGACACCACAAAACTGTAAAATGTTTACATTATGTCCTCAAAAAGAAAACAGAGATAATTTTGCTATTAATAATATATAGCTTAGAGAACTTCAGCATGTAGAAATAAACTAAAGAGCTAACAGGTTGACAAGATGGAAAGCTGATCAAACATACACAAAGGTCATTAAAAAACCAAACAAAAAAGTAAACCTCAAATCCAGAATACAATCCACAGTATACAATTTATGCCTTAAAACCACAAAAAAAAAAAGACGGTTAAATTATTAATCGATCCATACCTGATGGTTCTCATAATCTTAATCTCAAAAGATACCAATTATATAAATATTAACTTAAAAATTTTAAAATCTCGTGCTAATAACACTTGGATCTTACCAAAATTCCGATCTATGATAAGAAATTGACAATATTCAAGCTCAAGAAATAGCACAAAGAACACATTCATATAAGAAATTCTCTGTATATACTTCTATATGTGTAAAGTTAACTAACTTATAAACTAAAATAAATGAGAAATGCAGAATAGATAAATTAAAATAAGAGAAGCACTTGATACCTAGAAGAGAAGAGAATCACTTGACGTCGCCTCCCTTTGCCCGCCCTTCGCTCTTTCTCTCTGCTTTGTGGCTTTTCTTCTAGTGAGCTATTTAAGTTGTTTAGTTTTCCCGATAACTTAACAGTCCTAAGTCATAGAGGGTTCTTTCAGGTATGCCAACTTTCACTTCCTTCTTGGAGAGCTCGTAGGATGCATCAAGTCCAAATGACATTAGCAATTATATGCACTTGGAAACCAACAAAAATTAAAAAGTATAGGCAGTTTTCAATACAAGCTGCTACAAGAACCTTCCCAATTACCTCATTTCAAAAGTACATTTTGGTTGCCCATGATTTACCTGATATGAGCAAGAATGATATTGTATCACCTCACTATAAACAAATTAAAAAGGCCAAAAACAGATACAAGGCTATCTTAGCATAACCATATGTTCACCCAACTGAAGAAAAACTCAATCAGTTTACTCTTAATTGGGGAAATGTACAAAAGAGGTAATCAAAAGCTGTTGTTTCTGTCCTATAATGAGTAATGAGTTACGAATTAAAGAATAACTAAGTTATTGGCACAAGGCATGTTTCTGGCTCCAACATACACTAATGAAATAACAGCTAACAATCAAGAAAAAGGAATCATACAGATTTTCAATATCAGGTGTATATATCGTAGGTCCCAACAAGATGCTCCTGCAGTTGAACCAGAAAACAGAAGGGGGGAACCGGAATTCAAACACAAGGTAATAATGCCTGTCACAAAGTTGAAAAATTAAACAAGGCCTTCTTAAAATCCATAAAAGATCATGGCTAAACCAAATAGCAATAACATGATAGCAAAATCCACGAGGAATACCAAAATTCTAACACGAAACATTTTAAATCCTTTACATTGGATGGAGGAATTGAATTTACAGTCGGGGAGGAAGTTGTCGTGCTCATTGCTCTTCTTCAGTCCAGAGTATTTCGCATATGGAGATGGAGACGCTCGCTTAATTTTGGCCTCTGTCGTCGACCCTAGGGATTTAACATTAGAAAGTCAATCTCGGCGGAATGACCCCGTCGACAATAAGTAATTAGTCATTGACGACGGAATATCCGTCGGCAATAATGTTTTTTTTTGTCATCATCAGTGTATTTCCGCCTAAAATAAAATAACTGACGACAGATGTCATTGGCGACGGAACTGCTGTTATTTATATGGTCATTAGCGACGACTACAGGTCCGTCGGCAAAAACCCCGTCGCCAATGACCCATTTCCTTGTAGTGATATAAGCATATATTTATGTAATAAGGAAATGATATTATGCTATTTCTCATTACTTTTAACAATATTTTCTGGTAAATTCTTAGGTATATATTTTTCATGCATGCATGTTTTATGTTTCGGAGTTATGGGAAGAAAAGAAAAATAATAAAGAAAATTTTATGTAGGAGATATCACAAGAGATGGATAGAAAGAAAATGGTGCTCCTTTACCAATTAAGAATTTAAGATATATATCAAGAAAATTTAAAAATGATGTAAAAGTATGGGTTGAGTTTCAAAAGTTACCTCGATGAAATTCATTGATCCTACTTTGTAATGTTCAAATAAGCTTAAAATTGTGATAACATTGTTTGGAGCAACCAAAAAAGGAAACAAAAAAACAAGGTCTAGTAATTTTGGAGAAGAGTGTGTAACTGTAACATCTCAGTCTCACACATAACATGTCAAATACTTGAATATATTTATAAGAACTCAAGTTGTTATTATTAATATTTTTATTTATAATTTTTTTGGTGAGTATGTGATGGATTAAGATGATTAAAAAAAATACTATTAGACTAGTGATTTAAGGTTTTATTTAAATACATTTAACTTGATTTAAACTTGAGATTCGACTCAACATTTATTCTGAACTCGAAATTTATCTTAAATTATTATAGTAATTTTGCCAATTGAAAAGGGAAGGCTGAGGGAAGGCAAGATGCCTATGCTCTTGCCCACACGACTAGAGCAGAGTCCTTACACCAACTAAATCATAGTTTGTTTTTCTTTTAGTAGAGTTCATTTAGGGAGATGATATTTATTCTCTTATTTTTGTTTGAGATAAAGATAAATAGAATTTTTTTTATTGTTGTATTCTAATTATATCCTATTTGTGGTTAGAGTTGTGATGAACGGGCGAATATTGAAATTACCATTTAAAAGGGTGAAACATTATTCCGTTACTTTTTTTTTTTTGTGTGTGTGTGTGTGTGTGTGGAGAATTTCTTAGATAAATAGCTATATCAAGATTTATGCGTACGTTAGAGACAAATTTGACAGTGATGAGTTAGAATATTGTGGTGCATGCCTAAATGGAAGTCGGAGTGTTGATATTGACTTTTAACTTTTATGTCTCTACCAATGCAAACTAAAGATTAGAAACGTATACAAGAGGGCTGTACTATTAGGTCCATTACCACAAAAATATATAAGTAATTAGCTAGGTTACTACAAATATAATATTATAGGAATTAATTAATTAATAGTATAGTATAGTACTATATGGTTAATGTGTACTACTGCTAGAACAAAAATTGATCAGAGTTATAGATTAAGATGGGATGTTTGGGGGATGAGAAAATCCCTTGGAAGTCTACAAAATCCATTTGTTCCAGTAACACTATATGCTTCACTTTAATTTGCCTTACCAGTTAATTGCCTTCCACATTGGTCTTTGTGAGGCCTAGCTTTTATGGTTCCTGCAATATATGTAGTATTGTATAAAGTTATGTAGTTTTAATATATATATATATATATATATATATATGTATGTATGTATGTATATATGCATATATATGTATCATTTTCCGTTTTTTTTTTTATGACTAAAGGAAATTGGCATTGATTATTTTTCACACTCGTATATCAACAAAAGAAAATGATACACTTTACGACATAAATATTATGATTTTTGTTATAAATAAACACGTAAATAAATAGATTAATTGGGATGTTAGCTAGCTTAAAGACTGAGTCAAGGGTTCAACTATCGCACAAAAAAAAGAAAAAGAGAAAGGAAAAAATTCTATTTTTTTTACAATTAAACCAAAGGGAAGGGAAGATAGAAATGTAGGAATTAACAAGCACACCAAAGAGCCCTTGGGAATAAAGGTGGTCTTACCATGTTAGTGTTTGGATATTTGGGGAATACTTAATTCCACATGCTTCTGTTGTCCCTTTCTCTTGGACTTTTCACTATACATTCATTAGTTATACTGCTCCACTAGGCTCTATATACCAAGTTGATGGACTAATGTTCTGCAAACAATATCTATCCATCCATCTTTCTTTTTTCTGCATCAAATGGACCGTCCAAACATGGAATTAATAGCTATGCATACACTATAATGTTACAAGTTTGGTGGATGTCATTAGTTTCACCAAGAGTTTGAACACCATATTGATGTATAGCTTGGTGAATTGCAAATTACCAACCCATTTGTGAGCCCCAAAAAGAATAATTAGATTAATTGAGAATCTAAGTCTCGCCTCGAAAATCAAATTGTTAAATCAAATAAATTATTTTTGAGATATTTTATGTATTTTTAAATAATTTTGATAAAAATAATAATGAAGGATAACATTTAATTCAATGACTTGAGTAGTATTCAAATCATTTCATATAAATTTTTACCCTTAAAATTATGTTGTAACAACAAATAATTTATGTTATTCCAATTATAATTAGTTTGGTGTAACGCTAGTCGGCTATAAATTAAAAATATGATGTAATTGATTTAATAGTTAAAAAAACAAAACAAAAAAGCATAATCATGACATTGTGCCACTTGATGACAGCTAGCCCATCTTAGACAGGTACGTGGGATCATGATCAGACATATAGGGATGTATTGCACCATGCAATGTATGGTGGGCTTTATTATAATATATACGTTACAACTATGTATAATTTTATTACTGTTAAATCAATTAATATTTATTTACAAAAGCAAGTGTGAGTGGGATTTGCTGTGTATATGACTACCTCGGATAATGAGCTCTGGGGATTCCCTTTTATCTAAATTGATTTGTATCTGTCTAGGTCTAACAAAGGAATGTATGTGTGTTAATAATATTAGGATTACGTAGTGATCAAAGTAGGGTCTCTGCAATGTTCTCTTCCTTTCTTTCTTGAACCTCTCCAGATTCATCTTTAGTTCTTTACCTGCTTTACCTCTCTCGTCTTGTTCTTGGACCACCTCATAATGCCCTTCATTCTTTTCTTTTCTTTTTTCCTTTCAATTTTTTCTTCATTAAACAATTAATTTATCTTTATTTTACACCAGACCTGTCACGTGGAATTAAAATAAAAAATACTAATTAATTAATTTTATTATCTTCGTTGATCAGAATTAAGTGTAATTAAAGGAAGTTTTGCTATACGTAATTACAATATCTTGTATAACAGTCATTTGTAAAATAGTGAGTCTCATAAGACAATTAAAATAGTGAACTCATAATTTTACGAAAGATCATTATACACAAATTATTGTATAAATCATTACGTGTAGCAAAATTGAGTTAAAGATGAGTTGATCGCTTGTCATTTTAAATTTTCAATTGGATTTGTTTGTCACGAAGTGCATCTCTTTAACATAAGATAAAATTATTATAAAAAAAAGATCGAGTCAATTCAATTTTATGTTACAAATATAATTTTTTATTATTAACTTCATTTTGTATAGTACAAAATTACATCTCCATTACATTCGATGAAAATTAATAAGAAAATGGTCGAACAGATATAACTTCGTACTATTCAAATGCGATTTTTTACTATTGAATTGACTAATGATAAATTCACGCTTAACTTCACTGAACCCGATTCCGTCCCAATATTTATCCACCAAAGAAATTAATTAAGGCTCGAGTAGCCAGCCACCTGCTCCTTGTCCGTTTACTATTTGTTTCCCTTGATTCCTTTCGAGAGCAAAAGAAAGGAAAATGCTGGGTAATAACTTTGAGAAGATGGCACTCATCTCTTCAACTAGAACTAACGAATGGCCACAGGTTCTCAATTATTTTGACAAGAAAACATAACGACCCCATCAGTTCTTGTTTTTTAGCTTTTGGAAGAGAATATTAATTTGTTGTGTTGTTATTTCTTACCCAAAACACCTCTTTCTTTTCCTCTTTTCATTCTTTTCCCCTTTCCGTGCAGAATAATCAGAATTTGATGGCATCAACAACTAATATGGCTATGGAGAAACAAACACAACAACCACCACAACAACAACAAGCACTAAAGTGCCCACGCTGTGATTCATCAAACACGAAGTTTTGTTATTACAACAACTACAGTCTGTCACAGCCAAGGCACTTCTGCAAAGCTTGTAAGCGGTACTGGACTCGCGGCGGAACCCTAAGAAATGTTCCGGTTGGCGGTGGTTGTAGGAAGAACAAGAAGGTTCAAAAGCCGTCGTCAGCAACAACAGCTATTGATTCTTCTCCTTCATCCTCATCTGCTCCATTGGTTACTACAAACCCTAGTGGTCACTCCCAAATGGACCGTATTAACCCTTTATTTTATGGTTTACACTCAAATCTTTCATTTCCTAGGTTTAATAATAATTCTAGGGTTCATGATAATTCGGCCCAAGTGTATGAATATGATCTCGATCAGCCTCAAGTGAATGGTTTAGGGTTTTCATCATCTGGCCTAACGGCTAGTGCTCATGATGTTACTTCAAAATCACTTCTTTTAAATCATCCTCTTGCTCCTATTTTTGGATCTTTGAATTCGAGTACTATTTCAGCTTCTGCTTCTGATTCTCCAAATTTAAATATGGCTTCACTCATCGCATCTAACCTTCAACAACATCAAAAGTTTATTCCTGGTGGTGGTTCGAGAGATAATACTAGAGGAGCCAACTATTTTCATGGATTTTCACCCTATGAAGATCACATGCAAATGCAAGGGAATAATCAAATGGAACAGATCGGAGCAATATCATCAGATCCCAATTCTCTCTTTTGGAATGCAACCGGTGTTGGTGCTAATTGGCTTGATCCTACAAATATTAGTTCTTCAGTCCCTTCTTTGATCTAGCTACAACATGCATCATTTTATTTTTATTTGATATATCTCCCTCTTTTTAGTTAATTAATTAACTTAATTGGTCATCTTTTTTTTTCTTTTTAATTGGATGCTAGCTAGTTAGCTTTAATTTCTGTTGGTTCATGTTATGGCCACAGAGGGAATAATTCTGGGAAAAAACAGCGAAAATTGGAAGGATGGGAGGAATTGGGATCGGAGCGATCATGTCAGGTGCAAAATTAATTCAACCTGCTAGTTTTATGATCAAGGTTGAGAAAAATTAATTCATTTGCTCTGAGAGGAACCTCGGATCCTCTTCGTCTCATCATCATCAGCAAGTACAAGATTTCGAAGAGCTGCTGCATTTGGGCGCACAAGATCTTGGTCTAGTGAGTTTTTTTTTTTTTATCTTTATTTGTATATATATAAATTAATGTGCATGGCACTCATGTTGGATCTGTGCATGTATTCTACCTAGCATATTTGTATGGGTTTGGGGTTGTGGCTTAAATTGAGAGAATACATGTTTATTAGTAGTACTTTTTAATTAGTTATCTATTGTTCTTATTTTGGTTTTGATTAAGAGGGGGAAGTAAGGCTGGGTTTAGTGGCATAGAAGAGAGGAAGATTTCCAATTTCAATATGTGGGCACGTATTATTTTCAGTTCATTTGGAGGGTCAAGGGTATATCTTAGTAACTTTGTAGTTTCTGATTTTATTGGTTATGGTAAAGCATTATGGTTTTGAGAACGTACAATGTAATCATTATATATCTTGACTCTTATTTTCCTTATATTGTGGTTACGCTTGATTAGCAGTACTCCCTTCATTTCATATTAATAGTTGTTTTAGTTTCTTACACATAGATTAAGAAAGTGAAACGACTGATACAAGATAAAGAATCTCTTGAAAAAATTAAAAGAATCTAAACGTATTATAAGAAACTAAATAATTTATTCATCTGGAAAGTTGCAAATGACAACTGAACTGGAACAATGTTATTTTGTTCTAAGAAATCTATTATCATGGAATGCATTTGTTATGGTTGATTTAACATATTTTCATGCTATATATATATATATATATATATATATATATATATATATATATATATATATCACATACCAAAGAGCATACATATTGTTTATAATGTTTAATTATATAAATCTTAGGTCGGATATCATATGCATTCATTTTTGGATATTCTAGCTGTCTCTCTCTCTTACGCACAGAGAGATCAGAGTTGTGTTTAGTTAAATCACATGCATCCAGGCAAGAATAGACATTCAAATGGTCCTGAAGTTGAGGCTTGGATTTTAGTGTGGTGGCTGCATTACATGTAGTTCATTCTCTACTAGTACATCCATGAATAGTCTGACTGACACATTTGATCCAAACAAAAACCAATGACTAGCACTATGAAATCTAACCCTGGAGTTTAGTATAATGCTGGTTGCCTCTTGTATTTTTGTGCATATTAGAGAGAAAGATTGGAGGAATAGTTGCTGCAAATCTAATTCTCATCCAAGCAAAGGTGGGATTAATATATGTTAATCGTGAAGTTTTGGCTTTGGATATATCTTTGTGCATGTTTTGGCTGTATTTCAATACAGCATTCTGTACGACATTTCCAGATCATATACAAAAAACATTTATAGAAAGAGTCCATAAACTCAGATATGTATGAAGATACTAGATTCTGATTCCAAGCAGTCTAAAACGAACAGTTCACCTTAGCAATATGTAGAAACGATCAGTTGCATTTATATAGTAACCAGATTAGTTACATTTCGGATGACCTTAATTTGTTTTACAATTAAAACGATTGTAATTTTTTTATTATACAAATGTAACTCTATAGAACTGTCCAATTTAGACTCGCGAATCCAAATCCACTATTCTATTGAACTCTTTAGGGTGCTTGCCTTTTTTATTATTTCAGTATTGATGAGGCTTGCGTTATTAACTAACAATATTGAACTTGTTTCCGTAGGCTAGCTAGACTAATTAACTTACTCTAGTATTAATGTATTATTGGGTCAATTGAGCAACAAAAATGAGAATAAGAATATAGATATATTAATAAGTGATTTCGCCGTGTAACTTTTGTGTATATATGGTGTTACATATCGACCCTGTGTATATATATATATCTATATATATATATATATATATATATATATATATATATATATATATATATATATAATTACATTTAACTATAATTTTTATGTGCATTTTGGAGGGAAACCAAAATGATTTCATATTTCTGTCCTCGTCTTTTTATCATTGTCTTTTTCGAAGGGAACTTTCAAACAATTAACGTACAATCCACATGGGTGCATTGGTTTCTTTTTCTTACATGACCTGATCTCCCATAAATGATGAAAGATGGTGATGATTTACATACTTTTTAACCAGCTAAATAATTTGATATAAATTGTTAAGGACTCGATCGATCCATTTTGGGCATTCAATTCCATTGAAATATCTTGCAGATGCGATTTAAAAAAAAATAAAAAATTATTACCTCGGAGAACATAAAACATTATCTCACGATAAAGCTTATGTTTTGCAACATTATGTTACAGGGTTTAAGTTATCATCGGCAACATTACTTATGTTCGATTATGTTACGAAGATTAATTAAATTACCATCCGCAACACTATATACGAGAGAAATATGAGTGTACACTCATAAATGCAACGAAAGATTTCAGAGACATATAGAGAGAAGTGAAGGAGTTAAATTTGTTAATGTTTGATAATGTAGTACGGCAGTCATGATACTGGAAGCAGCTGCCTATATCAGCTTGTTGAGATATATATATTCGTCTATTTAATAATCTAATTATATGAATGTAATGAACATATAAATATATAAGATTATGTAAAATTTCGCTTCATATGAGGTTATGATTTAACTATTTTATAACAATGGAAGGTACTAAAATTTAAACTATCGAAATATATAGTTATATCCAAATTATTTACACTATTATAAAAATGATATTTCGATATTTCAAATCAAATGAAATTTTACATAATCTTATTTTTGCATGCTTATTACATCTGTACAATTATATATTAAGTTGACAATCAAATGATTGTTGTTGTATTGAAAGTGACCTAAGTTAGCTTATCTTATGTCAAATATATATATATATATATATACACACACACACACACAAATTCAAAATGACATGGATGATTTTGAAACGGGAATATGGAGCTAATCACTCCCCATGCACGCTACTATATACTATTTCATGTGATTCTCAAAATCTTTCATGAGGTTGATGGCTAACATAATTGATTTATTTATTTATAAAACTACGTAGTAGAATGAAATTAGATAAACGCAGCTATGATATTCTTTATCTTGTAAGTACGTATGGTTGATAAAACATTAAACTAATCTAGGACAAGTTAATACTACTACAAAGTTAGATAGGGAAACATGTAGTTTTCTTTCTTTTCATTAGTATTGGTGCTGAAACTCATAGTAATGCATTCCAAATCCCTTTACTTGGGCTGCAATAAAATCAAAAGAGAAAAAAAAAAATATGCTTGTCGAGATTAACTCATATTTGAGGGATTTAACGAATGACGTCTACGATAGGATAGTCGGAGTCCCATTCAGATAAGCGGGCGAGGGTGGCTGCCCCCTCTAAAAACCAAGCGTCATGTATATTAAGACTAGAGGATTTATTAGCAACCCGATTTTGAGTTTGTCTAATATTTTGAGCTTTATAAATTTGATCCCATGTTATAACAGCGATGATTTTTAAGTTATTATATAAATAAGATTTAATGTGTAAATTATTATAAAGTGAGTGTGATTCAATTCTAAATCTAATTAACACGTGGTTCATTAACTTATTTATTTAGAAATTCAATCATGAGCCTTGGATCCCTTTTCACATTATCCCAAACTTAATTACCGCTTCATCAAGAGCCAAGACAACTGCTAAAAGTTAACATTTTCAACTCTATAAAGGTAATTGATATTATCAAAGTAAAAATTATATCGTCAAAATAAATATATATTTAATGATATTTTTATAATTATTTTAATGATACTTAAACTTTTAAGCGATACTTATTATTTTGATAATAATATTTTTATTTTAGTAATATCGACAACCTTCTACAAAAATCATATAAAGTGAACTATATATGTTCAATTGGATTAAAAAAAAATAATCAATGTTTTCACCAAAGTTTGAATTCACAGTAACCGTAGCCACTTGAAATAAGTAGGCCCACTAACTGCTAGTTTGGGTTAGGAATAATTTTGGCAAATTAAAGTAACAGCTGGACTCCGCAAAGATGACCTGAATGGAGGTAGCATGCCTACTGCTAACAACACCTAAAAGTAACTTTGAAGGCCCTAAAGCCCAATTGGACCCCCTAGAAAAAATACATAAAGCTGAAGAAGGGTTCGGTGTATCCTTTCAAAGGACAATTCATTAGAGTAAATGAAATCACACTTATAATATGAAAAAACTCACAATAATTGATCAAGTTTCACATAAATAAGGAGAGACAACTTTATGTAAAGGAGATTACAAATTTCACATATAAAAAAAAAAAGAAAATAAACTCAGACAAAGGTCACAACCAAACTTAAGATTTAAATATCGTTAGTTCTCAATCAAATCATTAGACTAATACGTTTAAAAATTCGTTACACGTGATTTTAAAATTATGAATTCAATAATAATAAAAAAAGATTTGTTAGTTTATAATAGTTATAACTATTTGTACTAAAGTTAAATAAATTCGCATCCTTTTTGAAGTTTAAAATTTTATAAACTAATTATAAAAAGTGATCAAAATGAATCTTTAATTTATGAAACAAAGTAAATATTAAAGAAAAAATATTTATGAGTCAAAAGAATGTAATTTTTGTCTTCTAAATTATGACCAAGTAATGTTTAATTTTTGGTTTTTATTTTTATATTTCTATTGGACCTCAATGTTTTAAACTAGCGACATAGACTACTAGAATCAACAAGAACAAAAGAGAGGTCTCAATCCCTGAAAATTGATACTATTGTGGCCATCGTAATAGAATACCAACTGTCGTTATAATCATGGTTGTGCATATATATATATATATATATATATATATATATATATATATAATATTTGAAGAGAGACTGAAGTGACAAAACAAGTGTATTAAAGAAAGTATTCTCCAAGTTAACTTCAATATCTAACAATAATACTCTCATATATATATATATATATATATATATAATATTTGAAGAGAGACTGAAGTGACAAAACAAGAGTATTAAAGAAAGTATTCTCCAAGTTCACTTCAATATCTAACAATAATACTCTCCTTAAATATTAAAGAAGTCAAACATATATAAAATAATTTGATATGATATCCAAATAGTTAGCCAGACCCTACACCCGGTAGGCTTTCAAAATCTAAAATGCTACCAGGCAATTGAGATACACAGTGTATTCATTCATAATAATCATGCAAATAAAAGCAATTGTGACTAGTCAAACTTGACTCATAATTATGACCGACCATATGATGCTCTAATTAGGGGTCCACAAGCCTCATGTCAATTGTCAAATATTGGCATGTCTGGGGGAGTTGGGGCCCTAAAATTGACCATCATGCAGTAGTAGTACATAGAGATGTGTAGTAAAGGCGGGACACTGGATTCTTCCTCTAAGCGTTTGTCATAAAAGGTCAAGAAAGATTAAAGTTGTGATAGTAAAAAAAATAAAATTAATTAAATAAAATTAAGTTGCGAAGTAGGGAAATAAAATTAAAAAAAAAACTTATAAAGGGATGAAGATTTGCCCACCCACAATTGTCACTCATGATTATACTTAAATAATTAATTTGTCCTTGGTGCTAGTCATTGCAAATTAGCAATCTCACCTTCCCACCAAAGAGAGATTCTTCGTTTTTGAGTTATATATATATATATATATATATATATATATATATATATATATATATATATATATATTCTAAAATAAATAATTTGTGCAAAATCAGCGATCTACACGCTTCACATCACTCGATATAAATTTTATTTCGAACGCCACCTTTTAGAATGCATGCATGCATACCGAAAAAATAGCAAGCAGTCACATGTACAATGGCGGATTCAATGTATAGCCAGTGTAGCCTAAAAGAAACAAGGATTCTTAAAGGAAAAATGTAATATGTTAAAATTTTCAGCCGTCATTTTCAATCCTTAAAACATATTTCGAAAAGATTGGGATTAATTTTAGAAAGATTGAGAGTAATTTTGGGAACAATTTTGGTGTGATAATATGAAAAATATTTTAAATTAGAAGTATTGAAAATAGAACCTAAGAAGATAAAATTGGTGGAGATGATAAACTTGATCTTAAATAGTTGATTATAAATAAAGAATTTGGTGGGGTGATCTTAAATAGTATCAATTGAATGTAAAGTGATTTTGTGAGGATAAAAAGAATCAAATCATCTTATTCAAAAACAGCATAAAAGACAAGAATTGACCTAATTAAAATACATAATTATTAATTATCTATTTTTTTTATAAAAATTATATATGTTAAATTGTCCACGTGGCATGTCACATCTTCAATCTGTTAAATTTTAACAATCATAGTCAAAAAATTCAAATTTTATAAAAAAAATTCAATTCAATGATGCGATTGTAAAAAGATCAATTCAGTAATGCATATGTAAATTGGGGTTCAGTTTAGTGAGGAAAAAGTGATTTAACCCTGTTTGAATTTTATATAGTATTGAGGAGTTATATATATAATTTTTGTTTTTCTTTTATTGTGTTAAAGAAAAAAAATCTTTTTAATATGTTGTCTACACTATGCTAGATTCCTGGATGGCTGGATCCGCCGGTGCTTAGGTATTATACTATAATTATTTTATATACAACTTTGCTCCGCATAGTATTCGAAAATGTACATTTGCTCCTAAATTTCTAATAATAATAATAATATGATAAATATATAAAATCACAAAGGATGATTTTTCACTACTCGAGTTACCCATACAAGTTTTGGTTGATCTCTAGTGAGCAATGTTTGTAAATTCGGATTGATCATCGAATTAAAAAGAATACTAGGTGGATGAGTCACTGATCCGACCAGTGATCGAACCGGTGACGTCATATATACAAAAATATATATATATTATTAATAATTAATAAAATTTTAAAATATCTGATTTTTTATAAGCTAAAATATTGTGAAATAATGTTATAATATTAGTAAAAATATCTAATTTTAAAAATAAAAATATTTTTGTACAAAAAAAATACTTTAAAACCAGGTCAACTAATTGATTTTACCGGTTGAACCACCACTTGGACCGGTGGTCAACCGGGTTTTGATCGAGTCGTTGAAAACTGTTTTTTTGGGCTAAATCGGACCGACGTATCAACCGGTTCCGATCGGATCACAGTCGGACCGCCGGTCCAGTCCGAATTTACAAACATTGGTGGTGAGTTCCTATACAGAGTTAATATCGAGCAGTTAAGACCTCCTATCATATATTGAGTTTTTTTCCCCTTAAAATTCATGATTTAATTAAGTCTTGATCTTTGATAATTCTAATTAGTTTGATATTTAGAACTTGAAAATATCATGAATAATTTTTAAAAAACAAGAGTACTTGAGATTCCATATTTACTATAGAGAGATAATTTACAGTAAAGTTGGCATATTGATCATGTCTTAAATGTAAGTCTCATATTGAGTATTTGACTATGTTACATATGGGTTTATAAGTATTGATGTCAAGTTATAAATGAGTTTGAAATATCCAATATTCACACTGAAAATTCATATTCTTATTCGCGTCGAAACGGATATCCGCATACAAAAATAGAAATATACATATTTGTATCTGTTAATATCATACACACACATATACACATGTATAAATCTCTCATTTATTATTGATATACAATATAACAAAGTATTAACATCAATTGATGACAAATCTTTCATGACTATTTTATGATATATGAATAAGAAAAATAAAATTACACACGAATATTAAATTAAATTTTATTCTTTTATTGGTTGATTGTACATCAATTCTAATTTTTATTTTATTAAGTAAATATTTTTTTGTTATTAATTTAACATTGTGCAAGAATTTAAAAAAATAATTGAAACTTCAAAAATTTTATTTTAAACGAATACGTACACGAGTGTGGATACCGATATGGATATTTGATATGTTTATCTATATTATATTGTACAAAATGGATACGGATAATATTTATATTTGAATATTATCCGTCAAATACGAGTACAGATATTCCATATTTCATATTCGTTGGATACGAATACGAATATCAAATTTTATTTTTAAATTCGGATACGGATATGGATACAGATATACTTGTATCCGTATCTGAAATATCCATTTATAACCCTATATTAATGTGGATAGTTAAATTACTTGTGAAAAAAAGTTAAAGGATAGGCATGGACATTGGACCCCTCGCAGTGCGGTACAACGCCCGCTTCTAGATTAAGGTCGCGTGTGCGATCACGTCGCATTGCTGTTTTAGGTGCACTAACGCATCAACACTAGGAGCTCTTGCCTCGAGCATGGTGCCGAGTTGAGTATTATATTTTTGGATAGTGATAATTTTTCATGCACAACTTTTTCTTCAGATAGCAGTTAAAAGACAGTTTCAAATTGTTGGAACGAAATTATCATTTTTTGCTGTTATAAATAGGTGCCTTCCTGACATTTTAAGAATCAACTTTTTTATTTTCTTTTCTCTCTTCTTCTTTCATATTTTATAGTTTTTTCGTTTTATTATTGCTATCAAATTTTCCGGTGCCTATCTTATCTTGAAAGACGTATTCGTTGATTAATCCATTACAGTAAATAGGGGACGAATATCGTCTAAATAAAAGAGCGATCTTGTCCGATTTAAATTTTTATTCAATATTAGATAACATGATTATAACATTTTTGTTAGGACAAATGCATATTTAATTTGATGATGATAAGATAGTGTATATTTGTAACCAGTGGCTTTCGTGAAAGTTCTTAAAAGTGTAATCAATGTAAAAGGACTTAGAGTACAAGATCAAGCTTGTTAGGCTGACTTATTGAATGAATTGAATGTATAGATTACAGGAAGTTAAACTATTAAAAAACTGTGTAAATGATCTTAAAGATGTTAATTTAGATGATCGAATGATCATAGAGTATGTTCTGAGTTCGTGAGGTAAGTCAAAATCATATAGTATGCTCTGAGTTCGTAAGGTAAAATGAAGATTGTAGAGTTTGCTTAAAGATCGTAATGCAAAATGAAGATCGTAGAGCCTAAAAATCGTAGAATTTGTGGATCGTAGAGCTCGCAAATCGTAGACTCAGCCAAGCTAGATACTCTATGATCGCCATGAAATTTTACTATTAGGAAAATCATAGAGTATGTCAACTCTGATATTGGACAGACCATGGAAAGACTTGTAGAGTGAAGATTCCAAGAAAGTTATTGATTATCCTAAGTTTAAAATGAATATCAAATCGAGTTGTGTCTAACAGATGGTTTAGTGAAGTTACATCACCAACGTGGTTGACACTCACTACAAGAAAAAGGCCTAATTCCAACAGAATTTTTCGTCGGAAATAAACCTATTCCATCGGAATTACTATATTACCGACGGAAAATTCGGTCGACAATTCGGACGAAAATAACTGCGTCGGAATTAATTTCGTCGACAATTAGGTCGAAAATAAATAATCCCCGACGTATTTATCTCGTCGTAATTATTATATACCCGACGGAATAATTCCGCCGAAAATAAATAATTCCGTCGGAATTTGAATTATATCTTCGATGGAAATTCCGTCAGGGAAAAAATCATCCGTCGAATATAAGTACTTAATTTCGATGGAAATTCCGTCGTAATAAATTTATTCCATCGGGAATAGTCCTACCCGTAATTAGCAAATTAATAATTTAATGTAATATTTCCGACAGAAATTCCGTCGTAAATAACAAATTCCGTCGGAAATAAAAGAATTTTTTTTAAATGGTTTTTTTTGGCTTTTTCAATGCTAAGTTTTAAAACCACATTTTTTGTACCTGCAAACCTTCTTTATCCCAACAATACAACAGCAATCCATTCTTTATGTTCACACACTTGATATAAATATAAACGACGACACATTATAAAATAAATTATCGTACTTTACAAAACTAAACCAAATTACGATAAATTACAATCAATTAAGTTAAATTAATTACAACTAAATTATAATCTACAAAGAATCATCGCCCATAGATCGAGGGTTCTGTTGTGGTGTATGAAAATCATCGTTGTCACCCCCCCGCTCGCGATCGGCATCGTCAGCATGCTCGAAATTATCATCCTGTTAATACAATTACAAATATCAGTCATTAGTCCGTACTTGAGATAAAAATTCATAGTTAAATAATTATTGCAGAACATACAGAATATACAACTTAAATTGAACAACATACCTGTGCAGTCGGGCGCTGAGTCAGCATCGAGCCAAAAGCCTCCAACAACAGGGTAGTTACCATCCGAATCACCTCGTCTCGTATCGCGACGAACTGCTCCGGAGATATGCCCGTACTCTCGACACTGGCCCCTGCTGCAACGTCCTGAGCAAGCTGATGAAGACGAGCACTGGTAGGTAGGCTCTGACTACGGAATATCGGATCCGTACGAAACGTCTCCGACACCGCCGCCATAACCCGCTGGAACAACGCGTCGTCCAAGCCAGCGCCCGTATGAGATTGTCCAACATGTCCTCTCGAACGTTGGCTAGAACCTGCAACATTAAATATAACACAAAAAAAAATATCAATATAAATTTTGAATTAACGAGCAACATACTACAATAAATACCTCCGGTCAATGTATATGCCGACACCCTCGACAGCCCCAACACTCGATATCTGCTCGTAGTGCTACTAGGGGAATCTTGAGACCCCAAAGAGCCATCTCCTCAACCCTAGATAAGCTAACGTCAGACGGAGGGATGGTAGAATCTCCCCTAGCAGCCTGCAACTCAGCTACACGCTCGTCCCGAAGGCTCTGAAATCGGTCCTGCAATTTATTATGTATATTGTAGTTTATTGACTCATTTAATTAAGTGCATGATACTAATTATTACATAACTTTATAATAACTCTTACCCGTATAGCTGCAGCTGCCTGTGACATACTACATTTCTTTGGCGTGTGGGCTCTATCCCAGAACTCGATCATGGTGGGAGGTCGTCCCAACTCACCGCCCATGACCTAACAAATAAAATTTTAATTTATCATTTATTTAGTATATATTTTTATGAGAATATTAAAGTAAACTAAATATATACATACCGATTTTACTTCTTCAAATGACCGTGAACCCGTAGTATGTACTACTCGGAGCTGGCTACGATTTTTCTTCATTTGTTCTGATTTTTTTTGAAGTCGTCAGCATCCCAATGAGTACACATGACCTCTCATGCTGCATCTGTGACAATAGGGGGTTGATGGTCTCGAATAGTAGTCCCGGGCTGGTCTACAACTGCCCGGGCAGCCCTATGTCTCATCTCGTACAACCAGCTGGCGTAGTTCTTCGCGACATGTGCAATAATAACACCGCCGCCTGTCGCCTGAGAGATGCCCTCCTCATATCTAAAATAAATCTAAGAAAACGAACTAACTTATCAGAAAAACTAAATTGAATGTGTAAGTAGTATGTACGTATACAGTTTAAATTATTTAAAATAACTTACGTGAAATTCACGTAACACGGTATCCATGAAGGAGGCATCATGCTGCGCGTACTGCGTAAATCGCATGCAACCAATGGGGAGGTGTGTCAAACATATGGCGTGTAAAGTGGCTTTAGCCACAGGATCCATAATATTACAAAACAAAATAAATGACGCAAAGTTATGTTTATTGTTTTACAAAATAAATTAATTCACCTTAACATAACGCTATTTTACACTTACTGCGTAGAGCCGACATCTACGCGGACAATATGCGCAACAGCTGGCAGGCGACCAAATAACCCGAGGTTCGTCCCTTGAGAACGTCGTCGAGCAGTATCTGTAAGTAAAATTGAATAATTAAAGTTAATAAATCAATTCCCAAAACATAACCTACAAATAGTAAGCAAAACAAATTAATATTTAAGAAAATCTACTACCTGACGATGATGACCCGCCCTGAGTTCCGTCAGATGATCCTGCACGAACACCACCGCGTCGACCGCTACCACTATGCCTAGCCATAAATGTACTACTGAAATACAAAAATAAAATGCAATTAATATGCAGTTAATTAATTTAATTTAATAAAATACACTTCTTAAGTTTAAATGTAATACGTCGTCAAACCCATCAGAATCATTTTCATAGTTATCCTCGGATTCTGACACGACTTCTTCATTATCAGTTTCGTCGTCAACCACGACTTCCTCGACTTCATCATTATCGGGTACATCTTCCTCGACTTCATCGTCAACCAGGTCTTCCTCGACATCATCATTATCGGGTACGTCAATGATATCTACCAACAAATCGTCGTTATGTAGGACTACCTGACTGGATTTGCTAATATCATCCTGCAATGGCTCATCTGTCCCAGACATATTACTATCATAAAATGGACGAGTCTTTGTTGTGACAACTGTATACCAGGGACTTTTACAATTTACTACATTAGATGCGTAATAAACTTGAGTCGCTTGACTGACTAATACGAATACGTCAGCAGAATGTAACTTTGACTTTATATTTACTGTGACGATTCTGTTACGATCAACTTTAACACCCTTCTCAGTATCAAACCAGCGACATTTAAATGTTATGTAATCGACATTAAATCTATACGCATTGACGATACAGCTGGAAAATGAACTAATCAATTTGTAAGGTCCTTCGATGACATCTTTAAAACGCACATAAGTGTTGTCTTTTGCAACCCTTCTCTTAAACCACTGTTGAAAATTTGTAGTCGTGAATGATTCCAACTGTACTGCATTTAAGCTTGGGTTTAAAGCACATGCTTCGTCTTCAAATGCACTGAAATAGTTATAACACGATTTAATTTTAGACTAGGCTATTAAAAATTAAAATTTTATAAATAGTATTTACTTACGTTATGTATGACGATACTTCGGGCATATTTAGAAACACATACGTAGACACAATTTTTAAATCTTTTTCGCTTAAGTACGTCATCGTCTCATAGCCAAATGGTTTAGCCGGATAAGAAATTACAGCTAACTCATCAACACATGGTTGGACTCCGACGACCTCATTTCGACTTAAACGATTGTGTTTCGTTTTGACAACATCTTCAAAATACAATGAGCTGAAGTTGACAAGCTCTTCCTCCGTGTACCGTTCAGCAATAGAACCCTCTACACGAGCTTTATTCTTTACTTTCTGCTTTAAATGACGCATATACCTAAAATACATGAAATAAGTTCACAAACATTACGAATATGAGTTATGAATATCATCAACAAAGAAATATAGACGATAATACCTCTCAAACGGATACATCCATCGATATTGCACAGGTCCTCCATGCTTAAGTTCATATGACAGATGAATAGGCAAATGCTCCATCGAGTCAAAAAACCCCAGAGGAAATATCATTTCTAACTTGCACATTGTCAGGACTATATTTTTCTCCATTTGCTCCACGTCAGTATACCTTATAACCGTTGAACATATATCTCGAAAGAAATTTGAAAGTTCGGTTAAGGCGTCTACAATTTTTCTGGGTAACATCTTGCGAAATGCAATTGGCATCAACTTCTGCATGAATACATGACAATCATGACTTTTGAACCCAATAATTTTTAACTGTTCAACCTTACTACAACGACATATATTAGAAGCATATCCATCTGGGAGCTTCAACGCATTTATCCATTTGCAGATGTCTTCAACTTGTTGCTTGGTTAAACAGAATGGAGCTTTAGGTTTTGAGTTGTTTTGTCGAAGCCACAAATCAGGCCATATGTTAAGTGCCTCCAGATCTTTCCGTGCATTGTCGTTGTCTTTTGTTTTACCACTCGCATCTAGCACGGTGTAAAACAAGTTCTCAAACACATTCTTTTCTGTGTGCATTACATCTATACAGTGACGGACTGAAAGCGACTCCCAGTACGACAACTCGAAGAACATGGGCGAATGCGTCCAGTTATGAGCCTTGCCGTAACCTTGGGCCCTATATTTACTGTGCTCCTTCCCTGGTGGTGGAAAGTTAAGATCGTTCAGCCAACCGAAAACCTCGCTGCCTGACAATCGACCGACAACCCCCTTTTTCTCTGTTTTTCTATTAAACTGTGTCGACATCTTTCTGTAACTGTGATTAGCAGGCAAGAATCTACGAGCAGTACCAAAGAAACTAATTTTTCGGCCATGTTTTAGATGTGTGCCTTGCACATCCCCCACACAAACTGGACATGACAACTTTCCGTGAGTCGACCACCCACTGATCATCCCAAGTGCCGGAAAATCTGTTATAGTCCACAACAAAGCTGCCTTCATCAGAAAATTTTGCTTTATTGATTTGTCATAAGTCTGCACCCCTGTCTCCCACAGCATCTTAAGTTCATTGACTAACGGCCTAAGATACACGTTTATGTCCTTTGCAGGACTCTTATTTCCCGGTATGAGTAAAGTCAAGAACAGATACAGATCCTTCATGCACATTGACGGTGGAAGATTGTAAGCTACCATGATCATTGGCCACACAGAGTATGGTTGACTAAAATTATTAAATGGACAAAACCCATCCGTAGCCATGCCAAGCCTGACATTCCTACTTTCCTCTGCAAATTGAGGAAAATTTGCATCAAACTTCTTCCACTCATCTCCATCTGCGAGGTGAGACAACTGACCAGGCACGACGTCCCTTGTTTTATGCCAAGTCATATGCGCTGCAGTGTGGGTCGACATGAATAGACGCTGAAGTCTCGAGGCAAGCGAAAAGTACCTTAAGATTTTTTTAGGCACACGCTTAGTTTTCCCCCCACGTTTAGTTGTCTTGTAACGAGGCATGTTGCAAATGTCACACTGCAGTTTATCTATGTCAGCCCCATAATATAACATGCAATCCTGCTCACAAGCATCGATCTTTGTATACCCCAAATTTAAACCCTTTACCATCTTTTTAACTTCATAATAACTTGAGGGCAGAGTGTGACCCTTTGGTAAGAACTCGCTGATAAGCCTAAGCAACTCATTGAAACCTCTCTCACTGCAGCCATGCTCATTCTTGAAGTGTAAGAGCTTCGTCACTGCAGATAGCCTTGTGTGCTTATCATTTCCATCGTACAATGTGACAGCAGATTCGGATAGTATATTGTAAAAGGCTGCTGCTGTGTCCTTTGGTTCTTGATGACCAGTTATTGACGACTGCTCATTTGCACCCCAATCAATATTGTTAGGGCCATACGCATCAACCAACATATCCACGACATCATAACTATCATCGTATCGATCGCAGTGAATTGGTTGACCTATACTGCCACTTATTTCGCTGAACTCAGTTGACTCTCCGTGATGAATCCATAGAGAATACCTATCTACAAACCCACGCGAATACAAATCGTACTTAATGTTGTCGGCTTTCTTCCAAATCAGGTTTTACATTTGAAACACGGGCATCTCATCTTTCCATTAGAATTATCAGCGTGTTCATTGGCAAAATTTAAAAATTTGGACACCCCATCATGGTACTCAGGCAGTAATCCTTTACCATCAACCGGAATTCTACGGTACATCCAGCTCCGGTCCTCTGACATATTTAACTGAACAATACGATGTATTAAATTAACGAGGGTGCTTAGCGTATGTGTGTGCATTCATGATTCCTGCATGACTTCACCTTTTAAATATACGGGTCAGGCTTCTATCCCGTTCCTAGATGCGTCTCCTCACTTGTGCCAACACCGTGAGCACGTTTTTTCTGTTTCAAAGAAATTTCGACAGCACCTCCCCATGGTCTCTAAGTACACGAAATAGATCACGTCAACGTAGGCTAAGTATGTACTCATAGAACATGTAGAGATGTCAACGAAAAGTCCCCAAAACAAATAAAACGTACTCAAATTGTTGGCACAAACCTAAGTGAGAGACATAACATCTAGCAACAGTCCTAGACGGGGGACTATTTGGCATTCACTTCTAGTGAGTGAATGTCAAACGGGTTTCTAAGCTCCTAACCAAATTACATGCACACGTGATTGAATTTACTAAACGAATTTTTTGGGTACAACGCAATTGGATTTCTAAAATCGGAACGAAATTGCATGTACAACTCATTTGATTAAATTGAGAGTATTCCATATTCACCCGTTACGAGTGAATGTCAAGCGAGGAACGTTAAATTAATGTTATTTTATTTTATTTTTTTTTTACTTAATTTACTTTATTTTCATTTTATTTAATTTAACTTAGTCTTATTTAAATTAATTTATTTTATCTAGTTTATTTCATTTTACTTAATTTAATTTATTTATTCTTAATTACATTTAATTTCACATAATTTTATTTAATTTAACTTAATTTAATTTTGTTTAATTATATTAACTTAATTTATTTTATTATATTTTATTTTACTTATTTTATTTTATTTTATTTTATTTTAATTATATTAAAATTAAGTTAATTTAATGTAAATTAATTATACATGATACAATTGTATTATATTAAATTAATTTAATTATATTTTATTTTAGTTTATTTTAATTGTATTTAATTTAACTTAGTTTAATTTAATTTTAATGTAATTATTTTATTTTATTTTATTTGACATTATTTTATTTTAATTATATTAAATTTAACTTAATTTAATTTAATTATATTACATTAATTTAATTATAATTTAACTTAATTTAATTTAATTATATTACACTAATTTCATTATAATAAATTAATTTAATTATATTTTATTTGAGTTTATTTTATTTTACGTAATTTAATTTATTTTTTCTGAATTATATTTCTCTTCATTTAATTTTACTTAATTTTATTTTAAATTAATTTATTTTCTTCAGTTTTATGAATTTAATTTATTTTAAGTATATTTAATTTAACTTAATTTTATTTAATTAATTTAATTATATTTTTATGTTAGTTCATTTCATTTTATGCTATTATTACAAAACTAAGTTAATACTAAGCTTATTTTAATATTGAAAAATTAGGAAAATACATAAATATATGTAGGGCCCACAAATATTGCATTTGAACAATTTTAACAGAAATTCCAAATTCCATCGAAAATACACAAAACAATAAGAAATGCCACATTCTGCCATAAATTAACATACACAAGAAATTATATATAGTCCACATACTGCCACAATTAATTTCCACATAATTTCAGAATATATATATATATATATATATATATATATATATATATATATATATATATATATATATATATATATCACATTAGTACTCCCGTCGGACAAATAAACCTCAACCGGCCGGCACAAAATTCCAACCGGCCAGCCCACAGTCCCACAGTTGCTCTCTCTCTCTCTCTCTCTCTCTATATATATATATATATATATATATACATATATATATACCGTAGATGCTACTTGAGGCGGACAAGACGGCGGCACGGACGTCGTCGGTCAGAGGGGTGGGTCGGAGGTGGGTCGTCGGTCGGAGGGCTGGAAATTGTTGAGAGAGAAGAGAGAAATATATCGTGAGGATAGAAAGAGAGTAAAAAAAAAAAAAACTGAAGCGGCTGGGGGAAAAAGACGATGAAAAGGGTTTTAACTTATTTTCGACGGAATATTCCGTCGATTTTAGATCCGTCGAAAATAATATAAGTTTGACGAAAATTTCGTCGATTATATGTTATATTCCGTCGAAATTATATCCTCTGGATGCGGGAATTTTGGCACCAACAGAGATCCACTATATCGACGGAATTCCGTCGATTATAACTCTTTATCGACGGAATTAACTACGACGAAATATTTCGTCGTAATTATATTATTTTCGACGGAATTAATTCCGTCGGAATTGGACCTTTTTCTTGTAGTGACTGCAGCAGTCTGATGTGACATATTAGAGCTAAAAGCAAGCTGACAAATCCTCTCTAAAAGTCACAATCAGAAATCTTCTAGGATCAGAGCATTAAATGAGCAACGACAACTTTCTAGTGAGAAAATCTCGATGCTTTCTATAAAAGGGCACGACGATTCAATTCAAAGAGAGTAACGGATAACAAGCTGAGTTACTGCTTAAATTTCAAGAACTTTTCTCTATGAAAAAAAAAACTATCTGTTCTGCTGCAAAATCATTCTTTATTGGAGTAAAAGTTACTTAGCAGCTGTGACGCCCCTAAATTTGGGCCCCTTGAACCACGGGTTCGGTGCTCACGTTATTATTTTACCCTGTCATCACATTCATTCATTCTGAATAAAATAACTTAATTTACATTCATACATAACTATCCCAAGTTCTACATAACTTTATACATACACATCTGTACCTGACATATTACAAAAAGATAATATTTACATTTTACAGGACTCTATCACTGTACAACTACTATTTGCTGACTTTTCATTTTCCCTTGTCTGTACCTGACCCTTCGGCCTGCTCAGGTTTAGCTGAAATATTATGTTTAAAATCAAAAGTGAGCATAAAATAGCTCAACAAGTACATAAGCAAATGATGAAATGATATTCCGGAATGAAGAATGAAAGTCATTTACAATGAAGCTGGATCATTTGCAATTAACTGAATCATTGATGATAAACTGAATTGTTTCCAATAACTGAGATAATATCAATAAGTTGAATCATTTTCAATAACTAAACCAATAACAATTCAATGAATGAACATGAAAGATATAATATGAACTTTACATGATTATTGGAAACATGAAACTTGCTTGTTGTACGATCACAAGACCAAGAACTCGTTTAGAACAATACCAATCATTAAGACTAATATTGCCCAAGTTAGTCATAAGACTGCATAACCATTTAGATGTGTACTCTTGGGGTTTAGCCCATCGTACTTTTATATTGTGCACAACATAAACATCTAGCGATGCTACCACGCCATAAAAGTTACATTTACTTTATTCTTTACTCCCCTTTATCAGGGTTGTTCTGTTATAGCATATCATAGAGTGCGCACCACAATAATGTGGATTGGGGCACATAACAATCAATAACTGAATTCAACATGAATCATTACATATGTCTAGCAGGAATCAAAATTAGCATCGACCTTTTTCAATAATAGTTCAATGATGAATGAACTTTACATGATCATATGAATGCATAACATGAATAGTTGTCCAATGAACTACAAATGGAAGTTCAGTTAGAAGATTTGCCTTTGTTCTCGTCTACCTCAATTGGTAAAATCTTATCCCGATTGAGTCATACATAACCATAATATAGGTTCATGCATTAATTATATACATATGCATGCTATAACTTGCTATACAAGTTATTATTTAGCTTTACATAACCCTTAACACACAACACATTGTTCTTTGGAATATCAAAACATTTTATTTTGGACTTAAATAATTATTTTTTTCCAAAGTCAGAATACTGCGCCCCGGCGAGGAACATTGCGCTGGCCGCGAAAAGCTTGCAGTTTCATTGCGCCCCGGCGAGCTCTGGTGTCGCCCCTAGTGAATTCCTCTCAGTCCCACTGCCCCCCCCCCCCCGGCTCCATCTCCAGTACAAAACTCCTCGCCCTGGCGCAGTGTTGCTATGATAAAAAAAAAATTTCTTTTCAAAACTCTTGCTATTGTTGGCCCTAAGTTGAATTTCTTGATTCCAACACACCATTTAGCACATATAACATGTATCTGACCTGCATGGGTCTTCAAAACATTTAAAAATCTTAAAATGACCTTATTTTTCCAAAAGTTTCGTTTTAGGTGTCGGCGAACGTTTTTAAACGTTTAAAACTTGTATTTATTGCCATAAACACCAAATGACTTCCAATTCGATTCTAACACGTGTATTTACATGAAACTTAGTTGTTTGGCTTTATTTCACCATTAATTATCCAAAATGTCCAAATATCATACTTTGGTGGAATTTTGTTAACTTTAACAAATTCTATACTTAAACTCAACTTGAGTTCTTGAACTCCATGCACAATATAGGTTACTACATACACATTTAGCAACTTTGTGTATTCACATAACTTCTATATGCACATTCTAATGCACTTTACAGATTATGATTTGGTCTACATATGAATCATAGGCTAATATTGTATTTTTCCTTTATAAATCATACTTTTAAGCCTTAAAGGCATCTAATATGCTATCTAATATGAAATTTCTCATGTATCCAACATGATCATCACTTTAAACTAGGTTTCCACCATGTCTAACAACACATAACACATGATCACCCATTAAATCATGATTTATAGCTTGTAACATATATGAATAGTGCACCACATTTGTTCTAGCAAATTTGAGCTTAGGGTTTCATGATTTATCAATCATATAGCACATAGATTCACATAATCTACACATATAGTCCAAGATACATGCATGATTTAATCTATTCTTGAATTTAAACACATAAGCATCAAGTTCATGGCTTGAACATGAGTATACCTTCTATGTGCTCTTTTCCTTTTAGCTATAAAGCTTATTAGTGCTAAATTCTTCACTTTGATGGTAGTTTCCACTTATCTTGAACCCTTTGTTGGGAATCCTTCAAACCCTCTTACAAACCCTAGCTCTTTTCTATTTTCTCTCTTAAGCTTTCTATCTTTTAACACTTGAAATGAAAAAAATGAACAAAAGTTTGATACTTGAAAACATATTCCTATATGAGTTATATAATATCTCCAACAACTAACCATGAATGGTTAGTTTAACTCTAGCATGGTTAGGGTATTCATGGCATTCACATGAACTTTCAATGGCATTAAGGACAATTCTCACAAAAAGGACACCATGGTCATTTCCCAAATTATCAAGGGCACTTTGGTCAACTGTCCAAAATCTTAGAAAATTTAATTTTTAATAAATTCATACTTGCTTAACTTCAATCCATTTTAAGTCCCTTTTGATCCAAATTTATTTGATTAGGTTTTAATTTTATTCTTTAATCCAATACTCCATAATTGGCTTGTCCTATAACACTTGTCACATTCAAAAATTTAATTTCTATTAATTAATTATTAATTTACAACATTTGTAATAAAATTGAATTGCATATCCTTACAATTATTCCCTCATTACAAGGATTTTGTCTCCGGAATCACCATTACAAGATTACATGAACAGATTTGGATATTGTTTCTTCATTTTCTCTTCTAATTCTCACGTTGCTTCCTCGGCATTGTGGTTCCTCCACACTATCTTTACTGAAGGTATCACCTTATTCCTCAAAATTTGCTCTTTTCTGTCTATGATTTGAACAGGAGTTTTTTCATATGTTAAGTCCTTCTCAATCTGGATAGGCTCATAATCAATCACATACTTGTAATCCAGCTTATATGGCCTCAGTACTGATACATGAAATACATTGTGTATATGATCTAATTCTGGAGGTAATGCCACAGCATAGGCCACCTCTCATATCCTTCTCAATACCTCAAAAGGTCCAATAAATCTTGGACTCAACTTTCCTTTTTTTCTAAATCTTATCTTACCTTTCTAGGGAGATACCTTCAAAAATACATGGGACCCTACTTCAAATTCTATTTTACGTCGATGTAAGTATGCATATTTCTTCTGCTTGTCTTGTGCTGCTATGAGCCTCGATCTTATTACTTAACTATTTCTGCAGTCTGTTGCACTATTTCTGGCCCCAATAACTTACGTTCTCCTACCTCATCCCAACAATGAGGTGTTCTGCACTTTCTCCTATACAATGCCTCATACAGCGGCATACCAATACTCGCATGATAACTGTTGTTATATGCGAATTCAACTAATGACTAATAAGTGTCCCAATTACCCTTGAAGTCCATCACGCATGCTCTCAACATATCTTTCAATGTCTGAATCGTTCTTTCAGCTTCATCCAACCACCGCCTTTCGAGTACCTCCATAATACCATTGGCCTTGTTCATGTTGGCCTGGTTTTCATTTTGGAGTTGTTCCTCAGGCTCTTCTTGAGCTTCTCCATAGGCCATCATTTCAGCAGCATCATCTTCCAACTCGGCGATGATCTTATCATAAGTTGGTAGGTCTATTACATCTCCATCTTCTATTAGGTTTGCCTCTCCGGCATCATGTAGTTCTAAGTTCTGATTTGGCTCCTCTGTTTCAGATTCACTACTAGAATGCTCGCTCGGATCACTTTCGTAGTCCAAGGCTTGAGCGTTGTCTTCGTGTATGTCAGTCATTTCTACAAAACAAGATTGACTTTAATTAGTATAGTTCTTTCACATAATGTCTTTTAATTAATTAAGATTTAAAGTTTATTATCATCTTTTAATTATCTATTAGACTCTTCACAAGTCTATTTAACTTAAACGATCAGATTATATGCTAAAGTACTTGCTACTTTAGAGCTATAATCTACAGCTTTGATACCAACTAGTGACGCCCCCAAATCACTATACTTACTATAGATGACTTGGTGCTCACTATAAATGCTAAATCAATAGGTTTATAGATGATTTCCTTTATTCTCAAACAAAGTTCTCATCCTAATTCCCAAAGATCTTTCATTATTTTATATCAAGTCCTTATAATTGATACAAGAGACTTAATACTCAAACATAACCTTTTTATCCTTAATATTTAGATATTCTATAACTTTACATGTTTCAACATCCACGGTATTAAATCATTAGGACAGCTCTTGGGAACAGAGAATCTCGCGGTGAATGTTTGCATCTTCACCCGTGATAAATGTTTGCATCTTTATCCGTGACAAATGGTTGTATCTTTGTCCGGTGCAAAATTCTCTTTTCGTACAGAACATTACCCAAATAGTTAAAACCCTCATTCGAAACATATTTGGTTATAGTGATATCTCTTCATATTAATAATCCTACTTATCCGACATTCAGAATAGTAATAACGAGTTATACCTGGGTCCGAGGAACCTTAACGATGGATTTGACTAGTCAACATCGCTTAGTCTTGTCTCGGATGTACAGCACTCACAAGTTATTTACCGATCCTCATCCAGATAAATAGATCATTATTAATACTATGTTAAGTTTTAACAATTCTAAGTTTAATCAAAGTAAAGACGTAACAAGAGAATGTGATAAAACTTGATAATATTTATATAATATTCGGTTACATGTGTTGAACTTGTTCTTATTACAAAATGTCATTATGACTACAGTTAAGAACAGTTAAGGAAAGCAGTAAACTAGTCTACGCATTTCTTCTTTCCTTTCTTCTTCGAGCCGGAGCTCTCGGGTTTGTCTGCACATTAGGTTTATATGCAAGGGTGAGCTAAAATGCTCAGCAAGTCTTAAACACATAATATATAAGTGAACTCACACCGATAAGGATTGTAAGGACTCATGGAATAACAGTTGATATTTACAAATGTTTTAACATAGCAAGACTGAGTGGTGGTTAGACCTTGAACTGTTCTTTGTCTTTTGACTTAGAACCTTTTACAGTGGATATAGAAAGGGGATCAACCTAACGACATCATATGTTATGCATAACATACAATACACTGGACAGATCAAGAACAGTAATACATATTTGTTCATCTCAGTTCACTTCACATGTCAGGATCGCCCTAAGACGACTTGGTTTGATATAATAAAGCATGATTCGAATTTATCACGAATAATCATTTCATTTTGCAAGTTATGCCGAAACAAGAAGCAATAACTCTCGTATCAAAGATTTATAACACGTTGCATACACAAAATGTATAAATCACATAGAAAGCAAGTAAACAAAGTTTAAGGATAGAAAACTTGCATTTAGCACAATTTAGGGTTTCCCGGTAATCGTTTAAAGCGCCTATACAAAGGGTTTCGCGTACCGAATGTTAGTTCATTGAATTTTTTCGTTCTATACGTGTTTTTATCACTAAACTAGACTATTTTCATTGGTGTAATTTTTAGAAAAATTGGCTAACTCAAAAACTCAAAATTTAGTGCTTCCACCCGAATTCCCCTTAAAATTTTCAACTTCGACGTCCTTTTCGGTAACTGCCATAACTTTGTCAGCCGGAAACATTTTAAAGTGATTTTTGAGTATAAATTGCTTAGAATTTCATGATCTACAACTTTCATTAAGGTTACTAAGGCATATTATGACTTTAAAATTTCTTAATTTTAGCAGAAAGGTCAGTATGCTTACTTTGAACAATATTTTTAGGGTTAACCATGTGAAACATGGTACCGCTTGCTTTAACTCTTTAAGAAATCATGTTGTAAGGCTCAATATCACTTTATAACATAAAAATAACAAATCACAAACCTTCTCATAGAAAGATTCATGACTTTTGCTCAAGAACACACGAAGAATACGAAGAACGGATAAACCGTACATGGTAACGACTATGTTCTTGAGCTTTTGATTTTCGTACTTGAAATAATTTGAGCATTATAACTGCTTACATAAGTGATTATAACACTTTATAATTGACAAAAATTGGCCATTATAACGGCTTGCATAATTGATTAAAACAATTTATAAAAATGCTCAAGAACATACGCAACCGCGGAGAACGGATGAACCGTACATGACCACTACGTATGTTCATTAAGCTTTAAATTACGAATTGAAAATCGACATTATAACTACTACAAAATGTAGAAAGGCTCAAGAACACGTGAAGAACACGGAGAACGACAATCGTACATGGCTATGACTCGCGTTCTTGAGCTTTTGAAAATTTAAGACGAAAGAAAAATCGAACATAAAAACTATAAGGAATTGTACCTTTGGTGTTTGCAAGCTTTAACTATTTCTTTGCAATATCCAAGATAGTAACTCAGTAGAACTCTCTCTCAATATATGTATAGCTTTGATACTTGACTTTTGAGCTTAAAAATGAATGAGAAAACAATTGCACAATGGTTGCTATTTATAGGCCAAGCAAAGCTAGGGTAAAATGGTCATTGATACAAGACTTCCAAGCTAAACTAAGCTAAGGTGCACCACCCATTTCCACTTGGTTTGGACGACCCAAAGGTCTGATTTTATGCCATTAAATGCTAGTAATTATCATGTTTGGTGACATCACAAAACAATACATGTTAACTTTTGATTGGTCCACTAATTAGCCTACCAAATGAATAGTATTAGGCCTTGTTTGGTTGGTCATTTAAGCATTTATTTGAGGGGTAGTCATGGTCATTTACCAAGCTTGACCAAGGTTAGATTAGTCCATTTGATAATCTAGCTTAATCAAGGTTAGGTTAATTAGCAATAACTTAGGTTAATTAGGTTTATTAATTCACCGATTAGTTTAACATATAGATTAGGTTAATCTATAGTTTAATTAATCTTAATCCTAGTTAGGTTAAGTTTAATTACATGTTAATTAGGTTAAATGGTAATCTAGTTACCTTAACCTAGTTCAATTCCAACCGGATTAGTGTTAATCACCTAATTAGGTTAATTAGTTAGATAATTTAATTATTCTGTAACTAGGTTTAAGTCTAGATTAGGGTTCCTAATCCAGTTATCTCTAACGTAGTTCATTTCTAAGTATTCTAGTTGAATTGGTCTTTACTGATTTAAAAGTCAGATATTACGGAGTTTTGTTCCGAATAAACACTATTCTGTAAAACGAAAAGTCAAAAAGACATTGCACATTTTTCGGTGAATAGTGTTTTTGATTTCTATTTCTCAGAAAATGGTTAGACGATCAAAAAGGCAAAAAAAATAATTTTCGTCTTTTCCCTATTTCATCCTATACTCGACGCGTTTTTCGAGAAAAACTTTTATCGGCTATATTGTGTTTTCAAAGTACGGGAAAGATGAATCCTGAAACAGAATGTCATTTCGACGTACACGTTTCGCTTGGGGGCTTAGGTTAGATTTCCTAGGGTTTAGACTCTAGGGTTTAGGGTTTAGGTTTTATCTTCTTTTCAGATTTTCGAAAAAAAACTTTTATGTTCCTTTTTCGTGCTAAGGTTGTATACTTGAACCGAAACACATAAATAAACAATAACGAAGATTCCATAACACATATAAGATGTAATTCAAACTTTATTTATTCACATAAAGTCGGATTACAACTCTCTTGGAAGTTTGGAATATTACAAAATACATCTGCATAATCTTTTACGACGGGTATCTGATCCATTTTTGATCCTACTATTCGTGTATCAACCACATGTGCTAAATATCCCATACATCATTTCTTCAACAGCTTTTTAGCCTGCAATATCATCAGACAACAAGATTGTCGTGGCGATTTGCTACCATAGGATATTACCTTATACTTGGTAGGAGTCTGAAGGTTTACACATTTCTTTTGGCAGTCAATCACCATCCCATGGCTATACAACCAATCTATTCCCAATAAACATTAAATTCTCCTAACCAAATAGGAATTAAATCAACTAACAGTTTGTGCCCTCTTATCATCAGACAATAATCCCGATAAATATTCTCCACCTAGATCACTTTCTTGTTTGCTACTTCTATACTTAGCACGTTTTCTAACTTTTCTTGAGGTAAGTTCAATTTCCTTGTAAACTCATCAGATATAAAGGAGCAGGTAGCCCCCGAATCAAATAATACATAGGCATTTGTATCATTGATAGAAATGATACCTGACACCACTTCCTTTGATGCCACTGCATCCTGCACTGTCATATTAAATGTGTGGACTGTCAGTATCCCTGGTTGTGTAGGTCCACCAATAGCTAGCTTCCTACTGGTATTCCCTTTGCTTCCACTTCCTCATTCAGCTTTCTTCTTTGGACAGTCTTTAATCTGATATCCCACTTCTCCACAATAAAAATATCATTTGGTTGCTTTCGGTATTGGACAGTTTGTTGCAATATGACCTTCTCAATAGCATCTGAAACAGACATTCGTCCCCTTCAAGCAAACTTCTGAGTGCCCCTTGCCACAGTTACGACATTGTTCCATTTTCTTCTTTAATTCTCCTTGTTTAACCCCAGTTGCATTACTGTTGTTGTTTCACTTTCATTTATTGGTGTTATTCCCCCCACTGTTACCTTATCTATTAGGTCCATCATTTCTCTTTCCACATTCTTCTTACTTGTATTTTGTTAAGGCATTACTGCCTCTTTCTGCTAAAATAGCCTTTTCTATCACTTCAGTAAAAGTACCAATCTGAAACATGGACACCTTACTGTAAATCCATGGTCTTAACCTACGCTCAAATCATCTTGTTTTCCTCTATTTTGTGTCCACCTGATGTAGAGCAAACCTTGCCAATTCATTAAACTTAGTTGCATACTTGGCTACAGTCATATTTTCTTGTTTTAATTCCAAAAAGTAAGCCTCCATCATGTCTTTTGTTACTAGAGGAAAGTAAGCTTTGAAGAAAATCTCCTTAAACCTTTCCCAGGGTGCAACCCATGTTCCCAGTCTTCCTTTATTGGCAACCCACCAATAATTTTCTTATCCTTTCAACATGAACGTAGCAAAAGTAATTTTCTGTTCTTCCGCCACGTTAGCTACGTCGAATACTTTTTTCCATTTTGATCACCCAGTTCTGGGCCTCCACTGAATTTATAGTCCCCTTGAACTCTGGGGTTCATACAGTTTTAAAGTCTTTGAATGTAGCAATACGAGATGCTACCGGTTGATCACCCGCAGAGTTTACATTCCTGTTCTGAAAAACTCTCATCAACAAGTCTACAATCTGCTGCATGAGATTAACTGACTCCTCAGGAGTATTTATTGACTCCTCTAGTGGGGGTTGATCATTTGGTTTGCGTCTAGGCGGCATTTCTATTTAACAATTTTCATCATAATTAATACATATCATTTGCATATCACATTCTTATAAACCTTAAATAATCATGCCAAAACATTTTCGACAATTGGATTTGTATTCATAAGCAACTTGACTAGTGCCTAACACGTTACATCACGTGTAGCACATTGCTATTAACTTTTCAACCCTTCAGACTACAAAAGTCGAGATTCACATATCATAACTTTATACAATAAACTTTAGACCTTTCTTCCTTAGGACAAAAGAGGTTACACAACACTTTATATCTATGTTATAACAAAACTAGGTATTTACATGACATACTCACATAACTATACATACATAACCATACGCAACTATTACATATATTTTACGGGAGCATCCTTCGTCTCACTGCATCTTCATACTCTCCATCCATTATAGTGATTATTTTCCATCTACTCAAGGTGTTCCTGGTTTGGTCGTACTCTACAGGGTAGTAATGCACCCTATCTTGTGCCCTTCTGAATGTTGTGCAAAATACGTAACTCATATCATCCATTCTCACTTGCATGCTATCAATTCTGGCTTTCTTAACCCTTACTTCTTTCTCTACCAAATTTATTCTTCTCACTGCTTTAGCCCTGACATGTTCGTACCTGGCTATCTCAGCAGTTGCATCCCTCAGTTTTGCCTCTAATACTTCCTTGTCATTCCTCAGCTCTTGAACTTTCTGTTCTTCTTCTTTCAATTTATCTCTTAACTCCATGTTCCTACCAACCAACACTTGAACTGCCGTTTCATTCTGCTCTACAGCTGTTTGCCGCTCAGCTGGTTGAGTCTCTAATTCTAATATCATGTCCACATATTTACTATTCTGCTGTATTAAACCAGTCACCCATTCCTGGTCTGCTTCTCTCTGCTCAGATGATGCATTATCTGGCAATGCCCCATCCAAGTCTCCTTCTAGCTCCTCTAGATCTTCCTCCTGTTCACTGTTATTAGCTGGTACTACTGCCATAATAGGTAAAGTAGTCATTACATCAATCTGAATATCTATGGGCTTTTCTTTTATTGACCGTCTAGATTCACCAATCTCTGGCATGTTATAAAATCACAAGAACACTATTTCAAATCAACGCAATTTTTCTTAATCTTCAAGCACATAACACATAGCACATAAAAAATTGCACATATTGTAAAAATTGTAACCTTGACAACTTCCACCATTTGCTTCATAGAACTCTAAATGAGTTTCACTCTACTCCTTAAAGCCATACTCCTAAGGTTTCCCCACCTAAGATTTATAACCTATCAGCTTTGACACCAACATGTGACGCCCCCAAATCCGGGTCCCTTGAACCACAAGTTTAGTGCTCACGTTACTATTCTACCATGTCATCAAATTCATTCATTCTGAATAAAATCACTTAATTTACATTCATGCATAACTATCACAGGTTCTACATACCTTTATACATACACATTTGTACCTGCCATATTAAAAAGAGATAATATTTATATTTTACAGGACTCTATCACTGTATAGCTACTATTTGTTGACTTCTCCTTTTCCCTTGTCTGTACCCGACCCCTCGACCTGCTCAGGTTTAGCTGAAATATCATGTTTAAAAGCAAGAGTGAGCATAAAAATGCTCAGCAAGTACATAAGCAAATCATGACATGATATTCCGGAATGAAGAATGAAAGTCATTTACAATGAAGCTGGATCATTTGCAATTAACTAAATCATTGACGATAAACTGAATTGTTTCCAATAACTGAGTCAATATAAATAAGTTGAATCATTTTCAATAACTGAACCAATAACAATTCAATGAATGAACATGAAAGATATAATATGAACTTTATATGATTAATTGGAAACATGAAACTTTTTTGCTGTACAGTCACAAGACCAAGAACTCATCTAGAACAATACTAATCATCAAGACTGATATTGTCCAAGTTAGTCATAAGATTGCATAACCATTTAGATGTGTACTCTAGGTGATCAGCCTATCACACTTTTATATTGTGCACAACAAAAATATCTAGCGACGCAACTACGCCATAAAAGTTACATTTACTTTATCATTTACTCCCCTTTTATCAGGGTTGTTCTGTTACAACATATTATAGAGTCCGCACCACAACAATGTGGATTGAAACACATAATAATCAATAACTGAATTCAACATGAATCATTACATATGTCTAGCCGGAATCAAAATTGACGTCGACCTTTTTCAATAATAGTTCAATGATAAATTAACTTTACATGATCATATGAACTACAAATAGAAGTTCAGTTAGAAGACTTGCCTTTGTCCTCGTCTACTTCAATTGGTAAAATCTTATCCCGATTGAGTTATATATAACCATAATATGGGTTCATGTATTAGTTATTTACATATGCATGCCATAACTTGCTATACAAGCTATCATTTAGCTTTACATAACCCTTAACACACAAGCCATCAAATTATGGTTTACACACATATCCCTATCATTTAATATCAAAATATTTTATTTTGGACTGAAATAATTATTTTTTTTTCAAAGTCAGAACACTGCGCCCCGGCGAGGAACACTGCGCTGGCCGCAAAAAGCTTGCAGTTTCACTGCGCCCCGACAAGCTCTGGTGCTGCCCCCAGCGAATTCCTCTCAGTCCTACTGCACCCCGGTGCCATCTCCAGTACAAAGCTCCTCGCCCTGGCGCAGTGTTGCTGTGACAGAAAAAAAAATTCTTTCGAAAACTCTTGCTATTTTTGGCCCTAAGTTGAATTTCTTGATTCCAACATATCACTTAGCACATATAACATTTATTTGACTTGCATGGGCCTTCAAAATATTTAAAAATCTTAAAATGACCTTATTTTTCCAAAAGTTTCGTTTCAGGCGTCGGCGAACGTTTTTAAACGTTTAAAACTCGCATTTATCGCCATAGACACGAAATGACTTCCAATTTGATTCTAACACGTGTATTTACATGAAACTTAATTGTTTGGCTTCATTTCACCATTAACTATCCAAAATGGCCAAAAATCATACTTTGGTGAAATTTTCTTAACTTTAACAAATTCCATACTTAAACTTAACTTGAGTTCTTGAACTCCATGCATCACATAAGTTACCACATACACATTTAGCAACTTTGTGTATTTACATAATTTTTATATGCACATTCTAATGCACTTTACAGTTTATGATTTGGTCTACATACAAATTATAGGCTAATATTATATTTTTTCTTCATAAATCATACTTTTAAGCCTTAAAGGCATCTAGTATGTGATAAGTGAGTTTTATACCTGTATTGAGTATCGTTTACCTTAATAATTTGTGAGTTCTTAAGTGTTTTATATTAGTTTTAAGTGTTTTATGTTATTTTTATGTGTTTTGATGATATTTGGTAGGAATTGGAATAAAGGCTTGGTTGATCAAAGTTTGGAGTTTCTATACTTGTATTTTCAGCTCGCCAATTACGCATCAGTCACTTAAGGCCTGATTTTGATCTTTATCCAAGAGGAATTTGTCAAATTCTAAAACATGAAAGTTGTATATCTACTTATCAGCTTTCCGAAACATCTTGAATCATCTCAATCGGAGTTCGTATGAGAATGTTATGACCATTTTTCCAACTGATGCTAAAGCAACCAAAATTCTAGAATGGTGAGCGCAGCTACGCCAGAGCAATCTGCTAATTTAATGAAAGGAGTGCAGTTTCGCTCTAGGGCTCCGCAACTGCGCCCTAGACGGGTCCAAACTTGTTTGTAACGCGTTTTTGCAAGTTTTTGAGTCTGAATTGAATTTGGGTGTCCTTCTATGCTAGGATTTGGACTTGTAACCTATAAATACACTATGAGACTCTTATTTTGAGGGGATTGGAATAGAGATTAACATAGTTAGGAGTAGATTATCATAGAAAATCAAGGTTTCTATTAAGATCTAAAGGAGGATTCACGCAAGGATTCAAGATTGAAGGAATAATTGAAGATCGCGCTTCAAGACTAAGATCTTTTCTCTCTAAATCTTTTCTTTTAATTATTGTTATTCTTGGGATTATATCTAATATTATGAACGTGTTTTCTTCTTTAGTTATGGGCTAATTTTACATTAAGATTGCAATGGAACCCAATGTCTAGTTTATATTAATTCTCTTCCCTTTTGTTTATGTATGATTATATATGAATTGTTTATCATATTTTGGGCATTCATGTAATTAATTAACTACAATAATTAATTGAGATTAATTTATACAAAATTAAAAGATGGAGTATAGATTTAGATCTGAATATGATCGCATCTGTTTATAAAATCTGAAAGGATTTATATGATTAGTATATAGGATAGGAATATACCTATGCATCTTTTGTTGCCATAAAGAGAACCTGAGCTTAATATTCTAATTAACATATTTCACATAGAAATATAGTGATTTAATTAATTAGAGCGTTCCTTTCTAGTTCTTTTGCCTTAGGGTCAGATTTAGAAGGATTTGTTTATATGTCATTGGAAGATGAGTATAAATACTATAAAGAATTTGGTTAATAATCCTATATAATTAACTAATTAAAAAGGAATTGAAGAGATTTAAACGAAATATTAGGGAAATTTATAATATTAAATATTTAAAATCTAATTTAATCATTTTTATTAGTTTAATTTAGTTGTTAATTTTAATTAGATTTTATTTTATAAATCAATTGTGTTTGTTTAATTAGAATTAATTTGATATTAAATTAATGTTTGGTAATTATTATTATTTAATTCTATGTGGAAACAATACTCTACTTACTAGTATATTACTTGTTGACCGTGTATACTTGCACGCATATATTCATATAGAAAATACCCAACAAGTTTTTGGCGTTGTTGTCGGGGAATTAATTTAATAATTTTTATCAATATTAATTTTAATCAAATTAGTTTTAATTTAAATTTATATATTTTTTTTTATTTTTAGGTACGATAACTGCATTTAATTATCAATGGTCTTCTGAGAGGATGATTCCATCAAGTGTGGCAGAATTAGCTGACCAATGGAATGCATAGTTTGCAGAGCTTGAAAGAAAAATTGATGCACTTGGGAACCAATCAGTTCAGAATACTTTCAATCAGCTACAATATAATTACACCCCAAATTACTGTCATTCGGGTTGGCAGGATTATCTGAATTATTCATGAAATAATAATTATCAAACCTAATATTTTGCTCTAGAACAATCATATCCGTCATAATTTTTGTATCGACGTCAATCTTACGAATTCTCGTATCAACAACCTTCATCGCACAAGAGAAAAAATCAATTTTTGAGAAAATTCTTGCGAGGATTACAGAATATAATGAGATGAGTATTAAACACCATGAAGAATAAATGCGATAATGGAAGATTCAAAGGGATGATAATTAGATTTGAAGGGAACAACTTGTCAATCTAGTCAACAATTGCATTCGCGAAACTTTACTTAGCAATACAGAGATAAATTTTGAAGATAAAGTTAAAGAGTTGTGTGAGGCAAATACATTAGAAAATGACAAGGAGTTACACATAGTTGAAAAAGTAAATTTTCAGAGGTCTCGTTCGGATGATGAAGATGATGATGAGGCTAAAAAGAAGAGGAGCAAGATTTGGGAAGAGGAAGAGAAGGATGAGGATGGTCAAGTGGTGAGCTCAAATGGTATTAAAAAAAATCCGATTATGTCTTCCGTGCAAATTTTTCAAAAGTTTGAGGAGTATTATCAGGATAACTTTGTTAAAAAATATAACTTGGATGAATTCAAGTTTGGGGGTGGTTCGCAATTTTGGAAGAATGCCATGTAAATCAAAGAAAAGACAAGGAGGAGGAATGAAAAGATAATTTTTGCGATTTAAAAACTTAATAATAATAATAATAATAATAATAATAAGACTCATTTTAGTAATTTATAGTTAGTATTTCTAAAATACATAATTATAAATAATAAGCTATTTAATTTATTCCACCATGCTATAAATTAAATATACTTAATTTATTATTATTAAGTCAATTACTTCTAAAATAATATTTCTCTTTTATGGTGTGACCATTTAGATTCAATATTATACTTGTAGTAAAATAAACAAATTAGAACCATTTTAATATTATTTATTATGAATTAAACTCCTTTAATTCAAAAAAAAATAAATATATTTATTCTACATCATTAGTGACACCTCTCAGTATATCATGATTATCCGGATAATATGAAATCAACGTTTAATTGCAAAGAACATATTCAGTAAATAATTATTTTACAATTCAATCTTTCTATCATACAGTTGTTGTGACGCCCCCAAATCGGGCTCACACCATCCAATTTGGGTCGTCAAAAGACTACAACAAAATTATTACAATACAGTACCTAATAATACACAACTAAGTCTTCACGATTATTACTATTCTACAATATAGTGAAGACTACTGTAGCAACTATATCGGACCGCTACTCCATTCTCCTTTCCTCCCCACTAGTCCCGGCTACACTCTCATTTTCTAAACAATTGAACAAAAAGGAAAGGGTGAGCTCAAATAGTCTAGTAAGGAATATTATGACTAAGATAATGAAAAATGAATTATTCTTAGCCTTCAACAGTTGAGTTCTTAATTGAATATAATAGACAACAAGTTTTAATTCAATAGCTGCAGTTGAGTGATTAATAGAGTAATATAAACAGTAAGATTTAAATCAACAACAACAGTTAAGTTCTTAAACAAAGTTCAACTGCAGTGAAATAACCACCACTAAGAGAATCATCATCAACTGTTATCATCGAAAACACCATTAGTCATGATTATGTCAAACAACAGTTCTTCTTTGCCCCCGGCCAAAGAAAATATTCATGGCGTGTCCTTGTCATTCGACCAAAGACACCCAACAATCATATCGCCTTTATCCTATATCGTCTTTAACATATCATATGTGCCCTAGGCCACAGATATTCAGAACAACCTAATACTTAATGATTGAAATAACAACAGAGATATAAATAATGAACAGAAAAAACAGGAGAAACAATAACATGAGGACTTAACAAATTTGACTTTGTTCATATTCAAATAATGTCCAAATTGTCAACATGATGTATATAAAAAGGTGTTCAAGTCCAAGAGTAATGTCTAAGATTCACAGGGAAAAAGTTCAACGGTAAGGTTTACGGTGCAAGTAATTAGTCCAAAATATTTACAGTTCAAATAAATATCCACGGTTCAAAAGTTCAAGGTCCATAAGTTCACAGTTCAAATATGACGATGAAAATTTAATAGGAATATTCTTGTCAAAGGGTATTCGATTAAGTGCAAACTATTAAGGGAATATTAATAAATTATTAATTCAAGAATTTTCACCGTTTAATAAAATTAGAGGTACAAATGAGATACTTTGTTACCGTAGTAAATTTAAGTGATAGAAGATGAAAAAGATGGTATCCCTTACAAGTAAGAAAGAAAATGATATCACTTTATGATGATGAAAAGAATGAAACCCCTTACCGTAATAAGTTTAAGAGTTTGAATAAAAATGATATCCCTTACCTTATCTCGTGACTAAATACAGTTTTTATGAGGTTGATCAACCTATATATATTCATAATTTAATTAGTAAGCAACACATACAGATTTTATGTATATAAAATCATCAAAGTGATTATATAGTATAAATATACTTCAAAATAGTTTTTAAAGAAAATAATTTTTCAAAGTAAAATCTTTTAAAGGAAGTTTTTCAAAATAAATTTTCTAATAGAAGAGTCTTCTAAAGGAAGAGTTATAAGCTAATGTGTGTTTGAGTGTTTATATAATTTTTATAAAAAAAACTTACTTAAACAATACTCATACCCTTCCAGATCTTCAACGCTTAAGATAATTTCAATACACTCAGAGATATACTTATACTAAGAAATATTTAGAGAGTAGAAAGAAGATTGAGTGAGGAATGTATGAAACTCCTTATGCTAAGCCCCCTATTTATAGTTAGGGCCTAACCAACTTTTTCACACACACGTTACACATTTTAATCTCATCTTTTAATCTGAATCATTCATCAACCAACACACGTTTCACACTTTAATCTGCACCGTTCGTTGACTAACACGCATTTCACGCCTATACGTATTACACATTTATACGCGTTACACATTTACGTGTCTTACACACTTACGCATGTTACACACTTACATGTGTTACACATTTACACGTGTTACACACGTTACATATTTTTATATTATTTTATTAATTTAATATCTCAATTATTAAACATACAGTGTTTTTCAAATAATAAATCTGTCTAATTGTTTAATATCCGTGACAACTACTGTAACAATTATTGGCCAATAATGCAAGATGTTGTACATTATGATAATTATTGATTCAATAATATGGAACACTGTGCAATTAATAATGTAAAATATTGTATAATGACAATTATTGATTCAATAATATAAAATGATGTGTAATGACAATTAAAATATTGTGTAATGACAATTATTGATAAAATACTGTGCAATAGCCACTTTATCAGTTCAATAATTTAAACATTGTGTAATACCGTGTGTTGCTATACAATACCATGTGCTACTATAAAATACTGTATACTATAGTAAAATACCATCTGTTACCATACTTTTATCACTGGGTATTTTAACAATTTAAAGTGATAATATTGTTGACCATTTTTATTTAGAAAGGCTATTGTTGTCATTTTCTACATCCGATAATATTTTATTATGGGGTCCACCCATAACTGAATATTCCCCGACAGAAAGAATATTCCTCGATAGAACAAATATTTTTCGACAAAACGAATATTCCCCGACCAATCGAATATTGTCCGACATAAAAATTTTGCACATAATATCTTTAACTTTAATTTTTATTAATTTAACACCTTACTATTAAGCATAAAATTATGAGAAAAATTTAAAATTTATTTATTAAAATTCGGGGTCTTACAATTGTTTGTCCCAATCAAACATAAGGCATAAAATTTCTGTCAAGTTTTATTTATTTGATCATATTCATTTTAATTCTCAAATGCTCAACTCTAGATAATATAAATTAGAAACTCTTTTCTAATTTTCAATTCACATTAGTCAAGGGTTTCTGAGTTGTCACTTATTTAATCGCATATGACACTCTCTCCCATTACTAGAAGTAGTAGATCATTTATTAATTATTCACCTACCCTCATGTACAGTTTATTATACCCGAACATACCATTTTATATACCCAAAGATTCTTAAGAAATATGACAAAGTATATAACTCAGAATACACAAGGTATTATAATGATCTCAAGTCCAAGGATTGTAAAACCCCAAATTTTATGAAATATAAAATTTAATTTTTCTTTATATATATTTTTTCTGAAACAGTAAATGATTAAATTGACAAAGTTAAAAGTTAAGGATGTTATGTGTAAATTTTATTTTATCGAACAATATTCGTTTTGTCGGGAAATATTTGGGTCGTACGACGGTGCCGAAATAACTAATCATTGGTGGACCCAAAAACAAAATATTTGCCAGATATAGAAAACGATAGAAGTAACCTTTTTAAATAAAAATAGTCAACGGTGTTATCACTTTTATCTATTAGAATACTCGATGATAAAAGAATAGTATCATACAGTGTTTCATGGTATTTTACTGTAACACACGGTATTCTACAGTAGCACACAGTATTGCACAGTGTCTCATATTATTGATCTGATAAGGTGGTCATTGCACAATATTTATCAATAATTGTTGTTACACAGTATTTTGCATTATTGATTCAATAATTGTCATTACACTATATTTTATATCATTGAACGAATAATTATTATTGCACTGTATTTTAAAATTATTGAACCTAATAATTATCACAGTAGCAAATATACAGTAAATTATATTATTAAATTAATAATTATTAGTAAAATATTTCTTACATTATTGTTGTAGCATTATTTTATTATATATGTTGGACCCACATGAAGAAATTTATTAAAAAAAATTATTATTATATATGAATAATAAACATGTGGGCCCTCTGTGGGGGCCACATGAGAAATCAAATTTGAATTTGTTGGAGGAAAGTTTGGTAAAGCAACGGCTGCTGCTGCCTTTGCTGAATTCTCAACACTGGCTTGTCGCACGCCACCTACCTACCGCGCACAGTGACTTCTTTTATCCTATAAATAGCTTGTTCGACTGAATAGAAAAATCACACCTAAAATATAAAAAAAAATTACAAGTATTTTGTGAATTTTATCTAAAAATAATAAGTTTATCTTGAGTGTTTGTAAACTAAAAGGAGTGCAAGAATTTTTCAAGTTGATCAACCTCATTTTTATCAATATTCAGTCACGTGATAAAGTAAGAAATATCATCTTCTATTATTTAAACTTACTACGGTAAGGGATACCATCTTTTTCATATTTTATTATTTAAACTTACTACGGTAAGCAATATCATTTCTTTTATACCCTTAAACTTACTATGGTAAGTATTGTTCGGTAAAACTTCTGAAATGATTATATGTTCCTTAATAGTTTGTGCTTTATCTAATATCATTTTAATTGAATTTTCCTATTTTTCTGAACATTTCTTTTGAACTGTGGATCTTGAATATCATTTTGAATTTCACTCCACATCATGTTGACAATTTGGATATTATTTGAATCTGCACAAAGTAAAATTATAAACTTTCTATATTTATTATTTATCGTGTTTCTTTTGTTCATCATTTATATCACTGTTGTTATTCTAATAATCATAATCAAGTTGTTGTGGATATCTGTGGCTTGGGACACAGATAATAGGATAAAGGCGATATAATGATGGTATGTCTTTTATGGCACGTGGTAAAAGTTCTCTTTGGCCCGGGATAAAGATGAACTGTTTGTTTGGTATAATTATGACCAAAGGCTGTAGACTGGTATAATCATGACTGTCTGTGTTATATTGAATATCTTTGACCCGTAGTGCAAAGATGAACTATTGACTTGCATGATTATGACCAGGAACTGTGAATTTGTATTATCATAGCTAGTGGTGTTTTAGATGATACAAGTTGATGATGTTTTTCTTAAAAAGAGAAGCGAGTGGACATCATGGTCCATATAATTTTCCTAATAGTTGTTATTCTGCTGCAGTTGTTGATCTAAACTTTGTTTAAGAATTTAACTACAGTTGTTGAATTAAAACTTGTTGTTTAAATTATTATATCAAAAACTCAACTGTTGAAGGCTAAAGATAATTTACTTGTCATTATCTTAGTCATGATATTCTTTACTGGGCTATTTGAACTCACTCTTTCCTTTTGTTCTATTATTTTTCAACAAGAGATGAGAGAGTAGCGGGGTCTAATCGGGGGATGGAGTGAAGATCTGAGTTGTAGCTGTATTAGTCTTCATAAGTTGTAAAATAGTGAGACAATAATAATGAAAACTTAGTTGTGTATTATTTGAATACTGTATTGTGGTACGTTGTACATTGTATTGTAATAGTTGTTGTGGATTTTGACAACTCAAATTTGGGCTGTGTGGGCCCAGATTTGCCCAAATTTGGGGGTCTCACAGTTGGCATCAGAGCTTAGGGATATGGTCTTTAATGAAGATCTGGAGTTAGAATTAGGAAGGGAGAGACGAATAGAATCAGTCACTAGTGTGTCATACCTAAATTATATTTTGTTATCTAATGAGTCGATTTGAATATAGGGACATGAAGTGATGAGTCAGTTTATTTAACTAACATTTATTTTATGACCACAGTTAAGTATGACATCTGAAAATCAAGAAGTTAACTATGGAATGCCCGAAGCAAATGTTGCTAAGAACCAGGAAGCGACGAATAATCCCCCTACAAACTCAGAGTTGAATCATTTGCCTAAGGCAAAATTTATTCGTGTTCTATCCAGAAAAGATGAAGGTGAAAGCTTTACTATAGTCGTTCCAGATCCGTTCTTAGAAGCAATTAAAGGATGTAATGCACTTGCAAAAATTATTTTCTTTAATCTGTTCACTAATTAGAAGAGTCATATCACTTGGTTATGCTCTATAACAAAGGATTAGAATATATGGACTTTTCATATCAGTCTTTAGGATTTATGGTGTTCTAACTATGATTTTCAAGATTATTTAAAAATGATGTTTCTATACTTTTGGGCGTTACAATTTAGAGAAATTCAGGTTAAGTTAGTCATTATCGTGGAAACAGCAGTTTATCGAAAATACTATTTTAATGGAAATCATTGGTACGTTACCACTGATGAAGTTGAAGAATCCGAGAAATAGTTTGTTAAAAAATTATTTAGTGGTATTCCCATGCTTGAAATACATGAAGATCCAGATGAAGTATTCGGGACTTGATTTGACGGTAACAGTCTTGCTGATCAAGAAACTGAATGAGGTGATAACCGGTAAGCTATTTATAAATTCTTGTGAAGTTTATGCCCTGTTAGATACTTACTTTACCCATTCTTTTATCTCACCTGCATGTGTTCAACGTTTAAACTTAACTCTAGAAAATTTGGACTTTGACTTATCAGTTGAAACCCCATTAAGAGAAATAGCCATTACATCTACTATATATAAATCTTGCCTAGTTCAAATCAACAACTTCACATTACCCATTAACCTTATTTCTTTGGAAATGCATGAATTTGATGTGATTTTAGGAATTGATTGGTTGACTACCCATCATGCTAAAATTGATTGTTTTCGTAAGATTATTAGTTTTTATATTCCTAATCAATCTGTCATGCAAATTCAAGCAACTAAACCATTGAAATCTATAACTGTTATTTCTAGCCATAAAGTCATTCGTTTATTGAAAAACGGATGTTAAGCCTTTTTAGCTCATGTCACTGATTTGAACAAAAACACGTCAAACTTGAATGATATTCTCATTGTTAATGAGTTTCCTAACGTTTTTCCCGAGGAACTTCCTAGCTTACCCCCAAACCGTGAAATTGAATTCTGTCTTGATCTTGAACCTAGTACTAAGCCCATTTCCAAAGCCTCATACCGAATGACTCACATTGAACTTCAAGAGTTAAAAGTTTAACTACAAGAATTGTTGGATACTGGTTTCATTCGTCCAAGTGCATCACCTTGGGGTGCTCATATTCTATTTATGAAGAAGAAAGACGGGAGTATGAGATTGTGTATTGATACCAAGAATTGAATCATGTCACCATCAAAAACAGGTACCCGTTACCTCGGATTGATGACGTGTTTGATCAATTGTAGGGTGCTCAACATTTCTCAAAGATTGATCTCCGTTCTAGATATCATCAGTTAAAGTTTAAAGCTGAGGATATTCCAAATACTACTTTTAGAACTCGTTATAGACATTATAAGTTCTTAGTTATGCATTTTGGACTAATCAATGCTCCTGCAGCTTTCATGGACATGATAAACTGAATATTCAAAGAATATTTGGATTATTTTGTGGTTGTCTTTATTGATGATATCCTCATATACTCCAAGAGTCGTGAGGATCATGAACAACACCTGAGATTGATACTCCAAAAGCTTCGCGAGAACAAACTATATGCCAAATTGAAGAAATGTGAGTTATGGCTTAAGCAAGTCACGTTCCTTGGGAATGTAATTTCAAGTAGGGAATATCGATTAACCCTGCAAAGATTGAAGTAATATTAAATTGGGAGCAACCTCGGTGAGTAACTGAAGTCCGAAGCTTTCTGGGCCTAGCTAGTTATTATCCGAGATTCGTAGAAAGATTTTCTCGAATCTCCATTCCATTAACTTAGCTGACTCGGAAAAGTACAAAATTCGTATAGAACGAGCAATGCGAGAAAAGTTTTCAAGAACTCAAGAGGAGACTTGTTTTAGCTCTTGTTCTGACTATACCATCAGGATCGGGAGAATTTGTCATATACAGCGATGCTTCAGGTAAATGTCTAGGTTGTGTTCTTATGCAACATGAAAATGTTATAGCCTATGCCTCTCGACAACTCAAAGATTATGAGAAAAATTACCCTACTCATGATCTAGAGTTGGCAGCAGTCGTTTTTGTATTGAAGATCTGGAGACACTACTTGTACGGAGAGAAAGTGAATATCTATACAGATCATAAGAGTCTCAAGTATTTCTTCACTCAGAAGGAACTCAACATGCGACAACGATGTTGACTTGAACTGTTAAAGGATTACGATCACACTATCTAGTATCACCCGGGAAAGGCAAATGTTGTAGCTGATTCTTTGAACAGAAGATCTTATTCGAGTATAAGTGAACTGCTGACAACACAAAAGCGTATTTTATATGATTTACAAAAGATGGAGATAGAGTTAAAGATACCAGGGACCCACTTGAAGATTGCGCACGTGCGAGTAGAACCGACTTTAATCGATAAAATTAAAGCTGCTCAAGTTACTGATCCGGAACTGATGAACATGATGAAGAAAGTACAAGAAGGTGATATTTCCAAAGTAAGAATCGACGAGCAAGGAATGCTTTGAGTCAACTCTCAACTCTGTGTTCCTAACGATCCTGAATTGAAGCATAAAATCATGATAGAGGCACACAAAACGTCGTTTACAATCCACCCAGAAGTTACCAAGATGTATCATGATCTTCGACATACATTTTGCTGAAACAATATGAAAAAAGAGATTGCAGAGTTTATCTCAAGGTGCCTAACTTGTCAATGTGTCAAGTGTCAAGGCAGAGCATCAAGTGCCTAAGGGTCCATTACAACCACTTGAGATTCCCGAATAGAAGTGGGAACACATCAATATGGACTTCGTGACAGGTCTTCCCAAGGTTTCTCAAGGCTTAGATGCAATTTGGGTCATCGTAGATAGATTGACCAAATCAACTCATTTCCTACCTATACGAGAAAACTTTTCACTTAAGCGTCTTGCCATATATACATAAATGAGATTGTGAGATTACATGACATGTCAGTTTTCATAGTTTCTGATCGAGATCCTAGATTCACTTCACGCTTTTGGATCAGTCTACAAAAAGCTATGGGCACTGAACTACGTTTTAGTTCTGCATACCATCCTCAAACGGACGAACAATTGGAAAGGATGATTCAAACCCTCGAAGATCTTTTGAGACTTTGCGTACTAGACTTCAAAGGAAGTTGGGATAAGTATTTGTCATTGGTTGAATTTTCCTACAATAATAGTTACTAAGCAAGCATAGGCATGGCTCCATTCGAGGCTTTGTATGGACGCAAGTGTCGCTCTCCAGTATGTTGGAATGAGGTAGGAGAAGTAAAACTGTTGGGACCTAAGTTGGTACGCTTGACAACAAAAAAAGATCCAAATAATCCGACAACGAATACAGACCGCACAAGAACGACAAAAGAGTTATGTTGATCTTCATCGAAGGGACGAAAGTTTCAACATCGGAGACCATATATTTTTACGTGTTTCCCCATGGAAAGGAGTTACGAGATTCATAAAGAGAGGAAAGCTCAACCCTCGATTTATTGGCGCATTTGAAATCCTCGATCGAATAGGAACCGTGGCCTACAGACTAGCTTTACCGCCAAGTACGTCCCGCATCCTTAACGTTTTTCACATATCTATGTTACGTAAATATGTAAAGGACCCAAATCACGTCATTGAGTTACAACCGGACATTATAACAAAGGATTTAACGTACGAGAAGGTACCTGTTAAGATCTTAGATAAGAAGGGGCAGATCCTACGCTCAAAAGTTATACCTCAAGTCAAGGTTTTATGGAGAAACCAATATACTGAGGAAATGACCTGGAAGCTAGAATATGAGATGAAATCTAAATGACCTGGAAGCTAGAATATGAGATGAAATATAAGTATCCTTACCTCTTCGAAATACCAGGTACGTCAATTTCGGGAACGAAATTTTATAAGGAGGGGAGGTTGTAAAACCCTGAATTTTATGAAATATAAAATTTATTTTTTCTTTATATATATTTTTCCTGAAATAGTAAGTGGTTAAATTGACAAAATTAAAAGTTAAGGATGTTATGTGCAAATTTTATTTTGTCGGACAATATTCGTTTTGTCGGAGAATATTCGGGTCGTATGACGGCACCGAAATAACTAATCATTGGTAGACCCCATAATAGAATATTTATCGGATATAGAAAATGATAGAAGTAACATTTTTAAATAAAAATAGTCAACAGTGTTATCACTTTTAACTATTAGAATACCCGGTGATAAAATAATAGTATCATACGGTGTTTCATGGTATTTTACTATAGCACAAAGTATTCTACAATAGCACACGGTATTGAACATTGTCTCATATTATTGATCTTATAACGTGGTCATTGCACAATATTCATCAATAATTGTTGTTACACAGTATTTTGCATTATTGATTCAATAATTGTCATTACACTATTTTTTATATCATTGAACCAATAATTATTATTGCACTGCATTTTAAAATTATTGAACTTAATAATTATCACAGTAGCAAATATACAATAAATTATATTATTAAATTAATAATTATTAGTAAAATATTTCTTACATTATTATTGAATTATTGTTGTAGTATTATTTTATTATATATGTTGGACTAATGTGAAGAAATAAAAAAAAAATTATTATTATACATGAATAGTAAACATGTGGGCCCTCTGTGGGGGCCACATGAGAAATCAAATTTGAATTTACTGGAAGAAAGTTTGGTAAAGCAACGGCTGCTGCTGCCTTTGCTGAATTCTCAGCACCGGCGTGCCGCACGCCACCTACCTACCGCGTACAGTGACTTCTTTTCTCCTATAAATAGCTTGCTTAGCTGAATAGAAAAATTACACTTAAAACATAAAAAATTTCTACAAGTATTTTGTGAGTTTTCTCTGAGAATAGTAAGGTTATCTTGAGTGTTTATAAACCAAAAGGAGTGCAAGAATTTTTCAAGTTGATCAACCTCATTTTTATCAATATTCAGTTACGTGATAAGGTAAGGAATATCATCTTCTTTCATCTTTTATTATTTAAACTTACTACGGTAAGGAATATCATCTTTTTTCATCTTTTATTATTTAAACTTACTACAGTAAGGGATATCATTTCTTTCATATTCTTAAACTTACTATGGTAAGTATTGCTCGGTAAAACTTCTGAAATGATTATATGTTCCTTAATAGTTTGTGCTTCATCTAATATCATTTTAATTGAACTTTTCTATTTTTCTGAAACTTTCTTTTGAACTGTGAATCTTAAATATCATTTTGAATTTCACTTCACATCATGTTGATAATTTAAACATTATTTGAATCTGCACAAAGTAAAATTATAAACTTTCGATATTTATTGTTTATCTTGTTTCTTCTGTTCATCATTTATATCACTGTTGTTATTCTAATAATCATAATCAAGTTGTTGTGGATATCTGTGGCCTAGGACACAGATAATAGGATAAAGGCGATATAATAATGGTGTGTCTTTTATGACACGTGGTAAAAGTTCTCTTTGGCCTGGGGCAAAGATGAACTGTTGTTTGGTATGATTATGACCAAAGGTTGTAGACTGGTATAATCATGAGCGTTTGTGTTATATTGAATATATTTGGCCCGTAGTGCAAAGATGACCTGTTGACTTGCATGATTATGACCAGGAACTGTAAATTTGTATTATCATGGCCAGTGGTGTTTCAGATGATAAAAGTTGATGATTTTTTCTTAAAAAGAGAAGCGAGTGGACATCATGGTCCATATGATTTTTCTAATGGTTGTTATTCTGCTGTAGTTGTTGATCTGAACTTTGTTTAAAAATTTAACTGCAGTTGTTGAATTAAAACTTGTTCTATCAAGAACTCAACTGTTGAAGGCTAACGATAATTTATTTGTTATTATCTTAGTCATGATATTCTTTACTGTGTTATTTGAGTTCACCATTTCCTTTTGTTCTATTATTTTTCAACAGGAGATGAGAGAGTAGCTGGATCTAGTCGGGGGATGGAGTGAAGGTCCGAGTTGTAGCTGTATTAGTTTTCATAAGTTGTAAAATAGTGAGACAATAATAATGAAGACTTAGTTGTGTATTATTTGAATATTGTATTATGATACATTGTACATTGTATTGTCATAGTTGTTATGTATTTTGATAACTCAAGTTTCAGCTGTGTGGGTCCAGATTTGGGGGTGTCACAAGGATCACTTGTACTACTATCACTATAGGAACTCTTATTGACATGTATGTAAAACTCCATTAAGTGTTCCTTTAAGCGAGTCATGTTTAGTGAACTTATTCTCTGATAAACATCTACATACTTGTTTTAGTGTCTCCGCACAACTGATTATGATATCAATCATTCTCTTCAAAAGGGTAATCATAATATGTACGAATCTGTCCAAATTCATTAACCTCATATTAGTGATGCGATGATAAGGAATGTTCTAGTTTGTGAGCTATCTAGATTTTAGATCTCATTAACATGATCTCATCACGATTCTAAAAGCATTGCTCCAAACTATAAGTTTATCACAATAATTAATTCTATTAATTAAGTATGCATAAATAAATACCTTTAAATAAATTAAACTTTTTTATTAATAAATGAATAAGATTATAAAATAAATAATATCACATTAAATGTGATTGGCTTGAGGGTATACTACTTTCAAAGAGATAACTCCTTCGGGAGTTTGCAGGCATCAGATTGAAGATAAAATGCCTTTGGAAGCCCAGAGGCATCAGACCAAAGGGATAGACTTTCGGGAGTTTGAGGACTTCTAACCGAAGAGAAAGCTCCTTTCGGGAGCTCGGATGCATCAAACCGAAAAGATAGGCTTTCGGGAGTCGAGGAGGCTTTAAACCAAAGAGATAAACATTTTAGGAGGTAAAAAGGCTTCAGACCGAATAGATAAGCTTTTGGGAGTCCAAAGGCTGCTAATACCGAAGAATTACCACTTTTAGGAGACCGAAGAAAGTATGCTTTCAAAAATCTGAGGACTTTTGGTCTGAAGAAATAAAGCTTTTGGGAGTCTATTTGAATATTGCTGAAGCTGTTGCCAAAATAATTTTCTCTTCATTTGAATGTAAAAATACGATTTTTGCAATACAATTCTCTTTTCTTCTGATGATGTTGAATGAGTTATATCTTTATTGTATTTTTTGATAGCATGTTAGCACTTATGCTTCCCTGACCGCCAACTAGGGTTGCAAACGATTCGATCCGATCTGAACTTTGACGAACTCGAACACTATTAGTCAAACTCGAACATGTTTGTATAACATGATTGAACTAACACACATGTGAGAGTTCAAATCGTTAGTTGTTCGCGAACAGTTAACGAATATGCTCGAGTTCGCCGAACAATTCACGAACATAGTCGAATAACATTATATTCCCAAATATCTAAATGTTCATGAACACAAACTCGTTCGTGAATATCTAAATGTTCACGAACAAAAAATACTACTTTCAAGTAACCCAAAAAGGGAAGATATTACTACCTCCATAATTAATTAATTATTTTCATATTTCTATATTTTTTGCTTTTAGGTGAAACAAAAGTGGAAAAAAATATAATCCATCTCTTTCATAAAAAGTGTCTTATTTGAGATTTTTTATAATGAAATTATAAAATTTTAAGATTTAAAATAATGTGAATTTTGTTGATTTAGATTAATTCAATATCTAATAGACTAATATTGTTAACATTAAAATATATTACTAAATATACTTCTTCCGTTCTGAAATATAAGTAATAATATCAACTGATCAAGTTTAAATTTTCAAAGTTGATAGGAAATATTTTTAGTTCGAAAGGGATGTTACTTAACTTTTGAACACAATAAATTTTGAGAATTACTTTATAAAAAGTTTATAATTTTTATAATTATATTGTTTAAAACTAAATAATTTTTTCTAAAAAACTAAAGTAATATATTAAATTTGACAATTTCGTAAATTAACTACAATTCTAAGATCAAAGGCTCAAAGGCTCAAATGCATTTAGAGATTTTGTTTCTTTATTTTTATTTTTTTAATCTTTTTGCTTATTCTAATTTAAATTAGTAACAAGTTATTTTAATTTTATGTAAACGGTACTATGACATATTGCTTAATTGGATTATTAAACACTACTTTTATACTAAATATAATTACTTAATTGCATAAATCAAAGTTAGCCAACCACTCTCTCTCACTGTCTCATATATACACTGTAAGTCTATAACACAAAAAAATTCAAATGTTGGTGAAATCAAGTTTGCACTTTTAATTATATAGTTGATGTGCAATGACTATTAGTGAAGTCTCAATACATTGATGACTTGATTTCTCTATTCTTTATCTCAATTTGACAATTTCAATAATCATGTAAATGTAAGCAATTGTTTTGTATCCTTCTCAAATTAATGTAAAATTGTCATTGCATGATGATTAATGACTTTATTTATGTGATTTATGACATAGGTTATAATTTATTAAATTATTAATGAGATAAATTGTAATAATCTAACAATCATTATTATATTTTTTATGAAAATATTAAAATTATTTTAATTAAATTAGAGGTGAAGAAATACACATTATTATTTATTAATTATTTAATAAAAACGGTTTCTTCTAATCAATCATTAAAATAATAAAAAGATGTTTAACTAATAAAAAAAATTACTACAAATTTAATAATTATTGATAAAACAAACTTTAGAATTTAATATGAAATAACCAACTATTTGTATTTAGAATTTAAAAACATTAAACATGTAAGAAATACAATTCGAACTAGAAAATCTCACAAACTACTCGCAAACCAATCGAATTGAATTGAACTGTTCACGAATAGATTCGAACCGAACCATATGGTTCGCGAACATGTTCAATCGAGCAATCGAACGCAATGCCATGTGTGAACTCAACCCAATTAGTTAATCAAATCGAACTTAAACCAAACTGAACTTGAACTTGTTCGTGTATGGTTCGGTTCATTTATTGGCCTACCCCCAACTTTATTTGATAAAGTTGAAGGTAATGCTAAAGAACAAAATAAGTGATGTACTAAATCAGAATAGAAGACAATAATATTGGAACAAAACTATCATTTTTTTAATCTCAAAGAAGAAACATAATCGGTCAACCATAGAAATGTCGAACCGGTAGGCCACTTGTTCTTTGAAGAACTAGATACAGGTATATTCTGTTGTCATCTCTTTTATCGGCTCTATCGCCTCTAGGGTTTTTCTTCTGATGGTAATCATCATTGTATCTTGAAGAACCCCGAAGGTTGGCGAGGGTCTTTTCCATCTCTATGAACTTATCAACTTTTTCATAGGCTTAAGCAAGAGTTTGAGGGGAATTAGAAATGAATTATTCAATTAGGCAGCTGGATCTATCAACATTCAAGCCTATTGTAAGGAATTATGTTACATGGGCTGAGTCTATGGTAGGGATCTCGGATACCGCTTCTTCGAATCTCGTTGTGTACTGCCGAAAAGTTTCGTTTGACCTCTGTTTCACCTGAATTAGTGAAGTCATCATTATCACACGCCTTTTATTGCTATTGAAACGTGTATGGAATTGCTCCTACAGCTTTTCCCACGAATCAATGGAGCGTGGAGGGAGTAAAACTATCCATTTCTTAGTATTTTTCTTTAAGGTAGAGATAAAGAGGTGACACATTGTCGCTTCATCATAGTCGTAAAAATGCAATGCACACTCATAAGAAAAAGTGTGATCATAAGAGTCACCTATTCCATCATATGTCTTCAGGATCAGGTCCTTGAGGGATCTATCAATTCTAACTTCATCAATCTCCTTAGTGAAAGGGAGATAAGTAAGGTTTCTTTCGTTTGGCTCCAACACACCTTTTAAAGGTCCTTTGAGGAGATAATTATGCAGATTAACTACCACAATGTTACTTTTGGGCGATCTCGACCTTTTTTTTCAATCTTTAAAAATTGATGATCGGGCACTAGTCGTTTTACGATCATGATGGCAGTTATATAGGGAGTCATGGCGACATGATCGGGACGCCATCCCTTGTTTGCTCAGTAGGTTATTTTCAGCTCTTGTCAGATCTACATACTGTTTGTCAAGTTCTTTTTGTTGGAGGTCAAGAACTTTCTTTTTATCCTGTATCTCTTAGAGGCAACGCTGCTTGTCAACATCTGTTGGATGATGTGACTGCGAGCATGTTTCTCAGCGGGATTTACTCTAGCTATCTGACGGTAGTTGTAAGACCCCGAATTTTATGAAATACAAAATTTAATTTTTCTTCATATATATATATATTTTTTTTTTTTGAAACAGTAAGTGGTTAAATTAACAAAATTGAAAGTTAAGGATGTTATGTGCAAATTTTATTTTGTCGGACAATATTCGCTTTGTCGGGGAATATTCGTTTGGTCGAGGAATATTCGTGCCGTACGACGGCGCCGAAATAATAAATTATTGGTGGACCCCATAACGGAATATTTGTCGGATATAGAAAACGACAGAAGTAACCTTTTTAAATAAAAATAGTCAACGGAACTGTTAAAATACCGGTGATAAAAGAATAGTAGTATACGGTAGTTTATGGTATTTTCTGTAGCACACGGTACTCTACAGTAACACACGGTATTGCATAGTGTCTCATATTATTGGTCTGATAATTGACACCGTAACTGTTACGCATCATTTCATCGATAATTGTCACTGCATAATATTTTATATTATCAATTCAATAATTGTTGTTACACAGTATTTTGCATTATTGATTTAATAATTGACATTACACTGTATTTTATATCATTGAGTCAATAATTGTTGTTGCACTGTTTTTAAAATTATTGAACCTAATAATTGTCACAGTAACATATGCACAGTAATTCACATTATTGAATCAATAATTGTCATTACACAGTAACGTATGCTTTATTTTACATTATTGTTATCTCTATTATGATGTTATTTAAACAGTTGTATTTCATTAATTTATTGACTTGATATCTAAGAGCTAACTATACTGTATTTATAACAATTAGTCATAATAATTGAATTGATAAAGTTATTTGTTTATAATATAAAGTTAGGTGATTATTAGGTAATATGAAATGAATGGTGTAGATTAAAGTGTGAATTATTGTTGAATAATTGAATTGATTTGTTTATAATATAAAGTTAGGTGATTATTAGGTGATATGAAATGAATGGTGTAGATTAAAGTGTGAATTATTGTTGAATAATTAAATTGATTTGTTTATAATATAAAGTTAGGTGATTATTAGGTGATATGAAATGAATGGTGTAGATTAAAGATAATATAATATTTGAAATGGATGGTGTAGATTAAAAGGTGATCTTTAAATGAATGGTTTAGATTAAATGAATGATAAGATTTTTGGCTATAAATAGAAGCCTTAACTTAAGGATTTTTCATAAACTTCCTTACTTGTTCTTTCTTTCTCTCTCTAAATACTTCTTGTGAAAGTTCTCTCTAAGTGTGCTTAAGTCATCTTGAGTATTTGTGAAGATCTATAAGTATACGTGTACTGTTCAAGTTAATCAACCTCATTTAAATCAATATCCAGTCACGTGTTACGGTAAGGGATACCATCTTTTTCATCTTCCATTATTCAAACGTACTATGGTAAGGGATTATCATTATTTGATTCTCGATAATAATATTGTTTTTTCCTTACTCATAAGACGTGCCTTTTATTTCCATGTATTAAATTGTGGGAATAACCTTACGGAGCGGATTGCCGCCTGTTGGTGAATAACCTTTCGTATTCATTCATTATTAATCTCTGAGAATAACCTTACGGAGCGGATTGCCGCCTGTTTGGTGAATAACTCTTTGTACTCAAATTCTATTAAATTGTGGGAATAACCTTACGGAGCGGATTGCCGCCTGTTGGTGAATAACCTTTCGTATTCATTCATTATTAATCTCTGAGAATAACCTTACGGAGCGGATTGCCGCATGTTTGGTGAATAACTCTTTGTACTCAAATTCTATTAAATTGTGGGAATAACCTTACGGAGCGGATTGCCGCCTGTTGGTGAATAACCCTTTGTATTAATTTCCTTCACCTTTTGTTAATCAAACCTGCTACGGTAAGGGATATTATTTTCTTTCATACTCCTAAATCGAAATTTATTATGGAACTATTGCTTCTATAATTCCTGAAAATATTATATGTTCCATAATAGTTGAACTTCATTATTTCAACTGAACCTTCCTATTTACGTGAACCTTTCTATTGAATTGTAACCGTTATTCTGAACTGCGGATCTTGAATTTCACTCCACATCATGTTGACAATTTGGACATTATTTGAATCTGTACAAAGTAAACTTCCGATACTTATTGTTATCCTATTTCTTCTGTTCATCATTTATATCATTCTAATCATCCAAAAATCAAGCTGTTGTGAATATCTGTGGCCGGGGGCACAGATGTGATATATTTGTTGAACAGATGATAGGTTAAAGGCGATATAATAGGTTAAAGGCGATACATCTGTTCGGTGTCTTTTATGGCACGTGGTGAATGTTCTCTTTGGCCCGTAGTGCAAAGATGAACTGTTGTTTGGTATGATTATGACCAAAGGCTGAATCTGGTATAATCATGACCGTTGGTGTTATATTGAATGTCTTTGGCCCGTAGTGCAAAGATGAACTGTTAATCTGCATGATTATGATCAGGAACTGTGAATTTGTATTATCTTGACTAATGATATTTCAGATGATAAAAGTTGATGATGTTTTTCCTAAAAAGAGAACCGAGTGGACATTATAGTCTGCATTATTCTTCTAATAGATTACTCATTCCGCTGCTATTATTGATCTGAACGTTGTTTAAGAATTTAACTGCAGTTTTTGATATAAACCTTGTAGTCTATTGTATTCTATCAAGAACTCAGCTGTTGAAGACTAATGATAATTTATTCGTCATTATCTTAGTCATGATATTCTTTACTGGGCTATTTGAGCTCACCCTTTCTTTTGTTCCATTGTTTTTCAACAGGAGATGAAAACATAACAGGGTCTAGCCGGGGAATGGAGTGAGGGTCCGAGGAATAGTTATCATAGTCTTCACGTTTTGTAAAATAGTGTGGCAATAATAGTGAAGACTTAGTTGTGTATTATTATACACTGTATTGTTGTACGTTGTGCTTTGTTGTAATAATTTTGTTGTAGTCTTTTGACGACTCAAGTTTGGGCTGTGTGGGCCCAGATTTGGGGGCGTCACAGTTGGCATCAGAGCTTAGGGATATGGTCTTTAATGGAGATCTGGGGTAGAACTAGGAGGGGAGAGACGAATAGAATCAGTCACTAGTGTGTCCTACCTAAAATAGATTTTATTATCTAATGAGTCGATTTGAATGTAGGAACATGAAGTGATGAGTCAGTTTATTTGAACTAACATTTATTTTGTGACCACAGTTTAGTATGGCATCTGGAAATCAAGAGGTTAACTATGGAATGCCTGAAGCAAATGTAGCCGAGAATCAAGAGGCCCCAAACAATCCTCCTGCCAACTCAGGAAATAATGTTCCTGATAACATGATGAACGATGGATTCTTTAGGAATTTCATGCAGTTCATACAGAATCAAGGAAGAGGAAATCCAGTCAATAATAACGGTAGAAACGCTGGCAATTTGAGGATGGTCACTGTTAAGCAATTTAAAGAATTAGGACCACCTGAATTCCACGGGAAGCCTGACCCACTCAAAGCGGAGGCATGGCTAAAGCAGACGACAAAAATACTTGATGTCTTACAATGCGCTGATGAACAGAAGGTGCCATTTGCCACTTTTATGTTACGAGGTGAGGCGGACCATTGGTGGGAAGCGGTAAAACGTATCCAACCTTCAGCACTCGAAATGTCTTGGACAGAATTCGAAGAACTGTTTAACGAGAAGTATTTCCCAGAAAGCATCCGCCATATGAAAGAGGTGGAATTCATTAAGCTGGAGCAGGGAAACATGACAGTTTCCCAATATGAAGCCAAGTTTGCCGAGTTATCTCGCTTTGCCACCCATATTGTGGATGACGAAGCACGAATGAGTCGGATGTTCCTAAGAGGTTTGAGATTCAAAATTCGTCAACAACTTAGCTCTCATAAATTTAGTTTGTATTCAGATGTTGTAGATAGGGCTCAAAGGGTGGAGCAAACAGATGAAACATTGCAGCCAAGAGTTAATGATCAGCATAGAGAAAGGAGTGACAACAACCACAGGAACGAGAACCATCGAGGAGGTAACCAACACTTCGGTGGTAATTCCATACCAAATAACAGAAGAGGAGAATCTAGTGGGAACAATTTCAAAAGAAAGAGATTCCATAATAATTATGGAAGGGCACCAGCACCAGTACCAACACCAGCACCGACCCCAGTTTCAAGGGGAGAAGATCGACCACCAGTGAGATGCTATAGGTGTGGTCAGGAAGGTCACATCAGCCCAAACTGTACACTGCAGTCCAAAAAGTGCTACAGTTGTGGGAAAGAGGGTCATCTTGCGCGGTTCTGTCCTGCCACAAAATCAAGTCCAGCTGCAATGATGATACCAAAAGCTAGCGCGGATAAGGGAAAATCTGTAGTTCAAGGGAGAGCTTTTGTTGTGACATCCCAAATGGCGCGAAACTCGAACGAGGTGATAACCGGTAAGCTATTCATAAATTCTCGTGAAGTCTACGCTTTGTTAGATACTGGCTCTACCCATTCTTTTATCTCACCTGCATGTGCTCAGCGTTTAAACTTAACTCCTGAAAACTTGAACTTTGACTTATCAGTTGAAACCCCATTAGGAGAAATGACCATTACATCTACTGTCTATAAATCTTGCCTAGTTCAAATCAACAACCTCACATTATCTGTTGACCTTATTTCTTTGGAGATGCGTGAATTTGATGTGATTTTAGGAATTGATTGGTTGACTACCCATCATGCTAAAATTGATTGTTTTCATAAGATTATTAGTTTTCATATTCCTAATCAACCTGTCATGCAAATTCAAGCAACTAAACCATTGAAATCTATAACTGTTATTTCTAGCCATAAAGCCATTCGTTTATTGAAAAACGGATGTCAAGCCTTTTTAGCTCATGTCACTGATTTGAACAAAAATACGTCAAACTTGAATGATATTCCCATTGTTAATGAGTTTCCTGACGTTTTTCCTGAAGAACTTCCTGGCTTACCCCCAAACCGTGAAATTGATTTTTATATTGATCTTGAACCCGGTACCAAGCCCATTTCCAAAGCTCCCTACCGAATGGCTCCCATTGAACTTCAAGAGTTAAAAGTCCAACTACAGGAATTGTTGGATACCGGTTTCATTCGTCCGAGTGCATCACCTTGGGGTGCTCCTGTTCTATTTGTGAAGAAGAAAGACGGGAGTATGAGATTGTGCATTGACTACCGAGAATTGAACCATGTCACCATCAAGAACAGGTACCCGTTACCTCGGATTGATGACATGTTTGATCAATTGCAAGGCGCTCAACATTTCTCAAAGATTGATCTCCGTTCTGGATATCATCAGTTAAAGGTTAAAGCTGAGGACATTCCAAAGACTGCTTTCAGAACTCGTTATGGGCATTATGAGTTCTTAGTCATGCCTTTTGGACTAACTAATGCTCCTGCAGCTTTCATGGACATGATGAACCGGATATTCAAGGAACATTTGGATCATTTTGTGGTTGTCTTTATTGATGACATCCTCATATACTCCAAGAGTCGCGAGGATCATGAACAACACCTGAGATTGATACTACAAAAGCTCCGTGAAAACAAATTATATGACAAGTTGAAGAAATGTGAGTTCTGGCTTGAGGAGGTCGCGTTTCTTGGGCATGTGATTTCTAGTCAAGGAATATCAGTCGATCCTGCGAAGATTGAAACGGTACTAAATTGGGAACAACCCAAAACAGTAACCGAAGTCCGAAGTTTTCTGGGTCTAGCTGGTTATTATCGGAGATTCGTAGAAGGATTTTCTCGAATCGCCACTCCATTAACGCAGCTTACTCGGAAAAGCACAAAATTCATATGGAGTGAGGAATGCGAGAAAAGTTTCCAAGAACTCAAGAAGAGACTGGTTTCAGCTCCTGTTCTGACCATACCATCAGGATCAGGAGAATTTGTTATCTACAGCGATGCTTCTGGCAAAGGTCTAGGCTGTGTCCTTATGCAACATGGAAAGGTTATAGCCTACGCCTCTCGACAACTCAAAGATTATGAGAAAAATTATCCTACTCATGATCTAGAGTTGGCAGCAGTCGTTTTCGCGTTGAAGATCTGGAGACACTACTTGTACGGAGAAAAAGTGGATATCTATACGGATCATAAAAGTCTCAAGTATTTCTTCACCCAGAAGGAACTCAACATGCGACAACGACGTTGGCTTGAGCTGTTAAAGGATTATGACCACACAATCCAGTATCACCCGGGAAAGGCGAACGTTGTAGCTGACGCTTTGAGCAGAAAATCTTATGCAAGTACAAGTGCACTGCTGACAACACAAAAGTGTATTTTGTACGACTTGCAAAAGATGGAGATAGAGCTAAAGACACCAGGGACCCGCTCGAAGATTGCTCACGTGCGAGTAGAACCAACTTTAATCGATAAAATTAAAGCTGCTCAAGCTACCGATCCGGAACTGATAAACATGATAAAGAAAGTACAAGAAGGTGCCATTCCCGAAGCAAGAATCGACGAGAAAGGAATACTTCGAGTCAACTCTCGACTCTGTGTTCCTAACGATCCTGAATTAAAGCATAAAATCATGATGGAGGCACACAACACGCCGTTTGCAATCCACCCAGGAGGTACCAAGATGTATCGAGATCTTCGACATACATTTTGGTGGAACAATATGAAAAGAGAGATTGCAGAGTTTATCTCAAGGTGCCTAACTTGTCAACGTGTCAAGGCAGAGCATCAAGTTCCTAAAGGTCCATTACAATCACTTGAAGTTCCCGAATGGAAGTGGGAACACATCAATATGGACTTCGTGACGGGTCTTCCAAAAGTTTCTCAAGGCTTAGATGCAATTTGGGTGATCGTAGATAGATTGACCAAATCTGCTCATTTCTTGCCTATACGAGAAAACTTTTCACTTGAACGTCTTGCCGGTATGTACATAAATGAGATCGTGAGATTGCATGGCATGCCAGTTTCCATAGTTTCTGATCGAGATCCTAGATTCACTTCACGCTTTTGGATCAGTCTACAAAAAGCTATGGGCACTGAACTACGTTTTAGTTCTGCATACCATCCTCAAACGGACGGACAATCGGAAAGGACGATCCAGACCCTCGAAGATCTTTTGAGACTTTGTGTATTAGACTTCAAAGGAAGTTGGGATAAGTACTTGCCATTGGTGGAATTTTCTTACAACAACAGTTACCAAGCAAGCATAGGCATGGCTCCATTCGAGGCTTTGTATGGAAGGAAGTGTCGCTCTCCAATATGTTGGAATGAGGTAGGAGAAGCAAAATTGTTGGGACCCGAGTTGGTACGCTTGACGACCGAAAAGATCCAAATGATCCGACAACGAATACAGACCGCACAAGAACGACAAAAGAGTTATGCTGATCTTCATCGGAGAGACGAAAGTTTCAACGTCGGAGATCATGTATTCTTACGTGTTTCTCCATGGAAAGGGGTTACGAGATTCGGAAAGAGAGGAAAGCTCAACCCTCGATTTATTGGCCCATTTGAAATCCTCGATCGAATAGGAACCGTAGCCTACAGACTAGCCCTACCACCAAGTATGTCTCGCATCCATAACGTTTTTCACATATCTATGTTACGTAAATATGTGAAGGACCCAAACCATGTCATTGAGTTAGAACCAGACGTTATAGCAGAGGATTTAACATACGAGGAGGTATCTGTTAAGATCCTGGATAAGAAGGAGCAGATCCTACGCTCAAAGGTTATACCTCAAGTTAAGGTTTTATGGAGGAACCAAGATACTGAGGAAATGACCTGGGAGCTAGAATCTGAGATGAAATCTAAGTATCCTTACCTCTTCGATATATCAGGTACGTCAATTTCGGGGACGAAATTTCATAAGGAGGGGAGGTTGTAAGACCCCGAATTTTATGAAATACAAAATTTAATTTTTCTTCATATATATATATTTTTTTTTTTTTGAAACAGTAAGTGGTTAAATTAACAAAATTGAAAGTTAAGGATGTTATGTGCAAATTTTATTTTGTCGGACAATATTCGCTTTGTCGGGGAATATTCGTTTGGTCGAGGAATATTCGTGCCGTACGACGGCGCCGAAATAATAAATTATTGGTGGACCCCATAACGGAATATTTGTCGGATATAGAAAACGACAGAAGTAACCTTTTTAAATAAAAATAGTCAACGGAACTGTTAAAATACCGGTGATAAAAGAATAGTAGCATACGGTAGTTTATGGTATTTTCTGTAGCACACGGTACTCTACAGTAACACACGGTATTGCATAGTGTCTCATATTATTGGTCTGATAATTGACACCGTAACTGTTACGCATCATTTCATCGATAATTGTCACTGCATAATATTTTATATTATCAATTCAATAATTGTTGTTACACAGTATTTTGCATTATTGATTTAATAATTGACATTACACTGTATTTTATATCATTGAGTCAATAATTGTTGTTGCACTGTTTTTAAAATTATTGAACCTAATAATTGTCACAGTAACATATGCACAGTAATTCACATTATTGAATCAATAATTGTCATTACACAGTAACGTATGCTTTATTTTACATTATTGTTATCTCTATTATGATGTTATTTAAACAGTTATATTTCATTAATTTATTGACTTGATATCTAAGAGCTAACTATACTGTATTTATAACAATTAGTCATAATAATTGAATTGATAAAGTTATTTGTTTATAATATAAAGTTAGGTGATTATTAGGTAATATGAAATGAATGGTGTAGATTAAAGTGTGAATTATTGTTGAATAATTGAATTGATTTGTTTATAATATAAAGTTAGGTGATTATTAGGTGATATGAAATGAATGGTGTAGATTAAAGTGTGAATTATTGTTGAATAATTAAATTGATTTGTTTATAATATAAAGTTAGGTGATTATTAGGTGATATGAAATGAATGGTGTAGATTAAAGATAATATAATATTTGAAATGGATGGTGTAGATTAAAAGGTGATCTTTAAATGAATGGTTTAGATTAAATGAATGATAAGATTTTTGGCTATAAATAGAAGCCTTAACTTAAGGATTTTTCATAAACTTCCTTACTTGTTCTTTCTTTCTCTCTCTAAATACTTCTTGTGAAAGTTCTCTCTAAGTGTGCTTAAGTCATCTTGAGTATTTGTGAAGATCTATAAGTATACGTGTACTGTTCAAGTTAATCAACCTCATTTAAATCAATATCCAGTCACGTGTTACGGTAAGGGATACCATCTTTTTCATCTTCCATTATTCAAACGTACTATGGTAAGGGATTATCATTATTTGATTCTCGATAATAATATTGTTTTTTCCTTACTCATAAGACGTGCCTTTTATTTCCATGTATTAAATTGTGGGAATAACCTTACGGAGCGGATTGCCGCCTGTTGGTGAATAACCTTTCGTATTCATTCATTATTAATCTCTGAGAATAACCTTACGGAGCGGATTGCCGCCTGTTTGGTGAATAACTCTTTGTACTCAAATTCTATTAAATTGTGGGAATAACCTTACGGAGCGGATTGCCGCCTGTTGGTGAATAACCTTTCGTATTCATTCATTATTAATCTCTGAGAATAACCTTACGGAGCGGATTGCCGCATGTTTGGTGAATAACTCTTTGTACTCAAATTCTATTAAATTGTGGGAATAACCTTACGGAGCGGATTGCCGCCTGTTGGTGAATAACCCTTTGTATTAATTTCCTTCACCTTTTGTTAATCAAACCTGCTACGGTAAGGGATATTATTTTCTTTCATACTCCTAAATCGAAATTTATTATGGAACTATTGCTTCTATAATTCCTGAAAATATTATATGTTCCATAATAGTTGAACTTCATTATTTCAACTGAACCTTCCTATTTACGTGAACCTTTCTATTGAATTGTAACCGTTATTCTGAACTGCGGATCTTGAATTTCACTCCACATCATGTTGACAATTTGGACATTATTTGAATCTGTACAAAGTAAACTTCCGATACTTATTGTTATCCTATTTCTTCTGTTCATCATTTATATCATTCTAATCATCCAAAAATCAAGCTGTTGTGAATATCTGTGGCCGGGGGCACAGATGTGATATATTTGTTGAACAGATGATAGGTTAAAGGCGATATAATAGGTTAAAGGCGATACATCTGTTCGGTGTCTTTTATGGCACGTGGTGAATGTTCTCTTTGGCCCGTAGTGCAAAGATGAACTGTTGTTTGGTATGATTATGACCAAAGGCTGAATCTGGTATAATCATGACCGTTGGTGTTATATTGAATGTCTTTGGCCCGTAGTGCAAAGATGAACTGTTAATCTGCATGATTATGATCAGGAACTGTGAATTTGTATTATCTTGACTAATGATATTTCAGATGATAAAAGTTGATGATGTTTTTCCTAAAAAGAGAACCGAGTGGACATTATAGTCTGCATTATTCTTCTAATAGATTACTCATTCCGCTGCTATTATTGATCTGAACGTTGTTTAAGAATTTAACTGCAGTTTTTGATATAAACCTTGTAGTCTATTGTATTCTATCAAGAACTCAGCTGTTGAAGACTAATGATAATTTATTCGTCATTATCTTAGTCATGATATTCTTTACTGGGCTATTTGAGCTCACCCTTTCTTTTGTTCCATTGTTTTTCAACAGGAGATGAAAACATAACAGGGTCTAGCCGGGGAATGGAGTGAGGGTCCGAGGAATAGTTATCATAGTCTTCACGTTTTGTAAAATAGTGTGGCAATAATAGTGAAGACTTAGTTGTGTATTATTATACACTGTATTGTTGTACGTTGTGCTTTGTTGTAATAATTTTGTTGTAGTCTTTTGACGACTCAAGTTTGGGCTGTGTGGGCCCAGATTTGGGGGCGTCACAGTAGTGATGTTGTCATGCTAACTCTTATAGTTGAAAAAAGATATGTACTAAATACTAGAATGTCCTATTTCTAGCGTCAATGTTAACGCTCAAATTTGTCCGCACGTGAAACTATCGACTTGGACTTGAACCTGCATTGAAAGGACCACTGAAAATTACTTGACAACTTGGACCGCCAGAAAATACCTCCGGTGTGAGAGTAAATACATGTTTCAAGATATGTTAACAATGAAGGTGATGAGTATTTAATAGGCTAGAATAGTATGTGTATCTCTGTTGTTCACCTTGTATTTATAGTATCTGTCTTGCTCAACAAGATCATGATTCCTAATGGGAATCATATAGTAAAAACTCTATTGGAAAGAATAGCGGTCGTGCCCAATCAGTGTTAGATACGGTAACTCTCATATCAATTAGTGTTGAATATAGTAACTAGTTAGCATCCGAAGTGATAAAACATCTAACCCAAGCTTATCTAACTTAAAAATTATCTTGTGCGCATGCTATACCTTATGAGCTGTAGGGATAAAACTTAATATAAATAACTCATTTACGCATCCAAACACCCTTCATTATAAGGAATTTGCAGGATCAATAGAAACTCTGCCCCTTGAAAAAGAATTTGCAGGATCAATAGAAACTCGCCCCTTGAAAAAGAGAATCATTCGAGAAGAATAATAATTTGTGTAAATATTGGAACTAATTCTTTCTCATTTGGAAAATGGTTCGCACCGTAGTCAACTCACCTGACCATCAAGCAGTATATATGCTTCTCATGTTGTATTTTGTGATTGGTCCAAAAGGAATATTAATTAATTATATATTTAATCTGTAGAGGAAAATCTAACTATGGCAGACCAAAGATTTTGCTTTAATTGCTCCATAACCGAAGCCTCCACTTCCACGCTCTCCCCCACTTCATTCCTTTCACCAAATCAAAGTCCTTAACGTGCCCAAATGCAACTTAATTAAAAATTTAATTAATTTATACCTTTATGTTTTATATTGTATTTGGTAAATAACTTTATGTTGTTTATTATATACTCTAGAACACAAAATCTCTCAAATAACTTTATGTTGTTTATAATATACTCTAGTACACAAATTCTCCCCACCCCCCGCGCATATATTATGTGAACGGGTCACATTTGCATTAAGACGTGTTCAACTTCAATTTTGGTTCAGGTGTGCCCACTGTATATCTCATCAATCAACCTAAACCATAGATCACACACTCATATATATATATATATATATATATATAGATATACGGAAGTGATGTGCAGACAAAAACCATGCATGTCATTTGTACGTCAACAATGTATTATGTATATATTCTTAGTATTGAAAAAATATATACAGGAAAAATGTACGTGTGGTATATTAGGATTTTGATATTTTATGCACACTTTTTTTATTATTTTTCAACACAAATACTGCAATATATAATTGTTTTATGTGTACTAAAAATGAAATAGTTGTTATAAATGAAAAACGTATGTTAGAATATCAAAATCCCGGATTTTAAATACAACCATAAAACATGTGACTATTTTGTCACATATAATAACTATAAATTTAAAAACATTTAATTAGCATATCTACTCCGCAATTGACGCGTTTTTAATGACGTATTATATGCCTATTTTAGAGTGTAAGATTACTTGTCTTTATGTTTTACAAAGATAGTTGATATGCTGTGGTAATATCAATCGTTTTTAAAAATACATATCTTTTATATATATATATATATATATATGTATGTATGTATATATGTATATGTATATTGGAACTTTCATATATTCGCAATTTCCTGGAAGGGAGATATAGAGAGAATGAAAAGTGAGGATGAGGATTAAATCAGTAAAATCGTGGGTTGCGCTAGAAAGAATAATCCATGCACATAACACGTTTCCTTTTTTAGACTTTTTTCAGTCACTTCAAGGCCCTATTTCGAACTTATTACAAAGTAACAAAGCAATATTGATAATAATAAGTAAATATATAAAGAAATAACACAACAAAATTAAAGGAAATGCTAAATTTTCATTTATCTGTAGACTGTAATAAAAAACATTCCAAGACGCAGACCTAACGAAACCCCCAAACCCAGAAATTTTTCTATAAAGAAGCTGGCTCTACTACATAACTCGTGCCACCATGAATTAAGCTCAATATATAGATCATATACCCCAAATCCAAATCAAAAAAGTACATAATGAAAATAGTAAAACTAGAAAGAAAGAAAAAAATCAATGTAATCCTCTGTCTAACAATTAATTTCCAAATGAACTCAAGCCGGAGGGCCATAACCAGGAAGCTGGCCAGGCCATTCAGCAGAGGAAGAGCCCCCAGCTCCGCCGGCGCCATTGATGGAGTTGTCGCTGTCCCAGAAAACGGTGGTGTTGGTATCAGAAATAGGGTTGTTGCTGGTGGTGTGGTTAAGGAAAGCTTGTGTCCACGAGCCTAAAGGCCTGTTTGGCTGCTGATGAGTCAATGGGCCTTGGTCAGAATTACCTATTTGGTAAAACTGACCATTCGGCTGCGTAGTCGGGTTGCTTTGACTCTGAGCCGCCATAAAAGGGTTCAAGACATTGTTGAACCCTTGTAAAATAGCCAAGTTACTCGAACCAACACCGCCAAAATTTAGCGGTGGTGCTTGATTATAGGAAGCTTGTTGTGGGCGGTTGAAAGACTGCATAGCCGCCATGAACCCACCACTGCCAGAAAAGTATGGCCTTGCCTGTGGCATATTCACCACTGGCAAGCCACTAAAATTACCACTAGAATGAGCCTGTGGCGGTGGTGGGGAGGACAGAAGAGTTATGGAATTCTCCCCACCAGAAGAGGAGGAAGCCCTGGCGCGCTTCCCCCTCCGGCAACCACCTCCAAACGGCACGTTGCGCAACGTCCCGCCCTGAGTCCAGTACCTTTTGCAGGTCTTGCAGAAGTACCGCGGCTGAGCAGTATTGTAATTATTGAAGTAGCAAAATTTAGTCTCCAGTGAATCACACCGGGGACACTTCTGATTCGGCTGTGGCCTGTTCTCTGCAACCGCCTGCTTCATACGGGGTGGCTGCTGATCTTGCTGCTGCTGCCTATTTTCTCCCTCCATTTTTTTCTCTCTCTCTGTTTTTTTCCTTACAATTTTCTTTTACTTTTGTTCTCTGTAAATGATTTCTTCCAACTTTCCTCTATATATAAGGGGCCCGATATGTTGATCAGATTTATTGCATTGAGGCTAGAGATAAATACGAAATCTGATTAGATTAGGAGGAAATAATAAGCTTTAGCATGCAGATAACAAGATTTCAATTCACCTACCCGCTGGAAGAAAAATCCGCAGTTTTCAATTAATAAAACGCCAAGATCATTCAATCTATAAATCTATCTCTAAGGGATTTTGATATTTTTCCTAAATGAGGAGAGAGAAATTAGTAGATTACAAAAGGTAGTATAAAACCCCACTTTTTCCCCCCTGTAATTGGAAGAGAGAGTGTTTGTACATATAAATAGACCACAGAGTGTTGAACAGGGGACAAAATAGTAAGCATGGAGAAATGGGTTTGTTTAGGTTCAATCCCAGCTTAATAAAACGTATCAAAAAAATTCAGTTCAACTACCTTTGATCAGAGGCCCTAAAAGCCTAAAACTAGTTAACATGAAAATGGGTAAACAGTGAACTTCTAATTAAATTAATTACTGTAAAAACCCCACTTCGGATTATTCCAAGAACCAAAGGGAAAAAATGTAAATAAGATGATGAAATAGGTAGGTAGAATTCTAGGTGTAGTTCTAGAGGAGAGAATGTAGGGAGAGATTATGTGTATGTAATGGTAATGGTAATGGTAATGGTAATGGGGTGGTGAATAAGTGGTGGTGTGGACCACAAGGAATGAAGGGAGCTTGGTGTTTGCAGAGCGGCGGCAGCCCGGCCCGCCTGGGTGGCGTGGCGGTCGTTTATGGGTTGGTGGCTGTGTCAGACTGACCTCTCGTTCTGCTTCTCTCTTTACTTTATCTCTCTACGATATAATTCTCTTCTCTATGTCGATATATACGTCTCTCTCATCTCTCTGCGCAGCAGTCTACATCTACTTATGCCAATAAATTAAGATTATTGAACATAATATATGCGCTTGCTGAGACAGAAAATAAAATAATAAATTTGAATGAGTCAGCACATGTATCTTTCAAGGTGTTTGAGGAGTCGATACATGTCTAGAAAGGAAAATTGTAAACAAGCGGAGTCAAATTTTGTCTTGTGGAGTTTGGATTTGACTAAAAATTATACGACTCGAATTATAAGTTTTTAAATGAGTTTGAATGTGTTGTTTAAATTCAACTAATGAGCCGAGTTGGGGTCAAATTTAAACGAACTTAATTAAATTCGAGTCAAGCTAACTCAAATTTAAATAATTATTAAAAAATTAATTTTTCTTATATTTTATTTTTTATATGTAAAATTAATTATGTTATTTGACTTAAAAACTATTATTTAAATTAAAAACTAAATTAGCCGAGCTAGAATCAAACAAAAAATAATTCAAGCTCAACTCATTTAATTAAATGAATTTTTATTTTTATTTTTAATTTAACTTGATATCGAAGTCGAGTCGAGTTGAGTAGAGACATAATATTTGTTACTCTACTCATTCTATTTTAAAATTAGCGTTATGTACGTAATTACAACGAGGAGTTTTTAAGATAATTTAATTTTTAAATTTTTTTGACATATATTTCTAAAATTTGAAAAAAAAAATATAATAACAGTGACATAATGTAATTAGTATTCAATAGTAATTGTATGCTATGAATTTCATATTATTTTATAATTTAAAAATAAAAGTACCTTTAATTTTGTTCAAAATATACTAAAAAATAAAAATGAACATGTCATTTACTTGTATTTTAAGTAGATTGGAAGACCACACGCTTGGGCCTCTTTTCTCTTAATTCCTTTGTGAAGACAACATGTGTAACTGATGGAGCTAGAGCTCAAGGATGATTGTGTTTCACTTCTAATGAATAACTCAAAAAATTTTATTTTGTTGGTGATTTATAATAAATATTTAATTACACATATTATGTGTATAATTTAATGTAAAAAGATAAGAACGTGAGAGAGACTGAGAGGGTAAAAGGGGTAAAATAGTAGGGGAGAGAAAGTATGAATACAAAATTAATTGTCTGTTTAAAAGAATTAATAGGGATGGAAGGATAGAAAGGGAAACAAAGAAAAACTTCACAACATTGTTAACACAAAAAAATGATTATTTTTTTCTCCCGTTTTATAATACGGTAGTTTACATGACACGCATGACGTGTATGTTAAAAGAGAAAAAATAAAATACTGAAATATAGGAGATGAGAGATATAAATAAATAAATAAATAAAGTTTAAGGAATAAAATAATAAAATACAAAAAAAATCACTTTTATTTTTATACCATTTTTTCCTCCCGCTCTATAAGATAGATAGATATGAGCATAACAAACAATTTCAAGTCTCCGTGCCATGTTTTTCACTAAGAGATCATGTTAATTTGTATTTCCCACGATAACCTTCTGTATAACATATGAACTTCCTTGATGTCACATACACATGAGTCTTATTCTTGTTCACATATTCCTTTTGAATTCCAAAATCAACACCTCTCGCATGCTCATTGTAGTATACACATGCTTCATGGTCATTATCAAATTCCATGCCAAATTTCTCTCGCACAAAATAATTATTTATGACGTAAGTAAATGTTTTATAATCTCTTTATTACCCTCTATTTACAAACGCGACTAGATTTAACACAATTAGTATATCTAATTTTAAAGTTGAAATGTATCTTCTTTTTGTTTTTAAACTTACAAAAACAAGAGTGAAAATTTATTATTTCTTTAATTTCTATCATTTCCTTCTTCTTTTTTTATTTATTTTTTTCCAACCAAAACTCACACAGTGTTAAATCTTCTTATGCCTTAAAATCATTAATTCTAAGATCAATAATTTAATATTGTCACCCTACCAAGTCTAATGCAGTCATTGATGTTGCAGAATTAAACGATTCATCTCGCATTAATTTATAATTAATGTAGCGGATATCTGTGTAGATTAACTCAATAAACATGTTGGATCACCTCTTTACTCAAAAGGTAACTTATTAAATTAAAACTCCACTATACTTATTAATCGATCTATACTTTTGAATTTACCTGATATTAGATTTATATGAAATATCCCAACAATCTCTACATTTTACTTAAATACACATCACAAGTATCACACACTAAAATAATCACCCATTGAACACACCTTCTTTAAGTCTTTCAAGAGCACTGCTTGACTTTAATACTACTCTATCATACTCCTTATGAACTCTTCACCTTGAACAGTTTCCTAGAGTCATCCTGAGCCAAATGGGAGTGTTACAACTTTGTTATTTATGAACCCCTTCATCTGAGCAGTTTTTTAGAGTTATCCTGAGCCCGCTCTATTCGACTCAAATCATACTTCATTGCATAGTAGCAAACGCGTGAGCTCCCTTTGTGTTCTACCTAACTCAACTCTATTTTGATCCACCGCGAGGAGAGAGTAACACATAGCTTGCGAATGCTCCAACAAGAAGTACTAACCTGATACTTGGGCTCATCAAACCTGGCTCTGATACCACTTGTAGCATAATTGAACAATTCATCCCACATTAATTCATGTTACTAATACAACGGATATTTGTGTAGACTGACTTAATAAATATGTTCGATTACTTCCTTACCTAAAATATTAACTTATAATTAAGTTAAAATTTTATTATACTTATTAATCTATTTATATTTTTAAATTTACCCGAACAATTGACTTGCACTTAGTAGATACGTTAAACTTCGTACTTATAATCGATCACAATCATATAGCATTATTTTGTATATATTTCTGAACTAGTGTGCACTCTTTAGTAAGCACTGTGGAACTTAAAAACTCATTTTGCATTATGGAGGTGATACACGTGCAAGAGCCACGTAAAATCGGGGAAGCACGTGACATATGGGTTGGGCCGTTGGGTGACGTACTGACGTTTGCGTCTGCTGGGTATTGCATGACAAATTACAACTGCTCCACAGGCTCCACCTTCTGGACAAATTGACGTTCTTTGGATATGAGAATTGGCCTAGATCCCATGACCTTGGGGCCATCATCATATCATGAATCCTCAAGTGGCTCTTCGTCTAATGATTATATTTAAGGGTGTAAATAAATATAAATAAATTCGAATACAATAATATCTATATTTGTATTTAAAAAATTAATTCGTTATCCGTATTCGTATCCAGTATTCGACGAATTTTAAAAATACTATCTATATTCAGTATTCGAAATAATATCTGAATACGAATAATATCCGTTTTCGTTTATTTTATTCAAATAAATAGATTATTCAAATATTCGGGTATCCGGATTCATTTATCAGTCACCTAATATAAAATTCATTCAAATTATTTACAAAAATAAAGAAAAAAATGGAATAATTACTCATAATTAATCACAATTTAAAGTTTAAACCATATATATTAATGAATGAATGTTAATTTATTTATTTTTAATAAATATAATAATCAATACTCTAAATTATAATTCAAATAAGTTTTCATTATTTTTAAAATCCTAAATTCAAAATGAATACTCTACTTATTAATGTTTAGATGTCCATTAATAAGTAGATATCCATTTTATGTGTTAATTTGGAGTAATACTGTAATGTGTATGAATATTTATAATCTATAATTATAATATTTACATGATATTTATACCACTTGTTAAATTATATATTTTAGATATATTATAACACAATATATAACAAGAATATGGGGAAAAATAATGAGTTTTAAAGTATAGTTCATTAATAAATGAACATTAATTTATTTATTTTTAATAAATACAATAATCAATGTTCTAAATTATAATTTAAATAATTTTTCATTATTTTTGAATTCATAAATTTCAAAATGAATGCTCTACTTATTAAAGTTTAGATGTCCATTAATAAGTTGATGTCTATTTTATGTGTTTGGAATAATACTATAGTATGTATGAATATTTATAATCTATAATTATAATATTTAAATGATATTTATAACACTTGTTAAATGATCCAAAAGTTATATTTTAATATTTATTAAATGATATTTATAACACTTGTCAAATGATAAATTTTAGATATTTTAACTTTATAATAGTAAATATCCGTTAACTATATTTAAATCAATTTATTTCAGTTTATTAATATTATAATAAAAATGTTATTTCCTATTTTTTAGAAATGAAATGACATATTTTAAAAATAATTTTCGTATGATAGTGAAAACTAATTATTATATAAAGAATGTCACTTCAAAAAATTTATTTTGCTTATTATGTGTGTGTGTGTGTGTGTGTGTGTGTGTGTGTGTGTGTGTGTATATATAAAGTTATTCGGATACGGATCCGAATTTGGATATCGAATTTCGAATATCCATTATCCGCTAGATATATTTACGGTCGGATGTTAAATGAATACGAATACCCCAATATCCGTATTCATATCCGTTTATTTACAGGATACCTTTAAACCGAATATGAATATATCATATTTTTTTTTCAAATGCAAATAATATCCGTTTTTTTCCGAATACGGATGCGGACAATATGAATTTTTCGGTTATCATTTACGACCCTAATTATATTTATATTCACATATATATATATATATATATATATATATATATATATTCTTGTAAATCTTTTCTTTTTTCTTGGTGGTCATGTTGTTGACCGTCATCTACGATAGACTGATTTTTCTTTTCCACAAACATATTTCGTCGTAAGGATCATATGCTTCATTTTTACATACATTGCTTGATTTAAGAAAGTAAAAAGTGTTTATCATTTTAAACGATGAAAAATATGGAAAGTATAGTAATACTTTTATGTAGAGTTTCCTTACAAAAGTTAGAAATAATATGTAAGAAAGCTACTCCTCATTTCTCATCGGAGAAATGGAAACTTAGGTCAATGATCTCTTTTTAAGAATAAAAACATATTCCCTCGGTTTCATAATATCTGATATTTTAGAGTAATTTTTTTATTTTTAAATATCTGTCATTTTAGGATTAATTTCTAGAAAAATTAATTTTTATTTTTCACAAATTACCTATAAAATAAATGATCTACAATTTTTAATACTCCTTTATCTTCTTTATATATATCTGTGCAATCTTCTATCTCCTTCTTATAAAAATCTTACTTAGAATTAAAGTCTTAACAATCTCAATCACCGAGTCCTACGGAGAATTAATTAATGATACTATCATCTCTCTCCTTCCTATTTTAATCTTTTTTTTTACAATTAATAAATAATTTTGTGTATTCTTAATTACAGAATATTTAAATTTATTTCTTTAATTAACTGCATCTATGGTAAATATAGTTTAGTTTGTTCTATTTTATAAGATACGTGTAATCTAAATACTCTATGAAATAACTTTTAATTATAAGGGAAAAATGATGGAAAACAAAAAGAGAGAGCTAACAAAAATTTTAGGTTGCAAGAAATAAAAAGAAAAAAAAAAAGAAAGAAAGAAAGAAGAGGAGTGATCGATGACGTAAATAGAGGGAGTGGGTGAGAAAAATTAACTTGCATGACAAATTGAGTTAATGGGATAACTACATACTCCTTAAAGATGAGGAGAGAGAAAATAGATAAATAGACAAATGAAATGATGTTTTGAATACTTGGTAGAAGATTTAATTAATAATAATTAAATTTTTTAATATATATACATTAACTTTTAACGACAATGACAGATAAAATAGAACAGATTAAGTAATTAGTATTAGGTTGGGTGACTATTATATGCACCCACATTAAAGATAGCAAGGCTGTAAGTCTATCATAAGTTCGCTGGGCACACATTCACGTGTGTATTTTATTTTAAAATATTATTAATTAAAAAAACTAATAAGAAAAAATTAGAATAATAAAAAGAGAAATATATTGAGAAAGACAAGTAGATAACTGGGACTAGAAGGTAAGAGTAAGAGTAGAGAAGATCGAGAATAATGTATAGATAGAACTTACTTTTTATTTTTATCTTCTTATATTAATTTGTGAGCCAAAATCAACGAAGACAGTTATCCAAACCTAGAGTCGTTATTAATACTAGTCTCCATGCACACACTCGTGTGTGTAATTATTTTTAAATACTAATAATTAAAAATAAAAAATAAGTGAAACTTGAGATAATGAAGAGAGAAATATATATATATATATATATATATATATATATATATATATATATATATATATATATAGAGAGAGAGAGAGAGAGAGAGAGAGAGAGAGAGAGAGAGAGAGAGAGAGAGATGCAAGTAACTGGAAGTAGAATGTTTAAGTAGTGGAGAGCTGCGTAGAGTGAACGTGAGAATAGTGGAGGGACTAATGTATAGATAAAAATTAATTATTTTTTTATGTTGAGTTGTGATCCAACATGTACTACCATTTCTTATGCCATCTCATATTCTCAATTTGGAAATAACTTGTATTCGTATGGGCAATCGTCGAACTTTTTAAACTGTGTGAAAGTGCATCCAAATTTGTGGGCAAGCTCGTATTTGCAAGCCCAATCTCACCCTTTGGTCTTACAGAGTTAAAAAATACCTGCTCCACTTACCAAATCAGAATCTGGCCGCTAGGCTTCAAAAATGATACAAATTCCAAAGTCAACCCACAACCTATTGTACATAATAGTAACATTTTTCCTACTTATTTTATGATAAGGTAATGTTATACACACAAATTATATATAAATAACACATAACTTTTATTATAGGATATTTTACAAATTTTTATTAATATTTTATACATGAGTCGTACTATTTGTGTATAATTGTTTATGCATAATTTATGCACATAATGTTATTTATTTTTTTAACTCCCTCCATCTTGTAGGGACTCAAGTAATTCATTTTAGCACAAACAAAGCCATAACTTTGGGGGGGGGGGGGGGGGGGGGGGGTTACAAAGATTAATTAAACATAACCAAAATGGAACTCAAATAGTTGCACCCAATATCACCATGTTACACCATTATTTCCAAACTCAAGAAATTATTTAACCCCACAAAGATTAATCCTCCTCCTCCATTAATCTATCTTCTTCTCATGATCAAGATTTCCCACTTTCCTCCTCGACTCAACAATATCAATATCATCTTCATCCATCCGCTTATTCTTTCTTACATGATCTTCCACATATTCAGATTTTCACACCACTCTCCTTAATCTTTTGTTTAGTACCTTTGTAGAAACCCCACCCCCTTCCATCGTCTGCTTTGTCTTCTCTTTGGCACTCTGAACCGCCTCCACCGCCTTATTTGCACCTTCTTTAGCCTTATTGGCCATGCTTCCTACGGCTCTTTAGTAGTTTCCTTCATATCATAAGCCTTAACTTTTTGTATCTCCTTCATTTCTTGTGCTCTGAGGCTCTTGTCTCCAACATCTTTGTCGGAGTCGGAGTCATTAGCATTGTAGCCTTGGTTATAGGTTCCTCTTCCTTCAGCTGCATTTTGACTCTAAAGTACCAAAAAAGATTGCTCGTATAATTAAAACTATAACAAAACTAGGGACACCAGACAAAATTTTAAGGTTACTTGTACAAAACTATAATTAAACAAGGGACACCTGGCAAAATTTGCACGATACAACTGTTGAGAATTAAGTTGTCGCAAACCAAATAATAAAATAAGGAGAGATAAATAATACAAGATTTAACATGAAAAAACCCTTAAAAGAAAAAAGTGTCGAAACAAATTCCGAATATCCACTATATCAATAATAATGAGCTTACAATTAATAATCCTTTCAAGTTTTACGCTCTAACATTTGAGATTATACAATACAATGACATAACTTTTTGCAATGACTAAAAGCTGCAAAATCTTTCCTCTCACGATAGTAAAACTTTTTTGCACGGAATATAAAAATTGCAAAACCCCCATTTCTCTCACACAAACACAAAACTCACTCACACACTCTCTTAACTTTTAAGATGCTATTGAAGATAATACCACTACTAATGCTACTGAAGTTAATGATCACAAACAACTATGAGCTTGAACTTCAACTTTTTGTTGCTCTACCTGTCACAGTTTATATATTGTGATAGTTTTTCTACATTTAATCTTGCCTCCAATCTTGTTCATCATTCTAGAACAAAACACATTGATCTTGACTGTCACTTCATCCGAGAAAAGGTTTAATAAGGCTTAATCCTCCCCTACTTATATTCCTTCTAAGTTTCAACTGCTACAACAACTACCGTGGTCGCAGTCGTGGAACCCGTGGTCGTGGACGTGGGACTTTCCGTCCACCAAACTCTCAATCTTTCCACCGCCCACGTTGTGTATTTTGTGCTGGCTCCAATCATGATTCCTACAGGTGCTATTTTTGCCCACAAACAGAACGCACTACTGTTGGTCTTCTCGGTCTAGCCCCTATTTCTCCTTCTCCGGCTGCTAATTTTGTTACCTCTCCACGTTCCACTACTTCAGCAACCTCTCTGTCGTCTTTACAATGGTATCCAGATACGGGTGCCAATTACCATGTAACACCGGACTTAGCAAGCATCAATCATGTAGATGAGTATACTGACTTGGATCATCTACAAGTGACCAATGGTAATCTCGTTCCTATCACTAGTCTCTGCTCTACACAATTTCATTCTCCACATAAAAGTTTTAATCTTTCTCACATTTTGCATGTTCCGTCAGCTTCCAAAAAATTATTATCTGTCAATAAATTTTGTAAAGATAATAATGTCTATTTCGAATTTCACCCGTCTTGTTTTCTTGTTAAGGATCCTGTCACCCAGACAACTCTTCTCAACGGCCCAACTAAGGACGACCTTTTTACACTTTGCCAGTTGCATCTCCATTTCATGCCCTTTCTGCTTCTCGCCTATCTTTGCTCGATTGACATCACCGTCTTGGTCATCCACATGAACGTGTCCTTCGTCAAATTATTTCCCAAAATAACTTAGGCGTATCACTCAATAAAGGCTCTCCGATGTGTACATCCTGTCATATGGGAAAAGCGTGTCAATTTCCTCTAGCTCATAGTTCATTTTCTGCAAACTCCGTTCTTGACTTAATAATGTGTAATGTTTGGGGTCCTGCTCCTTTAATCTCTTTGCTTGGAAATAAATACTATGTTCTCTTTGTTGATGCTTTTACTAAATTTTCTTGGATTTATTTTATTAAATTACGTAGTGAGGTTGCCTCTAAATTTATTCATTTTCAATCCATAGTAGAACGTTTCTTTAACTCAAAAATCAAATATTTTCAACCTGATTGTGCTAAGGATTTTTTTACCTCTTACCTCTCATTTTTCTAAAACTGGTATCATTCACCATCTATCGTGTCCACACACTTCAATTCAAAATGGCCTTGTTGAGTGACATCACCGTCATGTGGTTGAAACTGGTTTAAAATTAATGGCTCAAGGTTCCATCCCCGGAATTTTTTGGGACTATGTTTTTGAATGTGCTACTTATTTAATAAACCGGATGCCATCCCCAGTTCACAATAATATTTCTCCTTTTCAAAAACTATTTTCCAAACCACCAAACTACAATTTTTTGAAAATCTTTGGGTGTTTATGTTTTCCTTTCTTAAGACCTTATAATAAAAACAAATTTGACTACGATCTCTCCCGTGTATTTTTTTAGGCTATAGTGCTTCTCACTTAGGCTACTATTTTTTTGAGCCAAAATCACCAAAAATCTATCAAGCTCACTATGTAAAATTTGAAGAGCGTCACTTCCCATTTTCTGGCAACCCATCTCCTTCATCTCTGCCAACTACGACTTCTGACTCCTACCGTGCCTATGCCTGGACTTCTGTACCTACCACAATTCTTACCTCTAATTCCTCCCCTTCTCTTCCTCATGTTGTTTATTACTCCCCTTTACCGTCCTCTCCCTTTTCCTCCTCTTCCGTTGCTTCCTCTACCATTTCTCCTGCTCCGAAAGTTCATCGTTTCTCCTCCCTATATAACTACACAGCATCCCCATCACCATCTTTGTTGCCCCCCTCACATGCAACTCCTACATCATCAACCGTTCTATTGTTCACCTCTTCAAGTACACGACCTCCTCCACAACCACCTGTCTCCCTTTCCATTCCTCCTGCTCCTGCTAATCCGTCTCCTACACAACCTTCGTCCTTACACCACCCTCATCCGATGGTTTTGAGGCATCGTAGACAGGCAAATAATGTCTCTCTCGTCACAACTGAACCCACTTCATTCCAAACGGCAAATACCAATCCTGTGTGGCGTGATGCAATGCTTAAAAAACTCCATGCCTTGTATAAAAATCACACTTAGCAGTTAGTTCCTAAAACCCCTGATATGAACATTGTTGGCAATAAGTGGGTTTAATGTCCTAGAATTTCCACGTCATTATTAATTAAATTACTAGAATTAATTACTAGAATTAATTGAAGGGGGTCATTAATATGTTTTTAAATTAGTGAACAAACCTAAAGTTTTAATATCAAAATAATTGATAAGTTTCCTATTAATTAAATATTCAATTAAATTGAATATAATGAGTTAATTAAATATAATAAATTAATTAATATGATTATTAATTAATGTAAATAAGGTGAAATATTAATAATAATATTTATTAGTCCATTTAGTAATTTAATACTAATGGGTTAGAATATTTAATTATTTATTCAATCTAATTATGTATTTAACCATGGATTGAATAATTAATGTGTAAATTATTAAATTAGCCCAACATGGGTCAATTAGTAGCCCAAGTGAAGAATAATAAAATTTGACAAATTAGTAGCCCAAACAATTTAATAGGAGCCCAATTGGTATTTTAAATAAAGCCCAAAACTTGAGCCCACTTGAAATTAAATTGTTTAAACTATTAATTATTTAAAAAGTGGAAAGTGACTCTAATTTTGGGACATGAAGGAACTCACCAGCCGACCATGTTGGTAGAGAGAGAAAAAGTGATGTTTTGTTTTTATTTTATTTTTCATTTATTTAATAAAAGGATTGCTTGTATGGTTTTTTGTTAGTACATGCACCATCCCTCTTTTCACCTAATGTGTTTAACTTGTGTAAGTATCCAATAGCTAGCATATGATGGTCTAGAGTTTTAGATATAATTTTTGTATCTATTATTTTCAAGTATACTTGCATTAGTAAGACATTTCACTTCATTTTATTTTTCTAAGTCCAAAAGAGAGAGTGGAGAGAAAATTTTAGTGAGAGCAAAATATTTGAAAGAGTAAGGATAAAGAAGGAGGAGGAGTTCATTTTGTTCATGCCTTCAATCCTCATCACCTATTTTGGAAGAAAAAGGAAGATAGTCATTAAATCAAGGTAATGGTTATTCTAAATCTAATTTTTGTTTTTAAATTAAATAAACTAACATGTGTGTACAAATATGTTAATATAGTTAATAATGTGTAGTGGTAATATTTATGTCATGCTTGAGTTTAATATGCTTGGTTTGTATTTTGGTATATTTTATATGCTAAAATATGTGTTTAGAAGTGTATAAACAAGTCTTGAAATTTATGACCAAAAATATTTTTATAAACCTTAGGTTTAATGTTCTAATATTATAGAACATTAAATCATGAGAAAAACAAAATTCGAATCACTCAAAATGGAGTTATACACAAAAAGTTATGATTTGTGTCAGTTTATGTGATGTAAAAATTTTTATAAAAAAAGAATGATATTAAATCATGAAAAATTAAATTTTCATGTTATAAATTGATATTAAATTATTGGTAATTTTTTTGAATTTTTTTTGAGGAGTTAAAGATTTATTGAAGGTATAATTTTAGTTAAAGAATGCACTGTTCACATTCTGCTAGAGAAAAAAAAAAAGCACTGGCCGCGCAATGCGCGGACCACTGTTCACCGAAAACACAGAGACAAAACGGCGTCGTTTCGAATAAAGAAAAAGTCACTCCGCGCGTACGCGCGGAAGCCATAAGCAGTGTCTCCAAAACGACAACGTTTTAGTCCTGCTTCAGCTTAACGCGCGCAATGCGCGAGCACCAGTTTCCACGAAATTACTAAACTGTCCCTCCGTGTTTTTTTTCCGGCGAAATTACTATTTTGCCCTCGGATCCGTTTTCAACTTAATTACAGAATTGCAATCGGTCCGGTTTTTCAGCTTATTTACAAGTTTGCCATTCTGCATATTTTTAATTAATTTAAATATTTGAAAATTAATTTAAAATTATAATAAAATTAATAATAATACAAAAATAATATTGGGGAGGATATTTTTCATTAAGTTTAATATTTAAATATTTTAAATATTAATCTAGTTAGCTAAATCATAGTTAAGTTAAATAAATTTATTATTTATTTATTATGTAAAATGTTAATAATAAACAAAGGGGATAAATTAGCAATTATTATTTAATTCCTATTAAATAATAATTAAAGAGAGATAAAAATTTATAAATTAATTATTTATTATTTAAATATTATTTAAATAATAAATAAGGATAATTAAGTAATTAATTATTATTTAATTAGCATTAAATAATGATTAAGGGAAATTAAGTTACTTAATTAATAATTTATTATTTAATTTAAATAATAAATAAGGATAAATAAATTAAATTTTAATCTTAAACAATAATTAAAATTAATTAAATAATTAATTATTATTTAATTGACATTAAATAATAATTAAAGAGGATTAAAATTAGTAAACTATTATTTAATTTCCTTAAATTAAATAATAATTAAGGTTAATTACTTAGTTAACTATTAGTTAATTAATATTAAATTAAAGAAGGTTAAAATTAAATTAATAATTATTTATTATTTAATTATTATTAAATAATAAGTAAGTACAATTAGTTATTATTTATTTTAAATAATAACTAGAGTTAATTAATTAATTTCTATTTAACCAAGATTAAATAGTAATTAAATAGAGATCGAGTTAATAAAATAAATTAGATTTAATTATGCTTTAATTAAACAATTGTAATAAGTTGTTTAAGGGTTTAACAAGTATCCAACACTTAAGAAAAATATTTCTAACTTATTAAATTATTAACCTAATATGATTGAGGGTCTATAAGGTTAATAATATTGTTTTGACTAATGTAATTTATGTGTTAGTACTTATGTGATAGATAAATTCCTTAGTGAGCGTATAGTTGTGCAAATACGCCGTACTAATTATTAGACCAACTTTATTAATGTTAAGTCTTTCCAAAGCCAGTTAGTTAAAGCTAGACATTATTTGTAGCTGAGCGTACAGGCAAGTTCCTTATCTCTAAACTCATTTCATTGAGCAAATTATTTATCTAAGCTTGAACTGTTATTTCCAAGCATGCTTTGAGTGGTTTAATTACTTTACAATTATTCCACATCGATATTGTTGTTATTCGCACTTATTGCACTTGATATCATACAATCATTGACTTGTACTTAATTATTGTTCTATTATTTAAAGAACTGTTCAAAGTAGGTCTAAGCCATTGTTCGGCTAGACATTTTTGTTAAAGATTTTAAAAGTTATCCAAATCATTGAAGATGCGGATTCTTAGACTATTATGAACACCCCTTTTATTATAGGGGAGTACCCTGTATCTAATATCAGGTACAAAAATACAAAAATTAAATGTTATGCATACACATATTGGGCTGAGGCTGATCCCTTCGGGTACATATTTCTGGTAATAACCATTGGGTCAACCTGCTATTGACTCCAGTGGATATTTATAGTTCATAGTCTATTTGACTATCCTAATTTTAAAAGCAAGTTATTATTCCTGCTTATGTTATTCACATTATTGAATTGTTCAGCTATTCCCTTTCATTCATGATATATTGTTTCTTGTTGTTATTTAAACTTGTTGAGCAAACTAGTTGCTCACTCTTGTTATATCATGAAACCTTATTGCAGTGCAACCCGAGACTTCGGGAAAGAACAAGGGTAAAGGAAAGATGAAGTGATAGACTTTGAGATGCAGCCTTGTAGTTAATTAAATTAATAGTTATGTAATATAAACCCTAAGTACTTTATTAAGGGTATTTGTGTACTTTTGTGTAAGGTTATCGTATCTTGGGACTAGTAACACCTTTTGAATGAACAACATATGTTTATTATTCCGCATTTAGTTATTGTATGTTGTTTAGAGGTGAATGTTTGTATTGGATCGTGATGACCGGATCCAGGTATTTGGAACCCGAATTTTGGGGCGTCACAGTGGGTTTTTCGCATCAAGACTCATGCAGATGGTTCTCTTGCCCGATACAAGGCACGTCTTGTTGCCAAAGGATATCACCAGCAACCTGAGTTAAATTCTTCAGAAACCTTCAGTCCAGTCATTAAGCCCACAACTATTCGCTTAATTCTTTCATTGGCGATCACAAGACACTGGCCCATTCGCCAACTTGATGTTCACAATGCCTTCCTTCATGGTTTTCTAATTGAACCAATCTATATGCAACAACCACAAGGCTTTATTGATGCAAACTATCCGTATTATGTTTGTAAACTACAGCGGTCACTATATGGGTTAAAACAGGCCCCTAGGGCCTGGTTCTCACGACTTTCTTCCTTTCTCATTTCTCATAATTTTAAATAGTCTCAGAATGATACCTCCTTATTTATCTATAATGATTTTAACGTCTATTTATTTGTTCTTATATATGTTGATGATATTTTAATTACAGGAAGTTCTAGTCAATCTCTTTCTCATCTAATTACTACTCTTGGTGCTAAGTTCTCCCACAAAGACTTGGGACCTTTACACTATTTTTTAGGGGTCAAGGTTGTACAAAATAAGGCTGGTCTTTTCCTTTCTCAGAAACAATATAGCCACAATATTCTAGCTCGAGTATCCATGACATTTTGTAAACCACAACCCACTCTGATTTCTCCATCAGACAAATTATCCAAAAATTCAGTCATCTTGTTTGCCAATCCTACCCTCTATCGCCAAATTGTTGGCTCCCTTCAATATCTGAGTATCACCCATCCTGAAATTTCTTTTGTTGTAAATAAAGTTTGCCAATTTATGCACAATCCCACGATCATCTATTGGGCTGCTGTCAAACGGATTCTACGCTCCTTAAAGGGCAAACGATGAAGAGGCAAACGTAATTCCTCTTCTTCATTATGCGCAATCCAACCACCAAATTTTTGTACAACCAGGCCAAGTTCAAAGTGTCTTCCAGGTTCCCTTTGGCTTGCGGGGGGATATCAACACCTGATAGTAATTAGTGGTTAAGTAGGATATTGATTCTTGAATTACTGTAATTATCTCTTAAGAGTCCTTACTTTGTAAACTCCCTTATACATAGCATTGTAATTATCCTATCTCTCTATATATATGATTCTAACTGTTGTAAATAAATATGTGAAATCAATATACAAGTAGTTTACGCTCTCTCTATATTCTCATTCTATTCCAACTTGATAACATTTTTACTAAATCTCTTGATAAATGACTTCATTGGTTCTTTTTGAGCAAGTTGAGGGTTCTCAATCCTTTTCACCCATCAATTTGTAAGGAGGGTATTGGAGATAATACTACTATTGATGCTACATACTGAAGTTAATGATCACAAACAACTTCTCCCCAATACTACTACTGATGCTACTGAAGTTCAAGCTCATAGTTACATCAAGCACACAAGGATGTTACCTTCCAACAATTTGAACAACCAGGTCATTGCTTGTTACAATAATACAGGGTTAATATTGTAATAAGGCCATTATTTATAAAGGCGTTATAGTACTTTTACAATTAGTCGGTTAGTTTAGAAGTTAGTATAAATAGCTAGCTTAATGTGTACAGTTAATTAGTGAAAATAACTCTCCTGTAATTCAAGTTATTCTTCAGCTAAACTTTGTAAGTTCTCTTTTTCATTTTTAATAATTCAATTTGAAGCTTGTTAACATATGCTAAATGACATTTGGTTGTGTTACACATCAATCATCAAATATATTATTTTATTTATAAAGTACCTACAATTTTTTTATTCCTATTTAAAAAAGGACACTTTCAAAATAATACTCTTACCAAAAATATGATTCCTTCTTATAATATAACTTCAACATATAATAAATATCTTATTAAAAATAAGATACCTTCTAAAATAATATTTTATTTTCAATAGGACTATTTTTTTCCCCTAAGATAGCAATTCTATTTTTAGTAGGATTCGAGAAATATCCTAACAATTTATCTTTTGACTTGAATCCCTGAATACTTTAACTTCATGTCTGAATAAGATTCGAGCAGTATCCCAACAATTCGTCCCTCGACTCGAATCCGCAAACACTTTAACTTTATTATTGTCACTGTTGTCGTAGTCGCCACCATCATTGGCATTATCCACATTGTCTGCATTTTTTTGCAACATCTACGTTATCTTTGTTATCAGCTTCTTCCGCACCATCAACATTATCTGCATTCATCCGCATTATAGTACAATCCAAATCTTTAACAACATCATAACATCTTTATCTTTTTCTTCAATATCAACTTCAACTTTAATAATATCATCATCAGAAATTTCATTATATTCATCTCCATCAGCGTCTCCATCATCGTCTAATGATTGCAACGGTGATCTTCCATAAGCACAAAGTCTTTTATTCATCAACATCATAATGAACATCTACAACTCTTTCAATCTTCACCATTTTTATTTGTCACATGAGAAATACGACTAATTTTCCTCTATCTTGGATCTAATTAACCTATATCATGACATTACTTGTTAGGAATTAAGTAGTCACAAACTAATTAATAAAATAAAAAGAGATAAATAATAGAAGATTTAACGTGAAAAATCCTTTAAAGAAAAAAATTAAATCACGGGATAAACTTTGAATATCCATTATATTAATAATAATGAACTTACAATATTTTTATCAAATTTTACGCCTTAAAACTTGAGGTTATACAATATCACAATACAACTTTTTTTGCACAGACTAAAAACTGTAAAACCATACCTCCCACGATAGTAAAACTTTTTTGCACGAAATATAAAAGCTGCAGAAATCCTCTCTCTCTCTCTCACATACACAAACACAAAACTCATTCACGTCATCTCTCAACTCTTAATATGCTACATAACTTTTAGTTATGTTTCACTTCAACAATAAAAAATAATATTATATTTATAAAGTATTCACAACTTTTCTCTTCCTATTCAAATAAGATACTTCCAAAATAATAGTCCTACTAAAAATAAGATTCCTTCTTAGATAGGACTCCAACATATAATAAATATCCTATTAAAAATAGAGTACCTTCTAAAACAATATTTTTATTTTTAGTAGGACTCTTTTTTTCATAATAACAATTTATTTTTTTAATAAAATTCGAAAAATATCCCAATAACAATATAACGAAAAATTGCATATATAAGATACCTTTTGTAAAATACAAAAAAAATGCAACATTTTTGCTATTACAAACGTAAAAGTTGCATCTAAAATTTTTGTCATTTATCATTGTCTTTATTTACAGTAATAGACCTGTTACTGTAGCCCTATAACTACAATGAAAAAGAGAAGCTAAACGTACCTCTGCGTATTTGGATGCGTAAGAGCAAACTCTAGAGATTTTTGGAGGGAGATAGAAAGAGTCAGAGGATTAAGGATAGACCTGGCAAAAAAGCTTAGAATTGGGGGTCAGGTCGGCCCGGCCATGAAAATTTAGGTTATTTTGACTCGGCTCGCAAGTAATTATATTAGATATTATATATTATTTTATATTAGATATTAATATTTCATGCGGAAATGAGTTCCCAGTGCTTTTCATAACTTTTGCAAAGTAACCTGATGGCCAACCACTGTTTAAAAAATGATAGTGTGTTTTTATGTAAAAAGGTAAGACAAGCATAGCATGTTTAATGGGCATGAAACCTGTCAGCATTTATCATGGATGAAAGAGAAGCTGCCGCCACAACTTCTGGCTGCAGAGAATTTTAATTGGGCCCTTTTCGCCCAAGTATAGAGAATTAGTTGCTGCTATAATTTGTTGCAGCAGGAAATTTTTAATTGTGCCATTTTTGTTTTTAGAAGCCTTTCTGTCATTATGCGAGTAAATTTTTTTTTTTACTGTCGTTAGAACTTTTAATGGAAGAAGTTTTAGCGTAATTAATTCAATTCCTTTATTATTCATTTGGACGGTCTAAGTTATTTTTGTTAAAATAATACTCTCTCACCAACAATCGATTGTTATGTATGAATTTCCGTATATATATATATATAAATCATCCAATGATATATTAAGACTCCTTTTCGGCTTTGAGAAGAATCCACCGTGACTTAATCAAACTCCAATTCCGTTTCAGAAATCCAATCCTCGTGCTGACCAAAGTCCACCGCCACAAGCCATTTTATTGACCCACACAACCTGATCCATTTCCAATTAGGCTTCTGCCCGTAAGCCTTGACTTGCACAGTCAAGCAAAAATGGTAAAATTCCCATGTGACCAAGACATGATAAATACGTAAACCACCAACACAAATCGGTATAACCCAATAAGCCCAACATCCTTTGATCTTTTGATTGTTTAGTGATCAATTTTTTCTTGGGTTAATTACATATTCTAGTATTTTTTAAAAAATAATTACAAAAAAAGTGCATCTTCAAAATATTTACAAAAAAAATATATTTTTAATATTTTATTTTCATAGTTAGTATTTTATTCCTCCGCATGAGAGGGAATCAGTTTTTGGGGAGTGATCAACTGATCATATGGGAGAGGGAAAAGGAGGTTTTGTGGGAGTGAAATATGCATGGGTGGGGTCCACATAGGGGGGAGATAAAGGGCAGTAACTTCCGAATTTCTCAATATGAGAGTAATTAGTGGAGTGTTAATATGGAGTACCATATATATATATATAATCTACACATGTATATATAAATTAATTAATATTCTATTGAAATTACATTTTTAAAAATAAAATTATTTTTGAATATATTATAGTTGGTAGTCAAATTTTTATTCAAAAGTAATCATTTTAGTTATTGTGGGTAACCAAAAAAAACTATTTTGAATATATTGCAGTTAATTATAAATAATCTTTTAAAAATAAAATTAATTTCAATATGGTGCAGTTGGTAGTCAAACTTTTATTTAAAAATAATCATTTTAGTTTTGTGGGTAACGAAAAAAAACTATTTTGAATATAGTTTTATTGGTTACCAATTAACTATTGGTTATTAATTAATTATAAAAAATCTATTATAGATTTTTTTTTTCATAGTGCAGTTGATAGTCAAATCTACATACAAATATAACCAAATCAATTTTATTAGATTACCAATTAATTATAAAAAAATCTATTATAATTTTTTTTTAATACTACAGTTGGTAACCAAACCTATATACAAAAGTAATCAATTCAATTTTATTGGTTACCAATTAATTATAAAAAATCTATTATAGATTTTTTTTTCATACTGCAGTTGGTAACCAAACTTTCATACAAAGGTAACCAATTCAATTTTATTGAGTTACCAATTAATTATAAAAAATCTATTATACATTTTTTTTCATATTACAGTTGGTAGACAAACATTCATACAAGGGTAGCCAATTCAATTTTATTGAGTTACCAATTAATTCTAAAAAATCTATTATAAGACAAAATAAATTAAAAATTAAAAATTTGGGGAAAGAAGCACGAGGATCGTTTGAGTCAAGCATATTCATTTTCTGCACCAGTTATGAAACCACTTGTTTAAGAACATAGCCTGTCGTGTAATAATGGGAAACATAGAGGTTGTTCATCCTGAATCTTTGTTATTTATTATTATCTTGGTATAAAGGAAGGGCAACTAATAATGCTATCAACTTTAATGGAAACAAGCAGATGAAGACATCAAAATATATATTAGAGTACTAGAAAAGGATAAGATATCATCATCTCACATAATTATCTGGCATGAGTATACATGTCAATTGTCAAATTCGATTTGTCACAAAGTCCTTTATGTTTGCGTCCATTTTGTTTGCATATATACCTTAAAATTGTTTCCCTGTAAAATTAAACACAAGCAAACAACTTGAGCTTCTATCATACAAAAACTATTTTGAATTGTTATTGCCTGGAATTGGTAATCATTTTAGTTTTTGTGAATAACAAAAAAAATTATTTTGAATATGTTACAATTACTTATAAATAACATTTTTTATAAAGGTAAAATTATGTTGTAGTGTTATTGGTAATCAAACATTCATATAAAGGTAATCAATTCAGTTTTATTGGGTTACCAATTAATTATAAAAAAATCTATTATATAATTTTTTTTTCATACTGTAGTTGGTAGTCAAATATTTACACAAAGGTAAACAATTTAATTTTATTGGGTTACCAATTAATTATAAAAAATCTTTTATAATTTTTTTTTCATACTACAGTTGGTAGCCAAACCTTCACACAAAGGTAACCAATTCAATTTTATTGGGTTACCAATTAATTATAAAAAATTTATTATAATTTATTTTTTCATAGTACAGTTGGTAGCTAAACCTTCATACAAAGGTAACCAATTCAGTTTTATTGGGTTACCAATTAATTATAAACAATCTATTGTAGAGTTAGTAACCAAATATTCATACAAATGTAACCAATTCAGTTTTCTTTGGTTACCAATTAATTATAAAAAATTTATTATACATTTTTTTTCATAGTGTAATTGGTAACTAAACTTTTGCACTAATGTAACCAAAAAAGAATGTTACACTCATTATCTCTATTGGTGAGATTGATTCAATTGCTCCCAAGCCGCCAAGCGATAGAAGACCCATGGATCGGAGAAGTAGAGAGAAGGATTGTTTCAGGGCTATTGACACTTATGGATGGACTTAAATTTTGTGCCTATCATTGTTCTGGGTGCTACAAATCGTCCCAATAATATTGACCCTGCTATGAGGAGCTTTGGAAGATTTTATAGAGAGGTAGAAATTGGCATTCTTGATAAAGTTTCGTGACTTGAGGTTTTCTGTATCCATTCAAAGAACACGAAACTTGCTGAAAATGATGTTAGATGTATCCAAGAAGATGATGTTAGATGTAGTGGCGGTGGGGTGGTCCGATGCTATATCACGTTTATATTGAGTTCGAAGTGAAAGAATATATATATATATATATATATATATATATATATATATATATATATATATATAATTCTGATTTTTTTAATGAGGCCATTAAATAGAAAGAAATAAATAGGGTAGTTATAGTTCTCCTTGATTTAAGGGATAATGATTTAATGGATTTATTCTTGTTGCACTCTTTTTGTAATTATTTTTATTAGTACACTATTATTGTAATTATTTTTTTAAAATTGTATATTTATGTAAAGAACCCTTTTTTCTTACCGTTAATTACTAGTGTTTGCAATTGTTGGTGTTTAAAGGTGTGAGAGGAGGAAACCTGGCCATGTGGGTGTTTGACACGTGAGGAAACTCATGACACGTGTATTTACTAGTCAAACACTTATGTTACGTTTGAATTAAAAAAAGGAAATACAATAAAGAATATAATAAAAAATAGTGCATTAAAAGTACTTTTAGTATACTATACTTTGACAAATATTTTAAGATTTTTAAATGATAAATGCGACGTATGTCTGTAAGTTATTTTTAAAATTTTATTTTTTATTTCAGTTATAAAAGTCTATAAAGAATTCTATTTTTGGACAGAATTAACTATCTCCTCACTTCGTACAATAATTCAAGACTTTCTCATTGGGAAAAATAATATTTCTTGATATTTTTCTAGAGTTTGTCCAAAAAAAAAACACCTATTGAAAAACATGAACACATCATCTAATTGTTCATAGATCTCCATGATCATCACCTATGCCATTGTAGCCCCTACCATAACCTTCACCGTAGCCCACAATCGCACATCATCACCTTCATGTATCATCACTAAACTATAAACCCGCCATCACTACAACCCAAACAGTGTCATTATCACCATTGATCTACCTTCATCGGTCTGCCACCATCACTGTCAATTGTTGGGATTAGCTCATACTTTGACTAATGGTCACTACAACAGGGTGGTCGAGGGCTTGAACCCATGTTATAGCAGCTAGAGTTTTCTAGTTACTATAAAAATAATTATTTGGTGTGTGAATTATTGTAGAGCGTGTGAGCCATCTATTGAATACATCAAACAAGTAAGACTAGCCAAATTGGTGAACCTGGATATATCGCGTGTTCTTACTTTTCCGTTCTTTCATCTTAAATTCTAACACCAACTAAAATTGCAAAGTTACCAAACAAAGAAAACACAACAAATTTATAAAATAAACACTAATTTTTCCCCAAATTTGCATAGTTATCATAAATTTAATAAATCAACACGAACCCAGTAATTTCTCCAATTCTCGATTTGTTTTAGAAATTGAATCAATGAGAACCCAGAAATTGAATAGATTATAACTCAGAAGTTTCTCTGAATTTCCTTAGTCTATCTTCCTTTTATATTAGTTCTCGCTCTGTTTTGGTCATCAGTTGTTATTGTATTCAATGAAATCAGAACAATTATCTAAAAGAAAAACACAGAGAAGAAGAAAAGAAACACAAAAATGGCGGAAGAACAAAAAAATGGAAGAAAATTAGCTAGAAAGAGAAATATTGAGAGAAACGGTATTTCATTTTCATAATTCTGGATATCACCTTATACAAAATCAATACATTCTTATATCTATTAAGCTCTATTCTTGTAATCGAACATTACAACTCTACTATATGTAACCAAACATTACAATTAACTGCACATTTAACTATAACTACAGTTAATTAATTATGATTAATATTTTCCTATTTATTGATACTCCTATCACATAACATTTCACTCTCCTTAAAATAAGCTAACTAATCCAAGAACTAAAAGGAAAGTCTGGAGATCTGAGAACCATTTGTTCGGCATCTTCTTAGTTTTCTGCATCCACAGTGGTACACTGGTAGAGATAGCATGTATAGAAGGAGTATCACTACTGCTATTGGAACAACCTACAGGAATATCATGAGGCTGTCTGGATATATCATGAGGCCGTCTGAATATATCATTAGGTTGTCTAGTTATTTTTTGAAGCTGTCTGAATATATCATTAGGCTGTCTGGCATAAGGTTGTTGGCATATATCCTTAGATTGTCTGGCTAGTGCATATGCTATTGTCTTGTCACTTTCCTTCTTATATGTGATTTTAGAGTCATATCCCAGCATCTTGCTTAACCATTTCTGTTGTAAAAATATAGCCAAACCATGGAATCCTCTTAAAGCTTTAACAGTAGTTGGTTTAATCAAAATGCAGCCCCGAAATGCATTCCCAAAATATATTCCTCCTGGATCAAACACCATCATTTTTGCAGCCAACACAACTAGCCATTGAAACTCTTGCCAATAATTCAGCCCCATTTTCTAGAGCATTGAACCACCTCTCTTTCTAGTTGAAGTTCGCAGTAAAGTGGCTAATCCGTTCGATATGGTGTCAACTCTACTTTTATATGACTCCCTCGTCCCATTTGAGAATAATTTATAGAAAAATGGACTTTTTTGCTGCTAAAATTGGAGAGCTAATATGCAAACTTTTAACTTTCAAAATTGTAGAACATTCCATACTCCAATTTGAATCATTGTTATTTGCAGCTTTAATTTGTTTCTTCAATCATTACAATAGCTTCCTCACCCTCATTTTCACACCCAAAACCATCTTCAGCATCAGGTCGGTTGCAATTCACTATCTGCTCTTCTGGGCATGTAGTGATGTCAACAGCATTTTTCACCTTGTATGTAATTTCATATGTAAACATATTCAATTTTGAATACATCCCAGAATAGCATCCCCTTCAAGCAATTCATTTTTCCGTTCAAGATTTGCACAAAGCCAACTCTTAAACACATAATCAGTATAAAAGTCCCTACACTTCAAACCTATAGACTTAATGTTGGAATTAACAAATGAAGGCTTGTACACAACAATGTAAAAGAATATCCAAAAATCCATATACAGAAACTCACCATTATAACAAAAAAATATTGAAAAAATTGCTCATAAAACTTCCCAAACTAAACATATCCAATTTCGAAAGAGGAAACACACTGTACCAACCATGATTGTTGCCTTTAATTGAACAACCATCTTTCAACAAATCAATCCAAGTATTTCATGGTAATTTTATCTATTGTTAAAACAAACTCTTGATTAAACTTGCATATATTATCATTACCTTTATTTTCATATAATGGATATGATTTTCCCCATCTTCTGAAAAAACCCTGCTTCTCCATTGATTAATCATAAGAATTTCTATCTGCCAAGCAAGAATCTCAATGTACCAAAACAATTGTCTATTTGTTTGAGTTTTTCTCCCAATAGTACCCCTTGTTTGACTAATTTTTCTTCCAACTTGTAAACTTGTTTTGTTGGAAGTAATATATGGTTTAGGCATTTTGTCAAACTCTTGAATCTCCAATGCATAACTCTTGCATCTCCAATGCAGTTAGTTCTTGCTGATTTTCTTGTTCATGGCTTCACAATTGTTCTAAGAATCCTATTGATTTTTCCACTTTATCCGATTCTGATGCAACTCATTTGCCTTCCGGATTCCACTGAAACTCTATAACCAACCTCTCCATGGTGCTCTGTAGATGGTCCAACTTATTGCTCATAGCTTCAACTGACTTCTACAACTGATGATTGTTGTTCGTTATAGTTCCTGCACCCTCAAATCGATCTTCCGTAGTCCCTTCGCCAGAGTTTCCATAGAAAGAATTCCTGCCGCCATTAATAGAAGCACTATAGTAATGGTTATGTTGTAGCTCGTAATTGATATAAAAAGAAAAAAAAAAGGAAATGAAGATGAATTCTGGAATTAGGGTCAAGGAAAGAGTAGCTCTGATACCAAATGTTATGGTATTCAATGAAATTAGAACAATTATAGAAAAGAAAACATAGAGAATAATAAAAGAAATACAAAAATGGCAGAATAACAAGGAAATAGAAGAAAATTTGCTAGAGAGAAATATTGAGAGAAACAGTATTTCTTTTTCATAATTCTGGATATCCCTTTTTACAAAACCAATATATTCTTATATCTCTTCAACTCAACTCTTGTAAGCAAACATCACAATTTTATTACCTATAACCAAACATTACAATTAACTGCACATTTAACTAGAACTACAGTTAACTAACTATTATTAACAATTTCCTATTTATTAATACTCCTATCATATATAACATCAGTAGAACACGACGTCGTCTTTGAATTTGTCTAGCTGATTCGGTGTTCGTACTGTACTCTTTATGATATTTGGTTAAATCTCTGTTTTGGTCGAGATCTTTTGCACTGCTAGCTAGCTCTAAGGATTGGTTGGGGGGGAATTATAGGAGATTCCCAGTCTCCCAACCTAAGGATTAAAGATCCGACGAAGAAGAGAGAAGATGGGAAGGGGATAGATGATGGGAAGAAGAGAGAAAATGAAGAAATTTTCAATCAATTCTCTTGAGCTTCCATTAATTCCGACAAACTTTTTCATTATTATTTCATCGCCCAAGATGGTGATAATATGGAGATGAGAGAGAAAATGGACACGGGGAGAATGGGAAGGAGTTAGAGCATCTCCAGCAGGCCGGAGTTCTCCACATCCTAGACTAAATATAGTCTAGGACAAACCCTCGCGCTCCAGTAGATTGAGTAAATTTAATCTCTCTCTTTTTCCGGCGGCACACAACGACTATATCTAGGAATCAAATTTTGGTGGACTATACGTATTAATATATTTTAATGGCAGAGGAGGAAGAGGAAGAGGAGGAGGAGGAGACGAAGAAGAACCAGAACAAGAAGGAGAACACTGATAAGAAGAAAAAGGGAAAAGATGGCTCTACTGCTCCAACGGACGAATAAGAAGAGAAACAGTCAGAACGGTATAAAATAGAATAGATACAGAATGTTAAAAAAAATTACAGCAACGATAATTTTAATCTTTCGACGGATAAAATTGAAAAATCTATAAATATGTACAATAATTCAATATATTTTACCATCTCTCCATTAACAACTTCAACCTTTAGTGATTTTAACTATTTGGTTAAATAGTTTGTATTTTTATTGTATTTGCTTTCTATTTTTTATTGATAATATCTCTTTAATTTATTTTTTAGATGGAAAATCATGGTCCTCCGATGTATTATTCTTCATTATTATCTCAAGATTTTTCACTTGATGATCCAAATTTGTTAGATGACTTCTCAATTCAAACTGACGTACCAATTCAGACTCCCGAAAATGAGTCCAACAAAAGAACAGGGCGAAAAGGAAATTACACAATTGATGAAGATGTCCTTGTTTCTGGATGACTTAATGTAAGCATGGATCTAATTCAAGGAAACGATCAGAAACATGGAAGATATTGGGAAAGAGTTCATGAATACTTTCATGAATATAAAAATTTTGAGTCTTAACGCAATTCTACTGCTTTGGCGAAATGTTGGTCAACAATTCAACTCGCGGTGAACAAATTTTGTGGATATTATGTTTCAATTGAAAGAATGCAACAAAGCGGTGTATGTGAACAAGATAAGGTATTTTAACTTTTTAATGTAAAATTTCAATATGTTTATTTTTATAGTTTATAGTTAATATTTTGAATTCGGAGGAAAAGTGGGCGCCGCATTCGAAACCTTCTCCGAAATAGAGACAGTGTGTATGTAGGATGTTCAACAAAATAATCACGAAAAAGTCGATTGTGACCTTCATGTTTACCACGATCAATGGTAATACAACCTTGTATAGAACCACTATGACGTGATGTATGCCTATTGACATTTTGTTGCTCTTCTTCAATAGCCGCCAAGCCTAAAAATTGCCCATCTTCTTCTTCATCCATGTGTTACATAGTTAATTCGAATTGACAAGACATATTTAAAATAACGTATTTGACTGAAAAATTAAAGTTGAGACGAGTGAATATGAGAGACTGGATATGGCTTATATTTATAGAGGTTATTTGTTCGTTAAAATATATCCATAGGAATATGACCGTTGAAATATGGTCGTTGAAATATGACCGTTGGAATATAGCCGTTGGAATTTTTGTAAATTCATTGATTATTTTAATCTTTTTATACTATAGTCTGCAGGATAGTCCATCTACTGAAATGATTGAAAACTAAAGGACATATGTTGATGTCATATGGACTAAATATAGTCCAGCAGATAGTTCATCTGCTGGAGATTCTGTGACGCCCCCAAATCTGGGTCCCTTGAACCTCGGGTTCGGTGCTCACTATTCAACACTTGTCAAACATTCATAAAATATAACTTCAATAACTCGCGGAAATCATACATCATTTCATTACGAAACGTACCTTCAATCCCAGGTTCCACTAACCTTAATACATCATCATTACCTTATAATACAAAAGATTTACACAAATAGTACGAACTAACTACGTCTACTCGTTCATCTTTCCTTTGCCGTGGTACTCCTTAGATAACTCGGCTTAACTGAAAAATAGTTCATGATATAGCAAGGATGAGCAACTACTTTGCTCAGCAAGTTTTATTAAACAATAAAAGATATATCATGAATGAAAAAGATTTAGCTCTGGAAACTTCAACAATATACAATAATTGTGAAGACATGCAACTTTGAATAATATAATTCAATTGACATAACATACTGCTTCATCATGCTGAAAGGGTCACAAGACCATGAACACACGTTTTGAGTATTTACAATACCCTGTAGACAGAAGTCTGTCAGTTCGTTTTGAATATTAACAATCATTTTGATTGACATATCCGGTGATGGGTACTTTAGGTGATCAGCCTATCGTACGTTTATAGAGTGCACAATATAACCATCTAGTTCGTTTTGATCGGGAATGTTCCATCCGACCGTAAGTTTATCCGCTTATAATGCTCTGTTCATTTCAGCTTATCCCATCAGATTCCGCACCACAACAATATGGTTTGGACTAACTTCAATAATATTCAGATTTATGAATTTAAATCGTACATGGTCTAGCCGAAACAATTGGCATAGAATCCTCACTTAGAACAGTTTATAACAAGAACAGTCATAATATCACATGCAATATCTAGCTGAAATAAATAGCATAGATATTTCTCTTTAAACAGTTCATAACGTGAATAGTCATGCAAATGCACCTAAGTGCGATTATCAATAACAATATAGATATGAAATAATTATTAATAATTATTTCATCATGCATTTTGAAATAAATTTCAGATTCTACATAAATAACTTGCCAAATAGAATACAAGTTAGGTTCAGAGAAACTTGCCTGTTCCGCTGACTACTGCTATTCAACTTAAAAATACTTCCTCTGGGTGACCTAATATTCAAACATTGATCCTCCAATTAGCATAACACATATAGGTTTATTTAACATTAATAACCTTACCATATATGTCTTAATCATCTATCACTTAATCATAATCTTACATCTCTTAATAATATTATCAATCCCTTGATAATATTTTAAATCACATAACTATCACTTCATTGCTTTATAATATTATCACCTTTGATAATATATAAATACCACAAATAATATTATTAATCGTATAATAATATTTTAACCATAAATCATCTAGTTCCTCAATATTATTAACCATCTAATAATCATCTTAATCTCTTCATTATCTCAACACTTATTAACATTATTAATAACTAAATAATGTTTTACACTATTCCCAAGGATATTATTTATCAAATAATATCTTAATCATTTATAAATATTATTAACCATTTAATAATATTTTATCATCTTAGTAATATTATTAATCCTTTAATAATATCTTCTTCTCTCATTAATATTATTAACCATTTAATAATATTTTATCCTCTTACTAATATTATTAACCATTTAATAATATTTTAATCATTTATTAATATTATTAATCATTTAACAATATTCTACTAACTTACTAATATTATTAACCATTTAATAATATTTTATTAACTCATTAATATTATAATTATATAATAATATCTCAATCGCATATTAACATTATTAATAATTTAATAATGTCTTACACTCTTTCCAATAATATTATTTATCAAATAATATTTTAATCGCTTATAAATATTATTAAAAATTTAATAATATTTTACTCTTTTAATAATATTATTAATCATTTAATAATATTCTTTTCATTTACTAATATTATTAACAATTTAATAATATTTTAATTATTTATTAATATTATTAATCATTTAATAATATTTTAATCACATATTAATATTATTAACCATTTAATAATATTTTACTCACTTATTAATATTATTAACAATTTAATAATATTTTAATAATTTATTAATATTATTAATCATTTAATAATATTTTAATCACTTATTAATATTATTAACCATTTAATAATATTTTAATCATTTACTAATGTTATTCATCATTTAATAACTTTTAATCATATACTAATATTATTGATCATTTAATAATATTTTAATATTCTTCAAACATTATCAATAGTTAACTTTTTAATTGTTGTAACTTTAGTCTTTATTTTATACATTTAGATGCCTTTAAGTCACTAATAAACTCTATATATATTAGTTTAGTATTCAAACACACTCAATTAATATGTATTTCAACTTAAATTTTCATAAAAAAACTCGACCCGGACCGACCCGTCTCGACCCGGACCGACCCGACCCGACCCGGACCGAATCTGCCCCCAGAAACAGCCGGCTCAAGCGCCTAGGCGCTTGATAGGCGCTCAGTAGGCGCTTGGCCAACTCCTCCGAAAGTAAACTTTTGACTGCTCGACCCTCCGACGCTCCAACAGCCATAACTTCTTCATTTTAAAATATTTTGGGGTGATTCTTGAGTCCATTCTCATCAGAATTTCCCCCTCTACAATTTCTCTTTAGATCAAAAATCCAAATTCCAAACGGAAGTGGACTAAAAACTGCTTACAAGGACAAAGTGAAAACTAAAATCACAAATCCTTGGTTTTAATGGTTCAACCTTGAATAAAATAAACTCTACACATCCAAATGACACCAAATCAGTGTTGATGTGTTCCTAACCTCTTGTTTTACAATATTCCATGGTTGGATCGTCTTTTTGAAAATGTTTTACACGAAAATTACGGATCGAACCATCTAGGGTTTAAAAACGACATCATTTCCGGTAAAAGCTATAACTTCTTCGTTATTCAATATTCTTGAAAGGTTCCAAAAGGGTTTTTCTTTAAAACTCCTAGATCTAGCTTTCTAGCCATAAAAAATCCAATTTTTGATTTGTGTACTTCAAAATACAACATCAAACACAACATGTATCGTTAGGGTTTTACCGGTAAAATGTGTTATGAACATTTCTACAACTTTTATACATTTCTCACATACCAAATCATGATTTAAGCATATCAAACCATGTATCTACCAATTTATTATAGCTTAAGACTTGTAGACCATCAAAACCACTTTTGATCAGTTAAAAACATATTTTGACCATATAAAACATATATAGCCTACAAAAATGAAATAAAGATGAGATAGAACACTTTTGAACCTTATGTTCTTCTACTCTTGGCTAGAGACTTTGTTGGTGACTCCTCCTTGATAAATCTCTAGTAATCTCCTTGGTGAATAACCAACTCTCAAGAGCCTTCTCTATTTTCTCTAGAATGCTCTCTCTATTCTCTCTTGGAGTTCTTACAAAATGACTAACAAACCTAGCAAATGAATGGAGCATTCTATTTATAGAACCTCCCTAGACTTGCTTAACATCTACTAATCAACCAATGCTAGTCAATTAGGAGCTTAATCTTGCTTACTATGCATGGAATGACCACTTGATGGACTCTTTGATTGACCCATTGATTGACTAAGGTGGTTGGGGCTTACTTGCACCACTTTACACTCCAAAATCAACCAACAAGCTACATTTATATCCATGTGGGCCCCAAAATTCGGGATTGACCAAATATTTATCCAATTTGACTTTATTTTTAAGTCCTATATAATTATATAAGTATCCATATATATATATACATCAATATATGTATACATATTCACCTATACAAACTTATTGGGCTCCACTTTGGATCTTAGTATTAAATTCTATTGGGCTCATTCAATTAAATTGTTTGGGCTCAATTTATATCACACATTGGGCTAGCATTTACATAACTATGCTATCTTTAATTAAAATAAGCATTGGGCTTATTTAATAAATTACATGGACTAATAATTAAATTAATTACATGGGCTACTAGGTAAACTTAATTGACCTAGTTTAACAACTCATTTGGATTTAAATTATAATCCAATTAGATTTGCTATTAATAAGTCCATTGGACTCCTTAATTAAATATCACTCTTAATTGAAAAATCTTGGGTTTGTTTTTAATAATACCCTAATACGTATTAATATAAGTACATTGGACTTGATTAATTTAATTCATTCACTAACCCCTATCATCAAATTGGGTTTATAAAATAATTAACCGTACACAAACAATTATTCCCTCATTGGATTATCTCAAATAATTCACTTGCTTCTTCTTTCGCATTATTCATACAAGTAATTAACTTGTTTAGTATAAAACTTCTTATTTGCCATTCAAGGTCAACATTCAAGCTTTGTGATCTCATCACATAAGCTTCTCTTGCAATCTTTTTCCTTCTTTAGTTAATTAATTTAATTAACTAATTTAATACATCTCATCATACAACTTATCCTATATACACATACTTCATACCTCATATTTTCTTATGGATATAATTAAATAAATAAATAAAAAAAATTGGGTTCGTAATTTTCTCGGTCATTACAGATTCTCTTAGAGAGGAGAGAGAAGATGGGGAAGAGATAGAGAGGAAAGAGAAGATTCAACCTGTAAGCAACATAAGATATTTTAGAGCTATAAGTATGATATTCGGGCAAGGCACGTGCATGTTTGTGAAAGTCTGAAAAGTTTCTTTACTAATATAAAGGTCATCTCAAATTGATGTAAAGTATATAATAGGCTTAAGAATATTGTAATTTGTGTGATTAAAGATTAAAATGAATATGTAAGACCTCTTTGAGTCATTCTGTCAAACAGGTAATATGAAATTTCAATTAGAACTTTTCAAGTGTATATTAAAGGCTCAAGAATATGCTAATTTGTGTGATTGGAGGTTAAAATGACTATTTAGGACATCTTTGAGTCATTCTATCAAACAGGTAATGTACAATTTTAGTGAGAAATTTTCAGTTCCTCTAACAAATCAATTATAGAAAATAGAAACACAGAAAAACATCAATTTACCCAAAAATGAAACAAAGCAAATTAAATTAAATTAAAAATTAAAAGAAAACAACATAATTAATAATTATAAATATATGATTTGAAAAAAAATGTTATTGCATACCCATAAGTCATATTCGGAATGAAATCAAAGATGCTTTGTGTCTGAATCAGCAATTGGATTAAATTGTTCATATAAAATAAAGACAAGATTAAAAACCAAATTAATGCTTGAAGTGTAATATTTTCAATGGTCAAGAAAGTAGAATCATCATAAGCACATAAAAGACCAAGAGAATCACGAAGAGCCTACTTTCATCAGAAGCCAACTTCCCACACAGAAGCTTCATTCTTATATTAAGATCTTCACAACCTTATGAACCTTTTTCCTCATACTTCTTTATAATACACAGAAAATAAAAAATTAATTTTGAAACTACATAATTTAAATCACATTAAAATTAAATTATACCCACTAAATTATACTTGGTCTTCTCCACAAAAATAGTTTATCACAATTTTATTATCATACAATCACTACTAAACTAAACCTTCAATAAAATTAAAGTTGATATAAAAATTATCAATAAATTTGAAATGATTTTTTTTAATAAATTAAGTATTAAAACTCCATAAACGCAATACAATTTGATTATAAAATAAAATAAAAACCAAAAAAAAATTAGGCAAAAAACAAACAAACAAAATTATAAATAAAAATCAAATAGAGGCTAAATTAAACTATAATAGGATACCGAGACCGAACGGGGATCTACGTTTTCAACAAAACGAAAGCAAGATAAGAGAAGGGGATCTTCAATTCTTCACTTTGTCATCAAATGTTGTCTTCCCTAACTTATTGAGCCTTGTTCTGATGTGTGTATAGTTATTTTGGTGCTATCAGTCTCATTTCATCAAACACTTAAAATGCACTATACCACTAATTATGTGAAAAATACTTGAAAATTAAACTTCTCAAAATCATTTCACAAATTGATAATTCTTAATATAAAGTTCTAATACATAACAAAAAAAGGTGTGCTAACTTGGATCATGCCAAACCCAAAAAGATACAATAACAAACCATCCCAACAATGACATCTAAAATAGCATGACTTAAATATAACCAAAAACTCTTCTAAAGCTGATTATGAGAAAAGAAGCTTACTTCTGTTTCTTTCTGCAAGCGAAGTCTCTAGTGGCACGCCATTTGTGCATGGAATCCCAAAAAATACCTACAATATAATATAATATGAATATCATTAAGAAACGGAGTCCTAAAGAGGATAATCTGAAAGAAAAAAGCATGACAGACACTTTCCCAAAGTAGTATAACATCATAAATGAACCAACTGAAACAAATTAAGAAAAGGAAAATATCAAATATGATCAGCACACCACAAAGAAGAACACCTCAGATAAAAGTTAAATATGCACATGTAAAGCTTCAATTACTATATCATTCCATAATTATATATATATACCTTCGCATCAAAATCATAAAGGTCATATATGTGGCCGTTATGCTTGTATAATACCTGAAAATTGAGATTTACAGGGAATTGGAAAAGGAGATGCTGACTAAAAAGAGAAGATAATTAAAAGAACAATGGCCACCATTACTGCAGAATTGAATTGCTAGACAATCCATAAAGAAGCTAAAGAACCCTCGCAGAAAAATGTTCAACTGGAGAAGATTCTCAAAATCTTCAAAGAAAAGGGTCACCAATTTGTTCACAAATTTTGGGTCACTCCCATCCTGCAGTTTCTAAAGCTGCAAAAATTGATCGTTGAAACCCCTATTCACAACCAAATTTAAAAAAAAACCATCATTAAAAAAGTTAAATAGAAACACATCACAATTTTAAATAAGCAACTTTATGAAGAAAAAAAAATACCCACATGAAAAATCTCTCAAATCAGAACTATTTTTAGTGAAAAAACCGACCTCATGGTACAAAGATGTCAAGAAATCAACATATTGTCTTTGTAACTGATTGATAATATCCATTGTTGCTTGGTGACTGCTCAATAACTATTCTTACCTTTTACTCATTTGCCAAATAGTGGGGCTTACGCCCTATGTATATTATATTTGGTACACTGGTAAGGAATCAAAAATCTGTCGGAGAGAGAGAGAGCTTTGCAACAATTAAACAAATAAGGAGGGAAAATAAAAAATTCTCGATTTTAGTTTGAAAATCTGTCTAGGAGAAAGAGAGCTCTGCAACAATTAAACAAATAAGGAAGGGGAAATAAAAAATTCCAGATTTTAGTTTGCTTCATCCTGGTTAATATATTCCCAAATTCACATAGAGGGAACAAATATAAATAAAAGGTCCCTGAGAAGCCATAGAAAAGTCATCCAATTTGGCAAGCTTTTTTCGTGTTTGGGAAGAACTAAGGGCATGTTCGAAAATGATTTCTTTTTTTTTATTCAAAATTAAAATTTTAATTTATAAAATAGATTTATAAATTAAAATTTTAATAAATTTATAAATAAGAGTATTTAACATTATTTTTATTTATAAGTCAAAAATTATAAATAATAGTTGTAGATGTGTTCGACTAATAATGACTTATAAATTAAAATAAATTATTAAAATTATTAAAATATCCTTCAATATGAATAACATTAAAAAAATAAAAGAAAATATTTATGTTATTTTATAGTCGTTGACCAACTTAAAAAAATAACTTAAGTTATTTTTCTTGAGCAATAAATAGTTACTTATTTTTATTGATTTTTTTTTAAACTTATAAGTAAAGAAAAAGTTGCTCTCGAATGATTTTTTTAGTTTAATTATTTTTAAATTGAGTTGATCAATTTATAAGTATTTTCCGAACAGCACTAATCCTAGCAGTTTCTTTAGAGAATTTTTCATCGTTTTCCCTTTTCTTTTTCTTTTTCGTCTATATATATATAAAGAGAGAGAGAGCACAGGAAAAGGCTGATTGAGAGAGAACAGGAAGAGACTGATTGAAAATGTCCCAAGATGAAACAACGAATGAGAAGAACTCTGTAAATTGACTCGAAAATTTTGAATTTGAAATCTTATATATACATATTTTGATGTTATTAATTTTGTTGTTATAAATTAATTATTAATGTCATATAAGATATTTTTAACAGTCAATATTAATTAACTCACGATTATTAGTTTTTATTAAAAAGATTCCTTGATTTTAAAATTTAATTTGAAAAAATTAATTTTAATTATTTAAAATAAAAAAAATAAATATAAATTAATTGATTGTTATCATCATTTACCAATTATTTAAAAAATGCCAATAACATACCTTTAGAGAAAAAGAAAAATAATGTAAAAAAATGCTTATAGTTACATCATCCATAAGAGTTAAGACGGCTTGAATACATTTTTTTCCTTTGTATTTTATCTCAATTTATAAATACATCACTGAATTAAAAATTTTTACAGTCAACTTATTGAAGTGCTTATTTTTAACAAATAATCACTTTTTTCGTTGACTTTTAACTGAAGAATTAAAAATATATTATTTTTACACAATTGTCAACTTAAGTTTATAAATAAATCACTGAACTCATCGGTTTTGTTTTTTATTTTTTTTGTTTTAATAATAATAATATCATCTCTGTTACACTAAAAAAATTAATTTAAAAATAATAATAATAATAATAATATTCTCTCTGTTATACCAAAAAAATTAATTTAATAATAATAATAATAATAATAATAATAATAAATTTTTATTTAATAATAATAATAATAATAATCTCTTATAGTGTAATAGAGAGAATATTATTATTATTACCGGTGTGTTTAGTAATAGACTTTAGCACACCAATTCTTATTCTTATTCTTAAATTAAAATTTATTTTTAAAATACATCTAATTAATTTTTAACAATTAAAACTGTGATTTTTTTTTTATGTGTGTAATGAAGAGGATATTATTATTATTATTAAATTAATTTTTTTTAAAACACCTCAAATTAGTTTTTAACAAATAAAACTGGTCTTTTTTTTTTATGTAATGGAAAAGATATTATTATCATCATTATTATTATTAAATTAATTTTTTTTTAGTGTAACAGAGAAGATAATAATAATAATAATATTAATATTATTATTAAAATAAGAAAAAAATTAAAAAGAAAAATTCATGAATTCAGTAATATATTTATAAACATAAGTTAATAATTATATAAAAATAATATTTTTTAATTATTTCATTAAAAATTAATTTAAGTTAATGAAAAAAGTGACGAACAGTTTAATAAATTGATTATAATTTTTTTTAATTTAATGATATATTTGTAAACTTGTAAACCGAGATCCACTACAAGGGCAAAATGTATTTAACCCGAGTTAAGACCTTCGGCTTCATTCCCGATAAGATTATGAGATTCCTATCTTCCCAGTTTGGCTGATCTTCTCTTTCCCTCTTCACTTTCTTCCCCACCGGTCACCACCATGGCTATCTCTGCAACTGCCCTCTCTAAATTCTCTTCCCTCTCTTTCCGTACCCCACCACCTCGTTTCTCTCTCAACCCCAACCAATTGCTTTCTATCTCCTCCTCTAACCTTTCCTTTTTCCCCCTTTTCCTCTCCACAAAACTCAAACCCCTCCGAGCTCAAGAGCAAGAGCAAGAGCCCACTGCCACCGACTCCGACACCATCTTCTTCGACAACTTTGATCCAGATTCAATCATTACTTTCGACCCACCGGAAGCCCCAGAAGACTTCGTCCCGCCGCCCTCTTTCGACGACGGTCCGCCGGAATCGGAAGACGAAATCGCCGCCGCCTATGAAGAACTCTACGGCCCGGCCTATAGTGGAGTCTCAGTATTGGGGAATGACATTTATGTAATGGATTCGAAGGTGAAGAAGACTGGGGCATTGGGGAAGGTGAAGAAAGAGAAGGTGAGAGATGGGTTTGACGAAAGAGTGATTCAGGTGAGAAGGGTAACGAAAGTGGTAAAAGGTGGAAAGCAGTTGCATTTTAGGGCAATTGTGGTTGTAGGGGATAAAAAGGGACAAGTGGGTGTTGGAGTTGGAAAGGCCAAGGAGGTTATTGCCGCCGTTCAGAAGTCGGCAACCAATGCTCGCCGGAATATTATTACTGTGCCCATGACTAAGTACCTCACATTTCCTCACAGGTGAATTTTTTCTTTTTGTGTGGATATTTTGTTGTTGAATCTTGCTTTTGATTTTTGTTTTTGTAGTCTTGTTGGTACATTTATAGTTAAATTGTTAATTTTTTTAGTTGACATATTAATCATAGGTAAAGTGGTGGTTTAAATATTGATGAGAGTGTGCTGTGTGAGAGGCAAGTAGTGAAAAATTATATTGATTTGAGTTTGATATGCATATTAGAAGTTCTGTCTACGAGTGCACATTTTCCAGTCCTCTGTACACATAAATGGTATGTCAGTTCGCTTGTTTTCTCTTAGGTTATAATTGTTTTATGTTTGGTGGTGATTGAGCATTATCAACATCCGTTAAAGTAAGATGAAGCAATATATTTATAAGTTTTACATCTGGTGTGTGTAATTTTTCTGATTAGTAAACAGATATAATGACTAGCCTTTTGCCGGTGACTGTCATTGGAATTCTGCAGTACAGTAATCTGAGGTTTGGACCTGGAAGAGGGCTTGAACTACAATATGTTGAAAATTGTTGTCAATGTTCAAAGCCTCTTTGAAGGAGGGAGTATGTCTTCAAAGAAAATTCATTGCGGTCTATAGTAATGTTGTGTGCTTTCTGTATGGATCTGTGACCAAAACAAAAGAAAAACATAACAAAACCAAGTATTCCTTAATGAAGATGAGTATAATATTGGAAAATTGCTTATTCTTTCTCATTATTATAGGGTTACATGTCAGATTACTAAGTTGGAGATAAATTATTGTCGGTTTTAGGTTTTGTGTGCAGGATATATATAATATTTTCTTGTTTCTACCGAACACAATGAACACAACCAACATAATACAAGGTAGGAACATGCTAGACTGATTTTAACCTTTTTGCTTATTAAAATCCTTAAATCCATATATATGAAAAGATTTGGGGTGGAAGAGACATTTTTTTTGGGTATTGTTATATCTAGAATTGAGTCTTATCATTGGGTATGCAGTTTTTATTTTATCATTGATGCTCTATTGGTATTTGGTATTAGGAAGGGAAAGGAGAAGAAGGGAGGGTTAGAGGGAAAGGGAACTCCTATCCTTTCTTCATGTTGTTTGCTACAATTAGAAGGAATGGAAGGTAAAAGAAAGGGGATCTAGGGATTAACCTCTTATTTATTAGAAGGAATGGAAGGTAAAAGAAAGGGGATCTAGGGATGAACCCAGTTTTTTGAAATTTTATTAATATATCCTTACACATTTCTCCTTCATAAGATATAAAAAAAAATACGACAAAGAGGTTACTTCGTCTATTGCCATGCTTGCTCTTTCCTCTTTTTCTCCCACTATTGAGACAGAAGAGTTTTGTTGGACTATCCTTTCACTTAATACTTCTTCTCCCCTTTTCCCCTCTACCAACCTTTTATTTCACCCTACTCCAACCCCTGTTCTTTACTGTTTTACAGAAGCAATGTAAATCTCATTCATAATGCTTGCTGTCAAAAATATATGAGCAAACTTTATAACCAGTATAAAGCTATTTGTATTTATAGATAGCACTGGGTCACTGGCTATGCTGTAAGTGCAATTTCTATTCAGAATGATCACAAAGAATCCCAGACTCTTTGACTTCCTGGTAGGAATGATCTCATGAGTCATGGGTATCTCCTTTCCTAGGCTTGTTTGGATCAATATAACATTTAATTTTCAGTTAAAATAAGTTAAACTAAATTAAACTAAAGCTTTTAATCAGTATTCGAAACACACTATATATTTGGTTGAGACCAAAATTTTAATACTGTCTTCCACAGGGAAGTAAAATACATACAAGTTCCTTGTTGTGCTAGAAACCCAACCTAACTGACACATGATTATAAAGGCATTAAACAATGTAGTTCTCAATCAGTTTTGCTTTATATACTGCATTATATTCATGTCACATGGACCTTATTTAATCTGCTAAACGCATAAATCACAGAGCTGATGGGGATTATGGGGCAGCCAAGGTGATGCTTAGACCTGCTTCTCCTGGTACTGGGGTGATTGCTGGAGGTGCTGTGAGGATTGTTCTGGAAATGGCAGGTGTTGAGAATGCTCTGGGCAAACAGCTTGGCAGTAACAATGCACTCAACAATGCAAGAGCCACAGTTGTTGCCGTGCAGCAAATGAGGCAATTCAGTGAAGTTGCTCGTGAGCGTGGGATCCCAATGGAAGAACTATGGAAGTGATTCCATATGTAAATTCCAGTTTTATCGCCTAATTTTTGTAGAAAATTCATCTTTCTAAGGAAATTGTGAATTCATTTTATTGTTAAACTACTGTTTCAAGAAAAGATAATGACATCTTCATACATGACTCAAATCTCAACATGATGAAAATTTGCCAGTGATGATTGTATATACGGGTTGGCAAGTTTTTTACTTCACAAAACTAGACTTGTTTTAGCACAGCTGAATGTTGAACCAATATTACCGGGATTTGGATTTCATATAGTTAAAATTGGGCAATCCATTTGGACAGTCCTACAAAACAAGTTGCATTGTATAGTTTTGAGTTGCAAAATATATCTTATTTATATAATAAAAGTGGTCTGAAATGCAATTCCATGCTATATCAAATGCAACAGTTTTTATAGTCCAAACGGACTGTTCATTTCAAACTGTCTGGCATCAGGTACCATATTATTGGCTTGGATCACTAACTCAAAAGCCTCATCTGGAAATATCCACAATTGAAGGGAGCCTTGACAAGCTTATAAAGAAGTATTTCTGGTGCTCATGATGAGCGCAACCTCAATCAGATGGTGAGATTATAACTTTTGGAGGTTCTGTGTGGGATCTGGCCTCCTAATACCTTATATCTATTATCTATCATGAACTACATATTACAAAACATGTCACCACAACAATGGAGTAATGTTAGGATGTCTAGAGAAAGCCCTAGGGTGCCTAGAGAATGCGTATCCTGATTGCCCATATATGCATTGAAGTGTAGTACATAAATGTGTGTATATTACAACACTTTAATGCATGGCCGGACATGCATTCTACGAGCACAATAGCTTAGCAGCCATGCATTCTCCAGGCACAATAGTTTACCTTTTCCGCGTAACAATATAACGATGAAGTCTAGCATCCCAACTGCATCCATATCCACCAATCAAAGATACTAGATTTCTTAGGGTAAATTTAGAAGGAAAAGACCCGTCAAAACTTCACATCTTTAGGTATAAAAGCCACAGTGGTTCTTGCCCTTTACATTGATTTCATTGATCTCTGTCACATGGAATAAGAATAATATTTTCAATTTTTTTTTTAAAAATAATTGGCTAAACAAAACTGAATGTGTGGTGATTGCGCATGTATGCTGACCCTTGTTAAAATAAAAGGGAAAAGATTACATAGTCAAAAAGTCTGTAGTTTACTCAAAAAAGTGTGAAACTACTATCAAAAGGTGTAACAATCAACAGAAAATGCAATATAAAAAATAATTATGCTGATAGTGAAAGACTGATGCTGCGTTTGGATTGAGTGAATGGAATAAAAGAAAGAATGTAATGAAAAAATATATATTAGATGATTATTTTGGATGATAAATCATTTTAATGGAATAAAAATTCATTCCATCCATTTAATTTTTATTCCATGTTAGAGGTGGTGAAATAAAATCCATTCAAATGGAATGAATATGTATGATAATTTTACCATCATACTCACTCCCACCAACAATCAAACATATACTTGAAATACCTTAAAATCGTTTTATTTCTTCTTTCATTCCATTCTTTCAATCCAAACGCAACATGAAAGTAGGCAGCAAGCTGAATAATTAATTTCTCTGAAGTTCATAAAGAAGTCTTTACTGTAATGCTAATTGATGCAATATCTAAATCCAAACATACACACAACAAAAGCCCAGGACTTTGACATAACATATGAATGCTGAAGCCTATTCATCATCTAGTTATAATTTGTAACTGCCTATTCAATACCTATACCCTGTTTTCTTATAAAAAAGTGCATCTTCCATTCACAAATCCCAGTATATGCAAATCCTTCTACAGAGGCTCCTCAAATGTAAGATCATCCTTATACACCAAAAGAGCGTGAGAAGAGACAGAAATGTCTTATCTCCATAATTTCATCCGCTGGTCATGACTCACGGAGGCAATCAATTTTCTCTGCAGAGAAGCTCCCAGTCCAGAGATCACAGCATCACGGGCATTAGTGTTCAAAGTTTCATTGCTCTCGGTTGGATTCCATATCTTGAGCAACTGCAGTAATACTCGAACAATAAGATCCCACAACAGATCTTAAGATATTATACTACTACTCTGTTCCACGACAAGAGTCTCAATTGCCAAATTTTTTGTTCCACAAGAGTCCCATTTTTATTGTTGATAGTATAAAATGACACAGTATGCTTTAGTTTAACATCACAATTTCATTATCATGTCACCACTACTAAACTACACAATCATTATATTCAAGGCAAGTATTCAGCAAAAATAAAACCTTAAAGTTCGCAATTTTACAAATGAGACATTTTTTGTGGAACGAAGACAGTGCAAGGAATTAGAACTAGAAAGATATTGCAGTATTAGATTTCAAAACTCCCTATTCCTGTTAGAAAATCAGGGTGTGTGTAGGCTTCCTTACCACCTCATCAGAATAAGAGTTTATGCATGGGCAAAAGTAGCGGCAACTATACTTTTCATGATGACAAAGTATAAGAAACAAAAATTCATACCAGCTCTATCTAGGTTCCATTTCTTTTAATGGAATATATTCATAAAAGAAAGAAAATTACACACAATTTGCTTCACTGAACTAGAGTCCCGGAGAGAATAAATTTGTAAAATTTTCTTTTTAAGCTTGGGACGATTAAATTAAAATAAAGGCATGCTAGATTGCTGAACATGAACAGCCCCAGAAAATTAAATGGACAGAGAGGATTGATCTAGTAAACAGGAGTTACAGGACCCCACATGAAGAGTGATGAAGATATAGATTGACGACTAAATACCTTCTGAGAACCAATAACCAATAGTTGTGAATTACTAAAATGGAATATGCATGATTCAAATTTGTTGCCATTGGAAGGCAATTCAGAAATGCATTTTCCTCACTGTTGACCACACTCTCACACCATCTGAACTGACAGAGGCGGTATAATTGCCAGTAGTATCCCAGCAAATTGAGTGGACGTCTTTGACATGCCCCTAGAAAATAAAGAGAACATGAAAAACAATTCACTCTGCTAATAGCTCTAGCAGGCTCGAACATACAGATTATATCATCAGGCATACCTCCAAGAGACAGCAAACAATATTAGTCTCGAAATCTATAATATTGATAGTATTTCCTGCAGCAGCAGCAGCCAAAAGCTCTCCAACATTGGGTTGGAACCTAACTTACCTGCTAGCTCCCTGCAGTTATTTTACCGAATTGTCTCTACAATTCTTTTCCGAGGAAGTTAAAAATTCAAGTATTGTCTTCAAAGAAACAGCATATAAAGCACATTGACAACAACAAAACTGAATTTTGGAGGTAAGTGATTTGATAATAGAAATGGATAGTAGGACGATATCAATTAAAACATATCAGGAAGAAAGTTTTGTATCAAGTTGAAAGGTATTTATTTTCAGTTGCAAAATTGGACAGTCATTAGCTTGATTCCAACTTTGAACTAGTAAAGAGAGAAATCTATGGTTTTTTGACTGGATATATCCCCCAAGCGTATGTACCATTCATAGTATGATTTTATGGTATCCCCTTAAACGTCTGCGCCATTCATATTATGATTTTACGATATTCCAAGCATATATTTTAAATTTATAAGGTCAAGCTGAAAGGGTTCAATAGACTACCGTATGTTAAGCTAAATCCTGCACAATCTCACAAAACAGATGTGCTACTGGTAAATCAAAGTTTTGACGGATAGTCCAAAGTTACGAGTTAAACACAAGAAAAGCAATTAAGAGTTTCCTCTGTGTTCAAGGACTGGCCTTAGCTATGCGTTTGCAAGCAACTTCGTTGACATTCCACAGTCGGATCTCATCAGCAATATCGGAAGAGCAGAGATATAAATAAATAAAATCAAGTAAACTATTGAATGGATTAGAAGTCACTAGACTTGCCATCTCATTTGCTAACTAAGTTATAACTGAGAGATGTGCGAGAGTTCTTCTAAAATATGTTACCTTGTGAAAAGACAAGCAAATATTATTAATGTGAGAAACCAAGAAAGAGATATAAGTTCTAAAAACGTATTGAGATGTTTAAAAATCATATATATGTATTTGAATACAATTCAAACATCTACGTTTACCAAGTTGTTACAATGTAAGCTTATAGTTATTTTCCATGTGTCAGGTTTCAAGAGGATAAATCATCAGAAGTAATGCGATTGAAAAATTACAGACCCGATACCAGTCTTCACGAAGACAGCAGGAAGTCCTATGATAGTCCTGCAACAAAATGGTTAACGGCTATATACTTGGACATACTGGAGGAATGCAAAAAATTTATACATAGGTAAATTTTCGAACAGGTCATCCTTATGCCATGCCAACATGTGCTCCATGCAAGTGTCAGCATATTATGGGCGTAAACGTGTAAGCTATGAGGAGGAACAACGTCAAGTGTAACCTCAGCTAAATAATTTGACGTCAGTGACTCAAGTTCTTGTTCACATTGGGAAAATGAAGTCTTCTTCTGTAAACTAAAAAATAGAATTTTAAAGATATTTCTAAAGCAAAGGTAATAAAGGGCTATATAGAAGTGAGGAAAAGAAAATACTTGCTCTTTTTTCATCCCATACTCTATTTCCATCCCATATTTGAACAGTTCTATCAAAAGAAGATGTTGTGAAGATGGCTGAACTTGGTCTGAATTGAACATCCGTAATGATATGAAAATGCCCTTCCCAGTCATTAATAAAATCATAACTATCCATATTCCAAACCGCAGGAAAAATGCAATCAGTTCTTGGCTCATGAGAAAAACTCAATTGACCTTAACCAAGCATTGAGATTAAGATTGAAGATTAATAGGATTAAAACTTACTCTCACTTCCAACACAAGCTAAGAGCCTTCCATCACATGAAAAATGGCACTGCAAAATCACTGTTTTACTTGCCTGGAAGCTGCCAACCTCTTCAAAACAGAAGTTTGTTTTAAATTTTTAGTTGCACAATTTATAGGCCAAACCCAAAGGTCACACTTCTTACTAGCATTATACCATCAAAAAAGATTATATATATAATATTTACACCGGAACAATGAAAATGACAGTCTTCTCTTTCAAAAATTCAGACCATCTACTGATATGAATCATCCATTATGTCATTTATGTGAACCATGGAGATTAAGAAGTAATGATATACCTTTAAGTTCAATACTGATGGTAGCAGAAGAAGTTTGTCTCAACGTGCTGAAAGAATTGCTCATGTCATCATCACTTAATAAAAAATATTTCAGATCATCAAGGGACATAAAACCATCAGTATTGGTCCCACCCTGAAATTCAATTGAAAAATTGAATAACATTGTGAGGGGAACAAGATACAAGGTACAGAGCATATCAACAGAATTTATATTTTTGCATTAACAGAGAATGGCACGAGAGAAACGAGCAACAAAATGGCAACAAAACTTTTGGAAACTGCACAAATATGATATGCACAGAATAAATCAAAACACTAATAATTTCAACCAAAGGAGAAGCAGAGTTCATTTTCCAGCGAGTTATATAGTATAGCCTACCCAAGCAGTCTCACCAGCAAGCGAATTGGATGGAGTCTTCCCCAGTCCACAATTTTGATTCAAACATCACAGTGGAAGTGAAAATTATGAGCAATGGGTGTAACATCCCACATCGGTTAATACGGGATATTTGGATGTGTATATAAGAACTCAAAACTGCTATCATTAATACATTCAGTAATACATTTTAGGTGAGTCTGTGGTGGGCTAAGATGACCCAAGATGATATAATTGAGACAATGCATTGGGCCTTATTTTGCTATAATTTGATTCGGACTCGGCAAATTAATATGGGATATTTTGATGTGTATGTAAGAACTCAAAGCTGCTATCATTAATACCATGTAAGAACTCAAAGCTGCTATCATTAATACCTTTAGTTATGACATTTTGGGTGAGTCTGTGGTGGGTTAAGATGACTCAAGAAGATATTATTTTGGGTGAGCCTGTGGTGGGCTAAGATGACCCAAGAAGATATTATTGAGACAGCGCATTGGGTCTTATTTTGCTATGATTTGATTTGAACTCGAAATTTGACCCGGGTAATTACAATGGTGGTATACAAATTACACTCCAGTTTCTACTTAGTAAAGAGAGCTACAAATATGAAGTTCCTTCACCAAAATTGATAGTCTAAATCATCTCAACGAACCTCAGGTAACTGATGCTGCAACTGATCCTCCAGTTGCTTCTCTGCAGTTTGTGTTATAGGGTACCCATACTTTGATTCTCAGCTGTTTCTCTTGAGAGGCACTGATCTGATAATCAATTTTCATTTAAAAAAATAGTTATTATAAGTACATCAAAAATAATTTATATATATATATATATATATATATATATATATATGTATGTATATGTATATATGTAACAAAGCTGAAACAAAGCTTTATGTTGCTACACATTATATACAAACAAATAACCCAATAAATCATAAATACATAAAAGGTTAATTTTTACTGCTACTGCTTTTATTGGACTTCCATCAGTCATTGTAGATTTATCACTCAGGACAGAAAATAATATCTAATGATAGGGGTAAAAGATATTTACCTATCACATAGGAACATGTGTACAAGCATATTACATGGCTCAAAGCTCTAATTCTGAAAGGGGAAATTAAGTCACTTTACAAGGGTACAAAAACCCCAATATGAAGATGACTGCAAAAAGGATTCTGTTGAATTAACCCAACAATTATTCTTCAGGGACTATCCAATATTGATCTTCTTATTGGTATCAAACCATCAACAAAATATCCTACTCAGCCAAAGTAGTGAACTTCGATTAAACAGCATAAATAGATTCCTTATTGGATTCTACCATAACCCTCTAAAATACCTTGCTCAAATGTACCCTTGATATTTGCTAAGAATTTCTTAGTGGTGGTGTGATGACAGATATGATAGCTAAAAATAATTGCAATTAGGAACATCATACCATTTTATAGTCCTAAAATAGAAATTTATCCAATTATGGGACAGACTAAAAAGAAAAATGTCTTTAATTTGGGGACGAAGGGAGTAATTTCTATAACCAAAAAGTAATTATAACTTTAACATAACATTAAACTGTCAATACTTTTCTTCCCCTTTTTATGATTAAACTTTCACCAACTACGATGATATATTATTAATAGATTACCCAAATAAGTATTTCCTTTCACGCAAATACTGTACCACAAAGTAATCTAGAGCCAGATGTGTAAGAATACATATGGAATGAAATCATGCAAGAACTATGCTATCATGTGTGTGAACTCATGACAGAATATGCAACAGAAGCTGAAAATGAAACTAGCAGCAGATGCAATTCCACTTACATTGAACGCCTCCCCTGGCAATGGCTTTTGGCTGTTCCCTTTATCCTTCTCTGTAAAGTACAAAATAACAACCATTAAGACTCATAATTGTGAATCTATATCAGCATAGAGATAAAAGGGGGGGGGGGGGGGGGGGGGGGGGGGGGGGGGGGGAGATCGCCGTAGTAATCATTATGATCGAATAACTGAAACCAAATGGAATACGTAAATCTTCCTGGAAATTCACAAGTAAAATCACAATTACAATAATTAGTCTACTAACAAGTAAAGACAAACACAAGATTACACGGTTCGGCTTTTGGAATACCTCCATGGGCAAGAAAGAGTGAACTCAAATTGAGGGAGGACATAAAATTGTGCACAACAAAATTAACTAGAAGAATGAAAGAAATAGAAACTACATTGGCATTCACCTGGAATTTCTTTCAAGTAAACATATTAAAAACATGTAATCAATAAATTAATAACAGGGGCTAAGAAATTTGTAGCTTGATACAAATAATCAAGACATAAACAATCTCTGAGTGCACTTCGTTAAAAAATAATTTCTAGATAGATTGTTATCCATTTAAGTTTAAATTATTCATGACTGCATAAAGTGATTAAAATAGTATGACGTGATATATACTATTGTTAGAATCTTCCTCAATTTAATATAAACCTTTTCCTAAAAAAAATACCTTCAGGCTTCAGCTTGACAAAGATAGAAATTTATTAAAGGGATTAGGAGAGCACTACCCTGGGCATGGCAAGTTATCTGGCACCTTCAAACCTGTTATTGATCTAATCTTTTTCTTTCCTTTTTTTGTTTGGATAAAAAGGAGAAATTCTATTAAATGGCAAAGAGAGTACGGGAAAGGAGTAGGAGTCCTCCAAATAAATCAAGTGTGAAAACAAGGAATAAATGATAAAGCGTTGCCACCAATCTCTATGGACATCTGAAATAACACCACCTCTAAAAGCTCTTATAGCATAAGCCTATAGCGATACTAGAAACGAAATCATGTCTGAAAGAAGAGGAGAGAGATATGGGTATCATTGAAAATTCTAACATTACTTTTCGTCCATATACCTTATAAATAGCAAAACAAACACATCTTCCAAATTATCTTAGCATCCTTATATCTTCCAAAATCTCAGAACCTTACACAAAAAGTAAAATGTTCAAAGAATAAAAGGACACCAAATCTTAATCTAATCTTGATTCAAGATTCATTAATAATATTCAAAGATAAAAGTCTTGTTGTTTAATTATAGTTATTTTAATACCCCTTTCCAAAATCATATGATATCTTTTTTCTACTCACCATAGTTGTTACCTCACCTAGGCAGTTCTAGGCGCACTTTGCAATAGGGAGGCCACCTGACCATCAAAATTTTGTGACGCATAAAAGAAGAGATTTTTATTAAGGAAGACGACCAGCAAAAGAAAATTGGAAGTTGATGAAAAAGGAGAATAACATAGAAGAAAAAGAAGAAAGAGGAGTAAGAGTAGTATCCTGAAATAGCAAAGGTAAATGATCACTTGGATTCGATTTTCTATCTACAATCACTTCCCTCTGCAATTGCCTCCTCTCTCTAAATTGGGGTCCTAAAAGGTAATCAAATGTTAATTTAATTCCAAAACAACCAAGTGTGTGAGCACTAATCCCCGCTCTCTCTTTTTCAGTGTTCTAAAGAGCACTAAGCGAACCTAGGCAACGTAGATACTTTCAAGTGCCTATGCCTTGTAGGCAACATCCTTGATACTAAACCAAATTGAGCCTGAAATCTTCTTGGAAATGGGAAGATCTAGGAAAGGCGGTCTGTAATATCCCAGATATTTCTAAGATTTTAAATAAGTTAATGTTTAAAACCTAGAATGTGAGAAATAAGATGTGTAGAAAATGGGTAAACATTTTTTTTTTTAACATAATTGATTTGTTAGAAATTAAATGTGAGAATATTGTATCGATGCATGTAGAGAATTTATTAAGGAAATAAATTCAATTGAAAAGTGAAGGGAGTTATATTAATATATATACCTAAAGTGTGCTTATTAGCCAAATAAGAAAATGAGTAATTAATACTCAATTAAACTAATAAATTAATTAGTTTAAATAAGAAGCAAGAAGGAAAGTCGTGGAATATAATTAATTAGGTTAATTATATTAGTTATGAGTTGAAGTTGGGAAAAAGTTAAGATGATTGTCTAGGATGACAATAATGTGAAGTGATTAATTAAGTAATTAACTTAATTAATAAGTTTATGTATAGAATTCAAAAGTGAAATTAAAACAAGCCCAATATGTTAATTGTTGTAAGTCTTGTTGGTAATTATGGAGAGGTCCAAATAAATTATGGATTAAAGCCTCATGGAGAGTCCAAGTAATTTAATTACTACTAGTGGACTAGCCCAAAAGGATTATATGTGTTAGCCCAATATGGGAATACTTGTATGAAAATGGATAAGTTAATTGGGTAACTCAATATGAAAATAATTGTATAGGTATGGGTAATTATATTATAAACCCAAGTTGATGATAGAAGGTAGTTAATGAATTTAATTTAATCAAGTCAAAGTACTTGTATTAATGTGTTTTAGAGTTTTGAAAATTAGCACTACCGCCGCAGCGGTAGGTTTCACCGCCGCAGCGGTGAAACTCTCTGGAAAGTAAAATTTGAACTACCGCCGCAGCGGTAGTAATCACCGCCGCAGCGGTGGAGCAGAATGTTTGAAAATTAATAAGTTATTTAATTCAAATTGAAATGCTTGTATGTATGAGCATTATTAGGGTTTTAATAAATTAAACCCAAACTATGTTAAGTGTTAGTGTTTTATAAACTAACTCAATTAGAGGTCCAATAGACTTATAGATAGCAAGTCTAATTGGATTATGTAATTAGATTAGTGTGAGCTAATTGGATTATATTATAAGTCCAAATGAGGTTTTGAACTAGGTCTAATAAATTAACCTAGTAGTTCTTGTAATTAATTTAACATTGATTCAAGTTATAATTAATCAAGCCCAATGCTTGTTTTAATTAAATGTAACATAGGGTATTTAAAGTTAGCCCAATGTAACAAATAAATTGAGCCCAAACAAATTAAATGATGAGCCCAATAGATTTAATTCATAAGTCCATTGTGGAGCCCAAATAATAGTCAAAAATTGGTCAACATTTATATATATAAGTATATATATATATAGATGTATATATGTATATTTAAGCTATAAAAATAAAGTAAAAATGGGGGATTAAATCCCATTTTGCTGAGATTTATGGGACCCACATGGAGGTAGCTTGATTTCTCATGTTGCTTTACTTGTACTCAAGGTTGTAGTTGTTGCAACCACTCATGTCAATCAACAAGTCATTCAACCAATCAATCCATCAAATAGTAATCCTAATTAGCACTAAATTGACCAATGCTAGCCAATTAGGAAAGTTAATGAAGGATTACCAAACTACTATAAATAGAGTACTCCACTCTCTTACTATGTTGGTTAGTTCATTTGCTAGAAATGCTAGAGAGAAAAGAGAAAGTATTCTAGAGAAAAGCAAGCAAACCTTTGGGAGATTGATGATCCACCATGGAAAAATGCTAGAGAATAGTCAAAGAGGAGTCCTTAGCAAGTCCATATCAAGAGAAAGAAGAACATCCATGTCTAAGAGGTTAAAAAATATTCTTAACCTTCCTAAGTTCATTTTGTAGTCTATATAAGTTTTGAACGGTTAAAATATATTTTTAACCGATCAAAAGTTATTTTGATGCTCTAGAAGTATAAAACTATGATATATAGGTAGATTCATGGTTCGGTATATTTATCTCATGAATTTGTATGAGTGGTATGCAAAGAATTGAAGAAAAGTTCATTTTGTGAGTTACCGGTAAAATCTAGACGGTTCGATCTTAAATTTATTGTCAAAACGCTTTCAAAAATATGATTGAACCATGAAATATTGTAAAACAAGAAGTTAGAAAGACAACAACACTTAGTTGGTGTCATTTGGATGTGTAGAGTTCATATTATTCAAGTTTGAACCTATAGAACCAACGATTTGTGAAGTTAGTTTTCACTTTATCATTGGGAGCCGTTTTTAGTCCAGTTCCGTTTGGAATTTGGATTTGTGATACAAAGAGAAATTGTAGAGGGGGAAATTCTGATGAGAATGGACTCAAGAATCACCCCAAAATGTTTCCGTATGAGGAAGTTATGGCTATCGGAGCGTCGGAGGGTCGGGCAGTCCCCAAACTAGGGTTTCGGAAATTATGTACCACCGCCGCAGCGGTGAAAACCACCGCCGCAGCGGTGAAACATTCTGCCAGTGACCAATTTTAGTGGTCCGGGTCGGGTCGGGTCTGTCCGGGTCGGGTCGGGTCGGGTCGGGTCGGTCCGGGATGAGTTTTTAATGAAAATTTAAGTTGAAATACATGTAAAATGAATGTGTTTCAATACTAAACCATATATGTAAAGTTTATTAGTGACTTAATGGTATCTAAATGTATAAAAATAAAGACTAAAGTTAACACAATTAAAAAGTTAACTATTGCTAATGTTTGAAGAACATTAAAATATTATCAAATGATGAATAATATTATTATAAGATTAAAAGGTTATTAAATGTGTAATAACTTTGGTATAGGATAAAAATGTTATCAAATAATTAATGACATTAGTAGATGATTAAAATATTATTAAATGGTTAATAATATTAATAAGTGATTAAAATATTATTAAATGGATAATAATATTAATAAGTGATTAAAATATTATTAAATGGTTAATAGTATTAATATGTGATTAAAATATTATTAAATGGTTAATAATATTAATAAGTGATTAAAATATTATTAAATGGATAATAATATTAATAAGTGAGTAAAATATTATTAAATGGTTAATAATATTAATAAGTGATTAAAATATTATTAAATGGTTAATAATATTAATAAGTGATTAAAATATTATTAAATGATTAATAATATTAATATGTGAGTAAAATATTATTAAATGGTTAATAATATTAATAAGTGGTTAAAATATTATTAAATGGTTAATAATATTAATAAGTGGTTAAAATATTATTAAATGATTAATAATATTAATTTGTGATTAAAATATTATTAAATGGTTAATAATATTAATAAGTGATTAAAATATTATTAAATGGTTAATAATATTAATAAGTGATTAAAATATTATTAAATGGTTAATAATAATAATTGGTGATTAAAATATTATTAAATGGTTAATAATATTAATAAGTGAGTAAAATATTATATTTAAACGTAGTTGTATACTAGGAAACTACAATAACTTCCGGAAGGGATTTATACAACTAAATATTAAAGTATTTTAGTTTAACTGGTATGTTATAAAATCCCAGTGAAGCTTGAGTTTGACTCAAGCAAGCTCCTAATCAATACGAGTGTGAGAGCTCGAGTAGCCTATTTTTTATACTGATCGAGCTTGAATAGTTTGATCTTTTATATATTCTTAAAAGGCTCAATAAGTTATTCAATGAGTTTGAGCGAAAGCTCAACAAATGGAAAAGTTTAAAGCCCTTAGTCCGAGATACGAAAACCATAGAAGCAAATTAATGCTTTTATGTATGAAAATATAAGTTACCTATAGAAGCCCTAGATACTATGTTAGAGGAGTTTGGTATATTGCAGGATTACCTATCATATGGAAAGAGAATCTTTCATTTGGATAATTGGAGAAGTTTTTATAGATAGAATAAAGTATAGAAAGGGAGGACAAAGAGACCTTCAATGAAACTAAGTATAGAAATACGCAAAAACTAATGAAGCACTACCCCTCGAACAAGGGTATGGGTACCTGTATCCAACAATCGATACTCAGACAGAGGTATGGGTGCGAGACACTTTAATTTAGTGTAAAAATTGTCGAAATTATGGAGCATCCACTAACACTCTTCAAAGTACCTGTGTTCAACCGAACATTCCATCCGATTCCATATAACTTAGTCTAGGATTCTTTTCAATTCATATACCTAATAGAATAGCAAAACAAGAACCAGCTTCAAAGAATTGTGGAATTGATGTGCCTCCCAAACGTCTTACATGAAGGAAACTCACCGAGGAATAACGATCACCTAAGCCTCCTCAAAACTCTAAAAAGAAAATGCCATAACCTTCATGCTGTAACCCAATGAATAAAAATAGAAGTAAAAAAACGCATGGCACTCTTAAAATGCATACACGACACACATATCTGGGCATAAGCATTTTTGTGGACATTGCCTTTTGCAACAACACATTAATATTGAGGCGATTGCAAATTACTGATCAAATAAAAACCTTAATTTTGACTGGCCTGACAAATATAAGAAGCTTAGGAAAATCAGCAGGAGATCTCATATGAATAAAATAAATAAATAAGACTTGAAAAAAAATTGCCTAAAAAATCCAAGGACCACAATATCTTATCCGAATTATTAGAGGAAAGAGAAACCTGGTTGAGAAGATCCAAAATAACAATTAAGTTTGTTGGCTCACGATTATTTAATTTTCTAAAAAAATGGAAGTTCTAATATAGGAAACTTGGGTGTGCCAGATTGATAATGAATTGTGCATAGGGTGGGGGGTACAAACGGGCGGCTGCAATTGCCTTATCCATGAATTTTATTCTGGGGACGCACCTATGCAGTTGCATAGTTTGATTCAAAATAAAAGAGTAGTGCTCTAAAACTCGGGCTGGGCGCCACCCCAATCATGGAAATAATGGCTAGGCGGTCCATCTCTCTTTTTTTTTTTTTTTTACAATGTAATTTATATTTTTACCTTCTTTTAATTACCAAACAAAGTATATCTCTCATCTCTTTCTTCTCGGCATCTCTACTTCTCTATTTCTTCGCCTCTATTTATTCCCGACGTATGCTATTAATTTCATAAGATTTCTCTTCCTAAGTAGTCATGATACTCATTTAGTGATATAGTTGAAATGCATCTCATTATTGTGGTTAATTATTTTTAAAATAATAAATACAAATGAATAGTCTTAGTTTAATTAAAAATATTAAAATTATATTGCCTAGGGCCACCTAGGAAACCTCCTAGGCTCCTTCATAGCCTGAAAGTTTGCTTCTGACGACTAGCTTTTACAGCTAGCGCTTGGACTTAGAAGAAAGCTGAAGTTACCTTGAATCAATCAATGAATACTGAGGAATAAAAAAGGAGGACAAGTTTGTTTAAGCACCCGTTGGTCAAAGGAAAGGTGAGCTCGTGATTCCGAGACAGAGCCGTATGGTGCTAGAGTCTCACATACAGTTCCTTTGAGAATGATGTAATACCACCACCTATTAGGCCTGACGAGCGGTCCACAAAGCTGTATCCCTACTCACCTGCTCCATGCACATTGCTCTCTCTAGGAGGTTGGCCGTGTGACGACCCCAAATCCGGGTTCCTTGAACCTCAGATCCGGTTCAACACGAGTACTACCTTTTCCTTATTGTTCATGAATTACAACAATATTATAATTGCTAAATAATCATTTATTTGCAATTTCACAACATCTCTTTCTATTCCAGAATCGAAATCTTTATACATTCCTAGTATGTCTCAATATCATACATGATACGACATTCTATTACAATCAATTTGAGTATCTAAGACTCATAATACATACCAACCAATTCTTATACTACACAATCATTTTACATGTCCCATTCGGACTGATATCTACAATGGTCGTGCTAGACCTTCAGTGAATGTAATATGCATTTCTGTTTCTTGATCCTTATCAAGACTTCAAATACTTGTACTATCTGAAAATATTGGTTTAAGCAAGAGTGAGCACGACGGCTCAGCAAGTTTAACAGTTACACATAACACATTACATGCTTCACATATACTCTGCAATTTATACTTACATCATGCTTTTCATGCATTTCAGTTTATGTCATACTGCTCATGCATCATATATAACATCTAGCCATTCATGCCTCATATTTATACATATTCTTCATATAATCATACCTCATGCATATCACAATTTTCATCAATATCTTACTATTAACAATTTAATATCACATCATAGCATGTTAAGGCAAATAGGAGCAAGTTCTGAAAAACTTGCATGGTCGCTTCTACCATTTACGCTTATTTGCGTCATTTGATCAACCTACAATTTATATAACAAATTGACATAATCATTAGCTACCAGGACTTTTAATTAGTCTTAACTTAAGACTTTAACTTCAAATTATTAACTCTTTAGTTGTCCGACAAATGAACATTTACGTTCCGGACAAAAACCCTAGCCCAAACCTAGTTGGACATGTCAGGTACACTTAACCAATTTACGCATTCACTATACGTTCATCGTACAACCCACTTTCAATAAGTTGTCTAAATTAGTCTCAAATGGACTATTTACATTGGTTTAATTCAATTAAACTTTCTTCTTTTACATAACTTAATGATTTGGACATTTAATAATGTACCAAATACCTCAAAATATTATCTACTTACCCTAACAAATCATGTTATATGATATTTCTTTCCATTTTGCTCATACTTATTCTATAGGTGAGTTGTTCAACTCATTTAAGATGAGAGAGTACGAGCATGTGAATAACATATTTCTAAAACTATGTCAAGAAATAGATAATAAGCAATAATTAGCTCGTTTACACCTCTATAGAAATTTCTATGGTTCACAGTAAAAAAACCCTGCATAATAAAAACAAAGTTCATTTCTTATACCATTTTTAAGGTCTTTTTTTTTAAAATATGAAAAATTACCGTCATTTAGTTGAAGACGAAGTAATCTATTAGATAAGATGAAAGAGTACGAGCATGTGAATAACAAATTTCTAAAACTATGTCAAGAAATAGATAATAAACAATAATTAGCTCGTTTACATCTCTATAGAAATTTCTATGGTTCACAGTAAAAAAAACCTGCGTAATAAAAACAAAGTTCATTTCTTATACCATTTTTAAGGTCTTTTTTTAAAAAAAATATCAAAAACTACCGTCATGTAGTTGAAGGCGAAGTAATCTATTAGAAAAGTGTGAGAATGCCTTTTGAGTTTGTGAGTAACCCTTTATAAAAATGCGCCAAAGATGAGGATCATATCCAATTTATCCCTCCTAACACTAGGTAAATTAAATTTCTCTAGATATTGACCTTTTAATCTTTCTTTGCATGGTATAGTCAAGCATATACCTTATTTCTCCACTACTAAGTTTCATGTTGTTCCCATTTTGGATGTAAAGATTGTTTAATCTTTCAAAAACTATTTTAGTATTACTTTTCTAATATAATATAAGCATTTGAGTTATTTATATTTAGTAGTTTTATACAAGGCATTGATTTATGATTTATTGTTCTAATTTTCTAAGATGAAATGAAACAATCAATGGTTGTAGTGTATGACATCATAATGAAGAAGGCGAAATTATCATCAAAGTCATGAAATTGCAAAGATATGAATATGAATTCTTAATTATACGTCTTATGTTGAGTGGAATTCTTTTTGCCAAGTTGACCTATCCCCAAAAAATTGCATGATTATATCTCAATACAACACTCTTATTTACAAAAATGCATTGCTCAAAACAATAACCTCGTGCATCTCGCTTCCCTACAAAGTGGTGGATTGTTAACTTTTAAAGGTTATGACAAATATCACTACAAAATTTAATCGATCTGATATTTATAAGTGTTCTCAAAGAAATAAAGGCATGTTTCGCATGACCTGAGCATGTAGCGTCTTAATTTTTGATTCATAGTTCATATTCATGAATCATTCATTCAACTCGCTAGAATTTGCATATATCTTGAGGCGTACAAAAAGGAAATCAAAGTATTGGTTTTTTTTTATTGCTTTTGCTGTCAAATAGCCTATGATACCCCTACCCCTACATACATGGTTACCAGATACCCACCTTTTATTGTTTTGATGCCTTAATTACAAATATTTATAGTACCCACTTTTGAGACTCCCCTTCCCTTTTCCATTCTGCCACAACAACCTAATTGATTATCTTCATGCATAAGGATACAAGATTACCTAGTAGAAAAGATTTAAAAATCATCACAAACAACATTTTTTCTATTTTATTGCAATTTTTGGATTATTATATGATGGTTTTTGAACTTTCTCCAAATGTATTGATATTAATGGCGACTCATTATTTCGATGAATCATTTCTTTGGATAGAAGAAAAGTATGAAAACACTTATTTGAAATCTCACTTATCAGATTCTACTTCCATTGATTCATTTCCATTGTGGAAGACACAAATTTTCTTAATATTGTTAAACAAACTACCACCGGCATGTGTGCAAGCTCTGAAAATAAATCTACAGCCCCATTTCAGCAATTAAACCAGAGAGGGGGAATGGCAATGGGAAGTCACCCCCCATTTTTTACTTTTAGTCTGGCTTTTCGATATGGAGGAGAAAGCGAGAGATACATGGGCAAACTTATCTTGTGCACGTATCTGTGTAGAACTCAACATACTGGAGGCTCCCAATCGATTTGAAAACTCCTAGTTGGAGAAAATAATTACCCCTCTAAGGCGGAACACTCTCCACCAATATATTTTTACATTCCACAACTTCGACATAATGCTTAACCCCATTCATATACAATGTTATTATATGAATATACCACACCAATTCATTATGTATGGATGATGAGATTCCATATGAAATTGAAAAAGATAGAAGTTAAATGCTAATTACTAACATTTACATTTAAGCTTCAGAGTTAGTAATTCTATCTAAAGAAACATGAAAAAGTAACTTCTTCTTAGCTTATTTATTAACAAAATAACCAATTAACTTCAAATTAAAACTGAGATTAATCTCAAGTGAAAAGTATTTATTATCATGCTTTTTAGAGGAGTTTGTTATTAAGCAGCAATTTGAAAATTTTAGGAGCGTAACCGGAGCTATAAAGTGACTCTAAAGAGTAGATTGGACTAAGGATCAACATTAAGTTTGAAATATGTAAGTTTCTGAATAAGCTCATCGAGATGCCAAAAAAAATTTAAGTATTGATTAAAGATTGGATTATGGTAACTCAAAATCAGGGTAGAAAGCAATGGCTTTGAGGATGACAACACAACATCTCCTGCCTTATGCCAAGCCCCTTGCATATTCCGAAGTCAATAAGTTGATTAAGAGCACTCTGAGTTCGAAGTTCAGATTTGAGCGAGGGAAAGATAAAACACCCACCCCGACCCCAATGGCGGAGGGCTAACACCTAGGTCTTTCTATGCTCCCACCGGCCTACCGATGGAAATGAACTTACAATCGGAGATATTAGTGTTACTTCGTCCGCCCTAATTAGAGATAAATAAATTAAAATCTTTTATAACTTTATCGGTGTTCTTTTGTCGTGTGACCGGCGGCGTATGTGCGACCTGTTTATAAGACTGAGATGTTGGTGACATTGTCTCTAGTGATAGTGCACTCTTCTTAGCAAGAATTATTGCAGTAGGATAATGTTTTTTGATTCTGTCGAAAATCAATCTTGCACGGGTCATTGATTATTTTAAAACTAAGCTCCTCTCTAAAGTACCTCCCACAACGTAACAACTTCAAACTCAAACAAAGAATGCTCTTCTCTAAGGTATGAGTTAAAGAAAATGCTACAACGAGTGGAGTGAACATTTCTAGAAATTGGGGCGAGTACTACCAGGAGACCTTTCTAAAGGAGTTGAATCTACAAAAGAAAACTTTCCCAACAAAAGGCCTAATACCATAAGGAGTCTCTGTCTTCTAAACGTAAGAACCTAATGGAAGCAAGATCAGGGAACAAATATTGAGGAGGAATGAAAAGAAAAAGAACTGAAGAGAAGGTGATTGATAAATCTGAATCCAAGATCACCAATTAAGGGAGGAGCACAAACTGAAATAGCCAAGAATAAGATGTGAGCACAATTCCCGGCCTCCCTACCTCTGAGATTATAAAAAACAATGCACGAGTCAAAAAGCTGGTATCCATTTATAATGCACAGCATGTAAAATTAGTACCACTACCATACACGATAATCCAATCAGGTATGCATCAAGGGAGAAATTTATAATATAACGAGTGAACGGAAACTAACAGTAGTAGCAAGATCACTAGATCAGAAACCATACTTATAAAAAGCTAAAAGGCAAAAGGGCTACTTAAATTTGCCCTAACAGATAGAAGTACCAAAATATTTTAGGCTTTAACAGAGCACAATAAACATAATGTGGATATCATCTCACTTATTGAAATTCATAATACTGATTAATTATTTAGAGGCGAACGAACCTCAAAATTTCTCTACAGACCAAATCCATTATCAAAAATATATATTCCAAAAAGCAAACAAACCCGCATCACGAAGTTCTGTTGTTGGATTTATGGAATTCAGTCCTGCAGGAAGAGTTGTCTCCATTTGGGTAGATCTTCCCAGAGAAATGCCATGCCTATTATCCTGAAACAAAAGAAAATCCTTTTAATCTCCATTCAGTAATAAAACCTATAATGCTCAATAGAATTGTCTGCATAGATGTTACCATACCCTAAGAACCTGCAATGGTAGAGACTGTAGAAGCTTGCTGCTGTAGTTGGCTGTGACACATGAATGCACATCAGAAAGATCAGAAACCTCTATCCATAAGTATCAAGGATAAAAATTGTTAATAGCCTCATCCAACTAAAACACAATGATCATTCCAGATTCTCTAATTGAGCGATCTCCTAATGCTATATCATGATATCACTGCGAAATTAATGGCTACGGATGCAATTTCCTAACTACTAATAAAACCGTACTTCCAGATTCTTTAAGCGAGTACTTTTTTGAAGCAACGACATCAATTGTTATTTAATTTTACATTTCACTCGCTTCACTTGATTGTGCATTTGAAGTGGGTTCAGCTTCTGTTGTGCTTGTGACTGGATTAATGTTCTTTTTAATTTTTGAGAAAAAATTCAAAAAATATGGGGTCTGTAATTATTATTCTGATTTGCCTTGTAAAGGTAGTTATGACATTCAAAGTTTTTGATTCTTACTTGCAATCAATCTCTAGTAGTGAGAGGAAAGATAAATTCATCCATTTAGTGTCAGACACGATTGATTGCAAGTAAATATCATAAGAAGAAAACATAAAGTTAAAATGTCTTTACTACTTTTACAATGTGAATCAGAATAATAATCATAGATCGCTCTCGCTCTTTTGTAATGTTTTCTCAAAAATCACAAAGAGAATTGATCTGCTCACAAGCACAACAGACCCCAAAAACCAACTCCAAATGCAAGTCAGTATAATGGATAGATAATTAATTTGAAGTAAATTACCCAGCATTGCTTGAAGATGGCACAAAGCGAGCCCTATTATGAGCATCAAGAAGCCTTCCACTGGAATCCCTTTCCACATAAGGAATCCTAGGACGCTCTCCAATCAACAAACTTGCAGCTGTCAGTTGAGCCAGCGTATTATCAAACTCAGGATTGATAGGACGCTTACCAGCCCTATGCTGGTTTATTCCAGGAGTTGGCAACAAACTTGCCGATGGTTGCCTCAGCATAGTACCAAAGTCGGTATTAACAGCAAAATTACCAGCCCCCTGCAGGTTCATTTCAAGAGCTGGCACTTCAGTCCACTGTTGATTCATTCCAGGACTTGGGAGTGAACTAGTTGATGGCTGCCCCACCGCATTACCAAAGACGGTATGGATAGGGTAATTGCCAGACATTTGTGGGCTTGGTCCAGGAGTTGCCACTGCGGGGAATATGTTTTGTGGCGTGGCCTCCATCATTATTTCCTGAGAATTGCCAGCACCTTGCTGGTTCATTTCAGGAGTCAGCTCTATAGGGCTTATATTCTGTAGCAAGCTCCCCATCAATGAATCAATTGCAACATTTCTCATAAACATTATTACGAACAGGAACATATAAAAAAGATAAGAATTTCAAGTTCATCTGTTCATCAAGACCTTTCCAGAGGATTCTACCTTGTTCGCAGGGTCGACCGGATTCCTCAAGGAGTATGCGGCCCAGAATACCGCCCACCATTCAGCCAAAAACCCTTCAGGAGACACAGACACTACAGCAAAAAGTACAACATTCAAGTCAATAATAAGACAGATTTTAAGAACTTTCGAGAGTGTGCTGGCCTAGCTAAAAAAGATTATTATAAAATTCAACATGCATGAGAGACTTAAAAGCAGCATTCTTCAATTAAGTAAATGACAAGAACATAATTGTACCAACATCTTGACTGCATTCCAGTATTCTTTCTTTTGGGTAGATATTTCATATTTTAGGTATTTATTTGCCATTAATATCATACATTTAATTAGACATTTGAAAATTACAATTAATTAATTACATAATAAAAATTCATCAGACAATTATTAAGGCAAAATCCCGGCAGTTAATTAAGGGAATTATTTCCACTAGAAAATTTTGATATTTTTTCAAGGCCTTATATGTAAATTTGGGTCCATTTAGTATTCACACGAGAAGAGTATTGTAAAACTATCAAATTGCCTTGTGAAAATATCAGTTCCCATTAATTAAGATCAAACCAAAAAAATAGATTTAATAACTCAAATTCAAGAGAGGAACTTTATGAATAAATCACAAATAATAGAAAGTGATATTTTTATAAGAGAAATTGATAATTTTATAAGACTCCTCTCTTATTAATTAGTAAATAAGACCCACATAAATGTGAGTAAGATGTTGTAAAAATATTAATTTTATCACGTGGAAATAACAAAACACTACCATCAACATGAAGATTACAAGTTTCTTCTTTCATTGACAGAAAATTATCCAAAAATAATAAGGAGAAAAGAGTACTGACCTCCTATAAGGTCAAGATTTGCCTCTTTGGCAAATAACTCGGTAAGTTCATGCATGTTCTTTTTCTTCATATGATCATAAATGTACACCAACAGCCTAAAATCCCAAATCAAATACGGTCAAAATTTAAAGCAAGTAGAAACACAGTAAACAATTAAAAGCTGAAATCAAATGGAATTAACACATAGTTATTACAACTATAAGTCTATCACTCACATCTTATCAGAATGAGAATCCCAGCAGTTCCCAAACGCCATTTTCTTCAAAAACAACGTTAACTCCACCAAAAATGAAAGAAAGAGATTTTAAAGTGAAGAAAAGATGAAAGAAGCAAAACCCAGTTGAAGATTAACAATCAAAAGCAAACCCTTTCGGGATTCCTGAAGAAATACAGAGAGAGAGAAATAGAGAATGAGAGCTAATGAAGATAGAAAAAACAGAGGAATAATATTGTAATGTATATAAAGAAGAAGGGAAATTGAAGGTGCTAGCTTAGTTTGTTGAGAAGGGAACACCTTGCAATGCCATGCAAAAGAAGACGGAATGATAGGGGGGGGGGGGGGGGGGGGGGGGGGGGGAACAAAGATGGTTTAATTGCGTAGCGGAGTGGAGAAAGAGTAGAAAGAGAGAGTAATATATATAGAGAGAGAGGGTGGGTTTATCTCTCTTTTATTACCAGCAGTGTGAAAACAGTGGACCGGCTTTATGGATAGGTATGAAGGGTAATTTTGAAAGGAAATTAAAACTCGGGGGCTGAAAACAAGAACTTCGAAAGTTTTCTCGTAATTTAATGGGTGAAATTGAAAAACAAAAAATATAAAAAAACTTATTTTTTTTCTAATAAAAAATTAATATTTTGACAAATAAAATTTGATATTTTCATAAAATCTCTTTATTATGAATGTGGGGTCTATTTATTATTCTGGGAAAAAATTCTTGTAAAATTATTAATTTTACTTATAGATAAATTAATTTTTTTTTATATTTTTGATATAATAAGAAATTTATTAAAAATAAAAATCATAAAACAACAGCTAGCGTTACAATCTAGGAAAAGAAATGATGATAGAAGACAATGCAAAAAAATAATAAATATTGCTCGTTTTATCAAAAAAACTAATAAATAAATTATAGAATGTGAAGTAATGAAATTAAAGTATTCCAGTTGCTAACCAATTTTTATTGTTAAAAATCAATATTGGACATTTAATGAGTGTAATACTTATTTACGTGTTAGATTACACTCACTCTACCATATTACACAAAGAAAATTGATATTTTTGCAAAACTTTATTCACATAAAATTGAATTTTACTTACTATTCGTATGAATAAAGTCTTACAGAAATATCATTTTTTTCTATAAAAATATCAATTCCAACAGTTATTTATGAGTTAGATTACACTCCCTCTCCCATATTACCATCTCACCGCAAATGATGTAAAATATAAAAGTATAATGTGCATAATATATATATATATATATATATATATATATATATATATATTATTTTTACAAAATAAATTAATATTTTTATAAAATTATCAATCACATAAATGTGAGTCTCAGTTATTATTTAAATAAGAAGAAATCTTACGAAAATATCAATTTTCATATATTATACATTTGTTTTAGAATGGTTTTAGTGCAGGACATAATATTTCCCCATATTTATGACTATGGAGTGTATCAAATACAAAGTTTTCATAATTTTCTTCTTTTTCTATTTAAAAAAAAAAAATTATATTAGATAATACTTGTCATTTTCAACAACCACCAAAAAATAGTCTTATTTTTACTTGTCGAAATCAAAGCTATTAATATCAATTTTAGAAGTTGGCATATAGTTTTTTAAAAATTGGAATGAACCTCTCGTTTCATTTTTTTTTCTTTTTTTTTTTTTATGGAATAAAGCGATTATTATTTAACTTAGCTATCTAATAATTAATATTCTAATACTTAATCTTATCTCTAACAATAAATAATTTTTCTGCCACACCTAAGGGGTTTATAATAAGAGAATTGATATTTTAACAAGTAAAAAGTAAAATTGATAATTGTACAATATTCTCCTCACGTGAATAGTAAATAGGTTACACACTCACGTGAGATAGACTTTGTGAAAATATCAAATTTTACTTGTAAAAATAATAATTTTCTATAATAATTAGTTTTGATAATTCATAATTAATGTTTTCTCCATTCCACAAAAAATGTTAAGTTCATAAAATCAATTTGTGAGATTATTATTATCTATTTTTAGTCAAGAATGAAATTAATTTTGTAAATTATATGAAAATTAATGCTGTTATAAAATTATTATTTTTAAAACTTAAATAAATTCACATTAATTTGAATGGTAGAAATTTTTGAATTGATTTTTTGGAGTTAAAATGTGACCACTTTTTGTAAGTAGAGTTTTTTTTTTTTTTTTTGGAACAAATCATCTTATAATTAATAATTTTCTGATCTTCCAATGTTATTATTTAATTATAAAGTTTACACCTACGACATCCAATTCATTTGAAGGAGCAATACTAAACTAGAAAAGGGGGGGTTTAATAAATTATTATTTTAAAAAAAAAAATCTTAGCCTAATTTTTAAATATCAATTAAAATTAATTATTAGGTGATTTGCAAGATAAGCAATCAACAAGTACATAGTGTTTTAGTTGGTTCATAACATACACATGGGGTATGTTGCTACGTCTAGTCCTAAATTACTCTTCAGAACTTGAGATCTTATTACTATCAATAATAACAATTTCTTCTACAAATGAAGAAATATTTACAAAGTTTTCACCTCAATTTAAAACTTTTACACAACTAATTGTCAGTGTATTTATGTTGATCTCTACCATCTGTATTTGATGATGACTTAATCAAGTATTTATCTTTGCAATATAACTATTAATAATATAATGATTAATGTATGATATATATTAAATGATCAATAAGTTATTTTTGTTAATGTTTAATTTCACTGATTGGATAAACTAAATGATCAATGTATAAATGAAAATGAAAAGCAAACAATATTATACAGTCCTTAAAAGAACAATTATTGTACAATGACTTAGGGATCAAATTTGTTAGATTGATCCGAATGAAAAAGATAGACTAGTTAGGGATCAAATTTGTTAGGTTGATCCAAATTACAAAGATAGATTAGTTATAGATCAAATTTGTTATGTTGATCCAACTTTGTAACAAACTAGGTTGAAGAGAAGAACATATCATAGCAAAATTAGAACAAAGCAGTAGAGGAGAAAGCAAAGGGCTGAAAGTTCGTAGAGTGAACTGCAGAATTGCCAAAGTCGTAAAGTAAGTCAAGATCGTCGAGTGAGATACCTGAAACTTAACTCTACGATCCCTGAATCTCATATCGTCGAGTGCAAAACAATGAAGATCGTCGAGCAGAGTAGAATCGTCCAGTGAAGAGCAGAGCAGATCGTCGAAGGGAACATAGCTATAGAGGGAAGGAAAGAATATCAAAAGAGACACTGTGTTAAGCATTAAACCATCAAAGAAGAATGCTCAAGCACAGAACAAGAGAAATCAGACTCACTTCTAGGCAGAATAATAAAAAAATAGAGCAAATGTCATCTTACAAGATCAACACAAATATGAAGAGTTCGTAGAGTACAGACAACTAAATATCGTAGATCAAGGAGCGACTATAAACAAAGAACGACTATAAACAAAGAGTCGGATTACAGAATTGATGAAGAGTACATTAGGAGTATTGAGCAATAGAAGGTACAAAGCAAGAACGCATAGCTGCTTACTTCAACAGAATATCTGATGAATGATTTCGTAGGGTGAAACTCCTGACATCAACAAGTAGTCGTTCTGACAAAGAAGATTCTCTAACACATCTTCACCTTGAAGATCTTTTGAAGTGTGGTGGAAGAAAGAAGAATGTTCGATCAGCCGAGTTCCCAACAACTATATTTTGGAAACCTAAGTCTATCATCCATACACATCAGACTGACACTGTTGATAACTTGGGCGGCTACAGTAAGATGCTCCCAAATTCGGGTCCCTTGAACCTCAGATTCGGTGTTCACGATCTAACACATTCATACATCTATTTTACCCAACATGCCATACAATAAGAACTTAACCTGTAATATTACAAAAACTTACATATATGTTCCCAGGTTGTCTAACCTTAACTATTACAGCATATAAAAAAATATATTTACATAACTGTATTTACATAATTCAAAACAAAAGAGGTTAACATATAATATCTACTTGTGTGCCTTTTCCTTGCCCTTGTCTGTCACTGCCCCTCCGGACATTTCGTTCTTAGCTAAAATGTTAAAGTTTAAGCAAAAGTTTAAGCAAGAATAAGCAATCAAAATGCTCAGTAAGTATAACAGTTTAAGATAAACAGTTCATATACACTTTACATAAATTTTTCAACAGCTAAACAAAAACTGTGAATTGAAATGAATAATTATTTTCCAACTTCTGATTTATTTTGAAATCAAAGAAATACTGAGGGTCACAAGACGAACAAGTTTTAGGATAACGTGTATTTCTACTGTAACATTTAGCAGTTATAAGACTGTATTATTTTATATGTACGCAAAGGGATCAACCTTTTGTATATATATATATTGTGCACAAACATATAAGCGCATAAGCGTAAGTCGAAATTATAGGATTCAATATTCGTTTTCCCTTTATAGGGTTGTTTGTCTTAGTTTTCACCATTTGAATCTGCACCAAAACGATTTGGTTTAGATTAACTTTTATAAAAAATAGGGATTCAACAATCATATATCAGTAATTATCTAGCCGAAGTAAATGGCTTAGAATTACTATAACAATTTATTTTTTGAAATAATTTTCAAATGATAGCTTAATTCGACAATTGAATACCGGCTATTATAAACAAGTCATAGTTTGCAATAATCATGAATTTAATAAACATGCACCAATAAGCGCCTAGCCGAATTAATTAGCATAGACGTACAATAAAAGTTTACTTTTTGAAAAGAATTTTGAAACAATAAAGAAATTGAATATTAACATTATCATTTTTAAAACAAACGAGTACAAATTGAAATTCGATAATAACGGTTGAAAACACAATTAGAATACTTGCACGGAATAATAAAGTGTGCAATTGTTAGGAGACTTACACAATTATCAAAGTTGCATAAGTTAGAACACTTGCTCAATAATCATTAAGAATTTCATAATGCAAATGAAATGTAATAATTACAATCACATTATTGCACGACGTACAAGAGAAAAGAGAACTTGCCTTTGCGTTGTTTACACTAACAAGTACAACCGTTTGCGTTTATTTGAAAAGTTACCACACGTCGTGTATCCCACGTTATCACAAAACTATAAACACAATATGATTGTAAGTTTTCATTCACGTTTATTTAATCCTAGATTAACTAAATCTTAATTAGTAACCAAATTGAAAATATTATTCCCAACAATAGTTAATTACACATTAGAATACATTCCATTATTATTTGATGTCATTTGAATACTAATACAACTAAACACATAATAGTTCATAACTTTCATTCATAACTTAGTATACATTATAAATTAATTTTCAAATCTTTAATATTTTCCCATATTACACATACCAAACCACATATAGGTTAGTTCATATACCTTAACACACTTACTATTTTAATCTATAACATATAATGTTATTATATACCAAAACTTCACTGATTAAAGAAATTATTTTTCAAAATTTCTGGTGCGGCGCGACCGCGCCATAATTATGCTTTGGAGTGGCACGGCAGTGCCACTTCGGCAGAAAAGTTGCCCAAATTCTGCTTCATGTTCATGTACAACAGACTACTATAATCATGCATAACTTTTATTCTACAAGCTTAACTGCTTTGATACTTGTTCATACAACTAGACCACATAGCAAAGTTTATGAAACAACAAGGCTTGACCTTTAAAAACATCACCATGATATCAAACCAATAGCTTAAAAATTGCATCAAGCATGATTTTTGTTTAAACTAGTTTTCAAGAAAATATTTTCAAAACCACTTTGAACTTATTTCGAAACATCCAAATCATTTGAACTCATTTGTAATACATATATGCATATAACACATAAATAATGATTCACTAGTTTTTATGTTTTAAATAAATAAAAAATCCTCTTTGAGGGATTTTGTCAAACACATTTCATGCATGCTTAAAATTTCATATTTTCATGAACTAAAATATATAAACACACACACTCCATCTCACTTAACTCCTTATATCTTCGGAATGCTTCTTGATTCCCATTCAAATAACCTCCCACAACAACAATTCCTAACCAATCATGCAATTGAACTAAAATCTAACCAATTTCTATGAACTAAAGAGAAAGAAATTTATACCCTTCCTTGCTCGAATTAGATTATATATATATAACTTGGTTCAAGGGCATACCCCCTTAAAAAGCATATCAAGCATACCCCCTTAAAAAGCGACGGTTTGATCCGTCGCCATACATTCATTCGTCGTTATATGTTATCTGTCACTAAAAGTTATAGCGACAGACGAACCTATGACGATGGACCAAATCGTCGCCCCGTCCGTTGCTAAAGGGGGTATGCTTGGTATGCTCTTTAAGGGAATATGCCATTGAACCTCTCTCTCTCTCTCTCTCTCTTTCTCTCTCTAACAGCTGTGCATGCAATAGTAACTTCTAAAAGGACTTCAAAATGGAATCTATAAATAGATTTCTGATTCAAACAACAAAAGGAGTAGAGAAAAGAGAGAAGAAAATGAAAGAGGGAATTGGTTAATACAAATCAAACAGATCAATCAAGAAGAAAAATTTTAGAGGGGTCAGTTGATCTACAGATGACCGAAAAGAGGATCGATCAATGAAAAAAATATAACATCATAAACCCAAAGCAACTTTACACTTTGGAGGATTGATCAATGAACAATTTCAGCCATATAAAAGTTAGAGCAAAATAGAGAGATATAACTGAGTGCTCAAGAAGAGAAAGGAACAATGAAATCGTTCAGCTGCTAAGTTCTTCAGAAAAGAACTTAAATGCCAACTTAGTGGCACCTCAAATATCAACATCAACAATAGCAAGAAAGTGGAGTTTCGGTGGCTCACCTAGTTAAGAACAATCAACCCTAAAGTGGGAAGGGGACTAAGTGTCCTATGGAGAAAAGATGAGTTTCGGTGGTTCGCTTGATTAAGAGAGAATTAAACCCTTATTGGGATTACAAGAAGACAAGTTTTAGTGGCTCGCCTGATTTAGAAAGAATCAAACCCTGTGTGGGAAGGATAGAGAGTCTTATTGATAAGGTCTAAGTGTTCAATTGTAAGGTTCAGAGGAATCATTTATCCTATAGTGGAATATCCTTGCTCAGTGGAGTGGAAGAGAGGACTAGGAGTAATTTAGGCTCCGAATTTCTTAAGAATCCCCGTGTCTCATTGTCTATTTACTGCTTTTATTACCTTTATTGTATTTGTCATAATTGTTATAAATGTCTTATTGCAAGATTACTTATTGCAATATATTTCTACTAATAAACTTAAAACAAAACTATGTGTTTATCTTTCAAGGATCAGAAGTGGGTTTTACCAAATAACTAAATTCGTTATGCTATTCAATTGCAAAAATATTTGGTAAATATGTTGAAAAGAAAAAGTATACAATGATATATAATCATCTATTCAACCTCCTTTTTAGATCATATATGCGCCTCTGGGAATATCATAATTGTTTTGGACAACTGCTCATGCTCTTTCCTCAAACTTAGTTGCACTTTTGGCCAAGAGTTCTATTCTATTTCTTAATTTGGTCTTGAAACAAAAGTATCTCCCCTTCCTCTGATGCTTTTTCAGATTTTTTTGTGTGGATATAATTCTTCTTAAATAAGCAAATATAGAGATGATCCAGTGTAGTCTTTATAAAAGTTTAATAACTTTAATAAATAAATAATGTACTTTTATGATAAGCATATATGAAGTTTTTGCACTTAATAAAAGTACAAAAATTTTTATTAATTTAATATGTGTTTATAAACTAAGCATATATATAGTTAAGTACAGTTTATAAAAGGGTCCTTTACATAAGTATACAACTTTTAGAAAATAATTACAAAAATAGTACACTAACAAAAATAATTAAAAAAAAAGTGCACTAACAAAAATAATTACAAAAAGAATGCAAAGGAGAGAGAAAGAAAAAACAGAGGAGAGGGAAAAGAGGACACATGTCTCCTACTTCCTCCTCCCCCCCCCCCCCCCCCGCCTCCTCTCGCCTCCCGCCTCCGACCTCCGCCTGCCTGCCTCCCTCCTCCCCCCCGTTCCCGCCCCTGCTCCCACCTCCCGCCTCCGCCTGCCCCCTCCCCTCCTCCGTCCCCCATGCCCCTCCCCCTGCCACCTCCTTCCCCCCTCCCCGCCTGCCTCCGTCCCCCCTTCCCCTCCAGTCTTCCTCCTCCTTCTCCCTCCCCGCCTCCCTCTTCCTCCCTCCCCCCTCCCCGCCTGCCTCTTCCGTCCTCTGTCCCCCCTCCCCACCTCCCTCCTCCGTCCTCCCTCCCCCGTCCCCGCCTCCTTCCCCCCGTCTCCTCCCTCCTCCATACCCCATCCCCGCCTGCCTCACCCCTCCCCGCCTCCCTCCCCCCGCCTCGTCCATACAAAGGTAACCAACCCTGTAATACAAAGGTAACCAAACCTTAATACAGAAGGTAACAAACCTTTAATACAAAGGTAACCAAACTTTAATACAAGATAACCAATCCTTAGTACATAGGTAACCAATCTTTAATACACATGTAACCAAATCTCTAATACAAAAGGTATCCAACCTTGAAACAAAGGAAACCAACATTTAATACAAAGGTAACCAAACCTTAATACAATGGTAATCAATCTTTAATACAAAGGTAACCAAACTTTAATATAAAGGTAATCAAACCTTAATACAAAAAAGTAACCAAACCTTAATACAGATGTAACCAACCTTTAATACAACGGTAACCAAAAAGTAAGCGAAGGAGGCGGGGGGAGGGGGTGGCCACCACGATCAGATCTGGAGCCACCACGAGGGGAGGAGGAGGGGCAGAGTCAGGGGGATGAGGGGCGGGGGTGGGGGGAGGAGGTGCGGGGGTGGGGAGAGGAAGGGGAGGAGGGACGGGGAAGGGGGGGGGGGGTGTCGGAGGAGCTGGGGTGGGGGTGGTGGTCGGGGGGAGGAGGGGTGAGGGCGGGAGGAAGCGGGGGAGAGGGGAGAAAGGAGAAGGCGGGGGGAGAAGGGAGGAGGAGGTGCGGGCGTGGGGACGGGAGGAGGCGGGCGGAAGGGGTGGGGTGGGGTGGGGTGGGGGTGGGGGTTGGGCGGAGGAGTGGCGGGCGCGGGGAGGAGGAGTGGCGCCACTAACTATGAAAAAAAAAAGAAGATGGAGGAGATAAAATGGAGGAGAGAGAAATGAATAAAAATCATCTAATTTGGATTTTGAAATTTGAAACCAACTAACTACCCATTAAATCACTTACCTAAATTAAAGGAATAAAAATTCACTAATTTATAAATTAAATATTGAAGATGTACTAATTTTGTAAATATTTTATGTATGTATTTTTATTGTAATATTTTAAAAAAATGTATTGGTAAATGTAAATCTCCCTTTATAAAAGTCCAATAATGACTTTTATGAGTTTGATATTTGCTTCCTGAAATATGCAGATATATCAGTTTAGTTTAAATATAAAAGTTAAACTAACTTTTATATTATATCAAAAGTATAAATAAATGAATTTATGAGCATATAGATACTTATAATATGTATGTATCAAGCACAAAGAATTAAATCAAATAAATAATACTTGATATATATATATAGGGGTAATCCATAGCAAATAGATGCTATAAAAAAAAAGGGCAAATAACATCAATTCCACACATTTTGGGCAGCAATGGTGGAGATTTCCCATAGCAAAACTCACGTCCGCTAGTTCAACTAGCGAACTAATTAATGATATTTTCTAAACATTCTTATCTCGCATTCTGTGAACGACGTCGCACGTCAAACAATTACAAGAACATAGTACAATGAGTAAATAACCATCCGCTAGTTCAAATAGCGGACTACTGAATAGTCAAATGGATCCACATACGACGCCGTTGCAGCCTCGATTTTCACTGCCATGTTCCACATACGTCGTCGTTGCTTCCTCAATTTTCACTGCCATGTTAAAAGATTTGGGGATAAATTTTTGTTACCCTAATTTACAGCAAGGCTCCGACAAATTCAGCGAATGCAACGAGCGACCCATCAATCTTCCCATCGACGGTAACAAGACAATTACTTGGCAGAAAATCGTGGAAGATTTGTGATACAAATCAATTTTCTCAATATTTAATTGGTAAGTTATTTGAATAAATTTGCAAAATAATTCTACATTCTGCATCTTTTCTTAAGCATTCCTTTTTCAAGTTATGGTCTTCTTTAGCACAACATACTAGTTGAGATAAGTTGTAACTGATTATTCTTGCTCTTTGTTGTTTATTCTTACTTTTAGTTGAATAGAAATTTTTGTGGAATTCCTTGGTTGGGATTGGGACTGCAACTTCGAGTTTCAAGGTTCACTACAAAAAATATTTACCTTTCATGTTCAGTTTCATTTTACATCCAAGTTTAACATAGCTCCCTTACCTGGTTGATTTTATGATAATTAAGAGTTTTCCATGAGCAAACTTCAATCCCCGCCCCTCATTTATGCAGTGTGTTGAGTTGCTCTTAGTTGATTATTCTTACTCTTAGTTGAATAGGACTTTTTGTGGAATTTCTTGGTTGGGTTTGGGACTGCAGCTTCAGTTTGAAGGCTCAGAGCATATAATTTTACCTTTCCTGTTCAATTTCATTTTACATCCAATTCCTCTACTAATATTTCAACCGATGATCACACTCAATTTCATTACGATTGATAATAGCTACAAAATGAGAAAATAAAAATATAATAAAACTTGTCAAATAAAAACATATGAATGGTAGCTACAACTTGATTTTTGTTTTTAGCTACAATACATATTAAGCTATGCCAGTAATAATTATTTATTGATTGGCTAGAGGGAAAGAGGAGAAAGAAAATGAAAGTGAAGAATTGTATAAGTGACTCAATATACACTTCCACCTCTATATCAATACCATTTCTGAATGTTGAGAAGATGTCAATAGGAAACATCTTTTAAGAGGGATACACAATTATATGTATATACATATATGGTGTAACATGCAAGATGAACTTCACAATATAACAACACAAAAGAGAGCTAGAATCTTTGGCAATGGTAATTCTTTAAGGCATTACGTATAAAACAATTTCAGAAATCATTCTCCTAATATTACCTACCTAATACTAGTATTTTGAGTTTTTGACAAAACAAAGATAGTTTTGGGGAACAAACCATATAGGTAGTTATTAAGAAAAAACAGAACGGTGTCATCCTAAAAAACTAGCACTGTGACTTCAAACTTGATAAAATTAGTTTAGCAGGAACTGCAAACCAAACAAGGCATCAATCTTCAATTATATCTCACAAAACAAGTCAAAAATAAATATTTTTATTAGTATGACAGGCATCACATTCTTCAACTTCATAATTATACCCCCAAACAATGCACTCTACAAATAATGACATTCACACTACACACATTAAATGCAAAAGAGAGCAGTAAATTGTGCTGGTCTGTTAAAAAAACTGCTTATGTTGGCTAGAGGTAGTACTTTTTAACAGTCGACGCATGATAACAATTAAAGTTTAAAGCAAAACCTCTCCCAAGAGCATCAATGGGGGCAAAAAAACTTTACCACATGACAATATACCAAAATATAATTAGATGTTCAGCAGCTTTTTTATCATTCATATATTAATTTATGCAAGATTCGATCTTAATTATGTTTTCTTATTGGGTACATATTATTCTATTATCTAGAATTTTTAGGTTCAAACTAAAGATGGTTACTTGTGAAGGAAGTACAACTGAAATTAATCAACAACAATTAATATAATAACAATTCAGCATATATCAGGCGTCATGCATAACACCACATGCCTTAAATTTTGCCATTTTCATGCATAACAAGGTGAAGTGTTTATTATATTTGTCATTTTGCTCATGTCCAACATTAGTTGGAATTTTTTTACATTGTTTAATAGTTGACATTGTGACGAATGTTTAGGTAATCCATGGATATTAATCCCGGACCTTATAATCCTATTGTTTTATGGGATCAAGAAAATCATGTTTCATCAGATTTATGGCGAAATATTGTAAGTTTATTATTGTATACATAATTTCACTTTCTTAAACGTTTGTTAGAAACATTCATGTTGTTACAATTTCTGTTTTTATGTTGTTAGGCTTGTAGGATAGGGGTGTCTTAGACATATGTCAAATGTTTGCAAAATTACATGAATGGAATATGACTGCACAACAAGAATTTCTTCTAAAAAAATTAGGATTTGGTATATTTTGTCACCAAGCTATAGTCTCAATGCACGATGCATCTCTTTTATCTGCTTTAGTTAAGTGTTGGAGAAGTGAAACAAATTCGTTTCACTTAAATTATGGAGAGATTAGCATTACATTAGAGGATGTGGGATTTTTATTCGGGTTGCCCATATTAGGAAAACCTCTAACTTGTGAAAAACTGGAGTATCCTAAAAACTATTTTGTAAGGGTTTTGGGCAACAAGCTGTTGTAGATGATTGGGAACAATGCTATAAAAGGGGTGGCATAAGTTTGACTTGGTTAAGACATAGATATGGACAGTTACCTGAGAATGCTACTCCAGATGGTGTGGTAAACACACACCAAGGCATATTTATGTGGTGCTATTTTGTTTATAACAAAAAGTAAAAATATTGTGCATCCTAGATATTTGTTGTTATTGGAAAGATTAGATGAGATAGTTACATATGCTTGGAGGGCAGCAGTTTTAGGGCATTTGTATAGGGGGTTGCATGAAGCTACTCGCAAAAAAACCACAAAATTCGCAGGATATACAACCCTTCTTCTGATGTGGGCATATGAAAGGTTCAACATTGGTCGTCCTGCCCCTAGGCCTAAGTCCCATAAGTTGATACCTAGGGCATTATCTTGGGCATACTATTATCTTAATCCTAATTCAAAAGATTATCAGCGTCTAAAAAATCCGCATCACCATCTTCTGTTTTACCGAGAAGAGTTTGATAATATATTGGAAACAGATTGTGTGTGGCGTCCATATCAGTCATTCGATATACGCTTGGGTTGGGACTTTTTTAAAGCAAGGTTAGGTGGAACTACTCGTATACCTTTAATACACTATGATACTATCGAGTTCCAAATGCCTGACAGATTCATGAGGCAATTTGGATATTTGCAATCTTATCCTTCTAATGCTGAAAACATGGTGGAATTAAGGGAGAAAAATAAATTGTTTGAGAAAATAAATTATGAAAATCATAGAGCCAATTACATTCGAATGTGGGAGGCGTACATGGAGATTTTAGAAGGGCAAGTGTTGGAAGCTTTACAACTTATATCTACCAAGGATTATATGATATGATATAGGGAGATTACTTAAAGACGGATACACCATCTTCCAGCCTGCAGAGTTCAAGGGGCAGATTATGAGCCACGGGCATTCATTGACCAATATGCTGCTGTAAACAGTGTAAGTTATTCAATTTATAGTATTTATTAAAAAAAATGAGTTTTACATTGATTATCAACTTTTGAATAATATAATATTTGTTTTTTTGTTTTTTTGTAGCTTGAGTCTGCAAATTATATAATTGAAAAGATGTTTACAATTGAACAGCCCCTATAATTTAGAACCATGTATCAGACATGTTTCAACACACTATACCAGCCCGTCATGAGTAACTACAAATGGGTTCCAATAAATCCAAATTCAAACCAACATATCTTTGGACAAATGGAGATTGACATGACGGGATCGTAGCCTCCGGTTGAAGAGTCTCAACCTGTTGTTGGGCCTTTTACTCGACAAGGTACGAAACTCCCAATCAGAAGGAGGATTGAGGGAACAAAACACCCTCATTTCATTAAGGAGTTAAAGATTGAGAAAATTACTTGGCTAAATATTAATTGGTTTAGTCCAACTTACGATCCTTCAATCTTTCCGCATATACATCCACGTGGTCTATACGAATTACAATTTATAGACGTGAACTCTTTGAGGCCCACTGTTGGTTATGGTCACACGTCTTGGATGCATATTTGGTGCTTTTGAGAGATAGAGAAGCAACTATATGGATCGAAGGAATCGAGAGATAGACATTATTTTATTTCATGCCTACATACTTCGCGAAGTTGGCTATCGAACACTTGCCGAGTGGGGGAGGTATTAAGGCAACCACACGAAATTTTTTAAAAAGTTACATCAACCCTGAAGTTGATTCCCCAGTATATGAGTGTGATTACATATTTATTCCAGTGGTGAACGAAAGCAACTCACATTTTTTATTATTTGTTTGGAATGTGAAAAAATAGAAAATATAGCTATTGGATCCTCTATATGATGACAAACCATGCATGCCATTGAATTATACCAAAAATATTTCAAAGTTGTGATAAGTTTATTATTATCTTCTTCTTTTTTTTGGTATAACAAAGACGTGTAGTGAAATACTTAATTTGTGCGTTTGTGGTATACAGGTCGATGTAATTCCTTTGCTGCTTCGTGAGGAAAATCCAAATGGAAAATGGCCTAATTCGAAGCCGAAAGTTAAAGTATGTTTGAATAGGCCAATGCAATAGAATTCAGAAGACTGCGGTATATATGTAGCCACGTACATTGATTTTTTCTTGCACCAGATTGACATTACCAAAGAACCGAGGTGGAGTGCAAATGATGCTAATGTATTTAGGTTTAAAATTGCGCATGAGATTAGGATGTGCAAAGCTAAGAACATTCCTCAAGCTTACCTTTGTAATGAACAACCGTTAGAATCGAATTGAAAGTCTAATTTTCTTGAATGTATATATTTCCATTCTTGACATACATTTGTTATTTAAGTTTATAATGAATACATTACCTTATTAATTTCATCCTTTATTCTACCTTATTGGTTTTTAAATATGATGATAGGATTACTTTATTCAAGTATGTGTGTGTGGCTGTGCACGCGTGTTTGTGTGTGTGAGTGTGTATAATCCACTTCTTTTTAAATATTTAAGGAGTACCATGGTCATGATTATTTGTCATTTGTTTTCAGTCTTATAGATGTTTCAGAAGTAAAAGTTAAGTTGTCTATGGAAACTGCACCTGCTCAAAGACCACATGGAGTTCTTGGTGTATAGAGCCCCATACTGTCTGCAGTTGGGAATGCATTTAAATTTAAGGTCAGTTTTCCTGTTTTACATTTTCTCTTTATTTACTGATAAGCAGAATTAGATAGTGGAATTTTCTGCATTTGCCACAGTTTTGAACAGTAGACATTCAGTATTTTAGAGCATATCTGATTGCATTATTTAAGATATCTCCTAAATTTTGTTTGAACATTGAGATGACCTCTGAAATCTGAAAAATAAAGATAAATTTGGTGATATTGTATTTAAATGTAAACAAATATGGCTGCTAGGATCTAGTTGCTATAGAGCTAATTTCTGATGTATTAATGTCTGTAAATCATTGGGGTTTCCATGTTCCTTGATACTTGCATCATATAAACTGTTCATAATCTCCTTCCGCTTAGGATTGCTGGTTTTAATTTAATTTTTAGGATGAGAAGTCCATTTATAGGTTATAGTCAAGCTGCCCGGTACATATATTTTATTGAACATATGTGCTCATTTGCTCAAGAATTTGATCATTCGTTGGTGGTATTATGTCTATGATTTTTTGCATTCACCTTGGTGTTTAAACCTAGTATGACTATTGGGTTTGTAAAGCTTTTTTTTTCATCTTAAAATTATTTCTTATTTATGTGATCAAGATGAATTATTTTCCTTTAACTCATAATTTATGTTGTTTTTTCAATAGCACTGTTTTTCTTTGTTTGTGACCTTTAGATGATATCATTAACTTTGTGCTTATCGAGATTAAAGTTTTCCAATTTTCTGATGGGTATTGTTGCAGGCTGGGGAACAAATGAGGGATTGATAATATCTATTTTGGCTCATAGAAATGCTAATGTACAAATGAGGTATTGATAATGAACAAATGAGGTATTGGTATACTTTATGTGATTTTACCATTTCCTTTGTTTGGTTCGGATTTAAACAAGGAAAAATTAACAATGAATGGCCAAAAGAGCTAATGTATAATGGGATAGTTTGAGCAACTGAATTCTGAGCACCATTATGAGCAAACACTCCTGAATTGTTTCCTTGATTATGATGTGAAATGCTATACTATGAATTTCCAGATGGTGAAGTACCAAACTGTGAATGAGCAGATTGTGTGATGTCCTTATACTGAGACTGATTAGCTATAAATTTTACATTTCTTCCTGCAGCAGCAAAACTTGCACCATCTGATTATAATTTTACGTTATACAGGTTTCATCAAAGTTAAATGTTTATAGAAAACATAAGACTTTCAAACTGGGATCTCTTTTTGTTCACAGCAACTACTTTATCCATTGGTGAATGCCATCCATTCGTCTCACTAAAATAAAATGTCTTCATTATAAATGTATTCCAGTTCACTGGATGTACCCAATTGACAACTTACTAACTTACCAGTTTATGTTGGAAAATATATGGAGGAGGATAAATTATAGAGAAGTGAGAAAGAGTGTTTAATTCTTACAATACTTTATTCAACTCACTTTTTTTAAAATGACTCACATACAAGACTATTTATATGGCTCTTAGGACACTTCTAGAGTCACTTTAATAATTACTACATGACCAAATACATGTACATGAATCTAGCCGTACATGAATCTAGCCATACATGTTCCAAGACACTTCTAAATACATTCATATACATACATGTATCATGAACTTAGACACTCACTCATTCATGTACCAACATAAATTAATAATATTAAATCAAGTTTATATTTTCAACATCCCCTCTTAAACTTGATTTATGAAATTCTCAATAATGTTGGAAAACTTTTTTGATCTTCCGATGTCTTCAATCGCAAGATTCTCTTTTGCCATCTTCATTGATGTGTATGGCACAAATAATTGTCTTGGCATACTCGAGTCTTTAGCACGTTGAAATACTTTCATCAGTTTTGCAATTTCCTTGGACGTGAGAATTTTATCTCTTGTCTTTACTTTTGTGCCTCGACATTTATTCGTCACGCACGCTTGGAATTTCCATTTGATCTTCTTTATCTTGTAATCTAACTTCTCATGGTTTGTATGTTTCATGAACTTCTTGTGTTGTTTCTCCATTTTACTATTTGCAAACTCCCTTTGATCATAATAATTCTCTATGTTGACCCATTTAATGTCTTCCACAAAATTCCTTGCTATAAATCCCAAATCAATTTTGACACACAAAATAGTTTTCTCATGCTCCTCTAAATTTTTGAACATATAGCCTTGATCAACAATCTTTTCTTCTATTTTCATAATTTCAACAAGTTCACCTTTGACAATTTTGTCAATTAATTCAATTTCTTTGATCACCTCCTCCTTTTCTTTTTCTACTTCTTTTACCTCTTCAAATACTTCTTCACTTATCGTCTCTTCAATCTCTCCTTTTTTATCTTCAACTTTTGTAATATCAACACAAATCTTTTTGTCTTCCTCTTTCATGACATCTTCAAAAAATTCTTTTTCACATTCTTTTTCCTCAACTAATTCGTCAATTTCTTCAAGAGATATCTCATCTTCTTCCACATATCGTACCCAAGACTCATTAGGTAACGGTGGACCTTTATAGTTATTGCAAATAGATTGAAGCTCATTCCATAATTGAGCTTGAGAATCGAAACTCGCAACACGTTTCCAAACTTCTTCATGCATTGCTCCTTGCAAAATCTCCCTTGCTCTTTTTTCTTTCATTTCTCGAACTCTTTTTGAAATACACTTTTCTGGATTTACAATGACATCTCGCCATACATTGCAAGCTCCAAGATATGCTCGAATCCTTATACTCCAAACATTGTAATTTGTGAACACTAATTTGTCACCGAACATAGGAAACATCATTTTTCTATAATTTCCCTCTCCCGAACACTATCAATATAATTTACCTTTGTGACGTGCTTCACTCACAAACTTCTTTTTCAAATTTCTTCTCAACTAGCATATTCACTAGATTGCATTCCGGGACTCTAACGCGCACACATTGCACTCACCTAACGAAACTATTTGATAGCACCAAGTCACCTCAATTTGGTCGTCTACTGTCCCTTGTCGTCACCTTGGACAACTTGTCTAAAGCTTGGAAATACCTTGTATTTAACCTTGGCTCTGATACCACTTTGTTGGAAAATATATGGAGGAGGATAAATTATAGAGAAGTGAGAAAGAGTGTTTAATTCTTACAATACTTTATTCAACTCACTTTTTTTAAAATGACTCACATACAAGACTATTTATATGGCTCTTAGGACACTTCTAGAGTCACTTTAATAATTACTACATGACCAAATACATGTACATGAATCTAGCCGTACATGAATCTAGCCATACATGTTCCAAGACACTTCTAAATACATTCATATACATACATGTATCATGAACTTAGACACTCACTCATTCATGTACCAACATAAATTAATAATATTAAATCAAGTTTATATTTTCAACAGTTTATTATTTTAACTTTGAATATTAGGTCCCAAATGGGATTATTTGAGTTTTTAATCTTACTCAGTTCTAGAAAATGAAAATAAAATTCACATCCAAAATGCTACAAATACCAGAACTTCACTTATTGGGGTCTCTGAGAGCTTTTCATAAAGCTTTTGGGCTTTGACTTAGCACCACAAATAAAGATATTTAGAATTACCATACGCTTGAAAGTTAGATACTGAAGGAATCTACCGGCAGTGTAAGTGGAGAAAACAAACACTATGGGACACCCACAAATCCATATGCACCAGAACGGGTACTCGGAGGATCCTAGAGTTTTATTTGTAGATTTGGTGAACTTTAAATTGGATTTACAACCATAATAAATAACTTCTCCCATATAAAATGCTATTAAATAATTACAATATTAAAAACCAATCAATTCTTACTACAAGAAGAATAAAATCAAACTTTTAATTTTTTTTTACCTAATACTTTGTAGTGATTTTGTTTATCATAATCGGTCATTATTCCGCATATTGCACACTTTCGCAATGGTTTATGACTAGCACTCTCCAATCCCACTATTTATTCTTTTAGCTTTTTTTCGCCCCTTTGTTTGTGAATAAATAAGATCCAATAATGGCTCATCTTCATCCGTTTCATCTTCTCCAAATCAAACTTCTGGAACAATTTCTGCATTAATATTATTGGGGTCAAATTGCTTAACGATGGATTGATTGTCAATGCACAACTGTACAACATGGTTAAAACCTTGGATTGAGCAAGATGCGGTAGAAGCTAGGCGTAAAAGTAGCATAACTAAATAATTGTATCGCATTGTCTGTGATTCCTCATAGTTAGATATTTCTGTCAAAATCTTTGGTAGTTCAGCATTAAACTTTGTTACCATCTCTACACCAACGGCTTAAAATGTATTTATCAGGTATCTGTTCAGTACTTTTGGCAATCATATGTCTTAAAATGTGTCTACAGAGTATACTGAATGTTCAAATTTTTGACAAGTACAAGTGATATCTCTAGTTTGAACATTATTAACAACAGTAAAGTACCTGTTTGAACCTTCGCCACTGTTTGGCTTGTACACTGCATATGACTTTGTTTCCGATGTCGTTAAATGTTGAAGAAGCATTATAAACTTATGAGACTTTACAATTTCAACCTGAAAGCGTTTGAACATCTCCATTGTATAAACCCTCGCAACATGTGTTTCTAATGGAGATTCTATATTCATACTTCGCGTCCGATGACAAGTTGCGTAATTAGATTTTCTTTCTGCAATAACCTGCTTCTCAATGGCTTTTTGTGAGTTGACAATAAATTCCTTAATTCTCATTGTAGGATTCACATAGTCATCAAATAAACTGTTCATTCCCCCACTCCTTGATGTAGTCGTCATTCCCGCTGCAAAAAACTTCTTTGTGTACGCTTTCACCCATTTCTGTTTCACCGCATAAAGTGACTAGAGCCACTCATGATTATGCAGTTCATAATTAATCATTAACTTCTCCCATCGCTCCTCGAAATCCTCAGTTGTTAATGATTTATACACACAATAATTAAAATCATCTTTAAATGTTGGGTACTCATCATACAACGTGTGTAATTTCTCAAGGAATTTATTACTAATATGCTATGTGCAAAGAGCATGGTGGGTATTGGGAAGAATCCTACTAATCGCATTGGTCATAACTTTGTCCTGATTAGTGATAATGGTAACTAGTGGTTTATTGTTCATCGTTTCAAGCCACGTTTGAAAAATTCATGCAAAAGTTTCCTCTGTTTCATCCTTAAGTAGAGCAAAGCCAAACAAGATGGAATTATAATGATGATTTACACCCGTGAAAGGAACAAACGACATTGAATACTTGTTCGTCTTATACGTAATATCAAATGTCACTACATCTCCAAAATTCTTGTAAGCTATAATTGATCTGTAATCTATCCCACATAATGCATGCAATGTGATTATCATCATCTCATTTGATATCGTGAAAAAATAGATGATTTTCCACAGAAAGTTTTTTCAGGTATTGTAATGTTGCTTGGATATCATTTGAATCTATTGTCTCACATCTTATATCTCGCACAACATTTCGAACATCCATATCACTGAAACACACATTATCGCGTATATATAAATACAAAGGTAACTAGCTAGGCGTTGGGCACTAAGACTGAAGTTGCTCGTGAGTGTGGGACCCAATGGAAGAACTATGGAAGTCATTCCATATGCAATTAAATTCCAGTTTTATCACCCAATTTTTGTAGAAAATACTTCTTCAGAAAGAAATTGTGAATTCATTTTATTGTTAAAACTATTATTTCAAGGAAAGATAATGATATCTTCATACCAGACTCAAATCTCAACATGCTGGAAATTTGCCTATTATTCAATGATTGTATAAACCGATGGGCAAGTTTCTAACTAAACAAACCAAAACCTAAATTTGTTTAAGAATAGCTGAATATTGAAGCTTTATTATTGGTATTTGGATTACACAGGCATTGAAAATAGGGTTAGTCCATTTGGATAGTACTACAGAAACAAATTTCATTTGTGTACAAAAGTCATTAAAAATATAATATCTGCTATATCAATGCAACCGTTTCAATAGATTGTCCAAATAGACTGTTCATTTCAAACCGTCTGATTTTTACAATTCCAATACTTAGACCACTTGTTCAAAATTCTGACCTGCATATTCTTCAGCCCTATCCACAATTGAAGAGAGCCTTGACAAGTTTATAAAGAAGTGATTATGCCGCTCACGACAGAAGACAACCTCCATCATAAATTATGCAGTACAAAAATAGAAAGGATCACAAGTCTCTAGACTCGCTATCTCATCTGCTAACTTCCACCAGACGAAGTTCCATTTAAAAGTAGATAAGACATAAGCAAATAAACTTAACTAAGCACCTGGATCGGCTATGCGAACATCTTTGCCGCTCACGGCTCAGCTCAATCTAGTTCCAATGGTCCATGGCTCATGAGTGAATAATGGTGTCCACAAAGAACATCACTGTTAAGTGCCACTGAACTCCTAAATTATAGGGGGTGGGCGGAATGCTTTTATAGACTGAAAAATTCTCTCTGACAAGTTAGGAAACAGTAGTTTAAGGAATACCCAGAGTAAGTCGAGGAATGCCTTCTGAACTTGTAATATTATGATGCAACTACAACATTGGCAAGGAAACGTCTAGGAATTTAATAAATTTTCTCCCCATCGCCACCCAAAATGATGCTGACTTTTAATCTCCCTGCCACCACAAACATTGTTCCACTCTGTGATAAGACATGTCCTTACAATATCTTAACGGGGACAAATTATATATAAAAAAAAAAAAAATCATGGCTGGACCTATGACAGCTTAAATTGAGACCAATTCTTGAACTGGAAGAATAAGAAAAGCTTGGAACAAGACGCTGCAAGCGCTAGTCTGGGTTATTCGAAAGGAAGAGTATAGAAACTATGGAAATGTCCAGAGATCAGCATAGCTTTACGTGTTTTTTGTTTTTGTTTTTTTTAAAAAACTTTTGGGTTCCTTCCTGATTCGTGGGCCATGAGAAAGTCTACGACACTGAAGCTAGAAGGCCTGCTACAGTAAGACCTCTCTCGCCCAATGTTTGTATGATATGTACAGGATAATTGACCTTTCATAAATCTCTCAGAGCTATTTTCCTTGGCAGAATGAATGGATAGATGGTCAAAGGTAATCTATCAGTTACAACTTTTCTTTTCTGCCAAATGAATTTGATGCCAGTGAGACAAGTTCTTGCTCACATTGGGAAAATGAAGTCTTGTATATACTAGAAAATAGAATTTTAAAGATATTTCTAAAGCAAGGTAATAAAGGGCAATATAGAAGTGGGGCAAAGAAAATACCTACTCTTTTTTCATCCCATACTGTTTCCATCCCATATTTGAACAGTCCTATCAAAAGAAGATGTTGCGAAGATAGCTGAATTTGGTCTGAAACGAACATCTGTAATGATATGAAAGTGCCCTTCCCAGTCATTAACAAAATCATAACTCTCCATATTCCAAACCGTGATCTGGTACAGGAAAAATGCAATCAGTTCTTGGCTCATGAGAAAAACTCAATTGACCTTAACCAAGCATTGAGCTTACGATTGAAGATTAATAAGAACAAACCTTACTCTCACTTCCAACACAAGCTAAGAGCCTTCCTTCTGATGAAAAATGGCAGCGAAGAATCTCTGTTTTGCTTGCGTTGAAGCTGGCAACCTCTAGAAAACAGAAGTCTCTTTTAAATATTTAGTTGCACTATTTAAAGGCCAACTCCAAAGGTCACACTTCTTACGCATTATACCATAAAAAAGGATTTTATATTGTATTTTAATATTTACACGGGAACAATAAAAATGACAGTCTTCTATTTCGAAAATTCAGACCATGTATTGATATGAATTATCCATTATGTGAACCATGGAATTTAAGAAGCAATGATATACCTTTAAGTTCAATATTGTTGCTAGCAGAAGAAGTCCGCCTCAAGGGGCTAAAAGAATTGCTCATATCATCATCGCTTAATAAAAAGGATGTCAGATGCTCAATGGACATAAAACCATCAGTATTGATCCCACCCTGAAATTCAATTACATAGATGCATAACATTGGGGTGGGGGGGGGGGGGGGGGGGAAGATACAAGGTACGGAGCATAATGACAGAATTTATATTTTTACACCGAATATGGTATGAGAGAACAAGGAACATAATGACAATAAAAACTTGTAGAAATTACACAAAATGATGTGCGCGAAATCAATCAAAACACTAATAATTTCAACCAAAAGAGAAGCCAATTTCAATTTCCAGCGAGTTGTGTAGTATAGCCTACCCAAAGCTGAAACAAAGCTTTATGTTGCTACACATTATATACAAATAAATATCCACCTATCACATAGGAACAGGTGTACAAGCATACATGGCCCAAAGCTCTAATTCTGTGGAAGGGGAAATAAAGTCACTTTACAAGGGTACAAAAACAATGATACAAAGATGACTCCAAAAAGGATTTTGGTGAACCCTACGAATCCTTCAGGGACTCTCCAATGTTGACCTTCTTATTGGTATCAACTCATCAACAATATATCCTACTCACTTCGATTAAACTGCATAAGTAGATTCCTTATTGGTTCTACCATAACCCTCCACAAATACCTTGCTCAAACGTACCTTGATATTTGCTAAAAAAATTGTAGCGGTGGTGTGATGATAGCTATGACAATAAAAAAATAGTGGCAAATTAAGAACATTATATTATTTTATAGTCCTAAAATAGAAATATATCCGATTATGGGATGGACTAAAAAGTAAAATGTCTTTGATTTGGGAATGGAGGGAGTAATTTCTATAACCAAAAACAAAAGTAATTATTACTGTAACATAACATTAAACTGTCAAATACCTTTCTTTTTCCTTTTTATATGATTAGACTTTCCGCAACAACTAAGATATATTATTTATGGATTACCCAAATAAGTATTTCCTTTTCAAACAAATAAGCTATTGAGCCACAAAGTAATCTAGAGCCAGATGTATAAGAATACATATGGAATGAAATCATGCAAGACCTGTGCTATCATGTGTGAACTCATGACAGAAAATGCAAAAGAAGCTGAAAATGAAACTAGTAGCAGATGCGATTCCACTTACATTGAACGCCTCCCCTGGCAATGGCATTTGGCTACTCCCTTTATCGTTCTCTGTAAAGTACAAAATTACAACCATTAAGACTCATAATTGTGAATTTTTATCGGCGTAGAGATAAAAGGAAAAAAAGAAAAAAAGAAAAAGAAAAAGCACGATAGCAATCATTATGACCGGATAACTGAAACCAAATGGAATACGTAAATCTTCCTGGAAATTCACAAGTAACATCACAATTACAATAATTAGTCTGCTAACAAATAAAGACAAACACAGTGTTAGAACTTAAGATGAAATAATAACAATCACACAGAATATTAGATGAAGAACATAAAATAAGAACACGCGGTATACCCAGGTTCACCAATTTGGCTAGTCCTGCTTGTCTGACGTATTCATTAGAAGCCTCACACGCTCTACAATGATTCACATACCAAACAATTATTTTTATAGTAACTAGAAAACCCTAGCTGCTATAACATGGGCTCAAGTTCAATACATTAGTAAATCAAAGACTGGACCACTAATAAATCCCCAAACCCCGGACCACCTTGTCGTAGTGGCCATTAGTCGAACCTGCGGAAGTATGAGTCAATCCTAACACACAAGATTACACGGTTCGGTTTTCGGAATACCTCATGGGCAAGAAAGAGTGAACTCAAACTGAGGGAGTACATAAAACTGTGCAGAACAAAATTAACCAAAAGAATGAAAGAAATGGAAACAACTTTGGCATTCACCTGGAATCTCTTTCAAGTAAACATATTAAAAACATGTAATCAATAAATTAATAACAGGGGCAAAAGAAATTTGTTGCTTTATACAAATGATCAAAATATAAACAATCAGTGAGTGCACTTCGTTAAGAAATAATTTCTAGATAGATTGTTATCCATTTAAGTTTAAATTATTCATTATTGCATAAAGTGAATCAATTGATTAAAATAGTATGAAGAGATATATACTATTGTTAGAATCTTCCTCAATTTAATATAAACCTTTTCCTAAAAAAAATACCTTCAGGCTTCAGCTTGATAAAGAGAGAAATTTATTCAAGGGTTTAGGAGCGCACTACCCTAGGCATGGCAAGTTATCTAGCACCTTCAAAGCAACATAGGTGGAACAACCTGTTATTGATCTAATCTTTTTCTTTCCTTTTTTTTTTTTTGGATAAAAAGAAGAAATTCTATTAAATGGAAAAAAGAGTACGGGAAGGGAAATAGGAGTCCTCCAAATAAATCAAGTGTGAAAATAAGGAACAAATGATAAAGCGTTGTCGTCAATCTCTATGAACATCTGAAATAACACCACCTCTAAAAGCTCTTGTAGCATAAGCCTATAGCGATACTGGAACGAAGCCATGTCTGAAAGAAGAGAAGAGAGAGATGGGCATCATTGGAAATTCTAACATTACTTTTCGTCCATATACCTAATAAATAGCAAAACAAACACATATTCCAAATTATCTTAGCATCCTTATATCTTCCAAAATCTCAAATCCTTACACAAAAAGCAAATTGTCCAAAGAATAAAGGGACACCAAATCTTAATCTAATCTTGATTCAAGATTCACTAATAATATTTAAAGATAACAAGTCTGGTTGTTTAAATATAGTTATTTTAATATCCCTTTCCAAAACTGTATGATATCTTTTTGCTACTCACCATAGTTGTTACCTCACTTAGGTAGTTCTGGGTGCACTTTGCAATAGGGAGGCCACCCGATCACCAAAATTTTGTGACACATAAAAGAAGAGATTTTTGTTGAGGAAGTCGATCAGTAAAAGAAAAAATGGAAGTTGATGAAAAAAGAGAACATAGAAGAATAAGAAGAAAAAGGAGTGAGAATAGTATACTGATATAGCAAAGGTAAACGATCACTTTGAATCGATTTTCTCTCTACAATCACTTCCCTCTACAATTGCCTCCTCTCTCTAAATCAAGGTCCTAAATGTTAATCAGTCATTAATTAAATTCCAAAACAACTGAGTGTGTGAGCATTAATCCCCACTCTCTCCTTTTCAGCGTCTTAGAAGGCACTAGGCGAGCCTAAACATCCGAGGTACCTTTGAATGCCTAGGCCTTGTTGGCAACAACCTTGATACTAAACCAGATCGAGGCTAGAATCTTCTTAGAAATGGGAATATCTAGGAAAGGCTGCCAACCTCCAGGAGAGAGCGATGTGCATGGAGCAAGTGAGTAAGGAAGCAGCTCCGCGGACCGCTTGTCGGGCTTGATAGATGGTGGTTTTACACCTTCTCAAAGGAACCATACATGAGACTCTTGCTCCATACAGCTCTGTCCTAGAATTAGGAGCTCTCCTTTTCCTTTGACCAACGGGTACTCAAACCAACCTGTCCTCCCTTTCTATTCCTCAGTAAGCCGGTTTTTTTCATTCATTCATTGATTCAAGGTAGCTTTAGCTTTCTTCCAAGTCTAAGCGCTAGCGTTAAAAGCTAGTCGTCGTAAGCAAACTTCTAGGCCGGGAAGGCACGGGAAGGAGCCTAGGTTGTTTCTTAGGTGACCCTAGGCAATATAATTTTATATTTTTAATCAAACTAAGGCTATTCTTTTGTTTTTATTATTTTAAAAATAATTAACCATAATAATGAGATGCATTTCAACTACGTCACCAAATGAGTATCATGACTAAGAAGGAAGAGAAACCTTATGAAATTAATAGTATACAGTGGGAATAAATAGAGGCAGAGAAACAGAGAATAGAGAAATAAAGATGCTGAGAAAAAAAAAAGATGACAAATATACTTTGTTTGGTAGTTAAAAGAGGGTAAAAACGTAAATTTGCATTGCAAAAAACGAAAAAAAAAAAAAAAAAAAAAAACTAGACCGCCTAGCCTGCCAAAGTCCTCCCTGCTCAGAATATTTGGCCGCCCTATTAGCACCTAACTATTATTTCCAAGATTGGGGGTGGCGCCCAGCGCCATTTTTGGAACACTACTCTTTTATTTTGAATCCCTACTTATAAAATATATAACTGCCTAGGTGCACCCCAGAATAAAATTCAGGGATAAGACAATTATAGCAACCCGTTTGCACCCCCCACCCCATGCACAATTTGTTATCAATCTAGCACACCCAAGGCTTCCTACCTTGGAACTTTCATTTTTCTAAAAAATTAAATAATTGGGAGAAAACAAACTTAATTATTATTTTGGATCTCTCAACCAGGTTTCTCTTTCTTTTAATAATTCGGATAAGAAATTGTGGTCTTTGGATATTTAGGCAAATTTTTTTGCAAGTCTTTTTCATTTATTTATTTTATTCTTTTAATAATTCGGATAAGAAATTATTTTATCCACATTCAATCTCCCAGTGATTTTCCTCGGCTTCTTATATTTGGAAGGCCACGTAATCTCAAAATTAAGGTTTTTATTTGATTAGTAATTTGCAATCGTCGCAATGCTAATGTGCTGTTGCACAATTCCAGGCCTCCCTATCTCTGAGATTATAAAAAAAACAATGCACGAGTCAAAATGCTGGTATCCATTTATAAGGCACAACATGGAAAATTAGTATCCAATCAGGTATCCATCAAGGGAGAAACTTATAATATAATGAGTGAACAGAGCCTAACAGTAGTAGCATGATCACTAGATCAGACACCATACTTATAAAAAGGTAAAAGGCAAAAGGGCTACTTAAATTTGCCCTACCAGACAGAAGAACCAAAATATTTTAGGCTTTATCAGAGCGCAATAAACATAACGTGGATATCATCTCACTTGTTGAAATTCATAGTACTGATTAATTATTTAGAGGTGAACAGATAAGATGAAGCCCCAAACTTCTCTACAGACCAAATCCATTATCGAAAAAATATATTCCAAAAAGCAAACAAACACGCGTCACGAAGTTCTGTTGTTGGATTTATGGAATTCAGTCCTGCAGGAAGAGTTGGTTCCATTTGGGTAGATCTGCCCAGAGAAATACCATGCCTATTATCCTGAAACAAAAAGAAAAGCCTTTTATTCTCCATTCAGTAATAAAACCTATGATGCTCAATAGGAATGTCTAAATAGATGTTACCATACCCTCACAACCCGCGATGGTGGAGACTGTGTAAAAGCTTGCCGCTGTAGTTGTCTGTGACACATGAATGCACATCAGAAAGATCAGAAACCTCTATCCATAAGTATCTTAATAGCCTCATCCAACTATCTTAAAATAAACACAACGATCATTCCAGATTCTCTAATTAAGCGAGCGATCTCCTAATGTTATATCATGATATCACTGCAAAATTAATGGCTACGGATTGAATAACCTAACTACTAATAAAACCGTGCTTCCAGATTCTTTGAGCGAATGCTTTTTGAAGCAATGATATCAATGTGAAAAATAGGTGTATGAAAACTATGCTTTTCACTTGTCATTTAAAAATATGGGGTCTATAATTATTATTCTGATTCACCTTGTAAAAGTAAATATGACATTCGAAGTTTATGAGTCTTACTTGCAGTCAATCTCTAGTGGTGAGAGGAAAGAGAAGCTCATCCATTTGGTGTCATACTCGAATGATGGCAAGTAAGCATCATAAGAAGAAAACATAACGTTAAATGTCTTTGCTACTTTTACAATCTCAATCAGAATAATAATCATAGATCACTCTCACTCTTTTGTAATGTTTTCTCAAAAATCACAAAGAGAATTGATACACTCACAAACACAACAGACCCCAAACCAACTCCAAATGCAATTCAGTATGACAGATAGATAATTAATTTGAAGTAAATTACCCAGCATTGCTTGAAGACGGCGTTAAGCGAGCCCTATTATCAGCATCAAGAAGCCTTCCACCGGAATCCCTTTCCACATAAGGAATCCTAGGATGCTCTCCAATCAACCAATTTGCGGCTGTTGGTCGAGCCAGCGTATTATCAAAGTCAGGAATGATAGGACGCTTACCAGCCCTATGCTGGTTTATTCCAGGAGTAGGCAACAAACTTGCAGATGGTTGCCCCAGCATAGTACCAAAGTCGGTATTAACAGCAAAAATACCAGCCCCCTGCTGGTTCATTTCCAGAGCTGGCACTTCAGCCCACTGTTGGCTCATTCCAGGACTTGGGAATGAACTAGTTGATGGCTGCCCCACCACATTACCAAAGTTGGTATGGATAGGGTAATTGCCAGGCATTTGCTGGCTTGGTCCAGGAGTTGCCACTGTGGGGAATACGTTTTGTGGCGTGGCCTCCATCATTATTTCCTGTGAATTGCCGGCACCCTGCCGGTTAATTACAGGAGTTGGCTCTACAGGACTTGTATTCTGTAGCAAGCTCCCCATCAATGAATCCTGAGAATCAATTGTAACATTTCTCAGATACATTATTACGAACAGGAACATATATAAAAGATAAGAATTTCAAGTTCACCAGTTCATCAAACAAGACCTTTCCAGAGGATTCTACCTTGTTCTCAGGGTCGACCGGATTCCTCAAGAAGTATGCATCCCAGAATACCACCCACCATTCAGCCAAAAACCCTTCAGGAGACGCGGACACTACAGCAAAAAATACAACATTCAAGTCAATAATCAATTAATCAGACGGATTTTAACAACTTCAGAGGGTGTGCTGGCCTAGATAAAAAACATTATTATAAAATTTAACATGCATGAGAGACTTAAAGCAGCATTCTTCAATCAATTAAATGACAAGAACATAACTGTACCAACATCTTGACTGCATTCCAGTATTCCTTCTTTTGGGTAGATATTTCATATTTTAGGGATTTATTTGTCATTAATATCATACATTTAATTAGACATTTGAAAATTACAATTAATTAATTATATAATAAAAAATAATCAGACAATTATTAAGAGAAAATTTCGACAGTTAATTATGGGAATTATTTCCACTAAGAAAAGTTAATATTTTATAAGGCCTTGTTCACATAAATTTGAGTCCTATTTATTGTTCATATGAGAAGGGTCCCATAAAATTATCAACTTTTATCAATTAAGATCAAACCAGAAAAAATGAATTAATAGCTCAAATTCAAGTGAGGAACTTTATGAATAAAACACAAATAATAGAAAGTGATATTTTTACGAGAGAAACTGATATTTTTGCAGGATTCCTTGTATTAATAGCAAATAGGACACACATGAATGTAAATGAGATTTTGTGAAAATAAATCAATTTTATCACTTGGAAATAACAAAACACTACCATCAACATGACGATTACAAGTTTCCTCTTTCATTGACAGAAAATTATCCAAAAATAATAAGGAGAAAAGAGTTATAACCTCCTTTAAGGTCAAGATTTGCCTCTTTGGCAAATAACTCGGCAATTTCATGCATGTTCTTTTTCTTCATATGATCATAAATGTACAGCGACAGCCTAAAATCCCAAATCAAATACGCTGAATATTAAAATCAAGTAGAAATACAGAAAACTAAACAATCAAAAACTGAAATCAAATGGAATTAACACATAGCTAGTACAACTATAACTCACATCTTATCAGAATCCCAGCAGGTGTCTTCAAAAACAACCTTAACTCTAACCAAAAATGAAAGAAAGAGATTTAAAGTAAAGAAATGAAGAAGGAAGCAAAACCCAGTTGAAGATTAACAATCAAAAACAAACCCTTTTGGGATTCCTCAAGAAATACAGAGAGAGATAAAAGCAGAGAATGAGAGCAAATGAAGATACAAAAAACAGAGGAATGACGTAATGTATATAAAGAAGAAGGGAAATTGAAGGTGCTAGCTTAGTTTGTTGAGAAGGGAACACCTTGCAATGCCATGCAAAAGAAGACGGAATGATAGGGCCATAGGGGGGGAAAAACAAAGATGGTTTAATTGCGTAGCGGTGGTGAATGAGTAGAAAGAGAGAGTAATATATATAGGGAGAGAGGGTGGGTTTATCCATCTTTTATTACCAGCAGTGTGAAAACAGTGGACCGGATTTATGGAGAGCTATGAAGGGTAATTTTGAAAGGAAATTAAAACTTGGGGGCTGAAAACGAGAAGTTTGAAAGTTTTCTAGCAAATTTATTGGATGCAATTGAAATATATATATATATATATAAAGTTGATATTTTTACTAGTAAAATTTAATATTAGGAATTGATATTTTTATAAAGTTGATAGTTTCACTTTCACAAAACTTTTCTCACATAAATAGTAAATAAAATTTACATTTATGTAAATAAAATTTAATAAAAATATCAAATTTTACTTATAAAAATAACAATTCTTTTAATAATTTCATGAGATTTCTTTCATAAATATGGGGCCCATTCATTATTATATAACAAAAACATTGTTAAACTATTAATTCTTCTCGTAGATATATCAATTCTTTTATTACCAGCAGTATGAACGAAAAATTATTTCATACTCCTCATCTTATATACATGTGGGGTTCTCTGTGGTTTAGTCTACAGGGGACCCACATGCATGTGAGAGGAGAAACAAACTATTCATCATACTCTAAGAATATGCTCTAGGAGTATGGAACACGATGAAGTAGATTTATGGATTGCTTTGAAGAGGATTTTTGAAACGAAATTAAAACTCAAGGGATTAAAATGAGAATCTTAAAAATTTTCTCGTAAATTTAATGGGTGGAGTTGAAAAAACAAAAAATATAAAACAATGTCTTTTTATTAAAATTGATATTTTTATATGTAAATTAAATATTTTTATGAAATCTCTCTCATTAATGCAAGATCCATTTATTATTCTGTAAAAAAAATCTTGTAAAGTTATTAATTTTACTTGTAGATATATTAATTCCTTTACTATTCATATAAGAAGAATTTATAAATGTATCAAATTTTAAATTATACACTGTGTTGACATGGTTTTAGTATAAGATATATTGCCTCCGTTTCAAATTATTTAACAATTATTAATTTTTAAAAGTTAATTTAAAATATTTTTAAATTTAAAATTGAGATAACTTATTAAAAATTATTAGACAATAAAACTTACAATAAGTAATACTTTTTAGATAGTTTATAATATTTATCATTATATTGATTAAAATTAAAAGAATCTATATCAATTTCGAGTTTAAAAATCTCAAAAATTAATTTTAAAAAATTAACAATGATCAAATAATATAAAATAAATGAAATATTATTTTCCTATATTTAAGACTAGGGATTGTATCAAACACAATGTTTTCTTAATTTTCTTCTTTTTCTAATTTTTAAAAAATATATATATTGTATAGTACTCTTCCGTTTCATTAAAAAAAAAAAAAGGGTCTCATATTTAGTAAATTTAAATTTTTATTAATATGAATTATTTAAGTTATAAAAACAATAAATTATATTAATAATAATATTTTATAAATAGTTTATAACAATAACGGTTGTAATTAAAATCAAACCTATTAAAATAATTATTAATATTATAACACTTAATCTTATCTTAAATAATTTTCCTTTCACTCCCAAGGAGTATAAATTCTGATTCTTTATAATTAATGCTTTCTCCGTGTTACAATTTTTTTTAATTTCGTAAAAACTATTTGTGAGATTATCAAATTCAGTATTAATACGAAGTTACCTATTTTCAATAACGAAATTAAATTTTAAATTATGTGAAAATTAATGTTAATTATAAAATTTATTATTTTTAAAATTTAAATAAATTCAAATTGATTGTAAAGGTAGGATTTTGTGAATTGATTTCTCAGAGTCAAAACGTGACCACTTTTGTGAAAATTAATAGAGTAATTTTTTGGAACAAATAATCTAATAATTAATAACTTTTTGACCTTCCAAGGTTATTATTTAATTATAAAGTTTACACCTACGACATCCATTGATTAAAATTTATTGCTTTCTCTCTATATATTTTTCTTTATTCAAAATAATTCTGTTTTTGTTAAAAAAAAACCTCATTTTAATTGTTGATATTTTAAATTCTAAATTGATTAATTTAATTGATTTCAAACAATACAATTGTGTATATTGTAAATTATATAAAGTACTATTAATTATAATAAAAAAATAAAAAAATGTGGCATGTGACATGCCTAAGCAAGTTTGATTTTAGATCACTTTAAAAATAATATTTTTAAACGTTTTCTATTAAATATTAATCATATAGATAGATTTGACAAAAGCGATTCAAGCACACGGATTTGCCCAGTCCACCTATAAAAAAGTGGTTTATGAGTTTTTATTTTTAAGCCCAAAAAATTCTAGGTCTCTTTAGCCTATTTCAATTTTGATCGAACGCAAATCAAGTCAGTCCACAAGTGACCCAACCCGCCCGCTCGCCCACCCACCTACCCACCCATATCCAAAAATAAATCAGTCAACTTATTCATTCCAATATAACACTGTTCAAAAGTTTAGTGTTACATCCATTTTTTTAAGAATTCAACAATAAATCAAAAAAAAAAAACAACACTTTTAGTTCTGTTCGTCCAAACTTCCAATCTATATAATGATATTAAAAATTTTGTGGTACAATCTGCCTTAATTATATATTACTTGTGATATTTGAATTGAAAAAATTTATTATATTTTATCATTAATTTTTAATGTTTTAACCTCTATAATTAAATTATTTCTGAAGGATAATGTCTGGTCTTTTAGTATTATTTTGTTAATAAAAAATTATAAATAAGGTTTAAGTCATGTATAAGTAAACATGATATATAATAACAACAAAAAAGTGAATAATAGTTAATGAATTAATCAAAATTAATTTTTTATTATTAATGTTATACTAATTACTTAAAACTACTTGCTCGTTCTCTTTAGTCAAGAAAAGACTAGTACTTCAAAAGTTGTTAGCACTCTTGTTGACCCTTTTTTTCCCCAAATGAATATTACTTAAAATCACTAATTCATTAACGTCATGATAGGGGAATATATATATATATATATAAAGCCCATGGGCCATCCCAGCCCATTGTACTTTAGGCTATGAGTCTCACTTTTGTAACCCAATAAAAATTGATTATATATACTAATATATAATAACGAAGAGGTGATCCAACATCTAATTTTTTCGAGTCAATTTCTTTGGTCACGAATCAATTTATCGAGTTTGTGATGATTTAATTTATCAACTATTCATCTTCTCAATTACTCTTTGAGCTGGTCCAATTTACGTAAAAATTAAATTGGTTTGGTCAATCTAACTTAACTCCGTTCATAGGAATTACTCTCCAATTTAGATTTTAAGGTCGAAGAGTCGTTTCTTCCTAAACTCTTATTCTTCCAAAAAAAACTCTTTAAAAGAAGAGTTATTAAGTCAATAAATACTCTACTTTTTCTCTATTTCTTCATTTACAATTACACATTTCTCGATTTTCTATTTTTCCCTATTTTAGGAGACATCCATATAATTTCATTTTTTGATTAATTGAACATCACTATTCAATGACAATCACTTCCTCCACCCCATTAAACAACCGAAAAAAGCTTTGCTTCAAACGTGGCCAAATCAAAGCGTGGCAAAATATTTGATAGTGAGTCCGAACAGGAATATTATATATGTATTATGCCAATAAAAAATCTATACTAATATATAACAACGCAAAAGCAATCCACATTCAATTTTTTCGAGTTAATTTTGTGAGTCAAATTACCGAGTTTGACATTATTTAATATATCAACTATTCATCTTCTCAATCACTCATTGAACTTATCTTGATCTAATTTACATAAAAATTAAATTGAGCTCACCTCCATTCTTAGGAATCACTCCCCAATTTGGATTCCAAGAAACATTTCTTTTCAAACTCTTCTTTTTTTTAAAAAAAACTACTTTTTCTATGTTGCTTTCTATTTTTTCATACACAATTACACTTTTCTTAATTCTCTTTTTTTTTTCCTTTGTTTTAGGAGACATCCACATAATTTCATTTATCACTGATCAAAGGCAACCACTTCCTCCACCCCATTAAACAACCGAAAAAACTTTCCTCCAAAGCATGGCCAAAATCAAAACTCAAATATTTTAGAGTTTGACTCCAAACAGAGTAAGTATTTGCTAAACAAAATTATTAATATTATATATTTATTATGCTAATAAAAATAATAAATATATATTAATAAAAAATTATTCAATAGTTGTGAAAAAAATTATATAAACCAACCCGTGTCTCGCACTAATTATCAAACTTGTAGATAAGAAGAACGTGAAGAAATAAAATGGTATATCATTTTTCATGTAATTTTGCAAAATGAAACTGTAGACACCCAAATTTTGCACTTTTGGACTAACCCTGGCAGGAGGGTAAAATCGTCATTTGACCCGACACGCGGAAAAGAAGGTGGACCCCAACACCATGCCACCCCAGCGATTTACGGTCAAAGCCGCCACCACGGACAACGAGCATCCGGTCACTTGAGGCAAGGCGAACAGTTGACCCAGAAAAGCCTGAGCCGACCACAAAAGACGACTAATGGCCACTCCGCTTACAATGTTCGGGAGTCTCGCTCCCCGGTGAGCGAGCGGCTGCCCAGCTCGCCGGTGAGCTGGCGGGGGGGTAGGGGGCAGCGCCCCCTGAAAGACAGGCACAATTGTCAAAAGCTACATCAAGTCGCAACCCTCCGAACTAGCCTCCCAGAACAATATGACACGTTTCCCAGGGATTTCCGGATCGCAAAAATACAGCCTTCCGAAATAATACCGCAGAAATTGGCGAATTAAGACCGCGCGGCACGGAAATCGAGAAAAGCAAGCCGGACAGCCGCGGATGCACCTGCGGCCACCGACAAAGGGGCAGGTTCGCGGCTCGAGGACGGCACACGACAGCCGAGGTTCGGCGCGGGCGGCCAGCGAAGTCAGCCGCAGATGCACCTGCGGCCAGCCGCAGTTGCACCTGCGGCTGCCTTCGGAACTCTATTAAGCGTCCAGATCTGCGTCCGAGAGAGAAAAAGAGAGGAGGAAAAATAGATTTTTAGAGAGAGAGAGCTCGCGGGAGAAGAAGAAAATGGCGGAAATGTAGAGAGAGAAACGAGATTTTAGAGAGAGAAACCCACGGGTTTGTTCCAAAGAGTGAGATTTCTTCATCCTTTGTACAATCTTTGTATCCTATTTTGGTTTCCAAGTGTTGAATCATCTATTTCATCATTTGGAATGTAAAAAAATCCGAGTTTCATAGCGTCGTTGTGTTTGATATATCAAATCTTGTAGATCTAGTTTTTATTTTGTTCTTATTGTGTTTGTTGGGTGGATCTTCTGTGGATCCGAAAATATTTGGTGCATTGCTATTTAAATGGTTTGTTTTAGTATATTTGAAAGTTAGATCCAATGTAGTGGATATTTATTTTGGGATCTATGGATTAGGGACGGTTAGAGAGGATTTATTGCGGATAGAATCTCCTCCTAACCTCCCGATGATATCCCTTTAGTTTATTTTCTAGCTTTTACGTATGTAACGATCGCGATGCACCTTTATGTAAATATGTAAATTTTTGGGCCTTAATACGACATCGAGTCGAAAATCGGGTTTAAAGCCCCGTGATAATGAAATATGTGATTGTGGGCGTTTGGGGCTATTTAGACGGCTTACATGCCCACAAATAGCTCCAACGTTATTTTGATGCTTGGTTTTCCCTTTCGACATGAGAAAACGAATTTTGAATGAAAAGATAAAGATTTTCATAAAATCAATCAAAGTAGGATATTAGATCACTCGTAGGCTAAATAAAATTGTAAGTGTCGGATGAGCTCTATTCCTATTTGACGAAGGGTTTGAAAAATATGTTTTACAAATATCATCGGTTTTATTATCAAAACAAAAAAGCAATAAAAATGAACTTTTCGATTAAGTCAAATCCTTCGTGCATAGGGTTAACGAGATTCTGAAGCACTTTCAAAATAAAGCATTTCAACGACATTCATTTAGGCACATACACACACACACACACACACACACACACACACACATATTTTAGGATTTAAAAGGATAGGAAAACATCGAGATTGCGGTAACCGTGTTTCACGGAAGTCGGGGGGTGCCTAACACCTTCCCCTCGCTTAAGCAAGCCCCCGAACTCTATGAATCTCGGTTTGCGGACCAATTGAATCGGAGTCACATATGAGCCATTACGATTACGAAAACAAAATTCGGATGAGTTGGTACATCCATTTCAAAAATACCAACTGGCGACTCTAGTCAATTGGCTCATAATAAAATCGATCTTTCAAAACCCGTCGACATTAAGCCGACCCTTTTCAAAAGTCACATCTTAATCTAAAGGCTAAAATTGGAAAGGGATATTTTAATATAAAAAAAAACGAGACGAGCGAAAATCCCGGCGTCGACAGAAACCTGTTGATATATGTAATAAAAATTTAGTATAATGTCAATACCACGAATTTATTAAATTTCTTGATTATGAATAAGAGAGTCTCGCATGAAGAAATAAAATGGTATATCAATTTTTATGTAATTTTTTGAGGTGAAACTTTTTGATCTATGCAATGAAATTTTAGTATAATTTCAATACCACAAATTTAATGAATTTCTTGATTCTGAATAATAGAGTCTTACATTATTAGATTTCCTATTTTAGAATGTAATGCTAAATGTTTCTCAATTCATACTTTGTTAATTTTGATCAATAAAAATATTTACGGATATAACTAATTAATTACATTATACAGCATTACAGCTCTAGTAAACCTGTACTAATTCTTCTATCCTTCAATCAATCAACATCACTCAGTTTTTTGAAATAACTGCAACATCAGCACTGTTTAGAACAAACTTAGACAAATAACTGATGGATAACTCAAATGCAAATCTTTTCGAAATTCTTCCATTTTTAGCCAACTTTGATCAGCACAAGAATTTGATGATCGATTTCAGTTCAGGAAACGGCTTAACAAAAATCTGGCAATCTTCTTTAATTAGTTACACAAATAGGGAATGCCAGCATCTCCAAGGCCTCAGAGGTTGAACCATTGCAGATTGCAGTACTTCCCCTATAAATGTAGATATATTCACTTGCATACATATATGTAAAGACAAGTTAAACAAACAGAATTTGATACTCGAAACATGTAGAACCTCCATTTCTAAAACGACGACTTTTGAAGAAAGTTTTATTTTTTCAAACAAATCTGTAACATTTGTTAGAAATGTAGTAGTGGTAGGATTTAGGAACTTCATATCACTTTATAGATTAAAAACATAAAGGTGTTTCTAATATTACAATGGACTAAAAAGGAAAATGTACATCTAGTTTTAGAACAGAAAACAAAGGCAGACATGCAGATTGTGAAATTCATGTATTTAAGTTATATTGTACCTGAAATTAGTTCCCCATATAAGTTGGACCTCTCATTTGAGACTCGCGCTGCAGTTGCCATTCTCTGTCTTGGAGATATTGCAGAAGTGGTGGCTGCTCAGTTCTCAAGTCTGTCCCAACACCGTATCCATAAGGGCTTGGTCTTTGGTAACCAAGAAAGAGCTTCTCCCTTCTTTGTTCGTCCACGCCATAAACAGATGAGCCCTGATGCAATTGTGGGTTGTCCAAGTATACCATCTGATTAGAAGCCAAAGGATTTCCCCACCTGTCAAAAAGATCAAACCTTGAAGCATCATGCCTCTGGAAGTTTCCGAATTCTCCAGGTGTATTGAACTGAACTGGCCATATGTGACTATTAGTTTGCTCGAGATTGTGATTGTTTCTGTACTGATAAAGCCATTCAGAAGAACTCAGTCCAAGGAGTGGTGGGTAACCATCAATATAACCTGGTAGACGCGGACTAAATGGTCCATGAGTTGGAGACAAGTTTGAGTATCCGCTAATGGGTGATGCACCTAGAATACCTTCAGCGTCTCTAATCCCAGCTCCGGTCTTAGACTCGGGAAAACTTGATGAATGGCCCCTAAACCAAATAGCATCAGCAGGTAATTGTGGGGCAGAAGGCACTGGAGCCACGTATGGAGGAGATGAGATATAGTTGGTTGCAGAGAAATCTTTTTCATTTATGGAGAGACCAGCTAAAGCTGCAGAAGGGATTTCCTCAATAGGGCTTAAATCATTTCTATGAAAATCCCTTGTTCCTTTCTCTCTCTCAACATGCATGCTTTCTCTATTGAGCACCCAACCACTGAGTGAGGGAGGTCCGACAGGATACGATGCTGAATCCTTCAAGAGAGGCTCCTGCTGCTTATATGGCTTGTTGAATCTGAAATTAGTGGTGTCAGGATGGAAATTTGAAGCATCAATCTGAGCTTGGTTTTGCGGGAGAAACAAGGATGTAGCACGGCGTAAAATGTCATCAGAAGGAACTGTTTGGTCACTGTTGTCTTCGAAAGACATTTGATCTTTTGAGGTATTAGAAGCATAGATTGGTTCTGAATTATGCCTGGTGATAGGCTTAAAGAGAATGACTTCTTCCTCTTCCGCGGCAGCAGATTCGCCCTTCCCACTATGGTGAACTTGATTTTCCTTGGAAGTTTCTTTCTCATATAGGCTTTTATCTTTTACTTCAGTATCAGAACTGGACTCCATCACTTCTGCTTCTCTCTGGTATGCAATTTTTATCGGATCTTCTGCATAATATTTTCTTCCCAATTTATCATAAGAAATCCACTTCCAAGAATCTCTGGATCCCTCCACAATTTGCATAGCAGCGTGAAGGATGCGATGAGCACGACTTACATATCTATTCTCATAATTTCCCATGAATTCCCTGTGAGCTGAGAAATCCAATGGCATATGTCCATGGGCTAATGGTGAAAATCCCCTCAACTCGTAATCTTCCCACAATGCAGTATGATCCAGAAACTTGACTTCACCTTCTTTATTATCAAGCCGGTTCAGAAGGTTACAAAAAACACCAAAAAAGTATGATGTAGCACTCCTAACTTTTTCATGAGCACCATATGTTTCTGCTTTGTCAAGCATTCCAACCAACCATTCAACAAAAACAAGCACCGCAACTAACAATGGGCAAGTGTCCAAGTGACTACCTTCCAAACATCTCTCAAGAAGGCGACCCATGCAAATGAATGTAGCAATCCATACCAGTTGTCCCGCATCAGACTGCTGCATCTCATTTTTCTCTATTGGGTTTTTGACTTCTGGGCTCTCTGTCAGATTATGGATAATGAAGATGAGTATGGAAACAAGTTGAAGGGCTCGATAAGGGCCTCTTCTGGATGAATCCATACGATCATAGGACTCTAATGAGGCTTTTATTTCTGTTTCACTCAATTCAAGTAAAGTTTCCAACTTTCTCATCATTGAAGCAAAAGCACAATGAAAGTCCTCTGAACTGCATTGCATGAAACAAATTGCTGCTTATTATGTCAAAACTCAGAAAAATTAAATAAAAACATCACAGGCCCTAGTATTTTATTTGCAAATGTGGAATCGGAAAGACCAACAATGCATAAATTAACAGCTTGTGTAGAATTGGTGCAAAATTGATTTTCCTAATCCTGGAGTGATTTTGATTGAACTTATAAGGTCATGATAAAAAATTTGCTAACTTGATTGAGCCAGACTTGGTCTAAGCCTAATTTCTCTATGATAGAACAATAGAAACAGGAGTTGCTTTTAAGGTCTGCATAAATTACTTAGACATTCCCGTTTAGAACACTGATGCTGGCCTCACAATGGTCAGTCCTCTTCTCTCCACCGCTCCACCCTCTGTTTTACTTCTTTATCATTAGAAATCTGAGAGAATTGGTTAAAATGCAACTTGACCTACCTAAAAGGCCTCCGGGCACAACTACCTACTTGAAGTCTAAAGAGGAACCCCACGAGGGAAAAATAACAATGTACAGTCATTGGCTGACCATCGAAGGATCTTCTTCCAAGTGCAAGAAAAAATCCAACAGTAACTTGATCCTCTCTCTGTACAACAGCTATGAAAATAAACCCAGTGCATGTTGGAAAGATCCTTTTTTCCGGCGCTCTCCCTTAGCAGCGGAAAGGAGTCTATCTATATTCCTAACTTTGCAAGATTCCCCAATACACTACATAAACACTAGTAGCTCTAGGGAAAAGGTTGATTAGGTATTAAGCTTTTAACAAGGAAAACGTAAAATCGAGGAATCAACCTGGCCACACCTACAATAATTGCAATACGGAGTAGAGGGCTTTTTCATAAAGATGCAGTTGTTGGGGATGTGTATTCAAATTAAATTCAACTTTTCCAAGAAGAAAGCATCAAGTTTATCTACATTTAAAAGTAATCCAATTTGTAGAGAATTTCACTGTTACTGATGATACAATCACATCAATGATCCAAAAATATCAAACCCACAAAAAATACCCATGTCAATAAATTTTTTAAAAGGTTTCACTTTGGGATGCCATATCAGCCATTAAAGTCCTTAAACCAAATTTGTTACTAGTTAACTATCAAGACCCTTATAAATCACTTATCCTATTCCCACATACTAGATGTTGGACAGGGGCATCACAGAGTTTCTATGATCTTTTAGTGCATGTCAGTCGTTAGATTATTAAATGAGGATGGTAAAATGTCACTGAATGACCAGATATAACAGCTCATAAGCATTTTATCAATAAAATTGGTAAAAGTAAACTCCAGGAAAGCAAAACTATGATGATACCAAGATACAGCAGCTTATAAGAAATTTTCAAACACCAATAAACATTCCAGGAAGGCAAGATTACACTAAATAATCAAACAAGATAGCTGACAAGAAATATGACAGAACTTAATATTGAAAGGATAAATGCTTCACTAAATACCTGGATTTTACGAAAAAGAAACTCATCATTCTGACAAAAAGAGGCCATAAATCAGTTATTCCAGATGAAACATGTTCTGTGGCTTCCAACTTCTTGTTGTTTGAGGAACCACTGGGTGCATATGAATTGGTCCGCGAGTAACTTCTTTCAGATGGTTTTAAAAGGTCAAAATGCACCTCACTAGAAAGTGAATGCAATGGATAAGACCTGTTCTGCAATATTCCAGGAAACAAATCAAAGAATGAAGAACTGCTGAGACCCAAGAGAAACACATAGGAATAAAATTACTGTTAGCCTGACTTTTCAAATAGTTGTTCTTACCTTTTCAAAGAGTAACATTAGGTTATCCCAAGCGTCGGGAAAAGGTTCTTTAATAGCCAGACTTCTAACACAGTGATACAAGGCAAGGAAATCATCGCCGACGTATGTTGCCAATAACGCCAACTGCAAATGGACTTAGATAGTTACATGACTTCTAAAATAGTATAGCATTAGGATACATTTCCAAACTTCACAAGTTATTTCCTCCAGGTAACTAGTAGAGTGAAAGATGATTATGTTATGATAGGTAGAAAATACCTGATTTTGGGGATTTCCACTATCTGGACAAATGATTGCTGCTTCGAAGTAATAGCTGGCTGCAACAGACCACGTACAGTTTCGATTATCAGATTTTTGACAAAGTTCCCTGTATCTAGCAAGATCTCCAAGACAAATAAAAAAACGATGGCATGTATATTGGTATTTAAGAAATTTTGTTGGTTCAACCATAAAGGAGCTGTCATCCTTGTTATCCAGCAGCAGTTCCTCTGGAAGCCCACAACTTTTTTTAATTTTTCGGATCAAATCCTTGTAAAATTCACTTGCCTCAGACAGAAAAGATTTAAATCCTTCCATATGATCGTCAATGTTGTTTTGCACACTAGCAACATCTTGTGGAGTTCCTGATTTTTTATTCTCTGCACTGCCAGAAAATTGCCGTATTCTCCTACGAAATTCATCAATATGCTTGTAGTGAAGCTTCCACAAACAGTATTCAACATCTTGAAGTTCCATCACCTCATGATCATTCAGGATCATGTCCACATAACCAGAGCGAGCTTTGCGATACAAGTCTTGAACGTCTATCCGCAATAATCCTTTAGAATGAATCAAGGCCCACAACTGTTTTTCTGCATTAACAACCTGAAAAGAGAAATTTCAAGAGTAAGGAATTTCACCGGCGCATAATTTTCAGTTAAAAAGAAATGAAACTTCAAAATTACCTCAACAAAATTATTCTGCTTTTCCATGTTATCTTCATCCACAATAGGTGCATAAGTTTTCATAATTACAATGACAAATGTCTTCACTTGTACCCAATCTCCTAGTGCGTGGAGTACCAACGCCTATGTTTCTGCCTTCCGGCAGTTAAAGCAATCCATCAGTACTTAATGAAGAAAGATAATGGGAAAATGGGGTTAAGAAAAAATGAGGGGGCAAATTTCAAAAGAAGATAAAGATGAATCAGTAGATGATATGGTATGGTTTCTTAGTGTAATTTAAGATTCTGGTCAGTAAATTTTGGAATAAAAAATAAAAAATCATTTTAATAACTGTTATTATCAGAAAGTTGGAGAAGTGGCATGAACCACTAATTTGCTCTAGACATCATTCTTGTATTGAAACTCTGTGGAGATTTTCTGAGTTACATAAATATTTGATTGAATTCTGATCTCAAATAGGCCAGATACACTACAACGAAGTTCAACTTAAGGTAAGCCAAACAAGACAAAGAGCAGGTATGTTTATAGTTATGTAACTCATGATTGAGCTTCATCTGCCTTGTGATCCTTAAAATATACAATTGGGGCAATTACAACAAGAGACTTAATAACATTCATACCATAAGCAAAAACCACATTAGCATATATATTGTATTCTGCTGATCAATAGCGGTACTATAATTTATGGTTTGCCTCATATACATTCACGCAATGGTGAATCCACGTCTCCTCAATGCTTCATCTATATGAATGTAGTCCCTGAAAGTTAGTGTTCTTGGAATTTATGAGAGCATAATGCTTTACCCTTTGGCACATTATAGTATAAACTGAAATAGTCTTAACTTGTAGGCAATTTCAAAATTCAAAAGAACCATAGAAACACTTCTCTTCAAAGTTAATGGAAATTAAACTTCTAGTGACTTCTTGATTATCATTTGAAATTATCATCTTTAAAAAAAGAAACAGAAAAAAGGGAAATGAAGCCACATATAACCCCCAAGAAAAATCAAGCCAGAAGAAAAACAAATTTACGGTGATCATCATAAAAAAGTTTGTAACTTGAAGCCTGAAACAAGCAGTGTAACTTAACTTACTACAATCAAGCTACTAAACAGAATAATTAGGCAATTAATCATTAACAATTTCACATAAATCAGTACTATTTATATCCTTAATTAGAAAATAATTGCAGGATATCACAAAGAAAAACAACCCAGATAAATTAACAGAGTGTGTTTAATAATCCTTAAAAAAAACCCCAATAAAGAAAATTCGAAAAACCCACATCAAATTTCACACAAAAGATCAAAAGAAAAACTAAATTAAAACCATTAATTTGCTATAATCAGAAATAGAGGAAATTGGTTGAGATGAAGCAGGCTACCTGAATAAACCACCGAGTAAACTAATTAAACAAACAAAAGACCCATGAGGTTCACTATTAAAGCTTGAGGAGAGAGAATTGAGCACTGAACAAAGTTACAGTTTAGAGGAGAGCGGGGAAAGGGAGATGCTATAGAAGATAAAACGGGATTCGGCGAAAGGGTACTCTTAGTTGTGAAACGGACAAACCAAAAGGTGGGCTAATCAGTGGCTTGTCTTAAAGACATATGGAAAAAGACCGTCTTGCCCTTTATGTGGATGCTTTAGAGCCTGATGGATCGAATGATAAGATCGTCAACTCAACTTATCTGTCATTCTATCAAAATAAGTGTTTTATTATTATTTATTTATGAATTTATAAGTTAACTTATAAATTAAAAAAAAAATAATTAATTATTAATTAAAAATAACAATTTATTAGTCATTTTTCTAAAGTTAGTCAATCATTATAAAATAAAAAAAATATCTTCTCTCTTCTATATTATATTTTTTAAAATTAATTAAAAAAAATTAAACTCAAAATTAATATAAATTATTTTAATTTTAATTAATACAATAATAAATATTATAAATTATCTAAAAAAATTATTTATTATAATTTTATAATTTTATATTTTTTAATAAATTAATTTAATTTTAAATTTAAAAATAATTCGAATTAAATTATAAATATTAATAATAATTATATAATTTAGAATAAAAGACGTACTATATACTCTTATTATTAAAATAACAATAATTTAGTAAAGTGGAGTTATCACCATTATCATTTTATATGACTAAATATATGAGATCCCTTGTAATCCAAGCTACTGTCAAAGAATAGATTCTCTGCTTTTAAATCCCAATTTCTATGTTTAGTCTGACAAGTTTATTTTTTCTTTACTTGCTCTAAAATTACTCTAAGTAAAATTTATATTAATTGTGAAATTAAAAATTACTCTTGAGAAACACTACTTGTGTAAAATACTATTTATATATGACAATTTTTTTGGTAGTGTTAACAATTTTTTTGGTAGTGTTAAAGTCTGATTTCGTCGCAAGACTTTCATTTTATAATGGAGATAGTATTAAATTATTAATTACTTTCTCTTATTACCTCATCTCCAAAATATATGATCATTTATTTATTTTTATTTATAAGTAAAAATGAGCTTATATTTTTAAACACAAAATATAATTATTTTTTTTGAAAACTCGTGATTTTTCTAAAGAAAAATTACTAAGAACTATTTAAAAAGTTATGACAAGTTTATATATACAATAATTAAATACTATATTTAATTTATTTATATTATTATAAAATAAAATATGTCACGAATTTTAATATTATATTTAATTTTTAATAATATAAATAAATATAATATTTAATTGTTATATATTTATAATTATTCAAAAGCTATACATGTAGTGGTTGGAGTTTTCAACCTAGGAAATTAAGTAGAGAGGACAGCTGACAAGTGTGTATTTATCCTTTGGTAATGGGAGCTGGTGGGGTGTTATTTAACTAACTTTCCTTCTATTTCTTCTAGGAGGTCAATTTATATTAAAAATTAAAGATTTAATTTTGTGCATATTTATACTTACTTTTATTAAATATTTAGTATAAAATTATTAATATCATAATATAATTTTATTTTACCATCAATTAAATTGATTTTTTTTTTAGAAAAACAAATTGAGGATCGAGGAATTTATAAAAGTCTATTAGTGAGATGGAAGGGAGTGTTATTTATAGGCCAAATTATACATGTAAAAGAACACATTATGGATATGGCAATTTAACAAAACTTATTAGGTCCAAAGACAATAAATATGTCAACAATATTAATTAAAGAACAATACCGTGTAGAATAATTTAGAAACCAATTTTAGTCAAAAGGGTGGTTAGGTCAGTCGTTATTGAGTTGATGATGTGTCCCATGAACAATTTTTTCAAAGTTATTAGTTGCATTCAACTGTGATTATCTGCCTTCCACCCAAAGAATGGGCCAAGATGTTCCATTTTTCCGAGTGATTATTCCATGTTTTTGGCCCCTTTTATATGAGGGTAGACTTCACGTGCTGTAGCACGGGTTCCATTACGTGTGAAGTCCACCCTCATATAAGAGGGAGAACATATTATTCACCATACTCCAAAGACATAGTATAATTTTTCCCATTTTTTCCCACTCAAATTTTAATTTGACCATATGGCCAATATTTTTAAATTGTATTAAGGCTTTTCTTTTGATGTAAAAATAACATTTCAATAAATATTCAACAAAATAGTATAGTAGTATCATTTTTTCTATTATTTGAAAAGAACGTGTTATGAAAAACGAAATATTAAATCAAAACATGACACGTCCATTTATTAGAGATCTAGTATTGAATTTTTTCTCGCCAATATCACAATACTCCTTTTGCATGCGGATATATAACTATAATATTTTTATATATTTTGTACAATTATATTTGTAAGAGTACAAAATGATTGATTATTTTTTTGTCAAAATCTATTAAGCCTCATTTTTCTCTTAAGAGATTTAGAAAATAATATATTTTATAACTTTATATGTTAGTTTTTTGTTGTTGTGACTTATGTGAATAATTATAGTTGATAATATTCTTACGATGTATTTAATATCGTAGATTAATTTTATAAACCTACTCAATTTCATATATATTAATATATGCTGTAATGATAATTAAAATTTTCGTAATACATAACAGCAAGCAGGACTAAAGAATTATGCCCAAAAATATTATAATCTTGATGAACATAATAGGAAGTTAATAATTCAAATGGTACTACTTTTGTATTATGATGGAGTAAGTATGCAAATTTCAAACAAAATACTTGTGATCGGATGGTCCAGATTAGGGAGTGCATTGTTTTAAGTATAGGACAGCCTCACCATAACTCTTCACTATGAATTGGAGTATTATGAAGTAGATGAGATGGGATGAGGATGAGATATTCTTTTCTAATTGTTAGATGGAAATGAAAGTGACACGTGTCAGGGACCAGCCCAAAAAAATATGAGGATCGAATAGCATAGAAGATTAGGACAGCTTCAACATTTTGGCTACATTTTGATTGAATGAAAGGATAAGTTATAAAGATAATGTTGTGGTTTCAATTTTTTGTTTTGTTTTAAATAATGCATCAAATGAGAAATTATTATATTAGTTGAGTGTGTATATATATATATATATATATATTTATTTATTTATTTTTTAAATTGTCATTTATTTATTTAATATTATACGGAGTATCATTTAATATGTATTTAATATAAAAAAAATTAAGATTTTTAATATTACCCAAGTTACTAACATGTTTGAATGGACATTTTAAAGGGGAGAGAAGTAGAAGTTAATGCCTTGAGTTTCACTTTTGTTTCCTTCCAAAATTGGAAAGAATAATTTTTGAAAGGAAAAGGAAAGGAGTTTCGATGGAAATTTTTGTACTACTATAATTTATCATTTTTCACAAAAATAATATTACGTTTGAATTGAGATAATGAAATTATTGAATGAATAAAATAGAGACAAGAATGGAATAGAGTGCGAAATGATTCATTCTATTCAGTTAAAATGAGTGAATCCTGAATAAAATTCACAAATTTGACAAGAATGAGAATGGTTCATTCCGTTCCAATAGAGCAATTAAATACAATTTTTTTTATTTCATAGAAATAACTCATTCTATTATTACATTCATTCTTACAATTCAACCGTAGTATAAAAATATATACTGATGGTACATAAGTTAATTATCAAAGGTTAGTCTCATTTTCTTTCTTTTTCACTAATTAACTTCTCCAATTAATTATGAGTCATCGCTGAGCGTAAAATGCCATGGTTAGGAAAATGCACATTTGTTGGGACTAAATTTGGGCCTAGTGGCATCAATTTGGGCCTACGACTTGGGGTTTTAGACCAACGTTACGTCTTTAAATTTAATCCCAAAAAGAAGGAAAAGAAAAATCACATTTGGAGAATACAATAGGCAAATAGTGTAACTAATTGACACATGATCTTTACTAATTAATATACTTATATTTTTCTCTTGAAAAATAAAATTAACATAGTTGAATAAGAGTATAAATTTATTTTTTATTTTTTCCTTGTATTGTTATGTGTGTTAATTGCTTTTTAATTTGCTCTTAGATTTATGGAGAGATAGTGAATTAATTTGAATAATTTATTTATGATGTGATTGATTTACTGTTTGGCTAAGATGTAATACAGTCAGGGTAAATTAGTCAATATAAAATTTTATCTAGTTGACTTAAGTACTTTATACATATTTTTTAGGACATCTTTTTTATCACTTGAGGCATTTTTTATTTTTTATTTGGAGATGGAGGGAATACTATCTAATAAGGATGTAGCTCTAATTTTCATTCTCAAGTAATTTTGAAGAAAAAAATGAAGTTATGTAGTTCTTTTTGCTCTAGTGGCAAGATAACCATACATAGTTGCAAGAGTGGGGAGATATATGCCATATACCCACTGGTGAGATGCCTAGAATCTATTTCATTACATATACCGGCACTAAACCAATACTCATACCTGAATCTCAACTCTATAAAATTAATCCACTATTTTAGCATAAACCTTTGGTGCCTATTGTCTATAAAAATCCCAGCAGCCATTTAGCATCAAGTTGGTAAAAATAGATGATGAACCGTGAAGTTGGAAAATGTGGCAATGACCAACGATTCTTATAATTATGAGTTTCTTGTTCAAGTGGCATGGGAAAGTTTAAAAGAAAATTGTGGAATTATCAAGCACTAGGCTGATACCCGTGCACTGCACGAGTTAGTATTGATAATAGAATTTAAAATTGTGATGTGTGATGTGTGATATTTGATATTATAATATAAATATAAATAATAAGGTAAATTTCAGATGATCACTTAGGGTTTGACTAAATTTTCATTTGATCACCTGTTGTCTAGAAAGGTACATTTAAACGCCTATATTTTTTAGGTGAAGTGAAAAAGTGATTTTCGTTTAAACGTCGTGTCTTGAAATGGCTAAAGACATATTTGCCCTTACCCTCTTTTCCTTCGTCTTCTCTTTGCTCCTCTTCTATGATTCGTTTTGAATGGATTGCAGGTTCTTTTTGGTACAATAAGCTGCTGGATTTTAATTGTGGAACAAGTTGACGCTTCATATTTTTTGCACGAATTGAACAATCTTGGTTAATCTACCACTGGAAACAGAAACCAATACTGGACAGACCCAAACAGAGCCACCACCTAACAGACTAGTAGACCACCGCCGGAAAGAAACACAGGAACAGACTCAAGGAGAGAAACAAATAAGAAACAAAAAACGAACCCAGAACGCTGAGCAGAGCAATCAAAATTAAGACATAAAACTGCAACAAAAAGTGTAACAACACCAAAACCCCAAATCAAGGAAACCCAAACTCATCCCAATTAGAACTGAAAAAATTTGGGGGAAATGCCATCAGCCGATAAGGTTACAAATCGAACTAAACAGTTTGGGCTTGATTCGGACTAAACTCGAAAAAATGTGGGTGAGACTCGAATTCGTTAATAATATGATTCAAATCTTAGTACAAAAAATAATTTGAATAAAAATATGAGTAGAATTTGAATAAGGTTATACTCGACTCGTTTATGATTCAAATTACTCGAATTTTTAATCATAATCCGATACATAATCGATTGATATATATTCGAATAGATACTCGATACATTTTCTTATAATATATACACAATTAAACAAAATTTAAATAATTAGTTATTATTGTTATTTTTTATTTTTTATTTGTAATTTTAATTTTATATAATTAAAGTGTAATTATAATTAGATTTTTTTTTTATTTCTAAGTAAAATAATAAGTTCAATTAAAAACTATATGTATTATAAAACTAGTTATTATGTGGAGACTCGAATTCGAGTTTGAATTTAAAATTTGCGAATAGTTTGAATATAATTCGATCCGAGTTGAATTGAATTCGAGTAACAAAAATTCGAGTCGTAAATATAGTTCGAATATGAGGAGTATTCGAGAATGAATTTAACCTCACGAATCGAATTCGAACAATTTAAAATCCGAATCGATTTGACTCGTTTGCAACCGATCGATGTAAGTCAGAATCAAACAATCGACTAAAGAGACAAACAAAGATGTTCAGATCGGGAAAGGTTAATTCGACTTGCAAGAATAGGACTAAAAGACTTAATTTCATCATTATCTCCTCCTAGTTCCCTTTCGTCGTCTTTCTTTTTCATTAGCTTCCACCTCCTTTACGTTTTGCTTTTTTCTACCGGCCGTTTCTTTTCAATTTCAGTTTAATACTTTCTTAAATTTAATGGCATTTTGTTGTGGAGTTATTAATTCAACTATATTCATCCCAACTAAATTAGAGATGGGCTTTCAAGTGTTTGATTTAATGCCTCACTCAAATTCAAAATTTATGTTCCCCTATTTCTACACTTATTTACTTTTATTTTGGGTTCTTTTGATTGTTAAGGGCATTAAAATCTCTTACCCATTAATATTTATGGTCTAAGTTCCCATTTTTAGTTGCTGTTGAGTAATATGAAATGCCAAGATTATATGGATATGTATGTGTATATAGAGAGAGAAAGAGGTGGGAGAAAGAACAAAAAATTACCCAGGCCATCTAATTGTCTTCCTGTAGAGTATAGGTGGGAATACAGAAGTGTAATTGATAGAGGCGAACCCTTTGGGTTGAAAAGGTGGTATCAGAATTTATTTCGTGAGATTTCTACTGTTACAAATAGAAGAACAAGCTAGAAGAAAAGAGGAAGCAAGCTTAAGCTTAATTTCTCATATATATAAAACTCAGACTTGTGTGATTGTGTTCTCTTGTTTGTGATTAAAAATGGCAAGTTCTTCATCAAACGTGAAATCAAATCTTGATAAGTACCTCAATATGTAACACCCGTTGTTCTTTTGAAATCAATTCCTGAGGTAATTTATTCTGGTTTTAATGAATTTATGTTTTTTGAGGATGAATTTTGTGTTTGGTTGAAGAATCAAGAAATTTAATTGGAAAGAATAAAGCCCAAAGTGGAGAGAGAAAGACAAAATGGTAGATATTTGTTAGTAAAGTGATATTTTCACATGTAAAACTCATATATAAAGTCTATAGCGACGGTTTAATCGTCGTTATACATCTATGACAACACTTTTAGTGGGACCTACATGTGAAAATATTAAAATATCATGTGAAAATATCAATTTTTTATTTGTTATTTGAAGATAAATTTTAGGGCATTTTGGATGTTATTTGAAGCAATATGATAGTATTTTTTTAGGTTCACGCACTTTTAGAGAGTGGATGACATGTCGGTTAAAATTGATGAAAAATATAACTTTTTCACTTTACCTCAAAAATACATATGTTTAAATATAATTTTCTAGACAACAGGTGGTTAAGTGAAAAATTGGTCAAACCCTAAGTTGTCATGTAAAATTTATCCTAAATAGTATAGTCTCAATGGTAGTAACACGTTGAACATGAAATTGAAGAGTTGTATGTATATCAAAATTATTGTATATGTTATTTAATACATACATATACATCCTTGAAATAATATAATAAATTATACGAAAAATTTAGTATAATTATGAACATGATATACATTAATGTATCAGTAGAAATGATAAATTCAATACTAACTTAATATTAACTCGAGACTAACTTAGCGAGCAACCAAAATAGCTCAATCAATTTGGATAAGATTCTTGTTATATATATATATATATATATAGTAATAGATACGCAATTAACAGTATAATCTTTTCTCTTTTAAAAGAATATTATAAACTTCTGTACGTTAAGATTTGATATCCCATAACATTTTTTATAAGCCAAAAGTTAATTAGAATTGTATGAAAAACATGCTTTGTACCTTGAAAGATATGTTAATTACATATTTATATACAGGGGCGGATCTGTTCATGGGGCAGAGGAGGCAGCTGCCTCTGCTCACTTTTTGGAGACTACATTTCTACCAACAAAAATCTTTCCACTGAAAAAGATGGCCGGAGAGACCACCGGAGCAGGAAAGTCTGCAACTTTTCTTGGGCAATTTTGTCCGTGAGAATCTGGGGGAGTGGAACTGTAAAAAGATTCTTCAGATCTCTGTACTTGTACCCAAATGTGGCAAATCAATCAATTGTCTACCAAAATTATAAAAAACTAGGATAATCCTATTACTCCGACTTAACCTATGAAATCCAGCCGGAAAAAACAATGTCCACCCAGATTTAGAAATAAGAACTGGGGAATTATCAAATTAATCCCTTGAATTTTGACTCTTTCTTTTGTTTCTTCGGGAGAAGAGTCGAGAGAGATAAAGAAGGGAAACAGAGGAAATAAAGAAATGAATGGACAGCGAACAGAAGAATGACCAGACAATACAATATAATTAATTATATACTAATCATTTACTTGTGCATTGTTCAAAAGATTTGGTAGAATCAGCTACCAAGCTACTTGGAGACTTACGGGTTGTGGGCTTTGCTTCTCATTGGCTATGTTTTTTTGATTCTCCTGCTTGTGTACACTCCATGTGGTACAGGGACGGCTCCCCCTTTTGGCGTCTTTTTGCCAAATGGGATATCTCTCATGAACCATAGCACTTACCGGTGCCTTTATAATCTTTTCATTTCATGTAAGAGGTCAAATAACCACCAACTTAGAGGTACCAGTAACTCACAAACCAGAACGTGGGTGGTCAATTGACCTCACTGAAAACAAATAATATAGGATAAATTTTAATTTTTTAAGTATTATATATAAATTTATCCCACTCAAATTTTATAATTTTATTATTATACGGGGTCAAAGGGGTTAAATTAAAATTTTATAATTTTGTTAATCAAATTTTAAACTCATATCACTCATATCCCCTCAATATATATATATATATATGTATCTCTCTATAATATTTTTAAACTAAATAATACTCTAATTTACATTATTTTTAAAAATAATTAATGAATTAATTACTTATGAACAATTATGATATATATATATATATGTGTGTGTGTGTGTGTGTGTGTGTGTGTGTGTGATTCAAAAGTATAAAACTATTAAAAATATTGGTTCGGGAGCGCTGCCCCCGAACCCACATTAAATTATTTGTAGTTTCAAAATAATTTTGACCCCACTAAAAATTAATTCTAGCTTCGTCACTGGGTAGAATTGTAATAGGTTCTTACTTATTACGCATCTCTACAAAACAATTATCACTAATCTTATTCAAGTAGCTGACAATAAAAAATCGACCTAAATATTCATAATATATCATCTTTTTTATTTAAAAAGGCATCAATATGTCTTTGTACACAGTGGCGGATCTATTCAAATGACAGAGTAGGCAATGCCTATCCTGGACCTGTTTTTAATTTTTTTTTTTATAGGTATAGGGACAGGGCAAAAATAAAACTTAATAAATTTAAGGGGGCAAATTTATGAAAAAGTTAAACTTAGAGAAGCAAAAAAAAAAACTTAAACTACTACTACTCTAAAAAAAATTAAACACAGAATGTATAATGTATTCAAACTTTTGTTCTCTAACTCGCTAAGTTTTAGCCCTTCATTTCAGTCTTCAACCCAAAAAAATCTGCCCCCGCTGGGAACAGATCCTGGATCCGCCCCTGTTTATATACAGAAATATTTTCAATAATACAAAGGAAAAGAAGCTGGAATGCATTAAAAATATCGATGGGTTATATTTGCCAAAAAAACCATGAAAAAACTAAATTAATAACTCTAACAATTTATCTGTTTCTTGCATTCTTACAATTTTAGTTAATTAATGGAGCTTTGATGGCTCTATATATAGTCTAACATTTAGGAAAAGAGGGCTTCGTCAACCAACTAGATTTATATATGTGAATAAAAAAAAAGGGCGTGATAAGATTGATATCACCCTCCCACCACATATTGTTTTTTCCTATATATACATCTCTCTCCCCAACCCTGCGGACAGCCATAAATAAATAACGTCCCTTCCATAGACACATATCTATAAGTTCTCTCGTCTTTCCTCTATACCTTTTTGTACGTACACAAAATCAAGTTCTTCTATAGGCCCTCCAAAATGGGTCTCCGTTTCGCACTTGTGTTTCTTCTAGTGGCCTTGACCGCCATGATGGCCTCGTCGTCGTCTGATAATGCCCTTTCGGGTTCCAAAAATAACTCAACGACCGGCCATTCCCATGGCATGGCCACATGCAACGGCCAAATCGGAGATTGTATTGACGAGACGGAAGAAATGATGTTGGATTCCGAGGCCAGCCGAAGAGTACTGGCTAATAGAATTCGTTACTTAAGCTACGCCATTCTTAGAAAGAACAAAGTACCATGCAACCGCCGTGGTGCCTCCTATTACAACTGCAGAAGATCCGGCAGAGCCAATCCCTACACACGTGGCTGCACCGTTGCAACACGATGCGCCCGCCGGACTTCTTAAGGAGAGAGTACAGCAAGCTGCGCTACGGGATTTATATATTTATTTATTGAAATGAAGTGCTGAAATTAATTAAGATATATGAATGAATGCAAATTAGTTAATAATTTCATGAAATTAATATCGCATGCTTTTCTTTTTCAATTGCAGTCAACTTCTCGTTGTAAAATGTTACTGCTCTCTTTTATGATATCATTATGGTAATGAATCGCCAATATATTTATATTTATATAAGCATGGGTGAAAAAAATAATGATTTTTATTTTAGATTAATTAAAGCCTTGATCTTTCCCCCTGCCATTGGAGTTGTTAAAGGTCTAAGAATTATATTTAAGGCAGCCATACTAGATTCTACTTTAATCACCGATATCAATTTCTTTGATTATAAAATGGATAAATTACAAAATTGTTCTTAATGTTGACACTAAATGACAATATAAATGCTAAAATTCTAATTTTTATAATGACTTAGCCAATGTATTTTTTTTTTGTCGCAAAATTGGCCCCTCAGACCAAATTTGGGTCAAAATAATTATAAGTCAGTCTCATGTGCATATCACATAAGTGTTTAAGGGGCAAAAATATTTAGTTTATACACTAAAATATACTCTCCTTGAACACAGGTAGAACCGTAAGCTATTTTTCCCCTTAAGTATGATATTGTAAAAATTAAAATATTAACAATTATATTACAATTCAATATATACATAAAAGAATAGTTTTGTAATTTACCCTTTAGAGCTATAGTAACATAATATTTTTTGTTAATTTAACGAAAATTGTGACCAAAATCAATAATTCAGCCCGTACATATTGATTCGGAGAGGTATACAAGATTTTCCACTTAGTTTAGCAAATATATCATCGTTATGTACTATTGTCGAATTGATTGGGCGTAACTTTTGATATGATATACTTAATATATTTATTGACTATTTCACCTAATAATTTATGCTTATAAACTCTCATCGTCTCATTTAAGACATCATAGGTTGTACTTTCTCTGTTTTAAATTATACGATCATTGTTAAATTTTTTAAAATTTTATTTAAGATATCTTTAAATTTAAAAGTGACATAATTAATTTAAGTTTTTAAAATAATTAATAAATTTTATAATTAGTAATACTTTTTAAGTATGATATTTATAATTATATTGATATAAATAAAATGAATTCATCTCAATTTTATGTTTAAAAATATTTGAAATTAATTTTTTAAAAGTCAATATTAATTTCATAATAGAGAGAGTATAATAAAGGAAAAAGTCATAAAAAGGTTTAAAATTGAAGAAAAGCTAGGTTTGGAGGTTCAGCAAGGCTAAGAATTTGGAGGCAAATCAGTACAGGATTGGAGCTAGAAATGTTGAACAATTTTAAATTCTTAATGAATCATCCACCGTCGAAAAGACTACAGAATATTTAACTCAATTCAAGGATGTGAATATTTCAGCGAACAAGTTTGGTTGTGAGATTGTTCTTTAACTATTTTCAAAATTATTATTTGAGAATCAACATCAGTGATCAAACAAAAATTGTAACAATATATTCAGCTCAAATCATATCTATAAAATATTAATCTTTATAGTTTGAATTTTATTTGGATTTATATAAGACATCTCATTTATTTTTTTGTTTGTTCTTAAAATTATTTATATCAAGTCTGTTTTTATTTTAGGCTAATTTCTTTAACGCTTTTAAGATTTAGGTAGTACAAGCTTAATAACTCGTGTAAAGCACATGCACGCTTAAAAACGATTTATCAAGTAAATTTTATATATGAATTTTTTTAGCAATATTTTAGTTGATCTCGAATCAATTCAGCAGTCCAAATTTAGTGAATTGATAGCCCAATTTTTTTTTCTTTATTATTATTTTTTTTATCATTATTCAATTATTACTCACAAATGATACATGGCATCTTTAATAATAAATGTGTAGTAAAATTTTGTGAAAAAAACTTGACTTTTGGGAATACCAAAATTTTTGACCTAGAAGTACATGAAAATCAAGAAGAAAAAAACTTTTAAGTTACCGAGTTATTAAATTTGAACTACTGAATTGACTTAGGATCAATCAAAATGACTTGATATTTAACTTTTTATATATTGGTATAGATAGATAATACTCTCTTATAGTTATTTTTACTGGAATTCTGATTACTAGATTTTTACTAAAAATATTTTATCCATTCTTATTTTTGAATTCCAAGGTTCTCGCTAGTACAAGTCGCATGTATTAATTTAATATTCGGGTTTAAATTTAACTTTTAAAAATATATATATAAAAAGAGTTTTATATCTATTTGCTTGAATTCTAATGGAGGGAATATTTTTAAGAGGAGAAAGATGTAACAATCTAAAATTTTCATATTATAACTTTGATAAATAATATAATTTTAGTTAATTACATAAATGTGTAAATTATTAAATTTGAAAATATTAAGTGTATGTTGAATTTTTTTAATCTAATTAGGAGTGAAATTTTATTTTGGTAATGTATAAGAATCATATTTACAATTGATTAAGTAAGAGTCCATTAGGGCTTCCTAATTATATGGTAACTCTTATTTGTTTAAAATTATATTTAAAGTGAAAAGGATGAAATCACTAATTGCATTCTAAATTGAATTCCGGCGTATAATTCTTATATATATAGCCCCTTGTAAAATTCATAACTAATTTATACAAACTTGAAATTCAGTGATTCAAAAGACCAGATTTTTGTATTTCCTCAAAATCACCGAAAACAACAGTTTATCCTATTTCGCCAAACTTTTTACATCAGATTTTGAAATGTCATAACTTTGTCGTACGGACTCTAAATTAGGTGATTCTTGAGTCTATTCAATTTTTGTTTTTGAGATCTACAATTTTACTGACACCGTCTCTAGACAACTATAATAACACTCACCTCCCTTCTAAATTTTTAAATAACAGTTAGTATTTTTAAAGTTGACTAAATAAATAAAGTAACACATTTACCCTTGTATGTTGTTAAATTTTAATTCATGAATAATATATATTTTTAATTATCCTTTTTTTAAAAATAATATGTTTTAATTATAGTTTTATTTGTAATTAAAATTATCTCATTCAAATTGTTGGTAACTTATAGAAAAAACTAATTTAGTTTAATTAACACATATTTTTGCATAAGTGACACAAATATTAAGAATTTTAAATTAAATTATTAATGGAATTGTTCTAATTAGAGTGATCGAGTATGTTGATAGTTTAATTTAGGGTGTTTAACAACAAAAATTATTATTTGAATTCTTAGTTTCATATTATGATTTTTATATGTTAAATTTTCTTAAGTATATGTCAAAATTTAAGATGTTTATGATTATATTTTTTAGTATAAAGTTGGTGTTGTTTTTGTGCAATGTTAAAAAAGAAAATATAATAATATTTATTATTACCTCTATCTTGTATAAAGATCTTTCTTTTAATATATATATATATATATATATATATATATATATATATATATATATATATATATTTATTTTTTTGAGTAACAACATTTGTCATTTTTACTGTAAATAATTATACTTAAGTGTGACTTATGTTTAATTTTAATATTTGAAAAAAATATTTAATATTATTTTTAATACTTTTTTTATATGAATAATAAGATTCGTTCTATAATAATAAGTTTGTTTTATGTAAATTTCAATATTTGAAAAAAATAATTATATATATTTTTTGCGTTAATTTGTACTTTTTATGGGTATTAAAATTTTACTTTTTAATTACAAGAAATATGCATTTGAATGTATATTAAGTAAATCTTAATTTTTTTTAGAAGAATTTAATTAACAAAAAGTATATGACTTTATTATAAAATGAATATTTGTTATTTTTTGACATTTATGTTATTTACTGCACAGATTCATAATTTAACAAGTAAAAATTATAATATACAAATTTATATTTAGTGGATTTATTAAACATTATAATTTGAAAGGTGTATTGAATATTATATTAAAAATATTTTTGGATATTAGTTGGTTAACCACACTAGAGATAGTGAATGTTACATATCATAAACTAAAAGAGTACTAACAGTTATTTGAAAAACTAAAGGAATAATTAATGTTATTATGATTATCTATAAAAAGTGTGTATATTGTACTCTTTATATTAATATTGATCATTTCTTCATTGTATAAATACTTTTAGTAGTTGACTACTTGACTCATATTTGAAAAATATAGATTTATACTATATATTATATCTAAAATAACATATAAAATTTATTTTCTACTTTCAATACATTTCAAAGCCTAATTATAATTTTCAAAGGAAGGTAAATAATGTTAATATTAAAAATTAACTCAGTTTTAAAGTTAATTTTAGTTTTTAGTATTTAAAATTTTTTAATAATTTTTTTGACCACGTCCCACATGAATTGCTGGCTACCCTCTGCATGTTACTACTAAGAAATTCACATTAAAGCTGGATGTAAAGTTATTTATCATGTGGGCCTAAACCACCCTTAGAAATTGGGGTCTCTTCTTCCTTTTTATTGCACAAAATATATCTAAATTTAATTTAAAAATATTTTTACTACACCGCAATGCTCGCTCCTCCAGACGAATTTTAGTTATATATCCGGTCCATTCAAAAGTTCGTTCGTTTGTTGGACCTGCGGACGCATTGAACCAATTTTGGTATGTTGTATTTGAAGCTGAAATTACGTTTACGAGTTAAATAAATTACATTTTAAATATAACATGTCTAAATGAATAAGATCTTCAAGCGCACTAAACACTCTTTAACGTTATATAACCAAACATACAACAAATATAATAGGCCCAAAATTCAGTGGTGCAAGATTAGAAATGGAAAGAAAAAGAATTGTAGAGAATAATTTGCCTTTAAGGTCATGTTTTCACATCAATGTGTTCAAGTGCGCGCATATATAGAAAGTTGTCTTGTGGGGAATTCCATCAATAACATTCTAATCTACATAAAAGGTGGATGTAAACTGATTCACGTGGGCCAAAAACACCCTTAGAAATTGGGGGTCTCCAGTCATTGCTTTGAAGCAACAAAAAGAAAATCACACAAAAATATGCAAGCTGATGGGGAAAGGCTTGAACAGTCACGGGTAACAAAGACATTTTCAGCTTTAGTCAAAATTGTCAGGCTTGTATTGAGTATTTATTACTCCCATTAATTAGATAAGTGTAGTGAATATGCACCCAACTGTTTAATTAATGAATATGATTTCATACAACTGCATACTTTTTTTTTTTTTATTGACTTAAAAGTTAACATTTGAGTAAATTTATAAGTTAGAATTTTAGTAGATTTATAAATAAAAGTGTTCGGGAGTATTTTTACTTATAAGTCGAGAATTATAAGTAATAGTTGTGGATGTGTTCGGGTAATAATGACTTATAAGTTCAGTAAAATGTAAAGATTACTAAAATGTCCTTTAGTAAGAAGAACAGAAAAAAACAAGGAGGGACAATTTTGTCATTTCATGACAGTTGACCAACTTAAAAAAAAAGTCATTTTTTTTAAGTCAGAAATAGTTGCTTCTTTTTTTTGACTTTTTTTTCGACTTATAAGTTAAAACAAAAGTTATTCCCGAACGAGCTTAACGACTTAATGACTTATAAGTTCGTTGACCGACTTATAAATCGTGCACGAACCGGCCCTAAGAACTCTAATGATAGGCATTGTACATGAAAATTTCAAACTTTGAATTAATATTTCACCAACCAAAAGGCCAAAAGTCGCACAAAATCAACAACAAAGCAAAGAAACAAAATACAGAAGTCATGCGGCTCATGCCCATATCCCCCACCACCATGTTCTATTTCAATCACTAACCATTATTCTCTCCCCCTCTCTCTTTCATCATCACAGACTCCCCCACCTTCACTATTTATGTCTGTGTTGATCAAAATTTGGTCCCCTTCGGGGTCAAAAATAGAGGCTTGAATCTTGACTCGAGTATGTTAGTTGCAGAAAAAGAAAACTCTCTTTGCAAAATTTCTAAGAAGGAAGCTAAAGTTGCATTAAAGCATCTTTACTACATAAAGTCAGGAAACTATGATTCCAAACAACCTCAATTATTAAATTTAAAATGTTTCTTTGCCACACAAACATGGTAAAATTAGGCCATTGTGAATTGGCAAGTGTTGTAAGAGATCATTGAATGCTTACAACACAAGCAGTCTATACCTCAGACCTATCCTCTCAGTCCCTTTGCATCTTTCTCTCTACTTAGAAAAGACAACAAAAGGGTCAAGATTCCTTTTTCCATTCCTCCTACTCTTTTCTTGACAGCTAACCCCATTTGCTAAATCCACTGACTATCTCTCCCCCACCACTCAAGTCACCCTTCACCACTTCCCACTGACAAAAATTAAAGGACACCGATATTTCCACTTTAAAAAATTAATATTTTTACATAAATATTTTTTACAGAGACTCATTCTTCATGTAAGAATATATTTTTTTATATAAAAATACCAATTTTCAAATTAAATGCCCAAAAGGTAAGAGTTAGATCCCATCCGTTCAATCAATCTATTCATTTTTGTGAGAAAAATTATGTAATTTTATCTATATATAAAATATAAAAATATCAGGTCATCAGCGTTATATTGTTATTTCAATTTCAATATTTAAAGTAAATTATTTTATTTTTAACTGTTATTATTTTAATATTTAAAATAAATTATTTTATTTTTAACATAAATAATATAAAATATTATGTGACATCACATGTGTTCAAGTGCATTTAATAATTTTTCAAAAATATCCAACAAATGTAATCAAAATTTGAAAGTAACCCGGTGCAAAATTGAATCCAAGAAGACGAGTAGCAGCAACAAAGCTAAATGAAGAAAATGAAAGATCAATTTTGAAAAAATGAATGAAAAAATGAAAGCAAAGATTGTTTCTTTTTCTAAAGTTGAAAATTTATATCACAACATTTTCCTCATTCATCCAAATTACTTAATTTATATAATCTCATACATCAAATAAACATCATTACTCATTTATGAATTAGAAGAACCTGAAACTCTTGGGGATGTAACAGGAAACAGAGGCAAGAGTCGGGGCTCCGAGCCCCCTGGAGTATTTGAAGGCGATGCATGCAAATAAAATCCCTTGTGCGCAATTGCTTTATTCTCAGCTTCCATATCTATATCTATACTAACACTAACACTATTGTGCGGTGATCTATTAAAAGGGTCGGGTATAAGAGGGGTCACCGGACTGAGAGACAGAGACGGGAAGTTAAGCATACTGGGCGACAAAATCTCCGGTGTGCCGGGTATCCTGGGCGACCCAGAATAACCCGAATGATTCACAAACCCGGGAACTAATGGGCTGATTTTGAAGTTCTTGATGCTATTTCTGCGCTCGTAAAGCTTGGAAGCTTTCTCTTTCCTTGGGCCAGTCTTGATCGGCGGGATCGGATGCTTATGCGGGTCAGGCCTGGAAGAAGAAACGGCGGCGTGCTTGGCTGTTTCGGAAGATCCAGTAAGCATTTGAACTACTTGTTTGAAGGAGGAAATGTCTGCTTGGACGAAGGTTGTCGGGTACGGACTGCTGTGTTCGGATCTGGTGACGGGTACCGGCGTAGGCGGCGGTGATGGGTGGAGCAGTCCATTGTGATTAGTGCTGCTGCTACAGGTTGAACTGTTGCTACTCTGGCTGTTTGGAGATGGAATTAGAGATGGGTTTTGATTTTCTTGGAGTTTCAGTGAGGTTTCCATTGGTGGGGGTCTGTTTTAGAGAGAGTACGAATTGTGAAGGGGAAGAAACGAAAAGAAAGGATTAATTAGGTTAGTAGTGGAAACAGTTTGGCATTTTGAACTCCTTTTGCTACTTTATTTCTTTGGTTTGGTAAGAAATGTTCTGGTAGGGACTCGTGGTCTTTTCTGTCAGAGGCTTGTAAAGAAAGTGAGACTCACGAACCAATAACAAAAAGACGTGGATTATACGTAAAAGAATTGAAAGTAGGTGTTAGGTGGTTGGGGATGTTTTAAAGAGAGAGAAAGATGTAAGCAAATGTCAAACAAGATTCAATGCTGGCCATTGACTTGCCAGGCCTTGAAAACTGACTATTTTAATAGAAATATCACATCACACGATGGAATCGTTTCATCAATTTGCACAGCCTACTTCAATAAGTTCAGGTCTACATATTATTCATAATATTTAAATATAAAATTAAATATTATATTTATTTAAATAAAATATAACAAAAAATTTAATATCATATTTCATCTTTAATAAATAAAATAAATATAATATTTAAATATTATGTATTTATATTTATTCTTTAAATAATATTTAATCATTTAAAATTGGCTTTTCATTTGATTTTACAATAAAATTTAATTAAAATAACGTATGAATTTTGCTGAATTAATGGAAAGAATTCAATATTAGTAGTGATCAGATTATGCTAATGATCTTAGCATCGATCTAATTATGTGTACTAGCTTGGTAAGCCGCGCTACTGAGTTTGAATTTTACTATAGTTGTTGAATTAAATCAATTAATTGTTTATTTTTAAGTTATAATTGCAAGTGGATAGCAAATGGTAGGAGTATAAATACGTATGAGTATCTGATAATTGACGAGAAAGGGAGAGGGAGTTTGTACAAATAACAAATGTTCTATTTCTTTCTTATAAATAAATTAAAAATAACTCGTATATGAAGTACGATATAATTAATATAATAATTGAGTACTATATTTAATATTTTTAGATTAAAAAATTTAAAATTATTATAAACTTTCAGTTTCATAATAGAACTGAAAATTTAACCATTAATATAAAAAGATTGATATTCAATTCAGTCATAGTTTCTTTTTGAAGCAAACATTAGTGTGCTACTCATTCTCAATTTAAAATCACTTCTTGACAGATTTGAACAATTAATTAATTGACGATAGCGGATTTAAATTTGTGTAATATAGTATTTTCGGTTATTCCACACACATTTTCTTTATTGACAAAATGGAATGAGAGGTTTGACAGCATTTATTTGCCTCAAATATCTCTAACCATCGATCAATATGATCCATGAACAGTTTTTTCTGTGAAAAATGGTAGTATTGCAAGTCATTTGGTGGCATCCAAACAGAAAAAAAAATTCTAAAAATCTAAAAAGAAATGATTTTGCATATATATCCAAAACTATAAAATGAGTAATCTAAGTCCAAACAAAAAAGTATTGTTATAACATCAACTAAATCGCATCACCATAATATTTTTTCCTTTATATTTTTTTTTGAAATTGGACAAAAGATTCTCCTACCATGAGTCAGAGCCTACTACAATAGTTGCTCTCGATAGTGCCCGTAAAAACACCAAAGAGATGACACGTAATTGCTCGTGCCTAAAGGCACGACGTAGATTAAAATTATAAAAATACTCTATTATTTAAAGACTTTTTGTAACCTAAAATAACTTACAAATCAATTAGAATGAATCTGAACCGTTCTTGTGATTTTTCGCCCAAATTAATTTACATGTGAAAACATAACAACCGTAATACCAGAAAAACAAGAAAATGGCATCAATGCTAAAAGGGTAACTTATGTTATTTACGTGCAATTTTTTTTATATTAAAATTATATTATTATTATTATTATTATTATTATTATTATTATTATTATTATTATTGTAACAATAATTATTATTATTACTATTATTATTATTATTATTAGTAATAGTAGTACTAGTATTAGTATTATTATTCCTATTATAATAATAATAATAATAATAATAATAATAATAATAATTATTATTATTATTATTATTATTATTATTATTATTATTATTACTATATTATTACTATTATTACTATAATATTAATATTATTATTATTATTATTATTATTACTATTATTATATTAATTATTATTATAGTATAGTGGTGAATTTGATTTGAGAGAGAAATATGAGTGGATAGATTTTTGAAAAAAAAATGTTGAATTAGGAGAAAAATGAGAGATAGATTAGTGACCGTTGGATGTTGGATGTTGAACTCCCAAATAATTTTAGACTGTTGGATGTTAAAGTCTAAATTAATTTGAGGCCGTTGGATGTTAAAATTTTGAAATTTGAGTTGTTTTATTTTATATTATAGATGGTTTTACTAAAAAAAATTCAAAACAAAGAATCTTAAATATCGAAATAAAAAAATTAATAATTGACATTGATTAAGCTGGTTCATGTGTCAACCTTTGAAAAAGCATGCCTGGATTTGGTTGGTGAAACATATATAATCATATTTACATTTTGGCATACGTGATTTTAGCCTGCCCCATTTTGATCCATAAGAATAGTAAAAAAGAATAGTAACTGTATAAAACAACTTAGTTGTGCAAATATTGTGAACATAGTTAAAAGAGTTAAACTTTAAAAAAGACAACATACATGCCTATATGTATATATATACATATCAACTATGAACGTTAAATTTTTTAAAATTATGTTTAAATAAATCAATAATAATATTACAATTTAGAATAAATAAAGTATATAAAAAATTTGTTAGCGTTGGTTCATACCAAAGGATTCATAAAAAAAACAAACCATATTCACCAAAGACCAAAGTCAATTGGTCTTTTCTTGAATTGAGCTCGAATCATTTTGGGTCCTAAACTTGTTAGGATCATTATGAAATGTGTTTCTTCTACTTCCCTGTCTATTTTGTGGAATGGTGAGACTACTATGGAATTTAAACCTACCCAAGAGATTAGACATACTATGCGTCTCCTAAAACTAGTTCGGCTGTGGCGGAAGAGATTAGGAGAATTAGTGGGATTCCTTTATAACTAATGAACTTGGGAATTATCTTTGGGTGCCTTTGATTCATAAGAGAATGAACAAAACCACTTATAATCACCTCATTGAGAGAATCCCATAAAAAGGCTGAGTGGTTGGAAGTCCAGATTTCTGAATGTGGCGGGTCGTGCCATGCTTGTGCAAGCAATTAAAACTGCGTTACCCATTTATTCATTCCATGCAAACCGCATGGATTCCCTCTAGTGTGTGTGATAGGATTGACAATTTAAACAGGGCTTTTCTATGATCGGATAGGAATGGTAACAAAGGGGTTCACCTAGTTAATTGGGAAAAAGTGACAAAAAGTAAGGCTAATGGTGGGCTGGGTATAAGGAGAATGAGGGAAACCAACATTGCGGTTCTTGCCAAAAATGGCTGGAAAGTGATGAATGGGGAAAAAACTGTGGGCAGGTTTGTGGAGAGAAATACGTTCGTAACAAGGAAATTCTAGATTACTAAGTGAGTAGTGCTGCTTCTCCTACCTGGAAGTGTATTGTGAGAAGCTTAAAAGAGGTGAAGAGAGGGTTCATTTGGAGAATTGGTAATGGGGATAGGGTGTCTTTGTGGTTTGATATCTTAGGCTGGTCAGAGTCCTCTGTGTGATTTGTTAGATAGTGATATCTTGGCCTCAGATCTTATGATACCGTGTCTGTAATATCATAGGAAATGATAGGGATTGGGACCAAGGGCGGAGGCACGTATGGACTAGGGTGGGCTGTAGCCCGGGTGAAAGAGGAAAGGGACTGTGAGGAGGAAAGGATTGTGTGCTTGTGTCGCTGTGAAGCCGATTTTCTTGGAGTCAGGCATGGCTGATGAGGCATGGCTGATGCACTAACAATATGCTTCGATTAGTATGTTAATAATCCTTGCTATATCTCATAGCTGAAAACCATGGTCTTAGTTGTAGTATTTTGCAGGATTTTTTGGAAATGAATCTCCTATAGCTACATAAATGTAGTAATTGAGCTATTCAGGGTGTCGGTTAATGGTACAAAGGTGGAATATGGGGGTGGAATATGGGGATATATCACCACTGTCTATGCTCAATACGGATCTCGAGGTCAATGGAACTTATCCACCTATTGTGGAGGGTTTTCGGCTTTTGGAAGCCGATAGCTTCCTCTTTGCTTCTCCCGAGTGAAGTTTTTGACAAAGAGAATTTGTATATGGTTGGTATAGCCCAAGACGGAAATTTTTTTTGGCTCCGCCCTTGATTGGGACCTTAGAAGGGTGGGCATTCCCTTGAATGATGGGATCAAGGGGCGTATCATGGGAGTTCCTATCCCTCAGTGGGAAGGTAGTCAAGATAAACTGATATGGGGTCATGGTGAGGATGGCAACCTTAATGGCGTTCTAAGGCTGCGTATCACTGTCTGTTAGTCTTAGGGCAGGCCAACAACTCTTCTAAATTGAAATGGCTATGGAATAGAATAATTCCACAAAAACAAGTCTTCTTTTGGTTGGCCGTGAAGGAAAAAATTCTAACCTGTTTCTAGATCCAAGAGGCATATGTGTGAGGTTGCAACTTGTGATAGATGTGGCGTTATTGATGAAACTACGTTTTAGAGATTGCTCAAAGGCCAAGTGGTGCGGGACAAGTATATTTCACATTCGGAAAAAGAACTCTTCTTCTCTATGCCCATCGCTGAGTGGGTTCATAAAAATTTGACAAGTTGTGTGGCCTGTTAATAAATGGAACCATGTCTTCGTTGCTGTTTCAAAACATATCCATGTCTATGATATCAGCTGTGCCATTAAATTTCTTGTGGCCGAACTTCATCATGCTTTTCCTTCCATGACAAAAATATAAGAAACACCAACCATAATCAAATCAGGTGGAGTTGTCCTCCATTGGGGTGGCCTAAACTTAATACTAATGCTAGCTTGAAACAAGTTCCTAAATCTTGTTCTATTTGTGACCTAATTCGGGATGACTCAGGCAAATGAGTGGAGAAAGGATTTTGTGGAAAGATTGGAGTGTAGTACTCTCACTATTGAGCTATGGGCTCTAAGGGAAGGGCTGCGAATAGCTTGGGATATGAGAATCAAGAACTTGGAGGTGCAATCGAACTCTTCAATAGCTGTTAAATACCTTATGGACAATAGAGATAATATGTCACATCCGTATGCTGCCCTTATCCAAGATTGTATGAGATTACTCCGTATGCCTTGGAATGTGATAGTCACTCGTGTTGGGAGAAATAGAAATAGGTGTGCTGATTTTTTGGCAAATGCAGGAATTTTAGCTACTTGTGATATTTTCTACTTTACAGAACTATCATGTAATCTCCTTAGTTTATTGGACCTTGATTATAATGACTCTATGTTAATTGACCGTTTAGGCCTCCTTTGCACACAAAAAAAAAAAAAAAAAAAAAAAAAAACTATTTATCTTAAAAGCTTCTTTTAGTTACATCAACAATATAAGTATCTCATTTATAGGAGAGTACCTAAAAGAAAAGGTAGCTATCGAAATGCAAAAATTATAGGAAATGAATAACACAAGTAATGTTAACTCCATGTCTAGTAATGTCTAGTAATTTATGATTGAAACTATAAACAAACAACAGTCAATTTATCCATATGAAAGTTAAAGAAGACTCGAAGCATTATCACAAATTGCAGTATAGAGACATGCATTACCTTAGTGAAGATACTACAATCAATTTTAAGGAGGAAAATTGGATCCTTCCTAATTACCTACCAAGCATAATTCTCATTTCTAACAACTGTTGTAATGCAGTTAAGTTATACACATAATAATTAATTGAAGTATAATTCATTTTATAAGTCACAAACATGATATTACTATTTAAATATAAATGTAAGCATGAACCTTGTTCCTTTGTAATAATGAATTGAGATCTATATAATACTCTGAGCTAGTACTCAAAAAAAAAAAAAAAAAAAAAAATACTACATAAAAACATGCTCATATTGGCCTGGTAACAATTCCTCTTAAAATCATAGCTCTACTCCATAATAATAATAATAATAATAATAATAATAATAATTGGCTGCTGCTCCCATACTTCATGATATTGAAATGCTTGCATCTTCCTTTTAAATTAAATTTGTCGCACTTTCATTCGTTTGTTGCTAATCCATGAAAAAAATTGCCTTGATGACGACTTGGTAGAAAATTCCTCTTAAAATGTCATATATTCACCGTTAAACATTACTTATAAAATATATGAGTAATGTCCATCCTTTATCCTCAATTTCATGCATCAAAATGGCATTCTACAAAAAAAAAAAAAAAAAAATTTATAACTTCTTTCACAAAGATATCATATTAGTCCAATCACTAATCTCTACTTCATTCTAAAAGGAATTGGGAATCATAATAAAAAAACACAGCTAAAAAATCAAACACACAACAATAGGTATACATAGCTTTATAAAAATGCTGGGTTAACTTATCTCTTTTATGTGGCATTTTAACAAGTATGTAATATGCACCTCGGGAACATGGTATGAATCCATACTCTCCTTTTATTTATTTATTTTTGAAACATTATGAAATCAAAATAATCGTTATAACAAGTCAAATTTTCAAAGATGTTTCATGAAATACAGTATAGAGAAATTTGACAAAATCAAAGATATATACAAAAGTAAATTGGACTGGATAAAATAATATAAAGTTACCTTATAATTCCTCCTGTGAGTTTTATTTTGATTCTCTCTCTCTTTCCATTAATTTACCTGTATGAAAACAAAAACAATCAAAAGTTAAATTATGGTATGTTCGAATCGGCAAATCGCCAATAAAGCAATTATTGTTTGAAAACAAAAACAATCACAAACTTGATTTAAACACTTGGATGGCTCTAATCGCGAGAGAGATAGAAACTTTATAAAGAGAGAAGGGAGAGGGAAAATGAGGCAGAGGAATAGGATTAAATAGATCGAAAATATAAAGTTGAATCATGCACATTCATAAGACTAAGTGTATAAGATTTTGAGATTCATTCTTGTTAAAAATAAAAATGATAAAAATTATGTTCAAATTATCAAAAGAAAAAAAAGATGAGTTAATGAATGAAATTCAATAAAAACTAAACTAATTGAGCCTACTTATGCAAATCAACTGAGACAACTCAACGTTTTTTTGAATTAGATGGATCCGCCAACGTATTTTTATATATAGGTCATAGGGGTTAGATTTGTGGGTATATTTAACTTTGCTATGTACAATTATTTTACTAATGATTCATACACTTATCTTTGTAAAAAATGGTGGGAATGGTGGTACTGACCACTTACATGGTGAGTTACACTATTTTTTACAAAGGTCATTACATAAATTATTATAAAACATCATTACTTATATCTTTTCTCCATCCAAAAATATACACAAACATAATATATGAGAAAAAAAGTGTTATAAAGAGAAGAGAGAAAACTATTTTTATTATTATTTTATTTTTACGTGTGTATAAATGTGTACATAAATATACTCGTAAAGTAAAACTTGCATCCTAAAATTTATTCATAAGAATCTATCAACAATAATCCATTTATCAATCTCTATATCAATAGAAATGAGTCATATTAATGGATTAAGTGACAACTGATGAACAAACAAATATATGATAATAATATTAATAGAGAATTGATATTTTTACAAGCAAAAATAATAGTTTCACAAGCTTTCTCTCACATGAATAGTAAATGAGCCCCACACTCATGTGATAGACTTGTGAAACTATCACTTTTACTTGTAAAAATATAAATTCTCTATTAACAACTTGTAAGAAAATAAATAACAACTCACATTTCTATTCAGGATTTTTACTCCTCGCTAATTTAGCCCAAGTCCTTTGGGCTTATTTCCTAATGTCATATTTGTTTGCAAAAAAATATGTTTAAAATTGGACTATTAATCTTAATTTAACACTATTTCGAACTATTTAATTCTTTAACGAGAGACTATTAGTCCTTTAATGTGAGACCCCACAAAACTATTTAATAGCTTAAAACGAAAATTATTAATCTCACATCATAAGATTATATAATCCTTTATAAATAGTTTTAAGAATGACAAAAAAATAAAATAAATAATTCATAAGACTATTAATCACTCATCATGAGATAAAATAATTCAGAGTAATATAAAATTAAGATAAATAGTCTACTCCCAAAAATATTTTTTGTAAACTTACATACCTAAAGTTTTAATTATTCCTCTGCTCTACAAAGAAAAACTTTACTTTTGAATTATTGAAGCCAAATTACTTAACATTTAAAATTAATATGATTCATGCAAATTTTAAAGTAATAAATTTTATAATTAATAACATTTTAAGTAATTTATAAAAGTTACAGTTGTACTAATTTAATTCATATTTATTTAAAAATTTAAAATTTAAGATATTAACGTTAAAAGGTCGTAAATAGACTATTTTTATCACCAGGGCAATGTTAATTTTTTTTTTTAAAAATTGTCAATCAATTGGAAGGGAAAGGTCAAAGGGTATTGGGGTGTTGACATATGTACGCACTAAATGTATTATTGAACGCTTTTTATGCTAAAGAAATTATTTTACCCTAAATATGTATTAAATCAATTAATAAATTTACCATATATCCGGCTTGTCTTAAAAATTATTATACATTTTATTTGCTAGACAAAATATATATACATTTAGGAGGTGTTTGTTTAAAATTAAATGAAACAGTTCTAAATGCTTAAATAATTTGAATGAGCTGAATGGAGCAAAATTCTGAATACTGAATGAAAAAAGTTATTTGATAATTTACATGTTAGAAACATCTGAATAACAATTTTTTACTATTTTACTCCTATGAAAAAAATTCAAATTTGTTGTAACTTTATTTAATATTACTTAATATAATAGTTTAAGTGGCTGGGTAGCTGCTTCGGGTAAATGCATCTCAAGGTGATCTCATCAAGGAATTATAAATCACAGAAACTCCAACTGGAATGTATGGTGAAGTTAATGGGCACAGTTGGAGATGTATTTAATGCGTACTCAGTTGCTCACCGTTGGATTACCTTTTATCATCTCATCCAGTCCGTTTGGTACGTGGCCAACTGGGTTCTGCTGTTGCCGCCTGCTGTGTTCTACTGTTGCTGCTGACAAGTAAGCTGCAGGCGGCTGGCCTGTATAGCTGTATATCATATATGCGTGTGTGACTGTGATTGCTGAGTAATATATATATACTAGAGATAACCCGTGCCTGAAGGCACGGTGTAACTAATATAGCAGTTTAGTATTGTATTCAATATTTCTAAATTGAAAAATCTAAAACTGTTGTGGCCAACCATTAATACAAAAAGATTAATACTCAATCAAGTTATAGTTTCTTTTTTAGGCAAACATTAGTGTGCTACTCATTTCCAACTTAAAATTAGTTCTTGACAGGTTTAAGCAATTAATTGATTGACAATAGCATACTCAAATTTGTGTAATATAGTATTTTAAGGTATCCTACACACCTTTCCTTTATTAACAAAATAGAATGAGAATTTTGACAGCATTTATTTGCTTCTAGTATATCTAACTATTGATTATATTAATTATTATTATTATTATTATTATTATTATTATTATTATTATTATAAAGATTAATATTATTATTATTATTATTATTATTATTATTATTATTACTACTACTACTACTACTACTACTACTACTACTACTACTATTATTATAATTATTATTGTTATTATTACTATTACTATTATTATTATTATTATTATTATTATTATAATTATTATTATTATTATTATTATTATTATTATTATTATTATTATTATTACTATTATTATTATTATTATTATTATTATTATTATTATTATTATTATTATTACTACTACTACTACTACTACTATTATTATTATTATTATCATTATTATTGTTATTATAATGATTATTACTATTATTATTATTATTATTATTATTATTATTATTATTATTATTATTATTATTATTATTATTATTATTATAGTGTAGTAGTGAATTTGATTTGGGTAGAAAATTTGAGTGAATAAATTTTTGAAAATTTGAATTTGAATTTGGAGGGAAAAATGAGAGGTAGATTAGTGATCGTTGGATGTTAAAGCCTTAAATGATTTTAGACTGTTGGATGTTGAAGCCTAAATTGATTTGAGATCGTTTAATGTTAAAATATTGAGATTTGAGTCGCTCTGTTTTATTATATAGATATCATACATGTATCATGTGTGTTACTATATTAGTATGTAATATATATATATATATATATATATATATGTGTGTGTGTGTGTGTGTGTGTGTGACAGTGACTAGGTATACTTTATAGATGTAATATATATATTAATATATATCATATATATGTGTGTGCAACTGTTATGCACGACGGATGTAGCATAAATTCATAATAATGTATGTATAGTATAATATTATTATTATTATATATGGGCGTGTCAGTGTGTGTGACTTGTGTCATTGTGTGTGCAGTGTGCATTAGTGCATGTAATATATATATCATACATCACATGTGGTAGGCTCACAGAGAGTCAGAGATAAACATGACTCAGAGACTGTGAGGCGGAGCCTGGCCCGACCCGAACCGCAGGCCAAAACAGACTCGATATTTACACCTTAAGCTCGGCCCGGATTGGCCTTACCTCTTTTATGTCAAAGTCTGGTCTGATCTGGTCAACGGCCAAGGCCTGCCAAGCCCGGGCCAGACCAGGCCAGGCTGACCCGATATGTATGTCTAGTCGTGGGTGACATTTTTGTAAATAAAAGAAAAGCAAGTGAGACCACTCTCTTTTAATATTATTTTATTTTTTAAAATAATCTTCAAAATGACATAATTTTAATAAAGATATGTTATTTAAGAGACATACTTTAAATCTACCCTCCACACACACACACACACAATTAAAGACTAGAAAAAATTAAATAGTAGAAAAAATAAAAAGTAAAAGACTTATAAATGATAAACCTTCTTGTTCGTATATTTAAGACATGATATATAATTTAGCCTGACATCATATTAAGTGATACTATGCCATGGACTCCTTACCCTACCCGCTTTGATTAGGAATTAATTTTATACAATTTTTTAGTAAATTAGTGTTTTTATAGTATTAAAAAAAAAAATCAGACAATTTTATATTTTTATATTTTGTATTTTACAGACAGTCCTTACAAATTTTATTCTCATACATTTTTGGGCTTCAAAAGAAAAGTTCATTATCTCAAATTTTAATTTATCCTTATCTTGTGTTAATTATACTTCTCCCATTTTAAAATATAAGATTATTATTAATTTTTTAAAGTTAACTTGGGATATTTTAAAAATTAAAATTAACATGAATATCATTAATTTTAGTTAATACAATGATAAATATTGTGAACTGTTTAAAGAGTACTACACATCGTGAAATTTATTGTTTAATAATTTATAATAATCACATGAATTTTGAATTTTAAATTGATTTTCAAAATCAATAATAATTTAATAATTTAAACCGGAAGAAGTATTTTACTTTTTTTTTATTTAGAGTTATTTTAATCCGGTTCTATAAAAAGAAGTCTTGTTAAATGTTGTAAAGTTAATTTATGAATTTAATTTCAAAACTGATATTAATTTATTTAATTTTATTAATAGAATAACGAATATTGTAAATCATCTAAAAGAAGCTACTAATTACACAGTTCAATTCATTATTTTTGAAATGAATAAACTTGCATTAATTTTAAATTTTTAAATTTTCTGTAGGATAACTTTACATATATTACAATCAAATACTATTCCAAATACTATATACATTTTAATTATTAAAAAGTAAAACCTGACATAAATTTTTATATCAGATTTCATCTTTCAATAACTGAAATCAAAATATTATACTTAATATTGTCATTAGTGTTATGAACTTATATTTATCCTTTTCTGTATTTAGAAACTTAAACATAATTAAAACACGTCAGAAAGCAAAAGGTGCTGAAGTCGGATAGTCAGTTTCTCAAATTTACGTGGCTATTTCTTTTTTGTATTGGCTATTAACTTCTTTTTTTCTTAAAGTCAAAAATATTTGTTATATACTCCCTCTATTTTACAAAATAAATAAATATATATTTATAAAAAGAAATTGTTCCACGAAAAAGAATAATCTTTTATTGATAATATTATAAAATAATATAACATATTTTCAAACTCATAATTAACTTAAATACTTTTAACTTTAATTATTACAATGATGAATATTATAAATTATCTAAAAAATATTATTTATTAAAAAAAAATTCATATTTCTAACTTTTATAGAATAAAAAATCAAAATTTTGGTTCAATAGAACACAACCCATGCTCCCACGAATAAATGACAATAAGATAAAAGAGAAGACGTATATAGAGATTTATTATTTCATAGTTTTAATGAATTAGTTTAATTTTGAGTTTAAATATATTTTAAATTAAAATTTAAAAAATTAATAATAATAATAATGTAATTTAGATCGAAAATATAGCCCATAAAGAAAAAAATAAGAGTGAATACATCAGTTTCCCCCAAACTCATTACTAAAATTTAGCGAGACCACTTTATTGTCACCAACAATCATGACACAATACATTGATGAGTAACATAGCAAACTTAAATAACATCATTATATAATACAACACCATAATCGGAATAAACTTAATTAAACTACGACCCAAACACATTATTGCTTATTCAATCACGAGCAGATCCCAAATCATCTGTCCGGCCGGGCCATATGAAGATTAACCAACTCTCTAGGTTGCAATCTCAACGATGGCATGGCACTTTGATAGAGGGCTCAAAAGCAAAAGGCCCAACATTGAACAGATAAATCCCAATTGGGTGTGTCGAAATCGGTGGCTTGTTAAAAGGCTTCAAGAACTCACCCAAAAGCCCATAATGAAGATTTGTGGGGATCTTGCATGTAGCCAAGGGAGATGAAACTATGGAGACCTTGCACTTGTTGGATCCGTAAATTGTCACGGTCTTTGGGGCACTGATGAAGAAGAAGCCTTTCTTGTCCGTCTTTGTTTCTATAACTAATGGGGTTCTTGTGTTGTTGCATTGCAGTCGTACCAAAGCACCTACAATATATATATATATATATATATATATATATATATATAGTGTAAGTAATGATGATGGTATCTAGTCAAAGAGTTAGAATATTATTCGAGAAAGGGAAGTATTATTTCCATATGAGTTTTTGATATTTTCACATAATTTTTGAATTTACTTATATAAAAAAAATCATATAAAAATATCAAATATATATGTAAAAATATAAGTTTCTTTTAAAAATAATGATATACGTATTATTCACAACTTTGAAAACAGGTTAATATCTGTTTACACTTGGTACGTATGATATGAGTGGATATCGAATTCAGATCTACTGTTGCAATTTTTGTCTAATTCAGACTTATTTAGACAAATACTGATGTCAGATATTGTATTTTAAAACTTAACCCGTAACATGAGTAATACATCACACTTGATAATAATACATAGATGAGATAAATGATTAGATAAACGTAAAATTTGGAGTGGAACGTGGACGACCAGAGATATGAAAGCAGAAAGGGCCGACTCGAGTTTTGGGACATGTACAAGTATAAAAACAACTTTGAATTCCTATATGAGGAATATTATTCTGTTTATACATATATATCTTAGTAATTTTTCAGCAAAAAAAATAATTTGAATTCATACAAATTTTAATTTTAAAATTTCATAAATTGACTTAAAATATGTCAAAATGTAGCTCTTATTTTGAAACTAAAAGAGTACTACCTAGCTGAGAGCCTGAGAAAAGACGATACAAAGCTAAGCATGCATGTATTGTATAGAGATGACTTAAAAAATCAATTTCTTTAGTATGAGAGAAATGATCAACTTTATTTTATTTTTTGAAAAAAGAAAAGGGAAACTTACCAAAAAGAGGCTTTGCTCCCAAAAGGTTATTGATCCCTACATACTTGCAGTCCTTACAGTAAACAACACCTTGCACAGCAAAAAACTTCCTCGGGGGCAGTGCACTCGGCGCAGAGCTTGGAGCTTGAGTTGGTGCATAGCTTGGAGCTTGAGTTGGTGCATGGCTTGGAGGTTGAACCGGTGGCTTAGCCGACTCTTGGCTAGGAGGTTGAACCGGTGGTTGAGCCGGAGGCTGGGTAGGGAGATTATGGGGTGTTTGTGCTATACTCATCACAATCTCATAACTACCAAGCACATTCAAACAACTAAATAAAAGGATTGAAAGATGTAATAACACAAGAGTTTTTAGAGAGAGAAACCCCATTTTAGAGAGAGAAAGAGAAAGAAGGGTTTATGTGAAGAGATGTGAGAATTAAGAGGAGTGAATTGATATTTATAGTGAACTTGATGAAGCGGTGTGAATTAAATGCTTGGAATGTGCGGGGGTATACACAAGGACGAAGTCACGTTGGGGGTATTGGATTAATCGATCATATTGAAAAAAAAATTATTTTATAATTTATGATAAATTTAGAAAAAATTTAAGTGTAATGAACAAATTAACTCCATTGAAATTTTATAAATTTTATAATATAAGGGTCAAATTAAATTTTTTATAATTTTTTCAATCTCATATCACTTCAACTCCTTTATATATGTATTTTTCTCTAATATTTTTAAAATAAATAACAATTTAATTTATATTATTTTAAAAATAATTAAGGAATTAAATATTTATTAGCGCATTTGTGATTATAAACTTATTAGAGGTCAATAAAGTATTTGTGTGTGTGTATATATAATGATATTACTTATTATATTAACAATATTATAACAAAATACATATTTTACATATGCAATTGGCCGAAAAGTGTAAAATTATCTAAAAAATTTTGTTTGGAGACTCCGCTCTCAAATCCCACTAAATTATTTATAGTCTCACAATATTTTAACTCAATGAATAAAAATCCTGACATCGTCACAGGGTACACAGCTTACATGTATAAGTAGGCTTCTTTTTGTAAAGGCCGCATGGGAGGGGCCAAACTACATGCATTGGAGTGGGGTCAATTGACTCCATTGAAAAAAAATTAATTGTTGTATAATGTAGGGTAAATTTTAAAATTTTTAAGTATTATATATAAAATGACTCTACTCAAATTTTATAAATTTTTTATTATACGGAGTCAAATTGAAAATTTATAAATTTCTCAATTAAATTTTAACCACATATGACTCATATCCCTTCAATATATATATGTATCTCTTTCTATAATATTTAAAAACTAAATAATAATCTAATTTATATTATTTTTCAAAATAATTATTTATGAACATTAGAAAAGTTAGCTTCGCCTCTGTGTATGGCTGCTTAGATCATTTTGTGTATGTATACGTATATATATATATATATATGATGAGAGATGTAGTACTCTATTTAAAGACTGCTACTTGTTTAGGGTTTAAGGGTTTTACATGTGTACGTGACTATGGTGGGACATGTGGCACACGCCACATGCTCCACAGAAGGGTAAGTAAATTTTGGATTTTGTCCGCGTTTGGCTAGGATATATAGATGTACTAGTACTATGTTCTAATACTAAAAAGTGTTTTATTAGTTCAGAATGAAATGGTAGCAACGTAAAGTTCTTGTTTCATGCTTAGATTGAATATACTTAAGTTTTCTCTTATTAGTTTTTATAGTCGTCTAATTCTTTGCAATCCTGTTTAAATCTTTTGAATTTGTCACATGTACGTATTATTCTGAGTGTTAATAAAAAAAAATAGTTTGCTGGTAAAAGTAAACACATAAAGTTCGTTGATCATACCTCAACACTATGCTTCTGAATTTGGGACGAAATAAAAAATTTAAAACTTAATTTATAATGAGAAAGAAAAGAATGAAAAACTTATATTTTTTCTTTGATATTCATAAGGGGAAAAACCCCCTTAAATTTTATATTTAAGTTACTAAGTTACACTTGTATTAGTTTTATTGTGTTTATAATCTAAATAGTATAATATAAATTACAAAAAGTGATCTTTATCTTATTTAATTTTTCGTCTAAATCCGTCTATTTTTGGATGAAAAAGTTTAACAAGTAAAGTGGCCAAATTTTTCGTCAATTTCTTTTCCGTTTATTAAAGAACTCAATAATAAAAAATTTGGACAAAAAACATAAAATTTTCATTTATTTTTTCCCTCCATTTTTAAAATTCAATATCAGACTGCAAATGTAAAGTCTATACAAAATGAATCACCTGATTGGTGTTTTTCATGTGTAAAAAGCTTCTTTATTATATAAAGCAATATTTTATATTGACTGGAACTTCAAACAAATATAAGAAACCATATTTTTCAATTTACCTAGACTATAAAACTTTATTCAATGAATCTAAAGTTGCCGTATTCCGACTAATTTCGATCTAACCCATTTCATGAATAAAATATGGCTAATTAACCAACCAACCAACGTACAAAACTGTTCGTGTTTATTTTACATGGTCATATTGCTAGCTACAAGAATACAAGTTTTCAGAATTAGAATTCAACGACCACCTATATGCAATATTGCCTCAGTATACCTATACCTCGTCGATCTTTGGTTTTTGTTTTGGGCAGTGTTACGCATGAATCTTTTTTTCGCTGAAATCACTTAACAACAGAATACCTGCACACTTAGCAAGTCGTTAGACACCTCACAAATCAGGTTATGGCTTAGACCGTCAGGAGATGCTCCCGTGTAAGAGTAAGTACAAACGATTAAACATCACAAAGGAGAACCAAAAAATATACTGAAATAAGTGTAAGATATTTGATATCTCTTGTTTTGCATGTAGAAGACATTACCTTGTTTTATTGTGATGCTTTGTGTATATACTTATTCATGTACTGTCAGGAGTCTCATCAACTTCATTAGGTGGAAAAATAATATTTTCTCCTACCAACCTAAACCGTTTTAAAAATAATAACATGAATGGACCGACCCAACCTATCATAGTATGTAAATTAATTCAGTCAAACTCCAAAACAAAATAATTCTCGACCCATATTAAAATATAAAGTCTAATAAATTATGTCCCAACAGACAGAAATGAAGATAATTAATATGAGATATATTTGTGTCTTTGAGGCTTTTTTTTCTTCAGAATTTTATTTTGAAAAAATAAGAAGATTTGAAGAGAAAAGAAAATGATTTTAGTGACAATTTTATGGTATTAAAAAAATAAGAAGATTTGAAGAGAAAAGAAAATGATTTTAGTGACAATTTTATGGTATTAATCTTATCCTTTGTATTCTTTTTAATCCATTATGTCCTAGCTAGGGTTACTAATTAACAATATGTTTTAAGTAAATAAGGGTATAGTGTTAAAAATATAACCTTTTTTCTCTTCTCAATTCTCAAATAAGATGTGAGAAAAGTCCCCTTTTAAGTCTTAACTTCCATTATTTTCCCTTCCTCTATCCCATAAATTATTGTAAAGGGGCCTAAGCTCCTTTTCTTTCTTTATGGTTTGGCATCAATTATTCTTTAGAGAAAGATATTGCACTTTAATGAAAAGTAAGTCAACTACATGCAGTATCATACTATAGTCAAAGTAGTTAATGGGGTGCTAAACCAATTTATTAGACATAAGCTTGAGCATAAGCCACTATGATTCCCACTGTACTCCCAACTACTTAGGCATAAGTCCAAGCTCAGCCCAAATTAAGTTTGGGCTTAGCCTCTTCTTGGAATACCTTCAACAAAATGATTTCAGGATGTATTTCGCGGAATAGTTGAATCATTCCAATTTGGAACTCTTCATAATTAATTTTGTTGTGATAAATTTGTGCTAAATTATAATTATAAAATATATTTTGAAATTGAATAAAATTATAAGAAAATTTCATTTGTTATAATCTCTCCAAAAGGGTTACCACTTACTACTAATACTTATCATCTAACTGTCAATCAAGAAGTGTAAATATATATATATATATATATATGGAAAATGATTCATAACAAATAGTTGTTATGAGCACTATTCTAATAAATTGATCTTATACAGTTCATATGAAGATCTAAAGGTATAAAATTATGTAAATTTTTGGCCAATTTAGCCAGCTAATAGGAGGATTTCACAACATTCTAGCGGCTAGTCCTACTAGTGGCGGATAAATTTTTTACACAATTTTGCATCTTTAAATTTTCATATGAATGGTGTAAGATCAATTTGTTGGAATAATACTCATAGCAACCATTTCCTTCTCATATATATAATTTCCTTCATAATTGACACCTTTTTTGGATGAACTAAATTGACATTTAATTAATTTATAGTTTCAATTAGTATGTACTTAATAACATAAAATAAATGGAGTTCCAATCTGAACCAAACTTTTAAAGTATAAAATTAAAACAAGAAATTTAAACACAAAAAGAACAAAAACTAACAATACTGTTTGTTGCAATGCCTGATCAACAACAAATAAATTAAAATAATAATAATAACAGTATACATGCATATTTCTAATTAATTAAAGCCAAAAAAGGTCGACCCAAACACTCAATACAGATAAATCTTCTTCAAAATCCTCTTTCCTATCAGCCGGAGTTGTTGTCACCGGCTGTTTCTTGGTAAAGCAAGGAGAACCGGCAGCGTTTGTGACGGTGGCACCATAAGAAGAGAATGACACGGAGGGCGACGTCGTTGAGTAGTCCAAATCTGCATTTTGGTGTTTAAGGAATTGAGACACAAGAAGAACAAGAGAAGCCATATATATGTGCCAAATTTAATTATGTAAAGAAATTTTGTAATGATATACTTGAGCTTAGCAGCTTAGAGACAATGAAATTTTTGCTACGTATAAATAGTGAGTTTATAGGTGGGTTTGAAATTGAATATTGAAGCCTGCTGGAGTAGCCTTGAAAATGTTTGCATGGAGAAGAAGGACGCTGGTGGTTGAAAAAACAATGGGTGAGGTGACCGCAGCTGTTTTTCGTTGGCTGATGGTTTTCTGTTGCCGCATTTATTATATCTTTTCATCTTCTTCTTCTTCCTTTTTTTTTATTTTAAAAGACACCCATTAAATTTAGATTTACCGTTTTTTTTTATCTCATCTATTATCTCATACCATTAATGTCCGATATTACTTAAATATATGAAAGTAATTACGGTACGTAGTAATTTTCATTTTTCAATATAAGACATGAGATAGATATAAGAGTAGTAAAATCTTGATTAATTTTAAAGACCGTTTGATATAATTAAAAATAATTGATGAGACAAGTGATCTGAACTCACGAGAGATGCCAACAAATGAATTTTTGAACTCAATATAAAAAATCTCTAAATTATAATAGTGGTCGTTCTCACACTCATAAAAAGCCTCGCAATAAAAAAATAAAAATACAAAATAACAAAAAATTGGTTAGAATTGAACTTATTTAATAAAGTCTAAAAAATTAACTCGAATCCAACCGTGACCAATAAGTCTTTGTTTTAAAAAACAGGGCAAGACCTTAAAATATCTTTTCTTCTATCTTTTATTTTAGTTTTGGGGGTTTGATGATATGCATTGACATTTTGAGTTTCAAAAGCGGGACAGGTAAGATGAGCAATAAATATTTATAGAGATGGTTTGCTGTTGCCACCGTTTTCTCATAAAACTGTGAGCCCAAAGTCACCACTCCCTGATGCCTGCTGTTGAAAATGTTGCATTTGGTTTTTTGTTAACTGTGGATTCATCATCTGAGCTGTGATCAAATCCAGAAATTGTCGGTCCCATTTTGATATTATTGTACGGGCGCTATATATATATATATATATATATATATATATATATATATATATTCATTTAAGCAAAATTTAAAATATTATGTAAAATCTAACTTTATTTTTAGACAGTAGACTCTTGATTTTTTAGATCAAAAACAAATTTAAAATTTAAATATTTAAAATTCCCAACCAAAAGAGTAATGTATTGTGTTCCCATGTTTTTTTATTTATATTTTATTTTTAATTTAAATTTATTTGGTCTATACGAGGAGCTGCTAATGTGTTATTTCGATGGATTAATCTTGAAATTTTTGTATGAAAGTATCATAGTCACAAAATTTTTTGACCAAAACAGGCCCCAACACTTTTGACTTTTTTTTTTTCATTCTTCCTCCCAAAAAAATCAAGCTTTGTGAACTGAAACAAGTGAAGACAAACACCTGATTTGGAATTTAGGAGTACATATATATATAATAGTGCTAGTGTACATATGTAATGAAAGAATTTTAGCCCACTAAACATGCATCTCAAGACTAACAATAAAATATTAGCCAAATGGTTTCTGGTTGGAGTATCATTGGACCTGTAATGGCAAACGAGTAATTATTTAAGGGGCTTGGAATACTTGTTATGTGGTGTCGTATATCGTTTACGTGTTGTCATTTTAATATTTAAAATAAAATGACTGTATTAAGTGTTAAAATGACAGTACATGAATAATGTGGAGTATCACGTGACAAGTATCTCAGAAACAAGTAAAAAAATTTCATGACAAACGGGCATACATTAAAGGCGAACATAGTTCAGGAAAATAAAAGTCAAAAACCATTACATTCCCACAAGTTCAAACAAAAACGAAAGGGTATAAGAAAAAATGATACTGTTGGTACATAATTCTTAAATTCCAGGAGCATGCTCCACTTTTTATAGCAATTTCGGCTCTTCCACACTGCAATTATAATTACTAAGAACCCATGATTAATTACAGCAATATCAGCTCTCCCATACTGTGATTATAATTAGAAAGAGCACGTCTAAAAAAGCCACAGTAGAACACCGGATTGGAATGAAGAAAATCATAATATTAGCAAAAAGCAATGGAAACTTCTACATATCCGGCTGCTAAGGAGGATGCAATCCAACATAATACAAATCATTCCGTCCAAATTGTTTTTAAGAATAATTGATTAGACAAATGACTATTTAAAAGCTTAAGACGGTCAACTTTGCTGTATGTAATGACTTATACAATGATAAGTATAATGACTAAATATAAAAATAGTAGATCAACTATTTTTACATTACAGGTTCCACCATATATACATTAGGTCATTATAGTCATCATTGTATGAATTATTACTTATAACAAAATTATAAAACGGTAAGGCAGGAGAAATTGTTCATAAAAGAAGCATGCAAAAAATATGACCAAGTACAGGGTTGAGTCCATAGTCGTTCTCAATGATATCATTCACTCCATCAAATGCAGGTTTCACTCCTCTTAAGACATTATACAAGGCAGATCAGTCGTCCTCTATCTTGAGTCGAAGCTTTTATAGTCTGTAAACTTCCTACAGTTGTGTTTTGTCTATTTTAATCCATCTTTGTATCTATAGTATGAATGCATCTCTGTTTTCGTTGCTTCTTTTTGAATAAGTTTAAACACACAACAATCAAATACTATATCTATCTATATTATTAAATTTAAAAATGAGACGTGACATTAAAATTCGTATCATGTCTCACTTTTTAATGATATAAATAAATTTAGTATTTAGTTATTATGTGTATAAATTTGTCCCTTCTTCTTTAATACATTACAAATTTAGCCACAAAAAAAAAAAACTACATCTACAAACTACGATTGAAGTCGTAATATAAACTAAACCATTTATGTAATACATGGAATATATATGTCCAGATGCTAAATCAATAATTAATTATATGCACATGCACTTGAAAGATGGAGGAGGTACCATCTAATCAAGGAGTTTTGATATGCATCCTAGTCAGCAATCAAATTAAGAGGTTGGGAAGAAAATAAATAAACAAGGACATGAGCCCTGATCATACTATCATATTAAATTTGTAATCATAGACCATTTCCACCGACTCCGTACTACTTAGATTTGTAGCCTGGTTTATGTTCTCTCTCTCTCTCTCTCTCTCTCTCTCTCTCTCTCTCTCTCTCTCTATATATATATATATATATATATATATATATATATATATAGTGCAGCTTCAAATCAAACAAAAATTATGGTATAACGATATATACTATTCCCTACAGACACTATATGCTTTACAAGTATATACCCAAACCCATTGTACTACAAATTTATATTCCACTCGCATTAATCTGAGGCCCAAAATTGAAGATGGGGTTCAGTTGGGCAATAAACCAGGGCCAGCTCAATATTAGATTATTATCAAAGTTCAACATGACTATTCAAGTCTTGGCTTGGTTTTGTAATTGATTCATTATAGAGTTCAATTCCATAAATACAAATTCTTTTGACTTTTGTAATACGCAAAGAGAACTCCTAGTTAGATTTAAATCAAACCTCCTTACGAAAAGCTTTAACCCCTTAGTTTCAATTATGACTTATGATTGTCCTCAACAAATAAATAATCAATTATTTATAAACAACATCTAAACAAATTAAAGTGGCCAAGTAATTTGATACTATTCATATGTACTGTATTTTACAACTAATTAACCAAGAACCAAATTCCAATTAAACAAATGTGGATATCTTTTACTAACCCGTCCCAGAACCAAACCCCAACTTGCAAGAATTTAAATCCACCCAAAAGTAGGCTACGTTATAGTTTTGTTGTCTGCTCAAGTAATGCAGAAAAAGAAACATTCTTTAATTTGTTGCAGAAAAAAGTAAAAGAATGCAAATTTTATGTTACGTTTGAATTGAAAGAATAAAATAAGTGAATGAATAAAATAGAGAAGAGAATAAAATATAGAATGAAATAATTTATTTCATTTTAGCTGGAATAAGTCATTCCATACTCTTTTCCAAAAAATTAAATTTATAAATTTGGGAGCGATAAAAAATGATTCATTCTTTTCCAATAGAACAACTTAACACAATTAAGAATGAGTCATTCAATTATCACGTTCATTTCTTCAATTCAAATGTAGCATTAGTTATGTGAGGAGTGCTTAGTTAGCAACCCAAAAATTTCTTTCGCAATGAAATAAAAACTAGGAACCTTATACATAGTAAGGTTACAGATAGACAAGGGCAACCTGAATGCGTTTGAACAGTTATTTTATTCATTTCAATACGTGAATAGAAATTTAACAACGAACCAAATATGAATAACTTCTAGACTGTTCGAGAATATATAATCATAACTATATTTCAGTTATTGAACTAGTGAAAAATAAGAAAACATCTTCGCACACACAATTAAAGTATATATTCTAGAGTAATAAATGTTGTCTGTCCCCAAGAATATTTTCAAATTCAGACCTAATACTACATCATCCCATGGTCTGCTACCTAAAGCTTTAGAATCAAAATTAATTATGCACGAAATCAATATCTAGCCACATAACACTGGTAGATTCATATACTCAAAACACTTCAAGGAAGATACTCCAAATTCCCAGACAATACCACAATTATAAATATTTGTCTGATTTAATATGAAGGCAAAAAACAATTAAACTTTTTAAGCTTCACACTTGATCTCTTTGCAATCCACATCTTTGTAGCTGCTACAGTTGTCTCCCCACCATCTTCATTCTCCGCAGGGGGCTGCACCTGTTCCTCTTCTGGCAATGGCTCCTCCACATAATCATTCTCAAAAGCATCAGCCGGAACCTCATAAATCCTCACCTGTGGCTTTGAAGGATCCTTTACAAGTATATACTTCCCCTCATTCAACTTCATACACAAAGCTACAATAGACTTCACTATCCCCCACATATTCGATACATTCAAATTTATCTTCGTCGCAAATTCCTTGGGCTTATATCCAACCACAGCCAATATAACATGGTTAAAATGATCCCTTGGATGAACCCTCGAAACATACCCTAATTTCATCAAATCTGCACAAGCCAAAAGTTATTGTGCAGTCCATTTTGCCAACTTATTTGCATTATTCTTCAATTCAATAGACAAAACAGCACCCCTCTGCGTCTCCAACTTTCGTCTCCATTCAACACCCGAATACTTGGGATCAAACTTATTAAGCGCATTCAATGTTAAATAGGACCGTGTATTATTAACCTCAACCACACTCTGCACCTCACACCTTGCCACCAAGTACATGTCATTATCCAACTTCCATCTCCAGCACCCCTCTGCGTCTCCAACTTTCGTCTCCATTAAACACCCGAATACTTGGGATCAAACTTATTAAGCGCATTCAATGTTAAATAGGACCGTGTATTATTAACCTCAACCACACTCTGCACCTCACACCTTGCCACCAAGTACATATCATTATCCAACTTCCATCTCCTATACCTATATCCAACAGAAGCCACCTCTTGATCACCCTCATTGGCAAACATATTCGACTCCTCAAAAGTCACCTTATTCTCATCCCTAACCAAAACCTGCTGAGAGAAATTCTGGTTAATATAGGCTGCCTCCACACTCAAAGAATAAGCGGAATTGATATCATCCTTAGCCTCAGGCAATGGCTCCTGGCAAATATATATGTATGTATATATCTATCATGTCTATATCTATGTATATGTATATGTATATGAAGGAATAAATACATTTATGCTAGCTATTGACGCCGGATCCAGATAACGATTATCCGGTTGGCAAGGTAAACCGAAGAAATATACACCGAAGAAGAAATAGGAGAGTAACCCAAAAGAAAATAGAGAAAACAATTATTTAATTCTCAAAAGTTTTAATATTCAATTTCAACAAAATATCCATAAAATATCCCACAAGCCGGCTTATATAGCTGAAAACTCTTGAGCAACAAGAAAGAAAATATCCTGAAAAGTGTTGCGCAACAAACTCTGACAATTTCCTAAAATTGTGCCACGTAGCTGATCTCCTATGTCATACCACATTCCTTCCACATTTCTATAACTAACTCACGTGTATAAACCATATAATGTCATAACAGACATTTACAAAAATTATCATTATAAAATAAAACAAATAAAATAGAAACTGAAAATAATCGTCTGAATATTAGTGTTCTCGAACTAACTAAGACCGAACTTGTTTGCTGAGGTGAAATCAACTAGCAGACCCTGATTACCGAGGTGAAGCCGACTACAACCGAGGCCATCAACACTTGTTATTCTTGTTTTGGTCCCTTTTTCCCATGTATTCTAGTGCCTTTAATACATTATCCGACAAGTCAACAGGATCGGCATCATCAGTCTTGGATCCTCCTGCATCAATCAACCTGGGTTCGAAAGAACTCGTCCTCGAGTTCATGTGGTTATTCTCGGACTTGCCAAAATAAGGACTTAAGTGCTTGACAATGAAAACGTCTGAGGTTCGCAGGTGGCTAGGAATTCGTAGCCTATAAGCATTGTCATTAATCTTTTACAGCACTTTACAAGGCCCGATCTTCCGATCTCTAAGCTTGTAGTATTCTCCGACAAGAAATCGATCATGAGTTAACATCGCCCAAACAAAATCACCAACTTTAAAAAGTACCTGACGACGATGACTGTTTACCTGATTCTTGTACTTGGTATTGCTCTCCTGAATGGACCATCGAACTTGGTCATGAATATATGTTCATCCATTTCGTCTGCCTCCAGATTTACTCGTCTGACTCTTGGAATATGAGCTAAGTCCAGAATCCCAGATAGATTTCGACGTACCACAAACAATCTCAAAGGGACTCATTCTAGTAGTTCGGTTCTTAGATCGGTTATATGCAAATTCGGCTTGAGCTAACGCTAGATCCCACTACTTCGGTTTTGTTCCAACCAAACACCTTAGCAGATTGCGAAAACTTCTGTTCACTACTTTAGTTTGACCATCGGTCTAAGGATGGTACGCACTGTTGAAGTTTAACTGTGTTCCTAGCTTCTCCCATAGACTCTTTTTGAAGTTACTCATGAATTTCATATCCCGATCAGAGGTGATTGATTTCAGTACACAATGTAGTTGGATAATCTCTCGAAGGTAAAGATGTGCAACCCGATTGGCATCCATCGTCTTCTGACAAGAAATAAGATGAGCCATTTTGGAGAATCGATCAACCACAACTAGAATCGAATAGAATCGAACCCATCGCCAGCTGAGTTCGGGGTAAGCCTAACACAAAATCCATGTTGTCGTCTACCCATGGAGCTTCAGGGACAAGTAAAGGAATATACAAGCCTGCGTTAGTAAGGACTCCCTTGGACCACTGACACATATAGCAACACTTCACATAGTGATTGACATCACTGGATATATTTGGCCAATAGTCGTTAGCCGACACCAAAGCCAGTGTCTTATCTCTTCCGAAATGCCCTTCGTTGTGCAATTCACCGATTATTTGTTGCCAAAGTGAGCAATCCGGGATGCATAGCTATAATTCCTGAAACAGATACCTATTATGGAGTATAAAATCATGTCGCCGACCTTCGTTCACCTCTCGACTTATCTTGCCAAAAGAAGGATTAGTTTCGTACATGTTATTAAAAGTCTTACACCCTGCAACTCTGTTACTCATAGTGCTGAGGAGTAGAGTACGTCAGCTTAGTGCATCGGCTACACAATTCAGACTACTGGCTTAATGCCTTAGTGTAAAAGTAAACTCTTACAAATACATTACCCACTTAGCATGTCTTTAGTTCAGCTTTTGTTGGCCATTTATGCATTTTAGGGCCTCATGGTCGGTGAAAAGAATGAACTCCTATTGCACCAGATAGTGACGTCAATGCGTCAGAGATTGAACAATAGCATAAAATTCCAAGTCGTAAGTGGAGTAGTTCTTATTGGACCCTGACAACTTCTCACTGAATAAAGCAATTGGCCGACCTTACTGGCTCAAAACCCCACCAATACCGACCCTAGAGGCGTCACAGTTAACCTCAAACACCTTCTCAAAATCAAGAAATGCCAATACAGGTGCTTCGGTCATCTTTTGCTTAACCAGCTGAAAACTGACTTCGGCCTTTTCGGACCATTGAAATGAGTTTCCTTTTAGGCATTCTGTGAGTGGTGCAATTAAAGTACTAAAGTTCATGATGAACCGACAATAGAAGAAAGCCAATCCATGGAAGCTTCTGACATCATGTTTGGTCATCGGCGTGGGCCACTTTTAAACAGCATCGACCTTGGACTAATCGGCATGAACACCCTCGGTGGATGCAACAAACCCAAGGAAACTTACCAAAGTCGTAAAATAAGAGCTATTCTTCCAGTTAACAAATAGACATTCCTTCCTTAATGTTTCTAATACAGCTCAAAGGTGTTCATGGTGTGACTCCCAGTTTAGGTTGTAAATAAGAATGTCATCAAAGTACACAACTATAAATTTTTCCATAAAAGGTCGTAGTACCTGATAGATAAACCTCATAAAGGTACTAGGAGCATTGGAGAGGCCAAAAGGAGTAATCATCCACTCATATAATACATGATGTGTTTTGAACGCCGTTTTTCATTCATCTCCAGGTCAAACCCTGATCTGATGGTATTCACTCTTAAGATCAATCTTAGATAAAACCTTTGCTCCCGATAGTTGGTCCAACATGTCATCCAAACAAGAAATCAGGAATCTATACTTTACTATGATTTTATTTATCGCCTTACTATCAATACACATCCGTCATGTCCCATCCTTCTTTGGTATTAACAGAGCAGGTACGATGCATGGGCTCATACTCTCCCGAATATAACCTTTCTCCATCAACTCCTATGACACTCCCAAATTCGGGTTTCTTAAATCTCGGGTTCGGTACTCACAGTACAATATTCACACACATCTATCTACCCATTCAATCATTAATCACAACGTTAAATACATTGTTCATAACACAAAACATAACTATCTCAAGTTAACTAACCTTTAAATTACAAATCATCAAATCCAACAAAAAGTTTACATGACAAAGTAAACTAACTGACAGTAAATAATCTCCTCCTTTGTTTTTCCTTTTCCATTGTCCTTCTTGGAACCTTCCGAAGACTCGGTCTAGATTGAAAAGTTTATTTTAGGCAAGTATAAGCAACTAATGGCTCAACAAGTATATAAACAGTATATGGCATTAAAATCATGAATATAGATAATGTTTTTGAAAAACTTCAATAATTGAGGATAACTTGAATAAAGATGCGTAGTCATTTACTTTAGATTTCCAAATAACGAATTTTCAAGCTGATGGTTGATTGACCTTGAACTTCATTAAGACTATTAACATTTATAAGAAATGACAATAACCAATGGTCATAAGACCGGTATCGTTAAAACTATATATTAGTAATTTATATAACAATTGATAATAACCAAAGATGTGTACTCTGAGGGATCATCCCATCGTACGAATACATTGTGCACAATATAAAATATCTAGCGACACAATCACACCATGTAGAAATTATATCCAATTTCGTAACTTTTATCCCCTACTATGAGGGTCTTTCATTTCAGCTTTCTCAGATACTGCACCAATACAATATATTTTGGTTTAACATTAAGAATTATAGAATTTGAATTATCATGACATCATTGGTTTAGCCGAACAAAAGGCTTAGACTCACATTTGAATTTGAATTATAATGTTTCATGCATAAGTACTGTAAAACTTTAAGTTTGTTCAATGATTGAACGTCATTTGAAAGGCACATAAGTGCAAACATGGCATAATAGATATTGAACTTAGAATAATGAGTTCAAATAAGAATACTTGCCTCGATCGTCATTTTCGCTTAGCATTAATACCTCGTTACTTTTATGGCCTACATAGTTACAATGTCGGCCCATTAATTAGTGATCATAAACCATTACTCTGATCATTTGACTTCAACACGTGCTAATTTTAATATACTAGTTCGTTTTACACTTAACACATAAACTTACCATCGTTCATACTTAGACAGGTTACAAACCATATAACACGTAGCAACTATCGTCTACTCATATTATTTGACTAGCTTATTCACATCGTGCGTAAACTGATATTGTGTACGATGATTTTTATTAAAAAAAATATTTTTTTCTAAAATATATTATGTAACTAATAATGTATAATTAATTAGTGATGAAAATTAAATAAATTTAAAAATCTACAATAAAAGTTCATCTACTTAAATTATATAAATGATAGTATTTATCTTTAAATTAATAATTTATTTGTTTTTGTATTCATATATTCATCTAATAAAATATTATTTAAACTCGATTAGTTATACTTGTATATTTTAGTTAATAATAAAAAATTTATTAGATAATTAAATATTATTATTATCAAGAATATAAATTTTAAAGAAACATTAACTAAATTAAAAAAAATATAGTAGAGGAGGAGATAGTGATAAATAGATATTTATGATAGTAAGAATGTAAATGAAAAGATTTTAAAATCAAACAAAAGGTGAAAAAAAATAGTGTCTTTTCCTAAATCCTTTTGAAGGTTGAAAGATCATTTTGTGTTGTGTCATAAAGTGAGAAAGAGAAAGGAAATTCGATGTGTTGTGTTTCTTATTTCTTACTAACTATTACATTGAAGAGCTATTTATATAGAATAACTTAGTTTACAATGAAAGCATGCCGACAAATTATATAACCACCACTTAACTAAACTAATTACTTAACTAATTATCATTACTTGTTAAGCTATTTGTATTTAAGGGCTGCAAATGTTGTTGTGTAGATATCTCAGTAATACCCCCTTTAAGAGAATATATTGTTTATGTATGCCTTTATATTCTAACTTTAAAAGTATTCCAGTAAGAAATTACACTCGCACCACACACATACTCACAGTTTTAACCAAAGGGCTCTGAGCCCAATGGTTATTTTCTACAAAAAAGTTGGATATTTGAGACGAACAAATCTATTTTAAATATAGCAGAATTCGTCTAAAACATAAATATTTATTTATTTAATTATTTATTATTATTATTATTATTATTAATCGGAGACAAACACTATTGGTCTCAAATCTGTTTCAAAAATATTTTTAAAATCTTTAAAAAATAATTAATTTTTGAGACGGATAAATCTGTCTCTAATTCTGTGTCTAAAATTTGAGACGACGCAAACGGTTTCAAAATTCGTCTCAGTTTTTAGTTTTCAAAACATGTCAAGGCATAGCAAAATTTCAATTTCTAAGTCCATAACAAATTATTAAAATCAAAGACGAAACTTAATCTGTCTCTAAATATCGATTTCAGATGCCGAGTATTCTAAGTAGTGATTCCACCCCTTGTGTACCTAGAGGATGAAAATTCAAACTTTTACAGTGACAAAGTAGTGTATGTAAGTTTAAATTATGTCTTAAATTATAAAGGAAAAAAAAAAGCATACACATTATTTGTGGATGTAATTGTTTATTTTAAAAATTACACAACGTAAATGGGACTGTGAGATGCATTTATCCACAATATTGACCCATAAGTAGAGTGGTCCTCACGAGGGAGAAATTATTCGGTGCCTAGGAGCAAATGAATAGTATGCTCCTCATCTCACATAATAGTGGGATCCACAAGGATCCCATCACTTATGGACCCCATTGTTATGTGAAAGAGGGGAGCATACTATTCATTTGTTCCCGGGGCATTGAATAATTTTTCCTCATAAGGGGTAATGAATAAGACTACATTTTAAAGTTCCATACTTGTCAAAAGATAGAGAGAAAGGTACGAATTATGCAACTTGATACAATCATCATGTAATAAAAGTGGGATGGCAATGCAATATCAATATCATCCCCTTCCCCTTTTTCCTTTTAATAAAAGGGTGTGGAACTGTTCACATCTAGCCATCCTCCGAGCCCTGCTTTCCTTTATCTGATAACTAAATTATGGGACACCTACACATGTTAACCTTATATTTGAGGCTTTCTTTTTCCATAGTGAAGTATGCGATGACAAGAATGTATTCCATTAACCATTTCAAAATAGCTTTTACAGAAAATTGGGAATCTAAGCACAAATATACAAATGTGATGCTTGAAATATGCATGAAAACATAAACTAAATTAAAAACATGGAAGAAGAAAAAGAAGAAATCCAAAATGTAAGCATATCTTTCAATAAACTTTACAAAAGCCTTCATTTGTACTGGAAAAATCAACGCGAGCAAAGAGTTTGGTATGGTTTAGCACAACTCAACAACTCAACTCAATGAAAACTTTTATCCCAACCTAGTTGAGTAGGCTTTAGCTCATATGGTAAAGTACAACATAAATAAAATACATCTACTAAGGTTTTACTATGCGGCTCATGTATGTATGTGTGTTGCGGACCCAAAATTGCGGACCAATGGAGAACTATATAACAAAAAACGCGGGTTTCATCTGAGAGGGTGGGTTGTCAAAATGGGTTGTCAAAGCGGGTCAACTATATAACAAACTACAACCCATTACGCCTCAGATTAAATGAATGAATACTCTCTCTAACTCTACCCTCTCTCTCACTACGAACGGAAGCTCCAATCTGTGCCCCGGCCAACAGAATTGAAACCTCTAGCCACCGAAACCATAGCAAACAGAAGGTAAAGCTCTACCACTTTATTAATTTTGTAATTTTTGTTTGTCCCGTAACAAATCTAAGGTTTATTACGTGGTTTTGAGCTAATTTTTCTCTATCCCTTTGTCTACTTCTTAACTGTGAATGAATAAAAAGAGATGACACCATTATAAGCACTGTAGCTTATTATTAGCTACAAGTCTTCTATGATTTGCAGAATTCCAATAGAGCCAAAGCATTCCTTTAATTTAAGGAATAAGTAGTTCATCAATCTATGACACCATTAACATTTCAGAAAACAAAGGGATTTTATTTTCCGACCATGGATTCGTAAGTGATGAGAAGGAATATGACAAAGGGATTAGACTTGATCCCTTTACCCCTATGTTTGCATTTTAAAAATTACACAAATTGAGACAAAATCTAAGATCTGTTATTCTGAAAGAGCTTAGACTTTTAGTGATTTCTGAATATAACATTTACGTGTGCAACCATAAGAAGTTCAAAGGTGAGTATATTATAATAAAGTTAAATAAAAATAGTAAGCACCCATTACCCAAAGAACATTGATAAACTCTTTAGTCTTAATTTTGATTGTATGCTCTTGATAGACACAACTAGTTTTTAATAGATTCATAGACACTCCATTTTAAAGATACCCATTAGTTCTGTAATTATATGTTCTTTTGGGGTTAAGTGTTTTATTGTTTATTTAGTTTGATTTTGGGTTTATATTGTTGAATGCCCAGAAAAGCTTCAATTATTGGTCAAAAGCTCAAGAAAATATGTCATCGAATTCGTCAAATGCTACATCCGTATGACCTCCATTCATAGGTCATTATAGTACGGACCCTTGTATAGTCAAACTTTCAATGTCGAAAAAGAATTCGGGTAGACAATATTATTCTTGCCCAAGAATAGTGGTATGTATTTATTTATTTATAATTTTTGTATATTTGGTCATTTTACACAAGTGAATAAATTTATTATGTCCCAAAATATGCAGCAATGTAGTAACTTCATCTGTTGGTGTGATGAATATGTTCGAGCATTGCATAATCAAGGGAGGTTGCAAATGGACACATCCGAGCATTTAAATGTAATAACTCATCCAACGAATGCTAACGACTCCAGCGAATTAACGATGGTAAAAATTGAAATGTGACAATTGCAACTAACTGTGCGATTTGTCATAATTGTTAATGTTATGTATGCGGTGTTGTTATTAATATTATTAAATCAGTTGTAATTTTGATAATTTTCATTATTGGTGGATCTTGGCCAAAAAAATTGTATACTTTTGGTAATATTGTTCTTGGGCTTTTGGAATATATATTTTTTTAATTTATGGAAACCCCTATGCTTGAATTGTTGTCATTTATCTTTATTTCTCTGTTTCCTCCCATGAAAGTCTATATGAAACCAAATGTTTGCGATTTTCATTTCACAACTTAAGACCCGTAACAATCTCCCACAATTGTTCAATTGTTTTACTTAAATATATAATTATTTTTCAAGGACAAATTTTAGTTTAAAAACTTGATAAGTTGTTTAAATAAAATGATCTAAGTATTTGCATAGTAAACCTAAATATATTTAAATTTTAAAAATAATAAATGAGACTTTCATTCTTAGACTGAAGAAAGATTATTAAACAAAAAATGAAAACAAGAATAAAAGCAAAAACTAATACAACATTGCAGGTTGCCATTCCTTTTGATTAGCTTCTTGCTCTATTTATTAATGAACAGGTAGGTAGATTGGTCTATATGTTTTAGAGGACCCTTGTTTTGTTTTTAGGCTAGCCTCTTTTACTTCTTGTTAGATTGCTTTATGATGGGTGTTGGCTTCTGTAGTATCTAGAATGTACATAAATTTTGAAAATTGAGGTGAAAGATGTGACAATACTGTAAAGTGTTTCACCTTTATAGGGAGATATATTTAAACAAGTTAATTTTCACCTTTTTGATCATCCTTGGAGCTGCCACGACTGCAATGTGTTTGGGTTAGGGACTGTTGATTTGATTAGGCTTTTAGCAAATAGGATAATGGGTAATACTAATATGAATTGTTCAAAGCTATAAATACCTATAGAAATGACATAATCAGCAGTTTTGTTTCTGAAGCACAGTAGGGAAGATACCTTGAAATTGTATTAACATTTTATCAAGGTCCTCAAACTCCAAATAGGAAGATATATAGAAATAAAAACTAAAACTCCCACAAACTAAAACTTGATTATGCTATAAAGCCTCTTTCAAGGACTAATGAGGATCCTTCATAAACAGTAGGATTTCTGAATGCTCATCTGTCCATATTATAACAGTACTAAAACATTGAATTAATTCAGTACAGTAGTAAACAAAATAGTAGCAGCCAACATCCAAATTAGTAGCAGCCAGTAGCATCAAGCATCTCTGAACCTAAAAATAAAATAGAATAAAATATATGCGTATAAGATATATGGATATGTAATTCATAATATTAAATAAAAGAAATGATCAAACCTTTGGAAGTATGACTATCATCATTTGAATTTAAAAATGTTGTTGCACCTTCATTAACGGGAGAATTTCTACATAAAAGCCAAAATAACACTCATCATTTAAAGATTGAGATAGAAAAAAATGTTTCCTATACATAAATATTACTTGCCGATGTGCAACCATTAGACAATTTCTTTTGTCATGTGATTGTCCAATTTTACCACAACCATGACAACGTCTATCTTTGAGTTTTTTGCCTTTCCTAATGCCCTTTCTTTCCTCCCTTTAAGTCTTTTGCCACATCTTTTTGCCCTCACCTGATTTGGTTCATTGTAAACATGATCTTTATTGCAACTCATCTTCCCGGAGACTAAACTTGCACTAGTTTCACATTGTGAACTTTTACCACTATCTACAACAAGATTGATTGATTCGAGTGCACGAGTCAATACATCTTTATAAATATTAATTCTTTTTTGGCTTGTGAGGGCATTATCAATAACATTCAAAGAACATTGAATTAATTCATTCTGCTTGATTAGATATTCTTTGTCACTATTTATCATTATGCCACTTTCATTATCGACTATTATCCTGGAGTTTGCTTTCTTAGTCCACCTTCTCAAGATGTATTGTTGTGGTAATTCGTCAAAATCATGCATTTTGTGCAAGTAACCAAGCACGTCTACATGGTATCTCCATACTCTCAAACTTGTGGTAACTACATGAAGCAAAACTCAATTCTTTGTCATAAATAAGTCGTCGCATTCTACGTGTCAACATTTTTTTTCTATGAACTTGAAACACGGATTGATTGTCAGTCTCCTTGAGAATTTCAAAACGATAATTCAAGTATTCCCATAACTCATCTTCAAATTTATAAAACATTTCTTGAGTATAAATTTCAACCATTTAGAACAAAAAGTCACGATTCATCTTCACTTTAGGCTTCTCAATCAAATCTTTGTGATCGACAAACAAATCTTCTTGACGTTAGCGTACTAGTCCCCTACTAAATTGAATCATGAAATCAACTAATGAATTTTTCTTAGATACATATCTTTTGAAAAATGCGTAAGAGCTTTTCGCTAGTTGGCTAATTGACATATTGGCCGAGAAAACATGATTACAATAAGTAGGCACCCAATTTAAACGAATTTCATACATTGGTTGTAACCATTTGTTATCATGTAACCTGCTCCTCTCAACAAGCTCTGTCCATGTCAAATCAAACTCTTCTTTAGACTCCGAATTCCAAATACAATCGGCAAATTCATTATAGTGAGCATTATACTTCATCGAGTTAATTTTTTCAGAAAATTTTGTTAATATGTGCCAACTACAGTATTTATGAAAAGTATCCGAAAGAGTTTCTAAAATTATTTTAGACATCGCGGGATCTTGATCAGTAATGATCATTTTAGGGGCATCACCAGGCATTAAGGCTGCAAACGAGTTGAATCGATCCCGATTTTAAGCTGATCGGATTCAACTTGTAAGATTAAATTCGTACTCGGATTCGAACTATATTTGAAAAACTTTGCTCAGATTCGGCTTGACTCGTATTTTCGTTACTCGAATTCGATTTGATTCGGATCGAATTATATTTAAACTACTCGCGAATTTCATATTTAAACTTGAATTCAAGTCTCCACACAGTAACTAGTTTTATAATACATATGATTATTAGTTGAATTTATTATATTACTTAGAAATAAAAAAATATAATTATAATTACACTTTAAATATATAAAATTATAATTAAAATTACAAATAAAAAAATAATAACTAATTATTTAAATTTTATTTAATTGTGTATATAGTATAACAAAATTTATCGAATATCTATTCGAATATATATTAATCGATTATGTATTGAATCATGATTAAAAATTCGAGTAGTTTGAATCATAAATGAGTCGAGTATAACCTTATTCAGATTCTACTCGTATTTTTATTCGAACTATTTTTTGTGCACAGATTTGGATCATATTATTAACGAGTTCGAGTCTTACTCACATTTTTTCGAGTCAAACCCAAATCGAGCTCAAACTGTTTGGTTCGATTTGCAGCCTTACTTGGCATAGCCTCTAAAAACTGGTTGAAAAGCCAAACAAATGAATCTGAGGTCTCGTCACTTAAGAATGCATAAGCAAAAATTATGGTTTAACTATGTTTGTTAACTCCCATCAGTGGTACAAAAATCAGCCCATAGCGATTGGTGTTGTTATATGTCGTATCGAAGACGACTACATCACTATAAAAACTATATGCCCTTCTAGAGGTAGCATCAACCCAAAAATAATGTGTTATTCTCTGTTCATTATCGACCTTAATTTTATAACTGAATGATGGATTCATGCCCTTTTCTAATTTACAAAACTCACTAAACATTTCTCCGTCATACCCTTTCAACTCATTATGTCTATCCCTTTCATAATTATATAAATCTGTTTGTGTACACCCAATGTTTTCAAACCCTCCAGCCTGTACTCCAAGAAAATTGAATTGTTGATGTGAAAACATATTTATCATGAAAAGTTGTTAAGTCAAACATTTTTGCGCACTCAAAACACTTCGGTGAAATCTTAATAGATGTTTCTTTGATGGAGTTGCCAAAGGATGACTATGAACTTCAATAAATTAGGTGACTACATATGCCCCATAATTTATTTTTAACATAGCTACCTTTGTTTTACAATTCTCTTTTATCGATCTCCGACGCCTTTTAGTTTCAACATCCGTAATTGTTATTCCCTTACCTTGTTTAAAATAAACACACTCTTTTCTTTTCACTTCATCACTTTCTTCAATTTTCTTAGTAGCCCAACTTCGAATACTAAATATCGCCCCTTTAACATATGCGTTGTAGAAATCCTTAACTTCATCTATTATTAGAAATTCTTTTCCAACACTAGGTTTGAGATAGTCGACTACTTGCGGATTATAAATAAAATTTTCCCTACTTCATCAGTCTCCCCTTCAATTCTCCTATTCTCTACTTCCATTTCACTATTATCTACATTATGACCACATTCATCACTACCCTGTACTTAATCCTCTAAATTATCATCCATCCTTACAGTTAAAAAAAAAACAGACAACATTAATTCTTTCACAAAGCAAGTACATCTTAATGTGGCTCAAAATATATACCAAAAGTAGAGGAGAAATCTTATAAACAACATTAATTCTTTCACAAAACAACATTTATTCTTATAAACAACATTAATTCTTGAGCTCTAATGGATGCCAAGTCACTTTGATGATTTTGGTGGCATAGTTCAAAGTTGTCTAAATTATTTACAATAAGCAGCAGCTGCTGCTGTGACATCTAGCCTAAAATTCAGCAACTTTAAGAAACTTAACCTAAAAAATCATTCAGATAAAATTCAAATACAACTACCAACTAGAGTCACCAGGCACATCATCCATCTTCATAACGATGATTGAATCTAAGGAGGAAGCATATGTTTAAATAGAACTACTAAGAATATTAAAACTATCGAACTCAAACTCATGAAGATCTATTGTTAGCCTAAAACCCAAAATATGTATCAATAGTGCATAAAAATCTCATCTCACCCCAAAGGTATCAATCGACAGTCAATAACCAAGACATAAATAAATAAAACATATACCTGCGCGCACAAGTACAATCCAGAAGCATAACTAAGTTTTCAAAAGAGGTATTACTTATTCCATAAATTAAAGGAATGCTTTAGTTCTATCGGAATTCTGCAAATCACAAAAGACTTGCAACTAATAATAAGCTATAGTGCTTATAATGGTGTCATCTCTTTTTATTCACTCACAGCCAAGAAGCAGACAAAGGGGTAGAGGAAAATCAGTTCAAAACCACATAATAAACCCTAGATTTGTTATGGGACAAACAAAAATTACAAAATTAATAAAGTGGTAAAGCTTTACCTTCCATTTGCCGTGGTTTCGATGGCCGGAGCATAGATTGGAGCTTCCGTTTGTAATGAGAGAGAGAGGGCAAAGTTAGAGAGAGTATTCGTTCATTTAATTTGAGGCGTAGTGGGTTGTAGTTTGTTATATAGTTGACCCACTTTGACAACCCATTTTGACAACCCACCCTCTCATATGCAACCCGCGTTTTTTGTTATATAGTTCGCCTTTGGTTTGCAATTTTGGGTTCGATAGAGAAAGATCCTGTATATCTATATATACACATGCAGATTAATAACAAATAATTACTATGAACATTATTCCACCAAACTGATGTTACATCGTCTATATAGTGATTTAATGATGCAAAAAGAAGGGGGGGGGGGGGGGGGGAATTGTGACTATAGCCGATTTTTTTCTTCTTCCTAATTTAGCCTAGCCAGTAGTCTTTATAGTCGTAAAGTGGCCGAGAAAAATCGTAGAATGGACAACCATTTTGTAGAATCGTAGAGTGACCAACCGCTAGTCCTTCTAATCGTAAAGTCGCCAACCGCAAGCAAAATTGTAAATTGACCAACCTTTTTGATATTCACCGTCTTTTTTGGTTCACTCCAATACACCACTAATATTCAACATACTTTTACTTGAGCTATAAAATGAACAATTATACTTATTTTGATCTTCTGTTATGTGAAGGACTAACAGCTAAGGCCAAATTAGGTTTAACCGATTTTTTATTTTTATTTTTTATCTAATTAGCCCAACTGCTACTATGGAAAAAAATAAATTCATCGTTAAATCTCGACATGGACAGTATAAAATCAATTTGCTGGTATAGTGTATATAACAACCATTTGTTATTGATCATTCTCTTATATATATATATATATATATATATATATATATATATATGTACACAAACACAATTATAAACCAATTAACATTATAAAACAACAAATGTGTAACAAGAATCACAATAAAACTTAATATCTCTGCAAAAATGTAAATTGTAAATCTACCTAGATAGAACAAGCAAACGCCTTCAAGGGAATGGTTAGAACAGAAACACAATGTTAACATAAGCTAAAAAATATTCAACACCCTCCCCCCAACCCCACAAAGTGTACTACTTTTATCCTTGGAAAAATTGTAATCAGGTTGGAAACACGATAATTTTGAGTTGTTATGTATAACTTGACAAGAAATTTCACACAGATGCATGCCTACATCTATTCATTCACATTTGCATCCAAGTGAAATAGAGAAACACAATAAGGGGAGCATTGAAAAGAAACCTTGTAATTTACACAACGGGTATTACAAAAGTCAGATCATGATGAAATTTATGAGAACTTGGGTTTAGGCATCGATGAAGCATTTTGATGCACGGGACCAAGCTTTTGGATCCAATGAAGAAGGCCTTTCTTATGATCTTGACATGTTGGATTTCGTACCAGATTTAGGGTTCCATCACATGCAAGTGAAGACTCAAACTGCTCAAGTATCTTCACAACCTGCCAGAACTCCGGCCTCTTATCTGGTTGTAAGGACCAACATTGCTCAATTAAAGCCCTCATTGCAGGGGAGCAGTCCCCTGGGATAGCTGGTCTCAAATTCTGAAAGATCCCAATTGTTTGATTTTAGAGTTGTGTAATACAGAGAGTTGATGTTTAATACTAGGGAAGAGTAGAAGAACAAGATGTCCTTAATAAATAGTATAAAGTACAGGGAGAAAACAGAGAAAAAGAAAGCAAAAATTAAATAAGTACTAGTTCTGTATGCATCCTCAAGTTCCATTATAAACTGGTGGATAAACAAAGAAATAGTATTTGAATATAGGGATAACCTCTTCGTTAGTTCCCAAACTATATCTGTTTTTCACGTTTAGTTCCCAAACTATTTTTTTTTGCGTATTTTGGCCTCAGACTTTATTATTTCTGTAATCTTTGTCCAACTTACAAAAATAGAGCATTACTAAATGTGAACAACAACCATGGTTTGGGAACTAAACGTGAAAAAAATACTATATTTGGGGACTAACATGAAAGAAACATATAGTTTAAGGACAAAATACACAGAAAAAATAGTTGGGAGACTAAACGTGAAAGACAGTTATAGTCTGAGGACTAACAAAGAGATTATATATATATATATATATATATATATATATAACAAGAACTAATGCAAACAAGTATCTTTTCTCTTCCATCTGGTAATCTAACAAAAGTGGAAAGTAAAATGACCAATCGCATGCTATAAAACTGAACTTTCTCAAAGAGTTATAATAAGTTGTAGCAAGGATATTATCCAGAAAAAGGTTTTCTAATATCATCAAAATATTTGGCTCACATACACAGTTGAGTTGTTTGGTTATGGCCACCAAGCCTATTTTTATGAGTGATTGAAATTAATTTGTGCCTATGTTCATTCTTTTTGAGATTTTGAGAAAACAACCAAACCCAGGAAAAACACAAAGGGGGAGAGGAGAAAATTGTTTGTGCGCTGAAGGCTTATTCATAATAACAAACATGTAATAATGACTTAACGTATACATAATTAAAGATAATAATATAAAGACGTATACATAACAAGATGAGAAATGGTATGGAAGGATCTCAATGTGCATTCTGGATTTTTCTGAATCATAAAAGCTAGATATGAAAATATCCATCTTGGAAAGTACCTTATTCACCACAGCGAAAGCAGCTTGTATGGGTGTCATTTCCTCGTAAGGAATAGTTCCAGCTACCATCTCCCATAAAATGAGTCCAAAGCCATACATATCCACCTTCCTGCCATATGATTTACGTTTGATCATCTCTGGTGCCATCCAGCGGTAAGTTCCTGGGTCCTCGGCCAGAGAATCACAACATGCCTCCTCGCAAGCTATTCCAAAATCCGCAATTTTCAGCTGAAAGTCTTGATTAATAAGTATATTCTCAGGTTTGAGGTCCCTATGTATGACGCCTTGTGAATGAATAAATTCCATTCCTCGAGCAATATCCAAAGCCATTGAGATTAGTTTGTGTAAGGGAAGAGATTTCTGCTCAAGCTTATGAAGGTATGCCCTCAAAGAACCCTCTGAGAGATACTCGGTGATAATGCAGAAGACTGGTGGCTTTCTACATGCCGCTACGAACTGCGTTGTCAAGTGATAGACTAGAAATATCAGAAAGGTTCAACAAAGGAAACAAATGTTACTTGGACTCGGGTATATGTGTGGGTGTCAGGTACGTGTCCATGTATCAGATATTCGAGCGAAGACTCGACTTTAAAAGTGTACAAATATAGGCTATGTTAGGTGGGCATGTCTTGATTAATTAAACTCAATATATTTTGGATAATCTTGTTCTATTAGTGCTCAGGTTTATATATTAGCAAGTTTATATTAATTGGAATATTGTGGAGAAGAAGTAGGACTATCAACAAGCCGAACTGAACCGGACAAAGGGGTAATCAAGTTCGACTCCGAAGATCAAAATCATTTCTAAGATCCAACTCGAATTTGAATTACATTTGGAAACCCTGCTTCGACTCGACTCGACTCGGCTTGAATTGTCTTTACTATAACTTGGTTGAGATCGAATTATGGTCAAATTTTAGTTGAACTATTCATGAGCTTTCAAATTGAGTTCAGATTCAAGTCTGCACATGATACTTAGCTTCGTAATACATTTAATATCAAATAAACATATTATTACAGACAAATGAAAAAATATATTCACAATTACAGGTTTGGAAGTATAAAATTAAAATTACAGCTGAAAAATAGAACGAAGAGATAATAATGAATTATTCTAATTTTATTTTTGTGGGTATATTAAAGTATGTATCGAGTATAATTCAAACGTGATACCATCGAGTATGAATTGGAAAATGACTGAAAATTCGAGTAATTTGAAGCCCAAGTATAATTTTGCGAGATTCTACTCGTAGTTTAAATCAAACTATTTTTCTACTCAAATTTGGATCATTATACAAACTAATCTGAGCCCTGCTCGATTTTTTTTTAAACGAGCTTGAATCAAGCCCAGATTGTTTGGTTCAATTTTCAGTCTTAGGAAGGAGGAATTTAAGCTTTATCTTCGTTAACGAAACAAGAATCCTTCTGCATTATTGCAAACAAACCTTTATTTTCTCTACTATACATACACCTAAAAGATAGAAGTGCCCAACTTTGGGCTAGGGTATTGGTCACATGTCCCATATCCTTGTCCAATTGTCAAGTGTCTGAGACATGTGGTTCAAACCATTTAGAAGTCAATGTATGTGACATAAAAGGAAACATGTAGACCTGTTCAAAATTGACAAGCTTTTGCCATGCAGAGGGATGTGATAGTTTTGCCTGAAAGAGAAGGAGGATCTGGACGAAGTCGATAAAATGAGTCAAATGACTCGAATCATTTCTATGCAGTTAATTAGTCAACGACTATTAGCTACTTATCAAAAAAAAGTACTTAGATTTTAACAATACAGATCTTGATTACTGCTTGTGCACCTTCTGGACTTCTCAGAGTCATGGATTGATTAAGCAGAATAAACTTCCACAAGTCATGGGCTGATTAAGCAGAATAAGGTAAGGAGAAAAAGTCGGTACCTTTATGACATTTTGGTGGTGGAGACAAGTCAAAAGTGTTACTTCTCTTGTGAACTGCTTCTCTAACCGAGCTCCAAGTGCTCCATTTTCGTCATCATCTGGCAACCTAATAATTTTTACAGCAACAGGTACATCCATATAAATCCCATGGTAAAGTTGACTATGTGCTCCATGAGCAAATCTAAGCCCAAGGAATAGCTTGGAGAGATCCACCATCCATTCATCGGCTGATTCTACAGAGGTAACCCTTCCACCACCATTATCAAAATACTTTGTCCATGTCGACTCCTTCCAGCTCTTTGATTTATCATGAAATTTCATTGAACGGAGGTGCCTTAGCGGGCTGATATTGGAGTGCGACTTAGACTCAGGTGCCCTCTTTTCATGGGAATCTTTGCGGAACAACTTGCCTACAACTCCCTTTTCAACTTCTTTTCTTATTGGATGTGGAGTTGAGAATCTCTTCCGATCAGACCTAGCTTCCTTAAATGTCAGTGAAAGTTTGGTTTCAGGGTGAGGTGATACAGTCCTAGGCTTGTTTGTGCTAGGATTTTTCTGAATCAGCATCACACTAGGTCCTGACCTTTGAGTAACAGTTCCAAGTCTCGATTTGACACCTGAAATTCGGTCTGACTGAATAGTGAAAGGAACAGAGACCAATCTGCCAGAGTCCAACCGATGATAAATGGTGTGAGAAAATTTTGTTCTCCGTATCCATGAATCCTCTTCCCCCATATTTTGGCACCCTTAAAATACCTGGTAACCTCAAATTACCCAAATTTTCTTATCCTCCTTTAGACCAGTAGACAGTTCACAATTAAAATTTTCCTCCAAAGAATCTATGTAATTTGCAAAGCTCCATATGAACAATTTTTTCAAACCCATCAAAAGATCAACAGTAACAAATCAAAAGCCACATAATTGAAAAATATGAGAGGCCTTCAAATCCATTAATATAGAAACCAAAGAGCATCATTCAGAACCATAATGAAAATCAAATAACCCTTCAAAGCTCAAGCCCATAAACAAGCACAGACTAATCTCAAACCTAAATCTCTTCACCAAACATTAGAAAAACTTAATCTTCAAGCAATCAGAATCAAAATCCCTCAGAACCCATCAAAACTAATTAACAACAAGAGCTACCATCAAAATAAGCTAAATTTTGAGCTCAAACAAACCTCATCCCAAAAAACAAACCCCTTTTAGCCTCAAAGTCCAATACCACCTTCCTCAAAAGCCTGTAATCCCACATACAAACACAAATAAAAAAAATATTAAACAATTAACTAACGAATCAATTAAATAAGCAAAACCAACAAGTATACTCAATTGGATTGAAAATAAAGAAACACCCATAATTATAAACCCCATTACCCACCAAAAAAAGAGTAATAATTCCTTCAAATCAATCATAAACGGTAAACCCATTAATTAATATAAAAAATAAAGAAACCCCATTAACTAAAAACACACGCAAACATACATAACAAAGGATCTAGATACTTACAAAAAGTATATTTCAAATTCGAATTACTGCTCCTATTCTTCACCAGAATCTAAAAGAAAACGCAATTTTTCAGAGACTCCCAATAAAATACAACTACAATCTCATATAAACGTAAACGAATTTAATACGGATCCATATGAACGGTAGATGATTCTGTGGGTTCCGGTTATGGAAGGGACGGTGGTGTGTGGAACCCACACCCAAAAATCAATAAAGAAGAAGAGGGAGAGGGAGAGGGGGAGAGGGGGAGAATAAAATAAAAAATAAAAAATAAAAACAAGAAGGGGAATTTAATAAGGAGAATACGAGCATCACCATCAAAAGAATGAGGTACGGAAAATAAAGAAATGCTCCATAATAAATGATTTAAAAATAATAAAAGGGTGGTGTTTGTATACGGTGAAACAATACGGTTCGCACGGTTGATTCTTGTTTGTTGGTTGGGATAAGGATAAATGAAATTCTTCTTCTCCTCTTTTTTTCAAACCAATGAAATTCTTCTAAAGGTTAAGCAAAGTAGTCTATATTTTAAAGATAATTCAATTAAATAATATTAGTGGATTCTTTACTAGTTTGGTATCCTAATTAAAATTAAAATTCATTAATACTTAATTACTAAATTAAGTGAATTTCTTTTTTACATTGATGATAAAGTGTACTTTATTACTAAGCATTTTGTGTATTTATAAATTCAAACGTACTTGAAAAAATTACTCGTCTAGTATCAATTTATTTTGAACATAATTTATTTAACTTATAAATACAATGTTTGTAACTCAAACGCAACATCAACAACATCAAAATTAGTATAATGTGTTTGAATTAAAAGTTTAAATATTACAAAGTACGTTAATACCACAAACATTACAAATATCATTACATAGACTAAAAGTTTGTTTAATAAATACTGTATTTGAATTAATATATAATCTCTATGTTTTAAATTATAAGAAATTTTAAAAAATATATTTTTAAATTTAAAATTAAGATAAAGTCATTTATTTTATATCAATATAGTTATAAATATTATAATTTATCTAAAAATTACTACTAGTTATAAGTGTTTTTTTTTTTAAAACTTAAATAAATCATATTAATTTTAAATTTAAAAATATTTTAAATTAATTTTTAAAATTTTAATAATAATTTTATAATTTCAGAACGAATGGAATATATATTACAAATGATAGAGATTCTATTCTTCTTAAACTTCAAAACCTGAGGCAATGGGCCTTTTAAGTTTGTAACCAATAAATATTAATATGGTCTAATACTCCTCTTTATCGTAAAGACCAGAACAGGCCCAAACCTCTTTTTTGATCCAAAAAACAGGCCCAAGTCTTGATACTTAATTGCCTATAATTGAAATTTCACAATGCTCAACGAAAGTTGGGCTATCCATGCTAAGTAGCTTGAACTTTAGTGGCATATCCAAGACATTATCGATCAACTAATAGGCCCAATGGTCCAAGTGTGTAACTTAGCTGTTAGTATATTTCTTCATATAAGGCCTAAGAGTATCTCATATTTTTATTTATTTACTTATAAGATTACAGTTAAATCTTACGGATCGAGATTCGAGAAGTAACTTGGAAAAAGTATTAAAAGGAGAACCGAAGGAAACTTAGGAGAAATTTATTTTTATTATGAAACGTCTTATTATTAAATAAGTATAAGTATATAATATATAAACATAATATCAAATATTATATTTATTTTAATTATAAAAAATAAAATAAAATAAAATATTAAAATTTATGTCATGTTCAACTTTTTAATAATTAAAATAAATATGATATTTAATATTATTATATTTAAATATTATATATATAGACTTATCCCTTACTAATTTTACTTTTTGGATACCTCGAACATATGGCCAAATAAAATAATATCATACCATTAAATTATTACCTCTTGTCTTCATTTATTTATTTGACACTTGACACAATTGGTAAATAAAAATGTTTCAACATTCCATTTAAAACCAGATAATAGTGAACGAAATATCCTCATAGTTTATATTTAGGCTAGCAAACGTTCAATATATATTTTTTCCTTTTTATATTATTTTTTCAATAAAACTTGCAATGGAAATAAAAATACTAAAATATATTTAATTAGTTAAAATGTATCAGATTTAAGGAATGAAACACGCATATACTTCTTGGTAGCCGTCGTTAATACTCTAAAATTAATCATCACTTTCAATCACAAACTTAGTATAATAGCAAGTAAGGGTCGATCTCACAGAGAATGATTAATTTAATTTTATGCAATGTAAACTAAAACTGAAGGTTTTGAATTAATTATAATTAACTAAATAAACAAAAATAAATTAATAAGAATAACCAATAAATTAAAAACTTCAGTTTTTCGGTTCAATCTCACCCTTACAATTAATAGATCAATTAATCATAATATATTTATATATTTTCATGAAACTAATAATCTTAGGCAACAACATGCTCTGCTACCCGAAATCTCTCTTAATTTTAATTTAACAAAACAAACTCTTCATTATATTCTAGCCATTATACAACCTAGAACAAACTCTCTAAATTTAATATAATGGAAGCCTTAATCACAAGAAAATTAGATTATTCTAAGCAATAATCTCATAAGCTTTGATTGTTTAACTTACATCATAATAATCATATCAATAAACAAAAACTTGACCACAATCATCTATCACTATTCACTACCAATGATTAGGAACAATATTAATTACATGTAATATAATTCATAAATATAACACTTGATAATAATTTGATCAATCTAATGAGCTCTAATCAAACCAACCAAATTTAATATCAAAAAATAATTAAAACAGATTATCACAAATAATTTCATATAAGGAATAATAAATAATATTACTGAATTGATTTAACCATTAATTGTAATTGGGTTTGAAATCCCCTAGAACTGAATAAGAAAAATTAGCCAAACATAATAATAATAATAATAATAATAATAATAATAATAATAATAATAATAATAATAATAATAATAATAATAATAATAATAATAATGTGCAAAAGAATTAAGAGAGATATGAGAAACATGAGAGATAGAGCTCCTAATTATATCTAATAATCTGCTCCTACCTGTTAATGTAATGTCCTGAAAACATGAGTCTCCTAATGTATTTATAGGAGTACAATAATAATCCTAAGCTAATGTGGAATTAAAATTCAATTTGGAATCAAATTAATACAAGAAATCCCAAATAATTCTGTTCTGCTGTAATTAACGCGCAAGCCAAACAGGCCTTCCTCTCAGTTGACTAAGTCAACCAGCTCCAGCCGCGCGCATTGCGCGTGCATTTTTTTTTCCTTCTTTTCCTGGCCAGAACGACGTTGTCCCAACTGCTGAATTATCTTAAGCGCGCGCATAGCGCTGAAGCATTGCTCCTCCAATTGCGTCTTGCCACGCGTCCCAACCTGCTGATCCATTCTATCACCCAAAACGGCGTCGCACTGATTACTCCTTCCACCTTCATGCGCGCATGGCGCGAGCCATCCGAGATGCAAATAATTATAATAATGCCACTGTGCTGCCACTTCCTCTTTATTTACCAAATTGCCATCAGCTCTTGCAAAAATTACTAATTTGCTATCCAAGTTTTAATTAATTCCTACAAAATAAAAAAAAATATTAAAAATAATATAAAATTATTAAAAATAATAAAAACATATAATACTAAATAAATTATCTAAAACACTAAAAATACTTAAAAACTCACAGTTAATTAAGCCTAAAAATACCTAATAAATAGGAATAAAATCTACTTATCACTCCCTCACTCCCCCTCGCTTTCCTTCTACTTTTTCTCCTGCATCTATCCACACGCATGTTTTGTTGGGTTTTTTTTTGGAATTTTTGGAGTTTAAATGATTTGTTTGCTAACAAGAGTTTATTTCAAATGAAAAAAATTCAACTAACAAATACAAATTTTAAACTTCGAACTTATTATACTATTTTTTGTGTGGTTCATTTGACAGTTGAACACCATCTAAATGCACTTTTCAAATGTACTAAACGAATCAAATGAATAAGTCCTATAATATCCCACTTTTCAAAAGAATATATTTTATACTCTTAAATTTAATTTATTTTTTTATGGTAAATCCATGATACTATTTTTTATTTTTACCTTGTAGTGTAGCTTTAAAGAACTAGGGCTATATTTGTTTGTAAAAAATTATATTTAGAATTGGACTATTTGTATTAATTTAATACTATTTCGGATTATTTTATCCCATAACGAGGATTAATAATCCTTTAAATGGTCCTATGAACTATTTATGAGGGATTATATAATTTCATGATAAATGTGAGATTAATTATTCCCTTTATTTAAGCTATTAAATGTTTGTATGGACTAATTGATGGACATATTTTATATGCATATATTTTCTCTAAAAATAGATTTAATGGTTCAATTTAATATTAATTTGATTTATTTTGGTGAATAGGTGTTGTGAAATTCAAAAGTCCAAATGGTGGATTAATTGCAAGCCAAAAAGAGTTTTAGCAGCATGAAGAAACAAAAGAAGAAGAGTCCAATATGTCATATGAATAGGGAGGATAAATCATAATAAAAATCCAACTCTTTACATAATGGGTTATATAATGGAGCACGTTGCAAGCCAAAGACTTCACGGAGAGAGAACGTAATACATATACATACTGAAGCAAAATCAGTCATCCTAGCACGGAAATCGAGAGAGATCAGCAGCAAGGGAGGATTATCCTTTAGAAGAAATAAAAAGCAACAAAAGCAGGCATCATTATTTATCACCACCAAGTTGCAACATATTGAATCATAAAAGAAGGAACAAAAGCATAGCAGCGGCAGTGCGTAATTAATAATGGTTTATTACTTCGCCTTTGCTTTTATTATTATGTATTGCTAAATTAATTTCTGAGGTGTAGGATGAAACATTATTAATTATATAATATTCTGAAATTTACTATTAATTCTCAATTGGTTTTAATGTTAATAATTCTTATTTATTTGATTGATTTAAATTAAATTGTTTCATTCATAATATCATGTATTTTGAATAGTTTCAATTAGTTTAATTTAATCCGGGTTGCATTTTAAATGTTTTAATTAAGAACTTAGATTATTTGTTTTTCAAAAAGTGGATACATATAATGCTTTGGTCTTATATATTAAACCTTGAAAATAAGAATTTACAATAAGAAATATTTTTATGAACTTAAATGAAAAATCTTGAGAAAGCATTGAATTGATTTTCAAATTGCTACTCCGAATTGATAATAAATAGTAAGATATACATAATTAATATTGTGGATTCTGAACCTCAGAATTTTTCTCTCATTAATTAAAAGTTAGTTATTTAATTATTTTTATTAATTTCGTTTTAGTTTTAATTATTTCAAAAATCACTTTTTATTAACTAGATTAGAATTGAGTATAATTTATATTTAATTAATAAATCAATAATCCTCGTGGGATCGATCTCGTACTTTGCATTAAGCTATTTTACAATAGATTCGTGCGCTTGCGAGTATTTTACAAAATTTAAGCACAACAAGTTTTTGGCGCCGTTGCCGGGGATTATTAGAAATATTAATTAATTTAAATTTTATTTAATCCTTCTACTAGTTGTAGTTTAGTTTATTATTTGAAAATTAATTGTCGCATTCATGCATTCACTCACATAGTGCACATCTTGCTTAGATTTTATTTTATTTTATTTTTTTGTTAAATATAAACTGTGGTGATTGCTGGAGGATTGAGGTACGTCAAATTTCTCCTTCTTTCGTAATTCACATAGTTCTAGGACATTTTATGTGTTTACCGTTTTTTTTTTAATTGTGCATTTTTAATTTTAATTTAACATAAGGGCAAAACCCATAACAAGATAAGGTGGGGATTTCATCACCCTTCCTTGGCCCACAAACAACCACACTTTGCATAACTGACCAAATAAAATCAAGTAGACGTTGGCCCCTAGGACTCTCGAGCTCAATTAGGACAAGTGAATCTGAGAGGAGTCTGAATTTTAAATTAATCAAACTACTGGTGTCTAGGCAAGTGGTTCAAAAGGTAAACGCCTAAAGAACGCGTGGTTATTTAATTAGTCACCGTATTGACGGAGAGACTCCCCCGTTCTTACACTTACCTGGCTAGTGGTTGATTAATTTCGAATTTGGTGGACCTTAAAGAGAAACTTGGAACAGTTAGGAGCTGTCTAGATTTTATTTAGGTTGACCTTAGAATTAGTTTTATTTTGTTTTATTTATTTTAATTTATTTATCTTTGTTTGCTTATTTGTTTATTTGCTTAATAATTAAAATTTAAATTTAAAATGGCTGATGATAATGATAACAATGTAGTAGTGGAACCTTTAGCACGCGAGGAGAGATCACTTAGGGAGTACTTTTTACCCGTCACACCTAATCACCCTTCTTGCATTGTATTACCACAAACTCGAGCAACACACTTTGAACTTAAACCGAGTGTAATACAACTTATTCCATCCTTCCATGGGTTAGATAGAGAGGACCCCTACAATCATGTCAAGGAATTTTTAAACATATGCACAACCTTCCGATTTCAAAATTTTTCAGATGAATCTGTGAGACTTCGTCTCTTTCCATTTTCTCTAAAAGATAGGGCTAAAGCATGGTTGAACTCACTTCCTTCTAATTCAATCAATAGTTGGGACCAATTAACTAGTAAATTCTTGTCAAAATTCTTCCCAATGTCTAAAACAAATGCCCTTAGAAGAGAAATTGCAGATTTTCGTCAAATCGAGAGTGAACAATTTTATTTGTGTTGGGAGAGATTTAAGGACTTACTTTTAAGGTGTCCACATCATGGTTTTGAATTATGGAGACTCGTACAATATTTTTATAACGCTTTGACCATGTCAAATCGTCACATGATTGAGTCTATGAATAAAGGGGAATTCCTGAATTTAAGTAGCACTGATGCCTGGCGATTCCTTGAAACCTTGTCCGAAAATTCTCAGCAATGGGATTTTTCTAATGATACAGAGAAGCCTAGGAAAGGGGGGCTATATGAGGTAAAAGACGATTTTGATGTAAGAAATGCCTTAGGTAACCTTACTAAGAAAGTAGAAGCCCTAACCTTAAGTCAAACTATGAATTCCGCGATGAGTGCTAGGAATGAGGGGTGTGCATCGTTTGTCAATTCACCATATACCTCTCCAGAGAGCTATGTTGACCAAGCAAATGCTCTTAATCCTTATGGGAGATCATCTGATAGTCCATTTTCTACCACATATAACCCTAATTGGAAGAATCACCCAAATTTTTCTTGGAGACAAAATCAGTCTCCAGTAAATTATGGAGGGCAACAATATGCAGCCCCAAATCCATCACATCCTCCAGGTTTCCAATCACAATCGCAGTTTGTTGCCCCTCAAAGAAAACCTTCTTTAGAAGACACTTTGCAACAATTTATGCAAACCACCCAACAGTCTATCTTGAAGCTTGAAACCCAAATGGGGCAATTAGCCACCGCCTTAGGCGAGAGAGAGAAAGGGAAGTTGCCTAGTCAACCTGTTCCTAACCCCAAAGGTCAGTATGAAGTCACCAATCCTGATAGGAGTCTTGAGGAAGCGAAGTCCATCACTACCCTTAGGTCTGGTCAGAAAATAGATAATCGTACGAATGGGTCTAGTGATAAGGAAATAGATGAGAAACCTATTCCTAAAGCATCAAAAGAGCCTGAAACACCTATTACGCCTTATGTCCCTAAAGCTCCTTTTCCACATAGACTTGACCCAATAAAGAAAGGCACACCATACAGTGATATTTTAGAAGTGTTTAAGCAAGTTCGCATAAACATCCCATTCCTTGATGCCATTCAGCAAGTGCCTTCTTATGCTAAATTCTTAAAAGATCTATGTACACAGAAAAGAAAAACAAATGTCCCTAAAACAGCATGCTTGACCGAGCAAGTTAGTTCTATAATCCAAATGAAAACTCCTGTCAAGTATAAGGACCCCGGATGTCCTACAATTTCTTGTGTTATAGGTGACCATGTGATCGATAGGGCCTTACTTGATTTAGGTGCGAGTGTCAATCTATTGCCATATTCCGTGTATGCGCAATTAGGATTAGGGGAACTTAGACCCACCTCTGTGAGACTTCAGTTAGCTGATAGGTCTGTCAAAGTTCCTAGGGGTACCATAGAGGATGTCTTGATTAAGGTTGATAAGTTTTACTTTCCAGTGGACTTTATTGTCATAGATACTCAACCTGTAGAGAATGTTAATGCCCAGATCCCTGTAATTTTAGGACGACCTTTCTTGGCTACCTCCAACGCGATAAGAATATTCATGATAAGAATATTCTTAGAAAATCATTCACACCTGGTCAAAAGGTCCTTTTATATAATTCTCGTTTGCATTTATTTCCTGGAAAATTACGTTCTAAATGGTCAGGCCCATTCATTGTTCACACTGTTTTTCCTCATGGAGCTATTGAAATAAGAAATCCTGAGAATGGTAATGTTTTTAAAGTAAACGGTCAAAGGTTGAAACCATTCTTAGAATTAAAGAGTCGAGAGGTGGAGGAAACATTGCTAGAAGATCCTGTCTATCGGGATTAACATTGTTAGCTTAGGATCTTTTTTCTTTTTAATTGTGTCTAGTGTAGATTTCTTTTATTATTTTTAGTGTGTCAGTCTTGCTTCATTTGTAGGTTCATTATTTTCTTTGAGTACTAATGTTATTCTAACATGTTCATGATTTTAGTTTGTTAGAGTGCAGTGCGAAACCAACCAGGTGTGATCTTTCCCTTACTTTTTAATATTGTCACTCATTTCCTTTAAATGTGAATTTATATATGTGCATTTTTGGGTAGTATGAAAGAAACATTGAGGACAATGCATGATTTAGGTATGGGGGGGAGTTTTGCATTTTTGTATTTTTGTTATTTATTTATTTATTTATTTTTCTTTTTGGGAAACACAATTTAAAAAAAAAAAAAAAAAAAAAAAAAAAAAAAAAAATTAAACAACTTGAAAAATTAAAAAAATTTATTTAACTTTTTATGAGTTGAATTAATTCTAATAAGTATTTGTGGAGTGAAAACATTATCAAGATTAAAAGATTTAGAGCTTTTGAACCTTTGATAAGATACAAAATCTTAGTTTGGAACACCATCTTGAATAGAATTAAAATTCATATGTATTTTTATTGCACTTCACGTTCGCACTAATTCTTAGTTGTGGGATATAAACTATGAGTCAAGTAACCTTAGAAAAAAAAGAAAAAAAATAATAAAATAATGCAACGAGATGGAGCGTAAAACGCACTCGTTGTAAGAAAAGAAAAAAAAAAAAAGAGTTGAAAAATAAATAAATATACATATTGCTTTAATGTCCATCGAATAAAAAAATGTTAAAAGGTATGATGGATATAAGCAGCTTGACTAGTCTACTTTTGTGGCCTTTGTTACTTGAGTTAGTAAGCCCTTAGGGGTGTCTTTACACCTAGTGCCCTAAAACTAGCAGGTTTGGGAGTTATTGGTCAAACGCTCGTTACATGGGTAACTCTGAAAAGCCTAAGAAAAATAGACATTGCACAAGTCAAGAGAAGAAAAAAATAGAAAAAAGAAAAAAGAAAATAAGTTTGCCTGATTTTTATGGTTAAAAGTCCCTACTAAGAGTTACATTACATAACATGCATGCATCACAAAATTAATTTTATGAAAGATGGTGGTTTAAATAAAGATTGAGTGTTTTTGATAAGATGAAAGAGTGATTTTGAATTTGATCTTGTTTAAGTGTAATGTCCATGATATTTAGAAGTTTTATTTCGATTTCATAATTGGTTAAACTTCGAAAAGAATTTATTTTGAATTTTGAATTTTGTGGGTATATTCACTGCAAACCCTCACGAGACATAACTCGTCCACTTGGGTTAACCTTGGGGTTTAAAGGCTTGTAGTATATGCTAAATACTATCGTGTTCCCTACGTAAATGGCTTAGGTTTAGTTAGAATTTTATTTTATTTATTTGTTAATTTTTCTTTTGCTCGAGGACTAGCAAAAATCTAGGTTTGGGGGTATTTGATGGACATATTTTATATGCATATATTTTCTCTAAAAATAGATTTAATGGTTCAATTTAATATTAATTTGATTTATTTTGGTGAATAGGTGTTGTGAAATTCAAAAGTCCAAATGGTGGATTAATTGCAAGCCAAAAAGAGTTTTAGCAGCATGAAGAAACAAAAGAAGAAGAGTCCAATATGTCATATGAATAGGGAGGATAAATCATAATAAAAATCCAACTCTTTACATAATGGGTTATATAATGGAGCACGTTGCAAGCCAAAGACTTCACGGAGAGAGAACGTAATACATATACATACTGAAGCAAAATCAGTCATCCTAGCACGGAAATCGAGAGAGATCAGCAGCAAGGGAGGATTATCCTTTAGAAGAAATAAAAAGCAACAAAAGCAGGCATCATTATTTATCACCACCAAGTTGCAACATATTGAATCATAAAAGAAGGAACAAAAGCATAGCAGCGGCAGTGCGTAATTAATAATGGTTTATTACTTCGCCTTTGCTTTTATTATTATGTATTGCTAAATTAATTTCTGAGGTGTAGGATGAAACATTATTAATTATATAATATTCTGAAATTTACTATTAATTCTCAATTGGTTTTAATGTTAATAATTCTTATTTATTTGATTGATTTAAATTAAATTGTTTCATTCATAATATCATGTATTTTGAATAGTTTCAATTAGTTTAATTTAATCCGGGTTGCATTTTAAATGTTTTAATTAAGAACTTAGATTATTTGTTTTTCAAAAAGTGGATACATATAATGCTTTGGTCTTATATATTAAACCTTGAAAATAAGAATTTACAATAAGAAATATTTTTATGAACTTAAATGAAAAATCTTGAGAAAGCATTGAATTGATTTTCAAATTGCTACTCCGAATTGATAATAAATAGTAAGATATACATAATTAATATTGTGGATTCTGAACCTCAGAATTTTTCTCTCATTAATTAAAAGTTAGTTATTTAATTATTTTTATTAATTTCGTTTTAGTTTTAATTATTTCAAAAATCACTTTTTATTAACTAGATTAGAATTGAGTATAATTTATATTTAATTAATAAATCAATAATCCTCGTGGGATCGATCTCGTACTTTGCATTAAGCTATTTTACAATAGATTCGTGCGCTTGCGAGTATTTTACAAAATTTAAGCACAACACTAATAGTTCAACATTAAGGGACTAATAATTCATCATTATGGGATAAAAATAATCCGAAGTAGTATTAAATTAATATAATGCTCCAATCTCAATCATATTTTTTTGCAAACAAATGTAGCCTAAATGTATTAATAAAATCCTTTAAGCATAATTCATAGTCGTCATTATAATTTTATATCTTTCCACTTCATTAACTCCAATATACATAGAAAAACATCTCCATTGTTTATATTATATGAACAAAAAAAAAAACAAAGAGTCACAAAACTTCAACAGCAGCACAGACAACTTCTCTAGCCAAGGGCGTGTACCTTCTAAAATCCTTAACCACTTGGCTTCCATATACTTGTTCTTCCTCCATGGTCCCATGTGCATTTTCTTTTCCTTCATGCATTTTTTAGAAGCCGATCGAGAATAAAATCTTAACAAGGGACACTAATCTTTCCACTTTTCCTATAAAAACTTTTGATAGCTTGCTAATTAGTTGATTATATTCTTCGCTTGCTCTAGCCATCTCAAATTCGTCGAAAATTCAACTCGATTATCACTCTTACCTCTCCTTTTTTCGAATTCGAGTTATCCACCACATCCACAAAAGTAGTCATGACAAAAATAAGTCAGCAATCTTGTATTTTGAGTATAGTTGTACAAGATGTTAAAGAATATAACCATTCACAAAACACAATAGGATTGTATATCAATTTTGATTAGGAACCTCTGAAATTCCGTCGTCAGTTACTTAAAAAGTAATTATTGAGAGTAATTTTGGTTATTAAACTAATTACCTGGTGGAATATCTGGTAAGCTTGGACTTGCAAATGGCAGAATTGAACCCTACATTTTGAAGGTAACCACTAACTTGTTTCATAAGGCAATTCCGCAACCACTAGTTTCTAACAACTACAGGCATTTTTCTGCCATTTGTGTCTCTCTCGGTGCTTCTTTTGTGCAATTTCTGACTTTAGATTCCAAAGATCTTGTCCTCTATAGGGTGGCATGTAGATTCAAAATATAAATATTTTAGGTGGGGGCTAGTTGCACCCCTCATTTTCCCATTCACACCCCATAGTTTAAAAACCCCATTAAAAATTATTTAATTCTGAGTACACCCTTTTTCATATTTTTTAAAAAAAATCCAAAGACACCCCAAATACAGTAGAACTACGAAAACAGAGCAAAAACCCTTTAGATGAATTGGGAATTAAGTTTTTACATGAATTGGGCATTAAAGCCTAAGCATTCAACAACAAAAGTAAGCTAAATAACTATGAACTAAACACTTGCATCAATCGATGAACTCAACAGTTGTTGTTTCGCAATTGGTAGAAGAGGTAAGCATCTTGAACTTCTCCAACCATGAAGAAAATAACTCTATCCATCCTGAGGCACTTGCATGGTGATGATCAGACCACATTTTCGAGACCGGGGGGATTGGACAATCTAGAATAAGCTTTATCGTTACAAAGTATGACCCATTTCTGTAGTCAAATACCAACATCCTCTAGTTGATCTCCACTGGTACATCACCCCTTAGAGGGAAAAATGATAGACATTGTGAATGTGAAATCAATAGAACTACCACATTATAACATGTTGATATCACGTTACCATATATGGTATAATCATCTAGTTCTTACTGTCTGCAAAGGCATCATAACACTCCACACTAAAGAGCAACTCATCTGTGGTGGAAAATGGTGACAAAAGTTTGTCATAAAGTTCTCCATACTTGTGCAACTCAACTGCAAGATTTTTCTTTACTATCTTCCATCCATCATTATCCCAACCGTAGTAAGATGTGACAACTCTGAATCCGCAATGACCATCCCTTGGTACATCAATAATGTTAGCTATATATATAGATGAAAAAAAGCAAGAAATTGTGTTACCCAATTTGCAGTGTTTGCTCCCCTGCTCCTATGCACTTTCAACTTTGGCAACACCTTTGGCTTTTTCCTAAGCTGTGACTCTTTTTTCACACTTATCTAAGTTGACACATCATCCTCAAAAACATGTGAGTCCACTGCATGCTCAAACGCAAAAGCTTCTCTTTTAGTAGATTTATCATCTTCAAGACTGCTTTTAAAACTCTTTTGCCTTTTCTTCTTCCTTCTCACATTAAGCTTCTTTTTTGGCTCTACGATAGAGGTGCTACTAGCCTGCCCTATGCACTGAAGTTGCCTCTTAATATCCTTCTTTTGAGGTATTGTAGCAGCTGCAAATGTGAACCATACAATGTCCATCTCCATATCTATTGTCACCTCATCTTTCTACCCTTCAATGAAAGGTGTTATGCTCAATTTTCTCTAAAACTTGTGCGCTTAACTTAGTGGAATGTTGCGGCCATCTTGCCTATATTTTTTCAGCATGTGAGCACATGGTAACCCAAGACACAATAAACTTCTATGTGTACATGCATCAGCCTGCACACCAGTGTTGCTAATGGAAGCTAATTCAAACTCAATTTTATCTAATGCAGTAGTAGACACTACATTCACTAACTCCTTATACATAAAGGTCCTAAACTTGATTGGCACCCTAGTTAGGCTCTCTTCAAATGATGCCTTGATATCAATTACTTGACCTTGAAGCAACAAGTGAATATGTGTGAATGATTGCACAAATCCACTAACTGAAGTTAATAGATATTTCTTCAGCTTTGAATGACTTCCCTCAACTTTGTTGGTGGTTGTGTTATCTAGATGAAAATACTTATCAACATAAGAAGCTACAAAGAATGTTTTATATTTCCTTAACCAAGATTCATTAACATACTCTAAAGTTGTAGGGAACTCCTTGAACCTTTGATGCATTTTGGCAATGTTCTCCTCAAACCGAGACTCTGTAGAAGAATGCATTACATTTGCAAAGAAAGCCATGAACTCATCAAAGTCAGACTTCAGTCTAAACTGACCAATGCAGTTACTGACAACATTCTTGGTTATGTGGACTCTATATAACAGGTTCTTTGCATATGGGAAAATTGTCTTCAAAGCATTCACGAGGGCAAGTTTATGGTCACTGATGAATACACTTGCCATTAAAGTGTCAAACAAATCTCTGAAGTAAAATAAAGCCCATTCATAATTTTCTTCCTTCTCTGAACTCATATAACATAAAGCAACACAGAATGTCTTCATGGTTGATGTCACTCCAATAATTTGAAATAGTGGTAGTCTGTATTTGTTGGTCTTATAAGTACAATCTAGCATGGAGACAAATGGAAAGGCTCTAGCAAGTTGAATTGAAGTTGAGCAATTGAAAAACAAGTCTTTCAGTACCTCAGTGTTTGCCTCTGATCGATGCCTTACCACATACCCATTCTTCATTAAAAGATTGAACAATTGTTGCATGTGAGACTTACCAGCACTCTCCTTGATCCTCATTGCAGTCCTTACATTGTATATAGTTTTCATAACGGTTGTATTTGTTGGATCTTTCAACTTTAGGTGATTCAAAATGTCCCTAGACCTCACCCCTGTATTACATAACCTTTCAACAGTATCCATCTCATCCCTATTAAGTCTACCCACAAATGAATGCCCTTCAAAGCATTTAACCAGAGCATGATTATGTTTCCCATTCAACACAACCAAACGCCATTTTTAGGGTACTGCATTACTCACATAAGCTTTCATACTGAATGGGCAACCACACCTCTTTGTTGAGGATCTCCTATTTTTTGCATTCTTTTTCCCCTTGTACTAACCACCTCGTTCACAACCAAGCATAACCCTTGGGGTTCTCTTTCTATCGTTAATGTCTGACCTCTTAACCACAACAACAACCCTATGCTTGCGTCCACACTTCCTGGCAAACTCTACCACAATATCCCTATTCTCAAATTCCTACACAATCGAAAGAAGTAATCAACATTCTGTCCTAATAGCACATTCAGAAATCAATAATTTCATAATCATATCGTATCAGTTTGAAACTGTAGTGTAGTATCCACTTCAATCGACATAGGAGTTTGCCTCTCGACAATCAATTCCTACATAATGAGAATATATAGTAGGCATTTTAACTAAACCCTAGGTGAACTAGTCTCTACCACAACCAGAGAAGACGAATATGAAAGATGGAACTTACCAGGTCTTTTAGGTACTTCATCTTTTCTGGATACTCCATCTCTTCTGGATAATCCATCTCTTCGTCTGTGAAGTCTCCATAGTCTGGATCGTCCATGGGGTGGGGGAGAGAGAGGAAACAGAGAGCAAGAGATAAGAATAGTGGGGAATGAGGGAGTTGAGTTTGCGCCATAGGGTGTTTATTAGCCTAGAGTTTTTAAATGAACTATGAGGTGTGAATGGAAAAATAAAGGGTGCAACTAGCCCCAACCATATTTTATTTTCTTACTGCAATAGAAATTAATGACAATTCATAAAACAATTTTTTTATCATTCAATGTGATAAGATCAAAGTGATGAGCGATCCTATACTTTAAATTGTGATGTAAACTTCTTTTAATTTTTTAAAAGTATAATTTTGTACTTAATAATACCTTTTAAATAATTAACAACAGTAATTTTTGCATTAGTTAAAATCAAATAAATACATAGTAATTTTAAATTTAGTTTACATTTTTGTAAATTGATTAAGAAAAAAATTAAATACAGAGTTGGGCCTTTTTATGAAACAGATAGAGTATATTAAAATTATGTTTAATAATTTCTACAATTGAAAGAGTATGATATTGTAGGAAACGATTTCCAAATAAATTAATAATTTTTACTTTAAAATTATTATCCTGAGATTTTTCTCATAATTTTGCATAATCAAAAGTAATATTACATACTTGGTGCTCGGTCGTAGTACAATGGAGAATTTTAGTTTATTCTGATGATGTTTTCTCTTCCTCCCGATCTTTTTCTCGATGGCCCTTATTTTGATATAACATACATTTTCTAGTGTAGGCTCAAATACTATAAGACAATAGAATATATAAAGTCCTCAACTCCCTTTTTTTTATCAAGATAAATGAAAATTTTACTGATATATTTTATGTTGCTATGTGTTATATCTTGATAAGGACTAGGTTAAGAATGAAGTAGGATTCAATATAATCTTAGCGCCAATATGAAACTTATGATTAACTCTTTAATCAATTAGAATTATATTAATTATGATTAATTCCACTAAATAGTTATAATTGCACTTTAGAATTAGTAGAATTAAAATTAATTAAGATTAAAGTACTATGTGCACTCCAAACTTTACATGTTAAACACATGTTACACCCCAAACTTTACCGGTCACTTTTGATAGAGAGTCCTAGTTTTCACTTCAAAAGTATATATGTTAAGGGTAAAATCGTCTAAACACTTTTAATAAAAAAAATCTCAGCTCATCTATTTCACCTCTCCATTTTCATTTTCTCTTTCATCTTTCCTTCTAGTATTCTGGGTTTAGTTGATTTCAATGAGTTCAGTTACGTTGAAGTTCTCTATGAAATATATGTAAGCACACTTAGAGGGGGGGGGGGGGGGTGAATAAGTGTGTGAGTAAATGGTATTCAATTTTTAGAAAACGATAAAACAGTTTATTATGCAGTCTGCTAGATTATAAAAACAGTTAACTGAATCAAAAACTTAGTCTGCTAGATATGAAAACAGTTTACTGTATCAGGAAATTAGTTTGCTAGATATGCAAATCACTTTTCTTAACCCAAACCTTCTTAATTTTCTTTTTACAATTAAAGTCTAATTGCCCTTTAATGCCACAATTTTTGCAAGTAGTAAAAGGAAAACAATAATTCAATTTAAAATGTGATTTAGATTTCAACATTTTTACATCATTCTTTTTATGTGTTGAATTATAACCAATTCCTTGTTTTTCAAAACTCGGTCTTTGTTTTCCCAACATAATAGTTAAATTTTCTTCTCATTGTACAAATTTAGCCAATGATAATTTTAATGATTTAATTTTTTTTTGTAATTCTTTAGTTGAAGTGTTTTCTATATGACTATTATTATTAAACTCATCAATACAAATGTCTTTCATTTTTATCCCATTGTTTAATTTTTCAATTTCATTATTTAAGTGATTTACTTTGTTGAAAAGAATTTTATTCTCATTTTCTAAATAATCATTTTTAGCATTTAAAATTCCCCCATCTTTTGATGGTGTTCCCATTTCTTCTTTTTCTTCAATCAAAGTATCAACTTCATTCATTATTGTATTTATCAAATCCTTTAAGTTGATATTCTTTTCTCTTAATTTTTTATTTTCTTGCTTTAAAAAATTATAATCAAAAGTAGTTACCTCACTTGATTTATCACTGGATTCGTTGTCAATTCATATGAAGCACACTTGAGCTACTTCATTGTTTTCATCCATTTTCATGTCGGGCTCATCATCATTCCACGTAACAAGTGTTTTGCTCTTTTTGTTATCCTTGTAACTTGACTTGCCTTTTAATTTGAAGTAGTCCTTTCTGAAGTGACCTAGCCTCCCACATTCAAAACAAGTATCTTCATTTTGCTCTCTTTTGAACTTTTTTGAGGCTATAAGATTCTTTCTTTTATTCTTTCTTTTTATTAACCCTTTAAGCTTTATTGAGATCATTTCAATTTCCTTATCCGAGTCATCATCTAGCTCTTCTTCATTTCCTGCATTAAGAGCTAATATTTTCTTTTCTAGGAGTTTTCTCCTCCTCATCATATCTCCTTAATTGATGTTCATACTCTTCTAATTCACCAAATAATGTTAGAGTATCCATAACAGAAATATTAGAAGAATCTTGAAGAGTAGTTACTTTGGATGCAAACATCTTGGGCATAGCTCGAAGTAACTTACGGTTGATCTAACTTTGATGAATTGATTTATCAAGTAACTTCAAGGAATTCATGAGTACTAGGAACCTTGCTTGTGCCATCGTGATGGTTTCATCTTTTTCAAGCTTGAACATCTCGTAGTCATACACGAGCATACTTAGTTTTAATTCCCTTACTTTTGATGTTCATTCATGGCTCACCTTTAAGGTATCCCAAATCTCTTTGGCAGTTCTACATGATGACACTTTGTCAATTTTGGATTGCACCATGCCACTCAATAATGTGTTCATTGCCTTTGAGTCGTATAATGTTATGTACACTTCGATTAAGTCTATTTTCATTAATGTCTTTGGTGTACCATCATTCTTCCTTGAAATCATTGGACTATTTTCTACGATCCACCATTGCCAATGATCGCTTTTGAGATAGATCCTCATCCAAAATTTTCAAAAGTTATAATTTTCAGCTCTGAGTAACAATGAAGGTCTAGTTGTTGATTGCCCTTCTTGAAAGTAGTTCCCAACTTGTGCCATTGCAGAATCTTTCCTTACAAGTCACTTTTAGACCAAGATAAGTAGAGTCAAGCTCTGATACTAAATGAAATATATGTAGGCATACTTAGAAGGGGGTTGAATAAGTGTGTGAGTAAACGGTGTCCAATTTTTGCAAAATGATAAAACAATTTATTATGCAGTCTGCTAGATTATGAAAACAGTTAATTGAATCAGAAACTTAGTCTGCTGGATATGAAAATAGTTTACTGTATCAGGAAATTAGTTTGCTAAATATGAAAATAGTTTACTGTATTAATAATTCAACCTGTTGTATACCCAATGCAGTGAGCCTTATACGAGACTATTTTGAAACTGTTAACACTTTTATATGATGAGAAACTTAAAACATATAGCAAGATAAATATATCAAGCAATCACATTAACACCAAGAATTTTTATGTGGTTCGACCTCTATCCTCTACTCTAGTGACCTAATTCATGTCCAATACCAACTAGTATTGGAGACTTCTTTATTATTCAACTTGGTTTACAAACAACCCCCTTTACAATTCAAGTTCCCAACCTTTGAGGATTAATCCTCCCAAGCACCAATGCTCACCTTGTGCAAACCTATGCACTCCTTGAGTATATTTACTCACCGAGCTCCTAAGCTCACCTGGAACTTGAATGTAAAAACTCCATATCCAAACTGGATTAGACAACAATCAATTTAAAAAATGATATAAAGAAGTTACATAATAATCTATTATCAAAGCAAGAGAGATATAACAATTCAAGGCTCAAACAAAATGCAATGATCAAATAGAGAGAGATAAGATATCACCAAATTATGCTTAAGAATAATATAGCTGCACTATCAGATTATTCTTTGAATACTTTCAGTAGCAATAAAACCTTCACTTAAATAAATAGAACTTGAACCGAGTGGGTGAAGGATGAAGGAAAGATAAAACTTTAGTGCATTGTTTTTCTTCTTGTGTTCGTGAATTTTCTATCTTGGTTCCTGCCTTGCTCAGCTAGAGAATCAATGATTTATACCTGGGAACTTTTCTAGCCATTATGGACAAATAAAGTAGGTTACCGTTATACCCAATCTTGGATTTAACAATAATCTATTTAAAGCATATTTTCTGCATATTCTAAAGATGTCTAGCAGATTATCAATTAATTTAATACCATAGCATATATTACCGATAAAAAGATAATCAGTCAATTATACCTCAATCTTTAAAGGATTTTCCAGGAAAAATCATGTCAATAGGTTTGACTGATATGGTAACTAATCTAAGAATTAAGAACAATATTGATTGTCTCAGAATAAAGCTTAACAGATTTTATCCCATCATAAGTGGTTGATTCTTTTAATTATGGAAAGTGTTAATCAATCAAATCTACTGATTGCATGATATAACTAATAAGCAAATATCAATTACTCTAACTCCATGATTTTCGAATAGATTGATTAACATGTGATTTATGGAAAGATCAAATCAAATAATCAGCCTTTTAAATTATGGAAAGCTTTAATCAATCAGTCACTCCATTAATTATGCACCATAATTGATTTAATATATAACCAGATTTAATTCTTTCAATTATGGTAACCATCAATCAAATAATTCAACTGGCTTATCCGTTATAACTAACATGGAAAGAATAGACACATGAAATTATATATATTTTGAAATCCAAAACTACTCAACAAATTCCACTGATTGCTCAGTTTAACCTACAAGAAAATATTTTAAATCCATCATATTCAACTAGATTGATTTTCATTTATTTTTGGAAAGTCCAAGACACTCAATCAATCTATAAAATCTTTATGAACAAATTTTTTTTAGAAGAGAAGTTTATTTATTTAAATCTATTTTTAAAACTTTTTACAATTGAATTTTCAAATCCATGATTCATTATTTTCTGTTAGAATTAGTTTTGAAAATTCAAGAAAGATTTCCATGTATGCAATGCAATCTAATAGCCTTGATTGCAATAAATCTCTAACTAAGATCTTACATGTATCCTAGATGTCTCAATCTGAATTCTGTCTAGCTCTTTGAGATTCTGCAGATCGGATCCAACATGATTATATAGTCTGCTGTATAGTAGATCTTCATCTAGCTCAATTCAGTCCAGTTTCCAGCTTGCTGCATTATAATGCTTTGTCTTGCATAATACAGTTTGGTTCTCAACTTGTTGTACATACTACTATTCTGGTATCCAGGACCTCTATCCAGTTTGGTTCTCAGCTTGCTGTACATACTACTATTCTGGTATCCAGGACCTCTATCCAGTTTGTTGCATTTATACATTTTAACCTACTATATATATCTTATCGTACAATAACAAGGTTTTAGTACACAAGGATAAAGTCATCATCAAAATCAAAGAATGAAGTATGACCAAGTCAACAATCTCCCCATTTTTCATGATGACAACACAATAAATAATGCTCCCCCTAAAACCATGTTATATATAACATGTAGAGATAACAATCATATGATATATAAAATGTGCAGCAATATACCACGTCATAATAACCTAATTATCTTTCTCCCTTTTGTCATCATATAAAAAGAATATGCAATATATTTAACCAAGTAGGAGAGATCAGATAGAAATTATATATGTACTCCATATAATCAAATAGCATGTGATTTTTCTCCCCCTTTGAACATACATATGATTAAATAGCAGAATTAAAAATAAATACTGCTCCCCCTAAGACCATGCAATATGTATGTCAAAGTGAACAACCGTATATATTAGTACATCAAACACCAAATATAGCATTATGTATATTTGTCTCCATGCAATAACTGTGCACAGTATATATAACCAGTAACCTGTATTAACTTCTCATGACAAAACAGAATCTGTCAAATCACTAACCAACACAGTAATGTATATTCAATAACCAACACAACATGTATGTTTGTCTCCCCCTTTGTCACTATGTAAACATAATGAAAAACTAAAATCGGATAAGTATGCCATCATATAAGCACAAAGAACAAATTATATGATGAACTCATTAATCAAAAATGCCAAATTTAAACCATAGTAAATAGGTAGTCAAGCTTAGTACCAAATACTCATAGTGCCAAAATGTGTTAAGAAACATGTATCAATTTAGAGCATTAAATTATGCATATGATTAGAATTTTGAATCATGCACAAGTAAATCAATTAAGCACTTAAATTATGCGCATAACTTTAGTTATTTAATGTATCAATTTGATTCAATCATGCATATGATAAGCAAGCCTAATAGATCAATTAAACATTTAAGCAACATGTTTTAATTTTAAATATAATCCTGTATCATAACAATATGCTTGCAAATAGGTCAACGAAGTATTTTTCTTTGTTTATATCACCAAAGATCATGCATTTCGTGTTAAATAGGATTTGAGTTTGGAGGTTCTTCATTTATCTCATCTGATTCAGCTTCCTGATTCTCCAATTCAATTTATTGGTTTGTTAATCTAATTTGCTGCTTTTGATGCTTTGCTGTATCCAGTAAGCTATGTTGATCTAACTGTTATGCTAAATTAGCATCCAGTAAACTGCTTTAATTTTTCTTACTTGCTGGATTAACTTCATCTTCTAACTTTCCTTCATCTCTTTCATTTTTGAGAAGGAACCTGATTTTTTTTATTTTTTTTTAAATCTTTTTGGGTCTACTTGGGTAAATCACATGCAAATCACTTTTCTTAACCTAAACCTTCTTAATTTTCTTTTTACAATTAAAGTCTATATGCCCTTTAATGCCATAATTTATGTAAGTAGTAAAAGGAAAACAATAATTCAATTTAAAATGTGACTTAGATTTCAATATTTTTACATCATTCTTTTTATGTGTTGAATTATAACCAATTCCTTGTTTTTCAAAACTCGGTCTTTGTTTTCCCAACATAATAGTTAAATTTTCTTCTCTTTGTATAAAAAAGTATTCTTAGTAACATAATTTAAAATGTGTAAACAAAACAATAATACAGCTACTCCTTGACTTTTCCTTTTCCTTTGTCCTTCTTGGAACCCTTCGAGAACTTGGGTTTAGCTGAAAGTTTTAGTTTTAAGCAAGTGTTAACAACAAATGGCTCAACAAGTATATAAAATGATTTATAGCATTATAATCATAAATAACGATAACGTCTCTGATAACTTTGACAACTGAACCTTAATTAAGGATAAAAGATGCATAGGCATTTACTTTATATTTCAAAATCGAAGAATTTGCATGTTGATGGTCAAGTGACATGGAACTCTATTAAGACTATTGACATTTATATAAAGGATGACAATAACTAGTGGTCATACGACCGATATTGTTAAGACTATTAACAATCTATAGAGCAATTGATAATAACCAAAGATGTGTACTTTGGAAGATCAACCTATTGTACGGATACATTGTGCACAATATAAAACATCTACCGATGCAACCACGACATATAGGAATTATATCGAAATTCGTAATTTTTAAGCCACTACTATGAGGGGAGGGTTGTTCATTTCAGCTTTAACAGATACCACATCAGTATGATATGGTTTGGTTTAGCATTAAGAATTATAGAATTCAAATTATCATGGCATTATTGATCTAGCCGAACAATGGCTTAGACTCATATTTCATAACAGTTTATGCTTAAGGACTTTAAAACTTAAAGTCAGTTCAATAATTGAATGACGTTTGAAATGCACGTAAGTGCGATCATGGCATAACAGCTATTTGAACCTTGAATAATGAGTTCGAATAGGGATACTTGGAATCAAAACATTTGCACGGAATAATAAAGTGTGCATAAGTAAAGGAAACTTGCTTTGGTTGTCGTTTACGCTTAACGTTAACACTTCGTTACGTCTATTGCCTACATAGTTAACAATGTCGACCTACTAATTAGTTTAGATCATAAACGTCAATTTGATCATTTATCTTAGATACACGCTAGTTCTAATGCACTAGTTCGATTCACACTTAGCACATAACCTTACTATCAAGCATACCTAAATCGGTTACAAACTACATAATACATAACTTTTATCTTTTGACTTAAGCGTACTAGTGTATATCGCTAACATCCTTACATATACATGCTTACACATAACACGTATCATATAAGTTAAGCATTCATGGCATAGGTTTATGCATCTTAGTTCAAGACATGACAATTTATTTTAAAAGTCACCCAAATTAGGTTCATTATATCATTTCCTTTCATCTGAGGTTCAAATTACATGTTATAATAATCAGGTAGGTCAACTAAATCACATATAGGCATGCATGACAACCACATAACAAAAACATAAAAAATCACATATCCTTAAAACAGCAGGGTCGAGCGCAGCTGCGTTGGACCCAAGTGCAGCCGCGCTGGGTTCACCCCAACTGCGCTCCAGAATAAAATTTTGACAGAAAGCTTGGGCGCAGCTGCTCTCGTCCCGGGTGCAAGTGCGCTCGGCCCACATTTTCAATTTCTACAAATTTTTTGACTTTTTGATATTTTAAAGCGTACAAGTTCTTTCACATCATCTTACACTACATACATACGCCTATATCCAGACGTCCAGCATGCAAGGGTTTCCTAGTTCGAAATTTCATAAACAAGCAAACAACCCTTGATTCATTTTCACAACGAATCGCTTGTTGACAATGCTAAGTTTTCACAACATGTTTTAAATCATACTTATGACCACTTTTAGTTTTATGAAACCATATTCAAGACCATATTGAACCAACTTTGGTTATTTACAAAATCATGATGCATTTCAAGAAAAATACTTATGACTCATGCATTTCCTAACTTATACACATGTGACTCATTTTGGTTTTGGAAACATGCATTTGAATGATAAAGCATTGAGACTTGCTGCAGTAAAAACTTTTATCAAGCATACATGCATAACTCCTAGTTAAACATATAAGCACATATGTAAACATACAACTCCTTGGCATGAATCATCCTCGATATGTCAATATGATTCTCATAATGTCACATACATATACCTTAGGGATTCAAGCATGTTATTTACAACATACAACAATTTCTTTGATTAGAAATCAGTGTTTTGTATTCTCATATTTGGTAACATGATTCATTGAGAACTTTGATCAAACACATAGCATGCATGTATTAGTTTATAGAAAATCACATGTGCATATACATTATAGAGCACATAAACACCAGCCATATCATACACCTTATATCAATCGAGTCCTTTATGACCCCCAAATTCTCAGCAACACACCAACTCCCAAAACACAAGAATCAGCATACTATCTACCAATATAAGAAGTCTAGGAGTTTGAGCATAAGAGACTTTTAAACCTTAAGAGTGTATTGAACTAGAAAGTAAGTTGGGTTTCTTTTTTTTCCTTTGGGTTGCTGTGAGCTCTCCTTCTTTTTATCAAAAGAACTCTCTCAGCTAATACTCTTACACTTAGAAAGATAATAGAACAAAGGCTGTGAGGAATGGGTAGATTTAGAATACAGAACTGAGCACTCTTTCCCTTCTATCAGCTATTGCAAGTTATCTATGGGCTCTATTATCAGCTCTATACCCACTTATCACAGTTGCAACCTTGAGCAACCAAACTGCACTGCCAATGGCCCTTCTTGGTTGCCGAAAATAGGTCCCTTGGGTAGCCAAAATGCTCAAGTTCAGCTGCACCAATCGTGGCTTTCACGTGCATTAGTCTGATAGAGTATTTCACTTGGTTTAGTCCCAAAAATGATTGTCCTAACTAAACTCGTACGCTTACATTTTTAATTAAAGTCTTGGGCTGCTACACCTTGATCTCAAAGTAATGGGTTGTTGAAATTAAGGCTGAGTGAAACCTCCCAATTAGCTTGGTAAAAAAAAGCAAAAATGGGAGGATAAAGATGAGGTGTTGGATGGATAAGAGAGAGATCCTTTAAGTCCCATGTAATCTCTAATATGACACATTTGATTGGTTAGAAATTTTTAAAAATCTCCATATAAGCTTGGATTGGATGAAGTTAGTGATAGATCTAGACATACATAGTTATATGTATAATTGTTGGAAGATGATATCTAATTTAATAAGACAATCTTTGACCAACATTAGAATGCTTCATTTTTTCAAGTTGTAAGCATTTTAGAGAGAGAAGCTCTCAAGAAAAAGTTACGAGAGAAGTTAGAGAGATAAATTCTCTAGAAAAAATAGAGAGAGTTTTAGTGAGAGAAGGAAAGAAAAACTCTAGAAAAGCCATTAAAGCTCCAAGTATTTGGTAATCAGAGAGCATTAAAACCATCAAAGGTGAAGCTTTGAATGTCCAACAACTTCATCTTCTACTTTAGTAAGCAAGGAAAATAAGTTATCAAAAGCAAAAGGTATAATATCTACCCTAAAATCTTAGTTTGAAGTTATTATGTTCTATATAAATTTTCTATGGTAGAAAAGATATTTACAAACTTTAAATATTTAGACTCGTGATGTTTTAGTAGATCAAGAGTTCCGTGGGTTTATAGTGTGTATTTATGTGTGTTTATTATGAATCGTTTAGCAAAAAGCTTGAAAACAACTTTACCGAAAAAATATAAAACGTAACAGCCCGTTACCATAATTACTGTTCACAATCCGTGAGTTGGATTCATGATCTATCAACTCCGGGTGATAGATCCATAAGATACAAAGATTCTCCATATGGAATGACTAAAAACTGATTTAAAATGAGCAAGATATGCTTTTTCTACCCAAACACCCCACTGATTTCGAGTCTGTGCATAATAGTCCGGTTTGAGGCCATTTTCACTGACCAAAATAAATCCAAATTGATTTTTTAATGATGGAATCATGTAGTTCGGGAAGATACGATTCCATTAATACCTAATAGAGATCAGAGTTGTAGATTTTATTTTATTCAAGTTCTTGTGAGAGATCCCAGACTTGAAAGAAAAAAAAAACAATCTGCCTATTTTTCTTTTAAAAACCGACCAGTTCATTTTTTTTTTCTTTTCTGATTTCTTAGGTGGGGCCGGTTCGGGTCTTTGTGGGCCGGCTCCGAGTTTGATTCCAAAAGAGAAAATGTTTGTAATTTAATAAAGAATATTACAAAAATTTTAAATGTAAAAGTTTATGTCATTTGACATTTATTAGAATTAATGGTTGATTAAACCTTACTAAATCAATAATGATAACAGAAAAATTATTATTAATTGCTAATAAATGATAATTGAACTCTTTACATATTATTTAATTAATATAAAATAATATGTAAAGAAAATTGGGTAATTAACTATCATTTAGCTAATAATTAGTACACATTAAAGTTAATAAATTATTTATTTATTATTTAATTTATATTAAATAATAAGTAAAGTTAATCAATTAATTAATTATTATTTAATTAATATTAAATAATAATTAAAGGATATTAAAGTTAATAAACTAATTATTTATTATTTAATTAATATTAAATAATAAGTAAAGTTAAATAAATAAATAATTATTATTTAACATTAAATAATAATTAAAGAGGATTAAAGTTAATAAACCAATTACTTATTATTTAATTAAGATTAAATAATAAGTAAAGATAATTAATTAATTAATATTTAATTAACATTAAATAATGATTAAAGAGGAGTAATGTTAATAAACTAATTATTTATTATTTAATTAAGATTAAATAATAAGTAAGGATAATTAATTAATTAATTATTATTTAATTAACATAAATAATAATTAAAGAGGATTAAAATTAATAAACTAATTATTTTTTTTAATATTAAATAATAAGTAAGGATAATTAATTTATTTAGTTATTATTTAATTAATATTAAATAATAATTAAAGAGGATTAAAGTTAATAAACTAATTGTTTATCATATTATTAATGATTAATGATAAATAAGAAGGATTAATAGTACATGGATAATTAATTATTGAGCAAAGATAACTAAGGATAGTTATCATTTATAATGATTAATAATAAATGAGGTAATGAAACAATTATAATAAATTGTTTAAAGATTTAAATAATTTTATAGGTGATGTTTTAAGTTTACTAAATCAATATTACTTAAAGAGAAGTAATATTTAACTGTTAAATCATTTACCTAAATGCAATTAATGGTATTAACAATGTTAAATGATATAAAAATTATTCACAAGGTGTTATGTGATAATCATAAGTGATTTAATGCTATATAATTAATAAACTTAATTGTTTAAAGTGAACAATTATATGATGTACTAATTGATAGGCTAACGTTATAAATGTTAAGTCTTCAAAATAAGTTTAAATTAAGTGAATTAACCGTAAATCGATAGACAGACAAGTTCTTTAACCTTACTCAAATTTGTATTGAGCAAGTTTCCTAACTCAAACTCGAGTTATATTTTTAGATTATGTTCTAAGTGGTTTAATTCTTGTAAAGTTACTCCACATCTATATGATCATTGTCATTCGCACATAGTGCAAGTTGAATTCAAGTTCTATTATCGAATTGTAAATCATTTAAAGTTCTTTTATACATAAACTGTTTAAGAAGTAGTCTATGTCAATTGTTTCGGTTCGGCCTTTTAGTATACCTTGTTGTAAAAGCTATCCAAACCTATTGTTGGGGCGGATTCTTGTACTGAGATGAACAACCCATAATGGGGAAGAACCTAAGTATCAGATAAACGATACATACAGAATAAATATTATGCATATACATATGATACGCGAGGCTGATCCCCTCAAGTACAGTATGAAAATGTAACCTAAGAGGGTCAATCAAATGACTGATTCCTCAAAGCAGATGTTCATGGTCTTTTGACCACTCAACATTTAAATAATCAATTTTCACTCATTAAATTATGCATTGATTATATCAAATTCATTTTATTGAATCTTTCAGTCATTATTCTTATTCATGGCATATTTTGTATTCATTTTAAACTTACTGAGCAAGTTAGTTGCTCACATTTACTATGTCATGAAATTATTGCAGTTAAGCCTGAGGGGTCGGGTACAGATAAAGGCAAAGGAAAAGCGAGATCTTAATTATCTAGATAGATGTTAGTCTATTCATATTTTGTTTAAGACTTATAAGAATATAACGCAAACACTAATCTTCTTTTGTAGTTTATGATGTATATTTGGTAAAGGTTGTAGACATTGGGACTAGAAAGCCATTATAATAGACAATATATGTTTATTTATTTTTCGCATTAGTATTAAATGTTATTTATCAATGATTGTTTATATTATTGCGTGAGCACCAAATTCGAGATAGTGGTACCTGAATTTTAGGGGTGTCACAAAATTAATCCTATTGGGCTGTTGAATTCTCTTCTTCATTTGAGTAAAGTTTTGGGTTTTGTTAATTAAAACATTGGTTATAAATGGAGCAATAAGGTTGGGTTGCTCCAACATCAAGCTTGGGTTCACAAATCTAATGATACTCCAATCCTATTAATTACTAACTTGGGTCAAATTAATTATTGAACATTTCACCAACATCTTAGTTAATCAATTTAATTAATTAATTAATATTATAAAACACCCAAATCAAGTTCAATATTCGAGTTGGTTAATTAAAGTATAACCCATGTAAATAAATAATTTAAATCACTTGGTCATTACTTTTGTTTCTTAATTAAATCAATTAATTTAATTTATTTGGTACAAATTAACATAACACATTATTCGCAATCATCATATAACATTCTTAATTTAAGCCCATGTATATATATATATATATATATATATATATATACACCACATAATCACGCAAAAAAAGTTTGTATAATTTTATTCTTAAAAAAAAAATTACAGCGAATTTCTTGGACATTACAATATCAACCTTTTACATCTAGCTTAGCTTTTAAAAAAATCTATAAACGACAATAAGTTAAGATTGATCTGAGTTTTTCCTGCATCAGAGCTATTTTTCTGCAAATTTATGCAATTACTTCCTTATATTTGTTCATTTAAACTAGTTGAGAAATTATTTCTTTCTCATTAGTCTTATACAATGTCATTCATCTCAGAGCATTCATCAAATCATATCTTCACTCCCTACAAAATAAACTAGTCTGCAAGTTGTAACTGCCCTAATCCCCAGATCAAGGTAATTTCAAAATCAGAAAAGGAAAATCAACAATTATCTACCCTCTCTAATTCCAAGCAAAATTCCACCTAAAATCTCAACGAGATGCTTCTAAACACCACCAAATGCACCTTCCACTTCAATAAAACCCAAAATTATAGAAACCTACTTCATAAAACTTTAAATTTTAGGGTAAAACTTCCTTCAATTCACTAAAATGTTTTACAAAAACTGAAAAGTTCTATTCTTTTTCAAATCCCAATTCTTGAACCCACTCCAACAACATAAACCCATTTCAAAAGATGTCAATATCTCAGTCTAAAAAAAATACCTTAAAAATTAGGGATTCTCTCTCTACCAACACTCAAATCTCCAATAAGAGTTTTCCTCTACTAAGGGGTTTTCCTAGAGAGAAGGCAGAACTTCTCTCTACCCTAATTTGGGATGAATGAGATAAATTAAATAAAGAAATGGATGTGATTTGAGATAGTGACTTTGGGTGAAAGAGATTAATTAGATGGAGAAAATGAATTAGATGAAGTAATGGGTGAATGAGAGAACTGAAATGACCCAATTGCCCCTAAAAAAAGTCACACGTGCACCATTCCTGGTCAAAAGTAATCGAAAAAATATCCGGAGGGTGACACTTAACACGATAAATAGAAGTTGGGGGTGTAAGTGCGTACCTTTTAAAGTATGGGTGTGACAAGTGTTTAACATGTAAAGTTTGGGGTGCAAATAGTACTTTAATCATTAATTAATTAAATCATTCCACTATTAATATCTTACGAATATACTCTTCTACATTAATATCTATAAATTAGCATGTGTAAGAAATAAAAACTGTTAACCCATTATGTTTACTTCTTATATACTTGAGCACATAATTTATAAACTTTTGATTACTTATTAGTTTAATAAATTAAATTAATACTTTAGTAATTTGAATTACTAAAATACTTGGCTAAGATTCTAGTGATCAACCAATAAATCATATTAAGAGGATATTATAATTTAATTATAGAATTTCATCTTGAAAAATATATGTTACTAATTTCATGGCATATATCACCTAATATATCGAGATATTAATTGTATTAAAAATCTCACTATTTAATATATTAAAGTGACACACATTATAAAATCAAGTTCATTATTCCCTCAAGAGTAATTGCACATTAATAGTAATTGAAAATTTATTTATTATAATAATATTTAATAAATAATTTTTTGTAGCGATCCAACTCTATGTATTTCAAAAATACACCAACACACTAAATTAAAATCTCTAATTTTCATGACTAAGATAAGTCATCAAATCAAGTGTATTACAATATAATAGAATGGTATGTTCATTACCGTCTAAGATTGAGAACAATATAATTTCTTTAATTATACATGACAGATAATTTATGTCTTCCGTACATAACACTCATTCATATACATAAATTATAAAATGTATAATTATGGATTAAATTGGGTTAATTACATATTGAACCCTGAAGTATACATCGTTTCACACTTCGTACCCCGAGGTTTAAAATCTCTCATCCTGCTACCCAAAGTACCGTTAAATAACTAGTACAGACTCTTTTCAGATTTATATTCATATTTTTTGCTGGAAATGGCCACGTGTCATTATTTCATTGGCCGAAAATCTAAAAAGGGTTCGTAATGGTTACTTAACGATACTTTGAGTAGCAGGATGGGAGGTTTTAAACCTCGGGCTATGAAGTGTAGAATAGTATATACTTCGGAGTTCGAAATGCAATTAATCCGATAAAATTTATAACACATTTAATTATGCAAAAAAGAATTAACTTTTATTAATAAAATAAATATCAATAATAGATTTTTCTGGACTTAAAAACTTACAATCTCCCACCAGCCCTAAACCTAATCTACCAAATGTCTAACGTTCATCCCCTCAAGATGAAAATCAAAAACTTTAGAAGAAGGATCAACCAAATTTTGCGCAGAAGCTATTTTTGAAACTATCACATCTCCTCGTTGAACTATATCGTGGATGAAGTGATATTTTCTTTCAATGTGTTTGCCTTTCTTATGGTTCCTACTTCCTAGGCTCCTTTGATTGTCTAATCGCCCCATTATTGTCATAAAATAAGACAATAGGAGATGATACTAAAGGTACCATTCATATTTCAAGCAAGAACTTCTCGAGCCTAACAGTCTTTTTTGCAGTTTCAGAAACAACAACATATTCAACTTCCATGGTAGAGTCAACTATGTAAGACTATTTAACATTCCTCTAATTGATAATTCCACCTCCATGAGTAAACACATAATTAGATGTTGACTTTCTAAAACTCTATTTGACTAAAAATTCAAATCTGTATATCCTATTAGGAAAAGATCTTCACTAGAACAGACAAGCATATAATATCTTGTTCTCCTTAGATACTTAAGTATATGCTTTACTGCTATCAAATGTTCAAGTTCAGGGTTAAACTCTTATCTGCTGACCATACCTACTGTAAAATAAATATCTGGCCTAGAACATAACATCGCATACATAAAACTTCTCATTGCTGAAGCATAAGGGACTGTCTTCATGCACTCTTACTCTTGAGGTGTCTTAGGACACTGCTCTTTAGTAAGAGGAATTCTATGTCTGATAGAAAGTAGTCCTTTTTTAGAATTTTGCATGTTGAACCTAGCCAAAATTATATCTATCTATACAGCTTGGGATAGGCCTAACATTTTATTCTTGTGATCGTGTTAAAGCTTGTTCCCTATAATATAATTAGACTCTCGTAGATCCTTTATCTCAAAATTACTAAACAACTAAATTTTGACATTTAACAATACTCCTACATCATTACCCATAAGCAATATATCATCCACATAGAGAACTACAAATACTACCACCCCATCTTTATTCTTCTTGTACACACAAGATTCTTCTAGATTTTGTTCAAAATCATAAGATTTGATTACTTGATCAAACCTTATATTCTAGGACCTTGATGATTACTTAAGTCCATAAATAGACTTTTATAACTTACATACCATATTTTTTTGGCCTTTAACTGTGAAACCATCAATTTGTTCCATACAGATTTCTTCATCAAGATATCTATTAAGAAAAGCATTCTTGACATCTATTTGACATATCTCGTAATCGATATAAGTTATAATGGATAAGGGTATTCTAATAGATTTAATCATAGGTACTGGTAAAAAGTTTTCTCATAATCGATACCTTTAATTGAGTAAAATCTTTTGCTATTAATTGTAGTATAAAGGTTTCCACCTTTCTATCTACCCTTCTTTTTCTTTTGTAGACCCACTTGCACCCTATATGTTTGACCCTATTAGATGCTTCTATAAAATTTGGTATAATCTCTTGCAAGCATTACCTAATAACCTTATCATACGAAATTTGGAAAATTCTAGACTTACTCACAAATCTTACCCACAGAAAAGACAAAGGAGTGTGGCTCCACTTTTAATTATTAAAATGAATGTAGTGGGGCCATACTCCTTTGTCATATCTGCGGGTAAGCTTTGTGGGTAAGATTTGTGGGTAAGTGTAGAATGACTCAAGAAATTTATACAAAATTCTTATAAAATAATAGTCACTTATAGATTCGAATCCCGCAACACAAAATCTATTCATAACATGTCCGTGTGGGTTCATTATAAAAGGTAAATACTACAATGCAAAACTGTCCCTGACGTTTATGTTAGGGTTTCGACACAGTGAAAGCAGCGGAATTTAAAAAATTTTTGAAACCCTAAGACAGGATCCATGCGAAAACAGATTAATCAGAGGTTTAGATTATTTTACCGATTATCTGAGATGTTGAGAAGACGATGGAATTCTGGAACGGCTTCGAATCTTCAACGCAATCCAGCGACTACGTCTCTACGGTATCCACACGAACGATCCGCGAACCGTCACACGATCTGCAGCGAAAGGGATCTGCGGTACTAGCCACCAAGATCAGGATTTCTAACCTATTTTTCTCTCTAGCCTCTTTCTGAAAGCGGCTAGGGTTTTAGTTTTTCCTTACGTGACTTTTAGACTACTTATATATCATATATATAGTAGTTAATAGGAATTAACTAAAACCTAAAATAAATAGAAAAATAAAATCCGAATTTATATATATTATATTTTAATTAAGTCTTACTTAATTAATATACATATATACAAATTATCCTATTAATTTAAATTCGTAATTTCTAAATACTATCAATCATATTGACATATTTAAAATACTTACAATTTAAATTAATTCCCTTTTAATTACGTTCTAAGTGTGTGACCCTATAGGTTATTATTATGTTGGCAATAATTTTAAAATCATATTATAAAATTATAAACAGTGAGCGGCATCTAGCAATGCATCACTGCTACCCAAATAATAATAAGATCGGTGATTCGATACAACCTTTTCGTGACCAATGTTTCAATGTAATTTAATCCTTTTAACCTTATATCCTAGATTAAACTCGAGGCATGGAATGTGTCATACTCTTCATAATTTAATCTGAGTTTTCTTGATCAATGAGTAGACTATATGAAACAAATCAATATTTGAGCATGGCCATGCATTTCATAGTCCTACTCAATCAAGAGGCCTATGGATATCACTCCTAATATATAGGAGGGTTAAATTCCATCTAGATCACTCATATTCCTCACACGATTCATGATGTACCCAATGATCACCTTTATTGTCCACCCTATTAAAGGTGACATTTGATGATATCAAAGTACATAAATTCTCGTGTAATAATATAGTGACTTCAGGTCGGAGGATCATTACATCATTGTCACTATAAGAATTTCTTATGACACTTTGCATAATGCTCCATGTAGAATTCTTATGGTGGGTCAGTCCAGTACATTGTTCTCTAACATGTACCTATGCATTGACTCAAATATCTCATATATTTATGACCAATGAGATTTGGCCATCAGTCAATCCACATACTAGTCTCAATGCATCATTGTTGTCCCATTAACAATGATACTCGACTAGGGACATTTAAGAGTAATGATACTAATTATAATTATATAATCTCATGTTCAAGTCACATACTTAAAGCTATATAATTCGTATCATTATTCTAAGGGATTTTATTACGTTAACATTTATTTAACGCAGTAAATGAAATCATAATAAAATAATCCATTTATTCAATCAAATATAATATCAAAAATGTTAAGCAATTACATCAAATAATTAGCCTCTAGGGCATAAACTCTAACAGTTTATGCCCGTGAGATGCTTTCGTCCTTGCGTTTGACTAATTAGTAAACCCTTTAAGGCACAATTATTAGGTCAAACCATACCTTTTAACGTATAATTAGTTGTGTAAAAAATGACCCAAAAAAGTTGTAGATTTGCACTACTAATTGTACATTGAGGGAGGGTTTTCACCAATACCGAAACTCATAGACAAAAACACCACAAGTGGATAAACTGAGGGACAATTTTGCATTTTTAGTCAAAAGTAATCAACAAATTAGACGCGACTTGTATCTCCTCATAAAACTAAAACTAAATATAATCTTTTTGTAGTGATAATTTTAATTTATTGTTTTTTAAAAAGGAGTTAATACATGCCTCAAGCAGTACTTATATAAATATATACTCCTCACATCCAATCCTTAAGATTCCTTGGTTAATGCCAGCACAATAGTGCAAAAACACCCACATAAAGTCATGTCACAATTGGAAAGTATTGCTGCTTAGGAGTACAAATAAATAACTAAAAAAAAATATGGTAAATTAATCGAACGGTTGTATAAAGCAATTGCCGTGTCAGTTGATTTAAGTACATTTTGTCATATCTAATTTATTTTTTTATACTATTTAAGTAAATTTGGTCTTATTATAGTATTCTTATTTTATTTTATGATGCATTGAAACTAAATAAATACTATTTAGTTTATTATATTACAATATAATAATTTAATTTAATTTGATTTGAAAATTATTTTATTTTGTTTAGATAATTTGTATTATACTATATTATATTATAATATTTAATTTAATTTATTTTTAAATTTACCAAATTTAAAATTTTATTTTATTTATTTCATTTATATGTTATTATATTATATTATTCAATCTAAGTTAATTTAATTTATTTTATTTTTTATTATATTAAATTATATTATATTATTTAGTTTAGTTTAATTTAATTTAATTCTAAAATTATTTAATTTAATTTAATTTAATTTAATTTAATTTTGTTTAGATAATTTATATTATACTATATTATATAATTTAATTAATTTTTTAAAAAAAATTACAAAATTTAATTTTTTATTTACTTTATTGTATTTATATGTTATTATATTATATTATTTAATTTTATTTAATTTAATTATTTAATTTTATTTTATATAATTTCTTAATTTGTTTTATTTTATTTTATGTGAGTTCATTTCATTTTATTTTATTAGTAGAAAACTAAGTAAATACTACTTAGTTTAATTTAATATTGAAAAATTAATAAAATACAAAAATATATGTAGGGCCTACAAATGTTACAATTGAAGAATTCTAATAGAAATTCTGTCGAAATTATCAAATATCACATTCCAATACAAATTATACCATGACAGTATATATTAATTCAAATTATAAACTGCAATGACAGTATATATTAATTCAAACTATACAATGACAGTATATATTACCCAAATCAATTGTGCACAATTTGAAGCACTTATATCAAATTATTACCCAAATCATATTGTGCATAAATATATTCATGTATAGTTATCAGCTTCTTACCCAAAAAATTCATGTCGTAGTACAATAAAATTAGATTATATATACGTTTATGTACAAAAAAAAATAGATTATTAGATTAATTATATATACATTCATATTGTACTAAAGTGATGGTAGATATATTAATCTAAGCAAATTAATGGTATATATATATATATATATACAAAAAATCTCTCCAACGAATCAGGAAAAACGAACCAAAGACGAACTGGTTATAGCGACAGTTCGTCCGTCGTTAAATCATAAAAAGTCGACGTTTTTGAGTTATGGCGACAGTCGTACCGTTGCCATAACTATGGCGTCGGCTTTCTATGCTATAGCGACTGACGAAACCGTCGCTATAGCCGGTTCATTAACGAACCGATCCGTTGGAGAGCCGAACTATATATATATGTACAATACTTATAGCGGTGGAAGGCGGAGGCGGTGGAGGGTTTGGCGAGATGTGCCGGAGGTGAAGAGGACGAAGGTGGAGGCACCGAAAGTGGAGAGGTACAGAGGTGGAGAGAAAAAGAGAGCGCATAGATTAGAGAGAGAAAAGAAAGTGAAGCAACAAAGGCGGCAGAGGAAAATGATCTGTGATTAGGTTTTTATAATTTATTTCTGACGGAATTTCCGTCGATAATAAATCCCTCGAAATTATATTATTCTAGATGGAAGTTTCGTCGATAATATTTACACTTCCGTTGTAACCAATATTGACGTTGACGGGAAAGTTGGCGCCAAGGAGAGGCCATCAAATCTGACAAAATTCCGTTGAAATTAAGATATTTACGAGAGAATTATTTATGACGAAATATTACGTCGGAAATAAATTATTTACGACGGAATATAATCCGTCGGACTTACCCGTTTTTCCTGTAGTGATTTTAGTTTTTAAAAGAAAGATACAAGTGGAATACAAGTTGCAAACAAATGAATTTTATGATTCAATCAGATATAAAGCTTATTTTCTCACATTACAATGTGGAATTTCTTTTCATGTACAACAAAATGCCTAATTCTAATCCTACGGAATTAAAAATAGCAACTTATAAATATGAATGAGTATATGAAGAAACAAAAGCAACAAATATCTAAATCTAGCCTTTCAGACCTGTTCTATTAAAACCTGCACATGGACCTCACTTGGCCCAACACCTTCACTTCCATTTCCAAGCACACCTGAGCCTGAAATATTGGTTAATCACCATTGAATCAAAATTGGCACAACCAACATATGCATATTCACTTGTAAACCATGTTGATTCAAATTCACCTCCCCTCCGTAATAACATCAGACGAAGAGAGTGACATTGAAGCAGTTACTCCTCTAATCTGTTCAAAAGTAGGGTGTGAATGTGACTGCGACCCATAACTATACCTGTGAGAAAAATTGGACCAAAAATCTTTAGAATTTATATTCTTAAGAATATGCATATCCATCTCTTCTCCTTCTGGTTTCTCAACCTCACTATTCCCTTCTAAGACCTTTACAACTTGTCTCATTGTTGGTCTAGCGCGTGCAGCAGGGTGCACACATAATAATCCTAAATTTAGCACCCTTTCCACTTCCTCTTCGTCGTAGCCTCCTTTAGTCCTCAATCGCACGTCAAGGGCCATAACCAATTCTCCTTTCCCCATTAGGTCCCAAACCCATTCTACCAAAGGTGTCTTTCCTTCCTCTATTGGCCTCCTCCCACACATGACTTCTAATATCAAGACTCCAAAACCAAACACATCGGTTTTTGTCGATGCTCGACCGCTCCTAACCACTTCCGGTGGCAAGTACCCTACGGTCCCAACCACACGAGTCGTGCTAGCTACATGACCATGGCTGTACATTCGGGCTAAGCCAAAATCCCCTAACCTTCCATTCATGTCTTTATCAAGTAACACATTGCTGGCCTTAATGTCCCTATGTAGGACTTTTGACTCCCAACCCTCGTGCAAGTACAAGACCCCAGAAGCAACATCTTTCAATACTCTTATTCTGTCTTCACAGCTCAACATCTCAATCTCTTCACATTCAAATACCCTTTTGTCCAAACTCCCATTTTCCATAAAATCATACACCAAGATCAAGCTACCTTTTTCTTTCTTACACCAACCTCTCAAGGCCACCAAAGTTCTATGCTTTAGCCTTCCAAGGCTTGAAACCTCAGCCAAGAATTCTCTCACTCCTTCACTGTTTTCATGAGAAATGCGCTTCACGGCAACCTCTATCCCTCCTGCCAATACCCCTTTGTACACCTTCCCATTCCCTCCAACACCAATCACATTTTCATCTGAAAACCCCTTGGTTGCCGCATCAATTTCTTGGCATGGAATTCTGTGTGGCCAATACTCTACTTCCCAATCTTCCATGTCCGCTTTCTCCCTCTCTATCCTTCTATTCCTCTTGATCAAAAGCACACAACCCACAGAACATACAACAACAACAAATAAAACTCCCGTTATTATGCCTGCAATAAACCCTTCTGATTGAAAAACAGAATCTTTAGGCAGCTCAAATGATGGTAGACCCTTAGTGACCAATCCTTCCCATAACGAAAAATTTGAATTACTAAAGCTCCAAGATAAAATCTTGTGACTTTCAATCAAAACCCCAGTAGAAGATGTGAAACCGACAAACATCTCATCCTCAAAAACTGGAGAAAGATCAATAGAAATATTCAATAATGGCCTTGTAGGCCTTTTTCTCCCAACAGGTGCCATAGTAACATTCAAGATAGAATCTTTATAGTCGATCCAAACTTCATAAATCTTACCATTATTGAGTTTCAATTCCTTAAATGACTTTTCATCTTGCCAATAACCTGCCGTGTTAGAACTTATTGAAGTGAGAGAATTCACATCAATTCCAACATGATTATCATTTATGTCACTAAATTCTTTAGTTTTGAACACATCAAACTCAATCCCCAAAACATGGTTACTGGAATTCCCAGTATTTGTACGGTTCAAGAACCCCAAATTTTGAGCAGCGGTATTACCTTGAATACCACTAAATGGAACAAACAAGAAAACTATGCCATGCCCAGGAAACTTATTCTTGTAAGGAGCCATAGCAAAAATAAAAGAAGTTGAAAATGGAAGTACCTCAGATGAATTTGGACCTTTTGTCACAATTTTTGATGGGTATAAACCGCGGCCAATTGAGAATTTTGAGTCCTTTGTTAGAGTAAGAATTCTAGATTCAATTGTGGCAGTTCCATAGAGGGATATGCTTGTGGAATTGAAGCCATTGAAGAGAAATTCAATGGCAAATATGGATTGGGATGAAAGGAAAAGAATTGGGATTATGAAAAATGGAACGAGGAATTGTGAGTATTTCTTCATTTCAAGAAAGATGAAGTAAAAGTCTCTCTCATGGAGCAGAGAGCTCAGAGATATAAAAGAGCATTTAGCAACAAAACAAAAAAAAAAAAAGAGATATAAAAGAGCCAAAATCTTGAACCTCAAAGCCGGAGTGATGAGATTGAATATGAAAAATATAACTGCACACAAACCCAAAGCAATATTATTCTCGTTATTAAAAAATAGAAAATTGATAAATTTACATGTATTTTTAATAATTTCACACAGTAAATTTTATAAAAAAATTATTATAAATATATAACAATAGTTTATCTGTTGTTATAGCTCTATATATGAGTCCTATTATGTAAAAATATCAAAAAATCATGTAAAAATATCAATTCCCAAAATATATTGTGTCGAACGAATCTTACAGTAATTCTAGGGGACCGGTCCTAGTAATTGGTCCTTTTTTTTTACTCTTAAAATATTTATAATATTTATTCTGACAATTTTTTTTATAGAATTCAATAATTTATGTATAATTTAGATGCATATAAATAACAATGTTATACAGTCACTGAATTATGTAAAAAAAAATTGTCAAAATAAATATTATAAATATTTCAGAAGTCAAAAAAAATAAAAATAAGAATAATGATTTTTTTGTAAATCTTAATATAAAAATATATTTTTTAATAGTAAAATTAATATTATATTTAAATATTATGTTTAATTTATATATATGTATACTTATCCGATTGAATATGATTTTTAGTATAGGCGAGTGGCCAAGTAGGATACAAAGAAGGTACTTGGACTGATAAAGTTTTATGTATTTATCGATGACCATTAGTCCGAATGATATTATTCAATTTATAAGATTAGATGTTTAATTTTTAATAAAAATCAAAATAAATGTGTATGAGTTCAAATTAATAAAAAAAAAATCTTGTGTTTTTTTCTCTAGCCGTCGACTTCTAAAGTTGACTCATTAAATTATACAAGCCTACTAATTAAATTATATTCTACATTTTCTGTCTCCATTGGCCCCATTGTTCATTGGTAGACTATTTTAAGCAAAGAGAGGTACTTTCCCACTGTGATCGTAATTTTTTTTTGCATTTGATTATTAAATTTTAAAAATATATAATTAGTCAACTAAATTTATTATAAAATTTTAAAATTAGATATTCTGTCAAATATTTTGAACGACCGTCAAATTCACTTAACATCATGCGCCGCTAACTTAAGAAAATAAAAAATAAAAATCTAAGTGAAGTCTCTAAATCCACGTTATTTTAGAGCTCAATTTTTTTTAAAAACAAATCAAAATCCAATGTCACATTATTTTTTGTCACATAATTAATAATTTTTATTTTTTTGTGTTGTCATATAAGAAAATAATGAATTTTTTTAATTTTTGGTTTTTTTCCCAATTTCAAGTAGAAAATGTTTAACATCTTTTATTTTTTTTTAATAAAATGAAATAATTTTAATTTTTTTTATTAATTTAATTAATTAATTACATATTTTTAAAATATAATAATATAATGTTTTAAAATTGACACTCACAACAGGGTAATACCCTTTTTGCCATATAAAGAAAGGTTCCTGGATTAGTAAAGTCTTCTTTATTTTTTTTCACACGCCGACTTCTAAAGTTGATTCATTAAATTATACACTAAATTATATAATCTACATTTTTTGTGCGGATAAATTTATATACACATTAATTAAATATTATATTATTAAAAAAATAAAATATAACACAGATTTTAATATTATATTTTATTTTTTAAAAATATAAATAAATATAATATTTAATTATTATATATATTTATACTTATTCTTTCTATCTCCATCGGCCCAACTAAGAAAAGTCAGAAGCCAGCTGCTTATGGAGAGAGAGGAAAGATATTTCTTAATGACCTAAAAATTGTCTCTTTCCTTCATTTTTCCTCCCCTCTTACCGTGCTATTTCCTTTCAAAACGAGCCCAAAAAAATAAATTAATGCTATGGTCCCCAATTATTTTTTAAAAAAATAATTAAATGAGATTCTGAAATATTTATTCAAATGTATGTATGAATTATATAATATGTTAATATATGTATACACTAATTCACTTATTTACCTTACCAATGTTGTCATGAGCCTCCTCTTACAAGTACGGTTGTTTATAAATAAATAAAAATTGAAAAAACACTTGTTGAAATTTTTATTTTTAGAGTTTTAGAGTTTATATATTACGTTAATGAGTAAAGAAATGTACACAATTGACTGTGAATAGATAAATTATGTCGCTTTAGAAGATGCAGATGATTATTCTTCTGTGGTTGGTACTTGGTACTTGGTACTAGCTTGCGTACGTCAATTAGAAAGAAGATTACTTCATCTTAATGTCAGACAAATTAAATGGCATAAAAAATTTTGTAATTAAATTTTTTTATGTCTCTGCATCAAGATTTATGACGACGATTTTTAAAATTTATGAAGATGATATACTATAGTCATAACTTTATTTTTTTTTATAAAACTACGGCGACAGAACATACTTTCCCCATAAACCTTAAAAATCGTTATTAGAAGTCTCGATACAAAAAAATTCGTTACAAAAGATCTGATCTCAAATTAAATAAAACAAATTGATTGATTTTATCCAATCAAGAGGTACGTATTTACAAAGTAATAATAAAATATTAGATAATTTTGTTATTTTATTATTTTTTTTAACATACATAAAAAATTAACTAATATTTTTATCCCAAAACGGAAAGATTATTATTTTGGTCTAATTTTTTTTTAAGGAGAGCATGACTGCATGATAATAAAGCATCATGTGATACTTATCTATCTAATAAAATGATTGTACTCTGTTGTAGTTATTATGTGTAAGACTAAAAGTGAAATTCATTTAATTAACATATAACGTTGTTTGATAATATAATTATAATAATAAATGTGATAATATTGTGTTATTTTATATTATAATTATTAAAAATAAATTATTTTTATTTTTAAAAATTATTTAAGAGTTCTGTTTATTAATTTCATTTTTCAAATATTAAATTCATTACTGGACATATCTAGACATAAATTTCACGATTATTTTATTCAATAATAAATTAAAAATAATAATATTGAAGCATGCAACTAAGGATATCTTGATTATTTTTGAACAAAAGAAGCCCATTTTTTTTTATTATCTATCAAAGATTCAAAGGGACGAGAAAGATTCACTTAATGTAGCACAAAGAAAACATTAACCAATATAATAGATTCACCTAATGTGAAAAAATTAATGCTGTTTGAAAAAAAAGACAGGCTAATTTAATTATTACCATATTTTTTGTATCTTCTTGCGTAGTGATTGCGTGACACTTAAATTTTGATTTGATTATGTAAGAATGAGTAGTTTGTTTGATTAGTTGAGCCATTTTAATTAAGATTGATAAAGAGTGGGAAATTATTAGACGTTTTCTTTATTTTATTAATTAATTAATGTTCGAACGCAAACATTGTGAACAACGGAGTATTTTTATTATTTTTCATAGAAAATTATATAAATTTAAATATGTCATAAAAATGTTTATTTTTGATAAATATTAATTAATAAAGATGATACATCTACAAGATTAATATTCTAGAAGAAAAATGATCCAATTTATTAGAGGATAAGAGAAGAAAACATACTCAAAGTTAAGGCCATAAAATGAATTAAACAGTTCGCACTTGATTCGTACTCACTCGATTAAAAATTCGATTCGTACTTGACTCAAAATATAAACAATTCAAATATGAGCAAATCTTAAAGTTCAACAAATCACTTGAACATTTTTAAATTGTAATTTTTTTATTGATACTCGAATCATATTCATTCAAAAAGTTCAAACTGTTCGGGTTCAATTCAAGATTGTACTTAACTCGGTAACTAAACGAGTTTTAATCAAATTTTATTTTAAACTCGATAAATTTTATAAATTAAATTTGAGTAATTCAATAATCGACTAGACTTAGTTCATTTACACCCATATATCTTGTTTTACTTTGACATTTTTGATAACCAAGTTTGTATTATATGTAATACAGCTTATCAAATTTAACATAGAATAAACAAAATGATTATTAAAGATGGGCATCATTAATGTACCCTTTACGACTAATTATTTTCTTGTATTTAATCAAACAATCCAGCAATCATATAGATATAATAACCTTCAACTACTTCTATAAATATAAAATCCTTAATTAACCTTAAAAAGTCATAATTAATTTATTATTTTATAACATAGAAAGTATGTAACACAGGAGTGTCAAAGTCACCATAGAATAAACATGTTAAATAAATTATGGTGTCAACCATCAAATGAACAAAATAATAATAGGGTTCATATGTATACACACTCGTACATCTACAAAATTCTTCCCGTTTTTCCTTCATCGTCAACAACTTCAATTGCTTTAAAGTCCACAGGTTGACAAAAATAGTTCTTTTTCATTCCCATTGGCCATTACCATGTGTAGCAGCTATCCCTCAACTGTCTAGGGACAAAGCAGTTTACAAGCAATTATTCTAATTGGCTATATATTTATTACTTTGAGTGACTTATAAGTGATTCATAAAGGCAGGTGCTTATTTACCATTATTTATTTCTTTTATTGTAGTTTTATAATATTATAAGATATCTTAAGAAGAGGAATACAACAAGTAATTGAACTTTAAATGCATGAGTTTGACCCATTGAGGGCAGGGACGAAGCCGGTGTATGACTGGAGGGAGCCACGGCCCCCTCTAAAGTTTAAAAATTTTATAAGGTTCATGTGTTTAAAAATAAAAAATAATAAAAATATTATATGTGAATATAGAACTTAAATAATTGTATATTACAAGAGTTGAAAAATAAATGTAAGTAGAGATTGATTGCAAATTAATTTTATTATTAAATTCATTATAATTATAGGTTTGTATAATTTGAACATAATATTGTATATGTGTTATTCCAATTGAATGATACATTTGTAAATAAGTAATCAACTAAAACCTTTATTTAATTTTTTTTATTCTTTGTTTATTTTATGAAACTTGATATTTTAATTTTTTAAAGTTTAATGAGTGATCATAATATTGTATATGTTAATTTCAATTGCATATTCAATTTGTTTTCTGGTAACTAACTAAAACCCTTACTTATTTGATTGTAAATTTATGAAAAATTTATTATTAAAAATTTCAATGAGTGGTCCAATAATATTGATTAACTCATTCTTGTACTGTAGTTAATTGAATTTTTTATTTTTTGTTTTAGAATCATGAGAAAATCACATACTATTGATTCATTTTTCTTTGCTTACCTATGAGCCTAATTTCAAACATCTCTGCCTACCCCTGATTTGAAAGAACGTCGGATGCAATTCTGACGAAATTTTGATATGTTCTAAAAGACTTTTTCTTACTATATTTTGTTGTCTTTGTCAAAACAAATTCTATTACTATATCATATTTATTTTAGTAAAAATATATTTTGTAATTGTGGAATTTTATTTTTTAGAGAGAAATATATATTATGTTATTAAAAAAAAAATTGCCCCCCCCCCCCCCCCCCCAAGATCAAATCCTGGCTTTGTCCCTAATTGAGGGAAGAAAATTCTGTTAAATTTGGAAGTAGAAGGCCAACTGGTAAAAGCTGCTACTTTACTCAACCTGGAACAATAAACAGGTGTGCCCTTGTATTTAAGGGGTATTATCATTAGGAGATACCTAAATGGCAAGTGTTCTGCTTAAATTTTATAAAAAATATTCGTAAACTCACGAATTGATTATAAAATAATTTATACAAAGTATAAAGTTGATTCCACAAAAAATTTTGAATAAAATAATTAAATCTAAATTAAATCAAATTTTCTAATTTAGTTAACGAAAGGATTAACTAAAACTAAAACTAAATTAAAATACAAATCAAGACTAATTAAATAATACTTTTAATTAATGAAAGAAAAATTATGAGGTTCAGAATTCACAAATATTAACCATGATGTCTTACGATTCAATTAACAATTCCTTGTATTATGAGTAGTAATTTGAAAGTCAATTCAATATGTTTTCAAGATTTTTTATTTAAGTTTATAAAAATATTTCATAAAATCCACAGATTTTGGGAAAAATTATAAATCATTTATATCACTTTTATTGGGAAGAAATGGTTGATAGATTAATTAAAGTTTTTCAAATAAATTATTTATATTACTTTTGGTGAAGGTTATTTGATTTGATGATGATGACTGTTGTGCAAAAATGATTGTGGCAAATGTGCTTATATGGTTGATTTTCCATATGTATCTGACTACGTGCTTATGTGTTAATGTGCCTATGTGCTTACTTGATTATGTGCGTATATGTTTTAAAGTGCTTATGTGGTTAATTGACTAAGTGATTACATGTTAATTTAAATATGTGTCTACATGATCATGTGTGTATGATATATGTTACCTGATTCAAATATTGTGATTTGCACACTTATATAGCACAAATATGATCTTGTTGAAAACTATATGCTGCTTATAATAAGAGTAAAAGTTATCTGGTTCAAATGTTGTAAAGTCCTTTTGAAAAGAATTATGTGTACAAAGGACTTAGGTAAAAGATTAAAAATGTTAGGTTGATCTTTCCGTAGAAGTTACTTTGCATTAAAGATAAATACTATAAGCAGAGTAATATAAGATTAAATCATTGTTGTATGGCAAAGTTTGTAAAGTCATTTCAAAGTAATGATGTAATGATGTACAATGACTTAGTTAGAAGAGATCAAATCTATTAAGTTGATCTTATGTTATATCTATTCAGTCAATATAATCGTAGAATGGACTCTACGATTTCAAGCAAAGAAGACTCAACGATTCAGTCTGCTCGTAGAGTGGACTATACGACTCTATACCAGGATAACTCTACGATCATCAAGGAGAGACGGTTGTGCAAGAGTTCTACAGAATATACAAACTGAATTAAAGAATTGATCAAGTACAAAACGTAGAGCAAAACTCTACGATCGTCGAACAAACAGCTAAGCAAGCCTTCAAGAAACGTAAAACCAGAGAAGAAATGTACTCTACGATATGCACAAACTGGCAAGATCGTAGAGAGGATTCAAAGAGCAAGCACAATACGTTAACTCTACGATTTGCACAGATAGAAGAAATCATAGAGTGAAACCAGAAGATAAGACAATGCAGAAAATTGTTCTACACATGGTATAATCGTTGAGCAGAAATAAAGGATGCGCTAACGAAGACAACAACTCAACGATTCCACTGAAAAGCAAAGCCTGCAGTTAACAACTCTACGATCTGAACAGAATAGCAAGATCGCAGAGTAAGAGAGAAGATCACTCTAACTCAACCTTTTACCCGACATACTTCAAGTAACGAATGGAGCTAAATTCGTAGAGTTTGAATGGACAGACAATCACTCTACGAATTCACTATCAGAAGCAGTAAAGGAAAAGAACTGCAATATGGTGCGAGAGAAGAGAGAATATTCCTCTTCCAGATTAGAGAAAGATTAAGTGCTGTTAAGGAACAGATGTATGTCAGAGTCATAGAGGACTTTGTGATCAGACGACTATAAGTAAGGACCTACTGCTCAGCAAGCTGGTGAAAATAGTCAGACTAACAGGACATCTCTGACAGCAATAGAGCAGCTGGTTATTAAAGTTAAGGAAGATATTTAATGATGGATCAGAAGGCTAAATATATAATAATCCTTGATATACAACTCTGGAAGTGCAACGGCTAAAAATGCAGAAAGCAAAGCTACAGGTTGATGTGACAGTACATATGTCAGAAAAGGGAAAAAGCACTGACACAAGCAACAAAAAGTCAACATCAAAGATATCAAGGATCTGCACAAAGCCAAAGGAACCCAACGGATCTTTTCAAATGGTAAAATATGTACAAATATATATAAAGATAAATGCTCACAGAGAAAAGTAGTTGTTGAATATACAAGAGAGGATGGTAGACAACAACAGATCGTAGAGCGAAACAAAAAATGAATATGCTGAAGAACACTCTACGATCCACCAGAACACTAACACTGAATTGAGAGAGATATAGAGAGAAATGACTCTATAGCAAGATAAGTGTTCAAAACTGCTAAGCACGTGAAATAGAGAAGCCTAAAAGCCAACTTGATACAGACATGTTAGCTACTGAGTACCAAAAAGGAGAAGTTTCACAGTCATCTCAGAAGCACATCTCGAGAGGCAAGAAAATGTCTATGATAAGAAGGAACAACTGAGTACCAAAAGGAAGGAGCTTCACAGTCATCTCAGAAGTTCGTCTCGAGAAGTTATCAAGTACCAAAAGAGCTAAATTGCGAAAGCTTAGCAGTACAATGGGTGATCACAAGTAGCTATTGAGCATATAAAGAAGCCAAGCATCATTGCCGAACTCAATATCATTTCAAGCATGATCACATCCTGCTACTGAGTATTTAAAGACAATGGAACTTAAAGTATAACTCAGTAGCAACTCCAACATCTATCAACAAACAAGGAGCCAAGTCTGCTGGACTTGAAGAGGGCAGTTGTGTCCTTGTCTTAGTGACTAAAGGAACCAAGTCTGCTGGACTTGAAAAGGGCATTTGTGTCCTTGTCTTAGTGACTAAACTAGCCAAACCTGCTGGGTTTGAAGGGTTCTTAGTGAACCAGAGTTTCCAGGCCTGCTGAGCTTGAAGGGTTCTATATGAGCCATCCTTAGTGGATTTCCTACTTGTTAAAGTAGAAGAGTGGAGTAGGAGTTATTCAGTCTCCGAACCACTTAAACTCTCTAGTGTCATTTACATTCAGTCATTTACATTCGGTCATATATAGATATAACTGCTATGATTGGTTTATTGGACAAATGGCTAGCTTCAATACAGTCTAAACTCAACTAAGAGGTTTTATAAATCTTTAAGGGGAGTTTTCAAACTAATATTCCGTTGTGCAAACTAATCTTGATTAAATGAACTATTTGGTAATATTATTTAATGTAAGTAAAAATAAATTAAGAGATCTATTCACCCCCCCCCCCCCTTCTAGATCACTTGTGTGCCTCCGAGAACTAACAACTTTTATTTCGGAAAGAAGTGTTTGATAGATTAATTAATGTTTTTCAAATAAATCATTTATATTACTTTTATTTTGGAAGGAAGTGTTTGCTAAATTAATTTAAACTTTCTATAATATCTTAATTGATTGAGCTTTCCATAATTTATTTAATTGATTGAACAAATCAATTTTCATATTTTCATAATTGATTGGGCTAATTTATCTATATCTATCAAAACAATTTTGAAAAGTTAATTAATTAGTTCTTCCCATAATAAGAGGAGTTAATTTAAAAATAGATTTTAATAGATACTTTCTGAATAAAATCTATTTTCATAAATTTTGGAGTTGAGATTTCTATTGATTTGGCTTTCCATAATTGTCTTGATTAATTGAGTTAATTTATTTTCATACCTTCATATCTATTAATCACATTGATTGGATTTTTCAACAATCATGAAAGTAATCAATTAATTATGAAAATAATTATTTGGCTTTCAAAATTAATATAAAAATATTTTTAGAATTAAATTTTAATTGTTCCTAAAATAACATTTAAGGAGCTATTTGAAAAATAGCTTACTTAATTCGTACATCTTCCTCCATAATGAATCTGTTTTCATATTGAAAGGTTAATTGAATTTGCTAGTAATGGACCTACTTTAAAGCATCATTACCCGTTGGTGACTAAAGAAATTGATTGAACTAAATATATTGACTGCGAGGTTGATTGATATAAATCCCATCATCTTTTATAGGAAAAGTATAAGTGAAACTTCCATGTTGGAAAAACCGTGCCTTAATGAAGTAATTGAGTGGCTTATTGTTTGTTGGTTACCAAAATTAAAGGAGTCAAATCTACAATGGTGGATAAATAAGGAAACAAATTTGTTAAGCTTAAAATCTAGTTTAAACAGTACATGATCTATGCAAGTCAAATCAGTTTAGTTTAAACAGATTTCACATTTCTAAAAAATCTTTTTGCAATCCGTTACAGTTATGTTGATTTCTAGATTTGTTCTAAATCAGATATTTGTTCTTAACAGAAGACCACATTGATTCGTGCTAATTCCAAAAGAAGCTTCTATGATATTAATTATCTGTATCACTGGAATTCCTTGTGGTAACTTGCTAAAATTAAGCAGTCTTCAAAACCAATTGTGTTTAAAGAATAATTCACGCTGGACATTTTTTTAATATTTAGAAATAATGCTTGATAGAATATGATATATTCCGACTGATTTCAAATTGATTTTAACGGTAAAATGCCTTGAAATATTGTAACCACTATATTATTTTTCGTATATAAATTTACTCTTGTCATAAGCCTTGCATGGTGTGTAAAATAAGAAGATCAGAATACCAGAATACAAAGGATATTGAAATCTGTTTCGCTCATTGAATCAAGCTGTAAACTTTTTGTGAAGCAATTCAACTGTTGAAGATCATTTATGACGTGCAATCTGATTTTCTAGTTTTGTTTTCTCTGAGCTATAAATGGGTGTTATTTTATCCTTATTAACTTGATCATTGCATATAGAATTGAGTTTTGAATTGTTGACATAGTTCTTGCTTTGATCACAGTTCTCTGTGTAATTCATTATATCATTGATTAAAGTCTTTTGTTGTCTAATCCGATTTGGATTAGGAGTCTGTACAATCAAGTTCCAAGTGAGCTTAAAGAAGAGGTATTCAAAGGGTGCATAGGTTTGCGCAAGGTGAGCAAAAGTATTCGGGGAGGTTTGTCCTCAAAGGTTTTGAGAACTTGAGGTGTAAAGGGATTTATTTGTAAACCAAGTGATTAATAAAAGGAGTCTCCAATATTAGTTGATATTGGACGTGAATTATGCCACTAGAGTAGAGGTTAGAGGTCGAACCATATAAAATTTCTCAGTGTTCATGTGATTGGTTGTTTCATTCATTTTGTTTATCGCATGCTTAAACTTCTCAATATATAGAAACTCATTTTATATAATTAAACATTTGTAACAGTTTCAAAACAGTCTCCAGGCTAACTGAATTTACTATATAGCAGGTTGAATCATTAACATAGTATACTGTTATCCAGCAGACTAAATCTCTAATACAACATACTGTTTCCATAATCCAGCAGACTGCATTGTTAACTGTTTTAGTAATTTGCAAAAATTAGATATTGTTTATGCCACACTTAACCCATCTTCTAAGTGTACCTACTTATATTTCACTCGTCAGCAAAATGAAGTAGGTGAAAGGAAGAACATAACTCTTATAGAGGCAAGAAGGATGCTTCTAACAGTAGCTAGACTTCCTGAATACTTTTGGGCTGAAACAGTTAACACTGTGCGCTACACTCAGACAGATCACTCAAACACTCTATATTCAAGAAGATGCCCTACGAGTTGTAGAAAGGAAGGAAGCCCAACACTAACTATTTTCATATCTTTGGTTGTGTATAATACAACCTCAACAATGGGAAGAGATATTTAACCAAATTTCAACCAAAGTCAGATGAATGAATATTTTATGGATACTCTATTGATAGCAAAGCATAAAAAGTGTTCAACAAGAAATCGTTGAGCTGTTGAAGTAGCAATCCATGTCACCTTTAATGAATCTGACTTGGGAGAACGAAGGAAAGTTGTATCATTCAATGAAATCGTAAAGCATGAACCATTTCTTAGGATTAGCTGATGAAGGAATAACAACTTTTGATTACATGGATATGAAAGAAGGGCTTAAGCTTATGAACTATAAGAAAAACCCAAAACTTAAGGGGACGAAGAAGGAGTTTCCCTATAACTACGAGTTCCTTGTCGATATCGTCGAAAAATGTATTCTCTTCAAGGACGAAGCCCATGACTCTATCAGCGAACTTCAACTAAAGATTATATCAGCCATTGTCATGAAAAAATAGATCAACTTTGGCGTCATACTGATGAACTAGATAACTAAATGGTTCAATGATACAGAGAAGAGGAAGAAAGAGGGAAAACCACTCCCCAAAATGTTCTATGAAAGGTTCATCAACATCCTTTTGAAGAAGAGGTTGAAGAAGCAACTTGGAGACCAGGATGGTAATATGTTGAATGTCAACAAGAAGATAACAAAGAAGCTATTTGAAAACTGGAAAAGGAACCCAATTAAAATACTCCGATCAAAGCAATCTGAAAGTAGTGAGAGAATAATAAGTGAAGTTCAGTAGCCACAACAACTAAGTAAAAGTGAAAGATGGCAGAAATCCAAGAAGAAGACTCTCGGAGTTTAGTTGCCCCACACTTGCCTGAAGCTTTGAGTTCTACAACAGAGAAACCTACTCTGTAAAAGAAAAAGAAGGTAGAAAGTAGAAAGGAAATTCCTAAGGACGATGTGATGAAGGATGACACCGTATCTTTCATTCATCTAGTCAAACAAAAGGGATGAAAAGGTAAGAAACAAAGAAAAGTAATTGCTAAGCATTCTCCCAAAACAGTTAGAAAAGAATTAGAGTAAATTTGTGAGAAAATTGATAGAAGAGACATTAAAGTTACTGCCAAAGAAGGCATATCCCTTGTTGAATGGGATAGGAAACAAATAAAGAAAAAAATAGTTGCCAAAATGGCCAAGTCTAACAAGCTCATTGAGATTGAAGACTCTTAATCTGCAGAGCCAATCGTAAAGCCTCATAGCACTCAAATCGTAGTGAAACTATAGATGATGAGATGGTTGGGAAGGCTTCTGAGCCTGAGCCAATGACGGTTGAACAGGCAGCTAGGATGACCCTTAAGCCAAAGCCACAAAAAATGTTGAAGAGACGGCTGTGAAGGTATCCAAACCTGAGCCAAAGAAGAAAATAAGGTTGATTAAGATGATCAAGAAAAGGATGAAAAATGTTGAAAAAGAGAATGAGAAAAAAAAAGACCCCAGAGCTGTCAACAAAAGCAAAAGTTACTTCTGAGGGGGAGCAACCAATTTCATATAAGAGCTCTTCTGATGACTCACTAGAGCTAAAAAAGATCATCGAACCTATTTTAGAGGATATCAGAAGAGAGCCTAGCCCAATTGCCCCTAAGCTAATTAATCCAAAGACAGAGGTTACTACTAAAGCATATAATGCTCAAGTTGAGTAGGAGCTACCAGATGCCGCTTATGAAGTCCTCACAATCCTTCAAGAGGTAAGAGCAGAGCAAATAAATGTGGAACTCATAGGCGAAGTTTTATATGATCATCCAAGAGAAGACATAGATAGAAGCACAACCGTCTATAACAATAGTAGTAAAATCTTTTGTTCTACTTTATGACTGTCATGTCTTTTGTGAGAGCACTCATGAACAAAGATCTAAGCTTCATCGCTTGGACATTCACAACATTTCATAATGTCAAAGTGCTATCTCAAAATTTTCCAAGGGTTCTAAAATTCGCCTCCAAAACGATTTCATATGGTGAATCCTCAAGTACATACAATAAGGTCACGTTCATCCCTAATTCCTTGTTATGTAATACCCAACCTTATTCTTTATTCTTTGAATCTTCTCGTCGTGATGAAGTAGTCGTAGAGTCAAACCCTATAATTTTTTAGCAATCGTTGAGTCTAGAACCTCAATCCCCGATCGTAGAGTCCCAAAAGCCTACGATCGATGCTGATACACCCTCTCCTATACATATATCTCATTCACATCAAACATCACCTGTACATATACATTCTTCCTCCTATACTCAAAATCTGGACCTAGCAATTGTTAACTATTCAGAAGACTAAAGTAATAAGGAAGGACTTGAAGCCACAGTGGAGAAAATTTTGGAAAGAGTGTCTCTAGTCCCCTTAAATTTCCATGTTGTAAGTATGCTAGGAATGTCTGCTGGTGAATGTGAAGAAGGGATACAAAACACTGCCAATGAAATTCAAAAGAGTCTAGACCTAATTGCGGAGACTGCAACAAAGGTGCCTAGAGAGAAGTCTAGAGAATTTGAAAAAGATATGCAAGAATTAGTCAAGTCTATAAATGAAAATCTCAAACGAGATGAAATCTTCTTCAAGCAAATTGTAGAGCATAAAGTAGTTATACTTGTCATCCAACAAACAAATGCCGTGAACGTCAAGCTATTCTCCAATAAAGTTAACACCATGAATGAGTCACTGATGAAATTCAAGAAGTTGGCAATGTCTTCAATGGACATAATAGACACTACTATGGCTATTGTTCATTCACAACGAATACAGGAAGATGTCAAACATAAAGAAATCAGAGGCGACATTAACTCCAAAAGTTAATAGATACAAGAAATTGTCAGTGTTGTTCAAAAAATATCTGAGGACATTAATGCCATAAACAATAACAGAAATGCTGACAAAAAGGGCGAGAGAAGTCAGGGGGAGAGAATACTACAATCATCAATTAAATTGCCTCGACCTTTAAATGTAATTCCTCTAAGCCGAGGACAATCTTCTTCAAGAATGGCAAAATTGTCAAGTGGAGTAAATTTGACAATCATGTGACCTCCAAATGACTCAATGCTCATGAATAGATTACTCTAGGGGCTCGTATTGGAGGGGAAGAAGAAGAAGAAGAAATGTTCATGCCTAATTTTGGTCCCAAACTATCAGCTAAAGAAATTCAACGAAAAGATGTTGAAGCAAAAGAAAACTATGAAAGAAGTAGAGAAGTCGAATGTAGAAATCCTACAAGAATGAGAAGGGGGAGAAAATAAATCTATGGAGGACATGAATAAAAGAAAAGAGGCATAAATGTAAATTTGTTATTATTTATAAAATTATACATTCAATCAATAAATTCTTTCTTTCTCTTTAGAAATACAGTTGTTCACTGTATATAAGTCATGTTTAAATTCAAATATTATGCATATTAGAATTGATAAATGCTTGAAACTATTGGTTTATTCATCATTAAATAGGGGGGATTGTTAGTACAAATGCATGTTTTGATTTAATGATGATTTGAGTTGATTGATAATGTATATTTATAACCAGTAGATTTTGTGAAGTCCTTAAAATGAGAAATTGATGTACAAGGACTTAGAGTAGAATATCAAACTTGTTAAGTTGATCTATAAAATGAATTGAATGTATAGATCATAGGAACTTAATTGATCATGAAACTGTGTAATCGATCGTAGAGTTGTTCAAGATATTCAGATCGCAAAGTTACTCAGAAATTATAAAGCAAGACATTCGCAGAGTCAACTCAGTAGATCGTAAAGCTAAAGATAGTAGAGTAGAATATAGCGCTCATAAATCATAGAATATAACAAGCTCTGACAGTGGACTGACAATGGGATGATCTGAAGGGTGAAGTTTCCAAGATGTTTGATGATTATTCTAAGTTCAAAATAAAGGCCAGAACGAGGTGTGTCTAAAAGCTAGTTTAATGATGTGACAACACCCACGTGGTTGGTTCTGTAGTAGACTGATGTGACATCCTAACTGAAAGCAGGCTGACACAGTCTCTAAATGTCAATATCAGATATCTTATAGGATTGGAGCATTAAATGAACAAGTGGTTACATTTCAACGGACAGATCTCAAAGTTCTCTATAAAAGGACATGAAGATTCAATCCAACATAACAAGTAATGAACATAAAGCCAAATTGTTGTCAAAATCTTAAAAGGTCTACTCTACAATTAGGAACAACTTGTTCTGCTGCTAAGTCATTCTACATTAGACTTAAAGCCACGTAGCAGCACCTCTAAAATTACTTACTCTCTGTGTGATTCTTTGGTCTTAATGACCTTTGTGGAGCCGAGTCTCAGTGACTTGAAAAGTTCTTTGTGAAATGGTCTTAGTGAACCTTGTGGAGCCGAGTCTTAGTGACTTAAAGAGTTCTTTGTGAATTGGTTTTAGTGACCCTTGTGAAGCCAAGTCTTAGGGACTTGAAGAGTTTTGTGTGAACTAGTCTTAATGACCTTTACGGAGCCGAGTCTTAGTGACTTGAAGATTTCTGTGTGAACTGGTCTGTGTGACCGTTGTGGAGCCGAGTCTTAGTGACTTGAAGGAATCTTAGTGATTCAGTTAATTGTAATAGTTCTGCGTGAACTAATCTTTGTGATCACCCTATTCTTAGTGGATTCCCTACTTAAGGAGAAGAAAAGTGGACTAGGAGATCTTTGTGCTCCGAACCACTTAAAATCCCTATGTCTCATTTACTTTTAGCACTTTAACTTTTGCATTACTTTTATATCTGTTCTAACAGACTTTCACACATTAACTAAATTCAGAACTATGATTTCCATAAATCTCATAAGTGGTTTTCGAATTAAATATTCTGCTGTGCTTAAATAAATTAACTTGCTTAATTTATAATCTAGTAATCTTTACTTAAAACAAAAAAGTTTTTCAAATGATCTATTCAACCCCCCTTCTAGAACTCTTAGTGCCTCTGGGAAACAATAAGAACAATATAATTTATTAAATTATACATGACAATAATTTATGTCTTCTGTATATGACACTCCTTTATATACATATATTATAAAATATATAATTATTGGCAAAATTTATGACACGTTTAATTATGCAAAAAAATAATTAACTTTTATAAATAAAATAAATATCAATATAGGATTTTTCTGGGCTTAAAACCTTATAATATCCCACTATCCCTAAACCTAATCTACAATATGTCTAACACCCATCCTTTCAAGATGAAAATATAAAACTTTAGAAGACAAGGTTTTTGTAAAAGGATCAGGAAAATTTTGCGTAGAAGCTATTTTTGAAACTATCACATCTCCTTGTTGAACTATATCGCGGATGAGGTTATATTTTCTTTCAATATGTTTACCTTTCTTATGGTTCCTAAGCTCATTTGATTGTCTAATAGTCCCATTATTGTCACAAAATAGGACAATATGAGATTATACTGAAGGTATCATTCCTATTTATAGCAAGAACTTCTCGAACCAAACAACGTCTTTTACAGCTTCAGAAGCAGCAACGTATTCAGGTTCCATGGTAGATTCAGCTACGCAAGATTGTTTAACACTCCTCCAACTGATAGCTCCACCTCCAAGAGTAAACACATAACTAAATGTTGACTTTCTAAAATCTTTATTTGACTGGAAATTTGAATATGTATATCCTATTGGGACAAGATCCCCACTAGAATAAACAAGCATATAATCTCTTGTTCTTCGTAGATACTTAAGTATATGTTTCACTACTATATATCCAATGTTCAAGTTCAAGATTAGATTGATATCTGCTGACCAAGCCTACTGCAAAAAAAATATTTGGCCTAGTGCACAACATCCCATACATAAGATTTTCCACTGCCAAAGCATAAGGGACTATCTTCGTGCACTCTTGCTTTTGAGGTGTCTTAGGACACTTCTCCTTAATAAAAGGAATTCTATGTTTGATAGAAAGTAGTCCTTTCTTGGAATTCTGCATGTTGAACCTAGACAAAATTGTATTTGTGTATACAGTTTGGGATAGGCCCAACATTATATTTTTGCGATCGCGCCAAAGCTTTATCCTATAATGTAATTAGCCTCACCTAGGTCGTTCATCTAAAAATTATTAGACAACCACATTTTGACATTTAATAATACTCCTATATCATTACCCATAAGCAATATATCATCCACATGCCAATTGGATGCATCTACATCATTAATAGCTTCATGGTAGTAGAGGGATCCGACTCTACTCCTTTCAGGATAATATCGTAAATTTCTCCAAGATGTGAAAGTCTCTCAAGAGGACTAATATTCCTCCTACCACGACGAAACTCTGGTGTATTAAAAGAATTAGGTTGGTTAGTTTGTGGCAATTCATCCAAGTCTTGTGATGGATTAATTGATTGAGTAATTGATGTACTTGACATCTTTTCTAAGACAATTTTGCTACTCGACTTGTAATCCATTTTATAGTCATTGTCCAAAAAAACTGCATTCGCGCTAACAAACACTTTTTGGTCTAAAGGACTATAAAATAAACCGCCTTTATTTCCTTTAGGATACCTTATAATCAAACATATTTTAGTTCTTAAACCTAACTTATCTAAGTCTGTCTTTCCTTTTCTCTACATGTGTAGGTGAACCCCATATATGAGTAATCCACACAGGAATGGCAATCTGGTAAAGCTGAATAAATATAAGATTATTTCCCTCACATGCAAGTAACATGTACTTTTGCCATTAAAAGTCTACTAATTTAATGGTTTTTGTACGTTTTGCAAAAAAAATCAAGTTCAGCTGGTTGAATGTAAAAAAATTGAGTTTAACGAAGAAAATGTAAATTGAACCCTAGTTCAATGATTAAAAAGAAAAAAAAAAAAAAAAAAAAGAAGGGTATTTAACCCAGCCCAGAAGTATTGCATAGATAAAGTCTTAATGATCATGGCAGCCAGACAAATATTTTCCTGCTTTCCAAAATAAATGATGTTTCTACCAAACTCCTCACCTACAAACACTACTAATAATTAGGGCAGCAGCTTTATCCGTCTCTGCCGGTATCTGTAAGTCATTGTTACTGCAATGTTAGCACACAAGGGGGAACGGAGATTGAACCCAACACCACGTGCATGGCAAGGGCGTTGGTACACCAACTGAGCCACCGGCCGTTGGTACTCCAGTATATTGTTAATATGAGCCCAGAAGTACAGTATAGAAAAAGTCTTAATGATCATCGCAGCCAAACACACATTTTCTTGCTTTCCAGTATAAATGATGTTTCTACCTAACTCTTCACCCTACAAACACTACTAACAATTAGGGCAGCAGCTTTATCTGTCTCTGCCGTGTTAGTTTTTAAATGAAAGATACAAGTGGAATACAAGTTACAAACAAATGAATTTTATGATTCAATCAGATATAAAGCTTATTTTCTCACTATTACAATGTGGAATTATATTCATGTACAACAAAATGCCTAATTCTCATCCTGCAGAATAAAAAAAAAAAATAGCAACTTATAAATATGAACGAGTATATGAAGAAACAAAAGCTACAAATATCAGAACCTAACCTTTCAAACCTGTTCTATTAAAACCTGCACATAGACCTCACTTCGCTCAACACCTTCACTTCCATTCCCAAGCACACCTGAGCCTGAAATATGGGTTAATCACCATTGAATCAAAGTTGGCACAACCAACATAAGCATATTCACTTGTAATTTCTAAAATCATGTTGATTCAAATTCACCTCCCCTCCGTAATAACATCAGACCGAGAGAGTGACATTGAAGCAGATACTCCTTCTCTAATCTGTTCAAAAGTAGGGAGTGAATGTAACTGCGTCCCATAACTAGAACTGTTAGAATAATTGGCCCAAAAATCTTTAGAATTTATATTCTTAAGAAGATACATATCCATCTCTTTTCCTGGTTCCTCAACCTCACTATTCCCTTCTAAAACCTTTACAACTTGTCTCATTGTTGGTCTAGCACGTGCGTCAGGGTGCACGCATAATAATCCTAAATTTAGCACCCTTTCCACTTCCTCTTCGTCGTAGCATCCTTTAGTCCTCAATCGTGCATCAAGGGCCATAACCAATTCTCCTTTCCCCATTAGGTCCCAAACCCATTCTACCAAAGGTGTCTTTCCTTCCTCTATTGGTCTCCTCCCACACATGACCTCTAATATCAAGACTCCAAAACCAAACACATCGGTTTGTGTCGATGCTCGACCACTCCTAAGCACTTCCGGTGGCAAGTACCCTACGGTCCCAACCACACGAGTTGTGCTAGCTACTTGACCATGGCTGTACATTCGGGCTAAGCCAAAATCCCCTAACCTTCCATTCATGTCTTTATCAAGTAGCACATTGCTGGCCTTAATGTCTCTATGTAGGACTTTTGACTCCCAACCCTCGTGCAAGTACAAGACCCCAGAAGCAACATCTTTCAATACTCTTATTCTGTCTTCACAGCTCAACATCTCAATCTCTTCACATTCAAATACCCTTTTATCCAAACTCCCATTTTCCATAAAATCATACACCAAGATCAAGCTACCTTTTTCTTTCTTACACCAACCTCTCAAGGCCACCAAAGTTCTATGCTTTAGCCTTCCAAGGCTTGAAACCTCAGCCAAGAATTCTCTCACTCCTTCACTGTTTTCATGAGAAATGCGCTTCACGGCAACCTCTATCCCTCCTGCCAATATCCCTCTGTACACCTTCCCATTCCCTCCGATACCAATCACATTGTCATCTGAAAACCCCTTTGTTGCTGCATCAATTTCTTGGTATGGAATTCTGTGTGGCCAATACTCTACTTCCCAATCTTCCATATCTGCTTTTTCCCTCGTTATCCTTCTATTCCTCTTGATCAAAAGCACACAACCCACAGAACATACAACAACGACAAAGAAAACTCCTGTTATTATACCTGCAATAAACCCTTTTGATTGAAAAACAGAATCTTTAGGCAGCTCAAATGATGGCAGACCCCTAGTGACCAATCCTTCCCATAACGAAAAATTTGAATTACTAAAGCTCCATGATAAAATCTTGTGACTTTCAATCAACATCCCAGTAGAAGATGTGAAACCGACAAACATCTCATCCTCAAAAACTGGAGAAAGATCAATAGAAATATTCAATAATGGCCTTGTAGGCCTTTTTCTCCCAACAGGTGCCATAGTAACATTCAAGATAGAATCTTTATAGTCGATCCAAACTTCATAAATCTTACCATTATTGAGTTTCAATTCCTTAAAAGACTTTTCATCTTGCCAATAACCTGCCGTGTTAGAACTCATTGAAGTGAGAGAATTCACATCAATTCCAACATGATTATCATTTATGTCACTAAATTCTTCATTTTTGAACACATCAAACTCAATCCCCAAAACATGGTTACTGGAATTCCCAGTATTTGTACGGTTCAAGAACCCGAAATATTGAGCATAGGTAGTACCTTGAATACCACTAAATGGGACAAACAAGAAAACTATGCCATGCCCACGAAGCTTATTCTTGAAAGGAGCCATAGCAAAAATAAAAGAAGTTGAAAATGGAAGTACCTCAGATGAATTTGGACCTTTTGTCACAATTTTTGATGGGTATAAACCGCGGCCAATTGAGAATGAGTCCTTTGTTAGAGTAAGAATTCTAGATTCAATTGTGGCATTTCCATAGAGGGATAGGCTTGTGGAATTGAAGCCATTGAAGAGAAATTCAATGGCAAATATGGATTGGAATGAAAGGAAAAGAACTGGGATTATTAAAAATGGCACGAGGAATTGTGAGTATTTCTTCATTTCAAGAAAGATGAAGTAAAAGTCTATCTCATGGAGCAGAAAGATCAGAGATATGAAAGAGCTAAAATCTTGAACCACAAAGCTGGAGTGATGAGATTGAATATGGTTTTTAGTCGAAAACCTCTTATAGGTTGAGGGATGATTAGTTTGCCCTGGTTGTTTGATTGAATTACAAAGATACAAAATTCTGTCATGTTTTTTATCGGCCCCATAAAGTAAAGAAGTGTCTTTTCCTACTTTTGATTATAGACATGAAACATTAATGATGTCATAAATCATTTTTTTACATAGTACTCTAAATAACAGAGGTTGGCGCAGTAATTTGAGGGCATTAAGTAAAAATCCATGTTAAAGCTTTGGAAAAATACATACTATTATTAAAAGTGAAATTTATTTAATTAATATAAAATATTCTTTGATAATATAACTATAATAACAATAATATTGTGTCATTTTATAGTACGATTATTAAAAATAAATTATTTTTATTGGAAAAAAATTATATAAGAGTTTGAGTTATTAATTTCATTTCTTGAATATTAAATTCATACAGGTTATATCTAGACATAAATTTCACTATTATTTTATTTAATAATAATTTTAAAAAATTCAATATTGAAGCATGCAATTACGAGGTAAAGGACATCTTGATTATTTTTGAACAAAAAGAACCCACTTTTTATTATTTATCAGAGTCAAAGGACGAGAAAGATTCACCTAATGTAGCACAAAGAAAACATTAACCTATATAATAGATTCACCAAATGTGAAAAAATTAATGTTGTTTGAAAAAAAGACAGGCTAATTTATTATCATATTTTTCGTACTGTCTTACGTTGTGATTGTGTGACACTTAAATTTTGATTTGATTACGTAAGTATGAGTAATTTGTTTGATTAGTTGAGCCATTTTAACTAAGAAGGATAGAGAGTGGGAAATTATTATATGTATTCTCTATTTTATTAATTAAAGTTGGAGCGCAAACATTGTGGACAGTTGTTTCTCATACAAAATTATATAAATTTAAATATGTCATAAAAATGTTTATTTTCTGTAAATATTAATAGAGATGATACATTTGCAATATTAATATTCTCGAAGAAAAACGATTCAATTTATTAGCGTATAAGAGAAGAAAATATACTCAAAACTAAGGCTATAAAATAAAACTAAACGGTTCGAGCTTGATTCGTACTCGCTCGATTAAAAATTTGATTCGAACTTGATTCAAAATATAAACAATTCAAATATGAATAAATTTTAATGTTCGACAAATCACTCGAACCATTTCAAATTTGAATTTTTTTTATTGACACTCAACTCATATTCACTCGAAAAGTTTAAACTGTTCGTATTTAATTCAAAATCGTGCTCGACTCGATAACTAAACGAGTCGATCTTAATCAAATCTTATTTTAGACTCGATAAATTTTATGAATTAAATCTGAATAACTCAGTACTTAACTCGTCTAAGTTCATTTACACCCCTTTGTCTAAGCCTTCAAATTATCTAATTAGCCATAAAGGAAATAAGAAAACAAAAAGGAAATGAATAGAGAACTTTTAGTGACTTTTTTTATGGCCAGAATATAGTAATCCATCTATCTTGTTTTACTTGACATTTTTGATAACCTAGTTTGTATTATATGTAATACAGGTTACCAGATTCACCATAGAATAAACAAGATGATTTTTTAATTTAGTTGCAGAAGAAAGTAATGAAGCAAAAATGGGCATCATTAATTTACCCTTTACGACTAATTATTTTCTTTTATTTAATTAAACAATCAAGAAATCATACACACTTCTACCTCTACTTATTTCCTTTTCATTAATTCTTCAACTACTTCTATAGATATAAAAATCTTCAACTACTTCTATAAATATAAAATCCTTAATTACGTTATCAAAAGATGTTGTGTTCATTCCCGTCACCATAGATAAGTATCCCTCACATTGCCGTCACCGTAGGTAATTATGCCTCACATTCCCGTCACCATAGGTAATTGTGCCTCAACTGTCTCTGGGAGCAAATTAATTTACAAGCAATTATCTTTTAATAGTATGCATGACATATAACTGTTTGATAACGACAGTTAATTTATTTCTACATTTGTTTTATAATACTAATAAATTCATTTACTTTATATCAATATAATTATAAATATCATAAATTATCTATAAAATTAATTATTTTAAAAAATAAAATAAATTATATTAAATTTAAAATTAAAAATGTCTAAAATAAAGTTAATAATGATGTTATAGTTCAAAATTGAGGGAGAGAGTATTAAAGATCTCTCAAGAAGAGGATTAGAATACATTTATGATTGTTAGGATGTGATTATTTGGTCCCGGTTAAGGTATAGCCCAGATTATTTTTATTAAAGACCCGGATCTAGTTCGGTCTATATCCATATTGCACGTTGGACCCAGCATTGGGGCCGGCCCACTGCATTATATTTTTAGGCGGCTTATTATTCTAAAAGTGTCAAAATCCATATTTATATACGATTGGGTTTCCTGATTTAGGAGGGATAAGGAGATTTAATTTATTAAGAACTTAATCAGTTATGAATTACAGTTATAAGGGGATTATGATTAAGGACTTCCACTTCTAATTGGTCTCGGGCGAGCATAGCATTTATAAATATAGTCATAAGCAGATGATCAATATATATAATATTACATATATAATTTTATTATTTTTCAGCAATTTTTATCCCTACATTATTATCTTTTTGGCTTATACTGATTCTCACATCTGAGCTATCCCCCAACAGCCTAAGCCGTGAAGTTTTTGGCGTGACGATTGACTGTTCCCTGTGTAGGTTGTTCGTATTTTAGTGATTTTAGCGGGAGGATAAAATCAAGCGTTAACATTGGCTCTAAAATGAGAGGCTTTAATAAATTTATGTTTAGAAAATCACTAGGTAGTGTCTTAATCGGAGTTCATGGAGAATAAGGATGATCGGGTGCTGGACTAGGCGGGTTCATCGGTGATGCCGCCAGCACCTAATATTCAAGACTTGGTTAAAGACAGGTTTGGTCCTTCCACTCAGAGAACTAAACCAATGGTGGCACAATCGGTTCCCATCAAACGTCGATTGTTTACTTCTCCAAATTCACCAACTCCTGATCTGCGTAGGATAGGAACAAACAATTGGTTTATTAGTATATGCATGATTAAATTTAATGATGACATAATGATAAAATGAGATGATCTATGCTTAATGTATATTATAAAGATAACTTTTGTGAAGTCCTTATTAAATTCATAATGTACAAGGACTTAGTTTAGAAAAGATCAAATTTGTTAGATTGATCTTCTAAGAAAAAGTGTTGTATAGAAATTTAAGATTTGAAGATCGAGAAAAGATAAGATAAAAGAAACACATTGCAAGTTCAGAATCGTATTGCTACATTAGAATCGCATTACAAGTTTAGAATCGTATTGATACATCAGAATCGCATTGCAAGTTCATAATCATATTGCATAAGCTGAATCGTATTACTACGTCAAGATTGTGTAGTAGAAGCTGATTCGAATGGAGATCTTAACTACACTATATGATACAACATGATACATTCAGTTCGTTGAATAAAAGATGTCAGAATACAGACAGTAAAAACATCATAGGTTGAAGGACTCGATGCAAATCTTACCAAGTCAGAGTTAAAATTTAAAGTTCAAAATTGTTGTATCTACTAGCTAGTTGAACCAGAAAAGCTGGTCAAAGAATTACCATATTTGGAAATCTGACAAAAAGACACAACTGAAAGACGTCTTGCCTATTTTCCAAATACTCATAACTGAGATATCTGGAATTGAGACAATAAATTAGAAACGACTATTTTACAACAAGAATACTTCAAGAAGTCTACAAAAGGAATAACAAAATCCTAAAAGAATGAGAGATTAGACACTGATCAGAAATTAAAAATCTACAACGCTCAAAACTTATTCTACGAAAAAGCTGAACATCTCATTCAAGCTGCTAAGTACTTGAGAAAAGAATCGTATTGTTAACTTAGCAACAACTCATAATTTCATCATCAACAACAGCTGAGAGACGAGACTTAGTGGCTCACCTAATTCTAAGTGAATCAAAACATGTGTAAGACGGACTTAGTGTTTAAGAGTGGTGGTTCTTAGTGGACCAAGTCTTAGTGACCGAAATACCGAAACTAAGTGGCTCAAAGGGACTTAATGTCCATGAGATTTCAAGACTATTTAACTCGAAGGAACCTTAGTAATGGATATCCTTAGTGGATTTCCTAATCGTGGAGTAGAAGAGTAGAGTAGGAGTTATTACGTCTCCAAACCACTTAAAACTTATTGTGTCATTTACTTTCAATCATTTACTTTCTGCTTTATAATTTCTTGTGGATGTGATTGCTTATTACTAGTTTCAAGCACCAAACTTCAGAACTACTCACTAAAGTCTTATATTTAAAGAGGAATTCTTAAAATATATCTCGTTGTAGATGAATATACGTAAATGGTTAGTCAACTGCTAATGCTAGTGGAGTTGGAGTTATCTTAGCCAGTTTGAAGGGTTTTATTTTCCAACAAACAATAATGTTTTAATTTAAGGCTACAAATAACGAGACAGAATATAAAGCCATATTAGTAGGGTTAAGGCTGGCTCGAAGCTTAAGAGTGTGGCACCTACTCATCTTCAAATATTCACAATTGGTTGTTAAACAGATCTAGGGTGAGTATGAGGCTCATAGGGCAAGAATGACGAAGTATTTATCCGAGGTAAAGTTGTTACTCCAGCGCTTCAAGTCTTATTCCCTCCAGGGAATAGGGAATAAAGCGGAATGATAATATTATAGCGGACGCACTTTCCAAGTTAGCTGTTACGCAAATGTAGTCTTTCGAAGGATCGATATATCTTTAAGTCCTTAACTACCCCAGTATTCTAAAGAATGAGGTATAGTAGGTGGAAAGATCTAATTGTTGACTCACGCCTTATTTGGAATATCTCAGCGAGGGGAAGTTGCCTTTGGATAAATTATTGGCGAATCGAATAAAATACTAAAGTGCTTATTTATGCCTAATTGATGAAGACCTATATCGACGAGTATATTCTGCTCTATTATTGAAGTGTTTGGTTCCATCTGAAACGCCATATGCTCTTCTAGAGATTCATGAGAGCATTTGCGATGATCACATGGAAGTAAAGTCATTAGCCTACATGCTGATCAGACAGGGTTATTATTAGTCGACCATATTCCAAGAGGCGAAGGAGTTTGGCAAAAGTGTCCAAAGTACTAGTTAAATAGTCTTGTTCCACGTCGGCCTCCGGAGGAGTTATCATTGGTGTTGTCCCTGATACCTTTTACTGTATGGGAAATTGATCTGATGGGATCGATGTCAAGGGCTAAGGGACATGTGGCTTATCTAGTGGTGGCAATCGACTACATGACCAAGTGAATGGAGGCAAAACCACTTCGACACATTACTAAGCAAGATTGCATACAATTTCTTAAGGAGTTAGTGGTCTTCTAGTTTATGATTCCTATGGTTTTAGTGTCAGATAATGGGCTACAATTTGTGGAAGCCAAGTTTGAGCAATTCTTTGCTGATTTGGATATTAAGTACCAAAAAGTGTCAGTGGCACATCCTCAAGCTAATGGTCAGGTGGAGGTAACTAATAGGACTTTACTCAATGGAATTAAAAGGATATTGGATTAAGCAAAAGACATGTGATTTGAGGAGCTTCATAATGTACGTAACTAATAGGACTTTACTCAATAAAATTAAAAGGAGATTAGATAAAACAAAAGACAGGTGGCCTGAGGAGCTTCATAGTGTACTTTGGGCATATCGAACCACTCCTTAATCCACAATTGGTGATTCTCTTTTTCGATTGACATATGGTACAAAAGCTTTTATTCCCGTGGAAATTAGGTCTCCCGCATTTCGAGTGGTGAATTTCAAGGAAGCCTGCAATGATAAAAGTCTTCGGCTCAACTTAGACCTATTAGATGAAGTTCAAGATGCAGCTATTCTGAAATCAACTATCTATCAGCAGAAGACTGCTCAGTATTATAATATAAGGGTTCATCAAATTGGTGCCTCAAGATACTAGAAAACTAATGCCTAATTGGGAAGGCTTATATGAAGTAATTAAAGTGTTGAAACCTTGTACTTAACAACTTCGGGATATGTCGGGTTTGGAGCTTAAAAATTTATGATATACCAGTAAGTTGAGAAAATATTATCAATAATAGGTTATTTTTTGTACAAGTTAGTCATTTATTGAAGTTATTAGGGACATACATTTATTCAATTGTATAATTAGAGAATATCAATAAAAGAAAATATTTTCATTCTTTCATTACTATAATTACAAAAATTAAAATTTCTACATGGGGATGTTCGTTGAGACATAAATAAAAAAGTTATAATTGTCCAAAGAAAAAAAAATACATTTTTATTCATCTTCGAAGTCGCATCGGAAAAGCCTAAGCTAGTAGGGTCAGTACCAACGACTTTGATCTTTGCCTTCGCAGCTTGATATCCCTTACCATATTCGACCAAGACATCCTCCATCAGTTCTTTGAATGTTCTGTATTTGGCGATTATCTGTTGGCGGAGTTCAGGAGTTATTGTTTTAGCTTGTTTCTTGAGACATTTTTTTTACTTTCTCAAAATCGTTGACAATGTTGAGGGTTATTTGGAAGGACTCGCATTGTCTTTGAACTTCTTTGGCGAGTTCTTTGGTTTTATGTAGCTGTTGTTTATTTTCTTCGTTGCGTTGTTGGATTTATTATTCAAGTTCGGCATTTTCTTAATTTATGGAGTTTGTTTCATTCTTCAATCAGTTTATTTTCAATTTTGGCAGTTGTGGAAAGTTGGATTAGGAATGTGTTGTTGTTTGTTTTGAGGTCTTTGGCTTGTAAATTGAAGTTGGATTTTTCTTATTCGGTGTTCAAAATTTTCATTTTGAGGACTTCGTTTTGTTGGGCGAGCTTTTGTTTTTCTTCTTAGGCAGCTTCGAATTTTGTTCTCCAGACATTAATCTGTTTGTCGGAGCCGATTCCTAGCATCTCTCATTGCTAAAACCTACTAAAAGATGAAAGGAACTACAAGAGGAAGAAGAGGTCAATAAGTAATATATTGAGTTGGAAAGGAATTTTGAAATTTATAAAAGAAAGTTGTGATTACTTACTCAACCCTGGTGGATTGCTAAAGCTAGGAAAAGTTCCCTGTTGGTGTAGTATTGTAGCATTACGTTATCGATGGGTAAGTTGAAGAAGTCGAATAATTTGAATGAGAGGGTTTTATCAGGATCAGTGGGCCAGAAAGTGGAAGTGTTAAGTTCTCGTCAGAGAGTTTCGACCCTTTCACCTTGTAGTAGGTTGGTGGAAGTGGTGGCCTCGGATGTTGATGTATTTGTGTTGGGGAAGGTTGTGGAATTGAAGTTGTTTTGGGTGGAGATTTGGATGTTCGTGAAGTTGAAAATGGCGAGATTATTTCAATTTCTGGCTCAGTTTGATTATCAAGTTGTTGTTCGGGAGTTAGTGCAGTGGATTGTTATTCTGAAACTAGTTTGAAAGGTTGTTCAAGGATGGGATGTAAAGGTTGTTCGAAGTCGGTTTAGTGGATTGTTCAGGTGTGGATTGCGAAGGTTGTTTGGGGTTTTGTTGAGGGGTCGGGACGGTTTCAGTGGTGGTTTGCAACCATTGGCTTTCATTAGCCTTTGTATCTCCTTATCTAAAATTCCAAAGATGCTTCATTTTCGGGGAAGTTTAGGGATAACTTTAGAGGTGTTCATTTGGGTTTTGGAGGGTCAATTTCTGGAAGGTTCGGGAATGGTGGTGGTCTCTAGTTGGTATTTGGAGAACTTATTTTTATGTTCAGGATTCATTGTAATAGTGTTTGGCTAGTCTTTGGTGGTTTATTTTTGTAATAATCGAGAAGTTTTTGTATAAAAATAATATTATAATAAATAATTATAATAAAAAAAATATTAATTAAATGAAAAATGGGAATGAAAATTTTATTCATAAAAAAAAATTGAAATTTAATTTCAGGACATAGGATTATAATTTTCATATTTAGTTAGAAAACCCCATATTTTCAATTTGAAAATCCCATATTTAGTTTAAAAAATCCCATATTTAGTTAGAAAATAAATATTTAAATTTTCAATCCACCAAACCGACTTCACACCTAAACAATCCACCAAACTGTTCGAAGTCGGTTTGGTGGATTATTCAGGTTGTCCCATATTGAAAATTTAAAGATTTATTTTCTAACAAAATATGGGATTTTAATTACAAGTAATATGGGATTTGAGTTTTAGAAGGAATTTTGGAAAACGGACAGCACCGTTGTGCCCGAAACGTAAAAAATAGAAAATAAGAACTGTAAACACGATTTGGGTTCGGGTTGACTTTTTGAATCAACAATTGACTTTTAAGGGTAAAAAGTCAAACTTTGAGCACGGAGATGAATTTGAAGAAACGGACGTCACTATGACGTTGAGGACGTCGAAATTAGTAGAAAATAACTTTAAACATGAAAAAGTTAATTTTCAAGTCAAAAAGTGAAAGGCGAAATTAAACACGCAAAATAAGGTAGTAGGAGTAGGGCCTAGCAGAACCTAGAACTTGCTAGAAACAGCTGAATCGGATGGAGAGATAAGAAGGAAAAATGATAAGATTGGAGAAAAATTAATTAAAATTACAAAACTTGAAGATTAAGTATTGAATAGTAACCAAAAGCTAAAATAATTACTAATCGAAATGGCAACACTACCACCACACCTTCATGAGTCATCAGCCTAGAGAGAATAGGGGTCAAGTGCCACCCTCCCACTCACCCATTTATTACACATGATGATTTGTTGGAAAAAGAAAAATGTAGACAAGTGGCAAATATTTTAGCAAACAAATTGGCTCAATAAATAACTTACACACATACACAAATGGCTGATGTTGAGAGGAGGAGTTTTGGTGATCTTAATTGGCATTTGATGGAATTTCAAGTCAAAGAGGCAAGGAAAGGTGGTCCAATAGGAATCAACCAACGCAAGAATAATTACTAAGCATAGCAAGCAAAGTGGGTTAACTAAACATCATACATACACACGATTAGAGCATGAGCCAAGTGGCCATGTTTTCTACACATTAAATACTTAAATTTTATAAACCAAACACACCCCACACACCACAAGCCTCACAGTAAAATTGAGAAAGAGAGAAGGAGAGAGAGAGGGCTACAAGCAGTCGTGGCAGCAAGGAAAGGAATAAGGAGAACCATGTTCGAGCTAAGGAACGAAAAAGGGAAACAAAGAAAGGTAATTTTAAAACATTTTCATGTAATGTTTGATTTTCTTGGTTAAATATTAAGTTTTATGGATTAAAGATGTAGAGGACATATTTAAGCTCGTGTATGATGGATTAGACTTACATAAATAAGACATAAACGAAAGAAAACAAGAAATCAAACATAAAACCAAAGTTGAAAAATCTGCAGAAATAGACCAAACCCTATTTTTCCAAAAACTATATCTTCTTGTGTATTAGGAGATTAGATAAGTTATTTACAACTAAAAATAGTACGTAATATCAGCTACCCGTGGGTGAAAGAATCACTCAAAAATATTTTAAAATGAATTAGTTATGATTTTTCAAAAAAGCTAGTTGAACACAAAAAATCTGAAATTTCAGAAAATTAGTTACGAACCCTATATCCCAAAGACCATATCTCCTTGTGCATAAAGAGTTAAGATAAGTTATATACATCTAAAAATATGTTGTAGTATCATCTGCGTATAGGAAAAATTAGCTCTAAAAAATACCTTATAGATTATTTGTTATGATTTTTCAAAATATGCTAGTTGGAAATAAAAACTGCAAAAATCAGATTCTGGCAGCCCCTTTTGATGATTGTTTTGTTCTAAATTGATAAAGGACAAAAATCATAGTCTATATGGTATTAAAATAGGTTAAATAAACTTTAATTTGATGTAAAAATGAACGATAATAAATAAGTAACAAATGAGTTATGATTAAGCGAAAAATAGTATTCGATAACGATTAAAATAGTTAAAAGAAGTTTTATAATTCGTTTTAAAACGAAACCTTGGTGATTAATATATTATGACGGACGATGCTTTATTTGAACGTATAATAGCGTATTTTTATGTAAGAAAGAGGGTAGTCGGGATTCTCAGAATTTTGAATTTAATTTCGAATGATAAAAATTATTAAATAAATAAACGGGAACATAAAATATAACTACATGAAGTAAATTAAGAAAAGTTAAGACTATTATAAGAAAAATAATTTTTTGATTAAATATATTCTATAATGTTATAGATGACTCAGAGTTGAGCATGGGAGGAGAAAATGCTGGATAATATAAATGATGTACTAAGGATTGTGGCAAGTTCCCTAACTTGTGTAAGTTTAATATTCTGTGAAAGTCCCCTCACTCTAAGCAAAGTTGTTTATCGTTAAGTGTAAGTTCTCACATTTTTGTGCAAGTTCAATCACTTTTGAGCAAGTTCTCCTATTTCGAGCAAAATTATTTTTGAGAGGGAGAGAGGGCTGCAAGCGGCCATGACAGCAAAGAGAGGAAGAGAAAGAACCATGTACAAGCTAAGGAACAAAAAAAGAGAAACAAATAAAGGTAATTTCAAAACCCTTTGTGTAATGTTTGATTTTCATGGTTAAATATTAAGTTTTATGGATTGAAGATGTAGAGGACATGTTTAAGCTCATGTATGATGGATTAGGCTTACATAAACAAGGAATAAACGAAAGAAAACATGAAATCAAACATAAAACCAAAATAGCCCTAATTGCAAAAATAGCCCTAACCCTATTTTTCCAAAGATTATATCTTTTTTTGTATAAAGAGATAAGATGAATTCCTTATATCTAAAAGTAGTATGTAATATTAGCTATACGTGGACGAAAGAATCACTCAAAAATATTTTAAAATGAATTAGTTATGATTTTTCAAAAAGGGCTAGTTGAATACAAAAAATTTAAAATTTCAGAAAATTAGTTACGAGTCCTATTTTTACGAAACCCATATCTCCTTGTGTATAAAGAGTTGGAATGAGTTCTATACGTCTAAAAATAGGTTGTAGTATCATCTACGTATAAAAAAAAGAATATCTCAAAAATACCTAATAGATTATTTATTATAATTTTTCAAAGTAAGCTAGCTGAAAATGAAAATTACAGAATTTGCATAAATCAGATTCTAGCAGCCCTTTTGGACAATTTTTTGTCCTGATTGGATAAGGGACAGAAATTAAAGTCTATATGGTGTTAAAATAGGTTGAATAGACTTTAATTTAATGTAATAATGAGCGAAAAAGATAAGTAACAAATGAGTTATGATTAAACGAAAAAAAGCATTCGTTAACGTTTAAAATAGTTAAATTGAGTTTTATAATTCGTTTTAAAACGAAACCTTGAGGATTGATATATGGTGACGGATGATGCTTTATTTAAACGTATAATAGCGTATTTTGAAGTAAGAAAGAGGTTGATCGGGATTCTAAGAATTTTGGATTTAATTCCGAATGACAAAAATTAATAAATAAATAAACAGGAATGTAAAATATAACTACAAGAAATAAATTAAGGAAAGTTAAGACTATTATAAGAAAATTAATTTGTTGATAAAATATATTCTATAATGTTATAGATGACTCAAAGTTGAGAATGGGAGGAAGAAATGCTGGATAACATAACTGATGTGCTACAAACCGAGGCAAATTCCCTAACTTGTGCAAGTTTATTATTTTGTGCAAGTTCTCTCATTTTGAGCAAAGTTGTTTATCGTTAAATGTAAGTTCTCTCATTTTTGTGCAAGTTCTTTCACTTTTGTGCAAGTTCCTTCATTTCAAGCAAAATTATTTAGCGTCGTGTACAAGTTTCCTAACTTATACAAATTATTTATTTCAAACAAGTTTTCTATTTTATTTCAAAAACAATCGCATTTTATTGTTAAATCTTAAATTGGTATTATTACAAAGTCTCTAATTTTGTTATTATTCGACGATATTAAATATTTTTTAAACGCTTCTTGGACTGTCTGTAAAAAGAGTTTATGTTATTTGTTCATGTTGGGATTGACTCATACTTCTGTGGGTTAAACTAATGACCACTACGACAGAATAGTCGGGGGTCTCGCTCTTCGGTGAGAGTTCATTGGCTACAATAAATGTGTCAAAGTGTACAAGTTATGGAATCCAGATACTAGAACAGTTGTATACAACATGGATATGGTCTTTAGAGAAATACCGAATGAACCAGTTATGGATAAGTCTTCTGAAGAACCTGATCGTATGCAGAATGATGTGAGCATGGGAAAGCAGGTGGAGGCTGAAAATTCACAGTTGACTACAAATTTTACAGATGATGAACCAGTTCAGGCCGAACGTGATGAGAAAGATGGTGATGATTCTGATATTGAAGAAGAGACTGAGGATGAGATTGAGGAAGAAGATGAACCTATATTGAGGAGGTCCACATGGGTTCGAAGATGACCTAGTAGGTATTCACTTAGTGCATATCATGTTTTATATGTCACTAATGATGAACCATGCCCAGTTAAGGAGGCGAGGGCCTCGGAGGAGTCAAATTAGTGGGAGCTTGCTATGAATGAGGAAATACAGTTACTTTATAAAAATCAAATATGGAGTCTTGTTAAATTGCCTAAGGATCAAAAGGTAATTGGGTGCAAATAGGTGTTCAAAAAGAAGACAAATGCGGATGGAAAAGTAAAAAAGTACAAAGCACGGCTTGTGGCTAAAGGGTATTCTCAAATAGAGAGAATTGACTATGATGAAATATTTTCTCCAATAGCAAAGTTGACATGCATTCGAACTGTTTTATCTACAGAAGTTGTTTATGATCTAAAGGTTGAACAACTAGACGTCAAAACAGTGTTTCTTCATGGTGACTTAGAGGAGGAAATTTACATAAAGCAACTTGATGGTTTTGAAATCCAAGGCAAAGAGGATTTGGTATGTAAATTAAAGAATTCCTTGTATGGGCTTAAGTACTCTCCTAGAATGTGGTATCAAAATCTTAATTCTTACGTCTTACAACTTGGATTCACATAGTGTTAGGCTAATCATTGTGTTGACAATTTTGTTATTCTAACCTTGTATGTTGATGATATGTTGTTAATTGGAAATAATAGGAAAATGATCAAGTCTGTGAAATGGTTGTTGGCACAGCAGTTTGATATGAAGGATCTTGGGCCAACAAATTTCATTTTGGGTATGCATATACACAGGGATAGTACGAATCAAAAATTAGTTTTAGGGCAAAAGAAATACATTGAAGGGGTGCTGAAAAAATTCAATATGATTGATTATAAACTGGTTGGAACCCCTATGGCTATAGGAACAAAATTATCAACAGATCAGTGTCCTAAGACCAATGAGGAAAAAGATGAGATGGCTCACATTCCATATACAAGCACAGTTGGAAGTTTGATGTATTCAATGGTTTGTATGAGGTCAGATATTACCTAAGCAATGGGGGTATTGAGAAGGTACACGTCTAATCCTGGGAAGGAGCATTGGACCGCCATCAAAAGAGTTTTCAGGTATCTTTGTGGTACTTCTGATTTTGCATTGCATTTTGGGGGGAAGAGAGATGAAAGGAACTTTAAGGTGGTAGGATCAGTGAATGCTGATTGGGGTGGAGATGTTGATAGTAGGAACTCAACAAGTGGTTATATACTCAACTTGTTTGGTGGTCCTATAAGTTAGATGAGCAAGACGCAGAGTGTTGTTGCTCTTTCATCTACTGAGGCAGAATATATGGCGTTTACTCATGCAGGTAAGAAAGTAATATGGATTCGCAGGTTTTGTGTCGAGCTTGGTTTTAAGCAAAAGATAGTCAATTTAAAGTGTTATTCACTTAGCGAAGAATCCTGCATTTCACTCACGGTCAAAGCATATTGATATTCAGTATCACTTTATTAGAAAGAAGGTTAATGAAAAACTAATTTTCTTGGAGAAGGTTGACCCAACAGAGAACATCGCAGACTTCTTAACTAAAGCAGTTACTTTGGCAAAGTTCGAGTGATGTACATCTGAGATGGGTATCAGGAATTATTCACCAAGTGGGAGAATGTTAGGATTGACTCATACTTCTGCGAGTTCGACTAATGATCACTATCAGGAATTATTCACCAAGTGATAAATACTTTAGCAAACAAATTGCCTCAATAAATAAGTTATACATATACACACACAGCTGATGTGGAGAGGAGTTTTGGTGATCTTAATTGGCATGTGATGGAATTTCAAGTCAAAGCAGCAAGGAAAGGTGGTCCAATAAGAATCAACCAACTCAAGAATAATTACTAAGCATAGCAAGCAAAGTTGGTTAACTAAACATCATACATATACACGGCTAGAGCATGAGCCAAATGGCCTTGTTTTCAACACACACTTAGCGCATATGATGTTTTTTGTTGAAAGATAGTGACTAGACCACTTGTTAGCCATATTAAATACTTAAATTTTGTAAACCAAACACACTCCACGCACCACAAACCTCTCGGTAAAATTGTGAAAGAGAGAAGAAGAGAGAGAGGGATACAAACAGTGATGGCAGCAAGGAAAGGAAGAAGGATAACCATGTTCGAGCTAAGGAACGAAAAAGGAAAACAAAGAAAGGTAATTTTAAAATCTTTTTGTGTAATGTTTGATTTTCTTGATTAGATATTAAGTTTTATAGATTGAAGATGTAGAGGATATGTTTAAGCTCGTGTATGATGGATTAAACTTACATAAATAAGGCATAAATGAAAGAAAACAATAAATCAAACATAAAACCAAAGTTGAAAAATCTACAAAAATAGCCCAAGCCCTATTTTTCCAAAAACTATATCTTCTTGTGTATTAGGAGATAAGATGAGTTATTTACATCTAAAAATAATATGTAATACCAGTTATTCGTGGGCAAAAGAATCACTTAAAAATATTTTAAAATGAATTAGTTATGATTTTTCAAAAAGGTTAGTTGAACATAGAAAATCTAAAATTTCAAAAAATTTGTTACGAACCCTATATTTCCAAAGACCATATCTCCTTATGTATAAAGAGTTGAGATAAGTTCTATACATCTAAAAATATGTTGTAGTATCATCTGCGTATAGAAAAAAGTAGCTCTAAAAAAAACCTTATTGATTATTTGTTATGATTTTTCAAAACATGCTAGTTGAAAATAGAAACAGTAGAATCTGCAGAAATCAGATTATGGCAGCCCCTTTTGACAATTTTTTTTGTTCCGATTGGATAAGGGACAGAAATCAAAGCCTATATGGTATTAAAATAGGTTGAATAAACTTTAATTTGATGTAAAAATGAACGACAATGAATAAGTAACACATGAGTTATGATTAAGCAAAAAATAATATTCGTTAACGATTAAAATAGTTAAAATGAGTTTTATAATTCGTTTTAAAACGAAACCTTGGTGATTGATATATTATGATGGATGATGCTTTATTTGAACGTATAATAGCGTATTTTAATGTAAGAAAAAGGTTGGTTGGGATTCTCAGAATTTTGGATTTAATTCCGAATGATAGAAATTATTAAATAAATAAACAAAAACGTAAAATATAATTACATGAAGTAAATTAAGGAAAGTGAAGACTTTTATTAGAAAATTAATTTTTTGATGAAATATATTATATAATGCTATAAATAACTCTAAGTTGAGTATTGGAGGAAGAAATGTTAGATAATATAAATGATGTACTATAGGCCGACGCAAATTCTCTAACTTGTGTAAGTCTAATATTATGTGCAAGTTCCCTCACTCTGAGCAAAGTTGTTTATCGTTAAGTGCAAGTTCTCTCATTTTTATGCAAGTTATATCACGTTTGTGCAAGTTCCCCTATTTCGAGCAAAATTATTTAGCGTCGTGTACAAGTTCCCTAACTTGTACAAATTATTTATTTCAAACAAGTTTTCTAATTCATTTCAAAATTCCTCGCATTTTATTGTTAAATCTTAAATTGGTATTATTGCAAAGTCTATAACTCTGTTATTATTCGATGATATTAAATATTAAATTATTTTTTAAATGCTTCTTGGGCCATCTGTAAAAAGAGTTTATGTTATTTTTTCGGCTAAACTCGGTGGTTATATTTTATTGAGTGATTATTTAAGTTTTCAGTTTATGGATAATTATTCTTAAATTATTATATGATTCATGAATTGATCGTGCTATAAGTCGATGCTACTTGCTTCGGCTAGACATGAATGGTGTATAAATTAAACTATTGTTATTACCTAGTAAGTAATCAAATCTAAGCCAAATTATTTTGGTACAGATTCTGAAACTAAGACTAAGCATGAACAGCCCTAATAAAGGGGATTTGGATGTCAGGAATCGGACTAGATATTTTAACGTCAATGTTATGCATAACATATGGTACGATAGGCTAACCACCTAGAGTACCATTGACAAATATATAGATAGTTCACAATTTATACTATTGAACCTGGTAATTAGATAGTTCAGGGTTTAAACTGTTGAACCTGGTAATTTAGATAGTTCACAGTCTTTGACTGTTAAACCTAGTATAAGTCCAAGGTTCTTACAACCGCTCAGTATAATACTTGAAATTAAAACAACTCTGTTATTTTTTGTTCTTCCATGTTGTTCCATAAGTTTTTAATAATCAAGTGGTTGAAGTTCTTTAGTAACTATTCATTTTGGATATTATATTTCATTGATAAGAATATTTTTTTCCTACTTGTTGAGCAAATTAGTTGGTCACTCTTGCAAATTATATTTGCAGTTAAACCAGAAAGTTCAAAAGAATTGAACGCGAAAGATAAGAGAGATGGTACAGTCGAGGAAGAGAATTAGAACAGTAATATTAATATAATATTATAATTAATCTTTGAAGTTTCTAATATTTGAAGGTAATGTAAGTAAATCTTGGTAATGTAATATTATACTAATTTTATAAATTAATTATATTATATAGTTGATTATATATTATGAGGTGGATCGTAATACACCAAGTCTAGAGTAATGAGTACTCGAATTTAAGGGTGTTACAGTTTTTGTTGTTTGAGCTCGGGTGCCTTAGTCTATGTTTTTATTCGGACAACTTGTCTTTGTTTCTTAACTATGTGTTTAGTTCTAGGGTTTTGGTTTATTCGGCAGGGGCAGTAGCTCAAGTAGGTTCAATGGTTGGGGATGGCGATTTGCGAATTGTAGTTGTGGGTTCGTCGGATGATGAAGGGGAAGATATAAAGGAGGTTGGGGGTTCAGAAGGTTCAGCGAGGTGGTCGTACTGGGGGGCATTTTCTTCTGTTTGGTTAGGTTTGAAGAGTACTACTGTACAAAAGGAAAAATCATATTATTTTTAAAGGAAAAGAAAAGAAATGAATGACTAAGAGAAAATATATAATATAGTTGGAGTTTGGATACTTGCATCCATGGTCGAAAAGTCATTAATGGCCGGACAGAAGATCCATCGACCACTGTGTCATCGGCATCTTGGCATAGAGTTTTTAGAATTCTTTTTCCCGAGGCTTGTCTATTCTTTTGAAGCCAAAGGTACTTTTAGAGGGTTCTCCCCAGGTTGGGATAAGATGGGTGTCGAGCCTGCGTAGAAAAATCTAGTACGAATGCCACCCTTTATTGTTAGTGGGGGTGGTCACCTATACCTTTCGATTTGAGTACTTGGATAGGTGCTTGAACCCAGGTTCCATAGATTTGCTTAATTTTGAAGTAAGTTAAGAAGAGGTCAAGGGCGAGGTCGACTGCATGTTCCTTGTAGAAAGCAATGAAACACAGTATGTGAATGTAAAAGTTGAGAAAACCCAATCCCCATGAAAGTCAAAAAGGATGAGATAAAGTCGTGTAGAGAAAATCGGACGTCGTATTTAAGAGCATAGATCGAAACTCCGATCCAATCCCTATCCGGGGGCCAATACATCCTATCATGAGATTCAAGGGCAAGGAGTTCGTATTGAAAAGGTATTTGGTAAAGTTTACGAAAATGGTGGAAATGTTGGGAAGTGACATTTGATTTGGTATTGGCAACGGTATAGTCAGTTTCATATTCGTAAAATTGACGATTTTTCATCTCTTTTTGTATAATGGTTAATAGAGGAGAGCTGGGGAAGGATGTAAGAAAAGGAGAGGAAGCTTTTTTGGCTATGAAGGTAAAAGAAACTTGAGATTTGTTGTAAGGAAGATGATTAGAGAAGATAGAGAACACTGGCACAAGGTTTATGCCTAGAGAGAAAAGGAAACGAGAGAGTTGAAAGTAAATCTGAAGCAAGTAGTTTGAAAATGAGAGTTTTGAACAGTTTTAGCAGAGACTAATGATGTGCGCGAAGTTTAAGGATGACTAATTTAAAAAAACACAGCTAATTAATGTAGGCGTGTGCATGCTGTTGGTTTTACCGAGGAGCAGTAATGGGAAAGGAAGGTTACTTTTTGGTAATTAAATCAATCATTTTTATATTACTCTCCTATTATAAATTCATTAAAATAGGAGAATGGGGGCAATGTTAGAATGTGATTATTTGGGTCCAATTAAGGTGCAGCACAGATTATTTTCATTAAAGACTCGAATCCAGTTCGGTCCATATCTATATTGCACATTGGATCAGTATAGAGGTCGGCCCACTGCATTATAGTTTTTTGGTGGCTTGTTATTCTACAAGTGTCAGAGTTTATATTTTTATATGATTGGGTTTCCTGATTTAGGCAGGATAAAGAGATTTAATTTATTAAAAACTCAATCAGTTATAAATTATAGTTATAAGAAGATTATGATAAAGGACTTCCACTTTTAATTGGTTTTGAGCGAGCATAGCATTTATAAATATAATCATAAGCAGAGGATCACGGTACACATTATTACATACAAAATTTTATTATTTTTTATCCTTCCATTATTATCGCTTTTGGCCTGTACTGATTCTCACATCGAAGTTATCTCCAGATGGCCTAAGCCATCAAGTTTTTGGTGTGATGATTGACTGTTTTCTATGCAAGTTATTCATATTTTGGTGATTTTAGTGGGCAAACAAAATTCGACATTAACATTAATATTAATCCATTTAGGAAAGAAAATTCTATTAAATTTGAAAGTAGAGGGCCAACCGGTACAACTGTTCCCTCCCTTGAGCAACCTGAAACAATAAACAAATGTATCCCTTAATTCTTCAGCATCCAAATTTTATGTAATCTGACAAATTTTAAGGGTCTTCTCTTCACTTATATATATATATATAGTAGTGGTATTTAGGGATGACATCGATGCTCTACGTCCTAATTGGATTTCGAAAATTATTAACTAAATTTTCATATTAGGATTTCTTGATTCTTTCTCCTTGTCAAATTAACGGACCACAATAAGTCATTAGCAGACATTTGTAATAAATAATAAGATGATATTAACTATTGGAGCCGTTGAATTTCTCATTTTTGACATAACTTATGGCATTGAATATAACATACTTATTCGATTTAATAAAATGATTAATTTTTTATTTACAAAATATCACCAATTCAATCTATTTAATAAATAAAATATGACAAATTAACCAATAAATAAAACTGATTGAATACAAATAACATCATATGGTTACATTGAAATATATGAATGTTGATTACTTCCATTAACATTAAAAAAAAATATCAAATAATCTAATTGACTAAAATATATTAAAACGGTAAACTGGTATAAATGATGAAAAAATTACAAAATAAATAATTCAAAATGTAATCATTTAAAATCAAATAATAGATCATCAGAAAAAAAAACCAATGGTAGTAATAACTAGTAGACACCAGATGTAATTTTAAAAACACTCATATTCCAAAAATAATAAGAGAATTTGTAGATCTAAGCAATTCTTCCATACGAGCATAAGAATAACGTCATACCCAAATCTGAATAATCTATTTTTAACGATTTACCTACTGAAAAAAATTTCAAGATCGAAAAAAAATTCTCAACTAAAAAAAGTAAAGTCTTTCAAGAGATAATAATAAAATTCTCTTATAAAAGAGAAAGAATTCAGTCATATCATGAAGAAAAGAAATTTTACAAAATGAGAAAATAAACTCTACAAGAAGGAAGAAAATATTAGAGTATAGGAAAATAGATATAAGAGAGTCTCACCAAAATAAAATAAAAAGAGCCCTTCTAAGATCTATAGATTTTTGTTCAGGAAGAATAGAGAGAAAATAGATCAATTTTAACTAACATTAAGCTTGAAGACATAAAATGATTGAATAATAATAATATAAAAAAATAAAAAAGATGAGATTATTTTACAGTTGTTATCTACTAGATTCTAGGGTTTGTATATTAAAACTGTATTTAGTTTCATGTATTGCTTCCGGCTTGCGTCACATACATGTCGCGCAAATGTCCCGTTGCAAAGCTTGTAGTCTTTAACGTATCTTTAGTATTGAGAGGGAGTTCTTACTTTAGGGGGTGTGTTGGATAAAAATTAAATTAAATAATTTTAAATATTTAAATAATTTAAATAAGTTAAATAAAATAAATTTTTGAATATTAAATAAAAAAATTATTTGATAAGTTACATGTCTGAAATATCTTAATAATATATTTTTACTATTTTATCCCTCTAAAAAAATTTAAAATTATTATAACTTTATTTAATATTACTTAATATAATAGTTAATATTTTATTCTTTATTATTTATTATTTTCTTAAAAAAAAATTTATTTCATTCAGTTATGACTTAACTATTCAGCCAAAAAAATTAGGCTTAGTCATTCAACTCAAAAATCTGACCGATTCAGCCATTCAACCAAAAATAAACGTACTGAATGACTGACCAATTCAGTCATTTAGTTCAATTCAGCCAAAATCAAACAGCCCCTTAATCTCTATATAATTAGCCAAATAAAATCTTAAGAGACTGAAATAACTTCTAATCAATTAAATCGGTTTATAATCCGTTTTAAGAAGAAAAAAACATTTAGTAACCTAATTTTAGCTGATTATAATATTTTAAATTAAAACTTTTGTTAAATCTAATAATCAAATTTAATCAAATATATTATTAATTTATTCTTATTTATTTTAATAATTTCATCCATTACCTATACTTATTTTATGCGAAAATATCAAATTGAAAATGACAGTGTAATGCGTCTGCACGCACGCACAAATGCACAATATCAATATTAGATATTTAGAAAGAAAGTTCAGTAGGGAAGAAGATAAACATCCAAACGCGTTCTCCAACACAAATTTTCTTTTATTCATTTCACTTTGTAAATGATAAATAATACTTTCTCTGTTCTAATTTATAATATTATTATTAATTTTTTAAAAATTAAATTAAAATATTTTTAAAATTAAAATTGATATAAATTTATTTAAGTTTAATTAATGCAATAAATAATATTTTAAATTATCAAAAAAGTAATATTAATTAAAAAATTATTAATTTTTAATTTTATGCCAATTTCTATCAATTTTATATTTGAAAATATTTTAAGCTAATTTTAAAAAAATTAATAATGACCTTATAAAATATTTCATCTTTTAAAAATTTATATCTTAGAATGAATGACTCCACATTTACCATCGAATATAGACAAATAAAATGTTATATAAAAAATAGTGATATATATTATATATCCTCTATCTTTTAATATTCGATATTACAATAATGATTTTGTTTTATATTAATTTTATAATATTCATACATTTATATGTGAAAACATCTTCCTCCCTCCGGAAATAAAAGATCAATTTCGATTTTCTGAAATTAATTTAAAAGACTTTAAACTTTATAATTAACGAGATTCATTTAAAGTTTAAAATAATAAATATTGTAATTATTAGTATTATTCTATATAATTTTTAATATTTATAATTGTTTTGATCTAAATTAAATAAATTTATAAACTTTTAATTTTATAAATATCTCAAATTAATTTTTAAAAATCACAATTAATTTAAAATCCACAGGTTGACAAAAATACTTCTTTTTCATTCCCATTGGCCGTTACCATGTGTAGCAGCTATCCCTCAACTGTCTAGGGACAAAGCAGTTTATAAGCAATTATTCTAATCGGTTATATATTTAATAGGAAATTGATATTTCAGTAGTGATTTGTCAAATTTTTTATCTATAACAATAATTTTAATATATAAAATATAATTATAAGTACATAATAACGATTTTAAAATTGTCACTGTAAATAAAAAAAATAAAAATCACATATAAAAATAATAAAAATTACTGTAAAAATAACAGTTAACAGTTCCCTATTTAATACTTTGGCTGACTTATAACTGATTCACAAAGACAGGTGATTATTTCCCCATTATTTATTTCTTTTATTGCAGTTTTATAATATTATTATAAGACATCTTGAGAAGAGGAATGGAACAAGTAATTGAACTTAAATGTCTGAGTTTGACCCATTGAGGGAAGAAAATTCTGTTAAATCTGGAAGTAGAAGGCCAACTGGTAAAAGCTGTTACCTTACTCAACCGGGAACAAGAAACAAATGTGCCATTGTATTTAAGTGGTATTATCATAATCATTAGTAGATACCCAAATGGCAAGCAACTTGAAAAAAGATTAAACATTTCATTCCGGGAGGGGTTCTTCTAGAAGGTTTGGTCATTCATTAAATATTTGAAATTTTTTATTTTATTAATTAATAATTACGCAAAGAAAAAAGGGAAGTGAGAGACATCACGTGTAAGGTTGTAAATCAAACCAAACAGTTTGTTGTCGACTTGAAAAAAATATGATTGAGACTCGAATTCGTTAATAATATAATTCAAATCTGAACACAAAATATAATTCTAATAAAACTATGAGTAGAATCTGAATAAGGTTATACTTGACTCGTCTAGGATTTCAAACTACTCGAATTTTCAATCATGATTCGAGACATACTCCATTGATACATATTTGAATGGATACTCGATACATTCTCTTATAATATATACACAATTAAATAAAATTTGAATAATTATTTATTATTTTTTTATTTAATTTATAATTTTAAATATAATTTTATATTTGTAAAGTGTAATTTTAATTATATTTTCTCATTTTTAAGTAAAAGAATAAGTTCAATTAATAATTATACGTATTATAAAACTAGTTACTATATGAAAACTCGAATTTGAGTATGAATTTAAAGTTCGGGAGTAGTTTTAATATAATTCGATTCGAGTCAGATTAAATTCGAGTAAAGAAATTTCGAGTCCAATCGAATCTAAGTAAATTTTTTTAAATATAATTTGAATCTGAGTCAAATTCAAGTAATAATTAAAACTTACTAGTCGAATCTAAATAACTTAAAATTCAAATCGATTCGACTCATTCGCAGTCTTAATTTCACGTTCTTACATGAGCTATTGTGCAAAAACAATGTCGTTTTGTGTAATTATATACACTTTTTTTTATATAATGTACAAAAAGAGTATTTTATAATTTTTTAAAAAATTATTATTATAAAAGATAGTTCACGCAAAAATATAAAATTTATCTCACCTCTTGTGCCCTCAAGATGACACTTCTATTTTGAAACCAAAAGAATAAAAAAGTTAAATAAGATTTTAGTTAACAATTTCAGTTTTGTAAATAATGTCTACTTGTTACATTTAAGTCTCTATTAAATAGTATAGATTTAGAAATTGATTCTAAATGAAGAAAATCTAACCACAAAAGTAAATAGAAAATTTGGGCACAGATAACAAATTGGTAGCATTGATTGAATATGCCACCAGGGTAACGTTAGTCTCTATATTTTTCAGTGATTTACATTAGCTATTAATAACGTCGAATAATGTAAATATGAAATTTTGCCACTTTGAAAAAAAAAAATCCAGCTATATAAACTGTGATCTTAGATTTGTCCAAATCTATCGATTCCTCATTCCCACGAAGAAGCAATTGCAAACTGGTTTCGATTTCGGGTATCAGTCTATTTTAATTGTGTTCTTTCTCCGACTCTGATTTTGAGTTAATCAAGAGTGAATTAAATAGTGGGTTTTGAGTGGGCAACCAGTGTCATTTGTTTGTATTTTCTTGTATATCTTTTGCAATGAAAGAGAAAGCTCTTGTTGGGTTTTCTGTGTAAGGCACTTTTGGTGGAGGGTCGGTGTTCATTTGATTATTTTTGTTGAAACTGACTGTTGCCCTGCACCCATTAATGGAGCTGGTTGGCTGTACTGGGTCGTGGATTTTTAGGGGGAAGATATAATATAAATCAGTTATTTCTGTAATTTGTGATTTGTGGAGTTTGGGAGAGAAATTATTAGTTGGATATTAATTTGGATGTGAATTTTGGAGGAGAGAGAATATATCAGTTTCTACATTTTTGGTAGTGATTTGAGACGTTTGGGAGAGAAATTATCAGTTGGATCATGATTTGGATGTGAATTTTGGTGGAGATGAGAGAATATTGCAGTTGTTTCTGCATTTTCGGGAGGTGATTTGAGGCTTTTGGAGAGAAATTATGAGTTGGGTCCTAATTTGGATGTAATTTTGGAGGAGGTGAGAGAATATATAAGTTTTGATTTGGATGAGAGGTGGGGGAGATGAGAGAAGAAGTTGAGGGATTTGGGGGACAACAATGACTTCAGGGTCGTTGGGGCTCCGATCTTCAGGAAGTTATGGGTCATTGCAACAACAATCTCCGAACGGACTGCAATCAAATCAAACAACAACGCCTCCAATTGCAACCCGGAAGCCTGCAAAGATGTTCAAAGAGAAGGATAGATTGTATCACTGGTTCTTCAAATTCGCCCCTCGCAAGAAAGTTGGAATGCTGCTCTTGTGTGCTGTTTCTGCCTTGGTGTTTGGATGGGTATTATATGTTGGCAAAGGTTTGTTTTCCAGTCTCTTTGGTTCGTGGCTTGCAGAACTGTTCATTATATACATCTATAGATAGGCAGTCTTAAATAGATTGATTAATAACAGTAAGGAAGCAAGGAAAAGATCAGATTTTTATCTAATGTTGGTTGGACTTAATTGGCATTTGCTGTTAATCTTGCTTTATCCTTCTTTTTTATGCATTCATTTGTTTAACTCTCAGAATGGAGGAAGCATTTCCCAAAATTATTAGCAGTTGATAAACATGCCATATTTGCGCGCTTCCTGACCACTAAGTGTGGTGTCTTGTGGAATTGTATGCTGTCCATTCGTCTCATGCCGTATTTAGTTAAAGTTTTTTTGTTGCTTGAAATTTCTCATTAGATCATAATATTTTAATGGGCAGGCATGTTAACCAAGGATCACCTTTGGTCACGTCTGTATGCCTTCAACCCTATTTTGCATTCAAAGAAGCTGTACATGATATATCTTAATATTGGATGTTGATTATTAGTTTTTAACTTTGACTGAGCATGGAAATGATTTGGCAATTGTGGCTTGTATTTAGGTGAAGATGAACAAGAAGGCGTCCGTATCCAAAGCATGGGGCTTAATGACACTTCAGATTTAAACCATCCTGGATATTCACCACCAAATATAGATCAAGTTATACATATGGAATCTAATTCTTCTATACAGAATAATGAGGGAAGAGTTATAGCTCAGCCTCCTCCACCTCCTGTGTATTTTAGCGGGTACACCCTTCCTCCTGGGAATCCATGTGAAAGTTTTGCATTGCCTCCCCCACCAGCAGATAAGAAAAGGACTGGACCACGTCGTAAGTGGACTTGTTTGATTTTTTTTCTGTTTTTGGGATTTATTATGAAATATCGTATGAAATTACTATGGTTGTTAGTTATTGCTACCTTATATGCTACATGGAGACATGCATGATTATCGATAGATGGCACAATACAGGTTTATACTCTGTAGAGGCCAAGTTGCTCTATATTTACAAAGTTGATTTTACGGCTTAACAGATGTAATATGTCTTGGATTTATTTTTCTGTGTTTTCAGCATGTCCAGTATGTTACCTTCCTGTTGAAGAAGCTATTGCCTTGATGCCAAAGGCCCCATCATTCTCTCCCATACTCCAAAATTTAACCTATATTTATGAAGAAAATTTAACTAGAAATGAGTTCAGAGGCTCAGTATTTGGTGGATATCCTTCACTCAAGCAGAGAACTGATTCTTATGATGTAAGAGAATCAATGAGCGTCCACTGTGGGTATGATTTTTTACTGGGAAGAATTGATCTGTTTACTTATTTAACTAGAAATGGTTGCTTTAAAATAGATTTCCGTGCATGGTCCAAAGTATCAGCCTTTATATAGAAATATCAGCTATCAGATAGGTATCAGCCGGTGCCGAACCGCAATCTTGACACAAGTTGCAAAATTATGAATAATTCATGTAAAGGTTACTTTTCAACAAAATTTCGGCAACTTGCCATAACATAATAGTTTCAGACCAAATAGCGGAGAAATCACGGCATAAAGGGGAGGAACATTACCAAAAAAACAAATCAAACATGTTGAAAGTTATAAAGGGAGACAACAAAATAGAACGAACATTTCTATATAAATTATGTTTAAATTGTACCTATATGGTACCTAATTAAGTATAAGTTAAAAAAATTAAAAAAATATTGTACTTAAAATAATCTTAGTTGAGTTAAATTTTACCGAAAAAATAAAAAATAAAATGTACTTAAAATATACTTAGTTAAGTTAAATTATACTGAGAAAAAAATGTGCTTCATATATAATTAGTTAAGTTAAATTGTACTTAGATTATAATTAAATTGTACTTATATAGTACCTAGTTAAAAAAAAACTTTAAAAAAATTGCACTTAAAATATGAAGTTAAATTATACAGAACATGTGTGCTCCACCATTTGAATTAAGACAACATCAATATCAACTTTATTCAAACGTAAAATTGATTAAACATTATCTGTGAGATGTTTGTTTTATCATTTGGACAATGTTATGTGCACTAGATGGTGTTTTTTGTGAACTTAATTGATCCATCTTGTTGTTCTTATTATTTAGATTTTTTTTCATAATTTTGCAAAAAAAAAAAAATTTAAGCTCTTAACTAGGTGCGTATCGCCCAAAACCGATACCGAGTCAAAAAATGACCTTCCAAAACAGAAGCTACTACCGCAACTTTGAACCATGTTTCCATGGCTTATCTTTACTCTTTCAAAATGTTCATTGGTTACTATTGCCAAGTTTTTTCTTTACCTATCCATTAATCTTTGCTGATTATGTGTGTGTTGGCTTGTATCTACACCAATAGATTTGTCCGAGGAATTAAGCCTGGGAATCAGACAGGATTTGATCTTGATGATTCTGACCTTCTTGAGATGGAGCAATGTCGAGGGGTGGTCGTTGCATCAGCGATATTTGGTATTGCTATTTATAAGTGTATTTGATATTTATTCCCATGTTTAACCTTATGGGTTGTCACTCTAATAAATTCATTTCTTCTATCAGGGGCCTATGATTTAATACAACAGCCGGTGAATATTAGTAAAACTGCCAAGAAAAATGTTTGCTTCTTTATGTTCGTAGATGAAGAAACAGACAAATTTTTAAGAAATTCAAGTGAACTGGATAGTAATAAGAAGCTGGGATTGTGGAGAATTGTTGTCATCCACAACCTGCCTTATGATGACCCTAGAAGAAATGGGAAGGTAAATATTCTAAGTTTCAGCAAGTTCATCTTTCTTTGTCATCAATTGTATTTTATATTAAATCCATGAAACAATGCATGTTCTCAAACACTTTGTGTTCTTTTTATGCATCTGAATGGGAAAGTTATAGGAGTATCAACTAAGGCACCCTTTCTACAGTGTTGTCATACATAGTTCATTAGAATCTCTTCAACATAGTAAATCAGCGAGTGTTGAGTATCAACTAAAATATCCTTTTGTTATGTTAGGCATAGTTTAATCTGAAAGACTCTTCTATAAGTGTTACAAGTTTCTCTAGACCTCTACTAAGTTGCTTACCATGATAATGACGAAAACTTCACCCATAGCCAATCTAAAAACATTAAATAGATAAACATTTGCTCTTTTTTTAAAAACAAAAATGAAAAAAAAAGTTTACACCAAATTGGTTATGCTTCTAGAAGGACTAAAGAACGGACAGATGTAATGAAGCTTAAGTTTGAAAAAAATTCAGGATCATATGGAGGTTGGCCAATCTTTTTTGTTATCATGTAAAGGGAAAGTATAATGTATGACCTCATCCTCCGAATCTACTTTTGCAAGTACACTAACATTGCATCTGAAGGATCCCTTCACCATGCTATAGGCAAGGAACATAATAATTCTTAGCTAAACAGCTTCATTCTCAGGTCTCCACATTTTTAAGGCAATGACATTGTAGAAGATAAGGCATCTATCTCTCTCCCAGTCTCCCTTGTCTTGACATTGGCATTTTTAACCGGTGATATCCTTGTGCTACTTGTTTGACTGACACATAATTTTAGGAGAGGCGTAATGAGTGCTTTTCTTTTTCTTACAACCATTGGAATGGAGATTTCAATCATTGGATAGAGATGAATGGTCGGGATAGAATAACCTCACTTATTTCAAAACATCCCAAAATAGAAAGGAACTTAGTTAAAGAGGGGGTAAACAGTATGTTCTACCGGCTGTTGTCTTTCTTCCCCCTTTCCTGTAGTAGCAATGTTTCCACATATTTACCTATGTCCCTATGTCTTGTCATTGCAAAGCAATGTCACCTTCTATATATAAACAGATCAGAAGTATCATGGCAATGGTGCTGGTATGCATTTGAAATATCACTTAGGAACTATCTGACCTTCTACATTGTAAATTCATTACTTTGTATAAGGTACTTGATAAAAATACCCGGGGTATTTTTGCAGGTTCCAAAGCTTCTACTGCATAGGCTTTTTCCCAATGCCCATTACTCAATCTGGATTGATGGTAAACTTCAGCTTGTTGTGGATCCATATCAAATTCTAGAAAGGTATTGGCTCAAATTTTGAGATTGAAATCCTACTCCAGTATCTTCCTCAGTTAAAATTGTAATGATCAACCATAAAAATACAGGACTACTATGAAGTAACTGAATTCCTTAATTTTTCTTTCTTTTACCTCTCTGATAAGTAAGTTTTTCACAAAACCTATCCTCTAGTGTTTAAAATGATAAGTGCAGTATAGTTTCTCATTTAAGTTATCTGTTCTTGATATTATATAAACTTGTTAGAGGGTGAATGATGAATCATTCCTATCCAGTTAGATTGAAAATATTAATTTCCATGCGCAGACATTATAGGTTGCTTATCCAATATTTCCTCTCACAAAGAAATGAATGATCTATTGATAGTGAGCCTTATAGAATATCATGTGGTAATTAACAACAAAAAAATGGTTCATCTGGTAGCCAATAAAAAAGTTGCATTGTGTTCTCGTTGTTGTTGACAGTGTATTTTTGATATATTGTTTTAATTTTAAATAAGTTTAGATTCATTTTAGTGTTTCTATACTAATTACACCCTCTATCCAAATATGACAAGGGTTAAAATACGACTCTTTTCACCCTTGTGCTACTACTAGTGTTTGGCAATCTTGGTTATGTTTGTTGGGACCTTTAATGCGTTTGTGGACTTCGTATTTGCATTCTAGCGATTAGCAAACTTCAATATTGCCTAATTTACCATAATCTGGTTGAGCTGAAGTTTGCTACTTAATATCTAGGTTCTTGTGGAGGAAAAATGCCAGTTTTGCAATATCTAGGCACTATAAGCGCTTTGATGTGTTTGTCGAAGCTGAGGCTAATAAGGCTGCTTCAAAGTATGATAATGAATCCATCAACTTCCAGGTTGATTTTTATCGAAGTGAGGGTTTAACCCCATATTCTGAGGCCAAGCTTCCCATCACAAGTGGTAGGAGCCTCACTGCTCTTTTTCTGTTGTTTTTCTTGCATTTTTCCATCTTTAATATACTTTGCTTTATGATTTGTTTATGCAGATGTTCCTGAAGGATGTGTAATAATAAAGGAGCATATTCCTATCTCCAACCTCTTTACTTGTCTTTGGTTCAATGAAGTTGACCGATTCACTCCCAGAGACCAAATAAGTTTTGCCACTGTAAGGAACAAGATTGCGTCAAAGACAAATTGGACAATTAATATGTTCTTGGATTGTGAAAGGCGCAACTTTGTAGTTCAGGTAATCATTCAACAAGAATTTTTGCATTCAAATTACTTAAATCATAGTGGCAGCTTATAAAAAGTAAATCAAGTAAATTTAGAAAACCAATTGTGTCTTCTAATACCCTTTTTAGCTTCCATTGTCACGCAAAGATCACACACTATTAACAAACATACAAACTTACAAGCATACAGGACATACTGATGCACGCTTCCAACCTCATGCTGCAGGGGGTTGCGCTCAGAAAGAATATATGAAATGCATCAACATATAATATTTGTAAGAATCTTCAAATGTATGTTTGCCTCTGGCGGATATTGGTTTACGTTCTATAAGTACTATTATTAAGAAGACTGCAGTTACTTATCATTGATGAGTTGTTAGCATCTCAGCGCAGTTATTTCCTTTTGCAAGTGATTTTTTTTGTTTCTCAACCACTTTATGCAAGTGTCTTTCCAGCTCACTCCAAAAGCTTTATGTTTTTAGCTTTCTCCAAAAGCTTTATGTTTTTAGGTTTCTTTAGTGTACATATGCAACACATTTACTCGCATCATGTAACTTGCCCATTATGTCACTGCATTTACTTGACAAATTTCGCTATTATATGATCATTATTATTTACTTCTGGATATTCACGAGTCTGCCGGTTTCATTTATCTTCCCCTCTTAAGCCCCTCTCTCATGTCCCCCACAATTATATTTCCATGCAGGGGTACCATAGGGATTTGCTCGAGCATTGGAGTCCTCCTCCTCCACCTGGCACTATTGCTATTCTGCATCCTCCACCACCCCCTATCAGTGAAACACAGAACAAAAAGTCGTCTGAGATTTCTAGAGGAAATGTTGCTACCACTGTAACCAAAGTCCCATCAAGACGTGGGAGAGAGAGGAGATATAGTTCAAGGCGCCATCGCAAAGTTGCTGCTGGTAGTAGAGGTAACAGTTGAGGTTAAAATTTTGTCTAAGGAAATATTTTGCTTTCCTTCCCTGCTTAAAAGTCATCCATTGCGGGGCTAGGAAATCAGCCGGCTGAGCGTTTTACTTGTGTTTTCCACAAACATAAATCATTTTTTTTAATGATTTTTCTTCTTATCGTCAACATACTCCATTTTTTGTTGTATATATATAATACTATTTTATATTAGTTTCAATAATTTATTAATTGGGTCCTTGTGGAGCATAGCAATATTGTACTGGAAACCAAGTATAGCAATGTTCCATTATTAATGATAGATTCTTGGATTCTCTTCCATCTTCTTCTTGGATTTGTTTAATTGTAAACGAGCCAAGTAAATAAAGAATGCGGGAGGGACCGAGGAACAGGACACAAGTAATTCATCATCCTTGTGTTTTTCCCATGTAATTTAGTGGGGTTTACCTGTCTCGATCCGTACTTTATGAAGTCTCTCTATTATGAAAAATTATTCCATGTCTCTAAAGTAAGTGAATAGTATATTTCTTCCTCTCATATACTTGTGGATCTCACCACTGAAGTATAGAATAATCTCTCCTCCTTTGTCCTCTGAATTGAGTGAGTTTATTGAGAGTAATTTTTATTTTTATTTTTTGGGGATTCTTTGTTGTATAATTTCCCATCCATTTTGGGGTTTAATTTCATTTATTTATATATATATATATATGGTGTTTATTTGTTTAAGACCTATAAAACTAAAAAAGGATTTCTTTGTATACCTTTCTGGTGCGGGTGCTGGTGCTTGTTGAAGGACCAAGTTTATTTACCATTCAAGTAAATGTAAAAATGTAATAGCCAAGTTGATCGGTGGTGATTTTGAGATAATTTATGCTACAATGTTAATGATGAAAGAGATGAAACATAATGACAAAGAAAGACAAACTAACGGAGTTTTAGTTTGGCGTTAAATTTTAGGATAGGGATTACACTTTTTAAGAAAATTTAATTACATTTTTTGGTTTTTTATAAGAAAAATATTACTTAATATATTCTTATTTATTATTATTTTTAATTTTTTTTTTATTTCATTCAACTAAGACTTAACCATTCAACTAAAAAAAAATTAGATTTAGTCATTCAGCTCAAAAATCTGACTGATTCAACTAAAAACAAACGCACTGAATGACTAACCGATTCAACTATTTAGTTTTATTCAGCAAAAATCAAATAACCCCTTAATCTCTATATAATTAGCCAAATAAAATCTTAAGAGGGTATCTGGAATAACTTCTAATCAATTAAATCGGTTTATAATCCGTTTTAAGAAGAAAAAAATATTTAGTAACCTAATTTTAAAACTTATTATAATATTTTAAAGTAAAACTTTTGTTAAATCTAATAATCAAATTTAATCAAATATATTACTAATTTATTCCTACTTATTTTAATAATTTTATCCATTACTTATACTTATTTTATGCGAAAATATCAAATTTGAAAATGACAGTGTAACGCGTCTGCGCACACGCAAAATATCAGTATTAGATATTTAGAAGGAAAATAAAATTCAAGTAGAGAAGAAGATAAACATCCAAACGACGTTCTCCAACACAAATTTTCTTTTATTCATTTCACTTTGTAAATGATAAATAATACTTCTTTCATTCTAATTTATAATATTATTATTAATTTTTTAAAAGTTAAATTAAAATACTTTTAAAACTAAAATTAATATAAATTTATTTAAGTTTAGTTAATGCGATGAATAATATTTTAAATTATCAAAAAAATAATATTAATTAAAAAAATATTAATTTTTAATTTTAAATGAATTTCTATCAATTTTGTATTTAAAAATATTTTAAGTTAATTTTTAAAAAATCAATAATAACCTTATAAAATGTTCCATTTTTTTAAAATTTATATGTTAGAATGAATGACTCAACATTTACCATCGGATAAAGACAAATAAAATGTTATATAAAAAATAGTGATATATATTATATATCCTCCAACTTTTAATATTCGATATTACAATAATGATTTTGTTTTATATTAATTTTATAATATTTATACATTTATATGCGAAAACATCTTCCTCCCTCCGAAAATAAAAGATCAATTTTGATTTTTTAAAATTTATTTAAAAAACTTTTAACTTTATAATTAACGAGATTCATTTAAAGTTTAAAATAATAAATATTGTAATTATTAGTATTATTCTACATAATTTTTAATATTTATAATTATTTTGACCTAGATTAAATGAATTTATAAACTTATTGTAAACACCATTCAAGTAAATGTAAAAATGTAATAGCCAAGTTGATCGGTGGTGATTTTGAGATAATTTATGCTACAATGTTAATGATGAAAGAGATGAAACATAATGACAAAGAAAGACAAACTAACGGAGTTTTAGTTTGGAGTGAAATTTTAGGATAGGGATTACACTTTTTAAGAAAATTTAATTACATTTTTTGGTATTTTATAAAAAAAAATTATGTGATTTTCTTAATTTACCCTTAAAAGAATTGGTTGACCGGAATTTCCGGTCACTTTTTACCAGTTAAAAAAATAATTACTTTGTTTGTAAAAAATTGATTAAAAAATATTTATTAAAAAATTAATTTTATAAAAAATTAATAAGGTTGATTTTAACATCTTAAAATTTAGTTTGAGTGATTTGAGATACATTAAATTTAAAATTAAAATAAATTTATTTAAATTTAGAAAAATAATATGATAATTATAAATTAACTAATAAGTATTATTAGTTAAAAAATTAATTTTTTATTTAAAAATAAATAAACCATGTCATGTTTGAATTGCGAGGGCCTTCTCTTTTCTAGGATAAACTTTTGTGTTCAGAAAAAGTTTTAGCCTTTTAGGGATTGTGCGGTAAAATTGAATAAAATACTCTGTATAATTAAGAATGTCGGGATGACTGAAACTAGTAAAAACATCGATTAAAAATTAAACACTAAATGAATAACGTGTTTGGTAATAATTTGTCTCAAATATACGAATGAATATATTTTTTCACTTTAACCCTTTGAGTTATTTTGAACAAGTTTGTTTGATACAATAATATATAAAGATGTTATTAAATGGACTTTATATCATGTAATAATAAAATTAGTTTTATTATTTAAAAATATTTTTTTAAATATAATAATAAAATTATCAAAAATATATCAATACTAAATATAGTATTCTCTCTTCCAAAATATAATATTATTATTAAATTTAAAAAGTCACTTTAGATATTTTAAATTAAAAGTTTATATAAATTTATTTAGTTTTAGTTCGTATAATGATGAAAAAACTACCAAGTTTAAAATTTGTCATTTTATACTTTTAAATAAATTAAATTAATTTAAAATTTTAAAATATCTAAAATTGACTTAAAAAATTAATAATAATCTTATATATTAGAATGGAGAGATTAAAAAATTTAAAATTTATTAATTTCAAATACATAAAAATTATTATTTAATGTAAATTTATTGCAAATAGAATAATAATAATAATAATAATAATAATAATAATAATAATAATAATAATAATTATTATTATTATTATTATTATTATTATTATTATTATTATTATTATTATTATTATTATTATTATTATTATTATTATTATTATTATAATAATGTTGTTTAAAATATGAGAATAATAAAATGCTTGTATTTATTCAAGGCAACCAGATTGATCAAATCAGTGTGTGTGGTAGGCAGTCAGTCACACACAACAGGTTGGCTTGTCCTGGGCCTGTTAGGCCTTGATTGTTGATCAGGTCTGGTCGGGACTTTGACTTTTAGCCTGCAGGGCGGACTTGTTGTTTGAAAAGGGAGTCTGCTGATGCCTACAGGCCAAGTCAAGCCAAATCTTGGGTCAGCCCGGTCTATTTAATTTTTTTTTAATAATTTTAAATATTATAAAACACCAACTAAAATTTTAAACTTAATGGATATATTAATTAAAAGTAATGTATTACAATTTACAAGTTACAACTTATAAATTACAATAATGAATTAAAATATTGTACAATTTTAAAGATATTGTATTATTTTATACTATTATTAATAAAAATATATATATTTTTTATGAAAACTATCTTTTTTATTATTATTATTATCTTACAAATGACATTCTAATTTTTAAACTAAGTATTTATTAAAATAAAGATGCAATGAAAGTTCTACAAAAAGTGTAGGTTACTAGTTAGGTAAGGAAAATTCTTATATATTACACTATATAATGTATTTTCATGAATTTCTTTATTCGTATATAAACAAACATGCATAAATGAACGTATTGAAATACGCTAATTTTATTTGGTTTATTGAATGAGTTGTCACAAAAAGGAAGTTTTCGTCTGTAGTAAATAATTGAAGTAACAAAAAAAAAATTGACAGGCGGAGCCGAGTTTTGGATGAACCAGGCAGGGCCTCAGGCCAGACGAGGCCTCAAACTAGGTTGGGCCGGACTTTAGATAAACTGCACCAAAAATCGATCAAACCGCACCAACGGTTCTGGCATATATGACGATTTTAGCAGGGTTGAAAAACAGCATATGGAGTTTGGTTTCGGTTTCTGCAGTATTCTTCACCGCAGAAAACTGCATCGCGCCAATAATGGTCAAAATAACGTCGTTTTGATTTTCTTTTAAAATTATATGATTGTTTATTATACTTTTCTCCTAATTTTTTTAGCATAGCATTAACTTCTACAATTATCTTTTATATGACTATTAATTATAATTTTGGAAACTTCTAATTGTGAATTTTACTTAACTAATTAAGTTTCTTATTGTTTGCTTGTCAGTGACATTTTTGCAAATACAGAGTTTCATTATAACGTTGATGAAGATGAATAAATTCAATAGTGATGGTCTTCTTATATAAGCAATATACTATCTACTTTTCAGTTATAAATAATTATTCAACATAGTCTTACTTTACTTCTTCTTAAGTAGTTATTCTAATATCTTCTATATACATTTGTCTGTACTTAAAAATTAAGTAATTTTTTTGGTATCCATATTCTTTCAGTCCTAATTTTTTGTATATGTTCAATTGGTTTTAAATTTGAAACCGTACCAAATGAAACCGCACCGCACTTTTCAAAACCACACCGCACCAATCACAAACAGTTTTATGTGTGATTTTAAATTTGTCAAACCGCACCTAAGCGGTTTCATGCACAATTTGAATTTTAAACCGTACCAAACTGCACCATATTCAACCATAATGCATATGGAAGATATAAGAGTCTAAGAAATGTGTATTATTGAGGCTATTTTGATAAACTAAGTAGGGAAGATATAAGAGTCTAAGAAATGTGTATTGTTAAGGTTGTATTGGTAAAATAAGTTAGGTAGTTAGGAAGAGTTATCAAACAAGCAAGCTCTTAAACGAAAAATTATTAAATTCTCTTAGGTGGTGTTTGATAAAATTCTCTATTAAAATCTGAATAATTTAGACATCTGAATAATATAAAGCATCTGAATAGAATTGTATCTGAATGAAAAAATGTTGTTTGATAATCAATTTTTTCAGATGTCTGAATAACAGTATTCTACCATTTTAACCCTACGAACAGTTGAATATTATAATAATAATAATAATAATAATAATAATAATAATAATAATAATAATTATTATTATTATTATTATTATTATAATTAATAATAATTATTATTATATTAATAATAGTACTAATAATAATAATAATAATAATAATAATTAATATAATAATAATAATTATTATATTAATTATTGTACTAATAATAATAATAATAATTATTATTATTATTATTATTATGATAATAATAATTATAATTATAATAATTATAATAATAATAAGAATAATAATAATTATTATTATTATTATAAAAATAATAATAATTATTATTATTATTATTATAATAATAATAATAATTATTATTATTATTATTATTATTATTATTATTATAATATTAATATTAATAATTATTATTATTATAATAATTATAATAATAATAATAAGAGTTTGAGTGTTGGATATAAAAGGAATTTGTTAATATTGAAGAGGATATTTTTGTCCAAGTTCATTAAGATGTCCCTCTTAATAGTTTAGATTTGATTTTGTATCTCAATCATTTAGAGGCATTCAGATGTAACAAAAATAAAAACAAACAACCTTGTTCTTCTTAGCGATTAAGAGGTTGTCCATTAAGAGTCATTAAGACACAAACAAACAGCACCTTAGGATACTTGTCACATGGTGTCTTATACTATTCATATGATGTCATTTCAATATTTAAAGTAGATAATTTTATTTTAAATATTAAAATAACAACACATGATTGATACGATATGTCACGTGTGATAGAAGCCACAAAATTACTGAATAATTACTTCTTTTAAACGCAAGGAAAACGAGAGAGAAAGCATCACCTAAGTAGAGTACAACTAATAAGACAAACCCTGTCTCGAAATTGAAATTGTTACTTCAGAATACTCGTGGCTAAACATATTAATGGGTATTATATTTATTTTATATTATATTATATTAATAGAATATATATGATATTATATATTACATTTATATTATTATATGTTTATAATACATATTATTATATATATTATATAGTCAATATATAATCTATATTTTTTAATATGTATTATAATTATTTTATATTATATTATATTATAATATATAATAGAATAAGATATGATATATACTATATTATTAATATGTATTATACTTGTTTTATATTATATTATATTATATTATATTATAATTATAATATAAATATATAGAATATCTAATACAATATATATTATTATATGTATTAGTATATATTTATTTTATGTATATTAATTTTATAATATATAATATAATAATATTATATATGAATATATGATATAGTATTTATATACTCTATATCATATATTCATATATAATATTAATATGTATTATACTTATTTTGGATTATATATATATATATATATATATATATATATATATATATATATATATATATATATATATATATATATATTTATCGTGTTAATTAGAGATATTTTAGTCATTATATTCTATTTTAATATAATTTTTATGTAAGGTACTAAATACATGAATGAAATATTCAATCTCATTATAATATAATTTCGATTTCAACGATCACTTCATTCCTTGTTTTTTTAACACTATAAATGTTATTACCAACATAGTACTATTTTTGTACAATATTTATAAATTTATGTTTTTAAAGGAATCGTGTATTTCCCATTTTCTTTTTAAAAGAATAAGCTGAAAATTATATATTTATTTTTAATCTAGTGAAATAATTTCTAAGTTGAATATAACACCTTCATTGTTCAAAATAAAGTATGATATTTTGGTGCGTATTTCAATTTATAGTTTATTGGGGAATTTTCACTATATATATTTAACTAATTAATGATCTGTTAGTTTGATATTTAAGACCCAGACATTAGAATTATTAGATTTTAAATTAAATTTTTATAATATTTTTTTATTAAAAAAACTTTCTCCTTTAATTATGAGATTTTATTTCTTACTTATACGTGAAACGTATATTTTTATTCATAATTTGTGATGTTTATTTAATATTATCATATTTTTAGTCGAAGTTTAGTTAATATCATTCTTAAGAGATTGTTAATTTGATTATATAATTTATTATATTTGTACTTATATTTCTCTGTAATAATATATTTATAATTTATTTTTTATATGTATCAATTTATTATAAATAAGCTTTTTTTTCTTAAAAATACTGTTCTTAATAAGATATTCCAATAGAAAAAATAACCTACTTAAAATAAGTTTGTTGAGTAATTAAGTACGAGGATGATGATTCATAATAATAAATAAATAAATAAATAAATAAATAATGGTATTTTTATTTACTAGTATATAAGTTGAAGATTTGACTTGGACTCACCATCAGCAATGGAGAGTTCTGCTTCACCTCCACCTCCACCTCCATTGGTAAAATCTAGGGTTAAAGTTCTTACAATAAACCCTTTGCAAACCCACAAATTCTCATTCGTTCTTCTTCTAATCTTTCTGGTTTTCAGTCCCAGCGTTGGTTCAACAACCTCAAGGTCAATTCAGCCTAGATTCCTCCAAATTCCATACTCCAAACACTGCGGCAACGTCGTCCCGGAATCCCCTATTGCAAATCCCAGCAACCTTACACTCCAGTTATCCAATGCCATTTTCAGCGGCGCCGCTGAAATTTTATGGCATCAAAATTACTCCCTATTCGGCCATATTCCGCCGGGCTCCGTTTCTCTTCGTACCCAAAAGGTATATAATACTGAAAACGATCGGATTTTCAAGCTTGAAGGGCGTTTAAATATTCAGGGTCCGAGTAATATTGTTATTAATTCGATTCATCGGAGGCTATTACGGCTCGTTAGCTACCGGCCGCCGAGAATCCCTCTCCGGCCAAACCAAGCTAGGTTTAGGCTACATGGATTTTGGTCCTCTGCTTCAGGGAAGCTGTGTATGGTTGGTTCAGGTGTGAGTTATTTACGCTCTGTCAATGTTGTTTTAAAGCTTAATTATCCTGATTCTTCGAGTATTTTTACTAGTTTTGTTAATGGTACATTGCAAAATTTGGATCATGAAGGTGCCCTTAATTATTTCAAACCTATTGAAATATTGGGTGTGTCTTTGAGGAGGTATGATTTTACACTGATAGAGAGAGAAAATCAAAGTGGGGGTTTTAGTGCTTATGATAAATTGGAAAATGTGTCTCTTGGTTTTGAGATGGGTCAGGAGGTATGTTCGGTGATTAGAAATTCTGGTAGGGTTGAATTGGACTATTTAGATGATTGTGGTGCTGTTAATTGCAACTTTCTTAGTGGGGTCAGTGGTGTTGTACCAATTTTTATGTCGTTCAATGAGGTCGAGTGTTTGGAGAATGGGAGAGTAAGGTATTTGTTAAGGTTTTCAAACTCTAGTCATAATGGTTTCCGTTTACCTTTTGATCCGAGTACAACTCTGGTTGCTGAAGGTGCGTGGGATGGCAATAAGAAGCACCTGGGCTTGGTTGCTTGTCCGATTGTCAATGTGACAGAGTCTTTAAGTAAGGGTTCGGTTGGGGATTGCTCGATTAGATTGAGCTTGAGAGTGCCTACTACCTTTTCACTGAGATACAGGAGTACTATTGTTGGGCAGATGTGGAGTAACAAAAGCCTCGATGATTCTAGTTACTTTGGTAGAGTTGCCTTCCGGAGCACAGAAAATAAACATCCAAGACTTGCAGCCCTGAAATATGAATATGCTGAATACGATAATGTGGGGAAATCTTGTGTGAAAAAGGCCAAACCTAAAAATAAGGGGACTGCATACCCTGATGGTTATTCGTCTGACATGAGATTCGATATGACAGTGAGAAATAAGAAAGGGCATACAGCATGGGGCTATTCATCTCCTTTATCTGTGGGTGATAAATTTTATAAGCCCCCTCTGGTTGTTAGTAAGCCAACTGAATCTGTGATTGATGGGAATCACAGTAACAGCAGTATGCTGAATATCAGTTATGTTATAAGCTTTAAAAATGATCCTAAATTCAAACTGGGTGGTGGAGTTCCTCCGATGAAGTTTGTAGAAATTTCTGCTGAAGGAATATACGATGCTAAAACTGGAGTCCTTTGCATGGTAGGCTGTAGGCATCTTGCATCACACTACAAGATAAAGAAAAATGATTCTTTAGATTGTGAAATGGTTGTCAATGTCGAATACGCTCCACTGAATGCAATTGACGGAGGCAATGTGAAGGGATTCATTGAAAGCACTCGAAACAAGGCAGACCCTCGCTACTTTGATCGTCTTGAGATTCAGTCAAATTCTATTTACACTGGCCAAGCCAAAAAATCCATATGGAGAATGGATCTAGAGATCACCATGGTTCTAATTTCCAATACACTTGCATGTATCTTTGTTGGTCTGCAGTTATATTACGTGAATAAACATCCAGATGTGCTTCCTTTCACTTCGGTCATGATGCTTATTACTCTCACTCTGGCGCATATGATTCCGCTGATGTTGAATTTTGAAGCCATGTTCTTCTCAAACCGTAAGCGGCAGTCACTTTTTGCTGGGACTGATGGATGGCTCGAGGTAAATGAGGTGTTAGTAAGGTTAATAACAATGATAGCTTTCCTTTTGGAGTTCCGTCTTCTTCAAGTGACCTGGTCTGCAAGAGTTGGAGATGAAAGCCTACAAAATCTCTGGGTTTCTGATAAAAAGGTCCTTCATTTGTCTTTACCATTGTACATTGGTGGTGGATTGATAGCTTGGTTTGTCCATCTGTTGAGAAAGCACTACCAGAGCCCACTACTTCTAGGGCATGATTTTACTTACAATCAGATATCTCTATGGGGGGGACTTAAGTCTTATGCTGGCTTGGTTCTGGATGCCTTTTTACTTCCTCAGATAGTTTTCAACTTATTCTGCAACTCCAGAGTGAAGGCTCTTGCCCCTTCCTTCTATGTTGGGACGACACTTGTAGGCCTGTTGCCACATGCATATGATCTTTACAGGGCTCATAGTTCTACCTGGTCTTTTAGTTACATATATGGCAATCCTAGAATGGATTATTATTCAACTGTGTGGGATATCATTATTTCTTGCGGTGGTCTGCTCTTTGTTTTCGTCATTTACTTGCAGCAACGGTTTGGCGGCCGTTGCTTTCTTCCCCAGAGATATAGAGCTTCTGTGTATGAGAAAGTGCCTGTAACTAGCACCTAGTAATTTTCAAAGATATTTAGAAGATCTTTGTACTACTTCTATTGCATATTCTTGCTTCTCCTCCCAGCTCTTTCGTGCTCAACAAGAACATAGTAACTTTCTAAAATGTGTTGGGTGCTTCGCATTCATTATGTGATTTAATAAGTACGTCGGTCTTATTCTTATGGTTAAAGTATTTGTCGTATATTGTTGTTCAATCGGAAAGAACGTTGGTGTGCTTTTGTTCTGGGTTCTTTGTTTCAGATCTCTCTACATAGATATTATTCTCATATTGAAAGTAGACTTTGTGAGGAGCTTTGCTCTAATGATCCCCACAGTTATGTCAATTATGATAGCTATTGTTAAAAAGAAAATCTTTCAAAATTTGGCAAATCAAATGGATGTGCTTGAAACTTTCTTCTGGTCTTCAGTCTTCACTAGCCAAGGCATTACAGTCCCCTATGTTAATGCTGGATGCTAAATGGTGATGTAAAGCACACCATAATATCTGCAACTATATCATACTACTAGTCATTTGAATGTGTTCCAACAAAACAGATGCAAATGAAAGAACGGCCAAGAACCAAACCTTAATGAACAAGAAAATAAATGGAAACAGAAAAGTACAGCTCCATATAGACAATATGTGCAGCGGTACATATAATGGTCAAAAAAATGAACTCGTATAACCACAAGTTCTCCAATACTTTGCTTAGTTACACGCATTGCGCCGAAGAACTTTTAAGGTACTAGAGCGGTACTGAACTTGGGAGGCCACAAAATAAAAGAATCAAAACCCTCATTCCTTCTTTGTCAAGTTCTGTCAGCGCTGCATTATGCCTGAGACATAAACGCCACTACACCATCTATCTAGTTAATGTTCTACACTAGCCTCTCCACAGAACCTGAAAAACATAATGCAACCTATTAGTAAGAGGAATAGGAAATCACTTGGTACAGAACTATCACACTGGTAGCTGTTAAGACAGAAGGAAAAATAAAGGAAGTTGTTATATATCGCATTTATCGTCAAATTTATGGTCATATTACTAAGATTGTGTTATGAAGGACATTTCGGCGAGGCAATTAACAAATCTTTTCATTAACAACAATTTAAACATGTAAAAATTAATGGACCTGGCTGAGACTCAACCCAGATTAGGTCACAACATGACCCTTAGCCTAATAGCCAAGAATCGAGACAACCCACACAAACAACTAATTAATTAGTATTCATTTTCCAGAACATCTCATAAGAATCCTATTCCACTGCCCAAACAATTGAGCCAAAAGACCTTGGGATTGAAATTCAGACTCTTCAATACCAGAATTTGCAATTCGAAGAATTATATATGTTTGTCGAAAAGACATAAGAGTTGAGGCATGATCTGCTCAAAAGTGTTTCATAGCGTCCTTATTCTTTGTCTGAGTTCGGATTTTAGGTACTATTACTAAGCATCGCTCTTTGTTATTTTTCTTTTGGCTAAGAAGCCAAAAGGCCATACACCAGCTGCTGTTACACTAGCTTATTTTAAGTAGTTAGTTACCCCAGGTCTTGTTATCTCCAGTTTATTAGTTGCAAGGAATTATAAATAGAGGGGAGGAGGCTTAGTTGAAGTCGGGCATCCCTCTTTGTTAGTGAAGACCAATAGTTCTCAAGTGGTCTTGCTCCTCGTACCACCACGTTTCCCAACTCTGATCTGCTTTCAAAAGAACTCCTTGATTACGCCATATCCATTTCATGAAGTCTTCAAAATCGTAGACAGTCTTTAACCAATCAAAACCAGATAGATTAAAGACAAAGGGGGCCATTATCCATGACAACAAGAAACCAACTAGAAATATTCAGAACTATGTAAACAAAGGTATTTGTAGCCAAAGGGCTATGTGAAGCATAAACAATCAGAATCACCTCCAGTTCAGTTGCCTATATAAAATGGCTGCGAGCATATAGTCTATAGTTCTCAGCAAAACTCGTGTTGCACTACAAAACCCACGTCCCGTGGCTCTGTACTTAGCACCACCGTGAAGACTAGTCCGACCAAAGAAATGTGTACGAGTTCCCATCGAGAAAGTGTAAAAGATTGAAGCAAGCTGTAACTGCATTGTTAAAAAATTCCAGACTGCTGGAAGGAACCCACGCTCTAATGAGTTCTCCACAATCATCGGGAGGGCAGTGAATATACCAATCTGGATAATGAATTGCTGATTTAGAATCTCACCAAGGGCTTTATTGTTGCTACTGTCATAGTCCATAGCTTCTTTCTCGAGACCACTGAGTGCAAGATATAGGCGACCCCATAAAAATGTATAGACCATTACTACCCCCATCATTGTGTTGAAGAAGAATCCCACAGTAGTATAGAAAAATGAGAGCATACGAAAGAAGTCAAGTCTATGACCTAACCTATATACGTCTCTGCTCAAAATCTGTTCGCCATTCCCACTAGCAACATTGGCCTCAAACATGGAGATCTGATTTAAACCAACATTCCTTCCCTTACCCACTTGTATATATACTCATGACGTATCACGTTGCCACCCCACAATGTGCAATTGAAACCAGCAAATATATCCTCGCTAATATTGATCACTCTGGAAGCTTTGCTGATGCTACCACGACTTAAGAACCAGACCCTATCAAACACATCTGGATGAAAATAGTGCATTCTCACTTTAGGGGGGTTTGCCAGAACACGCTGCCCTGACATCACAAAACTCATCTCCTGAGCAGACATGAACCAAGCAAGTGACGAAACAGAACCTGTAAAGATATTTTCTCGGACTCCCAAGATTGTTGGCTTCCGAACACCATAACAAGTTTTGAATTCCTCCAATAGGTTCCACATCCTGAGTGCCTCCTCAAAATAATTGTCTTGAATCATATCAATGGTCTGAACTGCATCACACCCCGCGTGAAGATAATGGCATATGGTTCTGATTCTCTGGCTTTCCTTCCCCAAGCTTCAAAGGATCAAGCAACCTAATGCAATATATTTCTACTTCATTCTTCAGTTGCTGATCATACTTCCTAAGAACAGAGTAATACTACACCTCATCTCTCATCAAGTAAACCTCATCAACATAAGCGACTCGAAGGGCCTTGTTGTTTTTCATCAGGTATAAAATTTCCTCAGCACCCGATCTCCCTTTGCCTTATGAATGAAACCCCATACATCTGACACGCAATTACATGTGTATTTCATTAGAGCACACCCAAACTCATTCCCTTTAAGGAGAAGAGCTACACCACTGGTTGCCCTGTTGAGATTTCGGGGAGTGCCAGTGCCTACACCATCCAAACTTCCCATATGCTTCCGTAAATCCATAGATGCAATTGCTTGTGATCCCTGCCTGATACCCATCTCAGATGCAGAATCAGGAAAAGCGAGAATCTTTAGAGCCCTATAGTAATACATCATTCCCCTAACAGTGACAGAATCTTCCCTTTGTAAGATGCCCAAAGCCGGAGATACCTTCCCTTGGTTGTCCAGATATCATTGTCATCCTTCATGCCCAGTGACGGAACCAGGGCCATATTATAGGAGGGTCAAAATCTCTCGGTAAAAAAAATTATTTATTGACGCTTTTCGGCTATACAACTGGGAGGAGGGTACTGTATTCTGCGACTTTGCATAGTTTGAAAACGTCTCAAAAAACTTACTAAATGAAACGACGTTGTTTCATTTAGTAAGTTTAAAAAATAAAAAGGACCAAATCTATTTCGCCTGAGAAGGAGAAGCTTCAAACTGCTGGCAATGGAGGATCAGGAGATGGAGAAATAAAATTTCGTCTGAAGCTTAGCCCGAGGGTCGAAGTTACCGGGGTCAAATACCCCCCCCCCCCCCCCCCCCCCCCCGCTTCCGCCAGTGTTCATGCCTTCCCTATCTTTTGCAGATAAAACAAAGGTGGAAATGCCATCTTCATTTTTACTTCTAAGCATTTCTTTTCCATACAAAACCTCTTCATCGTAGTAAGGTGTCAGAAAAAAGCCATCATTTTCTCAACTCGAGGAGCACGTGGCATGTTCATAAAGAGAGAATTGCTGAAAAAGGAAATATGCCTTCTTGCCTCAATATTTTTCGGAACGTTGAGCATTCAATCTCTAGATGTAAGAATTGCATGCAGATGTTGCAGCTGCCTACAGTAAGAATCGTGATATAATTATCCTTACATATCGTGATGTAATTATCCTTACTAATTGTAAGAATTACATGCAGATGTTACACCTGCACATCACGATTCTCCAATGCCACAAAATCCTTTGCTCCACAAAACCCGTCTTCCCCACACTTTTTATCCTTACTAAAAGATCCATAGGCCACTTGAGTTTCTCAAAACACCCTCTACTCCAAAAGAACTCATTTATATCATCATAATTCCTCCAAGCCGAATGTGGGGCAGCCCATTTCGACTCATCTCAACTTCAGCCTTAATTGTTTGATATATGGGTGTAATTATGTGCTTTAAAAATGTATTTTCACTTGAAGGAATAAAAAGGGCGACCAGTATTCTCGTCGATGAAATCATCATCAATAATTTGGTTCAATTCACGAGCCATATGATGATATATATAACATAAACATTCTGGGGTGAAGCAAATATTCGCCACTTCACCCCAAATTAAGAGAGAGAGGTATACATAGACGACTTCACGGCGGTAGATGCCAGGATTCTGGCGAGTCGAATGAAGGCGAATTTCGGATTTCCGGCGGAGGTAGGAGCACCAGGAGGTGTAGTTGGTGAAGAGCTTGCGGCGGAGGACTGATGGGTCGAGGACATCCAAGGCAGAGGGCGGCGGCTGGAGCCGCATTTGACAGTCGGCAAGGTGGAGCACCAAATGCCCCCTCTGGTTCAGCACATTGTCCCTATGGAACCCAAAGTAAGCGCCCAGCAAATCCATGAGGTCCATGCTATCATTCCACTGCATGAACGGCGGTTTCATGATGCCCCCGACGCAGGGACGAAGCCTGGTGTATGATTGTGTGCTCAATTGCCCACCGTACTTCTATTTTTTTTAATTTAGTATATGAATTTTTTTATAAAAAATTAGGCGGGTCAAATAAATTTCATTGTAATTAAATAAATACTCTCTCATTTCAAAAATCATATATATATTTTTAAATTTACAATTTTAAAAATAATTATTTTTTCAAACATATCTCTAACATTTGTTGAAATTTTTTATTAGTGTCAAGATAGTATTTGATATATCTAAAATTTCATATGATTTATTAATTTTAAAATATAAATATATCTCTAATTTTTGTATAAACTAAAAAGTAATATATATCTAATTCTAAAAAATAATATATATCTCTAATTTTGAAACAAATAAATTACCAAAAATATAAAATTACTTATAAAATTTGGCTCGAGATCCCGAACTTTGCTAAATTATTTATAACCTTTATAATAATTTCGAAGAAAATACTTTCTGGCTTAGTCACTCCCCCGACGGCGGGTATCTCTGGGAACCGAAGTGATGGGTGGTCAGCTATCAGGCTTTGCATGGAGATTATGTTGAAGGGTTCCTCATATCTCAGAGGCGCCTGACCGCGGGGGCAATGTTCGTGGTCTCAGATTCATGGCATTACTTCTGTAGATTCTTGGTCAGCAACTTCAAAATGTGGAAATTTAAGTGAGTAACTGAACTAAATATAAAGAAAATCGAAAACAGAATTCTGAGAAAGATTTGACGGAGTTGGGAGAGTGTCCATATGATCAAGGTGGGTATTTTATTATCAATGGGAGTGAAAAGGTTCTAATTGCTTAGGAGAAGATGAGCACCAATCATGTCTATGTGTTTAAGAAGAGGCAGCCAAACAAGTATGCCTATGTCCGGGAAGTCCGCTCCATGGCAGAATCCCAAAACAGGCCACCCAGTACTATAGGACTAGTGCCAAAAGTGTAATGGGCATTAATATGGTGTTTAATTTTCATATGAAGCATATGGATTCCTTCTAAAGTTAGTTTATAACCCCAAGGGGTGGGACAAATGGCGAAGACTTTGAGGAACAACCTCAAGGTTTCTTGTTCCATTCCTCAACCCCATACTTGGGGCCAAATTTACGTATCGAAGAAATATTATTTTATCGGTTTGTCATTTTAATTTATATCATGCATTCTCTTTGTTTCTCTAATTTGTAACTGCAGGGATCCTCGGGCAAGTATATTCGTGCCACCCTTCCATATATTCGTACTGAAATTCCTATTATCATTATATTTTGGGCATTAGGGTTTGTTGCAGATAAAGATATATTGGAACATATTTGTCATGATTTCACTGATACTCAAATAATGGAGTTGCTGCGGCCTTCCTTGGAAGAAGCATTTGTTATACAAAATCAACAGGTAATTTTTTTAGTTATTTTATCATCTGTTTACTTAAATTGGTATTGCTGTAGTTATTTTTGAGTTTGTGATTTCTGGACCTTCTTCAAATGTTATAGGTCTAATTACTGTAGATATTATGTATATTTTTTATCTTCTCTTAGGTGAACTATGGTGAACTTCAATACTTCATGTTAAAATCATATTTAGTAATCACCCGAGTTGTTGTGATCAAACTTAACATGGTGGCGAACAGGTGTTTATAGATATGTCATGCGAGAACCTTCTTTTACTTTAGATACTTCTGTAGATCATGCAGTTTGAAGGATTTTATCTGGGTTTCAGCTTTGAAAAATCTAGATTTATACCTCCTGTGGAATTGTCATCCTTCTATTTCCTTTTTATTATATCCAGGTGTGCCTGTTAGGAATTGCAGCTAAATTGAATTCTTTTTTTTTTCTCTTTCCTTGCCTTCTATAATGTAGGTGGCGCTAGATTACATTGGGAAAAGAGGAGCCACTGTTGGTGTTACAAGAGACAAGCGAATCAAGTGTGTATTATGTTAGTAGCTTAGCTGGGCCCGAGGGCCTTACGTGTGTTCAGATTCTAAAAGAAAATTTCCTGTTTACCTGTTTTACAGGTATGCCAAAGAAATCCTTCAGAAGGAAATGCTTCCTCATGTTGGGGTTGGAGAATATTGTGAAACAAAGAAAGCATACTATTTTGGGTATGTTCTGGGTACTCTGGGTATTTTTTTGTGTGGGTGTCGGTGGCTTCTAATGATGTTTAGACAAGACTAATCACTGTTCTACCAGATCTATCATTCACCGACTTCTACTACGCGCACTTGGCCGAAGAGCAGAGGATGATAGGGATCATTATGGCAATAAGAGACTGGATCTTGCTGGACCTTTGCTAGGCGGTCTTTTTCGAATGGTTTGTCTTGGTGATATTATGGAGGTTCTAGGACTATTGAAAATGTATGATTTGAGGATCAGGTTTCTAAACTGGTGATTAATTTAATGCAGCTATTCAGAAAAGCTAACAAGAGACGTAAGAGGTTATGTTCAGAAGGTTATTTCCATACTCAAACTTTGATGTGTTATACTTTTTTCATGGGGTTTGGTTTTCTAAAATTTCTGTACCCATACAATGTGTTGATAATGGGAAGGATGTCAATCTGCAATTTTACAATCAAAGCGAAAACGATTACTAGTGGCCTTAAATACTCACTTGCAACTGGTAACTGGGGGCGGGCAAATGCAGCTGGTACAAGAGCTGGTGTTTCTCGGGTTTGATTGTAGTTCTATCACCTATGTTGTCTGCTAGTGTATTAGATCAACTCCTGTCGTTTGATTTATGCTAATGATTTTTCATTTTCCTGATCTCTTAATACCAGTTCAATCTTCCAACAAAAAGAAAGAGTATATCAGCTTATGTTGTTTGGTTTTTTAGAGATCTTTCTATTGGTCATTTAAATCGTGTGATTTCATTTTCCTTCTCCTCAGAATAAACAATTTTTAGCAACACATTCGGATGTATTGAACATTTTTGATATGTGGTGTAGCTGTTAAATCGCTTAACATATGCATCAACTTTATCGCACTTGCGAAGATTGAACTCTCCTATAGGACGTGAAGATAAGTTTACATTTCTCAGTCAGCGGTTGTGTGTTTTTAAAAAGATGCAGGTTTACTTTAAATTGCTATTTTACCAGGGAAGCTGGCTAAACCTCGTCAGTTGCATAATTCACAATGGGGAATGATGTGTCCTGCAGAAACACCTGAAGGACAAGTAAGCATGATGTATAACTTAGAAAATTCTCAATTACATTATGCTGTTAAAGTTTATTATTTCTTGACTCTAAAGGCTGTCATCTGGATCTAACCTTAGGCGTGTGGACTGGTAAAGAATCTTGCTTTGATGGTATACATAACAGTTGGATCAGCAGCGTATCCAATTCTGGATTTTTTGGAAGAATGGGGTACTGAGAATTTTTAGGTGAACCCCCTTACATTATGCGGATAAGAGCTTTTCTGTGCTTTGGTTCCAATACTACATCTTTTATCCTGTTGGAAATTTCACCTGCTGTGATTCCCCAAGCCACGAAAATCTTTGTTAATGGTTGTTGGGTGGGAATCCACCGTGATCCTGACATGTTGGTGAGAACACTGAGGCGGCTGAGGAGACGAGTAAGTATAATGATTCTGTATTTTGTTGGTCAAACATTTAGTTGAAATGCCAAAACCATACAGAATGTCCCCATCATCCATGCAGCTCCTACAATAAAAGGGTATTCCTCCTATGTCATGTTGTCCAACTTCTTGTTTAAACTATTTACCAATTCCCAGTTCCTTAGATTATCTTTGACCTACACTAGATACACATTGAAGTGCAAAATATCATGGTGTATGTGTAATTTCTTAATTCTGATGGCTACTTCAAAACTGTCTTGTAATGAACAGGTTGATGTAAATACTGAAGTTGGAGTGGTGCGAGATATCCGTTTGAAAGAACTACGGATTTATATTGATTGTGGTCGGTGCAGTCGTCCGCTGTTCATTGTGGAGAAGCAAAGGCTTCTTATTAGAAAGAAGGACATTCAAGCTTTGCAACAAAGGGTATGTTTGGTTGGGTATCATTTTTTTATGGCTCTATTTATGTGCTTATGATTACATCCTATATCACTTCCTAGTTTCATTTTCCTAGGAAAGCCCAGAAGATGGTGGATGGCATGATCTTGTAGCCAAGGGATTCACAGAGTACATAGACACGGAAGAAGAAGAGACTCCTATGATTTCCATGACCATTAATGTGAGTATCCAAGATACAGTCTCAGTTTGCTAGAGCGTCTATCTCAAATATATGTTTATTAAATACTTGCTAAAAAAAAATTCTAAATTGATGTAGGATCTTGTAAGCGCAAGGCTCAATCCAGGGGACACTTATTCTGATACTTACACTCACTGTGAAATCCATCCATCATTGATTTTGGGTGTTTGCGCTTCTATTATACCATTTCCAGACCACAACCAGGTAAGACCGTTGTGCTAGAACCTCTCCTGAATACATTTCATCTTGTTTGCTATCATGCTCATTTGTTTTGTATGTTTTTTGGTCTTGTATTATTAACCTCTCTCTCTATTTTAAATTAGTCTCCACGTAACACGTATCAATCAGCTATGGGTAAGCAAGCAATGGGAATTTATGTCACCAATTTTTAATTTCGAATGGTATGTAATTGGTTCTGGCCTGTATTCTTTTATGCTTTTCATGTGCATGTTGTCTTTCATGATTGAAATTACTTGTACCACACTTGTTCTTTCAGGATACCTTGGCCTTGTTCTATATTACCCCAGAAGCCCCTTGTTACTACACGAGCGATGGAGCACTTACACTTTAGGCAACTTCCAGCTGGCATTGTAAGTCCTTGAATCCATTGATGTAGCTTGCTTCTTCAGTAGATGGTGGTTTTTACAGTATTTTGTATTCTACTCCATGTAGAATGCAATTGTTGCCATTGCCTGTTACTCTGGATATAACCAAGAAGATTCTGTGATCATGAACCAATGACCAAAAGATTGTGGATTCTTTCGATCAATGTTCTTCCGGTCTTACAGGTTGACGTTCAGTAACTAAATTCCTTGGACTATTTTTGCTCTGTCTATGTCTCTTATGTTCTATATCCCTTTAGCCCTCTTGTATATTAACCAGTTAAAGAGGATTTTGGCCGTCCAGATAGAGCTAGTACCATGGTGAGTGAAATGCTATTTGTAAATAGTAAATACTGGCTCTTTTCAGTTTCTTTAGAATTGTTATCTAACTACGTTCATTACAGGGCATGCGTCATGGCTCATATGATAAATTGGATGATGATGGTCTTGCTCCTCCTGTGAGTATATGTGGCTTAAAATGTTGCTATCATGTTCTTTCTTGCTTTGCTGGGTTCAATTTTCTGAAAGTGAGTGGTCGCTATTTACTAGGGAACAAGAGTTTCTGGTGAGGATGTTGTCATTCTGAAAATCACTCCCATTGCTCCGGATGATGTTCAGGGACAGGTTGCTTCAAGGTATACACGTAGTGATCATAGCACAAGCTTACGCCACAGCGAAACGGGATGGTGGATCAGGTGAGCTTTTATTAAATTGGTTCTTTAGTTCAAAGTATGACTGTTGTCTATTTTAAGAGAGTTGGGTTGTAAAATTTTAAATTTAGGTATTTTACTTTCAAAGCTATTAATTTTGATACGTTGTGTGTTCTGTAGGTATTACTAACAACCAATGCCAATGGGTTGAGATTTGTGAAACTAAGGTTGAGATCTGCTCGGATACCTCAGATTGGAGACAAATTTAGCAGTAGGCATGGTCAGAAAGGAACTGTTGGCGTGACTTATACACAAGAAGACATGCCATGGACTGTGGAAGGCATCACTCCTGATATTATCGTGAATCCTCATGCTATTCCTTCTCGAATGACAATCGGTCAGCTTATTGAGTGCATAATGGGTAAGGTTGCAGCTCACATGGGGAAGGAAGGAGATGCTGGTGCTAGTGTTTTCAAGTGATTTCAAAGTTTGATGGGCACAAGCAGCATGAGTTCTCGCCTGCATTTACCCACATGTCATTCTCTCTCCCACAATGTCTATCTGGGTAAATGTCTTGTGGTGTTTCTTGAAAAATGACAAAAAACTGAAGGTGGCAAAGTCATTTATAAATCTATAGCTTGAATTTGCACTGGCATTATATAATGAAAAATTGTAGATTATTTTTCATTGTCATTTTCAGTGTGACATGAATTTATAATTTTAGCTGAACAGTATTTTAAAAAGGAAACACATAATAATGTTTTGTAAAATTAATCCAATTTCTTAATAAATTTCAGTTCTAAATTATAAGATTAATATTAACTTATAAAAAGTTAATTTCAAACATTTTTAAATTCAAAATTAAAATAAATTTATTTAATTTATCTCAATATAATTATGAATATCATAAAATACCTAAAAAATATTATTACTTATATGATTTATTATTTTAAAATTTTAAATAAGTCATATTAATTTTAAATTTAAATACTTTTAAAGAATATGATTATAAATAATTTTATATTCATATAAATAAAATATTATGAAAATGTCACACAAATATGAGGAAAATGTAAGTAAAGTATGGAAAAAGCAAATTCCTCTTATAAAAATAACAATTTAATTCTCAAATGATTTTGAGTTCTTTAAGTTGCCTACGCGCCTGCCAGCCAAACACACTCCCTGAAGACGAAGAAAGAAGAGAGTGCATTCTGCTAGGCTTCAACTTAAACCGAGCACCGACAGAAAAACAATGAGAGAAGAGAATTAAGAGAGAGAAAATGGAGAGCAAACCAGAAGAAGAAGAGGAAGAACAAGAAAAAGGCACGGAAGGCGAGGAAGAGGAAGAAGAAGGGCCACCACCAGGGTGGGAAAGCATTCTTCAGCCGCGGCCAGCAACTCCTCCTACACCCACTTTACCATTTTCTCCCGGTGACTCTTTTCTTCTCTCTCTTAATTACCGCTTTGTATTCTGTCTTCTCTTTCTATTAATTGCTGAGTGTTAATAGAAAAACAGCATTTTTTTTATTAGGATTATTTGTCAGACTTCACAAATTGAGCCCTTTTTATACGATACCCAGAAGGGAATTTCTCTCACTGGATTGTTTGAAGTCTATTGGAATTGGGAACCCTTTCGTATCTCTTTAAACATTATTTTGATTTTATTTATTAAATTTTCTCAAAATTTAAAACCTTTGGAACTTTTAAGTCTCTGTCCCTTGCTGTTTGTTTAGTTACTCTTTCAAGGGGTGATCTGTTCTCTGTTAACTAATTTATAGATTCTACATGTACATTTTCAATTTTGGTTAAACATTGAGTTTTTTTTTTTTTTGTTTTGTGTTTTAGTAGATTTTAGGGATATTTCTTTCTTTTGTTATTCATTAACACAGGTTAATAGGCTTGAGTGAGTTATAAACTTAGCATATATAAATTTTATTCCGTTACTAATTATGCTTTAATTAATCTATACTCCCTCTCTCCCAAAATGTTAGTCAGCTCTTAAAACTCACTTCCTTAGGAAAATGGTCAAGATTAAAACTTACTTGAAGATAATGAGATTTGGTCCATTTATTTTATAAGTGGACTCCTGATTTCAGATGGTGATGGTATCATGTTAGCTATAAGTGTTCTCATTGCTCTTAATTTTATTTATCTCCCCCTTTAGGAGCTTGGCAGTGAGTGTTCTGTGTGATCTTACTTTTAAACTGTTATGCTTTCATCTTATTTATGGGAAAGATTTCCCTATGCCAATTACCTTAAGAAAATCTACACCAGATATCATGACAGATCAAGATAAATCCTTTATTATATTTTCCTTGGGCTGGAATACTTGCTACGAATTTGAAAGGCAAACAGTGTGTGAAGATGTATCCAGTTTTCTGGTCCAGAGTCTCCAGACCTTTTAAGAAGAAAAAAAAAAATTGCGCTCGTGCAGGTACTTACTAGGATTACTAAATGAGACCCCCATTGTAGTTACTATTGAATATTTATGGGAAAATAAATAGTAATGGGAAGTTTGTGACTTGACCTTATCAATGGAAAACTCATTTAGCAATTCTAGGTTCATAAAGTTGTGCTTTCTGAGAACATCTAAATTGAGTGGTAATCAGCAAACAACCTCATACAATCTATCAGCCAGATTTAATTCCATCACTAGAGAAACTAAATTACATAATTCACGTATCTTTTAGAATTACAAAATGGTCTACTTGACAATAAATTTTCATAATTGTTCTAAATCTTTTTTGAGGGAGGAGGTGGACTGGTGGGGTGTGTATAACTAGATTATGCTTCAGATTTGCGTGGTCTAACTTGTTTACATTTCAGACATATCTATGGGAATTGAACAATTAGAGGTCGAAGACGAAGACGAAGGGCCGCCACCTGGGTGGCATTCTATTCCTCCACAATTACATAATATGGGAAGTGAACATCTAGATGTCAATGACGAAGGGCCACCACCTGGGTGGAATTACAAATCTCCACCACAACCAAAAATAGGGCATGGAAATCAAGACATTCGAGAAGAAGGACTGCCACCTGGATGGAATTCCATGCCTCCACCACTGTCAAAAACAGGGAATGAACATCAAAATATTGAAGAAGAGGGACCTCCACCTGGATGGCAATCCATGCCTCCAACGCAGCCAAAAATTGGGATTGAAAAAAAAGACATTGAAGAAGTAGGGTCACTGATTGGGTTGCATTGCATGCATTCACCACTATCCAAAATGGGGAGTGAACAGCAAGATGTAGATGAGAAAGAAGTAGGGATCCCATATGGGCAGGATTCCGTGCATCTGCCACAAGCAAAAATGGGAAATGAACAACAAGATATCAAAGAAGAAGGCACACAACCAGGGTTAAATTCTGTGTCTCTATCACAACCTCAGGTGACTCCTCCAGCACTAGGACCATCAACAACACCTATCCCTCCTGCAGGTCTTTTGGATGAATCTTTTCTTCTAAGCATTAACATTCCTTTATTATTGCTTACATATTTGACCTCTATTTATTTGTTATATTCAAGAACTATGGTATGCATACACCATACGCACATACATTTCCTCCATTGATCTTTTAGGCAGAAACCTTATTCATTAAATTAGCCGAAACCTCTTAATTAATCAAGTCATCTATTTCTCTTGTAACTCATACTATTAATTTGAGTAGATTTTTGATCGAATAGTCTCAATACGTCAAAGATTATTATTGACTGAATTATTTAAAGAGCCCCCTGTTTATGAAAGCTGTTTCAAAGACGCCCCAAGGTACTTCTGGAACTAATTCAAACTCAAACCGTTAAAAATTCTATCCAAATTAAACAGGGGTGTGTCTCACTTGCATTGGAGAATGTGTTTTACATTAAAATAATTATATTTTTACTATTTTCAATTAGTTAAAGAAACTTATGCCTATTTTCTTAAGTTGATTCTTTTTTGCTCCTTCCACCTTTCCTTTCTTTTCACTCTTGCTCCATCACAACTCCGTCCCTCCAAGAGCCACCACTCCATTTCACTAACAGCATATATTCATCTCAAGGCTCTACCTTTGAAATTTAATTGTGACTAACATATATTTTAAACATATGTTATTAATCCCTCAAAAGTATAAATAGATATAGCTTTTAAGTGTTACATATTTGTACTCATGCAAAATAAATCAAGCTGTTGGAAATTCGAACTCATTTAGTCATATTTTGGATCTGTTGGATTCAGGAGCAAATTTAGATCCCAACATATATAGTTTACATATGAATTCGCAATATCAGGATTTATTGGTTCGTGCTAACTTAGGTTTCCAAGTTTTTAGCCAGGTCTAAATTTGCTATATTCCCATTAAGTGGAAAATCAATTTGGGATGGAGATAGTGTAGCTAAGTGTTTCTCATTGTTGTTTAATGTTTACTTAATTTCTGTTTTCTCCCTTTAGGAGCTTGGTAGAATTGTAGTTTGTTTTATGTCATCTTTATTGTAGAAATCAACTAACATGTTCCACGCTACTTTTTAAGTTAAACTTCTTGACTTGGACAAAGGTAGAAGGTATTGCGAAAATGTTACGCAAAGCTTAAAGAATCTGTGTTTTTGCCCTTTTGAACTCTCAACTCATGCCACTTGATATTTTTTTTCTTAATTGTCAGAAAGCTTTCCCTATGCCAGTCACGTGAAGGAACTCCACATTATAGTGGTCCTAACAGATCAGGAGAACCCCTTTTTTTACATATCCGACTGGGTAGAAATACTTGATATAACTTGGAATACAAAAACTAAGTGAATAGGTATCAAATTTTCTGATCCAGGCCTTTTAAGAAGGAAATTCATTTTGGTATTCCTCAAAGGAAAGACCTTATCCTTACTATATGAAGGCAGAAGGCCCATTGTATCTGATTGAACCTTTGCGGGGAAAAACAATTAATAGCAAGGTTGTCCAGGGGAAAACATTAAATATTATGGTTTAAAAGTTGCTCAAATTGGTTTAAGAATTGACCGAATCAATGTAAAATTTTGTAGCGCGTTTAGGTTCATTAATTGAATGGCAATTATAGCCTGCATAACTAGTATCTATAAGCATTAATCCTTATACAATATATTGACTAGATTACCATTCGTAGGGAAAATAAATTGCAAAAATCACATGATTTGGACAAAGTGGTCTTTTTAACCAAAAATTGCCTAAATGCTCCATTACTTTCTTGGGAGTGGGATGTGTGGCGGTGTCAAGGGTGTATGGAACTAGTATATGCTTCAGATCACACAATCTAAACTTAATGACAGCTCAGATACAAAAATGAGGAATGAACAACAAGAGGTTGAAGATGAAGAAGGGCCTCCACCTGGGTGGCATTCAATTGCTCCACAACAACATAAAACAGAGAGTAAACATCAAGACGTCGAAGAAGGGGCCCCACCTGGATGGCATACCATCCCTCCACCACAATTAAAAATAGAACATGAAAATCAAGATATTGAAGAAGAAGGGCCGCCACCGGGCTGGAATCTCATGCCTCCACCACAACAAAAAATGGGGAGTGAAAATCAAGACATCGAAAAAGGACATCACCCTGGATGGCAATCCATGACTCCACAACAAAAAATTGGAAGCGAAAAACAAGACATTGAAGAAGAAGGGCCATCCCTAGGATTAGATTCTATGCCTCAAACACAAGCGAAAATGAGAAGTGAACAACAAGGTATCAAAGAAGTAGGGTCACAATCAGGATGGAAGTCTAAGCCTCCGCCACAACCTCAATTATCATCTCCAATGCCGACGACAACACTGACAGCTTCAACAATACCAACGCTATCTGAAGGTCCTTTTGGTGAATCTTTTCTTCTTGGCATTATTTTTATTATTCCTCGCATATTTGACCTCAATTTGGTTTTACTTGAGGAGTATGACTTGCAAGAATATGCACACACACACTCCATTAATCTTTTGTGCAACACAATTCTTTCATTTAATTTTTTACTCTACTCTCCAAACATGCTGTTATTGTTTGTCCATATAATTAGAATTTAGAGATTTTTTAAAAAAAAATCTAACATACTCTAAACTTCAGATTTTATTCTTTGTTTTGTGGTTTTGTTTATAATTTGTTGATCAAAGTCGTGATTTGTTTTTATTGCCTGTTTTGTTGGCTTGTTTATGGTCTTTAGCTCATAGATTTGCCACAATGATTTAGATGGAAACAACTATTTGATATACAACATAGCTCGAATTTAGGTGTAGTTTTTTCCATTTAATGAGTGCCGCTTCAGAATTCTTTTAGAATGTAGTAGTTAACTTAATATGTAATGTGGCTGTAATAACTTCAGTCAATCTGTTGCACTATCAAGAGTCTCAACTGAACTCAATAATGCACTTTATCCCAAAACTAGTTGGGGTAGGCAGAAAATGAATAATAATAATAAAATAATAAAAATAGGTAAGCAATATAATACGCACACACAAAATACATACTCTGTGTGTGTGGGATGCTAAAATGATTCAAGCAGCAACTCACAAGTACATACTGTAAACGACGATTATGTGTCAATGGATTTGAAGAAGGCACGCAATACCTATTCTTATCTGGCCATTCTTTTCTATGTCTTTCATTATTCGGTTTGTATGCAAACTATACAATTTTTTATGCACCGCTATTTTAAGGATGCGATTTTATTTATGAATCTTTTCACACATTTGGCATAATTGGATGCAGAAAAGGGTCAAATGGTATGTGGTTCATGCCGTCGCTTGCTTAGCTATCCACGTGGAGCTAAATATGTTCAATGTTCGTGCTGTCAGACAGTGAATCTTGTTCTTGAAGGTTGTTACCTTTCTATTTTACTAAAACATGTTATTAATTTTTAGTGCTCTTAATGATCCAGTTTTTCTCTTTTATATTTGTGAATGAAAACTTTATATTACCATAGATATGTTTAAGTTATCCTCATTTTACAAGGAAACCTGACCACTTCTGTGTCTGAGGGAACCTGCATGAAACTCTAGCGTGAAACAAATACATTTGTTCTTTGAATCGAATTTGTCTGTTTAAACACTGATTATACCAAAACATACTGGAAAAAGTCTCTTAAACATATTTGTTCTACTTACTTGTAAAATAAAAGGACAGTTGTTATAGTTGACACCCAATAGGATTGTAATTCACAAATACTGGAGAACTGTGAAACATTTTAGTTTCCAATGGGAATATTTGCGGGGAAGGGGGAGTTCTGATTTCCACTAGCAGTCACGAGTTGCTTCCCACCTTTATGCTATTGAGTTCTCGTGAAATTTTCGATCTATTTGTCCAAATTCTGTTGCTTTTTGATTGCATATCTAAAAATCACCTCAAATTCCAAGTCAAATGATCTCCCATAGCATGACAGTTGGAATCTAACAATTGGAAACCGGTTTTAATAAACGATGAGTACGAAGTTCTATGGACATGCACTACTTTGAAACAACACATGGGACTGCAAATCTTGAGTCAATATAAACTAGATTGCATTTTCCACTATCGCTGTTTCTTTTCTTTCTTTATTCCATTCCCAAGAACTCATGCCTACCTCATTTTAGCGTGTAATGACTCAAGATACCCCAAATAGTAGTTTTAAGTAAAAAGGAGGAGCAAGAGTAAGGTTAAATTTGTGCTCACTATAGTATTTGCATTGCATTGCAATAGCACCGAGTACAAGGTCCCCACTGAATGTAATAGTCCAAGGATAAACATTCTTTGAAATGGCCTCTTTCAACTGAATTCATAACTTGCATACAAGGAGACGAACATATTTCAATATGTGAAAGGGCTTGGGTTTTTTACGCTCAGCATAATTAACTAGTTTTCCTGAAATTGCTTGCTTTCTTGTATTACAGCCGTAAATTTTTCTATTGTAACCCTCTTTCTGCAGCTTATCAAGTTGGACAGGTCAAATGTGGTGGTTGTGAGGTATTGCTGATGTACCAATATGGAGCACAATCGGTTCGATGTTCATCTTGTCGTAATGTAACAGAAATTGGGGTATGCAACTATTTCTTGCAAATACATGCAAAATCTATGGGCTCTGGATAAACTTTCTGATTGTATTCTAATTTAATTTTTTGTGTGCGTGTTTTAAGGCGCACAATAGGCGACCTCCTCTTTCAGCACAGCAACGTCGCCAACCGCGACTTTGGAACTCGAATCACTAGACTGTTAGATCTAGTGGTGGCATATAAGGGGTTGGACTTGGTACCTTCTCTTTTGGAAGCTGTGCACTTGAGCATACTAACCCAACATAGAAAACTCGGTTAAAATTTTCATTTGCAAACTCTCTCATGTACAACTTTCTTAGCGGAAGGTTCCTCAATGCCTTTATAAGACAATGTATGTTGCGTATCTTTGAAGAGATTGTGACTCTTGCTCTCAAATTAAATTATGGATTTCACTACAGTGTGATGGCCCAAGTCATCCTTATAGTTTTTGCTAAAAGTATGGAGTGCGAGAGCTGGTGTATTTTTGGATGCTAAAATCTTACTGTTGTATGCCATTCAAACGCGATGTTCGCAAAGTTAAGCTCATGTCATGCCTGAGTACTTAAAACTTTGTGTCGCTGTGTTTGTTTGCAACAGTATTCGTATTAATATTGTCCAAACAAAAGATTGAATTGTGTTTACGGAGTTGTCCTATCATATTTGTTTCTATTTTATTCGTAAATAGTACTCCCTCCGTTCTAGAGAAGGAGTCATATTTGTAAAATTTGTGAACTTTCAAGTTATACTATTCTTCCATGTTTATTCCTAAATAATGAGTGTTAGTTTAGCATAAGAACTTGAAATCGTAGAACTTGTAAACGATAAAAACCATAAGACTTGAAGCTTATTAAGCCAACTTTGTTGCTAAATTTGGCAGATAATCAGCCATAATCTAACATAGACAGAGGAAACACATTCTGTAACGCAACACAAACATCAGGAATGAAGATGAAGATTAATTTTAGTATTTGAAGTTGCATGCATCTCCTCTGGGAAAAGTTATTCGGTATTTTTGCGTAGTGTCCTAAATCAATCACATGTTGTCATTTCAGCATGGGCAGTTAGACATGCACGACAGGTCGGCTTGGCCTAGCTTTGGCCGTTGATCAGGCCTTGACTTTTGAGTCTGTAGATCGGACTTCTCAACGAAAATCAGGCCTGTTCTGCAAAATTACAGGTCACGAATAGAAATTATATTATTTCTACTAGTGACTATTAATTATTGTAATATAATATCAAGTGAAAAGATTTAATTATGATCTAGGACTTTTTTTATATATTAATGTGTACAAAACTATAAATAAAGGGGACCAAACATTAAAAAATCAATCAAAATCACAATTCTCTATAAATTTTAGTACTGCTGCATAGAAATTAAAAATGACCCACAATCATAATAACTATATAATTATATAATATATGGTTGTTTGCAAATCACCATCATTTCAATTTGAACTAAGTGCTCACTCACAGACATTAAATCATATTATAATATAATATGGTAAGAAAGAGAGGGAAAAACAGTTCATATTTAGTGTATTCTAGTTCAATATTCATGTCACTTTACTAAAGATCGAGGTTGACTTTTGGTCAAGCCAGGCTTTTGGACAAACTAAGCTTTTGCGTTCAAATCACAACCTATTTAAAACTTGTAGGTTACGTCAGACCATTAACCAAGCCAAACTTTGATCGAGCCGGACTAGGCCAAGGACAGACCGTAAATCCCAGGCTTTTGTGCACGTCTATGTGCAGTGAATCTTTTATATCTGAATTCACTGTTTATACTGAAATAACAACATATAATTAATTTAGAACACCAAGTGATATTGCTCCAAAAATAGAGAATAATTTGTCCTCCTCTGGTCCTCTCCAAATTCTTCTAGTTATTACAAAGGCGTTGGAGTCGGCAGACTTTTTTTAAGCTTATAAACAATAAATGAATAATATTGCACTTGTAGTTGTGCTGATAAACAAACAAATTATAGTATTTGAAGCAGCAATCGATAGAATTTGGAACTTCGAAATACAATCAATTTTAACCTCCTGAAATAGACATTAAACATGAATTACAAGAATTTCCTCCAGAAATTTCAATTTCACCCTGCATACAAGATCCAACATATTCAGTCTTACTCAGATATTTGAAAGAAAACAATACACACACAATTAACACATCCAGTTCATATAAAATATTCTACTCGCTAAATTTAAGAATTTGAACATAAATAAATAAATGTCACCCATTAAAAATTTGATCTTTTACACCCGGTCCCTCCAACAACCCGGGGGTCACCCGGGCAATTAATTATTTAATATTAATCCTACTAATATCTACTAATAAATAATAAGTAAGCCCTAGTTACTTGATTTTTCTTATTGTAATGCCTTCGTAAATTTAGATATAAAAGTTGACAGCGGTGAAAATATAACTCTAGCAAACGGGAGGGGTGATAATATGTTATTTTGCAAACAATTTTACACTTTTTAAGGCTTGTCATTGCTTTAAATAATTCAATTTTTTATTGTTTTAGAATTCCTGAAACAATTTATATTTTATTGTTTAAAATAATTTATGATTTAACATTTTATTGCTTAAGAACACTTAAAAATATATGTAAAAAAATAATTAAATAATAAACTCGCAAGTCACCCAACCCATTAACATATAAATCACGATCAATGAAAAAATTCCAATTCATAACAACCTGATATGCGAATGACCAACCCACCCATTTAGTAGGTCTAGTGGATACATATTAGAGAATTGATATTTTCACAAATTAATTTGATATTTTCATAAGATTAAATGAGATTCACTTGTGAAATATCAAATTAACTTGTAAAAATATCAATTATTATATGAAATTGATATTTTCACAAACTAATTTGATATTTTCACAAGATCTAATGAGATCCACTTGTGAAAATATCAAATTAACTTATGAAAATATCAATTTCACAAGTTAATTTGATATTTTCACAAGATCAAATGAGACTCACTTATAAAAATATCAAATTAACTTTTAAAAATATCAATTCTCTACATATTATAAAAGGAAATAAAGAGAGTATCCAAATATTATTATTCTATTTTAAATTTAAGAATTTTACGTTAGCCAACAAACTTGAAATAAAATTTGTTGAATTGTTTTCTTAATATTTTTTTACATGTACAAATGATAATTACACACGTTCTTATCTCATATTATTATAAAATTTATTTACTATTTATTTATGTGAGGATTACATCGTAAAACAATCAATTTACTAGTGAAAATATATCAATTTCACTGTTGAAAATATCAAACCCTTTTTTATTAAAAAAATTTAATTTCATAGATATACGACACAACCCATTTCTATAACCTTAAACCCTAATAAAACCTCCTCCACTTCAAGTAAAACATGGCTTATGAATTCAAAAATGTCGACTTGTAAATCGAGTGAGAAAAATGCAAAGAATCATTCGAATCTCCAAAACCCTAATTCCAAAGCTCAGTTACATTGGAAGCCGATCGTATTATACCAACAGGCATAAGAAGCTAACATTGTACACAATAATCAGTCCACTAGGAAGCCCTAGCGTGAATTTGACCCCAGAGCTCGATGATTGGGTCAAAAAGGGAAATAAGGTCCGATTCGCTGAGCTTCAACGCATCATTCTCGATCTCCGCAAGCGCAAGCGCTTCTCTCAAGCCCTCCAGGTTAATCAATTCACCCATATTTGTGTATATAGAATGTATATGTATCAGTCTGATGATTCGGCGTTGGAATTTACAAAAGATTGCAACTTTGATTTGTTTTATATCCTAAGTTTTGTGGGTATGGTTTTTAATAACTGAACCATAAGAAACAGGCCACAAAGATTGGGAGTTTGAATACAAGTAGCTTGTGGAAAATTAAAGCATTGCCTTCTAGATAAATTGAATTTGATTAGGTGTATGGTACATACAATTCAGTATAGTAAGTGTGTTTCATTTTATTTTTTGGAAATTCCTTAGATGCTGAACATTTCACTAGAATTCCAACTCAAATGGTGTCAGGGATATTGGGAGCATCATGCAGTATACTGGGTTTTTCTTTGGTTGAGGCCTAGGTGTGCCTCTTATTTCCCCTATGCTGTGTAGTTTGCTCATGTGCCTGGGTTTGCTCCATTTTAGTGCTTTTAATGTATTTTTCTACTCATCAAAATAAAAAAGTTTTATGGTTGATTTATAATATTGTTACATCTTAAAATCTTCATGCAAGTAACATTTATTTTTAAGTACTTAGTTTAGTGTGAGCTCAATTTACCTTTTGTTGCCACTACCTTATTTCAGCATGAGTCATTTTCTTTTAGGGGTGTCACAAAATTAAGCTATGAAATCTCATGCGTTCTACTTTACCATCTAGACTAAACATTATCATAGAACATGTATATGTTGTGCAGTGGTACTTTAGATCGTAAATGCTAAATATAGAAAGGTGATATTTTCTCACAAAGGGTGCCTGAATTCTTCTTGTTATTAGTCCAACCAAGCCAATCATAGATTATTCTAATTAATAATAATACTCTGAATATTTTACTTACTAATTTGAAGTGAAGACTTTCTTGATTGCTTTAGTAATTTATAGGTTTTTGTAACTCTATTACTTGTCAAAACTGCTGAAGGATTTTTTTGAAAAACTTTCCAGTTCCTCTAACTATAACATGCAAGTTCCACACTTCACCATTTTCTCAAGTGGTATACCATTTGTCATCTTCTGGACTTGTACGATTTAAGTATCTGTTGGTAGATGGGTCTCTGTGAATTTCTTGTGAGGTAAACATAGTCGGCATGATTCAAGATTACACTGGAAAGACAGTTATAGTTTCTGAAGTTCTGAGAGTATGTAAAGACTAGCAGATAGAAGCCACTGATATCATGTAACTTCAAGCTTCAGCTTAACACGGATTAAAATGATGCTTGTATTTCAATATAAAAGCATGTTTGGAAGTCTCTGCTAGAGAAAAGGTATGTGTTTTGGTGTTAAAGAAATCCAGAAAATTGAACTTGGAGTGCTTTTTTTATCTCCTTCAATTATCTGTTGTGTTCTTTTATGGTTGTTTCTTTTTTTGGGGATGACTACAAAATTTGGTTCTTAAGGTCATGTGTGCTTGTGTAATTAATTGAGAGGGATTTTCCTATTCCTATGTTGTATATCCATTTCTCTTCCCTTTGATTTCCTGGGTGCCAAACCAGAGGCTGATGATGTGTTCGTAAAATTTGTTACCACGTGTTCTGTTTGTAATATTTGATTTTTAATGGCTTCTTGTGCAGGTTTCTGAGTGGATGAATAGTAAAGGTGTCTGTGTGTTCTCACCAACTGAACATGCAGTGCAGTTGGATCTGATTGGTAAAGTCCATGGATATCTTTCTGCAGAAAGCTATTTCAATAATTTAAAGGAGCAGGATAGAACTGATAAGACCTACGGTGCTCTTCTGCATTGTTATGTTCGACAGCGTCAAACTGACAAGGCCCTGTCGCATCTACAGAAAATGAAGGAGATGGGTGTGGCTTTATCACCTCTTACTTACAATGACATCATGTGCCTTTATGCTAACACTGATCAGAATGAGAAGATTTATGATGTGCTAACATATATGAAAAAGAACGGAGTTTCACCTGACATTTTCAGCTACAAAATCTGTATCAATTCCTATGGAGTGAAATCAGATATTGAGGGTATTGAACAAATCTTGAAAGAAATGGAGAGCCAGCCCCACATTGTTATGGACTGGAACACTTACGCAGCTGTTGCAAATTATTACATTAAGGCAGGCCTAATAGACAAGGCAAACAATGCCCTAAAGAAAGCTGAGGAGAGGCTGGACAATAAAGATGGTCTTGGCCATAACCATCTGATTTCACTCCATTCTCTCTTGGGAAATACTTCTGAGGTCCTTAGAATGTGGGATCTTGAGAAGAGTGCTTGTAAGAGGTGCATTAACAAGGATTATATTGTAATGATGGAATCTCTAGTAAGGCTCGGTGATTTCAGTGAATCCGAGAAATTGCTTGAGGAGTGGGAGGCATCTGGCAACTGCTATGATTTTCGAGTACCAAACGCTCTAATAATTGGGTATTCTGACAAGGGATTATACGATAAGGCCAAGGGATTACTTGAAGATTTAGTAAATAAAGGAAGGACTACAACACCGAATAGTTGGGAAAGATTAGCAACATGTTTCCTGGAGAAGGATGATATGGAGAAGGCTTTGTATTGCATGAAAGCAGCTCTTTCTTTACATGTGGAGAGCAAGAGATGGAAGCCGAATCCCAAGTCGATTACCAGCATATTGAATTCATTAGGTGAGAAAGGCAGTGCCGAAGATGTTGAAACTTTTGTTGCCTCGTTGAGAAATGTTGTCCCATTGAACAGACAGATGTATCATGCCTTGATGAAAGCATATATCAGAGATGGTAAAGAAGTGGATGGACTCATGATGAGAATGAAAGCTGATGAAATAGACGAAGACAGAGAAACAAAGAAGATCCTGAGCGTGAAACAGATTAAAATTTAGGTATCCATAATATTCTATATTTAAGCATATGTCATAGCATGTGCCTATTGAAACAACCACACCACACCCCACCCCAAAGAAAGAAAGAAAAAAATGATCTTGGAGCAGCAGAGTGGATCTTTTTTGTTACCAGGTATGTGGATAAATATTAGTGGTAATATTTTTTTAAGAGATTTGTAATATGGTGGATCACTCTTATAATCCTATCTAATTCTATGTATAGATGTATTTTGCAATTGTAGTTCGTCAAAAAACTTTTGCAATAAGTAACATGACTCAAATATAAATAACCTTATCAAATACAAAAAGAGTCAAATCTCATTTGTAAAATTGCAAACATTGAGTATACATTTTTATTTCATGTGTAAATATAGCAAGTGTCTAGTCCAATGGTTAACCTCATCTCTTGTGTACCATCATATATTTAAACTGTCTTAAACTAGCCATAAAAAGAGTGTTTAGTTTCGTAGTAATAGTGACACGATAATAAATTGTGTTGTTATATTTTATAATATTATATTATTGCGCTATTTTATACTATCATCTATATTATTTCTGTTAAACAATTTTTTTTTATTAAAAAAAATGAGACTACATTAGTGAAATAAATGGTGTACTATTTTTGTTCCTTACCCTTCCAAGTGCCTCTTTTGATAGCCATAAAGCTTGTTCCAAATGCACTAGGTACTATTTTGACCTGCATATAATATGTTTGTATGGAAGTTCAATCAAAGCCCTCATAGTTGGGAGGTACGAACTGGTACAACTTAGGGGCCAGGGGAACTACCCTGCACCTGTTACGGACTGTGGTAGCTGGACTGCTTTCAAATTCTTTCACTGATCAAATGGTTTAGTTGCTGTCTTGATCTGGCCTGAATTTCATTGATTGATTCCATTTGCTTGACCTAATGAAATGCAAGTGTAGACTTCTAGGATATGGCGGCTAAATAAGAATTTAATCCGCCAGTAGCAATTCCTTTCCCATTTCAACATTAATTCAAAGTATTCTCCCCTTGCCATGCCATGCTTCAAACTGGCTGTTTGGCATATCGAAGATCCACATCCACAGTTAATTATAGTCAACAATCCACCAAACAGTTGGGCCCACATTAATGTAAAAACCCGTCCACCCAACTGTGATGGACGGGACGAACTGTTGGCTATAGCCAACTGTGACTGTGGCCACATGAGCTGACAATTGTTGTGTAATTGCTTCATAAGCTTCATTTGTAGAGCAACTCTTATGTAATTACCTACATTTGCATACACAACATATATGAAGATCACCCAAACTTCTAAAAAATTTTATGAAACTTTTGACCAACAATAAGTACAAAATTAGTATGGAGCGAGGAATGCGAGAAGAGCTTTCAAGAGCTCAAGTCATCCACTACATATCGAGTCCTCGATAAAGTGATAAAATTAAGAAAGTCACATAAAAATCATATGATTGCACTACAGAAAGTAGCCAAAACACGTTGTCCCACGCCATTCAATGATATCAAGGTCTTCCTTACTTGGATAGAGTAGAATTGAGCTCACCGTTATCACACAGCTCCATCACTATATCACAACCTCCTATCAACTCACCTTTGTAGTAAAGCTGTGGAAAGGTTTGCCAGTTTGAGAATGTCTTTAACCCGTCTCGTTTCTTCATCACACCGAATATCAAAAGATCAAAATTTCCCGCCCTCCTCCTTTAGGGCATTGACTACTTTGGAGCTAAAGCCACATCTTGGAGCATCCAGGGTACCCTTTATGAAGAGCATTACAGGAGAAGAAGTAATCAGCTTCTTTAATCGATCCTCAGGAGTTTGTCCCCAACTGATCCCTTTCTCAGATAAGACCTTCCTAAGCTCTCCACTCTTTTGCATCTCCAAAACAATGTCAGATCCACTGATAAGTTCACCCTTTATGTATAGCTGAGGGTAACTGGACCAGTTTGAATAACTTTGAGACCTTGCCGCACTTCTTCATTGGAAAGGATATCAAAACTCTCAAAATCCACCTTCTATTCTTGAAGAATATCGACCACCTTTCGGCTAAAACCGCATCTGGGTTCATCAGGTTTCCCCTTCATAAATAACATAACTGGGCCTGAATTGACAAGACTTTCCAAACGGGAGGTCATGTTTGCACTCAAGCCAATGGGATCTGAGATTCCACCCTTTCCACCACCAGGTTCAGTCAGTTTTGCCTCGCTCGAATTAGAGATTTCAATCCCATAATCCCTAAACACTTTTGTTAGTTCACCACTCTCATGCAGAGCGGTAACAATATCACAGCCCCCAAGAAGCTCTCCCTTGCAGTACAGCTGAGGAAATGTCGGCCAGTCAGAGAACTTCTTCAACCCCACACGAACCTCATTGTCTGTCAGAATATCAAAGCTTCCATATATGACCTTCTCTTCCTTCAAACTTTCAACAACTTTCAGGCTAAAACCACATTTGGGCTCTTCAGGGCTTCCTTTCATGAAAAGCATGATTGGACCAGAACTGATAATCTGTTGAAGTCACTTCTTAAGTCCATCACTAAGCCCGGATGAGGATTGGCTTTTCACTTTGGAAGAACCATTCTCTTTAGTTAAGACCTTCACAGTTTCAAGAACCGTAGGTCCTGCAGCCATCACAAGCCTGGCAGGAGCTGCAGGATCCCCAGGGTTGACTGACCCAGCTACTTTAGCAACTTTTTGGGCCAAAGAAGACAGGTCTGCACCTTCCAAAATATCGAAAGTCTTACCATCCTATCAGACCAGGAGATTGGATATCAGTATCATCGACCATTTTAAATATCAAACCTTAAAATTTCAGACCACCTCCGAGTTGTCAGTCTACACAAAGGAAAAACAGTACTAAAACAACTTTGTAAGTTTTATTTGGTTTTGTATTTTGGTAGGACTCTTCATAGTGTCAAAACAATCATAATTTTTACCGTGTTTTTAATTAGATAAAACTATTATTAAATTTACTATTTTTAATTCAAATGCTTATTTCCCACTTTTGGTTAATAAGAAACTTCAAAAGGACAGAATCCCAGTTGCCAAGTGACCAGGCCAACAACAATGGAAAACTCCCATTTAGGAAAGTCTCGTTAAAAGATTTAGTTACTGAAAAAATCTAGAACACAGTCGTAATATACAAGTACAATTTATATTACTTCTCAATAGTTAGAAATGCAAACTCTGTTTTTTCAACAAGTTCACCATTGTGCATAAATTCACAAGAAACAATCAGGAAAAAGAGCTTTCAACTTGATGTTACCTTAAAGAAGACAAAATAAGGAACAGCTGAAACAGAATATGCCTCAGAAATCTCTGGTAGTTCTTCAGCTTCAACCTAATTTTTATGAACAAAAAGTAAACAATCACAGGTAGATTAATAACAAAACGACCCCAATATTAGGTATTCTTCCTTCCATATCACAGAAAAATTAATCATGTCACAGATTTAATTAAGGAAAAAGAAATAAATATCAGCCTGTATTGACTTTCGAGCAAATTCCAGCCATAAGATTGGCAAACTGAAAAGGGTTTCCTTTTCTGCAAATAAAATACAGACTAAAGTATCACTACCAGCATACAGCAAAACTAATATTAACCATGTAATATTTGACTCACTTAATTAACAGCTATAAAGAGAGAATGGAATGAAATAAATAAATACCAATAAGAAGTGGGCATGAGGGAAATCAATGGAGAGATGAGAAAAGACTTGGTTCATCTGCTTAGAAGCTTCACACCAAGATGCCCAGAAGTGCATAATTACCGGTTGCCCCAAATTGATAGTCCTATCAAGCTCTCCCTTTGAATCTGGTTTTGATTACAAACACTCCAAAAAGTTAGCAATAAGACTAAGCAGACAGGAATTTGGGACCGGAAAATTGGACTGGTTTAATTTAATTTAATTTTTTTTAATTTTTAAAATTTTATAATATTTATTTTAACTCAAATATTTATAAAATTTAATAATTTATATATAATTTAAATATACGTAAATAATCAATATTGTATGTAATTGAACCGATTCAATTTTTCGGTCATAATTTCCTGTCCGCATAGCGGATTCAAAAGATAGTATGAACAAAAAGACGAGTTAAATGCAAGCAATATGAGTCTAGTTGTTTAAAATATTTAAAAAATAAATTATATACTAAATAATTTTATTTTTCTCTCAAAATATTAAAAATAAATTATTATTATTATTATGGAATGTGTTGAGCATGTTGAGTGAATTGTCGGAGTTTTGTACCAATTCGGACAAACAGAAGTTTTGCTTATAAATTGATTGATTACCAAAATTTTGAATTGACTGCCATTTTTCTCGAGGAAAATGACATGGGAAATGAGATATATTGGGATACAAATATTACAACTTTTTTTGTTTCGGATAGACGAATATTATAAGAATAATAATAATAGTGTAATGGAGAGAAGTATGGAAGGCTCATACGGCATTGGCGATGGTACAACTCTTCAATGGCGGATACCATGTCGTCGTCGTTATTATTATTATTACTACTATTAATAATAATGATAATAGTTTAATGGAGAGAAGTATGGAAGGCTCATACAGCATTGGTGATGGTACAACTCTTCAATGGCGGATACCATGTCATTAATATTAATAATAGTTTTATTATTATTATTATTATTACTATTATTATTTTTATTATTATTGCTAGTATTATTATTATTATTATTATTATTACTACTACTACTATTATTATTGTTATTATTATTATTATTATTATTGCTAGTATTATTATTATTATTATTATTAGTAATATTATTACTACTGTTATTACCATTATTATTATTATTACTATTATTATTATTGTTGTTGTTGTTATTATTATTGTTATTATTATTATTATTATTTTGTAAGTACAATATATGATCTATTTTTTGGTGAAATTAATAGATAAGTCTTTGGTGTTTCGGTGGTCTTAGAGTTCAAGTTTTAAATATAAAATTATGAGTTTAAGTTTTATTAGAAATAATATTTTTTCCTTCCTAGAGTTCAGTGATATTTATTTAATTTTTCTTGGATTCTTATGGTAAGTAAGGGCAACGTTCCATAAAAAAGATTCTTATTTGTTCATTTTTATTTTTATTTTTCGGCAAGAGAAATTTGTAAATTTTAAAAATGGAACTGTTGAAAAGAAGGGTTATAATCTATATTTGTGCTATTTTATTATTTTTTTTATAAGTATTTACTTCATGTTAATTATATGTAACAGGCATTTTTTTATATAAAAAAACGAGTCTTAACTAACAAGTGAATTCGTCAAAAAAAAAAAAAAAAAAAATTGAATTTACTTGTCATATGAAAGAAAAATAATTTTTACTTATGAGAAGACTTCTTTTACATTATGTGTATTAAACTATGAATTTATTATACACTCGCATAACTTTTCTATATTATATTAAATTTAATAATAAAATTATTTGAACATATTAAACTAACTTTATTTCTATTTGAGCACGCCACATTACGTTTAACTCCACAAAAAATAAATTAAAATAATAATCTGGCTTCAAACATTAATATTAGTGCTAGAAGGAGAGCTTTTAGCAAATTTCTATTCTAAATCACTAAATTTCTTCTAAAATACTTTTATGGCAATTAAGGGAGATGCAATGTCGAATCAAGCAGGGTCATCGGTTGTACCATCGGCATGAGTATCGGTAAAAGATAGACTTAGTCCTAATAATCCAAAGTCCAAACCAATGAAGACACAATCAGCACCAATTCGACGTCGACTGTTTACCCCCTCCAAATTCACCAATTTCATATTTTCGTAGGTAAGGGGTAAACCACCAATCCCCCTTCTCGGGAGGATAGAGACAGGGAGTCAAATTGGCTTGACCCGATCAGCACGAACTGATCAAAACGAACTGATCAAAAGTCAAAAAATTAAAAAGCCTGAAGATGCTCCAATTCACCAGTTTCATATTTGCGTAGGTAAAGGGTAAATCACCGATCCCTCTTCTTAGGAGAATTGAGACAAGGAGTCAAATTGGCTCAATCAGCACAAGCTTATCAGAATTCAAAAAATTAAAAAGGCTGAAGATGCTCTTGAAGCTTTGTGGCTTCAATAACAGAAGTGGAGTGCAAAGTTGGCTGAACTTAAAAAGGAAGATGGGATCTATGCCACTTCAGGATACTCGAGAATCAACACCACAAAGTCAAAGTCGGATGAGACGATAAGTTTTCCAAACCTTACCACAATGCTAGTCCTCCGGAACCTCGCTATAAACACAAAGCCTCCCCCAGATCGAGAGCAATACAACAATGAAATAAGACGTGGAGATAAAAGACAGACTAGTTCTCCGAAACGGTATAAATCTTACTTCAGGGATCAGGAGCCAAGTAATTCAACAAGTCATTAAACCAACATGGAGTGTTGCAGAGTTCCATTGAAGGAGCTGAACTTTGAAGATGAAGGATTAGGTTCAATATTTATATTTCTGTTTGTGTTACCTTATCCAATATTTTAGATTGGAGGGAAGGTGTTACCGGTTTGTTATAAATTTTGGTTAACATGCCCAATTAAACCATACCAAACAATTTTACCCGATCTTGTGGTTCGTGGTTTGAATCCAATTCATAAAATTTTACCCGAGTCAAAAAATAGTTTATGGAACTTTGAATAATAATGAATTTTTTATAATTAAAATGCATTCAAGTCCACTGATTTTCTCCCGTCATTTTGGGTTTTTATGTGTTGAAAAAATGTATGTGACTTCGATTTTAACTTTGAAAAAAGGAAATTTAAACTCTTACCAACTTTTTGATAACAAGTTGGAGGATATTTTGGTCTAGGAACCCTCTCAAACTGAAATTTACAAGCCAATAAGAGCCCACAATGTCTGATATTCACTACTCTTTCTGTTTAACAAGAGAGTATCGTTTGGAAAATTTACAGACTTTAGTAGTGATGAAATAATAATAAAAGTATGATTGTAAACTTGTATACTATCAAAAGAAATGAAATGGGACTTGTTTTGGAACAAAAAATTGAAAAATGCGATTCTCTTTGTAGGACGGAGGGATTATTTTCATAATTCAATCAAGTAGACGTGCAACAATGTTCAACAAAACCGGTCGAAGAAAGTAGCTGTTGATGATTATGGCTATTATGATCAGTTCCTACCTTCCTATACAGTTGGTAATAATTCAGTACTACATTGCACTGAACTAGTAAATAATATGCACATTCAATCCCAGAGTTGTATTCCAATGTAGCAGGACAAGTGACAAAAAAAAAAAGGCCAGAATGCCCTAATGGCACAGACTCCGCTGGATCAGAGTAATGGAAGATCTTGATCTGTAAACATGGTCAGAAAACAAGCCATTAAACCAATATGGCGAAAAATGTGTGGAATAATTTTCAAAGAGAACCTATAGGGTCATGAAAATCACCAGCAATTTTGTGTATTTTTATCTAGCCAAGATCTGAGCTCCACAGGCAGAAAGAGCATGCTTTCCATCTTCAAAGACAAGATTTCCTCTCACGAAAGTTCCCAAAACTTTCCCAGATAGTTTAGATCCCAGGTAGGCTGAGATACTCTATGTAGAGGAGACAAGAAATTGACAAAAGAAAGAAGAAATAAATCAGGAGATAGCCTTTGAGACATGCTAAACTTAAAAGTTAAATCACAATGAGATACGCGTTCAGAATTTTGGAAGTTCCCAAGTTGAAACTTCAGAAAACAAAAAAAATCACAGCTGGGCTGGAAAGGAGAGCTAACTTATCAGCAAATAACACTTGCACATCAGTCAGGCACAAAACTTTGTTTAGTCTTCAGCAAAAATAGTTTCCTTGTTTTTTCCCTCTAAATGATTTCTTTTTCGTTCCCAATTTGCCATCTTGCATTCTCTTTTAGAGAACAGATAGTTGAGGAAACCAAGGCTGCTACTTTTTCTGAACCACTGGTTGTTCAATTTCCATTTATCTTATGTTTTTGTTTCTTCTTATATTCTATATTTGGAGTTTGCCACAGGAGCACTTCTTTAAGTCAAAGCAATTGTGTGAAGCAACTAATCTACAGTTGAGTAAATGAGAAACGAAGAGTAGATATATAAAAGAGCACATACGGGATGCTTAAGGTATATAGGATGATTATCATCGAGGTAAAACTCCACTTCTGGCTCCCACACAACAATATCCGCATGGTTCCCAACTGCGATGGCCCCCTGCATATGTTGATTATAATCTAGTTATCAACCAGTGATAACATTATTACAGAATATAACTTTCAAATACTGATTTTTGGAATCATTCTTAATTGAACAAGAATATTTCTACGAACTACAGTTTGCATATTTGCACATGGTATATTGGTAGAACAGTAGAAATAACGTATCTACCAGCTAACAACTCATTTGATACATAACTTAGTTCACAATTGCTAAGGTGATACTCCATAACACACTTATTATTGTCATCATTTGAATATGTGTGTTTTTTTTTATGGGACAGCTTCAAGTATTTCAATGGCGTTCAGTGAAATTTTGACTCCAGTAAATTCAATAACATGAAAACATTACCTTCAAACCTAGGCCAGCTAGTTTGGCAGGCTTCTCACTCCACCATGATGTTAATTGTTCCAAAGTAATTCCATATTTACGCCCATGTGACCATGTAACAGGAAGAACAAACTGCAGCAACCTCAAAATAACACCAGTTGGCATTTATAACATTTAACAGAAAAATATATTCACAAAGAAGTGTAAATATGGATTTATTGTGACATGGTCCCAAAAGCACCAAATTTTCCCATTCAACGTAGCTAATTTTTCATACACAAACCACACAAGATCTAAATGTCTTCAATATTTGAAACCATGATTGCCCATTTAGTGATCCAGAAAGATAAATTTATAGGATATATTTTTCACTACATACAGAAGATGGGATATATTTGAAATTTGGTAAATTAACAGATATTTCATTTTATATCCAAATATTGTAATTTGTTATGGGTCTAAGCCCTTAGAGAAAAATGGATTGTACTCTGGAATAAAAGGTAAAACAAACCTGCAAAGAAGATATACCACCCCATGCCCTTAAAAAGTCACCCTTATCAAAGAGTTTGAGTTCTGGCGCAGATGGTGAATGATCAGAGCTTAACAAGTCAATATATCCGTCCTGAATGTATGTGTAACCAAATAAAACCAAATGGTACCAAAAAGAAAAAATCCCAAATACTTGGTGCATATAAAATTGAAAGATACCATCAAGGCCTCCCAAAGTTTTTCTTTATTCGCTGCATCACGAATAGGTGGAGCACACTTAAAACGCGTATCCCCATCTTGAATCTCTTCAGCTGAAAAGGCCAAGTAATGAGGGCAAGTTTCAACAGTTAAGCTATCACCTCTACTTTTTGCTTCCTACACAAAACATATGGCTGCCAGTATAAATCCTTCAATTTCTCAATACAAGTGTAATTTAAGCTTATAGAAAGAGAAATTATGTTAACAAGGAGCCACTAAGAGGCCTCTAATTAGCCAATTGGATGCTGTGTATGATTAATGACATATTGTTGAGATAACTAAAGTCCCACATCAGACACATTAAGCATCAAGGCGCAATATATTCCCTGGGGCTACTACACTCGTAACCAAGTGGTTTTGAGTTGGATTGCTTAAACATGGTATCAGGGGAGCCAAGCTTCAACATGGCATCAGAGGAGGTAAATCAATCGCGTGCAAGGTTCATTGCCCCGCATGCTTCTCACTACTAACATAAATTGTCCAAAATCCCACATTTATAAGCCTCGAGACAAAATATATATACCTGGGGCCACTCCACCCATCGCCAAATGGTTTTGAGTTGGATGCTTCAACGTGTATTTTCATTAAAAAGAAGAAGAAGAAGATTATATTCAGGGATTGAATTGTTCAAAAGAACAATAAGACCGCTATTGCTCGTACACAACACTATATCATGAAATGAAACATTTCATGGATACAGTTTTGTAGCTCCAACGCCTTCCAGTTGCATTTATTGAGAACTGAAATTTCTTCTATGTGCCATAAGATTGTTTCTCCCTATGGTTTTTTAACCATCTTTTGTGAAGAACTTGATGACAACATACATATTGTTATATCCTTCAAAGAAATTACTATGAAGAGAAAACTAAGAACCATAGTGAATTTTTTTTTTGGAATTTTATTAAAGAGCATAGGGGCCTAATTATGTCTAAATGTTGTCTGACTCGAATAGTAAATTTTCAGATATATTCATTACTAACTCACTCAACAGTGGAAACTGGAACATAATCCACCTGTGGCACCGTATGTGCCTATGTAGCTTGCACGCAACAAGGAAACGTTAAACTACCTTAATAAGATCTAAAGATGCTCTTGAATCGGAGAGATGAACAATGTGAAGATGAGCTCCTTCAGCAGGACCACCAATCCGTGTGTCTTTTGATACTGTTAAGAGCTCTCTAATAGCTGCCTGCTCCCTGGTTATAGAAGGAATCATGTGAGAAACAGAAAAAGATCAGGTCAATCATAATATACTTTCCGTTCCAAAATATAAGATCACATGCTTTTCTAATATACAACGGCGAGTGATCTTATATTTTGGAAAGAAGGTAGTACAAAATTACAATGTACAGATATTAAATTACCATGCTACTCAACTTATGGCTCAATGATATTTTCTTTATTAGAATTATTAGCGTTCTTTAATAAAATTATAACTGAAGTCACAGTACAATGAATTCTACACCTTAACCTAAGATTTCGAAAAATGTTACCTCCCAAAATTTCAGTGCGCATTAAATCAAGAAATAGTCATCATACAAGGTTTGAGCCTATAGCAAGGATATATCATTGAGAAAGGTAATATCTTTAAAGTTTACATTTAATGACAATTCTCAAGGGGGCAGTATCCAGCAACTTGAATAAAATATTCGTAATAAAGAATAACTGCAGCGACCCTTGGTGGTTGCTAAAATTGTTGTTAACAGGAGGACGAATAATTTTTTCCCTTTTCAATATCTAGGATGAAGAAGATTGTCTCCATGAAGATACTATTTTTGGCCATAAGAACACAAGTTCCCGCATGCACAATTTATAGCCATGCATAAGCAAATAATAGATGATGTATATTTATTGACACTAAATGGGCTGTAAGGCAACCTTATGACAGTTGCAGATATATGTTATATCAACCCCCACTCCACACCGAGTATGAGAAATGGAAGCAAAAATATCTTACATTGAAGCAGGCCTAGTCTGAAGATAAGTTGAATAAGACCGTGCATCATCAACACCGTCTTTCAGTCCCAAGTAGCCCTCATGGTCTTGCTGCACCTCTGCATGTACGAGTAAAGGTCTTCTATACTTTGCAAGCACTGAGAGTCCCTCCTAAAGAAAAAATTGATATATCAGCTTCGCAATAAATGGAATCCTACTCATTTACAAAAAGCGCATCATTTAACTAATAAATTGTCAGTGTGAAAATAGACGCAAGCATGTCTCCGAGTATTCAATTGCAATTTACAGAACGACAACTCATATGCATCTTATACATTCATGAACACATTTAAATTTGAAATAATGAACATAGAAAATCTTATACTAAATTTGTAGCTTAATTCACAAGGAATGTAGAAATCATCCTAATACCTTGATGTGGGTGGTATTTGTCATGGGGAAGTCGTTGATTCCTGAAGGGCACATGAATGACTACAGAAAAGAAATGGGAGTGTCAGATAATGAAGAAGTTTTAACAACCGAGTGTAAGAATAAATAAAATATTGTATTAATAATAACAAAATTGTGTGGCATAATTCAGGAGAAAATTGATGCACATTTTCTTTAGAAAAGTGGAGTTGCAACAAAACTAATATTTTGTATTTCGAAAAAATACCTGGAAATTTTTTGTTGAAAATGTGACAGGTACTAGCAAACAATTTTGAAACACTTCTAAATAACAACATAAAAACTTTGTAAAATGTGATGCTTCTATGACACTAAACTTAATGGTATACAAACAAAAAGGCAAAAGAAGTATATGCTGCTGATATCAATGTAAGACTTGCTAATGGCAGTAGAACAAGTCAACATTCTAAGGGTTCAGCAAAAGGTAAACCACATTGAGGGGTAGGCAAGGCATTATAAACCTTTTTTAAATGAAAAATTTCCTCACTTACACACCTTCAAACCAAGAACACCAGCCTTCAGGAGACCCTCCAGAGCACTTGCATTGAATGCATTTTCAGGAACTAGGCCTCCCCAGAAACCTGTCCAACGAAGTATTAATTAAGTATACAACCACTATCTGCCTGAACTAAGTAATAGATTTGAGAGTATACCAACATCAACAAAGATCCTCCCTTCTGCAGCCTCAATCTGTCAAGCAAATGAGTAGACAATCATAAGAGAAGTCAGTACTTCTGCAATTTTTTCAGAACGGAGAAAAGTAGCAGAATCATTCATTTTTCTTAAGTGTTCTATATACAATCTTCTTAGTTGCACCCTTTTATGGTTTAGAAGTTTTGATTTATTGGACAATGCCTGACTTTTGGTTCCCTGTTGTTCCAGCTCCAAAAAAATATCCTAAAAATACCCTAGCAATGGAAACAACACTGATCATAGAAAAGCTCTCAGGGATTATGAATTTGTGATAATAAGCTAGCTCCTAATATAAGGAGAGCTAACAGAAGATAAGCCTTCCTTACCTTAAGCTTTAGAGTTTCTTCAGAAACTGTAGAAGGAAAACTGTTGAGAGGCATGTCAACTAATGTTGTTATACCACCTGCATAAACAAAGAGAAATTAATGCAGTTATCACAGTGCCTATGGAGCACAGCAACCAGTTTTTGGTAAAAGAGAAGCCCACTGAACACTTGGGGAATATACAAACATAATTAAAGAGAGGCAGAATTTAAGCTACTCAGGCTGGCCCAGTGGACTCAAGATGTATAATAACACTAGACATGCTATCCGGCAGTTAAAGAAATTTATAATTTATTGCGTTGATGTTGATCAAATGACAATTATACAATTATATTCATGACACAGAATATTTCTAAACACGAGTGTTTACAGAGGAACAATATTTACATACCAGATGCAGCTGCTCTAGTTCCTGAAGGAAATCCTTCCCACTCTGTTCTTCCAGGATCATCAAGATGAGTATGCCTGCCGCCAAAGTATCATATGTTATCTATCTACACAGCAAGAAGGAAAAGAAGGAGTACATGCAATTTGACAAGTTAACCAGCCTACTTCTCAAAAAATGCATGATTATACAATTAGAAAGAATCATAGAGTTCAGTCTTTTCTCTGATGTGATGGTATCTCCTACACAATTTACTAGCTTTGAGAAATACTTGATCAAAGAGTTTAATCATATCAGATTTGTAGCATGTCCAAGAATTGATCAAAATGAACATCAATTTCTTTTTCTAACTAGGAAATGAAGTAGCGATATCAGCCTCTGTATGTGAGTCTGGTATAAGGTAAGCAGGAAGTGCTTTCCGTTGTTAATGTCTATTTTTGTAGTCTACTGCATCTGAATGCAGGATTTCGAACTGTGTTAGAGTCTTAGACAAAGGATGTTACATATATAGCAACATAAAATATAGAAATTGGTAAAACAGTGATGTTAGATTGATTGATTATTTCAAGTCATATATATTGTTTATTTAAAATCTATGCTGCACAAAACTCATGGTCATTATGCATTTCATATTGTGCAGTTAGATGACAACATAAAGTAGTGACAAAATATGAAACTTCTCCACCAAAAGAATAATCAGAGATGAGAGCAACTCTATATGATTCACCAGTAAAAGATGTGATTGCTAACAACAATAATATTGTTAAGGATAACAGATGTATTTGATATTATCAGGAAAAAGGACTTGTGGTGTTGATTTGCCCCATTCAAACAGAAAGTAAAAGTTATATAGCAGTCTATATATCAAGATTAATATGTAATTTCCTAGCGGTAAGTTCCATCCATATGTCTCAGAGTATCGTCTAAGCAGATGTTGGAAGTCTATTACTCATACAATCATTCTTTTTGTCAGGTACAGTTGAATTACTATTTTAGCTTTCAAAAGAAAATTCCTATATAGTTCTGTCACTTAATACTTGTGGAAATAACTAATATTTTCCTCATTTTTATCTTTTGATAAATCAAACCTTTTACTCTAATTTAATTTTATACGAACCTCGTGAAAGAATAATGATTACAGAATGAATTGATAGTTAAGTCCTCTTACACATCAACCAAACCAGGCATGACAACAGCCTCCCCATAATCAAGGACTTGCTCAGTCCTGACCTTTCCTTGCCAATCTTCTTCTTTAACCACAGATATGATGTTGCCCCCATTTACCTCGACTGCTCATTTCAACATTTAGTCAAAACAATTTACAAATGAAAAGGCATATCAAATTAATGAAACAAAATATCAATTATGAAGGAAACAATATATAGCCAACAACCAATCCGTAGAATACCTAATTCAATATATAATATTACAACCTACTTCAAAAATGATAATCATTACTAATCCATTGATGAGTGGGTTTTATACCCACGAATCGGATGTTTTTGAGCTTAATTATTTGCTATCTTTGAGTGTTCTTAGTTGCATTTTACTTGTTTTTATGTTTATTTTGGGCGAACTCCCACAATGTATTTCCACGACCGGGGCCGTGGTCGGTGGAATCAATTGGGTTGTTTCGTGCGCTTCACAGAAGTTGGATCCAACAATGACTTTGATGCTGCTACGTTTCAAGGGCTTCTAGGAGGGTTTAATGACAATACTTAAAGAGCATTATTAGAGAGAATTAAGGAGAGAATAGAATTAGAGAAAAATTTTGAAGACTTGGAGACAAAAGGAGATCAAAGTAAAGGCCAGAGAGAGAGATAATTCATCATAGTTTTGTTCTTTCTTTTCTTCCTTATTTTGAGATACTTTGGGATGTTATTTTCTTTTATGGATTCAGTTTTTAATGGCAATATGTGGAACTAAACTTTTATTTAAGATTACAATGGAACCGTTGTTTGAACTTTAATTGATTTATCTTAGTTTCAATTGATTAATCAGTTTTAGATTTTTTATTATATCTAGTGCCTAATTTATAATTGTCTGATCAACAATTATTTGATTTCTTAGATGAAATTGAATAAGGAATTCCAAGAATAGATCTGGATATAATAACGTGTGAATTTGTTTATTCTTTTTAAGAAAAGTAGCATAATAGTGTATAGGATGAATATACCTATATGTCACACGTAATTTTGCATAGATTCATAGCATTATAAATTGGGAGATCTTTTAGTTAATTCTTGCAAGAGGTTAATGAATATAGATAGACAGTCTAAGTTAACAATTCATATCATTAACTAATTGGAATTAAGATGATGATATTTTTGTGATGCAAATGGGGAAGTTATAATCTTAAAGCTTTATATTATCTGGTATTCAATCTTGTTATTTGGCTTTAGTCTTAATTTTCGTTTAAATTATTTCATAATCTAAATTTGCGATAGTTTAAATAGAATTGAATTGATATAAATTTGATAGTTGAGATTATTATTAGTACTTGTTCTTTGTGGGTTCGATATCCTTTTTGCTACTTTATTACTTGATTGACCGTGTATACTTGCGCGAATTTGTCATTATCTGAATCGGACAACATCCATCTACTTCAAGTGACTAATTTAATGATGCATATTTCCTAAAGTTCTACATATACCTTTGGAAAAATGATAAAACTGATTGTTTAACTAACCTGCACCAGAAATGATCCCTTGAGGTGTCACAATGTGCTTGCTGACTATCCAATAGTGGCTCTGAGAAAGAAGGCTGCAACCGCTCACAGAAGGCTGTTGCACAAACAGTTAAATATCTTGAGCATAATAATATGCAAAAGGCAAATCTTATCAAATTGCAAGCCAGAGTGCTTACCTGTTGTGTGGTCATACACTACTAATACTAGATACCATGCCCACCAGATATGACTAGTTAACAGGGTGTCAGGGTGTGATATTAAATTTTTCGACTGTTAGACAAAATGGACTAAATGATGTGATTGCAATTATCTACTTAATGAAAAGTAGTTAAACTTGACTTTCACTAAATATCAATATCGTTATTTATATTGAGTTAAGCATAGACAACTTTTATTAAAGTGAAATCTAATGCAGGACTCACATTTTGGGAAGGAGGGTGTATTAAACAAGACATAAGCTCGGAGGTGTATCAATTGTTTGATAGGTGAAGTCTGAATAGGTGATTGTTTGGCTACCCAAAAGTGCCAACAGACTACACTTGCATGTGATATAATGGCCTGTGATAGTCACAAGAATTATCAGTACATGTTGTTTTCTGGTTCCCGTTTCTGATATAGTATCATTTCCATCTGAGACATATATGACTTTTAAATTAATTACTAACTCCTCTGCTAAGTGGAAATTTATGGCTTGAACATTTTCATTTTCTTCTACAAATAATATAAGTCCTTTATAGAACTTACTCTAGTAAATAAGCATAAATCACTCACTAGAGTTGCTCTATTTTCAAAAGGTTACATATTTTTATCAAATAACCTTTACTAAGAAGAGGAATGAAACAAATTAAAAGGCAAGTAGTTGTTGTCTTAATACTGAAAATCCCTTTCTACTTTTCACAGCACCCACTATAAAACCAAAACAATATTCATAAATCATAAGTTGTCTATTTCTTGAACAAAAATTCTTAATAGTAGTAATTGTATTATTTTTGGCTTTGTTTTTGGTAAGTGGGCATGCACTCCGTCATTAAGAAAGCCATGCTGCGACAGTACAAAATATACACACACATATAAGATACATATATATAATATATATTATACGTGTACACACACACATGCATACATACATACATATATATATATATAGAGAGAGAGAGAGGGGGGGAGAGAGAGAGAGATGGGCACTCTCTTTCACAAAAAAGTCTTTTTTATTAATTCTTTTATTTCAAAAAAAGAGCCTCATATGTTTGGTAATAGTACAAAATTAGGTAACCTTCTCAAGTTTATTATTATTACAATTTTATTATTATATAAACAATTAAGATATGAGTTAGGGTCTCATATCAAAAAAATAACAAAAAAATAATCGATGAAAGTTTGGTAGTGATAAACCTAAAAGCTAATTTATGACGTGCATACAAAAGACATTAATATATATGTTTAACATTCAATTAAACCCAAAAAAGTTATTAGATCTTGCCCCATATATATATATATATATATTAAACTTTCACTCTTATAATATCCTAAACTAAAAATCCATTGTCATACTTAATAAAAGTATTAAAACGACGATGTCAATATCTACAAAACTTCCATCATCTCCATGGAAATAGCTTGAAAAAAATAAGCCAAAACCCAAAATACAGGTTAACAAATAAGTGAAAAGAAAAAAGGGGAAAAAAAGGTATCAGAGAGATAGAAAATCAAACCTTGGAAGAGTCCTTGATGTAGAAGAGAAAAAGAGATGCAATTAATGGAATCAGACTCAAAAGCTTCCATCCTTTGAATTCCATCTTTCTGTTGCTACTCTCCTCTACTGCTCACTCTCTCTAGACACTTCTGTGTGTGCTCTGTTTCTCTCTCCTCTCTCCTCTCTCCTCGAGATATATCCCATCTGTATGTATACAGTACATATATATCAACCAATGCAAGGAACCGATGAGAGGCCATCGCATTTTATGAGTGGGGAAATTTGTTAAATAGTGCCAAAAAAGACAAAGCCTACATCACCCCCACGGCCCACCCACCAACTTATAATTCCAATTTTCTTCAACTTTTTTAAATTAATTTATTATTCAATGTTCTTAATATATGTATGTATATATTAATATATTTAATTTAATATATTAAATAATTTTACAATGATAAATAATAATTACTCTATCTATCATTACAATTTAAATTTGCTAATTTTTTCAAAATAATTATACAATCTGTTAATATAATTTAAAGTGTTTATTGTTTTACACTTTTCAAGAGTAGTAAGTCAAACAAATAATAGGGGACAATTAAGGAATTTAAATTATATTAATATATTTAATTTAATATATTAAATAATTTTATAATGAAAAATAATAATTACTTTATTTATCATTACAATTTAAATTTGTTAATTTTTTTCATAATAATTATACAATCTGTTAATACAATTTAAAGTCTTTGATTTTTTCCATTTTTGACAATAAAATTTTATTGCTTTGATTTTTTTTTAAATTACGTAGGTGACATATTAGTATAAATGGTATTAAATGAATAATTTTATTGGTATAATTTATAATATATTCATATGTGTATATATAAAAAGGGAAAATTTAACATGTGCCCTAAGGACACATGTTAAGCACACGGTTCAAGAGAATATTCTCTTGAACTGTGTGTTTATTCTCTTGAATTTGGTGCAAATGCAGAAATTAAGAGAATAAGCACACAGTTCAAGAGAATATTCTCTTGAACCGTGTACTTAGCATGTGCCCTTAGGGCACATGTTAAGAGAACCCATATAAAAAAGTTTCTTAATAAATACATAAAATGATTGGTTATGGGGAGAAGCAACCAGTACCGACCGTGAGATTCCTTGCTGACTCGAGGATAAGGTAAGCCTTAGAAAGATTCAAAGAATCCAGTATGATCTTATAAAAGTATTTGTCAAATGAGAAGTGCAGGTACACGATATTTAAATTTAAACGTAAAATTAAATATTATATTTATTTTAATTATTAAAAAATATAATATAATATGAATTTTAATATTATATTTCATTTTTTAATAGATAAAATAAATATTATATAAATTATACCGATGGCCGGTTAATTTATTCGTGACTCATTTTTCTTAATATAAAAATTAAGAATAATATAAAAGAACAATAAAAATAATAAATTATTTTTTCACTTAGATTTTCTTTTTTTTAAATAAAATAAATTATTATAATAAATTAATACATTTAAAACAAGTGATGTCCAATTGTAAAGTTCCACTCGCAATTAAGGTAAGGGACAATTCTACACACACAAATATTAAATACGAATTTTGATAATTAAAAAGTAATATCTGACATGAATTTTTTCTTTATACTCTATTTTTTTAATGATAAAATAAAATTTATATTTGAAATTTATTTTTAATTATTTGTGTAAGTAAAATTATTTCAGATAGAGTGGTCAACCTCAATTTACACTCCCTTGCGAAATGGGGTAGCAGAAGTGGGGTGTCTACATAACAAGTGAAGTGTTTTTTTTTTTTGTTTTTTTTTTGATTTACTATATTACTTATACATTAAATTTTTTAATTTTTATTTTATTTCCTTTTTAAGAACTTATAATGGGGGAACATACGAGAAAATTTATTTTTATTGTACAACGTTGAATTTTAATTTTGGTGAGGGATTGAGTGAAATACATAATAATTGCATAGTAAAATAAAAAGTCTTAATCATTAGATTATCGCAGGTCTCGTGACAAGTGAATTTTTCTTTCTATTTTTTGATTTACAATTTTTTGAAATTTTTTTGCCCTTTTTAAGAACATGTAATGGAAAACATACGAAAAAGTTATTTTGATTGTGTAACGTTTAATTTTAATTTTGCTGACGGATTAACTTAAATATATAATATTATATAATAAGATAAGAAGTCGCATGGCATAATAGACAATTATTTTTTATTTCTTAAATGACTCATTTTCAATTAGATAAAATGTGCAGTGCTGACTTTTTTTTTGTTTTTTTTTTATCTTTTTCTGTAATTTGTCCTTGGTGTGGGGAGGAAATTATATATGCAATTTATTTTCGAGAATAAATTATATAAGGGCACTTGTTAAATTATTGTTTTATATTTTTCAATAATAATATGTTACATAAGTAATTTAGAATACAATTAAAGTCACGTTTATTAGTAAGGATCATAATCTTGGGATTATAATTCCAATGCATAGATTATAATATCAATATTATGTTTATTTGTAAGGATTACACTTTGGATAATTCTATTAATCTTATATTTGTATTGTTTGTTTTTAAATTTAGACTTGAGACTATTGATCCAAGAATTATAAAATGATTGAATATGGAGGACTATTTAATACCATATTCAATCAGGAATTATAATCCCAGGACTATTAAGTTATTTTATAATCCCGGGACTAATAGTCCTGAGTCCAAATTTAAAAATAAATAAGACATTTTTCGAATTAATAATTTTATCTTAAATGTAATCCTTATAAACAAATATAATTTTGGAATTCTAATCTATACTTTAGAATTATAATCTAAAGATTATAATCTTTACAAACAAATATAACTTTAGAGATTTAAAATGCAGATAGTTCGACTGAAAAATTAGATTGGCAAATCAATTTTTTATTTCAATTATCTTTACACATAGCTTTTCTCATATTACTTACTCTCTTTTTTTTTTCTGTTTAATGAAAGTTTGCAAAAGGGCAAATTTTATTAATTAAAAAGTTTTAATATCAATCAAAGAGATTGTACTAAGATCAACCTTATGTACCCAATAAGTGGGCAATGAACACTATTTGATTACACTGACGAAGCTAGTTTATGTGTAACCTTATTACAAATCCTTAACACGTAATTAAACTTTATTTTCATTATGTTAAGAAGAGATGAGGCTCTTCTTATCTAAACTTGAGCATTTACTTTTTTAGTTAGAGACTAACGTCTCGGAGTTAACGTAGACTTACCAATTTAGGTAAATATTTAATGCGTCCCCAACTACAAAAAAATACATTCCTCAAAAATTGTATCCAAGTCGGACTATTTAATAAGAGACTTAACTAAACGAATAATCACTGTTTTATAATTCCCCTCGATGATAACTTGTCGAGAACCCAACGTCACAGCATATCTCACAGCCTGTTGACTTGCAATGACCTCGGCACAAGCAATTGAAGCATTCTTTACAAATTTATGTTGCTTACTAAATTTATATTAAAACTTTGGGTGAATTTCATATAATCACCTGACTTTATCCCTTTTATCACATCACCATTCAAATTTTAAAAGTTGATACAAACACTTATAATTGTGAGGTAGAATGAAACTATTAGAGTTTTTATCTAATTTTTCAATACGTGTAAAACACTTTTCAAAACACGTGAAAAAGTTATAAGATTGTCAAATTCAAAACACTCTTTTAATTTATGTAGTTTTTCGAACTCTTTCCGTAATTCTCAATTTCTCATGCACAAATACTAACCTCATAAACAAACCACAACCCTTCTCTCCCATCAAATTTTTATTCTTCATAGTTAACTGCTTAACACCACCAATTTCAGGTAGTTTTTATGATGGAAAAATGTTTAACATACATCAAATTAAAGAGTAACAACATTAATTGAAGTATATCAACTTAATGCGAATTTGAGTGAATATTAAGCACTTTGAAGATCAAAAATCCATTGTTTTGGGAATTGATCTTTATATTGATGATAAAGTTGGTAATAGTGAACTACAACAAAGCTATTATGATGAATTAATACCTTAAATGGTGGTGGATTTAGTCAAAAGTCACAGTTGTATTGTTGCAAAAAAAAAGCTTGCGAACTAGGGTTTTCCGACCACAATTTGAACTTTTTTTTGCTATTGTTTGAGGTCAATTCTTAGGCCATACCGCCTGAAATTTACTAACAAACACATACAATGATTTCTGAAGTCCAATTGATGGATTAGGATGGATTTTTAGCTTGATTTGTTCATTTCTACTCACAAATGTGCCTTTGAACCAAGAGTTTTTGGCTCAGTGATATTCTAGGTCCTTGCTATGCAAGAGGTCCTGAGTTCATTCTTTGACATTGATCAAGATAGGGTATGTATGTTTAAATTCAGTCTAAACAAAATAAAATATATATATATATATATATGTGCCTTTGAATAAGTTTTTTTTGTGGGTGAGATTTGGGGCTATATTTGATTTGCTTATATCTGATTATACTCGAATTTAGTAGAGGGATAAATGCCAAAAGTTTTCATGTCCTAATTGATGGATTATATAGGGTCTTGAATGAATTTTTGCTAGGATTTTTTTTTTTGTGCGAACTTGGATAAAATTATGTATTGTCTAAATTTTGGTGATGACTTGGATGATGTTTATGGACGATTTGATCATCTGCAGGAAGCTCAAAATATTTTCAGTGATTTTGGGTCACTTTGGTTTAGGTGTGAATGAAGATTTTGGTTGAATCAATGGTGAACAAGTGTTTTAATGGAGTTGGTGAAAGTTGGAAAAGGAGAAAAAGAAAACAGAAAATTAAAAAAGGGCATAATTGTCTTTACATACTTTGGTTAATTACGTTTAGACGGAAAACTATTTTTCACTTGGCCTCGATACTTAAGGTGTTTATGTGTTGATTTTTAAAATTGAGGTGAAGATGTGAGAAAATATATAAATCTTAGATAATCATCTAAAATTTATAAATCTTAGATAATCATCTAAAATTTATCTTAAAATTTTATTATATATCTATCTATTTTATAAAAGGAGAGGGAGAAATAAAATTGCCTTTCTTGAATTTGTATAACAGTTATGATTTTTTATTTATTTTAAATATTGCATTTTTTTTATCTCTTACTTTTTTTCTCATTTCTAAATTATCTCCCTTGCAATTTTTTATGTACATATATAGTACGTGCCAAAGTTAATACATTCATGCTAATCATGAAAAAGTTGAGTCTGACACAGAATTTTGCGTCAGACCCTATTTTTTAATAGATAAAATTAATATTGTATTTGATATTGTATTTTATTATTATTATTGTAAATTTATTCTTTAATAAAGGAAGATTGAGGGGAAAAAATAAACCTTCTTGAAGTTGTGTCACTCTTTTTTCTTTCTTTTTCACTCTTTTTTCTTTCTACCCTATCACTCTCACATAACTTTTCTCCTCTTAACTTTTTCACTCCTATCTTTATTTTATTTTACACACAGTAATGTGTGTCAAGTGACTAATTTATGTAATGTATATAGAAATTATACTCTCTCATTTTTATTATATAACCGTTTTAGATATAATCACACATATTAAGAATTTTTATTAATACTAATGTTATGTAATTAATATTAATTTGAAATTTCATTATTACTCATGCATTAAGTAATTACTTCTCTCTCATCTCTATCTCTCGGTTACTCCATCTTGACAAAAGAATTTAAGGGCAAAGCAAGAAATAGTTAAATTTTTTCTCTTAAATATATGTAAAACGTCTTATATTATGAAAAAAAAAATCTTTTAAAATAATCTATATAACGAAAATGATGGAGTAATTTATATAGCTTACTAAATTTATACGAAAACTTATTATATACTTGCAAAATGTGTACGAAAATTATAATTTAATAAATAAAATATGTTTTAATATTTTTTCAATTACTAATAGTATTAATATATACTATATCAATATATATACACAGAAAAATGTTAGGATTATGACATAAACGATTTAATACACCAAATCGCGTAAACCAAAAGTTTGACTGACGGTGGATGAAATAACTTCTTTCTACTAAATAAATTGTCCGAAAATGAAAATTGGAAACTAAAATCGTAATTTGAATGACCAAAAATGCCCTCGTCCCCGTAACTTCTGCCTCTCCTCTTACAGTCCTATCTTCTTCCCCATTTCCAATATCGTTTTACAATAATGTTCTAGAGAGAGAAGAGAGAGCGGAAGAAATGATACCACAAGACTGGGCACCACCATGTGGAAATCAATGTACCCAAAAATTCGCAGCTCTCACCCAGATTCCTTGTAATATTTCTTAATTCCCCCCTTTTCTTTCTCTACATCATGTATTTATATATGTGTATATATGTTGCTGATTTCATTTGCTTTTGTACATTTTAACCAATTCTATAGATTTATTAATGCCATTAAGGCTTCAAGATAACATTTTGAAATGGGTAATTTTGTTCTGCTGAATATATTGGGGATTTGTCAATCGATTGTAGTGTCAAGGTTCATGCTTTTTGAATTGGAGCCCTATCAAAAGTCCTTTCTCCCTCCCTTTTCTTTGTTTTTGATGGTGGATGAAATTATGGATTTTATAAGCTAGTAAAATGTATGTAAAAACCAAAGGGGCACCAGCAAATTTGGTAGGGCTATCCTGTTGTTTCTCAATCTATTAAAATAGAAACGATATTTGTTCTGACAATCTTGTGCCTACGTTTGTACCGACTAGACGCAATAAATAATTGCATTTGAAGTTGCAGTTATTTACAAATCAATGTGTAGTCGCAGCAAGAGTCGCCATATAGCAAAACTTTTATTAAAATCATAAAAACACTAAAACAGTTACCGCAAAGCTTTTTGATGGATAAAGCGTGTGTTATGTGCTAATTTCTTTCATTTAGGAGTATTTATTGGCATGTAAAGAAAGCTAAATGCATATAATTTTATTTTTTTGCGTGGGGTTAAGTTTTGGTATCATGTTTTGTGGTTGTAGTTAATTTTCATATTTTCATAACCCAATGCCCTTAATTTTTATTAAAAAATTGTGTTACACCAGCACCATCAATGAGAGAAGCTATATGTTTCACATATACATACCTGGAAAGCAAACATGTTACATAAAATAATGCAAAATTCTTAAATACCCAAGTCATTTGTAGTAAAAAATTGTTAACATAGATAGTAAACTTTAATTAATTATATCCATTTGCTTTTATGTTTTACTCGTCTTATAATTTATCATAATATCCAATACCATTCTAATCTTGTTTCTGTTCCCTCCTTTTACGTTAGAAAGTAGTAATACTAAATCTTTATTTTTTGTTCCTCGTCTTGATTTGACAAACCTACATCGTCCAGTGTCGGACTAAGAAAAATTTAATCTACATGAAGAAGTTGTGTAAAAGAAGCTTGTTTTGCCCATCCCTAAAGGTCTTACCTGCAGGGGTGGCCACTCTATTAAGTTGAAACTTATTTGAGGGCCAGGTTAATGCAATGCGTACAAAAATCATAAATTTATTGCCGTGTCCAAGTGTTTATTGCTGTCTGATATTGTGTAATGTGGGTGATGTGGAGATTTGTCTAATGATTTGGGGTGTTGGAGGGGCGGATAGATTAGGCAGAGGAAGAGGAAATCAATGGACATGGCTCATTCTTGTCTTATTACTTACGTATTTTAAAGGAATAGTAAGGTTGTTTGGTAGGGTTGAGCTCCCCTGCTTATTAAGAGCTGAAAGTTCTAAAAAAAAAAAAATTACACTGTTTTTTGTGGATCTATGTGTACCAAAGGGGGTATAGATTCTCTGTAGTATTTTTAGTGATATATGTTTATAATGATTCCTTGCCTTATTGAGTGAGCAATGGAGACTTTACTTTTCGTTTCGTTTTACTTAGTTTGTGAGTCAAAAATGAATACGAATAACTTAGGAAATTCAAATTTAACGACGTGATAACTTTGAGGTTTAATAGACGACTTTGCTTTAACTAAAGCAACATGGCACGATATGAGCTGCAAAGCCGACCCCACGTAGTTGGTGGAAGGCTTTGATGGTGAGTTTCTTATATACTTCTGATCACTTTTTGGGATACTCATTCTCAAGAATCATGGATTTATCAATGACCTACAATTAGCATCAGACATTTGTTGTGATTTTGTGCATATTAATAGTGCTAACGCATCTCATGCTTTTCAGCTACACTAAATTTGAGTATCGCTGTTTTTGGATTTTCACAATTAATAACGTGTCTGACCATATTTATGGCAATGACCATTTTTGTTTGGTAGGGTTGAGTTCCCTTGCTTATTAAGAGCTGAAAGTTCTAAAAAAAAAAAATTACACTGTTTTTTGTGGATCAATGTGTACCAAAGGGGGTATAGATTCTCTGTAGTATTTTCAGTGATATATGTTTATAACTGTTTCTGATTCCTTGCCTTATTGAGTGAGTAATGGAGACTTTACTTTTCGTTTCCTTTTACTTAGTTTGTGAGTCAGAAATGAAAACGAATAACTTAGGAAATTCAAATTTAACGACATGATAATTTTGAGGTTTACTAGACGACATTGCTTTAACTAAAGCAACATAGCACGATATGATCTGCAAAGCCGACCCAACGTAGCTGGTGGAAGGCTTTGATGGTGAGTTTCTTGTATACTTCTGATGACTTTTTGTGATACTCATTCTGAAGAATCTTGGATTTATCAATGACCTACAATTAGCATCAGACATTTGTTGTGATTTAGTGCATATAAATAGTGCTGACGCATCTCATGCTTTTCAGCTACACTAAATTTGAGTATCAGTGTTTTTGGACTTTCACAATTAATAACGTGTTTGACCATATTTATGGCAATGACCATATTTGTTTGGTAGGGTTGAGCTCCCCTGCTTATTAAGGTGAAAGTTCTAAAGAAAAAAATTACACTGTTTTTTGAGGATCAATGTGTACCAAAGGGGGTATAGATTCTCTGTAGTATTTTCAGTGATATATGTTTATAATTGTTTCTGATTCCTTGCCTTATTGAGTGAGCAATGGAGACTTTACTTTTCGTTTCCTTTTATTTAGTTTGTGAGTCAAAAATGAAAACGAATAACTTAGGAAATTCAAATTTAACGACATGATAACTTTGAGGTTGAATAGACGACATTGCTTTAACTAAAGCAGCATGGCACGATATGACTTGCAAAGCCGACCCCGTGTAGTTGGTGGAAGGCTTTGATGGTGAGTTTCGTGTATACTTATGATGTACATGGATTGCTAGCACACTTCACTTTTTGTGATACTCATTCTCAAGAATCTTGGATTTAACAATGACCTACAATTAGCATCAAACATTTGTTGTGATTTAGTGCATATTAATAGTGTTGACGCATCTCATGCTTTTCAGCTACACTAAATTTGAGTATCACTATTTTTGGACTTTCACAATTAATAACGTGTCCGACCATATTTATGGTAATGACCATATTTGTTTGGTAGGGTTGAGCTCCCCTGCTTATTAAGGTGAAAGTTCTATAAAAAAAAAATTGCACTGTTTTTTGTGGATCAATGTGTACCAAAGGGGGTATAGATTCTCTGTTGTATTTTCGGTGATTTATGTTTATGATTGTTTCTGATTCCTTGCCTTACTGAGCGAGCAATGAAGACTTTACTTTTCGTTTCCTTTTACTTAGTTTGTGAGTCAAAAATGAAAACGAATAACTTAGGAAATTCAAATTTAACGACGTGATAACTTTGAGGTTTAATAGACGACATTGCTTTAACTAAAGCAACATGGCACGATATGACTTGCAAAGCCGACCCCACGTAGTTGGTGGAAGGCTTTGATGGTGAGTTTGTTGTATACTTCTGATGACTTTTTGTGATACTCATTCTGAAGAATCTTGGATTTGTCAATGACCTACAATTAGCATCCGACATTTGTTGTGATTTAGTGCATATTAATAGTGCTGACGCATCTCATGCTTTTCAGCTACACTAAATTTGAGTATCACTGTTTGTGGACTTTCACAATTAATAACGTGTCTGACCATATTTATGGCAATGACCATATTTGTTTGGTAGGGTTGAGCTCCCTGCTTATTAAGGTGAAAGTTCTAAAAAAAAAAAATTACACTGTTTTTTGTGGATCAATGTGTACCAAAGGGGGTATAGATTCTCTGTAGTATTTTCAGTGATATATGTTTATAATTATTTCTGATTCTTTGCCTTATTGATTGAGCAATGGAGACGCTACTTTTCGTTTCCTTTTACTTAGTTTGTGAGTCAAAAATGAAAACGAATAACTTAGGAAATTCAAATTTAACGACATGATAACTTTGAGGTTTAATAGACGACATTGCTTTAACTAAAGCAACATGGCACGGTATGACCTGCAAAGCCGACCCCACGTAGTTGGTGGAAGGCTTTGATGGTGAGTTTCTTGTATATTTCTGATGACTTTTTGTGATACTCATTCTCAAGAATCTTGGATTTATCAATGACCTACAATTTGCATTAGAAATTTGTTGTGATTTAGTGCATATTAATAGTGCTGACGCATCTCATGCTTTTCAGCTACACTAAATTTGAGTATCACTGTTTTTGGACTTTCACAATTAATAACGTGTCTGACCATATTTATGGCAATGACCATATTTGTTTGGTAGGGTTGAGCTCCCCTGATTATTAAGGTGAAAGTTCTAAAAAAAAAAATTGCACTGTTTTTTGTGGATCAATGTGTACCAAAGGGGGTATAGATTCTCTGTTGTATTTTCGGTGATTTATGTTTATGATTGTTTCTGATTCCTTGCCTTACTGAGTGAGCACTGGAGACTTTACTTTTCGTTTCGTTTTACTTAGTTTGTGAGTCAAAAATGAATACGAATAACTTAGGAAATTCAAATTTAACGACATGATAACTTTGAGGTTTAATAGACGACATTGTTTTAACTAAAGCAACATGGCACGATATGACCTGCAAAGCCGACCCCACGTAGTTGGTGGAAGGCTTTGATGGTGAGTTTCATGTATACTTCTGATGTACATGGATTGCTAACATACTTCACTTTTTGTGATACTCATTCTCAAGAATCTTGGATTTATCAATGACCTACAATTAGCATCAGACATTTGTTGTGATTTAGTGCATATTAATAGTGCTGACGCATCTCATGCTTTTCAGCTACACTAAATTTGAGTGGCACTGTTTTTGGACTTTCACAATTAATATAACGTGTCTGACCATATTTATGGCAATGATCTGATTACGTACTTTTCTGTGTTTTTTAGGGAGAGTATTTTGTAAAAAGGGGTGTGCCGCTGATGGAGACACATGGGAAGAATGTAAGATCACCTCATGTCTTCAATCTTTTGCTCTATAGCTTTTCAAATACTTGGTTGCCTGTTGTTGGCCGTCCAAAACAATATATGTGATTAATTGTACCATGGACCTAACTCTTAGCTTTTTACATGTATTCTATTCACCACACATCTTTGTTTCTACTAACGGTTCTAATATGAAAAAACTGTTACTATGCATTAGTGGCCCTGAAGTTGTATGAATCCTGAAAAGGAATCCTATTGGTTTAAGGGGGAAAAACTTAAGGAAATGAAAGCAGTTGTGCGGATGATGGCTTATCATTTTGTATGCTAATAGACATTGTAATGTACATCACCGGAGTATGCACTGCCCTAGATTATCTTAATTTTCTTTCCTAAATCAGTGGTTTCTTTTTCATAATCGAAGTAACTTTTCCGTGCCTAGGCTCATAGGAGGGAAAGGCTAATCATCCGAAAAGGCTCTCGCTCGTCATGATCTTTGTTGGTGTAGAGTATCTATTTCACTTCTTGATGTTGTGTGCTTAGTTGGGATTAGTAGTTGTATCATCAAGTATCTATTTCACTTCTTGATGTTGTGTGCTTAGTTGGGATTAGTAGTTGTATCATTTTATTTATTGAAGTTAACGCTATCTGGTGTGCACAAGCCACATTTTTCAAGAAAGTTAGGGTTCTGATACAGTGATATGTACAATTTTGGTTCACATGATCACCATGAGTTCTATTTCTTTTCTGTTTTTCTGATAATATTAGTGATATTGCTCAGCGTTTTCATAAATTTCATGGACGAGCTCCTTATTAACATTATGTAAATTGATTCTAGGTAATTATCATTAAGATAATATGATTATTCTTATCTAGGTTTGGGAGAGTGCAATGAGATATGCTACAAAGACCCAGTTTTAAAGGACCAGCAGTGGAGTGCTTATATTGATCGTTCTCCTGGTGCAGCTAGCTACTCACAGGTTTTTTATTCCTTTAGTTGTGCTCCTATCTTACCATCTTTGCATTGCTTAACTTTCCAAAAAGACATACTTGCTCAAAAGGAAATATGTTTTTTGTTATTAACCTTTATTTTTGTATTCAATGTTTCTTTCAAATTAATACCATGTGATACGTCAACGAAGCGTGAGCTTAATATAAACAGTGAAGTATAAGGAGTTACTGTTCCACAATTCTATCTTTCATCAACAATATTACAACTTCAGTAACTTCCGAGTATGTACTTGGTTTGAAAAGAAATTGCCTCAGGTTCACGATTCATTGTTGGTCGAAATAGTGAGAGTTGGTGTATAGCCAAACTTGCAGGTCAATGACAATTACTGCTTGGTTACTTAAAAATATTACAAATTTGGCCCAAGTGAAAGTTCCCATTCAGACTTGGTACTTCAACTCTGATTGTGGTTGGGATAAAGTTGCTTTTTAGCTTCTTACTAATTAAGAAGCTCATTGGAATCAGTACGCATGCGCCATGTTTTAATTTTTAAAAGTATCTGCCAATACTGAGATGCATAGGTAGGCGGTTTCCGTAGCCAACCCGTGGTACTGGTCAAAATTTCCAAATGATAATGCTATCATGGTGAAATGAGACCACGATATAGGATGTTATAGCTGCGACAACATGATATGCAAAGATATTAGCCAATACGACCATGTCGCCACCATGCCACCATGATAAAGTCGCATGGTCTGACAACTGACTTTATCTTTCCCCCTCTTTTCTTCATTTAATTTATTAATTATCCCCTAAAATGTCTTTCATTCTTCAGTCTCACATAACGTGTACATACAAGAGACATACAATCATATATGTGTTCATTGTTACATGTGTAACAGAAATACCGTTGCCTCCTATTTTATTAATTTCCCTTAAAATGACATTTTTACATTGACCATTTCCAGTTTCTATTTTCATTTGTATTTTTTTGTGCAGGAATGCTTTCATGCTTGTGTAGCTGGCTGTGGTTACAAGGTCCGTTTTCATTTACTGTTTAATCAATCTAAAGGTACTGTTGAAAATGTTCAATGAGGATGGATTTTTACAGTAGCATGCTCAAATAGTGTCGGCTTCCATACTTTGGTAGTTTGATTATGCATGAGAATTGCTCTGGGTATTAGTTATGAATCCTATGTATATGGTTCACTAGGACAAAAACACTATCGCTGCTTGATAATGGCATTGCTATGTCTTTAGGCTTTCTAAGATATTATACGTGACCGGCTGAATTTGGTATAATGCCTAATGCTTCTTCCTTCCCCCACAGGGCACACACAAATTTCCTGTGTATGCAGAAGAAACTAATTGCAACTCCACTTTGATGTGTAAAGTCGCTTATTTTATGCACATATTTTTGTTCAGTCATCAGGCATTATGCTCTAGCCAAATTTCAAGAATGGTAGATTTCTTGACTTGATTTATCTTTCCTGCAAAAATCAAGCGAATATGGGTTGCATTTGCTACTAGAATCATAGTTCATGTCTATCTTAATGGTATTTGATAAACATTTGCATCAATAACATACTATACTAATCTGATAAGCTAGCCTCGGTTTGGATCACCAATTGATTTTAGGATGTAACATTATGAATCAGTAATGTAAGGGTAGTGTGCTATTATGATTCATATGTTTGGTTCGAACTTCAGAATTTATTTATTTATTCTCTTGACAATTCTATTGTGTTAAATACCTCATCAAGCAAATTCTGTCTTAATGACTGTCATCTAATTTTTCTGATCACTTCATATAACATGTTCTTCATGGAATGCAGTTTGATATTCCCTCGGAGAAAGTTAATCAAGTTCATCCAAACCGGCCAACCAAGCCTCCCACCGTAGAGAAACCAAAACCATTACTGCCCAAAGTTGTAGCAGGTCCACCTCTTGAATCCAGTTCAACAACTGAGAACATGCCCAGCACTTCGGCATAGTGGGTGAGAGACCATAGTCGTACAATACATGTAGACTACATCAATTTTGTCCCTTTTTGAGGAACTTCTTGGGCATAGCCATTCTCAAACTTAGACCGGCTACACTTCTCCGGCTTTGGGTTCCTTGAGCTCTTTCAAATTTGTCAACTATATAAACTCTTGTATCTTTTTCATAATTTCCATGTATAACTAGTTTAGAATCTCCCCCCTCCCAGCAATGACAACCTGCTGATGAAGGAGATTATATATACCAGAAGATAATTTTTGGTGTATTCTTGATATCATTATATACAAGGGATCTGTTTATTTTAACCTGTTGTTGCCTTGGTAAATTTACTGATGGTTTCTCTGTCATTACTTTGTGAAACTTAATGATGGTGAGTAGAAGTGTACAAAAAGCCTATGGCCTGGTCCGCCTGAGCCCGACCTGGTCAAGGCCTAGGCCGGTCCGGTCAGGCCTGCAAACTTTCAACAGGTTGCTATTTAGACGTAAAAATTCGGCCTGGTCCAGTCTGACCAAAAGCCCGGCCTAGTTCGGTCTGTTAAAAGTTTTCTTGGGTGGGAGACATTCAATAAACATATATTATACTAAAAGAAAAAACGTCGTAGTGGTATTGAAGTTGATGGTTGATAATATAATATTTGCTATTATATTCTTACATAGTTTACTAGAAGTAATTTTTTAAAAAAGGACCAAGAATCGGATAAGTAATATGAAGCCCGGCCTGTAAGAATGAGACTCAAAAATACTAAGGAAAAGTATATGCCTCTTTCTGACATTCCTCGACACATCGAGACAGATTGACTTCTCCAATGTCCTCGTCCTCATCTGAATTGTAGTTTTTTCTAGCCTTTGCTCTTTTGGATTTTTCAAGGACTGAACTCTTCTGCTTGTAGTGATCAGATAGTAGATCATCCAAACCTATGACCTTCTTCCTGGTAAAAGTTGGATCTTAATGAAAATGCATTATAAGTAATATTTAGAAAACATAGTTCCCTCACTCCCCAGTCCAAGTTTAATGCTCTTGCGCCAAAAATGTGGAAGCCGCACTATCCAAGGGGAATTTATAATGGCATAGAAGTTATGACTTGAGCAAAAATGGGTAATCTGGTTCTCAACTTTTATGTAATCCATATGCATTATCCATGTATGTTTAGTCTATGACTCAATAATATTAAAAGGAGGTATTCGCTGACTTCCACAAGACTAAATAGCCACTCTTTCAATAATCAAACACACCACTCTTTCCTATGCCCATAATGAAGTTACTGTAAATATGAACCGAACACCCTGCATACACTCTCCTAAAATTTTGGTACACATACCCTAAAAATCATATTTTTAACGACACTAAAAAATCATATTACAATAAATAAACAAAAAATCAAGTCTAGGCCGGTCTACTATACATGTCTAATGGCCCCTGAGGCCCCAAATCCCTTTTCTTTTACTGCACGCCATATGCTCTAGTAATTGTAAACTAAGGTTATGTTTCTTTGCAAAATATATACTTGGATTTGACTATTTGTATTAATTTAAAGTTATTTTCGATTTTTTTATCCCATCATAAGGGATTAATAGTCCCTTAAATAGTTCTTGGATTATTTTTTTTATCATTTTCAAGACTATTTATGAGAGATTATATAATCCTAAATTCATCATGAGATTATATAATCCCTCATAAATAGCCTTGATAAAAAAAAAAATCTAAGGACTATTTAAGGGACTAATAACCCATCATCATAGGATAAAAAAGTCGAAAATAACTTTAAATTAATACAAATAGTCAAATCCCAAGTATACATTTTGCAAACAAACATAGCCTAATAGTTTAGGTTCTCAAAATAAAAAAATTATAATAATAATTTTATTCAACCGAGTGAAGATGACTAGCAGAAAACACCTCATAACTGCTGAGTTGATCAAATATTTCTCATAAAATTCCCTTGCTATTTACACTTTACAAAGCACTCCCACTTCTTCAAAATTATGAAATTGTAAAGTTGATATGATTTTATTCAATTTTTGAATATAATAAATTTGATAATTAGTAATATCATTTTTTTTTATTAATTTACATTATTTGAAATGTATATCTTATTTTAAAATACGGAAATGCTAAACTGCTAGCTTTCTTAATAGTAACTCCCTCAATTCCACAATAATTGTCTCATTTACCAAAAAAATTACAAATCTTAAGAATATAATTAATCGTTTCATGTTTAATCTTAAAGATGCGAGTCTTTTTTTCCTTCTTTTTTTAGTATTCTTAATAGTCACATTTTTAGAGGAAGGAATTAAAATTGAAAATGTGATTTAGCACCATAGATCTTTTATTTATGCCGAGTATTAAATTTAGTAGTGTCATAATAATAAAATTGTGATAATAAGTTCAAATTATTATGTTATTTTTATACAACCATCTGTGAAAACGAGAGCTTATTATTTAATGAAGAGTGTAATACTTTTACATTCAATAATCCTAAAAAAAAATATAATACTAATATTATTTGTTTTAAAATATTATAAATACAAATTATACACAAAAAATAATGTATGCACAAAATAACACGACATGTGATGTGTATGTATTTAATTGTCTCATAACAATTAACTCTCCCCATAAATAGGCTTATTAAATATTTACACATGTCATTTTGTACACAATTTTTTTTGTATAATTATAAATAGGCTTATAAATATTTTATTCTTTTTAAATTATAAGATCAGAATTTTTTAAAAATTAACTTGTAACATTTCTAAATTTAAATTTAATATGATTTATTTAAAATTTTAAATAATTAATTTGTAACTAATAATATAACTTATAATTATATTAATATAAATTAAATCAATTTATTTATTTAAAAATATTTTAAATTAACTTTTTAAAAATTAAGATTCATCGTTAATTTAGAACGGAGGAGTATTATATATATTAAAATCATTATTACAGTAAAAGAAGGAGAAAGCTTCCGCACGCCATTGTACTGATTATTGAATGTCTGAAATTAATTCAGATTCTTACATATACAACAGCGACTCTCGGATTTCGATTTGCTTTTGCCTTTTAGGGCGTTGCCTGATCCATAGCCTGTTTGTACAAACCCTAAGTTCAAAATTTTACAGACAGAAGAATGCCGCAAGTGAGGATAATTGCAAAGAATTTCATGGATATGGTGGCTTCATTGCCTGCCATGAAGCTCGACAAGTTGTATGTCAATCCCTTCATATGTGAGGCTATTCTCAGGTTCCCCTCTATCTTTCTGTTTCCATTTTTATTGTTGTTGTATTTGTTCGCTCCCCAATTTTTTAATGAATTTCATCATTGACAATGAGGGGCCTTTTGTTTGGGTGATTATAAATTATTATGATTTTCTTTTAATTTTATGTTTTGTAATGCTAAGTAGAAAATCTTTATCGACGCATGGGTGATGGAATTAGTTGAGCTGTCTGTGAATGTGGGTGTTATTTATGTCTTTGTTTTGGAAAATTGAATAACTGAACTAAATAAATACTTTTTGAACCCAAATACCTTTGAATTGTAATAAAAAGAATGAAATTTGGTTAGTGTCTGTCTGAAGATTGAATGACTTCTATAGGAAAAGCTATTTTATCTGTGTAATGTGTATATACATCAAGAGAGAGAGAACAGGGGAAAACAAAGAGGTGAAAATAGTGAGTGATATATGTGTGTGTGTGTGTGTGTCTGTACAAGAACAGAAAATAAGATCTTTATGAAGGAGGTCTAAAGGATGAAAGTCCACAGGCCCACTATTTCACATGACCTTAAAATCAATTGTAGGTAAAACTTGCTTTTCCAGGTATGCATTCTAGCATGGCCATTTCAAACTAGTCTATAGTGATTTATTTATTTACTTGGTTACTTTTTAGTTGGGGTTTTTGAGATTAGTATTAGTCTTAATTTGGCTGTTTTTGGTGCTCAGATCTTTGCCGCCTCTATCCAAGAAGTACGTGTTGCAAATGTTGTACATTGATGTGCCTGTAACAGCCAAATCAATGGAAGAGTGGGTGCTTGCTGATGGATTGTCAAAGCATAGAGTTGCCATTGATAGATTAATTCAGTTGAGAGTATTTACCGAGACTGTTGACAGGTATTTATTTCCTTAACTCTTTTCTTCTTTTGGGTTGGTTTTATATTGTCGAGGGCTATATTTGGGTGATAACAATTCTGTTGATGATTTGCTTAGATAAACAAATGTGGATCAGAAAAAATCTTCGTTTAGTGAATATTTTGTTATAATAAAAGGCTAGTAAAAGATGTGCTTGTGCCTTTCAAATTCATCTGAAGATCTTTTGCTCTTTCAGTTCAAATTCTTAATTGGCTTTTCCAATGCCATCTGTTTTCTCGCTGTTCCGGTTGTTTAAAATATAAAGCATAAGTCTTTGTACATAGATCTTTTGGCCAAATTTCCTTATGACCTATCTATGATTTGATGAAAATCTCATAAATATCTCAACATGAGTAACTCTTATATTGTTTCAAAACGTTTCAAAACTAGGGAATCTCAGATCTCTTTTATTTGCTAATTTGCTGAAATTCTTATTAATATTGGCAGGAAAAAAGAAACCACTTACAGATTAAATTCAACATTTCAGAATAACCTTCAGAACCATATAATACACGGGTAAGCATAAAGTACATATATGATTTCTTATTGCATGTTAGCCGTATAGATTGTGTACTTTGTTTCTGTGAATACAAATGAAATTGTTATTGTGAATACACATGAAATTGTTATTGTATTCTACTGTTTTTTCTTTGTGTTATTGGTGAGGTAGTGATTGAGTTGAGGGTAGTAATTAGTAGCAAGGGTTCAGGACTAATTTTTGGTTAGATAAATTATGGAGTTCCTAAATTTTGACCGAATAGCTTCGGCTGGTAAAAACTTGAAACTTAAACGTAATTTATGCGTGCACTCTCTCTCTCTCTCTATATATATAGATGGACACACATACACATGCACGCACACTCTCACTCACTTGTGTATGTACAGAATTAAGGCTTAATTAAATATTACTATTTACTACCAACATTCTACTCGGATGACCTAAATTTTAATTTTGGACAAATTGATGTGCCATGTCATAAATTGCTGACTTGCACTCATTAAGTAGCTATTCAGTTGTTGAAGTTACAAAAAAAAAAAGAAGAGAGACTAACATGGAAAAATAGTGTAAAAAGGAGTTCCGCTATTAAATGTAGAGGACTCCGCTGTTACTGCTACACAATGGTGGACAGATTAATATCTGGGAACTTCGTGGATGGCAATGGATGGGTTAGCTAAAAAAATGGCATATAGTTTCTGTGGATCACTTCACTATATATATATATATTACATGTCTGACCATTGAATTGAATATTGCAGTGGAGTTTTACCAAGGGAACCTATGCCTTCAACTATCACTGTGAGGCTTCCAAGCTTGGTCGATTTAGATGCCTATGCTTCTGAACAGTGGGAGGTACGAGATTTTTATTTTTACACACATTCTTGTTTTCTGTCTCATTTTATATGGATATTTTAAGTTTCAGCTTGCTAGTTCTTAGTCACCTTGTTAATAGGTATTTTTCAAACAATGTAGTGCTTTGTTTCTAACACTTTCTGCAGTCTCAGCATATTTTTGGCCACTCTTTACATAACTTGAGATTTTGGCAAATCAGAGTTTTCTGCTGCACCTTATAAGCTCTACGGAAGCTGAAGCAACAAGAAACATCAGCTCTTCTATGATGAAAATATTCCAGAGAGGCCTTTTGAGTCAAAGGTCCCTTCATTCTTAGTGTTATACTTTGTGTTTCCTACATATTCATTTGGCCATTGTGTACTTGGGAGATGAGGAAATAATAACTTTTATTTGATATGTTTGACACATGTTTTTTATCCTTAGAGAGAAAGAAGCTCCAATGTTGACAGAGAGTGGTTTTCAGTTCTTGGTATGGTGCTATTAATATTAATCTTGTTTATATTGTCCATTTAGAAGATATATTGACCTTCATTTATAACAGCTTATGGATACAAATGCACAACTTTGGTATATCATCAGGGAGTATATCACTCATTCTGAGGTATTTCCTCTTGATAATTCCTAAGCTCCTTTCTCCCTCCCCCCATTCTTTTCTGGGGTTTCTGATCTGGTGTAAGTTTGTAACTGACGTTGGTGAACTGTCTGGTTTTTACATCTTATTGTGGAATCAACTTGGGACCTTCTTTCTTTTTTGTTGACAAGATTTTTTCCCTAGAATAGGCATGCTTGTGCCAAATAAGAGGATTTGAATCAGCAAGTTGTAGGACCTAATATATGATTACATCATATGGCGCATGAAATATCTGATTACTTTCATGCCATAATTGGTTTTCTAAGCTAAAGTTATACAACACATTTTCTATATTATTCCAATGAACTATCCCTCTCATGTATGCTGTTATAACATGATAAATATAATATTTCTAATATGCAATACATAATTATATTTTTACAGTAAACTAGAAATCTGATGAAAGATAAATTAACTCTATAACTTGTATTAAAAAGCAAAATTAACTTGTGCTTTAACTTTGTATTAGAGAATTAAAACTTACAGATTTGTGCATTTTAGTTGGTAACTTGGTTTTTAGTTCCTGATATTTAGCAATGCTGAACCATTTTTTGGTGCAGGAGCGAGGTGTCGATACATCAGATCTTATCTCATTTTTGCTGGAGCTTAGCTTTCATGTTGCTGGCGAGGTATTACATCACTCATATGATCATCCTATATGCTACTTATCATTCTTTTTGTTTTTTGCAAAATAATATTGCTACATATCATTCATTATTATAGTAATTGGTTATTTGGGCAACTCTTTTTTATTGCTGACTTTATTTTACTAGGATAACTGAAAATGTTCATAAATTTTACATTCATTAGATGAACAACATTTTCTGCACTTTAGAGATTCCAGAAATATTTATCTAAGTCAGGTCTTCAGAAAGGTTCCACTTTTAAATTGTTTCTCTACATGTAGGCATATAATATGAACACATTGAGTGACATTCAGAGAAACATAGTAAAGGACCTTGCAGATCTGGGATTAGTCAAGCTTCAGCAGGTGAATGCTACTATGTCGTTATATAATTGTGATATGATTGTTTAATTATCATCCTGATATTGATTCAAATAATTTCTACAATGTATTTTGTCTCTGTGTTTGTAGGGTAGGAAAGAGAGTTGGTTCATTCCGACTAAACTAGCTACCAATCTTTCAATAAGTCTATCAGATGCCTCATCAAGAAAGGAGGTATCTTTCAGTATCCTAAATTGTGTGAAGTGAGAGGTTTTATACTTGGTAACTCTGTAGATGATTTTCTGGACTTTCTTGCAAGTAATTAACCTCACTTGATATATATATATATATAATGAAACTCATAGGAACATGGTTTAAGGATAACTTCATTAAACTCAATCCAGCACAAAACATGTATTTATATGTTCAAAAAGTTGAGGCTAGACTAGAGAATTGGAAATGTTTCAGTGTTTCACCCTTTCAGCTTGAGGACTCAATCTATTGTGCTCTTGCCTGCTTCGTTGCTAAGGTGAGAAGTGGTTGAAGCATATTTCAAACCACATACTCACCAATGCCACTACAGTCTACAAATGCCGAGGGCTCATAATTATTTTTATTTATTGACATTGTTCTACTTGGTATACCAATTCAAGCTGAGCTCTCTTATAGAGCTTTAAAGTGAAGTAAAATATTGCTCATTGCTGTTTTCAGACGTCTATGATACTCTGAGTTCATAAAGGGACAAACAATCCTAAAATTATTCTGTTTTAGAGCACTAGTGTGCCTTATGTAGGGGCATCCTCATGGTTAAAAGAATTCCCTTGTCAGATGGGTTTTACTGTTGAATTGATTTTCATGTCAGAAAGATTTTCTATTAGGAATGGCAAGTAAACCAATTTTAGTTAGGCCAGTATTGTGGCAGTAAAACACATTAACCTACTTCCTATGACTTGCCTGTGGTGTTCTTAAGAATGCCATGACTTCCTGCAGAAACCCACACAAATTTTCTTCTTATTGTCCATTATAATGTGCAGTACTCCATATATACTAATATACTGTTATGAGGCTGGATCTGATTCCTGTTGAGTAATTCAGCATTGCTGGATGAAGTCCATCGACAGTATAGATTCTATTAAAATTGATTGAATTATCCTTTGTATTCATTCTGTTGCTTACTGAAAAAAGGATGTTTTATTTTGTTGGTTCATTTGACTGCTTATAAAATCTAGATGAGACTATGGAGAGATTATTTGATTTGCTTCTAACATCAAAGTGAGCATGAATGGGTGTAGTTCTCAATATATGTCAAAAGTTCTGACCTTAGCTTATACATGATTTCTTTTATTCAGCTTCTATATGGATATTATAAGCATATAGACAGCTGAGTAGCAAAGTTAACTTTTTCTCTTTTTTCCCCGCAGGGTTATGTCGTTGTGGAAACAAACTTTAGGCTGTATGCATATTCAACATCTAAATTACACTGCGAGATTTTACGCCTCTTTGCAAGGTAAACAGTTTGCTCATTTAATCTTTTTGTGTAGTTTGTGGGTAAATATTTTCTTGCATCAGTAAATATATATGATTATGTGAATTTTGCTTTGACTTTTGATGGGTTATTTCTAGGTTTCAAAAAAAATCGTCACTAAAAAAGAAAGAAGCAAAATTTCAGAAAGTGTTTCAACTAAAATTCCTATTCTGATAAGCACGATGACTCTCATATCTGTATTTTCTTCCTCTTTAACTTGATATATTGTATTCAGTCTACTTACCAAAATAATGAATGAAGAAGGAACTAGTACGTGATTGAAAATTCGTGATTTATTTGTGATCAACTAGTTTTTCATGATTTGTAATCTTAAACAATCTTTGGCTAGTTATATTTGAGTTTTACTTACCAAAACAAAGTAATATTTAAGAAACTAGTTGGGGCCAACTCCATTCTCATAAATTAATGTCCAAGGAATAATCTATTTCTTGTTTTATATATCCTATATTTGACATAGCCACCAATAATTGAGAGATGTAGGGCCGTAGGGGATTTACGCCGATAAGAATCATGACTTTTATTTAGTTAAGTTAGCTGAAGTGAAAAAAATTTGCTCTGATACTGCAGGATAGAATATCAGCTACCAAACCTTATTGTTGGAGCAATTACAAAAGAGAATCTATACAAAGCTTTTCAAAACGGCATTACATCAGACCAGGCAAGTAGACTTATTTATCTAGAACTTGTTGTATATCTCCAAATTGTTTTATTTTTAATCTTTTGACAGAGAGTTCAGTTTTACTAATGATTATCTGACCAACAACATGCACTTTAAGTTCATACTATCACACTTCCAGGTTAATCGGTGTTCCTACATGTATATAGTGCCATGTAAAGATTAAGAAACAGCTTGAGCCATTTGTTTGAATGTTTGTTATATGAGTACTATTACCCTTTAGCAAATCCAGGTAATGGATACAACTAGTGTCAGTCCCTTTAAAATGCTACTGTCTTGGTGTAATTTCCTAACTGTGACAATAATAGCTACTGGTCTGGGAAGTTTTTGTAAGTTCATTGTAACACCAAAGGAACATCTTTTCCTGAATATATCAGATGGTAGAATTTAAGAAGGCATGAAAATGAAATTAACAATGTGCATCTCTATTGTCATAATCATAACACCCACAAGGTGCAGGAACTAATAACAAAGTATGATTCTCAATGTCTGCAAGTCAGAAAAAATATTTTGTAGTTTGTTCTTTTTTATGGAACATAATTCAAGTTCTAAACCTCTGGATTTGCAGATTATTTCTTTTCTTCAGCAGAATGCACATCCTCGAGTTGCTGAGAGAGTACCAGCTGTACCAGAAAATGTTACCGATCAGGTTTTCTTCTCTTTCTTTTCTTCTACAGTGAAATGTAATTACCTCAATGATGTTGCTTCCATTTTTAGCTTGGCGTTTTTTGTCAGTTGGCAGTTGTAACCCTCTAGCAAATATAACTCTATTTAGCTCTTTAGTCAGCTAGACTCTACTTGAGTAGCACAGTTGATAATTCTTCTTTTCACAAAGTAAATAAACGGGTGCCGCATCTCATCTTCATAATCTTCTGAAAAGCACTTTTATTTGACAGGTAAGGTTGTGGGAATCGGATTTGAATAGGGTTGAAATGACGCCTTCACATCTTTATGATGAGTTCCCTTCCAGGGTAAGAACGAAGTGCCCAACATTACTTGCAATGTTCTTGGTGTATATTTACTTTCAATTTTGCCATGATTTTGACTGTTATCGTGTTTTGCAGGATGTGTTTGAGGCTGCTTGCGACTTTGCACGAGAATATGGTGGCTTGTTGTGGGAAGATTCCAAAAAGATGCGTCTTATTGTTAAGGCTGAAACTTTCGACCACATGAAAGGTTTTCTTCGCCGTCAAAAACAGTAGCCTGTTTTTCATACTTCCTCGACGTCCAACTCCTTGGGGAAAGTGGTTGGTTTTGTAAGTAGACAGACTACCTATCACTACAGGAGAAAAGAAATAGGATCCAGAGAAACCAGAAAAATGTAATATATACATGAGGAAGTTCTTGTATTCAGTTTTGTGACAGTATTACTTTAGTTCCATGATATGCACCCACTGCTTTTGATTTCTTTTCCTTTTTTATTCTCTCTTTGAATCGGCTCACTTTTGATAATCAATGCACGCCAGCATGATGCATTTTGTTACGGTACTCGTTTGAGATATATTTTATTATTATTTAGTTTATTTTAAAATTATAGATATATTTTTTTTATGAAACTATAAAATATTTATAGATTTACATTACTAATATGTCATTTTTTTAGGGAATTGAGATTTTCACACGTTTTTTTGATATTTTCATATGATACTCTCTCATGTGGAAAGTGAGTTCTACTTTTATAAATCGTGTGAAAAAAATTTATGTAAAAACATTAAAAATTCATGTGAAAACCGTGTTTCTCTATTTTTATACTATTATAGCATTACTCAACCAATACACTATTCTTTTCTAATAATAACAAGGGTACACTTAAAAACATTAAATTATTATTAAAAATTATTTAGATTTATATCCATTCTAATTTTGAAAAAACAAATGTTGTGTTGCTGCCCAGGATCGAACTGGGGACCTTTAGTGTGTAAGACTAACGTGATAACCACTACACCACAGCAACATTGGTTGATTATGCTCATCTTACTATAAACTAATATAAGTTATTTAAAGAAAAGAAAATGCAAGATGCAAAAATGAAAATAAATAAATAAACAAGAAAGTGAAGAAACTAAAATTAAAAAAAAACAAAGGTAAGGTAAGGTAAGTTATTTATTGGATGATTTGTTTATTTGTTTTTAGGAGGATGAGGCAATGCATTGGAATTACAGCTCCTTCCTCATGGTGATGCAAGTGTTATTTCAGAATGTGATTAATGTTTTGTTAATAGTTTTGGTTAAGAAATGAAGGAAGAAAGTGAGAAAGGATGATAAATTGTTATCTACTGTAGTACCAGACTGGTTTTTTTTTTTGTCTTTCTTGAGTGTTAGAAGATTCTTTATTGAATAATGACTAAAAAAAATAAAAATTTAAATCAATTACGGGTCTCAACTTCAAACTAAAACTACATAGTGTGATTAAAATCCCCAAAATGATGCTACAAAACCGTGATAATTATATAAATAATAATTTTAGGATGTTACTCTGGGAAGAAGAAGATGAGGAAAGAATCTCTCTACCTACTCAGATTGACAACTTTCTCTTCATCCGGCTAAATGGGCCACCTGTACAATCCATCAAATACATGTCAATTACCTGGCTCCAAGATTTATATGAATCCAAGTTATCATAATATTCTGGGGTCATCTTCTTCAACTTGTGAGGCTTGCTACCTGGGATTCTTGGAAAATCATGGTGCACATTTTGATAACCTAAGCTCCATGTCATAAGATTTAAAGGGCCATAGTATGAATATGTTTCTTGTTCTCCTTTGAAGACGTAATGCTCAGAGATGAAATGGCCGGCCATTGGGTGCATACCGCCGCCAACAAATGTGGACTGGATCAAATAAGCTAAAGATTTCCATCCCCAGAAATAGACCATGGCAGCATCAAGGGTAAGTTGGATGATGAAATTAATGAATTCCCATATACCGGGGGTTTTTGGTTTGACAAATAGGGTCGGAGAGCATAAAAGAAGAGTTGGAAGATGACCCATATGGATTTTGCAATTATATTTGTGAGGCTTCGGTGAGGGTTGGGACATCCATGTCGATCCCATCTACCCCTTGGAAGCGATGGTGCTCAAGATGATACTTTTGGAAGGTGACAGACATTCGTATCCCAATAGGTAGATTTACAAAAATCCCGAGCCAGCGGTTGTAAACTGGAGTTGAGAAAGCAAGGTTGTGACTGAGTTCATGAATGGCTAAGAAGAGATTGTGGTTGAGGAATGAGCCGAAGAAGTAGGCTACCATCAAAATCTTTAGCCTACCTGCATCGTAGAGGAAAGTAGCAGTCCATAGCTGAAGCAGAACCACTAAAGTGATCTGCAACACCAGGTCGAAAATATTTAGCAGCAGTTGTCATCAATGTTTATCAATACCGCTAATACACCAGCAGGGAAAGACCCAATCTATTTAAGTTCTGCATGAGCTCGAAGCTCATATTCTTGTCAATAAAGAAAACTATAAACTATTTGGAGATCATTAGTGTTGTTCAAAGAAAAATTATTAGATCTTCTTGGGGCACCTGACATGTGGTGCCTCACACCATTCATGTGCTACCATTTCACCACTTAAAGGGGTCATTTCATTTTAAGTGCTGAAATGACAGCACATAAATGATGTGAAACACCACGTGGCAGGTGTCCTAGGATCACTGAATTTCAAGTCCCCTTCAAAGTTCAAACTTATGTATAGATATGTCTATCAAATTGTTGATTAGACATCTAATTGTTTAGTATCGGCTAATCGTAGCTTAACTGACACAACAAAACCGTTCAAATGTTAAAATTGACAAAGTTGATATCCCTTTGCTCCACAAAAAGAGTTTCATTTGACTTTTATTTTAGTTAATTTGCGAAATTTTAAAATTCAAATTATGATGTCAATTTATATTAATATTTGAAATAATAATTTTGTACTCAGTAATATTTTTAAGTAGTTTAAAATATTAATTATTGTGTTTATAAAATTCAAATTAATTAATGGACTAAGAAACAATTCAAATGTGACTCGTTCCGTGGTACGGAGGGAGTCTCTAGTAGGGGTGTTCAAAATTTTCTGTTTTTTCGGTTTTTTACCGAACCGATCGGTATCGGTTTTTTCGGTACCGGTTTTTTTCGGTACCGATTTTTTCGGTTTCGAATTTTTCGGTTTTTTACATTTTTCGGTACCGGTAGCGGTATGAACATTTTTGAATTTCGATTCGATTCGGTATACCGAAAGAACCGAATTACATAATATAATATTAAATTTATATTAATTATTATATAATTAATAATAACTATATACATTATTATATATAATAATATATATAATTAATAATAATTATATATATTGCTAATCGGTAAAAACCGAAAACCGAACCGAAAAAATCGAACCGAATTTGTACCGAACCGGTAATTCGGTTCGGTTTTCGGTTCTTGTTTTAGCGGTAATTTTGATTCGGTACCGGTTCAATTTTTTACCGATGGACACCCCAAGTCTCTAGTATTACTAAGATCCTAGGGTCTCCATAGAAATAAAAAAACAATTTATATTAATATAAATTCACAACATCTTCAAATTATGATGTGAATGTATATTAATATTTGAAATAATAATTTTGTATTTGTTAATATTTTTTTTAAGTAGTTTACAATATTAATTATTGTATTTTATCAAATTCAAATTAATTTTTAATTTCAAAATTTTACAAATTGACTAAAAAAAATTTCAAATGAATCTTTTTCTGCGGTACAAAGAGAGTAGAGAAGTATTACTAAGATCCTAGGTTCCCATAGGAAAAAAAAAAAGAGAGCAAAATATAACTTAAAATCCTCTTTTGTTGTAGGCCTAAATATAGTTTAATACCTAAACTTTTAATGTTTTTTCACTTTAGGGATTGATCTCTCAATTTATTCAATTAAATAATTAAATTTTTAATTTTTTTCACTTTGAGATTGTCTTATCAGTTTTTTCAATTAGAGAATTAAACTTTTAATTTTTTTTTCTATTTTGGGGATTGTCTTCTCAATTTTTTTTTTCTGATTACGTATAATTGATAGTTATGTGTTTGTTTAATTTGTTTCTTTTTATTGAATGAAATTATATACTTCCTTCGTCCCAAATTATAAAATTATTATTAACTTTTGAAAGTTAATTTAAAATATTTTTAATCTCAAAATTGATAAAATATATTAAAAATTATGAAATAACAAAAATTTAATTAGTAGTAAATTTTCTTAATTGAAAAAATTGATAAAACAATCCCTAAAGTAGAAAAAATTAAAAGTTTAATAATTTAATTAAAAAAATTGAGAGTTCAATTCCCAAAATGAAAATAAAAATAAAAATTCAAGGTATTAATCTAAATAGAATGAAAAAAACTTGAGTTTAAAAATAAATGGCTATTTACTACTATGGTTACCAAAAAAACAATTACAGTACATGATAGTGAATTGGGCATTGGTACAAATATTTCAAAATATATTATTCTTTCGTTTTAAAATATTAAATGTGACAATCCAAGACTTTGTTTTAAACTTTTATTGTGCAAGCATTTGGTCTTCGGGCTATACAGCCGATGGCTAAAATCAAATCTAATGTAAGGCTAGAATCCACCGTATGGAGTAATTCTATAAAATATTTAGAATATTTACAAGTATAGTTGTTACGTGAGTAAATCTTGAACACTTTAGATACCCTAATATAGTCAACTATAATCTTATTGAAAGTAACATTACACTTATAAATATTTAATTATTTTTAATTATATCTGAACTAGTTTTAAATATATATATATATATATATATATATATATATATATATATATATATATATATATGAGAACTAATTCATAGCAACTGATTGGTGAGAAAGTACTATTTCAGTAACCGCATCTTATATAGTCCATCGATTTATGGAGAATGGTGGTTTGTGAAAAATACAAACAGAAGGAATGTGGTGATTTAAGGGATATGCTTACAGGGAATCAAAGTGAAAAAATTTCTTGGATGTGGCTTGATGTTTTAAAACTGTGTAATATAGACAATATGGAGGAGTTGATTGGTGGTCACAAATGGGAGTGAAAATTGGGGAATGAGAATCATGTTATATTTTGGTTGAATAAATGGTGCAAGAATGAAATATTGAGTTCAAAATTTTAAAAGATCTTTTCTTTAGCTTGCAATAAAGAAGCTAATGTGGCTGATTACTGGAAAAGAATCATTAATGAGGAAGGTGGAATGGAATATAAGTGTTAACAGAATACTTCGACATTGGGAATGGAAGCAACTTGAAGATTTAAAACATTTCATTGGGTATGTTGCTCTGCAAAAAGAGACAAATAACAAATTAGTGTGGAAGGGAGATGAAACAGGTTTATTCCTGTGAAAAAAACTTTACAGATTTTCAATCAGGAAGATGATGAATTAGGTGCAAAGATGGAAAATAACGTATGGATTAAAGGAATACCTTCAAAAGTGCAGGTGTTCTTATGGTTAATCTACCATGACGCATTACCAGTGAAAGATGTTCTGCTCAATTAAAGAATTCTAGAGGAAGGGCAGTCAAATGTATGTTGTTGGTGCCATTTTAAAGGAGAAAGTATTAATCATGTTCTACTACATTGTAAATGGGCTTTGTTAGTTTGGTGTCATGTGCTTAAATGGGTGGGAATCACTTGGGTACAAGCTAAATCAATGGATACAACTCTTGGGCAATGGAGACGTTACAATAAAACTTTGTGCATAAAACTTAATGTTTTGTCAGCTGCAATAATATGGAATGTATGATTACGAAGAAACAAGTCAATTTTTGAAGGTGAGTATGTGTGTTAGAGGGTAATTGCTAAGAAAGCTATTATTAGTGCAAGTGAATGGTGGGCTACTGTAGATTGTTAAACTTGTTTAAGGTTTGTGAGTGTATGGATATGTAGTTACAGAAAGTTTTAGCATCAGAGGTGTAAGCAGGATATGTACAATAGAGGTGGTAAATTTTTGTCTGTCATACATTGTAGCAAAGAAATTAAAGGGATGTTTCCCTCAGTTTCTAAAATTAAGGATTATGAGTCATGACTTACTGATACAAGGAAAGGGTTGGGTGTTTTTGTGTAATTTGGAGGAATATTTATAGTTTTGTTATGATGGTTCTGAGATCATGTGTTGTTGGTGGTTATATAGTAGAAGTATGGTTAATTCTATCTTACGATATTGATGAAGCAGTAGTGGAGAAAGATATGTGAAGTTCTAGAGGCTATTATTAAGTTAGTGCAGCAGCATAATAGCTAGTGGAACTATTCTTGAAGGAATTGCAAGAAATGAATTAGTGTCATTAACGTGATTACAGCACCAAATGGAACTATTTGAGGTTAGTTTTGTTCTTTTAGTACATAGGACACAAATGTACTAAATCAATATCCAAGTCTTTTGAATTTTGTTTTTGATATAGTTAATAAAAATTTTGCTTTTAAAAAAAATAATATCTAAAGGTATCGATTAATTGTAATAAGGCCTCTGCCGCTAGTGGTTCTAGCGGTAGTAACTGACATTGCTGTCACTAGAGACTTTAACGACTAAGATAAATTATTCAGGGTGTAGAGAGAAAATAAGATTAACACAACCCCTAATTTGTTGAAGCAACAACAAAACAGTTTTTTGAAATTTTGATGTAACAAAACTTTTGGAAAAAGGATACAAGGTGTCTTCAATTATATATATCATTTCATGGAATTTCTTCCTATAGATATTTTTTCTAATTTTGAATTAAAATTTTAATTTTGAAGAATCTAAGTTTCCGATAATAAAATTATAATTACATTAATAAATTTTATAGAGTGGAAATCTATTGCCACGTAATGTACGAAACCTTATTCTAATTAAGAGTACGTTATCTAAAAATAAAAATAATAAAACTTGAATACCAAATCACCTGCCCTTGAAGTTTATCTCCTATTAGTTTTTAAATTTTAAACTCCTTTTGTTGAGTTCACATTCAGATCATCCCTACATATTTTTTATTGAAATTTAATATTTATTTATTTTGGGTAAATAAAGATGAAGCTAACATATATAACAATACTCTCACCGTCTCAAACTTAAACATACAAATTTTAAATTATGTTATTAATTAAAGATTTAGTAGTGGTGGATTGGTGTGCTATAAACAATAAAAAAAATAACAAATTAAAAATACCATACTTTATATTCTCCTAAAGTATAAATGTATTTCTTTTACTTGACTAAAAAATTATATCTTTAATTTTATGTCAAAAATATTTTAATATATTTCTGAAGTATAAATATATTTTAATATATATTTTTTAGAATGTATTTTGTATTTTAATTATATATTTTTTAAAATATTTTTATATCTCAACTTTTATTATTATACCTTAGAAATCTTGTTTTATGAGATGGTGGTTTTAATGAATAAATACACGATAATTAAAAATTATATTTATTTATATTATTAAAAAAAAATATAATATTAAAATTCGTATCATATCTTATTTTTTAATTAAATAAATATAATATTTAATTATTATGTGTGTAAACCTGTCCAGTTTTACTATACCAATGTCAATATGCATCCAATTAACATGTTGTTCAGTAATTGGTTGGTTGGGATAAACTCAAAAGTTAATTGGTTGGGATATGCTTTAGGATATGTTAGGATTTGAATTTGTTATTTGGATTCTATTCACAACTGTTACATATCTAGTTTTACTGTGAAACATGTGACTCATAAAATCTTCTTACCATGAATTATAAATTTATAAATTTTATCTTAACTTATCATTACAATTTTAAATTATAAAATTTATAAATTTTATTAATATAATTACAATTTTATTATCATAAAATTCTAGCTATGATAGGTTAGAAAAAAATTATAATATTTATTAAAAAATTTATCAATTATTAAGCTATAAACTAACACTTAACAAATGAGTAAATATGGAGATCTTTATTAAAAATCTTAAATAAAGATTATAAATTTTATAGATAGAAATATTTTTGTTGGACATAGGTTTTTTTTTATTTTTTTTTATCGATAATAGGTTTCTTGTATGATTTCTCCAAAAGTTCAATTACATCAAAATTTCAATTAACTACTTTGTTATTGCCCCAACAAATTAGGATTTGTGTTAATCTCATTTTCTCTCCGCACAAAGCCTGCCGCTACAGTAGGCCACAGCTTATAGCGACAACAGTTATGTGGCCCGACTAATTTCGGTATGTAGGACTTTTTTTTTTGCAGTTAGAGTCTCTAACGGCAGGAAGGTCACTGTAGTCTGTAGCTATCCTAACGACAGGGTCTTATTACAATTAATCGAGTTATTTGAGTATTACAATAAACGGTCTAAGATGGGGTATTGCTATAGATAAATACACCCACATATATATATATATATATATATATATATATATATATATAAGTTTTTGATAGTTATTCTCATATATCATGTTTTGGATAAATTTATTTTTGCCAAGTGATTTTAAGAAACCTAACACTACAGTATCTCATACGAAAAATAACGTTTTTCATAATCAATTTTGTTTAACGTACCGCATTGAACCAGATAAAATTGTTCTCTCCACACCAAATATAAGCTTCATGTTCATCAACTAATTCCTAATGGTCCATGAAAGCAAACATCATAATGTGCAGTAATGCAGGGTTCGTGCCAAATTCCCAATCCCCTTAGTCAATTACTCAATTGTCCACCTACCTCACTGTAACATAACAAAATGGTAAAAGATCTATCCACTAGCAGGTCTAATTATGAAGCAAAATGTAGCGCCGGTGTCCAGCCATTCAATTCTGTATACTTGAAAAAACTTCATACAAAGATCAGGACATTTCTACCCCTGAAGGATAGGCAAACATCTTAAATTCCACCCGTAACTGATAGGATTCATTTATAAGTAGCCCAACAAACCCCCCACCCCCACCCCTACCCCTAGTCCACCATACAAATGATACAAAGGTAGGCACTTCCCAATATGGATTTTAAACTTGAAATCATTGCACCAAAATCAGAACTTTTCTACCAAACTCCCTGGAGAAAGAGACATCTTAAATTCCATCTCTAAATGACATAAGTCCCCCACCCCCACCAAAAGAAAAGGTAACAAATGATACAAAGATGGGAACTTTGCAATAAGGATTTGAACACCACAAAAACCCATAAATCAAAACTAACAAGAAATTTAGCAGCTAAAAAGGACAATAAAACCAACCCATTACAAGAACACAAGATTTTAATAGATGCACAATTTTGCCGATCTAGACCCATTAGGAAATACGTACTTTCATTCATGTATACATATATCACATAATTATATAAAAATACCTTGTGAAAAGCCCAAGGATCAGGGCCAAAGAGCTCTTTGATTTGAGGATATTGAGAGAGGATCTGTCTCCTTCGAGAAGCATGGGGCTCGTCTGTGTATGACCAGAAGAAATCTGTAGCCATTGCACCCATTTCTATCTCCTCTCTCTCTATCCTCTTCCTCTCTTTCCTGTCACTCTCTCTGCTCTAATGTATGTCTTCCTCCTCCTCTCTTTGAAATTGAGTTATATATATAATATGTAAAATTATATGTATATATAGCTTTTATTATTAGAAACATAAAATTTGGGCTAAATTTGGTATATACATTGGAGAGAAACCAGTTTCATGATGTATGGCCTGTGTTCATGCTTTCTTCATCTCTCCCTCCTCCATTTCCGGTGTTACTGTAATTTTTTCCTCTTTTTTTTTATAGTTTTTTTCTTCTTTATTTTTCGGAAAGTGGTTTTGTGAAATGTATTATTCCCATTTTTTATTTGGGGTTAAACATTTACTGCCATTTTCTAGAAGAATGTGGTAATTAACAAATTTTCATACATATAAAATAATTAATTACAAGTATTAAACAAGAATTAATGAAAAATAATTAATTAATTTCAAATTACTCTGGTATCAATAATTCAATATATATGATGATAAAGATTCATCTTTTTCTCCTATCAACATTTTTGTAACAGCTTTATTTTTTGAATTATAAAGGTGTTGATGCAAACACACCCAACAAACCATTGTAATTACTATTAACAACCAATAACTGCACAGCAATTGTAATTACTATTAACAACCAATAACTGCACATTGGTAGACTTCAATCTTTCAACTTTTGTTGATGGATAGACTCAAACTCAGTAGAGTTCAATTTTTAGTACTTAGTTCAACCTTCCGATTTCTGTTGATGAGTATACTTGAACGTGTGACTTTACATAATAAAATAATATGCTCGTTTTAAATCAAACAAAATTTTATATAATCTTATATTTTTTTTTACATGTTCATTGTACTTTTTTTTTACATGTTCATTACATCCCTACGTTAGATTATTAAGTTGACAATTAAATAATGAAATATTGAAAAAATCTATTACATAATCATACAAAAAAACTCGCAGGGGTGCAGAGCATATATCAGCACCAAGTAATAAAAACCCAATCATGACATTCCTTGCTCAATTAATGAGACCTTATCTCAACTTCCTTGTGCATTGTTTAAAATTTATAAATTATACCTAACCATAAAAAACACAAAAAAAAAAAACAAGAAACTATCATCCATTTCCCATGACGACGTTCATTATTTCACCATATGGGTGAGCACATTTGAGCCATAATTTTTACAGGTTGGCTAGTCTCCAGAAAAATTATAACTAGAGAAAACCATTTCAGTACATAACAGAAGTTCACAAGCTTCATATGAAAACTAAGGTCACATCAACAGAAAGGATATCCCTAACCTAAAGCTTTAATAAGCAAACTGTCAAGCTGTACAAGCATATACACAATTACTAATTACAATCGAATTATCTCAGCTTCAACCCCATGCCACAATAAGTTGGCTGGGTTACTCTATTTACAAGTGGGATGAGAGCACTGCATCTTTAAACCTAACTTCACTGAACATGATAATCAGCGGGAGAGACTCCTTATGTGAGCAAAAGAAATGAAACCAGTTATGGGGCAGGTGATGGCGTGTTCCACTCCTTCGACAGCCTACCTTAAATGGGAATCATATGTGTCAAAAAGGTGATCAGGAACAATCAGCGGCAACTTATCTATATACATGAACAGCCTTCTTAGATTCTCCCTTGTCAGCGTCGCCATATCTATTATGTCCCTGCTGTCCATATATACCCAGAGATCACCAGAGTTTACTCTCTTCAGACTGTCACGGCAAAAAGGGCAGGATTTTGATCTTGAACGCCTGCAATTTGTGTTCCCAAATTTAGTTAATCAATTTATTTAACAATGTATACTATTCCAGAGACATGAAATCCAAATATATACAGGTATGTTTTCTACAGACACCAAATAAAAAGGAAAACACAGGTTTCAAGATGAAAATGCGCCAAATCAGAGGAAGTAATTGCACTGGATTTCAAATGATATTTTTAGTTTTTCTGAATTGTTGGAAAAAAACAAGAAAAAGATATTCATACTTGGATGGCAACAACAGATTTCTGATTCATTCCTCTTGAGGCCATATTTCTGTCAAAACGCATCCTTTCCAAAATGCCAGAGATAATATCTAAGGTAGTTCGTGATTATACATCCTAAACTGAATTTGCTTCTAGTGAAAGTTCTAAAGGCAAAAGTTCTAATGGCGCAACTAGTTTTTGACCCATCCAATACAAACTGATAGTTCCCACTTCAGCCATTTTCAACCATCTCACTCTATATATCCTCTAACCACCTGCGCATGGTTTGCAAATACATTATTTTGCTTTCCATCTAGCCTTCAAAAATAATTGCAAGTATGGTAATGGTACATATATGGTTAGCAGCTACGTACCTTCAAGGTTGCAAATGTGATCCCTACCTTAATACCAGTGGACAGTGTTTTCAGTGACAAATGAGCAACACACAGGCATTTTCAGTATAAAAATAAACAGTGGAGTATTTGCAATTTGAAGAAAGGGTTATTATACTAAGATCACTGAAACTGAAGGGAACAACTCTATCTTCTGATCTGGAAAAGCACCGCATCCTTCAGGACATTATTTCTTTGAAAGCACCAACCACCGCATATGCAAACAGAATTATGACTGTTAGAAAACTGTTTTAAAAGGCTTGGACCAATAGAGGAACTTAGCTCCTAACCATGGGGTATCACAAAAAAATACTAGTTAAGTCAGCTGAAAATAGTGGCTCCACCTTCTTAGCCACTCTGATGCCAGCACTCGTTTTGGAATCATAATGTCCCACAGCAAGATTATTCAACAAAAACAAAAAGACAGAAAAATATGCACTTCAGAAAAGCTCAAAATATTTTCCTAGTTTCCAGATTGAAATGACCAACTAGCAGTCTCTCTAAAAGAGTCCAGCATGTAGAAGATTAGTTGTCCTCTATAATGTCCAACATCAGGAATATTCAAAGCATAGCAGCAAAATATGCCATTTCAGAGAAACCCACAATATCTTCTCAGTTTTCATTTTTTAAAATGTCAAATTAGCAGTCTCTATAAAAGAATCAGGCCCGCAGTCAATCAGTAGCCCTCTATAGGTTTAAGAGTACGTGCATCCCATCAGCAACACCACTGTCCCTTTATCTTAGCTAGATGAGCACTCATTCCTCCCACTTAATCTAACTTTTAGAGATAGAGACAGTACTAAACATTATTTTCAACATCTGACATAAATCCCTATTCATATAAGTTAGAAATAAGAAAAGGAGATTAGCTTTAAAAAAGGGACTTGTTTTGAAGAAATCTATAAACTATAAATGCCAGAAATCCTGTCCTTTGGAAATCTGTAGTCCCAAGAATGGAACATCAAATCAGCGAAACCAAAAATAAGAAGAAACCACAACTCCGTTCTAGTGTTTTAAATCTGGTTTAGGCTATATATCTGAGGCACTACATAAATTGAAGTAAAAAGATTCAGTGTCCAGAAGTTGGTCAATCAGTTAGCACAGACAAGTGCACGCACACAGCATATAGAAAAGGTGAGTTCAAATTTTCTATTATCAAACAGCAACAATACCCTATTCCAATCCACTCCTACTTACATAATACTCCTTCCATCCACTTTGAATACAATATTTCCTAGGAAGTCCAAAACCATGTAACCTTAGTTTTAACTTGTCCTACCATTACCATTATACCCTATTTATTGAAAAGGAAATTTGGAGTACGGTCAAATAACAGGTAAATAAACAATAGGGGGCACTATCAACCATCATGGTGAACAGTAATGATTGTTTCAACATCATCCCGCATATTAGATGTCTTTCGGTCAAAGAGAAAAGAAAGATTAGATTTGCATCCTCGTCAATTATGATAATGTGTTGTGCATTAAGGATGTGTAAAATGTCATAAAGTCTACCATGTAAATTTATTCTAAAATCCCCATCCTCAAAACTGTGGACCTCGAAACTCCAAATGGCGTAGAAAACTTAGTGATGTTCTTGTAAAATAAAATTAGTCTTAGGGCCCAACACCAAGAAGTTCACATGTGAAGCAAACGACATCACAAAAACCTAAGTTACATGGACTCAAATGGAGTGTCTAGTCAAACACGGGTACTTTGAAAAGTCCAACACGTACATCTCCAATTTATCGACTTTTTAACACCAAAATGAAGTGTCCAACACCCATCCCTTATCCGAGTATCAAGTGTCGGACAAAAAGGCAAAGTGAAGAATATATGACAAAAACAGAAAACCAACCATTTTCTTCTCTCCTGCATGCTTTCACGGCTTGATGTTAACCCTTCCACCATCTTGCTACATAAAACATGCATCTTTGTATTTGCACATAAGTCATCATATGCACACCCAAACGGAGATTTACTCTTGGAAAAACACCAAAAAGTTTACATGTAAAGCAACTACATTACAAAAACCAACCATTTTCTCCTATGCAGCATCACTTTCACACTTCCACCTTTTCACTACATAACTATCCATCTTTTTATTTGCACATTCAAAGTCTTCATAGTACACACCCAAACACAGATTTGCTAATGTAAAAGAAGAGCAAAAGAATGGAAGCATGTTGATTTGCATGTGCTCTCTCTCTACCAAAAGTTAAGCCATATGACACGTAAAGAGCTACAAACAACCAAAGTCTACTTTGAATACAACTTCTATTGCTTGAACATATATTTAAACATGAAAACAGTTTGTGACAGGCAAAATATGAAATCCACACTCATTAGTTATCCAGAAAAAAATAGTAGCTCAACCACTAAGGAAAAGTTAAACAAGTAACAAAATTGCCATTCACGTTACTAGTCAAACAAAAGATTACCATTCACGGTAGCATTTCAAGCACATAGCATGGTTGCAGTTGGGTAAGACAATCTTGCTATTTGTGTCCATGCAAATTCCACATTCATCTTCCCTTTCAATATCTACATCTGACCATTTTATGTGCTCCTCATCGTCTCTTCTCTTGTACCTTTCCATGCAAACTGCTTTTTGCTTTTTATCTTCTGTATCAGTAACACCCCTTTCGAGTTGCAGTAAAGAGGGATAAATAACCGCTGGCCACAACAATTGTGGATATTAACTCCTAAGAAAGCAGAATAGATGCAGTGCAAGTTCATAATTACGGAACTAAATTTAGTCAAAGCACAAAACCTTACCATAGAATTCTCTAATACTTGCTTTTCTTTCATGGGTGGACATGGTTGTGGTGCCATCCACATAAACCTGTCAAGTGAGACATGAGCCATGAATAACAGAAACAGCCTTGACTAAAAATAATTTCAGAATGATAGACAAACATAATTAAGATTAAGTAGACACCTTGTAAATTAGGATTCTCAATAGTCCAAGAGCACCAGCAAAGTGGCAATCAGTCCACTGTACTAGGAAAAGGAACAAGTGTGCAGCTGGGCTGTAGGAAAATCTCATCTGAACACAGGCACCATCATACTCTCTTGGAAAATCCGACGCCCTGCACCCACATAGCAAGACAGGGCCCTAAGCACAAAATAGAGAAACTAAAACCAAAATTAAATAAATTAAACTGATAAGCAAAATAAAGCATGTAATGCAGTCAGAAGTTTAAAAGTGAAAAGAAGTGCATCTTGGTATTGTACAAACCAGGAGGTGCCATTTAAGAGATAATTAATCATCTGCCAAATAACTTAAGAAACCTGACTGGAAAACAACTCTGATTCTACAAACTAATCTCTTATTTTACCACACAGCAGTGAAATATCAAGAATGCATATTCTTGCAAGTACAACCTTGATATTGTTTAAAAATACCAAGAATGAGCACTTTGTTATTAACATGAGCAGTATTACAGTATCACCGATAGGAAAGCATTGCATCACTAGAAAGAAATTACGATTCGACAGAAAAAACAGTGATCGGAAGTCCTAAATTAGGCATGAGATAAATGTTAAAACAAGAACCAGAACACATTCAAGTTCATTGTGAGCATCAGTGTCTCCTATCATGAGAACACTACCAATGCCATGTTCATTACAAATATTCTACACCACAGCTGTATGAAAAAGGAGCAATGTAGATTCTAAGTTGGAATCATTTAAGATACAAAAATAGCAAATCTGTAACTGTTTCCATAAAGCAGCTTCTCAAGCTTGCCACAGGCCTTACAGTTATTGCAGGATCAGAACCAAACCCCCACCATTGGAATAACAAAAAACTAGTTAAGAACATTCATAAATAAACTCCCAAGTGCGAATAATAATTTATAAATGAAGACGGCCTTCAGAAAAATATGTCATTGTCTAAGTGAGTATAACTGCCATTTTAATAGAGAACTGCAAACACATTGATCCTACGCTGACAGATGAACACCAAACTGTGGCCCCTTTGTACTTATGAGCAATAATACGGTTGCTGAGAAAAGGGGTAAAAAGAAGAAGGCAATATAACTAAATTCATTAAAATTTTCATCCCTGTGCTATTTTCCCTTTGCTGGGGTCTGGGAGTCATAGAAATACAATTCATCATGACCACAAGAATACAAAATTAGAGGATACTCAGACCATTACTACTCCACATCATACACTACCAATCAAGTAGATTAAAGTGAAATACAAGAGTCCAGTATCTTGATACTGGGAAAATACATTTATAAAAAAGATAAACATAAAGATATTTATGAAAAATTGAGCAACATTTAATAAGTATCAGAATAATAAAAAGTGGTGCTTTACCACAAACTGAAGCAATGGGTAGCGTAGACTTGACACACTAATCCACATCACAAAAAAGAAAAAAGAAAAATAAATTTAAACCAGCAATACACTGAACCTACACACAGGTAGGTGAGGTGAAAAATCAAAGCAAATGAAATTAAAAATTACCCGTAAAATATACTCCTAGTAATTATTTGAAAATGTTATACATGAATGAAACAACTAAAGCAGAAAGAGAAGAAAGTACACTTGTTTAACATTTTTATAAATCAGAAATAAAATTAACAAAATAGCCTCTATATAAACATATATTTCGATCACACAGAGAAGAGAAAGGGAAAAAAGATGGAAAAAATAATACTATTTTAGTTAGACATACAGAGTATTGGCGTGCTGAATATCGGCTTCAAGGATTTTGAGAGAATCCTTGAAAGACTTCCGCATAGACCCACCACCACCTACGTTGTACATCTCCGTCCTCTTCTTCCAAGTCCGAAAATCTGTTCCTCAGAAGAACCAAACAAAACAAAAAACCATGGATCAACACGGTCCTCAGAAACCCTAATAAATTCTCTTTGTTTCCCTCTCTCCCCTCTGACTATAAAGGGAGCACTACTTTTTCTCTCACTCTCTAGAAGGAGGAGGAAGAAGAATTGGATACAATAGTTTGAATTTTCTCTCTCCTCTAAATGAAATGAAATTGATGAATAGAAGGTGAGGTAAGAGAGAAGGGGGTTTTGGTGTCGCTATCGAGGACACGAGGACAAGAGCAATTGTCACACTCAAGCCGTTCGGAATTACTCTCTCTAAAACGAAGGGCGGCTTTCATATAATTTTATCTTCTATTTTTTTATAAAAAAAATACTTTTATAATTATATAGTTGAATGCCATTTTAATTTTTTACAGCTAAATGAAAATAAAAACAAAGTTTGAAAACTTAATTCTTCGTAATTGGACGTTAAACCCATTTTATATGATGAAAATTGTCGGAATTTCTGCTAAATCTAAATCTAAAAAATATTTATATCGAAAATTCTAAATTCTAAATTTAAATTTTTTTATCACCGCACAACTTCGAAAAAACAACGCTAAATTTTATTCACTTGATTGCATTTTGGCGCATGATAAAAATGCGTTCGGGTTATTTATATTTGCCGCATAAAAAATAATACGATAATTTGAAGCTAATAAATTGTGCGAATAACTTAAAAAAATTGCTTTCAAAATAAATTTTATTTAGATAAACAAAAAATTTAAACGAAATTGAGCCCTAAAAATCCTACACCAAACATGCAACAAGATTAATTTTTTAGCACAAAAGGAGTACTAATTAATAGTGGGGGTTATTAACAAAAATGAAAATAATTTATATGTTAATAAATTTATGATAATGTATAATTTTGAGTAACGTAAAATTTTAAATTGATAAAATTAAATAAATTAGAGTAAGAATATCTTAAATTATTACGTAATATTATAAACAAAATTTATTTCATATGTAATAAAATTCCAAAAAAAATAACAGTGGGGTTGACGCACTCTCTCTTATCCACTTTACTCTTTCTCTCCCTCTCTCTCCACTTTATAAAATTGTTTGTCTGCCACTTGACTTCTAGTCCCCTGTTCGGCCCGGCTTTCTCTCCACGCACCGTCCATTCCTTTTATCGTATTGACCGTTACTTCCCCCTATTTTCGACTTTGCCCTCTTACAAGCCTAGATTTTATGACCTAAATTTCATTCCTTATATTAATTTACCTTTATTAAGAATAAATGTTTTTAAATTTTTATTTAGGGATCAACTCGTTATTTTGAAATAAATTTTTTAACATTATGAAAACATTTCAAAATAATATATGTAAAGATCGATATTCTGCTATATTTAAATTTAGATACAAGTTACGATATAAGTTTGAATACAAATATTAATTTTATTGGTAATGTATGAGTTTATAATTCATCATTCATTATTTACCGTGTATTCCTCCTTTTTGTGAAATTAGTAATTATTGAATTTTTTGCCAATAATATGATTTTATTGTAAATTCAAACAAATTAATTTTAATTATGAAGTTTTATGTGGTTGTAACTTTTTATGATAGTAATAATTTATTTATTAATTATTTTTTGTAAATTTATACTATTTCAACTAATTATAGAAATATATTTCATCTTAGGGATCAAAAGATAATTTGAAAAAGGGGTCAAAAAAAGAACTAAAGCTACTTTAAAAAAAATTACATTCAATCCCTTAGTTAATTTTGTTTTATATTAAATGATAGATTCAAAACTGTAACTTTATACGTAAAATATATATATATATATATATATATATATATATATATATATATATATATATATGGGGAAAATATATAATGCACAGTCAGTTATGGTGACAATTTTTTTGGGTTACGACGACAGTTCAATCGTCGCCATAGATATTTATTGTCTATGACGACGGTTGAACCGTCGCTGTAACCTAAAAAAATCGTCGCTATAACCAATTGTGCACTACACAACTGTGTGTGTATATATATATATATATATATATATACATAATACCCGTAAACTATCATCTCTAACTTGAATTCAAATGGGCGGCACAAGATTCGCCCATTTAAAGATATTAGAATCCCCTCCATTATATTTATCATCTATTTTTTTAATACAAATTTAACGACGTAAATATTATATTTAATAATAAAATAAAAGTTATTGTAAACAATTAGCAATAAAATAAAATTTAACACAAATAACTGTGTCACTAAAAATGTTGTTAAAAATAATATTTATATCATTAAATGTATATTAGGAAAAATTAGAGGATAAACCTATAAATTTAAGAATGGTTTTGGAGAAGGAGAGTTTGGTAGAAAAAAAACAAGGACCAAAATTATTTCAAATAAAAGGACAAGAACAAAAGTTACTAGGTACCAATATATTCCGTGCAAATAATCCATTTATAAATTTTTGAAATTAATAATTATAAATATTTTGATTTTAGTTTATATGGTTGTAATTATAGTAAAATATATATATTTTAAGTCTCCCACGCTTACTTTGGACTTTGGATGGATACGAATAAATTATATAACAAACAATAAAGAAAATTTCAATTCTTATATACAAATACAAATAAATTACATAAATCAATATAAAAATAAAAACTTCATAATTAAAATTAATTTCTTTCATAATTAATCAATATAGATGAAGCCATGAAGGCCTCAGTCTTAAGCTAGCTTTGGTAAATTGTCTAAAAATATTAATAATTATAAAATTCGTTATAAATTTTAGATTTTAAGGAATTGCAGAGTGACTTTATTGTAACATCCGTATCTTTTCATGTACATTTTTTTAAATAATTAATTAAAATAGAAAATAGAATTTAATTAATATGTTATCTAATTCAAGTGTAGTGAGTTTGAGTAATTCTCTTAATATTATTTAATGATTGGTTTTGTTTAATAAAACTATTAGTGGGCTTGGCCCAGCTCAGATTAAAATATTTATATAGTCCTGACTAGGGGTGTTCGTCGGTTTTTAACCGAACCGGAACCAAAAAAATCGAACCGGTACCGAACCGAAAATACCGCTAAACCAAGAACCGAAACCGGTACCGAATTATCGGTTCGGTACCGGTTCGGTACAAAATCGGTTCGGTTTTTTCGGTTCGGTTTTTCGGTAAAACCGCATATATTATATATAATTAAAATTTATAAATAATAATTAAAAATTACCTATTTATTACCTATTTTTAAATAATAAATTTTAAATAATAATAATAATTTACAAATAATAATAATTATTTAATTCATTTTTATAATAATTATTATTTATAAATAATAATAATTATTTATTTCGATTTTTTCGGTATACCGAAATGTACCGAATTTACAAAAATCCAAAACCGTTACCGGTACCGATTATTACAAAAAAACCGAAAAAACCGAACCGAAAAAAACCTGTACCGCCGGTACCGGTTTGGACCGGTTCGGTAAAAAACCGAAAAAACCGAATCATTTGGACACCCCTAGTCCTGACACAAGAAAAAAAAGATTACACTGTTTTATTTTACTTAACCAAGTAGAAGAAGTGGAAATTAAGAATACGGAGGAATGTAATTGATATGGAAGAATAATCATTATTTAGGGTTCTTACTTTCAACTTAAACATAATAATGTTTACGTTTCATATTTTTGTTAATTTTTATCATCTTTTCAACCCTATATTTTAATTTGATTATATTTTTAAGTTAGGATTTTTGTCGATCATTAATTAAGGATTGACGAAAAATTTGGAATATTTCCCCTAATTAAGGTTGCTTTCTTATATTTAAATTTGAGCATAATCTATCTATACATAATTTCCAGCAATGCTCGAAAATTTATATTAAATTAATTTTTTATCCTATTTAATTGATTCTAGACTTTTTGAAGTGGTATAAACGTTATCTACAACTTTTGTTCTTTGAATTTTTCAAGATTCTAATTCAAAATTGACCGAAATAGAGTTTTTATAGAAACACAATTTTTTGTGACGAAAATTTTGACAGCAACTTGTAAATATTATATAAAATTTATTTTTCATCCGATTATTATGAAGCGCATATTTCTGGAAAGGTCACGAAGGTTCTTTAAGTTTTCACTAATTTTATCAGTTAGAATGTCAAAATAGAACGTTTTTAAATCTGGTTTGAAATTAGCGTAATATATTTTTTTTCAGAAAATTCGTATTTTCAAACATCGATAAATTTATCATTTTAAATTCGATTTGAATGTTTCTTGAGACTATATTGGAGCTCTTGAAATCTAATTTCTCATACCATTTTTATAATTTGGGGAAAAAATTTTGAGGGTATGACCAATATACTGGACGAATAAGTATAAGTGCAAAACATTCAAACACAACATCCATCTTAACCATTAAAAAATATGACATATAATTGAAATCCGTGTTGTGTTCCATTTTTTAATGGTTATATATAGATGTAATATTTAGTTTTGTATTTAGATTTTGTGTTGCTAGACTTATCCATAATGGACTGAGGCCTTGAGTATATTTTGTCTAAGTTTTGATTTTTGAGACTTTATTAACTGTTTTTATATTAATTTTAATGAATTTATGAAAATATAAGTGTATGAATAACTTTTGAGTTATTTTAGTTACAAAAATGAGATTATATTGTTGTGGCGTTTAATATTATATTTAGTAAGTTTTGGTACATTAGTATTTTGTAAAGTCTATCATTTGTAATATTTTTTTAGTAAATTTGTTTATATTTTGGAGATATTAATTCCAATTATATTATGAGTTGACTTATGTGTAAGTTTTATATATGATTGTGTATGATGTAAGTTTTTTGCTATATATATAAATTTGAGAGCATTGTAAGATATCCTATGTGGGTGGATTGAATCTCATGCGTGGTACTCCTTACGCGGTGCAGATGGTGTAGGTGTGTCGTCGATATCATGAGACACATACGGTCATGATTGATAAATGTAAGATATAACGTTTGTGTAATATTACTTAATAAAATGATTAATATTACTTAAGATATAACGTTTGTGTAATAATCTAAGGCATTGTCTTAGTCAAGTTTGATTAATATTACTTAATAAAATGATGAAATTTTTTTCCCCTAAGGATTAAGTCTTCCATTTTGGGGTTGTATTAAAAAAATTTCTATATTTTTAAATTTTATATAAAATTACATCGTTTTATTAAGTATATTTTATGAGTTGCAAAATTATGAGCAACTTTAAGTAAGTGTAAGTAAGTTTGTGCAAATAAAGTATGATTTGAAAGATATCTTATTTTAGTAAGTTATTTTTATGAGAACTTTGATAGTATGTAAAAAAAAGTTGATTAATAAATTTTAAGTCGTGAATAAATATATTTAGAAAGTATTTTATTTAGTAAGTTGTGACTCGTGACTATCTTAGATTTTCATATTTGTAGTACGATTATATACCTTATAAAGAGTAAGTTATGTACGATTATTTTAGGCACTGCTTGTTTCTTGAAAAATCTTTGTCGAAAAATATATTCTAAGGAAATTGTTTTCGATGAAAATGACTTATTTTCCATGTTTGACTGCTAAACTGAAAATAAGATGGAAAATATCACCATTTTCTCTATTTGAATTAATTAAATGTTTTTTTTAGTACTTTGTCTCTTTTTTTTAGTATATGCTACATTATAATAAATAAATGAATAAATACTACCAAATCTATAAAATAAATTCTAAGTGAATTTTTTTTTGACGAAATAGGATCGAAAGGAGAGCAATATTAAATTTGAGAGTTGAGAGATGAATGAGAGATGTAGATATGAAAAAAGTAATTAATTAATTAGGAAAAATAAATTAATTTGATAAAGAAAGATGAAGAAATAAAAAAAGAATAAAAAGTAAAGCTTATTGTTGGGAGACATAGTTGGACAATCTTTTAAAAAAATGACTTATGAATCTCAAATCCGTAAGTCGTTTTTCTAAAATAAAGAAAGAATTTTCTGTTGACCGAAAATTATTTTACGATTGATCATGCTTTTCTTGACATGCCAAGCATTGGAAATCCAAAAATATTTCTAAAAAATATTTTACTTAAAACAAACGGAACCTTAGTAAGTTGTAAAAATAATATATATATATATCTTCTTTTAATATTACGAATTAGTAATAAAGTTGTATTCAAATTGGCAGTAGTTTCATTGAGATTTAGATTGAGGAGAATTATACGACCTTTAGGTGTGAAAATCACACGGACATTAAGTGAGATTTAATGGTGGTGTCCATTACTACTAAATTATGAATACTTTTCAACAATTACAATCATCATATATCGAAAAAATGACTTTATTTTTTTTAATTTTTTAAAAATGTTTTATTTATTATTTTTTTATGTTCAGTAATATAAAATAATATAATATTTTAAAATTTAACATCATAATATATTAAACATATTATCACTACTAAATTAATAACTTATTATTATTTATTATTCTTAAAATTATAACTTTAATATTCAAAAAGTTTATGAATGAAATTCTTTTTAAGAATGGAATGAGAATCCTTGTTCTAGATGATTATGGTAAATTATGAATACTTTTCAACAATTACAACATTGATAGACTAAAAAAAGGACTTGATTATTTTCTTATTTTAAAAAAGAATTTTATTTATTATTGTTTTTATGTTAAGTAATATAAAATAATATGATATTTTTAAATTTGACATCATAATATATTAAACATTTATCACTATTAAATCAATAACTTATTATTATTTATTATTCTTAAAATTATAATTTTAAATATTCAAAAAGTTCACAAATGAAATTATTCTTAAGAATAGAATGAGTAGATGATTATGGGTGCCCTTAACCAAAGAGCAAAATAATAATTAGTTAATAATAGGTGTAGTAAATTATCTCATGGGGGTAGTGTTACAAATTTGTTTAGTCAAAATTAAGTGAAATGAATGAAAAAAGAAGTTCAAGCCCATAGAAAATAATGTGAAAAATCGTGAGTACATCATATATTCTTTTATCCATTTTTGTTGAGTAATAGAGGCCAGTCGGGTTGGGCACTAACCATTTTAATCCAAAACTTGTTTGATAGTCCGTGCACTTGGCTAATTTATATCACTTTTTTTATATAAATATTTGATCGTTTTTATTATTTTTTATTGACATAATAGATATATAATGCTGAAGATAATTTTACATATTTTATGGTATACGAAAATTTTATATATTGTATTAAAAAATAGTTAATCTTAAATGATTGAATAAGTATTGACTCGGTATTAACTAATGATTAATTAAAATAATTTAATAAAATTATAAAATTATTGAATAAAATCTCTTAATAGCTTATTATATATATTTATCGATTGATGAGACTCGAGGAATCTATTTATTTAAACATTTCCTCATATGGATATTGCACCCACGCTTGCCATAAAAAAAGGGTAGCCTCAATTTCTTTTTTTCCATATATAAATTCACATGCAGGGGTTCAATTCATTGGCGGTTGTTTGAACTTTGAAGGCAGCATATCATTCAATTGTGATTCAAATGTGTCAAGGCGCACCTTCAACTTCAATTTCAATTTCCTTAAAAAAAAAAAGGATGATTTTTTTAGTACTAAAAATATTAATTTAACGTAGTTTTATATATACACATAATATAATTATATAATGCATATATTAAGTTGAATAAACTTTTCAAGAAAAAATAAATCTCCCTTTTTGGCTAACAATTATTTTCATTTGATAGTACACCCACCCCTAAGTCGATGCATCATTGGAACAAGTTTGATAGCCGTTGGACGGTGCGAGCTAGTTTATATTATTTTTTTAAAAATATTTAATAATTTTTTATTAAAATAATTTTTATTTTTTATTAACATAATACATATATAATATTAAAAATAATTATATATATTTTACGGTGTACGAAAAGTTTATACATTGATCACATTTCAACCATGCATGTGTGTGTGTCTGTGTGTGTGTGTGTGTATATATATATATATATTTGTGTATAAAGGGCCATCCTTTGAAAATTGCACTTTGGGCTTATCATTGAACCAACTTTAACTCGATTAGTAGAGAAAAAAACACTACCTTCCATCAATATCTTTTTGAAAAAGAAAACCTCGACCGAGAAAAAGAAACGGAGAAGACACTAGTAAATAATTTAATTTCAAATTATAAGATTAATATTATTTTTTTAAAATTAATTTAAGTATTTTTAAACTTAAAATTGACATAATTCATTTGAGTTTTGAAAATAATAAATTTTATAATTAGTACTTTTTTTAGATAATTTATAATATTCATAATTGTATCGATATAAACTAAATGAATTTATAAAAAATTTGAGTTTAAAATTAACTTTAAAAATGTCAATATTAATATTATAAGTTGGAACGGATGTAGCACTACTAATTAAGAATAACTAAAACCTAAATTAACAAAGATAAGTGGTAGTTGGTGTAGCATTTTTGAGTTGAAAATATAATTTACATAAATAGATTTACTTATAATCTATATGTAATTTATATGCATTATTGTATTTTGGTGACGAGTATAACTGAATTTTTTTTATAGAAAATTAATATTTTTATAAATAAAAATTATAATTTCATAAATTTTCTCTCATATGAAATATCAATTCTCTCTTTTTATCATAGTGTTTTTTAATTTGTATATGGATGGGTAATTAGAGTAATTGATAATTTTTCTTTTGAATTAACAATCTACTTCACTAGCATATCTTAGGAAAAGAGAAAGTGATTGCCTTATGCATACTCAAATCACATTTAAATATTTAACAAAATACCTTAAAAAAAATGTCAAACAACCGATGTTTGAAAATCATTTTATAGATAAGCTTAAGGCTGTAAATGGTAACCGAAAAATTCGTATTCGTTCGCATTCATATTCGGAAAAAAACGAATATTATTTGCATTCGAAAAAAAACGAATATATCCGTATTCGGTTTAAAGATATTCGCAAATAAACGGATACAAATACGGATATAGGCATATTCGTATTCGTTTAACATCCGTCCGTAAATATATCCGGCGGATAGCGCCGGAATCCGATATCCGTATTCGGAATTCGTATCCGAATAACTTATATATATATATATAAAATAAGCAAAATAATTTCTTTTAAGTTTTAAGTGGTCTTCCTAATATAATAATTAGTTTTCACTATCATACAAAAAATTATTTTTAAAATATATCATTTCACTTCTAAAAAGTAGAAAATAACACTTTTATTATAATATTAATAAATTGATTTAAGTATAGTTAAGAAATTTCTATTATTATAAAGTTAAAATATCTCAAATATATCATTTAACAAGTGTTATAAATATCATTTAACAAGTGTTATAATATAACTTTTGGATCATTTAACAAGTGTTATAAATGTTATAAATATCATTTAAATGTTATAATTATATATTATAAATATTCATACACACTACAGTATTGCTCTAAACATATAAAATGAACATCAAACTTTAATAAGTAGAGCATTTATTTTAAAATTTAAGATTTTAAAAATAATAAAAATTTATTTGAATTGTAATTTAGAGTATTGATTATTGTATTTATTAAAAATAAATAAATTAACATTCATTCATTAATGAACTATACTTTAAAACTTAATATTTTTTCCCTTTATTCTAGTTATATATAGTGTTACAATATATCTAAAATACATCATTTAACAAGTGTTATAAATATCATTTAAATGTTATAATTATATATTATAAATATATGACAATTACAATATTACTCCGAATTAACACATAAAATGAGCATTTACTTATTAATGGATATCAAAACATTAATAAGTAGAGCATTTTTTTTTTACTTTAGGATTTAAAAAATAATGAAAACTTATTTGAATTATAATTTAGAGTATTGATTATTGTATTTATTAAAAATAAATAAATTAATGTTCATTCATTAATGAACTATACTTTAAAACTCATTATTTTTTTCCTCTTATTCTAGTTATATATAGTGTTACAATATATCTAAAATATATCATTTAACAAGTTTTATAAATATTATTTAAATGTTCTAATTATAGATTATAAATTTTCATACACACTACAGTATTACTCCAAATTAACACATAAAATGAGCATCTACTTATTAATATTTGTTAAGTTGAATTTTATTCATATTTAATATATATTTTAGGCTTAATTAATTGTGAGTTCTTAGGTATTTTAATTGATTTTAGGTAATTTATTTAATTTTATGTGTTTTTATTATTTTTAGTAATTTTATATTATTTTTATTTATTTATAATTAATTTATGTTTTATTTTGTAGGAAAATAAAAACTAATGGCAAATTGGTAAATAATCAACTTGGATGGCACTCTCATGCGGGTCCTAGACTCCTAGTACATTCAGGAAGCAGGCTACGGTTTCTGTTGGTTTGTTAGTATGACTCCCATACATTAATTAAATAAGATAACTTGTTCCATACAATTCGTGGGGCCAAAAAATGTGTTTCAGCAAATTTGTTTTCCAGTAATCCTGCTAATGGGTCCTGCCGTTGAGTGAATTAAAGGAGCAAGGCGCGGTCATGCGTGGTTGGCGTGAGCATGTGTTGATTTCTTTTGTGCCATTATCGTGGGTCCCATGATCGATCTAATCCCATCCAAGTTGCTAGCAATGAATTAAAAGGAAGCCAACTAGCAGTTTCAGATAGGAAAAATAATCGGACTTTTATTTTAACAAGGACTGTAATTCCAATTAGCAGTAGGATTTTTATTATATACTCTTATAAATACATAACTTGAAGGTATCATTGAGGAGACGAAGGGAGACTAATTTTTTAGACTAACGTAGGAATAGAGTAGAAAATTAGGAGTAGATTTTTATTTTATTTGAAGCAAATATTTAACGCGAAAGATTCAACAATTGATGGCGGAGCTTGGGAGTTGAAGACTGTGATCCGAGTGACAGACGGATGTCAAACACAGATTTGATTTCTTTTCTTTTTCTTTTATTGTTATAATTTTGATACATTGAATTATTTGTGGATTATTTTATTTATGCATTATTTAATTATGTTTTGTGTTTTAATTTTAAGTATGCTAGGTTAGATTAATTTCTAGGGTTAATGATGATTATATTTGATTGATTCCATTGCACATATTCATGCCAATCAATTTTACAGATTTAGTACTTTAACGTAAATAATAATTCTTTTTATTGAATGCCTATTTTTATCGCTCAAATATAAAATTGGATTCTCATTATGATTTGTTGAATTCAGTTTATAATTTGTTAAAAGCGGATATAAATTGTATTTCGATAGATATAGTGAGTGTTTGATTTTATACATTTGCTTGGCTGTAAAAGAATTAACAATTTGATTTAAAACTTAATTGAGCTTAATTGATTTTATTTTCCGCATCTAATAGAGTCGAGAGACCAAATTAGTGTGAGATAAAGAGTAGAGTTTTTGGGCATGAAAAATTGAGAAGATGATATTAAATATATGATTCAACCACCCTAGCATTTTATTATTAAGTAATTTCTTTATTAATTTTACTTAGTTTTATTTCACAAATTGTAAATCATTTGTTTAAATAAGATCAAGGTGATATAAATTTAATAATTGGTTAATAATTATTTTAATTCCCTGTGGGTTCGACACTCTATTTTATCACTGTATTATTTGTTGATTGCGTACACTTGCGTATAAATTGCTAACTAATTTTAAGCACAACAAGTTTTTGGCGCCGTTGCCGGGGATTTAATTTATAATTGTTACCAATATTAATTTTTATCAAATTAGTCTTAATTTAAACGTTTTTATTTTTATTTTATTTTATTTCTACTTTCTTTTCAGGTACGATGGCTGGATTTAATTATCAATGGTCTTTCGAGGGGATGCGAGAACCAAGTATGGCAGAATTAATGGACCAAATGTCTAAACAGTTGGCGGAGCTTGAGAGGAGGATTGACACTCGTAGGAATCAGTCCAATCAGAATGACTATTACTATCAGCAACAGCCTAGTGCCACCCCAAACTACTATCATCCGAGTTGGCAATATTGTCCAGATTCTTCATGGAGCTACGAGCAAGACCAATTCTACGCTCCAAATTTTCCATACCTATATCCACAACCACTGGTGCAGAAATCTGATTTGGAGAAAACTCTTGAAGATTCCATAGAGCAAATCAACATGAGCTGGAATGATCAAGAAGTTTATACTCCAACACCATCATACTCACCAGAATTCTCGTTGCAAGTACCTCCACCGCAAGAAGATCAGAGATCGAATTTGGAGGAGACTTTGAATAGACACGTAGAGAGTAACGAGACGATTATGGCCGATCATGAAGTTTCAACTCAAGAGCACGAGTTTCACATGGAACTACTTGCCAAGATTATCAACAGCAGTCCTCGCAAAACTTTTCCTAGCAATATAGAGATTAATCTCGAGGAGGAAGGTCAAGAGCAATGTGAGGCAAAAACATGAGACGATGGCGAGGAGTTACACAAGGCTATTGAGACCGAGTTCGTGATGTCATATCCTGGTGAAGAAGAAGGTGGTGAGGATGAGATGCAATTGAGCGAAATTGATGAAGAGGAAAAGAAGGATGAGGATGATCAAGCCTTGGATTCTAAACAGATTTTAATTGTGTCACATGTGTCAGTTGTGGAGACAGTTCAAAATTCAGTCGAATATATTCAAGTCGACATAGGTGAGGGCAAAGAAAATCACTTGGATGAATCCAAGTTTGGGGGTGATTTTCAATCATGTCTGCATGCCTACGAATTCAAAGAAAAGACTACGAGGAGGCATGACATGACAATATTTGCATATGAGCCTGATTGAAAGAAAGGGAAGTAGTCAGGCTGAGACTATAAAACAAGCGCTTATTGGGAGGCAACCCAAGTTTTATTTTTATTTTTAGTAAATAATTTTATTTGTTTAGTTAGTTTTTGTTTTAATAGATTTTAATATTTTTGTTTTTGTTTTGTTTTTCAGGTTATTTCTCAGACTTGGCGGACAGTGAGAATGATAATTGCTATATATTCAGGGGAGTTCTCTGTGCTTAATCTCTTTATTTTATACATTGAGGACAATGTCTGTTTTAAGTTTGGGGGTGTGGTTAGTTTTTAAATTTAATAGGAAATTTTTTATTTTTTTTATTTTTATTTTTTTTTAAAATTTAGAATTTTGTGGGTATATTCACTGCAAACCCTCACGAGACACAACTCGTCCACTTGGGATAACCTTGGGGTTTAAAGGCTTGTTGCACATGCTAAGTGCAATCGTGTTTTCCTACGAAAATGGGGTAACTTAGTTTTTAAGTTGAGTCATTTGGGCAATGAATTATTTGAATTAAATTTTTGGTCAATGAAAAAAAAAATTGGGTTTTTTATTTAATAATTTTTGAAAGATGGATGAATTTTTGTTAGTCTAAATTTTGGCTATTTGTTAGTTATTATTTTATTTAAGATCCTTTAAATTTTCGAGCACATATCCATTTGTGTTGAGTTAGTTTTAGCTTAGAGAAAGTTTATCTAATTGAATGCTTATGATAGATATTTATGAACTCTATATCTTATTTGATTATAACTTAAAGCAAAATATTAGGCGGAATAAGATTTGGAGGAGATGATTTAGGTGATTTTTCTAGGATTATTTAATATTGAGTTTCCCAAGTTAAATTGAAAAGAGGAAAAAATGTGGTGAGTTGAGATGGAGCGTAAAACGCACTCACTCATAAACACATGCAAAAACGAGAAGGAGCGTAAAACGCACTCGTATTGGAAAAAAAAAGTGAGATGGAGCATAAAATGCACTCACCTATAAAAGAAAAGAAAGAGAATGAAAAGAAAACTAGAAAAGGATGGCCACCTATTTTAGTTAAATATTTGGGAAATTATGTGGTTAACGCAAATAATAATCCTAGTGTGTTTAATGCGTTGATACTTTTTGATCTTCTAGTTATATTTGGCCTGTTTATTAGCTTAAAGATGTGAAAAAGTAAGTTATAGAGTTTTGCTTTGTAATTCTTTTATTGTGTAATATCTTTTATGAGACATTTAATTGCATAAATTTATTTGAGTTTAATTAGTTTGATACATTTGGATTTCACACACACACGAAGGATCTTGAGTAGAGTAAGATTAATAAATATGTTGAAATTTTTGACATTGCATAATTTTGAAATTTTCTTTAAATTATTATTTAAAAACTTTTGAGGTTAATAATTTTATTCATATTGATTCATTGTTTGGGTAATTTTTGTTTAGTTAGTAGAGTTTTTGTTTTATTTTTGTTTTGCTTGAGGGCAAGCAAAAAGTTAAGTTTGGGGGTATTTGTTAAGTTGAATTTTATTCATATTTAATATATATTTTAGGCTTAATTAATTGTGAGTTCTTAGGTATTTTAATTGATTTTAGGTAATTTATTTAATTTTATGTGTTTTTATTATTTTTAGTAATTTTATATTATTTTTATTTATTTATAATTAATTTATGTTTTATTTTGTAGGAAAATAAAAACTAATGGCAAATTGGTAAATAATCAACTTGGATGGCACTCTCATGCGGGTCCTAGACTCCTAGTACATTCAGGAAGCAGGCTACGGTTTCTGTTGGTTTGTTAGTATGACTCCCATACATTAATTAAATAAGATAACTTGTTCCATACAATTCGTGGGGCCAAAAAATGTGTTTCAGCAAATTTGTTTTCCAGTAATCCTGCTAATGGGTCCTGCCGTGGAGTGAATTAAAGGAGCAAGGCGCGGTCATGCGTGGTTGGCGTGAGCATGTGTTGATTTCTTTTGTGCCATTATCGTGGGTCCCATGATCGATCTAATCCCATCCAAGTTGCTAGCAATGAATTAAAAGGAAGCCAACTAGCAGTTTTAGATAGGAAAAATAATCGGACTTTTATTTTAACAAGGACTGTAATTCCAATTAGCAGTAGGATTTTTATTATATACTCTTATAAATACATAACTTGAAGGTATCATTGAGGAGACGAAGGGAGACTAATTTTTTAGACTAACGTAGGAATAGAGTAGAAAATTAGGAGTAGATTTTTATTTTATTTGAAGCAAATATTTAACGCGAAAGATTCAACAATTGATGGCGGAGCTTGGGAGTTGAAGACTGTGATCCGAGTGACAGACGGATGTCAAACACAGATTTGATTTCTTTTCTTTTTCTTTTATTGTTATAATTTTGATACATTGAATTATTTGTGGATTATTTTATTTATGCATTATTTAATTATGTTTTGTGTTTTAATTTTAAGTATGCTAGGTTAGATTAATTTCTAGGGTTAATGATGATTATATTTGATTGATTCCATTGCACATATTCATGCCAATCAATTTTACAGATTTAGTACTTTAACGTAAATAATAATTCTTTTTATTGAATGCCTATTTTTATCGCTCAAATATAAAATTGGATTCTCATTATGATTTGTTGAATTCAGTTTATAATTTGTTAAAAGCGGATATAAATTGTATTTCGATAGATATAGTGAGTGTTTGATTTTATACATTTGCTTGGCTGTAAAAGAATTAACAATTTGATTTAAAACTTAATTGAGCTTAATTGATTTTATTTTCCGCATCTAATAGAGTCGAGAGACCAAATTAGTGTGAGATAAAGAGTAGAGTTTTTGAGCATGAAAAATTGAGAAGATGATATTAAATATATGATTCAACCACCCTAGCATTTTATTATTAAGTAATTTCTTTATTAATTTTACTTAGTTTTATTTCACAAATTGTAAATCATTTGTTTAAATAAGATCAAGGTGATATAAATTTAATAATTGGTTAATAATTATTTTAATTCCCTGTGGGTTCGACACTCTATTTTATCACTGTATTATTTGTTGATTGCGTACACTTGCGTATAAATTGCTAACTAATTTTAAGCACAACAATGAGCATCTAAACATTAATAAGTAGAGCATTCATTTTGAATTTAAGATTTCAAAAATAATGAAAATTTATTTAAATTATAATTTAGAGCATTGATTATTATATTTATTAAAAATAAATAAATTAACATTCAGTCATTAATGAACTATACTTTAAAACTCATTATTTTTTCATCTTATTCTAGTTATATACAGTGTTACAATATATCTAAAATATATCATTTAACAAGTTTTATAAATATAATTTAAATGTTATAATTATAGATTATAAATATTCATACACACTACATTATTACTCAAAATTAACACATAAAATGAACATCTATTTATTAATGGGCATCTAAACATTAATAAGTAGAGCATTCATTTTGAATTTAGGATTTCAAAAATAATAAAAATTTATTTAAATTATAATTTAGAGCATTGATTATTGTATTTATTAAAAATAAATAAATTAACATTCATTCATTAATGAACTATACTTTAAAACTCATTATTTTTTTCCATTGTTATAGTTATATATAGTGTTACAACATATCTAAAATGTATCATTTAACAAGTGTTATAAATATAATTTAAATGTTATAATTATAAATTATAAATATTCATACACACTACAGTATTATTTCAAATTAACATATAGAATAGGTATCTATTTATTAATGGACGTCTAAACATTAATAAGTAGAGCATTCATTTTGAATTTTAAAAATAATGAAAACTTATTTGAATTGTAATTTAGAGTATTGATTATTGTATTTATTAAAAATAAATAAATTAACATTCATTTATTAATATATACTAGTAATTGCCCTTGCTTAAAGGCACGACGTAACGAAAAATTAGATTAAAATTCGAAAAATACTACAATACTTAAAGACGCTTTACAACCTAAATAACTTATAATCACACATAACAATTATCATAATTCACCACACCGCTATAATAATTAATTTTCTTTTAAAAATAGATATCCAGAAAAATTTAAACATGTCTACAAAACTTACAATTATCAATAACAATTATCATAATTCATCATACCACCACAATAATAATAATAATAATAATAATAATAATAATAATAATAATAATAATAATAATTATTATTATTATAATTATTATTATTATTATCACAATAATTATTATTATTGTTATTATTATTTTTGTTGTTGTTATTATTATTATTATAATAATAATAATTGTTATAATTATTGTTTTTATTATTTTTATTGCTGTTGTTGTTGTTATTATTACTATTATTATTATTATTATAATTGTGACAACCCCAAATCCGGGTTCCATTACCTCGAGTTTGGTTCTCACTATTCAACACATTACTAACAATTAAATACATACATTACATTTAAATATCGCGGAATAATACATATTGGTTCCCTTCAAAAGGTTACAATACCAGGGTCTATCAACCTTAACATAAAAACAGTTCCTATCATAAGGAATTACAAAAGGTTTAACAACCGTAAATACATAATTAAAGATCTAATTAGCATGCATAAGCTAACTTAAGCTCTGGCTTTTCCTTTTCCCTTATCCTTCTTTGAGCAATCGGGTATATCTGAAAAATAGTTCATGATATCGCAAGAATGAGCAACTAGTTTGCTTAGCAAGTTTAGAACAATCATAGAGATTTAATATATCATGAATGAATGGGAAATGTCACCAATGTAATATCCCAGATAATTTCAAGATTTTAAATAATATCTTAATTGATTTTATTAAAGGTTAAGGTTTAAACCTAGAAGGTGAGAAGGAAGATGTGTAGAAAATGGGTAAACATTTTTTTTTTTAACATAAATTATTTGTTAGAAATTAAATGTGAGAATATTTTAATGATGCAGATAAATAATTTATTTAAGAAAGAAATTCAATTGAGAAGTGAAGGTGAATATATTAATATTTATATATATACACCTATAGTTGAGTTTGTTAGTTAAACAAGATGATGTGTGAAGTAAATTAAATACTTAATAAAACTAATAAATTAATTAGTTTTAGTATGGATTAAAAAGAAAAGTCATGTAATATAATTAATTGAATTAATTATATAAGTTATGAATTAAGGTTATGAGTAACAAGTAGGGAAGTGGAATATTGCCTAGAAGGACAATATTAAGAAGTTAATTAATTAAGTAATTTACTTAATTAATAAGTTGTTATAGATGTAAGCCCAATATGAAGATATTTGCATGAAATGGGTAATTAAATAAGAGAGCCAATAAAAAGTAAGTTATATAGCCCAAACCATTAAAAGTCAAATGATGGTCAATGGTTGGGAGAAGCATTTCAAGTATTGATTGAGTGTAGAGAATTAACTAGTGTCTAGTTAATTGAATAACCCTAGTTGGTTGACAAGAGATATAACATTAACCAATCATTGGTTAATTGCTAGATAAATAAATGCGGGGTTAAGAATTAACCGTGGATGGGTTAATTAAGTAACCCAATGTGGTAGAATTAATTATAGCAAATCTAATTGGATTATATTATAAGTCCAATTGAGGTATTAAACTAGGTCAAATTAATTTAACCTAGTAGTCCATATAATTTAATTTGAACATGGATTTATGTAATAATTAACCAAGCCCAATGCTTGTTTAATTAAATGTAACATAGGGTATTTAATATTAGCCCAATGTAGTAATTAAATTGAGCCCAAACAAATTTAATTGACGAGCCCAATAGAAATATTAAATTGATCCAATGTGGAGCCCAAATAGTAGTCAAAGTTATGGTCAATATATATACATTGGTATATATATATATATATATATTGATACTTATATAATGATATAGGATATAAAAATAAAGCCAAATTGGTGTAATTTATTGGCAAATCCCGAATTTTGGAGGGGGCCCCACATGAAAATGTTGAGTGTGGCTTTATTTTGCTTGTTTTACACTCTAAAAGTTGCTTCCAAGCAACCTTGATAGGAGTCATTCATCCTTGTCAATCATCTTATCTATCCAAGCTATAGTAAGCATGAGTTTAAGCCTTAAATGTCCAAGTGTTGGTTGATTAGTAGGAGCTAATGGAGATTAAGGAAGTACTATAAATATAGTGCTTCACCAATTCATTGTGTTGGTTAGTCATTTTACAAAAATTTCAATAGAGAAAAGAGAGAGAACTCTAGAGAAAAAGAAAAAGAAAGTTAGATCTTGTGAGCATTGATGGTTGGATGATCTTGGAGCAAGGTTTAAAGATGGAGGTCTCATCAAGAAGAAGCTATCTATGTAAGAAGATTGATCATCAAAGCCTTTTCAAAGTTCTAACAAAGAGGATAATCAACAAAAGGTATAAAACATTCTAGCTTGGTATTGTTCTTTGGGTACTATGTAATTTCTTTGGTAGAAAACTAATTTTCAAAATCTAAAAAGGTAGAAACATGATAGATTGATATATCTAGGGTTACATGGGTTTAATATGAATTTTTGGGTGTATTTATGTGGAAAGATTTCATCAAAATCATCAAATAAGTTTTTACCGACGAAAACCAAATAACCAAAATCATGGCAGCCACTCCCGAAATTTCTGGGCATGATCCGTAATTCGGATTCATGATCCGTAAATTTCTGGTGTTAGATGCGTGGGATATGAAGATTCTCCAAGTGGAATCACTTCGATCCGATTTAAAATGAGCAAGTTATGATTTTTCAACCAAAACACACCCACTGTTTTAGGGCTGTGCACAACAGTCCGGTTTGAAGCCAATTTCCGTGACCAAAACAAATCCAAATTTGATGTTTGATGACAGAAAAATGTAGTTCGGGAAGTTACGAATCCATCGATACCAAATAGGCCTCAATCGGACTTGTGGATTTCATTTTATTCAAGTTCCCGTCGGAGACCCCAAGTCTGGAAAACTCAAAAAGCAATCTGCCTATTTTTTTTTAAAAAACCGGTCGGTTCGGTTTTTTTCGGTTTTTCATGATTTCTAGGTAGAGCCGGTTCGGGAATTTTTAGGCCGGTTCTTGGGTTGGTTCCAAAAGAGAAAATGCTTATAATTTTATAAAGAAAATTATCAAAATTTAATATCCGAATTTTTTTGTAATTTGGTATTTATTAGAATTAATGGTGGATTAAAGCTTACTAAATTGCTAATAATTATGGAAAATTATTTTTAATTTCAGAAAAATAATATTTGACCTATTGGCATGCTAGTTAAGTGTTATAAAATAAAATTTGAAATTATTGGAGTGATTCACTATATATTAGCTATTTATTAGTGTATAAATAGGCTAATAATCTAATTAAATATTATTTAATAAATATTAAATAATATATGAAGATATGTAATTAATTAATTATGATTTAATGAATATTAAATAATAATTAAAGGATGTTAAGATGAATAAGTTAGTTATTTATTATTTAATTGCACTTAAATAATAAGTAAAGTTAAATAAATAATTAATTATTATTTAAATTAATATTAAATAATAATTAAAGAATATTAAAGTTAGAAAGCTAATTATTTATTATTTAATTAATATTAAATAATAAGTAAGGTTAATTAAGTAATTAATTATTATTTGATTAATATTAAATAATAATTAAAGGATAATTAAGGTTAATAAACTAATTATTTATTATTTAATTAATATTAAATAATAAGTAAGGTTAATTAATTAATTAATTATTATTTAATTAATATTAAATAATGAGTTCGAATAATTAGTTAATTAATTATTATTTAATTCATATTAAATAATAATTAAATGGTAATTAAGTGGAATAAATTATTACTTAATCGAAAGAAGATTATTAAGTAATTAAAATATATTGATAATATTATTGACTAACTATTAAATGATAATAGTTAAGAATTAAATCATTATTCAATAATTAATAATGATATGTAATTAATTTAAAATATTATTAAAGGATTAATAATATTATTTAACATTTAATTAACTATTAAATAATAATAGTTAAGAGTTAAATCATTATTAAATAAATAATAATGATAAATAAAGATTTAGAATATTATTAAAGAATTAATAATATTGTTTAACAAGTAATTAACTATTGGGTAATAATAGTTAAGGGTTGAATCGTTATTAAATAATTACTAATGATACGTGAGGATTTCAAATATTATTAAATGATTGATAATATTGATGAACAATTAAATTATTATTAAAATGATTGATAATAATGAGAAGTCAATTAAAATATTATTAAAGGGTAATAATATTAGCAAGCAATTAAATTATTATTAAAAGATTAATCATAATGATTAAGGTAAACTATTATTAAAAATAAATTAATAATAGTAATGATTATTTAAAGTGTTATTTAACAATTAAACAACGTTATAAGTTATTACTAATTGATAGTAAAATTTAAAATATTATCCAAGGTGGGTAATATTATGATAAGTATCGAGATAAATGATGTGATTAAGTTAAACCAAGGGTATGGTCCATTAGTGATTAATTGGTGGATCGACCTAAATAAATATAGGGTCCAAGTTTTAATGCAGTGACATTAATAAATGTCATAATTGCATAGTTTCGAACAAAAGATTTATGGTGTTGAATATGAAACACTGAGTCAAGTCAAAGAGAGACTAAAATATGAAATTAACCTTATTAAATAAAGGGGATGATAAGAAGAAATAAATATCTTTAAAATAAGATTTAGTATTGAGTCAAACTTTGACTGATATTGTGCACCGTTGATCTCACATACCGTGTAGGTGGTGCAAGGAACGTGAAAGATTAACGTAAGCTGGTTATACAAGTTCAGGCAAGTTTTTCAGAATGTGTTGTATTATGTGCATGAATGATAAGTTTGTTATTAAACTGAGATGTGCTCATACGTGGTTATGTGCAAAGATGTTTTAATGTGCCTTTGTGCAATAAGTTGATTTGAACTGTTGATATGCGGTAGTTGATTTAAGACAATTGTTCTGCATTGAACTATATGTCATGATAGAGGTTAGACATGAAACATAGATTAAATGCGAGACATGATATGTATGAGCAGTATGTCATAAATTGAAATGCATGAAAAACATGATGTTAGTATAAATTGTAAATTTTATGTGAAGCATGTAATGTGTTATGTGTAGCTGTTGAACTTGCTGAGCCGTCGTGCTCACTCTTGCCTAAACCAACATTTTCAGATAAGGCTAGTTACCTGAAGTTCTCGATAAAGAACAAGGAACAAGAAAATATATTACTTCCATTGAAGATCTAAATATCTATTGTAGATATCAGTCCGAATTGGACAGGTAAATGATTCTGTAGCATAAGACTTAGTTGGTATGTTATATGAGTATTAAATACTCAAATTGATTGTAATAGAATGTCGTATCATGTATGATATTGAGACATACTAGGAATGTATAAAGATTTCGATTCTGGAATAGAAAGAGATGTTGTAAAATTGTAAATAAATGATTATTTAGCAATTATAATATTGTTGTAATTCATGAACAATAAGAAAAAGGTTGTACTCGTGTTGAACCGAGTTCGAGGTTCAGGGGACCCGGATTCGGGGTCGTCACAAGTTGGTATCAGAGCTGATAGGTTATAAACCTTAGGTAAGAGTGCCTTAGGCTATAACCGTAGTAGAAGATAAGTAAAATGATAAATGAATAAACTCCGGAAGAGTTTAAGTAATAAAAGATTAATTTGAAAAATTCATATATAGAAGATTATCCAAAGATGGATTTAAGAAGATATAAGAGAGATGAAAAAGGTCATGTTGTACCTAATTTGAAGAAGTGATACAAAATAAAAACAAAACTCATTTTTTTTCTCTCTCCTTCCATGTTGCTCGGCTGATAGACTCCTTCCTTGTCCCAAAATCATTATCATCTCCATTTTTTTTAAATTAATAATAGTTAAATTAAGTATTTTTCAAGTGGGCCAATTATTGGGTTTTATTTAAAATACCAATTGGGCTTCTATTAAATTGTTTGGGCTACTAAATTGTCAAATTTTATTATTCTCCACTTGGGCTACTAATTGACCCATGTTGGGCTAATTTAATAATTTACACATTAATTATTCAATCCATGATTAAATAAATAATTAGATTGAATAAATAATTAAATATTTTAACTCATTAGTATTAAATTACTAAATGGAATAATAAATATTATTATTAATATTTCACATTATTTACATTAATTAATAATCATATTAATTAATTTATTATATTTAATTAACTCATTATATTCAATTTAATTAAATATTTAATTAATGGGAAACTTATCAATTATTTTGATATTAAAACTTTAGGGTTTGTTTACTAATTTAATAACATATTAGTAAGCCCCTTTAATTAATTCTAGTAATTAATTACATAATCATTTAATTACGTAATTAATTAATCACATAAAAAGATTTAAATAATCTCGTAAAACTAACTCGTTAGAAATTAAATTAATGATTTAATTAATAAAGACGTGAAAATTGTAGGACATTACAATTATTGTTATTATTATTTTTATTATTATAATTATTATTATTGTTATTATTTTTATTATTATTATTATTATTATTATTATTATTAACATTGTTATTATTATTATTATCATTATTATTATAATTATTAATATTGTTGTTGTTGTTGTTATTATTATTATTATTATTATTATTATTATTATTATTATTATTATTATTATTATTATTATTATTATTATTATTATTATTGTTATTATAATTATTGTTATTATTATTATTATTATTTTTATTATTATATTACATAATCGAATCCGGATATAAACGGAAACGGATATTATCTGTATTCGGATATTTTTTCGAATACCGGATACGGATATAATTTTTAAAATCCGTCGGATACTGAATACGGATAGCGAATTAATTTTTCGAATACGGATACTGCTATATTTGTATCCGTTTATATCCGTTACACCCCTAGATAAGCTTACGAATCTATTGATTTTAGGAGTGAAGGAGGGGAAGGAAAGAGATATTGGTGGGGCCAGAAGGAATTGAGAAATTGAATTAGGGGAAGGAAGGGAGTACATGTCAACAACTAATATGTTTTGGTGGGGTCCACCTCATTAGGTAACACTACCAACCTTATCTCTCCATCCAATTTCTATATTTCTCGTCGATATTCGTTGAATAAGAACATAAATGATATTGTCTATTAAAATATTTTATTTTATTTTATTCTACTAGAAAAATAAATTCTATCATTGGGCATCTTATGGCTATTAAAAACAAAATAAGTTAAGCCCAAGTATTTCTGAAAAAGTATAAGTATAATTTGGTTTTGGGCCAAAAACCATATTTATTATGAATAATATAGTTTTAAACTCAACTCAATTTAACCCGAGCCTATAATAATTCCTTGAATAATAATTTTTTTATTTTGATGCTTTGTCATACTTTTAATTAACAAATCTATATACACAATGTTTAAATACTATATTTATCTTAATCATTAAAAAATAGGACATGACACGAATTTAAATGTCCCACTTTTTAAGAATTAGTATAAATACACAACAACTAAATATTATATCAAACACTACATCCATTTACATCATTAAAAAGTGAGACATGACATTGAAATTCGGGTCATGTCCCATTATTTAATGGTGTAAATGAACGTAGTGTTTAATTATTGTGTGTGTAGACTTGTCTACTTTTAATAATTAAAATGAACGTAATATTTGGATGTCGTCCGGATATACTTATTCATTTTTTGTTGTTTAATTGGGCAGTATCTTTTGAGATATCAAATTAATAAAAAAGGATCAATGGAAATCGAAGTATATGTGTGAAACAAATTAACGGTTTATGTTATGGGTGAAGCAGATTCCGGACGTACGTACGTGTGTTAGGCAGGCAGGCCTTCTCTTGTGCACGCAGGCAGGTAGTACCAGTGCCGACTCTACTCTAACAATCACGAACTGATTGAACAAATGTGGTAGCTGCTGCTGGTATGGTAATATCAGTTTAGCAAAATAAGTTGCATTTTGTTTGACATGAATTTTGCTTGCATTCTTGTCTGCCCTTAATTGTAAGTCCGATCAATTAAGATCTATGTATGAATTCTGATATGTTAAATTGCACCCTTTTTTTATATATATGTTTAATTAATTTTGGGTTTAATTTAGACTCATTAGTTGATTAAATTTAAATTAAATTAAAAGTGCATTCGATAGTCTACTAAAAAGAGATTAAAAGAGAATAAAATATAATTCAAATAGAAATTATATATTGTATTTTAATTATATTCAAAGTGGGGTATATAAAAAGATGAATTATTGTTTACAAAACTACTTTCTTTAAGTCCCACGTTGATAAGAAGTAAAATTATTTAATGTTTTATAAGCATGAGTGAAATAGTTTAATTTAGTTATGGTACTAAAAGAAATGCTTAGATTTGGTCATAATGATGTGGTGCAAACCACCATCTGTCCACTCTCGCAGCCCATTAAGAGCCAACCCTTGTCAAACTATTTTATTCCAATTTTCGTTTGTATCATTTCTTTCGTGATACATATGCTTTATATATGCGCGCGGGGGTGGGGGGCAATTGCCTGAATCAGCACAGCAGAAGCAGCTCGCTTGGGATGTGCGGCGAGAGATGTGAGGATCTTAGGCTGATAGCATGCATGCTCAAAATGTAAGGGACAAGGACTAATTATAGAAGAGATCCGTGTCGTGCAAAATTTGTCAAGCGAGAAGACATTTCAACTGTCCTATAAAATATATCCCAAGTTTGATAGACTTTGAAGACTAATAATATTCACTTGCGAAATCATGCTCTTTTGCAGGGTTTATTTGTAACACCGTTGATGTGAGGGACACTTGCTCAATTGGAGTATGTTAATGCCGTATTTGTATCATCCTCTCCAAGATTTATTTAAATATTTCTCAAATTAGTATTTGAAAGTTCTTATGCTTAAAATGGATGGATACCTAGGGATAGAATAGCCCAATGCTTGAGGTCCATTTGCTTGCATTGCCACTTTAGAAGAACGTGAATATCAAAGTATGAGCTGTGTTTTAGCAGTCAAATTTGTACCAAAAAGTTCTCTTGGGGTCAAAATCTTGACTTGGATTATGGTGGTGATGATAACCTGGTGTTCCGCACCGCATTGATTCTTGTGGGGTAGCCCGTATCCAAATATGGGCTATTCTCCTTTTCTAATGCTGGTTGCTTGGTTTCCTTATATGGGTAGAATTCTTTGGTGCCGTCCCATGTAGAATAATGAACTTGGAGCAAGAGTGCGTAGGTAGTCATAAATATGTCTCTCGTTCTTGTCTCTCCTAATAAAATACTATATATTTATTTATTTCTCTATTCTCATATAAAATTGGTATATAAACGATACTCCTTCATTTCTATTATATAGGTCTTTTAAAAAAAAAATCCCATAATATAAGATATTTTATATATATCTAAGAGAAATAATCTAATCATTTCCTACTTTACTTTTAAAGATGACGCAATTGAGAGAGAGGAGGAAGAGTAATTAATTAATGCATGTGTAGTAATAAAATTTTAAATCAATATTAATTATTTAATATTAATAAAAAAAATTAATATATGTGATTATGCCTTAAACGACCTAATAAATAATAAAAAAAATGCAATAATCTTGCAAGTAAAAGATTAATTAATATATATTCCCTCCTAGAAAGGGAGGTGAGGGCGCTGACGGCGATCATTAAAAACAAAACAATGACAAAATTATCATTAATGAGCTAGTTATTTTAAGGATCGAGTATTAAGGGATGCGGAATCCCTCCCCTCCCTAATTCTTATCTAATAAACCGTCATTAAGATATTTTTTATTTTTTACTTAACAATTTAATCCTACGGATCAATATTTTGAAACTCGGCCCGGACCGGTTAAACCGAGACCCGATTCATTTTTCGGTCCGATTCAATTAATTTGTTCAAAAATCAGTTCAGTTCGATTGAACCGGTTTTGAAGTTTTTTTTTTTATAAAAATATTTTTAGTAATATTATAACATAATTTCACTATATTTTAGTTTACAAAAAATTAAATGTTTTAATTTTTTATTAATTATTAATAATATACTTATATATATTTATGATGTCACTGATTCAATAACAGTTCGACTACTGTTTGAACCAGCAATCTATTTTCGATTCAATGACTAATCCGATTCTAAAAACATTGATATGAATGTGAAGAAAATACAAAATATTTGAATAAATAAAATTTTATTTAATTTAAAGTTGTACAAATTAATATCTTATAATAAGTATGTTTTCGATTATTTATTTTTTATTATTATAAATTTGGTAACATATTTTTCTATTTTTATAAGTTTTTTTTATATTGGTACAGTTAAATTTTTATTAACTGAATAATTAAAAATATGTTACATTTCAAAGACTAACCTTAAAATTTTTTTACCGATTTAAATACTAATAAAATAATTCAGATTAGTGATTAATATAGGATTTTCTTAATGTGTGTCCTTAGAACACACACTAAGCGCGGAAAATAATGTATAATTTTACTCCGTATTTATTTATGTAGGCGCACTGAATTCAATGTATAAAAAAATAATATACTAGTGGATTTCATGTATTGAATTCAGTGTAACTATATAAAAAAATAATTTTTAACAGGTCTCATCTCTTGTTTTTCACACATTAATATATTATAAAGCAAAATAGTGGACCACAGTGTCCTGATTTGACAGTGTTAGATCACTTCTTCTGTCAGTATGCTATTCGCCAGAACATTGAGACAGAATGCAGAAGGACGGCGAAAGTTAGTGTTACAGTCCACTGTCCATTGTCGCCATTAAAACTTTACGGAACAAATATGGTACTGTAGAAGGATACCGAATCAAAAGGCAGACACGTCACAGACATATTCCTCCTTTTAATTCTTTAGTTTGTGTTTCATACGATCTTTAGGAACCGTTGCTGTGAAAAAATTATTTGATATTCTTAAAATAAATAAATAATATATATTTTTTTATTTATATATTTATGAATTTTATTATAAACAAATTTTATAACTATATAAAAAAAGAGAGAATATTATTTACTTATTTAAAAAATATGAAATAATCTTTTGTCTATAACGTTATCTATAAGACTGTCTATTTATTAATAGGAGATAAATATACATATATACAAATTAAACATAATATCGTTGTTATTATTAAAAAATATATTTTTTATTAATAATTTTCTCGCATAATATTTTATAATAATAAAAATAATATTGTATTTAAATATTATGTTTGATTTGTGTGTATTTATATTTTTCTTTTATTATGGGGTAATTTATAGCACACAAAAACCAACGAAATCATTTCGAATAATAGTTTTAATATATTATAGTCTTTTGGGCTTTTTGAAAAGAAAAAAAATAGAATTAATTATAAAAGTGTTTCTCATAGTTTCACAAAAAAAATTCTTTCAACTCTAAAATATCAAAAATAAAATAAAATAATAGTATTCTTTTAAGTTTAATTTTTTTATAAAATTATTCATTTTTAACATATTAGTGAAATTATATGCCAAAACTTTCGTTTTATATAGTTGAATACACATTTGATCAATTCTAATCATATAAATACAATAATATATATGTTGTATAAAACGTAAATAATATAATTAACAATAATTTCTCACATGAATATAAAAGATTTCGACTAATAATTTCAGTAATATGTTAAAAAGAAATAATTTTATAAAAAAATTAAACTTAAAAGAACATAAATTAAGAAGTTGGTACTTTAAAACTGAAAATATAAAATTTTAAGAAATATTTGTGTAATTAACCCAAAAAATAATAACACTAACTTTGTAACGTTTCGTTTGATTACTTTGATGTGAAGGAAAAAATAAAAATTAACTCATCTTAAACAAAGAAAATGTGATAAAAGAGGCTGGCTGTCTGGGGTTACTGCTAACTTTGAGTCGGATGGATTGATGGATGGAGCCATATGGTCTAGTCTAGTCAAGGGCAAGGCCACCACTTTCGAAATCAAAACTAGACCCACACACTCCACTCAATCCACTTATGACTACTCACATAATTAAATTATGTCAAGGAGTTCCGAATTGCTAACCATGTTAATTTTTAATTGCATCGAGAAATTTGAGACTACGTTTTAGGGATAAAAGAAAAGTATTACTACCTTACTCCACAAAAGAGTTTCATTTTATCGTGAATTTATAAAATTTTAAAATTCAAAATTAATTGTTATGATTTTATTTTTAGTTAATATAATTATAATTATTGTAAATTATTCAAATATTATCAAAATTATTGCTTTCAATTTTTTTGCAAATTATATCAGTTTTAAATTCTTAGATGTTATAAATCAATTTTAAAGTATTAAATTAAGTTTTTTTTTTAATGAAACCAAGGGGTAACCCGCTTTGCAAATTCCATCATCACGGATCATCGGTGCTAACCAAGGTTATTAAATTCGGATCAGATCGTTGATTTGACCGGTAAAAATTGAAGCCGGTTGATATTCCGGTCTAATTTGGCCCAAAAAATCGATTTTCAATTGAACCGGTCAAAACCCAGTTTAAACTGGTTGACCAAGGGTCGAACTGGTGGTTCAACCGGTAAAATCGGTTAAGTTGACCTAGTGAACCGATTTTAAAGTATTTTTTAATATTTTTTGTACAAAAATATCTTTATTTTTAAAATTAAATATTTTTAGTAACATTATAATTACATAATTTCATTATATTTTAACTTACAAAAAAATAAATGTTTTAAAATTTTATTAATTATTAATAATGTTTTTTTTTATGTATTTATAACATCACCGATTCAATAACGGTTCTGGTAGAACTAGTGATCCATTCACTTGATACTTTTTTCGATTCGATGACCGATCCGATTCTAAAAACATTAGTACTAACTTTAGCTTGAAGACAAGATCTCCTTCTCCATCTCCATCATACCATGCAAGAACCCTCGTGCTTTGTTGAGAGTATGAAGTCTCTGTGTTGGACAACTAAAAGTATATATTCTCAAAATATAATCTTTATAGGTCATACTAGCTAATTGTCTCTAATTAATTTAGGAAATTAATATTTTTATAAATAAAAATAATAATTTTACAAGTTTTTTCTTACATAAATAACAAATGTACCCCATACAAGAAACTTATGAAAGTATCAAATTTACTTACAAAAATATCACCCTTAATTAAATTTAAATCAAGTTATTTGTTTATTTGTTTATTTTTTTATAAAACATAAATAAATAAAGAAGTGACAGAGATACTTACCACGACACAATAAGAACTAGACCAAGATTTAAAAAAATAAAGAAAAAAAGAAAAAAAAAAAGAAAAAAGAAAAAAAAAATTGAGTATCACAAGAAGTTGAGTCTTGGTGAGCTTTATCTGTATAAAAATTAAAAGGGTACCACTATAGCTTACTAAATAATTTAACTCTCCCCGGTCCAGCCACAGTAAAAAGTTTAGAAATGGTGATTTTGAACGAGGGCAATACGGTCAGGAACAATTTGCATGGAAAAGATGCCAAGCCATTGATAATTCGACACGCGGACGCCATTTTAAGGTTAATGACGGCGTTCTGACATTTTACTGAACATATTACAAAACTGCCAGTAAGGACAAAACAGTAAGGAGACGACAATATCTTCACGCGATCTCTCATCGCTTAACAGCTCCTCGCTACATAATCTTTCAAGCGTGTATTTCACGCGCTCCGCTTCAGGTTTGGAGTTAATTACCCAAATAGTTAAAAGCATGAAGCATGAAAGTAGAATAAGCACCCACCCTAAGTTTGAATGATGGTGTGAAGAGAAGTACATGTGATGATCCTAAGGTTAAGAAGATCAAGAATACGAACAAGAAGATCAAGAAAAGGCCCATTACACAAGAATCCCTTTCTTCCCTTTATCTATCCTCTCTCTCTCTCTCTCATTTTCTATATAATTAAGCATCTTTCTTTATTTCTGTATCTAGGGTTTGCAAGTTCCCATCTTTCTTTCAGCCATTTGGTTACAATCTCAGAATAAAGAGGGAAATGGGTATATCTAATCAAGAAGAAGAAAATCAGTAATATAGAATTCTTACATATATTTGCATATATATATACAAAAAGGGTTAGATTTTTGTAAGTATGGGAAGGGGAAGAGTGTTGCTGAAGAGGATAGAGAATAAAATAAACCGACAGGTGACATTTTCAAAGAGAAGGAATGGGATTCTAAAGAAAGCTTATGAACTCTCTGTTTTATGTGAAGCTGAGGTTGCTCTCATCATTTTCTCCAACCGTGGCAAGCTCTATGAGTTCTGTAGCACCTCCAAGTACATATGATTCTTGATTTCTCTCTCCCCCTGCTTTATTTTGTTTGTGTGTAGCTTTTGTCGCTTATTTTTAGCTTGTTACTAATTATCTGCTTATTAATTACTTGCGGTTACAAGATGATTTTCTTCTCTCTTTTTTTCCCTTTGGTTTGGGGGTGATCTTTCTTGTGTAAAGATTAGGTTTTTATTTGCCGATTCTAATTATCTGAAGTTGTACAGTCGGATCTTTTTGGTTTCTTCTTTTTTTCATTTTACATCTTTTTAATTTGGCCCTTGAACAACATATAAACTCATAACTCTCTTGTCTAACGCTTTTGGTATATGTATAATTTATGAATTTAAGATACACTTAATATGTCAGGTATTTCCAAATTATGATCCCTTTCTGCATTTTCCTTATAATAAATATGGGTACTAATTCTTGAGTTTCTATATCTATATATATATATATAGATATAGGGAAAATTTAGTTAAATTTTGCATTGGGAAATCGTTTCATCATATCTGTGTGTGGTTCAGGAGCTGTAAGTTTATCCTAAATCGTGATATGAGAGTCAATTAGAAATCGTCATTAATTTGGAACAGGAGATATATATATCCGAGTTGGATGGTTTGGCCTGCGAAAGTTATTACTAGCTCCTTGATTTTTTCTTAGAACAAATTTTTCAAAGATAGTGAAAGCTCGATCTAATTACTAATAAATGATTGATTTGCCTTGTCCATTTAAAAAGAAACTTCATTTTGTTTATTTTATAAATTGTTTTGATTAATTAGAATGCACTTCATTTAGTAAATATGTTTGCATGCAATAAGTGATTAGTATGAATTTGCTAGGGGAAATCAAGTTAAATGTGAGTTGCCTGGCTTCGTAATTAGTGTCCACTAATTCAAATTAGTAGTGGAACTCCATTAGATGTATATATTGTAAATTAAAGACTTCTGATTATTAACGAAGTAGAGAGAAATTAACATTCTTCAACTTTGCAATATATATATATATATATATATATATATATATAGGACCATGTTCGTAATTTTCACTTATGCTGTTTTTGGATTAAAAGAATGGAATAGAGGAATGAATGAAATGACTTTAAGATATTTCAAGTATATATTTGATTGTTGGTAAGAGTGAGTGGTATAATATGATAGTAAAATTGTCTTACATATACATTTTATTGGAATAAATTTTATTCTACCACATCTCACATGGAATAAAATCATATGGATATTGAAATAAATTTTTATTCTATTGGAATGGTTTATTTTTCAAAATAATCATCTAATACACTATTTTTCATTACATTCCTTTAATCCAAACGTAATATTACAATTTACTTTCTAGCTTGTTAATCATCTGTTAATCATCGTTTAAGGAAATAAATAACCTGCATTTTGTTAAGTGAAAATATATAATCTTATATAATGGAGTTAAGTCTAGGATCTTATACTACGTTTTGATTTGAGGAATGAAGATAGGAATGTAATAACTCATTCCTATAGAATGAAAAAAATTGTGTTTGGTTGCTCCATTAGAATAAAATGGAGCATTCTCAGTTCTCCTAAATTTATGGATTTATTTCTTAGGGGAATGTATAGAATGACTCATTCCAGCTGGAATGGATAAATCATTTCACTCTCCATTTTCTTCCCTATTCCATTTTTTCTCCTAGCATAAGGGCCGGATTCAGGAATTACAAGAATCCATCAACTAATATAGCTAGCTAAATGGAGCTTAGTGCCAATAGTTATAAATAATATTTTTCAGTCACCACTAAAATCACCCTGCAAGATTTGAATATGGGAAATGGCAATATGTGCTATATTGTACAATTTATGTAATACCATGACTACATCAACTAGCTCTTTTTTCATTTTATATGTTTATATCTATTTATTCTCTATTGGATAAGCATATCTCTTCAAATAAATGTTGCAACTGTCCATCTGTTTGACAGTGTTAGCTCCATAAAATATTCCATTTGTTACAGCACATCGTCTCCATCTGACTAAAGCCTTACGGATAATTACGTAGTAATCTTTTTGCTTTTTAATTTTATTGTCTTTAGCAACATGATGAGCATTTCTTCTAAATATTGATGATCATCATGCATGCATGCATGCTTGTGTGGAAAACCTAACTTGGTTTTGTGTATATACACCATCGTGATTAATTTCAAGTAACGAATGTTTCAAATATTGTTTTATTTCTGTTGCTACAATTGTATATTTCTCAATTTTTTCCTGTCAACTACCTAACAAACTTTTTCTCTATCGCCAAAACCTCATTACCTCAGCATGCTTAGGACACTTGAAAAGTACCAAAATTGCAGTCATGGTACATTGGAAGTCAGCCGGTCAGCAAAGGAATTAGAGGTATGTGGCTTAACTAACTCTTTGCTTTGTGATAGTATGTAGCAGTGATCATAAAGTGACTATGGACTTGGTGCAAAACAAATGGAATTGAAATGCTAACAAGGCTTATTTTGGAATGTAATTATGGATGCTGTCAGTTATGCTCTTGGATTTGCAATTTTCTCAAATTATTTTCATGATATTTTACATGGATTACTTATTGTAATGTTCCCAGCAAAGCAGCTACAGGGAATACTTAAAACTAAAAGGCAAATATGAGTCCCTACAACAATATCAAAGGTAGTTAAAGCTTCATGTAAAGTACCCAATTCTTGTAGCCTTATTATTTTTTCTTCTAAAAGTTAGTTAAGTTTCTAGTCTGGTACAGGTTCGATATAAATATATCATGCGGTGTACTTGCTCAATTTTAACCTTTGTGTTGTAGGCACCTCTTAGGGGAAGACCTAGGGCCGCTAAATATAAAAGACCTTGAGCATATTGAGCTTCAACTAGATGATTCCTTGAAGCATATTAGGTCTACAAAGGTAATTAAAGAAACATCAATCACAGGGTGTGCATGCATCAACTGTGCACAAGGAGGTCATGCATGCATGTTCTTAATATCTTTTAACCCAACATTAAATCAGAATGTAGTTCAACGTATGCTTTCTTTTAGGAAGTATATATAATATCCAACTATACAATGCCATAATTTGATTATGTAATTTAAAGAGCTCGTTATATCTTTGGAGAAGAAATAATCTGATTTCTTCTAATTAACCTGCTTTGCATTTGCAGACCCAGTTTATGCTTGATCAGCTTTCTGATCTTCAAACTAAGGTATCGTCAATCTGTATTTTTTATTTAGTTTATTTTTCATATGCTTAATTACTGAAGATTTTGTCCAAACGTACTGCAGGAAAGAACGTTGCTCGAGGCTCACAGGGCCTTAGAGGGCAAGGTAAAAATTTATGTACAAACTAATTTTGAATTAATTTATGCAGCTTTAGACATGTGCTGATAATTAAAGTTGTCATTAATTCACTACTTTGGTAATCTTCCTGGATATTTTGACATGTGCCTCGCAGTTACATTATTCAGTCCTTCCAGGTCACCATTTTCTTGAAATATTCCCTCCCTAATAAAAATATTTGGCTGTTGTTCTACATCTTTTTATAATTATTTAATTTTCTTGCAACACAATGCTTGTTATATAGTAGTAATTGTTACTTGGTATGATGATTATTCTCACACACACATATATATGATCCAGAATTAAAACTGTTTTTGCAGCTGCAAGAAATTTACTTGGAGAATCAGCTTCAACCATCATGGGCAGGTGGTGAAGAAAGTAGTTCATATGGCCACCACCACTACCAGCATGCTCAGTCTCAGAGTTTTTACCAGCCGTTGGGCTGCAATTCTACTTTGCAAATTGGGTAATATTCATATAGAAATTGATATTTCCAAGAAAAAATTATGATACTTTCACATGGGTCTATCTCTACTCGCTCACATGGGTCTGTGTGAGATTCGCTCGCTATTTATATGAGAGGAAATATGTGAAAATATTAATTCCCTATTCATATTCTTCTACCTACTACTGATCAGGAAAAAGTTGCTAGTTCATTGAAGCTAATTATTAATAGGCAGGTAGTATTTTAATTAATAATTATTCCATTTGATTAATAATGTGTATACATTCATTCAGGTCCAATACTGTGGAATCAGACCAGATAACTGCAACAAATGGTCAGAATGTGAATAATGGACTAATCCCGGGATGGATGCTGTAACTTCTTTTTGATCAACGAATATTGGTCTCATCTGCTCGGCGGGTGATAAATGTGTGTGATGGAAATTCATGGTGTAATGCATGTATCTATAATATAATTGTATTGTAAAAATAGAAAACAGCATTATGCATGCAATGGCTGGATGTTGATCAGAACCCCTTGAACAACATAACATGCGTGTAATTTAATAGTATAATATAGGCTTTGTTTGTAATGCTCAAATTACTCTTCTTTCTGCCCATCTCTAAAACAATTTCACATAAGGACTTTTTTAGCATTTATTATATATTAATGAATTTTATGTCTGGCTGGCTTGTAAAACTCAAATTACTCTTACACTCTGTTTTTAAGTTTTAAAATAAAAAGAAAACAAAAGAAATGAACAAAAAACTTAAGTTTTTTTGTTCAATATAATTCTTGTGTTTCTGAGTTTTTTAATAAACGGAAAAGAAAAGAAATGGGTAGAAAACTTGAGCACTTTTCCTATCAAAGTTTTTCATTCAAAATTGACTTGATTTGGATGGAAAAGAAAATGAGATAAGTAATATTTTCATAATTATCATATTATCCTCAACTTGCTATATAATTAACACCATAAATCCCAAGTATCAAGAAATTACACAACTTTAATCAATTAGTAAAATCCGATAAGAACTTTAGAAAATGTGACATTAGCTTTTAAGCCACAAAAACAGTGAAGGAAAAGTTTCGACAAAAATAATGAAGAATTTTTTTTAACAAAAACACTCATGTTATTGAAATTCAAATCGCATACGCATTACGAGGACATGATTTTTTAATGGTTTATCTATTAATTAATCAATTATTGTACAAACCGTAAAGCCAATGCAAACGCCGCTTAACTTGGTATTAGCAGGAGTACTGTTCATGTTGTCTATTATTCTAATTCATGTGAGGTAACTAGCATCTTAATCTACATTTTAGGATATGTAAAATAATTTGCAACTTATATATTTGTTGTAGTTTTTAGCATTGTGTTTAGAGATTGACAAAAGACTTAAATTTTAGGATTTCTAAATATGTATGTGTGAATACATGTGGTGCACTGTGTTGTGGATACTCCTAGTATCCGCATCCACATTCACATATATGCGAATACTAATTTTAAAAAACCGCACCACGTAACTGTATCGCACCACACCATAGCGTGCGAATTTTGCAGATACAATACAAATGTGGTTACAAACGCAGATTTTTGCTCTCCCCTACTTTTTAATATAAGTTTTGTGGGTTGAAATCATATAGTTATGAGTTCAATATAGGTCGGTCCATATTTTAAATTTCAAACTTACCATTATTATGCTCCAATGAAATAAATTATTTATTATATTTAATTTCTATATTCTTTAATCTTCTATCCCTAATTTTTTTTTTATACGTTCTTAATTCCTCCCTCAATTTTTTTTTATATACACTCTCTAATTTTTTTAAACTTTCTCTCTCTAAAATCATAAAGTTTAATAAAAATATGTACAAATATTGTTAATTAATCAATAAATGTGAATCATTTTACATGGCTCAGCTCTTTCATAAATCAAAATTTTCGGTTTTTTTACTAAAAAAAACATGTTCATAACTAGATAAAAGGATTGCAAATCAATACAAGAGAATGATTATACCACACGAGAGAGTCCAAAAATGTACCGACTTTAGCAATACAGCTGCATAAAATACATAGATCCTGCATATACATGAACAGAGCTGCAGCAAAAATTACGAATGGGAATATTAGCCTAGGACTCGCAGTATTGGAAAATAGAAAAAATATAATATATATATATATATATAGGACAAATTTATATGTATAATATCCAAACACAAAATTAAACACTATATTCATCTTAACTATTTAAAAGTGGGACAATGTCACGAATTTCAATGACATACCCGACTTTTTAATTATTAAAATAGATGTTGTACACTTATACTTAGTCCTATATTAAAACTGGGTATGAATTGACGGAGACGAGGACTTATTAGAGGTTGCAAGCCAGGGGCATCGATTCCGTCGTCAATATTTAAAGGGAATTGATATTTTCATCAGGGAAAGTGATATTTTCACAAAGTTCTCCTCACATGAATAGTAAGTGTGACTCACCTCGTATTCGTGTGAGTGAAACCTTGTAGAAATATCAATTTCTTTTGTGAAAATATCAATTCCCTATTTAAATATCTCAAACGCAATTACCTCTAGTTAGGAGGAGAGAGAATCATTCAATTTGGATTTGGGATTAAAAAAAATAAGTAGAAAATAGTTTAACTGGTTTAGACCTATTTTATTCTTTAAAACATGAGTATAAAATTTATCCAATTTAAATAATTAAAAATAACTAACCAACTCAATTAGTTCTAATTTATATGGGTTCACCCAACAGTTTATTAATTAAATTGCTAGGACTGGCCCAGAGTAAGGTGGAAATAATTAAATGCAATATTATTGATTTTTGTTTTTCCAAAAAGAGAAAAGGCCAGAAAATGTAATGTCTATTTGGGGAAAGCCTAGTGGTGGGCTGGGCTCAAAGCTTTTCTAACTTGCATTAAAGCGTGTTTGGTAATACTTATTACTTGGGTGTTTTTTTGTAATAACATTTGATTAAAACCATTCCTAATACACACGAGGAAATGCTAGTTATATCACAGCCATCTCCATCTAATAGATTTGTTAATTCATTAATTTTATTAATAGTACTTTTGTCATCTTATTATTGTATTAATTTAGATGATGCTATTTTGAAGAAGTGATGAAATCAACACTTTTTCCCACTCACATACATAGACACACACAACAAGCACTATTTGACTTGGTTACCATTTCGTCTCTCACATTGATGACAAACAAAATTCAGCCTTTCTAACGTACATTTGCAATCATAATGATAAGGAGGTTTGTTTGGTGATCAAGTAGGTTAATTTGTTCCCTTTTTCAATTCTTTGAGTTCAAACGTTAAGACAAATACTCAAAAAAATTCTTCTGAATGCACCAGGCTGATGTAGGGGTGTGCCCTTAAAATTGTCTAAAGAAGAATTTAGTCTCAGTTAACACGTAACCTTACCCTAAAGATACCCATACCCATAACCATACCGATACCGTTCAAACCAAAAAATAATAATAAATAAATAACTTTTACACCAACAAAAAATGGAAGAATAATTTAATGCCACCCTTTGTTGGGCTAGCCCAAAGTGAATTAGATCCGAGATTAAAACAGCCCCTGAAAGTTGTTTGGCACTTGGAATGTATTACAGTACCAAATGTACGTCGGTACTAATTAAGTTTTATTTCAGCTGCTAGTAAACAAAAAACAACAGTTGGTACTAATGCTACGTTTGAATTAAATGAATAAATCAAATATTTTTAAACATATCAAGTGTGTGTTAAATCAAATATTTTTAAACGTATCAAGTGTGTGTTTGTTTTTTAGGATGGTGTAATAGAATGACAAAATTATTACATACATCCATTTTAATGCATCTCACTCTATCACCTCCCACAAGAAATATGCATATTACTATTGTACCGGCTGATGTTTAGCTGCCATCATTTCTGTTTTACATAGCTGTTTACTTGCAAATTTTTTCCAGATTATTCAAATTACCAAAACCTAAGCTCATAAAAATAGACAGAACTTTGTGGATTGACAAGTTCCAACTACACTAATGCTACGCTTGAATTAAAGGAATGTAATTAGTGAAATAATGAAATAAAGAAATGAATAAAATAAAGAGTAAAATAATTCATTCCATTTCAACTAGAATGAGTCATTTCATACTCTCTCTCAAGAAATAAAATTCATAAATTTGGGAGGGTTAAGAATGATTCATTTCATTCCAATACAGCAATCAAACACATTTTTTTTCATTTCATAAGAATGAGTCAATCCATTCTCGTTTTTATTCCTCCAATCCCGCTTTTATTCCTCCAATCCAAACGTAGCATAAAAAATAATGACGGGCTGTAATCTTAAATCCTGGCGAGTATAAATCAAATTTGTACTTTTCTCAAAAAGAAAACAACCAAATATGTTGATACCACTTAAAGAGTCGTATCTCTAAGTTCAAAATACAACATTAACATAACTGAAAGTTTAATACAAGTCCTACTCAGAACTAAGTTCTATGATCACACGAGTTGACAGCCTCCCCTGTATTTTTTGTTATTGCTTTGAGTTAATCTCTCCTTCGGGTTTATGTCGTGGGGTGGCACTGCTCCGGAATACTTTCAACATCCCTGCTAAGGTCACATTTCCAACCAAACAGCAGTCCTCTTCAACAACCCAAACACAACTAACACGATGTGCAAGTGCCTGAACCGTCACTGCCGCCAATGAACTCCATGGATAGCACACAATTGCTTCTGACCTCCTCGCGGGGGAATACCGACCTGACCCTAAAAATCTACTAGATGCTAACTCCTCGTTCAAAGAACAGCTAGAAGAAAATGAAGAGATTGAAAATTCTTCGATTAGTTCTAACATTCCATCTAAACTCCTCTCTTGCAACTTCATCTTTACCAATTGAATCAATTCCTCTGATGGCCCACCAGAGTCAATGTAGGCCATGAGTTCACCAGCTGAAAGAGTTGTGATTGCTGCTGCAATAGTTATATTACAACAGGCAAGAGTAAGGGGAGATATTTCACCTATTAGTCTATTATCTTCGTCAATGACTGCAACAGAACTTTGTTCAATATGAGAACGAGAAATCGAGGCCAACATAGAGGAGGCAGGGGAATTGTAATGCACAGTCATGATGTCAATATTAATCATGTTAAGCGATTCAATTGTGAGAGTCGGGATAGGGGAGAAGACGCCGACACAGTTGAGGAGGAAGCGGACAACGTCTTCCTGTGTTAGCCAGCAGAATGAGGATGGTTTACCTAGGACCCTTTTAATAGAATTGGTGCTTGTATAACTCTGTATGGGTACAATCAAGTTCTGGGTGCCTTCAAGGATGTAATCTATTGCCTCTGATAAACTGTTAATGAAGATAAAAATATAAAAACCAGATGGAACTAATGGAAAGCAAATGGCAAAAGGACACATAACTGCACAAAATAAAATCGCAATCTCATGTTTGATAGTGTACAAATCAAAGTATTTTCTCACTATAATAAAAGAAAGAAAAAATTCTCTAATCCTTTTATCTTGCAAGATTTACAGAGTCCTAAACAGGAGAGAGACTAACAAAATAAATATCAACCACAAACAACTTTGTTCATGGACGTGATTGAGCAATTATAAGCCATTATCAGATAGCATTTTCAGTACTTTACATGGACGTGATTGATTGTGTAAATAAACTGTTCATGAGAAGTCCATTAATTAATCTAATACAGAATTTGAGCTCATCTCTAACACTAAAAAGCTGCAATTAAAAATCTTAAATCAAAATACCAGCCGCCTAAAATTTAATCAAAGCAAGAACATTCAAAAGGATAACAATCCAAAAACAGTAAATTAAATAACTTAATCATAATATTAAGAGGAAAAATACACAAACCTAGAACTGGGTTCCAAATGTCTAACGATTCCAGGGACTTCAGGCAAAATATCGGAAATACGAAATTGAAGAGCATCACGAGGACGGAAAATGTTTTCCTCTCTGCAGAGGAAACAAATTACATCCACCGTGCAAATCTTCCCAACGCATTTACAATCGCCGCCTGAATCTGAATAGCCGGACGAACTCCAAACGCTTACATAGCTCTCGCCGGACCTCTTCAGCTCCGATAATGCGTCGGCAACGGTGGCGGTGAACGGAATCGAGCTCAACGGCGGCTTTCCAAGGCAAAGGTCTGATACCTCTCTCGCCAGAAAGCTAACTGCCATACAATTACAGAGAATTTTAGAGAGAGAAATATTTGTGGGCTGTTGGGAAAAAGAAGACAAAGAACGGGTTCGGCGTCGGCACCCAACTTATCAGTCATTCTTCCAATTTATCCCTTCGGTTGATACTTAGCGGGTGTATTCGATTAGAATTTTTTAAAATTTATAAAGATTTTTAAAAAATTTAAAAATTTGATTGTATTTAATTAAGATATTTAAAAATTTAATAGTATTCAATTATAATTTTTATAATATATTTAAAAATTAAATAGTATTGAATTGAGACTTTTATAAAATCTATAAAAATATTTTGGTATTTAAAAAGTCAGAGATTTTTCAGATTTCTATCAAATAGTAGAGTTTGACAAATTTTTATAAATACCAACTTATATCCAAAGTCTGACCTCATGTCCAAAGATTTTTAAAGACTTTCAAATATTTGAGAAAGAGAAAAGATGAACAAACGTGAAAAGTGAAAAGAAAAAAAAACGCTCTAACCTTTTACATACATAAAAGACTTCATTCCTAATATGCTCTATTATCATCAGCTTAGTCACAACCTCATTTTGAGAATCTTATCTATATACATGTATTATTAGGGTCTTTTTTTCTTAACCTCAACATACATGCATTTTGAGAATCTCACCTACATACATGCATGTCTCTGGGTTTTTTTTCTTGGTCATTCATAATTCAAATAATTAGCTTTAAAAATACTTTACTTTTTAAATAAAATTGAAAATAAAAATAAAAATATAAGGATGTATAACATCTAATAGTTGACACCCTCGTAATTGAAAATATACTTGGACTTATTTACATATATTTAGGTATATACAAAATTTAAATATAAGTATAGCGTAATATGAATTTTTCTAACAATTTGTTTAGAATAATTTAATTTGAATATATATATTTTTATTAATATTTTACTACTCGTTATATTAAGAATGTAATAGTTGCATAATTACCGACTCAGTTTTCTATTAAAACTTGTGTTTTTATTTGAAAGCATAAAAATATACATAAAATTTGTAAGAGCATTAAATCAATGTTTAATATATATATAATAATTTAATAGTTTAATCTTATATAATTAGTATTATAATAGAATCTTTCCAAAATTTATATGTTATTTAGTATCAAATTAAAATGTATGAATTATACATTCCCTTGAAAAATTATTAATTACTCAATATTAAGATATTACTTAATTACCTTCTCAATTAAATATAGAATTTTCTAAATAATACTATTTAGAAAATTTTAGTGAGAAATTAAATTACATAATACTATTTCATTTTAATAGTATTTTTTTTTTAAAAAGTATGAGTATCCAAATTTATCATGAAATGAGTAAAATAATATGAAAGCTTTCAATATATATAAAATCTCATGTCACAAGAATTCAATGAAATATTGAGATTTTCTCTAGTTCATGAAAAAAGAGAGCGAGATGTTGTAGGCATAGGCTAATTGATATATTAAAAGTATACAAAACTCTATCATAGTATTGATAAAAAGTTTATAAAAATCTGTCACTTATTTTATGAAATCTTTAAAAGTCATTAAAAATTAATTTATAAAAGTTTTTAAAAGTATTTAAAAGTCATTAAAATCTACCAACTCTACAAAAGTCTGTCACTTAAACAAAATCTTTAAAAATTTTTGAAAGTCTTAATTGAAGTACACCCTTTTTATTTTGTGACTTATAAGTTCTAAAAAAAAAGTAACAATTTGTTGCTTAAAAAAAATGACTTATCAGTCATTTTTTTTAAAAATTGGTCAACTATTACGAAATAATAAAAATGCCCTCTTTTAATTTTTTAATGTTTTTCTTACTAAAGGACTTTTTAGTAATATTCATATTTTATTTTAATTTATAAGTCATTATTAACCGAACATATTCATAATTTTTACTTATAATTTTTGATTTATAAATAAAAATAATACTAAATACTTTAACTTATAACTCTACTAAAATTTTAATTTTAAATTAAAAAAAATAAATTATTTTCGAACGGACCCAAATTAGGTTGAGATTGTAACGAAAAATTAGCCGTATTTATAGGCAAGTCTTACCGACAGACGCGTTGAAAAATCTCCAAGAATGCAGCAACTTCAAATTTTACCACATGTTCACATGTGCAATTTCCTAAACTATTGGAGATATTTTGTGCAAAATTTAAGTAATAATTCGGGTCAAATCATAGCGTGTTAAGATGACATTCTATCAAATTAATCAAAATACCTCTGTAATATAATAAATTGTTATATTATTATAACATTTACTATATATATTATTTTATTATGGATGTAATATTTTTATATTATTTTTTTCTTGATCCATTATATTGATAATATAATAAATTATAAAAGATAAAATAATAATGATTATAACTGATTTAATATTTTGACTTATAATTTATTTTATTAATTATATACAATTATATAATTTAATAAATCAAACATAATTTTTTAATATAATATGATAATATTATAATTATTATATAAATATCAAAAATTAACTAAATAAATATATAATAATAACCTATTACTATTATATTATAACTTTACTATATTATATAAAGTATTGCGTTAAATAAAATTTCTACTCCACGAATCAGACTACCCGAGTCATAATCACAGTCTCTCACATATTCTAGTGTGGAGTAGTAAGGCATAGTCCCCTTCCCCTATCACAAATTGACAATAGTCTCTCATATTCCTAAATTTCACAAAATTTATTATAAATATAATTTATTTAATTTATTCAAAATACAATATTTGATATTTAAATTATTGTGTTACGAATTTTGATACCCCACTGGGTCGGGTCAATCATAAATTAAAATGTTGGTAGGTCCTACCGGGAGTCAAACCAGGTCGCTGGATTCAAAGTCCAGAGTGCTAACCAATACACCATCAACAATAGATTTAGGATCTATACTGAAATAATTATTTGGTAACTATCCCTATCACATAGGTATGGATGGTATCCGACCAGTTTATAAATGTCAAACAACAATCCACTTTCTATCTATTCTTTGAGAGCAACAGCTCATAGAGTATTGTCTTCAAACCAATATCAACTTGAGAATTTTTAATTATATATTTAACAACATATTTTGTTCAATTAGGCTCCATTAGAAATAGAAGCGGTTGGGGGGCCCATACACACACAAATATATATATAAAGAATTGAAGTATATTAAAACTTTAATATATTACAAAAAAATATATAGAATCAACGATATAGAGAATTCAAAACATTATCTTTTTAAACAAATAGAGTAACATATTTTAAATCAAGAATACGACTAATTATAGTAATAGGAAGTGAACACTACAACTATTCTTAAACAACTTGTTAACGCTAGAATTTGTGACCTTGCACACAGAAAATCAGAAAGTACTTAACGGTTTTGACTGTCGAGAATATCTTCAGTGCTAGAGTAAGAGGTTATTTGATAAAATTTAATAAATAGTTCTAAATATTTAAACAATTTAAATGAGTTGAATAAAACATAATTTTGAATAATGAATTCAAAAAATTATTTGGTAATTGATATGTCTAAAATATCTAAATAATATTTTTTTACTATGTTACCCTTCTGAATTATACTGAATAAATATATAAGTATGAACGTACTAAAAAATAAGTATATTAGACGGTGCTAGTTTATATCATCTTTTTTATAAATTGATAATTTTTTATTGATATACTTATCATTTTTTAATTAATATATTTATCATTTTTTATTGACATAATACATATAATATTAAAGATAATTGTATATTTTTTAAAAAAATGTTATTATCAATTAAACCATATCTCTACTAACAGATGAATCGAACTCTGTTACGTCGTCTGTAAGACCACGATTTTTATGAAATACAAATTTAATTTTTTTTATATATATTTTTTTTCTGAAACGGTAAGTGGATAATTTAACAAAAGTTAAAGTTAAAAATGTTGTGCAAATTTTATCTTGTTGAAAAATATTCGTTTTGTCAAGAAATATTCGCTCTGTCGGGGAATATTCGATTCGTATGACAATGCCAAAATAACCAAACATTAGTGGATCCCACAAACAAATATTGTTAAATATAGAAAATGATAGTAGTAACCTTTTAAAAAAAAATGATCAACGATATTATCACTTTTAACTGTAAAATATCAGGTGGTAAAGGAGTAGTAGAACACGATATTGCACAGTAACATATGGTAACGCACGATATTGTACAGTAACACACGATATTGCACAGTGTTTCATATTATTGAACTGATAAAGTTGTTATTGTACAATATTGACACATGCACAATAATTCATATTATTGAACGAATAATTGTTACAGTAGTATATGCACAGTAATTCATATTATTGAATCAATAATTGTCATTATACAGTAACGTGTTTTTTCTTTTATTTATTTTCTGCATTATTGTTGTAAGACCCCGAATTTTATGAAATACAAAATTTAATTTCTCTTTATATATATTTTTCCTGAAACAGTAAGTGGTTAAATTGATAAAGTTAAAAGTTAAGGATGTTATGTGCAAATTTTATTATGTCGGATAATATTCGTTTGGTTCGGGAATATTCGTTTTGTTGGGAAATATTCGGGCCGTACGACGACGCCGAAATAACTAATCATTGGTGACCCCACAACGGAATATTTGTCGCATATAGAAAACGACAAAAGTAACCTTTTAAAATAAAAATAGTCAACGGCGTTATCACTTTTAACTGTTAAAATACCGGTGATAAAAGAATAGTAGCGTACGATAATTTATGGTATTTTACTGTAGCACGCAGTACTCTATAGTAACACACGGTATTGCACAGTGTCTCATACTATTGGTCTGATAATTGACACCGTAACTGTTGCGCATCATTTCATCAATAATTGTCACTGTATAATATTTTATGTTATCAATTCAATAATTGTTGTTACACAGTATTTTGCATTATTGATTCAATAATTGTCATTAACACTGTATTTCATATCATTGAGTCAATAATTGTCGGTGCACTGTATTTTAAAATTATTGAACCAAATAATTGTCACAGTAGCAAATACACTATAATTTATATTATTAAATTAATAATAATTTGTAACGTGTTTCTTACATTATTGTTGAATTATTGTTGTAACATTATTTTATTTTATATGCAGGACTCGCAGAAAGAAAAAAATAAAATAATAATTATTATTTTATGTGAATAGTAACGTGGACCCACTGTGGGGCCCACATGAAATGTGTTTTGTTGAAAAATGGTTGGTAAGCACGCTGCTGAATTTTGTCAGCCCTGGCGTGCTGCCACCTACCGCGCATAGTGCCCTTATTTATCCTATAAATAGTTTGCTCAGTTGAATAGAAAAATCACACCTAAAACATAAATTTTTCTATAAGAATTTTATGATTTTTTTCTGAGGATAGTAAGGTTATCTTGAGTGTTTGAAAGCCAAAAAGAGTACATGAAATTTTCAAGTAAGTCTTTTATTAAAGAGTAGTAATTTCATAAATTCTTATTTTTCACGGTATTCACAAATCTTCCTTTAGAAGACTCTTTGATTCACGGTAAGAGATTATTATTCTTCGATTCTCGAAAATAATATCGTTTCCTTCTTACTCATAATATGTGTCATTTATTTTCATGCATTAAATTGTGGGAATAACCTTACGGCGCGGATTACCACCTGTTGGTGAATAACCTTTCGTATTCATTCCTTACTAATATTTGAGAATAACCTTACGGCGCGGATTACCGCCTGTTTGTTAATAACTCTTCGTATTCAAATTTATTAAATGGTGGAAATAATCTTACTGTGCGGATTACCGCCTGTTGGTGAATAACCCTTGTAAATTTCTTATTTGTCTCTTGTGAAAATAATTTGTCTACACGAATTATCATATGACACTTTTATTCCATATTCGTTTGTAATATCATTTTCTTTCATATTCATAAGTGATATTATTTTCCTTTATACTCATAAGGGATACCATTTTTTTTATCTTCCATTATTCAAACTTACTATAGTAAGGGATATTATTTCTTTTATACTCTTAACTTACTATGGTAAGTACTATTTGGTAAAGTTTCCTGAAATGGTTATATGTTCCTTAATAGTTTGTGCTTCATCTAATATCATTTCAATTGAACATTCATATTTACGTGAACTTTTCTATTGAACTGTAACTGTTATTCTGAACTGTGGATCTTGAATATCATTTTTGAATTTCACTCCACATCATGCTGGCAATCTGGACATTATTTGAATCTGCACAAAGTAAACTTCTGATACTTATTGTTTATCCTATTTCTTCTGTTCATCAATTATATCACTGTTATTCGTATTAATCATCAAGAATCAAGCTGTTGTGAATATATGTGACCGGGGGCACAGATACGATATAATCGTTGAACATATGATAGGTTAAATGCGATATAATAGGTTAAAAACGATACATCTGTTCGGTGTCTTTTATGACACGTGGTGAAAGTTCTCTTTGGCCCGTAGCGCAAAGATGAACAGTTGTTTGGTATGATTATGACCAAAGGCTGAATACTAGTATAATCATGACCGTTGGTGTTATATTGAATATTTTTGACCCGTAGTGCAAAGATGAACTGTTGTTTGGTATGATTATGACCAAAAGCTGAATACTAGTATAATCATGACCGTTGGTGTTATATTGAATATCTTTGGCCCGTAGTGCAAAGATGAACTATTGTTTGGTATGATTATGACCAAAGCTGAATACTGGTATAATCATGACCGTTGGTGTTATATTAAATATCTTGGGCCCGTAGTACAAAGATGAACTGTTGATTTGAATGATTATGACCAGGAACTGTGAATTTATATTATCATGACTAATGGTATTTCAGATGATAAAAGTTGATGATGTTTTTCCTAAAAAGAGAAGCGAGTGGACATTATAGTCTGCATTATTCTTCTAATAGATTGCTCATTCCGCTACTATTATTGATCTGAACGTTGTTCAAGAATTTAACTGCAGTTTTTTTTTATATAAACCTTGTAGTCTATTGTATTCTATCAAGAACGCAACTATTGAAGGCTAATGATAAGTTATTCGTCATTATCTTAGTCATAATATTTCTTACTGGCTATTTGAGCTCACCCTTTCTTTTCGTTTCATTGTTTTCAACAGAAAATGAGAACGTAGCTGGGTCTAGCCGGAGGATGGAGTGAGAGTCCTAGGAATAGCTATCATAGTCTTCACGTGTTGTAAAATTATGTGGCAATAATAGTGAAGACTTAGTTGTGTATTATTATACACTGTATTGTTAAACGTTGTAATAATTTTGTGGTAATCTTTTGACAACTCAAGTTTGGGCTGTGTGAGCCCAGATTTGGGAGTGTTACAATTGTTATCATTATTATGATGTTAATTATTTTATATATGAAGTTAATTAATTTATATAAAGTAATTATTTTATATATATAATTAATTATTTTATATATAAAGTTAGTTATTTTATTAAGATATGAAATGAACGGTATAGATTAAAAGAAATTTGAATGGATTGTTTAGATTACATAAATCTTAAAAGATAAAATGTGTGGTATGGATTAAACATTATCTTTGAATATACTGTTTGGATTAATTTAGAAAATCTTGGTTTATGATAAGATTTTTGGTTATAAATAGATGTCTTAACTTAAGGATTTTTTATAAACTTCCTTACTTATTATTTCTTTCACTTTCTAAATACTATTTTGTGTAAGTTTTTTCTGAGTGTGCTTAAGCTATCGTGAGTATTTGTGAAGATCAGTAAAAGTACAAGTATTGTTTACGTAAGTTTTTTATAAAAATTATATAAGCACTCACACACATCATACGGTCTTTATAAATCTTTTTTTAAAAGACTTTTCCTTTAGAAGATTTATTTTGAAAAGCTTCCTTCGAAAGATTTTATTTTGAACTATTATTTTCGTTCAAAAACTATATTAAAGTTATTCTACTTTATTCTATCAAATCACTTTAGATGATTTCATACGAATTAGTATACATCATGAAATTTATATGTGGTAGTTATTAATTCAATTATAAATATATATGTTAATTAACTTCATTTAAATCAATATTCAGTCACGTATTAAGGTAAGAGATATCATTTTCTTTCATACTCTTAAACTTACTCTGGTAAGTATTGTTCGGTAAAACTTTCTGAAATGATTATATGCTCCTTAATAGTTTGTGCTTCACTTAATATCATTTCACGTGAATCTTTTCTATTTACCTGAACCTTTCTATTGAACTTTAACCGTTATTTTTGAACTATGAATCTTGAATATCATTATTAAATTTGACTCGACATTATGTTGACAATTTGAACATTATTTGACTCTAGACAAAGTAAAATTGTAAACTTTCGATATCTATTGTTTATCCTGCTATTCTTTTTCTTTTGTTCATCATTATATCGCTGTTATTTATTTTAATCATCAAAAATCAAGTTGTTGTGAATATTTTTGGCCTGAGTGCAAAGATGATATAATTAATATCTGTGACATGGGGCACAAATGATATGATTGGTGAATATCGTAGGCCTGAGTGCAAAGATATTATAATTGATGAGTATCTGTGGCTTAAGGCACAGATGATATGATTGGTGGATATCTTTGGTTTGTATACAAATATAATATAATTGATGAATATATATAGCCTGGGGCACAGATGATATGATTGATGAATGTCTTTGGCCTGGGACAAAGACGATATAATTGTTGAATGTCTTTTAGGACACGTGGTGAACGTTCTCTTTTGACTATGGCAAATAAGAACTGCTGTTAGTATGATCATGACAAGTAGTGTTTCAGATGATAAAAGTTGATGATGTTTTTCTTGAAAAGAGAATCTAGTTGACATCATAGTCTACATGATTCTTCTAATAGATTGCTTATTCCATTGCTATTATTGATTTAAATATTTTTGGTTATTATATTTTATCAATAACTTAACTGTTGAAGGCTAATGATAATTTACTAATAGTGAAGACTTAGTTATGTATTATTGAGCTATGTATTATTGTGTAATTCACTAATTGTAATAATTGTTGTGTAATTTTGGCTACTCAAATTGGGCTGTGTAGGCTCAAATTTGGGGGCGTCACATCGTCTCCCTTTTTAAAATCTCCAATTCAATCAACATCCCCATCCCCTATATCGAATAATTCCTTTTTCAATTCCTACACCCCTTGCTCCTAGAATCCATACATCCAAACCCTTTTGGAATCAACCTATCTTTTCCTCTGCGACGAATCCATTGATCCAAAACTCCCTTCCCTCGTCGTCATCGTCCTCAACTCCGTCAACATTGGTGAGACCACACCCTCTTTACTCGCTCAAATCTAAGAACCATATAGATCTCACTCTTTCCATGGTAGCCAAAGAAGATCGGAGAAAAATAATATAAAATATGAGAATAATATTTCAAATCGTGCAAGGGTAGCTAAGTAAAAAGTTAATCTAGTAGTTGGCTTATTGATTCAGGCACAAAAATTAGGCTTACCGAATCAGTGCTTCGTTCAAAAATTGGGTGGCCATTCAGTGCATGTAATTTTTTATCAAACATACTTAATGGTTGATCGATTCAGATTCAGAAGCATTCAAATTCATTAAGTGGTAAACAAACACCCCATAAGTACAGGTTTCAAGATATGTTATGTAAGGACCGAGAATTTTAAGTAGTGTATGGAACACTCAAGTTAATTACTAGCATTTTTGGAAAATGGTTGATGTCCATTCTATACATATATGTGTTATATGTATAATTCTATACTACTATAAATAAAGGCTAGCTCCTTTAAGTTAGAGTTTACAAAATTGTTGCTACAGTTCTTGAGATTGAGAATTAGTGAGTGGAGTGAGTTAACTCGGTGAGTTAAAAAAAGGTAGTGAGTTACTACCGAGTCAAGTCCATTTCTTCAAAATGAGTGCTCTTGGATGTCATCTAACTCCATCATCTATTTTGGAAAGGAGAGAAGAGTAGCTCACAAGTCTAGAAGGTATAACACTAACCCTAAACCCTAGTTTTGGAGTTCATTGTGTTTTATATTGAATATTTATGGTAGAAATGATATTAACAAGCTCTCAATGTTTAGATCCATGCTAGAGTTAAGATATAAGGCTTAATGGATTTAACATGAATATTTGGTTGCATCTATGTTGAAATATTGATCAAAAACATAAAAATAGATTTTACCGGTAAACCCTAGTTGGGGTTGTGATTTATAGCCTTTTATTTTAGAAGATAAATGTTGTGTATGAGATTTTCTTCCTTGATATGGTAAAAATATAAGTTATGAACAAAACCTAGTCGGTATAATGTTCATGTGAGTTGTTATGGTTAATGTGACGACCCCAAATCCGGGTTACTTTAACCTCGGATCCGGTTCACACTAGTACTACATTTTCCTTATTGTTCATGAATTACAACAATATTATAATTGATAAATAATCATTTATTTATAATTTTTACAACATCTATTTCTATTCCAGAATCGCAATCTTTACAAATTTCTAGTATGTCTCAATATTAGATATGATACGATATTCTATTACAATCAATTTGAGTATTTAAGACTCATAATACATACCAACCAATTCTTATACTACACAATCATTTTACCTGTCCAATTCAGACTGATATCTACAATGGTCGTGCTAGACTTTCAGTGAATGTAATATGCATTCCTGTTTCTTGATCCTTAATCAAAACTTCGAATACTTGTACTATCTGAAAATATTAGTTTAAGCAAGAGTGAGCACGACGGCTCAGCAAGTTTAACAGTTACACATAACACATTACATGCTTAACATATTATACATGCTCTGCATTTTATTCTTACATCATGCATTTCATGCTTGTCATTTTATGAATGGTTCATACTTCTTATGCATCTCATACAATAAACAACTAGCATCTAGCAAACATACTTCATATCTGAACATATTTCATATGTAACCATATCTCATGTTATGCACATAACACAAATATCATCAATATATCTCAATATCAATAATTTAATAACACATTGTAGCATATTAATGCACATAGGAGCAAGTTCTGAAAAACTTGTCTGGTTCGCTTCTACCGTTTACGCTTATTTGCGTCTTTCGTTCAACCTACAATTTATATATAAAATCAACATAATCATTAGTTACAATGACTATTAGTTAGTCTTAACTTAAGACCTTAATTTCAAATTATAAACTCTTTAGTTATTCGACAAACGAACCCTTAAGTTCTAGACAAAAACCCTAGGTCAAACCTAGTTGAACATGTCGGGTACACTTAACCAACTTACACATTGACTACACGTTCTTCGTACGACTTACTTTTAATAAGTTGTTTAAAATTTAGTCATAAATGGACTATCTACTTTGATTTAATTCGATTAAACTTTTTTCTCTTACATAACTTAATGATTCAAACATTTAATAATGTACCAAATACTTCAAAATATTATCTACCTTTGATAATATACAACTACGTTCAAATTTTATTAATTATTTAATAATATCTTACTCCCGTATTAATATTATTTACCATTTAATAATATTTTAATCACTTATTAATATCATTAACCATTTAATAATATTTTAATTTCTTACTAATATTATTCATCATTTAATAATATTTTAATCATTTACAAATATTATTCACTATTTGATAATATTTTAATCATTTATAAATATTATTCACCATTTGATAATATTTTAATCTCTTATTAATATTATTAACCATTTAATAATATTTTAATCACTTATTAATATTATTAACTATTTAAAAAGATTTTAATCACATATTAATATTATTAATCATTTAATAATATTTAATCACTTATTAATATTATTAACAATTTAATAATATTTTAATCACATATTAATATTATTAACCATTTAATAATATTTTAATCACTTATTAATATTATTAACCATTTAATAATATTTTAATCTCTTACTAATATTATTCATCATTTAATAATATTTTAATCATTTACAAATATTATTCACCATTTGATAATATTTTAATCTCTTATTAATATTATTAACTATTTAATAATATTTTAATCACTCATTAATATTATTAGCCATTTAAAAATATTTTAATCACTTATTAATGTTATTAATTATTTAATAACATTTTTATCATGTACTAATATTATTAATCATTTAATAACTTTTTAATCATATACAAATATTATTGATTATTTAATAATATTTTAATAATTTTTAAACAATACCAATAATTAACTTTTTAATTGTGTTAACTTTAGTCTTTATTCTAAACATTTAGCTATTATCAATTCGCTAATAAATTCTACATATATAAGTTTAGTATCCAAACACATTCATTTTACACTTATTCTAACTTAATTTTTCAAGGAAAACTCGACCCGGACCGACCCGAACCGACCCGGAGCGCCCAAAATTTGTTTGGCAGATTGTTTGGGCGCAGCTGCGCCCACACCGAGCGCATGTGCGCTCGGCCAGTCGGTCTGAAAGTTAACTTTTTGACTGCTCAACCCTTCGACGCTCCGACAGCCATAACTTCTTCATTTTAAAATATTTTGAGGTGATTCTTGAGTTCATTCTCATCATAATTTCTCCCTATACAATTTCTCTTTATATCACAAATTCAAATTCCAAACCGAACTGGACTAAAAACGACTCACAAGGACAAAGTGAAAACTAAAATCACAAATCCTTGGTTTTAATTGTTCAAACTTGAATAAAATAAACTCTACACATCCAAATGACACCAACTTAGTGTTGTTGTCTTCCTAACTTCTTTTTTTACAACATTTTATGGTTCAATCACATTTTTGAAAATATTTTGACAAGAAATTTAAGATCGAACCATTTAGGGTTTTACCGGTAAATCGTTATATGGATTTTCCTTCTAATTCTTTACGTATCACCCATACAAATACATGTATTAACTATATCAAACCATGAATATATCTATATATCATAGTTTTAGACTTCTAGATCATCAAAATAACTTTTGATCGGTTAAAAATATATTTTAACCGTTCAAATCATATCTAAACCATAAAAATGAACTAAAGAGGGTTTAGAATACTTTTTAACCTTTTATACATGGATGCTCTCCTTCCTCTTGTCATGATCTTGACTTGCGACTCCTTATTAACTATCCTCTAGCATTTTTTCATGATAGAAATCTCCATCAATGCTCTCTCTTCTCTCTAGAATTTCTTCATCTCTCACTTTGGAACTTAGAAGAATAAGCAAATGAGCCAACTCTTGTTCTATACATAATAGCTCTTTATTTATAGAACTTCTCTAGACTTACTTAACATCTCCTAATCAACCAATACTAGTCAATTAGGAGCTTAATTCATGCTTACTATTGCTAGAATGACTAGTTTGATTGACAAGAATGAATGACTTCAATCTATGTTGCTTGTCAGCAACCTTTGGAGTGAAATGGAGTAAATATGAAGTTACACACTGTAAGACCCCGAATTTTATGAAATATAAAATTTAATTTTTCTTCATATATATTTTTCTGAAACAGTAAGTGGTTAGATCGATAAAGTTTAAAGTTAAGGATGTTATATGCAAATTTTATTTTGTCGGACAATATTCGTTTTGTCGGGGAATATTCGGGTCGTACGACGGCGCCGAAATAACAAATTATTGGTGGACCCCACAACGGAATATTTGTCGGATATAGAAAACGACAGAAGTAACCTTTTTAATAAAAATAGTCAACGGTGCTAACTGTTAAAATACCGGTGATAAAAGAATAGTAGCATACGGTAATTTATGGTATTTTACTGTAGCATGCGGTACTCTACAGTAGCACACGGTATTGCACAGTGTCTCATATTATTGACACCGTAACTGTTACGCATCATTTCATCAATAATTGTCACTGCATAATATTTTATATTATCAATTCAATTATTGTTGTTACACAGTATTTTGCATTATTGATTCAATAATTGTCATTACACTATATTTCATATCATTGACTCAATAATTGTTGCTGCACTGTTTTTAAAATTATTGAATCTAATAATTGTCACAGTAGCAAATACACTATAATTTATATTATTAAATTAATAAAAATATGTAACGTGTTTCTTACATTATTGTGGTAACATTATTTTATATGTTGGACTCACAGGAAGAATAAATAAATAAATAAATAAAAAATAATTAATTTACTATTTGAAATAGTGACGTGAATAGTAACGTGAATAGTAATGTGAATAGTAAGAAACATGTGGACCCATTGGTGGGGCCCACATGAGTTGGTGAAGTTGAAGAAGTTGGAGAAAAAAAAATTGCAGCACGAGGCTGCTGCTGCTGGCGAGCAGCAGCCAGCCACCTACCCCCACCTACCTCGCATAGTAACCTCTTTTCTCCTATAAATAGCTTGCTCAGCTGAATAGAAAAATCACACCTAAAACATAAAATTTTTCTATAAGAATTTTATGAGTTTTCTGAGAATAGTAAGGTTATTTTGAGTGTTTGAAAGCTAAAAGGAGTGCAGAAAATTTTCAAGTAAGTCTTTTATTAAAGAGTAGTAATTTCATAAATTCCTATTTTTCACGGTATTCATAAATCTTCCTTTAGAAGACTCTTCTTTAAGAAGATTCATTTTTAAAAGTTTTCTTTGGAAGATTTTTTTTGAAATATTATTTTAAAAACTATTTTAAAATTGTTATATTATACTACAAAAATTATGTTAAATATATATAATTTTGATAGTTCATAATATATGAATTATCATACACCTTGAAATTTATATGTGGTAATTACTAATTTTATTAAAAATATATAGGTTGATCAACCTCATTTAAATAAATATCCAGTCACGTGTTAAGGTAAGGGGTATTATTCTTTTCATCACCATAAATGGATATTATTTTCTTTCTTACTTGAAGGGATTATCATTCTTTGATTCTCGAAAATAATATCGTTTCTTTCTTGTGCCATTTACTTCCATGTATTAAATTGTGGGAATAACCTTACGGCGCGGAATACCGTCTGTTGGTGAATAACCTTTTGTATTCATTCCTTATTAATCTTTGAGAATAACCTTACGGTGCGGATTATCGCCTGTTTGGTGAATAACTATTCGTATTCAAATTGATGGGAATAACCTTACGGCGCGGATTACCGCCTGTTGGTGAATAACCCTTTTTATTTGTCTCGTGTGGAAATAATTTGTCTACACGAATTATCACATGACACTTTTATTCCATATTCGTAAGTGATATCATTTTCCTTTATACTCATAAGGGATACCATCTTTTTCATCTTCCATTATTCAAACTTACTATGGTAAGGGATATTAATTTTCTTCACCTTTTGTTAATCAAACCTGCTACGGTAAGGGATATTATTTTCTTTCATACACCTAAATCGAAACTTATTATGGAACTATTGCTTCTATAATTCCTGAAAATATTATATGTTCCATAATAGTTGAATTTCATTATTTCAACTGAACCTTCCTATTTTCTGAACATTTCTATTGAACTGTAATCGTTATTCTGAACTGTGGATCTTGAATATCATTTTTAAATTTCACTCCACATCATGTTGGTAATTTGGACATTATTTGAATCTGCACAAAGTAAACTTCCGATACTTATTGTTTATCCTGTTCTTCTGTTCATCATTTGTATCACTGTTATTTGTATTAATCATCAAGAATCAAGTTGTTGTGAATATCTGTGGCCGGGGGCACATATGTGATATAATTGTTGAACAGATGATAGGTTAAAGGCGATATACTAGGTTAAAGGTGATACATCTGTTCGGTGTCTTTTATGACACGTGGTGAATGTTCTCTTTGGCCCGTAGTGCAAAGATGAACTGTTGGTTGGTATGATTATGACCAAAGGCTGAATCTGGTATAATCATGACCGTTGGTGTTATATTAAATGTTTTTGGCCCGTAGTGCAAAGATGAACTGTTGATCTGCATGATTATGACCAGGAACTGTGAAGTTGTATTATCTTGACTAATGGTATTTCAGATGATAAAAGTTGATGATATTTTTACAAAAAAGAGAAGCGAGTGGACATTATAGTCTGCATTATTCTTCTAATAGATTGCTCATTCCGCTGCTATTATTGATCTGAACATTGTTCAAGAATTTAACTGCAGTTTTTGATATAAACCTTCTAGTCTATTGTATTCTATCAAGAGCTCAACTGTTGAAGACTAATGATAATTTATTCGTCATTATCTTAGTCATGATATTCTTTATTGGGCTATTTGAGCTCACCCTTTCTTTTGTTCCATTGTTTTTCAGCAGGAGATGAAAACGTAACAGGGTCTAGCCGGGGGATGGAGTGAGAGTCCGAGAAATAGCTGTCGTAATCTTCACGTGTTGTAAAATAGTGTGGCAATAATAGTGAAGACTTAGTTGTGTATTATTATACACTGTATTGTTGTATGTTGTGCTTTATTGTAATAATTTTGTTGTAGTCTTTTGACGTCTCAAGTTTAGGCTGTGTGGGCTCAGATTTGGGGGCGTCACACACACAACATCCCCATGTGGGCCCCCCCAAAATTTGGGATTTACCAATTATTACACTAATTTGGCTTTATTTTTATATCTTATATCATTATATAAGTATCCATATATATATACATCAATATATGTATACATATTCACCTATACTTGTACATTGGGCTCCACTTTAAACCTTAGAATTAAATATATTGTGCTCATCATTTTATTTGATTGGGCTCAATTTAATTATTCTATTGGGCTAACAAATAAATAACATATGTTACATTTAATTAAAACAAACATTGGGCTAGTTTAATTAATTACATGGACTAAGGTTTAATTAATTATATCGACTACTAGGTTAATTTATTTAACTTAGCTTAATTCCTCATTTGAACTTATAATATAATCCAATTAGACTTGCATTAAATTATTCTACCACCTTGGTGACATAATTAACTCATTCATGGTTAATTCTCATCACCCTATTTATTCACCTAGCAATTAACCAATGATTGGTTAATGCTCTTTCTTGTCTACCAACTAGGGTTATTCAATTAACCCTACATTAGTTAATTCTCTATACTCAATCAATACTTGAAATGTTTCTCTCAACACATTGACCATCATTTGACTTTTAATGATTTGGGCTACATAGCTTATTTTTTATTGGGCTCTCTTATTTAATTACCCACTTCATGTAAATATTCTCATATTGGGCTAACATCTATAATCATTTTGGGCTAGTCCACTAGTAGTAAATAAATTACTTGAACTCTACGTGGAATTAAATCCTTTAATTATTTGAACATCTTTATAATTACCAACAAAACTTATAACAATTAAAATATTTGCTTGTCTTAATCCATTATTGGACTCTATACAACAATTCTATAATTAAGTTAATTACTTAATTAATTACTTCTCATTATTGTCATCCTAGGCAATCATTATAACATTTCTATAACTCTAACTCATAACTAATATAATTAACTTAATTAATTATATTTCATGACTTTTCTTCTTTCATTATATTTAAACTAATTAATTTATTAGTTTTAATTAAGTATTAATTTACTCATCTTCTTATTTGTTTAACAAACACTCTTTAGGTATATATAATTTAATATAACCACATTCACTTCTCAATTGAATTTATTTCCTTAATAAATTCTCTACATGCATCATTACAATATCCTCACATTTAATTTCTAACAAGTAAATCATAAAAAAAAAATGTTTACCCATTCTACACATTTTACTTTTCAAATTCTAAGTTTTAAACCATAACCTTTAATTATTATTTAAAATTTTTATTTACAAACCTTGTAAATATTTGGGATATTACAGTTAATATATGATTTTTGAACCAAAAAAGCCCATTTTTAGAACCCAATGTACAAACAGTCCACTTTGTGGCTATTTTTCATAACCAAAACTTTTTTGAAAATTTGATCCAATGATGGAATATTATAGTTTAAAAAGATACGAATCCGTCGATACCAATTTGAGGTCATTTGGATTTGTAGATTTCATTTTATTCAAGTTTTAATGAAAGGAGCAAAAGTTGGAAAATCTAAAAAAGGCAAATTTGCATATTCTGCCAACTGAGGGTCGGGGCCCTCATTTCCTTTGTTATTTCGGGGTCGGGGCCCTCTACATTGTTTATGGGGGGTGCATTTTTCAATCCGGGTCGGGTCGGGCCATTCGGGTCGAGTCGATTCGGGTCATTTAAGTCCAAAATTGGTAAAAATACTTTAAAATTAATATAATTAATTTGGGACCTAATAAAAATAAATAAACAAATAATTACTTATTATTTGGATATTAAATACTAATAACTATGGAAAATAAAGGCCACTAAGGAGATTAATTACTACTGAATAATAATTAAAATAAAAAGAGATAATAATTATTTATTTATTATTAAATAATTAATAAAGGATTATATAAAGTTAATAAATAATTAATATTTATTATTTAAGAGTAAATAATAAATAAGGATACTTAATTAATTATTATGATATTAAATAATAATTAAAGAAAAATAAAATTATTAGGTAATTATTTATTATTTAATGGATATTAAATAATGAATAAAGGTAGGTAATTAATTAATTATTATTTAAATAATAATTAAAGAAAATTAAGACTAATAAACTAATTGTTTATTATTTAATTAATAATAAATAAGGATAAATAATTAAATAATTATTATTTAAAAAATATTAAATAATAATAAAAGGAAGATAAGATTAATAAAATAATTGTTTATTATTTAATTAATATTAGGTAATAAATAAGGTTCACTAATTAATTATTTATTATTTAAATAATAATTAAAGGGTAATAAAGTTTATAAATTAATTATTAATTATTTATTTAATAAATAATAGATAAGGATAACTAATTTACAAATTATTATTTAAATACTATTTAAATAATAATTAGAGAAAAATAAGGTACTTAAACAAGTGAAGTTAATTGTTTAAAGTATTTAAATAAATAAATTAAGTCTTATTAATTCTACGATTATGCTCAAGGAAGACTCTACGACCAAAGCGAGCAATCGCAGAAAAGACTCTATGACCTCACGCCAGGAAGACTCAATGACTTAATCTAATCGTAGAATGGACTCTACGATTATGCTCAAGAAAGACTCTACGACCAACAGACTCTACGACCAAAGCGAGCAACCGAAGAACGGACTCTACGTCCAACAGAGTGACAGTAGAGCAAACTCTACGATGTCAATGAGAGATGGTCTATTGCAAAACAATCACAACAGCAAGAATATTCATAGAGTTGATCATGGAGGGTCGTTGAGCAAAAAGGCAAGAGACATTACGACTCTCAGATCAGAACCTTGAACTAAAAGATCAGAAGCTATTTCGTTGAGAAGAACAATCTGCATTGATGTGACAGAAGAGCTTCTGCCAAGGGTTCAAAGTCAGAAAAGTCAGAGAACTGACCAAGGCGTGCTGAAAGACAAAATGAGACTTTCAAGGTAGCGATAAAGTCACAGCTTTGTGTCATATCTATCATATACTGTGGAAAATCGAATGCCTCTATGAAAGTTGGTAGAATCCTACGACAGACACATCTGGTCCCAAGGAAAAAAGAAACCCCTTCCGTGGACTAAAATAGGAGATCAATTAATATCTCATCAGAGCATTAATGAGCTATATTAATATAATATTTAGAAGCTCCGCTCTGTGAGGTAACGGGAAGAAATTGATGCTAAGAGAAGGCACTTCAACGGGAAGAAGACATAAACTCTCATATAAAGCTCCCAGATCTGAAGAAGACAAGAGAGGCTGAAAAACACAAGAAAGAGAGCAATACGCAAAAATTCGAAAAGATCAAAATTGAAAAAGAATCTCGCCTCACTGCTGAGTTTTTCAGAAACATATGCTAAATGCAACTCAGTAGTACACCCAAATCATAACTACTCACGCTAAGAATTCTTAGTGAACTAGAGTATCCAAGTCTACTGGACTTGAAGAGTTCTTAGTGAACTAGAGTTCTAAGACTGTTAGTTTTGAAGGAATCTAAGTGATTCAGAAATTATAAAAGTATCCTTAGTGAATTTGCTGCTTGAAGAGCAGAACAGTGGAGTAAGAGTCTTATGAACTGTGAACCACTTAAAATCTCGTGTTGTTTATCTTGTGTGTTTTAACTACTATATCTGTTATATAATTGCTTGCTAAATTATTACTTTTACAAAACAAGAAGGGGTAACTAAATCACATTCCGTTGTGCTAAACTTATTGATTAAGTATTCATTATATCTTAAAAGGAAGAAGTAAAAGTCAAAAAGTTTTAAAGAATCTATTTAACCCCCCTTCTATATATCTTTCGTGTCATTGAGAACTAACAATTGGTATCAGAGCAGGTTCTCACATTTAAAGCCTTATAAGATTGAGTAGATCAAATGGCACTCAATAAGAACGGATCAGAACTTGGTGGAGGTAACAGACCACCTATGTGTAATAAAGAAAAATTTGCTAACTGAAAAGTTCGTATGCAGGCTTACATGAATGCTATAGATGATGAACTGTTCGAGACAGTGCTAAATGGGCCGATCATACCAATGAAGCTTGCATTATCAACTAAAGATCCAAGCAAGCTAGTAGCAAAGAAAAGAGACGAATGGACAGACAATGAAAAGAAGGATGTTCAAAGAGACAAAAAGGCTAAGAACATTCTATTTCAATCTCTAGATGATGATCTGTTTGAGAACATTGTCAACTGTAAAACAGCTCAAGAAGTCTGGTAAACTCTGTTGATCATACATGAAGGAACAGAAGAAGTCAGAGAAAATAAGCAATCACTGCTTGTTCAGCAGTATGAAATGTTCACCCACATCTCAGGTGAAAACATTACAAACACCTATGAGAGATTTAACTTGCTACTAAACTCTCTCAGATCTTATGGAAAAGTTTATCCAAAAAGAGATCTCATCATTAAATTCATGAGATCTTTGCCAAGCAAATGGGATGTCAAAATCACAGCCATCCGGGAGTCAAAGAACCTGCACGAGATGACTGTATAACAGTTATATGGAAATCTTCTCACCTATAAGCTGGAGCTAAATCAAAGAGCAGAGACTCTATTTGAGGAAAGAAAGAAGAAGAAAAACATTGCTCTTAAAGCCTCAACCTCAACTCACAGAAACAATCACAAGGATAACTCTGACTCCGACAAGGATGAATCAAATGATGATGAAGGAGCTGCCATGCTAGTCTGACATTTTAAAAGATTCATCAACAGGAACAAACCTCAGAAGTTCAGAATCAATAGCAGCAAAGAACAACCAAATGACCTTTCTATAATTGCAAAAAGTCAGGTCACTTCATTGCTAAATGTCCAAAACCCTTAAGAGAAGAGCTGGGGAGGGACAGAACAAAAGCAAATCCAAAAAGAGAATTAAAGAGCCTCCACAAGCAAAAGAAGAACGACAAAAGCTTCATAGCTGAAGGCTCCTAGAGTGACTCAGAAGAAGAATTAAACTCTGAGTCAAGTGACGATGAAGAGCCACAGAATGCCAACCTGTACTTAATGGCAAACGAAGAAGGAAGCAGCAAAAATGAATTCAACATAGATGAGGTATTTGATTTATACTCTCCTGAATTAAGCATTAATAATGTTAGAGAAATCATGCATGACTTAATGGTAGAATTACACAAATACATGAAAATGTTTAGAAGGTTATCTAAAGATTACTCTCATCTAAAAGAGGATAAAGAGAAGATAAACATAGAATTAGAAGTCTCACTTCAAACTGTAAAACTTTATTCTAGTCTTGAGACTGAGAATGAAAGACTAAAAGAGATAAATGATTTAAGCACTCATAAAGAGTCTTCACTAGCCTCCAAGATTCAGGAACTAGAAAAGACAATTTTCATGTGGAACAAGTCTAGTTTGTCTATCGACACCCTAATCTCAAGTCAAAGAGATGTGACTGATAGATCAGGATTAGGTTTTGAGAATTCATTCTCAAAGCCTAATATGGAGAATTCTATGGAAATAAATGAAGGCAAATCCTTTAATCTTGATAAAGGAATTGTGTTCATCAAATTCTCAAATTCTATATCTTCTAACTGTCCACACTCTGCTAATCCTGCTATCATTTTAGACAATAAAACTCGCACTGGTCTGGGATTCAGAAAATTGAAAAACAAGTCAAGCAAAACTCACTCTACGAACCATCTTCACAAAAATCGTAGAGTTTACTATCACTCTACGAATCATGAGAATCGTAGAGTAGTATGGAAACAGAATGTAGATCAGCAAAATCAAAGGACTATGAGGAATCATAACCCATATAGGTCCTGGACAAATAAGAATTCACAAATGCACACATATCATCGTCAATATCATATCAATCATAGGCACCATCATAAAAATGATAAATGTTTGTCAAGTTATCATAGACTGCAAGGATCTAAAATCAAACAGATTTGGGTCCCAAAAGGTACTAACAAAACAGGACCCAAACAAATATGGGTACCAAAATGAAGATTGATTTGTTATGCAGGTAAAGAGATCCATCTGGTATCTTGACAGTGGATGCTCAAGGCACATGATAGGAGACAAGGCTCTTCTGTCAGATTATAAGGAAAAAGATGGACCTGCAGTCATATTTGTAGACAACAACTCTGGGAAAACCAGAGGTTATGGCTCAACTGGAAATGGTGCAATATCTTTCAGTAAAGTGGCTTATGTTGAGGGACTAAAGTACAACCTGCTAAGCATCAGTCAACTCTGTGACAAAGGACATCAAGTCACCTTCCTCAACAACCAATGCCAAGTTAGAGATTTGAAGACTAACTTTCTAAAGCTAGAAGGAGTTTGAGAAGAAAATGTCTATGCGGTCAACCTTGTTCAATTAAGTTTAGATGAGACAGTCTATTTCCTTGCTAAAGCCTCTGAAGATATGTGTTGGCTCTGGCACAGGAGGTTATCTCATCTTAACTTCAAGAGTATTTCAAAGCTTGCCTCCAAAGATCTAGTAAAAGGATTGCCAAAGCTAAATTTCATCAAAGAAAAACCCTGCAAAGCCTGTCAGTTTGGAAAGCAAACAAAGACTTCATTCCAGAGTAAGACAGTGAACTCAAATGATATAGCTCTTCAATTACTTCACATGGATTTATTCGGGCCTATCTCGACGACTAGCCTCGAAGGAAAAAGATACTCTCTAGTGGTAGTAGATGACTACACTAGATATACATGGGTATCCTTTCTAAGCTCTAAAGATGAAACCATTTCACATTTTATCAATTTCTTCAGACTAATCATGGATGAAAAAGGCCTAGAAGATCAAGGCCATCAGAAGTGATCATGGAAGGGAGTTTGACTTATCAGATATGGACCAGTTCTGTGAAGAAAATAGAATCAATCACAACTTCTCAACCCCAAGGACGCCTCAACAAAATGGAGTAGCAGAAAGGAAGAATATGACTCTTATTGAAGCAGGAAGAACCCTTTTAGCAGCAACCTATCTTCCTGAATATTTATGGGCTGAAGCCATCAGCATTGCATGCTACACTCAGAACAGGTCACTCATACACCCAACATTGAAGAAGACTCCGTACAAATTATGGAAAGAAAGAAAGCCAAACATAAGTTATTTTCATGCTTTTGGCTGCCTTTGCTATGTACTCAACAATGGTAAGAAGTATCTAACTAAATTCCAGCCAAAATCAGATGAAGGAATCTTCCTTGGCTATGCAACAGATAGCAGAGCATTCAGGGTGTTCAACAAGGAATCCTTAACTATTGAAACCTCCATCCATGTCACATTCGATGAATCAGATCCTGAAAAGAAAAAATCAACACTCAACGAGTCTTCAGATACAAGCTCAACGATCAAAAGGCTCAAAATCGTAGAGTCGAACTCTACGACCATGGAAACAGTAACAGAAATCATTGAGCAAGTAGAAGAAATCGTAGAACATATCTCACCAGACACTGAAACTCTACGATTAGGACAAGAAATTGATTTGGAGGAACTCAGACAAGAAGGCACCAGAACAGACGTTCCTAGCAGAATAAAGTGGACCAAAGATCATACTCAAGATCTAATTATTGGAGATCCAAACACTGGAATCAAGACAAGAGTTGCAACTTCAAATGAATATTTTTACCTAAGCTTTCTCTCTCAAGTGGAACCTAAGAAGATCGAAGAAGCCTTAGGAGATTCAAGTTGGATAGAGGTCATGCAATCATGCAAGAGGAGCTAAATCAATTTGAAAGAAGCAAAGTTTGGAGATTAGTTGTCAGACCTCAGCATAAACCAGTCATTAACACCAAATGGGTTTTCAGGAACAAGATGGATGAAAATGGTGGCCAAAGGTTACTCTCAAGAAGAAGGAATTGACTACGATGAAACTTATGCTCCAGTTGCCAGATTGGAAGCCATAAGGATCTTCCTTGCCCATGCTGCACACATGAAGTTTAAAGTCTTCCAAATGGATGTCAATAGTGCTTTTCTGAATGGAGAACTTCAAGAAGAAGTCTACGTGGAACAACCTCCAGGTTTTATCAATCCAACCTTTTCAAATTATGTTTATAAATTAGATAAAGCACTATATGGTCTAAAATAAGCACCTAGAGCATGGTATGAAACCTTAACTAACTTTCTCATTAAAAAATGATTCACTAGAACAAGAGTAGATACTACCTTATTTTTAAGAAAACATAAGGATAAAACACTGCTAGTTCAAATTTATGTAGATGATATCATATTTGGTTCTTCTGATGAAAAATTATGTGAAAGATTTGCCAAGCTTATGCAGAGCAAGTTTGAAATGAGTATGATGGGAGAACTTAAGTTCTTCCTCGGACTTTAAGTAAAGCAGACTGATGAATGCATCTTCATAAACCAAGCCAAGTACATCAGAGACTTATTAAAGAAGTATGGCATGAAATCTGCAACCATCATGAAAATTCTTATGCCTCCTGCCACTAAGCTTGACAAAGATGATAATGGTAAAAATACTGAAGTCACTCAGTACAGAGGTATGATAGGTTCACTCCTATACCTAACTGCTAGCCGGCCAGATATAATGTTTGCTGCATGTATATGTGCTAGGTTTCAGGCTAACCCCAAAGAGTCTCATCTACCTGCTGTGAAAAGGATTTTCAAATACCTTAAAGGAACTCAAAATTTGGGATTATGGTATCCCAAGGAATCTTCCTTTAATCTAATAGGATATTCAGATGCTGACTATGCAGGATGCAAAATAGACAGGAAAAGTACAAATGGAACTTGCCAGATGCTTGGTAGCAGACTTGTGTCTTGGTTCAGTAAGAAGCAAAACTCAGTATCTACATCAACTGCAAAAGTTGAATATATACCCACAGGCAGTTGTTGTGCACAAATCCTATGGATGAAGACTCAGCTTGCTGATTATGGGTTTGAGCTTAAATCTGTTCCTATATATTGTGATAATACAAGTGCAATTACTATAACACATAACCATGTCATGCATTCAAGAACTAAGCACATAGATATAAGATATCATTTCATTAGGGATCATGTACAAAATGACAATATATCACTTCACTATATCCCAACTGAAGATCAACTAGCAGATGTGTTTACAAAACCTTTAGATGAATCAAAATTTAATAAACTTATAAGTGAGTTAGGAATGCTAAATCTAAACCCTTAATATATATCATGTTTTGGAAGATACTAACTCTGCAGGAGGAAAAATGCTCACAAGAATGGAGTAAAGGTAAATTCGTAAAGCCTACTCAACGATCATGCTAAGGATCGTAGAGTACACTTCAAGAATGGAGTAAAGATAAATTCGTAGAGCCTACTCAACAATCGTACTAAGGATCGTAGAGTACACTTCAATTCATAGAGCCTACTCAACGGTCGTCAAGTTAAAGATCGTAGAGTACACCACAAATCGCAAAGCTCACTCAACGACATTCAAAACTAAAGATTGAGGTGTCAAGAGGAATCGTAGAGCTCAGGGGGAGACAAAGGGCAAAATAGTCATCAACCATCTACAACTCCTCCTATCAAAATATGGCACGCGTCACACTTCAGCAAATATAGAGGGAAATTTTAAACCTTTTAAACTGCATGTCTCTTTTTATTCTTCAAAATCAAAAACCAATATCTCTCTTTCTCTCTCTCTCAATCCAGAACCCTAAGTTTTCAATACTCAGATAAATCGTTCTTCTTGCTTCAGAAAAACTATCAAATGACACCTGCTGAAGTCATTTCTGGAAACGAGCTCAACGTCGAAGCCTTCACAACAGCAGATAAGCAGTTCAAAAGGATAATTCAGTTGCTAGATAGGGTTGACCTTCGAGAAGCTTTGGGAACAAATACGAGGATTCTATCAAAGCTTGTCCGAGAGTTCTACATCAATGGATCCTATGCGAACGGAACTCTAACCACCACAGTTAAAGGGGTTCAGCTTAACCTTACTGTTGAAGAATTTAACCTAGCCTTAGGTTTCAAGCAAGGGGGTCTCACGTCTCTAAATATGGTGAGCACCGAAGAAGGTCTGAGAATAATGCACCACCAAAAGAATCCAGGACTGAAAGGATTGAAGAAGAAAGAATTTCCTCAGAAATATGAGTTCCTAGCTGATGTTATAGGTAAATGTCTCATCTGCAATGACTCAGCTCATGACTCAGTCAGTGAGGTGCAGCTGAAATTAATGACAGCTATAGTCAAGAAGATAAACATCGACTATGGCTCCTTGCTGTTGGAATGGATAGGGAACTGGGTCCAAAATGCAGAAAAAGCAAAGGTGGCCAGAAAAATGTTCTATGGGAGATTCATCAGCATTCTCCTTAGATCTTCATTGGGGGATAAGATTGAGCATGATGTAGGAGAAGCCCTAAATGCTAACAAGAGGATAACCCAGAGACTCTTTGAAAACTGGAGGAGGAATCCAGTTGAAAATAGGAAACTATCCCGGTTAGGGGATAGTGAAGGAATGCAGAGTGGTGCAGGGCCATCACTATTGAAGAACACACCTGCAGAAGGAGAATCTCTGGAGGTCAGCAAGCAATCTCCAGGTCTCATCAGAAAGAGGAAAGGAAAGAGAGCCCTTGAGATTGAAGAACCTCAAGGGTCATCAAATGAGGCTCATGATGCTGCTCCTGAAGAGAAGGCTGCCTTAGAGGATGAAAATTCAGATCTGCGAAGGGAAACTCGCAGCAAGTATGAAGCTGAAAAGGCCACTCCTAAAGAGCCAAGAAGAAAGAGAAGAAGGCTAATAAAATTAGTCGACAAAGGCTAAGTAGCTAAGGGGGAGCTACTTGAAAAATCTGACGATGCTCCAGTTGAGAGGGAGTCATCTGAAGCAACTGAGCCTATGGTTACTCAAACTGAGGGGGAACCAGTTGTTTTAGAGCCAGCAGATGCTCAGGCTGAGGGAGAGACTCAAGAAGACATTTCAATCCTTTCAGCCACAATGAATAATGATGAAGAGGATGACATCGAAATAGTGGTCGTCGGAAGAAATGAACAAAGGCACCTTGACTACAACAGCCTGCTAAAATTCTTGCCACTGATGTCATTCCACCGAGCTCTGGTGCATAATGCGTGGGATCAACTCTTCTGGACCTTCAAAGCATACCCTAATGTGGTGATTATTGCTCAAGGGTATCATCAGAATCTATTATTTGCCTAGAAGCTCATTTCATGCAGCCCCTTCTCACATTCGTTAGGGCAAAAGGTACATTTTATTCCTCTAGCCCTCATACATAATCATGCACCTTCTTGGACATTCAATAAATTTGAGGAACTGTCAAATGCTAACCCTGGAACAAGCTCTACAACTTTCCCGATCGTAGAGTCCCCACACTCAACGACTGATGGTCAAGAAAGCCTGAATGATCAAGACGTAGAGTACCCTCCAGACTCTCCTGTAATTCTGCCTTCAACTCACTCAATGCCTCCTGCTCAACCATTTCCACCTCCAAGACTCCTCTTAACATACGAGGATATTCCTTCCACCTCTGGTCACGAATACTTTCACATTCCAAGCTCAATGGATGACCAGGGCCAATCCACTCAACTCCTCCAAGAAATTCTGGACAAGATATCCCTGCTTCCCACTACTGATGGGTTAACTGAACTGACAAGCTATATGCACACAGAGATACAAAAAGATCTGGCATCTAAGTCCTACAACATTCAACGAAGAGTAGACAATGTCGTTAATGCTGCCAACGATCTCTCTAAAAGCTTGGGAAAACGATTCTCCACCATATTAAAGTAGTTAACGGCAGCAGTCTCTGAAAATCTCAAGAAAAGGGATGAAATATTCCCGGAAGCTATAAACAAGCATCAGAAGGTAGTCGTCTCTCTTCAAGAAACCAATGATAAGTCTATAACACTCCTCAGTAACGAAATCATTGAATTGAAGAAATCTCTCATAGAACAAGAAAATCGATCGAATGACACTCTGTCATTGGTGGAGCAAAAACAAATACTGGTTGACGAACGACTCCAAGCGCATCATGACGATGTAGCTGCCACTCAGACTCAACTTCAAGAAATTATTCGAGGTCTGCAGCAACTATCAGAACAGGTAGCAAACATTAATGATGTCAATAAGGGGGAGAAGAAACTGAGCACAACAGAACAAAATAGAACAAGCTCATATTACAGCAGAAGAGAAAGAGCACATCAAGGGATGAGGATGGTACAAACATCAATACATCATCCTAGATTCGAAGCAGTACCATCTCATCCTAGACATGACTCAACAGCAAGACCTTCTTCCTCAACTGTGAGGCCATCTAGCTCACAAGAATGGCTCCAAGTTAAAGAAGAAAAAGCTTTGTAGAGGGAAGAGGAACTGAGAAAAGCAGAAGAAGAAAGAAAAGCACTCTTCAGGCAGTGGGAAGAAGAAATAAGAAGACCTCCTAGTAGAAGGAAATACGTTTTTTTTTTGTCTATTTATTCCTATTGTTCAACAAAACTATACATTAATAAAATTCATATTTTTTTCATTAGAAATACAGCTGCTCACTGTATATTAGGCATTCTATGATTTAAGTGCATGTGCTTACTTAAGTTGTTCAAATTGCTTTATGCTATTGGTGTTGTCATCATCAAATAGGGGGAGATTGTTGAACATTGCATGTTTAATTTGATGATAAGAATTAAGATTTTTAAATGCATCCAATAGCAGAATTGTAAAGACCTTTGATTGTGTATAATGTACAAGGACTTAGCTAGATAAGATCAAAACTGTTAGGTTGATCTTTTGATATAAATTTATTGAATTGTAAAGTCCTTTGTGATGTACAAAGAGTTAGATTTAAATAGATCAAAACTGTTAGGTTGATCTTTTGTTATAATCTAATCGTAGAATGGACTCTACGATTATGCTCAAGGAAGACTCTACGACCAAAGCGAGCAACCGCATAACAGACTCTACAACCTCACGCCAAGAAGACTCAATGACTTAATCTAATCGTAGAATGGACTCTACGATTATGCTCAAGAAAGACTCTACGACCAACAGACTCTACGACCAAAGCGAGCAACCGAAGAACGGACTCTACGTCCAACAGAGTGACAGTAGAGTAAACTCTACGATGTCAATGAGAGATGGTCTATTGCAGAACAATCACAACAGCAAGAATATTCATAGAGTTGATAATGGAGGGTCGTTGAGCAAAAAGGCAAGAGACATTACGACTCAGATCAGAACCTTGAACTAAAAGATCAGAAGCTATTTCGTTGAGAAGAATAATCTGCATTGATGTGACAGAAGAGCTTCTGCCAAGGGTTCAAAGTCAGAAAAGTCAGAGAACTGACCAAGGCGTGCTGAACGACAAAATGAGACTTTCAAGGTAGCGATAAAGTCACAGCTCTATGTCCTATCTGTCATATATTGTGGAAAATCGAATGCCTCTATGGAAGTTGGTAGAATCCTACGACTGATGCATCTGGTCCCAAGAAAAAAAGAAACCCCTTCCGTGGACTAAAATAGGAGATCAATAATACCTCATCAGAGCATTAATGAGCTATATTAATATAATATTCAGAAACTCCCCTCTGTGAGGTAACGAGAAAAAACTGATGCTAAGAGAAGGCACTCCAACGAGAAGAAGATAGAAACTCTCATATAAAGCTCCCAGATCTAAAGAAGACAAGAGAGGCTGAAAAACACAAGAAAGAGAGCAATACGCAAAAATTAGAAAAAATCAAAACTGAAAAAGAATCTTGCCTCACTGCTGAGTTCTTCAGAAACATATGCTAAACACAACTCAGTAGTACACCCAAATCATAACTACTCACGCTAAGAATTCTTAGTGAACTAGAGTATCCAAGTCTACTGGACTTGAAGAGTTCTTAGTGAACTAGAGTTCCAAGACTGTTGGTCTTGAAGGAATCTAAGTGATTCAGAAATTGTAAAAGTATCCTTAGTAGATTTGTTGCTTGAAGAGCAGAACAGTGGAGTAGGAGTCTTGTAAACTGTGAACCACTTAAAATCTCGTGTTGTTTATCTTGTGTGTTTTAACTACTATATCTGCTATATAATTGCTTGCTTGCTAAATTATTACTTTTACAAAACAAGAAGAGATAACTAAATCACATTCCGCTGTGCTAAACTTATTGATTAAGTATTCATTATATCTTAAAAGGAAGAAGTAAAAGTCAAAAAGTTTTAAAGAATCTATTTAACCCTCCTTCTAGATATCTTTCATGTCATTGGGAAGTAACAATATTGTCCAGTTATTTTAAATCGTTGATTTATTTGATTGTCATTCTTATTCATTTATAATATACCTTTATTTATTTTAAACTTGCTGAGCAAAGTAGTTGCTCACTCTTACTATATCATGAACAAATTGCAGTTAAGCCTGAGCATTCCAAAAAGGATAAGGGCAAAGGCAAGCTTTAGGATTAGTTGTTATTACTATTCTGTTTTGGTAATCATGATCCCTTTTTGTATTAATAAGATATACATGATGTATTTTATTTAAGGTTTAAGACCTTGGGATTAGTAAAGTTATGTAATAATGAACAACATATGTTTGTTTATTTCCGCATTAATATTAAATGTTTTTTAATGATGATTTGATGTATTTTTGCATGAGCACCAAATCCGAAGTATTGGTACCTGAATTTGGGGGTGTCACATGTTAACAATTTAGGCTGAGAGTATTTAGTATGCTAAAGTGTTATGTATTCAGAAGTCCATACCTCTAATGTTAACCATGTATTTATAGTTTTTACTTGACTCATTAGGGTTACAATTTCTATTATTATTCATTGTTGGATAGGTAACTTCTATACCAATTAGGATTGAACATGGTAACTAATTAATATCCTACAATGACAAGTATTCTAGCCCAAGCTTATTGGACCAAGGGGTCCTCTTATGTGCGTACTAAGCCTGATAGGCTATAGGGCTGAACCAAATATAAACAGCTCATCTATGTTAATAAATATACAGCTCAACACCGTTTTTTTTTATTAATGAACCTCCCTCCCCTAGTTAATATGAACTAAAATCAAAAGGTCAATTTTTTTTTTTTTTTGGTTGTTCACAAGGAAAAGAAGAAGAAGACATGGGTGACAGTTAGAAAGGTTCTTATAATGTTCGTTCAATCAATTAGCAGCATTTTTCTTTTTCTTAACTTAAGAAATGGGAATTTAATCACTCTTCTAAAATGTAAATAAAATATCCTTATTTGAATAAAAGTTTATTGGGTTAATAACATCACCAAATTCCGTTGACAATGTGGAACAATTAACATAACAAGAACCCTAAAAAGCGGGAGAAATGGGTGATGTCTTAAAAAGTAGAACACCAATAGTAGGGGTGTTCAACCAATAAATACTATCCTAAATCGGACCGGTATCGAAATTACCTAAAACTTGGTATCGATATCGGTATCGATTGGATCAGTATACCAAACCGATAAGTCAGTTTGATATCGATTTTTATAAAATATATACCGAAAATTATTATTATTATTATTATTATTATCAAAATAAAAAACCGGTATAATTAGTACGGTTCGGTAAATACTGAACTCCTGAAATCACTAATTAGTACCGAAATCGGTTGGACCGATACCGGACCGGTCTTGTTGATACTGGATAGGCTAGTTCGACTAGTCTAAGTATACCCAAAAAACTGATTATACCGAAAATTTTGAACAGTTCTAATCAAGAGGAGTTGGCTCTGTCTTTAGAGTTATAAATTTTGGTAAAACAAAAATTCTATCCATTTCACATAAAAGAACCCCATTTACAGAATTTATAAATATTAATAATTTATTTATTTCATATGATAAATTACTTATCCATAATAATAAAATTTTGATGATATATTTAAAAATAGTCTCATTTTAATATTATCAATATCAATAAAATAGATTACTCTTTTGATGATTGATAAATGAGTCTATACTAACCCATCAATTTCTGGAAACCAATCGAACCAGATTCGGTACAATAATAAAATTTAAGGCTCAAAATGGAATTAAACACGTGAACATGGCCCAACGTTATCGGTGAGTAGCCCACAAGGCCACAAGTACTAACCATTTCGGTACGATAGCTGAAGCCTGAAGAGCAGAGAGCCATTGAATACTCCCAATTTGCTGACCGTCTAGTAAAAGTATAGGGCACAAATCAAAACTCTCTCCTCTTGATCGAACTGATTAGGGCTAGACTGTGGTTAAAGTTGCTGTTTAATTTCGAGCTGAAATGTCTCGTCATGATAGTCGTTACAATGGCGATGGGGAAGGGAATCAAGGGGGATCGTCACCTTACGATGTCTTCGAAGATCGAACCTCACATCATAAGGTTAGTTTTGAGCCTTTTTGTAATCGATTATTGATTCAGTCGGCCATGAATTTGAGTTGGGAAACTTTAAGTAGACATATTATAGACTTAATATTTATTTATCAAGTCAAAAGATGGAAATTTGAGTTGAAAGGTAGATTCAATGTGTTAACGTTGCACCTTTAGTTGCTAGTTACTCAGAAACGGAGAGATTTTTGGTCCTTAAACTGGTTTTTATCTCTTATTTGTATGAAGTGAATATGCTTTGCAAAACCAAGAATAATTCTTCAAGATTTGGTAGAAAAAATAGCTTCTCAGTGAATATAAATTAACGGCCTTGAACTACAACAGATATGTATGGTTTTTACCTTTGTTTTAAATTATAGTGTGTCACGAACAGGGTTCATGATTACTGGATCGTTGAGATGGAATGAAGCTTGAGACTCAACAAATAGATGTTTACTGCAAGGAAAAGGATTATGAGCACCCATACAACCAGAGAAGAAATGGTAATCATCAACTTGAATAGCCATTGAACAAGATGAGATAAAAACTATCAACTAAAAAGGAAAGCAGGAACAGAAAGGAATTGCAGAAGAGGAAAGTAATTGAAAATTCATATAATTCTTCACATATCCCCTTCATTACAGTGATGCTGCTTTTAATACCTCCGAAGCCTAGCAAACTCTAAATTGACAACAAACTGAACCACTAACAATTTGACACTTGGCCTCTAAAAGATAAAAATCTAAAATACCAAAACGCAGTCGTTTTGGATTTCTAGTCTACTTTACATTCCCCATTCTTTAAAAGACCCAAAAGATCTCCGTGAAGAATCTCAAAGTCCTCGGAGTATGAGTTCATGAAGGCGCTTGTCTCATTTGTTTCAGCATTCGCATACCACTCTGGAATGGAAATAGCTCTTCCAGGGACTCTTTGTAATTGAAACATGAGAACGATAGCACCACGCAATCTCCTGGCTCCACTAAACTTATCTTATGCATAATTCTTTCCAACAGCTGTATACTGCATAGATACGGCTGCAACCACACCGCCATTATTGCCTCCCACATAGAAAGGTTTTAAAGAAATTGCACATTCAAGGTATGGTCCCCAGTGTCCTGTGAGAAGATCCCTTCTAATCATCTCAACCCCGCTTTGGTAAAATTCAATCATATTTCTCAGAATTGGCTCTTCATTAAAATAATCTCTACGCACAAAGACAAATGGTAACTTGTATGTTAGGGATTCACTAACCGTGCCATATGCAATTTTCCCGAGCATACAATCAGATGTTGTAATGAGATTAGGCGTATACATATCTTTGGCAAGCTTAATGAAATTTGTAGGAAGCACCTGGTTTTTAGATGCAACACAACTCAGGCCCAGCCATCCAAAAGGCAAGGATTCCTCCTTCAACTTCCAACCTGCTGGTTGTCCACCAAAGTTAAGGATAACAAGCTTCACAGCCTCCCTAATTTCGAGTTTTTTCCTCACCTTCTTCCGAGACTCGTGCAACCTTTTGTCGGCCAAAGGTACATTGATCACATCACGAAAAGCAGGCATTAGGCAGTATCCCGGGAGACAAATTAGGAATTCACAATGAGAATAATCTTCTGCTATCTGCCAAACTTTGGATTGATGATGATAACCAGCAGCCATCACATACTCCGCATAAATGAAATCCCAACTGAAGTTGGTAACACAAACAGAGTGAATACCCACCTCAGTTGCTGCCTGACAAGCATCTGGAACAACATCTGAAACCACTAAGTCTGCCCTGTTGGAGTTCTTTGAATCAACCCACAGGGTCTCTGCATCTGTAGCCTCCTTAAAAACCCTATCCCCTTCAGAATCCGGACATTCATCCCTCCCTCCCATATTCATTTCGTCTACCTTTGATTTCATCACCTCATTTTCAACAACCTCCTTATCACCCAAATGAGACCCATCACGGAAACCATGGAAGACAATCTAAGTTCAGGCAACTGATGTAATTGGTTTGTGAATGAATTAGGAATTTGAGATGGTGAAATAGATAATCGGGAGTGGTGATTTGGGATTTGAAATTCTGAATTGGTGAAGGCAGGTGTGAGGGATTGTTGTTGAGCAGATGAGTCTTCAAAGTACAAGGGATCCTCATCGTGACCATAACTCTTCATTAGTACCTTTCTAGTTAAAGGACTTCTTTCAGGCATTTCCTCAAACACCTTAGGTTCATTGTTTGTGACCAATAATTTATATGAAAAATCAGGATTAGGGGTTGGTTGTGTTGTTAGTGCAATAGTATAAGATGTAAAAGATGGCAAGTGCAGGGGTTGTGATGAAGAGACAAAGGGTTTTTCAATAACTGAGGTAGGAACATCTTGGGGAGATGAATTGAGAATGTAAGGTGGAATGGTTGGTTGGTTTTCTGGTGACATACAGTACTTAGGTGCAGGCCATGTGTAATTGGAGACCGGAATCGATGGAGTAGCCACGGGAGAAAAAATTGGTGGTTCATAAGAGGACATAGAACTAGCATTTTGGATGTGTGAGTGTTGAATTGAAGGGTGAGATGAATGATTAGTCATAGAACTTAGATTAAATGTCTGAATTGAAAAACCAGCTGTAGGGATTACCGGTGACGTATCATGTATCATCTCCCATGGTCGGAAGTTGTAGAGGAACGGCGGTGGCGGATCAGGTATCATCTCCCATGGTCGGAAGTTGCCGAGGAACGGTTTCTCTGATACCACTTTGTCACGAACAGGGTTCATGATAACTGGATCGTTGAGACGGAATGAAGCTTGAGACTCAACAAATAGATGTTTACTACAAGGAAAAGGATTATGAGCACCCATACGACTAGAGAAGAAATGGTAATCATCAACTTGAATAGCCATTGAACAAGATGAGATAAAAAATATCAACTAAAAAGGAAAGCAGGAACAGAAAGGAATTGCAGAAAAGGAAAGTAATTGAAAATTCATATAATTCTTCACATATCCCGTTCATTACAGTGATGCTGCTTTTAATACCTCCAAAGCCTAGCAAACTCTAAATTGACAACAAATTGAACCACAAACAATTTGACACTTGGCCTCTAAAAGATAAAAATCTAAAATATCAAAACGCAGTCGTTTTGGATTTCTAGTCTACGTTACATAGTGAAGAATGACTATGCCATATTTGTATATTAAATTCAGGCTGAAATTTGGTATCAGTTCAAATAAAGAGGCTATTACATATTTAAAATAAATAAATATCGAAGATAATGGAAGGAATGTTGATTGGCTGTTTAAAGGTAGAGTTCTACCTGAGGAATTATTACTTATATTTGTTTTGTGGTTGCAATTGAATAGATTTAGCACTTGGAGTTACATTGAGTATTGAAGCAATTATTATGCCAGTGGCTATATATTCATTTCCATTATTAATGAATGATGGAATGAACTCTTTGGATGTGATGTGAAGTATAGGACTATTCAGCTTGCTGGGTTTAATATGTCTATGCTGTATCTGTAAAAATTGATCTTTAAAAAATTAGTAGACATTTCTGGTTGAAAGTAACCATTTAGATTTTTTTATAGTGTAGTTTAAATAAAAAGGCAATCTACTTGTGATAAAAAAGAAGAGAAAAGGCAAATCTTGAAAGATATTGGAAAGAATGTGGGTTGGTTGCTTAAAAGTTAGAATTTTTAGCCATAGATTTCAATTAACTTTTATACCATCTGGAGCTGCGTAGAACATTGAAGTCATACTGTCGTTGCGTCACTAGCTGTATAGTTACATTTTCAATAATAATAAAAGCTTTATACATGTGATGAACATATTGGAATTATTGAAGGAAAAAAGAAGAAGAAGGATAGATCAGATTGGACTACTAAAATGCAGGTATTAATTATTTTTGTGCCTGCCTGTAGAATTTAATATTTACAAAGCTAGTTGTTATGTTGTGTTTATGGTTAAATAACACTCTTTAGATACTTTTCTGTGTATTCCTTCTTCTCCAACTTTTTTTTAATCCTTTTCCTTCTCAAATTGCTTTTCTTCATTTTTGCTGCCCTTTCAGGGCTCTGTAGACCTTGATTATGCATGCAAACTAAATGACAGATTCTATTAAATTATTGCAGCAAAAATTTCACGAATCAAACCATGAGAGGTTGAGGACTAGGGAAAGGGATCAGGATAGGGATAAGGAATGGGACCGTCATCACAGGGATTACCAGAATCGAAGTTGGAAGGATGGCAGAGGAAGGGGCAGAAATGAGGATAATGGCCGTTCTAGGAATCATGATTATGGCAGGTTGTGATGGGATAATGTTGTTTGCTCATTGTTTTTGCTTTTATTGTTGCCATTCTGTAATAGCTCTGAAGGACCAGATTTATATTTTTTGATGTAAATTATTCAAGTTGGGTAAGCTCATGCAATATTTTTTTTGTTTGTAAGAAAATCCAATTATGTGATGGAACTGATGATTTACAGTAGCTTACTCTAGCTGGTGATGCTTACATCCAGCTCGTGATATATTTTTAATTTTCCGAATAGTTATCAAAAGATTATATGCTTTATTTTCCAATTACCTTAGCATAGTTATTGTTGTTTTGGATATTCTGTTTAAAAGTTCACTCTGCAGGCGCCAAGATTATGATCGAGAGAGAGAAAGGCATCATGGACGTAGATCACGGTCTCCATCAGTGGAGAGACCTAGGGACAAATCCAGATCTCGCTCAAAAAGGTTTTTAAAAGCTTACTCATCGCATGTTTTTGCTGATGACATTTCTTTGGCTTATAATATCTTTTGGGCACTAGAGTTACTGTAGGTTTTCTTTGGGTTTACCATATAGAAATATTGTTGTGGATGGTAGTTTATTTATTTATTTTTCATTTCTGTTCAATTTGTTCTTTTCTTGTCCTTTGCACCATTGACATATTTGATTATCTTCATTTGTTAATAATCTTGGTGAAAACATAAATTTGTATTCCTCCCCCTCAAAGGACAGGTTTTCCTTGGTGCATTTTTTAAGGGGTGAAAAAAGGTACATGGGTATGCTTGAAAATATATAATATGAATATATTGGAATAAAAGAGATTAAAAATATGATGCATACGTGTTTACATCATACCTTAAAATTTGTGCTAAAATACACCAAAGGAAACCTATCTCTTAAATGGGAATGGAGGGAGTACTGTCTTTCAATTTTGTGCAAATTTCAGTGAATGCATTTTTCATCTTATGCATGAAGATGTTTAAATGTAATCGGATGTTTGACTACAATACTTAAGCTGGCAGATAGTCTTTTATTTTTATTACATTTCTTTTTAAAAAAGAGCCCTCTCCTGTGCTTTGAGAGGTTCCGCTTTCCTTACGAGTGGTGTAACTTGCTTTTGCTATTTTATAGAGATTCTTTTTATCCACAAATTTGTATAACTGAATCTCCTCCTCCCTCTCCCCATTCCTGATTAGGAGAGCAGCTACTTCTGTAGGTTAGGACCTCTGTCTTTATAAATTACGTAGAACTCTAGAAAGGTTTTGCTGGCTGCCCAGATTCTTATAAAGGAATTTGCATAGTTGTACTTAATCCTATTCCCCATAATTCCTTCCATCTTGTAGCGATTGTATGTTCTTTAATCGAAGTAAAGTTTTGTTGGACATGATTCAACACAAAAGCTTTAATTGGATAGTGATCATAATTTTGTTTTATTATAAATTGTTCTTTCTACAGCAAGCGGACAAGTGGTTTTGACATGGCACCTCCAGCTGCCACCACTTTGCCTGGTGCAGCAGGTCAGCATCTAGCCCTTTCTTATATATGCATACCATGTTTTTTCATCTTGTGATCTGCAGATTATTTAGTTATTACATCACAGAAATCTACCATTTTTATTTCCAGTAGTGTGTATTTATGTTTCTGTTCTTTATCGCACATTGTAAATTTTGTTTATACAATTGTTTATTACCAAAACTGAGAACAATTGTTGTGTTGTTTGCTGTTGTGTGTGGTTGTTTGTTTGTGTTTTTGTTTATCATTTGGGTAAAGAAGGCAATGTCGGCCTACATGTCCCACCGTGTACCCTTTGGAGTTACTACTGTAGATTTTATGTTCAAGTGTTCAACAAGGAACCAATGCACCGATAAGCTGGATCTTGTTCACCTTCAGCTGGCAACCGTTGTTATATGGTAGATTGCAATTGTTTCCCAGCATCTGCAGTGGAATTTATTTCTTATTTTAGTATCTGAATGATAAAAGTTCTAGGTATGAAATAGGTTTTGTTGCTTTGATTTTGTTAATTTTTAAATTAGTATTATATTGATAATTTGTTTTAGCTTTTATAGACGTGTTACTTTCAATGTGTGCTGGAAACATTTTATGATGTTTTGGTTAGTCAATGCTTCATTTTGTATTTACTTCTTTTCATATGTTGAAAATTGCAGGTCAACCGCCAGATGTTCCTCAAGCAATGCCTGGAATGTTCCAGAATATGTTTCCTTTTGGAACAGCACAGGTATTCGTGCACACAATATTCTTTTCATGACTACTTTTTCAAATTTATTTTAAATGCAACAATTATTTTTGCATGACATCGTTCTCATTGCAACTAAAAATGTATTCTAACTGTTTAATCAGTTGGGAGCTCTTCCCTTGATGCCAGCGCAAGCCATGACTCAGCAGGTAAATATAATATGCTCAATTTGTCATTCATTTTTGTTAAGTCTTTGGTAAGAAATTTAATGTTGAATTAACTGAATATTCTTCTCCTTTTTACTATATAGGCTACAAGGCATGCACGTCGAGTTTATGTTGGTGGTCTTCCTCTGCTAGCTAATGAGCAGGTTGTAATAAGCATATATATATATATACACACACACACACACACACACACACACACACACACACACACACACACACGAGTGTGTGTAGAGAAAGAGAGAGCATTCTTATTTTTTATTTTTTTTGTTCTATAATTAATATTAGGCAAGATTATATTTCCACCAAATGCCATGCTGGACAGACTTGATTTGATGTAACTGAAATTCCGTTTTTTTACTTGTTTTTTGGTATCTTTTGTTGTTTGTATGCTTTATATATCATCATTAGATTACATGTGTTTCTTCAATTAATTTTCTTCCTTTCAGTTGCTATCCTTTAGAGTTGTCAGCTTAGCCTTGTATGATATAGTTTCATGTTTTGTGTGGTTTACAGTTTATTGGAAGGTAAGGACTATTGTTTTATTATCATATGACATGACTCGTTGGAAACAATACATAAAAGATGGTCTCCTCGTACCACTTTTCTCATTTCCCCCCATAGATATCGTGTCGTTGGTAGATCTTTCTTGCTTTTTAAATCTTGACAAACTAACTGTATGCTTTTGTTACTGGTTAATGACTGCATAAAATTTAGGGATCAGATCTTTCTATATTCTACCAGTTGTAAAGTGAGCTCAGCTAAATAGTGCATCCATCTAAGGGTAGAAATAACTATTTTAGAAGTGTTTATTACTAGTATTTTAGCTTAATTGGATCATATAATATACTCAGAATTAGCCGAATTTTAAATATAAGATCATTAGACTTTGAAAAAGTGAATTTGAGACATTTTTAAATCCAAAATTGATTCAATTCATATAATATTATTAAACAATAAATGTTATAATTAGTAGTACATTTTAGATAATTTACAATATTCATCATTCTTTTGACTAAAACTAAGTGAATCGATATCAATTTAGAGTTTGAAAGTGTCTGAAAATTGATTTTCAAAAAGGCAATAATTTTCTCATATTTTTTAACAGGAGAGGTATTTTTCTTTTTTGGGGTGAATGTGATGTTACTGGTATGAGCTTTGTCCGACAATATTTTGACGTGGTTAAAGGGAGCTAAAGTTGACATGGGTGTTATTAACCAACCTATAATCTCAATAAAGAAAGAGAAGAAGAAAAAGAATGGGGTCGTTATTGAACATGGATTTAGGCTTTTGTTTGCTTCCGAAGCTATAATTGGTGTACAAATTTTTGTACAACATCCATTTTTTCCTTTGCTTTTGATTGGTACTTAGATCTCATGAAACAGCTGAAGAATATATGGCCTAAAATTTATGAAATCTTGGAAATCAAATTTAGGTACTGTATGGAATTAATATAGATCATACTGAGAATGTTGATCATATTGTTGGCTATTGTATAACCTCTCTTTTTGAAATATTATCACATGTCCAAACTTTATTTTCTCATATAATATTACCTTCTCCTGTTTATATTTGAAGCAGACAATTGCTACCTTCTTTAGCCATATAATGACAGCAATTGGAGGAAATTCTGCAGGCTCAGGCGAGTTCATTGTAATAACTTCTAAAGTAATATTAAATATATGCCCCCTTTACCTCCCTATTCACAGGTTAATTTCAGACTACGTCGCCTAATATGGCATTTTGATCACAGGTGATGCCGTTGTCAACGTGTACATTAATCATGAAAAGAAATTTGCATTTGTGGAGATGAGAACTGTTGAAGAAGCAAGTAATGCAATGGCATTAGATGGGATTATGTTCGAGGCATGCTAAATTTTGACTTTCTCTCGCTTTCCCTAATACTTCCTTTTTCTAATTTTATATCTAAGTTAATCAACCTTAGTGGAAATATTATTCAAAAACTGGAGAGAACCATATACAATCCCAATGAAAATATTCTTCTAAAACTGGAGAGACTTGATAATTTTGTTTAATCTGTAAGGTATAATTTCCATTACATCTTAGTTCTACATCAGTATTGTTTTCGAATAAAGAAACATACAGAAAGGACTTGAGCACTCAAGAATGTGCATATGAAAATTCAGAAAGCATTTTAATCGATAGTCTTTATGCTGTCATCACTAAAATACTTTATAGTTATCTAAGTAATATGGCCAAATGTCATATTAAGCATTGGTACCCGATATTATATGATAATCAAGTTTCTGGGGTTACTGATGGACAGAGACTCCTCGAGGGCTGTACCTATCAGGTTGTTCATAAATGGCTGTTTTAAGTTGGCACTTGATGCGAGTTTGTTGCATTGTTCACACAATTTACCCCACAAGGTAATGTGCTGTTTTGTTGATATGCTTCTTCTTTCATTCTTACTAGGGAGTTTCTGTGCGTGTCCGAAGACCTACAGACTACAATCCTTCGTTAGCTGCAGTACTTGGTCCCAGCCAACCAAATCCTCACCTTAACTTGGCTGCTGCTGGGCTTACACCTGGGTAAGTGGGCACCGTCATCGTTTTTCCTTTACAAATGCTTTTATGTGCTTATATCAAAGAAATGAAGGTAACATATTATTGATTTACACATTAATGAAGACATGAAGGTAACATATTATTGAATTTTCCGCTCTTTATGTGCTCTACGTCAAACTTTTTTACCCAAATGCACCTTAGTAGTTGAGAAATTAATATGAAATCTTCTCTTAGTTCACTTATCAAAAAATAGAAAGATCTTTTCCTAGTTCCCTCTGGCAGCCATGTCTGCAATATTTGTTTTGGATAAGTGTAATACATTCTTACTTGTGTACTCTTGCTCTTATATGGGCTGGTGTGGTTTCGATTCATATTATGATTTAGTCGCGCATTTGTGATCTGTTGTACTGATGTTGGATCAACTGATAGTGGGATTGGTGGAGCTGAAGGACCTGATCGTATTTTTGTTGGGGGGTTGCCATACTACTTTACTGAAGTGCAGATAAGAGAATTGCTAGAGTCGTTTGGGTATGTCCTTAATTTGGGAACCTGATCATATTTCATTAATGAATGTTGCTGCATCAAGATATGTCACCTGTTGACGGTTATGTTTTAACTGTAAGTATGGCTGATACAAACCCTTAACATGTGCAGACCTTTGCGTGGCTTTGACCTTGTTAAGGATAGGGACACTGGAAACTCTAAAGGATATGGTTTTTGCGTCTATGAGGTGAATAATTTGATGTGAAGAAACTTTGTTTGCTGCTGTGAATACTGAAGTTGTTGGTCTTAATAGTCTTTTTGATTCCTTGTGTTGTAATTTCATTTGCTTCCTCTGTTCTAAAAGTAAAGATAAAATTGTAAAACAACGACTCATCGCGGAAGTTTAATTTTTCCAAACAGAAATTTAGTAGTGGTGACATAATACTACTGAATCTACCAACCTAGATTATAGTAACATCCATGTCGCTTTATAGTTTTAACTAGAAAAGTGTATGTAATTTTGGAACCGACTAAAAAGGAAAGTGTATCTTTAATTTTAGAACAGAGGGAGTACTTGAATAAAGCCATATCCAATATGAAGCTATTTTGTGGCAACATGTTTCCAAATATCTTCTGCTTTGTATAATTTTGCTTCAGAACTTTAGTACCCATTTGTCCGTCTCTATTAATTTTAATTCTTTATAGTTCTAAGGAGTTTTCCTTACAGATGCTTAACTAATGTGTGCCTTTCCAGGATCAAGCAGCAACAGATGTTGCATGTGCTGCTTTAAATGGCTTGAAAATGGGTGATAAAACACTGACTGTTCGGCGCGCTACCATCAGGTTGGTGTCCAAGTAAAGTGCATGCTTTGACAGGGATTTCAACTTTCCTACAGCCATAATATGCTCTTTTTCTGAAGTCTATACAGATTATTCTGATCTATATGTTTCGGGTTAATTTATTTGAAGCCTTAGTTACAAGGAACTAGGATGAGAGGTAGTCCAGTCAGGTAGTGTGTCGTCATTTCTAATGTATATATTTTTTATTATCTAACATCAAATTGCAGCGGTATATTTTTGTAGCATCCTTTTACTCTCCCCTTCCAAATAATAATATGGGTTCTAGAATAAGGTCTCGAATGATTTTTAGATTTGATCAAAAAATTCTTCTAGTACAGAGTGGCTGTGAGTTTTCTGAAAGAAATGTGGGGCTGTCACTTATGTGTCTACACGTAACAACTTTTTGCAAATTTAATTTCTTTTTAGTACTTTTCAAAAGATTTAATTATAAATTATATTCTAGGCAATTAGGTGATTAAGAGATGCTGCATTTCTGATTATTGGCTCTATTTTTCCTCTACAGATTTGAGATGTTTTTTAATTTGCACTATTACAATTCTAATTAATTTATAGTGTATGCAGTAATTTGGGGGTGGGGAAGGTTCATGATTTGTGGTGAATTCTAACTGGGGCAATCTGGTTGGATTTATTTGAATTGTGTCGTGCTTCTGAAAAATGGTTCGTCATTGCGGATACTTCTAAGAGTTGATAAGTGTGATGTTTTCATTAATTGTTTCCTTTAATTATAAATCTCGAAATAGCCTTGGATAACATAGTTGTAAACTCATTTTCATGGCCTCACTCAATTGAAATGAATCTGGTTGGATTCATATGAATGTGTTGTGCTTTTGAGAAATATTTATCAGTTTTTATACTTGTAAGACAATAAGACTTAAAAAGTGTGTGATATTTAGTTTTAATTTTAAACTCAATGATGCCTTTCATCCCAACTTGGGTAGGCTAAAAATAAATCCCACATAAAAGTATAAAAGTAGAAAGATAAGAAAATAAAATTAATTAAAATTGAAATAGATAAAACAAATAAAAGAAATTGAATAAATAAATAAATACATTTAAAATTCTAGATAATTAATAAGGTTGTAACACCTGATTGGCCTCTAATATGTGGTATGCATTCCTCTACTCGCTGGGACAAGTCCTCAGTTAGCTTTCACTCCTTCAAGTCTCTTTGTACTCTTCCAAGTAGTTTCCTGTTTACCCCCCACTCCTTATCATATACTCCTGAAAGAAAAATATTCTTCTTGAGAGCATATAGGCTTTCGTTGAATATGACCAAACTATCTCAATTTATGTGCTCTCATCTTTTCCTCATTCCGTGCTATTCAAATTTTGAACATCTGTTTTTTCTAAACATATCCATCCTTGTACGGTCAAACATCCCTCTTAACAATATCTTGTCTGCCACTCCCATCTTATGCAAATGTTGCTTCTTAGCCACCAAAGATATAGCTCCATATCACACCGTCGGCCTCAGCGTTGTCCTAAAAAACTTTCAATTCAAATTGGCTGAATATGGATTCATTTCATAGTGATGTTTAATGTTAATTGTTTTCGTTAATTATAAATCGTGAGAGATCCATGATTGACATTATAATAATTCTCATTTGATGATATATAAAGCTCATTTGCATGACCTCACTCCTTGCTGCAATCATATTTTACAGCAATGGGCAGGTGAAGTCGGAACAGGAAATGATTTTAGCTCAGGCGCAACAGCATATCGCTATACAGGTAGAACTTTCAGTGTGTTAGCTTTTAGAATTGTCATTCCTCACTCATCCATGAATTGGGCTAATACGAATTTTTGGGTTGTAGAAAATGGCCCTGCAAGTTGGTGGTGTCAGTCTTCCTGGAGTAGGTATAGGACCAATGGATGCTACCGTGAGTCCAACTAAAATCTTATGCTTAACTGAGGTATTTTTCTCAGAATACTTTTGTTGATCAATAATAATAAAAAAAAGAAATAACCATATATCATTAGTGCTGACCTTATATACCTTTTGGGTTATATGAAGGTGATTACAGCTGATGAACTGATGGATGATGGGGAATATGAGGAAATACTAGAAGACATGAGGGATGAAGGAGGGAAGTTTGGTATACTCACTTTTCCTTTAGTTTCTTTTTCTTTCCTTAATGTCTACCCTTAGTTTATACACGGCATGTATTGTGAATTATGGCTTCTTTTCACTTTTGAGATATGCGTCAAAACTTAGAAGTGGTTCTCAATAAATCAAGGAATAACGAATTTAATATTTGCAGAAAAACAGATGTTTATATCATCATTTTTGTGGCAGAAAACCACGTCAAGTTTTTAGTTTACAATAGAACAGCCTCATAATTGTTTCATGACAAGTATATATGTGTATATATACATATATATTGCTACCTCATCCTCAAAAGGATGTCAAAAGTACACTTATCACGGATATGAAGAAAATTAAAGTTGAATGAGTATAAAATAAGTTCCAAATCTACCCCTAGTGGATCCCAAATAAGTACACTGAGTAGTTTTGGTTCTTAAACTAGTGGACATTCTTTTGAGGATGGAGGGAGGGAGTATATAGTTTTGGCAAGAAATGCCTTCATATTCCATATATTTTTTTGTTGGTAGGTTTTGCATTCATAATCTCATATTTCATCTTTCACTTACTATCCCCGCCGTAACGATTGAAACCTGGCTGAGCTTTAGCTTTTCATATAATTTATAATGGTGCACTCCAATAGCTTAACCTAGACAAGCAGCCTGCTTACAGATCTTAATTGTCCAACTCTAGCTATAATTTGAGCTGCCTTCTTTGCCATAATTAGCAGATTGTCTTGTGCATTTGGAGTTTTTCTCAAATATTGTTTCAGTAATTGCATTATGGATTACATTATTGATGATGTAATCTTATGAAGAATTTTTTTTTTTTGGGTGAATATTGTAGGAGAGTTGATAAATGTTGTGATTCCAAGACCAAGTCCAAGCGGAGACCAGATTCAAGGTCTTGGGAAGGTACGTTAATTAATTTATCTTGAACTTCAGATTTATTCGAGCATAGTGTATTAGACCGTAGTTTCTTTCCTCTTCTCTGTCAAACTATATAAAAACTCTGGAAGCATCAATTGCTAAGCTTTCCGGTTAAATGGTTGTCATTTATTAATTCACAAAACAGTTGATCAGGGTAAATGTTGGCATTCAACAAGAGAATGCAGAATTTTCTTGATATAATAATTACTAGGTTGCACTTGTATTTTAATTGGAACTTTTAGAAAATATAACTTCATTTGAAGTATCTAAATATATCTACACACAAGAATTATAGAGAGGAAGAAGAGGATAGACCTCTTCAATGGAAGACTTTTAAGATGGTAGCGTTTCGTGGATAGACAACTCTCTACTTGGGGACTACTTGCCCTGAGCTATATAATGTTTGCTTTGCAAAAAGTAAAATTAAATTAAATTGCATCACTGAAGAAAGTTATTATCATAGAACTATGTACTACCAGTGGACAAGAATTGTTAATGAACGATTCAAAATTGGGAATCAGTCGTACATCCCTTCTAAATAATTCCTCAGGAAGTACAAGTAACAATTTGATGTAGATGATTGAATTCAGTCATTCATTCAATGGGGTACTGAGTGTAAAAATCTTTCTGATGCAGGTGTTCATGGAGTATTCTGACACTACTGGTTGTTCAAACGCGAGGGATGCTCTTAGTGGCAGGAAATTTGGAGGCAACAGTGTGAGTGCTGTCTATTATCCAGAAGACAAGTACAATAGGGACTACGGGCGGTAGGACATTTATAACACATCTTTTGATTTAGGTCTCTTTCCCGTGTATAGTAGGTAGCTTTTACCAGTTACTATGTGGACAACATTTTCTTTTGACTAGGAGTTTTGGTAACATTGTGTAATTTAACTCGTGTTTGTAAGAAAATCAAAATTCTTTGATATTGTTTTTCCGTTGTTATTTCATGTTCTTTTAATGACCATTACAATTTATAATTAAACCCATTGAGACAATTCTCCTGGGAATTGCCATTACTGAAGCATTTGTTATTGTCCAAGCAATTTCAGCAGAGACTATTATGTAGATGTTTGCATGTGTATGCTACCACTTTATTAAAGAGAGAAGATTCCCTTTGGGGTTCCATGATGTTAACTTGTCCAGGTGCCGTAATAATATAATAGCAGTAGTGGCATTCCATGCAAGTTTTTACCCGAAAGTTTTTTCACCATCATCAAACGTATCTTATTATTTTGGGGACTAGTATGAAAGAAAAAAACACTTCTTAAAAATATGTAAATAGAGCTATTTTTCATGGAATAAATGGAGTAAATATCATTTAAACAAAAGGTAAAATGAAGTTACTGGGAGGGAAAAATAAAATGTTATCACTACCATTCCAATTCCTTAATTTTTTTTTGGAGAAGCTAACAAGCAGAATCAAAATTAAGCATCCACCATTTACTTCGTATAGTTCAGGTCATCCCTACTACATCCATCCTTGCAAGATTCTCTAGAGATTTTACCGGCAAAAGATATGCAAATTCAATTAAAAAAAATGATTACGGTAAATTGCATATGATTGAAGGTTTTGAAGTTCCAAACTTTAGCAAGTATTTGCTATAACTCAAAAAAAAAAATACAATTTTAAGATAAAACAGTAATGCAAATTCACTGGACACGTCATGCCAATTTGCCAAAACGACACTCCCTGCGTTATCAAGTAGAAACTCAAAGGCTCAAACCAACCAATATCACAGATAGTTCCTGAACAAATCTTAATTCCTACTGCAATAAACATATGCATTGATAATGAGTACAAAATCAGGGAGTTTAATTAGCTTCATTTACATAAACGTGGTGTACAAGTTGTTGGACTATTTTTTATGCATAAATTTTCTTCATTCATTTCTACGTTTTTACCATTTGCTGATTGTGTTCCCTAATTATCTTAAACTAAATTTCTGGATTAGCCCTGAACACAAAGTTCAGAATGTTAGCTCATAGTCGAGAGTGCAGGCGCACCTAGTAACTGAAGCAGTTAGAGAAGCCGTCTATACAACTCGAACCCAGGTCCCACCACACATTGGACAACCACAAACCCAGCGGCTGATCCACCATGTCTCTCTATCATTTTGACTAGGTGGGCTGCTCGTAGCTTGTGAAGCAAAAGCTGAAGTCTGCCTCAAACATCTTATGCACTGCATGAATAAAATATGAAGATTATTTAATTAAAAATTAAACATTTATGGACACAGGCGTAGATTAATAAGATGAAATAGGTTTAGATTTTTTAATTGAAAGATAAAGTCTAGGACAATTTCTAAAATCGGTCCACTTTTAAAAGGTAAAAAAGTTGAAGTGAGCAGGAACCTGCTAAACGCTTGAGTGCCCCAGGGCACTTGTTAGGGTATACTTCTACAAGCTTTGTCAAGCAAACTCTAAATAATGGAATTAGGTGTACTACACTGAGTGCACTTTAAAAAGTTACAACAACAATTTCTAAGAAAATACTACATTAAATTCAAAAACAAAACCCCATAACAGCTTTGTCCAACCCTTGCTAAGAAAGAAATTGAATAATTCTTATGACAAACTAACTTGCCAAGATCACAACTTACTTGAACGGTATGGAATTAGGTACAGTGATTTTTAAAGAGGGTTTTTATTTTGGGACTAGAGGATACCATTCTTCCGTCTACGAGAATGACATGCATCAATTTGATCATATATTTTGAAGATACCTTCATGGAATCCACCCAATCATATATCTACAAATTTAATAGTTCTACACAAAGATGCAAGTATATCAAAACTCAAAAGTAAGAAAATTTGAATACGCACTAAATAAATAAACCAAGAAAGAACTTCATATCAAACCTTATACCAAACTCCTTCCAGGCCAGTCTTCCATAAAGCAGTTACAACATCTCTTCGAGATCCCATTATACCAAGATATGCTCCCAGACCCATAGAAGTATTTAGGCCAAAGGCAGCATCTCTTTCTGACATCCGGCGCTTTCTCGGCCACAGGCCTTGGGCTCCATAATAGACCTCGCAGCTTTCAGGCAACTGCAAATCAAGTGAGTCTGGCGAACTGCATATCCTGGATGTGTCATCTACAGAACCCATATCCTCTGGATCGGACCAGGGACCACCAAACATATTCCTCCTGTGCCATTCTTCGGCAGGAGGATGGAGTTCTAACTCACGCAGTAATAAACCAGCAGCATCAGCACCTCTAGGTCGGGGCATATTCTGTGTCACAATCCCATTAGAAAGGTAAAGAAAATTCAACATAAGTGAGAATGCAAAGAACTTCAGGATCTGAAATAGTCCATAGATAAAGAAGTTTTTACTTTTAAAATTAGGATTAAGCTGTTTGGAACCTAAGCCAGGGTCAAGTGATGCTGAAAGCTGGTGTATTATGCAGTTACAAAGTTCCCTTTCTTAATCTTATTCTCAGAGTTTCTGCTAGAAGGTACTGTCAACAATCCACCACTAGTCCCGATCTTTTCCCTTTCCATTTCGGTTTTGGGTCATGGAAAATGAAACAAACGAATTCCTAGGATGTTTCTGTACCCATTATAGTTTATAAAGAAAGACAACTTGAATTTTATTAAACCAAGGATTGCAATTTACAAGCAATGTCCAGCATAATAAATTATTCTTCAAAACTGGAAGCAGATAAAGGAGAATCTTATCATTGGGTAAGTAACAGCTGGATTTAAATCAAGCTTAAATTGCATTGATCCATTAAATGATATTTCATTATCTTTTTCACTATCAGTTTAACAACACTAGGTAGCACAGCTATGCATGCAACCATTGAAACAGAGAAGGTATAGCCCTCTGGTAGAGTAGTTTTCTACAAAATTATTAGTACCTGCATATGTGGACCAAGGGATGCTTCTACAACTTCTGGTAAGACGGTGTAGTTTCCATCGATATAGTGAAGGCGGACCTGGATGTTGCTACTTCCCACCTGAGATACTGGCAATGGATGTGCCAAACCGGATGTTCGCCGACAGAGATCCATTAGTATGAGGAAGAGAACCTTAACCTGCATTAAAGTAACAAATATTTGGGACATACGTTGAAAGGAATAGGCAACCCTAACTGACAAAAAATAGATTACAGAGATCACGTAGGACTCAAAGATGTGTTCATTCAACCTAAATTTGAAATAAGTAACATATTTAAGTTCTGAATCAATTAATCTTCTTTTTTTCTCTTTTTTAAAATATGAATGAAATAATACTATTTGCGGAGACGATTAAATGGATCTGTATATTAAGTTTTAACATCAAATCACAAGATGATCATCTTTTACCTCCTCAAATGTGTATCCTTGACCAGCATTGCCAGAACCCAATCTTGACCTGCTAGCTGGACCTTCCTCGGGTCCTTTTGCTCCAGAGACAACCTGACCAACCCGAGACACCTGCACTTCTTCTGTCCTAGCCATTGCTGATGTGGGTTTTGAAGAAGCAGAGTTAATTTCTTCTACCTTACCTGGAGCACTAGGCTGAGGTTTTTGTGCAGTTGTATCATTGTTTCTTTGAGCACCCCCGATAAAGCGAGGTAGTTGTGTTCGCCGGAAGAAAAAACAAAAAAGTAAAAGTTGGCATAATCTATGAAGGAAATGACAGTCCCCAATTAACCTAACAGCAGGAGTTCCTGGAAAGGTTCCCGTATTAATACTTATTGGCATAAAAGGGGAAGGACCATTGATGGGGTTTGGGGTTGAATTGGGAACTCCATCAGCAGTGCCACTAATCTTGGCAATAGCTCCTTGAACCCAAGCTTGCATCTGAGTGCTTCCAGTGGAGTTTGCTGTACCACCTTGAGCTCCTGAAATACATTCAAGTACAATATTGGAAATGCCATGTTAAAAATAATAAACAATAAAATAAAATAAATAAAGAACAGAAGAAAATAAATAGGCTAAACAGAAAAGAATATTTCAGTATGTAAGTATTGATTAAAGTCACTGGAAGCTGATAACAAACTAATTGGACCTATTGGGATCGACAGAGCAGATTATATGTGGTAAAATAACAAAAGTGAAATCAATGCAGAGCACACTGACCCGTAGTGGCCGCGGTAGAAGCAGAACTTTGGGTAGGACTCGTAATCATATTCCGGCTGCCACCTGTGCCTGCAGTGACAGCATGGCTAGCCAATGTACGGCAAAAACTTGCATATCGTCTTAAGCGTGTTATGAAATGTGATGCTAGATCAAGGATTGCATCAACATAAGCCTGTATATTTGCCAACAAGAATTAGTAAACTAAACCATTTACAAGATTTTGATCATTTATGAGTAAATGCAACTCCAACAAAAAAAATCCAACAGAAGATCTAACAGAATGACTCATCAAAATGACAACTCTACCCTTCCTCTTCTATCATATCTCTCATCTCAAACAAGATAAATGAGGTATTATATTATGTATTACATCTGTTGAATTCTTTTGTTGATGTTTCATTTTCTTAAACGTGTATCATTTTCTTTGTTAAAGAAAGGAAAAAAAGAAAGACAATTGACCACCCAAGTACAAATGATATTTCACAAACCTGGATGCTTAACCCTAGAGCTGGATCAACAGCCATTGCTTCAGGATCAATGACGGATAGTGTCTCACCAGATGCCTGCCATGGCTCCGCTATCAGAGCTGAAGGATTAATGAGCGCTGATTCAATTCCTTTCCCTAGCATATCCAGCAACAACCTAGCTTGCATATCAAGAACCATTGCCCTAACTTCTTGGGCATTTGTACCTTCTAATAGCCTGCACTTTATCCTGTCCAGACTCTGCATTTGTTCACATTAATTGGTGTAAGAGTCTAATGTCTCCACACACCAAAAAAAAAAGAGAGGAATCCCATTATATATTTGATTTGTTTAAAGAGGAGCCGGGCTATAGCATAATGGATAAAGGGACAACAATGTCGATAGCCAGAAGAGAGATAAGTCATCATGCTAGGAATTTCCACCACCATAGGAAATATGAAAACTGAAAAGTAATAAATGGGCTCTTGTAGCTATTCTGGAGGTATGAGACAATATAGAGCCATATGTGCTCAATGTGTAGCCTATTGGTAATAGGTAGAGTACTAGTACTAAAGCATTCAGGCCTTCAGCTAGAAGGTCAAAGCCTACAAGATCAGCTTTATACACAAGGTTTTTCCATGTCAATAATTATAACTCCTAAGCTTTTCTAAGTAATCTGTTTAGACAGCTAGAGGGTTCTCAGTACCCAATGTGATAGTATGAATGCCAATTTAATGTGTCAAAGGATGAAACTTTTGGGTTGCCAAATTCAAATCTCAAACCATTGAATTAGGGGCAATTTGTATTACTAGCATGAATTGGTCTAGGTGCGGCTCTTTGAAGATTAAATAGCAGAAGCCTAACCAAAAATAGATGACTAAGGGCACCCCAAATTCATCTAGCTGTGAATAAAAGTTGGACCAAGAGAATTTTGAATCATAAATTTAAAAAAATGCAAGCTCAAAACTGAACATCAGAAAGAAGATCATTCAGATCAAACAAAAGCACGTCAAATTTTTCCATATTAAACATATTCAAATAAATAAGTTTCTTTTTACTGGTGAAGGAATTATGATGCACCTTTCTACAGGGGTGTAAGTAGTGTAGATTTGCCCACACGACACACAACTATCAGAAAATAAAGAAAACTTCTTTTATCTCAAACTAGTTGGGGTAGGTTGAAAATGAATCCATATGAAAAGTAAAAGTAGGAAGACGACGAGAAAAATAAAGGATAAAACAGATAACTTATTTATTTATTTTCTTAAAAAATAAGAGAATAAAATAAATAAATGAATAAAAACAAATGAATGAAAATAAATCTGACCCACAAATATAAACATACATGCATAATAAAAAGCTTAAAAAATAAAGAGGTGAAAAAAGACTAAAAGAGAGAAAGAAATCAAAACAAAAGGATGCAAACACCCTAATTGGCTTCCGCTATGCAAATTATATTCCTGCACTTGCTCCTAACACAGGGCATGTCTTTAGTATAATTAAGATAAATACAAGCTGAAGTTTCACACAGATTCAAAAGAAAAATCTCATAAGCCACTACTAATAATTACACCAAAAGAAAAAAAATTAGAAGATGCAAATATCATAATAGAACTAATATTCAATAAAAACTATAGGATGTAGAGATGGCAACAGTTCAAGGAAACATACAGGCCCGTACTGTTGTCTGTGCTGAGCGGAAGGAAGAGAATGGAAATCTGCATCCAGCACCGCAATGACACTGTTCAACGAAACTGTAAGAGTAAAAGAAAAAGAACCACAAGAATCGGTAAGAAGTGGTTCATCATACAACACTATGTACTTAAACTATATACATACAAATATTTGAAACCACATGGCATTTTTAGCTAAATTAATGACATCCTCGAACTTCTGGCTATTCATTGCAAGCAAATGTGTTTGTGTGATCAGTCAGGTGGCCTTATAGGGCAGCTAGCTGGCTGGTCAAGTGTGGGGTGCCAGGTGGATTGGCACGGTGAGTGTTTTGGGGTTCTACTCTCTCTCTCTCTCTCCCTCCCTCCCCTTTGTTCATAAATTTACAGTACATCATAAAGCAACCAAGTACATTGCACAGAGAAACACAATAATAATGACCACCCTACTAAACTTTAATATAAGAAAGCAGATGCTTCAAAATGATCTTCAAGAAAGAGAAATGTCACAGAGAAATACGAAGACGAAGACGAAGACGACGATTAACCTACTAAATTTTATTATAAGAAAGCAGATGCATCACAATGTTCTTCAAGAAAGAGAAATGTGGATGCACACGCACATAAACACAAACCATATCAAGCTCAAATCCTCCAACAAACTGCACGAGAACAGGAATCATCAAAAATAAAATAAAATAATAAGTTCTTCAGCAACACATTGCTAGCTTAAATGGTTGTAAGAGCGAAAGGAAACCGAAAAGTATTCTAACGATCCCCCTCCTCTGTGTGACAAGACTAGAAGGAATTAAACAAAAAGAATTATATAACAAAGAACTGAAAGATCACTAAAACAACATGGAGCCCAGCTAATATTGGGCATTTCATAAGACAGCTACATCCTATCACTCTTTTATAACTTTATGGGGTTTGAGGCAACTCTTTTACATATTTACAATAGAAAACAGAAGTATGCCATGCACTCGAGTCATGAGATACAACCATAAAAAATGTGTGAAAATAAAAATTCAAAGCTTGACACTTCAGGCTTTTTTTCATGATCCTGAAAGCAAACTTACTAGGCTTATCTTTATCATAAACAAAAGAGAAACCTCAAGGAAAATAATTGAGGAACTGAGGAAGAGGGGGGGTGATGGACTGCAAGAAAATAACAAAGAAAGAGAATGTTAAGAACTTAAGCTTTGCCATGGAGATGGAACAAGAGAAATCTTCTTCTGGAAAAACATTAAGACAAATTGATCGAAAGATGTTAATGTTGGAGTTGATTGCCTATTTCATTATAAAAGAGAGTTCGCAGGGGAGAAAAAAGAAATAGACAGCAGGGTGAGAGAAAGAGCGAGAGAGGTTATTTATGGCTGAGTGCGCATTTCAACAAGCTTACTATTTCTCATTCCAGGCTTAGATTTTTAGTTTTACCAAATCCTTAAGAATTGCAATATAACGACAAACATGGTTTTAAATTTATCAGAAAAGGCACACCACGTTAAATTCATGTTTAAGACCCCATGAATCACCTATAAGGAATTAAATTTCTACTCTGGCTCTTAACTCTTTCCTCTACAAACCAAGCCCAAGAATATTTTGACAGCACTGTATCCTAAATTCCAAATTATATAAGCATCATTACCAATCCCATCCTCCGCAGCACTCTGTGTACATCCAACTGCATCCCACCAATCAACTCCCACCAGTAGACTCCACCAAAATCTGCACAGACAAAACAATATATTTATGAAAAAGAACACCATAAATATTTTAAAACGAATTCATAAGCACAGTAAAATCTAATGAAAAACAAAAACAAAAAATTAATCTTGAGATACAAGTGCAACTGTTAGGATAACTGTGTCAAACCCAACTAGATAACACTGCTAAAAAAATAAACTTGGACTTGCAATTTGGTATAGTTACTCCTACCATAACAACGTTCTTAGAATACCTCTCTGCAATTGCTCGTTCCCATGTCGGGGAGTTCGCTTTAATTTGACTACTTGGAACAGCAGGAGGAAGAACACGAATTATCTTCAGTACGGTGCTATCCTTGCTGGTATCATGCCAAACAGAAGCTGAACAGCAGCTTGTAGAGGAGAAGGCAGGAGAAGCAATTGCAGAACCAACATTAATCTGGTAGTTATCAACAGGTGTAAAGATTGCACCAGAAAAAATGTGGACTCCGCCTCTTAAAAAAGCAACAGCAATCTCACCCCCATGAGCAGAGTATACTATTCGAGCAAGAGTTCTGACATCACTTGGCAGATCAAAGGGATCAAAACTAACCCTATTTTCCTCGTCAACACCTGACTCGGATGTACTTCGCCTATCACAAGGTAATCCAGAAGCAGCTACTTGACGAATTTTAATATCGTTAGTAGTTGGAATGCATTTATTTACCTTAGTCTCCCAAACTGTCTGCATTGGTGCCTGTCCCCCGAAAGTGGAAGTGGGGTTTCCAAATATCTGATGAAGGACAACATGCTTAAGAGAAGATTCCCAGCGCTGAACCCTCCATCCTGTAATTGAAGGGCCCTCATCAGGATCATAAGGGGACATGTACTGCCCTGCATAGAGAAAATCAGCAATTGCTTGGTTCCACTACCGCAAATAAAAATAAAAACTACGAACATAACATATTAGCTGAATCATCTCTTATGAGAATGGTCATAAGCTTGGATACAAGCAAGGTGCTGGATTCCAAAGTGAACTTTCTTATACAATTATTTTTGTGTTTTTCCATTATTTTGCATGATGCGTGTCATCTGATATTTAAGTCCTAAATATCCAGACTCCCAAACAAAAAATAATAAGAAACTAGACCCCCAAAATGTATGAATCAAAGGGCTTTTCTTTCATTTTTGGTAAGTTAGAAAAAACACTTTGAACGAAGGGTTATTCCAAGGGTTTGGATAAATTAGTAGGATGAAATTTGGAAATGATAAGTGAACTAAATAACAAGTGATGAATTTTTAAGTTATATCTTTAATAATTTGTAAAAAAAAAATTACGTGTAATCTGTCACATCAAACCATATTTTTTATGACTTAAAACAATTCTCAAGTAAGACTGTAAGAGAATAACTAATCAAATACTAAACAGCAAACTATGAGCTATTTGAATTTTGAGAGAATTAAGTGATGAAACAAGTATGTGATGATGAATAACAATGCTGAACTTGGGATAACAACAGATGAATTTAGGAATGGAAAATAAGGAAACTTTGAGAAAGTTAGAGAGCATAAGATACCATTTCTATTTCATTTCATTGATGATCTCATACAATCCATGCTTCACTATTAATAATAGATTTAGCCTCTATGCTAACCACAACTACTAACTTGAACAATGCTAAAATGAGCCTAACCTAACAACATGTGATTTCACTTAGCAAGAATCTTGAAGTTTAGCTAATAAGCCCAAGGCTTTCATTTATTCTACTAGTGGGACTAGTGGGCTTTGGCCTTACATAATCTCATTCAGATAAGTTATTATTTTTTATTAGTACTACTTAAAACATATTATTGACTATACAATTTCAAAAATGCCATGACAAAATGTCTGTATCTTTTAATATCCATGTCCTCCATCCATATTCTTACTTAGTTGATTGAGACATTATTGTTTCTGATAAGTAGATCCACACATCTTTGAGAATTTAATATGGAAAGTTTAAAAAAGAACCACGAATATTTAATTATCAATTATCAATCAAGAAACTTTTAACATTGAAATTTAATTTGACTTAAATGGTTAGATTATCCTTAAAATACTATTTATCAATTTGAAAGATTCAAACATTTGTAACCCAAAAACTAGTTACTGCGTTTAATTTTCTGCTCAACCAACATTCTGTAAGACTGAACACACACACATATTGGGAATGATCTACAGCCCAATTGGTTGTAGCCAACAGTTCATCAAACAGTTTAGCACGGTGTTTATAACTAGCTCATCCACCAAACTGTTTGGTTGACGAGCTAGAGTAAATAACCGTCAGCCAAACTATTTGGCATGCTTTTGGCTACCATCCAACTGTGGCTGTATTTTTCTCCTACATATATGTATATACTAAGGTACACCTAAAATGTAACAACTAACAACTTAATACATAGCCCTGCTAAACAATTGCAAACAGATACATGTCCAAGAAGAGAGAAACATATATGCACAAATTCCATCTTATTTCAGTACCTTCAACTATCACAACTGCTATAACTGAACCACCACAAGTTGGATCAAAGGCAACTGCAGTAACTCCAGAACCCCAAGTAGTGGTAGCTGCTGATTGAGCTGCAGCCTCTGGACTTACATATGCAGAAAAATTTGAAACAGGTGAACAATGAAGAGCTACCACGTCACTATAATCTTGCTCTGTTTGGTTTTTCCCTTGTTTCGTTTCTAATAATAGATATTCCTGCCAGCTAAATAAATATGCAGCCAAAGGGGCAAAACCATCCCAAGAAGGAGGATTCAGTGAAGGCGGCACCCCGCTGCTCACACTTGCCTTTGGGATTGCTTGAAATCCATTTCCCGGGCCTGGTGTAACCTCCCAAACAACGACAGTTGATGGGTTTACAATTGGAACACCGGCCACATGCATGGCTCCGGAGTCAGTTACTATAGCATCAGCAGCCATAATCCCACTAGGGCCAGCTCCCAAGAGCCCTTTGCTTGTACAAAACCATTTTGATGATGCACCACTTTGATTAGGCGGCCACTGGGACCAGTGTAGTTGAACAGATCCCGAAGAGAAGACAGAGCACACACAAAGAAAATTTGGCCACCCAGCTGAATCAAATACAAAGAATTGCATAAGACTATGAGTTTAGCATGTTGTTTAAATTTGACAAGGAATTTTTTTACAGAAAGGACATAAAAAAAAAAATTAAAGGAAAGTTCAACCACAGTAGCAAAGTGCTTATCGTAGCAAAGTGTTTATCACAAGTTAAATAGGAACCATCTGCCTCAGCTCCAACACTAACAACATTATACATATATAGAAAATGGAGTGACCACTATCTTAAGATACATCCTAAGCAGCCAAGCCTGTTCATCCGCAACTTCTCCTGGGGTCAAGTTACAAAGTCCATTTTTTTCATTATACTTCTCAAAACTGGGACACTCTTTCTATTTCTTTTCTCAGGTAATGAGCTTGCTAGGTCTAAGTTAACACCCTCGCCATCAAGGGTGACCCTGGCAGACTAGGAAATAGCATCGTCTCGTTTTGGCAATTGAAAGAAAATGTAATGATATGGTGAAACATTTGATTGCAGTTCGTTTTTTTGATTAATAACAACCTCCAGATTTCACATACTTAGTACACATCAATGATGCTCCCCTACAGAGAAAATACAAACACTTGGTAAGCAAACAAAGGAGAAAAAAACAACCTGAAGCTTGAGGCTGCTGGGAAAGGAATTTTTCCTCCAAAGTTGACTTTGTGGAACTACCAGATCTTGAGGAAAGCCACCTATACTAATTCTCACAAATAGAAACCCAAAAAAAACTCTGGCCATCAAAGATACAAATAATTTGAATAAAAACAATCAGAAGACAACAAACCATACCGGAGACACCCCCGACAGCCATTTTGTAACAACTGCAATATCCTGCCGCCATTCATGATCTCGCTGCCAACAACTAGCATCTTTTACAAGGTTAGCTGCTCCCTGGATAAGCAGATCAAGTGTAAGCTCCACAAGAATATATAACAATCTTTAGTAAGAAAGGAAAAGGAAAAAATTAACTGTGGTGGAAAAGTGTCCAAAGACATATCAAGAGACAATAAAGAAGTATATTAATTATTGGTTTCAGAATTCCTCTTATTAAATGCTTAGGAAGCCATGCCAAAAAACTTGTGCAGCGGGGAAGCTGAAGCACCTATAACGGAAAAGGAGGTAAATACTTGAAGAAGATACTCCAGCGATGCCAGCTTACCTGTGAAGGCTGAGTCCAGATGGTAATCCGACCATGGAAATTAGCTATTAGTAAGGCATGAGGGCAAGAAGCTGGAGACCATTCAATAAACTGAACCGAATCGCGAGGAGAATCTGCAAAAATAATCTTATGTATTGGAATAAGGTCATAAAAAATATTATTTTTGCTTTTGCTTTTCTTTGGATAAGTAAGAATAAGCCTGTAAAGGTTTAAGCACTTGTCAAGTTTATGTTAATTTTTACTGGTTAGACCCAGTACCACTAAACTAATGGATACAATTGCTTGCATCAATACACATGTCTAAGGAAACCATCTAAGTCACTCAAGGATCGCTTAGTGCAAGATTTTTTACCCGATTTTGATGGTCATGGACACCTGAGACAAATCCCAAACTTTTAGAAGCTTCTACTAAAATAAGTACGGCCATACAGCAGAAGCCCCAAATTCTTTTTGAGCCATACATCAAAAAATATACATAGAGAAAAAATAAGGGCAACAAAGATAAATCGGAAAGGCGAGTAAAAAAACTACTTATTGTCGAGATAGTTTCAGAAAGTACCCACACCTAAAAACCACTGTAGTGTTGGACGGAAAAAAAGTTGTAATCCATTAAATTACCAAAGGTCATAAAAATATCACTTTTACATTAATACCTGCTATAACGTTGAAAACTGTACACTCAGTCGGTCGCTCTGGAATCACAATATGTATAGGGATCCAAAATGGTGCATTTGCAGTGGAACTAAATGTGGAAACAAAATAGGAAGTAGTTAGAAATATTCAGAACACTCTTATGACGAAATAAAACAAAAGCAAATATGCTTCCCACACACATTGTTGAATCTTACATTTTAAGTTAAATTAAGCTAAATGCATCACTACCAATAACATATAACCACCAAAAAACAGAAAGGAAAATGAATAATGGGACTGAGAGTAAGAGAGAGCATACTATTCACAAAATATAACATAAAAATATACAAACTGAGAAGACCAATCATTCCTTAGAAAATATACTCTCATTCTTACCTTGGAATTCTTGCACAAGTTTCAGATGCACATGCTATGGCATTTAGCTTTCCGCACCAAGCAACAGCACTGTGAAAACAGCAGGAAAAGAGGAAAGGAAAAAAACAAATATTATAACATCAATACTTTCCTCTCCTAATTTTCACAAAAAGCTGTGACAAAAGTTGAAACACATGAAATGGTAAAGAAATGATAGTATCTGCTTTAAACAAGTATACCCTAAAAGATCAAAGATTTTATTATTTTTTATTTTTTTGATAAGTTTCCTTAAATAATGAAAAAATAATATTAATTATTCATTTCAACAATATCTATAAAAAGTGTTTTAAAAAAAATGTTGGATATACTATCTTCAACAGATTATCAAAATCAATTAACTACTTCCTTGTGCAGTGTAATGCCTCTAGGAATGGTAGTCAACTGCCTCAAAACCAAGGTAGCACAGAAGTGTCACAGGCTCACACAATCACCATATTAGGTCCATGTAGACAACTAGAGGATACATATGTAAGAAGACAATTTATGTGGGTGCACTTTTTTATGGTAAGAAAATAAGATTTATAAATGAAGAAAAAATAGTGCAACTTGAGAGGACAATAGGTACTCTTGTCTAGGATTAATTGTTGACTGTCCTTATTACATTACGCTCTTGACTGAGCACAGTTGACTCTATTAGTCTATAGTATTTCTCCTGTAAGTCTTTCTATGCTTCCCCCAAATTCTCATTATTTTTATTTAGACTTATATAGTTATATGGGAAATCAAAATAATTTGTAAAATTAAGCCTTTCCACAGTCAATGGTCCTTATAGACTTATTAACATTTAGAAACTTACTGAAGCTGCGGCAATCTAAGAAGCCCTCACCTTAAATAACTATGTAACGTGTAAAATGCAATATTAGACTCAATTTCACTTGTTCTTAACTAAGCCCATTGCGTAGAGACTTTGGAATAGGTTAGTTACAGTGTTTAAGTTTCTGACAAGAAGCTTGTGTGAGTTCTTCCTTGACGCATAGTGCGTGAATTATTATTTCCAACTTTTGGGGAAGGGGATAAGAATGAATAAGGTGTACGCAACGCATGCTGTTATATCATGCACTTGATCGGAGTGGAGCACAAGGATTTTTAAAGACCAGCATCTATCCTCTTGTATAAATGAGGCATGAGCAGTGTTCTTACTCATTTGAATATTTGATCCTCAACTGCAACTCTGCAAGTGGTTCCAGAAAATTAACCTATTGGACATCTAATGTGATCTACTATCAGCAACTCTACGTGCGCTTGTCCAGAGTGGAGCACAAGGATTCTTAAAGTCCAGTATCTCTCCTCTTGTACAAATGAGGCATGATCAGTGTTCTTAATCACTTGAATATTTGATCCTCAACTGCAACTCTGCAAGTGGTTCCAGAAAATTAACTTATTGGACATCTAATGTGATCTACTATCAGCAACTCTAAATCAATTGTTCATCTAAATTCTTTATACTTCTTCAAGTATTTCATTACGAACCAATGCCAGCGCAAAGACATAATTTTTACATAGTATATAAATAAGTCCAATCATAAACATCATATAAAAGAAAAAGCACCTAAATTTAGAATTAGTGCAGACATTAAAATTAAATTTTAAGCAGATTATCAGCAACTCTACATCAATTGTCATCTAAATTCTTTCTACTCCTTCAATTATTTCACTTATTAACCCAATTCCATGAAAAAGATACAATTTTTAGATAGTACACATACAAGCTCAATCATAAACAACATCCAACAAGAAAAAAGCACCTGAATTTACGACAAAGTTCAGGAACACTCATTTTGTGGAGCAAATTGGACCTTGGCTGCTTAAGCCTAATACAAAAAACAATAGCTGGCTTCACTGAATCCTCATCCATGGGATCCTCGTCGGGCTTCTCCGGAAGTTCCTCCTCGCCGGAGCCGATCAACTCAGGCGGCTTATCAGAACCCTTGGCAGCTTCAATAACTGTAGAAGTAGTAACTCCAGAGGACTCTTCTTGGTCAGAATCCTTAGCAGCCCCAGAAGATGGACTCATCTGAATAATAAGTACGAAAGCCCTGATTTATATATAGAGAGAGAAAGTGTAGTGGCGGAAAGTCGCAATTGAGGGCGACAGGAATCCCTGTAGAGAGAGAAAATGTAGAGAGAGAGTTTTTGAGTGGGGAATAGATTATAGATATATAGGGTTTTGCTTTGAATTGGACAAAGTTGGGAGATTCAAGGTGTTTGTTTGTGTGAAATGCGAATGAGAGTGAGTGGGTTATTAATTTTATTATTCCATCAACGTCTTGGGCCCTTTTTTGCCATTTGGTGCCAATTGTTAGGGTGCGTTTGGTTGGGAAAATTTTGAAACATGGGAGATTATTTGCAAATGAAGGTATTCTTCATTCCTAAACTTTAAAATTTGTATATTTTAAAAATAAAATTAATTGTAACGAATTTATTGATGAGAGAGTCTATCCTATAAATCATCACGCTTTCCTTCCGTACCGTCCCGTTCTCATGTCTAAGATTAGGTATCCATTCTCTAATATTACATTTGAATTAAATGAATGAATATAATACTAGAATAATTTATTTTTATATAATAATAATAATTGTGTTTAGCTGTTTAATTAAAATAAAATAGACCATTCACATATCTTCGAATTTAATTTTTTAAAATAGAGTATAGAATTACTTAGTCCACCTAGAATGAAATGAATCATTTTACTTTTCATCTCATTTCATTCTCTATTATATTTTTTTTCCTCATTTTACTCATTCAATTCAAACGTAACATAAGTGACCTTTCCGCTTAGCGATGTCCATGGATCATCTATATGATTAGGCATCCCTCCCTTAAGTGACTTATTTTGCTTAACCGGTGCCTATTGATCAACCATTTTCTCGTACACGGCTTCACTTTGTACAATTGGTAGCCCTTTATGCTTATCGAGTGTCAATGGATCACACTCATCTAACACCAAATGGGCAAATATTGTAAGACCCCGAATTTTATGAAATATAAAATTTAATTTTTCTTTATATATATTTTTTCATGAAACAGTAAGTGGTTAAAAGTTAAGGATGTTATGTATAATTATATTATGTCGGACAATATTCGTTTGGTCGAGAAATATTCATTCTGTCGGGGAATATTCGTACGACGGCGCCGTACGAACCGATCATTGGTGGACTCCACAACGAATAACTGTCGGATGTAGAAAACGACATAAACAATTTTTAAATGGTCAATGGTACTATCACTTTTAATTGTTAAAATACTCAGTGGTAAAATAATAGTAACATGCGGTATTGCACAGTAGCACACGTGTAAGACCCCAAATTTTATGAAATATAAAATTTAATTTTTCTTCATATATATTTTTCTGAAATAGTAAGTGGTTAAATCGATAAAGTTAAAAGTTAAGGATGTTATGTGCAAATTTTATTTTGTCGGACAATATTCGCTTTGTCGGGGAATATTCGTTTGGTCGGGGAATATTTGTGCCGTACGACGGCGCCGAAATAACAAATTATTGGTGGACCCCACAACGGAATATTTATCGGATATAGAAAACGACAGAAGTAACTTTTTTATATAAAAATAGTCAACGGTGTTAACTGTTAAAATACTGGTGATAAAAGAATAGTAGCATACGGTAATTTATGGTATTTTTCTGTAGCACATGGTACTCTGCAGTAGCACACGGTATTGCACAGTGTCTCATATTATTGGTTTGATAATTGACACCGTAACTGTTACGCATCATTTCATCGATAATTGTCACTGCATAATATTTTATATTATCAATTCAATAATTGTTGTTACACAGTATTTTGCATTATTGATTTAATAATTGTCATTACACTGTATTTCATATCATTGACTCAATAATTGTTGGTGCACTGTAGTTTAAAATTATTGAACCTAATAATTGGCACAGTAGTTGTTGCATTATTATGAATTATTACTATGGTAATATTATTTGGTAATTTGATTATTATATTATATTCATAAAGTTGTTTGTTTTATTAGACAATATAATAATAAAAAGTTATTTGTTTTATTAGAAAAATATTATTATATTCAGATGTTACTATGCAAGTTACTGTGCCAAATTTGAAAATTCGCTGAATTCGTCTACGCAGAGGCTGCGCAGCCTCTCCTGCCAATTTCAGCATTGGCGTGCTGCCAATAACCATGCATAGTACCCTTATTCCTCCTATAAATAGCTTGCTCAGCTGAATAGAAAAATCACACCTAAAACATAAAAATTTTCTATAAGAATTTTATGAGTTTTCTCTGAGAATAGTAAGACTATTTTGAGAGTTTGAAAGCCAAAAGGAGTGCAGAAAATTTTCAAGTAAGTCTTTTATTAAGAGTAGTAATTTTATAAATTCCTATTTTTCACGGTATTCACAAATCTTCCTTTAGAAGACTCTTCTTTGAGAAGATTCATTTTTAAAAGCTTTCTTTGAAAGATTTATTTTAAAATATTATTTTAAAAACTATTTTAAAGTAGTTATATTATACTACAAAATTATGTTAAATATATATAATTTTGATAGTTCATATTATACGATTTATCATACACTTTGAAAGTTATATATTGTAATTACTAATTTTATTATAAATATATAGGTTGATCAACCTCATTTAAATCAATATACAGTCACGTGTTAAAGTAAGGGGTATCATTCTTTTCATCATCATAAATGAATATTATTTCTTTCTTACTGGAAAGGGATTATCACTATTTGATTCTCGAAAATAATATCGTTTCTTTCTCGTACCATTTATTTCCATGTATTAAATTGTGGGAATAACCTTACGGCGCGGAATACCGTCTGTTGGTGAATAACCTTTTGTATTCATTCCTTATTAATCTCTGAGAATAACCTTACGGCGCGGATTACCGCCTGTTTGGTGAATAACTCTTCGTATTCAAATTGATGGGAATAACCTTACGGCGCGGATTACCGCCTGTTTGGTGAATAACTTTTCATATTCAAATTGATGGGAATAACCTTACGGCGCGGATTACCGCCTGTTGGTGAATAACCCTTTTTATTTGTCTCGTGTGGAAATAATTTGTCTACACGAATTATCACATGACACTTCTATTCCATATTCGTAAGTGATATCATTTTCCTTTATACTCATAAGGGATACCATCTTTTTCATCTTCCATTATTCAAACTTACTATGGTAAGGGATATTTGTGACGCCCCCAAATCTGGGCCCACACAGCCCAAACTTGAGTCGTCAAAATACTACAACAAAATTATTACAACAAAGCACAACGTACAACAATACAGTGTATAATAATACACAACTAAGTCTTCACTATTATTGCCACACTATTTTACAAAACGTGAAGACTATGATAACTATTCCTCGGACCCTCACTCCATTCCCCGGCTAGACCCTGTTATGTTTTCATCTCCTGTTGAAAAACAATGGAACAAAAGAAAGGGTGAGCTCAAATAGCCCAGTAAAGAATATCATGACTAAGATAATGACGAATAAATTATCATTAGTCTTCAACAGTTGAGTTCTTGATAGAATACAATAGACTACAAGGTTTATATCAAAAACTGTAGTTAAATTCTTAAACAATGTTCAGATCAATAATAGCAGCGGAATGAGCAATCTATTAGAAGAATAATGCAGACTATAATGTCCACTCGCTTCTCTTTTTCGTAAAAACATCATCAACTTTTATCATCTGAAATACCATTAGTCATGATAATATAAATTCACAGTTCCTGATCATAATCATGCACATCAACAGTTCATCTTTGCACTACGGGCCAAAGATATTCAATATAGCACCAACGGTCATGATTATACCAGATTCAGCCTTTGGTCATAATCATACCAAACAACAGTTCATCTTTGCACTACGGGCCAAAGAGAACATTCACCACGTGCCATAAAAGACACCGAACAGATGTATCGCCTTTAACCTATTATATCGCCTTTAACCTATCATCTGTTCAACAAATATATCACATCTGTGCCCCCGGCCACAGATATTCACAACAGCTTGATTTTTGGATGATTAGAATGATATAAATGATGAACAGAAGAAATAGGATAACAATAAGTATCGGAAGTTTACTTTGTACAGATTCAAATAATGTCCAAATTGTCAACATGATGTGGAGTGAAATTTAAAAATGATATTCAAGATCCACAGTTCAGAATAACGGTTACAATTCAATAGAAAGGTTCACGTAAATAGGAAGGTTCAATTGAAATAATGAAGTTCAACTATTATGGAACATATAATATTTTCAGGAATTATAGAAGCAATAGTTCCATAATAAATTTCGATTTAGGAGTATGAAAGAAAATAATATCCCTTACCGTAGCAGGTTTGATTAACAAAAGGTGAAGGAAATTAATACAAAGGGTTATTCACCAACAGGCGGCAATCCGCTCCGTAAGGTTATTCCCACAATTTAATAGAATTTGAGTACAAAGAGTTATTCACCAAACAGGCGACAATCCGCTCCGTAAGGTTATTATCAGAGATTAATAATGAATGAATACGAAAGGTTATTCACCAACAGGCGGCAATCCGCTCCGTAAGGTTATTCCCACAATTTAATACATGGAAATAAAAGGCACGTCTTATGAGTAAGGAAGAAACAATATTATTATCGAGAATCAAATAATGATAATCCCTTACCATAGTATGTTTGAATAATGGAAGATGAAAAAGATGGTATCCCTTACCGTAACACGTGACTGGATATTGATTTAAATGAGGTTGATTAACTTGAACAGTACACGTATACTTATAGATCTTCACAAATACTCAAGATGACTTATGCACACTTAGAGAGAACTTTCACAAGAAGTATTTAGAGAGAGAAAGAAAGAACAAGTAAGGAAGTTTATGAAAAATCCTTAAGTTAAGGCTTCTATTTATAGCCAAAAATCTTATCATTCATTTAATCTAAACCATTCATTTAAAAATCATCTTTTAATCTACACCATCCATTTCAAATATTATATTATCTTTAATCTACACCATTCATTTCATATCACCTAATAATCACCTAACTTTATATTATAAACAAATCAATTTAATTATTCAACAATAATTCACACTTTAATCTACACCATTCATTTCATATCACCTAATAATCACCTAACTTTATATTATAAACAAATCAATTCAATTATTCAACAATAATTCACACTTTAATCTACACCATTCATTTCATATCACCTAATAATCACCTAACTTTATATTATAAACAAATAACTTTATCAATTCAATTATTATGACTAATTGTTATAAATACAGTATAGTTAGCTCTTAGATATCAAGTCAATAAATTAATGAAATACAACTGTTTAAATAACATCATAATAGAGATAACAATAATGTAAAATAAAGCATACGTTATTGTGTAATGACAATTATTGATTCAATAATGTGAATTACTGTGCATATGTTACTGTGACAATTATTAGGTTCAATAATTTTAAAAACAGTGCAACAACAATTATTGACTCAATGATATAAAATACAGTGTAATGACAATTATTAAATCAATAATGCAAAATACTGTGTAACAACAATTATTGAATTGATAATATAAAATATTATGCAGTGACAATTATCGATGAAATGATGCGTAACAGTTACGGTGTCAATTATCAGACCAAAAATATGAGACACTATGCAATACCGTGTGTTACTGTAGAGTACCGAGTGCTACAGAAAATACCAATAACTACCGTATGCTACTATTCTTTTATCACCGGTATTTTAACAGTTCCGTTGACTATTTTTATTTAAAAAGGTTATTTCTGTCGTTTTCTATATCCGACAAATATTCCGTTGTGGGGTCCACTAATAATTTGTTATTTCGGCGCCGTCGGACCAAATGAATATTCCCCGACCAAACGAATATTCCCCGACAAAGCGAATATTGTCCGACAAAATAAAATTTGCACATAACATCCTTAACTTTTAACTTTATCGATTTAACCACTTACTGTTTAAAAAAAAATATCTATATGAAGAAAAATTAAATTTTGTATTTCATAAAATTCGGGGTCTTACAACCTCCCCTCCTTATGAAATTTCGTCCCCGAAATTGACGTACCTGACATATCGAAGAGGTAAGGATACTTAGATTTCATCTCAGATTCTAGCTCCCAGGTCATTTCCTCAGTATCTTGGTTCCTCCATAAAACCTTAACTTGAGGTATAACCTTTGAGCGTAGGATCTGCTCCTTCTTATCCAGGATCTTAACAGGTACTTCCTCGTATGTTAAATCCTCTGCTATAACGTCTGGTTCTAACTCAATGACGTGGTTTGGGTCCTTCACATATTTACGTAACATAGATATGTGAAAAACGTTATGGATGCGAGACATACTTGGTGGTAGGGCTAGTCTGTAGGCTACGGTTCCTATTCGATCGAGGATTTCAAATGGGCCAATAAATCGAGGGTTGAGCTTTCCTCTCTTTCCGAATCTCGTAACCCCTTTCCATGGAGAAACACGTAAGAATACATGATCTCCGACGTTGAAACTTTCGTCTCTCCGATGAAGATCAGCATAACTCTTTTGTCGTTCTTGTGCGGTCTGTATTCGTTGTCGGATCATTTGGATCTTTTCGGTCGTCAAGCGTACCAACTCGGGTCCCAACAATTTTGCTTCTCCTACCTCATTCCAACATATTGGAGAGCGACACTTCCTTCCATACAATGCCTCGAATGGAGCCATGCCTATGCTTGCTTGGTAACTGTTGTTGTAAGAAAATTCCACCAACGGCAAGTACTTATCCCAACTTCCTTTGAAGTCTAATACACAAAGTCTCAAAAGATCTTCGAGGGTCTGGATCGTCCTTTCCGATTGTCCGTCCGTTTGAGGATGGTATGCAGAACTAAAACGTAGTTCAGTGCCCATAGCTTTTTGTAGACTGATCCAAAAGCGTGAAGTGAATCTAGGATCTCGATCAGAAACTATGGAAACTGGCATGCCATGCAATCTCACGATCTCATTTATGTACATACCGGCAAGACGTTCAAGTGAAAAGTTTTCTCGTATAGGCAAGAAATGAGCAGATTTGGTCAATCTATCTACGATCACCCAAATTGCATCTAAGCCTTGAAAAACTTTTGGAAGACCCGTCACGAAGTCCATATTGATGTGTTCCCACTTCCATTCGGGAACTTCAAGTGATTGTAATGGACCTTTAGGAACTTGATGTTCTGCCTTGACACGTTGACAAGTTAGGCACCTTGAGATAAACTCCGCAATCTCTCTTTTCATATTGTTCCACCAAAATGTATGTCGAAGATCTCGATACATCTTGGTACCTCCTGGGTGGATTGCAAACGGCGTGTTGTGTGCCTCCATCATGATTTTATGCTTTAATTCAGGATCGTTAGGAACACAGAGTCGAGAGTTGACTCGAAGTATTCCTTTCTCGTCGATTCTTGCTTCGGGAATGGCACCTTCTTGTACTTTCTTTATCATGTTTATCAGTTCCGGATCGGTAGCTTGAGCAGCTTTAATTTTATCGATTAAAGTTGGTTCTACTCGCACGTGAGCAATCTTCGAGTGGGTCCCTGGTGTCTTTAGCTCTATCTCCATCTTTTGCAAGTCGTACAAAATACACTTTTGTGTTGTCAGCAGTGCACTTGTACTTGCATAAGATTTTCTGCTCAAAGCGTCAGCTACAACGTTCGCCTTTCCCGGGTGATACTGGATTGTGTGGTCATAATCCTTTAACAGCTCAAGCCAACGTCGTTGTCGCATGTTGAGTTCCTTCTGGGTGAAGAAATACTTGAGACTTTTATGATCCGTATAGATATCCACTTTTTCTCCGTACAAGTAGTGTCTCCAGATCTTCAACGCGAAAACGACTGCTGCCAACTCTAGATCATGAGTAGGATAATTTTTCTCATAATCTTTGAGTTGTCGAGAGGCGTAGGCTATAACCTTTCCATGTTGCATAAGGACACAGCCTAGACCTTTGCCAGAAGCATCGCTGTAGATAACAAATTCTCCTGATCCTGATGGTATGGTCAGAACAGGAGCTGAAACCAGTCTCTTCTTGAGTTCTTGGAAACTTTTCTCGCATTCCTCGCTCCATATGAATTTTGTGCTTTTTTCCGAGTAAGCTGCGTTAATGGAGTGACGATTCGAGAAAATCCTTCTACGAATCTCCGATAATAACCAGCTAGACCCAGAAAACTTCGGACTTCGGTTACTGTTTTGGGTTGTTCCCAATTTAGTACCGTTTCAATCTTCGCAGGATCGACTGATATTCCTTGACTAGAAATCACATGCCCAAGAAACGCGACCTCCTCAAGCCAGAACTCACATTTCTTCAACTTGGCATATAATTTGTTTTCACGGAGCTTTTGTAGTATCAATCTCAGGTGTTGTTCATGATCCTCGCGACTCTTGGAGTATATGAGGATGTCATCAATAAAGACAACCACAAAATGATCCAAATGTTCCTTGAATATCCGGTTCATCATGTCCATGAAAGCTGCAGGAGCATTAGTTAGTCCAAAAGGCATGACTAAGAACTCATAATGCCCATAACGAGTTCTGAAAGCAGTCTTTGGAATGTCCTCAGCTTTAACCTTTAACTGATGATATCCAGAACGGAGATCAATCTTTGAGAAATGTTGAGCGCCTTGCAATTGATCAAACATGTCATCAATCCGAGGTAACGGGTACCTGTTCTTGATGGTGACATGGTTCAATTCTCGGTAGTCAATGCACAATCTCATACTCCCGTCTTTCTTCTTCACAAATAGAACAGGAGCACCCCAAGGTGATGCACTCGGACGAATGAAACCGGTATCCAACAATTCCTGTAGTTGGACTTTTAACTCTTGAAGTTCAATGGGAGCCATTCGGTAGGGAGCTTTGGAAATGGGCTTGGTACCGGGTTCAAGATCAATATAAAAATCAATTTCACGGTTTGGGGGTAAGCCAGGAAGTTCTTCAGGAAAAACGTCAGGAAACTCATTAACAATGGGAATATCATTCAAGTTTGACGTATTTTTGTTCAAATCAGTGACATGAGCTAAAAAGGCTTGACATCCGTTTTTCAATAAACGAATGGCTTTATGGCTAGAAATAACAGTTATAGATTTCAATGGTTTAGTTGCTTGAATTTGCATGACAGGTTGATTAGGAATATGAAAACTAATAATCTTATGAAAACAATCAATTTTAGCATGATGGGTAGTCAACCAATCAATTCCTAAAATCACATCAAATTCATGCATCTCCAAAGAAATAAGGTCAACAGGTAATGTGAGGTTGTTGATTTGAACTAGGCAAGATTTATAGACAGTAGATGTAATGGTCATTTCTCCTAATGGGGTTTCAACTGATAAGTCAAAGTCCAAGTTTTCAGGAGTTAAGTTTAAACGCTGAGCACATGCAGGTGAGATAAAAGAATGGGTAGAGCCAGTATCTAACAAAGCGTAGACTTCACGAGAATTTATGAATAGCTTACCGGTTATCACCTCGTTCGAGTTTCGTGCCATTTGGGATGTCACAACAAAAGCTCTCCCTTGAACTACAGATTTTCCTTTATCCGCGCTAGCTTTTGGTATCATCATTGCAGCTGGACTTGATTTTGTGGCAGGACAAAACCGCGCAAGATGACCCTCTTTCCCACAACTGTAGCACTTTTTGGACTGCAGTGTACAGTTTGGGCTGATGTGACCTTCCTGACCACACCTATAGCATCTCACTGGTGGTCGATCTTCTCCCCTTGAAACTGGGGTCGGTGCTGGTGTTGGTACTGGTGCTGGTGCCCTTCCATAATTATTATGGAATCTCTTTCTTTTGAAATTGTTCCCACTAGATTCTCCTCTTCTGTTATTTGGTGTGGAATTACCACCGAAGTGTTGGTTACCTCCTCGATGGTTCTCGTTCCTGTGGTTGTTGTCACTCCTTTCTCTATGCTGATCATTAACTCTTGGCTGCAATGTTTCATCTGTTTGCTCCACCCTTTGAGCCCTATCTACAACATCTGAATACAAACTGAATTTATGAGAACTAAGTTGTTGACGAATTTTGAGTCTCAAACCTCTCAGGAACATTCGACTCATTCGTGCTTCGTCATCTACTAGATGAGTCGCAAAACGAGACAGTTCAGCAAACTTAGCTTCATATTGAGAAACTGTCATGTTTCCCTGCTCCAGCTTAATGAATTCCACTTCCTTCATATGGCGGATGCTTTCTGGGAAGTACTTCTCGTTAAACAGTTCTTCGAATTCTGTCCAAGACATTTCGAGTGCTGAAGGTTGGATACGTTTTACCGCTTCCCACCAATGGTCCGCCTCACCTCGTAACATAAAAGTGGCAAATGGCACCTTCTGATCATCAGCGCATTGTAAGACATCAAGTATTTTTGTCGTCTGCTTCAGCCATGCCTCCGCTTTGAGTGGGTCAGGCTTCCCATGGAATTCAGGTGGTCCTAATTCTTTAAATTGCTTAACAGTGACCATCCTCAAATTGCCAGCGTTTCTACCGTTATTATTGACTGGATTTCCTCTTCCTTGATTCTGTATGAACTGCATGAAATTCCTAAAGAATCCATCGTTCATCATGTTATCAGGAACATTATTTCCTGAGTTGGCAGGAGGATTGTTTGGGGCCTCTTGATTCTCGGCTACATTTGCTTCGGGTATTCCATAGTTAACCTCTTGATTTTCAGATGTCATACTAAACTGTGGTCACAAAATAAATGTTAGTTCAAATAAACTGACTCATCACTTCATGTTCCTACATTCAAATCGACTCATTAGATAATAAAATCTAATTTAGGTAGGACACACTAGTGACTGATTCTATTCGTCTCTCCCCTCCTAGTTCTACCCCAGATCTCCATTAAAGACCATATCCCTAAGCTCTGATACCAACTGTGACGCCCCCAAATCTGGGCCCACACAGCTCAAACTTGAGTCGTCAAAATACTACAACAAAATTATTACAACAAAGCACAACGTACAACAATACAGTGTATAATAATACACAACTAAGTCTTCACTATTATTGCCACACTATTTTACAAAACGTGAAGACTATGATAACTATTCCTCGGACCCTCACTCCATTCCCCGGCTAGACCCTGTTATGTTTTCATCTCCTGTTGAAAAACAATGGAACAAAATAAAGGGTGAGCTCAAATAGCCCAGTAAAGAATATCATGACTAAGATAATGACGAATAAATTATCATTAGTCTTCAACAGTTGAGTTCTTGATAGAATACAATAGACTACAAGGTTTATATCAAAAATTGTAGTTAAATTCTTAAACAATGTTCAGATCAATAATAGCAGCGGAATGAGCAATCTATTAGAAGAATAATGCAGACTATAATGTCCACTCGCTTCTCTTTTTCGTAAAAACATCATCAACTTTTATCATCTGAAATACCATTAGTCATGATAATATAAATTCACAGTTCCTGATCATAATCATGCACATCAACAGTTCATCTTTGCACTACGGGCCAAAGATATTCAATATAGCACCAACGGTCATGATTATACCAGATTCAGCCTTTGGTCATAATCATACCAAACAACAGTTCATCTTTGCACTACGGGCCAAAGAGAACATTCACCACGTGACATAAAAGACACCGAACAGATGTATCGCCTTTAACCTATTATATCGCCTTTAACCTATCATCTGTTCAACAAATATATCACATCTGTGCCCCCGGCCACAGATATTCACAACAGCTTGATTTTTGGATGATTAGAATGATATAAATGATGAACAGAAGAAATAGGATAACAATAAGTATCGGAAGTTTACTTTGTACAGATTCAAATAATGTCCAAATTGTCAACATGATGTGGAGTGAAATTTAAAAATGATATTCAAGATCCACAGTTCAGAATAACGGTTACAATTCAATAGAAAGGTTCACGTAAATAGGAAGGTTCAATTGAAATAATGAAGTTCAACTATTATGGAACATATAATATTTTCAGGAATTATAGAAGCAATAGTTCCATAATAAATTTCGATTTAGGAGTATGAAAGAAAATAATATCCCTTACCGTAGCAGGTTTGATTAACAAAAGGTGAAGGAAATTAATACAAAGGTTTATTCACCAACAGGCGGCAATCCGCTCCGTAAGGTTATTCCCATAATTTAATAGAATTTGAGTACAAAGAGTTATTCACCAAACAGGCGACAATCCGCTCCGTAAGGTTATTATCAGAGATTAATAATGAATGAATACGAAAGGTTATTCACCAACAGGCGGCAATCCGCTCCGTAAGGTTATTCCCACAATTTAATACATGGAAATAAAAGGCACGTCTTATGAGTAAGGAAGAAACAATATTATTATCGAGAATCAAATAATGATAATCCCTTACCATAGTATGTTTGAATAATGGAAGATGAAAAAGATGGTATCCCTTACCGTAACACGTGACTGGATATTGATTTAAATGAGGTTGATTAACTTGAACAGTACACGTATACTTATAGATCTTCACAAATACTCAAGATGACTTATGCACACTTAGAGAGAACTTTCACAAGAAGTATTTAGAGAGAGAAAGAAAGAACAAGTAAGGAAGTTTATGAAAAATCCTTAAGTTAAGGCTTCTATTTATAGCCAAAAATCTTATCATTCATTTAATCTAAACCATTCATTTAAAAATCATCTTTTAATCTACACCATCCATTTCAAATATTATATTATCTTTAATCTACACCATTCATTTCATATCACCTAATAATCACCTAACTTTACATTATAAACAAATCAATTTAATTATTCAACAATAATTCACACTTTAATCTACACCATTCATTTCATATCACCTAATAATCACTTAACTTTATATTATAAACAAATCAATTCAATTATTCAACAATAATTCACACTTTAATCTACACCATTCATTTCATATCACCTAATAATCACCTAACTTTATATTATAAACAAATAACTTTATCAATTCAATTATTATGACTAATTGTTATAAATACAGTATAGTTAGCTATTAGATATCAAGTCAATAAATTAATGAAATACAACTGTTTAAATAACATCATAATAGAGATAACAATAATGTAAAATAAAGCATACGTTACTGTGTAATGACAATTATTGATTCAATAATGTGAATTACTGTGCATATGTTACTGTGACAATTATTAGGTTCAATAATTTTAAAAACAGTGCAACAACAATTATTGACTCAATGATATAAAATACAGTGTAATGACAATTATTAAATCAATAATGCAAAATACTGTGTAACAACAATTATTGAATTGATAATATAAAATATTATGCAGTGACAATTATCGATGAAATGATGCGTAACAGTTACGGTGTCAATTATCAGACCAAAAATATGAGACACTATGCAATACCGTGTGTTACTGTAGAGTACCGAGTGCTACAGAAAATACCAATAACTACCGTATGCTACTATTCTTTTATCACCGGTATTTTAACAGTTCCGTTGACTATTTTTATTTAAAAAGGTTATTTCTGTCGTTTTCTATATCCGACAAATATTCCGTTGTGGGGTCCACCAATAATTTGTTATTTCGGCGCCGTCGGACCAAACGAATATTCCCCGACCAAACGAATATTCCCCGACAAAGCGAATATTGTCCGACAAAATAAAATTTGCACATAACATCCTTAACTTTTAACTTTATCGATTTAACCACTTACTGTTTAAAAAAAAATATCTATATGAAGAAAAATTAAATTTTGTATTTCATAAAATTCGGGGTCTTACAATATTAATTTCCTTCACCTTTTGTTAATCAAACCTGCTACGGTAAGGGATATTATTTTCTTTTATACACCTAAATCGAAACTTATTATGGAACTATTGCTTCTATAATTCCTGAAAATATTATATGTTCCATAATAGTTGAATTTCATTATTTCAACTGAACCTTCCTATTTTCTGAACATTTCTATTGAACTGTAATCTTTATTCTGAACTGTGGATTTTGAATATCATTTTTAAATTTCACTCCACATCATGTTGGCAATTTGGACATTATTTGAATATGCACAAAGTAAACTTTCGATACTTATTGTTTATCCTGTTCTTCTGTTCATCATTTGTATCACTGTTATTTGTATTAATCATCAATAATCAAATTGTTGTGAATATCTGTGACCGGGGGCACAGATGTGATATAATTGTTGAACAGATGATAGGTTAAAGGCGATATACTAGGTTAAAGACGATACATCTGTTCGGCGTCTTTTATGGCACGTGGTGAATGTTCTCTTTGGCCCGTAGTGCAAAGATAAACTGTTGGTTGGTATGATTATGACCAAAGGCTGAATCTGGTATAATCATGACCGTTAGTGTTATATTGAATGTCTTTGGCCCGTAGTGCAAAGATGAACTGTTGATCTGCATGATTATGACCAGGAACTGTGAAGTTGTATTATCTTAACTAATGGTATTTCAGATGATAAAAGTTGATGATATTTTTACAAAAAAAGAGAAGCGAGTGGACATTATAGTCTGCATTATTCTTTTAATAGATTGCTCATTCCGCTGTAATTATTGATCTGAACATTGTTTAAGAATTTAACTACAGTTTTTGATATAAACCTTGTAGTCTATTGTATTCAGAACTCAACTGTTGAAGGCTAATGATAATTTATTCGTCATTATCTTAGTCGTGATATTTCTTACTGGGCTATTTGAGCTCACCCTTTCTTTTCGTTCCATTGTTTTTCAACAGGAGATGAAAACGTAACAGGGTCTAGCCGGGGGATGGAGTGAGAGTCCGAGGAATAGCTGTCGTAGTCTTCACGTGTTGTAAAATAGTGTGGCAATAATAGTGAAGACTTAGTTGTGTATTATTATACACTGTATTGTTGTACGTTGTGCTTTGTTGTAATAATTTTGTTGTAGTCTTTTGACGACTCAAGTTTGGGCTGTGTGGGCTCAGATTTGGGGGTATCACAACACGGCATTGCACAGTGTTTCGTATTATTAAACTGATAAAGTGGTTATCGTACAATATTTGACTTTATTGTCACATGCACAATAATTCATAATATTAAACTGATAATTGTCACAGTAGCATATGCACAGTAATTCAAATTATTGAATCAATAATTGTCATTACACAGTAATGTATTATTTCTTTTATATGCTTTCTGCATTATTGTTATCTCTATTATGATGTTAATTAAACTGTTGTATTTCATTATTAATTAATTTGATATATAACTCTGAGAGTCAACTACATTGTATTTATAACAATTAGTCATAATAATGAATAAGTATGAATTATTGTTGAATAATTGAATTAATAAAGTTATTTGTTTATAATATAAAGTTAGGTGATATAAAATGAATGGTATAGATTAAAGAAAATATAGAATTTGAAATGGATGGTGTAGATTAAAAGATGGTCTTTAAATGAATGGTTTAGATTAAGAAAATCTTAAAAAATGAAATGAATGGTATAGATTAAAGATAATATAGAATTTAAAATAGATGATGTAGATTAAAAGATGATCTTTAAATGAATGGTTTAGATTAAAGAAATTTTAAAAGATAAAATGAATGGTATGGATTAAACATTATCTTGAAATGAACGGTTTTGATTAAATTAAAAAATCTTGGTTATGATAAGATTTTTGGCTATAAATAGAGGCCTTAACTTAAGGATTTTTCATAAACTTCCTTACTTGTTCTTTCTTTCACTCTCTAAATACTTCTTGTGTAAGTTCTCTCTAAGTGTGCTTAAGTCATCTTGAGTATTTGCGAAGATCTATAAGTGTACGAGTATTGTTCAAGTTAATCAACATCATTTAAATCAATATTCAGTCACGTGTTAAGGTAATGAATATCATCTTCTTTCATATTCTATTATTTAAACTTACTACGGTAAGGGATTATCATTCTTTGATTCTCGAAAATAATATCGTTTCTTTCTTACTCATAAGATGTGTCATTTATTTCCATGTATTAATTTGTGGGAATAACCTTACGGCGCAGATTACCGTCTGTTGGTGAATAACTTTTCGTATTAATTCCTTATTAATCTCTGAAAATAACCTTACTGCGCGGATTACCGCATGTTTGGTAAATAACTCTTCGTATTCAAATTTTATTAAATTGTGGGAATAACCTTACTGCGCGGACTACCGCCTGTTGGTGAATAACCCTTTGTATTTATTTCTTATTTGTCTCTTGTGGAAATAATTTGTCTACACGAATTATCACATAACACTTTTATTTCATATTCGTTTGTAATATCATTTTCTTTCATATTCGTAAGTGATATTATTTTTCTTTATACTCATAAGGGATACCATCTTTTTCGTCTTCCATTATTCAAACTTATTATGGTAAGGGATATTAATTTTCTTCACATTTTGTTAATCAACCTTGCTGCGGTAAGGGATTTCATACACTTAAATCGAAACTTATTATGGAACTATTGCTTCTATAATTCCTGAAAATATTATATGTTCCATAATAGTTGCACTTCATCATTTCAATTGAATCTTCCTATTTACGTGAACCTTTCTATTGAACTGTAATCGTTATTCTGAATTGTGGATCTTGAATATCATTTTTGAATTTCACTCCACATCATGTTGACAATTTGGACATTATTTGAATCTGCACAAAATAAACTTCTGATACTTATTGTTTATCATGTTTCTTCTGTTCATCATTTATATCATTCTAATCATCCAAAATCAAGTTGTTGTAAATATCTGTGGCCGGGGACACAGGATGATAGGTTAAAGGCGATATAATAGGTTAAAGGCGATACATCTGTTCGGTGTCTTTTATGGTACGTGGTGAATGTTCTCTTTGGCTCGTAGTGAAAAGATGAACTGTTGTTTGGTATAATTATGACCAAAGGCTAAATCTGATATAATCATGACTATTGGTGTTATATTGAATATCTTTGGCCCGTAGTGCAAAGATGAACTGTTGTTTGATATGATTATGACCAAATACTGAATCTGGTATAATCATGACCGTTGGTGTTATATTGAATGTCTTTGGCCCGTAGTGCAAAAATGAACTATTGATCTGCGTGATTATGACCAGAAACTGTGAATTTGTATTATCTTGACTAATGGTATTTCAGATGATAAAAGTTGATGATGTTTTTCCTAAAAAGAGAAGCGAGTGAACATTATAGTCTACATTATTCTTTTAATAGATTGTTCATTCCACTGCTATTATTGATCTGAATGTTGTTCAAGAATTTAACTGCAATGTTTGATATAAACCTTGTAGTCTATTGTATTCTATCAAGAACTCAACTGTTAAAGGCTAATGATAATTTATTCGTCATTATCTTAGTCACAATATTCTTTACTGGGCTATTTGAGCTCACTCTTTATTTTTGTTCCATTGTTTTTCAAAAGGAGATGAAAACGTAGCTGAGTCTAGCTGGGGAATGGAGTGAGAGTCCGAGGGATAGCTATCGTAGTCTTCGCGTGTTGTAAAATAGTGTGACAATAATAGTGAAAACTTAGTTGTGTATTATTATACACTGTATTGTTAAACGTTGTACTACCTTATAATAATTTTGTTGTAGTCTTTTGACAACTCAAGTTTAAACTGTGTGGGTCCAGATTTGGGGGTGTCAAAAATATAATGAATATGGTTATGGAATAACTTCTTCTAAGAAGCTAGCTGCCAACATAAATAATGCTATATCATATTATTAATGGAATGTACTCCGTGTATGGCAACAATATATTATATATTCTGATACATTTTAACTTTTTAAAATTAATTTGTGAAATTTTAAAATACGAAATTGATATGAATTGGTTAAGGCTTACAAAAATGAATATTGTAATTAGTATAATTGTTAGTTACTTTACAACAATTATAGTTATTCAGATTAGAATCGTAAAAATTTGAATTGATTTTAAATTTTGAATTTTATAAATTAAATATAAAAAAATAAAATATATCTTTAATTTTGAAATAGAAGTTAAAATTTTGAGCGAATAGGACTTCTTTTATCAAAATGAATTGTTTTTTGTGTTGACTATTCACCGACTTTTTCCCCGGAATTTAGTAGTAAAATAATAATAATAATAAATAATATAGATTAAGGTGTAAAGGTATTTTGGACCCTTTTTTTCTAAATATTTTGGACCTATTTTAATTTATGTTTAAAAAATAAAAATCCGTTTTAATTAACAATTTATTAACCTTAAAAGATATTTTAAATCGACTCATACCTCCATCACATTTTCTCAATACAGCAAATGTCAATTTCCCAGTTACTGTATTGTGAATTGTGATGGAATGAATTCCTCGTACGTTCAGGTCTTGGTATTCTCTTCTAGACGAATACAATTCATTTGCTTCTTTAAATTTAAATATTTTATGCAACGTTTCGTTTATTTTAAAAAATTATTGATAAAATATCTTTGACGATATGTATAAATTCTTTATAAATAACGAGATTAAAAAAATATAAACACGCATTTAAAACAATACTATTAAATAAAAGTTATTAAACAAATTGATATCGATAAATATGACGACTTAATTAAGTTTTTCAATAATATTATAATTCAGCTTACCCCGAAACGTGTTTTAGATAGCAAATCAAAGGACTTAAAAAGTCATAGGTGTTGAATTACAATTACTACATTAGATTACTAAAATTGTCATCTTGTACAAAATGTAGAAGCTATTTTGCTTCTGTGCAAATATGAATGTAAGAAGATTATGCACAAAATAGCCAAGAAGTCTAATTGGACAAGTAAAAGAAGAACTAGAAGGTCAACAAATATATATATATATATATATATATAGAAAGTTTATCATTAATCCATTGAAATTGAAACCTAATTAAGTTAAGTGGGTAGGTAACTTATTTTGAATGTTGAGATTTGTAAATTAATTTTAGATTTGGAAAAATTAATCTTAATGCTTGTTTTGGAGCAAAGGGAGTGTTTATGAAAATAGTTTATGTTATACTACCTTTGACCACAAAAAGAGTTAATTATCATTTATTTCACAATATATATATATATATATATATATATTATTGATATAATAGTATAAAAGACATAATACACTGTTTTGATGAAAAAAATTAGATACAAAATGATGTAGTTAATAATTATTGGTTATAACAATTAAACTCAACCATGTGTGGCAGAACATTCATGATCTAACTATGTATTGTGAAACCTTCACTGATTATAATTTGATAATCTTTTTATAATCATCTTTTATAACCGTAGCATTATCCGTACGTAAATTAAAAGTATATCATAAATTTTATACATAAAATCTTTTTATGTGACAAATAATATATATATATATATATATATATATGTTAGAAACGTGTAGTCCAAAAGGAAACGGAACAACCATAACCGTCACTTTCAAGCCTAGATTAAAAACTTAGAAGGCAAAAACACATGGATGTGAACCGTGGATTTGTTAGTATTATACGTGTGAAAACGGGTGGGGGGCGTCAAGTCTAATGTAATGACTTCTGCTCTGTTTCCGCTAGAAAAAATTCAACCATTCCTTCCCCTCGATCATTAACAATTCCACACCATTACTATATTAATTCTATTATTTGGTACACATTTTTCCCTAATGCCTAACAGGTCTTCATCTTCATCGCTCTGTATTGTTCATTTTGATAACTCCAAGGTGAATTTTCATTATTTTTTCTCCATTTTGGAGCTTAATTTTTTACTTACTGTTCTTCGTTTCGTGTTTATGTGCTTGTGGATCTGTTACGAAGTTGAACCTACTCGAATCTATGCTAGTTTTGAGCAATTAGTTCCTTATTCTGAATTTGCTAGTCAGAAACCCTATTTTGAAATGATCAAGTTCCTAGGTAAAAAGGGACAGTGTTCTTAATTATGTATTATTTCCTTATGTTCAAGTGTGTGGTTATAATTTTTGTTTTTGAAATTAATATGACAGTTAAGTTGTATAGCTAATTGCATTGTTTTGTGCTTAGAAGACTATTGCAGCTGCATATAGACATGAGTTGTAGCTGCTTTGGTTCCTCATCGAAAAAAGATGATGGTCAGATTTCTGGAGGCTTAGAAGGTAAGGACTAATTTGGTGGAACGAAGGAATTGAAGTTCTGCTATTTAATTGATATGATACCGGATAGTTGCACATCCTTGTGTGTTATTAACAGGCTTTCAAGTTTATTAAGACTGATAAACAGATAATTCAATGTATTAGATGATTTAGAGGACACATTTTCCATCACAGAATTAGTACATAATTTCCAATTTATGGTTATGTCGATGTGTGTATGACAGCTGAGGAACTCCTTTTTGCTTATGTTGAATTGAAACGAGAACTTCTATTTTAGATTTTTGAAATGTTAAATGCCTGATGTTGCTCGTTAAACAGCTAAACTTAAATATACTGCACAAAATGAAGAAACACTTATCCTTACTCATGCTTGTCTTATGTAATTCAGTTCTAGTGTTTGCTGGTTTATACTTAACATTGACCATTATGCTATTTTTCTTTAGTTAAATGTATTTTCAGTTTATCGTTATATACACTCATTTGTTAAAGGGATCTCAAACCTGATCAACAGATAGTCACAAATATGGTGGCGAACTTGCAAGGTGCAAGGGGGTCAGTATCTCTTTCTGACTGACCAACTTTTTTTGTTGTAGTCCACTACTAACATCTCCTTCACAAAAATGTAATAACTAAGAGGGTTTTCTCTTTTTAAACTGTTAGGATATCAATATTAGGTGTTTTTACTAGGCCTTCATATCAGCTTTAGATTGACCAATGTACAACAAACTATTGGAAGTCCATTGGGAGATTACTATCTTTAATTGAATACACTATTCTCTTAAGTTGTGTTCTAACTTTTACTATGCATGCTGGCTATATGGTAATACGTTTTATTTTGCGTGTAGTATTTGACTTAATGCATCACTTTCTTGTTTGCCACTGTACGCATTTATATTTTAAAATGCCAATAATGATGATTTAAGTTGCTTTCATCCATTCGATTTTCTGTTGCTTCTGTGTTTCCTAGGGCGTTTGCTTGGAAATATAAAAATTTTCTCATACAATGAATTAAGAACAGCAACTGATAATTTTCATCCAAGAAATAAGATAGGGCGAGGAGGTTTTGGAACTGTTTACAAGGTACTCAATCTTACCGAAGCTTTCAGATTTCTGTTATATTACTCACTTTTTTCTTCCTCAACTAGTTAATCTATGTTGTTAGTGGTATTTGATCACGGTCTAAATAGAATAATGGGAATCTTTCTTGAACACTCTTAGAAGATGATTCAACTATTCATGTTGTGCACTTCACTTATTTTCTTTCACGCCTCTCTTATCCTTTCTATATTGTAAAATTTGGTTATGGTTAGTTACTAATCTTCTAGGCATATTATTTATGAATAAGTAAAACTACAGTTCAATCAATACCTATATTTAAAAGACCAACTAGCGATCTTGAAGTGAGTCCGTTATTAATTCATTGGAAATCCATCTGAGTTAACCCAACAAATAATTAATCATAACTCGGTTGGTCATGACTCACATTATATTGAGTTTGAGGTGAGTTAGCGACGAGTTGTGGAAGTTCGTTTTGTGGAATACTTCATCTCTTTGTTTTTCCAAATCACATATCACCTCTTCGTTTTTTCTTCCTGTAAAATTTTAATGTGACTCTCCTTCTTCCTTATATGGACCCTTCTTCTCCCAAATTAATCAGTTTAAATTGATATGTATATATCCTCATCTTTTCCGTCCCATCCAAATGCAAAGAAAAAGAGCCAAAAAAATAGGAAGAGAGAGAGAGAGAAAAGGAAGAACTTATTCGAAGAAGCGTGAGGTAACGACCGATGGGAAAGAGAGCACACTGACACTGCCTAATCAAAAGATTCTAGGGATTGGTAAATCTGACAAATCTTGACATTGGGAAAATTACAGGGGCATGAGACAGCTTTTCTGGTGGATTTGTAGCCATGCCTGGCACGCACAGGCTATCAAACTTGTCATACATGAAAACTTTATCAGGACCACCCATAAAATTTTAATGATTCAGTTTGTCCAGGTTTCTGGAACAATATAGATATTTAAACTCACGGAGTGAAGGTGGTGTTTACGGTGTCAACAGGCGGCAGTTCTGATAGTGCTTTTCATCTTTTTGGCTGAGGAAATGTGACATGGCTAGATTTTAAGGTACATTGCTAATTTACCAAATTGTATTGAGAAAATAAGACAAATCATGGGGTTGTATTGGATTAAGATCTTTCCAATGCACACTAAAATAAGTAGTGACTGCGAGTTTCTCTGGGAAAAAAAAAGAGGAAAGAAAGGGACTTGGATAGCTCGAAATGTAATGCTGAAATGTGAAATCAAGCTGAAATATGGATTAAATTACATTAAATACCAAATTTACTAATAGTCAATATTCTTTACTTCAATGGAGATGTTATATTCTGCCGAGTGGTGAACTGAAGTCGAGCTTTTACGCTAAGATTTTTCAGTACTGTTACTGCAATCCTTGGTTTTATTTATCCCATATTCCAAACCTTTTCCAGATAATGACTCCATGCAATTCTGTAGGGAATCCTGAAAAATGGAATACAAGTAGCTGTAAAGACACTTTCTGCTGGATCAAGGCAGGGGGTGCGTGAATTTTTGACTGAAATTGACGTCATATCAAATGTCAGGCATGCAAACCTTGTTGAGTTAATTGGATGTTGTGTTCAAGAAACTTACAGGATTTTGGTTTATGAATATCTGGAAAATAACAGTCTCGATGGTGCTCTATTAGGTATTCAGAAGGGTTAGTATAGGTTGATCTTTTATTAAGATCTTCATACATAGAAAAATAATTGACATGTAATTTGCATGTCCTTGCAGGTTCAAACAGTAGAGCCACAAATTTGGTCTGGGAAAGAAGATCTGCTATCTGCAAGGGTACTGCCAGGGGTCTCGCGTATCTTCACGAAGAACTTGTGCCACATATAGTGCATAGAGACATCAAAGCTAGTAATATACTTCTTGATAAAGACTTCACGCCAAAAATTGGAGACTTTGGGTTGGCTAAACTTTTTCCAGACAACATTACTCATATTAGCACAAAAATAGCAGGAACCACGTATGTTTCCCTTTCATACTCTGTTGAAACTTTATCTGGTATTCCTTGCATTTAGTTAACATTAGAAGATCCTTCCTGGATTTGAGTTCATCTGAAAAAGGAATGTATGTTTTTTTAGGAAAGGGAAGAGAAATAGAATGATTACTAAGTTTTAAGTCTGATATGCATGAGTATCCCAAGATTAGGATACATTTTAAAATGCTGCGTTGCATGTAGTTTGTGGAGGCAATGTTTCTTCTACTTTTTAAGAATTATTTTGATTTTGTCTTGAACTTGGCAAACTGCACTACAGCTCTAAGATTCCATCTTATATGCATTAGCTGATTTATTATTTTTTTTCTGAGAATATCAGCTAATAATGTAAGGTTCTGTGTGGATTTCTTCTTTTATAGTTTGTTTTATGGAAATAAATGAGTAACATGTGGAACTTATAACTCAATTTTGTTCCACCAGGGGTTATTTGGCACCAGAGTATGTATTGGGTGGTCAGTTAACGAAGAAGGCAGACGTGTACAGCTTTGGCGTCCTCATACTTGAAATAGTAAGTGGCAGAAGCAGTGGAAAAGCAAATTGGGGTGGGATGCAGAAACTTTTGTTGGAATGGGTGAGTCAGTTTTTCCTGCAAAATTTCTAAATCTATCTTCAATTCTTCTGCTCAGTATGTTACACACACTCTCTCTCTCTCTCTCTCTCTTTCACACACACACACAAGTGTATGCCTGTACACACACAACACACATGCACAAATACAAACACCTTGAGCAGACATTTTAGGTATTTGTTTCTCATCAATCAATATTGAGGTTTTTGAACATGTGAAGTCGTAGTTCACTAGTTCGTCATAATGACCCTTAGTTTAACGGAGAAACAAACCAAATCCAGAGGAAATTTCCTTCACTTTCCTTGCATACCTTCCATAGTACATCACAAAAGAGAGACTTCTCATTAAATTATTTTCCCTTGGGCTACATATAACAATGGTTGTTTGCTTCAACAGGCGTGGCAACTCTACGAAGAAGGGCGACTCTTAGAAATGGTGGATCCTGAACTAGAAGGATTCTCTAAGGACGAAGTCATTAGGTATATTAAAATAGCCTTTTTCTGCACACAAGCAACAGCAAGCAGGCGGCCAACAATGAGCCAAGTTTTTGATATGCTCTCAAGAAACACCCGGCTAAATGAGAAGGAAATTACGGCCCCAGGCTTTTTTCACGATACAGGTGAACTTTCATCTTCAAACAAAAAGTCTTCTGATACCTCTACAAGCTACCAGATGAGCTCTGTCCCTGTCACTATCACTCAGGTGACGCCTAGATAAAATTGAAGTCCATGTATTCTTAACACACATAATTACCATATACTACATCTTTCCCATTAGATTTTCAGAGGCTAATCTACTAAAGAGCAAGTATTAGATTCCAATAGAAATATTAGCTTGAGGATTTTCAGGTTTAATTGGGAACTTCTGCATTATGTAATGTACAACAAACAGCTCATTTTTTTTGTCGCGTTCATATTATATAAAGAAAGAAGAGGAAATAATTTCATTCAGGAATCAGAAGTACTCCCCCGGTCTCTGGTGGCAGGAGCTAGGTATATCAAGAATTTGCTCATGATTGAATGTCCAAATCTTGCTCTATTTATGATGTTTACTTATGACCTGTGGAAGTTAACTATTAGGATCTGCATTTATTACATCTGACATCTATCCGAGATCCTTTTCCGTTGTTCTAACAAGTTAATATTCAACCCCCCCCCCCACCCCCGGGGGGGGGGGCTGTGATAAACTCCCTTGGTCTGTTCCTACTTGCTTTGTAATTTCAATTGGAAAAAGCATTTCTAACCGGACAGAGGGAGGAGTGTTTCTGCAATAATTTCAAACAATCTCAGCCACATCCATTTTTGACCAGAAGCTGACCTGGATCCTCTTTAACTTCTGTTCACACTGGCGTTGGCTCGCTGCAAATTGCTGAATTCTGTGGCGGATGACCCAAGTTAAACCATGCGTAACGCGCACATTTTTCCAAAGCCATATAAAAAGAGACCTTTTTGTGCAATGGAGGGAACATTTGCCGAGCACGACGCAAATGGCAGATACTATTTGCCTAAGCCAGGGAGATGTTTCTTATTAGCATTAAAAACAAAAATTTAGATATTTAAAAAATAAAATAAAATAAAACAGCGGCCGAACTACTAAATTAAATGTCACTTACAAGAGACCTTCTGACCTTTATTTATTAGCTGAAGTATCTCTCCACCATTAAAAGCCAACACTTGACATCAGACAACTGATATTCGCATTAATTAATTAATTATGTATTTTAATATTTTTATTTTTATTATTTTATATATTTATTTTATTTAACTAATATATTTTGTTTTATTTTGCAGGAAATAAATAAATAAATAAAATTAAGTTAAAAAAAGAGTTTTAGAAGCTTACTAGTTAATTTTTATTTGGACTCGAGATGTGTAAAAAAAATGACTCTTAAAAGATTAAAGAGAGACCATGAAATTAGATTAGAGTTCAATGTATGTTCATTGGAGTTTTATTTTGGAGAGAGAGAGAGAGAGGGAGGAGTAGATTTTTTTCCCCTTTCTCTTTCGGTAGGAAGGAGCAGGGAGTATTTTGTTTATTCCTTTTCTATTCTTTATGTGCCGCGGCCTTTAGTAGAGGAAAGAGCCACGGAGTGTTATTAATTAACTATTTCAATTCTTTATTAATATAATAAAAGTTCTTTTTAGTTATTATTCCATTAATTTTTATTTTTTTGCATGTAATTAATATTAGTAGTTTTAAATTTTGGTTATTTTTAATTATGACTTTTATGGGTAACTAAAGTTTTAATACTTAGGATGATGATGAAATTAAGTATTATATATTAAAATTTTCTTTTTGTTTCGAAATTAATGTTTAATTGTTTATTTTTTTATTTTTATTTTTGCACAAAATTCGTTGTGGTTCTTATATTAATTTCGAGATTTTGATAGAGTATTATTAAGATATGACGAGATTTTGATATCTTATTTTTAAGATATGACGTGGTTTTGATGGGTTTATTATTAAGATATGATTTTTTTTATAATTCATGTTTGCTAGAAGAACTTTTGATGAATTATAGTTAATCTTTCAATTTTCATAATCTATAAGCGCCCATATTAAATATTATGAATCATTATTTTTAAAGGGATGAAAAATTAAATTAGAAATTAATTTAGGAAACGAAGAAGTTATTTATTATGTTAATACTTAGTAAATTCAAATTACTAGGTAATTTTTCTCATTATTAATTTTCGTTATTAATTTTAATTTTATATTATTTAATTAATTAATAATTCACCATTTTTATTTTTAATTTGTTTGAAATATAAATTAAGAATTTAATAGTTAATCTAATCTCTGTAGTTCGACCTGCTTGTCCGTTCTTCAATAGATGTTGTCCACTTGCAGTAAATAATTTATCACATCAACAACAACCGAGATTTAAAGAATAATAAAAATAAAAATCGCAGGATCATTACAAAAATATGCAACTTCATAAACACAGTACATTAATAACAACACGAAATTTCAATCTTTTTAACACAGCGATGTATGAATAGGTTTCCAGAAACACACCCAAAAGTGGAGCGGATTACACCTAATACTCATTGGCATCCGAACGGCAGAAAGCAGGCGATTAAATCTTGGGCATAGAGTAAGGTAAAACAACAAAAAAATTGACGAGGCTCTGGCGGACTTCTAAACCTAGCTAGCAGGCTGGTCATTGGCTATTGCAGCGGGAGGTTCCTGATCAGAAGTATTTGAACCATTATAGGCGACATCTTTGGCAGGTGCAGTGGGTGCCACTCCAGCTGCAGATCCAGTTACATTAGATGCTGCATCTTTTGCATTCTTCACATTTTCTCCATCTTTAGCAGTTTTCCCATCCTTCTCATTTTTGGCATCCTTAGCAGGAGCAGGCGGAGGCGGTATCATATGAGCTGGGGGTACGTGCTTCAGCTTCAACAATAGATGACGCATTCTTGAAAGATCAGTAGGTTTCCCAGGCTTAGGGCCGTGGATGACTGTAATAGAAGGCTTCTTGTCTTGATCTTTCTTGCCTCTCTTCTTCTCGATATTTGGAACCTCACGGGGAATGATCTCTCCGATTGTTTTCCAGTACTGTTTGTCAGCCTCTTTATAGAATTTCTCTTGATTAGCCAGGTACAGCTGCTCCGAACAAAGCCAAGTTACATGATTTTTGGAAGAGAATATGAAGGCTAAAATAAAATATGGCAAAAAACAAGAAGTAGCAAAGCATTTTAAAAATTTACCTTCTCTTTCTCTCTGTTAGTGATTCTATTAGCATCAATCTGAACCTTTCTTTTCTCATAGAAAGCATTCTTAAACTCTATGGCTTCTTCAATAATTTGGTTACGCAATTCCTTCTCCCTCTTCTCTTTCTCCTCAAGTCGGATGGCATTTTCCCTACACATCCAAGTCCAAATCCAAAATCAAAATTGCTCACTTAAAAAGGTGTGATTGCTGACTGTCTAATCTGATTTCTTAATAAAGGCACGAATTGGCTTCTTTTTTATTTTTATTTTTTTATATAGGTACATTAATTTAGTTTTAATGGTAAAAGGAAACTGCCCGATTATGCAATAATTATTCAAGCTTTACATGATATTTAGCACATGTACAGATATATCCTTTGTTATGTGCTTGCCTACACAAATATACAATACCAGTACTAATGCAAGGTGGATGAAAGAATAAAGGGGAATAAAACAAAGAGTGATAAGGCTAAAACACCACGAGAGCAGAAAGCTTAACTCAATTCATAGAATAATAATGATAGATTACATCTGTTTATATATTACTATAGAAAATCTAAACTTCATGACCAAGTAAAATCTTAAGTAATCTAATTTAAAAAGGAAACACAAATCCCTAATAATTATGTAACGATTCGGGTCGAATTTCGAGTTCAAGTCAAATCATGATACAATAAAGTCCAATGCGCTTCTTTCTCAATAATATCTTCTTAGATTATCTTAGCCCCATCACATATTCATTCAAAAGGTCATGACTGAATGTATTAATGCTAACAGCTTAAGTTCTTATATATACATCCAAGTATCTCATATTAACCAATGTGGGACTAGAGTTTTACAAACTCCCCACTTAAATACCTGAAATTTTGTCTTTCCAGCCATTGTGTGATAAACTTAATGACAAAAGAAACCAACAACCTTTATACATATATCAATTTAACCAACATGTAATTTCTTTTAATAGATTAAACATTATACTCCTAAAAATCCTCTCAAAATACCAAAAAATGTACTAGAGACCAAACCATGGTTGAAACTTTTATTGAGGTGACTGTAAATGTGTAATTTAAAAAGAAGAAGATATATGACATGTATTTTATTAACCTTACCGTGTGTTAAAAAACCCCAAAAAATATACCCACGTGCAAATCACATGATCTTCTAAGGAGGAGCTCCAATTGACGTTACAACTCACAATTGTAACAAATCCCCCTTTAGAGCTTCTCTTTCTCTCGCTATATTCATCAATTTTGCATCGGAATCCTTAACCTAGCTGCTCCAATTCCGCCCAAAGAGTAATTTCACTTCTTCAACTATTTATTAATTTGATTAATGTAGGGTCTATCTCTTCGCATTTGGCGCCAATTCACATTAGTACAGGTGATTCATTGTTGTTTTTGTCTCGAAATCCCGCTATTTCTCTAGTTTTATGTGGTGTTTTTCTATTGTTTGTTTGTTTGTTTTTAGTTTGATAATTAATATGACCAACATTCAATTTTATTTTTTTTAAAACTTTTTGTTAAGTTTGGGGGAAAATGTTTTTATCTAAAAGTTTTGATTGTGTATCAAAGTATGCGTTTGGGATTTTATGGTTAAAGGTTTATGAGTATGGTGGTTTAAGGAGGAGCTCCAATTGACGTCACAACTCACAACTGTAACAAATCCTGTGTCAATTGTTGCTTCCTATAACAAGTGCCTAAATAGTGAAGACAGTAAACCCTTTAGAGCTCTTTTTTTCTTGCTATATTCATTAATTTTGCAACGGAATCCCTAACCTTAGCTGCTCCAATTCCTCCAAAAGAGTAATTTAAATTATTTCTCCTGTGCTTTTTAAAAATCAATTTCCTAATTAATGTGTGTTTCAATGCGTATTTCTTCTTGTTAATGTACTTATATATATAAAAATGATCAAGAGCATACCCTCTTATTTGACATACCGAGCATACCCCCTTTAGCGACAGATCGGACAACGATTCGGTTCGTCGCTATATGTTGTCCATCGCTAAAAGCTATAGTGACAGACTGAACCTATGGCGACGGACTGAACCATCGCTCAGTCCGTCGCTAAAAGGGGTATGCTTGGTATATCAAATAAGGGGGTATGCTCTTGATCCTTTCTATATATATATTCCTCTACAATCAAATGTTCCCCATAGTATAGGTTGTGGTAGAGGTTGAGAACAGAGATTCATGGTCATGGTTCATTAGACAATTGGTAAGAAACCTTGGAGTTGATGGTGTACAAGGTGTAGGGCAAGGTTGGACAATAATATCAGATCAACAAAAGGTAAATCAATTGAAACTAATTTGTTTCCCTTTTAATTATTTAAGTTTAACTATTATGCTTACTTATAAAATTTCACTTATTTTGTTTGTAGGGATTAATTCCAGCCATCAATGAACTTCTTCTAGAAGCAAAGCACGACATAAATTGTCAATGCTATGATCAATGAACTTAGTTTGATATTTGGTTAAAACACAATGATTAACTAATGTTTGTGAACCTCCTGATTGTTTTGTAGCCAATGTGTAGCTAAACTTATGTTATTAGTAGGTAGTAATTGCTTATTGTAAGCAACTAGCTTGTTGGTCTTTGTAGCCGATTGTGGCTTAAGTTGTGATATTATGAATTATTACTTTGGAGAACTTGTTAGCTTTTTATTTTACTTTAAAATCAAATTTTTGATTGGTTTCATGATTTTTTAGCTTCAAATCGATCTGAGTCACCCAACAAATTGCAAATCTTAAATGCCCAAAAATCCAATTTTAAAGAAAAGCTAAGACGACTTTGGCGAGTTCGTTATTCTTCTCTTTAAAATTTCGCAATGAATCTTCTGGGTCTATTGGGTTGTGTGCTTCAGGTGAAGAAAAGCATTCAATTTTTGTAATTCTGGTTTTGGGAAGGATTGCTTATTCATGTGTAGCTCTGCCCCAGAACTTTAGACCCACTGATGAAATTTTGTTTCCCCTCTAAATATTAGTAAAAAGAAGATCATGTGATTTGCACATAGGTGTATTTTGTGGAGTTTTTAATACATGGTAAGGTTAATAAAATACCTGTCATATATATATATATATATATATATATTACACATTAACAGCCACCTCAATAAAAGTCTAACCAAAGTTTGAACTCTAGTACATTTTTTTGGTATTTTGAGAAGATTTTTAGGAGTACAATGTTTAATCTGTTAAAAAATTACATGTTGATTAAATTGATAACATAAATAAAGTTCGTTGGTTTGTTTGGTCATCAAGTCTTGTGGGATAATACTAGCGTTTTACTATAAGGCCCAATGCACTTTCTTAATAATATATTATTGGGTCATCTTAACCCACCATAAGCTCACCAAAAAAATCATGACTGAAGATATTAATACTAGCATATTGAGTTCTTATATATACATCCAAATATCCCATATTAATTGTTTTTTATTATATTAGAATTTGAAATTACAATAGATAATTTGTAACCTCCAGTCTCTTGGGTCATCTTAACCCACCACAGGCTCACACAAAAAATCATATTTGAAGATATTAATACTAACATATTGAGTTCTTATATATATATCCAAATATCTCATATTAACCGATGTGAGACTAGGAGTAACAAATTATCTATTGTAATTTCAAATTCTAATGTAATAAAAAACAATTAATACTTACAATCACTTTATCTCCAAGTAGTAGCACAAAATATTTATAAATCTTCTTGGCTTGACCCGCAACATAAACTTTATAATCAGAAAGTTTTACAGTATAACCATATGATGTAACATCATACTCTATATCATAATAGTTTTTTATATACATTCACAAAATTACCAAAAAAAGAAAAAAAAAGAAAAAATCTTTGTTAACATGTAACATGTATTCAAAGCCATGTCCAACTTTAGGATTTCCCATGTTATTACACCATGTCATATTGTGTTTGGATCTGAGCAATTATACTAAAAGCTTGAGGTTGGATAGAATAGTAACACATCCAGTGTATTAGGTCCACTAAACCTAAATGGATAAAATCTAATCTGCTGCTCTGAGGGCTGGTGCCATAATACAGCACGACCAAGAAGAAGGGATCTTTTGCAACTCCAGCCAAGAGACTCGAGGTTGCATCTATGATTTATCCTTGAATTACTAGTTAGAAGGAAAAACAGAGAAGGATTTCAGTCACTACTAGCTGGCAATTTTCATGAACTGAAAGGGTGGTGCATAAAATGAGTATGACAATAAAATTTGTATGTTTGAAGGTGGAATCTTAGCAGCCAACTGATTAGCTTGGTTGAAAGCAACTAATCAAAACACCCTAATGCCACCCACAAGGTCAATTATTTGAATTACGCCTTCACTCTAGCATAGCACAACATCATCACATATGATAACTCCTTACACAGGGGCTAGATCTGGAAACTGCAGTGCTTCAGAGGATTATCAAGGTAAAAATACAACTAAGTTGCAGTAGTCCAGAATCACCACATATCAAAGTGGATTCAACTACACATAATCCAATTATTTCTACCGATACAACGAATTTTCTAGATCTTAATGACATATCTAGATCTTGAAGATATTTTCAACTAAATAATCCACTTATCACATATTTAATCACGTATCTATTTTATGGGTTAAAAATGGCATCTTGTTCCAACAAACTTCAATATAATATTCAAGATTTGCAAGAATAAAGAAAGCCTAATTAAGAACTCAGTTATCAAGTTCTGATGCCAATAAACCTCAATACAGTATTCATAATTTGAAAGAAAAAATAAAAGCCTGATTAAGAATTCAGTTATAAAGTTCTTTTTGTAAATTCAATAAAACAGTTAAAACGGAAGTGATTACATCAGTCCACATCGAACAAGAGATATTAAATCGCAAACTATAATCTAAACGAAGCACGCAATCAATTCCACAAACTACGATCACTTGCATAAAGTGAATAAATCATATCTACACAATAGAAATGGATCAAGTAAAATGAATCCTCACCGTCGCCATTCACGAAGTGCAAATCCTTCCTCTTGCATTTCTCCCGGAGGTGGAAGCACCGGTCCATCGGAACTGAAAATTCCGTCAGTATCTTCTCCAATATCATAGCTCTTGCCATTCCCGTTCGAAAGAGGGATCGAAGAGACAAGCGGAGTGGATCCGGAGTAGTTAGGGCTTGGATCCAAACCGAAACTCCCGGAGTCGGAGTGAGAAACGTGATCTACAGTGACCTCATCGTCCGGTCCGCTGCCGAATGGCGGAGGAACGGTTGCGGAGGAGAAGTTGGAGTAAGTTGAGTCGTCGAAACCATAGCCGTCGTCGAAAGGACGAGAGGATGGGATCGTTGAATCTTCGCCGTCAATGCTGTATGTATCGAACGACGACATTCTCTCTCTATATTTTCGCTTTGCTACCTGTTTTCTCTCTCATATATGTTCTCTTTCTATGGATTTTTATTATGTAACAAGAAGCTGAAAAGAAAGCCAATTGACAACATTTTTATACTACCACTTATTCATGAATCGGAATCAACTTTTTATATATTAAAATAAATAATAAAAATTCTTTAATGTATTAATAAATTTCAAGAATATATTTAAAAATATTTAAGATTATAAATATGGTGAGCCTAGTAAAAATATACTCCCCTATCAAAACAAACATATGTATATATAGTAAAAACATGTAGTAAAAACATTGTTATATTTACTGTCATTTACACTAGTATATGGAGAAGGCATAGAGAAATATATGTATATTTTTCTTTATTAAATTAAAGAAATTATGGATAGTTATTGATTGAATGGCATTCAAGTGAAATTTACTATTTTGACCTAAATTTGTGATTGCAAATGCCCCTTCCCTTCCCTTCACAATAATAGAATGTTAGACGTAGACTGTGTAAAATTTAAATAAAAATTAGTTTTTTAACACAAATTTTCAATATTGTAACATAAAGATATATGTTCCTACTTATTATGGAAGCAACAAAATATACTTCCTCGACTTCATAAAGAAAAGTCTATTTATAAAATTTAAGCACATTATGTTTTATGTTTACCTTGTGTTTTGTATTTAGTTTAATAATATTGTAACAATATGTTCCTCCTTATTATGGTAGCAACAAAATATACTTCCTCGATTTCACAAATAAAATCTATTTATAAAATTTACACACCTTGTGTTTCATGTTAACCTTGTTTTTTTATAGGAGTGTTCATTTTTTTCCGGTTTTTTTGGGTTTATGGATAAACTGAATCAATTCGAACCATAAAAGACCAGTTCAGTTCGGTATACCGGTTTTTTCGATTGTGGTACCGGTTTGGGATTTCAGATGTTCGGTTAATATCGAACTGGATAAACCGGTAACTTTTTATTTTCATTATTTTTTTGTTACTTTTTTAATTCTTTACTATTCAGACGACTTTAGACCTCAAACTTACTTTACTCTTCTCTTCTTAACTTTTCATTCTCTCGACTCAGACTCACGTCTCATAAGTCATAACTCATCTCGATTATCAAATTCTCTTCATCTCCATCTCCATTTTGAATTCTTTCACCGGTCGTCTCACAGCTCACGCACAATCTCACTCTCTATTTCTTTCTAGGGTTTGTTCCCCAATTCTTTTGATGTTTTCATTCACCAATTTGTATCTTTGATTGATTGTTTATTTTGATGCTTGACATCATCATGAATCCTGCTTGCATATCATCGTGTTTGGTTGTTTCCTGGTGAATGATGGTGATGGAATCAATTTACAGTTTTCCATTGATTTTAATAATAATATTTTTTGGTAAATTCTCGGTAAAAATCGGTATCGAACTGGTCAGCCAATTTGATATATATCAATACCAATTTTAGTACAGAATTATGGCTAAATTCGGTTACTGGTCCGCACACCCCTAATTTTTTGTGTTTAGTTTAATAATAATACTAATAGAATTATAACAGTAGAGCAATGTATTTGCTTGAGTTTTGAAAAATGACGTACATTTGTTGCTAATGATAACTTGGCTGGTTGCAGTTAACTGCAACATTCTTTGGAAAGTTCTTATTCCGTGTTAATTGTCCTAATTTTTATTAATACCCTCCATGGAGAATACTTCACTAATTTTCTTTTTTCTCGTAGCTTGTGAACTCTTAGCAACATGGTGAAGGATTTTGAAGAGTACTGCACATACTTGAACAAAGAATGTTAAAGTCAGAAATTGGTTAAGGATATAAAAATAAAAAATAAAAAATAAAAAACAAAAACTTTATACCCACTCGGGGATTATGTCAAACTAATAACAGTATACATCAGCCTCGTGTAAGTAATCCTACTGCCCAACATTCAACAACCTTTTTCTCTTCCTAATGTTGGCGAGCAACAAACCAAGAACAAGAAAGAAGCTGTTTAACCGATCCGCTGTTGAAGTTTCATTGGTTAGCAAGTGCTCCGGTAAAAGCCAGAAGCCACCTCGGATACAAAAACACTACGAATGTACATTCATCGAAGGCAAGCACTCTCCGAGCTCTGGCCAACATTCTTGTAGAAGGTTGTTGAGTGTATGCCTTCTGACCCTTGCGTTTTTTGGAGAGAAACAAATGATACAACAGTATGGATATTTTCCCCAAAATGTACAATCTCAAAACAGTTGGGAACTATCTCCAACGCTTCTGAAAATTTGTAAGTAGTTCAGTATAGATTGATCTGGTGTGAGCTACTCTTGGACTGTAGAGTCTCAAGGCAAGCATATAGCCGACTCGGGTAGCACTCAGAATCTCAATTCAACAGGCCTTGCTTCACAGATATCGTGTATGATACAAATATCTAAATGAGAAGGGGAACGATGAATTAGTTTATCAAGGCACGGAAGAAGCATTCTTTGGGTACCTAGCAGATGATGGAAATCGCTGCAGGACTCTGGGAAACTCTGGCTTTAATCGTTTATTTGACATCCCCAGCAACGATCTGTAACGAAGATTTAAAATAATAGAAGCTGGTATTAGGAAGGAAGGAACACGAAAAATTATAGAAAATTGATATTTTTACATGAATCTCTCACATGGATGTGAGACCTACTTACTATTTATGTGAGAGAGATTATGTGGAAATATTTATCAGTTCCCAAAACTATATGCTACCAAATATGACGTATGAATCTAGAACTAATTCTCAAGGGAAACACGCAACCAAACACAATAAATGACCAAACCAATTAATACTTGCCATTCACATCTATCTATTTAACATGCAGATCCATGCAGGAAACTAAAGACTGCTGAAAGATCCTTTATTTTTGTCTGTTCGTTCTTTCCTACCCTGACCCCACCCTGTTCCTTCTCTTCAACCTAACCCCTCCCCCTCCATCCTTCTTTACTTCTCCCGTGAATAAAATATGACATGACGGTAATTAAAAGAGTACCCTCAACAACTACAACTAGATACTCCATGGGGATCTTTATGTAACTTGTTTTCCAGGACATGAAGTCCGAGAGTTGCTGCAATTTACGTTAAATGAAACCGTCTGTATCAAGCCAACCAAGTAAACTATTTTTAGTGAGCTCCAGCCAGTCATACGTCTTGACATTGAAAGTTTTGGGCAAACAAGAGAATTGCATACCAAACAATAGCAATAGCTTAGAGCACTCACCTCGGAGAACCCTGACGTTTGTGAGAAAAATGACCAAGCATGGATCTCAAACTTCCAAGAGCCTTATCAGCAGCCTAAAGAAAGTATATTCAGGTTCTTAGAATATAAGCATCTTTAAAAGAACATAGGGCTTAGAACTCGGACAGAAGAAAATATATAGTTCCAGATAGGAAGAAAATGTGAGGAAAAAGGTAACGAAACGGGATGGCAGAGAGGTACCTGCATCTTAGCCTCATCCCATGTCAACCCCGATCCCTTGCCCAACACCTGTCCATCTATTTCAACCTAAAACATGATGGCTAAACAGAATTAAGAGAAGGAAGATAAAATGTGACCAAAGAGGTTTATTCACTTCAATCCATCCCTTGAAGCTATTCTACTTCCTGAATGGCCCCAAAATGGAGTAATACGTTAAGTGGAATAATGAGCCATTCCTTGAAACTGAGAGCCAATATTATGAAACATTAGAGGATTGTGCATGTAAAATTGTATTAGTCAAACCAGTACAGCCAGTCTCGGGCTCTCAGCCCTCAGATAATTGGTTGAAGTAAATATTAAGTCCTTCATCAGAAAGGCATAAGAGCACCAAAATGAAGTATAAAGTTCCGAACCAGACCAACAACATAGCATATAATCCATTTTGAGTGATTCAAATATATCAAGAACAAAACTTAAGCGCTTTAGACAGAAAAGATATATATATATGTATATGTATAAGATAAATATGTGAAAAATATCTTCACACACTCAAGACTTGAACATTCAAACTGAGAAGAGAAAGGGGGAAGGTGATGGGGAAGGTTAGCTTTCACTTTAACCTTAAAAGTAGAAACAGGATATGTGGCTTACAATGAGTCATCCTCAAATTAATAGGCCAATGGACTAATTTTAAAAGTTGTTGTTCGAAACTAAAGACAATGAATCTCATAAGTTGCTAACCTGTGCATAAACTTCATTTTTTGGGCCCATATTTGCTGAAAACTGTGGTTGAGGTTGAAAAGCTACACCAAGACCTTCTATCATGCACTGTGACATTGAAAATATATCCATGGAACCAATAAGCAAACATACCAATTACGAATTTACCCAAGTACAAACATAAAATACAACGTATCTTACTAATTCTGTAAGTGCAGAGACTGAGCCCATCAATTTCTTAGAACCGTCCAACCTTGGGTCCAGAACCCTGGATGGTTCTGGCGCATTTGAAAATGTCAGAAACTCCTGCTTGGGCAATGGCTGGTACCCAAAAGAATTTACGTCACTGATAAAACCATTTTCGTTTGCATTAGGGAACCTATTCCCATCTCCGTGCACAGAGCTGGAGTCAGGATTAAGACGTGATATATATTTATCTGCAAAAGCATACTCTGAGATGGTCTAGTCACGTAGAGAGCATACTGAAAATAGAACTTCAAATAGAGGATATCATAAAAATTAACGAATAATAAAAACCTAAACAGTTTTCTTTCTTTTTTTTTGTAAGTTATGCAAACCCAAGTAAAAAGGTGGTATTATATAATCCCCCTTTTTGAGATATTAAAATAACCTTAGAAATGATACCAAATAGTCCATGGATTAAATAACGGACTAATCATAGGACAAAATAGTCCAAAATGATAATAAATTAGTACAGATAGTCTTATACCACCCATTATTTTTGCAAACAAACATAACCTAATAGAACGAGGAAAACGTGTACTACATAAGAAGAAATAGCAAATCAGAAATGCACATTATGTGCCCATTCTCTCTTCCCATATCGCTCTGCTTCCTTTTTGCCAACTTGGCAATATAGAGGATGTGTAACTTCCATGTAGTTAGTTCTCATGGATTGAACACCAGTTGACAATTTTTCATAAACTCAATGAGTAATGCTACAGTGACAAAAGAAGGTTACAAAAAAGTGAAAACAAAATGCTGTGTCGGATTATAATTTGTAGATGTTCCACCATACACGGGTGGGAATGGTTATAGCCAATAACTATCATCCACATCATTTTGTATTCATTTTTTGTATTCAATCTTTTGTCAACCAAAGCATTATTGAAACTCAATATGGGGGAAGATGTATCTATCCATCTAATAAGAAAATGTGTGAGAAATTTACCACGACAATTATCTTGGAAATTGTTGTGGATCCTCAATGCCTCTGTATGACTGTATGTCTAATCTTGTGATTCTTTTAATTTCATGCATTCAAAATTTCAGGAAAGTAGTATTTGTTGGTTGATTAGGGAAAAAAACAACTAAATATTGCATTTTTTTTGTTCATTGAAGTCATAACTACGTCACAAAATTAAACAAAAAAATAAGGCATGACATTAATAGAACATCTGAATAAAATCACTATTAGAAGCATATTTTAAATCAATAACTATGACTTTATATATTACAAAATTTAGAAAGAAAAAGAATAGAATTTTTTAACCAAATGGTAAAAAGTGTGCTAGATAATCTTCAGGATAAAAGTTCTAACAAGGGAGGAATAGCAGAAATAAAATTAGGAGAAGTAAATAGAAACGTTACTTATAAAAAAGACTAAAAATAAATAGAAATGTTATTTTAGCAGCTCACACCGTTCCTGAGCAATCACAAACATATTTGGGCCCAAGATTGCTGCTTTTACTACTATGAAAGGAATAGCTATTTCCTGCCAGGCTTAAATCTTTAAGTTAAGGTTTAAAATTGACAAAGTCACCTCCAATAATATCAACTAAATTTTCTATTTAGCATATCACAACTAACTTAACTCTTTGTCCTTCACTAGATATTTCTTAAATAGTACCACCTCCATTTGTCGATTAAGTACAAAATTACATTTCCTCACAAGAATAATCAACAAAAGGTGCTTACAAGGAACTTGATAAAATATTAGCTGCAGCAAAAATGGCTAGGAAAACAAAAGGCTAAGACACCAACTCAATAATTGCCAACACTCACAACACAAATGCACCAACAAGTGTCACCAAAGACAATAACGTAAAAACTTTACCAGCCAAATTCACAAGAGATCCCTCAGCAGCTTGTCGCTGAGCTTCCCTTCTCGTTCGACCTATTGCTTCACCAATTTTCTCTCCTGCAAACCAGACCTACAATATACAATTTTTACCATGCCTTCATGTTCCACTATAAATTTGCAAAGTGAATCAGGTTGTAAGACTAAAAAAAAAACACTCCAAACATATGCGCATAAGACATGTTGTGAACTGTGGTAGACGTTACACATTGATTGTCAATTCAGTCCAACTACAAGGAATGTTAAGACATTAGTGAACTGCGGTAGAAGTAACAAAGTTAAAAAATGAAGTGTCTGAACTACCTCAACGGAAAACTGCAGTTCTGTGCTTGGAACCAAAGCTGGCCTGAAATCCACCTATAAGAAGTCAAAATAGGGCAGAAATCATAATTCCAACACAGGAAAAGACAGAATATAGAGAAAACAGCTGTATTTTGCTTTCAACTAAGTTTCATTAATACAATTGCGTACTCCCTCTGTCCCATAAATATTGCAACATAATTATTGGACAAAGTTTAAGAAACTTTTAAATTCTAATTTGATTTCCCAATTGACCCTTATAAAATGTGTGGTTAAGAGTGCTATAAGAATGTGAACCACAAACATTTTAGTTAGTGGAGGGACCCAATATATATTCAAATAATAAGACTTTGACATCAAGCTTCACAAAATTACCTAAAAAAGAAGTGTTGCAGTTTTTTTGGGACTTGTGTTTCAATAATTATGGGACGGAGAGGGAGTAATATTTTCATCCGGAGAAGAAAGGGGAAAATATTCTTTTTTTCTATACCTTTGTTCCGCACTTAAAAGCAATATCCTGTAAAGCTCCCACCAATGTTTCAGCAAACGCGTCAACTTGTCCAGGTTCCATATCAAGATCCCTGTTGCTGGAAGATGACTGAGCCAGGGAAACCTCCTCACCTTCAAAATTAAACTTGAACTAAGTAATGTAATTTTTAGTTTTTAGCAAAATTATATTCTTTAGCATACCATGACTAGGGCTGTCAACGGAGCGGGTCTTGACCCGGACCCGATCCGGACCCGATCCATTTATCCGGATTTGGATCCAGTTTTGAAACCCGATTACCCGATAACTAAATGGATCGGATTCGGATTGATATAAATCCGACCCGATAATACTCCGATCCGATAACATATAATATATATATATATTCTAAAATATGATATATATATACATTTTAATACATTTTTAAATTTTTTAATACATTTTAAAATTTTTGAATACATTTTAATACACTTATTACATTTTAATATTAAACTTAATCGGATCGGATTATCGGATCGGGTTATCGGAGTATTATCGGATTCGGGTTCGGTCCTTAATATCTAAGATCCGTCGGGTTATCGGGTCTGATCCGAATTCGATAATTTTTAATCGATCCGGATCACCCCCGATCCGATCCGAATCCGACCCGTTGACAGCCCTAACCATGACATTATATCACATCGCATTTCAAGACAGAGAGGATTATCAAACAAAAATAGGTTGAAAACTTTTCAATATTTGTCACTTGTAAGTCATTAATAACACCACATCAGTATTTAGCCCTAAAGCAGCATCAATATCTATGATTCTACAGAGGCTTTAGATTACTCTTTGTTTTTCATAAGTTGGATTAGCTAATTCCATTTTTCCATTCTCAATAATAACCATCTCCAAATTCATTGAAAATACCGAAGCCACAACTAAATGAAACTGAATATTCAGAGAAACTGAAAATCTTTCTTTGAGATACCAAATATTCAAGTTAGCTTAATTTGCACATTAGTGGAGGTCATAGAATACCTGAAAATGAAGGATAAGTGGGCAACAAAGGATTTGATCTCAACCGCTCTTCTCTTTGAAGAGTCTGCAAACCCAACAAACATTCATCAGCCATGTATCCTTTTTCATTGTCAAGAATAATTACTCAAGCTATGAAAACAGAAACACAATTACCAATTACCTCATGCATCTTCTGACTTTCAAGAAAAACTCTATCAGTTTGTGTAGAACTCTCCACCTTGTGGAGAAAGGGTGAATGATGAGGATGCTGCTTCTCGATATGCAGCAATTCTAATTGTAAAGGAAATTCCTTGGGTGGTACTGCTCGGCTCAATTGTCTTGCACTCATCTCTTCCTCAACTGGAAACCAACTTCCACGTCCTTGGACTCGTGGAACAGAAACTTGCAATGGGGTTCTTATAGGAACTTGAGGTTCACTAGGAGGATGATCTCTTGTGTCTTGACCATGCTGCAAAATAAGAAGTCTCCTCCTCGTATCAGGATCCAATTCAGATTCTGGTACCTCCCCCTCTTCTCTAGCTGGAGAATTTTGCAAGCTCATTTCTGGAAGGCCAACTTGGTTCAAAGGTTTTAGTATTGAAGTCACTTGTGGCAAAGGTTTACTGGAAAAAGGTATAACTTGCCCTTGCATTGTTAGCGCAGGATTGGAAATAGAAGAAGGTGCTACTGAATACTGCAGAGGAGGAGCTAGCCTTGGATCTACATTACTGACCATTGAAGGGATTGTGGAGGAAGCTGAAGTTGCATCCTGAATGCCCAAGTACATAAAAGAAATTGAAATCATTTTCTATCTATTTACATGAGCATTGCAGAAGCATTTGCTTAGATGAGTACATAAACAACGATAAACAAATAGGTAATAACAAACAATTTCAATATATCTGCATGTAAAACTCTCATAGTCTCATAAGCCTCACCTCACAAATGAAATCATTAATTCAATAAGAAAGGTATATTATAAGTTAGTTATGCTTAAACCAAGTACAAAAGGAGATTATCATAGCAAGACATGATACCTTTAACCTTCTTTCCACTTCTTCAATATCCGCCATGCCATCAAAAGAAAGCGAATCTTTGTTCCCATTCAAAGCTGAAGCATCATCATCCTGAAAGGCAAGCAGATAGCATCACTTACAAGATATTCTATGCGTATGTCTGAAAAATAATATAGTAAATTAGTATATAATCAAGGCCACAAAACCATTGGGGATATGGAATTGTGAGATGCAAATTCACAATTGGCTGAATTAGAGCATGAATTTTTTGGTGACTCACTGACCTCTGAAATCAAATAGTTGCTCACATCAGGAGGGAAAGTAATATCTTTAACATCGTCTTCATATTTGACTTCTGGAATCCGTTGTAAAAGACCCTCGTCAAATTCTCTGCATAAAAATCAGCTCTAGTCACACCAACCAAACCATAGTATGTTTTATCTAAACAAAAGAACCCCATAGCCTGCCAACCCCCGCCACACGAAATTTTTTAAATAAAATAAAGTAGGGAAAAGAAAAAGTAAACATACAGCTAAAAATAAAAATATTATTATAATAGTGTCAACCAAAGGTGCGTTAGCTTTTGAATCTAAAAACTTCCTTATTCTTTTCTATATCCTTACTTGAAAAAACCACCTCTAACATTGCAGGCAACATTTCTTGCAACACACAAGATAGGCACAGCATTGTTTGCCTACAAAATGATAGGTTTCATGAGTAGCATGACACAAGAAAGTACTAAGCAATACACGTAAAATGAAATAAGAAGATAGAACACAGTTCTCAATTTAAAAGGCAAAAATAGTGTGCATAACAAATGCATAGAAATATACAAACATAACAGAATGCACGTAGTTAATACTTCAGCTTGAGGAGCATAATATGGAGCAAAAGCAGGAACAACGTGGATACGAGGTTGATCTTTCTCATCCCACACTTTTAGACGATCATCAATCACCAATGCCATCTTTGGATGACAGGTTCCATCTTGAAAAACATTGAACAATGATTTTTTTAAGCCTGTAAAAGGTTGAAGGAGATAAGTACTAGACCGACCCATAATCAATACAATCTCAACTGAAAGAAAAAAAAGAAAAGAAATATACATCCAATTCTCAGTTATGGAAATAGAGAAGAAAGATGTGGATAAAATGGAAGGGTGAGACCATATGAGGGTAAGAGAATCATATGAATGACATGTAATTCCAATATCATAACATAAGCAACCAAGGAAAGTAGGCAACTATTTATCTACTACTTACCAGGCTTTACACACACAATACGATCCAATAACTCCTTTATGTTTATCAACTTTGACTCTGGATCGAGAAGCCTCCACATTTCTAAAGCATAATCTCTTTCAGCCATCGTGCAAACATAAACCTCAAAACGCTTACGACCTCTTGCAATCAAGTAGCTTCTTAGATCCTCCCATGCAGGTCTCAGTCTCACAAGGACGCTTGTATCACGAATCTATACAGATTAACAGTAATGTGATTTAGAACTTAAAATGAGAAAATATATTAAAGGCATCTGGTACAACAAACAAACCACTCCTATCAACTGTTGCAGGACACCCTGCAATCATATTGTCGACCACATATGCCCTTCAAAGCATCAAGACAATAATATGATTGCATTTATAAGAGTATGTGGCGGTGGCATTCTACAAGATTAACAAAGAACGAGTCAAGTATAACTGGGATCAAATACGGGGTCGATTTAATACGATACCTACCAGGGGATTAATGCGAGTCAGTATAATGTTTTGGTCTTGTAAACGAATAAGTGGGCGAACGATTGGTTGATGGCTGTCAGACAATGCTGGAACAACCTCGGGCTGAGATTTGATAACCTTCCCATTTTCAACAACCTGATCATTTTCTGCATATTGCTTCAATATAATCTTGTCATCCTGATAACGTTTGACTTCTGCCAGCATACCAGAAACACGTTGTGGATCAGAATCAGAGTTTATTTTTCTCTGGAGAGCCTCAATTCTATCCTCGAATGAGCGCATTGTGTTAGCAACTACAAGCGTTTCATCAAGATCAAATACAATGCCAAGACATCTAAGGTTCAACATGACAAGGCAAGAATTGTATAGTCCTGATGTGACGTTGAATCCCCAGAAAGAGGGGCATTGTCCATTATTTTTCCTAGAAAGCATCGCAACCAAATGAAGCTCTCCACCTCCAAGAGTCATTACTGCAGTCTGTGACACATATTGTAAACAAAAACCATACATGGTGAAATTGTTGTTGCCCTTGTGTTTATACGCAAGAAAAATTAAATGAAGAGAAAACGATATTCTTCTAATTTTATGTCCATGCTGCAAAGTATAATAGTATGATTATGCATTATTTTGTTCAAACAACTAACTTGGGATATTTGCGGTGGCGGAGAAAAATTATAGATGCAGTACCAAAACGAATGAAAGAAAGATATGTCATTTTCAATATGAACAACCTTCACGTAATGTATATTGTATATAAGAACATTCGTTCGCCAGATGAAGATATTTGAGCCACATAACCCATGTTTTTTTCCAGATTTTGCAACCACAAAATTAAATTAAGGAAACAGTAATGGAAAATTCTAGCCCAAAGTTCAAATGTTCCTTTCCATATTTATTTCCACTGATCTTAATGCAAATTATAACACCAGAAAATCCCTATGAACAATATTTGCTAGTTCTTTCCAGTTAAGAACACCAATAACAATAATAATATGGTGTAGCTGTCATGAACTTACTGCATATTCTTGGCATAAGAAAGTTCCAGCAAAAGGTTATCCCCATTTATAGGTCCAAAAGTGAGAACTGAATTTAGCTTAGCTTATTAGAGTTTCATATAGTGGTTTCTTAATTAGTTTCTGGGTTACCATCAATGCCTTTTAAATTATAAGCAAAATTATTACCGATTCATAGAATTTAAATTATAAGCCAAAAATATTACTGGTTAAACTGGTCAAATTCTACTTCTTGTTTGGTTCTTGTTCTTTTTGTCCAAAAGTCCTCATCTGGGTAACTTTAAATTGGGTTCGTTTTTGTTGCTCTGAGCTTGAGTTTTAAGTTCAAAGGTTGAAGTTTGAATTCTTAAGTTCAAGTTAGGGTTTTATTGTTCAAATTAGGGCTGCAATAATACCTTGTTCTCCCTGAGACATGTTGAGTGCAAAAGATTGAGCTGCGAGTCAAGAAACTGCGACTTGGACTCCAATTTGAAGCAAACACCAGTTGAGGTAATGGTATGAAGAACTGCAAGTGGCGGGCACCTCTCACTAGGTGGCGAGAAGTGAGAGATCCGAATTTCTTCCACAACGACACCGTTCTGGTTCTGAGGATAAACCTCTACTTCTCCCAGTAGTTTATCCCCTTCATACACAACCACCGATTTATACATATTTTTTTCACTGTTCTTCAATCAGTGAATCACACATACATTCGAGTTCAGTATATAATGAATTTATATACGTGCAGATCTGTGATATCTTAAATGGAATTGAATTTCATCATCCGGTTTTTCAAATTTATACACTGAATCCGTGTTGAAAAACAAATTAGGGTTTCTTTGAGGGAAAATTTTAGATCGGAAAAGAGATGATAGATTGCTAACGAGATTTAATTTGGATTTGATAATCAATTGATGTTCTTATATAGCTAAACTAAGGTTTTTTTGTTTGATGATGATGAGCGAGTTGTCACGAAAGAGAAACCCTAGATCCAGAAAGTGATGCCAGTATCGGATTATCTCTTCTCTCTCTCTATCTCTAAGCACATGTACGCTACTCCTACACATAAAATATTATTATCCTATCTCTCTGTATTATTAAGAGAAATTTATATTATTATATATTAGTGAAGAAAATAACTGCCTCTTTTAAAATTGTGTAAAATCTTTTTTCCACTTTTTATTCTTAACTTCTATCTTACAATTTCTTGTACATATTTTATAATTATTAGTGTTCGATGAGATACGTATCGCGTGTATAAACTAAGCCGACCCTTCAGCTTTATTAATATTAGAATTTTAAATATATATATTTTTCTTAATTGCATACACATAATATGTATTACAAAGACTAATATATATATATATATATTATATGGGATAGATTTATTAATAACGTTGTAAAAATATATATATTTTTATAATATATTTCAATTGTCTATGTTGAGATTTAATAGTTAAAAAGTCTCTCATTTACAGTTTAATTTTCAGGAATCCGCAGTTTAATACTATAGATGATGTTAAATGTATAAAATAATCCTAATTTTTAATTTGAGAATGTATCATCCGCAGTTTAATATTGCACACGATAGAAATAGTATGCGAACGCTAGGTAGACGAACCCTTGTAAATACATAGATTGTTCAAAAAATTCATTTACTGAAGAGCAAATTCACACTGAACACATTTTCACATATAAATAACTAAATAACCTAATGGATTTTTTCAATGGTAATTCTCACAAACATCTAATCTAATAAATTTTTTAAATAACAATTGGTCAAACAATAGAGTATGTGCTGTGAATGTAAAAGAATCGTAAATATCGTAAAATCATTTCAAATGTCAAAATATAAACCCTGCATATTTATCAATTTTTCTTAAATAACAGTAAATAATCAGATTCTTATCATTGATCATATCGTAATTTAAACAATTTATTGCACAAGTAGTAACTAAACACAAAAATAAAATACAACCTAAACTACTCATTTTCTTAGGTATCGCGATTACACTTAGCACATGCAACAAGTCTTTAAACCTCATGGTTATCTCAAGTGGACGAGTTGTGTCTCGTGAGAGTTTGTAATGAAATATACTCATAGAATTTTAAAATTTAAACTAAAATAAAGCCTAGAAAAAAATCATTTAAAAAAAAAAAGAATTTAATTTACCTACATCCCCAAACTTAAAACAAACGTTGCCCTCAATGTATAAAATAAATAAATTTAATACAAAGGATTCCCCTAAATATGTAATATTTTTCTCCTCATCTGCTGAGTCTGAGTGTATTGGCATGAAAAACCTTAAATAAAATATTAAAATAAATAACTAAAAAAAATAATCTATTACTAAGAAAAATCTACTAAAAATTAAAATTAAAATTAAAACTAAAACTAAAATTTGGGTTGACTAGCAATAAATGCTTATTTTAAACTCTCAACTTAACCACTCCATTTTTCTTCAATAAGGCTCAATCGCAAAAAATATTTTTTCATGTCTTATTTTTGTCTTTTATTTAATCTTCGTGGAATTCTTCCAAAATTGCGAACTACCCCTAAACATGAATTCATCCAGGTTATTTACTTTAACAAAGTCAACCCAATAATACTCCTCAAAATTATAAAACTGTTGCATGGAAGACACAATCGAATTTTTCTTAATACCATTTGAATCCAAGGCTTGATCATCCTCATCAATCTTTTCCTCTTCTTCCCAGACTTTGCTCCTCTTATATTTAACCACATCATCTTCCTCATTCGAACGAGACCTCTTTAAATTTTTTTCGTCAGGCTCTTGAAACTTCTTGCCATTTTATAATGTAACTAACTCACACTGCTCTTTACCTTCCTCTTCTAGATTAATCTCCGTATCGCTAGGTAAAGTTTTGTGAAGTTGATTGTTCATAACAACATTGACAAGTTGTTCCATTTGGTTCTCTAAGTTCTCTAGGTTCCGCCTTGATTCTTCATTACGTTTAATACTCATCTCGCTAGACTCTATAAATCTCACAAGAATTTCCTCCAAATTTGATTTTTCCTCTTACTGCGGTGGAGGTTGATACGAAACTTCATACTATTGAGGTTGATATGAAAAATCTAACGGGTATGATAGTTCTAGAGCAAAAATTTCTTGATTATTCATTCTCATCTCAGTTTGCTCTAAAAGTCTATTAAGAATTTCTTCCAAATTAGATTTCTGCTTTTGTTATGGTGAAGGTGGGTTTAAAAATCCTGATGATAATAACTTGGGGCAACGAATTAATCTTGATTGTTATTCCATAAATAACTTGGATGATCTTGTCAACCCGGATGATAACAGTTTGGGATATAGTTGGCTTGATATTGATAGTAAGTATTCTGAATGGACTGTCTCTCAAAAGCGTCAATTTTTCTTGATATCGTCGTAACTTGTGCAGCCAATTGCTCAATTAATTCTACCATTGATTGTTCCATCCCTTCAGAAGGCCTTTAATAATTAAACACATCCATTGCCTGAGAAGAAATAAAAATAAAAATAAAAATGTTTAAATTAATATTGGCACAAATTATTAATTTAATTCCCTAGCAACGACGCAAAAAACTTGTTTGCCTAATTTAATAATTAATATTTACGTGCAAATATACATGATTAACAAGTAATATAATAATAAGTAGAGTATCGTTTTCATGACAAATTATATACAATATTTTTCCATATATTAATTTCATATCAAGCTAATTTTATTTGAACATATTATATTTTAATCTAACTACGAACGAAATAAAAAAGAATAAGATAAAACCTAAGATAGATTGAAAGTTTAATAAATAATTTTTTTTCCAAAAATTGTTAACAATTCAAAGAATAACAAAAGATAAAATAAATGATAGAATGGAAAGAAAAAACTATTGCGAAGCTATCTTCTCACTCTAAACACTCCTTCAATCATTTGCCTCCATCGGAATTAAAATTATTTTGTATTAGAGCTTCAAACTGAAGTCTAGTCACCGCCTAAAAGAAAATTAAAATATTTCTATCCTAAAACTTATTATTTATAAGAGTACTTATTTTTTTTAACCTTAAAAAGAATTAAAAATCAATACGAAGAGCCCTAATTAAATACTATTAAAATAATTAACAAAGTGCTACTTTCTTTCTGAAATAAAATTGCGAAAATTTTTATACACACATATGATAATTGAACATAAAAATTAAATATAAGGGCTCTAAAATTGCTGATGGCTTATCAATATTAACTTGCTCTTAATTCACCTGCGGGGGCCACGGATTTTGCTGACACGGGCTGCTCTTATTTTTCTTTACTTGGCCTGCACTTGATTTTAATTTGCAATTTGCAAAGTGGTGGACCCGCAAGGATATATAAGCAACGCACAAACAAGAGACAACGCCAGGAACCTACTGCCAGCTTTCCAAGAATCCCGTGAAATGCGCGCTGAAACAATTAAAAAAAAAAAACTGTCCGCGCCAGGCGCTTGGTTCATGCACCTGCTGAAATTACAAGTTTGCCCCCAATACCCATAATTCCTACAATAAACGAAATGAATTAAAAACAAAATAAAAATAACAGGTAATAATTAAAGACTCCAAAATTATGAAAATAATATAAATAACATAAAATAATTGATAACTCACAAATTATTAAAAATAAAAATATTAAATAAATAGATATATAATTCACTTATCGAATATGACGATAATTTTGTATTGATAATAAATACAGATATATATATATATATATATATATATATATATATATATATATATATATATATATAAATGCATGTGATATAAGAAGAGAATTAAAAAGACCCCTCACATTAATTTATTCTATATCATTATTTAGAATTTTAGGTTAATTACAATCTAAATTTGCTATAAAATTTATTGATATATAAATTAATTTCTTAACTTTTATAAATAATATGCATAAATATTACAAGTAATATGTAGTATTATTTTGTAAACAAATGAGCACCATTAAAATAATGAAGTGACAATATTTTTCTTTGAAAATAGTAGTACTCTTTTTTTGTGTTTCATTTTCATCTTGTGGTTTTGATTCTTATTATTTTATATGAATCACATGTCATGCTTGAAGGATGGAGACATAAATCGGTATCATCTGATTAGGGGTGTACACAAAATCGCAAAATCGAAAAATCGATCGGACCAAGCCGAATCGTTATTATTTTCAATCAAAAAGCATAAAATCGAACACTATAAAACTGAAAAATCGACTTAAATAATTTGATTATTTTTTTCTGACTAAACCGACCAAATCGACTATTATGCACCCCTACAACTGACATTAATAATGATTCCAAATTTGAATTATATAATGCGGTCCTATGTTAGTAGGGACTAGGGAGCACGAATATAAATAAATAGGGTAAGTTTTTTTCACAAATTAGTTTATTTTATTTATGTGGGAGATGTAAGAAAAATGGTATATTTATACCCTCATTCTTTTTAAATTAAAAATATATTTTTAAAATGATAAAATTTAAGAAAAAATTTACTTTATGAAACATACTTTTAGTATTAATTATAATAAAGCAATAATAATATAATAATATTTAAGCAATCTAGAATATACTTGACGTTTATAATTAATTAATATAATTGACGTTTTAGTCTAATGGTTATGATTGAGATAATATAATCATTATATTTAAAATTTACTTATTGTTATTTATTTTTCTCTTATTGTGGTATTATTTTTTCTCTTTATTGTAGGACTTTATTTTCTCCTTATTTTGAGATTATATTATCATTTATGGGGTGTGAGATATATTTACTATTGAGAGATTTTGAAATTGTCAAGATTATTTGTACTCAAATCTCTTCAAATTTAAGGCGTTCGAAAAAAAAGTAGAGAACTTTTTGTAGCCTAAGCGTTTGCTTGGTTAACAAGCGTTTTATAAAATTGGGGTATTTGAAAGTTCAAATGCACTTTAAAATAATATTTGTATAGAATCAACTTATTTTAAATACAGCTTATTTAACTTATAAACACAGTATATAAGATTCAAACGCATCAGACAAAAAATAATGCGATGAGTTTGGTTCGTTTAAAAATCTAAATGTTGCTGTAGCAAATTCTAAAAATGTTAGGAACCAAATAAACTCTCACGTTATAAAATATCTTTAATTTTAAAAAAATAAAAAAATTACTCAATTTTTTAAAAGGAGTATTTCATATAAACTTGATAAAAGTTTTAAGGGATTCCTTATATACAGTACTATTTTGATACATACTATGTATATAGAATAAATGAGAGAATATTGGAGAGAAAATAGAAATTAATAAAAGAGTGGGGAGAGAGAAAAATAATTTTTTTAAGCTTTAAGGAATAATTATTTTTATATTTAAAAGGTATATATATATATATATATTATTTATATAAAATAACTTTTAACTCTTCTTACCTTTTATAATATAGATATAAATAGATATAGATGGATTGTTAGAATAGTTGTAACGCCCCCAAATCCGGGTTCCTTAAACCCTAGACTTGGTACGTCACGATACATCATCTTCACACATGTTCTATAACTAATGCGGAATATATAAACATAAATTGTTTATTCTACAACATTTCCCAAGGTTTCTAACCTTAACTTACATATATACCTTTAGATTCATAAAAAGGTTTACAAAATTACTTACATCATATAACAATTTAGTTATAATGAATAACACTATAATCTTGTCTTTTGCGTCTGTCTCCGTCTCTCCTCGGACATTCGTATTATTCTGAAATTTGTTATCATGATATAGCAAGAGTGAGCAACGACTTTGCTCAGCAAGTTTAAATACAATACCGAGATATCATGATTGAAAGAAAGAACAAGCTTTCGGATTTTCAACAATATAATAATTGTGAAAGAGTACGAATCATAATTTCAATAATTGAATGGCTGAATCAAGTAATGTTGAGTGTCAATAATGACCATGAACAATTTTAACTGAACCTTATGGTAATGAAGGTGATCAGCCTTTCATACCTGATGAACACATGCAACAAGCACTATGTGCGAATCAACAATTTAAAGATGTGGAATAATTATACAGAATTAAACCATAGCATGCTTGAAACGTAATAACTTGAATTTGAGTTAGGGACTTGAACAATAAAATAATATATCCTGCTCGAATATAAATTGAGTACGGTTTAGGAAACTTGCTTGTCTGCTCAGCTACAATAAATGTTTAGCTTTAACTAACTGGCTCTGAAAGACCTAACATTAATAAAGTTAGTCTAATAATTAGTACGGCGTATTTGTACAACTATACGCTCACTAAGGAACTTATCTACCACACATAAGTATTAACACATAATTTATATCAGTCAAAACGATATTATTAACCTTATAAACCCTCAATCAAATTAGGTTAATAATTTAATAATTTAGAAAATAATTTTCTCAAGTGTTAAACACTTATTAAACTATTAAACAATTTATTATAATTGTTTAAACAAAAGAGTTAAAAGACATTTCCTTTATTCCATTAAATCTAATTTCATTTAATTACTATTTATCATTAATTAAATAGTAAGTAATTAACTACCTTTAGTTATTATTTAATAATAAATAATAACTTACTAGATTTATTTATTATTTAAAATTAATCAAATAATAAATAATTATATTATATTAAAAATAATCAAATATCTTTAGTTATTATTTAATAATAAATAATAACTAACTAACTAGATCCATTTATTATTTAAAGTTAATTAAATAATAAATAATAAAATTATATAGTAAATACTCAAATATCATTAGTTATTATTTAATAATAAATAATAACTAACTGAATTTATTTATTATTTAAAGTTAATCAAATAATAAATAATTAAATAATCAATCTTAGTTGTCTTTAATTATTATTTAATAGTAATTAAATAATAATTAATTAATTTATCATCCTTGTTTATTATTTAATATTAATTAAATAATAATCAATTTAATCATAAATTCAGAAGATATAATATTAACTAGATTAATATTTACAACATTTAAATATTAATCCTAAATACTTATTATATTTAAAAAAGTATAATATTAAACTAACTAGATTAATATTTACAACATTTAAATATTAATCCTAAATACTTATTATATTTGAAAAAAATATAATATTAAACTAACTAGATTAATATTTACAACATTTAAATATTAATCCTAAATACTTATTATATTTGAAAAAAATAATATTAAACTAACTAGATTAATATTTACAACATTTAAATATTAATCCTAAATACTTATTATATTTAAAAAATATAATATTAAACTAACTAGATTAATATTTACAACATTTAAATATTAATCCTAAATACTTATTATATTTGGAAAATATAATATTAAATACCTAAATATCATTCTTGTATTATCATTATTTTTGTTATAATTTTTAATTAATTTTTAAACATTTAAATTAATTAAAATTAACCAGAATGGCAAAATCGTAAATAAACTGAAAAACCGGACCGATGGCAATTTCGTAATTATTCAGAAAACCGAATGGAGGGGCAAAATTGTAATTTCAGCCGAAATCTGTTTCTCGCGCATTGCGCGCGCTGTAATTTCTTTGGTCCCAAAACGGTGTCGTTTGAAGGGCATCGTTACTGGCTTCCGCGCATAACGCGCGGATGAAATTTTTTCTTCGCCTAAAACGACGCCGTTTTTCGTCCCGCGTCTGGCGATGAACAGTGGTCCGCGCATTGCGCGACCAGTGTTTTCTTCCTTCTTCCCAGCAGATTGTGAACAGTAATTTTTATACACCACTTTAATAAAAATTATACATTCAAGTAAGCTTTAAAAATCCAAAAAAATTACCAATCACTTAATATCAATTTATAACATGAAAATTTAATTTTTCATGATTTAATATTAAAAATTTTTATAAAATTTTTTACATCACATAAACTACCACAAATCATAACTTTTTGTGTATAACTCCATTTTAAGTGATTCAAACTTTATTTTTCTCATGATTTAATGTTCTATAATATTATAACATTAAATCTAAATTTTATAGAAAATTATTTTTGGACATTATTTTGAGATTTGATTACACGTCACCAAACACATATTTTCCATCATTAAAACTTTATAAAACATAATTTAAACTCATGATCAATTATAGAAGCATACATAGTATGATTTTAACCATAAAAATTACTATGTTAATATTTCTACCATAAACTTGAAAGAAAACAAGATTAGGGTTTATAAAATAATTACCTTGGTTTGATAGCTATTCTCCTCTTCTTTCCAAATATGTAGTATAAGAAGATGTCATGAACTAGCTTAGACTCCTCCTCCTTCTCTTGCTATTTTTACTCTCAAATATTTTCTCACTCTCTCAAATGTTCTCTAGCTCTCTTTAGCTTGAGAAAAAAAATGAAAGATGATAAATGACTAACTCTTTTAGCCTCCAAATGCAAGTATTCTTGCACTTCTATAGATATAAAATATATCTATCAATTCTAGCCATCAAGAGCCTAGCAAAGATACTAGCACAAGAAAAGCTTTAAGGACTAGAGTTGGTGAAAAGAGGGATGGTCCATGTATTTTTAAAAATCAATACAAGTAACCTTAATTTATTTAAATGAAAAATAAAAGAAATAACAATCAATTCATTTTCTCTCTCCTAGCACCATCATTGCCGGCAATACATGAAGAATTGTTGTAATGTCCTAGAATTTCCACATTTTTATTAATTAAAATATTAATTTAATTTCCAACGAGTTAGTTTTATGAGATTATTTAAATCTTTTTATGTGATTAATTAATTATGTGATTAAATAATTATGTAATTAATTACTAAAATTAATTAAAGGGGGTCACTAATATGTTATTAAATTAGTGAACAAACCCTAAAGTTTTAATATCAAAATAATTGATAAGTTTCCTATTAATTAAATATTCAATTAAATTGAATATAATGAGTGAATTAAATATAATAAATTAATTAATATGATTATTAATTAATGTAAATAATGTGAAATGTTAATAATAATATTTATTAGTCCATTTGGTAATTTAATACTTATGGGTTAAAATATTTAATTATTTATTCAATCTAATTATTTATTTAACATGGATTGAATAATTAATGTGTAAATTATTAAATTAGCCCAACATGGGTCAATTAGTAGCCCAAGTGAGGAATAATAAAATTTGACAATTTAGTAGCCCAAACAATTTAATAGAAGCCCAATTGGTATTTTAAATTAAAGCCCAATGATTGGCCCACTTGGAAAATACTTAAATTAACTATTAATTGTTTAAAAAGTAAAAAGTGACACTTAATTTGGGACAAAAGAAGGGAGACCAGCCGACCATGGCATGGAGGAGAGAGAAAAAAATTGATTTTTTGATATTTTATTTTATTTTCCATTTATTTAATTAAAGGTTGCTTGTTTTGATTTTTGGGAAAGTCTTTTCCCACAAAATCCTCACCAACTTAGTATGGGTTAGTTTTCTTGTGTAAGTATCCAATATAGATGCATGATGGTCTAGATTAATAGATACAATGTGTGTATCTAATATTTTGTAGGAGTATACTTGCATTTGTAAGACTTGTATACTTCATTATTTTTCAAGCTAAAGAGAGAGCTAGAGAGCATTTGAGAGTGAGAAAATAGTGAGAGCAAAATACTAAGAGAGGAGAAGGAGTTCTTGGTGTATGTCATCTTCATTCACAACCTACTTTGGAAGAAAAAGGAAGATAGCCATTAAATCAAGGTAATGGTTATTCTAAATCTAAGTTTTGTTTTTAAATTAAATAAATCATCATGTTAGTATAAACATGTTAATATGATTATTAATGTGTAGTGATAATATTTATGCCATGCTTGAGTTTAATATGTTTGGTTTGTATTTTGGTAAATTTTATATGCTAAAATATGTATTTAGTAGTGTGTAAACAAGTTTTGAAATATATTACCAAAAATATTTTTGTAAAGCTTAGGTTTGATGTTCTAATATTATAGAACATTAAATCATGAGAAAAACAAAGTTTGAATCACTTAAAATGGAGTTATACACAAAAAGATATGATTTATGGTAGTTTATGTGATGTAAAAATTTTTATAAAAAAATATTGATATTAAATCATGAAAAATTATTTTTTTATGTTATAAATTAATATAAGGTGATTGGTAATTTTTTTGGATTTTTATTGAAGAGTTAAAGATTTATTGAAGGTATATTTTTATTTAAAATGTGTATGCCGGAGTACTGTTCACTGTCTGCAAGAAGGAAAAAAATTAGGAACAGTCCGCGCAATGCGCGGAAGCTTTTGCTGGGAAAAAACGCGGAGCCAAACGACGTCGTTTGGCTTCTGCGGGAAATTCACTCCGCGCGTACGCGCGGAAGCCGTTTCCGGTTTCTCAAAAACGGCGTCGTTTTGGGCCGAGAAAATCTGTAACGCGCGCAATGCGCGGTATTTAGTTTTTCGGCGAAATTACAAGTTTGCCCCTCCGTGTTTTTCTTGGCAGAATTACCATTCTGCCCTCGGTCCGGTTTTTCAACTTATTTACGAAAATGCCATTCGGGTTAATTTTAATTAATTTAAATATTTGAAAATTTATTTAAAATTATAACAAAAATAATAATAATACAAAAATAATATTGGGGAGGATATTTTTCATAAAGTTTAATATTTAAATATTTTAAATATTAATCTAGTTAGCTAAACCATGGTTAGGTTAAATAAATTTATTATTTATTTATTATTTTAAATGTTAATAATAAATAAAGATGATAAATTAGCAATTATTATTTAATGCCTATTAAATAATATTTAAAGAGAGATAAAATTTATAAATTAATTATTTATTATTTAAATATTATTAAATAATAAATAAAGATAATTAAGTAATTAATTATTATTTAATTAACATTAAATAACGATTAATGGAAATTAAGTTATTAGAGTAATAATTTATTATTTAATTTAAATAATAAATAAGAATGATTTGATTATTATTTAACCTTAAATAATAATTAAAATTAATTAAATAATTAATTATTATTTAATTGACATTAAATAATAATTAAAGAGGATTAAGATTAGTAAACTATTATTTAATTTCCTTAATTAAATAATAAGTAAGGTTAATTACTTGGTTAATTATTGGTTGATTAACATTAAATTAAAGAAGGTTTAAACTAAGTTAATAATTATTTATTATTTAATTATAATTAAATAATAAGTAAGTACAATTAGTTATTATTTATAATAACTAGAGTTAATTAATTAATTTCTATTTAATCAATATTAAATAGTAATTAAAAAGAGATTGAGTTAATAAAATAAATTGAATTGAACTAAACAATTATAATAAGTTGTTTAAGGGTTTAATAAGTGTCCAACACTTAAGAAAAATATTTTCTAACTTATTAAATTATTAACCTAAAATGATTAAGTGTCTATAAGGTTAATAATATTGTTTTGACTAATGTAATTTATGTGTTAGTACTTATGTGGTAAATAAGTTCGTTATTAAGCGTATAATTATGCAAATACGTCGTACTAATTATTAGACCGACTTTATTAATGTTAGGTCTTTCAAAGCAAGTTAGTTAAAGCTAGACAATTATTGTAGCTGAGCAAACAGGCAAGTTCTCTAACCCTACTCAATTATTATCGTTGAACAAGTTTCCATACTTGTATTTATTGTTAAAGCTTGAAGTGGTTTAATTATTTAAAATTATTCCACATCCATATTGTTTATAAATCGCACTTAGTGCATTTGAAGCTTATTAGTTCTTGATTCATGAACTGTATTAAAAATGTCTTAAGCTAATAATTCAGCTAGACATTACGTTTCTAAATTCAATAACTTGAATACTTTTAAAAGCTTATCCAAACCATTGTTGGGTGCGGATTTCTTATATTAAGTCTGAGAATTGAACAACCCTAAATTAGGGGATTTTGTGTCGGGAAACCGACTTTGGGCGCCAGTGACTAAATGTAATGCATATACAGCGGGTTGAATAGGCTGATCCCCTTGAAAACCAAACAACTCAAAGGGTCAGAGGAAACTCTATTATACCCTAGTTAGTTCAGGGTCCTTAGAGACCACTCAGCATTTTAAGATTCAAATATTCTGTTTATTAAAATTTGAATCCTGTTTCATTCACAATTGTTATATCTATTGTTGAATCATTGTTGATATTTCCCATTCATTCATGATATATTAAATCTATATGATTGTTTTAAACTTGCTGAGCAAACTAGTTGCTCATTCTTGCTATATCATGAACCATTTTTCAGATAATCCTGATTGCTCCAGGAAGGATAAGGGAAAAGGAAAGGCCAAAGCTTAAGTAGCTTATGCATGCTAGTTAGATCTTTATTTATGTATTTACGGTTGTTAAACCTTTTGTAATTCCTTATGATAGGAACTGTTTTTATGTTAAGGTTGATAGACCCTGGTATTGTAACCTTTTGAAGGGAACCAATATGTATTATTCCGCGATATTTAAATGCAATGTATGTATTTAATTGTTAGTAATGTGTTGAATAGTGAGAACCAAACTCGAGGTTATGGAACCCGGATTTGGGGTCGTCACAGGTTGGTATCAGAGCTGTAGGTTAGAAACGTTAGGATTTGCGAAACCTAAGTTATAACCTTAGTATTAAACTCATATCGAGTGCGTTAGGGGATGAATCGGGGAGATTCATCATGTTGTGTATTTGTGGAGATGGATTGAGAAAATCCATCGAGCCGAGATGTACATGATAAAATATCATTTCATTTCATCAATGAATATATTTTATTGCTGTACTAACGTGTGTTATTGTTTTATGATATAGGATGGCAGAGATCGGACAGTCGAGTCGCACTGCTGAGGAGGACTATATTGATATCCATATGGATACTGCACAGCCGCTGGTGGCTGCACCCGTAGAGGAGCCAGAGTCAGATCCTGAGGAGGGGGATCGTGTGGAGCCCGTCTGGGGCGGAGTCATGAGGCCTTACAGTGAGGATGAGGCAGAGTCAGAGGAGTCTGAGGAGGAGGAGTCAGCTGATGGCATGGGCACCACTGCCGCTGACATCATAGAGGGACTAACCGATAGGAACGAGGGGCTGGAGGCAAGGGTCCAGCATCTAGAGGAGCAGAATCTGACCCACCAGCACATGGAGGATCAGTATAGGGATGCGGCTTATCAGTTCTCTGGCGAGAACGCAGAGCTGAAGGAGAGGATTGTAGGACTGGAGGATCAGGTACAGGAGTACGAGGATTCAGTGGAGCACCTTGCGGTGCTAACTCATCAGCTGGTAGAGCAGGATGTAGAGCTGCAGGCTAAATTAGCAGTGGTTGAGACTAGGTTGGCAGAGGCTGAGCTGAAGGTTCAGCAGGTTCAGGCAGAGAAGGCCGCCATCCGTGCACACTGGCAGGAGGCGATAGAGGACCGTATGGAGATGGAGAGACAGCGGGATGCCGCTTATGGTCAGATGATTGAGCTAGAGGAGGAGGTCCGCGAGAAGCGGGTGAGGACGGATAGACTTAGCTACGTCTACCGATCTTCATATGGTAGGCTTCAGAGCAGGGTGCACTTCTACCCAGCTGAGGAGGGCCAGTCTATGCACACCATCAGCAGGAGCGTGGTGATGGCCATCGGGGATGAGGAGTATGACGACGCGATCCGTAGGGGGATGCGCAGTCAGTAGTAGTAGTAGTTATTTTCTAATTTCGTATGTAAATAGATGCAGTAGAACCCAACTTTTATTTTATTAGAGGGTTAATATGTCACTAAATCCCAACTCTAGGAAGTTGTAGGATATGTCAGATCCCATCTTTTGTAGCTTCTCTGGGATAGAAGCATTTATAGCAGTATGCTTTTGATGTAAAGTGCTACGCACTCCTGTTTTAGCATATGAGTATAAATGCAGTTGAATTTATGTTTATATGCGTGTTGAAATAATTACTTGTATTTTAGCTAAACATTGTCTAAGATACAAAATAATGAAATGAAAAAGATGAAACAGTATAATAATGTAAATTTTTGTTTATAACAGAAAATGCCGCCACGTAGACAACCACCAAGGAACCAGGGGGTAGAAGAGTCAGTTAACAACGACGCGGGGGGTCACAATGTAGACCCTATGCAAAACTTCGTCGACATGCTAGCTGAGGCAATGCAACACAGACATCCTGTTGTAGCAAACCCACCACCACCACCACCAACTCAGTTGGCAAACTTCAAAGACTTTAAAGCGGTGGGACCGCCAGAGTTTAGGGGAACGTCGGACCCGATAGAGGCCCAATCCTGGATAAAGGAGATAGAGAAAGCGTTCGTTATCGCAAGAGTAGCTGAAGAGCAAAAGACAATCTTTGCTACCTACATGATGAAGGGAGAAGCCAATTTCTGGTGGGAAGCCAATCAGAATAGGGCTGGGGATGGTGTAGTGCCATGGACAAGATTCAAGGAAATATTCGATGAGAATTATTTTCCAAAGAGTATGAAAAGTAGGATGGAAGTAAAATTTCTAGAGCTGAAACAGGAGAACATGTCGGTACCGGAGTACGCGGCAAAATTTAATGAGCTGGCCAGGTTCGCTCCACATCAGGTAGACACGGAGGAACGCAAGGCCAGGAGGTTCGAGAATGGATTGAGACCTTGGATATTCAACAAGGTAGCAGTACTGCAGATTGACTCGTTCGCAACTTTGCTAGAGAAGTCAATCATTGCTGAAGGAGGAAGTGACGCGTTAACCAAGTACAACCAGGAGAGAAACAAGAAGAAAAATGAAGGGGGAAGCAAGAACAGCAACAGTGGAGGCAATAATAACAACAATAATAACAACAAGCGCAAATGGGACAACAGCAGCAACGACAAGAGCTCGGGGAATCAACAAGGAAGTGTTCAGAAAAAGCCAGCATGCAATATATGTGGAAAGAACCACTTCGGAGAGTGCAGGAAAGGGAAGAATACATGCTACAATTGTGGTCAGGTGGGACATATTTCTCCAAATTGTCCCCTCCCAAAGAAAGTGAGATGCTTTTCTTGCGGAGCATCTGACCACCTGATAAAGGATTGCCCTAAGAAGAAGAATGACGGGGGAAGCGGCTACAGGGGCAATAACAGCAAATTGGCTATCGGGGGACCGGTACCACAGAACAAGCCGACAGCCCGGACGTTCAATATGACGGTGCAAGATGCCGTGGGGTCAAAAGACGTGGTGTCAGGTATTATTCCGATCAATAATATAAATGCATATGTATTGTTTGATTCGGGTGCTACCTGTTCATTTGTGTCTGATGATTTCGCTAGACGATTAGAGTTGCCTAGGGACAAACTAGAAAACTCAATGAACATAGAAGTTGCTAATAAAGAAGTGATTCCGGTAGAGTACATACATAGAAATTGTTGTGCTGAAATCAGGGGTCAGAAATTAAATGTGAATCTAATTCCAATACGTCTGGGGGAATTTGATGTAATACTTGGGATGGATTGGTTGTTTAACCACGGGGCGATAATCGATTGTCAGAAGAAGTGCATACACCTTAAGACACCAAATAAGTCTAAGGTCGTATTTTATGGCAGCAAATCGTCAAGACAGTCTTCTTGTCTGACGATGATGCAGGCCAAGAAATTATTGAAGAAAGGTTGTGTAGGGTATTTGGCTCATGTGGTTGATACACAAGTGGTGAGTCCCGAGATGGAGCAAATACCAGTAGTTAGAGAGTTCATGGATGTTTTTCCAGATGTACTGCCAGGTTTACCGCCGGACAGAGAGATAGAATTTACGATTGATTTAGTACCGGGGACAGCGCCGATATCAAAGGCACCATACCGAATGGCTCCGGTAGAGTTGAAAGAGTTGATGGTGCAATTGCAGGAGTTGTTAGATAATAAGTACATTCAGCCAAGTGTTTCTCCATGGGGAGCACCGGTGCTGTTTGTAAAGAAGAAGGATGGATCGATGAGACTGTGTATGGATTATAGGGAGCTAAATAAAGTAACAATTAAGAACAAGTACCCGTTACCACGAATTGACGATCTTTTCGATCAATTGAAAGGGGCGAAGTGCTTTTCAAAGATTGACTTAAGGACTGGTTATCACCAGTTGAAAGTCAGGAAAGAGGATGTACCCAAGACGGCATTCAGAACTCGATATGGGCATTATGAGTTTCTGGTGATGTCGTTTGGACTAACAAATGCGCCAGCCGCATTTATGGACATGATGAACAGAATATTCAAGCAATACTTGGATAAATTTGTAGTCGTGTTCATTGACGATATTTTGGTGTATTCCAAAACGAAGGAGGAGCATGCTGAACACCTAAGATTGGTGTTGGAGATTTTACGGAAGGAGCGGTTGTACGCTAAGTTTTCAAAGTGTGAATTCTGGTTGGAGAGAGTTCAATTTTTAGGTCATGTTATTGACAAAGAGGGAGTTTCAGTTGATCCAGCAAAGGTGGAATCGGTAAGGAATTGGGAACAACCAAGGACGCCGACAGAAGTAAGAAGTTTCTTAGGGTTAGCGGGTTACTATCGGAGGTTCATTCAAGACTTCTCAAAGATAGCAACACCGTTGACCAACTTAACAAGGAAGACGGTAAAATACGTGTAAGTGTGAGGAAAGTTTTCAGGAGTTAAAGAAAAGACTTAGTGAAGCACCTGTATTGACTTTACCAGACGATACAGGAGGTTTTACGGTCTACAGTGATGCATCGCACAAGGGACTTGGCTGTGTGCTTATGCAAAACGGCAAAGTCGTTGCGTATGCATCCAGGCAATTGAAAGATTATGAGAAGGGATACCCTACCCACGACTTGGAATTGGCAGCGGTAGTGTTTGCCCTTAAAATTTGGAGACATTACTTATATGGAGAGAAATGTGAGATATTCACAGACCATAAGAGTCTAAAGTATATCTTCACACAGAAGGAGTTGAATATGAGGCAACGGAGATGGTTGGAATTGATCAAAGATTATGATTGTGAAATTCTATATCATCCCGGCAAGGCCAACGTAGTAGCGGATGCTCTGAGTAGAAAGAGCAGGGAGAAATTGTTCATATTGACAGATCAAGAACAATTGGTTCAAGAGATGGCTCGAATGGAGTTGGAAGTGAGAAGTCCAAACGAGTCAATAGAAGTCGAGGTGAGCCCAACCTTGTTAGATAGGGTGAAAGAGGCTCAAGACAAAGATGAGGAATGTGACAGAATCCGGAAGAGGATGACCGATGGAGAAGAGGTCAAGTTTAAAATTGATAGCATGGGATTGCTGAGATTTGAAAATCGTGTTTGGGTACCGCTAGTGCCTGAATTACGAGAGGAAATTTTGCAAGAGGCCCACAGTACGAGATACTCGATACATCCGGGGAGTACGAAGATGTATCAAGATCTACGTCAGCATTTTTGGTGGCCGAATTTAAAGAGGGAGGTTGCAGAATGTGTCAGCCGATGCCTAACTTGTCAAAGGGTAAAGGCCGAACATCAGAGACCAAGTGGATTGTTACAGCCGTTAGAAATTCCTGAGTGGAAATGGGAGCATATCACAATGGATTTTGTGGTAGGACTTCCAGCAACACAGAAGGGATATGACGCAATTTGGGTGATTGTGGATCGGCTAACAAAGTCAGCGCACTTTTTGCCGATCAAGATCAGGTTCAGTTTGGATCAGTTGTCCAAACTGTACATCAAAGAGATAGTTTCAAGACATGGGGTGCCGGTATCGATTGTGTCAGACAGAGATCCGCGCTTCACGTCAAAATTTTGGAGAAGTCTTCAGGAGAGATTGGGGACACAGTTGAGAATGAGTACAGCGTATCATCCGCAGACCGATGGGCAAAGTGAGAGAACAATTCAGACATTGGAAGATATGCTCAGGGCCTGCGTAATGGATTTCAAGGGCAGTTGGGAAATCCACCTACCACTAGTTGAGTTTGCATACAACAACAGTTATCATGCGAGCATAGGTATGCCGCCTTACGAAGCTTTATATGGCAGAAAATGCAGAACACCTCTGTGTTGGGATGAGGTAGGAGAACGCCGACTGTTGGGGCCAGAGTTGGTTCAACAGACGGTAGAAATTATCAAAGTAATAAGAGCTCGGCTAGTAGCAGCTCAAGACCGTCAAAAGAAATACGCCGATTTACATCGACAGAAACGAGACTTCGAGGTGGGGAGTTTTGTGTTCATTAAGGTATCTCCCTGGAAAGGGAAGATCAGGTTTGGAAAGAAGGGGAAATTGAGTCCAAGGTTCATAGGACCGTTCGAAATATTGAGAAGAGTGGGTGAAGTAGCATACGAGGTAGCTTTACCTCCTGAATTGGAACATATTCACAATGTGTTTCACGTGTCGGTATTGCGGCCATACAAACCAGACTACAAGCACGTTATCTCCTATGAACCAATTCAAGTCGGGAAGGATTTATCATATGAAGAAGTTCATGTTCAGATACTCGATAGGAAGGAACAGAAACTGAGAAATAAGATAATTCATTCTGTCAAAGTACTTTGGAGGAATCACGCCATTGAAGAAGCTACGTGGGAATTAGAGGAGGAAATGAGGGCAAATTACCCGTTTTTATTTGAGTAACCTTATTTTTACAATTCCGAGGACGGAATTTTTATAAGGAGGGGAGAATGTAATGTCCTAGAATTTCCACATTTTTATTAATTAAAATATTAATTTAATTTCCAACGAGTTAGTTTTATGAGATTATTTAAATCTTTTTATGTGATTAATTAATTATGTGATTAAATAATTATGTAATTAATTACTAAAATTAATTAAAGGGGGTCACTAATATGTTATTAAATTAGTGAACAAACCCTAAAGTTTTAATATCAAAATAATTGATAAGTTTCCTATTAATTAAATATTCAATTAAATTGAATATAATGAGTGAATTAAATATAATAAATTAATTAATATGATTATTAATTAATGTAAATAATGTGAAATGTTAATAATAATATTTATTAGTCCATTTGGTAATTTAATACTTATGGGTTAAAATATTTAATTATTTATTCAATCTAATTATTTATTTAACATGGATTGAATAATTAATGTGTAAATTATTAAATTAGCCCAACATGGGTCAATTAGTAGCCCAAGTGAGGAATAATAAAATTTGACAATTTAGTAGCCCAAACAATTTAATAGAAGCCCAATTGGTATTTTAAATTAAAGCCCAATGATTGGCCCACTTGGAAAATACTTAAATTAACTATTAATTGTTTAAAAAGTAAAAAGTGACACTTAATTTGGGACAAAAGAAGGGAGACCAGCCGACCATGGCATGGAGGAGAGAGAAAAAAATTGATTTTTTGATATTTTATTTTATTTTCCATTTATTTAATTAAAGGTTGCTTGTTTTGATTTTTGGGAAAGTCTTTTCCCACAAAATCCTCACCAACTTAGTATGGGTTAGTTTTCTTGTGTAAGTATCCAATATAGATGCATGATGGTCTAGATTAATAGATACAATGTGTGTATCTAATATTTTGTAGGAGTATACTTGCATTTGTAAGACTTGTATACTTCATTATTTTTCAAGCTAAAGAGAGAGCTAGAGAGCATTTGAGAGTGAGAAAATAGTGAGAGCAAAATACTAAGAGAGGAGAAGGAGTTCTTGGTGTATGTCATCTTCATTCACAACCTACTTTGGAAGAAAAAGGAAGATAGCCATTAAATCAAGGTAATGGTTATTCTAAATCTAAGTTTTGTTTTTAAATTAAATAAATCATCATGTTAGTATAAACATGTTAATATGATTATTAATGTGTAGTGATAATATTTATGCCATGCTTGAGTTTAATATGTTTGGTTTGTATTTTGGTAAATTTTATATGCTAAAATATGTATTTAGTAGTGTGTAAACAAGTTTTGAAATATATTACCAAAAATATTTTTGTAAAGCTTAGGTTTGATGTTCTAATATTATAGAACATTAAATCATGAGAAAAACAAAGTTTGAATCACTTAAAATGGAGTTATACACAAAAAGATATGATTTATGGTAGTTTATGTGATGTAAAAATTTTTATAAAAAAATATTGATATTAAATCATGAAAAATTATTTTTTTATGTTATAAATTAATATAAGGTGATTGGTAATTTTTTTGGATTTTTATTGAAGAGTTAAAGATTTATTGAAGGTATATTTTTATTTAAAATGTGTATGCCGGAGTACTGTTCACTGTCTGCAAGAAGGAAAAAAATTAGGAACAGTCCGCGCAATGCGCGGAAGCTTTTGCTGGGAAAAAACGCGGAGCCAAACGACGTCGTTTGGCTTCTGCGGGAAATTCACTCCGCGCGTACGCGCGGAAGCCGTTTCCGGTTTCTCAAAAACGGCGTCGTTTTGGGCCGAGAAAATCTGTAACGCGCGCAATGCGCGGTATTTAGTTTTTCGGCGAAATTACAAGTTTGCCCCTCCGTGTTTTTCTTGGCAGAATTACCATTCTGCCCTCGGTCCGGTTTTTCAACTTATTTACGAAAATGCCATTCGGGTTAATTTTAATTAATTTAAATATTTGAAAATTTATTTAAAATTATAACAAAAATAATAATAATACAAAAATAATATTGGGGAGGATATTTTTCATAAAGTTTAATATTTAAATATTTTAAATATTAATCTAGTTAGCTAAACCATGGTTAGGTTAAATAAATTTATTATTTATTTATTATTTTAAATGTTAATAATAAATAAAGATGATAAATTAGCAATTATTATTTAATGCCTATTAAATAATATTTAAAGAGAGATAAAATTTATAAATTAATTATTTATTATTTAAATATTATTAAATAATAAATAAAGATAATTAAGTAATTAATTATTATTTAATTAACATTAAATAACGATTAATGGAAATTAAGTTATTAGAGTAATAATTTATTATTTAATTTAAATAATAAATAAGAATGATTTGATTATTATTTAACCTTAAATAATAATTAAAATTAATTAAATAATTAATTATTATTTAATTGACATTAAATAATAATTAAAGAGGATTAAGATTAGTAAACTATTATTTAATTTCCTTAATTAAATAATAAGTAAGGTTAATTACTTGGTTAATTATTGGTTGATTAACATTAAATTAAAGAAGGTTTAAACTAAGTTAATAATTATTTATTATTTAATTATAATTAAATAATAAGTAAGTACAATTAGTTATTATTTATAATAACTAGAGTTAATTAATTAATTTCTATTTAATCAATATTAAATAGTAATTAAAAAGAGATTGAGTTAATAAAATAAATTGAATTGAACTAAACAATTATAATAAGTTGTTTAAGGGTTTAATAAGTGTCCAACACTTAAGAAAAATATTTTCTAACTTATTAAATTATTAACCTAAAATGATTAAGTGTCTATAAGGTTAATAATATTGTTTTGACTAATGTAATTTATGTGTTAGTACTTATGTGGTAAATAAGTTCGTTATTAAGCGTATAATTATGCAAATACGTCGTACTAATTATTAGACCGACTTTATTAATGTTAGGTCTTTCAAAGCAAGTTAGTTAAAGCTAGACAATTATTGTAGCTGAGCAAACAGGCAAGTTCTCTAACCCTACTCAATTATTATCGTTGAACAAGTTTCCATACTTGTATTTATTGTTAAAGCTTGAAGTGGTTTAATTATTTAAAATTATTCCACATCCATATTGTTTATAAATCGCACTTAGTGCATTTGAAGCTTATTAGTTCTTGATTCATGAACTGTATTAAAAATGTCTTAAGCTAATAATTCAGCTAGACATTACGTTTCTAAATTCAATAACTTGAATACTTTTAAAAGCTTATCCAAACCATTGTTGGGTGCGGATTTCTTATATTAAGTCTGAGAATTGAACAACCCTAAATTAGGGGATTTTGTGTCGGGAAACCGACTTTGGGCGCCAGTGACTAAATGTAATGCATATACAGCGGGTTGAATAGGCTGATCCCCTTGAAAACCAAACAACTCAAAGGGTCAGAGGAAACTCTATTATACCCTAGTTAGTTCAGGGTCCTTAGAGACCACTCAGCATTTTAAGATTCAAATATTCTGTTTATTAAAATTTGAATCCTGTTTCATTCACAATTGTTATATCTATTGTTGAATCATTGTTGATATTTCCCATTCATTCATGATATATTAAATCTATATGATTGTTTTAAACTTGCTGAGCAAACTAGTTGCTCATTCTTGCTATATCATGAACCATTTTTCAGATAATCCTGATTGCTCCAGGAAGGATAAGGGAAAAGGAAAGGCCAAAGCTTAAGTAGCTTATGCATGCTAGTTAGATCTTTATTTATGTATTTACGGTTGTTAAACCTTTTGTAATTCCTTATGATAGGAACTGTTTTTATGTTAAGGTTGATAGACCCTGGTATTGTAACCTTTTGAAGGGAACCAATATGTATTATTCCGCGATATTTAAATGCAATGTATGTATTTAATTGTTAGTAATGTGTTGAATAGTGAGAACCAAACTCGAGGTTATGGAACCCGGATTTGGGGTCGTCACAATTGTCCCAAAATGTTTGTCACTTTCTCATTTTTTTAATAAATAATAGTTTAATTAAGTATTTTTCAAGTGGGCCAATCATTGGGCTTTAATTTAAAATACCAATTGGGCTTCTATTAAATTGTTTGGGCTACTAAATTGTCAAATTTTATTATTCTCCACTTGGGCTACTAATTGACCCATGTTGGGCTAATTTAATAATTTACACATTAATTATTCAATCCATGATTAAATAAATAATTAGATTGAGTAAATAATTAAATACACTAACCCATTAATATTAAATTACTAAATGGACTAATAATATTATTAATAATATTTTACATTATTTACATTAATTAATTATCATATTAATTAATTTATAAAATTTAATTCACTCATTATATTCAATTTAATTGAATATTTAATTAATGACAACTTGCCAATTATTTTGATATTAAAACTTTAGAGTGTGTTCGCTAATAATAATATATATAATCTATATATATTATTTATACACATTACCTTACCTCGAAAACAATTTCACAATAAATTATGAAATTAAAATAAATACAATATATAATTTAATATATATTATTTAGGCCATAAATTAAATTATTTAATATATTTACATTAAATAATTCATTTCTCATCAATTATGAAAATAATTCCATTTACCCGAAAATACATTGAAATAATAATATATTTACTCAATTTCTTATTTAAATAATTTATTTAATTATTTAATTAATATTACACAAATAATTGTATAATTAAATTTCTCACTCTCATAAATCATTTACAATGATTTATTTAATTATAGAATATATTCATTTAATATATTCAATTACTATTTAAAATTTCTCAATTAATTTAAACCCTTTATATATATGTACATATATATGAAATTAAAGGTTGTACATATATACAATTACTAATCTCCCTTAATTAATTCAACTACTTTATATAATTTATAATTATATAAATTACATAATTATTCCTCACAAATAATTTATCAACAATTTGCATAATTGTTGATTAATGAATAAATTAATTCCACAATAAACCTTTTAATTCAATTCGGATTAATTTAATATTAATCTATCTATTTATCACAATTTAATTAACCATTAAATTATGTTACTAAATATGCACGCATATATATATATTCATATAAATACATATTTAATTTACACGCAACCACGTCGCATAATTACATAATTCCACTAATTAATTCTCTTAATTTAATTAGATTTGCTGTTAGTCAAGTTTATTGAATTATCACTTTACTTGCTAACTTATCAAAAATTTTGATATCACCATATCTAAGTTAGTCCGTTAAATTTAATTTGGACATCTATTTATCTATCACTACTAGGTTATCAAACTCCAACCTTTTTTTAAATATTAAATATTTTATTTCTAATTCATTTAAATGTCCGGGATATTACAATAGTAGGTGAGTGGGTTCTGCACTGGGTTTAAGGATCATGCTAATATCTAAAAGGGTTCTTTACAGAAGTATACAACTTTTAGAAAATAATTACAAGAATAATATATTTACAAAAAGAGTACAAATACAATAATCACATTAATTATTCAATTTTACAAATTCCTTAAATTAAGGAGAAATAAATTAAATTACACAAATTCCTTAAATCAAGGAAAATTAAATTAAATTATACAAATTCCTTAAATCAAGGAGAAGTAAATTAAATTACTTCAATTCAATTTCTCCATCTTTCTCTCTTACTTTGACTTTACCTTATTCATCGTCGAAGTCTGCAAAAGATTAGAGCAACATGGACATCAATATTTATCTTAAATGTCAAGGACTGCAACATAACTACCAGGATTACAGAATCCTACTTTAATTCTCTTTTGGATAAGTTAACCACTAATCTTGCTTCTTGGGAAATAAAGTTTTTATCCATGGCAGGTTGTGTGGTCTTGGGAAAATCAATTTTTTCAGCTGCTCCGGTGTATTCCCTGCAAGCAATCCCTGTTCCAAGCTCGATTTGTCAAAAAATTGACAAAATATTAATGCTATTGGATGGGATAAGATCACTAAATCCAAAAGAGACAGAGGATTAGGTTTCAAGCAAAGGTAACCAACCTTAAATACAAAGGTAACCAGTAACCAACCTTTAATATAAAGGTAACCAAACTTTAATATAAATGTAACCAACCCTTAATACAAAGGTAATCAAACTTTAATATAGGGGTAACCAACCTAAATACAAATGTAACCAAAACTAGTTACTACACATTTAGGAATTAATTACCTCCATACTAGTGTTTGGTTACCTATATACTATTGTTTGGTTACCTAAATTTACTAAACGAAAATTTTAATATAAAAGTAATCAACCCTTAATACAAAAGTAATCAAACCTTAATACAGGGGTAACCAACCTTTAATACAAAAGTATTCCTCCACCACAACCACTACCACCACCACCATATTCTTCCTCCACCACAACCACCACCATCTTCTTGTTTTGCCACAACCACCATCTTCTTCCTTTGCCACAACTACTACCATGAATGTGAAAGATGAAAAAAAAAACGGCGGAAGAAGATGGAGAAGATGAAAATGGAGGAAAGAGAAAGACGGAGAAGACGAAAATGGCGGAAGAAGAGAAAATAGAGGAAAGAGAAAGATAAGTGAATTTAATTAAAATTTTAAATTTTGAAATTACCGAACTAAATTAAAGGGATCATGGCCACATCATCACTCCAATTAATTTAAACTAAAATTAACTGTATTTATTATGTAAATAAAAGATTAAAAATACACTCTTTTTGTAAATATATTTTTAATATATTTTTATTATAATTTTTTTATAAAAAATAATAGAATATATAATTAACCCTATCTAAAAATCTGTTTATTCGTTTTAGTCCAATCCAATCCAAGCTGACCCAGCCCGTTTACAGCCGTCACGAGAAAAAAACGGTGGGAGCCAATCGAACGATTAGCTCTTCTTTATCTGATCAACCAAATTAACAGCTCGGTCGCTCCAGTACTGACACGTAAGACAATTATTCAAAACCAACGGTCAAGATCAACCACGCTGTCAAAGTCTAACGGTACGACTATAAATTCAACGTCAGAATCCAAACCTACAAATTTTATTGACTAGCACAGTTTTCTCTCTCTTCCACGTTTGGATTTGTTCAGCTTCACATTCATCATTTTCAAATCTTCGAGGGTATGAAACTCAACTAGAATCTTCAAAACCCTAATCAATTTCCAATTCGATAATTCATTTCACAAATTTTTACCATACCAAAACCCTAGAATTCCTTTTTCCATACGAGGATTTGAATTGAAGTAAAAGGAAGATGATCGTTAGAAAGTACAATCGCCGGACCAGAAGTTTAAGTAGAAGCTGTTCAGACTCTGCCTTCGATGAAGCCATAGTCTCAGACGAATACGAGAACTGCTTATCCCAAGAAAGCCCTCAAGATATTAACAGCTTTGCATTTTCGTCCCAAGATTCATCGTCCCATTGGTCCTTTGATTCCGAGCTCTATGTTTCAAACTCGTCTCAAGAATCGAGGAAATTGACTATTCTGCCCCCGAGGAAGCCACTGATCGGCGGTGATATTCAGAACGGTGATGGGGCCTTTTGGATGTCGAAGAAACCTAGAAATTCCTTGGATTTTGATCCTTATGGTTTGAATTCTTCACAAGAATCACGGAAATTGGAGGTTCTGCCCTCAAAGAAGGTGACCAGTGTTGATTTGGAGAATTTGGATTATGGTAATGAGTGTTATAGGAAAGAGAAGAAGGTGAAGAATGCGAATAAGAAAGAATTGAAATCAAAAAGGATGGTATCGTTTTCCTTGCCATTGGAGCAGACGAAGACATTGATGGAGACCCAGGAGTTTGGAGAGATGATGGAGCATGATGATGAGGTTTATTTTGCTTTGGACGGGTTAAGGAAAGGTCAGCCAGCCAGGATTCGCCGGGCTAGTTTGTTATCACTGTTATCCATATGTGGGACCACTCAACAGCGCCGACTTTTAAGAACTAATGGGTATGTGAATTTTCAAATTTTTATGTGATATGTATTTTAACTTGGCCATAATTTGAATTGGATGATTGGCAGTTATAGTTGAGTTTTGAATATTGATGGGTTTCTTATGACACTTGTATCATACTAAAATGTATTCTAAATTTAATTAATGTGAACCAATTAAGTAGTAATTTAAAGAAAGTAAGGAGAGATTCATATTTTTAGGCAGACCAAGATTGTGGACTGTTTGGTAATGTGAAACCTAATAATTATGTTGATACAACCAGCTTGCTGTAGATTAAAATTGCACTGTAAAGTAATAATGTAAGTACTTGTATTGTTAAGATTTTTAATTGGGTTTCATTATAATTTATATTAGCTAAGCAGTTTCAGTTCTCCTGAGCAATCCAATCGCGTGAGACCTTTGTGGATTTGCCAATCCCAAATACAGTACAGAGTACAGTTTTAAGGGAGGATTAGATGTTTTTATTAGTCATTATTGTTGATCTTTCTTGTAGTGCCAAGATGACTTTATATTTCTGTACTTGTTTGCAGTAACTCCAGTAGTCCACGGATATGACTTGACTCTTCAAAGTTACAGGATTTTGAATTATTTTTTGACTAAAAATATCTGTGAATATCTCAGGACAATGCAGTCGAAATCAGGATATAAGATGTTATGATAAGAATTTGCATATTGATGATCTACCACTCTCTTATACGCAGCTGCACAAGCAGATTTTATTTTATTTTTTTCGTTTTGATTTATATCTCTGTAGTTTGTGTGCTTATACTTCCTTATTTGTTCGATTTTGAGAGCTTAAAGTATGATCTCTTGTGATATAGTGCACTGGTTGACTTCTCAAGATCTTATTTCAGGACGGCAAAAACAATTTTAGATGCTGTAGTGGGACTAAGCTTTGATGACCCGCCTAGCAACCTAGCTGCTGCAGCTCTCTTTTACATTCTTACCTGTGATGTAAGCTGTTGTTGTTACGATGAAATTTCCTTGTCTAATTTCTAGGAATATGGACAAGGACATATTGCATTATTTCTCTTAGTAGTTGTCATCATTATGTTTACCATTAAATGAATATCTAGCAACACAGATAAATTAGAGACGAGGAGTGCTTACTTCCCTAATTTGTGTACATTTGCTAGTATTAGTGTCTTGAGGTTCATTGCCCATGGTCTGTAAGGAAGTACAGTATAGGATTTTCCTTCAAATGAAATACTTTGAACTATTGTTGCTTGAAATTTCGTTTCATGCGAGTGTTGTATCAACTTTTGGAAATTTGTTTTCTTTGCGTAAATATGATAACAGTATTTAGAATGGTCTAATATATGCACATTATATATTTCTGTTTCATTCTTTTTTCTTTATTTGATTAACTTGTAAATTGTTTTTTTTATCATAAATATAAGCCCATCGCCCTTTGCGGAAGTCGCTATTTTACTTATGTGTGTTGGTGGCACTTGCTTATGAGACAACCTAAATTTTATCGTACTTCTGCTAAAAAATTGCTGCTTTAAGACTCCAATCCTTATTTTCATGCTTTGCTGCTGGAGCATTTTGTGTATTCTGGTTTACTTTTTGTGCGTAGTTTGAGTTACTTTTTTGTGGGATAATTGGTTCTCCCCTCTTTGTTTCCCCTGATATCTTTGGAGCCTCCTCCACTCCATTAATGATTCTGTATACATCATGTGTGCATGGGAGCTCCCCTCATTGGTGGCTTTCTATTGTACATTACTCATCTCCCCTTGCCCCTGCTCCACAGTCCACACACACAGAGAGAAAAAAGAAAGAAAGAAATAAGAAATGGAAAAGTGGTGGAGCATGTTTTTTGAAGAGTCAGTTCTTTTTCTTTTTTTCATTTTTTTTTTCATTTTGTGGTAGGACTGAAGTCACATTCTCATTGCATATATACCGGGATTAAGTCACCATATTGAAATGTTTTGGTTTCCTAATCGTATGGTATAAACTTTCAGGCAACAACTGTACAAACGCAACAGCCTTATATGTTACGTCTTGCCTTACTGCTTGAGAAATCATAAACTTCAAAATTTTGGGTGTCTACAACTCTACAGTTATGTGAAGTCTACATGTCTAATTAAAATGGCATACGTTACACACATACACTGTTCTTGTTAAAGCTTCGTGACTTTGAAATTCACTGTTTCAGGGTCAAGATGAACACCTTATGGATTCACCCAGTTGCATTCGATTTCTAATGAAAATGCTGAAACCACTCCCCTCTAGAACTTCTAATGATAAAGCTCCGACCATTGGCTGTAAACTTCTTGCGTTAAGGAAGGATGCTTCATACTTACAATATATTAATGGAGCAGATTCCACTTCTGCTGCAATTTTACACAAGGTTCAGGAAATTCTTGTTAGTTGCAAGCAAATGAAGTCAAGAGATGGAAAGGATAATGGAAGGGAAAAGCCAGAGTTGAGTCCAAAATGGATTTCCTTATTGACGATGGAGAAAGCTTGCTTATCTAGCATTTCGTTTGAAGGTTTATTCAACACCATGTCATCCTGCACCCTATAAATATTAAATTATTTCTGATTATATAATCATTTTGGAGGACTGAAAGTGTTTATTCAATTATAAACATGCGTGTTAGGGATGAATATTCACTTCATAACAGAGCGGAGAGTCAAGTGATTCATTATACATAAAATAAAATTGTTTAGGGATGTTCTTTTTCTTGGTTTATCTGATTGGACTTATAAAACAAATTTAATAAATGTATTATCTATAAATTATTGAAAATGATTTGGTTTGTTTGCTAGCTATTTATTTCCTTGACATCACTTCTCCTCTTTTTCTGTTATACGATCCTATGCCTTACGTTTTTGATTGATTTTCTTGTTGGTTTTCATTCATTCAGAAACCTCCGGAAATGTGCGGAAGACGGGGGGTAATTTTAAGGAAAATTTCCGAGAGCATGGAGGACTTGACGTGGTTTTTGATGTTGCTAGGACTTGTCATTCCAATATGGAGGTGTGAGCCTGTACGTTTGTTGGTATCGTTAGTTTCTTATTACATCAGAAGATCCAGAGTTGAATTGGGTCATTTGAAATTGGCAAACTGCTATGGGTCATTTGAAATTGGCAAACTGCTACCTAAGCAGCCATAAATATAAATATGTGTGTGTGTGTGTGTAAATTGACAACAAGTAACATTTTAAAATATTATTTTCTTCCTTTGGTTATTACGGGTTAAAATTAATTCGCCTTTTGAGTAGAAGTTGAACAAATAATGAACAATCGATTCTGAGTTCATAAAAGCATCAAGCTGTTAAGACATCCAAAAAAGAGAAAAAAGCATCAAGCGATTATAAAGTTTAGGACTGCAACTTCTTCCCCTTATCACTATAACTTAAGAATTGCAAATAACTGTAACTTGAAATGGTTCTACTATGAAGATGTGCCTTGCTGACTGCTTTACTCCTTTTAAGAAAAATTGAAAGAGAGTTATCAAAAAAGTTTTTTTTTGTTGAAATGTCATTCCACAGTCCCTTTGATTAGGAGTGGTTGGATGGATGCATAGGTTAGATGTTTGCACTGTTTAACAAACATTTCGAATCAATGCCGTAGCCTTTTGGTCGTAGTTGAACCAACTACCTGAATTTTTCTCACCTGTGCTGGGATTTTTAGGTCTGCATCAGATTCATTATTCCTTCATTTTTTATTTTTGCTTGCTAAGAAAAAGGAAAATATCCTTCTAATTTATTGCTTGTACTATAAAGTGGCATCTTATGCAGCTGATATGGACATAGGGCATCAAATGGAGAAAAATAGAGGGAAGAGGAGGGTTTTTTCTTGCATCCAACACGAGGAAATTAGTGGGAGCAAAGATATCTTTCTTCTGGACCATAAGGTCCATAACAAGTCTCCACTGAAAATTAGATGGCAATATATTGCATATCCCTAGCTTTAATTACAACTTTTGAAAAAGTAAAGCATGGTTTTTGTTATCTGTGGTAGATTGCAACTTTTGAAATAGCAAATGTATTGTTTGGTACTTTTTGTGGTAGATTCATAGTTCTCTTAAATGATATCTTCTTTGCAGAGATGGTTGGAAGAGCTCTCATCTCAAATTGTGAAATCAAAAGATGATGTGAACTTAGAAAGTTTGGTGATGCTCTTAAAATGTTTGAAAATAATGGAAAATGCCACATTCTTTAGTCAGGATAATCAGGTAAGATATTATAAATTTTGGTACCTTACATCACAATATCACCTTTCAGGAAGTACGTATTACTTTTATCCCATTTAATTGCAGCCACTAATATTTTTGTCATTATTCTGTGACAGAGCCATTTGCTTAAAATGAAAAGTAAGTTCAACTCTCAGCATCAACCGCAATCTTTCACAAAACTTATCCTAAGCATCATCAAGATACTGTCAGGTATGTATAGTAACTTTTCAATTGTTAAATTTTCTGGGGGTTCTGCCTTCAATGTTCGATATACAAACCAACCACAGGCAGAATTTCGTATCTTGTTAAATGTAGTTGGCAGTTTGATGATTAGTGGCGTGGTATTAATGTTCAGGTGTTTCTTTACTCATAAGTTCTTCAGGCAGTTCTGATGGTGATGAAAAATTCTGCAGTTCTTCTAATGAGACTTGTCAAAGTTGTCATGCTACTGAAAGACCTGTAATGGTAGACAACAAAGGTACTACTGAGTCTTGAAGTCAATAATCAATATGATATTTTTCTGCGCATAAATCTCTCTCTCCACACACACACACACACACATTTAGCAGATACATATAATATCTGTAAATGAAATTAAAGAATAGCAACAACACTGTATAATCCATAAAATTTTAGCTTCGAACAAGGACATGTGCTAACCATCTAAGAATGTGTGCTAACCATCTCTGTTCTCTGTTTTTGGTTTCTACTTTAGGTTTTGCTTTCTAAATTTCATAGAAATGAGTATATGTTTGGTGTTTTTGTTTATTAAAAGATACATTTTTCTTTTAAAGAAAAAATGAAAGTTGAAAATATTTCATTCTTTTAAATCTCAAGTAATAAAATATCAGACTACAATGTATTTTGTGTATCTTTGTGGTCAATTTAGGTCAATTACCAATCCAAATATGAAAGCAATTAAAAACAGCTTTATGGTGTTCACCAAATCAGCATGATTTCCTAAATTTTTGCTGAAAACATAAAATAATCAAACATATTTTTTTGGGTCTTTCAGAAAATGAAAACAGAGAAAAAGAGTTCGAAAGTAACGTCCAACCCAAAAACTCTAATAGGAAGTAGTGTTCATTGTAAGACAGCAGGTGCTAGCCCCTAGCAGTTAAAGAGGAATTTGTTCTCTAACACACTGATTTTGAGTTGGTGGTAGCTTCTTAATGCTTTTTCCCTTTTCTGAATCTGCAGAGGGCAGCAATGAGATTTTGTCCATAAGCTCTTCTATGGAGTGCTGTAGCATGCAATGGACCCCTTCTCAAAAAAGCTCTAATATATCTCACAACAGCCAATGGTTCGCTTCTAATCCATTGGGTGTTTCTAAATCCTCTTCTCCTGTAACAACCACCGCCTGTCCGGCTGACACTAGCCTTTTAAAGATTGGAGCTAGTTCTTCCACACCGAGCTCATGCAATGGAACATTAAGTGGCTCAAATAGTGAAACACTAATAAGTAATAGTTCATGGACAAAGTTTTCTATTGGCAAGACAAACAAGGTTTCTGAAGACACAAAATTTGAACTCATAGAGGACAGCCAGGATCCTTTTGCTTTTCATGAAGATGAATTTGAACCATCTAAGTGGGACTTACTATCTGGGAGACAAAAGGCATCTCAAAGTCAAAAGAAAAGATCAATAGCTGGAGTACATGAAAATGGGTGTCAGTCTCTGCTGACTTTGGGTCAACAAGAAGAACCAAGTGGAATTTTGGGCCAACAACAAGAACCAAGTAGCATGGAAAGTCAAAACTCTTCTCAGCTCTCTTGTCCATCGTCTGTGAATGCAGAGAAGTCTAACTTTCTGTCGGATTGCCTTCTTACTGCTGTCAAAGTAATTCACTTTTACTTGAGATTTGGAAGTAGTAGCCTTCAGTTATTGATTTTCTCTTTTCTTCTTTACTTGTATAAAATTTGTCTGCTCATTCTGGGAGATATTCGAGATTAAAACCTTCAATTAGTTCTAAAAATGACAGTCACGAAAGTTCCATATAGTTGTAGGTTGAAATCTATGAGGTCTTTGTTGACTTGTCATTTTTGTTCTAGTGGACTGTTATGCTAGGTCTTCTTTCTAAAGTTCTTAAAGTGGTCGAGTAGCTAGGTCTTCTTTCTAATTTAATTCTTACAATGCTTGATTGAGTCAAGTATAGGTAAGCAAGTAATATTTTCTAGATCAATTATTATGTATTTATCTTGTTTTTATCTTTATGAGTGGTATTTGTTTGATTGGTGTTTGTTTCGTTGATCTCAACTTGCTGATTATGGATAAGTATGTGATAAACCTTTGAAGTTTTGGAAACTCAAGCAAATATCCAAATGGCAGGTTCTGATGAATTTAACCAATGACAACTCTGTTGGCTGTCAGCAAATTGCTGCCTTTGGGGGACTAGAAATATTGTCCTCGTTGATAGCTGGACATTTCCCATCATTTAGCTCATATTTGCCCCCCTTCATTGAGCTACAAAAACATGGCTTGTCATCCAAATCAAGTCTCGAATTTGATCATCAGAATGACAGACATCTCACTGACGAAGAATTGGATTTTCTTGTTGCTATTTTGGGCTTGCTAGTAAACTTGGTTGAGAAGGATGGCCGGAACAGGTAATTTTTATTTTCAGTACCATTGGTAGCTTCAAGTTGTTACTTCAAAAAAAAAAAAAAAAAAACCTGCAAGCTGTTAGTGTATTTCTCTAATGTTTTGCATATATGTTTGCAATTATCCTTATGCACTTGTGGAACTTTGAGAATAGCAAAGAGATTTCAGGTAAGGGATGCATCCTACAATTCCTCGCCAACTTGTAGGAAATTAATTTTGAACTATTTCACAGGAGAGTATTTATAGGGCTTTAAAATTAACCTAGCTATTTGAGCTTGTCCTGTTTAAAGCAAAGTTACCAAATATTTTATTGACCTAGCAAACCTCGTACTTGCATACCTACACAGGGTACCCTTATAAGTTATATCCCAATACTCAAAACTCAGAGTACGGCACTCTCTCGTATCTCTTTCGCTAACTGATTCACACTTAAGGTAACATTTGTATTGAAATAAAAATGAATACAAATAGGTCAATACCGGCATAAACATTTAATATCGATTAAAAGGTACTTTGCTTAGTAGAATACAAATATTTGGAGACTCGCCTGGTGAGAGCATTCCAAATAAGTGTATTGAAGCGAATCGCAAAGCTAAACTGCGGACTGACCCCACTTACCATGTACTAGGCAAGTTGTCATACTATGTCCAGTACCCATACCACATACCGAAACGCACCATGAACAAGGAAACACTGGTTTAAAGATCATTCAAGATTGGCTCTCGGAAGATAAATAAGCCATGCTTGATTATCTCCTTTGAAAAGTGTTTAGGTTGATCAAAAGGTGCAGAAATGGCTATAATAACTGAATCTGGACAAATGATAGAGATTCTTCGATTTGATAAAGGGGGACCTCTTCATTGTGATGAATCATGTTCCCCAATATTGGAATTTTATTTTAGTTTGGTCTGTTGATCAGAAATGGAAAAGAGACATGACTATAGTTCTTCATGACTTGCTTCAACAAGAGATTGTTGTCTTGGATGACATCATCTGTTTAGAATTGATTTGACATTGGGTGTCTCCTAGATAAGATCCTCCTGATAGTGGATTGAAATATATTATTGCAATTTGCTATGGAGCAAATATCACAGTGGTTGATGTAGATGAGTTTACTCCACCTTGAAAATGTTACCATTTATTATTTCTAGGAAATGGATAAATGATATACATCCTACCCTTGTGAAACTCACCTTAAAAAGATCAAAGTAGTAATCATAAAAAAAAATGAATGATAATTCATATATTACAAGAACCAAATGATTCATAATTAAGATTTTCCATTGGTATTTCCACCTACTTGTTTGATTTAAAATCTCACTTTGTCCCAAACAGGATGGCTAGCTCAGTTAAATTTAGCGTGCAACTGTCTGTCTGTTCCTTTTTTGATCTTTTGGAGGATATTCTTTGTGATGACTCATAAAAAGGGGTGATTGAAAGTTAAACCTTAATTTATGTTTACTACAGATCACTGCTTGCAGCAACCAGCATTTCATTTCCTAGCTTGAAAGGGTCAGAGGATGAAAGTCGGGATGTAATTCCGCTGTTGTGCTCCATCTTTTTGGCCAACCAAGGAGCAGGTGAGGCAGCTGAAGAAGGAAGAAATTTACCCTCGGTGAGTGTACAGTCTTGTATGATTTTACTGTTGCTTGGCTTTATTTTTTATTTTTTTCTTTCAGTGACTATTTTGTGATTATTGAGATGTCAATTGGAAAAAATTTAGAGGCAACCTTCTAAATGTGTCGTCCTTTGTTGCCTGGTCCCTAAGAAAGTGAAATACCTGCACAAATACAGGTATTGTCCAAATTGTGTGTAGGATTACATATTCCGCTGACTAAGCTGCGGAAAGAAATGTATTATCGGTACCACAGAACCTCACAATGGTTTCTGTCTTGATACAATCAAGGTTGGATGAATATTTTTTTTGACTTACCACAAATTCGAGTAATGTTCCAATAAAAGAACATGAAAATTGTTTGTAAAAGTTGTCATAAAGCAAGTGTGAAATCATGAACAAAGAGTTGATCATGAAATCCTATGTTACATATGCATCCACCATGTAAATCTGGCCGTCCACGGTGGAACCAAAAGAAGAGGGTGCCAGGTGATGGGATGCATCATGCATATGATGTTTCCCAATTTTTTCCCTTCTTTTTAAATCTTGTATCGTTTTCTGAATTATATTTTGAGTAATGCCTTGTTGGACAAGTTTTCCCACAATTTTGGTTGTTCTTTGGCTCGAATTTTCTTTGAACAGCATTTCTTATCTGTACTGGTTATCTTATTGTTTGACTAGAAGATTCAAAACTGTGTCCAAGACCCTTACCATGAATTGAGCCAGTTAGGCGCCGATAGACTTTTTTTGGTCCCATAAAGAATATATACTGTTTTTAGCTGATACTAGTGGGCTGTAAAGGGAAAGTCGAGGATAGTCTTGAAAGATAGTGAGAACACCTTGATTATATGCATGGAAATGACAACCAAATTGTTTCTAAATAAATTATTACATTTTAATTGTTTTACAATATGCAGGATGATGAGGATGCTCTATTACAGGGAGAGAAAGAAGCTGAGAAAATGATTATTGAAGCTTACTCGGCCCTTCTTCTTGCATTCCTTTCAACTGAAAGGTTAGTGTACTCTTATGGGACTTTCATTTCCCCAAATAAGTGGTATTTTTTATGTTGATTCTTATCGAAATCTTTGTTTGACTATCAGTAAGAGCATACGTAATGCAATTGCTGAATGTTTCCCGGATCACAACCTGGCAATTCTTGTACCTGTGTTGGAGAGATTTGTGGTATGTAGCTTTTTTTTATGTAACTTCCGAGTAATTAAAGCAAGAGCAGGGTGCTATAGTAATTCTCTTACTCTGACCCCACTCATGGACTGTGACATCTCATCTGAAATCACCTATTGACCTTGCCGCCTTGCATCAAAGTTGTGTGCTGCAGTGTTTGATAAGAGCGACCTAGATACGCGAGCTACCTGGATATGCTCTAGGAATTATGTGTCATCTCTATACCTGCCTTAAAGGTTTCTACTGTGTCTTAAAACTGTCTGAGCTCAAGATAAATGACTTGGGAGTTGGGAAAATTCTCTAGTTCAATGCTACAAGTGCAGTCTATACTTTCCTAGCACATAGTATATGAGATGGACTGCCATACTAATGTGATATTTTAGTTAGCTTGTGCTACTAATACCAATAATAGTATAGTGATTAGTCAGTTCTAAGTGATCAGGTGATAAAACCTTGTGCCAACTGCTCTTCATTAATGAGCTATCTAAGATGCATTGTGATTGAAGGGTTGAAACTGCAAGTTTCTTATCGATTGATAATTTCAAATATTATATACACATTTACCTATATATCTATATAACATACAATCTTGTGAAATAATCGTTTTATCCTCTAGGAATTCCACTTGACGCTGAACATGATTTCACCGGAGACGCATACAACAGTGCTTGAAGTAATCGAATCGTGTAGAATGCCGTGACAGGGCAAGGCCATGGATGATTTGTACAACGTCACTCCTCTTCATGTTGTCCATTTGAGATGCTCATCGGCACTGTGCTCCACTATCAAACTGGCCACAAGCTTATAATAGTCTGATTAACCCCATCTTTTTAGTTTTTTCTTTTTATTGATAGGAAGATTGATCCTTTTGTTTGTAATGTTCTTCTCTTTTATTTTACTTATTTCTTCCAGCTCTTTTCACCATCTCTGGTGCAGGCTGATTCTTGCATAAGAAAATTACAAACAGTAGTAGCAAAATGTAGTCACCTCTGTATTGGCTATGTATTTTGTAATTGTACCTTTGTATCAGATATCCACTTTTCCAGATAAAATAAACAACCCAATCACAGCATGACGTAGCATTCTTATAATCACAAAAAAACAGGAGAAGTATTTCAAATTCTTCCTCTATTGAAATACTTCAGTTTATTGCTCTATTCCCATGAATACCATACTCTGGAAACCCGTGTAAAAATACAACAGAAGGGCCTAGTGGTAAGGTTTGTTCCCCTAGAGTTATGAAATTGTAATAGTATAGGTCCTCAAAAAAATAAAAAATAAATCGGTATGGAGATAAGAAGAAATGGAAGTATTTCTCTTGTTTTTGTTTTCAAATTCAAAATGCATCATTAAGCTTAAAGTTGTGTTTAACTGTTTTCAAAAATTGGAAATGGTACATTGTGATCTATGCTACATTTCTCATTTACAAAAACAGCTGACCAATCATATTGTTATAATTGATGGGTGACGTTAATCCTTATCCATAGCAGGACGAGAATACTTAAACTTTCAACAGAATTTTGGTAAGAAAGATACCCTTGACAGATTATATTCTGTCCGTTTTAAATTATAAAATTATTATTATTTATTTTTAAAAATTAATTTAATATATTTTTAAATTTAAAATTGAGATAATTTATTAAAGATTAATGAAAAAATAAATCTTATAATGAGTACATATTTTGAGATAATTTACGGTACTCATCGTTACATTGACTGAAATTAAAGAAATTTATGTCAATTTTTGAGTTTAAAAATATTTTTAATTAATTTTAAAAAGTTAATAATGATCTTATATTTTGGAACGGAAGGAGTGCATAAAAAACTACTCCCTTCATCCGACAAAAAGAGTCCCGTTTTCATAATTAAACAGTGAAGTTATCAAATTCGTCTCTTTCTTAATATGAAATAACTATTACACTCCATTATTGGGATATTCAAATTTTTGATACATACTTCAACAATGATATATTCATAGAAGTTGCTGAATAAATGTGAGGATTAGCTGACTCACCTGGTCCGGCATTTGTTCCTGATCAAAATGAGATCCTTCAGGCAAGTATGTTATCTCCAAATTGGGGACAAAATGTTTCACCTGTCCACTCCTTAGTCCTTACATACTTCTCGGCTCCTGGAAATTTGAAGTAATAATCCGTCTCACCCATGATCAGTAGAGCAGGATCGTCCTTGGTGAACCAAGGAAGGGGGTAATGGAGCAGATGGTTCCACCAAATCCGTAATAAGTCACATGAAGTTCCTAACATGTCTTTACTTTAGTGACATAGTAGGTAGGTAGATCGAGTATTATCATGCCACCAACTGCTATATTTCTGGCAAATGTTAGGGATATATTTGAAAAAGACGTTTTAGAATTGTATTTATAATTTTGAAAATGAGGGAGTAAATTATATATTACCTTCCACCTGTCTGTTAACATAGAACCCTTCGGGTAGGTTTTTCAAGAATGACGAGGGACCTGGGGGTGTGAATGGCACTCCTAATGTCACGATTCCCCGGACTCTCCCGGGGTAGAGCAGCGCAAAATGAAAAGCCACCCGGACACCAAAATCTTTGACGATGAGAAAAAAACTGAGCATTACAAGAGAGAGTGAGAGAAAAAGAAGTTAGGCTGTATGCCAGCACTTGTAACCAAGTGAATTATAATTGACAACAGACCTGGTGCATAAACACAGACAACATAGATGCACGACCGAAAGCAGACAGACGGTTACTGTTGATATTAACTTCTGATTCAATAAATTTTACTAGTTAGAACTCGGCTTTGGCAATGGCAGTCATCTGGTGGCGCCAAGAGTACCATATCTCCGGGAACCCATGAAAAACAACACCACTGACGACGAACGACTTCCGATTTCAGCCATGTGAAGCTTCTGCCCCTCCACTTCTATGTACTTGTGCTCTATTTCATCCATTTCAACTCTAGAACACATAAAATATAGGGGTTGCATCCACGTCCACACGACCAATTGCTGGAAGTACGGTTGCAACAATTAAATAAAGAGACAAATTGATTGTGAAAGTATTTGCCGACAGTATGCTTTCAACAACGATTGTTGTGGATATGTTACCTAAAATATATGTACATATATATTGAGACTTGAGAGAAAGAAAGTGGTTTGTTTATCAACTTCAGTGATGCTATCTGGACATCATTTGTAATGTCTTAAGAGACGGATAAAGATTCTATAGTGGTTTGGTGGTTGAGATTATTAAAATATACATAAAGAAAGTGTTAAATGCTACTAATTAAGTAAATAAAATACTTCACCAAATTTAATTTCTATCATTCTATGATTTGTATTTTGACTTGTTAGGCCACAAATTGAAAGAGGCTTACATGTTAATTATTAGCGGTACTCACCGGAAAAGGAGAGAAATTTAGAAAATTGATATTTCTATAAAATATCACTCACATGAGGTGGATCCCATTTACTATTCAGGTGAGAAGAGCCTTATGAAAATATCAATTCCCGAAATTTATACTCTAAATATTGTGTCCAAAAAAAAGGAAACCATTTTCTGAAAGAGTACCATAAATTGCAATTTTCACTTGTGAGTTATGAGCTATAACCTGTAAATGGGCAGTTCAGAATATTATGGCGAATTAGATGGGATTAAACATCAAATCTCCAAATCCCACGTGATTCACCATTTTCTGTAGTGGAACATATTCGTGCTTGAAGATGCCAATCAAGAAGATAACCCTCCTCCAAAACTCGACTATTATTTAAAAATATCACCAAATATTTAAAAGTTTCAAACTGAACAAATTGATGCCGAATTGTTTGTAGAATTATAAGTTGCAAGCAAATAGAAAAATCTACAGGTTAGTTCTAGCCTCTAACCAGCAAATTGGAAAACGAACTCGTTTTTCTTGATCACATAGAAAAATCCATAAAGTAGCAGCAATTATAACGAATTCTTAAATTTGGTTCTTAAAGCAACATAACTTCATGATCTTGAAATACATCATACAGCGGAACATAAAGAAAACTGTATATGTAGGGTTCTCTCACTAATTATTTCTATCACTGGCTTAGTATTCTGACATTTGAATTGCTTCAACAACAGGCTTACAGCACTTGGCAGGTGCAGTAGATCAAGTATGTTTGTTGAGGAAGGTAAGGATCAGCTGATTCACCTGGTCCGGCAATTGCTCGTGAGAAAAATGGGTTCCTTCAGGCAAGAATGTTATCTCATAATCGGGGACATACTTTTTCACCTTTCCACTCCTTATGTAGTCCTCAATTCCTGGAAAATTCAAGACATAATCCTTTTCGCCCATGATCAGCATGGCTGGAACTTCAATTTTAGGATTTGGTATGTTGAAATCTTCATGAAATGACCTATAACAACAGCACATAGTTAACTTAATTAAGAAGTACTGAAGAGAATTACAAATTATGTATCTGAATTGTCAGCCCTTTTTAAATCAGCAATGAAACAGTAGGTGCATCATGGAACAAGGAGATAATGAGGTTGAATCACTAAACTCAGACTGCAGAAGTTATGCAAATTAACCTGGTTTCTGTGGGGACTGATGTTAGAATTTTTTGTTTTTTTTAATCAAAAATGTTAGCCAATGACTTAAAAAATTTCATTCCAAAGGTTGAACTGTAAGAAAAGTTTCTGTTTTTGCAAATGTCAAAACATCTGTCTTCAAGTCAACAAACATAGCACATCTACCCAAAAATTTGATCCTATAGAACTCTAAAATTGTAAATCAAACACCATTTACCTATAAGGGACTTTCAATGCAGTACGGAATCCAGACTTTTCATATAATGATCCATAAATAGCAAGATCTTCCTCGGTGAACCAAGGTGGTAGAGGAGTAGATGGTTCCACCAAATCCATGATCTCTTGGTTCTCCGCAGCTATTGGTAATTCACTTTTAGAGAAGAGGATATAGACGTTTCGCACAACCGTCTTAGCATCAAAGCGGCCAAAATCAGCTTCAGCTCTTCCAGGCTCCTAAATGAAGGTCAAGAACAGAGTTACAAGCAAACTACTATGTAATTTTCACATCACAGTAATTCTTAGTCTAAATCAACAAAGTCTTATATAACAAGTTCGATTTAAGGGAAAATCCCGAGCATGTAGTCTAGGCTAGTTGGCTGCTACCAAAAGCAACCATCCTCCTATATCAGGTCACGGGGAGGATGAGAAACATATATTACAACATAAAATTTGAAATAAGTGAACGGTGAAAGCTACATATATAGATACCTGCCATCTGTTAATATAGAATCCCTCAGGGAGATCTTTTAAGTATGTACGAGGGCGTGGGGGTGTAAATGCAACGCCCAATGTTACAACCCCCCTGACCCTCTCTGGGTGGAGTAGTGTGAAAAGATATGCCGGGAAGGATCCAAAGTCTTTCCCAATCAGAAAAACCTACACATGGTAAGCAAGAGCAAAAATATTGTTAACCCCACCTGTTTAATTTTATTTTCCATTTTCACAGTAATCTTAATTAATTAGCGTCGACAACACAGAAACATAATGTAGGCTTTTTTACATCCATGAAATATTGAAATCTTTTAAAGTAGAAAAAATGTCTATCACATACTCCGCATTGATATAAATAAGCATAAACAAGCTGTGCGAGGGACTAAAGCCTGCTCAAGGCTTAAACTCAGATTTGAGGCTAAGCTTCTTGGTCTTTGAGAGAACCCATCAACAAGGGAAGGTAAAAAAAAATTAGGACTTACACAATGGCTCAATTTCTATGATAAAATTCAGGCATAATCTTGTTGCATGATTATTAGTAATTATTGGTAGGTAAGCTTATGCAAATGTAAGTTTGGACTCTGAATAAATGTAGTACATCCTAAAACGTAAAGTCCAATCAACAGAACAATATGTACTAAAATAGGAGTTAACACGTAGCACCTTCTTTATTAAATCCATAATGGCACTACATTTTACGTTTTACCATTTCTTCATGAATCTAAACGCTGAACAGAAATTTAGCTAACATTAATGGCTCCCTGATAAAGCTGGGATGAAGTCTACAACCACTATTCAACCCCACTATTTAAAAAAAAAGCACCTCTTCCAAAAACATAAAGAAAGAAAAGGGAACATATTTCCTCCCTTTCCTTTTCTTTTGTGTAAACTACACCTTTAAGTTGATGCAGATGGATCCAGCAAGGGGCACGTAGGACCAATTGCCCCTACCAAGTTTCCTATGTGCTCAAGCATACAAAGGAGTTGCCGACACAGAATATGTTGAAATTTTTGAAGTCACCCTAATATCAATCTCCTAATTATATAAATTAGGAGATTGATATTTTCACATGATTTTTTTTTTATTTTTTATACTTTCGCATGGTCCTCCCTCAAATGAGAATAAAGTAGGTCTCGCCTTCATGCGAGGGGATCATGTGAAAATACCAAAAACACGTGCGGAAATAGTGCTCTCCTATAAATACTGTGCATGCATTTCTAGCATTATCCATAATTACTTTCCCTTCGGAACATGTTTTTTTGTTAATAACATTAAACTATAAAGACTAAACTTTATTGTTTAAATAAGAACTTTATGTGTGACTGTGTTATTAAAATCTTAATTTCTAAAAAAAAAGGTAGAACTCTGATTGTCATGACTACTATCAATTCAGAGAAAAGTATAAATGGATAACTTAAAATTTTCATCTTTGACATCAAAATTTACCAAACATGTGAAAAATGACATTAAAAAAATTCAAATAATCACAACCCATCAAAGTTTAGCAAACATGTGAAAAAACACATTAATAAATCCAAATAATCAATACCCACCAAAATTTAGCCGACATGTGACATGACACTAATAAATTTTAATAATTAAAGAATTCAAATAATCGCACACTACCTTAGGAATGCCTAGAGCATCGAGCAAAGCAAGAAGGTCGTTGATAATGTCAAGAAAGGAGGCCTTCTCGGGCTCGGGCGGCGGGTCGGATAGTCCGTATCCTCTAAAATCGGTAGCGATGGCTCTGAAGCCGGCGTTAGCGACGGCAATCATCTGGTGGCGCCATGTGTACCATATCTCAGGGAAGCCGTGAAGAAACATGACAGTTGTCGAGCCGGTTCCGACCTCAGCGACGTGAAGTTTCAACCCATTTGATTCTATGTATTTGTGCTCTATTTTGTCCATTTCAAATTCCATATTGAAAAAGGATGTATAAATTGAGGAGAGAGAAATTACGAAGCAGTAGTGTGTGTTTAGTTCTTCAGTGTTGGAGCATGCTTGGGAACAGTCTAACCAACTTATAATGTATACATTGTTTTTTTTACTGTTTGATGTACATATTTTTTGATTTATAAATCACTTCTGAAAAATAAGAAATTCTGATTTAAAAAAAATTAATTCATAAGTTATTTTAAAATAAATAAATTTGTTCAATGTATAAACTCTTTTATTCTTATTTTAATAGTCTCTATATTTTATTATAACTTATAAATTATTTTAGTTGAATATCTTCACATTTTATTTTCATTTATTTTTTGAGTTATAAGTCAAAATGATGTCAAATATTTTTTATTTATAAATTATCATTTAAAATAACTTATAAATTATTTTAAATTTTAATTTATAAACCATTTTAAAATAAATAATTCTCGAACAAAGCTTGATCAGGTTATTATTAAAAGGACTAAGGAGAGAAATTATACTGACATCATGGATGAAGTCATTTTGAAATGATATACTACTCCCTTTGTCATTTATTATTTATCTTTTTAAAAGTGGACATGCATATTAAAAAAAATAATTAATACTATATTGTTTAGTTAACAATAACTTTAAAGAAATTGATATTTTCACATAGAATGTTGATATTTTCATATACAGGACATGACTCATATGTAAAGTCTATAGTGACGATTATACTTCTATAATAACACTTTTGATAGGACCTATATGTAGAAATATCAAAATCTCATAAGAAAATATCAATTTTCTATCTTTAAATGTCAATATTATCTTTGCATTGAAATAATATAGCGTTATTAATTAGATAGAAAGTAATGAGAGAACCTAAATTATATTTAATATTAAAAACTAAGTAATTAATGTTTAATTGAAATTCTCAAACGATAAATATTAAGAGACAAAAACTCTTCTCTAAAACGATATTTAAAAATAGACGAAGGGAGTATATTGAAATGTTTATAACCCGACTAAAGATGCGTAATAAATAGAGCGCTCTTATAATTATATTCAATATCATATATTGATATGTTTTACAATTATAATTCGACATAAATTAATCATAATTCATAACTGAACTCTTACTTTTATTAATAGTTCGACATGAAGTGTCCCATTTATATACTCCTCCATTCTAGGATAATAATTCTTGTTGACTTTTTACGCATATTAAGAAAGATGATAAAATAACAAATTATTTATATTTAAATTTTTATTTAATTATATAAATTTTTTTTGTACATGACTAATGATGTTTTATAAATATGCATAGAGAATAAAAATATGATAATTAATACTAAAAATATTATAAATAATAAATTATTTAAAATAAAAAAAATTAACTTAAAACTATTTAAAATAATAATAAATATTTTTATCACAGGGAGTAAACACTATCTTATTGTCTCATACTCTGCAAGTCTGCATGCGCCAATTTGGATGGTGGCTTCTAACTTTTATTTTTTGGCTCCTACACGACCAAACACATGCTGCTACTTGCTACTTCGTTGAAAAAATTTAAAGAAAGGCAGAGAAAACAAAACGTGCTAGTACTACTTTTATTGTTGGAATAGTCCAATGACTATTTTTTGGACTAAGGAACTTACCAAGCATTCTAGATGAATTGGAACAATATTTTGCTATTTGAGGAGAATTATAATGACTTAGTCATGGGGCATGGGATTTGTGTAAGACCCCGAATTTATGAAATACAAAATTTAATTTTTTTTCATATATATTTTTTCGGAAACAGTAAATGGTTAAATTGACGAAATTGAAAGTTAAGGATGTTATATGCAAATTTTATTTTGACGGACAATATTCGTTTTGTCGGGGAATATTCGGGCCGTACGACGGCGCCGAAATAACAAATTATTTGTGGACCCCACAACGGAATATTTGTCGGATATAGAAAACGACAGAAGTAACCTTTTTAAATAAAAATAGTCAACGGTGTTAACTGTTAAAATACCGGTGATAAAAGAATAGTAGCATACGGTAATTTATGGTATTTTCTGTAGCACACGGTACTCTACAGTAGCACACGGTATTGCACAATGTCTCATATTATTGGTCTGATAATTGACACCGTAACTGTTACGCATCATTTCATCAATAATTGTCACTGCATAATATTTTATATTATCAATTCAATTATTGTTGCTACACAGTATTTTGCATTATTGATTTAATAATTGTCATTACACTATATTTCATATCATCGAGTCAATAATTGTTGGTGCACTGTAGTTTAAAATTATTGAATCTAATAATTGTCACAGTAACAAATACACTATAATTTATATTATTAAATTAATAAAAATATGTAACGTGTTTCTTACATTATTGTGGTAACATTATTTTATATGTTGGACTCACAGGAAGAATAAATAAAAAAATAAAAAAAAATAAAATAATTAATTTTACTATTTGAAATAGTAACGTGAATAGTGACGTGAATAGTGACGTGAATAGTAAGAAACATGTGGGACCCATTGTGGGGCCCACATGAAATGTGAGAAATGTGAGAATTGCTGAAGAGTTGGTGGAGGCTGCTGCGCAGCCTCTGCTGAATTTTTTTTATTTCACCTACCGTGCATAGTAACTTCTTTTCTCCTATAAATAGCTTGTTCAGCTGAATAGAAAAATCACACCTAAAACATAGAATTTTTCTATAAGAATTTTATGAGTTTTCTCTGAGAATAGTAAGCTTATTTTGAGTGTTTGAAAGCCAAAAGGAGTGCAGAAAATTTTCAGGTAAGTCTTTTATTAAAGAGTAGTAATTTCATAAATTCCTATTTTTCACGGTATTCATAAATCTTCCTTTAGAAGACTCTTCTTTAAGAAGATTCATTTTTAAAAGCTTTCTTTGGAAGATTTATTTTGAAATATTATTTTAAAAACTATTTTAAAGTAGTTATATCATACTACAAAAATTATGTTAAATATATATAATTTTGATAATTCATATTATACGAGTTATCATACACTTTGAAATTTATATGTGGAAATTACTAATTTTATTATAAAAATATAGGTTGATCAATCTCATTTAAATCAATATCCAGTCACGTGTTAAGGTAAGGAATTTCATTTTCTTTCATACTCTTAAACTTACTACGGTAAGGAATATCAATCTTTTCACACTCTTAAACTTACTACGGTAAGGGGTATCATTCTTTTCATCATCATAAATTGATATTATTTTTTTCTTACTTAAAGGGATTATCATTCTTTGATTCTCAAAAATAATATCGTTTCTTTCTTGTGCCATTTATTTCCATGTATTAAATTGTGGGAATAACCTTACGGTGCGGTTTACCGCCTGTTGGTGAATAACCTTTTGTATTCATTCCTTATTAATCTTTGAGAATAACCTTACGGTGCGGATTATCGCCTGTTTGGTGAATAACTCTTCGTATTCAAATTGATGGGAATAACCTTACGGCGCGGATTATCGCCTGTTTGGTGAATAACTATTCGTATTCAAATTGATGGGAATAACCTTACGGTGCGGATTATCGCCTGTTGGTGAATAACCCTTTTTATTTGTCTCCTGTGAAAATAATTTGTCTACACGAATTATCACATGACACTTTTATTCCATATTCGTAAGTGATATCATTTTCCTTTATACTCATAAGGGATACCATCTTTTTCATCTTCCATTATTCAAACTTACTATGGTAAGGGATATTAATTCCCTTCACCTTTTGTTAATCAAACCTGCTACGGTAAGAGATATTATTTTCTTTCATACACCTAAATCGAAACTTATTATGGAACTATTGCTTCTATAATTCCTGAAAATATTATATGTTCCATAATAGTTGAACTTCATTATTTCAACTGAACCTTCCTATTTTCTGAACCTTTCTGTTGAACTATAATCGTTATTCTGAACTGTGGATCTTGAAATATCATTTTTAAATTTCACTCCACATCATGTTGGCAATTTGGACATTATTTGAATCTGCACAAAGTAAACTTTCGATACTTATTGTTTATCCTGTTCTTCTGTTCATCATTTGTATCACTGTTATTTGTATTAATCATCAAGAATCAAGCTGTTGTGAATATCTGTGGCCGGGGGCACAGATGTGATATAATTGTTGAACAGATGATAGGTTAAAGGCGATATACTAGGTTAAAGGCGATACATCTGTTCGGTGTCTTTTATGGCACGTGGTTAATGTTCTCTTTGGCCCGTAGTGCAAAGATGAACTGTTGATTGGTATGATTATGACCAAAGGCTGAATCTGGTATAATCATGACCGTTGGTGTTATATTGAATGTCTTTGGCCCGTAGTGCAAAGATGAACTGTTGATTGGTATGATTATGACCAAAGGCTGAATCTGGTATAATCATGACCGTTGGTGTTATATTGATTGGTATAATTATGACCAGGAACTGTGAAGTTGTATTATTTTGACTAATGGTATTTCAGATGATAAAAGTTGATGATATTTTTACTAAAAAGAGAAGCGAGTGGACATTATAGTCTGCATTATTCTTCTAATAGATTGCTCATTCCGCTGCTATTATTGATCTGAACGTTGTTTAAGAATTTAACTACAGTTTTTGATATAAACCTTGTAGTCTATTGTATTCTATCAAGAACTCAACTGTTGAAGGCTAATGATAATTTATTCGTCATTATCTTAGTCATGATATTTCTTACTGGGCTATTTGAGCTCACCCTTTCTTTTGTTCCATTACAGGAGATGAAAACGTAACAGGGTCTAGCCGGGGAATGGAGTGAGAGTCTGAGGAATAGCTGTCGTAGTCTTCACATGTTGTAAAATAGTGTGGCAATAATAGTGAAGACTTAGTTGTGTATTATTATACACTGTATTGTTGTACGTTGTGCTTTGTTGTAATAATTTTGTTGTAGTCTTTTGACGACTCAAGTTTGGGCTGTGTGGGCTCAGATTTGGGGGCGTCACAGTTGGTATCAGAGCTTAGGGATATGGTCTTTAATGGAGATCTGGGGTTAGAATTAGGAGGGGAGAGACGAATAGAATCGGTCACTAGTGTGTCCCACCTAAATTAGATTTTATTATCTAATGAGTTGATTTGAATATAGGGACATGAAGTGATGAGTCAGTTTGTTTGAACTAACAATTATTTTGTGACCACAGTTAAGTATGGCATCTGGAAATCAGGAGGTTAACTATGGAATGACCGAAACAAATGTAGCTACAAAACAAGAGGCGACGAATAATCTTCTTACAAACTCAGAGTTGAATCATTTGCCTAAGGCAAAAATTATGCGTGTTCTATCCAGTAAGGATAAAGGTGAAAGCTCTTCTACAGTCGTTCCAGATCCGTTCTTAGAAGCAATTAAGGGAAATAATGAACTTGCGGAAATTATTGCCTTTAATCTACTCACTAACTGGGAGAGTCATATCACCTGGTTATGCTCTATAACAAAGGACCAGAATATATAGACGTTTCATATAAGTCCTTGGGATTTATGGTGTTCCAGTTATGATTTTCAAGATTATTTAAAAATGATGTTTCTATACTTTTGGGCGCTACAATTTAGAGGAATTCAGGTAAAGTTAGTCACTATCGTGGAAACTGCAGTCTATCGAAAATACTATTCTTATAGAAATCATTGGTACGTTACTACTGATGAAGTTGAGGAATCCGAGAAACAGTTCGTTAGAGAATTATTTAGTGGTATTCCCATGGTTGAAATACGTGAAGATCCGAATGAAGTACTCGGGATTCGATTTGACGATAACAGTCAAGAAACCGAATGAGGTGATAACCGGTAAGCTATTCATAAATTCTCGTGAAATCTACGCTCTGTTAGATACCTGCTCTATCCACTCTTTTATCTCACCTATATGTACTCAACGTTTAAATTTGACTATTGAAAACTTAAATCTTGTCTTATCAGTTGAAACCTCATTGGGAGAAATACCTATTACATTTACTATCTATAAATCTTGCCTAGTTTAAATCAACAACCTCACATTACCTGTTGACCTTATTTCTTTGGAGATGCATGAATTTGATGTGATTTTAGGAATTGATTGGTTGACTACCCATCATGCTAAAATTGATTGTTTTCATAAGATTATTAGTTTTCATATTCCTAATCAACCTGTCATGCAAATTCAAGCAACTAAACCATTGAAATCTATAACTATTATTTCTAGCCATAAAGTCATTCGTTTATTGAAAAACGGATGTCAAACCTTTTTAGCCTATGTCATTGATTTGAACAAAAATACGTCAAACTTGAATGATATTCCTATTGTTAATGAGTTCCTGACGTTTTTCCTGAGGAACTTCCTGGCTTATCCCCAAACCGAGAAATTGAATTCTGTATCGATCTTGAACCCGATACTAAGCCCTTTTCCAAAGCCTAACACCAAATGGCTCCCATAGAATGCCAAGAGATGAAAGTTTGATTATTAGATATCGGTATCATTCGAGCGAGGAATACGAGAAGAGTTTTCAAGAACTCAAGAAGAGACTTGTTTCAGCTCCTGTTCTGACCATTCCATCAGGATCAGGAAAATTCGTCATATATAGCGATGCTTCAGGCAAAGGTCTAGGTTGTGTCCTTATGCAACATAGAAAGGTTATAGCTTATGCCTCTCGACAACTCAAAGATTATGAGAAAAATTATCCTACTTATGATCTAGAGTTGGCAGCAGTCGTTTTCGCGTTGAAGATCTGGAGACACTACTTGTACGGAGAAAAAGTGGATATCTATACGGATCATAAAAGTCTCAAGTATTTCTTCACCCAGAAGGAACTCAACATGTGACAACGACGTTGGCTTGAGCTATTGAAGGATTACGACCACACAATCCAGTATCACCCGAGAAAGGCAAACGTTGTAGCTGACGCTTTGAGCAGAAGATCTTATGCGAGTACAAGTGCACTGCTGACAACACAAAAGTGTATTTTGTACGACTTGCAAAAGATGGAGATACAGCTAAAGACACCAGGGACCCATTCGAAGATTGCTCACGTGCGAGTAGAACCGGCTTTAATCGATAAAATTAAAGTTGCGCAAGCTACCAATCCGGAACTGATAAACATGATAAAGAAAGTACAAGAATGTACCATTCCCGAAGCAAGAATCGACGAGAAAGGAATACTTCGAGTCAACTCTCGACTCTGTGTTCCTAACGATCCTGAATTAAAGCATAAAATCATGATGGAGGCACACAACACGCCGTTTGCAATCCACCCAGGAGGTACCAAGATGTATTGAGATCTTCGACATACATTTTGGTGGAACAATATGAAAAGGGAGATTGCAGAGTTTATCTCAAGGTGCTTAACTTGTCAACGTGTCAAGGCAGTGCATCAAGTACCTAAGGGTCCATTACAACCACTTGAGGTTCCCGAATGGAAGTGGGAACACATCAATATGGATTTCGTGACGGGTCTTCCCAAAGTTTCTCAAGGCTTAGATGCAATTTGGGTCATCGTAGATAGATTGACCAAATCCGCTTATTTCTTGCCTATACGAGAAAACTTTTCACTTGAACGTCTTGCCGGTATGTACATAAATGAAATCGTGAGACTGCATGGCATGCCAGTTTCCATAGTTTCTGATCGAGATCCTAGATTCACTTCACGTTTTTGGATCAGTCTACAAAAAGCTATGGGCACTGAACTACGTTTTAGTTCTGCATACCATCCTCAAACGGACGGACAATCGGAAAGGACGATCCAGACCCTCGAAGATCTTTTAAGACTTTGCGTACTAGATTTCAAAAGAAGTTGGGATAAGTACTTGCCATTGGTGGAATATTCCTACAACAACAGTTACCAAGCAAGTATAGGCATGGCTCCATTCGAGGCTTTATATGGACGCAAGTGTCGCTCTCCAATATGTTGGAATGAGGTAGGAGAAGCAAAATTGTTGGGACCCGAGTTGGTACGCTTGACGACCGAAAAGATCCAAATGATCCGACAACGAATACAGACAGCGCAAGAACGACAAAAGAGTTATGCTGATCTTCATCGGAGAGACGAAAGTTTCAACGTCGGAGATCATGTATTCTTACGTGTTTCTCCATGGAAAGGGGTTACGAGATTCGGAAAGAGAGGAAAACTCAACCCTCGATTTATTGGCCCATTTGAAATCCTCGATCGGGTGGGAACTGTAGCTTACAGACTAGCCTTACCACCAAGTATGTCTCGCATCCATAACGTTTTTCACATATCTATGTTACATAAATATGTGAAGGACCCAAACCACGTCATTGAGTTAGAACCAGACGTTATAGCAGAAGATTTAACGTATGAGGAAGTACCTGTTGAGATCCTAGATAAGAAGGAGCAGATCTTACGCTCAAAGGTTATACCTCAAGTTAAGGTTTTATGGAGGAACCAAGATATTGAGGAAATGACCTGGGAGCTAGAATCTGAGATGAAGTCTAGGTATCCATACCTCTTCGAAATGCCAGGTACGTCAATTTCGGGGACGAAATTTCATAAGGAGGGGAGGTTGTAAGACCCCGAATTTATGAAATACAAAATTTAATTTTTCTTCATATATATTTTTCCTGAAACAGTAAATGGTTAAATTGACGAAATTGAAAGTTAAGGATGTTATATGCAAATTTTATTTTGACGGACAATATTCGTTTTGTCGGGGAATATTCGGGCCGTACGACGGCGCCGAAATAACAAATTATTTGTGGACCCCACAACGGAATATTTGTCGGATATAGAAAACGACAGAAGTAACCTTTTTAAATAAAAATAGTCAACGGTGTTAACTGTTAAAATACCGGTGATAAAAGAATAGTAGCATACGGTAATTTATGGTATTTTCTGTAGCACACGGTACTCTACAGTAGCACACGGTATTGCACAATGTCTCATATTATTGGTCTGATAATTGACACCGTAACTGTTACGCATCATTTCATCAATAATTGTCACTGCATAATATTTTATATTATCAATTCAATTATTGTTGCTACACAGTATTTTGCATTATTGATTTAATAATTGTCATTACACTATATTTCATATCATCGAGTCAATAATTGTTGGTGCACTGTAGTTTAAAATTATTGAATCTAATAATTGTCACAGTAACAAATACACTATAATTTATATTATTAAATTAATAAAAATATGTAACGTGTTTCTTACATTATTGTGATAACATTATTTTATATGTTGGACTCACAGGAAGAATAAATAAAAAAATAAAAAAAAATAAAATAATTAATTTTACTATTTGAAATAGTAACGTGAATAGTGACGTGAATAGTGACGTGAATAGTAAGAAACATGTGGGACCCATTGTGGGGCCCACATGAAATGTGAGAAATGTGAGAATTGCTGAAGAGTTGGTGGAGGCTGCTGCGCAGCCTCTGCTGAATTTTTTTTATTTCACCTACCGTGCATAGTAACTTCTTTTCTCCTATAAATAGCTTGTTCAGCTGAATAGAAAAATCACACCTAAAACATAGAATTTTTCTATAAGAATTTTATGAGTTTTCTCTGAGAATAGTAAGCTTATTTTGAGTGTTTGAAAGCCAAAAGGAGTGCAGAAAATTTTCAGGTAAGTCTTTTATTAAAGAGTAGTAATTTCATAAATTCCTATTTTTCACGGTATTCATAAATCTTCCTTTAGAAGACTCTTCTTTAAGAAGATTCATTTTTAAAAGCTTTCTTTGGAAGATTTATTTTGAAATATTATTTTAAAAACTATTTTAAAGTAGTTATATCATACTACAAAAATTATGTTAAATATATATAATTTTGATAATTCATATTATACGAGTTATCATACACTTTGAAATTTATATGTGGAAATTACTAATTTTATTATAAAAATATAGGTTGATCAATCTCATTTAAATCAATATCCAGTCACGTGTTAAGGTAAGGAATTTCATTTTCTTTCATACTCTTAAACTTACTACGGTAAGGAATATCAATCTTTTCACACTCTTAAACTTACTACGGTAAGGGGTATCATTCTTTTCATCATCATAAATTGATATTATTTTTTTCTTACTTAAAGGGATTATCATTCTTTGATTCTCAAAAATAATATCGTTTCTTTCTTGTGCCATTTATTTCCATGTATTAAATTGTGGGAATAACCTTACGGTGCGGTTTACCGCCTGTTGGTGAATAACCTTTTGTATTCATTCCTTATTAATCTTTGAGAATAACCTTACGGTGCGGATTATCGCCTGTTTGGTGAATAACTCTTCGTATTCAAATTGATGGGAATAACCTTACGGCGCGGATTATCGCCTGTTTGGTGAATAACTATTCGTATTCAAATTGATGGGAATAACCTTACGGTGCGGATTATCGCCTGTTGGTGAATAACCCTTTTTATTTGTCTCCTGTGAAAATAATTTGTCTACACGAATTATCACATGACACTTTTATTCCATATTCGTAAGTGATATCATTTTCCTTTATACTCATAAGGGATACCATCTTTTTCATCTTCCATTATTCAAACTTACTATGGTAAGGGATATTAATTCCCTTCACCTTTTGTTAATCAAACCTGCTACGGTAAGAGATATTATTTTCTTTCATACACCTAAATCGAAACTTATTATGGAACTATTGCTTCTATAATTCCTGAAAATATTATATGTTCCATAATAGTTGAACTTCATTATTTCAACTGAACCTTCCTATTTTCTGAACCTTTCTGTTGAACTATAATCGTTATTCTGAACTGTGGATCTTGAAATATCATTTTTAAATTTCACTCCACATCATGTTGGCAATTTGGACATTATTTGAATCTGCACAAAGTAAACTTTCGATACTTATTGTTTATCCTGTTCTTCTGTTCATCATTTGTATCACTGTTATTTGTATTAATCATCAAGAATCAAGCTGTTGTGAATATCTGTGGCCGGGGGCACAGATGTGATATAATTGTTGAACAGATGATAGGTTAAAGGCGATATACTAGGTTAAAGGCGATACATCTGTTCGGTGTCTTTTATGGCACGTGGTTAATGTTCTCTTTGGCCCGTAGTGCAAAGATGAACTGTTGATTGGTATGATTATGACCAAAGGCTGAATCTGGTATAATCATGACCGTTGGTGTTATATTGAATGTCTTTGGCCCGTAGTGCAAAGATGAACTGTTGATTGGTATGATTATGACCAAAGGCTGAATCTGGTATAATCATGACCGTTGGTGTTATATTGATTGGTATAATTATGACCAGGAACTGTGAAGTTGTATTATTTTGACTAATGGTATTTCAGATGATAAAAGTTGATGATATTTTTACTAAAAAGAGAAGCGAGTGGACATTATAGTCTGCATTATTCTTCTAATAGATTGCTCATTCCGCTGCTATTATTGATCTGAACGTTGTTTAAGAATTTAACTACAGTTTTTGATATAAACCTTGTAGTCTATTGTATTCTATCAAGAACTCAACTGTTGAAGGCTAATGATAATTTATTCGTCATTATCTTAGTCATGATATTTCTTACTGGGCTATTTGAGCTCACCCTTTCTTTTGTTCCATTACAGGAGATGAAAACGTAACAGGGTCTAGCCGGGGAATGGAGTGAGAGTCTGAGGAATAGCTGTCGTAGTCTTCACATGTTGTAAAATAGTGTGGCAATAATAGTGAAGACTTAGTTGTGTATTATTATACACTGTATTGTTGTACGTTGTGCTTTGTTGTAATAATTTTGTTGTAGTCTTTTGACGACTCAAGTTTGGGCTGTGTGGGCTCAGATTTGGGGGCGTCACATTTGTCTGGGTATTTTAATGCTATATTTAGATCGAAAAAATAAAATTATAAATAAAATAATTTATATTTATAAAATAAAAAAAATTATGTTTGGTTATTGAGTCATGTATAACAGGTCGATTTGACCTGGTCTGGTCTGTACCTGCCAAGTTTTGACCGTTGACCATGCCAGATCGGGCATTTGACTTTTGGCCCGTAAGTCAGGCCAGATCCAGCTTGAGACTTAAAAAAGGAGCCTATTAAGGCCTGCAGGCCAGGTCAGGTCAGGTCTTGGGTTAGGTCAGGTCAGACGTTGAGTTAAGGCAGGCTGGTCCGATTCGGTTAATTCAATTTATTTTTTTGTAAGTTTAAATATTATAAAAATATCAATTAAAATTTTAAACTTAATTGATATATTAATTAAAAGTAATGTATTACAACTTACAAGTTATAACTTACAAATTACAATAATGAATTAAAATATTATATAATTTTAAAGATATTGTATTGTTTTATACTATCATTAATAAAATAAAATTATATTTTTTTATGAAATATATATATTTTTTATTATTATTAGTTTACAAATAACTTTCTAGTTTTTATGCTAAATATTTATTAAAATGAAGATGCAATGAAATGTCCGCAAAAAGTGTAAGTTACTAGCTAGGCAAGAAAAATCCTTATATGTTACACTACCCAATGTGCTTTCATAGATTTTTTTATTTATTTATAAACAAACATGCATGAATGGACATATTGAAATATGCCAATTTTATTTGGTTTATTGAATAAGTTGTCACAAAGAAGAAATTTTCGTCTGCAGTGGGAGAATTGAAGTAGTAAAGAAAGAAAATTGACAGGTCAAACTGGGTTTTGGATGAACTAGGTCGGGCCTCAGGCTATGCCATGCTCAATTTGAGCTAAAAAAATGTTGTCTATTCGTTGCCTTTTGGCCGGGCCGAAATGGATCAGGCCTTGGTCGGACTTTGACCAGGCCGGGCCTAGGCCGGACCAAGGCCGGGTCACGGACCATTTGTGCACCACTCTATTAGAATGGAATGAACCATTCTCATTCATCTCAAATTTATGAATTTTATTTCTTAGAGAAAAGTATATAATGACTCGTTCTAGCTGGAACTGAATTAATCATTTCACTATTAATTCTATTTCATTCTCTATTTTATTATTTCACATATTTCATTCATTCAATTCAAACATAGCATAAATATATGAATGAGTAATTTTAGTTTTATTTTGAAAAAAAAAATTAAATTAAAAGAATAGAATAGTTATATAACTAAACTTATAGGAGTAAAACGAAAAAATATATTGTAATATCTTCTCTATCTTTATAATATGGATAGATAGATAAAAAAGGAATATAAATAATATTTTTCCCAAAGAAAATTTCACTCCATCCTCTCAAAAAGAAGAAAAGTTATAGTATTTCGTTCAATAGCATTATTTTTATATGCGTTTTTAATATTTTTATATAATTTTTTTTATATAAAAATGAAACTCACTTAATGCTCATATAAAAAAAGATCATGTTTAAATATATAAAAAAAATACATATAAAAATATTAATTTCTTATTTCGTTTGTGATCTATTTTACAAATAAAAGATTTACTTGTCTGCTTCCATTTCTTTCATATACGGAGGGAATATTAAGGTAGACCTAATGGTGACATTTACTCTCGGTAGCGACTTGCTAGCGTTTAAATAATGTTATATTTATGTAACAGAAGTATTTGAAGCTTGAATTATATACCAAGCATTTCACTTGCTTCATAAAATTAAAAAAAATGGTATTTTCAATAGAAAAATTAATAGTTTTGTAAAATCTTATTCACGTGAATAGTAAGTGGGGCTCATGAATTAGACCTTACAAGAACTATCAATTTCAAATATCAACTCTCTAAAAATTTTGTTCTCGAGTTTTATTTTGAAAATGGAACTGCGCCGCTTCAAAAGTTTTTCAATTAATTCAGCATTAGGAAATATTGTTGGATTTATAGCTTTTATGGGAATTGCTTCTGAACAAACTAAGTCAGTCCTCCAGGAATGCAAATTTTTTCGATTAATTCAACACTAGGCTATTTTTTTTTTCTTCACATTTTGTTCACTTCTGCAAAACCTCAATGTCTCATACAATAAAACCCCATAAGGTAAATTTGAAGAAAGACAGATGCAAACAGATACTACTTCCAATTCTGATACATTTCTATTTCAAAGCTATAAAATCGTATGAAATTCCTTATAATGCCATTACTTTTTATTTTTAATTAATTAATTGACTATTAATTATCTGGCCAACAATACTAGCTACTTACCTGCCATCTTGTAACATACAAGCCTTCGTGCAGGGAGGGCTTTATGGTATTCAAGTGGACGTGGTGGCATGAATGGCACACCCAGCGTTGCGATTCCAAGGATCCTCTCTTGATGGCAAAGGGCAAACTGGTAAGCAACCATGGCTCCAAAATCTTGACCAATAACAAAAACCTGTAAATTAACGAGGAGTTAGAGATCACATTCTCTTTTAAGATGGCAGTTAAATTATTTGGACTGTATACTTCATGAACATCTGATGGTGTAACTATTTGATAGATGATGACAGTCATTCCTGTATAAAAGGCAAGCAACTAGCTGTTTGTTCTCATCAACAATTTGAAAATAATCAGTAATATACAAAAAAGATTTAAACGATTGAAATTTATAATTTTAATTAAGGGTCTACTACGTAAGATTACTCTACAAAAGTATGCATATAAATTTCAACAACAAAATAATATAATATAATTCATCAAATATAATAAGTATAGAACAAATACAAATACCTCCTCATCAAGTAATATGACATTTTTATTCATAATTTATCTTATCCTTATATTGACCCCATACCAGGTCCTTATAACTATCACCTTGGTCGTCTGATATTTTGTCTTTTGTCAATTCACTTAGAAAAATATGTCTTTTAGCCAACTTTCGTTAAGTTTATAAGTATAATAGATGATTGGATATGTTACAATTAGGATAGATGATGGACTATTTATACAGATTATAGTTATGTACATATTAAATATTTTTACAGAAATAAGAGATACATGAAATTGGGATGCTGTTTTAATAGTTTAATTAGTATAACTCTTCGATTTCTCAATCTATATTCGTTAGCATGACTCGTTTGAACGAAAATAGCTCGATCATATTTTAATTGTCAAAAGCCAAATTGTACTAAAATCGATAAAATAACTCATTAACTTATATGCCAAAAGTCAAATTGGACCTAACTTAACAAAATAACTCCGTACCAACAAAATTGATTGCTAATAATAATTAAGAGTCAACCTAGATTGAGATCGTTTCGCTGCTTGTTATATATTAGTATTAATTGGTACTACTTCCGTTCTACATAAAAAGTTCCATTTCATTTTTTTTTCCTAGTCAACTTGCAAAATCTTGACCTTCAAAATTGATGTTTATTTATTTAATTTAATTTAAATAATGCAATTGTTAATAATATTGTAATAGTTAAAAAGATTACTAAATACGAAATTGTATTTCAAAAATTAATATAACTTTATATCATAATTTAAATTTTAATATTTTAAAATTTAATTAAGATTATGCTTGATCAAAAGGGGAATGAGGGAGTACTTCATTAAAGTCAACCCGAAAATTTTGTACATAAGCACTAACCTACCCAAAAACACATAAAATAACTTAATCACTAAACATATAGTTATCATTAGAGCGGCAAATGGGCGGATTTGAGCGGACATTAATAGGTTTGGGCATATATAGATCGGATTTATCAGAAATAATTTTCAAACTTGTACACCATTACATTTTCTATTTTTAATAACTCTTAAGCATTTTTTTAATATATATATATATATATATATATATATATATTTTGAGGTGTCATACATATCACATAAATCTGGGTCAGGAAAGCTTATACGGGAGGAACCAAATAGCGACTAATTATTTTTAGCAAGAAAAAGGCAAGTGATGATCCATTATTTTACTGTAGCTAAAGTAAATGGTGGAGATAAACGGGGCTCAAATGACGGCCCATATCCACTTATTAGGTGGACAGATATGGGTTGAACTATTTATAGTTTTTATTTAATAAAAATAAACTCAAACTCATTTAATATAGACGGATATGAGCTGTCCATTGGACAACAACCCCTATTTATAGTTTTTATTGAATAAAAATAAACTCAAATTCATTTAATATAAGCGGATATAAGTTATCCATTGAATAATAATCCATCTTACCAGGTCTAGTTATCATATCCCAAAAGTAAACAAGTCGACTAATTACAGTTAAACAACAAAAAAAATACCCATTTATTTAACGTTGGATGGTTTAATTAATTATTTTTTGACTTTTTACTAAAGCAAAAGATCAGAAATAGTAATTAATTTATTAACAACAACTAGGCATGAACAAAATTTTTTTAGGCCCGATGCCGGGCTTGATTTGGCCTCATCAAAGCATGGCCTGAAAGTTTTAAGTAGATTATATTTTTTTTTTCTTCAAAACTGGTCTAGCCTGTAACTAGCCTAACCTACAGGCCTAATCAACCCCATCCCTTACCCAGCCCAAAACAAAAAATAAGAAATACTTAAATGCCCCATCGCCTAGCCCAACCCTAACCCCTCTTGCCCATCAAGTAGCCCAAGTCCCAATCCAAGACCAACCTAACCCAAAAACAAAAATAAAGAAAGAACCAACAAGCCTGCCAAGTCTAAAGGTCAGCAGGGGACAGCAATAAAATTCATGGTACTTGCAAGGTGTCATTGATGTATTTATTCATTCTTAGAAATACATTTAATTAATATATTAGTTTTAGACTTTGTTAAGACATTTTCATTTAAATTTTCACTTTCATAATTTTATTATTATAATTTTTATTAGTTATATTTTATATTTTATAACTTCTAATATTTAATGTTTAAAATTAAAAAAAAAAAAAAAATGATGGGAGAGTTTGGATCGACTTGCCTTTCAAGTTGCAACAAATCACATTTTCAGTTGAATTGCTCGGCCTGATTTGACCCTCTCCTTTTTCTCTAGTTTCAGCCTTACCATACCTAATAAACGGTCAAAGTCTTATAAGTCCAGACTTGATCGAACCGAACACCTGTTTGTGTATGCCTAACAACAACCAAACAACACTTTATAAATTAATCATAACTTTTTGGTGATAATTTAATATATAAAGCCGGAGGATTGGTTGTGGTGTAAACACTTTTGTGATTTTTTTGGCTATTTCAAAAATACCCTTCGACTTTTAAAATAACTCCTATTTTATCTATTTTATATTATTTTTTATATATTTTGATTTAGTCTTTCAGATTTTATAAAATTCTTATTTTATCCTAAGTTATTTACACACGCAATGCGTGCCATTGGGTACAGTGATGGATCAAGAATTTGACATCAATGTAGACAAAATTATTTTGTGTAATTTTTTATTTTTTTACTCTCCCTATGTTACTGAGTTTTAAAATGGACAAAAAAATAAAAGAAATAGACAAAAAAATTAAAGTTTTATATCCACTTATGGTTTTAGTCAGCTTTTGTTGAACAATAAAGAAAAGAAATGGACTAAAAACTTGCTTATTTTTTTTGTCAAAGTATTATGTCTAAAAATAAACGAATTTAGACGAAAAACTAAATAACATAAGAAAACTTTAAATTACAAATACAACAAAACTAATATAAGAGTTTTTTTAAAATGTAAAATTTAAGTTTTCTTTCATTTTTTCTATAAACTCGGTAACAAAATTAAAAAAAAAAAAAACCATTTAAGTTTTCTATTTCTCTTTACGAGTTCCGCTATATATTGAGAACTTTTTACGCAGAATTACAATTGGGACAATATATGGAATTGACTAGAATTATAAGATTGACTTACTATATTAAATGCATCATTAAAATATTATCAATTATAGTCATTCACATAACTCGCAATAAATAAATCGATATATAAAATTACAAGATATATCATTTTTTTTCTCTACTATTAAAAACTCAAAGCCATAGTGTATTAAATAAGTTATTTTTTTTTAATTTTAAGTGTATACATTAATTTAAATTCTACAATTTTACGAACTAACTTTAAAAAATTACAATAAACTCGTATATTTTAGGATGGAGCGATTAATAATTGCTAAAAGGTAATTTAGTATCTAGTCCACTCGACCTTTACATTTCACTACGGATACGGGGTGTTGGTGGTGAGGTCTGCTAGCTATCAAACTAGTAATTTAATTGATAAATAGTAAATTCTCATTGTCAACTTGTTATATTAAAGGAGAGGAAAAAAAAATTAATAAAATTAATATTTTTACAATTAAATAATCATTATAAATATATATCAACGGTTAAAATCGTCGTTATACATCTACAATGACGATTAACTGTATAAATATCATTTTTTACCATAAAAATCTCAGTTTCCAAAATGAAAAGTATGCTTGTTGAATGGGTACAATACATAGTGGCAGGCAAACCCCAACTCAAATCCGGCAAAACGGTATAAATTATGAATTTTTCAACATCCAACAAGTTGACATTTGAATAATTTTTCATGAAATGAAATGTTCCGCCAAAACAAATTTACACATAAATTAAAATAAGATAACAATATTGTTCATAACAGCATTTTCAATATTTAAATAAATGCATAATATTTTCTGTATTAATTATTAAATATACTTATTTTTTAATATATGTCATTAAATAATTATTCATTCAAACATCCCATCTGATTACTTAATAAAACTTTTTATGATAATTTATTGTTAAAAATACTATTTTAACACTTACCATTGCGACCGATACCATTAATGTTACCTATCAAATACGAATCACGTTCTCAATAAATTTTCAGTATTAAATTATTTAATAAATTATGTGTTGGCTCAAAAATAATTATATTTTTGTAGATAACTTATTTTATTTTAAGTGTATATATTAAAAGTAATATACCTAAAATGAAAAAAAATAAAAAATCACATAGATCCGCCCCCGCTAGTATAAATAATACAGCGCAAACCTTGGCAATGCCGAGAGCATCAAGGATTGCAACCACGTCACTGACGAAATCAGAGAAGACGGCCTTCTCGGGTTCGGGCGGTGGATCGGATTGTCCGTACCCACTGTAATCAGGTGCAATGGCTCTGAAACCGGCGGCGGCAACGGCAGCCATCTGGTGGCACCAAGTGTACCATATCTCCGGGAAGCCGTGGAGAAACAACACCGGCGGCGAGTCAGGAGTTCCCATCTCAGCTACGTGATGGTTTAGCCCATTGGCTTCTATGTCCTTATGGTCTATTGTCTCCATTATTGAGGTTCAGAGAGTGAATTGCAAAGGGATTGTTTGTATTGAGTTCAGTATTTATCCACTTTTACGGAGTGGGTTAAAGACATTAGGCGGCTATGATGGTGGTGAGATTTAGACGGGAAATTAGCGGCTATAATTGTGGTTTGAGTTTTTGACTAACATATCATCATCATACATGTTTTGTTTTTACAAAATCATGCATGCATGTATATAAAATTATATGCGAGTTCTGAAGTATAACACAAATTTGTAGACATATTATATGATTATAAATATAGGATATATAATCATAACATTCTAGAGTTTCATAAACCTTAGTTTTGTTTCTCATTCGAGATGGTCTTGGGGAGTAGTTTGTTTTTGTAAAGTATTTATTTCTTTATCCTGTTCTCAATCAATAATATCGTATAAATGTGACTACTCAGATACAAAAAAATTTTAATTTGGAATATGCCATGCTCTCCTTTTCACAACAAATTGTGTTATTCTTTTTAGTGTTATTTATACTGACATCAAAGCTGTCTATACCCGTTGATTGTTTAATTCGTGTATTATAAGTTAATATTTATTAAGCCAAGTTTAATGGGTTCTTGTTTTTTGGATAAAATTAATTTTATAGATTAAGTTGTGGTTTTATGTTAAAAATATTTATAAAAAAGAAAAAAGAATTGATATTTCTTCCCCCATATAAAAACCCTTAATTATAAGAATTAAAGTGATATTGCGAAAATACAACAATTTCGATTTAGGCTTTGTAAAGCTGCATATTCTTTAACAACTGCTGAATTTTGACAGCCAAAAGCTTGCTCAGATGACAAAACATGACAGAGAAACGATATTATCAAACCGTTCGATGAAGATACCTCCTCACATAGTATCCCATGGTGTTTGCTCCATTCCAGGAAATTTGAAGACATAATCCTTCTCGCCCGTTATATATAGTCCCGGGGCTTCAACTTTTGGAACTGCTGTAATGCTTGGATTCAATGCGTGGTTATTCTTACGGAGTTCCCTGTAAGAGTATCAATACAATTATATCAACAAAAGTGCTCGGATTGCAATTTATTTGGATAAAATTTGCAATTGCCAATTTCCCAATAAAAGAGCTCAACATTGGAAAAGACTAGAGGTGGTAAATGAGTTGATTTAATGGGTAATGGGTTGGATTATTGATAGATAATTTTAAATGGGTTAAATATGGATAGATTTGAATAGATACGGGTTAAACCCGTCAACCCGTGAATAACCCAAAAGTAAGTTTTTCAATTTTTCTCTAGCTATTGTAAGAAATCAAAAAAAATCAAAACTCAAGCTAAAATCAATACATGGCAGATTGGCAGGTCAAATTCCAAACATTCAGATAACGCAGAGAGAGAAAGATTGAGGGGGAGATATATAATTATTATAGAGAGAATGTGAATTGGATTTTGTGTCTCTCTCTACGATTGAAGCTTATCTTTGTATCTTCAATGGAGTCTCCATTATTTTCAACAGGGACCCTTAACTCCAGTCCCGTCTAGTTTGTACGACTTTAACTGGCTAAGCCACTGTTACCTTTTCTTCTACATGTCTTGGAACCCATGGCCACTCACATACACATGAAAAATTTATACTACTATGGAAAAGGAAACAAAACTTGTACTTTAAAGGGGGTAGTCAGGACACCAAAATATACAAGTCCCAATATCACAGTGTAAAAGAATACAATCACTAGACCCTTAAACCTCTGTGTAAAGCAAAATTCATAAACTCATTCTAGTCATTTATAAAGGTAGAAATGCATTATACGTATACCGCTCAAAATAGAAAATGATGCATGAAACTCGAAACAGTATTTTCAAACTACACTTTGACAATATGATACTAATTTTATTAAGTGAACATTGAACAGCATGCTATAACTAATACTCCCTCCATTAGTCCCATTTCATTTTTTTCCAAGTCATGCGAAATCCTAACATTTAAAATTGATGTTAATTTATTTGATTTTGATTACGCAGTAGTTAATAATCTTTTACTACTTAAAAAGATTACTACATATGAAATTGTTGTTTCAAAAATTAGTAAAAATTCACATCACAATTTAAATTTTAGTAATTTACAAGTTAACTTGGATAAGGAGGGAGGGAGTACTATATTAAATTCAACATAAGAATTTTGAACACAAACAATAAAACAATGGCCTACCCAAAAAACACATAAAAATAACTTAATCACTAAATATATAGTTATCATATGCCAAAAGTAAACAAGCCGATCAGTTACAGTTCAACGACGAAAAAACAACCCATTTGTTTAATGTTGGTTGGCTTAATCACAAAATTTCCAACTTTTAACTAAAGCAAAGACAAGATTTAGTAACTAATTCATTAACAGCAACCAAACAGTACTTTATAAATTAATCATAACTTTTTAGCTATAATGTAAAAAATACACCGCAAACCTTGGCAATGCCGAGAGCATCAAGGATTGCAGCCATGTCACTGACAAAATCAGGGAAGCTGGCCTTCTCGGGTTCGGGCGGTGGGTTGGATAGTCCGTACCCACGGTAATCGGGTGCAACGGCTCTGAAGCCGGCGGCGGCAACGGCAGCCATCTGGTGGCGCCAAATGTACCATATCTCCGGGAAGCCGTGGAGAAACAACACCGCCGGCGACGCAGGAGTTCCGATCTCAGCTACGTGATGCTTTAGCCCATTGCATTTTATGTATTTATGCTCTATTTTCTCCATTATTGAGGTTCAGAGAGTGGACTGAAAAGGGATTGTTTGTTGTGAAAGCAGTATTTCTCCGCTTGCGGTGATGAATGGAGAGAAAGAGAGTGCTGCTCCCAGAAACTGAAAAGACATAAGGCCATTAATAGGAGGTTAGGTTTCAGGTGTATGCTGTGCCGGCTGTATAGTGCTTTGTGTTCTTTAACAAATCATACATCATGCATGTATACATACATCATTTAGGAACATTTCAATTAATTACCTATTAGCAGTATATGTAGTTGCCACATGCAAGTAAGTACTTTCAAACTGGACACTTCATCACTCTAAACACAAGCCTCTAAGATGGAGCATTAGAAAGATGAATTTTACAATTTAGTCAAGTTCCAATGAAATTTAGTTTGTTTGTTTTTTAACAAATTTCCACTCACAAATAATCATACCGAAATCGTATTAGAGAGATAACGACAGGCGGTAATTTTTGCCTAGCAAAACTTAAGTTCCAATTTGATATTGATTGGATTACCTTTCTAAAGTTGCAGTAAATAATTATCTAGAATATGTGATTCTATAGGCAGTTGGATATCATACAAATAGAGGATTTATGCATTTTTACAGCACTAGATTCCCAATCCACAGGCCAATTAAATTAGAGAACTACTGCTTAAACAGTATATAGAGATGGAAAAATCAATACCAGTACCTCAAAATGACGGTACATATTTTTTCTAAACATTAAAGTTGTTCTATTATATTATGTATCGATTATATATTATATTAGTCTTTATATTTTATTTTAACTTATAAGTTATTTTAGTTGAATATCTTCACATTTTATTTTAACTCATTTTTTGACTTATAATTCAAAACAATGTCAAATACTTTTATTTATAAGTTACCATTTAAAGTAATTTATAAATTTAAAATTTAACTTATAAACCATTTTAAAATAAAACATTCCCGATCAGGCCCTTTGTCAGGTTATTATTAAAAGGACTAAGGAGAGAGATTATACTAACATCTTGGATGAAGTCATTTTAAAATGATATATATTGCGAATGTTTATGTTGTTATTGTCAATTAAGCGAATAAATATTAGTAATAATTTTCTTGGAGATATGTGTTATGAGTGGAGTGCTTTTATAATTTTATTTAATCTCAAATATTGATATAATAAAGATGTGTAATAAATAAAACGCTCTTATAATTATATTCAATTTCATATATTAATATATTTTATAATTATAATTCGACATAAATTAATCACGATACGTACATAACTGAACTTTTACTTTTATTAATAGTCCGACATGAAATATCTTATTTACAAAATATAAAATATTGAGACCCTAATATTATTTTCTCATATTCAAAGCACTAAGTTTAAAATACTTTATCTTATTGTCTCATACTCTGCAAGTCTGCATGCGCCAATTTGGATGGTGGCTTTCTAACATTCATTTTTTGGCTCCTACACCAAATACATGCTACTACTACTGCTACTTTGTTGAAAAAATAAAAAGAAAGGCAGAGAAAACAAAACGTGCTACTAGCCTACTAGTACTACTTTTCTTGTTGTATGTGTATATTTATCCTTATAATGACTACTTGTTCATGTGACACGGGTTGTGTCGATTATTGAACCAGCTTTTTTATGGTTGTTTCATGTCTTGCATTTTTTGCCCATCTCTCATGAAAAATTATTCATTGTTTTTTGATATTATCATGTAATATTTTAAATTAATTATATATTATTATTTTAATATATATAATAAATTTAGAAATAAAGAGTTTACTGTATATATTAAAATAACAATATATGATCTGAGACACTACTTGATAATATCCCGGAAATACTCTAGGGGTGGTTGGCGTTGCCTGCTTGCATGCGTGTGGTACTGTGTTTGTAAGTTATTATTTGAGAGGAAGAGAAAGAAAGGGAAGAGAAAATAATTAAAATTCCTCTAAATTTCATATTTGTGAGTTCATTTTAGGGAGGAAGTGAAGAGATTTGAAAGTAAAATTGATTCAATTTTTTGTTCAAAAGTGAAAGGATTTGGAGGGATGAAAAAGAATGAGAGAGTGAGATATTTTACATTACCAAAAATAATCTTGTAAATAAATAATATGATAATTTTATCCCTCAATAGCATAACTCCCAATTACGTAAAAAAAAATATTAATATATAAAATTCTCTTGTTAAGCAAGCCCGTTTCCATCAATTGGCAAAACTGTCAAACAAACAAACAAAATGATTTTGTTAATTGTGACGCAGTGTGAAATAATTTAGACTACAAATGTTTGATGAAACAAACAAAAACCGACGAGAAAACTTTTGAAATGACATAAGTAGACCATTTTCTGCATACGCTTTCAAGACCTCTCGAGTGTGTCCACATGAAATATTACATCCGATCAAAATAAGTGATACATATTTAAAACTTGATATCTAAAGAAGATTTTTATTCAATTATTATATTCCTAACAATTACAAAAAATGACTTGATAATATTAAATTTAAATAGTGATTTTTTAAAATTTCATGCTAGTTTATAATTTAATAGTAGAGATATCTTTATTTTTTTGAAACGTTATGTATATCTAATTTTATAACAATGAGAATGATATATATATATATTTACTATCTTAAATTATTATTTTTTCTACTTCGATGATTCACTTTTTAATTTTGTCAATTAGATAATTAAATTATTAGTTTTTTTCATTTTTGTCTAAATTCACTTGACACGTCAGAAATTGATGACGTGTGTGGGGCCATAGGAAGTTGATGTATATTTAAATAATAATATTTTCATCATTTTATTAATTTAAATTATTTTGGCAAGGGTAAATTTGGCAAATCATTTTTTATTCTCCATTAAAACAAAACAAAACAAATCTCAGACAAATCTCCTTCAATTGATCGGCAAATCTTCAGAGGTCAAGCTATGTGCATTAGAGTGGGGTCAATTGACCCCATTAAAAAAATAATTATTTTATAATATAAGATAAATTTTAAAAATTTGAAGTATTGTATATAAATTGATCCTACTCAAATTTTATAATTTTTTTTATTATACAGAGTCAAATTAAAAATTTATAACTTTCTCAATCAAATTTTAATCACATGACTCATATACCCTAAATATATGTATCTCTTTCTATAATATTTTTAAATTAAATTATAATTTAATTTATATTATTTTTCAAAATAATTAATAAATTAATTATTTATGAATAGTTGTGATTAAAAGTCTATTATGAGTCAATATAATGTATATATATCATATATTATTAGTTATTATATTGTCATTGTAATATAATATATATTATATATATATATATGTGATTCGAGAGTACAAAAATATTTTAAAAAATTGACTCGGAGGCGCTGTCTCCGAACCCTTGTCAAATTATTTATAACTTAGTAATAATTTTAATCTCACTAAAATATATTTCTGATTTTACCTCTGCAAATCTTCAATTGATGAACAAAAGAAGAAATATATAGTAGATCGAATAAGATTTTATTTTTATCTTTTTTGGGGTTGGCAAAACTAAATTCCATTAATAAACTTAGCCTTACAAGATATTCTTTTGTTCACAAAAGGATTGGTTCAAATTCTCTTGTTCGTTCCATGCAAACAAGTCATAGCTAAATACATAAACATGCACGGTCCATGTCCATTTATGATTATTAGGACACACTGTACTGGTCCCCACTAAAGAAAGAGACTTTATTTTATCTTTTTCACAACCTCTTAATTTCCAATGCAAAATCTCTAATTAATTTCTACACATCCATACGACATAGCATCGAATAAAATCCTTCTCCATCACGTTTAAATCTCTCGCAGACAGCTTTAAATTCTATGTAATAAATTTTTTTTATACCTTTATTATGAAGTCTAAAGTAATAATTTTTAGGGTCTATGATTATAATTTGTCCTATCGTCATATAATAGAACTATGACAACAGGATAAACTATCACTATAAACCTTAAAAATCATCGCTATAAGTCTTACAATAGAGATACAAAAATTTTTTTGATACAGAGGATTTGGTCCCCTCATAGACAGCCAAGCAAAGTGTTTGTATATATCTTAATAATTAGTTTAAATTTTTTTTCAAGAAATTTAAAGTTAGTTAAAATATAATGAAATTTTGATTAAAGTTAAATTCAAATGAAAAAAAAAATTGGTAGTTAAACGCTTTTAGAATGGTCGGTAATTATCTTTATAGATAAGAATATTTTAATAACAAACGTAATAAATAAATAAAAATATGAAATTCAGGTATTTAATGTAAGGATCCGAAAATTCTGTAATACTGTTTATGAATTATAAACTCTAATTTCAATCCAAACCCTAATTTTGGAATAATATGGATGGTAGGAGGTATTCAAAGTCTATTTGTGACATAATTAATATTATGGCTAATATTGGTATTGATTTAAATAAAGGCCTAATATAAATTAATGTGAAAATTAAAATGAAACCCTAATCAATAATCCAATTATATTAATTGCCTAGAAAATCTAATTGGATTATGTGTTATTAATGATGTATTTTATTAAGCATCAAGTAATTTAATTAATGATCCAACCAAGCCAAATACCTAGCCCATTGGATTATTTAATGCAAGGCCCAAACATTTAAATTATTTGAGTCCAATTGGAGTGTGACCAAGGCCCAAGGAAATGATTCAATTATAGCCCAAATGTTGGTGTTGGTGATTGTATATATATGTATCATTATATATATATATATTTTACTAGCACATTTAGGCATTAAAAGAAAAGGAAAAATAAAGCAAAACTTAGACCCTTTTGCCCTCATTTTTTCAGCAGCTTTGTAAGGGATTTGGGGGCTGATTTTGTTCAGTTTTTAGAGGCTCAAGGTGTGGGTAGAAGCAAAGAAAATAGGGGGGGCTTGTGTAAGAAAGTTAGGATGGCTATTGATGTGCATACTTACATAACATGTAAGTATACAACATCTACTAACACCACATTACTCTCTCTCTCTCTCTCATTTTCAGCATATTCTCATTTCATTAGTCATATTACTTCCAAGTTGCTAGAGAGAAAAAAATAGAAAGAAAGGGAGAAAGATTGAGAGAATGAGAAGCTTAAAAAGGGATAAACCCTAGCTTTTCAAGGATAGATCATCTAGTTAGCAAGATAGATCATCCAAGCTTGGTGAAATTTTTAGCAAGGAGAAGAAAAGCTATCAGAAGGTTTAAAAGTTTTTAAACCCTTTGTTTTATTTTTCACCTTTGTGTTCTAAGTGCTTGAAATGGTTTTGATGGTCAAAAATTCATTTTGATGGTTCAAAACTAATTTCAAAGCTCTTGATGTTTAAAACCATGCTAGATGTGTTACTCTATGGTTTGGTGGTTTAATATATATGTTTAAATGCTTAGATGGTAAAAAGGTTTATCAAAAAACATGAAAATAATTTTTACCGACGGAACCTCAATCGAACGTGTGCTTCGGGGATTTATATTTTGAAACCTACAAGTTGTATGTGTGATTTATTTCTTCATATGCTAGGTATGTAAATTAAGATTAAAACCTAGTTGGAATCATATCAAAAGGTTTTAAAATGAGTGAGTTATGCTTTTTGAAACCAAAGTGGTTCATTGTCAAACCCTAATACACAACCATCCACTTTCTAGATATTTTTCATAACCAAATTTTTTTCAAAAATTTGATCCAATGATGGAATATTGTAGTTTAAGAAGATACGAATTCATCGATACCAATTTGAGGTCATTTGGACTTATATTGAAGATTTTATGAAAGTTGGAATCAAATGGACAAAATTGAAAAATCTGAAAAATTCGCCCAAAATGTGTTTCTGTTTTGAAAGCCGGGGCTTTCAAATCAGTGCAATTTTGAAAGTCGGGGCTTTGATGGCAGATTTTGAAAATGATATTTTATTATCCGGGTCGGGTCAAGCCTTTTGAAACGGGTCGGGTCAGACGTGATATAACCAAAATGGGTTAAAATATTTAAAAATTGATATAATTAATTTAGGACCTAAGTTAAATAATTATTTATTATTTTATATTAAATAATAAATAAGGGAAATAAAGGCCATTAATATGCTTAATTATTATTTAATTGATATTGAATAATAATTAAAGCAAATAAAAATAATAACTAATTATTTATTATTAAATAATAAATAAAGGAGGATATAAAGTTAATAAAATAATTATTCATTATTTAATTAATAATTAAATAAGGAATAAGAATAAATTAGTTAATTAATTATTATTTAAACTATAATAAAAGGGAGATGAAGTAAATAAAATAATTATTTATTATTTACTTTATATTAAATAATAAATGGTGATAATTACTTAATTAATTATTGTAATGGCCACGAATTTCATTAAACATTGTAATTATAATTATTATATAATTACCAATGAATTACAAATTTTTGTACTAATTAATTGTGCATTAGATAATTAAATAGATATACTTGTGTATGTGTATATTTATTTAAAGCAATGAAGCAAGAGGGTATAATTAACTAAAACAAATCTAATTGGATTATATTTTAAATCCAAATGAGTTGTTAAACTAAGTCAAAGATATTAACCTAGTAACCCATATAATTAATTTAATTATTAGCCCATGTAATTAATTTAACAAGCCCAATGCTTATTTTAATTAAAGGTAGCATGGTTATTTAAATGCTAGCCCAATGTGTTATTTAAATTGAGCCCAAACAATCTAATTGAATGGGCCCAATATATTTAATCTTAGAGTCCAAAGTGGAGCCCAATAGGAAGTCAAAATTGGTCAAAATTGTTACATATATGAATATACATATATAGATATATATATGTATAATTAAAGTACAAAAATTAAAGGAAAAATGGCTTGAAAAATTCCATTTTGCTGAATTTTTGAGCGTCCCACTTAGATTGCTTGATTTTCTAGATTGATTCTAAATCACTCATTGTCATAAGTTGTTCAACTATCCTAGTCATTCCATGTGTCTATCAACTAGTCAATCATGCTATAGTAATCTAGTTTAAGGCTTTAATTTCACCAACATAACTTGATTAGGGAATTGATGCTAGATTAGTAGATGGCTATAAATAGAATGCTCTACACACTTGTTTTGGTTGTTAGTTCATTTGTTAGTCATTTTCTAGAGAAAAAGAGAGAGAACATTTGTTAGAGAATACACTTGTGAGTTGTGAGAAAAAGCTAGAGAAGGTCTTGGTGAATGTCCTCAAGCTACACAACATACTTCAGTAGAAGGAGAAGAAGAGCAAACAAAATCCAAAGGTTTAAAAGTGCTCTAAACATCTTCTTCTTTCATTTTTGTAGTTTAGATAGCTTTTGATCGGTTAAAATCTATTTTTAACCGATCAAAACTCGTTTTGATGGTCTAGATGTATTTATCTATGTAATATATGTATATTCATAGATCTATGTGTTTATAACATGATTTGGTATGTGAGAAATGCATAAAAGTTGTAGAAAAGTTTATAATACGATTTACCGGTAAAACCCTAACGATACATGTTATGTTTAATGTTGTATTTTGAAATGTACAAATCGGAAATTGGATTTTTATGGCTAGAATGCTAAATCTATGAGTTTTAAAAAAAAAACCTTTTTTGAACCTCACAAAAATATGGAATAACGAAGAAGTTATGGATTTTACCGCAAATGATGTTGTTTTTAAAACTCTAAGTGGTTCAATCCGTAAATTTCGTGTATAACATTTTCAAAAAGACAATCGAACCATGAAATATTGTAAAACAAGAGGTTAGGAACACATCAATACTGATTTGGTGTCATTTGGATGTGTAGATATCATTTTATCAATGTCAAAACCAAAGATATCAAAATAAGAAAATTAGGGTTTTAAAAATCAGTGTCACCGCCGCAGCGGTGAAACACACTGTAACGAAAAATTTTGCACTACCGCCGCAGCGGTAGATCTCACCTCCGCAGCGGTGAAGCATTCTGTGTAAAAAAATAAAATAATAAGTCCGAACTGGGTCAGGTCGGGTCGGGTCGGGTCGGGTCAGAAAATGAAAAATATTTCAAAAGTCATTTTAATATTTTTAGACTTAATAAATATATTTTTAAATATATATATAATTGATTTAATGATTTAAAGGTGTATAAATATTATTATTGAAATAATAATATAATGAAGGTAATAAAATATTATTAAATAAATAATAATATTAGAAAATTATTAAAATATTATTAAGTGTATAATAATATTATAAAGTCAATAAAATATTATTAAATGATTAATAATATTAGATTTCAAATAAACTATTATTAAATGATTAAAATATTATTAAATGATTAATAATATTAGATACTTAATAAAATATTATTATATGATTAATAATATTATATACTTAATAAAATATTATTAAATGATTAATAATATTAGATAATGATTTAAAATATTATTAAATGTGTAATAATATTATATACTTAATAAAATATTATTAAATGATTAATAATATTAGATAATGATTTAAAATATTATTAAATGTGTAATAATATTATATACTTAATAAAATATTATTAAATGATTAATAATATTAGTTAACGATTAAAATATTATTAAATGATTAATAATATTAGATACTTAATAAAATATTATTAAATGATTAATAATATTAGATAATTAATAAAATATTATTAAATTGTTAATAATATTAGACAATTGCATGAAGTATATTAAATAGTTAATATAGGTTCTTTGTGTTTGAAATATTCTCAAGTAGTGATAATATTGCCTAAGTGTTTTACCTATAATTAATAAATTATGTGGTTCGTAAGGTTATAAAGGTCATTATACTTACAAGTATATGATACTAATTTAAGATCAAACTGATTTAATTGTTAGGTCATTTCAAGGATTGTTAAATTAAGTTGGTTAGCCGTAGATGACGCACGAGGCAAGTTTTTCTTAACTTAACTTGTAATTTACGTTGCAAGTTTTCTACCCTTTTTCTTGTATTTACTATTGCAGATATTCTTCAACCGTATATACATTTCAATTATTGTTGAGCAAGTATTCTACACTCGTAGTTATTTGATAGACCTTTGAGTGAACTAATTATCAAAAATTACTTCACATCGTTATTGATTATTATATTCGCACATAGTGCTTTTACAACTGTTTAAGAATGTCTAAGCTAATTGTTTCGGCTAGACAAATGCATGTTTAAATTCATTAAATTGAATATTATAAAAGCTTATCCAAACCATTGGCTGGTGCGGATTCTTACAGTAAGATTGAGAAAGAACAACCCTAGTTAAAGGGGGATTTTTATTTGTTGGGAAACCGAAAGCGCGCAAGAAATCTAAATGTGATGCATATACATAGGACATGAGAGGACTGATCCCCTCAAGTTTCCCATTATTTTTAACAAAGTGTCAGACATTGTATGTCTGTTTTACCTTAGTAGTAGTTCACGGTCATTAAAGACCACTCAACAGTAAAGAGTCAATCCAATCTTTTATTGAACATTGATTCTTGATATCTATCGTAATTGTTATTGTTGAAAACCCTGAAGTTATTTCCTTTCATCATGATATATCTTATGATTGTTGTTTATAAACTTGCTGAGCCATTTAGTTGCTCATTCTTGCTATATCATGACTATATTTCAGCCAATCCCGAAAGCTCTAAATCGGACAAAGGTAAGGGGAAAGTGAATGCTTAGTTTTAGTAGATGCATGCTAGTTTAAATTACTGTTATATAATTACTGTTGTAAATCTTTTGTATTTCCCTTAAGATATATAATGTTACGATTAAGGTTAATAGACCTTGGGAAGTGTAGCTTTTTGAGAAGGAACCTTTTGTATTATTCCAAGTAGTTTGAATACAATTTATGTATTTCAATGTTGTTAAATATTGTACAGTGAGAACCAAACCCGAGGTTAAAGAACCCGAATTTGGGGTCGTCACAATTATTATTTAAATAATTTTATATAATAATTAAAGAGAAATAAAGGTTAATCAAACTTAATTATTTATTTAATTAATATTAAATAAATAAAGCAAAGAGATTAAGGAAGTAATAATGTAGCTAAACAATTTGCTTTAAAATTATTTAGATTTTTATAAGTTACTTAGTGTTTAAAATACTATTAGATAATGGTATTAACTAAATTATTATTAAATGATTAATAATAATAGCAAACAATTAAATTATTATTAAATAATTTATAATAATGGTGAATGATTAAATTGTTATAAAATGATTAATAATAATACTAAGTGAGTAACTTATAATTAAATAGTTAATAATAATAGTAGATGATTAAATATTATTAAAAGATTAATGATATTAATAATTAAGCGGGATGTTGTTAAACAATTAATAACATTGGTAAGCGAATTAAATATTATTGAATGTAGTATAATATTGTTTAATAATTAAGATATTATCCGAGTGTGATAATATTGTCGTATAAGCTACATGTTGCTAAATAGGGAATGATGTGCTTACGTGGCATACTGTTTAAATAGTGATATATGAAATCCTATATGTGTTACTAATTGATAGATAAACCTATTTAATACTAGGTCTTTCAAGAACTGTAATTTAAGTAGTGTAAATTGTAGACTATGACAGAGGTAAGTTTCCTAACTTAAATTCGAGCTATTATTTTTGAGCATGTTAATGGTTTGATTATCGTTAATTATTTCATGTAAATGCAAGTATTGACATTTGCACGTTGATGTATTTGAAAGTCTTGTATAAGGGTGTAGCCTATCAGTTGTCCGGGGAAGTAGCTGAACTGAAGGAGGAGCGTGATCAGACGAAGCTAAGTTTGACAGAACTTCAGGTGGAACATGAGGCATTGAAGACCAACTTTAACCTAGAGGTTGCAGAGAGAATCCATGTTGAGGAAGAATTGGATGGAGCTGCCATGATGGTGGATGGACTTGAGAGGGAGGTTCAAACTCGTGCAGTCAGGTTTGATCGTTTGAACTTTGTGTTTGACACTGCCTTTCAGAGGATGAGGCATAGGATCCGAAGGTATCCTAGGGAGGAGGATCTCCACATGCGCACTATCAGTCGCCGTGTAGCAGACATGATAGCCAGGCAGGAGCATGAGGATGCTATCTTCAGGGGATTATAGTTTCCATTAACACTATGATTGTAAATAGATGAAGTTTAGTTCCCACTTTTTGTTGATAGTAGGGACAATGGTATGTTGTAAATCCCATTACTTTTGTTTTGACTTGGGATAGTATTAGACCCCGACTTTTGTTTGTTATACGGGTAGGTTGGGTTAAATTCTCTCTTTCTGTTCTTGAGGGGATAACCATTGGTTAATTTTAGCATTTATAGCAGTATACCACAGGTTATCTATGGATGTATTAAAACGGTGGTTTATGAATATAAATGCAGTTATTTTATCTGTGTGTTGAGATTGAACTGTGTTTTACCTGTTAAATACATGCATAAATAAAATGTGGCATGGAATGTAAAGACACAGAATTATAATATAAGGTTTTGTTTTTATCAGACAATGCCGCCTAGAAGGAGAACCAGAGTTCCACATGTAGAGGAATCCGTTAATAATGACGGAGGTCCAGCAGACCCCATGCAGGTGTTTGCAGCCATGATTGCAGGGTATACGCAGAATAGGTGTGACGCCCCCAAATCTAGGCCTACATAGCCCAATTTGAGACGCCATAAAATACATAAACTTTAATACAAATAGTACATAGGACAGAAATGCAAAACTCAATAATACACAACTAAGTCTTCACTATTATTTCCACACTATATTCAACATGTGAAGACTACAATAGCTATCACTCGGACCTTCACTCCATTCCACCGCTAGACCCGGCTATTCTATCTTTTTCTGAAAAACAATGGAACAAAAGAAAGGGTGAGCTCAAATAGCCCAGTAAGAAATATCATGACTAAGATAACGACAAATAAATTATCATTAGCCTTCAACAGATGAGTTCTTAATTGAATATAATAGACAATAAGCTTTGTATCAATAATAGCAGCGGAATGAGCAATCTATTAGAAAAAATATGCAAACTATATTGTCCACTCGATTCTCTTTTTAGGAAAAACATCATCAACTTTTATCATCTTAAACACCGCTGGTCATGATAATATAAATTTTCAGTTCCTGATTTTAATCATGCCAGTCAATAGTTCATCTTTGCATTACGAGCCAAAGATATTCAACTATAACCCAACGATAATGATTATACCAGTTTTCAGCCTTTGGTTATAATCATACCAACAACAGTTCATCTTTGCCCCAGGCCAAAGAGAATATTCACCACGTGCCCTAAAAGACATAATAATTATATCGCCTTTATCCTATCAACTGTGCCCCAGGCCACAGATATTCACAACAACATGGTTCTTGATGATTAGAATAACAACCGTGATATAGATGATGAATCAGAAGAAACAGTATGATCAATAAATATCGAAAGTTTATGATTTTACTTTGTGCAGATTCAAATAATGTCCAAATTGCCAACATGATGTGGACTAAAATTCAAGAATGATATTTAAGATCCACAGTTCAGAATAACATTTAAGGTTCAATAGAAAGATTTAGAAAAATAGGAAGGTTCAGTTGAAATGATATTAGATGAAGCACAAACTATTAAAGAATATATAATCATTTCAGGAAATTTTACCAACAAGAGACAAATAAGAAATGAATACGAAGAGTAATTCACCAAACATGCAGTAGTCCGCGTAGTCAGGTTATTCTCAGAGATTAATAAGGAATGAATACGAAAGGTTATTCACCAACAGGCGATAATCCGCACCGTAAGGTTATTCCCACAATTTAATACATGGAAATAAATACGAAAGGTTGTTCACCAACAGGAGATAATCCGCGCCGTAAGGTTATTCCCACAATTTAATACATGGAAATAAATACGAAAGGTTATTCACCAACAAGCGATAATCCGCGCTGTAAGGTTATTCCCACAATTTAATACATGGAAATAAATGGCACGTCTTATGAGTAAGAAAGAAACGATATTATTTTCGAGAATCAAATATTGATATACCCTTACCATAGTAAGTTTGAATAATGGAAGATAAAAAAGATGGTATCCCTTACCTTAACACGTGACTAGATATGAACTCGTACACTTACAGATCTTTACAAATACTCAAGATGACTTTAGCACACTCAAAGAGAACTTATACAAAGAAATATTTGGAGAGTGAAAGAAAGAATAAGCAAGGAAGTTCTTATGAAAAATCCTTAAGTTAAGACCTCTATTTATAGCAAAAAATCTTATCATCACCAAGATTTCCTAATTTAATCCAAACCGTATATTTCAAGATAATGTTTAATCCATACCACTCATTTCATCTTTCAAGATTTCCTTAATCTAAACCATTCATTTAAAGATCATCTTTTAATCTATACCATTCAATTTACTTTATATATAAAACAACTAACTTTAAATAAATCAATTAACTTTATATATAAAAACAAACAACTTTATATAATTTATCATAATAAAAACAAATAACTTTATATAATTTATCATAATAAAAACAAATAACTTTATATAATTTATCATAATAAAAACAAATAACTTTATCAATTCAATTATTCAACAATAATTCACAATTATTCATTATTATAGTTAATTGTTGTAAATGCAGTGTAGTTGGCTTTTCGAGTTAGATAAACAGGAAAATCAACTAATAATAGAATACAACAGTTTAATCAATATCATAAAAGAGATAACAATAATGCTAAAAATAGATAAGAAAATAACACGTTACTGTGTAGTGACAATTATTGATTCAGTAATGTGAATTATTGTGCATATGCTACTGTGACAATTATCAACTCAATAATATGAATTATTATGCATGTGACAATTATTGGTTCAATAAAGTCAATATAGTACAATAACCACTTTATCAGTTTAATAATATGAACACTATGTAATACCGTGTGCTACTGTGTAATACCGTGTGCTACTGTGCAATACCGTATGTTACTATTCCTTTACCACCAGATATTTTAACAGTTCAAGATGATTATACCGTTGACTATATTTATTTAAAAAGGTTACGTATGTCGCTTTCTATATCCGACAATAAGTCGTTGTGGGGGTCCACCATTATTTTGTTATTTCGGCGCCGTCGTGCGAATCGAATATTCCCTGACAAAACGAATATTCTCCGACCAAACGAATATTGTCCGACATAATAAAATTTACACATAACATCCTTAACTTTTAACCTTATTAATTTAACCACCTACTATTTCAGGAAAAAATATATATGAAGAAAAATTAAATTTTGTATTTCATAAAATTCGGGGTCTTACAATAAGCCGCCACCTGTGGTAACACCAGTAGTACCGCTAGTAGTAGAACAACCAGGGACTCACTTGGCTAATTTCAAGGATTTCAAATTAATAGGACTGCCGGAGTTTCGCGGGACTACTGACCCCATTAAAGCCCAGACTTGGGTATAAGAGATGGAAAAAGTGTTCGAGGTCGCAAGGGTGGCCGACGAACAACAAACGTCATTCGCCACCTTCATGCTGAAGGGTGAAGCGAATTACTGGTAGAAGGCAAACAAGAACAGAGCCGGAGCAGGAGTAATTACGTGGGTGCGTTTCAAAGAGTTGTTATTCGAGAACTATTTCCCAGAGAGCATGCAAACAATGATGGAAGTGAAATTCCTAGAACTGAAACAAGGGAGCATGACAGTTGCTGACTATGTTACAAGATTCAACGAACTTGCCAGATTTGCACTGAAACAGGTAGACACGAAAGTCAGAAGAGCTCGGAGGTTTGAACAAGGACTGAAGCCTTGGGTTTATGGAAAGGTAGCTGTGCTACAAATCAACACATTCTCGGCATTGCTGGAGAAAGCCCTAATTGCTGAGGGAGAAAATGAAGCGGTAACCAAGTATCAACAAGATCACAAGAAGAAAGGCCACGAAGGACCCAAAGAAGGGATTAACAGTGGAGGGAGCAATCCTCACAAACGAAAATGGAGCGACAATCAAAGCTCGGGAAAGCCATCAAGCGAGGCTAAGCAAGGCAACAAGTGTAATAAGTGTGGAAAGAATCACTCGAGGGAGTGTATGCGTGGTAAATGAGTATGCTTCAACTGTGGACAACCGGGACACCTTCCTCCACAATGCCCAAAGGTGAATCAGTGCAATTTTGAAAGCCGGGGCTTTGATGGCAGATTTTGAAAATGATATTTTATTTATCCGGGTTGGGTCAAGTCTTTTGAAACGGGTCGAGTCGGACGTGATATAACCAAAATGGGTCAAAATATTTAAAAATTGATATAATTAATTTAGGACCCAAGTTAAATAATTATTTATTATTTTATATTAAATAATAAGTAAGGGAAATAAAGGCCATTAATATGCTTAATTATTATTTAATTGATATTGAATAATAATTAAAGCAAATAAAAATAATAACTAATTATTTATTATTAAATAATAAATAAAGGAGGATATAAAGTTAATAAAATAATTATTCATTATTTAATTAATAATTAAATAAGGAATAAGAATAAATTAGTTAATTAATTATTATTTAAACAATAATAAAAGGGAGATGAAGTTAATAAAATAATTATAAATGGTGATAATTACTTAATTAATTATTTTTTAAATAATTTTATATAATAATTAAAGAGAAATAAAGGTTAATCAAACTTAATTATTTATTTAATTAATATTAAATAAATAAACCAAAGAGATTAAGGAAATAATAATGTAGTTAAACAATTTGCTTTAAAATTGTTTAGATTTTTATAAGTTACTAAGTGTTTAAAATACTATTAGATAATGGTATTAGCTAAATTATTATTAAATGATTAATAATAATAGCAAACAATTAAATTATTATTAAATAATTTATAATAATGGTGAATGATTAAATTATTATCAAATGATTAATAATAATACTAAGTGATTAACTTATAATTAAATAGTTAATAATAATAGTAGAGGATTAAATATTATTAAAAGATTAATGATATTAATAATCAATTGAGATGTTTTTAAACAATTAATAACATTGGTAAACGAATTAAATATTATTGAATGTAGTATAATATTGTTTAATAATTAAGATATTATCCGAGTGTGATAATATTGTCGTATAAGCTACGTGTTGCTAAATAGGGAATTATGTGCTTATGTGGCATACTGTTTAAATTGTGATATATGAAATCCTATATGTGTTACTGTAATGACCACGAATTTCATTAGTCATTGTAAATATACTTAATAAATATTTAGCAATGAATTTAAATTTTTCTCATTAATTAATTGTGCATTAGATAATTAAATAAATGAACTTATGTGCTTGTATGTTTATTTAAAGGATTAAAACAAAGTGTATAATTAATTTAAGCAAATCTAATTGGATTATATTTTAAATCCAAATAAGTTGATAAACTAGGTTAAAGATATTAACCTAGTAGCCCATGTAATTAATTTAATTACTAGCCCATGTAATTAATTAAACAAGCCCAATGCTTGATTTAATTAAATGTAACCTAGACTATTTAAAATAAGCCCAATGTGTTATTTAAATTGAGCCCAAACAATTTAATTGAATGAACCCAATAGAAGTTATTCCCAAGCCCAATGTGAAGTCCAATAAGGGTCAAACTTTGGTCAATATATATATATATATATATATATATATATATATAGATGTATATATGCACATTTTTGCATTAAAAATAAAGAAAAAATGGCTTGGAAAAGCCATTTTGCTGAATTTTTGAGGGCCCCACTTGGATAACTTGATTTCCTAGATTGCTTGAAAATCCATCCATGTCATAAGTTGTTCAACCACCCTAGTCATTCCATATGTCTATCACTTGGTCATTCAATGGAATAGTAAGCTTGATTAGGCTTTAATTTCACCAACATGGGTGAATTAGCAAGTTAATGAAGGGTTAGTTGTTGGCTATAAATAAGACATCCTACAACCTTGGTGATGTTGGTTAGTTCATTTGCAAAATTCTAGAGAGAAAAATAGAGAGCATTTGGGAGAAAAATAGAAGAAACACTTAAGTGTTGAGTGATATAGCTAGAGGTTGAGCTTGGTGGATGACACAAAGCTTCACCACATACTTTGGTAGGAGAAGAAGAAGAGCCTTCAAATCACAAAGGTTTAAAAGTGCTCTCAACTTCATCTTATTTCATTTTTGTAGTCTAGAAAGCTTTTGATCGGTTAAAATCTATTTTTAACCGATCAAAACTCGTTTTGATGATCTAGAAGTATCTAACTATGTAATATATGTATATTCATAGATCTATGTGTTTATAACATGTTTTGGTATGTTAGAAATACATAAAAATGGTAGAAAAGTTCATAACACAATTTTACCGGTAAACCCTAACTATGCATGCTAGGTTTATGGTTGTATTTTGAAATGTACAAATCGGAAATTTGATTTATATGGCTAGAAAGCTAGATCTATGAGTTTTAAAGAAAAACCCTTTTTGAACCTTTCACAAATATTGAATAACAAAGAAGTTATAGCTTTAACCACAAAAGATGTCGTTTTTAAACCCTAAGTGGTTCGATCTGTAAATTTCGTGTAAAACGTTTTAAAAATGTGATTGAACCATGGAATATTGTAAAACAAGAAGTTACAAGGTTAACAAAACTGAGTTTGTGTCATTTGGACATATAGATCACATTTTATTCAAGTTTGAACCAATAAAACCAAGGATTTGTGAAGTTAGTTTTCACCTTATCCTTGTGAGCCGTTTTTAGTCCACTTCCGTTTGGAATTTGGATTTGTGATATAAAGAGAAATTGTATAGGGGGAAATTCTGATGAGAATGGACTCAATAATTACCCCAAAATGTTTTAAAATGAAGAAGTTATGGCTGTCGGAGCGTCGGAGGGTCGGACAGTCCTCAAATTCGGGTTTCAGAAAATTTGTACCACCGCCGCAGCGGTGGAAACCACCGCCGCAGCGGTCAAACATTCTGTTAAAAACCTGTTTTAGCCGTCCGGGTCGGGTCAGGTCGGTCCGGGTCGGGTTGGGTCAGTCCGGGTTGAGTTTTTAATGAAAATTTAAGTTGAAATACATGTAAAATGAGTGTATTTCAATACTAAACCATATATGTAAAGTTTATTAGTGACTTAATGGTATCTAAATGTATAAAATAAAGACTTAAGTTAACACAATTAAAAGGTTAACTAGTGGTATTGTTTGAACAATATTAAAATATTATTAAATGATGAATAATATTAAGTATATGATTAAAAAGATATTAAATGATGAATAACATTGTAATTGTGTAAAATATTATCAAATGTGTAATAATATTAGATGATGATTAAAATATTATTAAAATAGTTAATAATATTAATAAGGGAATAAAATATTATTAAATGATTAATAATATTAAATAATGAATAAAATATTATTAAATGATTAATAATATTAGATATTTAATAAAATATTATTAAATGATTAATAATATTAGGTAATGAATAAAATATTAATAAATGATTAATAATATTAGTTACTTAATAAAATATTATTAAATGATTAATAATATTAGATACTTAATAAAATATTATTAAATGATTAATAATATTAGATACTTAATAAAATATTATTAAATGATTAATAATATTAGATATTTATTTGAACTATATTAAATAATTAATATAAGTTCCTTGTGTTTGAAATATTATCAAGTAGTGATAATATTTCCTAAGTGTTTAGTTACCCATAATTAATCAATTATGTGGTTCGTAAGGTTTATAAAGGTCATTATACTTACAAGTATATGATACTAATTTAAGATCAAACTGATTTAATTGTTAGGTCCGTTCAAGGATTGTTAAATTAAGTTGGTTAGCAGTAAACGACGCACGAGACAAGTTTTCTACCTTTAACTTGTACTTATTGTTGCAACTAATATTCAACTTTAATTACTTTGAGCAATTCAATTATTGTTGAGCAAGTATCTACACTCGTAGATATTTGACAGACCTTTGAGTGAATTAATTATCGAAAATTACTTCACATCGTTATTGATTATTGTATTCGCACATAGTGCTTTTGCAAACTGTTTAAGAACGTCTAAGCTAATTGTTTCGGCTAGACAAATGCATGTTAAATTCATTTAGTTGAATATTATAAAAGCTTATCCAAACCATTGGCTGGTGCGGATTCTTACAGTAAGACTGAGATAGAACAACCCTAGTTAAAGGAGATTTTTATTTGTCGGAGACCCGACAGCGCGCAAGAAAACTAAATGTGATGCATATACATAGGACATGAGAGGACTGATCCCCTCAAGTGTCCCGTTATTTTAACAAGGAGTCAGACATTGTATGTCTGTTCTACCTTAGTAGCAGTTCATGGTCATTAAAGACCACTCAGCAGTAAAGAGTCAATTCCTTCTTTTATTGAACATTGATTCTTGTTATCTTTCACAATTGTTATTGTTGAAACCTTGAAGTTATTTCCCTTCATCATGATATATCGTATGATTGTTGTTTATAAACTTGCTGAGCCATTTAGTTGCTCATTCTTGCTATATCATGACTTTATTTCAGCCAATCCCGAAAGCTCTAAATCGGATAAAGGCAAGGGGAAAGCGAATGTTTACTTTTAGTAGTTGCATGCTAGTTTAGTTTACTGTTATGTAATTACTGTTGTAAATCTTTTGTATTTCCCTTAAGATATGTAATGTTTAAGATTAAGGTAATAGATCTTGGGAAGTGTAGCCTTTTGATTAAGGAACCTTTTGTATTATTCCGCGAAGTTTGAATACAATTTATGTATTTCATTATTGTTTAGTATTGTACAGTGAGAACCAAACCCGAGGTTAAAGAACCTGGATTTGGGGTCGTCACAGGTTGGTATCAGAGCTGTAGGTTAGAAACGCTAGGATTTGCGAAACCTAGGTTATAACCTTAGTACTAAACTCTTATCGAGTGCGTTAGGAGATGAATCGAGGAGATTCATCATGATGTGTATTTTTGGAGATGGATTGAGAAAATCCATCGAGTCGAGAAATACATGATAAAATATCATTTCATTTCATCAATGGATATATTTTATTACTGTACTAACATGTGTTATTTATGTTAATTTAGGATGGCAGAGATAGGACAGACGAGCACTGCTGTAGAGGAGGTGATTTTTACTGATATCCACATAGATACAGTACAACCACGGGTGGCTGCACCTGTCGAGGAGCCAGAGACGGATCCCGAAGAGGGAGATAGAGATGACGCTGTCTGGGGCGGAGTTATGGGGCAGTACAGTGAGGAGGAGGCTGATACTGATGATGATGAGGATGAGGAGCCAGCGGAGTATATTGATGGCATGGGCACTGTCGCCAGTGACATCATCGATACTCTCACTACGGCTAACGATGAGCTAGAGGAGAGGGTTCAGCACCTTGAGGAGCAGAACCAGATACACCAGCAGACAGAGCAGCAGTACAGAGATACAGCTTATATGTTCTCTGGCGAGAATATAGAGCTGAAGGCGAGGATGGCCGAGATGGAGGCCAAGTTAGTAGCCGCTGAGCTGAAGATTCAGCAGACACAGGCAGAGAGGGAGGCCATGAGGGGCCAGATGCAGCAGGCCGTTGAAGCGATGTTAGATATGGAGTTTCAGCGTGATGCAACTCACGGGCAGATGATGGAGCTGGAGGAGGAGGTTAGGGAGAAGAAGGTGAGGATAGATAGACTCAGTTACGTCTATCGTTCATCAGTTAGTAGGATCCAGAGTAGGGTGCACTATTACCCTGCCGAGGAAGGGCAGACCTTGCACACCATCAGTAGGGGTGTGGTCAGGGCTATTGGAGATGAGGAGTACGACGATGCGGTTCGTCGAGGGATGCGCCGTTAGTTGCATTTTCTTTATTTATGATGTATGTACATAGATGCAGTAGAAACCCAACTTTTGTTTTGATAGAGGGTTAGTATGTTGTAAATCCCAACTCTATGAAGTTGTGGGATATGTTAGATCCCGTATTTTGTTTTAACTATCGGGGTTAGCAGCGTTTATAGCAGTATGCTTATGATGTAAAAGTGCTACGCACTGTGTTTTAGCATATGAATATAAATGCATTTTCGTTTATGTTTATATGTGTCAAGATGATTATTTGTGCTTTAGTTTAAAATACCTAAGCTACAAAACGAAAGTAAAAAGATTGAAACAACTTTAATTAATTAAATTTTCTTTATACAGAAAATGCCGCCACAGAGAAGAAATCAACGACTACCCCCACCACCACCCGAAGAGTCAGTAAATGCCGGAGGGGTACCACCCAACCCTGTCCAAGAGTTCGTGGAAATGCTAATGGGAGCATTCCGCGGACGCAACGCCGAGGCTACTGGAGCAACAAACTCTGCCGCTCCACTAGCAACCTTTAAGGATTTCAAATTAATAGGACCACCCGAGTTCAAAGGAACCACGGATCCTATAGAAGCACAGACCTGGATAGAGGAGATGGAAAAAGTCTTCGAGGTTGCACGAGTTAGGGAGGAGCAAATGACCTCATTTGCTACCTTCATGATGAAAGGAGAGGTCAGCCACTGGTGGAAGACCAATAAGAGTAGAGCAGGGGAGGGAACGATCGCGTGGGCGCGATTCAAAGAGGTATTCTTGGAAAACTACTTTCCAGAGAGTACAAAGGCTAGGATGGAAATCAAATTCCTAGAACTTAAGCAGGGTAACTTGTTTGTATCCGAATATGCCGCCAAGTTCAATGAATTGGCAAGATTTGCTATACATCAGGTGGACACGGAGGCAAGACGCGCCAGACGATTCGAACAGGGGCTAAAACCATGGGTTTATAGTCGGGTAGCTGTTCTCCAGATCACAAATTTTGCAACACTGCTGGAGAAAGCTATCATAGCTGAGGGTGGAAATGAAGCTTTGAATAAGCACAATCAAGAACGGAACAAGAAGAGAAGCGATGGGGGAAACAGAGAGGGTAGCAGCGGGGGCAGCAACTCGAACAAACGCAAGTGGAATAACAACAGCAGTTCGGGGACACCCCAGGGCAGTGAGTCAAAGAAAGCAAGCAAATGCAGTCAATGCGGGAAGAATCACTCAGGGGAGTGCATGAAGGGAAGGAATGTCTGTTACAACTGTGGGCAAGAGGGGCACATCGCTCCTAATTGTCCCACACCAAAAAGGAAGGGAGGTTGTTTCGCCTGCGGGGCCATGAACCATCAGTTTAAAGATTGTCCGAAGAAGAAGAACACCGGAGGGAGTTCGGGCTTTAGGGGAAGCAACAACAACAACAACGCCAAACTGACCATTGGAGGGCCGGAGCCACAGAACAAACCAACGGCACGGACTTTCAACATGACGGTGCAGGACGCCGTCGAATCAAAAGACGTGGTGTCAGGTATTATTCCGATCAATGAAATAAATGCTTACGTATTATTTGATTCGGGTGCTACCTGTTCATTTGTGTCTGATGAATTCGCTAGACGGTTAGAATTGCCTAGACAAAAACTAGAGAACCCACTGAACATAGAAGTTGCAAATAAAGAAGTGATTCCTATAGAGTATGTACATAGAAACTGTTGTGCTGAAATCAGGGGTCAGAAGTTGAGGGTAGATTTAATTCCGAAACTTTTGGGGGAGTTTGACGTTATACTTGGAATGGATTGGTTGTTTAACCATGGAGCTATAAATGATTGTCAAAGGAAGTGTATACACCTTAAGACACCAAACAGGTCTAAGGTCGTATTTTATGGCAGCAAGTCGTCTAGACAATCAACATGTCTGACGATGATGCAGGCCAAGAAACTGTTAAAGAAAGGTTGTGTAGGGTATTTAACTCACATAGTGGACACACAAATGGTGAATCCCGAGATGGAGCAAATACCAGTAGTGAGGGAGTTCATGGACGTGTTTCCAAACGAACTGCCAGGTTTACCGCCAGATAGGGAGATAGAATTTGTAATTGATTTGGTACCGGGGACAGCACCAATATCAAAGGCACCATATAGGATGACTCCGGTAGAAATGAAGGAGTTAATGATCCAACTACAGGAGTTGTTGGATAATAAGTACATTCAGCCAAGTGTTTCTCCATGGGGAGCACCTGTGTTGTTTGTAAAGAAGAAGGATGGATCGATGAGGTTATGTATGGATTACAGAGAGCTGAATAAGGTGACAATTAAGAACAAGTACCCGTTGCCACGAATTGACGATCTTTTCGATCAATTGAAAGGGGCGAAGTACTTTTCAAAGATTGACTTGAGGACTGGTTATCATCAGTTGAAAGTCAGGAAGGAGGATGTACCCAAGACGGCATTCAGAACTCGATATGGGCATTATGAGTTTCTGGTGATGTCGTTTGGACTGACGAATGCGCCAGCCGCATTTATAGACATGATGAACAGAATATTCAAGCAGTACTTGGATAAATTTGTTGTTGTGTTCATTGACGATATTCTGGTGTATTCTAAAACGGAGGAGGAACATGCTGAACACCTAAGATTGGTGTTGGAGATATTACGGAAGGAGCAGTTGTATGCTAAATTTTCGAAGTGTGAATTCTGGTTGGAGAGAGTTCAATTTTTAGGTCATGTCATTGACAAGGAGGGAGTTTCAGTAGATCCAGCGAAGGTTGAAGCGGTGATGAATTGGGAACAACCAAAGACGCCGACGGAGGTAAGAAGTTTCTTGGGGTTAGCGGGTTACTATCGGAGATTCATTCAAGATTTTTCAAAGATAGCAACACCGTTGACAAATTTAACGAGGAAGACGGTGAAATATGTATGGACGGAGAAGTGTGAGGAGAGTTTTCAGGAGCTAAAGAGGAGACTTAGTGAAGCACCTGTATTGACTTTACCGGACGATACAGGAGGTTTTACGGTCTACAGTGATGCATCGCACAAGGGACTTGGTTGTGTGCTTATGCAAAACGGCAAGGTCGTTGCGTATGCGTCCAGACAGTTGAAGGATTACGAGAAGGGATACCCTACCCACGACTTGGAGTTGGCTGCGGTAGTGTTTGCCCTTAAAATCTGGAGACATTATTTATATGGAGAGAAATGTGAGATATTCACAGACCACAAGAGTCTGAAGTATATCTTCACACAGAAGGAGTTAAATATGAGGCAACGGAGATGGTTAGAATTGATCAAGGACTATGATTGTGAAATTCTATATCATCCCGGCAAGGCCAACGTAGTAGCAGATGCTCTAAGCAGAAAGAGCAGGGAGAAATTGTTCATCTTAACAGATCAAGAACAATTGGTTCAAGAGATGGCTCGAATGGAGTTGGAGGTAAGAAATCCAAATGAGTCAATGGAAGTGGAAGCGAGCCCAACCCTGTTAGATCGGGTAAAAGAGGCTCAAGACAAAGATGAAGAATGTGTCAGAATAAGGATGAGAATGACCGAAGGGGAAGAGGTCAAGTTCAAGGAAGATAGCATGGGATTGCTAAGATTTGAAAATCGTGTTTGGGTGCCGCTAGTGCCCGAATTACGAGAAGAGATCTTGCAAGAAGCCCACAGTACGAGATACTCGATACATCCGGGAAGTACGAAGATGTATCAAGATCTGCATCAGCATTTTTGGTGGCCGAATTTAAAAAGGGAGGTCGCAGAATGTGTCAGCCGATGTCTAACTTGTCAAAGGGTAAAGGCTGAACATCAGAGACCAAGTGGATTACTACAGCCGTTAGAGATTCCTGAGTGGAAATGAGAGCATATCACAATGGATTTTGTGGTAGGACTTCCAGCAACACAGAAGGGATTTGACGCAATATGGGTGATTGTAGATCGACTAACAAAGTCAGCGCACTTTTTGCCGATCAAGATTAAGTTCAGTTTGGACCAGTTGGCTAAACTGTACATCAAGGAGATAGTTTCGAGACATGGGGTGCCGGTATCGATTGTGTCAGACAGAGATCCGCGCTTCACGTCAAAATTTTGGAGAAGTCTTCAGGAGAGATTGGGGACACAGTTGAGAATGAGTACAGTATATCATCCACAGACCGATGGGCAAAGTGAAAGAACAATACAGACATTGGAAGATATGCTCAGGGCCTGTGTGATGGATTTCAAGGGCAGTTGGGAGAACCATCTACCATTAGTTGAGTTTGCATACAACAATAGTTATCATGCAAGCATAGGCATGCTGCCTTACGAAGCATTGTACGGAAGAAAGTGCAGAACACCTCTATGTTGGGATGAGGTAGGAGAACGCCAATTGTTGGGGCCGAAATTGGTTCAACAAACGGTAGAGATTATCAAGGTAATAAGAGCTCGGCTAGTAGCAGCTCAGGACCGTCAGAAGAAATACGCCGATTTACATCGACGGAAGCGAGACTTCGAAGTTGGAAGTTTTGTGTTCATGAAGGTATCTCCCTGGAAGGGGAAGATCCGATTTGGAAAGAAAGGGAAGCTGAGTCCGAGGTTCATAGGACCGTTCGAGATATTAAAGAGAGTTGGCGAAGTGGCGTACGAGGTAGCTTTACCTCCTGAACTTGAGCATATTCACAATGTGTTTCATGTGTCAGTGCTGCGACCATACAAGCCAGACCACAAACATGTCATATCCTATGAGCCAATACAAGTCGAGAAAGACTTATCGTACGAGGAAATTCCTGTCCAGATACTAGATAGGAAAGAGCAGAGTTTACGGAATAAGGTTATACATTCTGTCAAAGTCCTTTGGAGGAACCACAACGCTGAGGAAGCTACGTGGGAGCTTGAAGAAAAGATGAGGGCTAACTATCCGCATCTGTTTGAGTAGTTTAAATTTGTAATTCCGGGGACGGAATTCTTATAAGGGGGGGGGGGGGGGGAATGTAATGACCACAAATTTCATTAGTCATTGTAAATATACTTAATAAATATTTAGCAATGAATTTAAATTTTTCTCATTAATTAATTGTGCATTAGATAATTAAATAAATGTACTTATGTGCTTGTATGTTTATTTAAAGGATTAAAACAAAGTGTATAATTAATTTAAGCAAATCTAATTGGATTATATTTTAAATCCAAATAAGTTGATAAACTAGGTTAAAGATATTAACCTAGTAGCCCATGTAATTAATTTAATTACTAGCCCATGTAATTAATTAAACAAGCCCAATGCTTGATTTAATTAAATGTAACCTAGACTATTTAAAATAAGCCCAATGTGTTATTTAAATTGAGCCCAAACAATTTAATTGAATGAGCCCAATAGAAGTTATTCCCAAGCCCAATGTGAAGTTCAATAAGGGTCAAACTTTGGTCAATATATATATATATATATATATATATATATATAGATGTATATATGCACATTTTTGCATTAAAAATAAAGGAAAAATGGCTTGGAAAAGCCATTTTGCTGAATTTTTGAGGGCCCCACTTGGATAACTTGATTTCCTAGATTGCTTGAAAATCCATCCATGTCATAAGTTGTTCAACCACCCTAGTCATTCCATATGTCTATCACTTGGTCATTCAATGGAATAGTAAGCTTGATTAGGCTTTAATTTCACCAACATGGGTGAATTAGCAAGTTAATGAAGGGTTAGTTGTTGGCTATAAATAAGACATCCTACAACCTTTGTGATGTTGGTTAGTTCATTTGCAAAATTCTAGAGAGAAAAATAGAGAGCATTTGGGAGAAAAATAGAAGAAACACTTAAGTGTTGAGTGATATAGCTAGAGGTTGAGCTTGGTGGATGACACAAAGCTTCACCACATACTTTGGTAGGAGAAGAAGAAGAGCCTTCAAATCACAAAGGTTTAAAAGTGCTCTCAACTTCATCTTATTTCATTTTTGTAGTCTAGAAAGCTTTTGATCGGTTAAAATCTATTTTTAACCGATCAAAACTCGTTTTGATGATCTAGAAGTATCTAACTATGTAATATATGTATATTCATAGATCTATGTGTTTATAACATGTTTTGGTATGTTAGAAATACATAAAAATGGTAGAAAAGTTCATAACACAATTTTACCGGTAAACCCTAACTATGCATGCTAGGTTTATGGTTGTATTTTGAAATGTACAAATCGGAAATTTGATTTATATGGCTAGAAAGATAGATCTATGAGTTTTAAAGAAAAACCCTTTTTGAACCTTTCACAAATATTGAATAACAAAGAAGTTATAGCTTTAACCACAAAAGATGTCGTTTTTAAACCCTAAGTGGTTCGATCCGTAAATTTCGTGTAAAACGTTTTAAAAATGTGATTGAACCATGGAATATTGTAAAACAAGAAGTTACAAGGTTAACAAAACTGAGTTTGTGTCATTTGGACATATAGATCACATTTTATTCAAGTTTGAACCAATAAAACCAAGGATTTGTGAAGTTAGTTTTCACCTTATCCTTGTGAGCCGTTTTTAGTCCACTTCCGTTTGGAATTTGGATTTGTGATATAAAGAGAAATTGTATAGGGGGGAATTCTGATGAGAATGGACTCAATAATTACCCCAAAATGTTTTAAAATGAAGAAGTTATGGCTGTCGGAGCCTCGGAGGGTCGGGCAGTCCTCAAATTCGGGTTTCAGAAAATTTGTACCACCGCCGCAGCGGTGGAAACCACCGCCGCAGCGGTCAAACATTCTGTTAAAAACCTGTTTTAGCCGTCCGGGTCGGGTCAGGTCGGTCCGGGTCGGGTTGGGTCAGTCCGGGTTGAGTTTTTAATGAAAATTTAAGTTGAAATACATGTAAAATGAGTGTATTTCAATACTAAACCATATATGTAAAGTTTATTAGTGACTTAATGGTATCTAAATGTATAAAATAAAGACTTAAGTTAACACAATTAAAAGGTTAACTAGTGGTATTGTTTGAACAATATTAAAATATTATTAAATGATGAATAATATTAAGTATATGATTAAAAAGATATTAAATGATGAATAACATTGTAATTGTGTAAAATATTATCAAATGTGTAATAATATTAGATGATGATTAAAATATTATTAAAATAGTTAATAATATTAATAAGGGAATAAAATATTATTAAATGATTAATAATATTAAATAATGAATAAAATATTATTAAATGATTAATAATATTAGATATTTAATAAAATATTATTAAATGATTAATAATATTAGGTAATGAATAAAATATTAATAAATGATTAATAATATTAGTTACTTAATAAAATATTATTAAATGATTAATAATATTAGATACTTAATAAAATATTATTAAATGATTAATAATATTAGATACTTAATAAAATATTATTAAATGATTAATAATATTAGATATTTATTTGAACTATATTAAATAATTAATATAAGTTCCTTGTGTTTGAAATATTATCAAGTAGTGATAATATTTCCTAAGTGTTTAGTTACCCATAATTAATCAATTATGTGGTTCGTAAGGTTTATAAAGGTCATTATACTTACAAGTATATGATACTAATTTAAGATCAAACTGATTTAATTGTTAGGTCCGTTCAAGGATTGTTAAATTAAGTTGGTTAGCAGTAAACGACGCACGAGGCAAGTTTTCTACCTTTAACTTGTACTTATTGTTGCAACTAATATTCAACTTTAATTACTTTGAGCAATTCAATTATTGTTGAGCAAGTATCTACACTCGTAGATATTTGACAGACCTTTGAGTGAATTAATTATCGAAAATTACTTCACATCGTTATTGATTATTGTATTCGCACATAGTGCTTTTGCAAACTGTTTAAGAACGTCTAAGCTAATTGTTTCGGCTAGACAAATGCATGTTAAATTCATTTAGTTGAATATTATAAAAGCTTATCCAAATCATTGGCTGGTGCGGATTCTTACAGTAAGACTGAGATAGAACAACCCTAGTTAAAGGAGATTTTTATTTGTCGGAGACCCGACAGCGCGCAAGAAAACTAAATGTGATGCATATACATAGGACATGAGAGGACTGATCCCCTCAAGTGTCCCGTTATTTTAACAAGGAGTCAGACATTGTATGTCTGTTCTACCTTAGTAGCAGTTCATGGTCATTAAAGACCACTCAGCAGTAAAGAGTCAATTCCTTCTTTTATTGAACATTGATTCTTGTTATCTTTCACAATTGTTATTGTTGAAACCTTGAAGTTATTTCCCTTCATCATGATATATCGTATGATTGTTGTTTATAAACTTGCTGAGCCATTTAGTTGCTCATTCTTGCTATATCATGACTTTATTTCAGCCAATCCCGAAAGCTCTAAATCGGATAAAGGCAAGGGGAAAGCGAATGTTTACTTTTAGTAGTTGCATGCTAGTTTAGTTTACTGTTATGTAATTACTGTTGTAAATCTTTTGTATTTCCCTTAAGATATGTAATGTTTAAGATTAAGGTAATAGATCTTGGGAAGTGTAGCCTTTTGATTAAGGAACCTTTTGTATTATTCCGTGAAGTTTGAATACAATTTATGTATTTCATTATTGTTTAGTATTGTACAGTGAGAACCAAACCCGAGGTTAAAGAACCCGGATTTGGGGTCGTCACAGTTACTAATTGATAGATAATCCTATTTAATACTAGGTCTTTCAAGGACTGTAATTTAAGTAGTGTAAGGTGTAGACTACGACAGAGGCAAGTTTCCTAACTCAAACTTGAGCTATTATTTTTTAGCATGTTAATGGTTTGATTATCATTAATTATTCCATATAAATGCAAGTATTGACATTCGCACGTTGATGTATTTGAAATCTATGTTCTATCATTGAACATGTAAATTATATAAAGTTCTTTATTTCATGAATTGGTCTACGTCATTTGTTTCGGGTAGACATATAAAGTAAATATTTTTAAAAGTTATTCCAAACCAGTTGATTGGTGTGGAAGTCTTGTACTGAGAGAACAAACCTTAAATGGGGAATTATAAGTGTCATAGTTCGACATTGTCAGAGTTTAATGTTATGCATATACATATCGTACAAGAGGTTGATCCCCTCAAGTACAGTCTGATTTATAAAAGGATAATCGGAAGGTTGTTTCCTTGAAAATGTTCAGGGTCGGTTGGACCACTCAGCAGTAAATAATCATCTTTCATTCATTCGTTTGGATTTTGATTATCTTCTCAGTCATTTCATTAACTTCTATAAATTGTTGAGCTTTCACTTTATTCGCAGTTATTCATGATATGCCTGTATTATTTTAAATTTGCTGAGCATATTAGTTGCTCACTTTTGCTATATATATCATGAACTAATTGCAGTTAGGCCTGAGCACTCCAAGAAGGACAAAGACAAGGGCAAGCTTTAGGAATAGTTTAAATATTTCTATTCATGTTTTGTAAATCATGGAACCCTGTTTATATTAATAGGATCGTTATGATGTAATTTTATTAAGGTTGAGACCTTGGGACCGTAGTAAGCCTTTTGTAATAAACAACTTATGTTTATTTATTCCGCATTTATTAATATATGTTGTTTAAGAGGTACTGTATGTATTTAATCGTGAGCACCAAATTTAAGGTATTGGTACTTGAATTTGGGGGTGTCACGTTTAATTGGGTGGAAAAAATTGTCAATATATATGAAACAAAACTTCATCATTAATATTTTTTATTTTTCTTTAATCATGAGGGTACCCCTCTTGATGAAATTAACTTAAATATACTTTAAAACTTTAAATTTGTCACATTTTCGAACTTAAACCAAATATTTTAATTATAATTAAAACGTTGAAGCTTGAACCTTAAAATTAATGTATTTAATTCCTTAAAAATAAAAAATTTCAACCACAGGTATGTAATAATTGATCAAAACGAGAGTATGTAGGATGATTTCTCTCCTACATATCTTTAAAAGCATACATATAAAATTATAGATATGTGATTAGTGTGTGAGCCGATTGACATAAAGAAAGAAAATTTACATATAAAAATTTAGAGACATTAAGGTTTAATATTTTAAACATTATGGTTTAAGTTCTAAAATATAAAAAACTTCAAAGATTAAAAGAGTCTATTTAAAAAGATAAAATTCACGTGTCTCCCCTCGTTTATGTTGGTCTTTCTATCTATATATAGCTCTTAGGCTATATTTGTTTGTAAGGGATTATAATCTTGAAACTATATTCCTGTGACACCCCCAAATCTGGGCCCACACAGCCCAAACTTGAGTTGTCAAATGACTACAACAAAATTATTACAACGTTTAATAATACAGTGTATAATAATACACAACTAAGTCTTCACTATTATTGTCACACTATTTTACAACACGTGAAGACTACGATAGTTATCCCTCGGACTCTCACTCTATTCCTCGGCTAGACCCAGCTACGTTCTCATCTCTTGTTGAAAAACAATGGAACAAGAAGAAAGGGTGAGCTCAAATAGCCTAGTAAGAAATATCATGACTAAGATAATGACGAATAAATTATCATTAGCCTTCAACAGTTGAGTTCTTGATAGAATACAATAGACTACAAGGTTTATATCAAAAACTGTAGTTAAATTCTTGAACAACGTTCAGATCAATAATAGCAGCGGAATGAGCAATTTATTAGAAGAATAATACAGACTATAATGTCCACTCGCTTCTCTTTTTAGGAAAAACATCATCAACTTTTATCATCTGAAATATCATTAGTCATGATAATACAAATTCACAGTTCCTGGTCATAATCATGCAAATCAATAGTTCATCTTTGCACTATGGTCCAAAGATATTCAAAATAACACCAACGGTCATGATTATACCAGTATTCAGTCTTTGGTCATAATCATACCAAACAATAATTCATTTTTGCACTACGGGCCAAAGATATTCAATATAACACCAACAATCATGATTATACCAATATTCAGCCTTTGGTCATAATCATGCCAAACAATAGTTCATCTTTGCACTACGGGCCAAAGAGAACTTTCACCACGTGTCATAAAAGACACCGAACAGATGTATCGCCTTTAACCTATTATATCGCCTTTAACCTATCATCTGTTCAACAATTATATCTCATTTGTGCCCCCGACCACAGATATTCACAACAGCTTGATTCTTGATGATTAGTATAAATAACAGTGATACAAATGATGAACAGAAGAAATAGGATAAACAATAAATATCAGAAGTTTACTTTGTGCAGATTCAAATAATGTCCAAATTGTCAACATGACGTGGAGTGAAATTCAAAAATGATATTCAAGATCCACAGTTCGGAATAACAGTTATAGTTCAAAAGAAATGTTTAGAAAAATAGGAAGGTTCAATTGAAATGATATTAGATGAAACGCAAACTATTAAGGAACATATAATCATTTCAGAAAACTTTACCAAATAGTACTTATCATAGTAAGTTAAGAGTATAAAAGAAATAATATCCCTTACTATAGCAAGTTTGAATAATGAAAGACGAAAAAGATAGTATCCCTTATGAGTATAAAGGAAAATAATATCACTTACGAATATGAAAGAAAATGATATTACAAATGAATATGGAATAAAAGTGTCATGTGATAATTCGTGTAGACAAATTATTTCCACAAGAAACAAATAAGAAATTTACAAAGAGTTATTCACCAACAAGCGGTAATCTACGCAGTAAGGTTATTCCCACAATTTAATAAAATTTGAATACGAAGAGTTATTCACCAAACAGGCGGTAATCCACACAGTAAGGTTATTCTCAGAGATTAATAAGGAATGAATATAAAAGATTATTCACCAACAGGCGGTAATCCGCGCCGTAAGGTTATTCCCACAATTTAATACATGGAAATAAATGACACATCTTATGAGTAAGAAAGAAACGATATTATTTTCGAGAATCAAAGAATGATAATCCTTTACAGTAGTAAGTTTAAGAGTATGAAAGAAAATGACATCCTTTACAAGTAAGAAAATAATACAATTTATGATGATGAAAAGAATGATACCCCTTACCTTAACACGTGACTGGATATTGATTTAAATGAGGTTGATCAACCTATATATTTATAATATAATTAATAATTACCACATATAAATTTTAAAGTGTATGATAACTCGTATAATATGAACTATCAAAATTATATATATATAACATAATTTTTGTAGTATAATATAACAACTTTAAAATAAATTTTAAAATAATATTCCAAAATAAATCTTCTAAAGAAAGCTTTTAAAAATGAATTTTCTTAAAGAAGAGTCTTATAAATGAAGATTTGTGAATACCGTGAAAAATGGAAATTTATGAAATTATTACTTTTTAATAAAAGACTTACTTGAAAATTTTCTGCACTCCTTTTGGATTTCAAACACTCAAGATAACCTTACTATTCTAAGAGAAAACTCATAAATACTTATAGAAATTTTTTATGTTTTAGGTGTGATTTTTCTATGCAGCTGAGCAAGCTATTTATAGGAGAAAATAGGGTATTATGCATGGTAGGTGACAACTGGCGTGCTGCACGCCAGTTGAAAATTGGCAGCAGCTGCTGCCCCCTTTTTTTTTTTCTTCAACAACTCATTTTGCATGTTTGTTTTTCATGTGGCCCCCACATAAGGTCCACATGTTACTATTTAAAAAATAATAATAATTAATATATATTTATTTATTTTTTATTTTTTATTTTTCTTCTTGTGGGTCTAACATATAAAATAAAATAATGCCACAACAATAATTCAACAATAATGTAAGAAACACGTTACAAATTAATATTAATTTAATAATATAAATTACTGTGTATTTGCTACTATGACAATTCTTTGGTTCAATAATTTTAAAATATAGTGCATCAATAATTATTAACTCCATGATATGAAATACAGTGTTATGACAATTATTGAATCAATAATGCAAAATACTGTGTAACAACAATTATTGATGAATACTGTGCAATGACCACGTTATCAGATCAATAATATGAGACACTGTGCAATACCGTATGCTACTGTAAAATACCATAAATTACCGTATATTACTATTATTTTATCACCGGTATTTTAACAGTTAAAAGATATAATGCCGTTGACTATTTTTATTTAAAATGATTACTTCTGTCGTTTTCTACATTCGACAAATATTCTGTTATGGGGTCCACCAATAATTAGTTATTTCGGTGCCGTTGTACGACCCGAATATTCCCCGACAAAATAAAATTTGCAAATAATATCCTTAACTTTTAACTTTATCAATTTAACCACTTACTGTTTTAGGAAGAAAATATATATGAAGAAAAATTAAATTTTATATTTCATAAAATTCGGAGTCTTAAAATTCTCATGAATTATATAATCTTAATATTATTAATTCGGATTAGATAGTCTTAGCCACATATTTGTTTTTATGGGATTATTTATGAGAGAACTTAAAATAATCTCATGTTATGTTTGCTTTGTCCATGATTATTTAAAGAATTAGATAAAAACTTCTGTTTTGACTATTATATCATTATCACTAATAACAAATATATCATATTTTCATTAGTTTGAGTATAAATAGATATGATAAGATACATCGGACTTTTTAAAACAAAATTCAAGGTTAATTTTGTTCTCAAATTTTTAGTTCCAAATGATAAAAATTATAATACATAGTTGAACATAATATTAAATAGTCTCCCCTTTCAAGTTATTTTATTATATCGGGATTAATAGTATCAAGTCTATTTTTAAAACAATTAAGAGATTTGGGATTAATAATCCAATACCAAATGTAATTCTTGCAAACAATCATTATTGTTCCATCAATCTTTCTTACAAGAGTATCTATCTTCCAAGACTCATGTAAGTATTGTTCTTCTATACTTTTGTATTTTCTTTTTAAATATTTATGGGTAAAATGTTACTTTTATTTATTTAACAATAGGAGATTTTCTTGCATTCATTCAGATGCTGCTGCTTGCTTTATGTAAATCTATAAAGCAAACTTGGGAGGATTAAATTCAATTTCCAGTCTTTTATTTGTGATTTTTTTTTTAGGAGAACAAAGAAAAGAAGAGGGATATTTTAAATAATTTTTTTTCAAAGAAGATTTGGAAGAAAATTTATTAAAGATTTACATTATGTTTGTGAGTTTGAAAGAGAGAGGAAAAGACAAAAAAAATATTAGAATTTATAAGAGAAAGAGTGAGAAAAAGAAATCGATCAATTTCCTCTCCTTGTGTTAGTTTTAGAAGGAAATTTCAATTTAAAAGAGTATATTACAATTTGACTCTTATAAAATTAAATTTAATAAATATTGTAAGGATATTTTTAGTATTTAAGTGTTATCTAATTGTTTAAAAATAAAATTCCCAAACCTTCCCAAGTTTGGTAAAAAAAAAAAATTGAAAAAAAATTTGTTTAAAATTTCTCTCTTTTCTTTTCTCTTCTAAACAAACTCACAAAGAAATGACTTTAATCTCTTAATTTCCTATGATAAATAAAAAAAAGATTTTCTTTTTCTCTTCCCTAAATTTCTCTGATTCTCATTTTTTTTCTTTTCTCCTTTTTAAAACTCACAACCACATTATTAGATGACACATTAAAATTTCAAAAATATTCTTATAATGATTTTCAAATATAATCTCGTAATGATAAAATGTATAATAATATACTCATAAATACAAAAAAAGAAATAAAAATTATTTTCTCTCCCTCTCTTTTTCCCTATAAGTTTTAATTTTAATTTTCTTTTCTCCTCCTCCTCCAAACTCACAAAGACACGAACAAAATGCAAGACAAAATGATTTCATAAGTGAAAAGGAATCCAAGAACAATTTTTTTGGGTGTGCCCACTAAATAATGCATATATGGACGTATGTATTAACTAAACTTGGTAATTTTCTGTATATGCTTCCAAAATCAATCGTCTGTGCCCACAAACATTACGTACGTCCTCGTTTTATTGGTACATCTTTAATTTAAAATAGGATTTTTAAGCAAGATTTTCTTAAGGAAAATATATATTTGGTAAATATTGAAAGTATAGTAATAGTGACATAATAATAATAATAATAATAATAATAATTAATTTATTAAAAAAAAAAATAGTGACATCTTAAGTATTAATTTAATTATGCTACTTTATAATGTATATTAAATTTTAGAATAATGAGAGCAATATACATATGTGACAAATAATGATTAGTACAATTTTTACATACCCGTGTCCAACAAATAAGAGTTTTAATAAAAATAAAATTAAAGCTCTTATATATATATATATATATATATATATATATATATATATATATATATATATATATAGAAAGTGACCCCTCTTAAAAAGAAGATTCGGCGATTTCAAAAAAAAAATATTTAAAGATTGATTTTGTAGTGATTTTTATGTAATTTTAGGGTAGTCTATCTATCTATATATATAACTGCTAATGAAAGTCATCTTTCCATCAGTTTTTCTTAAAAGATTATCATCTTATCTTCCAAGACTTATGCAAGTATTGTTCTTCCGATATACTTCTGTATTTTCTTTTAATTATTTATGGATAAAAGGTTAGCTTTATTTATACAAATCATAAGAGATTTTCTTGCATTCATGCAGATGATGCTGTTGGCAACGTCAGGAAGCAGAATGACGGGGCTTGTTGCAGTTGTAGCCTTGCTCGCGTTGACTAGTTTCGTGTATGGAGATTCTGAAAGTGCAGGCAGTAGTAGTAATTTGCTTCCTCCAACACAAAATGATATTGCAAATCCTAAAAGCTCAACGGTGTCCCTCAAAACTGTTGGTATAACCGGAAAAGACTTCCAAGTTTTCATGAATGCTTCGCGAGATCTCGTGGTAAGTGACAAAGTCGAGGGAATATCGAGACTGCGCAACCCCTCCACGGTGACAATTCCTAATCGGTTTATTCTGGTGGAACTCTTCGATTCAGAAGTAACACCTATTACGTTGGCAATAGATGTCACCAATTTATACGTGGTGGGTTATCGGACAGGAGATCCGACAGGAGATCGGTTTTACTACTTTAACGATTCTATGGTTAATACATCTAGTATCTTCAGTAACTTAATCCATACTCCGCTCCCATTTAACAGTAGTTATCCAGCTCTCGAGAAAGAGGCAGGAGCTAGAACTAAAATTTCCTTAGGGATAGCTGATCTAATTGTATCCATCGACGACCTTCGTCACTACAGAAGACAAAGCTTGGCTCGTTCCTTTCTTGTTGTCATTCAGATGGTTTCAGAGGCCATAAGATACAGGTAGTTAGCTAGCTAGCTAGCTAGACTTAATTCATTAAGAGTAATGCTAGGTAATTAGACATAAAAAAAAAATATTGTCTATTTTATCTAAATAAACCATTGATGGATTGTCTAGTTACCTAACATTATTTATTACAAAAAATGAGATATATTGCAAATTTATTTACGGATTTTTATATTGTTAGATAATTACTATATATAATTTTTTTAAGTAGATGTGTAATATGATGAACCATCTACTCTTATTGTTATATCTAACCCCACGTATCTATATTGTTGGCAATTGTAATTTAACATAAAACTTTTGGAATACATAACAAATTAACTATTCATTAATCAATTATTGCTACAAATGGTTGCAACACATACAGGGAATTCAGTATATGAACATATACAAATAAGTATCTCTCGAACGTTTTTTTTATTATATAGATTGTATACGTGCGGGCTGATACAACTCTGCTGCTTTTGAAAAAATGTACAGGTATATCGAGGACTTGGTGGTGAAAAGTATTGGAACCAGTAAAGAATTTAACGCAACTGGCACCATGATCTCACTAGAGAACAATTGGGGTACCCTCTCGGATAAAATCCAAAATTCCATTGGAGGGGAATTTCCTCCGCCGCCTGTTAAGTTAGTGGATCGTACTGGTAAGTCTGTGAATGTGTGCTTAGTGGATAAGGTGCGTATAAACATTGCGGTCATGCTTTACGTGTCCAATACAACTACGACTAAGAAACCTTGTAATTCAACTGTCTACGACTCCCGCCAAGGTTGGCTCCTTAGCAATAACGCTGCACCCATTGTGACCCCTATTGTTGGGTTTAAGGATCTTTGCTTGCAGGCAAATGACGGAAATACTGTGTGGATAGAGAAGTGTGTGAGCAACGAAACGGCACAAGAATGGGCAATTTATGCAGAGGGTACTATACGGCCTAATGGGAACAAAGATAACTGCCTCACGTTGAAATCAGAAAATGTGGTGATTGATACATGTAATGAGGGAGCTGGCCAGCGATGGCGGTTTAAAAATGACGGCAGTATTTCGAATGTGTTCACTGGGCTCGTGATGGATGTGAAAGACTCTGATGAAAACCTTCGCCAAATAATTGTCTCGTCTTTCTCTGGTACAGCAAGCCAGATATGGCAAGCATGGCTTCCTTGAGTTTATGTGGGTGATTAAATAAGTGACATATCACATGTAATATTATAATTAAGTTATTTGCTTGTGTGTATGGTTAATTGCTGGTGGAAATAAAGTTTTAAGGTACAATAGTAGTATCCTTAATTAAGTTGGATGAAATAATTGTAATGGAGTAGTCAAACGAGAAGTTGAAGTTTGTTGGAATAGATCTACGTGAGCTTGTAGGTTGATCGAGTATGCTAGTATAAACTCCAGCCGTGTAGATTGTATTCATCATTTTTTTAATGATAAAGCAGCTCCTTCTCTCACCTCTCTACTTTTTTTAATACTAGGTAAAATCCTTCTCACCTGTTATATATATATAGTGCCGGGACTTCAACTTTTGGAACTGCTGTATTGCTCGGATTCAATGCATAGTTATTCTTACCGAGTTTCCAGTAAGAGTCACTACGATAAAAACGGTCCATTCCGACGGAATATTTCGTCGTATTTAGTGTTATTTTGTCAGGAATATTTTATTTCTGACAGAATGTTCAGTCGTAAATTCGGACAAAAATAATCGCGTCGAAATTCTTCTCGTCGAAAATTCGGTCGGAAATAGTTTTTTCCGACAGAAGTTCCGTCGAAAACGTAGTGACTACGACGGAATACATTCCGTCGGCCATTCCCATTGTTTTTGCGACGAGAAATCCGTCGGAATATTGGGTTTTTTCGTCGAAAATAAGTAGTTAAATCCGACAAAATTTTGCGTCGAAATTAACATTCCGTCGGGATTAGTATTTCAAAATTTGTTTTTATGCTGTAATTCCGACGAAAAATTAGTCGAAAATATTTAATTCTGTCGGAAATAAGATATATTTTTTTTAAATGTGTTTTTCACTTTTTCGATGCCAAGTTTTAAAACCACATTTTTGTACCTGCTTTATCCCAACAACACAACAACAATCAATTATTTATGTTCACACACAACATATTTCTTCATATAAATGACGACACATTATAAAATAAATCATCATTTAAAAGTACAATACTTTACAAAACTCAACAAAATTACGATTAATTACAATCAATTAAACTAAATTATAATCTATAAAACTAAATGAAACTAGTACTACCAGCTATCTGCAAAGAATCATCGGCCGGGGATTGACGGTTTTGATGTGGTGTATGAAAATCATCATCGTCACCCCCCCTGATCGCGATCGACATCGCCAGCATGCTTGGAATTGCCATCTTGTTAATACAATCACAAATATCAGTCATTAGTCCGTACATGAGACAAAAAATCATAGCTAAATAATTATTACAAAATATGCAGAATATACAACTTAAATTGAATACAATACCTGTGCAGTCGGGCGCTGAGTCATCACCGGGCCAAAAGCCTCCAACAGTAGGGTAGTCACCATCCGAATCACCTCGTCTCGTATCGCGGCGAACTGCTCCGAAGATATGCACGTACTCTCGACACTGGCCCCTACTGCAACGTCCTGAGCAAGCTAGTGAAGCTGAGTACTAGTAGGTAGGCTCTGATTACGGAATATCGGATCCGTACGAAACGTCTCCGACACCCCGGCCATAACCCGCTGGAACAACGCGTCGTCCAAGCCAACGCCCGTATGAGATTGTCCAACATGTCCTCTCGAACGCTGACTAAAACCTGCAAAATTAAATATAACATAAAAAAAATATTGAATATCAATATAAATTTTGAATTAACAAGCAATATACTAAAATAAATACATCTGGTCAATGTATATGCCGGTACCCTCGGCAGCCCCAACATTCGATACCTGCTCGTAGTGCTACTAGGGGGATCTTAAGACGCGACCCAAAGAGTCATCTCCTCATCCCTAGATAAGCTAATGTCGGATAGAGGGATTGTGGTCTCCCCTAGCAACCTGCAACTCAGCTACACGTTTGTCCCGAAGACTCTGAAATCGGTCCTGCAATTTATTTAATGTATATGATAGTTTATTGACTCATTTTATTAAGTACATAATGTAATATCCCAGATATTTACAAGATTTGTAGATAAGATTTTGAATAATCAATTAAAGGTTATGGTTTAAAACCTAAAGTTGGAGATGTGTAGAAAATGGGTGAACATTTTTTTTTAACATAATTTATTTGTTAGAAATTAAATGAGGGAATATTGTAATGATGCATGTAGAGAATTTATTAAGGAAATAAATTCAATTGAGAAGTGAAGGTGGTTATATTGATATACATATATACTTAAAGTGTGTTTGTTAGCTAAATAAGAATATGAGTAAATTAATACTCAATTAAGCTAATAAATTAATTAGTTTAATATGAAGTAAGAAAGAAAGTCATGAAATATAATTAATTAGATTAATTATATTAGTTATGAGTTAAAGTTATAGAAAAGCTAGAAGGATTGCCTAGGATGGCGATAATAAGAAGTAATTAATTAATTATAGAATTGTTGTATATAGTCCAATAATGGATTAAGACAAGCAAATATTTTAATTGTTGTAAGTCTTGTTGATAATTATAAAGAGGTAATTAATATAAGCCCAATTAAATTGTGTTGGCAAGTATTGTATATAATGTGGTGGTAGTCCAATTAAATTAATTACCTAGCCCAAGTTATAAAGATGTGTGAGTTGTGTTGGGTAGCTCAAATAATTAAATAAGGGAGCCCAATGCAAAATAAACTAGTAACCCAAATATTGAGTCCAAATTTAAAAGTCAAATGTTGGTCAATATGTTGGGAGAATAAATTTAAGTATTGTTAAGTGTAGAGAATTAACTAATGTAGGGTTAATTGAATAACCCTAGTTGATAGACAAGAGAGAGTATTAACCAAACATTGGTTAATTGTTAGGTGAATGAATGTGATAATGAGAATTAACTATGGATGGGTTAATTGAGTAACCCTAGGTAGTAAATAAATTAAATATTTAACTATACATAGGTTAGTTGTAGGAAGAATATTATAGATACAATTATGTATGTATATAATTCAGCAATGTAGAATTGGTAGATAACCATGGGTTGCATGTTGTAGAGAATTAACCATACATTGGTTAATGATTAGTAGAAATATATATATATATATATATATATATATGTGTGTGTGTGTGTGTGTGTGTGTGTGTGTGTGTGTGTGTATAATAAAAATAAAGGAAAAATGGTGGAGTGTTGACCAAACATGGGGTCCCACTTGGAGATTGAGTAAAAATATATGTTGCTTATATTCAATTTAAATTGGTCAATTCAAGCTATGATGTAATTTAAATACAAGGTTATTGGTGAATTGTAGAGATATATATGTTGTAAGTATATGAATTGGTAGAGAGTTAACCAATGTTGGTTAAATGAATTAACCAAGGGGTGGTTCACCAACCCTAGTCAATGAAGATGGTCAATTCTTATGAATTTATGTTGTAGAGAACTAACCATTGTTGGGTTACTTGTTAACCCTAAGTGGTAATAAAAATAAAACCTTAACCAATGCTAGAGTTAAATGTTAGTAATTATATAAATATATTGAATATATATGTATAATTGATTGTAGAGAATTAACCTTACTTAGGTTATTTGGTGGAAGATGTGTGTATGTTTAATTGATGAGCTTGAACCATGGTTGATAGTTGAGTTATCATAGGTTATAAGAGTAAGGGCCTTAACTACACTTTAGTTAAGTGTTGGAGAAAGTTGCTTTTGTTTTACTTAACCTATAGCTTGTAAACATCTTGATGTGGGTCAATCACTTGGTCAATCAAGGTTGTCATTCAAAGAAATAGTAAGCATGTTTAAGACCTCTAATTGACTAGTGTTGGTTGCTTAGGAGGCTTAAGTAGGATTAGGATTGTCCTATATATAAGACGCTCCTAGTGCATTATAGAGAGTTTGCTCATTTGTTTCTTTTTACTAACTTATAGAGAAAGGTTCTAAAAAGCAGGGATAGCACATTTGAGAGATTCATCTATGTTCTCCAAAGTGTTAGTGAATATTTGTAAGAGGAAGGTTAAGTCATCAAGAAGGATAGCTATTTTGGGTAGATCAAGAAGATCAAGAAGAAGAACATTCAAATCCAAGAGGTTGAAAAGTGTTCTAACTCTTCATTAGTGCATTTTTATAATTTATATAAGTTTTAAACGGTCAAAATATATTTTTAACCGATCAAAAGTTATTTTGATGATCTAGAAGTCTAAATCTATGATATATAGGTAAGTTCATGGTTTAGTATGTTTAATACATGTATTGGTATGTGTGTTACGCAAATAAATGGAAGAAAATTCCATATTGCGATTTACCGGTAAAACTCTAGATGGCTCGATCTTAAATTTCTTGTCAAAATATTTTCAAAAATGTGATCGAACCATGAAATATTGTAAAACAATAAGTTAGGAAGATAACAACACTTAGTTGGTGTCATTTGGATGTGTAGATTTTATTTTATTCAAGTTTGAACCATTAAAACCAAGGATTTGTGATTTTAGTTTTCACTTTATCCTTGTAAGCAGTTTTTAGTCAACTTACGTTTGGAATTTAGATTTGTGATCTAAAGAGAAATTGTAGAGGGGGAAATTATGATGATAATGGACTCAAGAATAACCCCAAAATATTTTAAAATGAAGAAGTTATGGCAGTCGGAGCGTCGGAGGGTCGAGCAGTCAAAAAAATGGACTTCCGGACAGAATGTCTTGACGCACCTGCGTCGGGACTGACGCACATGCGTTAGAACAATCTGCTAAGCAGATTTTTGGTGCTCCGGGTCGGGTCGGTCCGGGTCGAGTTTTCTTTGAAAAATTAAATTGAAATAAGTGTAAAATGAATGTGTTTGGTTATTAAACCAATATATATGAAATCCATTAATGATTAATTGGTAACTAAAATTTTAAAATAAAGACTAAAATTAACACAATTAAAAAGTTAACTATTGGTATTATTTGATGTGTATTTAAAATATCATTAAATGATCAATAATATTAGTATATGATTAAAAAATTATTAAATGATGAATAACATTAGTAAATGATTAAAATATTATTAAATGGTTAACAATATTAATAAGTAATTAAAATATTATTAAATGGTTAATAATATGAATAAGTGATTAAAATATTATTAAATGGTTAATAATATTAAAGAGAGATTAAAATATTATTAAATTGTTAATAATATTAATGAGAGATTAAAATATTATTAAATGGTTAATAATATTAATAAGTGATTAAAATATTATTAAATGGTTAATAATATTAATGAGAGATTAAAATATTATTAAATGGTTAATAATATTAATAAGTGATTAAAATATTATTAAATGGTTAATAACATTAATAAGTGATTAAAATATTATTAAATAGTTAATAATATTTGAATGTAGTTGTATATTATCAAAGATAGATAATATTTTGAGGTATTTGGTTTATTATCAAATGTCCAAATCATTAAGTTATGTAAAAGAAGAAAGTTTAATGGAATTAAACCATTGTAAATAGTCCATTTGTGACTAATTTAGACAGCTTATTAAAAGTAAGTCGTACGAAGAACGTGTAATGAATACTTAAGTTGGTTAAGCGTACCCGATATGTCCAAACTGTACTTGGACTAGGGTTTTTGTCCGGAACTTAAGGGTTCGTTTGTCAGACATCTTAAGACTTAATAATTTAAAGTTAAGGTCTTAAGTTAAGAATAATTAATAGTCATTGTAATTAATGATTATGTCAATTTTATATATAAATTGTAGGTTGAACGAATGACGCAAATAAACGTAAATGATAAAAGCGAACTAGGCAAGTTTTTCAGAACTTGCTCCTATGTGCATTAATATGCTACAATTTGATGTTATATTATTAACATGAAGATATTTTGATGATATTTGTGATATATGAATAACATGAGATATGGTTACATGTGTAATATGTACTGATATGAAGCATGATTTGCTAGATGCTAGTTGTTTATTGTATGTGATGCATAAAAAGTATGAAGCATTCATAAAATGAAATGCATGAAATGCATGATGTAAGAATAAAATGCAGAGCATATATAATATGTGAAGCATGTAATGTGTTATGTGTAACTGTTAAACTTGTTGAGCCGTCGTGCTCACTCTTGCTTAAAACCAATATTTTCATATAGTGCAAGTTAGTTGAAGTTCTTGATAAAGATCAAGGAACAGGAAATCATATTACTTTCACTAAAGATCTAAATGTCTATTGTAGATATCAGTCCGAATTGGACAGATAAATGATTGTGTAGTATAATACTTAATTGGTATATTATATGAGTGTTAAATACTCAATTTGATTGTAATAGAATGTCGTATCATATATGATATTGAGACATACTAAGAATGTATAAAGATTGCGATTCTGGAATAGAAGAGAAGTTGTAGAATTGTAAATAAATGATTATTTAACAATTATAATATTGTCGTAATTCATGAACAATAAGGAAAATGTAGTACTAGTGTTGAACCGGATCCGAGGTTAAAAGAACCCGGATTTGGGGTCGTCACACATAATACTAATAATTACATAACTTTTTAAAAATGCTTACCTGTATAGCTGCAGCTGCCCGCGACATAGTACATTCCTTTGGCGTATGGGCTCTATCCCAAAACTCAATCATGGTAGGAGGTCGTCTCAACTCACCGCTCATAACCTAACAATTAAATTTTTAATTTATCCTTTATTTATTATATATTTTTATTAGAATATTAAAGTAAACAACTAAATATATACATACCGATTTCACTTCCTCAAATGACCGTGAACCCGTAGTATGTACTACTCGGAGCTGGCTACGATTTTTCTTCATTTGTTCTAATTTTTTTTAAAGTCATCTACATCCCAATGAGTACACATGACCTCCCATGCTGCATCTGAAACAATATCGGGTTGATGGTCTCGAATAGTAGTCCTGGGCTGGTCTATAACTGTTCGGGCAGCCCTATGGCTCATCTTGTACAATCAGTCGGCGTAATTCTTCGCGACATGTGCAATAATAACACCCTCGTCAGCGACCTAAGAGATGCCCTCCTCATATCTAAAATAAATCTAAGAAAAAGAACTAACTTATCAGAAAAAATAAATTGAATGTGTAAGTAGTATTTACGTATACAGTTTAAATTATTTATAATAACTTATGTGAAAGTCACGTAACACGGTATCCATGAAGGAGGCATCATACTGCGCGTACTGCGTAAATCGCATACACCCAATGGGGAGGTGTGTATGACAGATGGCGTGTAAAGTGGTCTTATCCACAGGATCCATAATACTACAATACAAATCAAATAACAAAAAGTTATGTTTATTGTTTTACAAAATAAAATAATTTAATTTAATATAACGCTATTTTATACTTACTGCGCAGAGTTAACATCTACGCGGACAATATGCGCAACAGCTGGCGAACGACCAAATAACCCGAGGTTCGTCCCTCGAGGACGTCGGCGAGTAGTATCTGTAAGTAAAATAGAAAAATTATAGTTAATAAATCAATTCCAAAACATAACCTACAACTAGTAAGCAAACCTACTAGCTGACGATGATGACCCGCCCTGAGTTCCGTTAGAGGATCTTGTACGACTACCACCGCGACGACCGTTACCACTATGCTTAGCCATAAATATACTACTGAAATACAAAAATAAAATGCAATTAATATGCAGTTAATTAATTTAATTAAATAAAAATATACTTCTTAAGTTTATTTTTAATACATCGTCAAACCCATCAGAATCATTTTCATAGTCATCCTCGGATTCTGACACGACTTCTTCATTATCAGTTTCCTCATCGTTATTATCTTGTATAAAGACATATTCATGATCAACCACGTCTTCCTCGACTTCGTCATTATCGGGTACGTCAATGACATCTACCAACACATCGTCGTTATGTAGGACTACCTGACTGGATTTGTTAACATCATCCTGCAATGGCTCATCTGTCCCAGGCATATTAGTATCATCAAATGGACGAGTCTTTGTTGTGACAACTGTATACCAGGGGCTTTTACAATTTACGACATTAGATGCGTAATACACTTGAGTCGCCTGACTGACTAATACGAATACGTCAACAGAATGTAACTTTGACTTTATATTTACTGTGACGATCCTGTTACGATCAACTTTAACACCCTTCTCAGTATCAAACCAACGACATTTAAATGTAACTACTTTTTTACCCCGAGATAATTGAGCGTAATTACTTCCTCTAAACGTCAATAATAATTGGACTCCAAATCTTGGTAACAACTGCCCAACACTACAATACCAAAATTTACTGAACTCGGTTCATTTATGTCATCGACCTTAAATCTATACCCATTGACGATATAGTCGGAAAATGAACTAATCAATTTGTAAGGTCCTTCGATGACATCTTTAAAATGCTCGTAATTGTTGTCTTCTGCAACCCTTCTCTTAAACCACTGTTAAAAATTTGTAGTCGTGAATGATTCCTACTGTACTGCATTTAAACCCGAGTTTAAAGCACATGCTTCGTCTTCGAATGCACTGAAACAGTTATAAAACGATTTAATTGTAGGTTAGAATTTTAAAAATTAAATTTTTATAAATACTATGTACATACGTTATGTATGACGATACTTCGGGCATATTTAGAAGCACATATGTAGATACAATTTTCAAATCTTTTTCACTTAAGTACGTCATCGTCTCATGGCCAAATGGTTTAGCCGGATAGAAAAATACAGCTAACTCATCAACACATGATTGAACTCTAACGACCTTATTTCGATTAAACTGTGTAGACATCTTGTAGTGAATATCAACACAATTATATCAAAAAAATTAGTCGAATTGCAATTTACTTGGATGAATATTGTAATTACCAATTTCCCAATAAGAGAGCTCAAATTTGGAAATGACAAGTGGATTTATGACAAATATGAAAAAGGCAAATTAAGGGGCACCCCGTAATAAGGTGAAATAGTAATGTTTAGTTAACTCTATAGAATTTAGTAGCTATCTAGCTATCGACTTTTTGTTAGCAGAGAATAGCATTGTGGAACCCTATTATCTACCTGTAAGGAACTTGCAATGCAGTTTGTGTTGGATCTTGGGTATCCAAATGGGGTGCTCATGGAGGGTCCGACCCATTTGGAGGTTAATCAGATGACTAATGGACTTAGTCAGATAACGTTATAATTATAACGTTAACATTTTGAGTGATTTGAGGTTTTATAGGGAGAGTTAAACCACTACGCCTATATTAAACTCACTACTCCAGTTCATCTAATCATCAATCCCATTTATCAGTTCTTATTGATTAAGCCAAAATATAATTGAGAGCTCCAAACATAATACCTGAATTCCTATTTTTCTACGGATTGTGAAGTTGTTATCCGTTCCCATCCCACATGGATTGTAGTTCGAAGACGCCGTTTGGGTTTGGGTTTATTTTGACAGTACAAGCAAGGGCGGAGCCATGTATAGGCTAAGGTGGGTTATAGCCCGGGTGGAATTTTTGTGTAAAATTTAATATTTATATATCTTCAATAGCCCAGCCCAATATTTAGCCCAACTCAGATGAAATTTGAAAGCCCTAACATTTCAATTTCAAGAGATAGGGAACAAGCAGCAACGGAACAAACTGAAGGCTGAAGCCGATTCCGTGAAGGCTGAAGCCGATTCCTTGCTCCCTGCGACTGCTCTCTTTCCGATTCATCTTCATCAATCATCATCGACCATCATCTGGGTTATGGGTATCTGGTATCATGAGGTAATTCCCACCCATAGACCCACTATCTCTCTCTCTGTCCAACAGTAATGGATATTCCTTATAGACCAAAAACTACATAACATTAATATGCTCGTATGGTACTTTAAATAAATGGATCTTAGTGGTTCTTAAAGTTGTGGTTAAAATTACTTGTATAAAAACAAAGAGAAGCTGTGATTATTTATGTCAAAAGAGAGAAGCTATGATTAGTGATTACTTGTAAAAAAAAGAGAGAAACCTATGATTAAAATTGATGAATAGAAATTCATCTAAATAGGGATGTGAAAGTTCATTCTTTATGCTCTCCTTGAATTGAACTCTTGTAAATAGATATCTTGACCCTCTAGCTAATGACAACTTTAAAAAAAAAGTTTTATTTTTCAATGATTTTCTTTCTTCCATTTTTCCCCCATTTGGTAAGCACTGCATTTAGATTTTTATAAATATCAATTTATCCTTATGCAGTGAAAATATGTGTTGATAGTAGTTACTTGTTACTAGAGCAACATTATTGTGTTGGAAAAAGGCTTTTGATGCAAAATCCCTAGCTTTATATAATTTTCTTCTTATATATATTATTTCCCTTTTTTTTTTGGATATTGCCCTTTGAAGGGATTTTATTACCCAGTTCTAATACCATGCTCTCAATTTGGCAATTACAAATCTGCTGCTAAAGGTTATGCCTTTAGTTTGATTAATTAGTATGTATAGGATCCGTTAAGTTCAGAAAAAGAATAATGAAATGTAGTTTTAATAAATCGGTAACAGAATCACGGGTATATTTTATCTATTTGAGCTTATGCAATTTGTCCAAAGATTAGGATATATATCCGTAAGTAGTATAAATTTAAAATATTTTTAGTCATTGATATGTTGTATTTTCCTTGAGCATTTTCCTTACTTACACTTCCTACTATGTTTGACTGATACAATACTATTATTGTTGAAGTTTTAATATCTATTTTTTTGGTCCTAGGAATATGATAACCAAGTTGCTGAATCATATAGTAAGTGTTGGTTGAGTTGAACAGCTGAAAATCATATGGTTAGTTATTGTTCTACACCCTACAGTATCCTAGTGTATGTCTATTTCATCATTTTAAGCTTACTCTTTTTAGGACAAGTTAGTACATATTACCTATATTTTGTCAATTTATGTTATAGTATTAAATACGAATACTTGCTTTTGCATACTGTAGGAAAGTTGCGCATAGGTTTTGGGGATTTTCAATTTGAATAAGTCACAATGGAAAGTCAAGGAAGCAAGAGAGAAAAAACTTTTTTCTTTCTTTAAACCAAGAGAAAGTGCATCAACTATTGAAGGCCATTCTCCATCTAATGTTGATATCTCAGATCACTAACCACCCATTTCCAAATCTCGAAGAGTTGAAATTGATCTTAGTACTCTTGAACGGGATCCTGGGATTCGGATCCCTATATGGCAACATCTCGTTAATCAAGGAGATGAAATTAGGATAGCTTATATCAAAATGGGTTCGTATCAACCTAAGTTGACAGAGTACCCAAGGACTAAATCAGGATCACAAAATCGAAAATTTCAATATTCGTGTTTTGAATCATTTCCTTGGTTAGAGTACTCTCCATCAAAGGATGCTGCATTTTGTTTTCCATGCTTTGTTTTTCAAAATAAGGTGCATCTCCATCCTGCATTCAGAAAAGGGTTAATGATGAAGTTATATGTGCATTTTTGATGCATGTGGGAGGTCCTACTTCACCACATAGGAATGCAGTGAAATGTGTTGAAGACTTGATGAAAGTAACTAGACATATTGACAAAGTGTTGAATGCACAAACTGTAGAAGAAGTTCAGAAGAATCAGTTGCGACTTACGACAACAATTGAGAGTATAAAGTGGCTTAGCTTGCAAGCTTGTGCATTTAGAGGTCATGACGAATCTCCAACTTCTAGCAATCGGGGTAATTTTATAGAGATGATAAGACATATGGGCCAATTAAACGTTAACATTGGTGATGTAGTCTTAGAGAAAGCTCCAAAAAATGCTAAATATACTTCACCGACTATTCAGAAATAAATTTTGCATATTCTTGCAAACAAAGTTAGAAGAAAAATTCGTGAAGAAGTTGGAGATGCAAAGTTTTGTATTTTAGTTGATGAAGCCAAAGATGCATCAAATAAAGAGCAGATGGCTATTGTTTTGAGATTTGTTGACAGTCATGGTTTCTTACGAGAGCGTTTTTTTGAGATTGTGCATGTTTCAGACACTACTTCTTCAACATTGAAGAAAGAAATATCTAATATCCTTGCTCGATATAATTTGCATATCCTTAATATGCGAGGTCAAAGGTATGATGGTGCTAGTGATATGCGCGGTGCTTGGAACGGACTTCAAGCTCTATTTCTTAAAGATTGTCCATACGCATATTATGTACATTGCTTTGCTCACAGACTACAATTAGCATTAGTTGCAGCTTCATCAAAAGAGATTTCTATTTGGCAATTTTTTTCGAAATTAACAGCCATTATCAATCTCATTGGTGCTTCTCCCAAATGGCATACTGAGTTATATTCTACTCAAGCTATTGAAATTGCACGTATGGTAGCTTCTAGTGAACGTGATACTGGTAGAGGCATTAATCAGATTGGTAATCTACATCGGAGTGGAGCTACTCGCTGGAGCTCTCATTTTGATTCTATTTGTAGCTTAATTGATATGTATGGTGCAACTATTTTAGTGCTTAAAAGTATTGTTGATGAAGGATCCTCTAACTCTATGTGTGGAGAAGCTGGTGGTTGTTTGATTATAATGAGGTCTTTTGAATTTATTTTCACTCTATATATGATGCATAAAATTATGGGAATTACTGATTTGCTTTGTAGAGCTTTGCAGCACAAATCTCTTGACATCATAAATGTAATGGATCTAGTCTCAACTACTAAAGCTCTACTTCACACTTTGAGAGAAGAGGGATTGGATCATCTCCTTGAGCATGTGCAATCAGTTTGCACACAAAATGAGATTGACATACCGGATATGAATGCTTCATACAAAAGGGTTACAGGTCGTTAATGCCAACAAAAAGAATTGATGACAGTTTGCCAACACTATCATTTTGATGTGTTTAATTCAGCTATAGATTTTCAGTAAGAAGAGTTGAATTCCAGATTTAGTGATGGAGCAGTGGAACTCCTTATGCTTAGCACTGCTTTAGAGCCGAAGGACAACTTTAAATCATTCAAAGTTGATGATATTTGCAAGCTTGCTGAGAAATTTTATCCAGAAGATTTCAGTGAACAAGAAATGCATTATTTAAGATGTCAGCTGAATCATTATAAACTTGATGTGGTCCATCATCAGAGCTTTCAAAATATGTCTACTATCACTGAATTGTGTCGCGGATTAGTTGAAACAAATAAATCGCAACATTATAATTTGATTGATAGATTGATTCGTCTTGTTTTGACTCTACCTATTTCCACTGCCGTGACAGAACGAGCATTTTCAGCTATGAAACATGTTAAAACTGCTCTTCGCAATAAAATGGAAGAGGAGTTTTTAGCAAATTCTATGATGATTTACATTGAACGAGAGCTTGTTGAAGATATCGATTCAGATTCCATAATAGACGAATTCTATTCTACAAAGCATAGAAGGATGCAGCTTAAATAGTGTGCTTTGTTTTCCTTTTCCCTTATATGTTATGTACCTTTGAACCTTACTACTATGTATAATTTTGAATTTATGATTGATTTTGGTGGGACAATTTCTTGTGTATATAGTTGGTATTTAGGGTAGCCCAGGTTGAAAAAAAATCATGGCTCCGCCCTTGAGTACAAGATATTTTGTACCAAAGGTTATCACGCTTCGAGGGTATGACTTGTGTTCTTGTTATTGTATTTGTGTAAACTAGTAGATGCATACATGTTATTAAATCCTTCATTGGTATCAGAGTATGATTATACGATCATATATATGTACTCTTTACACAATATGTAATGATAGCACGTATAAAATTAAAAATTTCATGCTTTAATATGCCATAACTTTTTGGGTAATAATATGTTTCATGTGATTTTGACATGTACGTGTAGAATATTTCATGAACTTTCGTTGATATATTATACATTTCATTTGGATAAAAAAAAATGACCAAGTTATGGCATTTATCCCTACGATCAAGAGGTAGAACGTTTAGATATGGTCTATGCATAATCTCAAAATTTTCTATGATTGACAACACAAGGAAAGTTGGCGTAGTAACAATGAAAAAGCGCATCAAATAATGAAACTCATGATACGATGGTCTAACAAAAACCACTTACCATGGAAATAACGAGCTTGAAGAGATACTCGTCAAGCTCTTTTGAAGAATCATCTTGTGAAATCCACAAAGATTCTGACAAAGTATCTGTCCATTGACAAGTGCCATTCCGAACTGTTGCTCTGTTTGACTTTGCAATTGTTTTCCCGGTTTCCACGGAGACAATAGACACATATAGCTTATCCCATCCTGTTGGTACTTGTTACCATTAAAGCATGGTCAGCAGAAATTGAGCAACCATTAGAAAACGAGTTTCATCAAGACAATGTGTACCCTGTTAAAATTTTAAAAGGAATTTCAAAGTCATTATTTTCTTACGGTTTTTTGTCATTATAAAATCAACTGAGTAATTGTTTTTTTTTCTGTTGCAAAGCATACGAGGAGAAATGCATAATACTATAAGGTGACTACTTTACTTAGCAATATCTAGCTGTTGAAAAATAGGTCTGTAGCCATGCATGATATAATTTATTAATTGATATTGATTTCTGGTGGCTTAATTCTTATTAACTACACTAGCCATTGCAATCCGTTGCTCTTGAATAGAATAGATGTATCCTAGCCGTTGCAATACAAATGAGAAGACATGCATAAAATATATATATAGACTAACCTTGCGAAATCTTAACCTTCAAAATTAATGTGAATTTATTTAATTTTAAATAATGCAATTGTTAATAATATTGTAGTAGTTAAAAACATTACTAAATGTGAAACTGTATTTTGGTGTGATGTCACAAGCACCCAAAAATAAAATCTTACTATGAAAAAATAAATATGTAGTAGTGCAAGTAAGAGTCGATCCCACAGAGAATGATTATTTAATTTTATGTTTTTGCAAACAAAAATTGGGGGGTTTTAATTAAAGAAATAATTTAAATAAAATTAACTAAAATAAATATGCAATAAATAAATAAGAAGAACAAGCCTTAGTTTAAGTTAATATCTACCATCAAGAATTTACAACTGATCACTGATGCAAGAATAACTCAATTTATATTTTAAACATTCACCGTAGAAAGAACTACTCGCAGGTGGAATAATTTTTCTCCTCTCTCCTTAATTTTAGATAAGTAGAGTCACTTGGTCTAAATACCCTTACTAATAAACAACCTCCGGCACTTGCTAAAGATTTAATTTAATAGCAGCATAAAGAATTAGAGAGATCGTTGAACTAAACAACACAAGCCACTTGTTTGCATTTAATTTAGATGAATATTCTTCCTAAGATAAAATAATCTTTTGATCTGCAAAATAATTATTAAACTTCGTTGCGTCACCAACAGCAGTAGATTAATATGAATAATAAACTAGTAGTACTCCTAGCAATTAAACAAACCAATCATAAAATTTAAGCACAGAAAAATATTCAATACTCAAAATATAAATTGAACAATTAAAATAAATTAGATCTCACAGTGTATAAATCTTGATGGCTTCAATCACTTAAATCAAGAAAAATAAATTAACTACTCATAATTGTAGAGAATACTAAATAATAGAAGAGATAATTTTTATTCTAATGAGAGCTGTCTCTTACAATATATCTCAAGCCCTTTATTTATAGGCTCCAAAATCCTTCTAACCCTAATAGGATTTACAATTAAAAATAAAAGAAAAATAAAATAATTATTATCCTAACCCTAATTGGAATTAAAATCCAATTTGAAATCAAATTAATGCTAAAATTGCGAATAACCCCGTTTCCGCGCATTAATGCTCCAGTCAAACGCAGCCTTCGCTCGGTTGACTAAGTCAACGCGCACCAGCCGCGCATTGCCCGGCACCCTGATGCTAAACGACATCGTTTCGTTTGCTTTCTTGTTGCTGTTCCGCATACCGCGCGCATTACGCGGAAGCTCGATGAAACGACGTCGTTTCAGCTGCTCGGTCAGTCCATCCACACGCATTGCGCGCGCTAACTTCGGAAATTACCAAAATGCCACCATGCTGCTTAATTACCAAAATGCCATCAGACATTTGCTGAATTTACAAAAATGCCCCGAAAGCTTATTTTTCCTACAAAATAAAATATAAAATAATTAAAAATAATATAAAAATAATAAAAATGCATAATCATTAATAAAACGCCTAAAATACTAAAAATAAATAAAAACACATAAATAAAAAGAAATATAAAATTACCTAAATTAACATAAATTAACTAAAACCTATTAAAACCAAAATGAGCTAAATAATTAAACATTTAAACATACAATAAATATAAAAACTAAGTATTGGAGAATAAAAATATCATATAATTTAACCCTATCATATTTCAAAAATTAATTTAAATTTATATCATAATTTAAATTTTAATATTTTAAAATTTAATTAAGATTAAACTCAACTGGGGAATGAGGGAATACTACATTAAAGTCAACTCGAAAATTTTGAACATAAGCAATGACCAACCCAAAGACACATAATAAAAACTCTTATTATTATTTTAAGTAATCTCAAGTTAAATATTTACTTACTTTAAATAATTTGTCTATAATAATCTTAATATTAGTTATAATATTTTTATTATCTATATATATTTATGGAGCATCATTAATAATATATAAAAAAATATATATGTAATTAAATAAGAATTTAAATATGAATAATTTTTTTATTTTATTCTTTTTTTTAATTTATATAAAAAAATTAATCAAAATTTTTATCCTGAAACAAAAAAAAAATTTATCATTAGACCAGACAAATAGGTGGACTTGAGCGGACATTTGGGCATATATAGATCGGATTTATGTAGGCCAAAAATTATGTGAGCTATAAGTAGGTGGTCGTAGATGGATATATAGGCTAACCCATATATCAAATTTAAAAATAAAATATTTAGATTTCTCACATTCTCTTTATAAATAAAAAGTTCCTCCATCTTTAAATTTCTCACTCCAAAAATTTTATCACTTTCTCTCACATCACTCTTTCCTCTCTAAAATTTTATCACTCTCTCTCTCTCTCTCTCTATCTCTAAAATTTTATCACTTTCTAAATGACTTGCATTGTAGCTGGAAAAAATTGTACTACTTAAAGATTAATATGATTATTACGATTTTAAGTAAGTCGTACTATCTGTCCAATATCAGCCATATATATGAAGGATATATAGGTACAAAATAATACCTTCGTAAATATTTTTTTAAATAATACCTTCGTAAATATTTTTTAATAACTCTTAAGCATTTTTAATATATATATATATATATATATATATATATATATATATATATAGCGACGGTTAATTGCATAAATATTATTTTTTACCGTAGACATATCAGTTTTTAAAATGAAAAGTCAGCTTGCTGAATGGGTACAATACATAGTGGCAGGCAAACCCCAACTCAAATCCAGCAGACGGTATAAATTATGAATTTTTCAACATCTAACAAGTTGATATTTGAATAATTTTTCATGAAATGAAATGTTCCACCAAAACAAATTTACACACAAGTTAAAATAAGATAACAATGTTCATAACAACATTTTCATATTTTAAAGAAATACATAATATCTTCTATATTGATTATTAAAAATATTTATTTTTCAATATATGTCATTAAATAATTATTCATCCAAACATCTCTATCCGATTCCATAATAAAACTTTTTACGATAATTTATTATTAAAAATACTATTTTAACACTTACAATTGTGACCGATAACATTAATGTTAACTATCAAATACAAATCATGTTCTTAATACATTTTTGAGTATTAAACTATTTAATAAATTATGTGTTGGTCCATAAATAATTATATTTTTTTAGATAACTTATTTTATTTGAAATGTCATAATTTTGCAGATATATTAAAAGTAATATACCTAAAATAAAATAAAAAATCATAGAGATCCGCCCCTGCCAGTATAAATAATACAGGGCAAACCTTGGCAATGCCGAGGCCCGAGAGCATCAAGGATTGCAGCCATGTCACTGACGAAATCGGGCGGTGGATCGGATTGTCCGTACCCACGGTAATCTCTGAAACCGGGGGCGGCAACGGCAGCCATCTGGTGGCGCCAAGTGTACCATATCTCCGGGAAGCCGTGGAGAAACAACACCGGCGGCGAGGCAGGAGTTCCCACCTCAGCTATGTGATGGTTTAGCATGTACTTATGGTCTATTGTCTCCATTATTGAGGTTCAGAGAGTGAATTGCAATGGGATTGTTTGTATTGAGTTCAGTAGTTATCCACTTTTACGGGGTGGGTTAAAGACATTAGGCGGCTATAATGGTCGTGAGATTTAGACGGGAAGTTAGCTGCTATGTTTTTGACTAACATATCATCATCATACATGTTTTATTTTTACAAAATCATGCATGCATATATATAAAATAATATGCGAGTTCCGAAATATAACACAAATTTGTAAACATATTATATGATAATAAATATAGGATATATAATCATAACATTCTAGAGTTTCATAAACCTTAGTTTTGTTTCTCATTCGAGATTGCCTTGGGGAGGAGTTTGTTTTTGTAAGGTATTTATTTCTTTATCCCGTTCTCAATCAATAATATCATATAAATGTGATTACTCAGATGCAAAAAAAATTAAATTTGGAATATGCCATGCTCCCCTTTTCACAACAAATTGTGTTATTCTTTTTAGCGTTATTTATACTGACGTCAAAACTGTCTATACTCGTTGATTGTTAATTTGTGTATTATAACTTAATTTTTATTAAGTCAAGTTTAATAGGTTCTTGTTATTTGGATAAAATTAATTTTATAGATTAAGTTTTTTATATTAAAAAATAATTAAAAAGGATTTGATATTTCTTCCCCCATATAAAAACCCTTAATTATAAGAATTAATGTGATATTGCGAAAATATTCTCTAATAAAAATACAACAATTTCGATTTAGCCTTTGTAAAGCTGCATCTTCTTTAACAACTGCTGAATTTTGAAAGCCAAAAGCTTGCTCAGATGACAAAACATGACAGAGAAACGATATTATCAAAGCGTTTTATGAAGATAACTCCTCACATAGTATCCCATGGTGTTTGCTCCTCTGCCAGACCCATAGGCGGGGCAATAGTAAAAATGATGCATTAAATGAGTGGCGAGCAAAAAGACTGAGGCAGCAGGATCTAGATGCTCATCGGAAACACAGGAGGGGAGGTTCTAGTAACCGCCGGAGCTATTCACCAATTAAGCAGAGATCCTTTACAGCACCAACTATAAGTGGTGGTGGAACAGTTGACATTGACGTAGACAAAACCTCACTAGAGCCGACAACATTCGTGGATATAAAGAATATCACTATTCGAAGATCAAAACTGACAAAATGGTTTATGGAGCCTTTCTTTGACGACCTAATCAAAGGTTGCTTTGTGAGGTCAAGGACTGGACCAATTTACAGGCTATGCATGGTCAGGAATGTTGATGCAATGGACCCCGCCAATCGACAATACAAGTTAGATAACAAGAAGACACACAAGTATCTGAATGTTGTTTGGGCCAATGAAAGCTCTGCTGCTAGGTGGCAAATGGATATGGTTTCAAACTCTCCTCCAATCCAAGAGGAGTGTTAGACAAGAGGGATGATGAGATACAGAAAACTAAAACATTTATCTATTCATCAGCCATCGTAAAGCAAATGCTCCGGGAAAAAAATCAGCCACATGGAAGCCGCTGAGCGTTGCGGTTGAGAAGGACCAGTTGAAAATGGAAATGGCCCAAATTAAACACCACGATGCAGATGTTGAGAGGATTAAAGCAAGACTGCAGCAGTTGGAGGCATCCCAACAAGCTCGGGAGAAAGATAATAAGGTTATTACGCTGGCCGAAATGAACATGAAGAACAAGGTCGAAAATTTCAAAAATGCTTCTAAGTTGAAACTGGTAAAAACATGTTTAAAAGCCGGAAACTGGTTATGATCCATTTTCAAGGAGATGGACTAGGCCTAGAAATTACTATGTCCCAAAAGTAAGTGGAGGAGATGAGGTTGTATAGGCAGAAAATGGTGATTCGACTACTGCGTTGGTTGGTTCTGATGGTGGTGAAGTAGTAGGCGGAAGTAAAACTGAGGCTGGCACCGTAGCTACTACAACAATCTTAGAGGCTGCAATTGACAAAAGGAAAGGATGCTAGTGGATACAAGTGCTCCTATGGATAAAGAAACAGAGTTAAAAATTCTACATAATTTTCAGCTGCCAATTTCATCGACAATTCTTCCAAAGTTTAGTGGGGCCCATGGAGCCCAAGCAGGATTCATGGCAAGGAAACAAAGGATAGAAGCAGCAATAGGATGTCAGGTCCCAGAAAATGATGGAAGGAGACATGTACAGACCTTGACAATCAATGACTACATGAAACAGAGAGGGTTGCTCTGAAACATGATGCTATGTATTGACAATATTCTTGTGCCTTCTCAACAAGTTGAATTGCTGCTCTTTAAGGTTGGACTTGGTGTTCAATGATTTCACTAAAGTTTTGAGCTGAAAAATTATATCGAATTGTGGGCTTCAGGCCATGTTCTTTTACCAATTGGTGCCATTTTAAAAAACGTGTTAGTTAGATTATACAATTGTAAAAGTACTTTAAAAAAAAAAAAAAAAATTTAAAGACAAAAATTATAATAATATTTTACTTCTTTTAAAAGTGTGTTTAGCAAAGCATTCTATTCACTAAAGGACAAGTGTATACACACATTCAAATATAAAATCAAACAATTAAAATATAAGATATAATACGAATTTCAATATTATGCCTCACATTTTAATAATTAAGATAAATATAATATTTGAATGCTGAACACTTATATTTATTCACACTGAAAGCACATTCATTGAGTCGCTAAAGATTAAAATTTATTATATTTTATTCACAAGTGTTTTTACTCCACTATACTATCCCGCCAAACAGATTAGCTATGAAAGATAAAGAGGACCATCATACTGCTCAACTTGGCACCCAACTAGAAGCTGAACCCTAACCCACCATTGATCCCAAATATGTTTTTTCCCAGCTAAACTAACAAAAAGTGAAACTAACCTTGACATTCATTTTCCTTAAAAATAAAAATTTGCTTATAAAACCCATCCACAATTCAAGATGCATTAATTTTATTTTTATTAAGCAAGCACATACTACAAAATAAAGTTTGCACACATTGTTACTTATTGTAACAAGAGGGAAATGTATCATACATTCATCAGCCAACAATTCAAGATACAGAACTCTAACAAACACAACACCAAGGAAATTGCACTCACAACTAAGTTATCTTTCTCAGTTTCATGACTGAATGTTGCTTTGTTGGAAAGTTTATTAGTTTCATGGCTGAAGGTTGCTTTTGAGAAAAGTGAGGATTAGCTGATTTACCTTGTCAGGAAATTGCTCCTGAATAAAATGGGTTCCATCAGGTACGTAAATAATCTCCAAGTTGGGGACAAACGTTTTCACCACTCCACTCCTTACGTAGTCCTCCATTCCAGGAAATTTGAAGACATAATCCTTCTCGCCCGTTACATATAGTGCTGGGGCTTCAACTTTTGGAACTGCTGTAATGCTTGGATTCAATGCGTGGTTATTCTTACGGATTTCCCTGTAAGAGTATCAATACAATTATATCAACAAAAGTGCTCGGATTGCAATTTATTTGGATAAAATTTGCAATTGCCAATTTCCCAATAAAAGAGCTCAACATTGGAAAAGACTAGAGGTAGTAAATGAGTTGATTTAATGGGTAATGGGTCATTAATGGGTTGTATTATTGATAGATAATTTTAAATGGGTTAAACATTGATAAATTTGAGTAGATATGGGTTAAACCCATCAACCCCTGAATAACCCAAAAGTAAGTTTTTTTTCAATTTTTCTCTAGCTATTGTAAGAAAACAAAAAATCAAAACTCAAGCTAAAATCAATACATGGCAGATTGGCAGGTCAGATTCCAAACATTCAGATAACGCAGAGAGAGAAAGATTGAGGGGGAGATATATAATTATTATACAGAGAATGTGAATTGGATTTTGTGTCTCTCTCTACGATTGAAGCTTATCTTTGCATCTTCAATGGAGTCTCCATTATTTTCAACAGGGACCCTTAACTACGGTCCCGTCTAGTTTGTACGACTTCTACCGTTTCAGTTTGTGATTTATGCGGTTAAGTGGGTATTATAACCATTTAACCATCTTTATTTATGATTATCCATTTAGCCCAACCCACTTAAAACTCATATAAGTAAATGAATAATTTTACCCATTAAATCATGGGTTCAATTACCAGCTCTAGAAAAGACAGATCTAGAAAAGGATTTATGATAGATGTGAAAAGGGCAGAGTAACAGGCACCCTGTAACAAGGTGAAACAATGTTTAGCGAACTCTATATAATTTACCAGCTATCGGCTTTGTGTTAGCAGAGGATAGCATTGTGGAAAACGAGCGTTGTTGGGGAAGAAACAAAAAGTAACTAATATATGTAAAGAGTACTTGCATGTCAAAGGTAGGAATTAGGATCACCCTATTACCTATAAGGAACTTGCAATGCAGTTTGGAATCCAGATTTCTCATACGAATCCCCATAGATTGCAAGATCTTCCTCTGTGACCCAAGGGGGTAGAGGAGTAGATGGCTCCACCAAATCCATGATCTCTTGGTTTTCCCCAGCTATTGGTATTTCGCTTTTGGAAAATAGGATGTAGATATTCCGAACCACCGTTTTAGCATCAAGGCGCCCAAAGTCAGCTTCAGCTCGCCCAGGTTCCTGAATGTAAATTAGAATAGGAAAGTTGAAAGCACCAAAAAATTAACTGTTTCGAACAAGCAAAGATAGAAAACTACTGATTACCTGCCATCTTGTAATATAGAAGCCTTCAGGGAGGGTTTTATGGTATTCAAGTGGACGTGGTGGCATGAATGGCACACCCAGCGTTGCAATTCCAAGGATCCTCTCTTGATGGCAAAGAGCAAACTGGTAAGCAACCATCGCTCCAAAATCTTGACCAATAACAAAAACCTGTAAACAAGGAGTTAGAAATCACATTCTCTTCTATTAGGACTACTTAGTGAACACTTGATGATGTGATTATTTTTAGATGATGACACTCATTCCTGTAAGCAACTACCAATTTGTTTCTTCATTAAAAATTTTGAAACTTAAATGGGGTCTGGAATATTTAGTTGCACAGAGATCACGTACAGAAGAAATTATGTTTACTCACAAAGGGAAGTAAATTGTAACATACATAACTACATATCAATAAAGAAAAGGAGGCGGAATATCTATGCCTTCGTCATACAAGTTCAACATTCTAGTAAATATTTCTCTGAATTTAAATTAAGCACAGAAATGTGATCCTCTTATCAACTAACAGATAAAGGAATGCTTATAAATAAAAACTTATAGAACTATTCACATATGAGCACACAGTTGCATACACTCCTTTGAGTTTGATATTCAACTGTTTGTGATTCCAACAAGGTTAACTTGTATCTACCTAATTTCAACAACGAGATAAACTTGCTGAACAAAATTTTGAAAGTAACAGTGTATTACAAAAATGGTACCTGATTCTACATACTTGCTTTGCTTACTTTGGTAAGAGAGTAGCAGAAATGAACCTTCAGCTCAGGAAGATGCTTTGCATATGTGGTAGAAGTAATACCTTAAAACTGCAACTGGCTAAGCCACTGTTACCTTTTCTTCTACATGTCTTGGAACCCATGGCCACGCACATACACATGAAAAATTTATACAACTATGGAAAAGTGAACTAAACTTGTACTTTCAAGGGGGTAGTTAGGGCACCAAAATATACAAGTCCCAATATCACAGTGTAAAAGAATACAATCACTAGACCCTTAAACCTCAGTGTAAAGCAAAATTCATAAATTCATTCTAGTAATTTATAAAGGTAGAAATGCATTATACGTATACCCCTCAAAAAAGAAAATGATGCATGAAACTCGAAACATTATTTTCCAACTACACTTTGACAATATCATACTAATTTTATTAAGTGAACATTTAACAGCATGCTATAACAAATACTCTCTCCATTCCACAGAAAAGAGTCCCATTTCATTTTTTTCCAAGTCATACAAAATCCTAACATTCAAAATTGATGTTAATTTTTTTGATTTTGATTACGCAGTAGTTAATAATCTTTTACTACTTGAAAAGATTACTAAATACGAAATTGTTGTTTCAAAAATTAGTATAAATTCACATCACAATTTAAATTTTAGCAATTTACAAGTTAACTAGGATGGGGGAGGGCAGGGAGTACAGTACTATATTAAAGTCAACAAAAGAATTTTGAACATACACAATAAAACAATGGCCTACCCAAAAAACACATAAAAATAACTTGATCACTAATATATAGTTATCATACACAAAAATAAACAAGTCGATCAGTTACAATGCAACAACGAAAAAACAACACATTTATTTAATGTTGGTTGGCTTAATCTCAAAATTTCCAACTTTTAACTAAAGCAAAGACAAGATTTAGTAACTAATTCATTAACAGCAACCAAACAGTACTTTATAAATTAATCATAACTTTTTAGCTATAATATAAAAAATACACCGCAAACCTTGGCAATGCCGAGAGCATCAAGGATTGCAGCCATGTCACTGACAAAATCAGAGAAGCTGGCCTTCTCGGGTTCGGGCGGTGGATCGGATAGTCCGTACCCACGGTAATCAGGTGCAATGGCTCTGAAGCCGGCGGCGGCAACGGCGGCCATCTGGTGGCGCCAAGTGTACCATATCTCCGGGAAGCCGTGGAGAAACAACACCGCCGGCGACGCAGGAGTTCCGATCTCAGCTACGTGATGCTTTAGCCCATTGCATTTTATGTATTTATGCTCTATTTTCTCCATTATTGAGGTTCAGAGAGTGAACTGAAAAGGGATTGTTTGTTGTGAAAGCAGTATTTCTCCGCTTGGGGGATGAATGGAGAGAGAGAGTGTTGCTCACAGAAACTGAAAAGACATTGGGCCATTAATAATAGGACGTTACGTTTAAGGTGTATGCTGTGCCAGCTGTATAGTGCTTTGTGTTCTTTACAAATCATACATCATGCATGCATACATACATCATTTACTTATTAAAAATTTTAAATTTATTCATTTTCCTTACATATTTTTCTTATCCGTATATCAGATAAATGAGTATGGCCCATTCATTTAGATTAAAGATAAAATGAGGTGGGACCACACTCATTTAACTTATATGCGGATAAGAACAGTGAATAAAAAAAGTGAATAAATATAAAAGGATTATTTATTTATAAGTTTGTTATAAAATATAAGATTATTATATTTTTAAATTTAAAATTAATATAATTTTTTAAAATTTTAACAATGACTTATTATTTTATAATTTTTAACAAAATTATCTTTATTTTAAAAATATCTATATTAAATTTAAAATTTTGTAATAAGAGGTTAGGTGTCGAGTGTATGTTGTCCCGACTGTATAGTGCTTTGTGTTCTTTAACAAATCATACATCACTTATCTATACATACATCATTTACGTATAAGTTTGTTACAAAATATAAGATGGTTATATTTTTAAATCTAAAATTAATATAAAAAATTTAATAATGATTTATTATTTTATAATTTTTAATAAAATTATCTTAATTTTAAAAATATCTATATTAAATTTATAATTTTGTAATAAGAGGTTAGGTGTCAAGTGAATCATGTGTAGACTGTATAGTATGTTAACGTTTGAATGTGTCCTCACGTTTAACCAATGGAAGCATGAAGTACTTAATATGTTAGAATATTGTGTATTAAAATCTTATACTGTTAACCATGCATTTATAGTCATCACATTACTTCTCAAAATTACGATTCCTATTAAGAATCATGTATTGGAGACTTAGTTGGAGAATCATGTATTGGAGACTTATGGACTGTTTGAGAATGAAATATTTCTGAATATTTAAGTAATCTCAATGAGTTAAATGAAAAAGAATACTGCATGAAAAAAATTGTTTGGTAGTTGATATGTCTGAAACATCTGAATAACATTTTTTTACTATTTTACCCATATGATATAAGCATACAAATGAAGAAGAATTAAAGTTGGCTTAAACTTCTTCTCTATCTTCCAATCTTTAATTTGCAACTATTAAATTACAAGTGATTCTCATGTAAAATTATTAAGTTACAAATATTATTAACATTAAAAATATTATTAATGTTAAAAATATTATTAATTATTAATGTTAGAATATTACAATATTAGAAATCATTGCATTCTTATTAATAAATCAAATATTCAGAGTAAAAAAAAGTAAGAAAATTAAATACTTAAAGGAGTATTTAAAAAGACAAACTAAATTATTAAAATCAACTAGTCTCTAAAACACAATGACATTCCTTCCCTTAAAACACATGAAACCCACCTTCATAAATATGTGATGCTAATTCTTCTTCAAACATCGTAATTATCTCCACTATAACCCCCAATTAATCAGTGACTTCGTCCTTCTTCTTCCACCACCAAGTTAATTCAATTATTTTGTTACCAAATTTGGAGCTTTTATGGTGAAGGGGATCGAGGGCTCTGATTATAGAATCTTCTGGTGATAATAGTGATAGACGACAGCTTATGGAGTTAGTTTGGAGAGAAGAACAAGAATTGAGATTACCTTCTTCCTTTGTTTGTAGTTATAGTTTACATTAGGTTTTGTTTCATTTTTGCTACATCTGGGGCGAGAATCTGAAGTAGGAAGAAGATAATAAAAAGAGAAACACGAAGGAGCAATTGGACTAAAAGAGGGTGATAAGTTGTGACGCCCCCAAATCGGGCCCACACCACCCAATTTGAGTCGTCAAAAGACTACAATAAAATTATTATAATACATTGTACAGTACCTAATAATACACAACTAAGTTTTCACGATTATTACAATTCTACAATACAATGAAGACTACTATATCAACTATCTCGAACCGCTACTCCATTCCCTTTTCCTCCCCACTAGTCCCGACTACGCTCTCATTCCCTGAATAATTGAACAAAAAGGAAATTGTGAGCTCAAATAGCCTAATAAGGAATATCATAACTAAGATAATGAAAAATGAATTATTCTTAGCCTTCAACAGTTGAGTTCTTAATCGAATATAATAGACAACAAGTTTTAAATCAACAACTACAGTTGAGTTGTTAATAGAATAATATAAACAACAAGATTTAAATCAACAACAACAGTTAAGTTCTTAAACAAATTTCAACTGCAGTGAAATAACCACAACTAAGAGAATCAAGTAGATCATGATGCTCTCTTTTTAAGAAAATCATCATCAACTTTTATCATCTGAAACACCACTGGTCATGATCATGCCAAACAACAGTTTTTCTTTGCCCCCCGCCAAATAGAACATTCATCACATGTCCTTGTCATCCGACCAAAGACACTCAACAATTATATCGTCTTTATCTTATATCGCCTTTCACTTATCATCTGTGTCTCAAGCCACAGATATTCAGAACAACCTGATACTTGATGATTGAAATAACAACAGAGATATAAATAATGAACAGAAGAAAAAGGATAAACAATAACATAAGGAGTTAACAAATTTGACTTTGTCCAGATTCAAATAATGTCTAAATTGTCAACATGATGTATAGAAAAAGGTGTTCAAGTCCAAGAGTAATGTCTAAGATCCACAGGGAAGAAATTCAACGATAAGATTTATTGTACAAGGAATTAATCCAAAATATTCATAGTTCAAATAAATGTCCACAGTTCAAAAGTTCAATGTCCATTAGTTCACAGTTCAAATATGACGATGAAAATTTAATAGGAATGTTCTTGTCAAAGGGTATTAGATGAAGTGCAAACTATTAAGAGAATATTAATTAATTATTAATTCAAGAATTTTCACCGTTTAATAATATTAAAGGTACAAATGGGATACTTTCTTACCATAGTAAGTTTAAGTGATAGAAGATGAAAAAGATGGTATCCCTTACAAGTAATAAAGAAAATGATATTTATTTATGATGATGAAAAGAATGATACCCCTTACCGTAATAAGTTTAAGAGTTTGAAAGAAAATGATATCACTTACCTTATCTCATGACTAAATACAACTTTTATGAGGTTGATCAACTTATATATATATATTCATAATTTAATTAGTAAGCAACACATACCAATTTTATGTATATAAAATCATCAAAGTGATTATATAGTATAAATATATTTCAAAATAGTTTTTAAAAAAAATAATTTTTCAAAGTAAAATCTTTTAAAGGAAATTTTTCAAAATAAATCTTATAATAGAAGAGTTTTCTAAAGGAAGAGTTGTAAGCTGATGTATGTGTGAGTGTTTATATAACTTTTATAAAAATATTTACTTGAACAATACTCGTACCCTTCCAGATCTTCAACGCTTAAGATGATTTTAATACACTCAGAGAGACACTTATACTATGAAATATTTAGGGAGTGAAAAAAATTGAATGAGAATGTATGAAATTCCTTATGTTAAGGCCCCTATATATAGCCAGGGCTAACCAACTTTTCCACACACGTTATACATTTTAATCTCATCTTTTAATCTGAACCATTTATCAACCAATACACGTTTTACACTTTAATCTGTACCATTCGTTGACTAACACGCGTTTCACGCCTACACGTGTTACACATTTACAAGTGTTACACATTTACGTGTGTTACACACACTTAACCGTGTTACACATTTACACGCGTTTTACATTTAAACGTGTTACACACTTACACGCGTTATACATTTTCATATTATTTTATTGATTTAATATCCCAATTATTAAACATGCAGTGTTTTTCAAATAATAAATCTGTCTAACTGTTTAATATCTGTGACTACTACTGTAATAATTATTGGCCCAATAATGCAAGATGTTGTGCATTATGACAATTATTGATTCAATAATATAGAACGTTGTGCAATTAATAATATAAAATATTGTGTAATGACAATTATTGATTGAATAATGTAAAATGTTGTGTAATGACAATTACTGATGAAATACTGTGCAATAGACATTTTATCTGTAATGACCGCGAATTCTATTAGACATTGTAATTATATTAATTAAATAATTAGCAATGAATTAAAAATTTTGTACTAATTAATTGTGCATTAAATAATTGAATGAATATATTTATGTATGTGTGTATTTATTTAAAGTAATAAAGCAAGGTGTATAATTAATTAAAACAAGTCTAATTGAATTATGTTATAAGTCCAAATGAGGTATTAAACTAGGTCAAATTAATTAACCTAGTAGTCCATGTAATTAATTAAATCTTGATCCATGTAATAATTAAACTAGCTCAATGTTTGCGTTTAATTAAATGTAACATAAGTTATTTAATGTTAGCCCAATGGGATAAATACATTGAGCCCAAATAAACTAAATGAATGAGTCAAACTTATCTAATTCCTAAGTCCAAAATAGAGCACAATAGGAAGTCAAAATGTTGATCAATGGTTATATATATATATATATATATATATATATATATATATATATATATATAAGCTATAAAAAATAAAGCAAAAATGGGGGATTTAATTTCATTTTGCTGAGAATAAAGGGGGCCCACATGGGGGTGACTTGATTGCTCATTGTTGCCTCTTTTATACACAAAGATTTGGTGGTTCAACCACCCTAGTCATTCAAGTAGTCAATTAATCCAATAGTAATCCTAATTACTCTATAATTGGACCAATGCTAGTGAATTAAAAAAGTTAATGAAGAATTAAAGAGACTCTATAAATAGAGTGTTCCACCAAGGTGTTGTGTTGGTTGGTCATTTATAAGCATTTCTAGAACTTTAAGTGGTTTAGTTCTTTAAAATTATTCCACATCATTACTGTTATTGTATTATCACATAGTGCATTTGCAAATGTATAGTTCATTAATTCCAGAACTGTTTAAGAAAGTCTAAGCTAATTATTTCAGCTAGACAATGCATGTTAAATTCATCACATTGAATATTTTAAAAACTTATCCAAACCATTGGTTGGTGCGGATTCTTATAGTAAAACTGAGAATGAACAATCCTAAATAAGGGAGATTTTTCTCTATCGGGAAACCGAATTTGCGAAAGATGTCTGAATGTTATGCATATACATAGTGTAACATCCCCAAATCTGGGTACCTTGAACCTTAGACTTGGTACGTCACGATACATCATCTTCATACATGTTCTATAACTAATGCGGAATATATAAACATAAATTGTTTATTCTACAACATTTTCCAAGGTTTCTAACCTTAACTTACATATATACCTTTAGATTCATAAAAAGGTTTACAAAATTACTTACATCATATAACAATTTAGTTATCATGCATAACACTATAATCTTGTCTTTTGCTTCTGTCTCCGTCTCTCCTCGGACATTCGTATTATTCTGAAATTTGTTATCATGATATAGCAAGAGTGAGCAACGACTTTGCTCAGCAAGTTTAAATACAATAACGATATATCATGATTGAAAGAAAGAATAAGCTTTTGGATTTTCAACAATATAATAATTGTGAAAGAGTACGAATCATAATTTCAATAATTGAATGACTGAATCAATTAATGTTGAGTGTCAATAATGACCATGAACAAATTTAACTGAACCTTATGGTAATGAAGGTGATCAACCTTTCATACCTGATGAACACATGCAACAAGCACTATGTGCGAATCAACAATTTAAAGAGGTGGAATAATTATACAGAATTAAACCATAGCATGCTTGAAACATAATAACTTGAGTTTGAGCTAGGAACTTGAACAATAAAATAATATATCCTGCTCGAATATAAATTAAGTAGGGTTTAGGAAACTTGCATGTCTGCTCAGCTATAATTAATGTCTAGCTTTAACTAACTGGCTTTGAAAGACCTAACATTAATAAAGTTGGTCTAATAATTAGTACAACGTATTTGGACAACTATACGCTTATTAAGGAACTTATCTACCACGCATAAGTACTAACACATAATTTACATCAGTCAAAACAATATTATTAACCTTATAGACCCTCAATCAAATTAGGTTAATAATTTAATAAATTAGAAAATATTTTTCTTAAGTGTTGGACACTTATTAAACCCTTAAACAACTTATTACACTTGTTTAATTAAAGCATAATTAAATTCAAATTATTTTATTAACTCAATCTCTATTTAATTACTATTTAATCTTGATTAAATAGAAATTAATTAATTATCTTTAGTTATTACTTAAAATAAATAATAACTAATTGTACTTACTTATTATTTAATAATAATTAAATAATAAATAATTATTGATTTAATTTTAACCTTCTTTAATTTAATATTAATCAACTAATAATTAACCTCACTTATTATTTAATTTAAGGAAATTAAATAATAGTTTACTAATTTTAATCCTCTTTAATTATTATTTAATGTCAGTTAAATAATAATTAATTATTTAATAAATTTTAACTATTATTTAAGGTTAAATAATAATCAATTTATTTATCATTATTTATTATTTAAATTAAATAATAAATTATTAATCTAATAACTTAATTTTCATTAATCATTATTTAATGTTAATTAAATAATAATTAATTACTTAATTATCCTTATTTACTATTTAATAATATTTAAAATAATAAATAATTAATTTATAAATTTTTATCTCTCTTTAATTATTATTTAATAGGAATTAAATAATAATTGCTAATTTATCACCTTTATTTATTATTAACATTTTAAATAATAAATAATTAATGAAATCTTTATGTATTTAACTTAACCATAAATTTAGCTAACTATATTAATATTTAAAATATTTAAATATTAAACTTAATGAAAATATCATCCCAAATATCATTTTTGTATTATTATTATTTTTGTTATAATTTTAAATTAATTTTTAAACATTTAAATTAATTAAAATTATCCAGAATGACAATTCTGTAAATAAGCCGAAAAACTGAACGGAGGGGCAGTATCGTAATTTCAGCCGAAAACTGGTTCTCGCGCATTACGCGCGTTAAATGTAATATCCCAGATATTTTCAAGATTTTAAATAATATCTTAATTGATTTTATTAAAGGTTAAGGTTTAAAACCTAGAATTTGAGAAGTAAGATGTGTAGAAAATGGGTGAACATTTTTTTTAACATAATTTATTTGTTAGAAATTAAATGTGGGAATATTTAATGATGCATGTAGAGAATTTATTAAGGAAATAAATTCAATTGAGAAGTGAAGGTAATTATATTAATACGTATATACCTACAGTGTGGTGGTTAGCCAAAGAAGAGGATGAGTAAGTTAATACTCAATTAAGCTAATAAATTAATTAGTTTAAATATGAAGTAAGAAGGAAAGTCATGTAATATAATTAATTGAGTTAATTATAGGAGTCATGAATTAAAGTTGTAATTAATAAGTAGAAACGTTAGAATATTGTCTAGAATGACAATATTAAGAAGTTAATTAATTAAGTAATTAACTTAATTAATAAGTTGTTATATGTGTTAGCCCAATATGAGAATATTGCATGAAGGTGGGTAATTAAATATTAAGCCCAAACGTTATGTTAATTAATAGTCCAAGAGGTAATTAATATAAGACCAATTAAATAATTTTGGCAAGTATTGTATATAATGGTGTGGTAATCCAATTAAATTAATTACCTAGCTCAAGTTATGAAAGAGATGTGAGTTGTGTTAGATAGCCCAAATAATTAAATAAGGGAGTCCAATGCAAAATAAACTAGTAGCCCAAATATTGAGTCCAAATTTAAAAGTCAAATATTGGTCAATATGTTGGGAGAATAAATTCAAGTATTGTTAAGTGTAGAGAATTAACTAATGTAGGGTTAATTGAACAACCCTAGTTGGTAGATAAGAGAGAGCATTAACCAAACATTGGTTAATTGCTAGGTGAATGAATGTGATGATGAGAATTAACTATGGATGAGTTAATTGAGTAACCCTAGGTAGTAAATAAATTAAAGATTTAACTATGCATGGGTTAGTTGTAGGAAGAATATTATAGATACAATTATGTATGTATATAATTCACCAAGATAGAATTGGTAGGTAACCATGGGTTGCATGTTGTAGAGAATTAACCATACATTGGTTAATTGTTAGTAGAAATTGCAAGTATTATATATAGATATGTATATATAATAAAAATAAAGGAAAAAAGGTGGAGTGTTGACCAAACATGGGGTCCCACTTGGAGATTGAGTAAAAATGTATGTTGCTTGTATTCAATTTAAATTGGTCAATTCAAGCTATGATGTAATTTAAATAAAAGGTTATTGGTGAATATATAGAGATATATATGTTGTAAGTATATGAATTGGTAGAGAGTTAACCAATGTTGGTTAAATGAATTAACCAAGGGGTGGTTCACCAACCCTAGTCAATGAAGATGGTAAATTCTTATGAATTTATGTTGTAGAGGACTAACCATTGTTGGGTTATTTGTTAACCCTAAGTGGTAATAAAAATAAAACATTAACCAATGCTAGAGTTAAGTGTTAATAATTATATAAATATATTGAATATATATGTATAATTGATTGTAGAGAATTAACCCTACTTGGGTTATTTGGTGGAAGATGTGTGTAATGTTTAATTGATGAGTTTAGACCATGGTTGGGTGAGTGAACCAACCTAGGTCATTTTAATGTAGAGAATTAACCACATTGTGGTTAGTTGTTGTGAGATATATAAATAAGATGAGCCCTAACTAAGGTTGAGTTTTAAGTGACCAATGTTAAGTGTAGTACTTTAACCATATGTCTTATGAGAGTTAACCACATGTGGGTTAAGTGTTGGGTGAATTGTTCACCAACTACCCAACCACCCTAGTCAATCAAACTTGTCATTCATGGTGGTCAATCACTTGGTCAATCACCAAGTCCATCAAGTAGTTATTCACTAAAATAGTAAGCATGGATTAACCCTTTAATTCACCTATGTTAGTTGATTAGTAAATGATAAGTGAGGTTAGTTGAGTCCTATAAATAGAACTCATTACTAAGGCTTGGAAAAGTTTGGTCATTTGTTCATTTCACCAAGTTATAGAGAGAGGTTCTAGAGAGAAGGGAGAGCACATTTGAGAGATACATCTATGTTCTCCAAAGTGTTAGTGAATATTGGTAAGAAGAAGGTTAAGTCATCAAGAATGATAGCTATTTTGGGTAGATCAAGAAGATCAAGAAGAAGAACATTCAAATCCAAGAGGTTGAAAAGTGTTCTAACTCTTCCTTAGTGCATTTTTATAATCTATATAAGTTTTAAACGGTTAAAATATAGTTTTAACCGATCAAAAGTTATTTTGATGATCTAGAAGTATAAATCTATGATATATAGGTAGATTCATGGTTTGATAGGTTTAAATCATGTATTGATATGAGTGGTATGCAAATAAATGGAAGAAAATTCCATATTGTGATTACCGGTAAAACCCTAAGTGGTTCGATCTTTAAATTTCGTGTCAAACATTTTCAAAAATATGATTGAACCATGAAATGTTGTAAAAGGAGAAGTTAGGAAGACAACAACACTAAGTTGGTGTCATTTGGATGTGTAGAGTTTATTTTATTCAAGTTTGAACCTTTAAAATCAAGGATTTGTGATTTTAGTTTTCACTTTGTCCTTGTGAGCCGTTTTTAGTCTAGTTCCGTTCGGAATTTGGATTTGTGATCTAAAGAGAAATTGTAGAGGGGGAAATTCTGATGAGAATGGACTCAAGAATCACATCAAAATGTTTTAAAATGAAGAAGTTATGGCTGTCGGAGCGTTGGATGGTCGAGCAGTCAAAAAGTTGACTTTCGGACCAACTGGCCGAGCGCACCTGCGCTCGGTGTGGGCGCAGCTGCGCCCAAACAATCTGCCAAAGCAGATTTTTATGCTCCGGGTCGGGTCGGGTCGGGTCGGTCCGGGTCGAGTTTTCTTTGAAAAATTAAGTTGAAATAAGTGTAAAATGAATGTGTTTGGTTATTAAACCAATATATATGAAATCCATTAATGATTAATTGGTAACTAAATGTTTAAAATAAAGACTAAAGTTAACACAATTAAAAAGTTAACTATTGGTATTATTTGATGTGTATTTAAAATATTATTAAATGATCAATAATATTAGTATATGATTAAATAGTTATTAAATGATGAATAACATTAGTAAATGATTAAAATATTATTAAATGGTTAATAATATTAATACGTGATTAAAATATTATTAAATGATTAATAATATTAATAAGTGATTAAAATATTATTAAATAATTAATAATATTAATGAGAGATTAAAATATTATTAAATGGTTAATAATATTAATAAGTGATTAAAATATTATTAAATGGTTAATAATATTAATAAGGAATTAAAATATTATTAAATAATTAATAATATTAATAAGTTGGTTAAGTTTACCGACATGTCCAACTAGTTTTGTTGGGCTAGGATTTTTGTCCGGAACTTAAGGGTTCGTTTATCGGACAACTAAAGAGTTAATAGTTTGAAGTTAAAGTCTTAAGTTAAGACTAATTAAAAGTCCTGGTAGCTAATGATTATGTCAATTTATTATATAAATTGTAGGTTGAGCAAATGACGCAAATAAGCGTAAATGGTAGAAGCGACCAGGCAAGTTTTTCAGAACTTGCTCCTATGTGCCTTAACATGCTATGATGTGATATTAAATTGTTAATAGAAAGATATTGATGATAATTGTGATATGCATGAGGTATGATTAAATGTAAAATATGAAGCATGAAATGCTAGATGTTATATGTGATGCATGAGCAGTATGACATAAACTGAAATGCATAAAAAGCATGATGTAAGTATAAATTGCAGAGTATATGTGAAGCATGCAATGTGTTATATGTAACTGTTAAACTTGCTGAGCCGTCGTGCTCACTCTTGCTTAAAACAAATATTTTCAGATAGTGCAAGTTAGTTGAAGTTCTCGATAAAGATCAAGGAACAGGAAAGCATATTACTTTCACTAAAGATCTAAATGTCTATTGTAGATATCAGTCCGAATTGGACAGGTAAATGATTGTGTAGTGTAATACTTAGTTGGTATATTATATGAGTGTTAAATACTCAATTTGATTGTAATAGAATGTTGTATCATGTATGATATTGAGACATACTAGGAATGTATAAAGATTGCGATTCTGGAATAGAAAGAGAAGTTGTAAAATTGTAAATAAATGATTATTTAGCAATTATAATATTGTTGTAATTCATGAACAATAAGGAAAATGTAGTACTCGTGTTGAACCGGATACGAGGTTCAAGGAACCCGGATTTGGGGTCGTCACATTAAACAGTAAGAAGACCCAAAACGGTGCCGTTTTGGGGAACCGGTTGCTGGCTTCCGCGCATAACGCGCGGGTGACGATTTTTATACGCCAAACGGCGTCGTATTGTACCGCGGTCTGGCAGAGTAAATGGCTGGCGCGCAATGCGCAGCCAGCTTCTTCTTTTTTTTTTCTTCCAGCAGTTTGTCCACAGTGTTCAATAATATCCACACTTAATAAAATTATACCTTCAAAGAAGTTTTTAATCTTACAATAAAAATTCAAAAAAATTTACCAATCACTTAATATTAATTTATAATATGAAAAATAAATTTTCCATAATTTAATTTCATATTTTTCATAAAAATTATTTTACCACATAAATTACTATAAATCATAACTTTTTATGTACAACTCCATTTTGAGTGATTCAAACTTTGTTTTTCTCATGATTTAATGTTCTATAATATTAGAACATTAAATCTAAATATTATAAAAATTATTTTTGGTCATTATTTTGAGACTTGATTTAACACCACCAAACACATGTTTTTAGCATATAAATTATACCAAAATACAAACCAAGTATATTAAACTCAAGCATGGCATAAATATTACTTCTACACATTATTAACTATATTAACATGTTTATACTCACATGTTGATTTATTTAATTTAAAAATAAAACTAGATTTAGAATAACCATTATCTTGATTTAATGACTATTTTCTTTTTTCTTTCAAAATAGGTGGTGAAACTTGAAGACATGAATCAAGAACTCCTTCTCCACCTTCTCCTTGCTCTCTCTCAAAATACTTACCCTCCCAAGCTATTTCTCTAAAACTCTCTCTTTTGGAACTTGGAAAAATAAATAAAGTGCAATGTCTACAATTTCAAGTATACTTGTAAAATTCTTAGATACAAAAATTATATCTATAATTCATGATACTCCTACTTGGATACTTACACAAGATAGCTAGCCAATGACTTAGTTGGTGAGGATTTTGTGGGAAAAGACTCACCAAAAATCAAAACAAACAACCTAATTAAATAAATGAGAAATAGAATAAAAATCAAATATTTCACTCTCTTTCTCCTTCCTTGCCGGCAACATGCACTTTTAGTGTCCCAAAATGTTTGTCACATGCATTACTTTTAATAAATAATAAGTTATACAATGTATTTTTCAAGTGGGTCAAGTATTGGACTTTGTCTTAATTTCTTTTGGGTTTCATTTAAATTGTTTGGGCTACTAGTTTACCAAGTTTTTATTATTCTTCACTTGGGCTACTAATTGATCAATGTTGGGCTAATTTAATAGTTCACACATTAATTATGCAATCCATGATTAAATAAATAATTAGATTAATTAAATAATTAAATACTCTAACCCATTAGTATTAAATTACTAAATGGACTAATAAATATTATTTTTAATATTTCACATTATTTACATTAATTAATAATCATATTAATTAATTTATCAAATTTAATTAACTCATAATATTCAATTTACAACCCCCATGTCATTTATTCAGTATCTTGATTTTTTTATAAAATTTTGACTTGAGGTATAATTTTTTAATGTAAGATCTGCTCTTTCCTATCCAAGATCTTGACAGGTACCTCCTCATACGTTAAATCTTCTGCTATCTCATTTGGCTCCAACTCAATAATATGATTTGGGTCCTTCACATATTTACGTAACATAGATATGTGAAAAACGTTATGAATGCGGGACATGTTTGGTGGTAGAGCTAGTCTATAGGCCACAGTTTTTATTTGGTTAAGGATTTCAAATGGGCCAATAAATCAAAGATTGAGCTTTCTTCTCTTTTCAAACCTTGTAATTCCTTTCCATGGGGAAACACGTAAGAATACATGATCTCCAACGTTGAAACTTTCGTCCTTTCGATGAAGATCAGCATAACTCTTTTGTCGTTCTTGTGCAGCTTGTATTTGTCGTCTGATCATTTGGATATTTTCTGTTGTCATGCGCACTAGCTCAGGTCCCAACAATTTTGCTTCTCTCACCTCATTCCAACATACTGGAGCGACACTTTCGTCCATACAAAGCTTCAAATGGAGTCATTCCTATACTTGCTTGATAACTGTTGTTGTAGGAGAATTCAACCAATGGTAAATACTTGTCCCAACTTTTTTTGAAGTCTAGCACACAAAGCCTCAATAAATATTCAAGAGTTTAAATTGTTCTTTCCGATTGTCCATCTGTTTGGGGATGATAAGCAGAACTAAATCGTACTTCAGTGCCCATAGTTTTTTGTAAACTGATCCAAAATCGTGAAGTGAATCTAGGGTCCCGATCAGAAACTATGGATACTGGCATGTCATACATTATCACAATCTGGGTGAGATTGTACATAAGTGAGATTGTGAGAATACATGGCATGCTAGTATCCATAATTTTTGATCGGGACCCTAGATTCAATTCACGATTTTGGATCAGTTTACAAAAAACTATAGGTACCGAACTACGATTTAGTTCTGCTTATCATCCTTAAACAGATAGAAAATTAGAAAGGACAATTCAGACTCTTGAAGATTTATTGAGGCTTTATGTGCTATACTTCAAAGAAAGTTGGGACAAGTATTTACCATTGGTTGAATTCTCCTACAATAACAGTTATCAAGTAAGTATAGGAATGACTCCATTTGAAGCTTTGTATGGACGAAAATGTCGCTCTCTAGTATATTGGAATGAGATGGGAGAAGCAAAATTGTTGGGACCTGAGTTAATGCGCATAACAACAAAAAAGATCCAAATGATCAGACGACGAAATACAAGCTGCACAAGAATGACAAAAGAGTTATGCTGATCTTCATTGAAATGACGAAAGTTTCAACGTTGGAGATCATGTATTCTTACGTATTTCCCCATGAAAAGGAATTACAAGGTTTGAAAAGAGAGGAAAGCTCAATCCCTGATTTATTGGCCCATTTAAAATCCTTGACCGAATAAGAACTGTGGCCTATAGACTAGCTCTACCACCAAAATGTCCCGTATTCATAATATTTTTTCACATATCTATGTTACGTAAATATGTGAAAGACCCAAATCACATTATTAAGTTGGAGCCAAATGAGATAGCGGAAGATTTAACGTATGAGGAGTTATCTGTCAAGATTTTGGATAAGAAGGAGCAGATCTTACGCTCAAAGATTATATTTCAAGTCAAGATTTTATAAAAAAATCAAGATACTGAGGAAATGACCTGGGAGTTGGAATCTAAAATGAGAGCTAAGTATCTTGATCTCTTCAAAATGCTAGGTACGTAAATTTCGGGGACGAAATTTCATTAGGAGGGGAAGATGTAAGACCCCGAATTTTAATAAATAGATTTCAAAATTTTCACATAATTTTATGTTTAACAATAAGGTGTTAAATTAATAAAAATTAAAGTTAAGGATGTTATGTGCAAAACTTTTGTCGGACAATATTCGATTAGTCGGGAAATATTCGTTCTGTTGAGGAATATTCGTTTTATCGGAGAATATTCGTACGACGGCGTCGAAATATTCAGTTATGGGTGGACCCCACAACGAAATATTGTCGGATGTAGAAAACGACAGAAGTAGTCTTTCTAAATAAAAATGGTCAACGATATTATCACTTTTAACTGTTAAAATACCTAGTGATAAAAGTATGGTAATATACGGTATTTTACTGTAGCACACGGTATTTTACTGTAGCACATGGTATTTTACAGTAGCACATGATATTGCATAACAGCACACGGTATGAGACAATGTTCAAATTATTGAACTGATAAAGTGTCTATTGCATAGTATTTCATCAATAATTGTCATTACACAATATTTTACATTATTAAATCAATAATTGTCATTACACAATATTTTGCATTATTAATTGCACAGCGTTCCATATTATTGAATCAATAATTGTCATAATGCACAACATCTTGCATTATTGGGCCAATAATTATTACAATAGTAGTCACGGATATTAAACAATTAGACATATTTATTATTTAAAAACACTGTATGTTTAATAATTGGGATATTAAATCAATAAAATAATATAAAAATGTGTAACGCGTGTAAGTGTGTAACACATGTAAATGTGAAAGGCGTGTAAGTGGGTAACGCGTGTAAGTGTGTAACGCGTGTAAATGTGTAATACGTGTAGGTGTTAGTCAACGAACGGTGCATATTAAAGTATGAAACGTGTGTTGGTTGATGAATGGTTCAGATTAAAAGATGAGATTAAAATGTGTAACGTGTGTGTGAAAAAGTTGGTTAGGCCCCGACTATAAATAGGGGGCTTAACATAAGGAGTTTCGTACATTCCTCACTCAATTTTCTTTCCACTCCCTAAATATTTCATACTATAAGTGTCTCTTTGAGTGTATTAAAATCATCTTAAGTGTTGAAGATCTGGAAGGGTACGAGTATTGTGCAAGTAATTTTTTTTATAAAAGTTATGTTAGGGTTTCAACACAGTGAAAGCAGCGGAATTTAAATTTTTTTTCAAAACCCTAAAACAGGATCCATGCGAAACCAGATTAATCAGAGGTTTAGATTATTCGAGATGGACAGGAGACGATGGAATTCTAGAACGGCTTCGAATCTTCAACGCAATCCAGCGACTGCGTCTCTACGGTATCCACACGAACGCTCCGCGAATCGTCCCACGATCTGCAGCAAAAGGAACCGCGGTACTAGCCACCAAGATCAGGATTTCTCAATTATTTTTCTCTCTAGCCTCTTTCTGAAAGCGGCTAGGGTTTTTGGTTTTTGTTCCTTACGTGATTAAGACTACTGATATATCATATATATAGTAGGTAATAGGAATTAACCAAAACCTAATTTAATTAGAAAAAATAAAATCCGAATTTATATATATTATATCTTAATTAAGTCTAACTTAATTAATATACATATATATATATATAAATTATCCTATTAATTTAAATTCGTAATTTTAAATACTATCAATCATATTGACATATTTAAATACTTACAATTGAAATTAATTCCTTTTTAAATACGTTCTAAGTGTGTGACCCTATATGTTATTATTATGTTGGCAATAATTTTAAAATCATATTATAAAATTATAAAGAGTGAGCGGCATCTAGTAATGTATCACTGCTACCCAAATAATAATAAGATCGATGATTATATACAACATTTTCGTGACCAATGTTTCAATGTAATTTAATCCTTTTAACCTTATATCCTAGATTAAACTCGAGGCATGGAATGTGTCATACTCTTCATAATTTAATCTGAGTTTTCTTGATCAATGAGTAGATTATATGAAACAAATCAATATTTGAGCATGACAATGCATTTCATAGTCCTACTCAATCAAGAGGCCTATGGATATCACCCCTAATATATAAGAGGGTTAAATTCCATCTAGATCACTTATATTCCTCACACGATTCATGATGTACCCAATAATCACCTTTATTGTCCACCCTATTAAAGGTGACATTGGATGATATCAAAGTACACAAATTCTCGTGTAATAATATAGTGACTTCAGGTCGGAGAATCATTACATTATTGTCATCATGAGAATTTCTTATGACACTTTGCATAATGCTCCATGTATAATTCTCATGGTGGGTCTGTCCAGTACATTGTTCTCTAACATGTACCTATGCATTGGCTCAAATATCTCATATATTTATGACCAATGAGATTTGGCCATCAGTCAATCCACATACTAGTCTTAATGCATCATTGTTGTCCCATTAACAATGATACTCGACTAGGGACATTTAAGAGTAATGATACTAACTGTAATTATATGATCTCATGTTCAAGTCACATACTTGAAGCTATATAATTTGTATCACTATTCTAAGGACTTTTATTATGTTAACATTTATATAACGCAGTAAATAAAAATATAATAAAATAATATCATTTATTCAATCAAATATAATATCGAGAAAAGTTAAGCAATTACATTAAATAATTGGCCTCTATGGCATAAACTCTAACAAGTTATATAAACACTTTCACACACATCAACTTACAACTCTTCCTTTAGAAGACTCTTCTATTAGAAGATTTATTTTGAAAATTTTTATTTGAAAGATTTTACTTTGAAAAATTATTTTCTTTAAAAACTAATTTGAAGTATATTTATACTATATAATCACTTTGATGATTTTATATACATAAAATTGGTATGTGTTGCTTACTAATTAAATTATGAATATATATAGATTGATCAATCTCATAAAAGCTGTATTTAGTCACGAGATAAAGTAAGGGATATCATTTTCTTTCAAACTCTTAAACTTATTACGGTAAGGAGTATCATTCTTTTCATCATCATAAATGGATATCATTTTCTTTCGTACTTATAAGGGATATCATCTTTTTCATCTTCTGTTGCTTAAACTTACTACGGTAAGAAAGTATCTCATTTGTACCTCTAATATTATTAAACGGTGAAAATTCTTTAATTAATAATTCATTAATATTTCCTTAATAGTTTGCACTTCATCTAATACCCTTTGACAAGAACATTCCTATTAAATTTCCATCGTCATATTTGAACTGTGAACTTATGGACCTTAAACTTTTGAACTGTGGACATTTATTTGAACTGTGAATATTTTGGATTAATTCTTTGTACAACAAATCTTACCGTTAAACTTTCTTCCCTGTAGATCTTGGACATTACTCTTGGACTTGAACACATTTTTTCTATACATCATGTTGACAATTTAGACATTATTTGAATCTGAAAAAGTCAAATTTGTTAACTCCTCATGTTATTGTTTATCTTGTTTCTTCTATTCATTATTTATATCTCTGTTGTTATTTCAATTATTAAGTATCAGGTTGTTCTGAATATCTATGGTCTGGGGCACATATGATAAGTTAAAAGCAATATAGGTTAAAGGCGATATAGGATAAATGCGATATAATTGTTGGTCGTCTTTGGTCGGATGACAAGGACACATGATGAATGTTCTTTTTGGCCGGGGGCAAAGAAGAACTGTTGTTTGGCATGATCATGACTAGTGGTGTTTCAGACGATAAAAGTTGATGATGATTTTCTTAAAAAGAGAGGCTAGTAGACATCATGATCTACTTGATTCTCTTAGTAGGGGTTATTTCACTGCAATTGAACTTTGTTTAAGAACTTAACTGTTGTTGTTGATTTAAATCTTGTTGTTTATATTACTCTATTAACAACTCAACTGCAGCTATTAATTTAAAACTTGTTGTCTATTATATTCGATTCAGAATTCAACTATTGAATGCTAAGAATAATTTATTTTTCATTATCTTAGTCATGATATTCCTTACTGGGTTATTTGAGCTCACCATTTCCTTTTTGTTCAATTGTTCAGGATATGAGAGCATAGCCGGGACTAGCGGGGAGGAAAAGAGAATGGAGTAGCGGTCCGAGATAGTTGCTATAGTAGTCTTCACTGTATTGTAAAATAGTAATAATCGTGAAAACCTAGTTGTGTATTATTGTGTACTGTACAGTGTATTGTAATAATTTTGTTGTAATCTTTTGACGACTCAAATTGAGTGGTGTGAACCCGATTTTGGGGTGTCACAAGAGCTCCCTCCGTATGTGATGTATCATTAACTGCACTAAACTCAAAATATTGTCTTTTAGTAAAATTTATTAACAAGTACATAGAGAGGGAAAGATCCTTTTCTTCTGTGAACTCTCTGATGAAGTAAAATTTATTAACAAATACAGAGTACATAAAGAGGGAATAATTCTCTTCTTTTGAGAACTCTCTGACGAGAAACTGAGCAAGCGACGCTAGGATTTCATACGATTAGATAGTAATGCCCCTCTAGATTTCACTAATTTATTTATCTTAACTAGCTAATGACCTGTAATTTAGTTGGTAGAATTGGGCAATTTTATCTTTTTAAGTACCATTTATTTCCTAGCTTGGACAACTTCCACTTGCTTTATTGCACATTTGCAGCCTTTGTTAAACCTAGTAGTTTTGACGATATGTAATAAGAGTTTTGTTATACGTAATGACCCATGCAATGATGGGTACCATGACTTAATATAAAAATGGTAGGACCCGCCATTTTTACATTGGGTCATCGTATCCATCATTGTATAGGTCATTACTCATAGCAAAATTGATGTAATAATCAGGATTTTGATTTCGAAGGTATTTCATTTCTCAGGAAAATCATTTTCCTTTCGGTTCAGCTTAGTTGGATTTTGTTTCCCAAACTACCCTTCGCTATCTTTTGTATGGGCGGTGGTAATTCAGTCATTTGCTAAAGTAATTCATGGAGTTTTTTCTTTATCCGAGATTCCCGAGTGACACTTTTTCAACCCACGCGCGGGATTGCATTATTGAAGCCAACAATAACACCATCATCGGGGGCTTTTGTTCTTAGTTTTTCATTCTTTTAATTTAAATTTTTTCCCATGCATGTAGAGGTGTGTATTTCTTTCGGTAAATTCAATTTTTCAGTTTTTTTGGACAGGTTCGAATCGGACGGTCAGGCACAAAATTATTCGGTCTGGTACTAGTATAAAAAATTAGTATATACCAATTTTTTTCGTACCGAATTTTTATGGTTTGGTATTTACCGAGTTGTTCCGGTTATACAAAATTTTTAATTTTTAATTATTATTGTTCTTATTACTAATAAATAATTAATAATAATAATAATAAAATAATTATATTAATTTTTGGTATTTAACCAATTTTTATCTATACCGAACCGGCTTACCGGTTTAGTATACCGGTTTAACCGGTACCGATATCGGTGCCGAGTTTTCTCTAAATTCGATACCAATCCGATAAATACCGGTTGCACACCCCTACATGCATGTATAGATGTATAGATCATGGGTCTTTATATATTTATCTGGTAATTTATATATAAAGACCATGTTTATTTGCACGGATTATAATTTTGGGATTATAAATAGGTTATATTTTGTCTGTAATCACTTGGAATAAGCCTATTAATCCCAAGTGTCTTGAATATGTTATTAAATAATCCCTCATATTAAGTCATTTTTATAATTTTTGGACTAATAGTCTTAAGTCCAAATTTAACAACAAACAAGACAATTGAGATTAATAGGTTTATTCCAATTGCAATTCTTACAAACAAATATAAACCATTGAGATTATAATCCATACATTTAAATTATAATTCTGAAATTATTGGGATTATAATCCATGCATTTGAATTATAATTCTGAAATTATAATTCTTGTAAATAAACGATGACAGTAATATGTCTTACTATCAATGATGTTTTGATTTTGCTAGTACTTATATAGGTTATAGATGAAATAAGTCTTTGTGCACAAATTTTATTTAAACTATTTAAAAGTAGGGTCTGATACAAAAATTCGTGTTAAATTTTATTTTTTAATGATGTTAATAAAGTTTGTATTTAAATTTGTGTAAAAAAATTATATTTATAGACTTATCCTTATAGATCTGTTTTAAATTAAATAAAAATTCTCAAACTTTTCTCTTTCATGATTGGAGTATAGTTATACACTTTGACTTTTTATTTCTTTTCTCTCTCAGGGGGATTTCATGGAGTGATGAATTTGTTATTATGGGTTATCGAAAGAAAGAGGAGGCTGAAGCTATTGATTTTGAAAATTCCAAAAACTTTTTTAAAGTGGGATGAATAGTGATGGATTTCTTCATTGGTATAGTGGTTGAAATTGTGTTTTAGTGTTTAGATTAAACGGTTATGATTAAATTTTGTAATGATTTTTTTTTTTTAACTATTATTTCTTTATAATTTAATGGTTTTCCTATTTTACCCATATAAAATTTTAAAACTTATTCTTTCAATCATATTTGTTTCGATAAAAAGTTAAAGTGTGCATATTAACTCATTACCAATAATTTTGAGATGTAAGGAAATACGTTTTTAAATTTGAGATGTAACAAATCGCTGACGTATAAAATTAGGGGTGCAATCTGTACTTTATTCATTATAAAATACTCTTTTATACATAACGTAGAAGAAAGTATATTCAATTACACAAAACGATGCCATTTTTATATGATAATTCACACGATTATATGTGATACCTCTCACTTTCTTTTTCAACTTATAAATTTTATAGATATTGAGAATGTCTTTTTTGTTTCGTTTCACTTAAGAATAATAAATTATTAATTTTCATAAAATATTTTTATCTTTATACATTTCTTGATCAATAATATTGCATAAAAGTAATAGTTGGGACCTAGAATAAACTTAAATCCAAAATTTGTCATACTCCCGTTTCCACAACAACTAGATTATGTCGACTTGTGGGTTTCAAGCCACGTTCTTTTACAAATTGATGCTATTTTGTAAATAATGTTTAATTATATAATTTTAAAAGTCCTTTTAAGAAAATGAAAAACTAAATTATACACAAGTGTGTTGTAACTAAATTATGTTTGCGAAGTTAATTAAACTCAATACAATACTTTCTCTGATTAATATTGATTTTTAAAAAGTTAATTTTAATATTTTTAAAATTGACATAAATTTATTTAATTTATTTTAAAATAATTATAAATATTATAAATTAACTAAAAAGAGTCGAGCCCAAACTAGAACGAGCCCAATCCCATACAAAAAGTTCTAGTTAATATCCTGAATTTTGAGTCCATGACAAATAATGGATAAAACTCAATTTTGAATTATTGAAGGAGGAGGAGAAGAAGAAAAACTGACATGATGATGCCTGAATTACCAAACGGCGGTCTGAAGCCCGTAAATTCTACTTCAGTGGCGAAGAATTCGCGCCAAAGTGACGGGCGTCGGAGGCGGCGCAAGCAGAAGAAGATCAAGGAAGCTGGTACTTCTGCCGGAAATGAAAGCGACGCCGCCGCTGTTGACGGTGGTGATAATGCCAAGGATAACTCCGATCCCCAAATGGTAATTTTTATCAATTATCCTTTTTTTGCTGTCTATTGTTTGGGATTTTGATGTTAGGCTTTGTTTTAATGATGATGCATCCGTGGCTAGCGGTATGGGGGTAGATTGGATGTTATTTGGTGCCTTTAGGTTTGGATCCATAAATAATTAATATATATATTTGTTTTTGAAGTCATTTTGTTTTTTCTTGTGTTTGGTTTTGTTTACATTAGCTGAAAGGCTGTATAGTTCTGTGCTTGATGACAATATTGAGATTGACCTGAAGGAGTATATGGGTGGTTTAATACTGAACAATTTTGAGTATCCATCTTTCTTGTCTGGTTAAGTGTTCCACGTTGGGATTTGTAGTTTTTGTTTCCTACTTGATTTAACTGTATTGCTTATGGGCTGGTTTTGATTATTATCAACCTCAAGGGTTTTAGAGATTTAGTTTTGTAGATGAAACTAATGATCATTGAGTGAATGCTTAGCATTTCTATGGAGATGTGTAATGCAAGCTTGGTTGTGTTAGACTCTAGATATTTATAAATGAGAATCAAGGCTCAATGGCTCATTTGAGTTGGAGTTGTTCTTGTGATTTTGGTTCGTGAATTTAAAGAACAATTTGTTCTAAAAAATACTTAAAATTTAGCTGTAGTTGAATAAAATTTACCTTCAAAATGACAATTTTGATCTTTTTTACGTGTTCTTTGCTCATCATAGTGATCTTTAGGCTTGTGGTTATCAATGAGGTTACCTGGTGACCATCTTATAGGTGTTGAGTTTGGTTTTTTAAAATACTTTTGCCCATGTAACATTATTGCTGTACGATATTGTTTGGAGACATATTTAGTACATTGTTTAAATGATTTATTCTGGTGAGTGCATTTTCAGATATTCTATGTGTTTCAGGAAATTTGTACTGAATCAATCATAGCTATATCTCTATATTAATTAAGTTTGAAACAGAAGAAAAATTATATAGTTCTTAACATGATTTTTGATATTATATATATATATATATACACACACACACACACACACACCTGACAGTAATAGCTACAATACACTAGGGCTATGTTTGTTTGCAAAATGCATACTTAGGATTGAATTATTTGTATTAATTTAAAGCTATTTTCGACTTTTTTATCTCATGAAAAAGGATTAATAGTCCTTTAAATAGTCCTTGGACTATTTTTTTTATCATTCTCAAGGCTATTTATGAGGGATTATAGAATCCCATGATGAATTTGGGATTAATAGTCCCCCTCATTTTAAGCTATTAAATGGCTTTATGGGACTAATATTCCAACATGAAGGGACTAATAATCCCTCATCATGGGATAAAAAAGTCGGAAATAACTTTAAATTAATACAAATAGTCCAATCTCAAGTATACATTTTGCAAACAAACATAGCCTAGAAGAGATAAAATGATGAAATTCTCACCAAAAATCCTTTGGGTGTTTGGAAAGTGGAGAATAGGAGGCGGTTTGTAACATCTTGTAAATCTGGCTTGCATTTTCATTTGCTCAATATAGCATCCAGTATATTGCTTGTATGTGAAAATAAAAAATGTGGAAGATTCAGCATCTTGTATTATTTTCTGTCTTACTGTTTACTAGGTAAAGAATCAAAACTGACCTTTTGTTTGTTTTAGTTATAAGGAAAGTGTTATCTATAGTACGCATAATTGTTCTCCGTTGGTAGGATTATAGCTTTACTTTCAGTTCATCTTTGTTAATTTATTTGTACTCTATTCATTCTCACCTTGAGTTAAACTGATGTGCAAGTTAGTTGTAAATTTTGTAATATGTCATTCTCACTTTATGGATGGTTTACTAAACTACTGACTTATGATTGATCTTAACTTGTGTAACCTTTCCTTGTGCAAAGGTTTTTGAGCAAGTTGAAGTGGAATACATCCCTGAAAAGGCAGAACTCGATGGAGTCTTGGATGAGGAATTCAGAAAGGTCTTCGAGAAATTCAATTTCAGTGAGCTTGCTGGTTTGGAGGTACAGATGAGTTTTTATTATTTTACCTTTACTATGTTGATTTATAAAGTAAATAACTTATTTTTCTTTTATTCTTTTACATCTAAATTTGTTCTGGAGAATGATAAGAAGGATGAAACTGCAACTGAGGCAGCTACAGAGAAGAAGGCTGATTCAGACGAGGAAGAGGATGAGCAGGATGCTCTGCAAAAAGAGAAAGGAGGAATCTCAAATAAAAGGAAAAAGGTTAATAATTAAAGTTAGCTATTGTTTAATGGTCATTATGGTGGTTTCTTGCTGTTTTTTTTCTTCTAACATGAGACGGTAAGAGTTAGTGAATTGCACTCGTTTTCAGCTTCAGCGTCGGATGAAGATTGCGGAATTGAAACAGATCTCCTCGAGGCCTGATGTAGTAGAGGTAATAATGGATAGTGGATGTTTTTTCCTTTTTATTTTCATTTTGATGGTCAATATGATCAGCTTTCACTATAGTTGACAAATACTTCTTCACACCTCCTATACACATTTGGAATCTTTGAAGTATTTTTGTTTGTTTTTGTTAAATTAATCAATGCTTCCCAGCCACATGCATTTGGTTGATGTTTGCCTATTTTTAACTTAAGAATTCACGCAAGTATGCGCAATCAATTAGCACTATAATGGCAAGCAAGGTATGGTTCCCACGAAGATTATATTTAATAACTATCAATAATTAAAATAAAACCAAATCAGTCCTAATTAAACCAACGATTAAAATTATGAAAATTTTAGTTAGAAACTAATTAAAAACTACTAATTACTAATTATCAAGGGTTTGAATTCAGATTAAAAGACTTAAGACTACAACTTCACTCAATGTTTCATTTAAACCTTTTCACTTCCCATTAATTATATTAATTAAAATTGGATTGTTAATTGAAATTTCTTTTTAATATTTATATGCACCTCTTGATGATCACATAAACAATTCCCTTGAGCTCCAACACCAGACAACAAAATTAAAAAAAACACCCTAATTAACTAATTAACTATATCTCTATGTGAATTACAATTAAAAAGAATTTGAAGCACAAATTCTCTCAAGGTTACATAAGGAAAATAGGCATATCTCTATCTTATCCACAAATCATGAATTCCATCAGCGCAGAAACCACAATCATATGCTATCATATTAAGGTCTAAACTTATAATCCGTCTCTCAATTTCATATAAGTTACCACACTAATTACTGGCCAGGTAATTAATAATTAAAGCACAAATATGATAGACAATCCAACTCTAATCAATAATAATTAATAAGGAAGCAAATTAATTTAAATTACACATCAATATCCATTGTAGTCTTAAAAGAAAATTTAGTTCATAATTGAATTAATAATCAATATCCACAAATAGTTCATCATCTTAAAATAATAAAATAAAGATAAAGAAAGAGAGAGAAATTGTTTAGAAGCAATCCTTGACTCTCTCCCTTCAACTCCTATTTTGATTCTCCTAAGCGTTGAATAATTGATTCAAGTCTCTAGCCTCCAAAACCAATCCCTTGATCTTGCAAAAAGTGTCTCTCCTTGAAGAACAAATAGAGTATTTATAGTTCTAATGCATTACCCTAATCCTACTCTCAAAAGAAATCCTAAACCCATTACAAAAGCTGCTGAAATCTGTTTCGTGCTGGCAATTTCCCCACGCGGCGCTGCCCACCATCTCCTAAACTGGCGCTGCCAGGGCGTATGTCCTGCGAGTTGTCCCTGCTCTCTGGTGTATTGCTGCTGACGCTCCATCTTCTAGTACAAATACGGCGCTACCGCACCGTTCTTCAATTTTCCAGATATTTCTCCTTTAATCAGCTCCTTTTCGCTTCAAAATCATTCCTTCACCAGTGCATGCACTACCTCCTACAAAATAGCATAAAACACGTAAAAAGTACCTAATTTACTTAAGAAAAACAATAATTCAAGTCTTAGATATACTCAATTCGTAGGGTATAAAACCCACTCATTAGTTGACACAGAACACATTGCATTTCTTTGTTATTCCCGATGAACAGTTTTGCTCTATGTTGTATAAAGTCTAGCTCCGGCTGTTTCGTAAGTGCCTCTATCAATAATTTTTCATATCTTCCTTCTTTTGCCATAATAGACAATCGTTAAGCTTCAGCCATTTTAAGTATGAAACTATAAAATTGTTCTAGCTACTTTGTCATAATTTTAGGATTTTGGTCATATTTTTGACTTCTGTCCTTGGTGTGGATTCTCAGTTTTAGCTAATATCTCCCCTTCATTATGGCTCAAGTTGAGGCAAACCTGGAAGCACGATGTTCCCCTCAATTTACCTTAAGGCATCATATTTAAGGATATATTCTTATAACATGTTGTTTGTGGTGTGTTCTGAACTTTAGGTGCAGAAGGTGTGCACTTTTTAGGTTTGTGGGAGTAGCTCACCAATCTGTCAATGGTGTAGCTCACTATTTTCTTTGGTTAATGGGCTTGTCCAATCATAACCCTAGATGTGATGATGCATGATCAACCAGGCTTAAATTAAAACTTTTGCTTTTCAAACACTAGTTCTTGTTGAAGCCACCATTGCATTCTGTTATGGCCTTTTGCTATGTGGTCTAATGATTTCTGGTGTGAGTGCCCGTTTGTCTCTCAGATCTAATATTTGCCTCAATTTTTGATTATGTTATCATTGATTATTTAATGAGAGGGGAGACTTGTTAAGAAAATATGGATTATGGGGAAAAAGATTTGCCAGTCTGTTTGGATTTTTTATTGGTCTTCTCAGGTAGGATATGTAGGTCTTACAAAGTTATTGTCTTGATAATATATGTCTTCTTTATTTATTTTTTAATGGAATTATGACCTCCTTCTTTATCTTTAACCCCTATTTCGTATTGCTACACTTTCATCTTCTGCTCAACTCTATCAGAGGTTCAGTCTCTCACTTCTCAATGCTTATTAATGTTTACTCATACAAGTCAAAAAATGGAATAGAAACAGATAAAGAACTGGAATTATATAGAATTCTCACTTATTTAATCATGTAAGTGAACCCCCATACACTCAAAAATAAGATATACGACTGCTACTGCTGCCTAGGCATAGAGTAAGGTGCAACAATGCGTGTTCTATAATGTTTTGCCAAAGAATTATTCCTGGTCCCTTTTTAAATATTTCTTATAAACATACATATGTTTCTTCAATTTTTAAAGTATTAATTTGCCATACAAGTGGTGATATAAATTAACAGGCATGTTTAAATCTAAACCTGATTTAATTATAAATCCAGGAAATACTCTTATAGATTTGATTTCCAAACATTATTCTGGGATATTGGAATATTTAGCTCCTGTTTCTATCTTGCAGAAATGCTTTAACTATTTGAGTTGTACGGAGGACTCTAATAATTGAATCACTTTTCTGTTAATAGAATTATTCTCTGCTGAACTATTTGAGAAGATTCCTGATTCCCTTCTTCCATAAGGGTATATTTCCATTGGCCTACTTATGTATCTTGTCATGTGGGTTAACCATTTCTTCTTCATTTGTAACGAGGAAATATAGTTTGTGTTGTGGGTTAAGTCTTGTATTATTAATTGCTGAGTAGTAGTGGTACTGTTATTTTTGTTGTTGATATTATATTGCTGTTGTTATCATTATTATTATGTCAAATATAATAATCATTTTCTAATTTACGGGTTTGTATGTTTTTCAGGTGTGGGATGCCACCTCTGCGGACCCTAAGCTGTTGGTATTTCTGAAATCGTATCGAAATACTGTTCCAGTACCAAGACATTGGTGTCAGAAAAGAAAATTTTTGCAGGTGTGTCAACTATGGTTCCATGTTTAGATGCATTATATATGGTCATTTCTTATTTATTAACTTTCCATAAAGAATTGGGAAATGAAATTTTTATGAGCATTAATTGATGGGTTTAAAGAACAGGGTGACAGAAAGTAGTGTCAATCAGGTTTGTCTTATACGTATATATCTGGTTCTTGCAGGGGAGCGGCTGTGACATCCTTGGAACCTGGACATGTAGGTGTTTGGCTAGAGGGACCCTTAATGGTTTCCCTTGTAATATGTTTTGCTAGTATGGGCTGGAATTAAACACGTGATGCCATTTTTTGATAATAAACATGTCTGGGATAGGGTTTCTTTCTGCATGCTAAATACTTGGGATTGTTTATCAGCAGGATGCTAATTAATCTTCCCTTGTATTTTCAGATCTTTTTGCATTGTGCATAATGCTCGGGAAATATTTTTTCTATACTACTGCTGAAACTTTTGGCCTGCTTCTGATTTATAGCAGTCTGAGATATAATTGATCAAGCTTTACTGCAGATTTTCTTAATCATATTGTTGCGCCTCATCACTTTCTAAATTATATCGCAGGGGAAGCGTGGTATTGAAAAGCAGCCATTTCAACTTCCTGACTTCATTGCTGCCACAGGAATTGAGAAAATTAGACAAGTAAGCTCAATATCAAAACTTCTTTATAATTAGAATTGGTGTAGTTTTTATTTAGTTTGTATTGTCTGTACCCTGTTGACACCTTTTGAATATACTTTACCTATCCAAAAGAAATAAAAAAATTGTATGGTCTCTCAAACCGTACATCTTCTTTGCTTCCTGGTAACAGAAATGAAAAGGTTATATTACCCCACCTGTATTTGATTTAAGTGAGACTGTCTTTTGCTGTCTACTCCTTAAAAGATAGTATTATCTGTAGACTATGATCCACCCAAATTTTTGTAAATACTTATCTTAATTGTATTGGCCACACTGCTCGTCTAGTAAAGTAGAGTTGTCACATTATTTTCAATCCCTTTCCCCCCTATAAGAAGATATGCTGTTTTCTGCGGAGTTACAGTGAACTGTTCTATTTTTTTTCTATGCAGGCGTACATTGAAAAGGAGGACAACAAGAAACTTAAACAGAAGCAACGTGAGAGGATGCAGCCAAAAATGGGGAAGATGGACATTGATTATCAGGTTCTTTAAATTCTTAATATTAAAGTCGTGTTAGGGCCTGCAAACCCCCTCAAAGTTAGTTAGTGTGTAAGTGCTGCCTTTATCCTGTCTTGACAGTTACTGTTCTTTTTCTTGTTTATAGGTTCTCCATGATGCCTTCTTTAAATACCAGACCAAACCTAAGTTGACATCACATGGTGACCTGTATCATGAAGGAAAAGAGTTTGAGGTAAGAACTTTGCTTAATATAGGACTAGAAATGTGTCCAATACAAGTAGATGCAACCCTGCCCATTCCCGAACTTGTTGTATTCATCTGTTCGAATCCTTACTACTTAGCATGTACGACCTGTTTGATAGTGTACAGCTGTAATTATTTAATACTGTTGGTGCCGTACAGGTAAAACTAAGGGAGATGAAGCCAGGGATGTTGTCACAGGAACTAAAAGAAGCTCTTGGTATGCCTGAAGGTGCTCCTCCTCCATGGCTCATCAATATGCAGGTAGTTAAGATAATAGTTTGCACATGATCTGTTATTGTTACTTTCGTGTCTGGGTGCATAAGTTTTTTGTTGATTATGATGTTCATGGTTTGGCCTAGATTTAATAATTTTGTGATGAAAACTGAATTTATTTTTACAATCTTTTAATGTCTGAAACATAACTTTATCCAGAGGTATGGTCCTCCGCCTTCTTATCCACAATTGAAAATCCCTGGACTAAATGCTCCCATTCCACATGGAGCTCTATTTGGTTATCATGCTGGAGGCTGGGGTAAACCACCTGTTGATGAAGTAAGTTATATGTTAGCTTCATCGTGTGGTCCTTTTTCTAGCTTCAATCTTTATTTTGGTTCTCTGTTTATAGTCTTTGGCATTAGTTCGTTTAATTTAGTTTTCTTGTTTTACCTTATGTTTTAATATAGCTTGGTCGGCCTTTGTATGGAGATGTGTTTGGTCAGCAACCAGAACAACCAAACTATGAGGTAGTTCATCTTCAGCTATTTACTGCTTTAGTTCATCTTAAACTATTTACAAATATATCTACGTACACACCCAAAGTGTACATCCATAGACACGCGCAAGTGTAAAATGACTTTTTGTTGGATCCAAAAGGAGCTTTTGTTCTTTTGAAAGTATATTCAGTTTTGATTTATATCTGTTCACAAGAAGTCACTACTCTCAATACTTAGATTGTCTCATTATTGATCAGGAGGAACCGGAGGATAAAACTAAACATTGGGGAGATTTGGAGGAAGAAGAGGAAGAGGAAGAAGAGGATGAGGAAGAGGAAGAACCGGATGAGGAAGAGTTGGAAGATGGCATTCAATCAGTGGATAGCCTTTCAAGGTATTTTACTTTGGCTTTGCTCCTTTTATTTCGGTGGAATTGTTTATTTCAATGGAATTGTTTTATTAGGACTTTTAGTTGATTGTGGGTTAAGAGTATAACATTTGGTGCAACTATGTCGTCATGTGCATGTTCATCATCACCATTGACCGGGTCACTTGTGGGTCTTATTTTTATATCAATATAAACTTCACTCTTTTGAAAGTCTCCAAAAGTTTGTTCAAGGACCATGTTACCTTGGAGACAAGAGATTGTGTTAGATAAGGGGATTACATGTGTAAAATTTTTAATGGGACCCATCATGTAAGTAAAGCACATGGAGTAAAATGGGAAATGGAAGTATAAATTAATATTTTGTCAGAAAAAATCGTTTTCTTAATTTGTGCGAAATAATTAAAAGTGATACTAAATGTGAAACTGAGAGAGTATTAGATATCTTAATTCATCTCATGTTACCAGAAATAAGCAAAGTAAGACGGATGAGTCTCTAATTTTGTTTTATGCTAAAGTTCACCAATAACATTAATGGGTTAGTCCTGTTAGCTTGTTTTTATAAACACAAATTTCTGAGTAATTTAGTATATTTTCCATTTTTCAGCACTCCTACTGGGGTTGAGACTCCAGATGTTATTGACCTTCGCAAGCAGCAGAGGAAGGAGTCTGAGAAGCCTCTATACCAAGTGAGTTTATCATACTACCCTTTGGTTTCGTCTCAAATCAATTTCTACTGGTCTTGTTGCTCATGTGTCTTTCCTTATTTTCTGAAGGTGCTCGAAGAAAAAGAAGAAAAGATTGCTCCAGGGACTTTACTTGGAACAAGTCATACGTAAGCTATCTACTATTTTAGCGATTCTGTTTAGAAATTTAATTTTGCGCAATCCTTGATTATATCTTTCACCTTGTGTCTGCAGCTATGTGATAAGTGGGGGTGTGCAAGACAAGCCAGCAGCCAAAAGGGTATGTACATTCATATTCTTTTCCTTTCCATTGAAGCAAATTGTGACTTTTCTCCCTTTTCCTTTTGCTTTTTACAATTCTCATAGTATCAGAAAAAGCAAATTGTATTCTTGCAGCTATATTATTTACTTGCAATATATGACACTCACGCATGGTCAGTGACATGCATCTTAGTTTGTTTACCTTTTACTCCGCATTGGTGGATTCTGCTGAAAAATCTTACTTCATTTACATGGTTGGCAAGCTGAGAAGAAAAGCCCGACCATCTTTTAGTAACTTAAAGAGTGTAAAATGAGCTCTGATAAAAGATTTTAGCAAGTAGTTGAGGCCCAAGTATGTGGCTAACACTATTTTTGTCATTTCAGGTTGATTTACTTAGAGGTCAGAAATCAGATAGAGTTGATGTGTCACTGAACCCAGAAGAGTTGGAAGTCATGGAAAACGTTTTACCTGCCAAGTAAGTGAACTTCATGTCTAGATAAATTCATTTTTTGATGCCCTCGTGGTTTTTTTTATTTACATGCTTGTTTATAGGTATGAAGAAGCCCGGGAGGAAGAGAAGCTCCGTAGTCAGCGGGAGGATTTCAGTGACATGGTTGCTGAGGTGTGCTTGTTAGCATATATTTTGTAGCATGATTCAATATAATTTTTGGATGAGATGGCTTATTTTTAATGATATGAAATTGTTGCAGAATGCAAATAAGAGGAAGCGGAAGATGCAAGAAAAGGATAGCAAGTCCAAGAAAAAGGACTTCAAGTTTTAGGCATTTTTCGGTTTTACTACTAAGATCGTGTTTGAGGGATGATGCATCTTGTATCAGTTCCCTCATCTTGTATCAGTTGCTTCACTATGCAGGATGTATAACTATATTAATGTGTTGTTACTCAATTACTGTGATACTAAAAATCTTTCATTTTGTTTGTTTGATTATATACTTACATTAATGAACCTCTTCTGGTGCTGCACCTAGTCATGATCATATGTTGCCCCATCCATACAAGTAGTTTATTACAAGTCCTGGCTGTAAAGGCTTCACTAGAAGAAATACATAAATTATAATAAACATAAAAATTTCAAACTCCTACCAATTAGACATATTTTTTTGACATGTTCCCTCCAGTTATATGATCAACTGGATTAGTCGGCCGGGTTATTTTTCTTCCAAGGAGACAAAATAGTCCCTTCTACTCACTGAACCCTAAGCTTGGAGGTTTTCATCAATATATTATTACGAAACTTCAGTCTTCAGTAGATTATAGTAACAATCAGAGTGGAGGGTCTTACCTATGTGCATGATTACTAGATACGGGAGAGGTATGAGTGCAGTTCTATCTTGTGGTGTATTTGTTTGTAGTGAGTGGGATTTTTTTCTCGTTGGTTAGTTCGTCTCTGCTTTATTGAAAGGTTTTCATTCTTACGGTGGGTTTTATCAACGAACGCATCTCTGGCCGGATTAACTAACCTAACCCTTAAGGAGGCCTCGTCATAGTTGAGTGCTCCATTTAGTGTGATTGACGTAGGCTAGGTTAGGTTTGGTAATACCAAAAAAAGAAATAGAAAATAAATTGTTTCTATCTAAACATTGAGAATTATGAGTTTTTTTAGCCTAAAATAATGATAATATCAATTGTATCTTACATTCAAATTATAATATTATTAAACGTTACACTAGCAGTGTAAAAATCAATTTTGTTACGAGTAATATAACTCATATAATGATGATACAATGACCCAATATAAAAATGATAGGACCTATAAACAAAGCTCGCGTAAGAATTCTACTAAAGAATTATAACGTCTTTATTCCACAAAATAGTTCTATTATAAAATTTATAAATTTTAAAAATTTATATTTTTCTTCCATGTGTATTCTTTAACATAATGAGTGTTTGGTTTAGTAACGGTGGCATTATATCATTTAATACTATTATCAATAAAAAGAGATGATTTTTTTTCTGGAACAATTTTTTTATTTTTTTTGTGTACATATGAGACTATTTGTGAAAGGGAGCGACTAACGATATCAATAAAAATTGAACATAAAACATAAATATCTCAACACCTTGGTCTTGACCATCGTTCTCAAAACCTTAAATCTCAACCTTCATATTCATGATCTTAACTCTCAACCATCAGCTCTTCATTACAATTCGGATCATTCTTAATCTCAACTCTTAAAGACAGTGGAGGGTTTCCTTGCGACAAAAAAGAAAGAGAACAAAAAGGCTTTGGGTTCAGCTTGATCCCCACCTAGTCACTATCAAATGTTGTAGATTAACAGGCAAGTTGTGCACCATTGCAGTCTGGCTGCATTATTAAACTGAAGAACATAGATTGATATAGATTAACATCGTTTGGGCTAGAACATAAAGCATTTTTGGTCGACTCAAATGATACCATAAAATAACAAATTTATTGCACTGAAGCATTATATCAACAAATACAAATTCCTAAACAAGAACCAAAGAAACTAATCAAAATACAGAAAGAAAAAATAAAATCAGCATACCAATTCAAATCCAAATCTACAATGGCAGTTCATCATCCATCACAATCTAATACTTACACTGCAAACTATCAAGTTTTCTGCTTTTTTAACTGTCATACTTGTACAAAGGTTAACAGGTTCAATCTACGAAACAAATTAAGAATATCTTTCACCTCCTTCACAGAGTTCAATTGTAAGTTCCCATCCTTATGCCAGTGTCTCCATTATTAGGCAGAAATCCATCATTAGCCTTTGAGTAGCTAACATAATAAAGCTTGGACAATATGCCAGTGAAAACAATGAAAGCAGCCCCTGCCGCAAAGACTCCCTTTCTCAAGGTCTCGCAAGATGGAGGATAGTCCGATATATTACTCCGGTACTTGGTGTGGTAGGCATTTCTCACTGAACCCGCCAGCAAGCACACCTCAGCAATAAAAAATGTCACCCTGAAATAGTAATTGATGAATGAGTGATAATTTTGGGGAAGAACAGGTAGAGGAAAGTGAATCCTTCTGTGAAAGAAACAAGAAGTTATCTTATAATAGTTGAGAACTATTTTAAAGACCAAAATATTCCTGAAAGAATCAAATCTAATCAAATTGCAATAACTTTTTTAAGACATTTCATTTTCAAGCCAAGTGAAACATTTAAGCAAGAATGACTGTTTTTTTCTTTCTTCCTTTCTGGGGAATAGATTTGGATTACAACTCACACACTGGGAATTTGGGGGTAAGCACATACCAGCACGTGATAAATAGGACAATCGCCCATGCCCTAGAACTGCCAGGTTTCAAAGCTCTCCCACAGCACAGGCATCGACTCACCACCATTATAAGGAGTTGACTAGCCAGAAGGAACAGCAAGGACCCAACACCCAATCCAGTTGCAATATCCGATTCATAAACGCAATAGCTAGAAGTTGCATCAGTTCTGATCTTAGCCTGTTTGATAATATACCAATAGAAGAGTTGGTACCTTGCAAAGCGAATACAGTTGATTGAAGTGCTTCTCAACTCCATAACAAGATATAACACAGAATCAGAATTCAGAAATCATCAAGACCTTGACCTACTCATGGTGCCAACACCTACAATATCCTTTCAAGGGCAGCCCAATAAGGAGAGCTGGGGCCTAATATTAACTACATGACTTTTCTGTAATCAAAGTCAAGAGCTTTCAGGCAGATGAGCTTCACTTCTGTGGAACTAATGTCAACTCAAATATGCTAGGTTTTGATGAAAAAGGTAACCAGCTTGGTTGGTTATTTCAAGTACTCAACATGCCATAGTAATACAAAGTTTAAAAAGATAAAAAAAAAGTGGGAAACAAAAAATAAGTCGTGGGAACAAAACTCTTCAAGGTATAGATTTATCAATGATAAAGAAATAGAAAATCTGCAGTTTTACTGAGGGGAGAAGAACAAAAGAGAGAGTTGCCAAATATCCTCACAAGTGAGAATTCACAAAGTTTTTGTCTTTTAGCATACTACAAGTTATATTTCATGGATATTTCCTCTAATGGTTCATTGTTCTTTAGAACCATTAAAATGCAATCTCATGGTTTTCGGTTAAATCTTGGATTTTTACAAAACTTTCAAATTGCTTATAACATGTTAAGTAGTAATAATTTCCAGCTGTCCATGTTTAGGATCAAGAATATCAATTTTTTCTTGTTCTTTTATATCTATAATATAAAACAGATCGACTCAAATCCCAAGGTTTCAACATCCAACAACCTCAAATCAATTTAAAATCCAACAGTCTAAAATCATTTGGGACTTCAACATCCAACGGTCACTAATCTATCTCCCATTTTCCCTCCCAATTTAACATTTTTTTTTCAAAAATCTATCCACTCACATTTTTCACCTAAATAAAATTCAACACTACACTATAATAATAATAATAATAATAATAATAATAATAATAATAATAATTATTATTATTATTATTATAATAGTAATACTAATAATAATAATAATAATAATAATATTAATACTAATACTAATACTAATACTAATAATAATAGTAATAGCAATAATAATAATTATAATAATAGTAATAATAATAACAATAAAAAAAAAATTACACGTAAACAACATTGGTCACCTTTTTAGCATTGACGCCCTTTTCTGTTTTTCGAGTATTGCGGTCGTTATGTTTTCACATGCAAATTGATTTGGACAGAAAATCACAGAGACAATTCAGATTCATTCTAATTGATTTGTAAGTTATTTTAGGTTACAAAGAGTTTTTAGGTAATAGAGTATTTTTGGAATTTTAATTTACGCCGTGCCTTCATGCACGGGCAATTACGTGTCATCTCTTTGGTGTTTTTACGAGCTATATCGAGCGCAACTATTGTAGTAGGCTCTGACTCGTGGTATGAGAATCTTTTGTCCAATTTCAAGAAAAAAGATAGGGGAAAAATGTTATGGTGATGCGATTTAGTTGGTGTTATGACAATACTTTTTTGTTTGGACTTAGAGGGCTCATTTTATACTTTTGGGTATATATACAAAAGTCTTTCTTTTAGATTTTTACATCTTTTTTTCCCTTCATTGGATCCCACCAAATGGCTTGCAGTACTACCCTTTTTTCACAGGAAATATTGTTCATAGAATATATTAATTGATGGTTAGAGATACAAGAGGCAAATAAATGTTGTCAAACTTCTCATTCTGTTTTGTCAATAAAAGAAAAATATATAGGATACCCGAAAATACTATATTACACAAATTTGAGTCCGCTATCGTCAATCAATTAATTGCTCAAACCTGTTAAGAACTAATTTTAAGTTGGGAATTACACTAATGTTTGCCACTAATCAATTATAGCACACTAATGTTTGCCTAAAAAAAAAACTATGACTGGATTGAGTATCAATATTTTTGTATTAATGTTAGACTCTCAATTCTATCGAGTCCACAACAGTTTTAGATTTTTCAATCTAGAAATATTGAATACAGTATTCAACTGTTACATTAGTTGCACCGTACCTTTAGGCACCGGTTATCCCTAGTTACTCCCTAAAATGCTGAAGTCTTAAAGAAACAAAAAGACAAATGTCGTCCCCTCTAGAAACACTACAAGAAAAGGCACCACCTGCTAATCACCACTGTCATCACCCCCTGTTTAGACCACAATATCATCAATATGCCAGCTGTGACTACAGTATAAAATCATAACAATCATGGCAGCGGCCATAGTTCTGCTACTATGCCACTGAAATGAATGAATATTAAAAATGTAAAAATTGTAATGGTTTCAGCAAAGGGAAAAAACATTGGAACGGTGACTAGTATCCTATACTCCATTGAATATGACAATAAAATTAAAATATGTTTCCTTAAATCCACTAAATCTTATATTTTAGTGAACTAACAAATGGTACCAAAAACTATGCAATTTCAATCTGAGTCTATAGGAAATAGATCTAGCACCCATCCTCAGTAGATTGACACGTCGATTTTTTAGCAAGCCTCAAGTAAGAGGAATATTTTATAGAATCCGACAAAGACTAAGAAGTACTACGCCCGGTTCACCATGTTCTACCACTGCAGGGCCAAGGGCCAAATCATACTCAAAAGAAAGGCGCCAAAGTTACCCTATCAACAAACTAAAACCTACCGAGAAACACCGAGTTCTGGATATTTCTTCTTTTGTCTTTTCATCATAACCACTTGCATCTTCTTCACCTCTAATTGGGGATAACTAAAATCTATTAATAATAATAAGTAACAGATAAAGCTAGATATGCAATGAGTATGCATAGAAGTCTGAAAACATATCAACCTTTTGAGAAATCATAAACCTAAAAATCAATCAATAATACATCTCAAATTCAACAATTTAATCTCCATACCTGTTTAAACTTAAAATACTAGCTAATTCATTCTAAACCCAAATATATCAAAACAACAAAGAATCATACACTTATTCGTATGCATAAATCATGAAAATAGAAAAAAGAAAAGAACAAATTACAAAAAGTGGGTAATAGAGAGGAAAGTGGAGAGAGACAAATCAACTCACAGAAGCCCTTCTTTGCTCAGCAGCAACAGCAAGCCCAAAAGCAATCAGATCAAGAACAAAAACAATAACCAAAAGTAGAGTTGAAGCCATAAGGACCAGTTTCTTCTTAAACCCCCAAACTTTCTTTCAACTGAAAAACAAATTCAAGAATGAAAATTTAACACAGAATAAAAAGCTTATAAGGTGATGAATCTGAGATTAATGTGTTTTCTGAGATGGGAAAATTGTAGAGAAGGAAAACCCACTCACAGAATTGAGATTTATTGATTATAGTAGACCTGTTGAGGCTAGGGAGCTTGTCTGGTTATCACTATATATGAACGCGTTCACTTTCCTTTTTGCTTGCAAGGCTGATGATTAACGTTGCATTCTCTTTCCATCTCGCGGGATTATAAATATTTGTACTAAATGTCATGTATGCATACACATCAAGCTTGAGCATTAAATATTACTCTCGGTTACAAAATTAAAAATATATTTTTATGATAATACTTACCTAAAAATTATTTTTTATAAACTTATTTTTAGTATTAGTTAATTTTTTAATTGGAAAGATCACCATGATGTTATCAATTCTGCAACAATAATAATAATAATAATAATAATAATAATAATAATAATAATAAACTACAATTATTTGAAGAATTTCAATGTTAAAAAAATTAAAAGTAATTCTCAATCATTCAAATTTTGATTAAAATCCACATATTTATCGGGTGGTAAAAAAATTTGCGATTACTCTGAATTTTGGTGTCATGATGTTACTCAATTAGATGAAGAAAGTGACGAGTGTTAATTTCTATTAGTATAATCTATAAAATAGTAAATATTTTCTCTATTTTGAATTATAAGTTTAATATTAATTTGAAATATTTTAAAATTTTAAATTATCACAATTTATTTAAAATTTTAAAATATTAAATCTTATAAACTAGTAATATTTTTTATTTTTTAGATAAATTATGATATTCATAATTATAATGGCATAAATTTCAAGAATTCATGTCAATTATTCATTAGGCTTATTGGTTTCGGCTTTGTTATATAGGTAGGTTTTCAGACTCAGACCGGTCATTGAATTGAAAAAGATATCGAGTGGATAGATCACTGGTCCAATCAATGTCAGTGACATCATTAATATATAAAAATATATATTATTAATAATTAATAAATTTTTAAAAAAATTTATTTTTTATAAACTAAAACATAATAAAATTGAGTTACAATATAATTAAATGTAGTTAATTTTAGTATTATTTTTTTTTTGATACAACAAAAAAAACCCAAGTTATTGGGTCAATAACCGATTTTACAACCCTTTGGTAAGTAAGAACAATCAATTTATTCAGTGATTCTGAGATAACGTCGTCACATATTACCTCAGGCCAATAAAATCTTTCCATTTCAGTAAACTCAAAACTACAAGTAATAATAAAACATCACTAAAATAAAATATAAAAAGAAATCATTGATCTAAAATACCACGTGACGTTGTCCTAAAATCACTGAATAATTTTTCCTTTGGTACACGTATCATACTAGAAGCTTTGTTTGCAGGTTTAGCGTATGTGACTACACTGTTAGTCAAAAGAATAACGTCGTTTGTTTTGGTCTAGACTGTAAATTCGATATAAAGAAATATTCTCCAGAGTAATTCGAGAGGAGGAAGCGAGATGGGTTTCACAGTCCCCCATACAAGGGACTATTGCTCCAGAGTCGCTTAATAGTCAATCTCGCAAACAAACATGCTACTAGTTAACCGACCAATAAGAAGAGTACATTCAAAAACTCACGAGTAAATAATGGAGGATCAATTACAGCAACTATCAAAGCTTAAACTATGATATACAAATGGGCTACACCTCAACAAACCAAACATCGCTGCATGACATCTCTACTACAAAATTATGGAAGGATACAAAATTATGAGCCCAAGACTTGTTGCACCAAGAATGTGAACTATAAATACTGAAACTGCTCTGTAAGTACATCTGGTGCCCTTCTTAATTTACAAGATTACATCTTATGGTACGTATGTTCCTTAATGCTCAATGAATCAAACTTTGCTCAATCCTAATGCCTCTCTTTACCTACAGTGGTTCGATTGACCCACTTTTGAGCCTTTCCATCCGAGCTTGCAACCCAGACAACGCCTTCTCATCCATAGGAAGAACACCACCATGTGCAGGATTCTCTAAGCTAGCATAGTCTGTGGAATGAGATAACTGGCTAGGGAGCCCGTGATTCAAATTGCTGTTCAAGTTCATTAGTGGCCTATTTCCAGGATCTGGGTTCCCACCACCACCAGCTGCTAACTGGATGCTCTTCATCCTTTCTCTTATTGCATCTAATGTTCCACTAGTAACTGCAGTCAATAAAATAATTTAAAAAGTTAGAATTTCACCTGTCCCCGGGGGGTTTGGGGTGCCAATAACAAAATATTTATGAAAAGGTAGTCTAAACAGCAACCTCCGGGTGGGTATCTTTCATTCCTTTGTTCACCAATGTGCTGCCTAAACTCTGATTGATCAGACATTAGACCTCTTGACATCATGGCATTGACAGACCTGTCATCTTCCGCATAAGATGACGGTGGCAAACTAAAGCTCGTAGGTTCCAATTTGGCATTTATAGATTTTGCCTCATTTAATGTATTTGTATGTACAGGTGATAGAGGTGCGAATTTTGGGGAGGAAAGGTTTAGGGCAGAAGGGGGAGGGGTTGGCATGGGTAAACTTGAAGGTGTCCTACCAGCAGCTGCATTCTTCTCCATCTGCAGCAAAGGCAACAAGGAGCTCGTCATACACAATTTGCTCAAATATTTCGACAAAATTATTGTAAAAGACATCAGAACATACCTGGGATAAACCATCTCTAATATAAGTTCGGAATGCCTCGCTAGCATTTTGGAGCTGCGAAAATATATCAACCTGACATATATAATATGAATTAAAATCGTATGTATCCATTACTGTTTATCAATATGAAAGAATTTTGGATATAATTTGCCAGGAAAATGAAAAGACACGCAATCAAACAATTTTCATGTATATATGAATATATGAATAAGCCTTTTACCTTGGGATATAATTGGGTGATCCTGTACAGTTCGTAAAGACCAATAGTGCATGTTTGTTTGTCACCAATTTTCTTGAATATTGCAGCTAGTTCTTGCTTCACAATCAAAATGTATACAAGGAAATTTCAGATCAGCCAAAGAATGATTAGCACAAACAACAAAAGTAAGCACATCAATACCTTCAACTGGGAGTCTGCAGAATGTGTGGCGGCAGATGGATTGTTTGCTGCTGAATCACCCCAATTACTTTGGCCAACAGGCACTGATGGGGTTAACATTCTTGCAGCTGCCAAAGTCTGGCATGTGAAATAAAGTAAGAATAAATAAATCAATTACAAGTAACCCTTCAACCGAGTGGGAAAAAAAAGGTGCATTCTATAAATTATAGTACCTGAAGATTAAGATCGATGTAAGCAAGAATGATTGGTTGGGGTTCCATATCAATAGGTACCATTGAAAGATGACCCTTTATTGAAGTCCCACGAAGTTTAACAAGCTCGTGTAGAACAGTTTTGACCATACGCAGTGGTTTATCATCAGCTCCAGCTCTTTAGTTGTTCATAATAGAGTGAACAACCCCGAAAGGCAGAAAGTTAGCCCATATTAGGTTGAACAATTAAAAATAAAACAATTGGCCCTGATAGAGAAACATTTATATTATACCCCTGTGCTTTAAATGCAGCACATAACACCAATCAAGTCCAAGTATTATGAGCATTCCAATCAGAGTGGAAATTGGCATGATATATAAACATGACAATATGACAAACACAAGAAGATAATTGTGGCAAACTAAAGATTGTGGCTAAAAGTTCCATATTAGTAGCTAGTATGTGCATACATAAGAAATTGGCTTAATGTCCCAATAGGTCCCTGAACATTCTCTGTTTTGCTGAAATAGTCCCCATCAACAATTTTCAAGCTATTTATACTCCACGCTCGGCTAATGGATCAAATTTAGTCCCTGCGGCCCATGGCCAGTGGCCACTATCAGTCAGACAGGAAGTTGGGGTAGAAGTGGCAGGTTACTTGCTTCCATAACAAAACTTCCACCCATATGGCAAGGTAACATGTTTGGAGCTAAATTACTACATATCTTGTTTGGTACAGATAATTGGTTTGGGGAAGAGAACCAATTTTGGTGCCAAATAGGAGGAAAAATTGTTTGGGAGGGAAAAAGATGTAATCTACAAATTTTACCCTAGGGACTAGTCACTCCATTAATCGAGTGCACAGCAAACATCCTTCCAAAAGTATGTGGAGCAACTATATTAGCAAAAACAATAAAGTTCAGGAATCAATTGGGAAAATGAAAAAAACTCCTCAAAGATAGTCATGGATATCACATTTTCCATCCAAAAATGGAAGCAAAATTAGCAATCTAATTTACTAATGTTATTTCTCGTAACCAAACAGTAGGGCAAAAAAAATCCAGACATTGAGACAGCAGAATGATATTAACCAAAGCAACCATAATAGCTAACCACCAAATTATTAAAATTATATAAGCAGGTTGATACCTTCTCCTAATTTCTTCCATTCCTAGTTCTTGCAGGTACACATGAATGCTTTGAAGGATGCGATCAAGGTCAACATCATATATAGTACTCTGAAGAACCTGCATAAGAAGAGAGCACATATTATACAAAATCCAACCATACAGTAAAAGCAAACCTTCTAAGAAGTTGTCCTTCTTCTCTTCTTTTGGTTACATAAATTTCAGATAGAATATTAACTTTCTATCAGTTTAGCAGTTTTAATGATGTTAATGTTATGATTATGCTTTATATATAAACAGAAGTAAGAAACTTTCTAGACTAAAAGATGATAACAAGAGAATAAATTGGTAATGAGCAAGAAAGATCACCTTAGTTAGTTTTATAAGACATTTAACAACTAAATCTGAAAACTTCTGATTTCTAATGGCAAAAGACTCATTTGATGCTGTAGATGGCCACCTAGAGGGGTCTAGAGGACGTAAGAGATTGATCAGAACAACAAATGACAATGTTCTTTCAGCATTATCCTGCATCCATAACCAGAAGTTAATATAAATAGTGATACCTACCAAAATGAAAATATAATATCAGATTTTTAATCAATTCTACCAGGATCTTAAGCATCAAAACATTCAAGGCTTTCAGAAGCTGACTCCCATCATCCATTCTTGGAACCCTTTCATCCAAAAGCCAAAGCAGAAGTTCAGTAATGAGACTGTAAAGAGTACTCTCTTTAACCGCATGGGCAAGCCTTCTGTTTTGAAAAGTCTGCAACAAAAAAAGGTGAAGCTGTGAAACATGAGAGACTTCTTGACATTCTATATTATTTTGCTGAGTAAAGGAAAACTGGAAAGGAACACAAATTCTTGAAAACTATTTAGTTGGTAAAAGATCTAAGTTTACGTTAGAACAATTCTAGAGACATTTATGTAATATTTTATTATTTTTTTGATAAGTTACTAATCTAGAACTATTTAATTGCTTCTTGACATGCTATTAAATCTGACCCAAAATTTAAATGGTAACTTGCCTGCATGAGTGTGTTGAGGACGTATTTACAAGATCTTGAAGAGGCTCCCATTAGACTAAAGTCAAAAGTATTGCCAACCTGACAAACATATGCTAGAAGATTTATTCCTTTGTTTGCCATGTAATATGAAATTGAGAAGTTAACTGAAGTGGCATTTGTTATTTTCTTTTTCAAAACATCAAACAGGAGCAGTTATTACCTTATTTGCTAAACACGCAACAAGTCTATCTGCATCTTTGACGACATCATCCATTGCACTGCCTTCAGGGTCACTTGTTGCCTGTGCCAACTCATGGCACACGACTTTCATTCCTTCAACAGACTGCACCAGAACAAAGTTCTCTAACTCGGTAAATGGTGAGATCCTCAACTTGTTTTATAAAAGAAAGAGATAACATCGAATCCAACAAAAGGAAATTCTTCATGCCTCTAACAGAAATGTAACTCAAACCAATGTTACCTGGAGCGTGGTTCGTTTCAGTACGCGGTACGAATACAAGTATGTGATACACTTGGGTATCTTTATATAAGTTCTTAAAGTTAGGAATTCTCTTATAATCTAAATAAAATAAAACTATGTTTTATAGAAATTTTTTGGTTGAATCAACAAGTTAGTTGTTTTATAAATAGTTTATGACAAATATAATATTTGAGCATCCAATACTAAGTCATAATATTGATATTTGTGCAATTATAGGTAAAATAACAATGAAATTTTTCAGTACGCTAAATTAAGGATATTACTACGTAAGAGTATCTTGTTTAGGTACACAAGTACCAATACGCGGTTCGCTAAGTCAATGAGAGTATCTGGTAACTCTTTCTCAAACAGGTGATATGCTATAGCTATATTGGCTGAATTGATATAGCTACACAACTAATTGTACAAGCATAGGCTATAAAACCACTAGAACAAGTTATTTATGCCCCTCCTCAAATTCATGCCCTCTTTTCCTTTCTGGATGTCCCAAAACATTATCATTTTAGCAATTAAATTTTGCTAGTAAACCATTCTACACTTGATTAAAGAAAGAAAACTTTAGGACGGGGTTTAGTAAAGGGGATATTTGAAACCCTACACAACTATATCCATGTGAAACACAAAAGCTTTGTTAGAGATCTAACACGAAGATGGGAATTTCACAGGTTATATCAGTTTGGCACACATTTTGCCACAGCTTTATCAGACAAATCTAAAGAGACTTGAATCTTGGTGTTTCTATCAATTCGTCTAGACAGAACCGTAGCATTATTAGACAACCTGGACATAGATTTTGGTCAGAATACAAGTCAATGGTTAGTAAAAGCAAACCTGCTCAGGAGAACCATATGCAATTATATCAAGAGCTTCATTCCAGCCAGTGGGGCCAATAGCACTAGCAAGTGTCCGAGGCATTGGATGTCTCTCCATGTGAAAACCATCATAATTCTCCCTTAAAGAAGGAAATAAAATATGATCATATCATAAACAGGATGAAAGAGACATTATACAAAGTTTAAACTGAAATGTGAGATATGAATCAAAAAAAATGTGTGGTGGGGGTGGGGGAAGGGAAGAGGGGTACCTATTAAATATTGGGCCAGAAACAGAATGCGAAATTTCACCACTTTGCTCTGCTAACTCAGACCTGAATATGCAAACATGTCCAGAGATTAATAAAAGAGAACTGAAGTCAGGACAAGTAGGCAGCCGAGGCATAACAGAACTCAGGAAATCAAACGTTTATCTACAACAAATGAAACATCATAAGAAACTAGAATTATGCCGTGCACATTCCCAGTAAAGGAAATTATGACACGGTGTCATCAAATTATGTTTGCTATTATAATCATTCACACAAAGCAATAATCATCCCTCCTGTGAGTTCAAAGACAGTTAAAGCCTACAGAACTTTACATAGAATTTTGATCAGGAATTTCTTCTATGATGGTTAATCCTTTGAAAGCAAAAGAAAACAATCCAGTTTTCAATTAATGTATTAACAAATCTAAAAACAATAACAAGATGATTATAGAAGATGAATTTTTAAGGAGCAAGATTATAATATATTGCGAAGCTAATGTGGATTATGAATGAAGAAAATTATAGCTGCCTGGTCACTCTAGCCTATCACACTTAATGTTTATATGAATAGAAGGTCCCATTGATTATCATAACAATTATTGATGGACAGGTGAAGCATTAAACATTTCCTTTTACCCATTTGACTACTTTAGGGGTATCTAGAATTGCATGGTTGTCAACAATAATAACAATAATAAATACCTTTGACAACTCCTGAAAGACAAAAAATTACAAATAAAACCATATTCATCTGTGGCAAATCAAACAACTCTGGGTATACGATACTACACAACTTAAATACCAAAGCAAGAAGCATTAAAGCACATAAAATCTTGCAGTGAAGAGCAGTAAAGAAACAAGCAAAAACCTAAAGTCATGTAAATAGAATACACACCCATTTTCTCTAACAGAACGCCTCAGAGCAGCCCTAGCTTCCCCAGGTTTACCCTCCTTCCTTTTGTCCATCTCTCGAGCCTGAAAAACATGAACTGTAAGATAATAACAAACAAAGAAAAGGCACAAAGAGCACAAATATATACCAACCTTCCACTTAAATCGATCATCTATCATGCTTCTTTGCGCCTCTGTCAGCTTTCCCACATATTTCCATATGTCATCACCTGGGAAAAGAGAAGAAGAAGAATCATGGTTCATTCACTAAGTAATGGATAGATATTGCTATTTCAATGTTCAAATAGACATCTAATAATATAGATGTTCATTCATCCTCTTGCTCATTCTTAAATAGAACAAATTTCACACCATTAGATTTAAGAGCAACAACTAGTTACAGTACTTAGGATCACAACTCACCAAGAATTTTATAACCAGTTGCAAGAGAATTAAGAGCAGCCTTCCTAAGTTCACCATCTCGCTCTGCTGTTAAGCTTGCTACAATTTGCATGGATTTCAGTTGCCCGCCGATCTGTAAAAAAAATGATGCACACTTATCAAGAATTCAATAGAAATAACAAGTTATAATAAAGTTCACAGTTTACCTCAGCTCCATGGTTATCAAGTAAATATCCAACAAGATCAACACATTCTATTCGAGTTCGGTTATTCCTAGAACGTAAACCCTCCAGTACGTAAGGAAAAGTCTTTGCCGCAGAATATGTATGAATTATTTGCTTTGTTAGTTCACGCATCTTTTCACGTACTTTTTCAATGTTGTGCCCAGACTGCACAGCAGAATAATGACTAAGTTGAGATGAACAAGCATGGAACAAGCAAAAGCTGAGACCAACTCAAATTCAAAAGACACCCATGCAAAACAAATCCAATTCAAGACCAACATATGAATCCATTTTACCATCGTGATCCCCATTAGAAATAAACAATCTATTAAATTAAAGATTAAAATAATGCAGCTCAGGGTCACAATAACCTTCTCAAATAAGCAAGGAAGAAAAATCGCAGCTTCAGACTCAGTCATGATGTATCCTTCATTCCTCAACGTGTCAAAAAGTTCAGGAAGAAATTCCAGCACCTATTGTAAAATTTTCAGTTGAAAAGAAGATTTGAATGTGATCAATCACATTTACAAGTCACCAAACAAAAATTGGACAAGTAAAAAAGAGTAACAATGTATCGCACCTTTAAAAGGCATGACGTATTGGATTCACAAAATCGTAAAACAAACCACCTCAAAAGTATATCCAGAACTTCAGTAATTTCCTTGCTAATAGATGGAAGTGCCTGCAGAAGTCAAGAATTCAAGATAAACAGAAATTTCTTACTGGCCCAAAACAAAAATTGCATATTCAAATAAAATCATAGTTGTTAGAGTTTTACGATACGATGGACAATTCGATACGTATTGCATGGTGAATCTAAATTGATATCGTATCTTACGATTCGATACATTTCTTACGATATGATATAATGCACGATACTTTTTAAAAGCAACCAACTTAAAAAAGTTTTCATTTAGATCTAAAAGACTAAAAACAAAACTTTTAAGCATTTAACATTTCAATTGAAAATGTTTTCTAGCACAAATATATTCTATATCGTTTCATGAGCCTTTAATTACTTTTTAGAGTATTATATCTAATTGAAAATATCGCTCTATTTTTTCCACGACACTTTCTATAAGCATATATATAAATCTCCACTTGTTAATTTGAATAATTCTCTTTTGTTTTATAGAATAAAGGTGAATTTAAATTTTCGTTTTCTCTTGTTACTCTATAAATATTACTGAAATAATATCTAAATATAAAGTATTTTAGCAACTGTTTAACTTTAAAATTTATTTTTAGTCTATATAATATTTACTTGACTACTTTTATATATAATCAAGCTTGTGTTTTATATGTTTAAAAATATAGTACTACTTTTTTATTTTGTTTATGTATCTTATAATACGATTCACGATACGATATATGCACGCTACGATTCACGATTTGATAACTATGAATAAAATAAACAGAACTTACTCCCCCCCCCCCCCCCCAAAAAAAACAAAAAACAAACAGCCCAAGCACCTTCTGGAGCATCTCTATCCCATCAACCTGCTTCTTGAAGTCCGTGCTCAAAAGCCTCCTGTACAAGTCCTCCCTGATGTACTTCATAAGATCACTCTGTTTTACATTAAAATAATAAATGAGTTGTCCAATCAGAAGATAATAGTGAACAATTAATTATATGAACACTCAATCGCATAAACCTCAAGATCTTGAATCTGTTCTAAACGTGGTTCTTCAAATTTAAATCTGCGAACAACCAGTCTCTCTCTCTCATCCTGCAAATACATGCATCATTCCAATCTACAGCTGCGCTAAGCATAAATTACCCATACAATATTGAAAATAGTAAACTGTGTTCATACATACCTTGTTGGAATCCTTAATACTTAACAAAGCCTGTGCCTGCATGGTGATATCTTGAACAGACATGATAGTTTCAGGCCTTGATCCCTTTGAAGAAACAACTCTCTTTCCACACAATGGAACAGTCAGTATTCAAACATAATTCAAAATGTAAGCAATTCAAGCCAATACACATACCGATGATACAGCTCTGCTTCCATGCTTTGACATACCAGTGTAACCATTGCCTTTTCCAATCTTTGAGCCACCTTTAGATGGAGGCCCTGTCAATATGGTTCTTGCGGATTCATACGTTTCTGGGACCAAATAAGCTACTTTAGCATCTAGCAAGATAGTTACACTAATAAGGAGACCATTGAAATAAATTATAATAAAAGAAATATACCATGAGAAGCCCCATATGGCTTCAGGCGCTCAAGTACAATAGCCAATGCAGGCCCTTGTATATCTCTCGAATTCTTGGTCACCTACAGGGGATGACACAATAAAGACAAGGATTCCAAATTGAAGAAACCAAATAAGGCACAGAGAAGTTTCAGTCCTCGCACCATCTCATGTCCACAGACTTTCAGAATTTCACCAAAGCATATTTCTGCAGCTTTACGGACGTCTGCTGATTTATCCTACATACAGATCCAAACGCTAGCATCAATTGTACTAAAAAGAACAATTACCACTATAAATTGGGTATAAAAGATAAACCTACCGTCATAGCAGTGGCAACTGGTTTTAACAGATGTATGGCATCAGCAAAGTCGGTTAATCCAGTAAGTTGTCTCGACAACCAATCAAAAAGATCCTTACGCCCTTCCACACCAATTTTCGCATCCATTAAAGCAGCAGCAAAGTAAGGTACCTAGAAAAACAGGTTTGTCATTGTACTAATACAAAGACTGTATCCCATTTTGCATGTCCACTTCAAAACAATACAACCAGCACAGAACTTAAGACAATAAGACAGTAAATTTAGGCATTGTAAATTTAAAATTTTCTTATCAAACAGAACTTCATATCCTAAAGAATAATTCTGAAAAAAAAAATTATTTAAAATATAACCTGTAAACGTGTCATCTGCCCATAAATTTCAACAGACACATAAAAGTAGAAATTTTGCAGATTCACAACCAAATAAAATAAAAAATAGATACTAACCATTTTGTCAAGATGAACAGCAGCAAGCCAAGAATCTAAGGTAGTCAAAGTGCACTCTCTCATGTGCTTTTTGTTGTCCCCAAGGCATTTCAAAACATCTGACAAAATACCCTGCAAGGAATACAATTCCAGATAAGTGTTGTTGACAATCTAAAACCTAAAGCAAAGAAAAGAAGTTAAAGAGGAGGGGGGAAATAGGTCACAAGCCAACACCTTGCTAGCCTTCTCAACTGTCGGTCCCATTGCAGATGCAATGCCACCAATAGTAGACAAAGTAGCCATGATTAAATTTTTGTTGCTGTCATATAGTCGTCCACGAAGTGCCCCAAATAACTCCACTGAAAACCAAAGAGAAAATAATGATCAAGAGGCTTATAATCACATGCACAAAATGTACAAGTATATACTCTATACAAGAAATTATCATTGCACCTAATATGCATAATAGATTTATACCTGTTCCAGTAGGTTGAATACGCTTGTTGGCCTCTTCCAGGATTTTAGTAACAGCTTCAATAGATTCCAAACGAATCTGGAGTTCAAAGTAACACATGGTCAAGCCAACGCAAGCAAGTGAAACACGTTGAAGATGAATTTTGCTTTAATTCATGATATAAAATCACTAGACCTTCCAATCCGAACTTTCCAAGCCCTTGAGTAGAGAAGATGTGATTTTGCCACTAATATCCTCACGTGGCAGGCTATCTAGTCCACCACCAGAAACAGATGATGCAGAATCTGCTGCCTTAACGGTTTTCTTTGGAACTGCAGATGCTCCCTACAGAAAACGGTACTCAAAATATAAACTCGGACAGGGAAAATTCAATAGTAAGGGAAAATATTGAGCACTGACCACACCTCAAATGGATTTTTCTCATACTCGGCATCAAGTGTACTAAGAAGAGCAGGCTTGACATCTGACAGAAACCCTTTGATATCTACAAAAGAGGCATTTCTTAGCCCCTAAAATCAACTTCAAGGAATCCATAAGTTTTACAAAGCTAATAAGTTACCTGGACCAACAAACTTATGTAAAGCACCAATAAGTTTAATAGTGGCATTTCTAGTAGCTGCAGCACTGGATTGCAAACCAATATCTTTGCAAAAATCAATTAAATCCTGTATAAACAATCATAATAAAAACCAAATCATCATAGTATACAAACAGGACTAGAGAAAACCATAAGTCAGCCACAAGATAAAATGTAATGATAAATGATCAGGAAAAACCTTCAATTTTATAAGTGAAACACCAAAGTCCTCAACAGCTGAAACCATCCATAGAAGGCCTTCACTAAGAACCTTGGGATTCTTGTGCTCTTTCATGATTTTGTACATCTAAAAACCAGACAAAACTCCAGATATTAAACAAAAAAACAAGCACAAAAGACCACCAAATTGATAATAGGAAAAGCGCTGTCAATGCCTGCCTCAGTTGGAGACATTATGCACCATCAATCACATATTGTAGGCACAACAATACTTACTCTTTCAAAAATAAACCCTGGTCCCACCGATTCACAGAAAGTGGTAAGACACTTCATGGCATGCGCACGTGTCTTGATATCAGCAACCCTTTCACCAATACCTGTCAGTACAGCATATTTAATGATATAGATTGCTACTGATACATATAAATAGTTGCCAGAATATTTAAGTAACCTGTCACTTTCTTGCTTTAAGCAAACATGGTTGATGGTCCATATTATCAGTTTATTTCAATGTTCGAGAAGAAGGAATAAAGAAAGGAAAAGGAGAAGCAGACGGTCCAATTAAATCCCATCATTTTTTAATAGCGTAAAAAAGGAAAAACCCACAAACTGACCTAGAATGCAAAGCACCACACATTTTTTAGGAAACTTGGATGCTGTAGAAGCAATATGTGTAATGACCTCAATAACCTGTTGCTGAACCTGCATTTTAGGTGTATAAAAAAGACTAAAAATGATTAAGCTGAATCAAAAGTTTAACGAAAAAACAAGCAAACAAAGAAACTAGCAAAACACCTGAACATTTTTCTCATTCCAGCCAGGAACAGCACAGAGTAAACGGATCAGAATCTCCACCGAATTGCCAATGTCGTGTATTGCCTCAACTTGTTCCTTAAAGGATACAATTGCTGCGAAGAAGAAAAGAAGGGGGAGAGGCACAACAATCAATATTAGATACAACCTAGTGACATATCTGCGAAACATGAATTTCAAACAATCAGTATAATATATGAACTTCATTTGCCATGGTTAAAGCAAATCAAAATGTTAAACAGGACAATAGATAAAATCACATTAACAACTTAATGGAATGAGACTTTCTTCCAAAGAATGAAAGTAAAAAATATATATTTTTTAAAATAAATAAATAAATATGAATCACATAGTGAAGGAAACAAAAATGCGTGTGATGATTGATGAATGCAGCTGGAGCTAAAAGAGTTGTACAAGATTGCACAACAAAAACAGAGATAAGGATACACAAAACTAAAAACCTGCACAAGTTCTGATCCCTCAGAACTACAAAGGATGTCACCACTTTTTTGGGTTTAATCAGCTGGATTGAAACATGCCAAAAACATTATTATACACTCTATTTTCATACACATCCATCCACTACAGGATGCCACAAGTACTGAAAAAAAGTGATAAAGACTATTTTAATCCCCAAACTGTACTTGCATGGGGTCCACTAGTTTTAATATAGAAAATATTCATTAGTGTATTTGAGTAGGGTCGTCCACTATGGGTAAAATTGGAATTCAACTTTTCGTAGGTTCCCACTTTCCTCTTCATTACCATAAACCCGTGAACAGTAGGGAAAAAGACAGAAATTGCAGGATTCACACAAGATACACAATTTACAACCTATTTAAGGAAAACAACAAACCTTCAAGCCGTTCTTTCCACACTACACTCTTTAATTGAGAAATTGTATCTGCTTGTATAAGAGAACCTAATCGGGTTTCAATTTCTTCTAGGCTCATATCAGCTGGCTGCAAACAGTAAATACGCGAAGAAATTTTAATAAATTTTAAAGGCTCGTCATTATTAATAAAACAAAGCACAAGATACCATAAGACTATTATTCACCTCTATGTCTTCAGGTTCAACAGCCTTTGAAGCTTTTGAGTGTCCCGCTCCATCTCCTTTCTTGTTGACACCAGATTTCACAGATCCTCCTTTCTTATTAGCAGGCTGATGAAATAAAAGTATAAACCTTCGTCAGTGAGAGGATCAATATACAGTAAAAAATGTTCTAAAGTATTAAAAAAAACAACAATAACAGTGAGAGGAGGAAAACACACGGCTGCTTGAACAGGTTTCTTCCCACTAAGCATGCTTGCTGCAGATCTCCGAACAAATGATCCATCAGAAGACTGCAAGAACAGTAATCAAATACGGCATCTTAAAGTTGGGATCTAACAAGAACGAAATATACATGTTGCCTGGTTGGAACTGAATTATATAAACTTTTTTGAAAACAGACAACAGCTAAAAACAACTCAATACAAGTCAACGTCGCCTTTAATCACAAACTAGTTGGGGTAGCCTGATTATGATACCCATATGTCAGCACAAAAGTAGAATGGCAATGAGAAAAATGAAAAATGAAAAAAGTATAAAATAAATAAATGAATATTCAGAATTGAGATACATAAAAAGGACATGAAAAAAGGGAAGCCAAAGGAATAAATGATGTAAAAACGTTAGAAGGTGGTCCTATTAAAGAATTAGCAAGTCCCATTCAAGAAGTAGCAAGTTTCAAAGAGACGTTGATGTACGAATTACGATAAGGTGGAAAAAAGAAATAAAATACCTATCTTCGCAAAGAATCAGTAAACAAACACACACAAGCACAAAGTTTTAATCTCAAATCAATTCATATTTCATAATCTGAAAAATAAAGAGGTATTACAATTCTTAAATAGAAATCTTAATACTTGGGGACTAAGTAAATATCCTAATTTAAAAAGAAAACAATCTCCTAACTAAAATCTACTATTATAATAAAACTATCCTAATTAAAATCTGTTACTATAATTAAATCTTCTAGAATATCCTACTAAATAATTACATTACTAATCCAATATTTATTCATAAATAACAATACAAAATTAATAATAAATTTCTTGACTTTCTTCCGTACCGCATCAGACATCCTCAGCATTCAATCAAATTTATTCTTTTGTTCAAAAAGAAAGAGTACAAAATACAGCACCAGTAAAACAACTTGGAGGAAATTGCTGATCCTTGCCTTCATTCTACAAGTATTCTCATAGCGTAAATTGACAACCAATAGTGGCTTTCTAATCTACTCTATAATCTGGGAAACCTTAGGCATGTGTTTGAAAGAGAACTAAGAATGTCAACAAAGAGTTGTCAATATATATTCCTTACAAAAATGTAAAAAACTTATTTAAAAAGACAACTATAAGATGTCTTGGGTGCACCTATGCACTACAATTTAGCATTTCTACTTTAAATGTACCAGTTTCTCTGTCTGTTGTACAAATCGTTTTTAAATGTAAGGTTCTATCATGTTGCCATGTTTAAAAATATATGGAAACAACATCTAGTTTATCAAACCCTTTGGTTCCCTTAATATAAAGCAGATCATACTTCATTCCTTTCCGGGATGAGCTGAGAACAAATTCATTATTTCTTTTCAAAATACCTGATTATGTTTATTATTTCTGATTTGTATCTACAAGTAAACTTTCTTTATTAATTATTACTAAGATGATAAATAGAAAGGAATAAATAATCCAAAGGATGACTTGAACTCACCTCTACAGAAGGAACGCTTCCCCCAGAAGATTGTGCAGTAACTGGATTTCATTATAAACATTTATATTAAGAACAAAAAAAAATTGAAAGAAAGCACAACAATTTAGCATTACATATAGCATAACTTAATCATAGAGTAATAATCAAAGAGAGTGAAAATTTTAACCTGAGCCTGCACCACTTGGAGGACCACCTCCAGAACCTCCAATCATTTCCGAAAGCTTCTTTCTTCGAACATCATCAAGTTTTTCCAATGACTTTTCCAAAGGCCTCATGCCAACCAACTATAAGGGAAAGGACACAGAAGTAAGAAATATTGCATCAATAGATAGATTGGTAAAGCCATTTTCAGGAATTGATAATACAGTAGGAAGGAACACCTTAGCTATTGCTGCCAAGACTGAAAATGCAGCATCCCTTACATCAGGTGTCCCATCGTTGAGGCACTACATGAACCATAAATTTATATATCACAACAAGAAAAATTATGAAGATAACTGATGCATTCTAAATCAAAAACGAAGAAAAATAATAAGACAGTTACATAGTTTAACTTGAAACTGGTTTGCATTCATATCGTAATTTTTGCCTGAAGGTTGTGCATCTTCTGGAAGGAATTTGACTCCTTGTGCAAAAGCATTTTTTATTTTCAAATTAAGGAAATGTTTTAAATGTCCTGGAATACAAAAATTTGATCTGCCAATTCTCAGTGTTTTGTGTCACGTAGTAATGAACATAACACACATTTCTGAAATTATTATTCAAAAGTGAAAATCCAAATCAAGACTTGCGGCATCTAAAGCACTTACCTCCATACATATTGGAACATACTCCTTGTGCAATTTGAGGACAACAGCCCTGTTGCTCGTCTCAATACAGAATGTGACCCAGTTTAATGCCAATGAACGTACAAGAGGAACTTTATTTTTAACCGCAGTTTTGATATCTGCAATAAAGGTATTTCAGCTTACTTAGGATATAAAATCATAACAGTCACTTGAATAGCCCAGCAACAAAGAGCAGATGGGGAAAACTCAATCTGACAAGTACAACCCACTTCCACTTCTTTTTTTGGTCCAGTCAACGTTGAATTCTTAAATCACAGGAATGGAAAATAAAAATAAATAAATAAAAGAGACAAACAGAAATGCAGTCATAGGAGTAAGTTGCGTACCACATAGAAATGAGAGCCAACAATTTCAATAGCTAAACTCAAATGCAAATACATATAAGCCAGCTATGTAAACAAATTAAACATCAAAATTTTAATACAAAGTCTATTTCTAAGAATAAAAAATGAAATCTTTTTGAAGATATTGAGTTTATGTTTTATTTCCAGAAATTGTTGGTGAATTTTCTAAAATCAGATCTCATATAAATATCTATAAGCCATAGGAGATGAACTCCTACAGTACTTCGCTTGTAAACCTATATTTATTTTGTAAGTATTTTTATTCCTAATATTCCAACCACCAGTCCTTTCACTATCCTATGTGCTTGTTTGTCTACCAGCTTATGGGTGTTGGAACATTTGGAGTTCCAAACGCACTTGAAAATCTTGTTTGTCTACAACCAGTTTAGAAACGCAATTTATTTAACTCACAAAAGCAACATTTAGAACTAGAATGCACCACACCCTTTTTGGTCTAGTGGCCAAACATACTAAACACTACCGTTGAAAACACTATAAAATTGTTGGTAACCAAAAACATACCCTTGCATCACCTAGCTAAGCCTCTAAAGTATCCAATCTATCATTACATGCTTTGTAATAGACTTTTCCAGTCTCTTTAAAAAAGGTATCTAACCTTCTCCCTAAGCTCTCTTTCAAACCTTCATCTCCAATTTTTGCACAAGTGCATACAAGAATACCTACCAAGAAACTTTTACTCATCAATCAATTAAAATATAAACTAAATACAAAGGACAAATCTCCCAAGGCAATTCAAGGATTAATGGTTATCTGATATATGATGCAGTGGATATTTCACTCTGGACTATAAAAGCAAGCTTACTTATACCAAGCTTATACCGGGAATAATATAAAATGAAAAAGTACCATATAATTAGGAGTTATTACGCTAACGAGAAAGCAAAAATTCTGACTTGATATAACACACACACACACACACAAATATATATATATATAGAAGCCTACCTTCAACAACATCAGCAAGATTTAAGCACCCAGACTTGTGCATAGCTTGGAGAGTTTGAGTAAGAGACTCGGTCAAAGTAGGCTTTTTTTCTTTCAATTTTTCCTATCAAAGATGAGATTTGTTAGATAGAAAATGGCCCCCATCATGAATATGATCGGTAAGCTCCAAACTTTTTTAACACAGGACTGGGAACAAAGACCTCAGCAAGATTTGGAATAAGAAAGGGGGGGGGGGGGGGGGGGGGGTGTTTATTAGTCCTACCCTTAATGCAGAGTGGACCAGGACCGTAAAGTAATTCCATGACCTGGTCCACTATGCAGCAAAGGTAGGAACATTACTGTATAATGCAGATTTGGGGCTACTATCAATGAACCTCTCAATCCGCAAATTTCTCCATCAGGCACATTCATCAATTTCCACAATCAAAAGCATTTACTTTACAACAGGCTCAAGACTTGTTCTATGCATTCAAATTAATTCACTACTATAATTTAGGCTCTAAGGCTTGTTCTTTATTCAGAAACAAGTCATAGCAACTGTCATTTTTTAAGGCTCTTATGAGGCTATGATAAAGACTTGAGTTACATATCAACATACATCAGCACAAGCAGCATCAAATGGTTCAGAACTATACAATGACAAAGTACAGTGGCAGTTTAAGTAGGAACATTCCAACTAACACGATATATAAGACGGGAGTAACCAAAGAAAAATAACAACACACAACCCAAGGTGCTTGAAAAATTACAAGTAGCATCTTAGATACGAAATGCTAATGTTGCCGGTAGTAGCTGAACAAGATACGTATAACATCCTAAAATTCATACACTTACGAGTAAAACAGGCAGTAAGAAGCGTGAGTTCCCAGAGAAATGAGTTCTTAGGCCCTTGGCAAGATTACCAATTGCTTGGATGGCTTCAACTGCAACAGCAATGTTTATATCTGTAATAAGCTGTTGGGGGAGAAAGATTTGGTAAATTTCATGGTTAGAAAAAAGCAAATTTTAAAAATCATAAATCCAGGATAAGCGGATTACTCCAGACATGAACAAAAGCTTGCTCAAAATTGGAAAACTTCCAGACATAGACTGCTGAGAGAAAAGACACAAAAATGTAGAACAATAATAATTCTCACAAACAAGTTTTTTTTTTTTTTTTTTGGCGCTAAGTCAAGTTATTTCCAAAGTCTCACAAAAAATGCACAATAAGGTCCATTACATAATTTAGTGTTGAATTTCTCGCTCACAGACATGCACATAAACACGGAATGCTACACAAAATTTGAAATTTTTGATTAATCAATACTTCCGCAGTAGTTAAACAGTAAAAATTTTAATATAAATTCCTCTGGATCTCAACCAACTCTTCTAAAGTCTCAACTTTCAGCTAAATATCAAGACGCGCCAAAGAATGGTCCTTCCTGCTTCAACTAACTAAATCACAAAAATTACTTATTTGAGAATCATCAAAGAAATTCCATTAACTGCTACAATCATAACCCCAAAATATATGTATGCCAGATAAGGATTTAAAAAACAACATAACCATTTTTTACAATGGCACAATTTCAACCACTTAACTACACCCTAGTATCCACTTTAGCACACCTATTACCACATTAGAATGATGCTGAGTAAAATTCTATGCAATTTTAGACTATCTCAAACCCCGCTTGAACACACAAGACTAAATGGCAGACATGATACAGTGATAGCATAGCATATTTCAGATGTCCACTTACAATGATGCAAAACAGTTCTTGAAAGTTTGTGCAAGTTTATAGCAGTGGAGAACATAGGTTTCCAACATCCAAGTTCTTAGATTTTTAGCTTAAATTACTATTATACTAAATTAGCTCATCAATCTGTGTAACAGATGAACATATAATATCTTTTGCATACAAACATAGCTGATTGCTCTGCATGTGCACGCCATGAACCCATCTGGATACAAGTGACCATTAAGAAAAGGCTACAAAAACATCAACAATGATGAGAGTACAACATTACCACAAGCATAAAGGTTTAAAGATAAGCTAAGATTTTACATGCAATGTAGTTGTTGAAGACTTGGATGAGCACAGCAAAATCAGAAATTTTAAATAGGAAGTTACTAAACTATTGTCAGTATTCAATTATTCATTACCAAAGACAAAAACCCTACAATCACAATAAATAAATTTTCTGGAAAATACACCAGGGCAGATATCTTATCCCACACAAAATCCATGATCAGTTCATCCTGCTGCAGAAGATTCTATACTGATTCTAAAGAATAGTGGATAGTATTATTCATTCAAATAAACAATGATAAGGTACCTTCTTAAGTGTTCGACAAATTTCTGTGAAATCACCAGGAGCTATCCTTTTCGTTGAAGCAAGCTTGGATAGCTCAGCAACAGCCTCTTTTCGTTCTGACCATTTGGTAGCTTTCTAATAGAAATAAAAATAAAAATAATATAAACACTATGAAAGCATTACCAATGAAGTAGTGATTTAGGGTAGCACAAAAACTATAATCAAAGTAAAAAAGTATTCAAAATTTGCTATTATAAAAGAACTAGAAAGAGCACTGACCACTCCATCCCAGAAGCCAGATTTCTCCAAAGGTGTCAATATATCAACAGGATCAACGAGTTCATACTCATCTATTTCCTGATGAACTGACAAATAACATATAAAATCAGGATCAAGAAATACTTTAGTACTTTATGGGTTTCAGTGAGTAGATCACATACTATCAGCAGCTGATTCTTCAGATGGACCAGAGCCCACAACCTCTGAAGCAACTTCAGGTTCTGGCTCCTTGTCTTGCTCAGATCTAGTAAAAAAATTAAGCAAAAGTTAAACCATTTTAGAGATAAGCACATTTCTTGTGGTAAAAGATTTAGTTAAAATATAAACTCACCATAGTAAAAACTAGTCCATAAATGTAATGCTACTGTACTACATATAAATGGTAATCCCAGTATCTAAACAAGAAGTAATGCTGTTTTAAACTAATCTCCGTTAAAGTACATCTACATATATCATATTAATACAGGGTATACATTAAAGATGCTTCTTTAAAACATAAATACATAAATCAAAGAGTTGTCACAACTAGCTAGACTAATGTATCTCACATCGTAAAACTCAGCTTTAGCAAAGTGCTATATTATATATTCAATGTTAGACCACCACATTCTTTTTAAAGTGATTTCACAGATCATGGATACCATGTCTTGAACACTCGATGTGGCTGACAAACCCACAGGAAGTAACCACTGAGGTACCCAAGCTTTTGGTACATTAAAGCACCGCATTCAACCCCAAGGCTTGAAAATAGAAGCTTTTCATCACTCCTAAATTACACAGGGACAAAACACGTCACAAACTTATCCTTCTATCAAAGAGTTTTGTAGAATATCTAAGATAAGATATAGAGTGCCTAGATAGTATGCTACTACACTACAATGGTAAAAGCTAAAGTCTTATTCTTCTCATCTTTCTTTAACAAGAAGCCAAAAGAAGAAGATAAGCATTTTTTACCAATAAAAAAAGCGTGTATAGTGGTAAAAAAAAAAAAAAAGGAACGAGAACAAAACTAAAACAAGCTAGCAGAGGACTAGACTATCATACAATCCCAACAGCTAGGGGTTCCAGTATTCCCATGCTAACTGTGATCATTTCAAGCAGAGGGTGGATGCTGACAGGTTAAGGGAACACAAAAACATATTTAGATGTCTTCTGAAAGATCTTCACAATCTTTACAAAGAACCACGAAGATGACCTAAAGTTATAAGGCTGAAGAGGACAAATACATTTTTTATAACATAAACAAATGCTTATACAACAAGAACACTGACCTTATTTTGCGAGATGGCCTAGCTGTCCCGGTGACATTGGCAAGCTCTGCCTCCAGCTCTTTTTTCTTGAAATAAAAAAAATTAAAACTATAAATTATATATAAATAATAAATATACGCAAAATTTTCAACCAAGAATATGAAGCCAATAGGCGATCAGCATTACCATTGTATCCCGCATTTTCTCAAACAAAATTGATTTTACTGGATCTTTCCCAATCCAACGACAAAGCTCAAGTGTAACTCCTTTTGATGAGGCACGAACGTTCTGATCTTGATGATCAAAGAGTTCCGGGAGCATTTTCAATATTCTTTTTGGGGGCACAATCTTTGCCCCAAACTCACTGATTAAATGCAGGGAAATAAATTACAAACTTTAAAATTAGCAATGCAGAAAAGACGTTATGAAGAGGTTTCATCGTAGGACAGTTTTTTTGCAAACCTTAAGGCTTGAAACATAACATCTATGGCAGGCACAACTGCTTTTGCAACTTTGGCTTTAATTGCTTTCTCCATTGCATCCTACAGTTTTATACACACACATAGTAAGAGAACTGTCTAAGATAAATGATAACAGAAACCAAAATAATCAAACAATTGCACCTAGAACCATCTCTATCACATAGCCTTCAATAAGATGTAAGGTTATAGACAATAAATAGCAAGCAGAATAAAATAAATTGATGAATCTAGGAAAGAGAGTAGGATGTGTGCATAAATGATTTTAGACTCCATATGATGAAAGTTTATATAATATTATACTTCATATTTACCTGTTTCAGAAGATTTTTTACTCAGGATTCACGGAACTCGTTAACATGGTAACAAACTACATTCTCGTTCAAGCATTCCAAAACATGTTATAAATTTGCTCCAGAACGCTAATTTATTGTTTGGGTAAGTAATATTATACTAAGTTACTAACCCAATGATCATGTACCCTCTGTTCATAAATGAGACTAATAGAGAACAAAAACGACATTCAAACCACCACCAAAAGGCTATACAAAAACCCCGGGAGCTCCCAAACAATAATCACAAAAGACTTCACATAAAGAATTCCTCCAAAACTCTAGAATGGATCGATGGAACCCTGCATAAACTTTGTTGGGCCAAAAACAGAGCAAACTCAAACATGTACCAGATAATAACAAGACATCTATCCTTGACCACCAAACATGTATCATTTTATTCATTCCAAATAGTCCACCAAATACAGTGTTTGCTCCAGAACAACACATATATGATATAACAATTTAAAAGATTTTAAACTATTTCCTCTAGCTTATCTTTACAAGAAAATATAAACACGATTTAATAAATATTTAAAAATATGAAGCTTCTTGCATTAAGAGGACCATAGCAGACATCAATAAGTTAATTTTAGTATAGTGGTTTGGGAATCCAATGTCAAAGACTTTGTCCCTAGTGATGTTTAGCACTTTCCTGCTCATATAGTGCAATCACTTATTCAAGCTCTTGGCAGTTCATTTCCTAGGGATTGAATTCTATTTTACCTTTGATCAGGACATCAGGTGCATGCGTGGTGAGAGGATCCTACTCGATTCTAGGAGGATACTTCTCCTGGCAATATCCCTTTTTTATAGCTTACTATATTCTCATCTCTTCACTCATAATTCACCATTCAGCAAGCTTATCAGTGGAGATGGAGATTTGTTGCTTGAAAATCCATTTTTCCACAACCTAAATGATTGGAAAGCAGGGAACTGTTTTCCATTTTTTTACCTTCAATTTAAACAAAGAGAGGACCTAAAGTTGTCTCAAACATATTTTACATATAAATTTCAGAAATTATTTTGATAAACTGCACACAAAAATAAATAAAAAATAAATTGTCTTTTCAAGACAAAATTAACTTAACAATATACAGCAATATTGCCACAAAATAGAACAAGTTTATCATAAAATAACATGCAAACTGACTACTCAGTAGATAACTTTCATCTTCAAGACAGTGTATAGACACTTCACTTTTCGGAGTAGCACTAGAAAGATAATGCTTTCTTTCATTTTCTTCTTTTTCCCTTGAGACAGCATTGGGGAATCAAATACTCCAGGTAATGTGAGTTAATGGCATAAGGATAATACATTACACTCACTCACCAGTGTTGTCAAAGGTGCTAAGGCGAGGCGAGGAGACCCAACAGCACCTTAAGTAGGCTAAGGCTAGACAACTTCCGTGAGACACTGCCAAACTGATGCCTAGACAAATAAGCTCTGATGTTCTAATGCACTAGCCTTTTTTACTGGGCTGTTTACTTTAAATGCCTTCTTTATGTTGGTTGCCCTTTATTTACTGCATAATAAAGAAGACTGAAGGACCAACATTACCCTAACTAGATTAAAATCTCATGCAAAGAACGGGTTAATTTTATTTGTATATTTATTCTTTTTATTTAAAAATAAAACCTGCATTCAAAATTAATTTGCTCAAGTGTTTGAAAATAATTTTTGAAGGATAAAAAAGTTTCTACATATCAATTAAAGTTTTAATTATATACAATTTAAATTAGAGTGTTAGTTACTTTTTGGATTTCTTTAGTAAAAATATAGTGTATTAGAGTGTTTAATTACTATTATATTTTTCTAGTAAATATGTTATATTTGAGTGTTAAATTACTATTAAATTTATATTTTGTAAAAATGCTATATTAGAGTGTCTAATTAGTGCATATACTATCTTAGAGTTTTTTATTTCTATAAGATTTCTTTTGACAATTAAATACATAGTTAATTTGGTGACTTGTATACAAAAAATATGATTATTTAAATATATTGGACTCTATTTGTAGTTTTGAAATGTGTAGACTTTTATATTATTTAGATTGTTTTAGATTCTTTGATCTCACATAGAAAAAATAATAATTAATTTGGAACTATTTAGTAGTTAAAAACTGAGATCTAACGAGGCCCGTGTGGGAGTTTTCTTTTGTTTCAACTTTTATATAGATGCATGATACGTTAAATTGATGAATTTGAGGGTAAAAGGAGTTCACCTAGTACAGTAGGGATGGTAAGAATCTTACGAAGAATGGACCAATATATTATTCTCTTCCAGGTTTGTGTCTCTCACTCTGTCTCACAATCACACCCTCAAGCACACACAGAAAAACCCATCCTCTGCATCTCTCGCTCTATTCTCTAACACACAGACTTGAGCAAATACACATCTTTGGCACCAACTTGCCATCCTAATAGTCTAACCCAAAAAAAGAATAATCATTCACATTCACTATAGCCTCACCTGATTTAACTAATGAATACACATATGATGTGAAATGTCCACCTGACCATCTGTGGGAAAATGGGTCCTTTTAAAAAATAGAGGCTGCCAGAATTAGGTGTATACATACATATACATATATAGATAGATAGATAGACAAGAGTCGAACAAAGAAGACTATATTGTAGGGTTATTTTGTTAAAATTTGCAATCCATGTAAAATACAGATTTCATAATTTACAATCCAGCATTTCATAATCCCATAATTTCTATTTCTCTGGTTCTTTTGAACCCCCCACCCCACAAAAGAGAAAAGGTGAAAATGAATAAACTACGAACCCAAAAGTTATGGTCACATTACTTATTTGTAAAAAGTTCTTATTTACAAGCTTACCGTCTTTAGAATGATAGAAGTTGCAGAGAGTATGGCTTAAATGCTTCTATATTCTATGCACAAAATGATTCAAGCAATTTCTCTGTTGAAACAGAGTCAAACGCCATAAAGGATTACCACAATAGACTACAATTTGGAAGTTGTTCAGTACTACTAATGGAGCTTCTTAAGCCTAGATTTCATATTAAGAGTATTGCGTAAAACTGAAAAGCTATGCCAGGAAAAATAATCCCAAACCAGTGAAACCACAAGAACACAATCATGCCAACATGAATTTCCGACTACTGAGCTTTTGCAGAAGTTCCAATTCCTATTAGTCCCCCCCCCCCCCCCCCCCCCACACACACACACCCATAGGTCAGATTTTGATGGTAATTTAGCATCTCCATAAGTTGGTTCAAACAACAGAGATAATTTAAGATACACGAAATTTCAAATGAACAGCATACTGCATATGCATGATTACAGATGTAATATAAACAACTAGAGAATCTCATGCAAGTTCTTCAGAACAAGTAAGCATGGTACAAAGTAAAATTAAGTAAATTCAGTGAACCCTCAGAACTGCATTGCAGAAAAATTAAATTTAAATAACTAAAGCATACCAGGAATGCATCAACAGCCTCTAACTCTACCCAAAGCATAAATACTGCTTGTGCCTTTTCTACAGTCTTTGGTCGACCCGTCATGCACTTCGCAACAATTGCATCACACACTTCTTTAGCATACCTACATTCACATCATCCCATTTCTCAAATTTAGAAAGGAAAAAGAAAAAGACTCAAAAACCAAGCAAAGGCGGAAAACTCAAAAATTCACTTCACCTTCCAGCATCAGCATCTGCAGCTCGCAAGTACGCAATTAGCGCATCCAGCGCCTTCTCTTGCACTGGAGCATTAGAATCCGCAACAGTCTTTCTAAAAAGCGGCCCTAATCAAAACCAAATTTCAGAAAGAAAGAAAAATGAGAAATGCGCATACATTGGACAGAAACAGTAGACACAGATCGACGAAAATAGAAGAACCCAGATCCCGATTACGAAAAAGGAAACCCTAACAACTGACCTAATTCACGGAGGCGGGGATCCTTGGGATCGGCGATGGAGTCGCAAAGGGCAGCGAGATCGATGTTTGCGTCGTTCCTCACCTTCCAGTTCTTGTGTAACAAACGATCCTCCCATGGTAGTTTCTTCGACTCCTTCAACAACTTCTCATCCTCCGTCGACATTGCAATTTATATATGTATATATATCAATTTTCTGCAAATTTCACTATCAAAGAGAAATATTGAAACAGAGAAGACTGATTGTATGGTGATTTTCTATGCCTCTCTCTGGCTTCAAAAATTGAGGATAGAGAAAATGGTGTGAGAAAAATGGAATTCAAAGCGCAAAAGGGAGAGAGAGGGGGAAGAGGCCGAAATGTAATTTTGTGATGTACGCATTGGGGGTGGTTTAAACCCACTCTCGGAATCAGCGCGTTTGCATACGACACAGTTTGGATGCGGCACGTTCGGAGATTGTGGGCCATGAGTACTATTGGGCGTGTGAGAATTGGGCCGGATCTATTTCTATTTGTTGTTGGGGGAGACGTGGAATTTAAACGAGCATGGCGGGGCCCAATTGCAGGAGCGGAGTGACGACATTGCACTTGTAAAAACATAAATTAATTTAAATTTAAGTGGAATAAAGGGGTATTTGATAAAAATTATATAAAATAATTATTAATGCTTAAGTAATCTGAATGAGTTTAATGAAATAGATTTTTGAATACTGAATAAAAAAAATTATTTAATAAGTGACATGTTTGAAACATCTGAATAACATATTTTTACTATTTTATCCTTCTGAAAAAATTCAAAGTTGTTATAAATTTATTTAATATTATTTAATATAATATTTAATTTTTTTTTTTACTTCATTCAGCTGGGACTTATCCATTCAGCCCAAAATCTGACCGATTCATTCATTCAGTCATAAATAAACGCACTGAATAATTGACCGATTCAGTCATTCAGTTGCATTAAGTTCTAAACAAACACCCCCTAAAATATATAAAAGCTGAACTAAAATTGATCCTTGTTGAATTTTATTTTGGTTTTGTCCGGGTTGGATTTGGTAACTGGAGTTCATCCCGGTCGGATTCTGTATTTAACTTGTGCAATTCAAAATCCTTCTCCCGGGTCTACATTTAATTTATGTGTTTCAAAAAAAATTCAAAAATCAATCGCTCCTCTGAGGAAGGAATAAAATACTTTTAATGTATTTTAAAGCATATAGTTGGTTGAGGCCCAAATTCTCTGTAACAAAATTTTCATATATCTTTATTACGAGACTTATAGTGATATTTTTTTAGGGTCTATAACGACGATTTGTTCCGTTATCAAAGCCATATTATATAATGATGGGACAAATTGTAGCTATAGACCTTAAAAACCGTCGCTATAAGTCTCGTAACAGAGATACAGATAAATTTTGTTACAGATAATTTGAAGCCTCTTAGTTGTTAGTAAGGCTGCAAATCGAACTAAACAATTTGGGCTCGACTCGAAAAAATGTAAGTAAGACTCGAATTTGTTAATAATATAATCCAAATTTGAGCACAAAAAATAGTTCGAATAAAAATACGAGTAGAATCTGAATAAGGTTATACTCGACTCGTTTAGAATTCAAACTATTTAAAATTTTAATCATGATACGATATATAATCGATTGATACATATTTGAATAGATACTCGATACATTTTCTTATAATATATACATAATTAAACAAAATTTAAATATTTATTTATTATTTATTTTATTTGTAATTTTATATATTTAAAGTGTAATTATAATTATATTTTTTCATTTTTAAGTAAAATAATAAGTTCAGTTAATAATTATATGTATTATAAACCTAATTACTATATGGAGAATCGAATTCAAGTTTGAATTTGAAGTTCGCGAGTAGTTTGAATATAATTCGATTTGAGTAACGAAAATTTGAGTAGAGCTGAATCTGAGTAAAGTTTTTCAAACATAATTCGAATTCGAGTACGAATTTAACTTTACGAGTCGAATCCGAGCAATTTAAAATCTGGATCGATTTGGCTCGTTTACAGTCTTAGTTGTTAGTGGGGTGAGTAGAATAATATAATGAGAAAATTATCACACGTATTGATTCTATTATAGTAAATTTTATTTCACTATCTCTCATATGAAATTAAAATCAAAGGAATAGAATAAAATAGATCACTATTTTCACAAACATATTTGACATTTCCATGTGGTCACTTCTCACACACGCATGAAGCAGATTTCACTTTCATGTAAAAAAGACACGTGTAAAAATATTAAATATATATGTGAAAATATCATTTTTTCAGAATAAATTTTTATTTTTCTAAAATATTAAATATATTATTTTTTATTTTATTCCTAAGATCTAAACGCTTTTGTAGTTCGCTCACTCGCTTCAGTGAGACACCGAGGGCAAAATTAAAGGCTTGCCATTTAATTACTTGGTGCAGTTTATTCACAAAAAATGACGACGGAGGTATATAGATAATTATTATTAGGGAGGAAAATGGTGGGGTAGAATAACGACCAGGCGTTGAACTTTACTGTGTTTGAGTTATTTCAGTCGGGTATATATAATTTTTATTTTTATTTTATTTTCAACTCTGCTATTTGACATATCATCTCAAATTGATTCTGGATGTTTGTTTCATGGCCTTGCAAATATGGATATTACATTTAAAGGTCCAAATATAATTACAATATATATTATTAATATTAATCTTGCACGATCAAGTTGTAATTAGTTGTGTTTTTCATGATTTAAGTTATTAGCAATGGATAACAAATATTTTTCTCAGTTTTAGTAGTAATTGGAAATTTAATTTGGCCATTCTGTTAACTAACGTTAAGTATTTTCTTACGTGACATTAGAAAAAAAAATAAAAAATATTATTTTTTTATGTGATAACAAAAAATAATCAGTAATTACGAGACAAAAAAATAATTAAAATAAATGTTTTTATTCATTGTTGTTTATAAAAGGAAAAGGAACACAAAAACAAATGTAAAAAAAAAAAAAAAAAAAAGAGGCTAATCTTCTGGTCAAACCCCTCTTCCATTGATCCTCAAATTCCTTGTATATATACTCCCAATTTCACAGTTAGACTAAAAAACCTAACCCCAAGTGGTTCCTTCTCTGTCTTCATATCCCTATCGCTCCATTTTCAGCTTTTAAGAGACGCCGTTTGGCTGGAACAGAGGTGGAGGCGACGCCATAAGTGGAGTGATGAAAGGAAGAAGAGAAGCCGTGAAGCCAATTGGGCTTAGAGCTATGGAATCTTTAGGGGTAGGGTTTGATTTTGTGAGTGATTTTAGGTTAAAATTTGCGGAAAGGTGTCCGGGTGGTGAATGTGATGATAGGTTGGTGGTTTTGGTTGAGGCCAGTAGGAGGGATGTTTTGTATCCCGAAGGCGTCGTGATTAGGGGCATGCCAGAGTGTATTCGATGCGATAAAGGGGATAAAATTCGGTTCAAGTATGATGTTTTGAAATTTAATCAAGTAATATTTTTTTGCCTAGATGAAGAGAAGAGAGAGGAAAATATATTTTTTAAAATTTTTCTTTTTTGCCTAGCTTGTTCATATCATCATTTAATTGTTTTTTTCTCTTTTTCAAAAAAACCACGTCTGAAAATAAATAATCAATTTTAATGTATGTCTGCTAAAATGGACGGAATGACTAAATTAAATTTTTTTAAAAAGTTTGACGAACTAATTCTATTTTTTAAAAATTTAGTGACCAAATGTTTAAACTGGTATAACTTAGTGGGCGATATATTTTGCCAATATATATGTTTCGTTCCTACTAGAAGATTATTGTTATATACTCTAATTCTTGATATTTGCTTATATTCCAATTTTCTATGGTAATTTTTTTTAAAATAAAATAAACTTGTCTATTAAAATATGTCAAACTGATTGAAGGGAACTTCAATGATTTGTGTATTAAGTTTAGATCGTGAATAGCTATTAGTAGAGAGAGGAAAACCTCCAAAAATGGTCAAGGGGATCTTTTTGATATCCCGAAGAATAGCAATTTGTTTGGCATTTTTATTTTTATTTTTTCCTTTTCCTCTTTTAAATGTAGTGTAGAATATGGTGCGGTTGAAAATTTAAACTGCACATGAATTAACACTGCTTAAGGTGCGGTTTGATAAATTCAAAATATAATATGAAACCGTTTGTGTTTGGTGCGGTGTGATTCCATTTGGTTCGGTTTCGGGTTCAAGACTAATTGAACATATACATACTGAAAAACATATTTTTTTTATGAAAAAGAGAGAGTTGTGTTAGGTTATAATTTTAAAAACAAACCAAGTTAAAGTGAAGGTATAAAAATACAAAATCCCATTAATTAAGTCTACAATAAACACTCATTTATAATAGACAAGTCTCTAATAAGAATCCATTCACTAAAATACTAATTTCTCATAAACCCAATAAAAAAATTATAATTAGTCAAATACCACATTACTGGTTACACATAAAAATAAAATAAAAAATTAAATGATCAAATAGGATCATTTTCATAAGTGAATTAGTTCTAATTTTCATAAATAGTCAAAATCAAGTTGTTTTGAGCTATGTAACTTTAAAAAAATATATAATAAATATTATTGGTGCGGTGCTATTTTGGCGGTGCAGTAGACAGTAGAACACGAAACCAAAATATATATGCGATTTATCAACCCTCTTAAAATCATCATATACGTCAGAACCGTCGGTGCGGTCATCTTTTTATCATAGGAGATAAAACATAAACAAGAAGACTGTAAAAGGTGATGAATACCTCACATACGCCTAGCCCCTCCCCAATTTTAGTAAGCTTCATGGCTGCAAGTGCACCATAAGTACAGTCTTTACGAAAAGGTGTAATAGGGGGAATCACACTGTGGCGAAAACGTGTCCTTGGAGGAACCCAACATTGATCTCGTAGAGTAGTCCATTTACCAAGATTCATGCCTAACAATTTCTCAGAAAGTATTAATCAGAATAAAGTGGAACAAATTGTTGATGCCATAATATTTAGAAAGGAACGGTGAGCAAAATTCTATGTACAACTTAAACACGAGGCATTGTTTAGCTGTTTGATACCTTGCGACTTGATCTAGAGAGTTCTGGCAGTCCATGGGGGCTTTGTATACTTGTGAATCTCTCAATAAATTGCATAAACATCTGTTTTTGTAACTTATTGTAGTTAAATTATATTGACAGAAAATAACACATAGCAATCCGTATATTCTTACAAGGTGTTCACAAATCTATTTTGCATTATTCTAAAGTTAATTTCCATGCAAATGAGTGCTTTAATTTTATTATTATTATTATTTTTTTTTGTCATTTTACCTTTTTTTATGGAAATGAGAGATTAATGTGGTCCATTAAATTAGGAAGTGACGGCTAAGGCACTGAGAATAACAATGATAGCCATTTGGATGAAGCCTGATAGAGGTATCCACGAGTCCCAAGATAGATGATCAATGAGGCCAACTCATTTTGACGGCTAGAAGAACGGGACGAGTTAGGCATTACTCGGGTAACTAAGGGTATTTTAGGAATTTTTCTACGATTAAAGGTATTTCTAGAATTTCTCTCGAAGTCACATGCTTGACAGATGACCCCTTACTAGGAGACTCTATAAACAACCCCTCATTTCAAGAGGAAGGGACTTTTGGAACCTGACAACTCTCTAGAGAATTCTCTCCGAGTTTGAAAAAGCTTTTGATTATTGGATTCTCTCAAAACTCCAAAAACACACGAAATGCTAAGTTATGTCTTGTGTTATTCGAGTGATTGTTCACCCGTTCTTATCTCTTTTCTGATCGATCAATCAATTCCATATTCTTTGTAGATTGCTCGCCTCCAACTCTAACACGACACGAAATTTTAACCCTAACAAGGTACAAAATTCCTTGCCTACAATGTTTTATCATTTTTTTTGTCATCTGTGACTAATCTTCTTCTTCTTCTTGGGAATTCTTCTATGAGATAGATGTGTATAAATATTTTCATGAAAATATGAACAAAGATACACAGTTACTACCAATGTAAAGGGTGTCTCGTGATAAAGGACACTTTTATTTATGCAAAAAAGCACCATTTCTATTATACTTGAAATATCAGCTGATTTTATATCTAATGTTTTGTAATCTACAGAGAAAGAAAGTAGGTTGAATCCTAGATCAAATGGTATGCCAATAGAGTTGAGTATGTTTTGGACACACGATCTAATTCATATACCTGGAAGATCTAAAAGTTTACCATCCAATTTTTTTTTTTTTTTTTTTTATGAGTTGGAAGCCTTTGTAATTGTATTTTATTTTCCTTTAATTGTGTTTAATTCGGAATAAGTTATTAATTCTTTGTTTTTCTCTTCTCTTTTGGAGATAGAAGATGCGCATCATTTTAACTACGAAATAGACATAATATTTTTAAATTTAAAATCATGACGTCGCTATTAAATTAACATTCTACAGAGTTAGAAAAACATGACACGCACACATAATGCTGGAGATTCTGTTATAGTCGTGCCTATATTATGAAAACATATTAAAAATGTAAAATGTACATTTATTTTGAAAATTATCAATCAAGTTAATTATAAATCAGAAGAGACCTGTGCTTCGCACGGATTAGCGAGCTAGTATATATTAATTTAGTCAATGATATCTTAGGACTTGCACTCTGTTTTAGAGTTTGGGACCAAAAAAAAGAATATTTTTTTTAAATTTCTAATGGGAAAAAAATTAAATAACTTGTATGTTTTATTTCATGTTGTTATTAAATTTATAAAAATAAAATAAAATAAATTTTAAATTTCATATTTAAGTTACTAAGTTACCGTTATATTATTTTTATTATATTTATATAATTTGTTGTACATATATTCATATATCTATAAAGTGGAAGTGTTCAAAAAAAAGTATATTAATCAAATTATGAACCACGACTTGGTGATATTAATCAAATTATGAACCGCGACTTGGTGTGATGTGGACATGAAGTTTTATTGACCTTGGTCGGAAAAAGTTAAAAAACAAAAGAGCTTAACTTTGGATTTGGGTTTTGTTTGGAATGGCCTGGATTCTTTAAATAGTGTTTTTTTATTTTTATTTTAGGGAAGTGATATTTTTACAAGCTTTTTTTGGTATATTCACATATAAATTGTCACTATAAACTTATAGCAATGGTCAAAATCGTCGTTATAGACCTATAATAACATTTTTCATGCGAAAATATTAAAAAATCCTATGAATATCAGTTTCCTTCTTTTATAATATAAAAAAAGACAAGTTTATATACACAATATCCAAGCACAAAATTAAACATTATATTCATCTTAACCATTAAAAGTGGGATATGACAAGAAATTTTAATACCGTATCCTATTTTTTAATAATTAAAATGAATGTAGTGTTTAGATGTTGTGCATTTATACTTGTTCAACAACAAAAAAAATAAATTGGATCGGCTTGAAGTTTATAATGAACCTGGTTTGGCCTGAAAAGCTTACAGCACCACCAAAAAGCTTGAAAATTAGATTATTTCTGTAACCATGTTGGTTTCTTTTTTGACCATATTATCCTTCTCAACAATTATATAAAATTCATTTTTTAGTGTATTATGATCGACCAAATTTTAATAATTATAACTATTTGTATTTGTATCATTTTTAGTGTTACATATTTATTTATATTTTTTCAGTCAATGTAGTATATATATAGTTTAATTTTTTCGAATAATAACTCAACTTATTTGAACTTTATTTCTATCTTACTTTTATATTTTTCTAAATTAAAATTGGAGTGTAAGTTTATTAAAATTTAAAAGCTTTTACAGCACTAGTATGTCCTAGACTACTGGTGAATAAAAAAGCTAACTCAAACAAAGAATCTATATGGTTTCTGCCATAAATACTAAAATGTGATTGAATGCCTCAAATCTATAATGTTGCAGATATCTTTTCTTTGTTTGCTAATCATAAAAATGTATCTAGTATAATACTAGTACGTCTGGAGGATCAGTCTCGATCTATTTCCTGAGCCAGTTCTCTTGTCAGCTTGTCGGCACGATCATCATGTCCACCGGCAAAGGTATAGACCCGGAACGCAAACTGAAAGGCCCTCCAGAGCATCTTAGCAGATACCATCTTCTTGCCTTCAGGTTTCGGCTTATTTTCTTCAATTTCTTTTGCTTTTGCTTCTCTTCTCTCCTGAACCATATCCAAGTATACAGGTTAGCTACTTCATCAAGTGATTAATAAGTTGTTCCACATGAAGCAATTATTCTGAATTGAATTACCTTAAGTGCCAATTCCATGCAGTTTGCAGAAACATCCACCATTAATTCTTTAATACGTACAAGGATTCCAAAATCAAATTGGATCTTGTGACTTTGGAATTTCTTGGATTCTTCATCTTTTGTTCTTTCCAATGTGTCTAGTTCCCCTTTGATCTGTTTGCAATCACTTTTTGTTAGTGACGGAACGATGATAAAGTATAGAATAAAATGAAGCTTATGATCTAACAAAATTCAAAGTTACCTTAGTGAAGTAATTCTCAACTTTGTCAAGAAGTTGGTTTAATGGAGACGTTATCTTCCAGTTCTGTAGAGTAGTGACTATCCCTTCTAACTTGGTGTACAGTGCTGCTGCCATCCTCACTGCTTCCAACTTCTTTGAAGGAAAGTCTTCAAACCTTGCTAACACCTGCACTTTAAAGAATTAAGGATCGTGAAAATATAATAACAAAATGGAAAATGAAAGAATGTCGTATTTTTTAGACCTGGGTTTCATCAGTTAGTTTCTCAAGTTGGGATTCCATGTATTTGTGGAATTTAAGGAGCTCATCCATGTCTGTTGCCTGGAAATTACTGAGGGCAACTTTCACCTCCTTGATTGATTCAGCATGATTTCTCACATCTTCTTCGATTTGCTGAAAGTATGATGATCTGAGAAACATAAGAGTAGAAGTATAGTAAAGGAAGCCTGTATATTGTATTGAATATTTCAGTTGATTGAAGATTTTGTAAATTGTGTACCTCTTAGTCATCTCGGCTAGTGCATCAGCCATTCCCATTCCTGGCTTTCCACCAGAAGAGGTGCCCGTATTACCCTTTCTACCTTGTGATGATTTACCATCTAAACTGGATCCTTCCACTTTTCCCTTGAGAAGTCGATACAAGCTACCTATTTGGGATGATCTTTTCAGTTTAGTGTTTGCTTTTTTGGGCCGTAGCAATTTGGCGCCACCAAGTCCAGGAGGAGGTGGGGGAGCAGCTCCATTGGTCAGTGGCATGGGTGGTGGTGGTGCTGGCACGGATCCATTTGATGACATCATGGGTGGGGGTGCTGCTGCTGCTGCTGCTCTGCTTCCTGTTGTCATTGGCAGTGGTGGAGATGGGGGTGTTGCAATAGTTCCGGATGGTGGAGGTGGAGGTGTTGCTATACTCCCAGGTGGTGGAGGTGGTTGTGGGGGTGTAGCAATACTCTTTTGTGGAGTTGGTGATGACATTGCTATATTGCCTGATGTCATGTGGGGTGGCGGTGTTGCTATATGTACTGTTGTCATGGGGGTTGGTGGTGGAGGTGGAGGGGGGACTGCTGCTGATGTTGATGGTTTTTTGGATGCTAATGATGGCGGCGTTGGTGGCAGTGGCGATAGTAATGATGACAATGCTGATGGTTGAGGTTGTGCGGTCACTTGTGCTGCATTTGATGGTAACTTGGGTATTGATGCACTTCTTTTTACTGAGCTTTCTGGACTTGACATTGGTTGGATACTCGAGTAACCAATTAAAATTTCCTCTTTATCACTGGTTACCTTGTCTAAATTATCCAACACACTCTTTCGGATATCATCTATCAATTTGCAATCTTTGTCAACCACTATGATATTTTTTCCTGCTGCTTTGAAGTCTTTCTTTGCTTCTACTTCAGCCTTTGCTTCCTCGACCGTCTTATACATTTGGTTCAAGGGGTGGAAATTTTGGGATGCTTCTTGAGGGAAGTGGAACGCGAGGCGCTTCAAATCAATGGGGTTCAATTTTCCAACAGCTTGAACTCGGAGAGGCAAGAGACGAGGCGGGGAGTATGACATCCTTGTGGGAGGAAGGACTGAAGTTGGGGTTTCTGGAGAATCAGAATAGGGAACTTTGTTATCTGAAAAATACTCCGAATTAGGCTTCACAGATACATTAGCTGGGGTATTGCTATCTTCCATCTCCCCATCCTCGTCGTCATCCATAATATCAATCTTCCTCTGACTTGCTACTTTAATCATGTCATCAAGCATTGACAATGCTATATATCAAATCAAGAAGAAAATTATAATCAACTCCTTCGAACTCAAAAAGACATTGACTAAGAAATCACACCTTGAAGTAAGAAAATATCATACCCAAGTGTTCCAAATCAGCATGAACTAGATCCTCTTTATTGCATTTGATCATCCATTTATTACTATGTGTCCACATATCTCCAAGACATCTCATAGCATCACAGAAGGCGTTCAATGCCTGTTTGAAATTGTCTCGTTCATTAGAATAATAATACGGTGCAGCTATAATTTTAAGCCTAATTTTTGCTGCAACTTATTGGTTAACCTGATTCATTGAGGTTCCTTCTGTTTCTGACATTGAATTTCTAGGTACGATATCAGGATACAACTTATGCAAATCCTTCATCCACACTATCACCAACTGCAAGAATATTTTTTTCGAAGGTCAAAAAGAGAAAATAAAGAACATCATATTTCTGCATTTCTTCATCAAAGCTGCAAAAAGAAGATGCTACCTCGAGTATGGGAGCAGAGCCAATGCATGGAGGTAAGTCGAGTAAGTCTCTGAAGGTTAGGATCTTTTTCCGAAGCTCTATCATTTTTTCATTATTGCCTGACCTTCGCACCATCAACCCTTTTGTTGGTCTGTGATTTTTTGACACATTGGAACTTTGATTTGTCTTCAGGAGTTCTTTTCCCTGTTAAGTTTTTACCCGAAAGAAAGATGAGCTTATCTTATATCTTTGTCCCAAATTTGCATGTTGTTGCTTGTCTGCTGGTTTTCCATTTAGTAGATTTTTCCAAGGCTTATTAAGAATATTGTCAAGATCTTCTTCTAAGTAAACAGGAAAGTAAAAGATCTTTTTTATGATATGGACATATGGTGGCTGGAAAAAAGTGAATTTTGAGAGCCAGTTCAATCCAATTAAGATCATATATTCATATTCATATTGTAAATACATGGCACCACAAATGTCTTTATTAGAAGCAATGGAACCCCTGCTTGAATTATATATGAACAAATATCCTTGCAGGATTGCATATCTTATAGAAGAAAATAAAATGATCATCAATACAAACAGTGAAAACATACCTCAATCTTTTTGCTACGAATCAATGGTGGCACACGGCGGCATGTTGCAGTTGCCATGGCCAAAATCTGGCAGCCGCTCTGACTGTAATATAATCGTAATAAAATTAAGAAAACTGGGACGCCGATATGGAATTTTATTTTATTAATCAAACTTATAGGGTTTGACAAAAACCTCAAGGGTGGTTTGCTTATGAAATAATTGTATGTGCAAAAGAAGACAACAAATGATTATTGTAATGAAGAAAAACATTCGAAATTCAAAAGAAAATGCATAGAAAATTATATCGTGCCGCGCATTAAATGTTGGCTCTTCCGGATCCTCATGGACAAACAAATTCTCTGTTTGTTGCCAAAGGGGCAAAAGAGAGTCCACAGGAGAGAGAAAAAAGGTTATTTTTAAGGAAAAAAGTCGCGTAATTTTGATGTCTTAGTGCTTAGTTTGTCATAATAATAAGTTAAAAAAGCTGTTCTCGTTAGATATTGGGGTAGTTCTCTCTCTCTCCCTATATATATATATATATATATATATATATATAACGGCTAGCTAATCCACCATTCCGTGTAAGAGGGAAAATTGTTTGATAATTATGGAGTATTTGCCAGGCAACACTACTTTAACTGTTAGGATCCGATTAGTATGAAGTTAACTTTATAGTAAGTTGGATAATGAACCAATACAATACTGACACGTAGAGGGAGAACACCCCCAACCAGTGCGTTAAGTATTGATCCATTATCTAATTTATTATAAAATTAATTTTATACCAACCGAATCTATTTCAGCTATTTTAAGTCATCTCAAAATGAATATGCCTGGTTGCTTTGTTTAGCATGTGATTTTGGAGATAATATTGGGTAAAATGGTAACATACATGTCAGCAGCAAGTGTTACACAATCCCAAAATCAACAATATCAGTGCAATGGCTTGAATAATTTCATTATACATAAATTATGAGATTTATTGAATTGTCGTAAAATATCAAAACAGTACAACGATGTTACTATTTATAATTTTAAATAAATTATGTTAATTTTGAATTTAAATATATTATCAAATAATTTTTTGAAAATTAATAATAATATTATATTTTTAGATCTAAAGCTGAAGAAAATGTATCACCGACCATGTTACAACAACTTATAAAAGTGGCAGGCACTTCTCACGTTACTCCACTTCCTTTTTAAAGGGCACCACTGCCTCACCAGTATCCTTGCATCCACCAGCTTCTAAATAATTTTCAGAGCCGGAGAAATGCATGACATAATTTATTGGTTTGTCAAATTCCTTGCATCAAATGTGTTGCATTTGCTTTCTCAATCGTGTATTTGTACACATTAAATAGTTTGTGATATTTCTAACGCAAAAGGTGATATTTCAATCCAAGTTTACAACTTTTTAAGGTATATAATCTGCTGAAATAGTTCTTTTGTGCAGGAACTATAGAGTACTTATTCAGGGCTCCGGAGCAAGGTCAGGTAATGCCTCCAACAATCACATGCTGTCATTTCAGCTCTTATAGTGAGTCCAGATTTAAAATTTGCCGTAAACTTTATGTATACCTCATATATGGGAACACTGCTCCAGGAGAACTAAATAATTTTTTTTCTTTTTAGAAGGCGGTTGATATCACCAAATGATAGTCAAAAGTATCGCCAACATTATTTTTATTTTGACAATAACAACTGCCTTTTAGAAAAGTCATCATATAAGACACATAAGAAACTAGTCTATAGCTAATTAATTTTTCCAATCACTTTTCGGACAGTCGCCGCACTGTGGAATTTGAAATGCTTGCTGTAAATCCTGAAGAACAGAAGTACAGAACCAACACAAATCATCACCAGAAAGTTTTGAAACAAAATTAGGACGAAACAATTTTGAATTTAGTATAAAATAAATACTCAGTGCTACAAAAATATTACTACAAATTTGAAGTTGCACAAATCAAATACATACAAGAAAGAATTTCAGATGCTGCAGACGAAAAAGGGTTCACCTTAACCTATCAACTGATGACAAATTTAGACAAGCCTCTACAGCAGAACAGGGAAATGGGTACATTTTTCTCGCAGAACATTATTACGTGTAAAACTTATGAACAAACTATACATATCTATCACTAACCACAACAGACATTGGCTAAATATTTATTGAAGAAGCATTTATGTGCTGTAACTTAGAACTCAGAACTCAAAGGATATGATCTGATCAACTTAAATGTGTCTCGAGTATCTTTAACAACTTCATCGAGAATCTCAAAATTCAGGACAGCAATGACCTTAGGAGTTGTTCGTTTTAAGTTGAGAAGATTAGATGGATCAGATCTTCTTTTTCGGCTTAATCTGTCCATGTACAACCTGATCTTTGGCTGGATTAGGAGATGGCTTTTTGCTTCCTACTGGGATCCTCTTTGATGCGGCAGGAATTGCACCACTAGCTGCAGTCCTTTCAGCAATTCTCTTTTGGCGTTCTATCACTAAATCTTCCATTCTCTTTCTGATCTCTTCTTCCTGTAAGAAAAGAATGCATCACAAGAAGGAACACAAAAAATATAAAAGAAAAAAGAAAGAAAAAACCTAAACTCCCCCAAGACCAATTTTATTGCATGGTCACCTTGAAACACGATTTGAGAAACACAAAATAAGACACAAAAAATGTCAAATTATTCTCACTAATACCTTTGACAATTGAAATGGAGTCATCCATGATTTCAATTATTTTCTTAAAAGTTTTCAAAAACTAAGGGTTAATAATCAATTTCTAGTACAGTAAATTAATATTTTAAATCATGTTGATTAAACTGAGACATCTCAAAATGAAAAAGGGTGTTGATTAAAATGATAGATGGAGTAATAAATAAAATAACAATAGAAACTAACACCAGAAAATTCCATTTGTACCTTTTCAAATTTGCTCTTGTGAACCATGGGTCTACTTTTGCTTTTAGACAAAATATCCGATCTGCTTGCTGCAATAGATCCCTGCAGCACTTTAGACCTTGCTTCTTTTCCCAAATTATTTGTTCCAGGACTAGCAGCTTTCTTATTGTTAGGGGTTTTACCAGTAGCGGGAGGCTTCTCTTCTGTGTGATTATTCATTTCAACTGGAGCAGACTTTTTATCAGATTTTGTAAATGAAATTTCAGTTTCGTAATCCATTTCTGGCGCCCAAGATGCTCCAGGAGATAATCCTGAATTCCTCTCGAGCATCACACAAAGGTCATCAGGCTCATAGGCCCCACTTTTCTTGGCTTGTGAAACATGCTGGGTAACAATTTCAGGCTGGGAGACTACACTCGAGTCTTCGACCATGCTTATGTCTGTTCTCCAGTGAGAGTTGTACTGATCATCAGCTGATGATCGGGTTTGTACCATGAAGGAATCGTCAATGGTAGGGATGTTTTTGCTCGTTTCTTTGTGAGTTGACAAAGCATAATCGCCACTAAACATTGTTTGCTCAATAGTTGAATCCTGGTTTTCTGATTTTGTAGACTGGTTCATAACAAACCAATCTTCCCCCGTCACTTTTCTAATTGTGGATGACTCTGGGAGAAAATCGGATACGCTTCTCTGACCACTGATCCCGGATTCTTCCCTGCTTCGCGAGATCAGTAACTGTGAATCTGCAGAGTCCCCTCTGTTCATTATTGGACCTAAAATCTCAGCATTTGCAAAATCTTCCAACTTACCTCTACCTTCATTTCCTCCTACTCTCTCAATCAGAATAAAGGAATCATTTGTAGTTATTGTTCTTCTCATTGTACCTTTTTCATTTCCCATGTCTATTGCATTGCTATTTGCAAATGGAACACCGTTATCAGAATTTCTGATCAATAAATTTATGCCTTGAACATCCACATTTTGCTGCTCTTTTACCCCACTAATTGTGGAATTGTCATCTCTCATCAAAAGATTCTGCAAAGCATCCCAATCATCCCGTTGCCCTCCATCAGATGCTCGATCATTCTCAAGATCACCATCAGGCGAATCATTTGATCCATTTCCATAGCTGGGACCCCGATTTTCTCCTTTATTCTTATGACCATGTGATTTAGATATACGATGTTTCTCCAAAGATCCAACGGCATCATAAACCTTCTGTTTAAGGTAATTTCCATCAATGAACTCACCCTCGTCTGATAAATCACCTTCAGAAACTCCACCCTTTTCTCCGTTCCTTTTATCAGAAGTGATGTAGTTGATATTACGAATGACAACCATTTTTGAGGACCTCTTCCTGTGTTTTTTAGTAATTGGTTTCTCCCCAGAAGAATGCTCTCCATCTTGCTTCTTAACAGCATCCGAGTCACTCCCAGAATCCGAGTCACCAGATTCAATTTGTTCCTCCTCTTCTTCTGAAGTCTCGTATCCTTTCACATCACGGGATTTCTCCTTTTTTCTTGAAGATGACTTTTGGTGTTGACGATAGTGAGGCTCTTGGGAAAGACCATGGCCAGAGTCATCCATATTTGGAGGCCAATGCATATGCCCTGGATAGTATGGAGGTACAGGCTGCATACCATGGAAAGGATAACCTTGAACAGGGCTCTGATAATTATACATATAGGGGGGAATCTGGTTCGGCAATGGCATCTGCACCTGAACTTTTGCTGGTGTTGATGGTATCTGATCTGATCCAGGAAGACTATTATCTGCAGATGTAATTCTTTGAGATCAAAGAGAGCCAAGTGTCTGTTGGAAATGTATGGTTCTAGACTATTCTATTTCATGTATACATTGATACATGTGCCATTTCAAACTAAGATACTCTGGAAAACCAAATGTACTAATAGGATCGCAAATGCTATGTTATTGCTAGAGGCAGTAATAATACAAGTGCAGCACTTTCTGCTGCATATTTAATTGTGATTCAGGTTGTTAGTCTATTTGGAAATGAAAAAGTGAGTTAAGATGTGCTCAACAGGAAAGGCACAAATAGCTTAAAAGTGTACATGATACTTGTTAACAAAGCTTTAAAAGAGAAATGCACTAGGTCGAATGAAATTCCTTTAGCATACACAGTGCATGTTGTTATATATATATATATATAAAAGATGAGAATCATCTGGAGAAATGAACATATTTATCTAACAAACAGATGAGGTTTTTATGGGAAATTTTTGCTCAGTCAATAAGTGCAATAGACGAGTGACTGTGCGGAAACGAATACATACCTTTGTTTGAACTTTCCTGATTTGCAATCAAGTGGGATGAAGCATCTATGTTATTCTGACTACTGTCAGCTGTAAGTATAATCCCAGATGTTCCCAGGTATGGCAGTTCTGAGGGGGGACATGCTGCCATTGCCGCTAATTCATCCATCCAAAGGGCATCTGTGAGCTTCTTCTTGCACAGTTCCTTGAACTCATGACACGCATCCCTAAATGTGAGCAAGAATTTCAATTTTGGGACTCAAACCAGTATATGTATCTGAAGTACGGTGAATGTTACAATAATACTCTAAAAGTGAGATGAGGAGGAATGTGTAGGAAGGCGACAGAAGTGATTTTTTTGATGCGAGAATTGACGTAAAGAATATATGTAGAATGCTCCGTGGAAATTTGGCAGACTTTGAATTTGGCAGATTTTGAATTTGGCGGATTTTGTAGGAGAAATCACATAACTATATAGATATAACTATTAGAGAAGTTTGAAGAATAATTTGTTGTCAGTGAAGATTCAACAACAAACTGAAAATGGAGTTATCATGATGAACACCTAGATTAAATCACGCCAGAGGTATGCCAAAACTGGAAACAGTTTATATTTCTAAATGACAAAGCTGTTGAGTTATGTACTAAAAGTGCAGATGGTGCTTATTTCAAAGTTCATGGTTGACATCCAGTTTTTGGCTCAAGTCTAGATTAATGCCTCAGTGAGCCTCACTATAGAGGTATCATGCCATTATAAAAGGTTAATATATCCAAATAAATTTCATACTATAAACTTTAAAAGACCAGAAGAAGAAATTTTCTCTCAAAATTGCTATTGCTTAGGATATGTTAAATAGTGTTGAGATTTTCAATGAATTTCTCATTCACAAAGAGACCTTCAAGGGGTATATTTGTTATCAATATATTTTCCTTTTCCCAGAATGGAGGTCCAATTTGTTGGTTTTAATAAGTAATGAGAAGAAAAATCGTAAAATTAATCTAGGAAGAATTGAGTGAATTACTGGGAGCATTTAACGACCATTTCCTGCTGATCCTTCATTTTTTTTACAACCCATAAATCTTAGCAACATAGCTTGGTCAAGCTACACCCTAGATACTCATGATCTGCCAATGGTATAGATACAAAGTGTTAATTACAGTAAAACTTGCAAAGTTAAGCTACCATTGTTATGATCCTCAGCAAGATAAATTGGTGTTTTGAGGATAAATTCCAATATGTGGATGGCAAAAACCTTCAGGCACTAGTGTATGAGCCATACACAAGAAGGAAAGTCTTGCAATAAATGCAATAAGTAAGAGAAAGAAACATTTTAGAAGGAAATGAAAAGCATACCATGTTTCACAATTAATTTGTCAAATTAAATTTGAGGTATTTTGTATAACTATACTTCTCAGCTCCATCTCTCAGGAGTGATCTTTTACTATTAATAGAAATCATACCTTAAACGCGAGGCTCCAAAAGTATCAGCAAATAATAGGAGATCATCCATATTATCCATTTCAAATCCAGCCACAAGAGCGCAAGCATAAGCCATGGCTTGCTCTTTCCGAAGCAACACTTTTCTAGTCTCTAAGGTACGTTGAAGGCAAATCCTAGCCAACACAACAACTAATGAGTCAATACAAGTACTGAGGTGCAATGAGCACAGGAAAGATTTGTCAACAAGAGGACTATTCACTAAGATGAATTTTACTTGGAATTCTCATCTTCTGCAACATCTTTTGTACCAATTTCACCTTTGAACTAGAAGGAACCATAAAAGAAGAAGTCTGAGTGAAGTGTTCAACTTTGAGGAATACTATTATATAATATATTCATCATTATGGAGCAGAGAGGATATACCTTAGAAGAATCAGGTGATATTTTTGCAATACCATTTGCAGCTGACAAAGTCCCTGCTAACCAAATGAATAAGGTCACAATGCCGTGCATAGATGGAAACTTGATGTAAGCGTTATGAGTTCCACAGTCATACACCAGAAAAAATATATGGCAGGTGAAGGGATTCACTTAAAACAAATAAGAGAAAGACCGGACATTAAGTTTATGATTCTTGGTTTTTTAACATGTGACAATAATCATAAGATGAAAGCTAGAATGTTTTTTCTCAATGTCAAGGTTGCATCATCCACACAAATTTCAATTGTAAAGACGAAAAGGTTAACTCCAACATTTGGAGTAAAATTGTTAACTAGATTTAAGTTTTTACGCACACCTTCACCAGCAGTTGCTGCTACATCTGTGTTTGACAACTCATTCGATTGAATTGAATCCTCAATCTGCAATATCTCTCGTTCTATTCGTACAAATCGCTCAAGAATTTCAGGTGTGCTTATGAAGCGAACAAGTCTGCCACAAACAAAATTGGAAATAACAAAATTAATTAAAGTTAAAACTGAGTCTGTTATTATTGTATCCACCTTTCTATTGCAAATTCAGGTTCTAATTCTTCAGATGCAATTAGGAGAAGGCATAAAGTTTAATATAGAGCAGAATTCTGAGCCAATTAGTATAGTACTTCCGTCCTTGAAAAGAGTACCATTTGTAAATAACAAAGAATGTGTTTTTCATTAAGTACTTATTTGTTTGGACAACATCATGACCAGAAGATTTTTGACATCATAATGAGTTAAAGAATAGGTAAGCCAACACATCTGGAAATTTTAGAAGAATTATTCACTACCATTTTCAGAAAGTGGAGAAATCTAAAGTTGTACAAGGTTTATTTATGTTAGAATTTAAGATCAATCACACAATAGTCTTACATAGAGAAGAACGGAAAAATAATAACACGCGATATACCTTAGTTCACCAATTTGGCTAGTCCTACTTGTCTAATGTATTCATTAGATGTCTCACAAACTCTACAATGATTCACACATTAAACAATATTTTATAGTAACTACAAAACTCTAACTGTTACAACATGGGCGAAAGCCCAATACATTAGTAAAAACCAATACTAGGCTACTAATAAATCCCTAAACTAAATTACACTGTGCAATTGGCTTCTAGGGACAGGCTACTAATGAATTCCTAAGCCCAATTACACCTAGCGCTTGGCTTCTAGGGGTGTTGTTTCTCTTGCATCTCCTTCTAGCTCACCGGGGAGTTGATGGCTCACTCACTGGGAAGCAAGATTCTCGACTACCTTGTCATAGTAGTGACCATTAGTCGGACCCGCAGAAATATGAGTCAATCCCAACAATTTATAAGTTCACAATATCAAGAAACCATATTATGGGTGTTTTGAGCTAGAATAGTAAATGGCAACAATATCAAAAGAAACTTTCAGTGTATTATTATTATTAATAATAATAAAGAAGAAGAAGAAGAAGATGGTAAATGACTTGATTTTTCACCTAAAGAAATAAATGTTAAAGATTATAAAAGAAACATGACTTGATTTTTCACCAAAAGAAATTAGTGTGGATTATTGGTTAAAGATTATAAAATAAACAATACCATGGATTTGACAAAAAATACACATACTAAAAAGCCGGTCTAAGAAATTAACGTAGCTAATAGCTCACCATATAAACATATTCAGACATGATTGAGGAATTTTAAATGCTACAAGATACACAATAGCTATATATATAAATAAGTAAAAAAAACAAGTAAAATTCAATCTTGGGTTATGAATATAATCAAATGATTTGTCAAATTTTTAGATAATGAATCTATCATGTTACAAGACAGATAAAGAAAATGCCCCAAAATATAACAATCAAGAAACAAAGAGAAGAGTAAGAATTGATAGATTATTACCTTTGAAATGTGGCTTTGGTAAACCAGGAAGTATGAGTGTTAGGTGGGCGCAGAGTAATTGAATACCCACCTTTTGGAATCTGATCTTTGGCAAATTTAAGGTGAGAAACGAAGGGTTCCACTAGCCCAGAAGCTAATTTCTCACTCTTTCCCCCAGAAAACACCACAAGATCACATCTTTATATAAACCCACAAACAAAAAAACACAGTTATTAATCAGTACACCAAAAAGACTCTCAAAGATTAAAAATTTATGTAAAATTATAGAGAAAAAACACATTTTTATATAAACCCACAAAACAAAAAACACAGGTTTTAATAAGTTCCCTAAAAAGACTCCCAAAGATCCAAAATTTAAATACAATTATGGAGAAAAAGAGACAGATTTTTACCTTGTTCTAGTTGGAGTGAGTTGAAACAGAGCATAGTCAAGATGGGTTCTTGAATCCATTCTCAATAGAGAGAGAGAATGAGAGAAAAGATGAAGGGGTTAAGGAATTTAGCTTTTGGAGTGGAATTTCATGTTCTTGAACATGGCATTCACAAATCTCTTTGTTTTATTTCGATGTCAAGAGTGGATGAGAGAGAAAGACAGCAAGAGCTGATGAAGCACTGCACATGGGAGTCTTTAGAGATGGTAGGCGTTTGTAATTCAGTGTTCTTCTTGAAGATTTAGAAAGTGGGGTCCACCATGTCTAGAATCACTCTTCTCTGACTAGTGTAAGTTCTACTTCTACCTAGAATTGCTGTTGAAGAAATTAAAGTAAGAACAGAACATCCTCATGCAACACCCATGAATTCCTTTTTCTTTCTCCACGTTGTAATTAATGGTAGAACAGCCGGATAATATAATATCTTCTTTCGAGATTTTTACAGTCATTATAGGATACTTGTGATATTTTAAAATTTCTTCCCTTCTCTTCCTTTTCTCTAAAAAAATGAAAATGAAAATCTATATAAAAAAAAACTTTTAATCTCATTACTAAATTTCTCTTATTCTACTTTCTTTTTTCTCTTTTTCAAAACTCATGTATTTTAGCGTGGAGATTTAATATATTTTTATTATTTAATTAAAAAAATTTAATAGTTTAATTTATATTTGGTCTATTAATGTTTTGGGTTTTAGTTTTGATAACCTTATTTAGTTTTAATATTTAATTATTTTTATTAATTAGTCATCGAAAAATAATTTAGTATTATAAATATATTTTCTAGGGTTTATTTTAGATATAACTTTTTTATCAATTAATATTATTATCTCTTTGTTCTCTTTATAAGTTCATTATTATTTTTTATTTTTTTGTGAATTTAAGGATTTTTATTTCATTTTTATTAATGTGTTAATCATCAAATCATTTGTGTTAAAACTTTACAATCTAATCATGTTTTAGTGCATCACATTTCTATTGTATGGCAAAGAGGTGCGTCAAAGACCCCTCTAAAAATCAATTTTTTGTTCTAGAAAATAACATGTTGATTTGAATTGAGTATAATATAATTAACATGTCAAATTTAAACCCAATTAAAATTAAATCAATTTAATTTAATTAAATTTTAAATTAATTTAAAGTACATTATTTAAACTCGACTTCTTTAATTTGAAGAACCGAATATTCGGGAACTTAAGTGTTAATGGCTTATGCATTTCTTAATTGACAGAGAATGCCACTTAATTTAAATGTGTCACATTCTTAAGTGGCTTAAAAGTTTGCAACATTAGGTAAACATCAAGAAAGAAATAGGTAAATGCATATCTGTAAAACAATTCAATTTCACCAACTTTTTATAATCATTTCTCATGTAATGATTAATTATTTGGATTTTTTTGTTCTAAGGGGTGTTTGAAAAAATTGAAAGAAATAATTTTGAATATTTAAACAATCTAAATAAAGCAAAATTCTGGATATTGAATGAAAAAAGTTATTTAGTAATTGACATGTTCGAAATATTTGAATAATAATTTTTTATTATTTTACTTCTCTGAAAAAATTCAACGTAATTGTAAATTTATTTAATATTACCTAATATGATAGTTAATATTATAAAAAAATATTAAATATAAAATATTTCATTCAGCTGTTGAACTTAGTCATTCAGCCAAAAAAATTAGACTTAGCCATTCAGATCAAAAATCTGACCGATTCAAAAGATTTTTATTCAAAACAAACGCACTGAATGACTGACTTATTCAGCCATTCAGATACATTAAATGGTAAACAAACATCCCCTCGGTACAAAGAAATGTTAGGATTTCTTTATCTGAATTTTAATTATTATTGAAAACAAAGTTATATATCTGAATTTTAATTTTATCTAAATATGTATTGATTAACAAAAAAAACACACACACACATACCAAGACAGTGCTTTGCTTGTTGAAGAATAATCTCAATATCATTGATCTTAATTTCTATATTTGGGCTAAAATTACCAATAAAAGAAAGAAAGAAGAAGAAGAAGAAGAAGAAGAAGAAAAAAAAAAAAAAAAAGACTGTTTTGCTTGTTGTGAAAGGTAGGTACAAAGTTATGATCAAAGCATTTCCTCTTGTGAGATTTCTAACTTTGTTATTAAAAGTATTTTGGTAGTATGCCTAGAGGTTCACCCCCTCCACTTTAGGATTGAATAGTGATCGATCTCTAGATGCATGCTTCTCGATCATGCTACCTCTAGCTTGCTGCTTTTTGAGAATTAATTAATTCCAAAAATTAATTACTATCTAATTAGGATTGATTTTCTTAATTGCGCGTCTATTTATTATTTAAATATACAATTTAAAGTGTCGATTAGACGATAATCACAACATAGTTATTAAGGAACTTTAATTGTCTTGCGTTACGGTAAGTGTTATTATTATTTTGAATTATGATACGGAAACTAAGATAACTTGTGGATGCACTATAGATAAAAAATTTCGAATTTGATTTGGTACTATTATCGGTCCTGATAACCTTACAGCAACTCAATTAAAACTTTGGTATGCACATGCACTAATGACATTTCTTACTTTTTTTTTCTTCAATTTTTTGTTCTTGTTTTTATAAATATGATAATTTATTATCCAAACTAATTTTCTTCCTTTATTATCCAAACAGATAAATTTATGGTAGATATTCCTTTATGATTTAATGAAGCCAACCATTATACAGCTATACACAATATTCTTTTGCCTTAGCTGGATATACACTAATATAGTGACATTATTAACAATGACCACCCAACCTCCTCTATATGTATCTCTTGAACAAGATCCAATACATCTTATATATTATTTATAGAAAGAGATTGACGAGTGATTGAAGACATGTGGGGTTACCACTATTTCTACATGCATTATACTCCATTCAATAAGTCTTGGTGAATGAAGACAGTAACTTGCAAGCAAACCTCTTCAGATCATATACTACTATTAATTATTGCATGCGTGCATTTTGAATAGTGTAATTAATTTAAATTAAAGTGGTCCCTATGGTAGGAGATGAGCGACGAAATGTTCGAAAAAATAATGATTGAGATGAGATTATATATCTATTAATTTATTATTATTATGAATTATTTTATTTTATAATTAATTTGTTATTTAATTTTATAAATTATATTTTGTTATTTTTAAAATTATTTGATGATGGATTATAATTTTAAATAAAAATATAATATTATATAATGCCTTTTTAAAGTATCAAATAATTTTAAAAATGATAACAAATAGTTCATGCGATTAAATAATGAATTAATCATAAGATAATATAGTTCGAAGTGATAACAAATTAGTATAAATAATCTCGTTTCAACCATCATTTTTAAAAAAAACGTAGCTTAGGCGCATAATATTAATCCATCCATTCAAAAATTAAAGATGTATTTTAATAAAATTCTAAAACTATATAAATATATTTTTATTTTGAACCAATAAATATAATCATTACTAGTATGCAATAGTTATGTTTGTTAGTAATAAATTTAGAGAATTGATATTTTTACAAGTAAAAATGATAATTTCACAAGTCTCTCTCCTATAAATAGTATATAAATTTTACACTCATATAAGAGAGATATTATAAAATATCAAATTTTACTTATAAAAATATCAATTTTTAAATTTAAATAAATTCAGTATTGCGTAGAATGATTTTTACAAATTTATTTAAAAGTCAAAATATATTGGTAGTTGTGAAACTATTATATATATATATATATATATATATATATATATATATATGGATCAAGGAGGTCAAGCGAGTCTGATGATACAAAATTTCTAATTAATTTCTCGAGCAGCAAGGAGTCACGAGTTCCGGGGCGGCTACCATCAGAGATTCTTCATGTCAGACTTCAATGTGATATCTTTTTATGCCAAGGCACAAAGCAAAGAGAGATATTAAGCATGTAAATTACCAGACTGTTCACCATCATTGCCCAGAAAGTATATATATAATATAATATTGTAATTATGTTAATCAGTACGTAGGTGCATGTCATATATAACTTATAAATTAGACACTTAATAAAGAAAAAAACCAAATCTATAATGCTCAAAAAATTTATGACCGAATTGTCCAGAAATATTTTCAAGTTTTATACAATAATTATATATATATTATAACGTTTCAAATCATTTTCGGATAATTACTCCTCAATAAGTCTAAACGTAGTTCTCGAAAAAAAGAGTTTAAAAGTAATATAAAACAAAAATAAAATTTGTAAATATATAAATGAGAATTACTATTTATGTATTTATTTTGATAAGGAAGAGTATTTGTCCTTCTTCGTTTCCGAGAGAGAGAGAGAGTCAAAAACCAGTTGTTGATCAAACATGCAAGTATCTCTGTTCATACACTCTCCATATCTCTGTTCATACACTCTCTGGCATATTAAGAGAAATTATTGTACGTTCATAAGGCAAAGTTACGATATATTTTAATCTCTCAAGATGAAGTCTACAGGGTCTCTTTATATATGGACTCCACATTTACGTGAAAAAATAAACTATACTATAATTTTACTCCAGAAACATACAATAATTTTTCAGCATACTAGCAATAATTATAAAACTTGTTCTTTACGTTTTTAAATACATTAGGGTATTGTTTAAAAATAGAATTGTTAAATGAAACGAGTCAAATCAAACTTCAAGTAGTAATTAATTCTATTATTTATATATATAAAGTATGTAAAATTAGTTATTTTAATTAATTAAATACGTACTAAATGTTAGGTGTGTATTTATCCCACCGACAATTAAACTTAGATTATAAATAATAGCGCTATGTTATTTTATAATTTAAACACAGAAATATATTTATAATTTAAAAATTAAAAACATAGAGCTCTAGTTTGACGAGACCTTTTCCTTAGTGGGCTGAGTCATTGGAGTGTTTTATGTGCAGGAGAGTCGGAGACTGAGAAGCGGGGAAATTTTACTAGGGTTGAATTAGTTTATTTTTTCATTCAACTCATTAAATTATATATATTTTTATAATAATAAAAAAAATCGCTTAAAAGTGTTAAAAGTTAAGAAAATATTTATGTGACATCAGAGTAAAGCTTACATGGATTAATTAATAGAAAAATATATATACACAATATTTAAATATAATATTAAACATTACATCCATCTTAATCATTAAAAAGTGAAGTATATCACAAATTTTAATGTCATGTCATATTTTTTAATGATTAAAATAGATATAGTGTTTGGTATTGTTACGTTAGTTTGTATCTCTTATCAATTTTTTTGCTTTTGTCATTGAGAATTCTACTTTTCTGGCTCTGCTCATTCGATTTTTGCGAATTCTTTTGTTCAGTATTTTGATGTGTCCTCTCAGTCTTTGAATTTTGCTGCCACTCCGGTGGAAATTTTTGATGTTATCTCTAATTTGAATCGAGATTGTCCAGTTAGTTTTTAAATAAAATTTGTGGGTCTAATCTTCTGCCAATTGGTATGCATTTTGAAAAATTATATTCGAGCGAAGTATTTGTATCTTTTTGATAATTTGCTTCGCTCTATTCTTTTGATTTCGGGGACGAAATTCTTTTTAAGGGGGAGGTAATGTAATACCCGGAAAAGAAAAAAAAAATGTAAGTGGGCTTTAAAATATTTAATTGGACTTTATCTTATGTTTGGGTCAATTTATATTTAATTTGTGTGGATCATAATGGGTATTGGATAACATTGAGTTGATAAGTTTGGGCCTTAAAACTAATGGGTATTGGATACTATGAAATCCTATTAAAATTCTGAAAGTTAATAAAATATATTAAATAACTAAAACCTAAACCTCCTCCTTATATATATATGATACAAACTTATTTTTGAGAAGAGAATAGAACAATAGCCGCCGCAACTAATAAGAGATAGATGGATCGGCGGCCTTTGCTACAAAAGAAAGAAAAAGAAGTTTGACCGATTTTTGATTACTGCTTGGGTTGCTAATTTGAAATGTACCAAGTGCGGGTAAGATTCCTTTATATTATACTTTTGGGTAAAATTCCTTTGTATTATTTTTATGGGACTAAGCGGCAGAATAACTTGAATTGTTAATGTATAATGTAATTGTCTTGATGGAATCCTCATGCCTGAGAAACGTTAATGGTTAAAAATAAAAATAAAAAGAACTTTTCAAACTAAGTCAGGACTTTTAATGATTTTCGTATGACTTTTATAATAATATATTTTATATACTATATTAATGAGTAAATTGTGATACTTACTGCTATGCACTTAATATGGATGCATAATGCTTTGGAGCTTTAGTGTGTGCTATTAGCAGATTATCGAGGGAAGAGACCAATTGATCGGAACATAATAATAATAATAATAATAATAATAATAATAATAACACGGGAAAAAAAAAGAGATTTTAATTAGTAATTTAGCGTATAATTTATTAATTTATTTATTAATTTATTTACTTTATTTGTTTAATTAGCTCGGACGAAAGGAGTTTAACGAATAATATTTGGGATTATATTTTGGGTATTACATTGCTTAATCCAGGTACGGATTCCGTACTCTTTCAGCAATATTCCTTTGATTTTAATTTGTTTGTTTTGTTCTTCATTAGAATTTGGATATTTTTCGATATATTATTCATAGTCAAATGCATATGATAGTTTTGTTTGATTTTAGATATTCATAACTTATTTTGTACTCTTAAGCATGTCTAGTATTTATTTTGATTCTGTAGAAACGTACATGCAAGTATAATTGGGAGACTTTGTGTCGATTTGTTTCGGTTTAGCATGTGCGTATTAGAACCCCTTTTGTTTGTATTGTGTCGCATTCGTTGTGACATGATATTTTTGTTAGAAAGTGTCGTAGGGTATACCTGAGCTATAACCACCTGTGGGGGTACCACAGGCATGTCCTCTTGGCACCGAGGCATGACACCTTCCGTGGCGGTGTGATCAGTCCACGGCGTCTCCATTTTGTGTTTCGGTGGGCGATGGCCAAATTTGGTGTTTTGTTGTGGGAGGCGTATGGGTCGGCCCTAGTTTCTGTTCTGTTATGCGGATTGGTGATGTTTGTGCCGAACACACCTTTTCGATTTTGCATGCATTTGGATTCGCGGTCCAATGTGTGATTTGCCTGCGTGGCATTATTTTGTCTATGTGGCATTATTTTGTCCGTGTGGCAATAATTTGACTTGTCTATGTGACAAGATATATTTCTGTTTTGTTCTGAGCTCGGTATGAAATGACACTTAGCCACTTTGATTCAGCCTATTATTTTATTGTGGTATTTAGTTCAGTTCAGTCGTTTTTTTGTTCGATTAAGTTTAGTATTCTTTTGACTAGTATGTGCGGCATAATTTTGGCTTGCCTATGTGGCAAGATATATTTTGAGATCAGTATTCAGCCATTCTTTTGTTTCGATTAATTCTGTTGACTCAGCTATAATTTTGTTCAAACTTTGGTGTTTCGGCTTCCGTTGGCTTATATATATTGGAATTATCATTCGTATTCTGTTCATTTAGTTTTATATTCCAGCTTTGTTTCTTTTGTATTTCTTTATCCGTACTGGACATTTGGCTCATGCTGTGTTTTTCTTCCGGCAGGTACTCAGGGGGATCAAGGGCAAGTGTGATGAGAGCTCCCTTACATCCTAACGGTTAAGATATCCTATTTAGGTTTTTGATTTTATTTTTGTAGTTATGTTTTGTTTTGTTCGTAACCTCCCTTTCTATTTCGGGAAGGGGGTGTTACAGAGTTGGTATCAGAGCTTAGGTTTCTTTCTTGTAGAAAGCCTATTTGGGTTTGACCTGTGAGTTATGGGTAGACATTTGGGTTAGGGATTCGTTCTGTTTGAAATTATGTTCAGCTGTTACGTTAGTTTGTATCTCTTATCAATTTTTTTGCTTTTGTCATTGAGAATTCTACTTTTCTGGCTCTGCTCATTCGATTTTTGCGAATTCTTTTGTTCAGTATTTTGATGTGTCCTCTCAGTCTTTGAATTTTGCTGCCACTCCGGTGGAAATTTTTGATGTTATCTCTAATTTGAATCGAGATTGTCCAGTTAGTTTTTAAATAAAATTTGTGGGTCTAATCTTCTGCCAATTGGTATGCATTTTGAAAAATTATATTCGAGCGAAGTATTTGTATCTTTTTGATAATTTGCTTCGCTCTATTCTTTTGATTTCGGGGACGAAATTCTTTTTAAGGGGGAGGTAATGTAATACCCGGAAAAGAAAAAAAAAATGTAAGTGGGCTTTAAAATATTTAATTGGACTTTATCTTATGTTTGGGTCAATTTATATTTAATTTGTGTGGATCATAATGGGTATTGGATAACATTGAGTTGATAAGTTTGGGCCTTAAAACTAATGGGTATTGGATACTATGAAATCCTATTAAAATTCTGAAAGTTAATAAAATATATTAAATAACTAAAACCTAAACCTCCTCCTTATATATATATGATACAAACTTATTTTTGAGAAGAGAATAGAACAATAGCCGCCGCAACTAATAAGAGATAGATGGATCGGCGGCCTTTGCTACAAAAGAAAGAAAAAGAAGTTTGACCGATTTTTGATTACTGCTTGGGTTGCTAATTTGAAATGTACCAAGTGCGGGTAAGATTCCTTTATATTATACTTTTGGGTAAAATTCCTTTGTATTATTTTTATGGGACTAAGCGGCAGAATAACTTGAATTGTTAATGTATAATGTAATTGTCTTGATGGAATCCTCATGCCTGAGAAACGTTAATGGTTAAAAATAAAAATAAAAAGAACTTTTCAAACTAAGTCAGGACTTTTAATGATTTTCGTATGACTTTTATAATAATATATTTTATATACTATATTAATGAGTAAATTGTGATACTTACTGCTATGCACTTAATATGGATGCATAATGCTTTGGAGCTTTAGTGTGTGCTATTAGCAGATTATCGAGGGAAGAGACCAATTGATCGGAACATAATAATAATAATAATAATAATAATAATAATAATAATAATAATAATAATAATAATAATAATAACACGGGAAAAAAAAAGAGATTTTAATTAGTAATTTAGCGTATAATTTATTAATTTATTTATTAATTTATTTACTTTATTTGTTTAATTAGCTCGGACGAAAGGAGTTTAACGAATAATATTTGGGATTATATTTTGGGTATTACATTGCTTAATCCAGGTACGGATTCCGTACTCTTTCAGCAATATTCCTTTGATTTTAATTTGTTTGTTTTGTTCTTCATTAGAATTTGGATATTTTTCGATATATTATTCATAGTCAAATGCATATGATAGTTTTGTTTGATTTTAGATATTCATAACTTATTTTGTACTCTTAAGCATGTCTAGTATTTATTTTGATTCTGTAGAAACGTACATGCAAGTATAATTGGGAGACTTTGTGTCGATTTGTTTCGGTTTAGCATGTGCGTATTAGAACCCCTTTTGTTTGTATTGTGTCGCATTCGTTGTGACATGATATTTTTGTTAGAAAGTGTCGTAGGGTATACCTGAGCTATAACCACCTGTGGGGGTACCACAGGCATGTCCTCTTGGCACCGAGGCATGACACCTTCCGTGGCGGTGTGATCAGTCCACGGCGTCTCCATTTTGTGTTTCGGTGGGCGATGGCCAAATTTGGTGTTTTGTTGTGGGAGGCGTATGGGTCGGCCCTAGTTTCTGTTCTGTTATGCGGATTGGTGATGTTTGTGCCGAACACACCTTTTCGATTTTGCATGCATTTGGATTCGCGGTCCAATGTGTGATTTGCCTGCGTGGCATTATTTTGTCTATGTGGCATTATTTTGTCCGTGTGGCAATAATTTGACTTGTCTATGTGACAAGATATATTTCTGTTTTGTTCTGAGCTCGGTATGAAATGACACTTAGCCACTTTGATTCAGCCTATTATTTTATTGTGGTATTTAGTTCAGTTCAGTCGTTTTTTTGTTCGATTAAGTTTAGTATTCTTTTGACTAGTATGTGCGGCATAATTTTGGCTTGCCTATGTGGCAAGATATATTTTGAGATCAGTATTCAGCCATTCTTTTGTTTCGATTAATTCTGTTGACTCAGCTATAATTTTGTTCAAACTTTGGTGTTTCGGCTTCCGTTGGCTTATATATATTGGAATTATCATTCGTATTCTGTTCATTTAGTTTTATATTCCAGCTTTGTTTCTTTTGTATTTCTTTATCCGTACTGGGCATTTGGCTCATGCTGTGTTTTTCTTCCGGCAGGTACTCAGGGGGATCAAGGGCAAGTGTGATGAGAGCTCCCTTACATCCTAACGGTTAAGATATCCTATTTAGGTTTTTGATTTTATTTTTGTAGTTATGTTTTGTTTTGTTCGTAACCTCCCTTTCTATTTCGGGAAGGGGGTGTTACAACTTCCATTTTATAAAAGAGTCCCACGCATATAGATATTATAAACTTTAAGATTATACTTTTATTTTATATTTATTTATCTTTAGTAACGTACTGTAACATGATAATGTTGTTAAATTTAAAAATATTAACAATATATATATATATATATATATATATATATATATATATATATATATATATATATATATATATATATATATATATGTGCACAAAACAAAAAATTGACATATGAGACCGTTCTTGTATGACCGACTGAGAGAGTATATTTTTAGATAATTTATTATGATTATATATATCAATTAAATTTAAATAAATTTTTAAATATTTTAAAAGTCAAAAGTATTACAAACAAATTAATTTCAAAAAAATTATAACGAGGTTCTTCTTATGAAACGGAGGGCGTATCAAAGATTCAAACATACTGACGGAAAGTTCATCAAGATAGACAAAACAAAATACGATAATTTAAGACAACATTAATACAGATTATTTTAATTTTTTTTTGCAATAATATTGAAATAATATATATATTACGATCTAATTAAAAATGATTGCTAGGGAAGGGGGTGACAACTGATAAGCAGACAAAATTTTATCAATCCTAAAAACGGATCCGGTTAGTATAGAGTTAACTTTATGATAAGTTGGATAATGGACCAATACAGTGTTGGCACGCAAGCTGAGGTTGTTCTCTCTCTCTGCGTGTTAGTACTGTATTGGTCCATTGCCCAACTTACCATCAAGTTAACTTCATATTAACCAAATCCCTTAAAAACTGTCGATCATGACAAAATGGTTTGTTTTGGATTTTTTGTAAGATTAGAAGAGTTTAACTTAATTTACCCTAAAATACTTGGAAAATTACTAGAGAGCCCATATAGTTCAAAGACGAGATATTGAAAGGAGTAACAACGGTCTTAATTTATCCGGGAAACTTAAATTTTATTTTAATTAGGATTAGATGTGCTAAACAGTTAATATCTGAATTAGTTTAGGACTCTAACTCAATTTTATTGGACTAATGAGTATTTTAAATAACCACCAAACTAATGGGCTATTAGGCCGAACTCGATATAAACTGCAGATGATGTTACGATAAAATATACATCTTAACAGAGAATGATTTTTACAATATATTGTTGGTTGTGAAACTATTATATATATATATTTGGATCAAGGAGGTCAAGCGAGTCTGATGATACAAAATTTCTAATTAATTTATCGAGCAGCAAGGAGTCACGAGTTCCGGGGCGGCTAGCTAGCATCAGAGATTCTTCATGTCAGACTTCAATTTGATATCTTTTTCCGCCAAGGCACAAAGCAAAGAGAGATATTAAGCATGTAAATTACCAGACTGTTCGCCCAGAAAGTACATATATATATATATATATATATACGCTGTAATTATGTTAATCAGTACGTAGGTGCATGTCATATGTAACTTCTAAATTAAGCACTTAATAAAGAAAAAAACAAATCTATAATGGTCAAAAAATTTATGACCGTATTGTCCTGAAATATTTTGTAATGTTTTGCAAATTTTTTTAATTCAGTGAGTTGATTTTAAAAAAATAATAATTAATTAAGTAGTGTCTATACAAATTGTTGTCGAATTCAAACGAGCGAGTAATTTAACCCAATTTTTGCTGACATGCACCTGCAGACCTCCAGTTCAATATTTAGAAAATTCCTTCCGTTCTTCCTTTCTTGGAAACTAACGCTAAAAAAACTAGTTTCAGTCCCAAGGACAACAAAGAGTCAAAAAAAATATTAAAATAAAAAAAATCTGTCGTTTTCGTAGGGGCAGAGTTCTAAACTTCAACAAGTTTTCTTTTAAGCAGTGTCACTCTGTATATGAAAATAAAATCGTATTCTATTAAATTTTATAAATAATAAATTTATAATTAATGATATTACTTCCATTTTATAAAAGAGTCCCACGCATATAGATATTATAAACTTTAAGATTATACTTTTGTTTTATATTTATTTATCTTTAATAGCGTACAGTAATATGATAATAAAATAATACTGTTAAATTTAAGAATATCAATTGTATTATTTATATTATTAACAATATATATATATATGATTTTATCTGCTCGCAAAATGAAAAATTGACAAATGAGACCGTTCTTGTATGACCGACTGAGAGAATATATTTTTAGATAATTTATTATGATTCTATATATCAATTAAATTCAAATAATTTAAAAGTCAAAAGTATTACAAACAAATTAATTTCAAAAAAATTATAACGAGGTTCATCTTATGAAACGGAGGGCGTATCAAAGATTCAAACATATTGACGGAAAGTTCGTCAAGATAGACAAAACAAAATGCGATAATTTAAGACAACATTAATACAGATTATTTTAATTTTTATTTGTAATAATATTGAAATAATGTATTATCACGATCTAATTAAAAATGATTGTTAGAGAAAGGGGGTGACAACTGATAAGCAGACAAAACTGTCGGTCATGACAGAATGGTTTGTTTTGAATTTTTGTGAGGTTGGAAGAGTTTGACTTAATTTACCCTAAAATACTTGGAAAATTACCAGAGAGCCCATATAGTTCAAAGACGAGATATTGAATAGGTCAGATATCTCTAGTTCAATTGGAAAATTAATAATTCAAAAAAGGTTAAGTGGAATCGCAAAGAATTAAATAAATAAATAATAATAATAATAATAATAATAAGAGTAAAACTATTATGACATAAAATATATCAAGTGCATGATATCTTTATGCCTTTGTTTCGATTTTTGTGTGTGTATAAGTTTGTTTTTCATTCATCGTTGATATTGTAATAATAATTATATATTTAATTATAAAATTATATTGTAATTTTTAATTAAAATAACGTTAAGAAAAAAGAAAAAAATCTTTTATTTTATTTTTTTATTTTATGTAAAATGAGATGAACACAAAAAATTTGTACATGGAGATATAGGCAGATGTACATATATATAAACAAGCGTGTTTGAAGGACAGTTCGAATAACACCTCGAGAGTCCAGATATTCAAACTCTTTTAGACTTTCACTCTTTTTCCTGTGTAATTTTGAAACAAATACCAAGCATTTTCTTGTTACGGTCCAATCTCACATTTAAAAACTTAGAATTCAATTCAATTCTTTCATTGAATTCCAAACTTTTTAAAGTCGTTAAAATAGAATTTTAATTTTTTATTCATAAAAAAACTATAAATACTAAGTACCTTAATCAAGCCACAACACAATAAATTACACCAACCAAACATTAACACAAAATAACAAAGCCAAAACCAAGCCAAAAATTTTATTTTTCACTTTTTTTTGGTGAAATTATTTTCATCACTTTTTTTTTGGGGAAATTATTTTTAGCCATGCAACGTTCTGCATCATCAGCCAAGAACATGTACCGTCAAATTCTCCCACACCGGAGCAATGTCAGAGCGATCCAACGACAGCCGTGCAACATTTTTATTAGTCACCGGGGAATTGATACTAAGAAAAATGTAGCCGGTATGTTATTTGATCACCTGTCTAGGCTTAATTATCGGCCTTTTTTGGACAGCAAAAATATGAAGCCTGGTGACAAATTGTTTGAAAAAATAAATACGGCCATTAGGGATTGTAAAATAGGATTGTCCGTTTTATCGCCTCGATATTGTGATTCATATTTTTGCCTGCATGAATTGTGTCTAATTATGGAGTCTAAGAAAAAGGTTATACCAATTTTTGTTGATGTAAAACCATCTGAGCTTCATGTTAAGGACAATGGCTGCTGCCCAACTAAGGATTTGAAAAGGTTTAGATGGGCTCTTGAGGAGGCTAAGTATACAGTTGGCTTGACATTCGATTCATCATCTGAGTAAGTGCATCTATCTCTCTCCCACACACTCTGTGTGGTTCTTCGAGTTAGGACGGATCTTGATTTTAGGCAATTTATTTGGTCGTTCTATAGAGACAAGTAATATTTTTTATATGAGAGGGAGTTGTAATTGTATAATACTTATACAATAAAAGTCATTTGAAATGCAACTCTTTGTTATATAAATACAACTTGTTTTTATAGATCTTCTATTTTTAAACTACCTGAAATTAGGATCCAATTGAAACATAGTGGGGCTACAAATTTTTTTAGCCACAACATAAATGTTTATTAATAATAATATTTTTCTAGATTATATTGATGATTATAAACTTAAGTAGTCAATTATACAACACTAAGGATAATATAATCATGCATGCAAATCGATATATGTACATTTGGATAGAAATGTAATTCTTGCTTAAAATTATATTAATAAGGGATGTAATTTTGAAGAATATGAACATATGTATAGTGATGGAATTGTAAAAATTATGTGGGAGCATTTAAAAATTTTAAAAATTTGTCATGACAAATTCATATATTTATATAGATCATAGTATATAAAAACTTTAAAATCCTAGGAGGTTGTTGCCTCCACTTGCTAGTTGCTACCCCTTAAATCCAATCCTGCTTCAAGTATTGTGAGACGAGAAAGGTTTTAACTTAATAATCTGGTCCCTAAATCTAGATATATATAAATGTAATTTTCTCCCCTTGTACGTAGTCAAAATAAAAAAAATGAATAAAAGTCTATATTTAATTAATTCTTTTAGCAATTCTGATATTGGGTTTTCTAACACGTGTTTGGTAATGCAGGAACTGGTCGGAGTTTCTAACGAGTGCTTCAGACGCGGTGATGAAGAACTTGCTTGAATTAGAAGAAGAGCGGGTTGACCAAGTCCGAAAATACTACATTTCATCATGATCCGATTCTCATGCACAACTGTATAACTTTTGTTCACATAATATTGTGAATGTTCTTGATTCATTTAATTAATTTTTTAAATTGTTTTTTCCTTAATTATACCATGCGGGCTATATAAACTAGCCAACATGTTCATTTCATTCTTTACTTCAAGGCCCCGTTAAGTGCGTTCAGCCTTGCAATATGTACGTATTTCAATTGCGCAAGTACCACAGCTAGCATGCTTCATTCTTGTACTCCATGAAACAAGTACATTTCAAGCTGATTAATTATACGAAGTCTCAAATTCTCTCTCTCTCTCAAACCACACAAAACACTGATCATGATTCTATGTTGTTTGAGCAAGTGATTTAAGATTTTGTTTAAATGAATTTGATTCGATTCAGAATTGGGCTTTAACTCAAAAAAATTTCCGGACCAAAAATTTGAGTCGAGTCGTTTTATATGGTATTATAGCTGGCTCGGGTCAAAATTTAAGTGCGAAAGTTTGTAATACATTAATTAGTCTTACATCAAAACATGTGGTTTAGATCAAAATTTAAGTGCGGGAGTTTGTAACACCTTAGTCTCATATCAAAACATGTGACTTTTTTTTATCCGTATATAAAAAATTAAGTTACTAATAATAGTACCTTCAGTCATGACTTAAGAAAATACTATTGAATTAGTGGTTTAAGGTCTTATTTGGATATATTTAATTTGAATTTGGAATTTGACCCAAGATTTATTCTGAACTCGAGATTTGACTCGGTTCTTTTCATATACGGTATAATTTTTATAATTATATTGTCTAATATTAAAATTTTATATCAATATTTAATTAAAAATTTGAGAATTTGAAATTAATTTTACAGGACGTTTGTTATAGGTCATCTAAAGCGGTCATTTTAAATACCCGATAAAGTGAGCTGGTCATCTTTATAAATCATCTTTATTACATTGGTAATCTTACATTCTTGGCATTCAGATACTCGGTAAAGTGTCAAGATTCTCGATAATCAGATGATAAAAAAATAGTTGGTAATATGAGATTACTACCTAGTGGTCATTTTGTAATTTTATTTAGACAAAAATATTCTTTATATTTAATAATTGGAAAAAAATATCTTTATTAGTCACATAATTTATATTTATTTTTTAATTTTTTGTTTGTTTGTCGACATGTTTAGTTTAACTAAAATATATAACTCATTGTCCATACAAAGTATGTGGTGTTGTTTGTTATTTATTATTATAAATTTAATTTTTTTTAACTACATTCTTGATAATTTTGTACTTAATAATTGAATAAATCATTAATTATTATTTTATAAATATATTAAATTTATAACTAAAATATATAACTCATTGTCCATACAAAGTATGTGGTGTTGTTTGTTATTTATTATTATAAATTTAATTTTTTTAACGACATTCTTGAAAATTTTGTACTTAATAATTGAATAAATCATTAATTATTATTTTATAAATATATTAATTTTTTTTAATATGATTTACTAAGTAATACTGAATTAATTAGTTTGATAGTAATTTGATAATTGCTGATTACATTTGATAATAATCATATGGATTAATCATTCAACTAAAATTAGTCAATAATATTTTAGTAAAAGATCAATGTTAAAAAATACATACCTAGTAATCTTGAATTCATACTAAACACTCACAATAACAATTATCGATAATCATAGATCTTCTACCAAATATAAATGACACAATATAACTATTTTTTATTACAGGTAATTAGATTACTAAGTGGTTAAATATATTTTTTTCCATTGTACTCGACCCCAATTTATGTATACAACATTGAACTAAATTTTATTACAATCGAGTCATTGTACTAATATTTTTTGGAAAATATTACAAAATTTGTTAATTTAAACAATAAAAGAGTCCCGTGCGTGGGAACATCCTTTCACGTCATATACTTATCCATCAGACATTCACGTAATTTATACATTTAAAAAATAACATTTATACATTTAAAATATAACACTTACATAATTTGACCAAGATTGAAGAAGAAACTCTCACTGGCTTCGATCTAAAAACTTCCATCTTCAACGGTTGTATCGAGAAGGGCTTTGGTGGGCGGTAGGAGGGAGCGGGTGGGATGGAGGAGAAGGCGGTGGAGTAGGTAGTGGGGATCGGCGACGATGTATTTGATGAGGAGGGAATTAGCGTGGGAGAATTTGTTGTGGCGAAAAAGGGAGGAGGAGAGAAGATGGGGTTGGTGGGGTGGTTGTTTTGGAGAGAGAAATTGTGGGGAATTTGTGATTGGGTCCATCGGAAGAAGGAGAGGAGAGTATTGGGGCGACAGGAGAGGGATTTGGAGGGGAGGGTTCCACCACTGCTGGAACCACCATTTTCGACCTTACAAACTCCTCAAATCATCCAATCAAAACCCACACTATGCAACCCATAGTGTTAAGGCTGGAAATCCTGATAGTTTTGTGTTAACGGTTCTTGTAGATGTGTATGCAAAGTGTGGAGAGGTTGAATCTTCTGGTGTAATGTTTGATGAAATTGATGACAAGATTCTTGGGCCATGTGCCTTTAGCTTCATCTAGTCTCCTTTTAATCCCATTGAGCAAAGTCCTGTTGGTAACCTCCACTTGACCATTAGCTTAAGGATGTGCAATTGACACATTTTGATGTTGAATTAATATACCCAAATCAGCCAAAAATTGCTCAAACTTAGCCCCTACAAACTATAGTCCACTATCTAACACCAGAACCATAGGGATCTTGAACTGGAATACCACTGACTCCTTAAGAAATTGTATACAATCTTGTTCAGTGATATACCGAAGTGATTTTGCCTCTACCCACTTGGTCATGTAATCAATAACCACCACCAGATATGCAACTTGTCCCTTGACTTTAGGCATATGCCCTAGTAAATCAATACCCCAGACAACAAATAAAATCGTAGACAAAACCTATGATAACTCCTCAGGAGGTCGATGTGGAATCAGGCTTTTCAGTTGGCACTTCGAACATTTTTGCCTAAACTCATTCGCTTCTTGGAACACGGTCAGCCAATAATGTCCTTGTCTGACAATTTTTTATGCCAATGAATTTATACCCATATGATCACCGCAAATTCCTTCATGCACCTCCTAAATAGCGTATGACGCTTCAGATGGAACTAAACACTTTAATGGAAGGGAGGAATTAGCCCGTTGATACAAATCTCCATCGATCAAGCAAAAGTAAGCAGTCTAATACTTGATCTACTTTGTAAGACCCCGAATTTTATGAAATACAAAATTTAATTTTTCTTCATATATATTTTTTTCCTGAAACAGTAGGTGGTTAAATTGATAAGGTTAAAAGTTAATGATGTTATGTGCAAATTTTTTTATGTCGGACAATATTCGTTTGGTCGGAGAATATTCGTTTTGTCGGAAAATATTCGATTCGTACGACGGCGCTGAAATAACAAAATAATGGTGGACCCCCACAACGACTTATTGTCGGATATAGAAAGCGACATACGTAACCTTTTTAAATAAATATAGTTAACAGTATTATCATCTTGAACTGTTAAAATACCCGGTAGTAAAGGAATAGTAACATACGGTATTACATAGTAGCACACGGTATTGTACAGTAGCACACGGTATTGCACAGTAGCACACGGTATTGCACAGTGTTTCATATTATTAAACTGATAAAGTGGTTATTGTACTATATTGACTTTATTGAACCAATAATTGTCACATGCATAATAATTCATATTATTGAGCTGATAATTGTCACAGTAGCATATGCACAATAATTCACATTACTGAATCAATAATTGTCATTACACAGTAACGTGTTATTTTCTTATTTATTTTCAGCATTATTGTTATCTCTTTTATGATATTGATTAAACTGTTGTATTCTATTATTAGTTGATTTTCCTATTTATCTAACTCAAAAAGCCAACTACACTACATTTACAACAATTAGCCATAGTAATAAATAATTGTGAATTATTGTTGAATAATTGAATTGATAAAGTTATTTGTTTTTATTATGATAAATTATATAAAGTTGTTTGTTTTTATATATAAAGTTAATTGATTTATTTAAAGTTAGTTGTTTTATATATAAAGTAAATTGAATGGTATATATATTAAAAGATGATCTTTAAATGAATGGTTTAGATTAAGGAAATCTTAAAAGATGAAATGAGTGGTATGGATTAAACATTATCTTGAAATATACGGTTTGGATTAAATTAGGAAATCTTGGTGATGATAAGATTTTTTGCTATAAATAGAGGCCTTAACTTAAGGATTTTTCATAAAAAACTTCCTTGCTTATTCTTTATTTCACTCTCCAAATATTTCTTTGTATAAGTTCTCCTTGAGTGTGCTAAAGTCATCTTGAGTATTTGTAAAGAGCTGTAAGTGTACGAGTTCATATCTAGTCACGTGTTAAGGTAAGGGATACCATCTTTTTCATCTTCCATTATTCAAACTTATTATGGTAAGGGATTATCATTATTTGATTCTCGAAAATAATATTGTTTCTTCCTTACTCATAAGATGTGCCTTTTATTTCCATGTATTAATTTGTGGGAATAACCTTACGGCGCGGATTACCGCCTGTTGGTGAATAACCTTTCGTATTCATTCCTTATTAATCTCTGAGAATAACCTTACTGCGCGGATTACCGCCTGTTTGGTGAATAACTCTTCGTATTCAATTTTTATTAAATTGTGGGAATAACCTTACGGCGCGGATTACCGCCTGTTGGTGAATAACATTTCGTATTCATTCCTTATTAATCTCTGAGAATAACCTGACTACGCGGATTATGTTTGGTGAATTACTCTTCGTATTCACTTCTTACTTGTCTCTTGTTGGTAAAGTTTCCTGAAATGAATATATATTCTTTAATAGTTTGCGCTTCATCTAATATCATTTCAACTGAACCTTCCTATTTTTCTAAATCTTTCTATTGAACCTTAACTGTTATTCTGAACTGTGGATCTTAAATATCATTCTTGAATTTTAGTCCACATCATGTTGGCAATTTGGACATTATTTGATCTGCACAAAGAAAAATCATAAACTTTTGATATTTATTGATCATATTGTTTCTTTTGATTCATCATCTATATCACGGTTGTTATTTTAATCATCAAGAACCATGTTGTTGTAAATATCTGTGGCCTGGGGCACAGTTGATAGGATAAAAGCGATATAATTATTGTGTCTTTTAGGGCACGTGGTGAATATTCTCTTTGGCCTGGGGCAAAGATGAACTGTTGTTGGTATGATTATGACCAAAGGCTAAAAACTGGTATAATAATTACCGTTGGTGTTAAATTTGAATATATTTGGCTCGTAATGCAAAGATGAACTATTGACTGTCATGATTATAATCAGGAACTGGAAATTTATATTATCATGACCAGCGATGTTTAAGATGATAAAAGTTGATGATGTTTTTCCTAAAAATAGAAGCGAGTGGACATTATTGTAAGACCCCGAATTTTATGAAATACAAAATTTAATTTTTCTTCATATATATATTTTTTTTGAAACAGTAAGTGGTTAAATCGATAAAGTTAAAAGTTAAGGATGTTATGTGCAAATTTTATTTTGTCGGACAATATTCGTTTGGTCGGGGAATATTCGTTTGGTCCGACGGCGCCGAAATAACAAATTATTGGTGGACCCCACAACGGAATATTTGTCGGATATAGAAAACGACAGAAATAACCTTTTTAAATAAAAATAGTCAACGGAACTGTTAAAATACCGGTGATAAAAGAATAGTAACATACGGTAGTTATTGGTATTTTCTGTAGCACTCGGTACTCTACAGTAACACACGGTATTGGATAGTGTCTCATATTATTGGTCTGATAATTGACACCGTAACTGTTACGCATCATTTCATCGATAATTGTCACTGCATAATATTTTATATTATCAATTCAATAATTGTTGTTACACAGTATTTTGCATTATTGATTTAATAATTGTCATTACACTGTATTTTATATCATTGAGTCAATAATTGTTGTTGCACTGTTTTTAAAATTATTGAACCTAATAATTGTCACAGTAACATATGCACAGTAATTCACATTATTGAATCAATAATTGTCATTACACAGTAACGTATGCTTTATTTTACATTATTGTTATCTCTATTATGATGTTATTTAAACAGTTGTATTTCATTAATTTATTGACTTGATATCTAAGAGCTAACTATACTGTATTTATAACAATTAGTCATAATAATTGAATTGATAAAGTTATTTGTTTATAATATAAAGTTAGGTGATTATTAGGTGATATGAAATGAATGGTGTAGATTAAAGTGTGAATTATTGTTGAATAATTGAATTGATTTGTTTATAATATAAAGTTAGGTGATTATTAGGTGATATGAAATGAATGGTGTAGATTAAAGTGTGAATTATTGTTGAATAATTAAATTGATTTGTTTATAATATAAAGTTAGGTGATTATTAGGTGATATGAAATGAATGGTGTAGATTAAAGATAATATAATATTTGAAATGGATGGTGTAGATTAAAAGATGATCTTTAAATGAATGGTTTAGATTAAATGAATGATAAGATTTTTGGCTATAAATAGAAGCCTTAACTTAAGGATTTTTCATAAACTTCCTTACTTGTTCTTTCTTTCTCTCTCTAAATACTTCTTGTGAAAGTTCTCTCTAAGTGTGCTTAAGTCATCTTGAGTATTTGTGAAGATCTATAAGTATACGTGTACTGTTCAAGTTAATCAACCTCATTTAAATCAATATCCAGTCACGTGTTGAGGTAAGGGATACCATCTTTTTCATCTTCCATTATTCAAACGTACTATGGTAAGGGATTATCATTATTTGATTCTCGATAATAATATTGTTTCTTCCTTACTCATAAGACGTGCCTTTTATTTCCATGTATTAAATTGTGGGAATAACCTTACGGAGCGGATTGCCGCCTGTTGGTGAATAACCTTTCGTATTCATTCATTATTAATCTCTGAGAATAACCTTACGGAGCGGATTGCCGCCTGTTTGGTGAATAACTCTTTGTACTCAAATTCTATTAAATTGTGGGAATAACCTTACGGAGCGGATTGCCGCCTGTTGGTGAATAACCCTTTGTATTAATTTCCTTCACCTTTTGTTAATCAAACCTGCTACGGTAAGGGATATTATTTTCTTTCATACTCCTAAATTGAAATTTATTATGAAACTATTGCTTCTATAATTCCTGAAAATATTATATGTTCCATAATAGTTGAACTTCATTATTTCAACTGAACCTTCCTATTTACGTGAACCTTTCTATTGAATTGTAACCGTTATTCTGAACTGTGGATCTTGAATATCATTTTTAAATTTCACTCCACATCATGTTGACAATTTGGACATTATTTGAATCTGTACAAAGTAAACTTCCGATACTTATTGTTATCCTATTTCTTCTGTTCATCATTTATATCATTCTAATCATCAAAAAATCAAGCTGTTGTGAATATCTGTGGCCGGGGGCACAGATGTGATATATTTGTTGAACATATGATAGGTTAAAGGCGATATAATAGGTTAAAGGCGATACATCTGTTCGGTGTCTTTTATGGCACGTGGTGAATGTTCTCTTTGGCCCGTAGTGCAAAGATGAACTGTTGTTTGGTATGATTATGACCAAAGGCTGAATCTGGTATAATCATGACCGTTGGTGCTATATTGAATATCTTTGGCCCGTAGTGCAAAGATGAACTGTTGATGTGCATGATTATGATCAGGAATTGTGAATTTATATTATCATGACTAATGGTATTTCAGATGATAAAAGTTGATGATGTTTTTACGAAAAAGAGAAGCGAGTGGACATTATAGTCTGCATTATTCTTCTAATAGATTGCTCATTCCGCTGCTATTATTGATCTGAACATTGTTTAAGAATTTAACTGCAGTTTTTGATATAAACCTTGTATTCTATTGTATTCTATCAAGAACTCAACTGTTGAAGGCTAATGATAATTTATTCGTCATTATCTTAGTCATGATATTTCTTACTGGGCTATTTGAGCTCACCCTTTCTTTTGTTCCATTGTTTTTCAACAGGAGATGAAAACATAACAGGGTCTAGCCGGGGAATGGAGTGAGGGTCCGAGGAATAGTTATCATAGTCTTCACGTTTTGTAAAATAGTGTGGCAATAATAGTGAAGACTTAGTTGTGTATTATTATACACTGTATTGTTGTACGTTGTGCTTTGTTGTAATAATTTTGTTGTAGTCTTTTGACGACTCAAGTTTGGGCTGTGTGGGCCCAGATTTGGGGGCGTCACAATTATAGTCTGCATTATTCTTCTAATAGATTGCTCTTTCCTTTGCTATTATTGATACAAAGATTATTGTCTATTATATTCAATTAAGAACTCATCTGTTGAAGGCTAATGATAATTTATTTGTCATTATCTTAGTCATGATATTTCTTACTGGGCTATTTGAGCTCACCCTTTCTTTTGTTCTATTGTTTTTCAGAAAATGAAAGAGTAGCCGGGTCTAGCAGGGGAATGGAGTGACGGTCCGAGTGATAGCTATTGTAGTCTTCACATGTTGTATATAGTGTGACAATAATAGTGAAGACTTAGTTGTGTATTATTGAGTTTGTATTTCTGTTCTATGTACTATTTGTATTAGAAATTATGTATTTTATGGCGTCTCAAATTGGGCTATGTAGGCCTAGATTTGGGGTCGTCACATACTTTGCCAATAACTTTTTCGAAGGAAAATTCCCCTCATTGAGATACTCTAGATTTGATGTAAGCCAATAGTGAGATCTCTCCATTGACATTAACTCCTTTTCTCAAAATGTTTGGCTCATTCAGGATCTTGAGATAAACCAAACCACCAAAGGACTCCAATTTTGTAGCAGCCAGCTTGGAAAGTGCATCAGCTATCGTATTATCATTCTATTCAATCCCTTGGAGTGAGTAGGAATCAAAGTACTGCAACAACATCTTAACCTCGGCCAAATAATTTGACATTCTTGCCCCTAAGCCTTATACTTGCCCTGGCCCTGGATCTTCTTAATAACCAACTACGAATTACTGAAGATGAGTATGAGACTCACTTCTAGGCTCCGAGTCAGTCTTAACCCTGTTAATATGACTTCATCCTTAACTTCATTATTTGTGGCCCTAAATAGGAACCTGATTGCCTGTTGAACATTGAAACTCTTTGGACTAACTAGGATGACCCCAGCTCCATTAGCATTAGCAGTTGATGACCTATCCACATACAAAGTTCAAGATGATGATGAAGCCCGTTGCCCCCCGTTATTAACTCCACATTCGAATTAGAATTGGACTTTAAATCCTTTTTGGTGAACATGAACTCCACTATAAAGTCTGCCAACGCTTGCCCCTTGCTAGCAGTCCAAGGTTGGTAATCTAACTCAAATTGACTCATCTCCACCACCCAAGCCACCATCCAATCTGATGTGTTAGGCTCATATAGGACCTTTTTCAACGGCTGATCATTATAAACCATAATAATCTGACCTTGAAAGTAATGCCGAAGTTTCGTGCTAGCAATTACCAATGCATAGACACACTTCTCCAAGTTTGGATACCTTGTTTCTGCGTCCCTCAAGGCATGACTGACATAATAAATCGAACGCTGCCTACGCCATTCTTCTCGAACCAACACAACCCTCACGGTTAAAGAACTCATAACCAAATACAAATAAAGTGGCTCGAAAGAAAGAGGCTTCTATAACAACGGGGCTGATGACAAGTACCTTTTTAGTCCTTGAAAAGAATCCTTACACTCGATGTCCATTGAAAGATTTTTTTAATTCTTCAGACCTTTTAAAGTGTCAAAAAATGGTAGGCACCGCTCCATTGACCTAGACAGGAAGCGTCGTAAAGCTGCTACCTGACCTGTCAACCTTTGCACATCTTTAAAAGACTGAGGAGACTTAATGTCCAGGATTGCCTTAATTTTCTCCAGATTGGCCTAAATCCCTCTTTTGGTGACTAGGTCGCCAATAAATTTAGCTGAGTCGAGACCGAAAGTGCATTTCATGGGATTGAAGCGCATTTTATAATGTTTGATTGTTTGAAACTAATCCTCTAAATTCTGCAGATGGTCCTGGACCCTCATGCTCTCGACAACCATGTCATCCATGTATACCTCCATATTTCTTTCGATCTGCTTTTGAAAAATCTTGTTAATTATTTGTTGGTATGTGGCTCTTGCATTGATTAATCCAAAGGCCATTATCCTATATGCATATATCGCCTGATGTGTTATAAAGGTCGTCTTCGGGACATCCTCCTTATACATTAAGATCTGATTGCATTTCGAAAAGGCATTCAGGAAACTAAAGAGATCATGTCCCGATGTCGCATCGATAAGCTGATCAATATAAGGAAATGGGTAGAAATCCTTCGGGCATCCTTGTTTAGATATGTATAATCAATACAAAACCTCCACTTCCCATTTTGCTTCCTTACCAAAACCACATTTGCCAACCACTCCGGGTACACTTTTTAAAACATTATTTCGGCATCTAAAAGCTTTGTAATCTCATCATCAATCATATTCTATCATTTTGGAGATAAGATCCATATTTTCTGGTGAACTGACTTTCTGTTAGGATCCATCGAAAGTCTATGAATTGCCATATCCTTTGTAATCCCGGGCATATCATTAGGTGTCCATGCAAAGACATCAACATATATACCTGAAGAAACTATATCAACCCAACTCTGACTGTATCCTGTAAACCAGCACCTAGATTAACCATTTTTATCGTATTGCTCGATATGAATTCTACATCCTCTGTCTTTTCGGTAGGCAATGCCAATGACTTTGTAGCACTACAACAAAAAAATAGGTCATATGCGACATACTTTTTCATTGCCATTGTCATTGCCCCATGTCTCCGTCGACCGTTGTCAGGAATGGGGATATTCGATGGGATCATTGGCCATGACTTGTCCGTCGACAATGACTCATTAGCGACGGTATTGACAACTACAATCCATCGGTAATGAGTAAATTAATTATTAAATGGAATAGTCATTAATGATGGACATGTCCGTCGCCTATGACCTTCTGTCCAACAGTAAAGATATTTTATAATAAAAATATTATATAAAAATTTTAAAACCCCCTATTTTTTTAAAATATAAATAATTGTACCTGTTATAAACTAAAAGCAATAAATAATTTTTCACTAACACATACCAATAACCATCAAATATATAAAATCAACCATCAATATATAAACTAGTTATTTACATAAAAAGTAATTACATACAAAATTTAATCATTATACGACCTAAAAACTAATTATTTACATAAAAGAAAATATATAAACATAATTTAGATCCCCTGGTCAGCATCGTTATCAGTAGACAATTGAACATTGTCCATTGTGCCACTACCCCTGCCATCATCAATCCTAGCATCGTCACCGCCTCCACCGTCCTCACCATCGTCGCCACATCCACTGTCCTCAGTATCACCGCTGTCTCCATCGCTGCGACGAGCATCATCAATAAGACCTTACAAAATTAAAATAGTAAATAGATATAAACAAATATAACCATATTTAAATAAGTTGTATAAGGTTTTTTAAAATAAGTTAGGCAAACGAGCTTCTAACTCAACTACCGAAACTCCGAATTGAGCCATGTAAGTTGTCATGCGTTTGAAATATGTAAGAGGTGTTACGTCTACGGTTTCTCTTTGTTTCGATACCCAGAGTGAGTTTTAGTCTAGTTTTCCTAAAGTTGTATAATTTTTTTAAAAATAAGTTAGACAGACGAGCTTCTAACTAGGCCGCCAGAACTCTGAATCAAGCCTCGTAAGTTGTCACACGTTTAAAATATTTAAGAGGTGCTACGTCTACGGTTTCGTGTTATTTCGACACCCTAATCGAGTTTTAGTCTAGTTTTCCTAAAAGTTGTCTAATTTTTTTTTTAATAAAATAAGTTAGGCACACGAGCTTCTAACTCGGCTACCGAAATTCCTAATTAAGCCCTATAAGTTGTTACGCATTTGAAATATGTAATTGGTGCTACTCCTAATGTTTTGCATTGTTTCGATGCCCGTGACGAGTTTTAATCTAATTTTCCTAAAGTTGTCTAATTTTGTTTTTAAAATAAGTTAGGCAAACGAGCTTCTAACTTGACCACTGGAACTCCGAGTCGATCCCCATAAGTTGTCACGCATTTGAAATATGTTAAAGGCGCCACTCTTACGATTTTACGTTGTTTCAATGCTTGGGACGAGTTTTAGTCTAGTTTTCTCTTAAAAAAAATTAAACTAAGTTAGACAAACGAGCTTCTAACCCGGCGATCGAAACTTCGAATTAAGCCCCGTAAGTTGTCACGTATTTAAAATATATAAGATGCGTTATGTCTACGACTTTGCATTATTTCGATGTCCGGGACGAGTTTTGGTCTAGTTTTCTTAAATTTGTCTAAGTTTTTTTTTTATATATAAATTAGACAAATGAGCTTCCAACTTGGCCACTGGAATTCTGAATTGAGACTCGTAAGATTTCACGCGTTTAAAATATATAAAAGGTGTTATAACTATGATTTTGCATTGTTTTGATGCCCGGGGAGAGTTTTAGTCTAGTTTCTTCAATTGAATTGAATACATCTAAAAATTCTCAACTATATATGCATGTGTCATTTTATATAAAACAAATCAGTATTATGGTACAAACATAATCTAAAATAACATGTGACTCACACGACATATCTGAGGCACCTGTGGTGGATTCCCTAGCAAGTCACGTGCTAGTCCCCTTGGAGGCCTGAGATGATCACTTATTCAGTGCAGTATGTAAAAAATTAATACAAACAAATAATCTGGACAATAATATATAAATAACAGTAAGAAGTAAAAAACAAATATCCTCACATTAAGTATGTAGGTTATTATACCTAAATCTCTTGGTTGCTCATCACCGCCACGACCCCTATGTCCACCACGATTGGCACGACCACCATGATCACCATGTGAAGTACATGCCACATCTATATAACTGTGTTGACATAAACACAAAATTAGAAGACATTTTTAATAAAGATAAACTAGAACATATAGATTTACAACAATTTTGTGTAAGGATTATAGACTCATAGACTAGTGGGAAAGCTAAATAATAATAGGGGGAGGCAAACCAGGCCGTATTGATTAATACCCTTTTGGAATATATAATTATATTATGAACAAAAAAATTGGTACAAAAAAGTAATAAATCATTAACGGATTATAACTGCATTATCGAAATGTCCTTGAAACAAACATGGCCTACGAACACAATGACAACTCAAGTTTTCATATAAAGACACCACACAAAACCTTCTTAGTCAGATTTAAGAAAAAGTACTTACATTGCACTAGAGACTCAATTTAAGTACATTATTTACAAAGGCAAGAAAGAAAAAAAAAAGAGATGAAAATCAAAAGATAGCCCGCTAGATAAAATTACAAATACACAATCTATTCTTGGACCAAATTTAGGATAATTATCGAAATAATAATAATATCAAAGTAATCAAAACTTCAAAAACAAAAATAAAGCACACATAAAAAATCTCAAAGCTTTAGTAAATTAACACTAAGATTCAAAGCAATTCAACTACACAATATCAGTTATACTTTGCATTGTCACATCCAAAAGACATACTACTAGCAATAACATACAAACAAAAACAAACATTATTTCTTTTTTAAAGGCAAATATACCTTTTAAAAACTAAGACATAAAATAACAAATCGATAGCCAATAGTATGTTAATCAATATTTCTAAACCAAATTAATTTTTTTTTGTTAATGCTTAATAATAGATGGAAAAAAGTTTTGGAATCCACAAATTAAGCAATTCAAACAATAATAGCAATAATCTCCATACAAAACAACTAAATCTAGCCAAGAAATATGATAAGATAGTCCCACCGAAAAATTAATTACCTGAAGGTATGGGGTACTTATTAAGCATCAATGAATTAAAACACATGATTAAACTTAGATATGAGGGCTTTGAAGTTACCTGAAGTACACAGAAAAAAAAGAAAAAAAAAAGTTAGCTGAAGAGTCCAGTATGATTAGTGCAGTAGCGAGTTTGTTCTTCACCGCCCTAATTAATGATTAGAATTGATAATTTGAGAATTAAAGAGAGATAATCAGAGAATGAACTAAAATTCAAACTGAACAAAATACAAAATGTTAGAGTTTATTCCCTAGAGGCCAATTATTTGATGTAACTGCTTAAAATTTTTGATATTATATTTGATTGAATAAATGAATAATTTTATTATGATTTTATTTACTGTGTTATATAAATTTTAGCATAATAAAAGTCCTTAGAATTGTGATACAAATTATATAGCTTCAAGTATGTGACTTGAAGTATGAGATCATATAATTACAATTAGTATCATTGCTCTTAAATGTCCCTAGTCGAGTATCATTGTTTATAGGACAATAATGATGCATTTAGACTAATATGATGATTGACTGATGGCCAAATCTCATTGGTCATAAATATATGAGATATTGAATCAATCCATAAGTACATGTTAGAGAACAATGTACTGGACAGACCCACCATGAGAATTCTACGTGGAGCATTATGCAAAGGGTCATAAAAAATTCTCATAGTGACAATGATGTAATGATCATCCAACCTGAAATTACTATATTATTACACGAGAATTTATGTACTTTGATATCATCAAAGGTCACCTTTAATAGGGTGGACAATAAAGGTGATTATTGGGTACATCATGAATCGTGTGAGGAATATGAGTGATCTAAATGGAATTTAACCTCCTATATATTAAGGGGTGATATCCATAGGTCTCTTGATTGAGTAGGACTATGAAATGCATGACCATGCTCAAATAGTGATTTCTTGCATATAGTCTATTCATTGATCAAGAAAACTCAGATTAAATTATGAAGAGTATGACACATTCCATGCCTCGAGTTTAATCTAGAATGTCAAGGTTAAAATGATTAAATTACATTGAAACATTAGTCACGAAAAGATTACATCGAATCACTGATCTTATTATTACTTGGGTAGCAGTGATACATTACTAGATGTCGTTCACTGTTTATAATTTTATAATATGATTTTAAAATGATTGCCAACATAATAATAACCTATAGGGTCACACACTTAAAACGCAATTAAAAGGGAATTAATTTAAATTATAAGGATTTAAATATGTCAATATGATTGATAGTATTTAAATTACGAATTTAAATTAATAGGATAACTTGTATATATGTATATTAATTAAGTAAGACTTAATTAAGATATAATATATATAAATTCGGATTTTACTTTTCTAATTAGAATAGGTTTTGGTTAATTTCTCTTGACTTATATATATATATGATATACCAGCTGTTTTAGAGATTAGAAAAAAAAATAAAACAAAAATTCTAGCCGCTTTTAGAAAGAGACTAGAGAGAAAAACTTCAAAAAATCAAGATCTTGACAACTAGTACCGCAACTCTCTTTGCTGCAGATCGTGTGACGATTCGCGAGGTGTTTGTCTGGATACCGTAGAGGTGTAATTCTGTTGGATTGCGTTGAAGATTCGAAGTTGTTCTAAAAAAATTCATTGTCTCCATTCAAGCTCGGATAATCGGTAAAACAAATCTAAACCTCTGAATTAATATGTTTTCGCATAGACCCTGTTTTAGGGTTTCAAAAATTATTTTAAAAAATTATAATTCCGCTGCTTTTATGTACCTAAATTCCTATACAAAATTAGTACAAACTATGAAAAATCACATACCTTTGGGTCGGCAATGGAGGTGCGTTGTAGGAGGGGCCAGGAAGAAGAAGCAAAAGAAGGAGGGGATGAGGATACAAGTTGGAGAAGGGAAAGAAAGAAGAGGCGAAGGTGGAGGAAGGACAAGGCAAAGGAGCAAGGAAGGAAGGGCTAAGGAATTTTGGAAAAAACCTTATCGTCAAGTTTGGGAATTTATCATTAAAGTAAATCTCGATGGCATACCCTGTCGATAATGGACTTGTCGATAATAACATGTTAATTATTAATAGCGACGATATAACTGTCGGTAATAACATTTTCTTTCTGTTGAGCCTATAGTTCCCGCCCTCGCAAATTTTTCGCGCAAAAACTAATCCATTACTGACGATAATACCCCCATTATCGATGGGCTGCCATCAACAACCATGTCCCGGATCGAGGGAACAAGACCATTGGCGATGGATGTTATTATTGACAGGTTATGTCATTGTTAGGGGTTATTAGCGACAACGGAAGTGCTGTCGGTAAAAAGCCAGTGACCTATTTCCTTCTAGTGACACCTTCGGTAAAGGTTTCCACATCTACCATCATAGTCTTCTTCTATTTATTAATGTAAGACCCCGAATTTTATGAAATATAAAATTTAATTTTTCTTCATATATATATTTTTCCTGAAACAGTAAATGGTTAAATTGACAAAATTGAAAGTTAAGGATGTTATGTGCAAATTTTATTTTGTCGGACAATATTCTTTTTGTCGGGGAATATTCGTTTTGTCGGGGAATATTCGGGCCGTACGACGGCGCTGAAATAACAAATTATTTGTGGACCCCAAAACGGAATATTTGTCGGATATAGAAAACGACAGAAGTAACCTTTCTAAATAAAAATAGTCAACGGTGTTAACTGTTAAAATACCGGTAATAAAAGAATAGTAGCATACGGTAATTTATGGTATTTTACTGTAGTATGCGGTACTCTACAGTAGCACACGGTATTGCACAGTGTCTCATATTATTAACACCGTAACTGTTACGCATCATTTCATCAATAATTGTCATTGCATAATATTTTATATTATCAATTCAATTATTGTTGCTACACAGTATTTTGCATTATTGATTCAATAATTGTCATTACACTGTATTTCATATCATCGAGTCAATAATTGTTGCTGCACTGTTTTTAAAATTATTGAATTTAATAATTGTCACAGTAGCAAATACACTATAATTTATATTATTAAATTAATAATAATCTGTAACGTGTTTATTACATTATTGTTGAATTATTGTTGTAGTATTATTTTATTTTATATGTTGGACCCACAGGAAGAATAAATAAATAAATAAAATAAAATAAAAAATTAATTAATTTTACTATTTGAAATAGTAACGTGAATAGTAACATGAATAGTAACGTAAATAGTAACATGTGGGACCCATGTGGGGCCCACATGAAAAAAAATGAATTGCAAAATGTGCAGGAAGGAAAAAAGCAGCCAGCGGCTGCGTGCTGAATTTTTCAGCACTGGCGTGCAGCACGCCAGTGCTCACCTACCGCATAGTGCCCTTATTTCTCCTATAAATAGCTTGTTCAGCTGAATAGAAAAATCACACCTAAAACATAAAATTTTTCTATAAGAATTTTATGAGTTTTCTTTGAGAATAGTAAGGTTATTTTGAGAGTTTGAAAGCCAAAAGGAGTGCAGAAATTTTTCAAGTAAGTCTTTTATTAAAGAGTAGTAATTTCATAAATTCCTATTTTTCACGGTATTCACAAATCTTCCTTTAGAAGACTCTTCTTTAAGAAGATTCATTTTTAAAAGCTTTCTTTGGAAGATTTATTTTGGAATATTATTTTTAAAACTATTTAAAAGTAGTTATATTATACTACAAAAATTATGTTAAATATATATAATTTTGATAATTCATATTATACGAGTTATCATACACTTTGAAATTTATATGTGGTAATTACTAATTTTATTATAAAAATATAGGTTGATCAACCTCATTTAAATCAATACCCAGTCACGTGTTAAGGTAAGGGGTATCACTCTTTTCATCATCATAAATGGATATTATTTTCTTTCTTACTTGAAGGGATTATCATTCTTTGATTCTCGAAAATAATATCGTTTCTTTCTTGTGCCATTTATTTCCATGTATTAAATTGTGGGAATAACCTTACGGCGCGGTTTACCGCCTGTTGGTGAATAACCTTTTGTATTCATTCCTTATTAATCTTTGAGAATAACCTTACGGTGCGGATTACGCCTGTTTGGTGAATAACTCTTCGTGTTCAAATTCTATTAAATTGTGGGAATAACCTTACGGTGCGGATTACGCCTGTTTGGTGAATAACTATTCGTATTTAAATTGATGGGAATAACCTTACGGTGCGGATTACGCCTGTTTGGTGAATAACTCTTCGTGTTCAAATTCTATTAAATTGTGGGAATAACCTTACGGTGCGGATTACGCCTGTTTGGTGAATAACTATTCGTATTTAAATTGATGTGAATAACCTTACGGTGCGGATTACGCCTGTTTGGTGAATAACTCTTCGTGTTCAAATTCTATTAAATTGTGGGAATAACCTTACGGTGCGGATTACGCCTGTTTGGTGAATAACTATTCGTATTTAAATTGATGGGAATAACCTTACGGTGCGGATTACGCCTGTTTGGTGAATAACTATTCGTATTCAAATTGATGGGAATAACCTTACGGTGCGGATTATCGCCTGTTGGTGAATAACCCTTTTTATTTGTCTCGTGTGGAAATAATTTGTCTACACGAATTATCACATGACACTTTTATTCCATATTCGTAAGTGATATCATTTTCCTTTATACTCATAAGGGATACCATCTTTTTCATCTTCCATTATTCAAACTTACTATGGTAAGGGATATTAATTCCCTTCACCTTTTGTTAATCAAACCTGCTACGGTAAGGGATATTATTTTCTTCCATACACCTAAATCGAAACTTATTATGGAACTATTGCTTCTATAATTCCTGAAAATATTATATGTTCCATAATAGTTGAATTTCATTAGTTCAACTGAACCTTCCTATTTTCTGAACATTTCTATTGAACTGTAATCGTTATTCTGAACTGTGGATCTTGAATATCATTTTTAAATTTCACTCCACATCATGTTGGCAATTTGGACATTATTTGAATCTGCACAAAGTAAACTTCCGATACTTATTGTTTATCCTGTTCTTCTGTTCATCATTTGTATCACTGTTATTTGTATTAATCATCAAGAATCAAGCTGTTGTGAATATCTGTGGCCGGGGGCACAGATGTGATATAATTGTTGAACAGATGATAGGTTAAAGGCGATATACTAGGTTAAAGGCGATACATCTGTTCGGTGTCTTTTATGGCACGTGGTGAATGTTCTCTTTGGCCCGTAGTGCAAAGATGAACTGTTGGTTGGTATGATTATGACCAAAGGCTGAATCTGGTATAATCATGACCGTTGGTGCTTTATTGAATATCTTTGGCCCGTAGTGCAAAGATGAACTGTTGATTGGTATGATTATTACCAAAGGCTGAATCTGGTATAATCATGACCGTTGGTGTTATATTAAATGTCTTTGGCCCGTAGTGCAAATATGAACTGTTGATCTGCATGATTATGATCAGGAACTGTGAATTTTTATTATCATGACTAATGGTATTTCAGATGATAAAAGTTGATGATATTTTTACAAAAAAGAGAAGCGAGTGGACATTATAGTCTGCATTATTCTTCTAATAGATTGCTCATTCCGCTGCTATTATTGATCTGAACGTTGTTTAAGAATTTAACTACAGTTTTTGATATAAACCTTGTAGTCTATTGTATTCTATCAAGAACTCAACTGTTGAAGGCTAATGATAAATTATTCGTCATTATCTTAGTCATGATATTTCTTACTGGGCTATTTGAGCTCACCCTTTTGTTCCATTATTTTTCAACAGGATATGAGAACGTAGCTGGGTCTAGCCGGGGAATGGAGTGGGAGTCCGAGGGATATCTATTATAGTCTTCACGTGTTGTAAAATAGTGTGGCAATAATAGTGAAGACTTAGTTGTGTATTATTATACACGGTATTGTTGTACGTTGTGCTTTGTTGTAATAATTTTGTTGTAGTCTTTTGACGACTCAAGTTTGGGCTGTGTGGGCCTAGATTTGGGGGCGTCACAGTTGGCATCAGAGCTTAGGGATATGGTCTTTAATGGAGATCTGGGGTTAGAACTAGGAGGGGAGAGACGAATAGAATACGTCACTAGTATTAGATTTTGTTATCTAACGAATCGATTTGAATGTAGGAACAGGAAGTGATGAGTCAGTTTGTTTGAACTAACAATTATTTTGTGACCACAGTTTAGTATGGCGTATAGAAATCAGGAGGATAACTTTGAAATGCCCGGTACGTCAATTTCGGGGACGAAATTTCATAAGGAGGGGAGGTTGTAAGACCCCGAATTTTATGAAATATAAAATTTAATTTTTCTTCATATATATATTTTTCCTGAAACAGTAAATGGTTAAATTGACAAAATTGAAAGTTAAGGATGTTATGTGCAAATTTTATTTTGTCGGACAATATTCTTTTTGTCGGGGAATATTCGTTTTGTCGGGGAATATTCGGGCCGTACGACGGCGCTGAAATAACAAATTATTTGTGGACCCCAAAACGGAATATTTGTCGGATATAGAAAACGACAGAAGTAACCTTTCTAAATAAAAATAGTCAACGGTGTTAACTGTTAAAATACCGGTAATAAAAGAATAGTAGCATACGGTAATTTATGGTATTTTACTGTAGTATGCGGTACTCTACAGTAGCACACGGTATTGCACAGTGTCTCATATTATTAACACCGTAACTGTTACGCATCATTTCATCAATAATTGTCATTGCATAATATTTTATATTATCAATTCAATTATTGTTGCTACACAGTATTTTGCATTATTGATTCAATAATTGTCATTACACTGTATTTCATATCATCGAGTCAATAATTGTTGCTGCACTGTTTTTAAAATTATTGAATTTAATAATTGTCACAGTAGCAAATACACTATAATTTATATTATTAAATTAATAATAATCTGTAACGTGTTTATTACATTATTGTTGAATTATTGTTGTAGTATTATTTTATTTTATATGTTGGACCCACAGGAAGAATAAATAAATAAATAAAATAAAATAAAAAATTAATTAATTTTACTATTTGAAATAGTAACGTGAATAGTAACATGAATAGTAACGTAAATAGTAACATGTGGGACCCATGTGGGGCCCACATGAAAAAAAATGAATTGCAAAATGTGCAGGAAGGAAAAAAGCAGCCAGCGGCTGCGTGCTGAATTTTTCAGCACTGGCGTGCAGCACGCCAGTGCTCACCTACCGCATAGTGCCCTTATTTCTCCTATAAATAGCTTGTTCAGCTGAATAGAAAAATCACACCTAAAACATAAAATTTTTCTATAAGAATTTTATGAGTTTTCTTTGAGAATAGTAAGGTTATTTTGAGAGTTTGAAAGCCAAAAGGAGTGCAGAAATTTTTCAAGTAAGTCTTTTATTAAAGAGTAGTAATTTCATAAATTCCTATTTTTCACGGTATTCACAAATCTTCCTTTAGAAGACTCTTCTTTAAGAAGATTCATTTTTAAAAGCTTTCTTTGGAAGATTTATTTTGGAATATTATTTTTAAAACTATTTAAAAGTAGTTATATTATACTACAAAAATTATGTTAAATATATATAATTTTGATAATTCATATTATACGAGTTATCATACACTTTGAAATTTATATGTGGTAATTACTAATTTTATTATAAAAATATAGGTTGATCAACCTCATTTAAATCAATACCCAGTCACGTGTTAAGGTAAGGGGTATCACTCTTTTCATCATCATAAATGGATATTATTTTCTTTCTTACTTGAAGGGATTATCATTCTTTGATTCTCGAAAATAATATCGTTTCTTTCTTGTGCCATTTATTTCCATGTATTAAATTGTGGGAATAACCTTACGGCGCGGTTTACCGCCTGTTGGTGAATAACCTTTTGTATTCATTCCTTATTAATCTTTGAGAATAACCTTACGGTGCGGATTACGCCTGTTTGGTGAATAACCCTTCGTGTTCAAATTCTATTAAATTGTGGGAATAACCTTACGGTGCGGATTACGCCTGTTTGGTGAATAACTATTCGTATTTAAATTGATGGGAATAACCTTACGGTGCGGATTACGCCTGTTTGGTGAATAACTCTTCGTGTTCAAATTCTATTAAATTGTGGGAATAACCTTACGGTGCGGATTACGCCTGTTTGGTGAATAACTATTCGTATTTAAATTGATGGGAATAACCTTACGGTGCGGATTACGCCTGTTTGGTGAATAACTCTTCGTGTTCAAATTCTATTAAATTGTGGGAATAACCTTACGGTGCGGATTACGCCTGTTTGGTGAATAACTATTCGTATTTAAATTGATGGGAATAACCTTACGGTGCGGATTACGCCTGTTTGGTGAATAACTATTCGTATTCAAATTGATGGGAATAACCTTACGGTGCGGATTATCGCCTGTTGGTGAATAACCCTTTTTATTTGTCTCGTGTGGAAATAATTTGTCTACACGAATTATCACATGACACTTTTATTCCATATTCGTAAGTGATATCATTTTCCTTTATACTCATAAGGGATACCATCTTTTTCATCTTCCATTATTCAAACTTACTATGGTAAGGGATATTAATTCCCTTCACCTTTTGTTAATCAAACCTGCTACGGTAAGGGATATTATTTTCTTCCATACACCTAAATCGAAACTTATTATGGAACTATTGCTTCTATAATTCCTGAAAATATTATATGTTCCATAATAGTTGAATTTCATTAGTTCAACTGAACCTTCCTATTTTCTGAACATTTCTATTGAACTGTAATCGTTATTCTGAACTGTGGATCTTGAATATCATTTTTAAATTTCACTCCACATCATGTTGGCAATTTGGACATTATTTGAATCTGCACAAAGTAAACTTCCGATACTTATTGTTTATCCTGTTCTTCTGTTCATCATTTGTATCACTGTTATTTGTATTAATCATCAAGAATCAAGCTGTTGTGAATATCTGTGGCCGGGGGCACAGATGTGATATAATTGTTGAACAGATGATAGGTTAAAGGCGATATACTAGGTTAAAGGCGATACATCTGTTCGGTGTCTTTTATGGCACGTGGTGAATGTTCTCTTTGGCCCGTAGTGCAAAGATGAACTGTTGGTTGGTATGATTATGACCAAAGGCTGAATCTGGTATAATCATGACCGTTGGTGCTTTATTGAATATCTTTGGCCCGTAGTGCAAAGATGAACTGTTGATTGGTATGATTATTACCAAAGGCTGAATCTGGTATAATCATGACCGTTGGTGTTATATTAAATGTCTTTGGCCCGTAGTGCAAATATGAACTGTTGATCTGCATGATTATGATCAGGAACTGTGAATTTTTATTATCATGACTAATGGTATTTCAGATGATAAAAGTTGATGATATTTTTACAAAAAAGAGAAGCGAGTGGACATTATAGTCTGCATTATTCTTCTAATAGATTGCTCATTCCGCTGCTATTATTGATCTGAACGTTGTTTAAGAATTTAACTACAGTTTTTGATATAAACCTTGTAGTCTATTGTATTCTATCAAGAACTCAACTGTTGAAGGCTAATGATAAATTATTCGTCATTATCTTAGTCATGATATTTCTTACTGGGCTATTTGAGCTCACCCTTTTGTTCCATTATTTTTCAACAGGATATGAGAACGTAGCTGGGTCTAGCCGGGGAATGGAGTGGGAGTCCGAGGGATATCTATTATAGTCTTCACGTGTTGTAAAATAGTGTGGCAATAATAGTGAAGACTTAGTTGTGTATTATTATACACGGTATTGTTGTACGTTGTGCTTTGTTGTAATAATTTTGTTGTAGTCTTTTGACGACTCAAGTTTGGGCTGTGTGGGCCTAGATTTGGGGGCGTCACAGTTGGCATCAGAGCTTAGGGATATGGTCTTTAATGGAGATCTGGGGTTAGAACTAGGAGGGGAGAGACGAATAGAATACGTCACTAGTATTAGATTTTGTTATCTAACGAATCGATTTGAATGTAGGAACAGGAAGTGATGAGTCAGTTTGTTTGAACTAACAATTATTTTGTGACCACAGTTTAGTATGGCGTATAGAAATCAGGAGGATAACTTTGAAATGCCCGGTACGTCAATTTCGGGGACGAAATTTCATAAGGAGGGGAGGTTGTAAGACCCCGAATTTTATGAAATATAAAATTTAATTTTTCTTCATATATATATTTTTCCTGAAACAGTAAATGGTTAAATTGACAAAATTGAAAGTTAAGGATGTTATGTGCAAATTTTATTTTGTCGGACAATATTCTTTTTGTCGGGGAATATTCGTTTTGTCGGGGAATATTCGGGCCGTACGACGGCGCTGAAATAACAAATTATTTGTGGACCCCAAAACGGAATATTTGTCGGATATAGAAAACGACAGAAGTAACCTTTCTAAATAAAAATAGTCAACGGTGTTAACTGTTAAAATACCGGTAATAAAAGAATAGTAGCATACGGTAATTTATGGTATTTTACTGTAGTATGCGGTACTCTACAGTAGCACACGGTATTGCACAGTGTCTCATATTATTAACACCGTAACTGTTACGCATCATTTCATCAATAATTGTCATTGCATAATATTTTATATTATCAATTCAATTATTGTTGCTACACAGTATTTTGCATTATTGATTCAATAATTGTCATTACACTGTATTTCATATCATCGAGTCAATAATTGTTGCTGCACTGTTTTTAAAATTATTGAATTTAATAATTGTCACAGTAGCAAATACACTATAATTTATATTATTAAATTAATAATAATCTGTAACGTGTTTATTACATTATTGTTGAATTATTGTTGTAGTATTATTTTATTTTATATGTTGGACCCACAGGAAGAATAAATAAATAAATAAAATAAAATAAAAAATTAATTAATTTTACTATTTGAAATAGTAACGTGAATAGTAACATGAATAGTAACGTAAATAGTAACATGTGGGACCCATGTGGGGCCCACATGAAAAAAAATGAATTGCAAAATGTGCAGGAAGGAAAAAAGCAGCCAGCGGCTGCGTGCTGAATTTTTCAGCACTGGCGTGCAGCACGCCAGTGCTCACCTACCGCATAGTGCCCTTATTTCTCCTATAAATAGCTTGTTCAGCTGAATAGAAAAATCACACCTAAAACATAAAATTTTTCTATAAGAATTTTATGAGTTTTCTTTGAGAATAGTAAGGTTATTTTGAGAGTTTGAAAGCCAAAAGGAGTGCAGAAATTTTTCAAGTAAGTCTTTTATTAAAGAGTAGTAATTTCATAAATTCTTATTTTTCACGGTATTCACAAATCTTCCTTTAGAAGACTCTTCTTTAAGAAGATTCATTTTTAAAAGCTTTCTTTGGAAGATTTATTTTGGAATATTATTTTTAAAACTATTTAAAAGTAGTTATATTATACTACAAAAATTATGTTAAATATATATAATTTTGATAATTCATATTATACGAGTTATCATACACTTTGAAATTTATATGTGGTAATTACTAATTTTATTATAAAAATATAGGTTGATCAACCTCATTTAAATCAATACCCAGTCACGTGTTAAGGTAAGGGGTATCACTCTTTTCATCATCATAAATGGATATTATTTTCTTTCTTACTTGAAGGGATTATCATTCTTTGATTCTCGAAAATAATATCGTTTCTTTCTTGTGCCATTTATTTCCATGTATTAAATTGTGGGAATAACCTTACGGCGCGGTTTACCGCCTGTTGGTGAATAACCTTTTGTATTCATTCCTTATTAATCTTTGAGAATAACCTTACGGTGCGGATTACGCCTGTTTGGTGAATAACTCTTCGTGTTCAAATTCTATTAAATTGTGGGAATAACCTTACGGTGCGGATTACGCCTGTTTGGTGAATAACTATTCGTATTTAAATTGATGGGAATAACCTTACGGTGCGGATTACGCCTGTTTGGTGAATAACTCTTCGTGTTCAAATTCTATTAAATTGTGGGAATAACCTTACGGTGCGGATTACGCCTGTTTGGTGAATAACTATTCGTATTTAAATTGATGGGAATAACCTTACGGTGCGGATTACGCCTGTTTGGTGAATAACTCTTCGTGTTCAAATTCTATTAAATTGTGGGAATAACCTTACGGTGCGGATTACGCCTGTTTGGTGAATAACTATTCGTATTTAAATTGATGGGAATAACCTTACGGTGCGGATTACGCCTGTTTGGTGAATAACTATTCGTATTCAAATTGATGGGAATAACCTTACGGTGCGGATTATCGCCTGTTGGTGAATAACCCTTTTTATTTGTCTCGTGTGGAAATAATTTGTCTACACGAATTATCACATGACACTTTTATTCCATATTCGTAAGTGATATCATTTTCCTTTATACTCATAAGGGATACCATCTTTTTCATCTTCCATTATTCAAACTTACTATGGTAAGGGATATTAATTCCCTTCACCTTTTGTTAATCAAACCTGCTACGGTAAGGGATATTATTTTCTTCCATACACCTAAATCGAAACTTATTATGGAACTATTGCTTCTATAATTCCTGAAAATATTATATGTTCCATAATAGTTGAATTTCATTAGTTCAACTGAACCTTCCTATTTTCTGAACATTTCTATTGAACTGTAATCGTTATTCTGAACTGTGGATCTTGAATATCATTTTTAAATTTCACTCCACATCATGTTGGCAATTTGGACATTATTTGAATCTGCACAAAGTAAACTTCCGATACTTATTGTTTATCCTGTTCTTCTGTTCATCATTTGTATCACTGTTATTTGTATTAATCATCAAGAATCAAGCTGTTGTGAATATCTGTGGCCGGGGGCACAGATGTGATATAATTGTTGAACAGATGATAGGTTAAAGGCGATATACTAGGTTAAAGGCGATACATCTGTTCGGTGTCTTTTATGGCACGTGGTGAATGTTCTCTTTGGCCCGTAGTGCAAAGATGAACTGTTGGTTGGTATGATTATGACCAAAGGCTGAATCTGGTATAATCATGACCGTTGGTGCTTTATTGAATATCTTTGGCCCGTAGTGCAAAGATGAACTGTTGATTGGTATGATTATTACCAAAGGCTGAATCTGGTATAATCATGACCGTTGGTGTTATATTAAATGTCTTTGGCCCGTAGTGCAAATATGAACTGTTGATCTGCATGATTATGATCAGGAACTGTGAATTTTTATTATCATGACTAATGGTATTTCAGATGATAAAAGTTGATGATATTTTTACAAAAAAGAGAAGCGAGTGGACATTATAGTCTGCATTATTCTTCTAATAGATTGCTCATTCCGCTGCTATTATTGATCTGAACGTTGTTTAAGAATTTAACTACAGTTTTTGATATAAACCTTGTAGTCTATTGTATTCTATCAAGAACTCAACTGTTGAAGGCTAATGATAAATTATTCGTCATTATCTTAGTCATGATATTTCTTACTGGGCTATTTGAGCTCACCCTTTTGTTCCATTATTTTTCAACAGGATATGAGAACGTAGCTGGGTCTAGCCGGGGAATGGAGTGGGAGTCCGAGGGATATCTATTATAGTCTTCACGTGTTGTAAAATAGTGTGGCAATAATAGTGAAGACTTAGTTGTGTATTATTATACACGGTATTGTTGTACGTTGTGCTTTGTTGTAATAATTTTGTTGTAGTCTTTTGACGACTCAAGTTTGGGCTGTGTGGGCCTAGATTTGGGGGCGTCACAATTAACCTCGATAGCTGATGATATAAGAGTGTGGCGATAGCACCTCCTAACAATATCTAGATCCCCCTTTACCTCGTCAACCCCATTCAATGTAAGAAATTTCATCTGAAAATGGGGGATTGATGTAACAGCATGCAACACAGATAAAGTAGCACGTCCCATGATAACATTGTATGCAAAATGAACTTGAATTGTAATTTTTTTTTACCTTGATCTACATTTGTTGGGGAGCCGTGTCGAAGACCATTAGTAATTCTTTTGTCCTGACCACATGCACTGGTTTATTGATAAACCTATATAAAGGGGACTCCTGGCTGAACTCCATCTTTACTCTCTCCAGATCCATCAATTGGTAGGCATTTCTACAACATATCCATTAACGACCCATTATCAATCATAATCATTTTCATGTTTACTAGGCCGACTTGCGCTGTAATAACTAAGGCTCTTTCACGAGGTTCCACCGCATCGGGAGGGTAATCTTCGCTTGAGATGGAGATCACTGTATTGGAAAAAGGCCTTTTTAGCCTAGTTACCTATTCTGACACCTTAATTACTGTGTCCGAACCTCTTTGACGATTTTTCCCAGATTGCCTCTTAACAGATCCTCCGGTAATAACGTTGATCACCCTCCTCGATCTGTCATCCGCTTCATCCCGAGGTTTTACTTATGATCAACAATATATTGAATAATTTCTCCCCTCTGAACATTATTCTCTATAAGGACTTTTAAGTCTCAATATGCTTTTGTTGAATGTCCGACTGCCTGATGAAAGTATCAGGACAATTTCTTATCTCATCTCAGCTGAATACCTGTTGGTTGTGGCAGTTCAAAGAACGGTTGCTTAATTTCCTCCAAAATCTGCACCCTATTAGTGTTTAACGGAATGTACACCTTATTTTCAAGCTTCGGCTGAAAAGGTAGCTTATTGACTTGTGGATGATTCACCTTTAGCCAGATCCGATCCCACACCTCTGTTTTTTCTTCATTGTTCTTAGACTAATCCACTGACTTCTGATTCTGATTGAGATTTTCCATAGTCTCTTCAATTACTATAAAAATTCCTATCTATTCATATGTGTTTGACAAGTCCTTTGGAGGGTTGAACTTGATATCCTTCATAAGCTTTCGTGATCGTTCGATGTCCAGCCTTCTAGTGAATAAACCCAAGGCATGAGTCATGTTTAGGTCAGTTACTATACCGACCACCTCCCTGAACCTTTGCATATATTGACTCAACGTCTCGTTGGGTTTCTATTTGACTTGCATTAAAGAAGCAATGAACTTTTCCCCTATTCTATTACTTTCGAACCAATCATGAAACTTATCACACAACTCTTGCCATTAATTAATACAATTCGAAGGTAGAGAGACATAATCCATTGCTTAGCTCCCTTCTTTAATGTGGTGATGAAAATTTGATACATTCCCACATCTGAATGATTATAATAATGCATGATGCGCTCATAGAAATGTGTGTGGTCATATGGATCTCCTGTGTCATCATAAGTCTCCAGCGGTGATAATTTCTTAGTGTGATTGGCTTTCCTCATCAATAATATATGAAAAATGAGACTTTAGGTCAAGGGGTTTAGGTCTGCCTTTGTCTCTACTTTCTTTTATTCTAACTCCACTATATTCTACATGATTGAATCAGGGACACCCGGCTAGAGGTTTTCGTCACGCTGATCTTAAATTTGGTCTAGAGACCTAGCCTGCTTTAGAATCAGGGACACCCGGCTAGAGGTTTTCGTCACGCTGATCTTAAATTTGGTCTAGAGACCTAGCCTGCTTTATGTCGCCTCTCCTTATACCGGATGATCCTGTTCGTCAATAGTGGACCTGGTCCGTCAACATTGACTGAGATTTGAATAAACTATTTCTCGAACTTTATGAGATGCCTGACTTTTATCTCCCCTCCTTATATCATCATAATTTGGCTCCTGATCCCTATGGAAGGCTTTACATTGAGGTGTGAGAAATTCATCTATTGGCCTTACCCTACTTCAGCTTTGTGGAATGATTTCCCGAGAACCTCGAACTGTGGTTGGAACTTCATCATCCTTTTGTAATTCAGACAAAAACTCACTCCATTCTTGTTGTTGAAGGCACAAGGCTTCCAATGCATCCTCAACCTTTTAGATCTTATTCCTTTTAACAATCTCCCACTGATCCAGCCTGTTAGAATCCCTGTCTCGACTCTCCCGATAAGGGGATTAGTCGTTCTCCCCTTTCATCTGCAAATCATGAATTGGTGAATTAGGGGGAGTAAATAATCGACGTTTGATTGGAGCAGATTGCATAATCTTAGGTTTATTCCTCTGAGCAGAGGGATAAAGTTTGTATTTAACTGAACTACGTACATTGTGTGCTGGCGGCACCACCGATGACCCTGCCTGGTCCAACACCTGATCATTCTTATTCGCCATAAACTTCAATTAAGAAGCGTCTGGTGATTTTTGAACAAAATTTTACTAAAACCCTCCTTCTAGTGTCATTGTTAACACCTGATTTTGTACACTAGCCCAAATTATCAAAAAAACTAACCTGCACCATACACAGTCAATAGGTCACACCAAAAGTTTAACGGCTTGGACCGTTGGAGGATAGCTCCGGTGTGAGAATCAGTACATGCCAAAAGCGATAATAATGGAGGGATGTAAATTGTTGAAAAATAGTAAAATTATGTTATATTGGTGTGTATTGTGACCTCCTGCTTATGACTATATTTATAATTACTATGCGCACCCGATACCAAGTAAAAGTGAAAGTCCTTATCATAATCCCCTAATAACTAAAATTCGTAATTGATTGAGTCATTAATAAATTAAACCTCCTTATTTCTCCAAAATTAGTAAACTCAATCATTTATAAATATGAATTTTGACAATTCCAAAATAATAAACCATAAAAAATATAGTGCAGTGGGCTAACCACAATACCAGGCCCAACATTCAGTATGAATATAAACTTGCACGGGAACTAGGTCTCTAGTACACATATAATTTGGTCCTGCACTTGAATCAGATCTCAAATAATTATATCTCAATACAATTCTTTTTAATTTATCTTTTTAAAGAGTGAAATTTATTTATTTTTCATTTGTCGTTTATAAATTTCAAAAAAATATTATATAATGACTTAATTTACCAAATTATCTTTACCTTAAATATTAATTATTTTATCTTTCATATTTTTCAATGAATTTTAAATAATAATATTAAAATTTTATACTCATTTTATCAATTATACAAAACACTAATTATATTTATTAATTTTTGTATTTTTTTTCTTCCTAAAACGTGGAACAAAAGGAGTAAAAGATTTCACCATGGTATTAGACAACGCCAGCTTTAATTAATGGAAAATGCTACTCCCTTCATCTTCGTTTAATGACTTTTGTAATTATGACAATTTATGTACGAATTGTCTCGTCCCTTTTCACTCAACAAATAATTCAATTGCGGACGATTTGTGAGTCATTCGGTTCACACTCCTTGCTCGGCGGCTAAGGTTAAATATATATATATATATATATATATATATATGAATTTTTTTTAACGTGTGCCCTTAGAATACACACTAATCAAAAAAAATAATATATAATATTATTTATTTATGTAGACGCACTGAATTCAATGTATAAAAAAATAATATACTAATAAACCCTATATATTAAATTCAGTGCAATTAAATAAATAATTTTTAACGAATTTCATCTTTTATTTTTCGTGTTTAATATATATTTTTAGGACACATATTAAACGGATCTTATATATATATATATATATATATATATATATATATATATATCCTCGTACAATTGTCTGTTTTTAATCAGCACATAATTAGTATTGTGGGCGATTTGTGTGTGATTCAGATTCACACTCATCGCCTAGCTAGCCGCACACCTATAGCACAGTGTGACTGCATACACTAGCATTAGATCTATCACAAGAAGACAAACTGGCCGATGATTAGACTGCGTGCAGTAATGCGATATATCTATTAAAAAAAAATTATTCTATATTTTTAAAATAAATAAATAATATATAACAACAATAACACTGATTTTACGAAGCATAGTTTGCATTATTTTGGAAATTTTTATAAAGTTAATGAGTCCATAATATATATATTCAATTGACTTAGTAATAAAATAAAACTTTTCTAACAATAATATAAAAAATTAATATTTTTATAAAAATTTTAAATATTTTTATATAAAAAATATCGTTATAAATTTATAACGACGATTTTGATCGTCGTTATAAATTTATAATAATAATTTATATATAAAAATATCACTCCCCATAATATATAGCAACGATACTTCTTAGTTTCTCTGCCCACAACGTGAATTTCGTGAATGGTGGTGCTTGAATATAAGGAGCGTGAAAGGAGAAGAAGAGAATTAGAAGTTGGATTGTCATGAAGAAGATAATTAAACTAAAATGACGTTTGGTATTTTAATTGTACGACAGTAGCTTCCGTTTTTTCTCCGACACTAGCTTCCGTTTTTCGGGACATAAGTTGTAGTTTGTGAAGTGCGTGTATATATATAGGGACAAAGCTAAAATTATATTTTAGTGTGATTAAATTATTATTATATTATAAATAATTTAATAGAGATTTGGGAGTAACGTCTCAAAGGTAATTTTTTTTAATATTTTAATATTTTCAGGTCACACACATACATCTATAATATAAAATAGAGTAGTTTAAATTTCAAGATTTCAATATTTAACGACATCAAATTAATTTAGATTTCAATATCCAATGGTTTCAAATTAATTTAGGCTTTAACATCCAATAGTCACTAATCTATCTCTTATTCCCCCCTCCTAAATTCAACATATTTTTTTTAAAAATCTATCCACTCACATTTTCCGTTCAAATCAAATTCACCACTACACTATAATAATAATAATAATAATTATTATTACTATTATTATTATTATAAAAAAAAATTACACGTAAACAACACGGGTCGCCTTTTTAGCATTGACGCCATTTTTTTTATTTTTTTTTGATATTGCGGTCGTTATGTTTCCACATGCAAATTAATTTGGGCGAAAAATAACAGGGACGGTTCAGATTCATTCTAATTGATTTGTAAGTTATTTTAGGTTGCAAAGAGTTTTTAGGTAATAGAGTATTTTTAGAATTTAATCTACGCCGTGTCTTCAGTACAGACAATTACGTGTTATCTCTTTGGTGTTTTTGCGGACTACATCAAGAGCAAAAAGTATAAATTTTCAATTTGATTCCGTATAATAAAATTTTATAAAATTTTAGGGGGGTCAATTTATATATAATACTTAAAAATTTTAAAATTTACTTTATATTATGAATTTTTTTTTTCTTTCAGTGGGGTCAATTGACCCCACTACAATACATGTAGTTTCGCCCTTGTATATATTTCCTTGAAAAATATGAAAGAGAAACATGTTAATATTTAATATAAGAATAATATGATAGATTAAGTTATTAATGCTTCTTTAAAATTTATAAATGATAAATAAAAAGAAATAAATTTTATTATTTAAAAAGACAAATAAAAATAAAATGGAGTACGAATCCAGGAAATTGGGATAACAGGATTAGAACATTGGTTTTAGAATAAGTTTGATGTAGTTTAACAAAAAAAATTATATTTATGTGAACATTTGTTCTCAAGAAACTAACATTGACTACGTGACACATATTTTCCTATTTTTATTTTTCAAGCAATGAAAGTCACCTTTGATTTTTTTTTTTTTTTTTAATTATCAGTCGATTTCAAAACATGAAAAGTTCACAATGAGCATGTTTCAAATTAATACAGGTAAACATGAAGTGCTGACTGTGGTAACCAAATCTTGGGAGGAAGAATCAATAATATTAAGATGCTATCAAAAAGAAAATATTACTTTTGTCTCAAATTTTAGTTCGAAAATCGACATTTGACTTGATAATATTTTGATACAATTTGATTTAAATTTTTCACTTAAATATTATATTTTTTTCTTTAATTTTTTGTTGATATTTTTTATTTAATCATAAATGTTTTAAGTGAAAGGAATTTGTAAGTCAGCTGTTAAATAACTAACCTTATTATACACAAGAATAAGTCTGTATACACAATATCTAAATACAAAATCAAATACTACATCTACTTTAATCATTAAAAAGTGAGTCATGGTACGAATTTCAATACCATATCTCATTTTTTAATAATTAAAATGAATATATTATTTGAATATTGTATACTTATATTTATTCTATACACAAAGTTTTAACTCCAATGAAGAGATCAGAACACATCAAGTTCAATCTCAACAATTAATATTGCATATAGCGAATAAAGTACTCCCTTTCGTTCATTTTTATTTGTCTTCTTAGATAGTAAAATTTATTTTTTATTTATTTATCATTTATAAATTTCAAAGAAACATTAATGACTTAATTTATTATATTATCTCTACCTTAAATATTAATTTATTTATCTTTTATCTCCCTTTTAATGAATTTTATAAAACAGTGTTAAAAATTATATTCATTTTAATTAATCAAATAAAATATTAATTATATTTATTAGTCTATGTTTTTTTTCTTCCTAAAACGTCGAACAGAAGAGTAAAAGGGAAAAGATTTGTGTGACATTCGGTTCACACACATCGCTAGAGATGCACAAAAAGCCTACGGGTCACAGGTCGACTTGGTCTGTGTGACGCCCCCAAATCTGGGCCCACACAGCCCAAACTTGAGTCGTCAAAAGACTACAACAAAATTATTACAACAAAGCACAACGTACAACAATACAGTGTATAATAATACACAACTAAGTCTTCACTATTATTGCCACACTATTTTACAAAACGTGAAGACTATGATAACTATTCCTCGGACCCTCACTCCATTCCCCGGCTAGACCCTGTTATGTTTTCATCTCCTGTTGAAAAACAATGGAACAAAAGAAAGGGTGAGCTCAAATAGCCCAGTAAGAAATATCATGACTAAGATAATGACGAATAAATTATCATTAGCCTTCAACAGTTGAGTTCTTGATAGAATACAATAGAATACAAGGTTTATATCAAAAACTGCAGTTAAATTCTTAAACAATGTTCAGATCAATAATAGCAGCGGAATGAGCAATCTATTAGAAGAATAATGCAGACTATAATGTCCACTCGCTTCTCTTTTTCGTAAAAACATCATCAACTTTTATCATCTGAAATACTATTAGTCATGATAATATAAATTCACAATTCCTGATCATAATCATGCACATCAACAGTTCATCTTTGCACTACGGGCCAAAGATATTCAATATAGCACCAACGGTCATGATTATACCAGATTCAGCCTTTGGTCATAATCATACCAAACAACAGTTCATCTTTGCACTACGGGCCAAAGAGAACATTCACCACGTGCCATAAAAGACACCGAACAGATGTATCGCCTTTAACCTATTATATCGCCTTTAACCTATCATCTGTTCAACAAATATATCACATCTGTGCCCCCGGCCACAGATATTCACAACAGCTTGATTTTTGGATGATTAGAATGATATAAATGATGAACAGAAGAAATAGGATAACAATAAGTGTCGGAAGTTTACTTTGTACAGATTCAAATAATGTCCAAATTGTCAACATGATGTGGAGTGAAATTTTAAAAATGATATTCAAGATCCACAATTCAGAATAACGGTTACAATTCAATAGAAAGGTTCACGTAAATAGGAAGGTTCAGTTGAAATAATGAAGTTCAACTATTATGGAACATATAATATTTTCAGGAATTATAGAAGCAATAGTTCCATAATAAATTTCGATTTAGGAGTATGAAAGAAAATAATATCCCTTACCGTAGCAGGTTTGATTAACAAAAGGTGAAGGAAATTAATACAAAGGGTTATTCACCAACAGGCGGCAATCCGCTCCGTAAGGTTATTCCCACAATTTAATAGAATTTGAGTACAAAAAGTTATTCACCAAACAGGCGGCAATCCGCTCCGTAAGGTTATTCTCAGAGATTAATAATGAATGAATACGAAAGGTTATTCACCAACAGGCGGCAATCCGCTCCGTAAGGTTATTATTCCCACAATTTAATACATGGAAATAAAAGGCACGTCTTATGAGTAAGGAAGAAACAATATTATTATCGAGAATCAAATAATGATAATCCCTTACCATAGTACGTTTGAATAATGGAAGATGAAAAAGATGGTATCCCTTACCTCAACACGTGACTGGATATTGATTTAAATGAGGTTGATTAACTTGAACAGTACACGTATACTTATAGATCTTCACAAATACTCAAGATGACTTAAGCACACTTAGAGAGAACTTTCACAAGAAGTATTTAGAGAGAGAAAGAAAGAACAAGTAAGGAAGTTTATGAAAAATCCTTAAGTTAAGGCTTCTATTTATAGCCAAAAATCTTATCATTCATTTAATCTAAACCATTCATTTAAAGATCATCTTTTAATCTACACCATCCATTTCAAATATTATATTATCTTTAATCTACACCATTCATTTCATATCACCTAATAATCACCTAACTTTATATTATAAACAAATCAATTTAATTATTCAACAATAATTCACACTTTAATCTACACCATTCATTTCATATCACCTAATAATCACCTAACTTTATATTATAAACAAATCAATTCAATTATTCAACAATAATTCACACTTTAATCTACACCATTCATTTCATATCACCTAATAATCACCTAACTTTATATTATAAACAAATAACTTTATCAATTCAATTATTATGACTAATTGTTATAAATACAGTATAGTTAGTTCTTAGATATCAAGTCAATAAATTAATGAAATACAACTGTTTAAATAACATCATAATAGAGATAACAATAATGTAAAATAAAGCATACGTTACTGTAATGTCCTAGAATTTCCACGTCTTTATTAATTAAATTATTAATTTAATTTCCAACGAGTTAGTTTTATGAGATTATTTAAATCTTTTTATGTGATTAATTAATTATGTGATTAAATAATTATGTAATTAATTACTAAAATTAATTAAAGGGGGTCACTAATATGTTATTAAATTAGTGAACAAACCCTAAGGTTTTAATATCAAAATAATTGATAAGTTTCCTATTAATTAAATATTCAATTAAATTGAATATAATGAGTGAATTAAATATAATAAATTAATTAATATGATTATTAATTAATGTAAATAATGTGAAATATTAATAATAATATTTATTAGTCCATTTAGTAATTTAATACTTATGGGTTAGAATATTTAATTATTTATTCAATCTAATTATTTATTTAATCATGGATTGAATAATTGATGTGTAAATTATTAAATTAGCCCAACATGGGTCAATTAGTAGCCCAAGTGTAGAATAATAAAATTTGACAATTTAGTAGCCCAAACAATTTAATAGGAGCCCAATTGGTATTTTAAATTAAAGCCCAATGATTGGCCCACTTGAAAAATACTTAATTAAACTATTTAATTATTAAATTAAGCAAAATGACAAAGAATTTGGGACATATATTGATCCATCAGCCGACATGTTGGAAAGGAGAGAGAAAAGTGATGTTTTGAATTTCTTTTATTTTTCCTTTATTTAATATTAGGTTGCTTGTTTTGGTTTTTGGGAAAGTCTTTTCCCACAAAATTCTCACCAACTAAGTATGGACTAATTTTCTTGTGTAAGTATCCAATATAGGTGCATGATGGTCTAGATTAATATATACAATTTGTGTATCTAATATTTTGTAGGAGTATACTTGCATTTGTAAGACTTCTACATTTCATTATTTTTCTAAGTCCAAAAAAAAAAAGAGAGAGCTAGAGAGCATTTGAGAGTGAGAAATTAGTGAGAGTAAAATACTAAGAGAGGAGAAGGAGTTCTTGGTGCATGTCATCTTCCTTCACAACTTATTTTGGAAGAAAAAGAAAGATAGCCATTAAAACAAGGTAATGATTATTTTAAATGTAGTTTATTTTTAAATTAAATAAATCATCATGTTAGTATAAACATGTTAATATAGTTATTAATGTGTAGTTGTAATATTTATGCCATGCTTAAGTTTAATAGGTTTGGTTTGTATTTTGGTATCATTTGTGTGCTAAAATAGGTGTTTAGTAGTGTATAATCAAGTCTTGAAATTTATTGCCAAAAATATTTTTATAAAACTTAGGTTTGATGTTCTAATATTATAGAACATTAAATCATGAGAAAAACAAAGTTTGAATCACTCAAAATGGAGTTATACACAAAAAGTTATGATTTATGGTAGTTTATGTGATGTAGAAATTTTTATAAAAAAATAATGATATTAAATCATGAAAAATTATTTTTTCATGTTATAAATTAAAATAAGGTGATTGGTAATTTTTTTGGATTTTTATTGAAGAGTTAAAGCTTACTTGATGGTATATTTTTAATTAAAATGTGTGTGCCGGAACACTGTTCACATTCTGCGAAGAAGAAAAAAATTAAGGGTTTCCGCGCAATGCGCGCGCAGCCACTGTTCACCGAAAACACGGAGCCAAACGACGTCGTTTGGTGTCCGTAAAAAGTTACTCCGCGCGTACGCGCGGAAGCCGTATCCGGCATTCCAAAAACGGCGTCGTTTTTGGCCCGTTAAATCTGTAACCCGCGCCATGCGCGGTAGGAAAATTCCGGTGAAATTACCAGAATGCCCCTCCGTGTTTTTCTTGGCAGAATTACCATTCTGCCCTCGGTTCAGATTTCGACTTATTTACGGAAATGCCATTCGGGTTAAATTTAATTAATTTAAATATTTAAAAACTAAATTAAAATTATAACAAAAATAATTATAATACAAAAATAATATTGGGGAGGATATTTTTCATTAAGTTTAATATTTAAATATTTTAAATATTAATCTAGTTAGCTAAACCATGGTTAAGATTAATAAATTTATTATTTATTTATTATTTTAAATGTTAATAATAAATAAAGATGATAAATTAGCATTTATTATTTAATGCCTATTAAATAATACTTAAAGAGAGATAAAATTTATAAATTTATTATTTATTATTTAAATATTATTAAATAATAAATAAGGATAATTAGGTAATTAATTATTATTTAATTAGCATTAAATAACGATTAATGGAAATTAAGTTATTCGAGTAATAATTTATTATTTAATTTAAATAATAAATAAGAATGATTTGATTATTATTTAACCTTAAATAATAATTAAAATTAATTAAATAATTAATTATTATTTAATTGACATTAAATAATAATTAAAGAGGATTAAGATTAGTAAACTATTATTTAATTTTCTTAATTAAATAATAAGTAAGGTTAATTACTTGGTTAATTATTGGTTGATTAACATTAAATTAAAGAAGGTTAAAACTAAGTTAATAATTATTTATTATTTAATTATAATTAAATAATAAGTAAGTACAATTAGTTATTATTTATTTTAAATAATAACTAGAGTTAATTAATTAATTTCTATTTAATCAATATTAAATAGTAATTAAAAAGAGATTGAGTTAATAAAATAAATTGAATTTAATTAAACAATTATAATAAGTTGTTTAAAGGTTTAATAAGTGTCCAACACTTAAGAAAAATATTTTCTAACTTATTAACCTAATATGATTAAGGGTTTATAAGGTTAATAATATTGTTTTGACTGATGTAAATTATGTGTTAGTACTTATGTGTGGTAAATAAGTTCATTATCAAGCGTATAGTTATGCAAATACGCCGTGCTAATTATTAGACCGACTTTATTAATGTTAGGTCTTTCAAAGCAAGTAGTTAAAGCTAGACATTTATTGTAGCTGTGCAGACAGGCAAGTTTTCTACCCTTAAACTTGTATTTATTGTTGCAGATATTCTTCAACCGTATTTACATTTCAATTATTGTTTAGCAAGTATTCTACACCCGTAGTTACTTGACAGACCTTTGAGTGAATTAATTATCAAAAATTACTTCACATCATTATTGATTATTGTATTCGCACATAGTGCTTTTGCAAACTGTTTAAGAACGTCTAAGCTAATTGTTTCGGCTAGACAAATGCATGTTAAATTCATTTAATTGAATATTATAAAAGCTTATCCAAACCATTGGCTGGTGCGGATTCTTACAGTAAGACTGAGATAGAACAACCCTAGTTAAAGGGGATTTTTATTTGTCGGAGACCCGACAGTGCGCAAGAAAACTAAATGTGATGCATATACATAGGACATGAGAGGACTGATCCCCTCAAGTGTCCCGTTATTTTAACAAGGAGTCAGACATTGTATGTCTGTTCTACCTTAGTAGCAGTTCATGGTCATTAAAGACCACTCAGCAGTAAAGAGTCAATTCCTTCTTTTATTGAACATTGATTCTTGTTATCTTTCACAATTGCTATTGTTGAAACCTTGAAGTTATTTCCCTTCATCATGATATATCGTATGATTGTTGTTTATAGACTTGCTGAGCCATTTAGTTGCTCATTCTTGCTATATCATGACTATATTTCAGCCAATCCCGAAAGCTCTAAATCGAACAAAGGCAAGGGGAAAGCGAATGCTTAGTTTTAGTAATTGCATGCTAATTTAAATTGCTGTTATGTAATTACTGTTGTAAATCTTTTGTATTTCCCTTAAGATATGTAATGTTACAATTTAAGGTTAATAGACCTTGGGAAGTGTAGCCTTTATATAAGGAACCTTTTGTATTATTCCGCGTAGTTTGAATACAATATATGTATTTCATTGTTGTTACGTATTGTACAGTGAGAACCAAACCCGAGGTTAAAGAACCCGGATTTGGGGTCGTCACAGGTTGGTATCAGAGCTGTAGGTTAGAAACGCTAGGATTTGCGAAACCTAGGTTATAACCTTAGTATTAAACTCTCATCGAGTGCGTTAGGAGTTGAATCGGGGAGATTCATCATGTTGTGTATTTTTGGAGGTGGATTGAGAAAATCCATCGAGCCGAGATGTACATGATAAAATATCATTTCATTTCATCAATGAATATATTTTATTGCTGTACTAACATGTGTTATTTATGTTATTGTAGGATGACGGAGATAGGCCAGTCGAGCACTGCTGTAGAGGAGGTGATTTATACGGATATCCCTATGGATACCGCACAGCCACGGGTGGCTGCACCGATCGAGGAGCCAGAGTCAGATCCCGAGGAGGGAGATAGAGAGGACGCTGTCTGGGGCGGAGTTATGGGGCAGTACAGTGAGGAGGAGGCTGATTCTGATGATGATGAGGATGAGGAGCCAGCTGAGTATGTTGATGGCATGGGCACTGTCGCCAGTGACATCATCGATACTCTCACTACGGCTAACGAGGAGCTAGAGGAGAGGGTTCAGCACCTGGAGGAGCAGAACCAGATCCACCAGCAGACAGAGCAGCAGTATAGAGATACAGCTTATATGTTCTCTGGCGAGAACATAGAGCTGAAGGCGAGGATGGCCGAGATGGAGGCCAAGTTAGTAGCCGCTGAGCTGAAGATTCAGCAGACACAGGCAGAGAGGGAGGCCATGAGGGGCCAGATGCAGCAGGCCGTTGAGGCAAGGTTAGATATGGAGTTTCAGCGTGATGCAGCTCACGGGCAGATGATGGAGCTGGAGGAGGAGGTTAGGGAGAAAAAGGTGAGGATAGATAGACTCAGTTACGTCTATCGCTCATCAGTTGGTAGGATCCAGAGTAGGGTGCACTATTACCCTGCTGAGGAGGGCCAGACCTTGCACACCATCAGTAGGGGTGTGGTCAGGACTATTGGAGATGAGGAGTACGACGATGCGGTTCGTCGAGGGATGCGCCGTTAGTTGTATTTTCTTTATTTATGATGTATGTACATAGATGCAGTAGAAACCCAACTTTTGTTTTGATAGAGGGTTAGTATGTTGTAAATCCCAACTCTATGAAGTTGTGGGATATGTTAGATCCCGTCTTTTGTTTTAACTATCGGGGTTAGCAGCGTTTATAGCAGTATGCTTATGATGTAAAAGTGCTACGCACTGTGTTTTGGCATATGAATATAAATGCATTTCCGTTTATGTTTATATGTGTCGAGATGATTATTTGTGCTTTAGTTTAAATTACTTAAGCTACAAAACGAAAGTAAAAAGATTGAAACAACTTTAATTAATTAAATTTTCTTTATACAGAAAATGCCGCCACAGAGAAGAAATCAACGACTACCCCCACCACCACCCGAAGAGTCAGTGAACGCCGGAGGGGTACCGCCAAACCCTGTCCAAGAGTTCGTAGAAATGCTAATGGGAGCATTTCGCGGACGCAACACAGAGGCTACTGGAGCAACAAACCCTGCCGCTCCACTAGCAACCTTTAAAGACTTCAAACTGATAGGACCACCCGAGTTCAAAGGGACCACAGATCCTATAGAAGCACAAACCTGGATAGAGGAGATGGAAAAAGTCTTCGAGGTTGCACGAGTTAGGGAGGAGCAAATGACCTCATTTGCTACCTTCATGATGAAAGGAGAGGCCAGCCACTGGTGGAAGGCCAATAAGAGTAGAGCAGGGGAGGGAACGATCGCGTGGGCGCGATTCAAAGAGGTATTCTTGGAAAACTACTTTCCAGAGAGTACAAAGGCTAGGATGGAAATTAAATTCCTAGAGCTTAAGCAGGGGAACTTGTCCGTATCAGAATACGCCGCCAAGTTCAATGAATTGGCAAGATTTGCTTCACACCAGGTGGACACCGAGGCAAGACGCGCCAGACGATTCGAACAGGGGCTGAAACCATGGGTTTACAGTCGGGTAGCTGTTCTCCAGATCACAAATTTTGCAACACTGCTGGAGAAAGCTATCATAGCTGAGGGTGGAAATGAAGCTTTGAATAAGCACAATCAAGAACGGAACAAGAAGAGAAGCGATGGGGGAAACAGAGAAGGTAGCAGTGGGGGCAGCAACTCGAACAAACGCAAATGGAATAACAACAGCAGTTCGGGGACACCCCAGGGCAGTGAATCGAAGAAAGCTAATAAATGCAGTCAGTGCGGAAAGAACCACACCGGGGAGTGCATGAAAGGAAGAAATGTCTGCTATAACTGTGGGCAAGAGGGGCACATCGCTCCTAATTGTCCCACACCAAAAAGGAAAGGAGGTTGTTTCGCCTGCGGGGCCATGGACCATCAATTTAAAGATTGTCCGAAGAAGAAGAACACCGGAGGGAGTTCGGGCTATAGGGGAAGCAACAGCAACAACAACAACAACGCCAAACTGACCATTGGAGGGCCGGTGCCACAGAACAAACCAACGGCACGGACTTTCAACATGACGGTGCAGGACGCCGTCGAATCAAAAGACGTGGTGTCAGGTATTATTCCGATCAATGATATAAATGCTTATGTATTATTTGATTCGGGCGCTACCTGTTCATTTGTGTCTGATGAATTCGCTAAGCGGTTAGAATTGCCTAGACAAAAACTAGAGAACCCAATGAACATAGAAGTTGCAAATAAAGAAGTGATTCCTGTAGAGTATGTACATAGAAACTGTTGTGCTGAAATCAGGGGTCAGAAGTTGAGTGTAGATTTAATTCCAATACGCTTGGGGGAGTTTGACGTTATACTTGGAATGGATTGGTTGTTTAACCATGGAGCTTTAATTGATTGTCAAAAGAAGTGCATACACCTTAAGACACCAAATAAGTCTAAGGTCGTATTTTATGGCAGCAAATCGTCAAGACAGTCATCTTGTCTGACGATGATGCAAGCCAAGAAATTATTAAAGAAAGGTTGTGTAGGGTATTTGGCTCATGTGGTTGATACACAAGTGGTGAGTCCCGAGATGGAGCAAATACCAGTAGTTAGGGAGTTTATGGATGTTTTTCCAGATGTATTGCCAGGCTTACCGCCGGACAGAGAAATAGAATTTGCGATTGATTTAGTACCGGGGACAGCGCCGATATCAAAGGCACCATATAGAATGGCTCCGGTAGAAATGAAAGAGTTGATGGTGCAATTACAGGAGTTGTTGGATAATAAGTACATCCAGCCAAGTGTTTCTCCATGGGGAGCACCGGTGCTGTTTGTAAAGAAGAAGGATGGATCGATGAGATTATGTATGGATTACAGAGAGCTGAATAAGGTGACAATTAAGAACAAGTACCCGTTGCCACGAATTGACGATCTTTTCGATCAATTGAAAGGGGCGAAATACTTTTCAAAGATTGACTTGAGGACTGGTTATCATCAGTTGAAAGTCAGGAAGGAGGATGTACCCAAGACGGCATTCAGAACTCGATATGGGCATTATGAGTTTCTGGTGATGTCGTTTGGACTGACGAATGCGCCAGCCGCATTTATGGACATGATGAACAGAATATTCAAGCAGTACTTGGATAAATTTGTTGTTGTGTTCATTGACGATATTCTGGTGTATTCTAAAACGGATGAGGAGCATGCTGAACACCTAAGATTGGTGTTGGAGATTTTACGGAAGGAGCAGTTGTATGCTAAATTTTCGAAGTGTGAATTCTGGTTGGAGAGAGTTCAATTTTTAGGTCATGTCATTGACAAGGAAGGAGTTTCAGTAGATCCAGCAAAGGTGGAAGCAGTGATGAATTGGGAGCAACCAAGGACGCCGACGGAGGTAAGAAGTTTCTTGGGGTTAGCGGGTTACTATCGGAGATTTATTCAAGATTTTTCAAAGATAGCAACACCGCTGACCAATCTAACGAGGAAGACGGTGAAATACGTATGGACGGAGAAGTGTGAGGAGAGTTTTCAGGAGCTAAAGAAGAGACTTAGTGAAGCACCTGTATTGACTTTACCGGACGATACGGGAGGTTTTACGGTCTACAGTGATGCATCGCACAAGGGACTTGGCTGTGTGCTTATGCAAAACGGCAAGGTCGTTGCGTATGCGTCCAGACAGTTGAAGGATTACGAGAAGGGATACCCTACCCACGACTTGGAGCTGGCTGCGGTAGTGTTTGCCCTTAAAATCTGGAGACATTATTTATATGGAGAGAAATGTGAGATATTCACGGACCACAAGAGTCTGAAGTATATCTTCACACAGAAGGAGTTAAATATGAGGCAACGAAGATGGTTAGAATTGATCAAGGACTATGATTGTGAAATTCTATATCATCCCGGCAAGGCCAACGTAGTAGCAGATGCTCTAAGCAGAAAGAGCAGGGAGAAATTGTTCATCTTGACAGATCAGGAACAATTGGTTCAAGAGATGGCTCGAATGGAGTTGGAGGTAAGAAATCCAAATGAGTCAATGGAAGTGGAAGCAAGCCCAACCTTACTAGATAGGGTGAAAGAGGCTCAAGACAAAGATGAAGAATGTGTCAGAATCAGGATGAGAATGACCGAAGGGGAAGAGGTCAAATTCAAGGAGGATAGCATGGGATTGCTAAGGTTTGAAAATCGTGTTTGGGTGCCGCTAGTGCCTGAACTACGAGAAGAGATTTTGCAAGAGGCCCACAGTACGAGATACTCGATACATCCGGGGAGTACGAAGATGTATCAAGATCTGCGTCAGCATTTTTGGTGGCCGAATTTAAAAAGGGAGGTCGCAGAATGTGTCAGCCGATGCCTAACTTGTCAAAGGGTAAAGGCCGAACATCAGAGACCAAGTGGATTACTACAGCCGTTAGAGATTCCTGAGTGGAAATGGGAGCATATCACAATGGATTTTGTGGTAGGACTTCCAGCAACACAGAAGGGATTTGACGCAATATGGGTGATTGTGGATCGACTAACAAAGTCAGCGCACTTTTTGCCGATCAAGATTAGGTTCAGTTTGGATCAGTTGGCCAAATTGTACCTCAAAGAGATAGTTTCAAGACATGGGGTGCCGGTATCGATTGTGTCAGACAGAGATCCGCGCTTCACGTCAAAATTTTGGAGGAGTCTTCAAGAGAGATTGGGGACACAGTTGAGAATGAGTACAGCGTATCATCCGCAGACCGATGGGCAAAGTGAGAGAACAATTCAGACGTTGGAAGATATGCTCAGGGCCTGTGTGATGGATTTCAAGGGCAGTTGGGAAATCCATCTACCACTAGTTGAGTTTGCATACAACAACAGTTATCATGCGAGCATAGGTATGCCGCCTTACGAAGCTTTATATGGCAGAAAATGTAGAACACCTCTATGTTGGGATGAGGTAGGAGAACGCCGACTGTTGGGGCCAGAATTGGTTCAACAGACGGTAGAAATTATCAAGGTAATAAGAGCTCGGCTAGTAGCAGCTCAAGACCGTCAAAAGAAATACGCCGATTTACATCGACAGAAACGAGACTTCGAAGTGGGGAGTTTTGTGTTCATTAAGGTATCTCCCTGGAAAGGGAAGATCAGATTTGGAAAGAAGGGGAAACTGAGTCCAAGGTTCATAGGACCGTTCGAAATATTGAGGAGAGTGGGTGAAGTAGCATACGAGGTAGCTTTACCTCCTGAATTGGAACATATTCACAATGTGTTTCACGTGTCAGTATTGCGGCCATACAAACCAGACTACAAGCACGTTATCTCCTATGAACCAATTCAAGTTGGTAAGGACTTATCATATGAAGAAGTTCCTGTTCAGATACTCGATAGGAAGGAACAGAAACTGAGAAATAAGATAATTCATTCTGTCAAAGTACTTTGGAGGAATCACGCCATTGAAGAAGCTACGTGGGAATTAGAGGAGGAAATGAGGGCAAATTACCCGTTTTTATTTGAGTAACCTTATTTTTACAATTCCGAGGACGGAATTTTTATAAGGAGGGGAGAATGTAATGTCCTAGAATTTCCACGTCTTTATTAATTAAATTATTAATTTAATTTCCAACGAGTTAGTTTTATGAGATTATTTAAATCTTTTTATGTGATTAATTAATTATGTGATTAAATAATTATGTAATTAATTACTAAAATTAATTAAAGGGGGTCACTAATATGTTATTAAATTAGTGAACAAACCCTAAGGTTTTAATATCAAAATAATTGATAAGTTTCCTATTAATTAAATATTCAATTAAATTGAATATAATGAGTGAATTAAATATAATAAATTAATTAATATGATTATTAATTAATGTAAATAATGTGAAATATTAATAATAATATTTATTAGTCCATTTAGTAATTTAATACTTATGGGTTAGAATATTTAATTATTTATTCAATCTAATTATTTATTTAATCATGGATTGAATAATTGATGTGTAAATTATTAAATTAGCCCAACATGGGTCAATTAGTAGCCCAAGTGTAGAATAATAAAATTTGACAATTTAGTAGCCCAAACAATTTAATAGGAGCCCAATTGGTATTTTAAATTAAAGCCCAATGATTGGCCCACTTGAAAAATACTTAATTAAACTATTTAATTATTAAATTAAGCAAAATGACAAAGAATTTGGGACATATATTGATCCATCAGCCGACATGTTGGAAAGGAGAGAGAAAAGTGATGTTTTGAATTTCTTTTATTTTTCCTTTATTTAATATTAGGTTGCTTGTTTTGGTTTTTGGGAAAGTCTTTTCCCACAAAATTCTCACCAACTAAGTATGGACTAATTTTCTTGTGTAAGTATCCAATATAGGTGCATGATGGTCTAGATTAATATATACAATTTGTGTATCTAATATTTTGTAGGAGTATACTTGCATTTGTAAGACTTCTACATTTCATTATTTTTCTAAGTCCAAAAAAAAAAAGAGAGAGCTAGAGAGCATTTGAGAGTGAGAAATTAGTGAGAGTAAAATACTAAGAGAGGAGAAGGAGTTCTTGGTGCATGTCATCTTCCTTCACAACTTATTTTGGAAGAAAAAGAAAGATAGCCATTAAAACAAGGTAATGATTATTTTAAATGTAGTTTATTTTTAAATTAAATAAATCATCATGTTAGTATAAACATGTTAATATAGTTATTAATGTGTAGTTGTAATATTTATGCCATGCTTAAGTTTAATAGGTTTGGTTTGTATTTTGGTATCATTTGTGTGCTAAAATAGGTGTTTAGTAGTGTATAATCAAGTCTTGAAATTTATTGCCAAAAATATTTTTATAAAACTTAGGTTTGATGTTCTAATATTATAGAACATTAAATCATGAGAAAAACAAAGTTTGAATCACTCAAAATGGAGTTATACACAAAAAGTTATGATTTATGGTAGTTTATGTGATGTAGAAATTTTTATAAAAAAATAATGATATTAAATCATGAAAAATTATTTTTTCATGTTATAAATTAAAATAAGGTGATTGGTAATTTTTTTGGATTTTTATTGAAGAGTTAAAGCTTACTTGATGGTATATTTTTAATTAAAATGTGTGTGCCGGAACACTGTTCACATTCTGCGAAGAAGAAAAAAATTAAGGGTTTCCGCGCAATGCGCGCGCAGCCACTGTTCACCGAAAACACGGAGCCAAACGACGTCGTTTGGTGTCCGTAAAAAGTTACTCCGCGCGTACGCGCGGAAGCCGTATCCGGCATTCCAAAAACGGCGTCGTTTTTGGCCCGTTAAATCTGTAACCCGCGCCATGCGCGGTAGGAAAATTCCGGTGAAATTACCAGAATGCCCCTCCGTGTTTTTCTTGGCAGAATTACCATTCTGCCCTCGGTTCAGATTTCGACTTATTTACGGAAATGCCATTCGGGTTAAATTTAATTAATTTAAATATTTAAAAACTAAATTAAAATTATAACAAAAATAATTATAATACAAAAATAATATTGGGGAGGATATTTTTCATTAAGTTTAATATTTAAATATTTTAAATATTAATCTAGTTAGCTAAACCATGGTTAAGATTAATAAATTTATTATTTATTTATTATTTTAAATGTTAATAATAAATAAAGATGATAAATTAGCATTTATTATTTAATGCCTATTAAATAATACTTAAAGAGAGATAAAATTTATAAATTTATTATTTATTATTTAAATATTATTAAATAATAAATAAGGATAATTAGGTAATTAATTATTATTTAATTAGCATTAAATAACGATTAATGGAAATTAAGTTATTCGAGTAATAATTTATTATTTAATTTAAATAATAAATAAGAATGATTTGATTATTATTTAACCTTAAATAATAATTAAAATTAATTAAATAATTAATTATTATTTAATTGACATTAAATAATAATTAAAGAGGATTAAGATTAGTAAACTATTATTTAATTTTCTTAATTAAATAATAAGTAAGGTTAATTACTTGGTTAATTATTGGTTGATTAACATTAAATTAAAGAAGGTTAAAACTAAGTTAATAATTATTTATTATTTAATTATAATTAAATAATAAGTAAGTACAATTAGTTATTATTTATTTTAAATAATAACTAGAGTTAATTAATTAATTTCTATTTAATCAATATTAAATAGTAATTAAAAAGAGATTGAGTTAATAAAATAAATTGAATTTAATTAAACAATTATAATAAGTTGTTTAAAGGTTTAATAAGTGTCCAACACTTAAGAAAAATATTTTCTAACTTATTAACCTAATATGATTAAGGGTTTATAAGGTTAATAATATTGTTTTGACTGATGTAAATTATGTGTTAGTACTTATGTGTGGTAAATAAGTTCATTATCAAGCGTATAGTTATGCAAATACGCCGTGCTAATTATTAGACCGACTTTATTAATGTTAGGTCTTTCAAAGCAAGTAGTTAAAGCTAGACATTTATTGTAGCTGTGCAGACAGGCAAGTTTTCTACCCTTAAACTTGTATTTATTGTTGCAGATATTCTTCAACCGTATTTACATTTCAATTATTGTTTAGCAAGTATTCTACACCCGTAGTTACTTGACAGACCTTTGAGTGAATTAATTATCAAAAATTACTTCACATCATTATTGATTATTGTATTCGCACATAGTGCTTTTGCAAACTGTTTAAGAACGTCTAAGCTAATTGTTTCGGCTAGACAAATGCATGTTAAATTCATTTAATTGAATATTATAAAAGCTTATCCAAACCATTGGCTGGTGCGGATTCTTACAGTAAGACTGAGATAGAACAACCCTAGTTAAAGGGGATTTTTATTTGTCGGAGACCCGACAGTGCGCAAGAAAACTAAATGTGATGCATATACATAGGACATGAGAGGACTGATCCCCTCAAGTGTCCCGTTATTTTAACAAGGAGTCAGACATTGTATGTCTGTTCTACCTTAGTAGCAGTTCATGGTCATTAAAGACCACTCAGCAGTAAAGAGTCAATTCCTTCTTTTATTGAACATTGATTCTTGTTATCTTTCACAATTGCTATTGTTGAAACCTTGAAGTTATTTCCCTTCATCATGATATATCGTATGATTGTTGTTTATAGACTTGCTGAGCCATTTAGTTGCTCATTCTTGCTATATCATGACTATATTTCAGCCAATCCCGAAAGCTCTAAATCGAACAAAGGCAAGGGGAAAGCGAATGCTTAGTTTTAGTAATTGCATGCTAATTTAAATTGCTGTTATGTAATTACTGTTGTAAATCTTTTGTATTTCCCTTAAGATATGTAATGTTACAATTTAAGGTTAATAGACCTTGGGAAGTGTAGCCTTTATATAAGGAACCTTTTGTATTATTCCGCGTAGTTTGAATACAATATATGTATTTCATTGTTGTTACGTATTGTACAGTGAGAACCAAACCCGAGGTTAAAGAACCCGGATTTGGGGTCGTCACAGTTACTGTGTAATGACAATTATTGATTCAATAATGTGAATTACTGTGCATATGTTACTGTGACAATTATTAGGTTCAATAATTTTAAAAACAGTGCAACAACAATTATTGACTCAATGATATAAAATACAGTGTAATGACAATTATTAAATCAATAATGCAAAATACTGTGTAACAATAATTATTGAATTGATAATATAAAATATTATGCAGTGACAATTATCGATGAAATGATGCGTAACAGTTACGGTGTCAATTATCAGACCAATAATATGAGACACTATGCAATACCGTGTGTTACTGTAGAGTACCGAGTGCTACAGAAAATACCAATAACTACCGTATGCTACTATTCTTTTATCACCGGTATTTTAACAGTTCCGTTGACTATTTTTATTTAAAAAGGTTATTTCTGTCGTTTTCTATATCCGACAAATATTCCGTTGTGGGGTCCACCAATAATTTGTTATTTCGGCGCCGTTGGACCAAACGAATATTCCCCGACCAAACGAATATTGCCCGACAAAATAAAATTTGCACATAACATCCTTAACTTTTAACTTTATCGATTTAACCACTTACTGTTTCAAAAAAATATATATATGAAGAAAAATTAAATTTTGTATTTCATAAAATTCGGGGTCTTACAGTCTGGCCTGACCCCGGCCTGGTCAAAACCCGGATCGGGCCCGTCCGACCTACAGTCTTTGAACAGGCTGCTATTTTGATGTAAAAATCCGGCCTGACCCGGTCTACGAAAAAGACCGGTCTGACTCGGCCTATGCAAAGGCCTGACCCAGCCTACGCAGAGGACCGGCCCCGCGCCAGTCCGCTGAATAGCCTATGTTGTTATTACCGTTGTAGCGCTGTCTGACTTTTTGAGTTATCAAAACTTGTAAAGTAATCCAAGCAAAAAAAAAACACGAAGAGCAATAAGAGTATTACTTTTATCACGTAAATCAAAATTAATGAATTATTAATATTTGAATTGGTATCATATATCTTACTTCTAAAAATGCCTACACAGTACACGTCTACACCCACTAGGCGCTACAACAAATCTTACTCCACCATTCCATCATCATTTATGTTACGTGTGTATATATATATATATATATATCGAAATTGGAGTAGAAACTGACGAAATTGCACATCCATAAATATTGAAGATATATATTTTTTGGAAGATTGAAGATATATTTTTTGGAGATATAACGAAGAGATATTTTTTGAAGATAGGAAGATACATTTTTTGAAAATTTGAATTTTGAAGACATTTTTAAAATATTTTGAAGCAAAATATTTATAACCGACTCATTATTTATTATTGATTAGTTACTCATTTTTAATTTTTTGTCAATACATTTAATTAATATAGTAGTTAGTTTATTTAATATTTATATTTCACATTAAAAATTAGTTGATTACATTTTTTGGCTCAGTCTGGCCCGACCCAAGGACTGAACTGGTCTGACTCGGTCTAAGGATTGGCTTGACCTGACCCAAGGCCCGATCCGGCCTAGCCTACAGTCTGGCCCGACCTACAGGCCTCAAAAGGCCAGACTTTGATTGAGAAGCTCGGCTTGACCTGATTTACAGACTTAAAAGTCAAAGTCTGACCTGATCTGATCAACAGTTAAAACTTATCAGACGATCAAATCGAACTAATTCGACCTGCTGTACATGTCTACACATCGCCAGTGTGACTTCACATTAGATGTACACGCTATTTTTCGGCAGAGGTAGTCTGTCCAAAAATCCAACTGTAAAGCAAACTGACACAACAAGACAAACTGGCCCACAATTACACTGCATGCAGTAATGCGATATATCTATCAAAGACAATGACACCGATTTTACAAAGCATAGTTTGTATTATTTTGGAATTTTTTATAAAGTTAATGAGTCCATAATATATATTTTCAATTGACTTGGTCCTAAAATCAAACTTTTCTAACAATAATATATAGCAATGATACTTCTTATTTTCTCTGTCCACAACGTGAATTTCGTGAATATAAAAATCTTTTAATTATCTCAACCACTGCACTTAGCACTCACTACTTAACTGAGTCATACGATTTCTTATTAAATAAAATAAAAATTAACTCGGTCATGTGTTGTAACCATCAATCGGATCACTCTCAATAGGTCGCATTCACGTTCTATTTCATACTCCCTCCATTTCACAAACAAGGGTTTTAAAGAATTTTATATTATCATAATATTAACTAAGATTTAATACTAATGTAATAATAAAAATGATATTAAGCATAATACCAAATCGGGAATATTCTTGTAAATTTATACTCTTAAAATAAAAATATAATTTTATTTTAGAAATTACTAAAAAAGAAGCGTGCATTTAATTTTGAGGAAGTTACTTATAATTAACCAAATGCCATAATCCCACTAAATTTAGTGAAATAAATACCAAATATCCAAAGTGAATAAGACATCAAATTGACACACAAACACAAGGCAAATGCACAAAACCAATGGCAATGGATGGTTCACACTCCACTCGCACTTAGAAAGAGATACTACATTTATGGAATTAAAGAAATACTATATTATTACATTTATTATTGCGTCAGCGTTTAGGTGCCTAATGAACTCACCTTGACGACCTAACTGCTTGGTCTCTAAAACCCTTCCTTCCTCACACCCCCTTTCAAATGAAATGAATATCTAAATATTTCAAAGCTAGGTTTTATATGATCTATCCGTATTTTAATTATTTATTGACAATAAAAGGCTTTCGGCCTAGTCCGTATTTTAATTATTTATCGAGTATAGAAGGCTTTTGGCATAGCAACACTATTAAACCCATTGTATTCATGAAGTTGGGGAACAAATTCTCCTAAAAAGGGTAATAAGGGGGGCCCATGGTATTCATGTAGTTGGGGAACAAATTCTCCTAAAAAGGGTTGGGGGGGGGGGGGGGGGGGGGGGGAGGGGTTCAAGGGTAGAATCAGGGTTGGGTTCTATAAAAATGTTAGGGGAATATTAAAGATACAATACATAAATAAATTTATCTATTGAGTATTGATCGACTAGCCTTTTATTTCAAAATAAATGTTCAGTTTCAGTTTTGATTTTTTTTTTTATATTTGAACTAAATTTATCAATTTTAAAATTAAATTTCATATTATTTTTAATTAAATATAGGTCGAGAGATTATAACTATAAAAGAATTATATACAATTTATTATTAACTTCGATCTTTATAAATTCAAAAAAAATATAAATTTATATATAATTAATTATAAATTATAAAGTCAATTTGACTAATAAAAATCAAAATTAGATAATTATTTTGTGCCGGATGGGAGTATGGTCGATCTATCCCGGCCCTACGTACTAAGGTTATACTATTTTATGCTATTCATATCACTTGGCGGATTCTTTTGGATTCTAACTCCTTGAAATTATAAATTTGATTAAATTTTGTCAAGGCAATATATTTGTATAGTAAAGAATTGTATTGAAAAAATTGCATTTGCATTTTATATTAATAATTTCAATACAACTTTTTCGTGGACCAAATTTAGGTTTCACCTTTTATAATTTAAACATTAATATTTTAATTTTAAGATATTAAATCTTAATGTATTTAAATTTTTATAAATTATTTTTTTTGCAAGTAATAATTGATAGGAATGAAAGTATTTTGAGTAATTTCACTTTAAAATATCTTTGAAAACACATAAAAATATATATACGTGGATAGTGTGTGACTATGTTATAACAAAAAAAATAAAATTGAATTCAATATAAATAATATATACCCTTAGAAGACTTAATTTTTTAAAGTGATAGAGGACTTTAAATATCTTTAAAAGTGTAAAAAATTATAGTGACATAATTAGTTTATGATGAAATTTTTTTTGAAATCAATATAAATAATATATACTTTTAAAATACTTAATTACCTTTTATTTTGAGTGACATGACTTATTTTGATGTAAAATAATTGATTTGATAATCAAAAATTTTTATTTATAAAAATATAAGAGACGATAAAATTTAACGGCTGGATAAAGTTTAAAGGGTCATCTTAGCATGTGCCCTTAAGACACATGTTAAGCGCGAAAAATAAAGGTAAATTTTATTTGTTTATATATTTATATGGAATTCAATATATGGAGTCCACTAGTATATTATTTTTTTATGCATTGAATTTAATATAAATATATAAAAAAATATTATTATGCATTATTTTTAACGCTTAAAGGCACATTCTAAGAAAATCAAATTTAAAATATAAAACCGACAGTTTAAAATTTACTTAAACTCCAGCAACTTTATGGAGTATGTATTACGCCAATGTCAGTGTCAGCTCCATGTGTATTACGCCAACGACTTTGTCATATTTATTGACTTCACTAATGCTGCATGTGATATTTTGAGATGGTGTGCGGATCTTAAATTTAGATAAGTTCGAGTAAAAATTATATTGTTACTGTATTAAGGATTTTTTTAAAATGTGTCCTAATATATTTTAAATGCGAAATTCGATACATAATATTATTTGTTTATATATTTATACTGAATTTAATATATAAAAAAATAATATACTAGTAGACCTCATGTATTGAATTCAGTGCAACTATATAAAAAAATAATATTTAGCGGGTTCCATCTCTTGTTTACTGTGCCTAATGTGTGCCCTTAGGGCACACATTAACCGGACCCATGTATTAAATATTATTAAAATAATTATAAAATTATTATTAAATATATATTTATTATATCATTATTTATTTTGATAATATTAATAGTCTTATTTAATAATATTATTTTTGTTTTTATTAGTGGGAACTAGTTTTTAGCAAGTAGATTAAGAGACATTTTAGATATTATATTTTTTAAATAATATTTATAATATAATGTTTAAAATATATTTTTATATCAAAATCACGTCTTTAAAATTAAGAGCCAAAGGCATTATTTAAATTTCCAAGCTCCGTCTCAGTCATTAGAAAGTTGAATGCATGAATGACATTTAATTTAATGGTTATGAGATTATTTCATTCTTTTCTGATCGACTCTACTTCCTTATTACGTAATTGGTGTCTGTTGAATGGCTTTAGTTACATACATTCCAATTAAATTGAAACGGAGTACAATTAATGACATCGAAAAAGACTTGTAGCCGTATTTCATGAAATTTTGCATGTAATTAAACATCCAATTTGCACACGTACGTTATTTTGACCATACCTTTTCTATAAATACCAATTAATCTTAGGTTTGTTGAAGCACACTCTTCCCCATACTAAATCCTTTTACATAGCTTTATTAATTTTGCTTCCATGGAGTCTTCTCCATTAGCCTCAATTAAATCTCTTGCAAACAAAATCAAGCAGAAAATGTTCTCAAATGAAGTTGATCTCCATTCATTTGTTTCCCCTTCAGCTTACGACACCGCATGGTTAGCCATGATTCCAGATTCCCAAAATGGCGATAATCCCATGTTCAAATCTTGCCTGAATTGGGTACTCAACCATCAAAATGAACAAGGTTTCTGGGGTGAATCGGACGAATCGGTCGGTGACAATGTTCCCACCGTTGATACACTTCCTGCAACTCTTGCTTGCATGGTTGTACTTAGTACATGGAACGTTGGTGACAAGAATATCGAAAAAGGTAACACAATATATAGTGCCATAAATTTTACCTACAAAGTTTACCCGCAGAAAAGACAAAGTAGTATGGCTCCACTACATTCATCTTAATAATTAAAAGTGGAGCCACACTCCTTTGTATTTTCTGTAGGTAAACTTTGTGGGTAAGTAGAATTTTTCATATAAAAAATCAGAGATCAACTAGGTTTTGGCGGTTGAATATATTTCACTTAAAAACTTGTCCATGATTTTTTCCCCACAATACTTTTCTCTCAATTTTTCTTAAAATACATTTAGCGACACAAATACTACTATCAGGTATGATGCCAACAATGTAGACATGATATTTATTGGTCACTAAATATAATATCATTATATATTTATTAGGGGGAATTAAGTGGGAATGGAGGGTAGAGCAATACAATTTGACCCCGTCACACAGGGACATTGGTCACAACAATTAGGATGTTAAGTCTTTTTATATGTCGCTTGTAGCGACAACACATAAGAATTTCTTTTGTAGTGCTGCCTCATAGTCAAAATAGTGATAGATAGATACCGCAACATATTGATTCACTAAATTTTTTATTTTCTTTAGTCTGAAAACTTCACCTCTTCATTCATTTCCATTTTTCTGATCCTACACATGTTATTTTATTCGAAAATTAATTTTTTTCGCTTAGAAAAGTTTAAGCAGTAAATGCTGAAGTTGATTTTTTTATTTTCCATCCCTATTCATTTTGATTTATATTGACTCAAAACCATATTTTTTCTTCTTTCAATATTATGTAGGGATGACATTTGTTCGTGCAAATGCAAAGACACTCCTTAAAGAAGATCATTGTCATTTCCCTCGATGGTTTACCATTGTTTTCCCTGCAATGGTTGAACTTGCACAAGCAAAAGGTCTGCATCTTAATTTCGCCGACGAGCTGAAAGAAATCATTTCCAGCATTTACTTCACCAGCCAACAGAATCTTAAAATGTAATTTGCTAAACAAAATACTACTCCTCCTATATATTTAAATATTATTTGAATAGCTCCATATTATATCTAAGTCATACACTAACTTGATTGCCGCGCGAATTTGTACGTACGTAGCGAAGAGCTTGATGATAAGTACGCCTATCCTCCATTGTTGTCTTATCTAGAGGCCCTGTCATCAACATATGATATTGATGAAGAAGCTATAGTGAAGCATTTGGACGAAGATGGCTCATTATTCCAATCACCCTCAGCCACAGTATCTGCATATATGGCTACACGAAATCCGAAATGCCTGAAATATCTGGAGTCTCTTGTTCAAAACTGTCCTCATGGAGGTGCAAATTATTAGATTAACAATGATAGTAGCAATTTTCATGGCTTCAATTATGTTCATGCATAACATAATTAGACATGAAAAAATTATTTATGAATTTGTGCGTACGTATGGGTGCATGAAGTTTCTCAAATTTGTTTCAACTACAGTTCCATCGGTGTATCCTGCGGATGAAGGGCTCATAAGGCTATGCATAGTCGATCAAATCCAAAAATTGGGCTTGGCTGAGCATTTCAGTTGAAGAAATTGAAGAAACTCTATCACAGATTTATAGGTAATTAATAGGTCACTAATAATGCAAGAATAATTATTATACTGCCAAGATAATAAGTGTTATTGAAGTTAAAAGTGTCATTTGAAATAAAGACTAAAGTGTCGTTAATACATATTTTCTCTGACTGCATAAAGATCGAGAGTACTTTGACATTATCAAACAACCTTATTATGAGTATAATTTGCATCCAAAATTAAGTATTTTCTAAGCATATTTAGTTATCAAAATCATTGACTAACTTCAGCTCTTCTTGTGACTGAAACAACTAGGAGTTACATGGATCAAATAGCACAACAAGCTGATCAAATCAAGTTTGCACCAGTAAAGATATACAAGGACTCGTTAGCATTTCGGCTCCTGCGCTTGCATGGATATAACATAACTCCATGTAATTAAGTCCTCAAACAAAAGTTACAAAATCTCTTTGGAACTCTCTTTGTCAGCTCTAAATTAACTTCTATATATTGAATGCATGTGCATGCAGGGATTTTCTGTTGGTTTTTAAATCATGAAGACATCACGGTTCATCTGGAAGAAAATTGTGAACAATTTGCAAGCTCACTTTATAACGTATATAGAGCTTCAGATCTTATGTTTTCAGGAGAATATGAACTAGAGGAAGCTAGATCATTTTCAAGGCGATTGCTTGAGAAAACACTTACCCTCGAATATGGAGACGATAATGTTGTTATATTTCAAAGTTTCAAACGAGTGGTAATTCAAGCATGCATCCTTAATTATATATAATAGTCTCCATCAGTTCTTGTCTGGCTAACACACAAGATATGCTGATGGATTATGATGTTCCGTACAGGTTGAGCAAGAGTTGAGTCTTCCATGGATCGCTCGACTGGATCATCTTGATCATAGGATGTGGATTGAAGAAAATAAAAACAGTCCCCTGTGGATTGGAAAGGCCTCTTTCTATAGGTGCATATTACTAGTATTTGTCGTGTTTAGTATTAGTTAAATACCGAACACATTTAAAGTTTAAACAGTTCGATAGAAGGTCAACTATGAATATAGCAAAATCCGGCCTCCTAACGTGTATATGTTATGCATATACTTTGATACCCTACTGGTGTTACGTTGAATTGATGAAATAAATGTAAAAATAAAATAACTCATTCTTAAAAAGTTAAAATAAAATTGCATTTGATTGCTCTATTAAAATAAAACGAGTCATCTCCCGACCTCATGGTAACCATGAAGCCGGTCATATTATTTGAACCAAAGCTCTTCGTATTTATTTTACTTTTCATTGCGTTCATTTTTTTATTTTATTAATTTATCTATTCGATTCATTCAATCCAAATGTAACATATGTGTTATGAAAGAGTTGCTTTGAATCGTGTGTACATGGAAACAAATATTAGACGGGTTTATTAGTGCAAATTCTTTTCATAAACGTAAAAGTTTAAGATGTTAGAGAGAAACTCAAAAATGTATATCAATTAAGCTAACATAATATGGTCCAACTCTATTAATGATGTAATTGACATGAAATATTAACACTTCTCCAACTAGGTTATCATGTCTTCATGATGAGATCCTATTGCAACTTGCCGTGGAAAATTATGAATTTCGACAATCAATTTACAGGAATGAATTGGAGGAAATGAAAAGGTAATTAAACAAGCTTGATTTTTCACAACTATTATCATCAAGAAAACTGAACGTACGGTGTGTACTTCGGAATTTCCATCACTTATGCCTTGTTTATGGACGTCTATAGCTGGTCTAATGAATGGGGCCTTACGGAGATGGGATTTGGACGAGAAAAAACTACATATTGCTATTTTGCTGTCAGTGCCAGCACTTCTTTGCCCGTCCATTCACTTGTTAGAAAAATAGTAGCAAAAAGCGCGATACTAATTACTGTTGCTGATGATTTTTATGATATGAACGGTTCTCTTGATGAACTTCAAGCCTTGAGTGAGGCAGTACAAAGGTCGCGTACCATTATTTGCTTCTTTTTCTCCTTTTTTTCTTGTTTATTTTTCATGCATTTTTCTCTCATTTCTCAAATTAGTTATGCTCGACAGATGGGAAGGTGTAAGACTAAGTGGGCCCGGCAAGATTATTTTTGATGCCCTTAATGAATTTGTGAGAGACACGGCAGAACAATTCCTCCATCAAGAAGGGCATGACATAACAAAAAAACTTCAAGCCTTAGTAAGTACATTTACCTATATATATAGTTATGTTGGATTAATCTTAACTTTGTAAAGTTCAAATATTTATGCTCAAAAATGTGATTTTTTGTACAAAAGTGGAGAGAAGCATTTGCATCATGGATGACGGAAACTATGTGGGCAAAAACTGGATATATACCATCAGTGGATGAATACCTTGGAACTGCCATGACCTCTATAGCTGCACACACCATTGTTCTTTCATCTTCATGTTTCATGAGCCCTAGATTGCCCAGTCATAAACTCAAACCCCCTCAATATGAAAATATCACAAAATTGCTCATGGTTTCTGCGCGATTGTTGAATGAAATTCAAAGCTACCAGGTAATAAAACTGATTATAATTAAACACGCAGTTATATAATTCATTCTAGAAATATTAAAAGTACTAATTTATATAGTTTGAAATAACAGAAGGAACAAGAAGAGGGGATAAGGAACCTTGTCTTACTGTACTTGAACGATAATCCAGAGGCAAACATTGAGGATTCAATCGCTTGTGTAATGAAGATACTGGATGAGAAACGAAAAGAATTCCTAGAACATGTTCTAAGGGATGATTTTAGTGAGTTGCCTAAATCATGCAAGCATCTCCATCTATCCTGTTTCAAAGTTTTTCAGATGTTTTTTAATTCTACCAATCATTTTGACTCGGACACAAGCCTTCTCGAGGACATTAAGAAAGCCATTTATGTTTCTCCAAGGCATCCAATATCCAAGACCACAAAGCCTCACTTTCTAACAACTCATATCCCTCCGAAGAAGGATTCTTCAATGTCGATAAAGGCTTGTTTCAGTATGAAATTAAAAGTTCAAACCTTGAATTTTTATCGCGGAAGAAGTTTGTTCATCAGACAAGGGATTTCAAAGACTAGCTCTGAAGGTGGCTGCAAAAATGTTATCATTCCACCAAAGTTCAGTGTATGCTTCATTTGATTCCGTGACTTATGATAGGAATAATTGTGTGATTTATCTCCATATATATATATATATATATATATATATATATACACATTTGAAAGCTTTACATATTTATTTACTGTGTAAGAGGATGCATGAAAAAGCATAATTCAGAATAAAAGGTCATATTTATTGTATTATAAGTTGAGCTAGCCAGTCAATCACAGTTTAAATGACACTGTATATAATATTATTGTATTAATTCATTCTCCATCTTTGCCTTTTTCTTTCCCCTATTCTGATGTTTAAAAAATATGAAAGATTAGGAGGGGAAAAAAAGTGATGTAGGATATTTAATGTGAAAACAAGAAAAGTTCTAGAAAGTACCGCATAAGTAGACATATCAGCATATATAACAACTGAATTTAGTTACACACATCCAATTTTTTTAAATTAAACCGGATTCACGGTTCATCGAAGAAAATCGAAACCAATTCGTATTTTGGTTTGATTTGGCTCATCTATCAAATTGTGAACTGATATTTTAATCGATCGATCTAGTGAACCGATCACTAGTTAATGAGTTTTATTGATTCTAGCTTAAAAAATATATAAAAAATAATAATTGGGCTTCAATGATTCAACGGAGGAGTTCTCATTTTTCGCCTAATTTTTCTCGCTTCTCTCTCTCACTCTCATCGCCACAACGCCCTCAATCATCATCTCTCGCTTCTCTGTCAAAAAGATCCGATCAATTCTGGCGCTCTGGATGATTTCCAGAATCTCAATGTCACTGCTGCTCAAAGGTCTCTACAATCTATGCTTTTGTTTTATGGGTGTTTTTCTTTTGAACAAAGTTATAAACTTAAATTAAAAAATGATTGCTTTGTTATTATAGAGGTGGAGATAATGGGGAAAACAAGGCAAGTAGTGGGTCTTTTTTGCGTGCCGCTGGGGGAGTACAAGGACTGGGGATGGGTTTGCCCGATTTGAAAAAAGCATGGCGGAACCAGGAGTCGGATTGGCGGGCTGTAGCCTGATTCTAATTTTTTTTTTACTAGATATACTATATAATTATGTAATCAAAAATAAATAAATTAAAATAATCTTGACCAGTCCATCCTAACCCCGGTGTGATTCCTGGCTCCGTCCTCGAAAAAAAGTAAGAAAAAAGGGTAAGGAAAAGGTTTTGAAGGAGCCCCAACAACATGTTTCTGAGGCTCTTGATAAGCTCGTGGAGCAAACTAGGGAGACTGTAAAGGGATTGGAGTACTCCATGACTGAATCAACACCCGAGTTTGGTAATGACCCACCGATTGAGGATTGGGTCAAACAGTTTGAGGAGCTTGCGGGCTCTCGGGTATTTTTATTTTTGTTTATTTTTGTCAATTTTGGAGATTGGAGTAATGGGTTTACTTGGATACTTTGTAAATTTGTGATTTATTGCTTGATCATATATTTTTGTGGTCCTAGTTATTTGAATCGTGAATTTTGGATATCATTACTTTCTCTGTTTTTTAATTGAGTTTTATAGCAAGTGGTAATTTACCTTAAGAAAAGGTATGTTGCTTAGCTAGATTATCGTTTTATTTACGCATGGAAGCAGCAATCAAAGTAGGCCTTCATGTTGCTTAGCTAGATTATCATTTTATTTAGAACATACTAGTTGTTTTTTTGATATAAATTTAGTATTGATTTGAATTATATAAACTAAATATTGTACATATCTGTTTAGTTTTTTTTTTCTTCTTATAGATAAATTGATTAATTTTACATATTTGATAAATATTATATATACTATATAATAAAAATTATTATATTTATTATTTATTATATAGTAATGATATTAATGTGTCAATAATAATTCACCAATAATTCATTTATTCAATAAATTTTTTAATTTAATAATCGGTTCGATTTTTAAAACATTGCACACATCAACTGAAAATCTTTTGTCCCATTGGATAAATTTTTGGCCGGGAATAGCCGCATGCACTTATCACATGACCATTATATACTTAATTAATACAAGTAATAATACATCTTAAACTTGGCTCAGGCTCATAGCAGGCTTGGCTTAGGCTTATATATAGCATTGATTTTTCTGGTCAAATGGATCAATTTTAAAATTATTAATTAATCATATTTATTTATAATTTTGAATTTTTAAAAATTAGATATTGTAGTAAATTAAATATAATTTTTTATTTATATTTAAAGGAAAATAAAATATTTTTTAATATTTTGAGATCATATGCATGTTACTCGTGGATGCATGGTCGACTCACTTGACTAACATCTTAAATTCCGCCAACTATATTATTAAAAGTCTGGTATTTCGGCTCTTTAATTTCGAGTGGAATATATATTGGTAGCTAACTATGGCAACAAGCCAACAAATAATTCCATCTTATACGTTGCAAAGAGTATAATTAATGCAGCCTTCTCCATGGACCATAAGCTAGGTAGCTAGCTAGGTCTTCTCTCCCAATTACTTTTAATCCAAATTACATGTACAACATGAAGTTATGTACCATCTTAAAGTTGGTATGGGCTCAGAGCAAGCTTGGGTCAGCCTTGCCCATTCCTTGAGCATAATATTTAGATTAATTTATGAATAATTTTATATGTACAAACTACACACAAAAAAATATACATTAATAATAGAACTCATATAATGCATAATATTAATAAAGTTATGTAAAAATATAAATAATAGGTCCCACATCCTATTTTTCTCATTTTTAAAAATGTTTGTGTAAACTGGATTAATTAAGATCCTCTATATTACATCTTTAATTTAATTTCTCTTAATATACATTTAGAAATAAATATTACTTTTAACGTACAATTATTTGCGACGATTTTTATTGTCGTCATTTATTACAATTAATATTTATGTCGTTAAATATGAATAAAAAAAGTGAGTGAAATAATTAATAAAAAGACTATAATTTGTATATAACTTTGTATATATAATTTATGCACATAAAACTATTTTTAATTTATTTTATGGATGAGCGCGCTCGCCAATGTTAATTAGGGTCTAGTCCTACCTTGGAAGATATTTCATTACTTGCATGCTAAGAATTAAGAAATAAAGAATCTATAGTGAATATATGGTAGCAAGTAGCAACTACTGCATGCAAACAGGATTTGAATTTCAAGGAGTTAAAATTGAACAATTTATTTCGATAGCGTTAAATATACAAATTATATTTGTATACATGCAAGATTTAATTGTATAATATTTACATAATAAAATTCTTTTAATTTTTTTTATTTTTTTTTATATTAATACAACTCGTTTGACTGCGCGCGGCAAATAAAATGAATCTATCAAAGACAGTCGTATCTATCAAAGACAGTGACAATGTTTTTACAAGGCCTCCTTTTTTTTCATTTTTACAAGTCGTACTTTTTTATTTATTTATGAAAAGACTTATTTATGTTCATTGAAGATATACTACGCGTTACCATCAAAAATTTTTAACGTTCATAACAATGATAGTTTAAATAAAAAGTTATTAAAAAAATTAAATTAAAAGGACATAATTTTTTGTCCGTAATGTGAATTTCGACCAAATTTGGCATGGAACACTTGGGTTATGATGTTTTCCCATGTTTTTATTGTGAGCTTGAACCTTACATATGTACGACAAAGTTTCATTCAATAATAATAATAATATTTATATCTCTAGATCAAGATTATTAAATGATGCACTCCTATTTCAAAATCTTAGTTCTTATTATTATCATAACACTCCCATGAATATTCCATTAATATGAGGGTTAATTACACTTATATTATATTAAATATCATTAATTTTATAATTCGTCCTTCAAATATTTGGACTTATAATTTATTACATAAAATATTTAATTTCATACAATGTAACTCCCAAATTCGTATTTCGATCAAAATTGGTCGGAATATTACTGTTATTTGCTGTAATACCTTGTCAGTATTTCGGCCAATTTTTGTCGGAATCTGAATTTAAATGCTACATTGTATGAAATTAAGTACTTTATATAGTAGATTATAAACTTTAATACTTTGAGAACCGAATTATGAATTTAATAATATTTAGTGTAATGAAAGTGCATTTAGCCCTTAATATGATATATAATTAAGCACGATTTTTGTGTACTATCAGCCTCTCCTCCTTTTTTTTTAACAACCTACCATTTTGGGACTTTCGTGGATGGCCACCCGTTAGACTTGCACATCGGGCCAGCCTGGCCTGGTCTGGCCCAGGCTTTGCAGGCCTTGACCGTTGACCAGGTCAGGCCAGGCCTAAACATAAAAAAAATTAGTCCGGGCCAGGCCGGATTTAAAACGAAAAAAATGAGCCTGTTTTGGCCTGAGGGCGGGACCGGGCCAGGCCTAAAGTTAGATAACCTTGACTGTATGTTACATATTATTCATTTGCCTGAAACATATTAACATATATGATATATATATATATATATATATATATATATATATATATATTACTCAGTAATATAGACTGACACACACACACACTAACACACACACACACACACTGAGACACACTTACACACACACACTGACACACACTAACACACACACACACACACACACACACTGACACACACTAACACACACACACTGGCACACACGCATATATAAATATATATAATATACATATTAATTTATTACACCATAAACACACACGTATACGGTATATATGTTATTACACACACACACACACACACACACACACATATATATTACTCATTCACACAAGTATATATTATTAAAAAAAAGATTGTTAAATATATAAATATTTATTTTATATAAACTTGAAACAAATATTTTTAAATAATTACGATATATATATATATATATATATATATATATATATATATATATATATATATATATATATATATATATATACACTCACACACACACACTTATAACTTTTAAAATATAATGCGACTCGTTCGTATTAAAAAAGAAATAAGAATTGATGTATTTATTAAAAATAATGAATTTACAAATTACAATAATGAATAATTATAAATTTATAACTTTAAAATATAACTTAAATAATAATTAATTATTCATTTATTACAAATAAATTCTTCAAAATTTTAAAATATATGTCTTCAAATCTTCAAAATTTATGGAATTGAACTTTCAACAATTTCTGCTCCGACTTCGAGATCTTCCGAGCTATCTTGATCGTCTATTACGTCTTGTATTCTTCTTTGCGCCTCAAGATAATCTTTATAGCAGATGCATATTTCTAACGATTCCGGACTAAGTCTACTTCTTTTTTCATTTAATACCCTGCCAGATAAAGAAAAACAAGATTCCGAAGCTACGGTACTAGCTTGGATAGTTAGTAAATCACGGGCCATCGCGGCCAAAGTAGGAAACTGTCGTTTATGTTTATTCCAGAAAGCGAGAATATTAAAATTTTCAAATTCTTCTTTGGTCATAAAACTTCTAAAATCGGTATTACAATATAAACCAAATTCGTTTAAACTACTCGTGTGTGTTGAAGATTTTGGTTTCTTAGATAGTGTTTTTAATAAGTTGGCATATTTAGAAGATGAAGGGGCAGGGGGCGGTGCACGTACAGATGTACAATATACAGATTCATACAATTTATAAAATTCAGTAAATGTAATATTAAATTTTAATTTAAGGTTATCAATATTACTACTACCTATATTTTCTACTATATCTTCTAAAATACTCTCTACACCTTCTAATTTTATAATTGAGTTTAATGCAGCGGCACAAGTAATAACAGTTGGCATGTCTTCAAAATATTTTTAAAATTTTTCTTCCATTGACAAAATAAGGGCAGACCAAATGTTATTATTTTTAAATTCTTTAAAAATAAATGATATTTCTAAACATGCATACAAAATATGATGAATTGTAGGATAATAAACAGCAGATAATATTTTTTTATGTTTTTTAAAAACTTTAAGAATCTTTAATAGTTGACCAAGTAAATCCCAGTCTTCGTTTGTTAATTCATGAACCATCAAAGTATTATAAAACTCCATAAGTATATTTTTACGTTTATAGACATCTCTAAATAAATCATATGTACTATTCCACCTTGTGTTATTATCAAATTTCACTCTTTTAAATTTTTCTCCTCTTGCATGACAAAAATGTCTAAAATTTTGAATTTTTCTGTTTGAACCATACACACAGGTAATCATATAACGAATTTTAGATATAGTCATTTCTAAATAATTAAATCCGAATTGAACAATTAAATTTATTATATGACAAATACATCTAACATGAAAAAATGAACCATTTATTATAGGTAACAAATCATTTTTTAACATGGTAACAGCACTAGTGTTATTGCTCGCATTATCTAAACTAATACTAATTATTTTATTTTTAATTTTAAAAGTACGAATAATCTCAATAATTTGACTATATATTGTTTGACCAGTATGAGGTAATTCAAAAAATTCAAATCCTATAATTCTTTTTTGCATAACCATTTCAGAATTTATCCAATGAGCAGTCATACAAATATAGCTAACTCCAAGTTGATGATTAGCAGACCAAATATCACTACTTAAACTAATTTTACCACCAAAATTATCAAAATATTCAATAAGTTCTTTTTTAGCTTTATTATATAATTTAATAGCATCACGTTTAGTAGTCATTCTACTTACTTGTTTATATTTCGGTTGCAATCCAGATTGAATGTACTCGGTACAGTGCTGATCCGCAAAAAAATTAAATGGGAGCTCCTTCTCGATCACTAGTTTGGTTTGCAACTCTTGTTCTAATATTTGATCATAACTCCAACTGTGACCGGAACGGTCAATTTGTGCTTGAGAGCTTTCATCGGTTAGTTTATGCCTTTGCAAACACGATTGATAGTGTCGTTGTAGTGTGTTATTACCTTTAGTACCAAATAAGGCGTTGCATATTTTGCATTGAGCCTTTTTAACACCATCGACAGCCCACACTTCGGTGAAATGTTCCCAAACCGGCGTTGTACGTTTGTTTTGTTCACCGGTAGGACGTGGAAATAACGAACTCGAACTAGTTCCACTATCAGGCCGAATGCTACTTTGGTCGTTTTGAATAAATTGTGGCATTTGTGATCCGGATGCAGTGTTGGAAGAATCCATTATATTATAATAAAATATTATAATAACAATATAATAATAATGGGTATAAAAATATAATAATAAAGGGTATAATAAAAAAATTGTATTAACCAGCTTGAGAGTTATAATATAAAGAAATTGAAATCTTAGGGAGAGAAAATAATTAAATCAGTGTTGGAGACAAAAGAATGCTAAAATAATTGATCTTGTAACAATAATTGTGAATATCTATAATACAACACACGACCTTCATTTTATACAACTCAAATATTTCCGTTGAGCAATTAACCGTTGAAAATTTTGACCGTTTATTTTTTTTATGCACGTTTGATAATAGTGACTGATGCGGACAGGCAGGCAGACGCAGACAGGCGCAGGCAGCAGCCGAGTGGTCAAATCCGTCGTCAGTGTCAGCGCAGCAGAGCAGCAGCAGCAGCAGCAGCGTTCCAGCGGACCAGCGCACGCTACGCGTCCCACTCGGCCACTCCAGTCACAGCCTTGCGGCTTTGCGCGTGCCACGCGTCCCGTCGTCCTCTCCAGTCACAACGGCCACGCGGCCATCGTCCACTCTGCGCATGCCACGCGTCCACACGCGGCCCACTCCAACAGTCCACGCCAGCTGCTTGTTACCGTTGCTTTCTTAATAAATATTAATAGTAGATAAAAGAATAACAAGCCACAAACGGTCGGTCACAAACGCATATATATATATATATATATATATATTGTTAGAGAGAACAAAAATCGAGACGGGTTACACACTGACAGTGAGGCACATAGTTGGGGAGACAGGCCAGGGCGCAGGCTTGGGAATGCGGGCCAGGCCGAAGGCTGGTCCGGGCTGTAGGCCAGGCCGCAGGCCAGTCCAGGCCGATTTTTTTGCAAGGCCGGACCGGGCCAAATTTAAGCTGCAAAAATGTGGCCTGTTGCTGTCTGGCAGGCCAGGCCAGGCCAGGTCAGGCTTTGGCCAGGCCAGGCTTTGACCAGGCCGGATCAAGGCCGGGCCCAGGCCGAACTGCGGGCCCCGGGCCAAATGTGCATGTCTACCACCCGCAATCATTGATTTAGAAAGAGAATTTCAAAAAATAAAAATAAAATAAAATGGAAATTATGTGCCGTGTAAATTTATAATCTTAATTATAAATGCATCTCTCTTCCTGGCTCTTTTCCTAGTCATTTAGTCAGTGTATTCCATTTGTAATTTCAAGTCTTATAAAAAGGCAATGTAAAAAAAAAAAGGTCTTATAAAAAGTAATTAATAATATTAGAGTAAGAATTATGTTAGTGTATTTATATTGATTCCTGATATCTGAATTTGATGATGAGTTAATCAAATATTTATAATTGTAATATATATAACTATATATTAATAATATAACTGTTAAATTATATGTGTGTTTGATTTCACTGTTGGTTAAGATGAATGATTTAATAAAGAGATTAATGTACAAGTGTAAAAGAAAAACAAATATTATTGTAAAGTCCTTAAAGGAATAATCATTGTACAAGGATCAAATTTGTTAGGTTGATCCAAACATAAAGTTAAATTATGTACAGTCTTTATGATAAAAAAAAATGTTATAATATATTGTAAAAGGACTTAGGGATCAAATAATGTTAGGTTTATCCATTTTATAAAAGATAGAACTTGTAATAGACTAGGAAGTCCAGGTTCGTAGGCTTAGTCTTAGTGTAAGACCCCGAATTTTATGAAATATAAAAATTAATTTTTCTTCATATATATTTTTCCTGAAACAGTAAGTGGTTAAATTAACGAAATTGAAAGTTAAGGATGTTATGTGTAAATTTTATTTTGTCGGACAATATTCGTTTTGTCGGGGAATATTCGGGCCGTACGACGGCGCCGAAATAACAAATTATTTGTGGACCCCACAACGGAATATTTGTCGGATATAGAAAACGACAGAAGTAACCTTTTTAATAAAAATAGTCAACGGTGCTAACTGTTAAAATATCGGTGATAAAAGAATAGTAGCATACGGTAATTTATGGTATTTTCTGTAGCACACGGTACTCTACAGTAGCACGCGGTATTGCACAGTGTCTCATATTATTGGTCTAATAATTGACACCGTAACTGTTACGCATCATTTCATCAATAATTGTCACTGCATAATATTTTATGTTATCAATTCAATAATTGTTGTTACACAGTATTTTGCATTATTGATTTAATAATTGTCATTACACTGTATTTTATATCATTGAGTCAATAATTGTTGCTGCACTATTTTTAAAATTATTGAACCTAATAATTGTCACAGTTGCAAATATACTGTAATTTATATTATTAAATTAATAATAATCTGTAACGTGTTTATTACATTATTGTTGAATTATTGTTGTAGCATTATTTTATTTTATATGTTGGACCCACAAGAAAAATAAAAAAATTTTATTTTTCAAAAGTTACTATTCACTCCCGGAATTTACTATTCATTCCCGGAAAAGTTACTATTCACTGACGGAAGTTACTGTTCATCTCGGGAAAGACAGACACTGTTCATCTGCCGACAGAAGTTACTGTTCATTACTGTTCACTTTTTGAAAATTTTTAAAGTTACTGTGCAAAGTTACTGTGCAAGTATTGAAAAAATTTTAAAAAACGTTTGCGCAGCCGGGGGGGAGGCGCAGCCCCCCAATTTTTCCTTCCCCGGCGTGCTACGCATAGTGACTTCATTTACTATAAATAGGCCCATTTGCTGAATAAGAAAATCATATCTAAAATACATAAATATTTCTATAAGTTTATTGTGAGAGAATTTTGAGCATAGTAAGGTTATTTTGAGTGTTTGAAAGCCAAAAGGAGTGCAGGAATTTTTCAAGTAAGTCTTTTATTAAAGAGTAGTAATTTCATAAATTCCTATATTTCACGGTATTCACAAATCTTCCTTTAGAAGACTCTTCTATTAGAAGATTCATTTTTAAAAGCTTTCTTTGGAAGATTTATTTTGAAATATTATTTTAAAAACTATTCTAAAGTTATTATATTATACTACAAAAATTATGTTAAATATATATAATTTTGATAGTTCATAATATACGAGTTATCATACACTTTGAAGTTTACATGTTGTAATTACTAATTTTATTATAAATATATAGGTTGATCAATCTCATTTAAATCAATATCCAGTCACGTGTTAAGGTAAGAAATGTCATTTTTTTACACTCTTGAACTTGCTACGGTAAGGGATATTATTTTCTTTCATACTCCTGAATCGAAACTTATTATGGAACTATTGCTTCTATAATTCCTGAAAATATTATATGTTCCATAATAGTTGAATTTCAACTGAACCTTCCTATTTTCTGAATCTTTCTATTGAACTGTAACCGTTATTCTGAACTGAGAATCTTGAATAACATTTTTAAATTTCACTCCACATCATGTTGACAATTTGGACATTATTTGAATCTGCACAAAGTAAACTTCCGATACTTATTGTTTATCCTGTTCTTCTGTTCATCATTTGTATCACTGTTATTTGTATTAATCATCAAGAATCAAGCTGTTGTGAATATCTGTGGCCGGGGGCACAAATGCGATATAATTGTTGAACAGATGATAGGTTAAAGGCGATATACTAGGTTAAAGGCGATACATCTGTTCGGTGTCTTTTATGGCACGTGGTGAATGTTCTCTTTGGCCCGTAGTGCAAAGATGAACTGTTGATTGGTATGATTATGACCAAAGGCTGAATCTGGTATAATCATGACCGTTGGTGTTATATTGAATGTCTTTGGCCCGTAGTGCAAAGATGAACTGTTGGTTGGTATGATTATGACCAAAGGCTGAATCTGGTATAATCATGACCGTTGGTGCTTTATTGAATATCTTTGGCCCGTAGTGCAAAGATGAACTGTTGATTGGTATGATTATGACCAAAGGCTGAATCTGGTATAATCATGACCGTTGGTGCTTTATTGAATATCTTTGGCCTGTAGTGCAAAGATGAACTGTTGATCTGCATGATTATGACCAGGAACTGTGAAGTTGTATTATCTTGACTAATGGTATTTCAGATGATAAAAGTTGATGATATTTTTACTAAAAAGAGAAGCGAGTGGACATTATAGTCTGCATTTTTCTTCTAATAGATTGCTCATTCCGCTGCTATTATTGATCTGAACGTTGTTTAAGAATTTACCTGCAGTTTTTGATATACACCTTGTATTATGTTGTATTCTATCAAGAACTCACCTGTTGAAGGCTAATGATAATTTATTCGTCATTATCTTAGTCATGATATTTCTTACTGGGCTATTTGAGCTCACCCTGTTGTTCCATTATTTTTCAACAGGAGATGAGAACGTAGCGGGGTCTAGCCGGGGAATGGAGTGAGAGTCCGAGGGATATCTATTATAGTCTTCACGTGTTGTAAAATAGTGTGGCAATAATAGTGAAGACTTAGTTGTGTATTATTATACACGGTATTGTTGTACGTTGTGCTTTGTTGTAATAATTTTGTTGTAGTCTTTTGACGACTCAAGTTTGGGCTGTGTGGGCCTAGATTTGGGGGCGTCACACTTAGTTACTCTTAGATCGCAGAATGAACTAAGCAAATAAGAAAGTCGTCAAGCAGAATGCACAAGACTGGAAGTTCGTAGAGTACGTGGACAGCAAAACAGTCAAAATCGTAGAACAACTCCAGAAAGACAAATCGTAGAGTCAGTCTAGAATTGTCGAGCATAACAGAATAGATCGTCGAGCAGAGCAGAGCAGAGCATATCGTCGAACAAATTAGAGCAGATTGTCAAGCAGAGCGGAGCACAATCGTCCAGCAAAACAAAGCTACAGAGCCAAGAAAAGAAGATCAGTAGAAACTCTGAGCTGAGTATTAAACCATTAAAGAAAAATGCTTAAGAACAAAACCGAAGAAATCACCCATTCCAATACAGAAGATGGAAAAGAGAATTTTTCAGATCTTAAAGCATGAACATCAAAGAATGAAATATCATGTCAGCTCAAGGATCTGGAAGAATATGATATCTCAGTTTCAGACATCAAGAATGCAAAAACCAAGCTTCAAGAATAAGCAGGGAATATAGCAAAGGCCATTATACAAAGATCACTACAAACGTGAAGAGTTCGTAGAATTTAATCAAACAAATCAATACCGCAAAATAAAGTCAAAAAAGGCTCAAGTCGTAGAGTGAAGACAAAAAGGCTTAAAATCATAAAGTCATGCCAAGAAGCTCAGGATCTTATAATGGAACTTAATTAAATATTATCATTAGATCACAGAGCTACTTCAGTTCATTGAGCTACTTTAGGATACATAGTCACATCATCATTATTGAACTTCATCAGTGCTATATAACAAAGTTCACAGCATTGAATGATAGAAGCGTAGAGCTGTTTTCATCATGGGAATATGAAACAGAGAAGATGATTCACTAACCTACTACAGATGATTGATGTCCTTATCAAACATTCTTCAACAAGAAGGAGTTTAGAATAAACTAGCCGAATAAGACAAGGATCAGAGCACTATTCATTAACGGCTAGTTTAATTATAGATCAAATAAAAAGGATACGTGGCATCCACTACAACAAAAGAAGTGTAAATAGAAAGTGTCCTTATGTGGAAGCTGAACCAAGTAGTGGAGCAAGAACTTGAAATAGAAAAAAGGTCCAAGTTCAATGAGATAATTTTTTAGCTCTCTCGGGGTGCAGAGTGAACTAAGCACGTCTGGCAAAGTCGTAGAGCAGAATGCATGAAATGACTGGTCGCAAAGTGACTCAAGGAGACTCCAAGATCATTGAACGACTACAGACAAAGAAAGAGAGTCGCAGAGCTAACAAGTTTAAAGGATACTCAAAGTTCCTAAGCAATTAAACAACAAAGCAAGAGCGCAGAGTTACAAGATCTACAAAATGACTTATCTGAGGAGTGAATCTACGACCCTAGACATATAGAGTCATAGAGAATAACTCCTGACACTAACAAAGTAGTCGTTCTAATAAGAAACTTCTCCAACATATCTTCACCTAAAGATCTTCTGAAGTGTGTTGACAGAAAGAAAGATGTCCAATCAGCTGCAGTTTCAACAACTATATTTTGAAAATCCAAGTCTGTCACATTACATAAAAGACGGACACAGTTGATAACTTGGGCGATTACAACAGCCTACTTGACACTATCAAAGTACAGAAGACTTTTAAGGTAGAAACCAACTGAGCAACGGTAACTTTCAAACAGACATTTTAAAAAGAAAATCTATAAATATTGTAGACACCCAAATTTTGCACTTGTGTACTAACCCTGACAGGAGGGCAAAATCGTCAATTGACCTGACATACGAAAAGGAGAGGTGGGCGCCAACACGCAGTTCCCATCACGGCTTACAATCAAGGCTGTCAAACGCAAAACGAGAATTGAGTCGTTTGAGGCGAGACCTACAGGAATCCAGACAAAGCCCGATGCGATCGCCAAAGAAGGCCAAGGACTATGACGATTACAGCATTAAGGTGGGGTTTCGATGCCGGGAAACCATTCCCAGAAATGATTTATGTATCAAGGAACAACCTTCCAAAATAATACGGCAGAAATTGGCGAATTAAGACCGCGTGACACGAAATTCGAGAAAAATGAGATGGACAGCCGCGGATGCAATCGCGGCCACCGACAAAGGGGGCAGGCTCGCGGCTCGAGGGCGGCACACGGCAGCCGAGGCGACGGCTCGGACGGCCACAGCAGGCCCAGCCGCAGATGCATCTGCGGCCAGCCGCAGATACATCTGCGGCTGCCTGCTGAACCAGTATACATCGCCATTTTCCACTCGAGAAGAAGAAGAAGAAAAAAGAAAGGAAATAGAGAGAGAGAGAGCGCGCGGGAGGAGAGAGAAAGCTCGGATCTTGGCCATTTTCAAGCTTAGATCCATTGTATTGTGCTAAGTAGTCTAGTATTCTTGTGGTGTTGTTCGATTTGTGGAATATAGAAGCTTTAAATCGGCATTTTGCAAGGTGAAAGGAGTGTGTTCTTGAGTTTTTATTTGTTGTATTGTTAGCATAATGTTGTGATTGGTTTATTTGATGTAGTTTATTGTTATATATTGATAAAGGATCCGTGGATTAGGGGTGGTTAGCGAGGGTTCCATCGGAACGTAACTCCTCCTAACGCCCCGATGACATCCGTACGGTGATATATCGTTCGTTGTGGTAATGAGTAGTTTGTAGTGATTGAGTTGTGATATTTGAGCTATGTAGTATGATAGCAATGTTCAATATTGTTAGATTTGGCCTAGTATTGGTTGTGTAGCGGTTTGGGTGACTGTGAGTCTAGGGAGGAGATCCTCGTGATTGAATCCCGATGATGGACGTTTTGGCATATGTAATCCTTGTATAGAGTCCATGGATGTGTATTTTGTAATATCGGGCCTTAAAACGATACCAAGTCGTGTTCGGGTTAAGGCCCCGTAATAATAATAAAATATGTGATTGTGGGTGTTGGGGGTTGTCTGGATGGCTCACATGCCCATGGATAGCCCCGACACATTTTGGGATGTTTGTCTTAATTTACGGCACAGAAAATGGTTTTCCAAAATAAGGCAAATAATGAAGATTTTATAAAAGTGATCAATTTAGGGTTTTAGATTCACGAGGTTTAAAATGAAGAGTTTTGGCGAACTTTAATCCTTGTTTGACGAAAAGGCTACGTTTGGTTTTAAAATGTCATAAAAGATGTTTTCGTGAAAAATAAATAAACGTTTTCATTAAACTTTGTGCATAGGGTTAAAGAGTTCTAGAAGTTGCCTTCATTTTATTTCTATTAACTGTTAGAAGGCAATGTATAGTCTCGATTTCTATTTGACAAAAGTTTAAAACTATTGTTTTCTAAAATGACATCTAATAAAAAACCCTCATCGTTTTCGAAATTAAAATCAATCTTTCTTATAAAAAGCGAAGCCTCGTCATTTGGGTCAAAACACGTCTAAAACGCTTTCCCGACAAAACACATTTTGACATATAAAATCAAAGCAATTTTATGCAAAAGGACACCAAAAACCTCCATTTAGGCACACACACACGCGCGCGCGCGCACACACATTTCAAGAGTTAAAATGATAGAAAAACATCGAGATTGCGGTAACCGTATTTCACGGAAGTCGGGGGGTGCTTAACACCTTCCCCTCGCTTAAGCAAGCCCCCGAACTCTATGAATCTCTGTTTGCGGACCAATTGAATCAGAGTCACATATGAGCCATTACGATTACGAAAATAAAATTCGGATGAGTTGGTACATCCATTTCAACAATACCAACTGGCGACTCTGGTCAATTGGCTCATAAAGAAATCGATCTTTCAAAACCCGTCGACATTAAGCCGACCCTTTTCAAAATCACATTTAATTCAAAAGGCTAAAATTGGAAAGGGCATTTTTATTATTAAAAAACGAGACGACAAAATCCCGGCGTCGACAGATGGCGACTCCGCTGGGGACAGTAGAGGGCTTAAGCCGCGTTAAAATCTCGATGTTTTCCTATCCTTTAAAAATCTAAAAATATGTGGTTGCGTTGCTTGCGTTAATTTGCCTTTTGTGCGTGTATGTGAATGGTGTGATTGCGATTTCTTTTCAAAAGCTTTACTTTATTAGCATCATATGCATACGGTGAGGAACAATGAATGAATGATAAATGTATGTTGAGCAGTTCCTCCTCCTGAGGCAAACCCGTCAGATGTGGATTACTGGACTCAAAGGGGTGCTCCCCGGCGAGGCTCAGGAAAAGCATCCATTCAGATCCAATCCAATTGAAAGATCGGATTCATTCCCTTCGAGTATGTTGCGAAGATCTGGGAACCTTCATGCCAAAAAGCCCGCGAGAGTAACTTAGGGTAGGTCAGCCTCAGATAAACCCGTCGCGTGGAAAGTCTCTTCATACCCTTTTTACACTTTACGCGCGTAATATTATACTGTAGTCAATCATTTTGTACCAACCACTTCTGTCCAAATAAAAGTACTAACCTCTGTTTTACAGGGACAACTTGGAGAGCATCATGAATTGCACAATGTCATTACTTTGGTTAAAATAAAGGGATACTGACCCCGTTTTGCAGGAAAAAATTACAAAACCCAAAAATACAAAAATATTTGCTTTAGCATACATCGGCCAATGTCATTTCCCAGAACTAAACCTTGGCGTATTTTGTTTGCAGGATTGCTCCCCAAACCCGTCTCCGATCCAAGAAAGCCAGAGAATCAACAGTCGAAATGGCTGAGAACCCTAATCCTGACCTGGCTCCCGTATCTCGGGAAGAGTTCAATGCTGTGAGAAATCAAATGACAGAGCTGACCATGTTGCTCAAAGAGCATTTTAAGCTAAAATCAGGGCCACAACCCGAGGACCCGCCGGGGCCATCATCTCAAGGGAACGTACTGACCCCAGAAACTCCAAAAGTTGAGCTGCCAAAGCAAGTCATTATCATCCCAGAGGACGAGGTTGCCAGCGGTGTTAGTAAGAAGATAAAGCAGATGGAAGAGGCCATCAAAACTATGAAGGGGATTGGGTCATATGGCAGTGTAAACTACTCCGATTTGTGCATATTTCCGGGAGCCAGATATCCCGAAAAGTTCAAACTCCCCAAATTTGAAAAGTATAACGGGTCAGGGGATCCTTATACGCATCTGAAAGTATACATCGGAGAGCTAGGGGATATGCTGAGGACGAATCATTGAGAATGCAACTGTTCCAGAAAAGTCTGAGAGGGGAGGCTAGAACGTGGTATGCGAGATTGGACAATGCTAAGATTCACAATTGGGAGGAGCTGGCCCATACCTTCCTAACGCAGTCCAGATTTCAATCCCAGATGGCCCCGGACCGACACCAGATGACTAAGATCAGAAAATAGACCAATGAATCTTTCAGAGATTACGCCCAACGGTGGAGAAGGAGGGCGGCCCAAGTAAACCCACCCATGAACGAAACAGAGATGGTAATGACCTTCATCGATATCCAAGAGGCCCCTTATTATGAAAGGGTGATAGCTGGGATAGGGAAGCCTTTTGTGCGGAGATGATCAAACACGGGGAAATGGCAGAGATGGGGTTGAAGTCAGGAAAGATCCGAGACCTCACAGCTCTTGAAGCTGTTGCTGAACAGATACAAAGCGGAAACTATGGTAGTACTTCCTGGAGACCACACAAGAGAGAAGAGGGAGATGTGTCCCTGGTCTTGCAAGGGCTATCTGGGAAAGCAGTGAGTAACCCTCCTGTCCGCATGCCAAGAAGCGAGCCCCCGCGTCAGCCAATTTTTAACAATCAAAGATTTGAGGGGCGGAGGAGATTTGAAAATGTCCGAGATAGGGAATTCACCCCGTTGGGAGATCCATTAGAGCAAATTTTGGCCGTGTTAATCACCCGAAAAAAGATTACGGAGCTGGCACCACCGACTGACCCAAAGGGGAGAAAGTACAACCCAAACAAGAAATGTGCCTATCATTCTGGGTCCCCGGGGCATGACACTCAGGAATGCTGGGCGTTGAAACATAAGATACATAACTTAATCGATAGGGGGGACCTTGTAGTTGAACGACCAGATGTCAACGCCAGCCATTTGCCACAATACGAAACAGATGAGGTAAGTATGATTGGGTCAGGAAATATCGGGGTGGACCCCAATCGCAAATACATACGAAAGATCGAAGAATACCCCCAAATGAGCGAAACAAATATCCTTGGATGGGAATGTTTGGAGGAGGTTAAGGTCATTAAGCAAGAATTGAAGTTGGTCAAGCATCAAGTGAAGCAATTGGCAGACCTGGTGGTACACCAACATAATCTTACAAGGCAACTCGTCTCCCACTTACTGAGAGACCAAAAGGTAGAAGAGGACAAACAAATTTCAAACCAGGATCGCTCCCAGGAAAACCAGCTGACTCAAGAAGATCAAAGCAGACTGAAAGGGCAGGAAAATCAAAATAATAAAGATGTTAGACGATCCCCCTAGTGGAACCTTGATAACCGCTTGGACGAGTGTGAACCCTCAAAAAGGAAAGATCGAGCAACATCCTCAAGAGATCGAAGGTTCACCCCTTTAAGCAAATCAAAGGCGAAAATATTGTATCTTCTGATCAGCCGGGGAAAGATTACGGAGTTGCTGCCACCAACAGACCCCAAGTCTAAAAGATACAATCCTACACAAATATGCCTCTATCATTCCAACTCACCAGGGCATGATACTGAGGAGTGTTGGGCGTTGCGGCACCAAATTCAAAATCTGATCGAAAGAGGAGAACTAAAAATGGCAAACGACATTGAGATCACCGCAATGGGAAGCCTGGCCACCGACGAACGGATTGTTGAGCCTCAACGAACCATGAAATGGTAAATTCCAAGAATACGATTGTGAGTCCCAAAAAAAAGGGGTGTGGGGACGTTGTCATTTGCTTAATGTTATGCCTTGTTTTATTTGTCTATGCATTATTATGTTATGTTTCCTTGTAAAAAAAAAAAAAAAAAGCAATCTTGTGTGCTATTGAGGGCCTGAACTACGAAAGACCTGATCTCCTCTTACTATAGGAGTACGTAGGCAGCCACTTTGGCGCGGTCTAATCCTTGCAAAAATCTATAGAACCCTTCGTAGTGTTACAATTAAACGATCAATGACTCAGGCGACCTGTTCTCCTGTCAAACCATCGGAGTACACTTCCAACCTAATCAAAGGCAAAGGATTCTTGGGTTCCCAACATCTCATCAGCCCACTTGTCAAAGACACTACGAAGCGATGGCCTTGACGATCAATCAAGGCTGGGGCAGTTTTGAAATCAATGACAATTCGACACTGGGGCATTCATCAACCATCCATGGAAGGATAGTGCACAACGCGACATCTATGGTGCGATCCCGTCAACCTACGACAACATCATTAGAGCTGTACGATCAATTGGTCTTTTCCAGTCAGAGCTCTTTCAAAATACGATGACCCACAGGTAAGATACAACTCATTCCATATTTTTATTTCTTTCCTGTCTCCCTGTACATATATTAAGAATACACATAGTTTAACTCTAACATTGCTTTTGGAAAGAGAAAATTTTTATTTGACTTGTTAGGAATCGAAGTAATTCTGACAAACATCAGTGGAGTAGACGCGTGAGTATGATTAGACGATTAAAACTGATCAACCTATTAAAACTGCACAAAGACCTGATTTCGAAGTGTCGTTCGAAGCAGAATCTACCTCATAGGCAAGTCTGCACTTTGCGTTTGCGCCAACTTTCAGATGTGGGGTATAAAGCCATGACGATAATGATGACAGTTGATGCGGAGCCGGAGGGTAAATAAAAGTGAATCAAATGTCTCGAATCGTGGCCTGAGTTATTCGAGTAATTAAGTCTGAGGGGTGTCTTTACACCTGGTGCCCTAAAGTCGTCTGATTTGGGAGTCACCGGCCCAACGCTCGTTACATGGGTAACTCAGAGCCTAAGAAAACGAGCATTACAGCTGCAGAGACCTGAGCAGATTCGAATCGTGACATGGGTTATTCGAGTAATTAAGCCTGGAGGGTGTCTCTACACCTAGTGCCCTAAAGTCGTCCGATTTGGGAGTCACCGGCCCAACGCTCACTACATGGGTAACTCAAGCCTAAGAAAACGAATCTTGCACAGAGTCAGACGAGGAATAAATACAGAGAAACACTTAACTTGTATCGAAGCATGGCCTTTGTTACTCGAGCAAGTAAACCCGAAGAGGTGTCTTTACACCTAATGCCCTAAAGCCGCCTGGTTTGGGAATCATTGGTCCAAAACTCGTTAAATAGGTAACTCTGAATAGCCTAAGAATACGAGACAAGTTAAGTGAGCACAGGAAGTGATATGTGGAGTTGAAAAAAAGAAAAGAAAAGAAAAAATGTTCAACCAGAGGAGAAAAAGCTCAATTAAAGTTAAGGAAAAGAGACCCCTAATTGAAGGATGCATCGCACAGTGCACTTGCCATATGACGTTAATTCTGTGAATAATGATAGCGAAAATGAAGACGGAATACCTTTGATAAAGGAAGGTAGTTTTTGAATTTAATCATACTCACGTATATTGACCATGAATGCTTAAATATTTTATTACGATTTCATAACTCGTCAAAAGAAAAAAAAGAGAGAGAAAAAAAGAAGTGAAATCGAGAGTGACTTAATACATTCACAATTCATTCAATGTCAAATTAATCCACTCTCGATTTACGAAAAAAAAAAAGATCCATCTCGATGCCAAGTTTTTTTACGATAAGACGAAAACATCACAGACACGAGCCAAATTGCATAATCATGAACATTCCATTTTATCTGCTCTACTGTGGAGATGTTTAGTAATATCGGAGTTAACCGCCGACCCGAACCGTCGAGCATTTAACGTTTGTTACTTGTGCAGGATATGAATTGGTGTGGATAATTCGACATGACCAACGAAACGTCTTCCCATACGAATCCTCGACAAGAACACGAGTAGAGGCTGGGGCATCTTAAAGATCATGGAAATGAAAAGAGCACAAGTCTATATCAGACTCCTCATCAACGAACCTTCCTCCACGACCATCAATGGATTTTGACGAACTCAGCCTGATGCATGCTGACATTACCTCGATACTCAAGCGAGCGTATGCAAGAGCAATATAATTCCTGGCGTCAGAGCTGATCGATTAAAAAGGGCGAGAAGGGGCACATTGGCCGTCAGTAATCGCAAAAAGCCAAATGGACTGCCTCAATCCGATTGATGTCAAGAGCTATCAAAGTATACGACCAAATGACAAGAGGGCCACCTAGATATCAGCCCAAAATCTAGGCATAATCCTCCAGCATCAGAAGATGTCCCTACACCCCAAATTCAAAGACATGACGATCTGTGAGCAGGATGAGGAGCCCTGGATAAGTCGATGGGGCATTCAAAATGACAGATACAATTCCCCAACAGAGAAACGATCAGGGGCATGCGATTCAACGAACCAGCCTTGAAGTCCAGAAATTGTACTCCTAAATAAGGCATGGCACAGCTAAGTAGTCAAAAAGAGCGACACGTGAGAAATTGTATCATTTGACTAAAAATGGGTCATTTCCTTCCAAGCATATCTATTGATCCATGCATAACATCCGTACATCCATGTATATATCAAAATAAAATGTACATGAAAGGGGAATCATAGGTACGAGACTGTCGGCGTCGCAAATGCCAGTGCCATCGATCGGAAAGACATGGCAGTGGGAAACTTCCACGATCCGATGCGCCCAGAATCTATGGAACATCAAGGAATTGCAAAGCGATTGTCTGAAGCACCTTCAGCAAATCGACAAGGATGATAGGTCAAAAGCAATGGCTGTCAAGAGTGATCTACGAGGACGAACCCCAAGAATGACAAGTCAAACCAAAAGAAGTGGCTGGCAAAAGCGATTTACGAGGACGAATCCTAAGGAGGCCCCACAAACTAATCAGGTACGCTTTCCTTTTAAATTTCCTCAAAAGTTATTGCATTTTTTATGATGTACAACACGATGCGAGTCCATTTGGGACAATACACAGCGATTCCGGAGACGAGACCCGGCAATTACAAAATGACCCGTCAGTGAAAACCCCTGACCGTCCAAAATGACCCATCAGTGAAAACCCCTGACCGTCCAAACATGACCCGTCAGAAACAATACCTGACCGTCCAAAATGACCCGTGAGTGAAAACCCCTGACCGTCCAAAATGACCCGTGAGTAAAAACCCCTGACCGTCCAAACATGACCCGTCAGTGAAAACCCCTGACCGTCCAAACATGACCCGTCAGAAACAATACCTGACCGTCCAAAATGACCCGTCAGTGAAAACCCCTGACCCTCCAAAATGACCCATCAGTGAAAACCCCTGACCGACCAAACATGACCCGTCAGAAACAATACCTGACCGTCCAAAATGACCCGTCGGTGAAAACCCCTGACCGTCCAAACATGACCTGTCAGTGACAATACCTGACCGTCAAAAATGACCCGTCAGTGAAAACCCTTGACCGTCCAAACATGACCGGTCAGTGAAAACCCCTGACCGTCCAAAATGACCCGTCAGTGAAAATTCCTGACCGTCCAAAATGACCCGTCAGAAACAATACCTGACCGTCCAAAATGACCCGTCAGTGAAAACCCCTGACCGTCCAAACATGACCCGTCAGTGAAAACCCCTGACCGTCCAAACATGACCCGTCAGTGAAAACCCCTGACCATCCAAACATGACCCGTCAGAAACAATACCTGACCATTTCAAAAACGACCAGTCAGAAACGATACCTGACCATTTCAAAAACGACCAGTCAGAAACGATACCTGACCAATTAAAAAACGACCCGTCAGATACGATACCTGACCAATTAAAAAACGACCCGTCAGATACGATACCTGACCAATGGAAGAACGACCAGTCAGATACGATACCTGACCGATTGAAAATGACCCGTCAGATACGATACCTGACCGATTGAAAAATGACCCGTTAGATACGATACCTGACCGATTGAAAAACGACCCGTCAGATACGATACCTGACCAATTGGAAAACGATTGGTCAGAAACGATACCTGACCATTTCAAAAACGACCAGTCAGAAACAATACCTGACCATTTCAAAAACGACCAGTCAGAAACGATACCTGACCAATTAAAAAACGACCCGTCAGATACGATACCTGACCAATTAAAAAATGACCCATCAGATACGATACCTGACCAATGGAAGAACGACCAGTCAGATACGATACCTGACCGATTGAAAAACGACCCGTTAGATACGATACCTGACTGATTGAAAAACGACCCGTCAGATACGATACCTGACCGATTGAGAAATGACCCGTCAGATACGATACCTGACCAATTGGAAAACGACCGGTCAGAAACGATACCTGACCATTTCAAAAACGACCAGTCAGAAACGATACCTGACCATTTCAAAAACGACCAGTCAGAAACGATACCTGACCAATTGAAAAATGACCCGTCAGAGACGATACCTGACCAATCCAAAAACGACCGTCGGATACGAAACCCAAGCGACATCCATTCGTGAAATTTGAATCGACCCCTACACAATCATGTTGAATGCGGCATTTGCATTATCTCAACATATGCATGGCATCGATAAAACACGTACTGTCTTTCCCGTGCGTCAGGTGCCTACTTCTTTATCATGTTCATTTTCATATGTCATTCCATAAACATGATAAAGAGGGGCAGCTGTAGACACCCAAATTTTGCACTTGTGTACTAACCTTGACAGGAGGGCAAAATCGTCAATTGACCTGATATACGAAAAGGAGAGGTGGGCGCCAACACGCAGTTCCCATCACGGCTTACAATCAAGGCTGTCAAACGCAAAACGAGAATTAAGTCGTTTGAGGCGAGACCTACGGGCAATCCAGACGAAGCCCGATGCGATCGCCAAAGAAGGCCAAGGACCATGACGATTACAGCATTAGGGTGGGGTCTCGATGCCGGGAAACCATTCCCAGAAATGATTTATGTATCAAGGAACAACCTTCCAAAATAATACGGCAGAAATTGGCGAATTAAGACCGCGTGGCACAAAATTCGAGAAAAATGAGCCGGACAGCCGCGGATGCAATCGCGGCCACCGACAAAGGGGGCAGGCTCGCGGCTCGAGGGCGGCACACGGCAGCCGAGGCGACGGCTCGGACGGCCACAGCAGGCCCAGCCGCAGATGCATCTGCGGCCAACCGCAGATACATCTGCGGCTGCCTGCTGAACCAGTATACATCGCCATTTTCCACCCGAGAAGAAGAAGAAGAAAAAAGAAGGAAATAGAGAGAGAGAGAGAGAGAGCGCGGGAGGAGAGAGAAAGCTCGGATCTTGGCCATTTTCAAGCTTAGATCCATTGTATTGTGCTAAGTAGTCTAGTATTCTTGTGGTGGTGTTCGATTTGTGGAATATAGAAGCTTTAAATCGGCATTTTGCAAGGTGAAAGGAGTGTGTTCTTGAGTTTTTATTTGTTGTATTGTTAGCATAATGTTGTGATTGGTTTATTTGATGTAGTTTATTGTTATATATTGATAAAGGATCCGTGGATTAGGGGTGGTTAGCGAGGGTTCCATCGGAACGTAACTCCTCCTAACGCCCCGATGACATCCGTACGGTGATATATCGTTCGTTGTGGTAATGAGTAGTTTGTAGTGATTGAGTTGTGATATTTGAGCTATGTAGTATGATAGTAATGTTCAATATTGTTAGATTTGGCCTAGTATTGGTTGTGTAGCGGTTTGGGTGACTGTGAGCCTAGGGAGGAGATCCTCGTGATTGAATCCCGATGATGGACGTTTTGGCATATGTAATCCTTGTATAGAGTCCATGGATGTGTATTTTGTAATATCGGGCCTTAAAACGATACCAAGTCGTGTTCGGGTTAAGGCCCCGTAATAATAATAAAATATGTGATTGTGGGTGTTGGGGGTTGTCTGGATGGCTCACATGCCCATGGATAGCCCCGACACGTTTTGGGATGTTTGTCTTAATTTACGGCACAGAAAATGATTTTCCAAAATAAGGCAAATAATGAAGATTTTATAAAAGTGATCAATTTAGGGTTTTAGATTCACGAGGTTTAAAATTAAGAGTTTTGGCGAACTTTAATCCTTGTTTGACGAAAAGGCTACGTTTGGTTTTAAAATGTCATAAAAGATGTTTTCGTGAAAAATAAATAAACGTTTTCATTAAACTTTGTGCATAGGGTTAAAGAGTTCTAGAAGTTGCCTTCATTTTATTTCTATTAACTGTTAGAAGGCAATGTATAGTCTCGATTTCTATTTGACAAAAGTTTAAAACTATTGTTTTCTAAAATGACATCTAATAAAAAACCCTCATCGTTTTCGAAATTAAAATCAATCTTTCTTATAAAAAGCGAAGCCTCGTCATTTGGGTCAAAACACGTCTAAAACGCTTTCCCGACAAAACACATTTTGACATATAAAATCAAAGCAATTTTATGCAAAATGACACCACAAACCTCCATTTAGGCACACACACGCGCGCGCGCGCGCACACACATTTCAAGAGTTAAAAGGATAGAAAAACATTGAGATTGCGGTAACCGTATTTCACGGAAGTCGGGGGGTGCCTAACACCTTCCCCTCGCTTAAGCAAGCCCCCGAACTCTATGAATCACTGTTTGCGGACCAATTGAATCAGAGTCACATATGAGCCATTACGATTACGAAAACAAAATTCGGATGAGTTGGTACATCCATTTCAACAATACTGTAAGACCCCGAATTTTATGAAATACAAAATTTAATTTTTCTTCATATATATATTTTTTTGAAACAGTAAGTGGTTAAATTAACAAAATTGAAAGTTAAGGATGTTATGTGCAAATTTTATTTTGTCGGACAATATTCGCTTTGTCGGGGAATATTCGTTTGGTCGGGGAATATTCGTGCCGTACGACGGCGCCGAAATAATAAATTATTGGTGGACCCCACAACGGAATATTTGTCGGATATAGAAAACGACAGAAGTAACCTTTTTAAATAAAAATAGTCAACGGAACTGTTAAAATACCGGTGATAAAAGAATAGTAGCATACGGTAGTTTATGGTATTTTCTGTAGCACACGGTACTCTACAGTAACACACGGTATTGCATAGTGTCTCATATTATTGGTCTGATAATTGACACCGTAACTGTTACGCATCATTTCATCGATAATTGTCACTGCATAATATTTTATATTATCAATTCAATAATTGTTGTTACACAGTATTTTGCATTATTGATTTAATAATTGTCATTACACTGTATTTTATATCATTGAGTCAATAATTGTTGTTGCACTGTTTTTAAAATTATTGAACCTAATAATTGTCACAGTAATATATGCACAGTAATTCACATTATTGAATCAATAATTGTCATTACACAGTAACGTATGCTTTATTTTACATTATTGTTATCTCTATTATGATGTTATTTAAACAGTTGTATTTCATTAATTTATTGACTTGATATCTAAGAGCTAACTATACTGTATTTATAACAATTAGTCATAATAATTGAATTGATAAAGTTATTTGTTTATAATATAAAGTTAGGTGATTATTAGGTGATATGAAATGAATGGTGTAGATTAAAGTGTGAATTATTGTTGAATAATTGAATTAATTTGTTTATAATATAAAGTTAGGTGATTATTAGGTGATATGAAATGAATGGTGTAGATTAAAGTGTGAATTATTGTTGAATAATTAAATTGATTTGTTTATAATATAAAGTTAGGTGATTATTAGGTGATATGAAATGAATGGTGTAGATTAAAGATAGTATAATATTTGAAATGGATGGTGTAGATTAAAAGATGATATTTAAATGAATGGTTTAGATTAAATGAATGATAAGATTTTTGGCTATAAATAGAAGCCTTAACTTAAGGATTTTTCATAAACTTCCTTACTTGTTCTTTCTTTCTCTCTCTAAATACTTCTTGTGAAAATTCTCTCTAAGTGTGCTTAAGTCATCTTGAGTATTTGTGAAGATCTATAAGTATACGTGTACTGTTCAAGTTAATCAACCTCATTTAAATCAATATCCAGTCACGTGTTGAGGTAAGGGATACCATCTTTTTCATCTTCCATTATTCAAACATACTATGGTAAGGGATTATCATTATTTGATTCTCGATAATAATATTGTTTCTTCCTTACTCATAAGACGTGCCTTTTATTTCCATGTATTAAATTGTGGGAATAACCTTACGGAGCGGATTGCCGCCTGTTGGTGAATAACCTTTCGTATTCATTCATTATTAATCTCTGAGAATAACCTTACGGAGCGGATTGCCGCCTGTTTGGTGAATAACTCTTTGTACTCAAATTCTATTAAATTGTGGGAATAACCTTACGGAGCGGATTGCCGCCTGTTTGGTGAATAACTCTTTGTACTCAAATTCTATTAAATTGTGGGAATAACCTTACGGAGCGGATTGCCGCCTGTTGGTGAATAACCCTTTGTATTAATTTCCTTCACCTTTTGTTAATCAAACCTGCTACGGTAAGGGATATTATTTTCTTTCATACTCCTAAATCGAAATTTATTTTGGAACTATTGCTTCTATAATTCCTGAAAATATTATATGTTCCATAATAGTTGAACTTCATTATTTCAACTGAACCTTCCTATTTACGTGAACCTTCCTATTGAATTGTAACCGTTATTCTGAACTGTGGATCTTGAATATCATTTTTAAATTTCACTCCACATCATGTTGACAATTTGGACATTATTTGAATCTGTACAAAGTAAACTTCCGATACTTATTGTTATCCTATTTCTTCTGTTCATCATTTATATCATTCTAATCATCCAAAAATCAAGCTGTTGTGAATATCTGTGGCCGGGGGCACAGATGTGATATATTTGTTGAACAGATGATAGGTTAAAGGCGATATAATAGGTTAAAGGCGATACATCTGTTCGGTGTCTTTTATGGCACGTGGTGAGTGTTCTCTTTGGCCCGTAGTGCAAAGATGAACTGTTGTTTGGTATGATTATGACCAAAGGCTGAATCTGGTATAATCATGACCGTTGGTGCTATATTGAATATCTTTGGCCCGTAGTACAAAGATGAACTGTTGATGTGCATGATTATGATCAGGAACTGTGAATTTGTATTATCTTGACTAATGATATTTCAGATGATAAAAGTTGATGATGTTTTTCCTAAAAAGAGAACCGAGTGGACATTATAGTCTGCATTATTCTTCTAATAGATTACTCATTCCGCTGCTATTATTGATCTGAACGTTGTTTAAGAATTTAACTGCAGTTTTTGATATAAACCTTGTAGTCTATTGTATTCTATCAAGAACTCAACTGTTGAAGACTAATGATAATTTATTCGTCATTATCTTAGTCATGATATTCTTTACTGGGCTATTTGAGCTCACCCTTTCTTTTGTTCCATTGTTTTTCAACAGGAGATGAAAACATAACAGGGTCTAGCCGGGGAATGGAGTGAGGGTTCGAGGAATAGTTATCATAGTCTTCACGTTTTGTAAAATAGTGTGGCAATAATAGTGAAGACTTAGTTGTGTATTATTATACACTGTATTGTTGTACGTTGTGCTTTGTTGTAATAATTTTGTTGTAGTCTTTTGACGACTCAAGTTTGGGCTGTGTGGACCCAGATTTGGGGGCGTCACAAATACCAACTGGCGACTCTGGTCAATTGGCTCATAAAGAAATTGATCTTTCAAAACTCGTCGACATTAAGCCGACCCTTTTCAAAATCACATTTAATTCAAAAGGATAAAATTGGAAAGGGCATTTTTATTATTAAAAAACGAGACGACAAAATCCCGACGTCGACAAATTTAATTCAAATTTAAAAGACAAAAAGGTCAGTATATCTTCAGAAGACCGAAGAGAGGATTAATCAAGAAAAAGATAACATCATCAACCCAAAGCCACTCTAAGCTTTGGAAGATCGATCAATGAACGATTTCAGTCATACAAGAGCCAGAGCAAAACAGAGAGAAATATGTTGAGAGCTTACAAAGAGAAAAGATCAATGACATCATTCAGTTGTTAAGTTTATTAGAAGAGAGATTAATGTTACTTAACAACACCTCAAACATCATCATTAACGACAACAAAAAAGTCAAGTTTCGGTGGCTTGTCTGGTTTAGAGGAATCAACTCCAGTGAGGAAAAATGACTAAGTGTCCAGTGGAGAAAGTCCAGTTTCGATGGCTTGCCTGATTTAGAAGAATCAACCCAGTGTAGGAAGAGGACTAAATGTCCTGTAGAGAAAGTCGAGTTTTGGTGACTCGCCTGGTTCGGAGGAATCAAACCCTTAGTGGAAAGAACTTAGTGTCCTGTTATAAGGTTCAGAGGAACAATTTATCCTATAGTTAGAGCCGACCTTGGGCCAAGGCTACCAAGGCTATAGCCTGGGGCCCACAGCTGAAAGGAGCCCAATTTTTTTATAAGCTTATGTATATATGTGTATAAAAAAATAGTATAATTGTTGGTATTATGCATTAAAAAGGATATGTTAGAAAACATTAAATATGATAGTATAATTGATGATTTTGCATCTAAAAGTGCAACAAGAAGACATTTTAAATGATGTTTTGTAGTTTAGATTTCATTGCTATTTTTATTTTGTAGGTACATGTGATGATTCTTTACTTCGATTAATTGTGGAGGATGAAAAGAAGATTGATCAAATCAAGAAATGCTTATGGAGATTCGAAAGGAATCCTATAGATTCAAATATGTAGTTTTCGTTTTTTTAATGTAATGTTTACAATCCGGGATACTCTTTTTCCTTCGTTTGGGGTTTTGCCCTATTGGGTTTTCCCCAAACAAGATTTTAATGAGGCCCCAACGTGTTATTCCTTATCTTTTATAAATTCTTATAATTTCAATAAAAATTAATTAGTTGATAATTTATTTATTTATTTCTTTAATTTGTATAAAGGGCAACCTTGAGAAAATTTGCCCTAGGCCTTAGAAAACCCAAGACCGGTTCTGCCTATAGTGGAATATCCCTACTCAGTGGAGTGGAAGAGAGGACTACGAGTACTTTAGACTCCGAACCTCTTAAAAATTCATATGTCTCATTGTCTCTTTACTGTTTTCATTACCTTTCTTGTCTCTGTGATAATTGCTATAACTATTATTGAAAGATTACTTATGGTAATATCTTTCAATTAGCAAACTTAAAACAGATCTATCTATTTGTTAATCAAGGATCAGCAATGGGTTTTACCAAATAAGTAATTTTGTTGTGCTAATCAATTACATAAATATTTAGCAAACGTACTTAAAAGAAAAAGTATACAACGATGTATAAAGATCTATTCGACCCATCCCCCCTTCTAGATAACTTTTGTATCTCTAGGAATAACAAATTATTTTATTAGAATTGTGACGCCCCCAAATCTGGGCCCACACAGCCCAAACTTGAGTCGTCAAAATACTACAACAAAATTATTACAACAAAGCACAACGTACAACAATACAGTGTATAATAATACACAACTAAGTCTTCACTATTATTGCCACACTATTTTACAAAACGTGAAGACTATGATAACTATTCCTCGGACCCTCACTCCATTCCCCGGCTAGACCCTGTTATGTTTTCATCTCCTGTTGAAAAACAATGGAACAAAAGAAAGGGTGAGCTCAAATAGCCCAGTAAAGAATATCATGACTAAGATAATGACGAATAAATTATCATTAGTCTTCAACAGTTGAGTTCTTGATAGAATACAATAGACTACAAGGTTTATATCAAAAACTGCAGTTAAATTCTTAAACAACGTTCAGATCAATAATAGCAGCGGAATAAGTAATCTATTAGAAGAATAATGCAGACTATAATGTCCACTCGGTTCTCTTTTTAGGAAAAACATCATCAACTTTTATCATCTGAAATATCATTAGTCAAGATAATACAAATTCACAGTTCCTGATCATAATCATGCACATCAACAGTTCATCTTTGTACTACGGGCCAAAGATATTCAATATAGCACCAACGGTCATGATTATACCAGATTCAGCCTTTGGTCATAATCATACCAAACAACAGTTCATCTTTGCACTACGGGCCAAATAGAACATTCACCACGTGCCATAAAAGACACCGAACATATGTATCGCCTTTAACCTATTATATCGCCTTTAACCTATCATCTGTTCAACAAATATATCACATCTGTGCCCCCGGCCACAGATATTCACAACAGCTTGATTTTTGGATGATTAGAATGATATAAATGATGAACAGAAGAAATAGGATAACAATAAGTATCGGAAGTTTACTTTGTACAGATTCAAATAATGTCCAAATTGTCAACATGATGTGGAGTGAAATTTAAAAATGATATTCAAGATCCATAGTTCAGAATAACAGTTACAATTCAATAGAAAGGTTCACGTAAATAGGAAGGTTCAGTTGAAATAATGAAGTTCAACTATTATGGAACATAAAATATTTTCAGGAATTATAGAAGCAATAGTTCCATAATAAATTTCGATTTAGGAGTATGAAAGAAAATAATATCCCTTACCGTAGCAGGTTTGATTAACAAAAGGTGAAGAAAATTAATACAAAGGGTTATTCACCAACAGGCGGCAATCCGCTCCGTAAGGTTATTCCCACAATTTAATAGAATTTGAGTACAAAGAGTTATTCACCAAACAGGCGGCAATCCGCTCCGTAAGGTTATTCTCAGAGATTAATAATGAATGAATACGAAAGGTTATTCACCAACAGGCGGCAATCCGCTCCGTAAGGTTATTCCCACAATTTAATACATGGAAATAAAAGGCACGTCTTATGAGTAAGGAAGAAACAATATTATTATCGAGAATCAAATAATGATAATCCCTTACCATAGTATGTTTGAATAATGGAAGATGAAAAAGATGGTATCCCTTACCTCAACACGTGACTGGATATTGATTTAAATGAGGTTGATTAACTTGAACAGTACACGTATACTTATAGATCTTCACAAATACTCAAGATGACTTAAGCACACTTAGAGAGAACTTTCACAAGAAGTATTTAGAGAGAGAAAGAAAGAACAAGTAAGGAAGTTTATGAAAAATCCTTAAGTTAAGGCTTCTATTTATAGCCAAAAATCTTATCATTCATTTAATCTAAACCATTCATTTAAAGATCATCTTTTAATCTACACCATCCATTTCAAATATTATATTATCTTTAATCTACACCATTCATTTCATATCACCTAATAATCACCTAACTTTATATTATAAACAAATCAATTTAATTATTCAACAATAATTCACACTTTAATCTACACCATTCATTTCATATCACCTAATAATCACCTAACTTTATATTATAAACAAATCAATTCAATTATTCAATAATAATTCACACTTTAATCTACACCATTCATTTCATATCACCTAATAATCACCTAACTTTATATTATAAACAAATAACTTTATCAATTCAATTATTATGACTAATTGTTATAAATACAGTATAGTTAACTCTTAGATATCAAGTCAATAAATTAATGAAATACAACTGTTTAAATAACATCATAATAGAGATAACAATAATGTAAAATAAAGCATACGTTACTGTGTAATGACAATTATTGATTCAATAATGTGAATTACTGTGCATATGTTACTGTGACAATTATTAGGTTCAATAATTTTAAAAACAGTGCAACAACAATTATTAAATCAATAATGCAAAATACTGTGTAACAACAATTATTGAATTGATAATATAAAATATTATGCAGTGACAATTATCGATGAAATGATGCGTAACAGTTACGGTGTCAATTATCAGACCAAAAATATGAGACACTATGCAATACCGTGTGTTACTGTAGAGTACCGAGTGCTACAGAAAATACCAATAACTATCGTATGCTACTATTCTTTTATCACCGGTATTTTAACAGTTCCGTTGACTATTTTTATTTAAAAAGGTTATTTCTGTCGTTTTCTATATCCGACAAATATTCCGATGTGGGGTCCACCAATAATTTGTTATTTCGGCGCCGTCGGACCAAACAAATATTCCCCGACCAAACGAATATTTCCCGACAAAGCGAATATTGTCCGACAAAGTAAAATTTGCACATAACATCCTTAACTTTTAACTTTATCGATTTAACCACTTACTGTTTCAAAAAAATATATATATGAAGAAAAATTAAATTTTGTATTTCATAAAATTCGGGGTCTTACAAGAATAAATATGTATTTAGCGACACTTTTACACTTGATTTAATAACGTTTTGAACTTTCTTAGTATTTATTACTTTGTCAACATAATTATTATTTTAATATTATCAATCAACTTATAAAAGAAGACTACATACTCATAATTCATGGAAACATTAGTCCATAACGAAGGTGAGAATTTGACATGTCTCCTAAATATTTAATTAAATATGAAACAAAATGTGAATGAAATTCCTATATTCATATTACAGTTATGTAAATAGTCTAATGCGAAGCCTAGCCGCCCATGTGAGGCTAGTTAGAAGTTCGAACAAAACAAAATAATCAGATTATTGAATCCACGGATAATAATTTGTGGCTAACTAATTTTTCCATGTGAGAAATGCATCAATATTAAAGTACAGAAATAGTTATAAATTTGTACTCTACGTAATATATATAAACATCACTCTGACTACTTCTGTCTGTTAGTCAAATCAATGTTATTGATTTGATTTCTTCGATTTAGAGTCACATATATATAAATCAAATTTTTAGAGGTATATGAATATTATGCATGCACGGATTGTGACTTCATGTACTATGCTTTTATTGCGATGTCATTAATTATTTTGAGTTCATATCCATTTTAATCGAGGATTTATGCTCTAGTACTAACATTTGAAATGCCAACAATTAGATGGAATGGCCACCCAAAGGTGGATAGCCATCTTTGTTTAATATACCTTTTTGGTCCATTTCTTTATTTATACACATTCTCTAATTTTTTTTAATACATATTTAACAACACAGATATTATATTTATTTAACGATAATATTAAATTATTATAAATAATTAATAAAATTTGTTGTGAATAGTTGTCACCGATTATACCATCATCAAAAATAATATTTATATTACTATATATGTATTGAAAAAATTTAAAGAACAGAGTAATGGAGGAGATTCTAATCTCCTTTTGTCCCACTTTACTTATACTATATATATAGTGACAAAAAAGTTAAATATAGTGACAATGAATTATTTGTGGCTAATAATTAAGGCGTTGTTTGAAAAAATTGGGTGCAAAGTGTAACAAAGGAATCCTCATCCCCAAACTACAACCAGATTAAGATAAGAATTTCTTGTCCTTTCTGTATGTGTCTAGAAACAGAAACTGACCTAAACTTTTTGAACCAAATCGATAAACTTGCATAAATATAAATGTGCAAGATACTTTCCCTATTTGTCTCGTGATAAAAAAAAATTCAACCAAAAAAATTAAGGGTGTTGGTCAGTAAGGTACATAAAAGGTACTATATTTTATGAAGAAAAAAAAAGACACATAATGCCACACTCATTATGTTATTTCATCTAAAAATAATTTAAAAAATAAGGGATACATTAATTCATCATAGTTGTAATGTCCTACTTCAACATTAATTAAGAATGAGGATAAATTCTTTGTACCTCAAAATAGTGCTAAATCTTATGTATGTGAGCTCTCATGTATGATTGACTCGTACAAACTATTTATAGAATAAAACATCATGCATATTATCCGAAGATCTTTTTTATAAATGATATAAAAAAAAAGGATTGAAAACACCTTCTTGTAAATTTTATAGGAAATTAACATTTTCAAGTCGAGAAGGATTTTTTATTTTTATTTTTTGATCGACAAAATAGAGTTTCATTGAATTTATCCTTTGTAATACATGTACGGTGAAACTAAAATATAACGGCCTCAACTCAGTTATAACACACCTTTAATAGATTTAAATAAAATCACTACAACAGAATACAACACTTGCCCACAACAAACAAAATCCAATGTCACGTCGAAATTAAAATACAGATTCTACCACAACAACCAAGAGCAGAACACTAAATTGGCGACCAACTATATCGGTAGCATCTTTATGATGTAAATTATGGCATCCAATGAACAGTTTGATAATATCAGCCTCGTGATTGATTGATAATTTGTTTTCGTATCTTTTGCTGCATGGGCACACGTTTTCAATTCCAGTTAAATGGGAACTTGGAACACTGACCTCAAGAAGACTTGAACCGTACAGGTGCATTGGATTAAATTTGGCATGGAGACATCTAAGGATTCAATTAACTAGGATTATGATCCACTTCAGTATACTTATCGTCTAATTTTTTTAAATACATATTCAGTTATAAAAATAATATTCTTTTATACAATTAACAATATAACAAAATTCGTTTCAAACAATTAAGTTGTTAATATTTATGTCACTAAAAATATATAAAAAAAATTAAAAAATAAATATAATAGAAGAGATCCTAATGCAATTACGTATCATGAATTTCAAAATGTGCTCTATCTCATGGAATATAGAAAAATATTACAGTTGTGTAGCATATTATATTTAGTTTCAGGCAAAAACTGTGTGCTTAACACCAGTACAATTATGCGTTATGCACAGAGGCGGAACCAGGGGAGGCGAGGGGGGTCAATTGACCCCGGTAGAATCGGTAGATACTTGCTCTGCTTTGGCAAACTCTTACTTCAATCCAACCAGCGGCGGAAGGGGGGGGGGGGGGGGGGGAGTCAACTGACCTTAGTAACTTCGACCCTCACGCTAGACGTCTCCTTTCTTAACCCCCCATCTCTGATCGACTGATCTCCAATACTCCGTCTCCATGATCGCCGACAGCCTCTAGTTCTCCTTCAGTCCTTGCAGCGATTTGTGTTTTTTTTTTTTACTATGTTTATCCGGAAGTTCTGAGATTTGTATATTTTGTCCATCGTTGTCTATATTTGTTTGCGTTGAATTCTTTTTGAGATTTTGGGATTGCAGAAGCTATAAGGAGGCTTAGAGTTCAGACTAGTGAAAAACAGGATGGTGGGGGTACTGTTGATTCCATTCCTTATCCAGATCGTCCGGGAGAACCAGATTGCTTATATTATATGAGGACTGGAATGTGCGGCTATGGAGTCAAGTGTCGATTTAATCATCCTTCTAATTTAGGGCAGGTAATAGATTTTTAGCATTTGTCGTTTGCCTAATAGGTAGTATTATTTAAAGAGTGAAGCTTGCATAAAATAGTACTAAATTCTTAGTTTTTTATTGGTGGTCCATAGTGATTTTTTAAGGTTCTCTCTACTGTAGTAACTCCGACCCTCACGCTAGACGTCTCCTTTCTTAACCCCCCATCTCTGATCGACTGATCTCCATTACTGATCCGTCTCCATGATCGCCGACAGCCTCTAGTTCTCCTTCAGTCCTTGCAGCGATTTGTGTTTTTTTTTTTTAACTATGTTTATCCGGAAGTTATGAGATTTGTATATTTTATCCATCGTTGTCTATATTTGTTTGTGTTGAATTCTTTTTGAGATTTTGGGATTGCAGAAGGTATAAGGAGGCTTAGAGTTCAGACTAGTGAAAAACAGGATGGTGGGGGTACTGCTGATTCCATTCCTTATCCAGATCGTCCGGGAGAACCAGATTGCTTATATTATATGAGGACTGGAATGTGCGGCTATGGAGTCAAGTGTCGATTTAATCATCCTTCTAATTTAGGGCAGGTAATAGATTTTTAGCATTTGTCGTTTGCCTAATAGGTAGTATTATTTAAAGAGTGAAGCTTGCATAAAATAGTACTAAATTCTTAGTTTTTTATTAGTGGTCCATAGTGATTTTTTAAGGTTCTCTACTGTAGTTTATTTATTGTTTGTGCCTTTGTGGTCGAATTAATTTACAGATATGTCAGTATGGAGGTGAACTACCAGAAAGAATTGGACAACCTAATTGTGGGGTAAAATTCTTTATCATTTGAGATTATTCTGTTTGACATTTTTTCATTTCATACTTTGCATTGCTTTTGATGGCTTGAAATGGGATTGTTGTGTTTAACTATGGTGTGAAAGAGTTAGTCAAGAGAGGGAGAGTTTTAATGGAAAGTTCACTTCAGACACTCTATCAAACGAAGTTGTTTGAAAGGTGATCCCGATCCAGATAAGGTCGTAATGTAACTTGTTCCAGCTCACCTGCCATATTTCCATTTTTGATAGTTGGCTTTGTTGCTGTAGAAAGTATCCCAGGAGAATTGCATGGATTCTTTTTAGATGTAAATCTTTGTAAAATAGTGTTCGTGATGCAGGACAAAAACAGGTTCAACGTGAGACGTGGTTGGAACAATACGCTAGACTTTGGAAGCCTAATTAGGAGGAATTGTATTTAATTAGGAATTGTATTTTATTTAAATTCTTTAATTTATAGTTACCTTATTTAAGTTGTAATTGTCTTATTAGAATTCAATTAGGGTTAGGAGAGTTAGATTGAAGTATTATAAAGAGGATTGTACCTCAGTATTTTAGGGTCATTGAATTATAAATCACTTTGAATATTTTGAGTTCTCTGCGTGAGATATTCTGTGCCCTAATTACCCCGTCCCCCATTATTTGGTATCAGAGCCTAACCCTAAACCACCCTCTGCCGCCACCCAAACCAAACCCTAAGCCTATTCTGTCGACTGCCACCCAAACCAAACTCACGACCCTAAAGTCCCAAACCCTATAATCCCATTCTGCCATCATCTCTGCCGCAGACACTACAATTCCAAAACCCTAACCCGAACACACAACACTCCCCAAAATCCTCCACCCGTGACCACAAAATTAGAACCTCCAAAATCCCAAAATTGGAACCCGAAACCTAATTTTTTTCTACCGCATAATCAAAACCAAATTTTCAGGGATCTCCACCACAACCTTCTGTCAAACAACCCCAACCTAGCCAAACACAGCCCAAGTCGCAGCCAACACAACCAAAAAAAAAAAAAAAAAGAAAGGAAAGAGAAGAGGAGTAGAAGAAGAGAGAGAAAACAAGAGAAGACAATTTACCAGAACCGCCGCTACAGTCGCTTCTTCCCGACGACGTTGCCATCGCAGTCGCTGCTTCCCGTTGCATCCTGCGCGCTGAGTTCTGCGTCGCTGGAACAAAAGGAAAACTAAATAAGGAAAGAAGAGATCGATACTGCTTGCTGCTGATCTGTTTGGGATATATAATTTGGCAAATTACAGTTTGCACCCCAAGGTTTCGTAATAATTTTAAAATACCCCATAAACTTTTAACTATTTACATATCCACCCCTGAACTTTTATAATTTTTACAGTTTAGCCCCTGAAGTTTCTGTAATTACATTTTGGTCCCTAAACTTTCATTTTTTACATTACAGTCCCTACAGTTTCAGAAATTTTCAGTTTAGTCCCTATTTAAAAAAAAAAAAAGGAAGAAAAAAAAAAAGGATATATATATAGTTTATTTACAGGAATCATGGTTAATGCTGGAGAAGTCAACACTAGGCTTGACGCTTATACAGCGCAGCAAGGTGAACGCATTCAAAGACTTGAAGATTCAATCGCAGCATTAACTGGCCATGTTCAGACTGTACAGACTTCTATTGCAGCACTTACAGCAAAAGTTGATGTCCTCACGGAACGTGTTGATAGAGGACAATGCGAGGATGTCCACCGAAATTTTGAAGGTCCTAATGGTATGAGAGTTCTACAACAGCAGGGACCTAATGGACCTAATTTCCATCATGCGCCAGATCCTAGATTAAATGCAGTAGCTAGAGGAGCCAAGTTGGACGTTGGTGATTTCAATGGAGATCAAGGGCCTGAGTCTTTTTTCGATTGGATTCACAGTTTGGAGAGTTTCTTCCGTTGGTACGAACTATCTGACGAAAGAAAGCTTTTCTTTGCTGATGCGAAGTTAAAAGGTACAGCCCGTATTTGGTGGGATCAACATCAACGAAATCTATACACAGCTGCACGAAGATGGGAGGATATGAAAACTGCTATGACACGAAGGTTTGTGTCTCCAGATTACAAGCAAAGGGCATGTTTACAATTGACGGAATTGGTGCAAGGAAGTAAATCTGTAGCCGAGTACACATCTACATTCTACAGTTTGGTTACAAGGTCAGAATTCCCTTGGATTGAAGATGTGTTAATCTCCATGTATCGTCGGGGGTTAAATCAGGAGATTGCTAGTGGAGTAGCTTCTGGGAAAATTATGCTCTTAGATGATGCTGTTCAAGTTGCCAACCAAGTGGAGGATACCTTGAGGAGAAATTCTGTTAGGCCTTCAGTACCAGTACAGACTCGAAATGAGAGGACTTTTGTAGAGCCTTTTAGAAGCAGGCCAGTGGAGAGGTCATCTACAAATTCTTCAGCTGCTAGCAGGCCAAATCGTACCACCGGTTCTTCCAGTGCTAGCAACAATCCTACCTCTTGGTGTTTTAATTGTCGTGGTTTTGGTCACATGTCCTTCGAGTGTCCATCTCCAAAGATGAATGTTGCATCCCCTCCTTCTAAACAAGTTGCTATGGTCAACAAAAATGAGAAAATTGTTGTACATGAAGAGGTTTGTACGCCATCGGACGAGGATAATGAGTATAATGAACAAGATTTGGAAGCTGATGCACATTTGGAGGGATGTTTAGGTGTTCTTCGACCTCTATGGGTTACTAGAAAACAAGAGGATGATCATAAACTTCATCGTGGGCGGATCTTTCAGACACGAGTCAAGTGTGCGGGTCAGATATGTTCTCTTGTAATTGATACGGGGAGTTGTGCGGATGTCATTGCTGAGGACACGGTTAAGAAACTTGGATTAAAAGTTGAGCCTCATCCGGACCCGTATGAGGTGGCATGGATTACAAATACAAAATTGAGGGTTACTCAGCGATGTTTGGTTACATTTTCCATTGGCAAGCTTAAGGATACAGTTATGTGCGATATTTTACCCCTTAAGGTTTGTCATATCATCTTGGGGCGTACCTGGCTATGGGATCGACACGCCCACCACGATGCTCGTGCCAACACTTATTCAATTTTTAAGGGCAATACTAAATTTACTCTTACTTGTGCTATTGACTTGCCCAAATTGAAGCTTGCAAAGAATTCATTAGTGATCCGACGTGGGTGTTCTTGTGTTCATAACTCGACGAAGTCGAGTTTTTCGCAGAGGAGGAGAAATGATGCAGGACAAAAACAGGTTCAACGTGAGACGTGATTGGAACAATACGCTAGACTTTGGAAGCCTAATTAGGAGGAATTGTATTTAATTAGGAATTGTATTTTATTTAAATTATTTAATTTATAGTTACCTTATTTAAGTTGTAATTTTCTTATTAGAATTCAATTAGGGTTAGGAGAGTTAGATTGAAGTATTATAAAGAGGATTGTACCTCAGTATTTTAGGGTCATTGAATTATAAATCACTTTGAATATTTTGAGTTCTCTGCGTGAGATATTCTGTGCCCTAATTACCCCGTCCCCCATTAGTTCGAGTCAGGGGTGTTCAGTTGTTATTATTTGATAATCAAACAAATTTTACCTTCATTTGGTAGAATCTCCTAGTTTACTAATAATCTGCTACACACACTTGTCCACTAATTATTGTTGATTTTGTTTGATATAATTAGTTAAATACACTTTATTAATGTATTTTGTCTTCTTTCGCTTCTTATAGCAATCCTTTGCCAAACAAGTTAACCTCAAGTCAGTTGTGGTCTCTTTGTTTGTGAGAAGCCTTGGCCATGGGCAGATTCTTTCTCATTGAAGCATGTGATGCTTCATGTCAATTACCTCATTAATAATGCTTGTTTTATGGTAAAACTGATTTATCCATTTTACCTTCATCAAGTGTCTCATATACAGGCGGACTTCCTTCATGGTCATTAACAAAATCAACATATCTATCTGCTCCTCGTTCAGAAGGGCCCTAGACCTATATGCCAGTTATTTATCCCCCTCAAGGCATTGTACTCGCACCAGGATGGAGTACATACATGGTTAGTAAGAGTTCCTTGTAATGACCAGGTGTAGAGTGCAATCTTTTTATGTTCATTTGTGCACTAGCTCTCGTATTGGAAAGTTCAAGCGTCAATAAATAATTTTTTTTACTGAGAGATTTTGACCCCCCTATAATATGGTCCTGGTTCCGCCACTGGTTATGCAGATGTAACATTAGTTTTTCTATATGCCTTAAATAACAAGTCCTTGACCAATATTACACTATATTAGCTCGATTTGACGTCCCAAAACTTATTTAGTGCATCATGATACAAATTCTATCTCATTATTTACAAACTTCAATTATAAAATAATGAATACAACCTCACTTTGATACCAAATATTACAAACATTCATTTTATTCCAGAATTTTGCAACCTTTACAATCTCTTATTACATTTACAGATCATCATAATCCTATACATCACAAATTATTTATATTATCATCCAATTTGTTACATTGGTTATGAGTATACATGAACTCACAATCCAAAGTTTACTATTCTCCTGTACATTCTCTTTTTGACAAGTCATCTATATTTTATAATATTAACACTCATTTAACATAGCTAGAGACAACGCAAATAAGTATTCTAACATTTATCATTACCAGGTACAACTACCTCAAAAAGGTTTCACCAATATACTAGTTTATTTCTAACACCAGAACTTATCACCAAAAGCCCAAACTGTGAGTGCTTCGACTTATTAGTCGGTCTTCTAGTCGTTGTCTTCACGAGACCTTCATAGTTCACAACTTAACTGCTAGTGTTCATTTAAAGCAAAAGTGAGCAACCACGTTGCTCAACAAGTTTAACAGATAACAAAAAAAATAAAAATTACTTCACATATATACATACATCATTTCATGCATACTTGGCATTCTATACATGTTTCATGATTCTTATGCTTTGCATTCATTCATGCTTTATACATATCATGCTTTACGTTTATACATGTTTCATAACTTTAATCCGTAAACTTCACATATCACATTTTACTTAAACTATCAAGTAAATATCAACATCAATTATCAAATAGTTGCACATAGTGCACATTAGAACAAGTTCACATATATTTCACATATTACATAAAATCTTCACATAACATATAAGCATATGTACAAAAAAAATTGACGGTACAGGCGTTTTACCATTATATTAACTTCGGCGTCCTTTGAATGACCTATATGGTTGGTAGAATCGATAATACAACAATAGTAAAAAATTGACTATTGTTTAATCTTATTTAAGACATTTAATTTTAACTTATCCTCCTTTTGTCTCGCCTTTATGTTTATTAAAATCAGCTTACCATCTTATTCCTATTTCCAATTTAATCATTAAATGTATTAGTTCTTAATACGTTTAGTAACGTAACATAAGTGTGCAACACTTGACATATAACGCATTGGTTATCTAGTTTGCAACCATGTTCATGCATATTAGGTTATACATAAACACTACGTCCTATAATGCCTTTAAAAATCTTTTTCTTTAAATTGATTCATTATGCTAATCTTCTTAACTTAGGCTTAAATCTACTTCACACACTTCCATGTTAGTTAATTACACCATAATTTGGTTTACATAACTCCATGTATACATATACATTGCTCAATACATGAAAACAAGGCAAAATCGCATTCTGCCAATCACGTGGTTTCCTTTGTAAAACACGGCCCCGACCAAGATTTATAGAGAGGTCGCGGCCCCAGCCATGAATTTGTACTGCAAAACACGGCCGTGGCCCTGTTCTAGAAAATTTAGATTTGTTTATTTTTCAGCCCACTTCAAGGAATTTTATCTTGACCAATGCACATACGTTTGCTCTCATTTTTTGGACACAACCAAGGTTGTATTACATAGTATTTTATAAAAATATTACTTAATCAAAATGACTTCTTTGAAGTATGAAATAAAAAGGTCGAAAGTATGCATTTGACATAGTTTTCGGTTTTACCCTAACTTGTTAAAAAATCTTCAAAACTATTTTGGACTTGTTTATACAACTTGAGTTAACCTATAACTTATGTATATATAACACTTCACAAAGAATATCAACTAAATCTCATGTTCTAGCAAAATAGCCTCATTGAGGCATTTTATCAAACATGTTATAAGCATTATTTGTCATCCTTTTGAAATATAGTTTCTAGTTAATTAATCTTTGATCTTTGGGTTCATCATACATAACATGTGATATACACATATCCGCCAAAACATATCCATCCTTATTCCACCTAGATCTGACACGATCCACCATAAAATCAAACTCCCACAACAACAAAATCATATATATAAACATATACACATGAAACTAGTTTTTAAGTAATTGAAAACATTAGACCTTCTAATGATCATTCTTTTGTTTGTTGCTTGATCACTTAGCTTGAATCCTCCTTCCATGGCCTCCCAAGAATGAGAGCTCACATGAAGCTCTTTCTCTCAAACTCTCTATTCTCCTTAACTCTTTCATATTTGGGTGAAATGCGGCAAATGAGCCAAAACTCCCACAAATGCACTAAGGATACCAGTTTATAGAAAATCAAGACTAAGGGTAAAGTAGTCTTTAGCCATTAGTAGGGAATGGTGAATTGGTCATTTGCACATTCTCTAGAATTCTCTTAAGGGCATAATGGTCACATCAAAAAAAAATTAAAGACAAAATTGTGTCTTTTCATCATTAGGGTATAATGATCATTAACCATTACTAATGAATGGCAATTTGAACATTTGAACATTTGAACATTCTCTATAAATTTCTCAAGGGCATAATGGTGATTAGGAATTTCCTCTAAAGACAAACTGATCATTCTCATCATGGCTTAGGAAATTTTTTATAAATTTTGTACAAGGACTTCTTTGTCATTAATAAATTTTACCGAGGGCACTTTAAGTCATTTGATCATTTTTCTAGGAAACTTCCTATAAATTTTCATCTAGGATACAATTGTCATTAGTAAGATTTTTCAAGGATAATTTGGTCATTTCATCATTACTAGAAAAGTTCCTAGCAATTTCCTCAAGGACTCAATGTTCATTACTTATTTTTCTAATTAAGGACAACATAGTCATTTCGCTAATCTTGGAGACATATTAGTTATTAACCATTCTTGGATACACATTGGTTATTAATCATTTTTGGGCATTCTAGTCATTTCACTTAATTCCAAGTATGGTTATCTTTTAACCATACTCATTAAATATACATAATTCTTCCAACACATCAACTTATACAAATACCCAATTACACTCATAATTCTCTACAATTAACTCAAGTATGGTCAAATATTAACCATGGCTATTTACACGTCCCATTAAATTTATATATCATTCTCCCAACATATGTTCATTAATTTGGCTTCCAAAATAAATTCTCACTAGGCTTCTTGGTACAAGCTTTTAATTAAATAACTTGGGTCATTTTAATTCAATACTTCCTTTATTTAAATTTTTTGATCCAATTAATTCTTCCATACCCCAACACATTTTAAACATATTATTGGACTTGTTTAATTCTCTTACTTCTCCAACATTTCACATATCACTTGAACTAATCCTCAAATCATTTAATTTAATTTATTTACATAATCTACAAAGCTTAAATTCTTTAAATTTCATTGAGCCTCTTATAATGTCATTTAAGGTTTACTCATTAACTTGATTATTTCTAATAATCCAAGTGTTAATTATTTTTCCTTCAATTAAATTAATTATAATAATTTTCTTCCACTTGACTTAACTAATTTGAATTAATTAACTTAATTTCTTGACTTTGAAAAACCTTAATCCATTTATTGGATTTTTCTCCATATCCTAATAATTAAGTTAACCACTTATGGGGTGTTTAATAAAAACTGAATGAAATAGTTCTAAATGTTTAAGTAATCTGAATGAGCTGAATGAAGTAAAATTCTGAATACTTAATGAAAAAAGTTGTTTGATAATTAACATGTCTGAAATATTTGAATAACAAATTTTTACTATTTAACCCCTCTGAAAAAAATTTAGAGTTGTAAACTTATTTAATATTAATTAATATAATAAGTAATATTTTTTTTACGTCATTCAGCTGGGACTTATTCATTCAACCAAAAAAATTAGACTTAGTCATTCAACACAAAAAAATTGACCAATTCAGTCATTCAGCCCAAAACAAATGCACTAAATAGCTGACTGATTCATCCATTTAGCCATTCAGAGCTATTAAGTGCTAAACAAGCAAGGTCTAAATTGATTCAAATTTTTAATCTTGCCTCACAATGCCAACCATTCAAGCTTTGTTAATTAACAACATAAGCTCACATCACACTACGTATAGTTAACTTAATTAAAAAATTTAATATTGTCATTCAAGTCTAACATTTAAATTTGTTAATTTAATAAAATCATATTAAATCATATTTCTCCTGATTAACTTTTAATTAATCATTCCTCTTAGCAGGGTCGGCCCTGAGGGGGTGCAGAAGGGGCGACCGCACAGGGCCCCTAAATTCAGAGGGCCCACGATTTTTTTTTTGTATATGTATACTTTATATAAATATTAAAAACGTACTTATATTATACACAAATCTTACCTTATAAAACATTTATTATTTTAATTAATGATGAATTTTGATATAAATTGTGTTTTATATATTGATGCTGATAAAAAAATTAGTATTTTTATATGTGAGAGAGGGCTTCCATTTTTTTTTTTGCACAGGACCTCCAAACTCTTAGGACTGGTCCTGCCACTTAGCTTAATTCTACTCATCAATCAATTCAAACTAATTATATTAATTAGTTTGTTTAATTGTAGATTTCACATTTCTCAGCACACTATATAATTCATCCACCACATCATTTTACGCATAGAAATTTCTAAAGGAAATTCCTCTCATTATTACACTTTTTAGTGATTTCTTTTAATCATTATATTCTTCCCACTATTTCAGGATTACTTTCCCCGAATCATTACTATCGTAACATTATATTTTCCATCCTTACATATCCTCCTTTTCATCGAATAATTTTATCAGATTACCTTATCATAGGTATTATATTACCACCTTTTTCATTTCTCATTCCTATCCAATTCATGGATAAGAAACTATTCTTAACCCAAGTTTTATTAAACTTGCTCCGACTCATGACTACCTATTTATTTCAGGCATTAACATTTTCATCGCCACCTTTTTTATACATAAACTTTATAATTCGTTCTAATATCATAACATTTCCTACTTTCGCCCGTTTATTTTCTCATTTCCTATAATTATCTCTTATCCCCATTAATTAATGACATGATAAACCCATTATCAAATAATCAAAATTCTTTAAAATTCAATATTATAGCATTATTCTTTTTAGTTATTGAACTTTATATATCACAATCTCATCCTTTTTTCACCATCCTCTCATTTCTTACTTTACAACAATTATATTCTTTTATATATCTAATTTATAATTTATTTACCTATCGGTTTCACTAAAATACTCTATGATTGTTCTACTAACCTCCCCGCATATGTAATGACCCGAAAATTCACAAGACTGAGTAGTATGGTCTTAGGATATTGATGTGATTTAAGGCTACATTAATCCTTGGATGAGGAAGTAGTGGAGAGTCGATTTGAGAAAATTTTAAGCTTTCAAGGATTCGAGCAAAATTTGAGGTTTAGATATAAAGCTAACCCTGGTAAAGTGATGGGCGATCATTGGAAAATGAATTTGAGTTCTGTCATGATTGGACTATGATAATAATTATAAAACAATAAGTAAAGCGATGCCTAGAATAAGATAATCGATGAGATTTGTCGGATAGGCATGAGGTTGTAAAGAGTTGAAAATGAAACAAATTCTTATATTTTCTTGGTAATAGAAATTCCAAGGATGGGATCATTTGTAAGGATTGAGTTAAAAACTTAATCAGAGGAAAATAATTTTTGGGAATTTAAAACCTAGAATTGGTTGAAGGGGTATATGATAAGAGATACACTAAGTGAGGTATCTATATGGTATATAGGAACAGAGAACCTGGTGAGGAAGAGTTATCCTCATATTTTGGATTTACCTTATATTAAAATTTTGGGGACGAAATTATTATAAGGGGGGAAGAATGTAGCGACACGAAATATTTTAATATAGAGAAATGAAATTATTGGCTATAATTGTAAATTTTTGGGGGATTAAATTAAATCATTATATGATGGCCTGGTTTATTTAATTATGTGTTGAAATAATTAAAGGAATTTAAGGAAGGTTCAATTAATGGGTTAATTAAATTAATGGACCAACCTAGGTTATATAGTATCAAAGTTTGATAGGGTAAATGAGCTATGTGATATTTAATTAAATAACTAGCAAGTTAAGCTGGATGTGCAAATTAATTGATATGGCTATTAATTAATGAGATTTCATAAACATTAATAATGTTATATTTATTTCCATTTGGAAAGTTATTGATAGTGGGAGTATTAATATTTTATATTTCCACTAGGAATTTAAGTTGGGCAACCCAAAGCTTAGTTGCAATATAAGTAACAATTGGGCCACCAATTGTTTAATTAACAAAACAAATAGTAGCCCAGCCCAAGAGTAATAACATAACCCGGTGGAAAAGTAAGAGTGCCACTCTTTTAGGGACAAAACCTCAGAAAAAGCAGAGCACGCGCAGTTTGTGCAAAGCTCAAGGACTCAGTGCTGAGAAAAGAAGGAACAAATCAGGCATAGGGGAGGCTATAGGGTCCAACTCCTCAGAGTTGTCTAAGACTGAGAGAGTGTTGTATAACCTCAGTCATTCCCTCATTTTTCCTTCGCGTTAATTTAGGCTAAGAGAGATATTGAGCTTGAGAAGTAAATGCAAACTTCAGAGGAGTTCATGTTGTTCGGAGAAGGCAAAATCTGAATGTAAATCATCTGTCAAAGATTGAAGGTATTATCCGGTTATTTTGATATTATCATTTTTTATTTAACTAGCTTTATCTTATGTTGGATTAAGGAAACAGAATATGCTAGAGTTGCATATGAGGTGTTTAAATGAGAGTAATGTGAACTAGGTAGTCAAATGTTGTTGAAACTAGTTAATGATTGAATTAGAACCAGAATAGTGGTTTCGGTTATTTTACACAGTCAACATTAAGAGTCTGAACCACAGTTGGTCTGTACTCAATGTTCATGTTCATAAAACTTTAGAATGGACTGGTGTATTGGCTTATTATTTGGTTTAGATGTTGTTTTCTGTTGGGAGAAATCTGTGTTAAGGACCATGAAGGGTTCAAGCGATACAAGGTTAGAGTAGGTGTGGAAGAGTATTTGTTTACTGTAAATAATCAGTTTACGAAGATATTCTCATATGCTCACCGAGTGTTTGACTAAATGTCTAAGAAAACCAAGGTGGTTAAACCTTCTGTCCAATGATCTATTTTCAAAATCAGAACCTCTTTAAGTAATGTGTTAGACGTTCTGTTAGTCAAAAGGGTAAACCAGAAAGGTTAAAATGAGTTATGATATGTTGTATGAAGTTATGGTAAATCTGAGAATTTTCCTTAGTTGGAGAAAGGATAGTAGAATGCTGATAATAGAGTGCACTGATAGTAGAGTGCACTGGTAGTAGAGTGCTCTGATAGTAGAGTGCTGATAGTAGAGTGCACTGATAGTAGAGTGATGCTGGTAGTAGAGTGCTGATAGTAGAGTGCTGCTGCTGATAGTAAAGTGTTGTTGGTAGTAGAGTGCTGCTAGTAGTAGAGTGCTGTTGTTGATAGTAGAGTGCTGCTGGTAGTAGAATGCTGGTAGTAGAGTGTTGCTAGTAGTAGAGTGCTACTGGTAGTAAAGTACTGGTAGTAGAGTAGTACTCCACAATTGGGAGCTCTACGACCCAGCGATGTAGGTGCAATATAATGCCTGTAGTGAACAGTGATTGGTAAACTAAAATAGTTAATTATTTATTTAGATAATAAATAAAGATACTGAGGTAATTAATTATTATATTGAATAATAATTAAAGAAGAATAAAATAAACTAATTATTTATTATTTAATTAAATATAAATAATAAATAAAGATAATTAATCATTATTTAACTAATATTAAATGATGATTAAAAGAGAGATAAAGATAATTAATTAATTATTATTTAACTAACATTAAATAATAAGTGAAGAGGAGTTAAAGGCAATAAAGTGATTACCTATTATTTAATTGGGATTAAATAATAGGTAAATGTAATTAATCTTGTTTATTATTAAATAATGATTAAATGGTAATAAAAGTAAATAATTAATTATGATTTGACGAAATAATAATTAAAGAAAGATAAGATAAAATAAGGTAATTGTCTATTATTTAACTTATAATAGGTAAGGATAATTAACAAATTATCATTTATTTAATAAATAAGGGTGATTAATTATTTAATTATTATTTAAAGGATATTAAATAATAATTAAAGCGGGATGAAGTTAATAAAATGATCAATTGTTATTTAATTAATATTAAATAATAAATGAGGTTATGTAATTAGGAAATTATTATTGGAATGATATTCAAGGATCATTAAGGAATTGAGGATAGTTAATTAATTAATTTAATTATCATTTAAATGATATTAAATAATAATTAAAGGGAGTTGAGGTTAATGAAATAATTGTGTATGTAAAGATAAATAAACGAGTAAAGTTAAATGAGTCAATTGATATTAAATAAATAATGTGAAGGAATTAAAGGTAATAAAGTGTAAAGAATTGGCAGTTCAATAATATTGGTAATTGGGTGAATATTATTAAGGGCTTAATAATATTAGTAACCAATTAAGGTGGTGTTCAGTACTTGAGTACAGTTGGTAATGTAGTGATGTATTATTAATGTATAATAATACTGATCAGTAATTAAAATATTATCCAATGAGGATAATATTGTCTTATAAATTATGAGTTAATAAATAAGAACTTCTATGTTGTAGAGTCGATTCTTTTGTGAATGACAACTAAGTTCTTATGCGCTTTACTAATTTCCAGATAAGCAAATTAGGTCTTTCAGATGTAGTAAATTCGATTTGTTGAGCGTTAATGATGGAACGCGGACTTCAGACTAGTAGCATAAGTCAATGCGCATATCAGGCAAGTCTTTCAGTAATATGTGTTATCCCTGCAAGTTTTTCAGTGTTATGTATTATATGCATAAACTATTAAATGTGCACTCATGTTATGTGCTAACTGATTGTGAATGTATCTATGTACAATCATATGTTGTTAATAGTTGTTATATATAATTAATGCTATGAATCAAATGCGTTATATGAGTTATATAACATAGTAACATTGACATGCATGGTAAGCATGTGTAGATTTTATAAATGCAACGCATAATAAGCTTGATGCCTATGTAAATGCCAAGCATGGAACATAAAGCATAAATTAAATGTAACCTACGTGTTATGTGTTAGCTGTTAGACTTGCTGAGCCGTCGTGCTCATTCTTGCTTAAATTAACATTTTCAGTGAAGTAAATGAAGAAATTCTTGAAGGCTTTGGATATATGGTATGCTGAATAGGAAATTCAGGATGCTGTAATGGGAAACAGTTTGTTGCATTGACTTTACTGATCTGTGGTCATGATCGTAGAGTGAGCCTCAGCAATCGTAGAGTGAGTCTCAGCCAATCATAGAGTAAGCCTCAGAAATCGTGGAGTGAGTCTCAGCCGATCGTAGAGTGTTTGGTCGTAAAGTAACAAATCGTTGAGTAACTTCACTGTGGGATCGTAGAGTGAAATTTCACTGTCCGAGTTTTTTCTGAGAGCGCAGACTGCTAAGCTAGACGATCGTAGAGTGACTTCACAAGCGATAGTAGCATGTCTTACAGCTGGCTGTTTTGATGATCTGGTTTGCTGAAGATATATTTAGCTTACCCGATTATAAAGAATAACTTATAGAGGTAAAGATTATATATTAAATTATAAGGTATATGATCTAGAGTTGTAAAAGAGCAATGTAAAGATTGCGATTTTGGGAATAGAAGATTTTTTGAAAGTTAATTAAGTTTCTCAATTAATATGTTGAGTTTTAGCAGCGTTAAATTATTAAATGTTGTGGTTATTCAGTGAAGGTCGTGCGTAACGACCGGGGGTCGCCCGTGGTCAGTAAGGGGATTTTCGGGGCGTCACAGCATATCTTTCTTTGAGCCTTTTATCAACAAAAGTCTCCTCTATACTCATCACATATAAAATTATATATATCCACATAATCAATTCTCTACATATTTCTCTCTTCCAATTATAGGTTTTCACATCTTAACCTTATCTTTATTTTAATATTTCTTGTTAAATTCTTTTATATAAGGACCATCAAACACTATTATCACACTGATCAATTAAAACTCACGTTTACTAGCTTCATAAATATTCGGGTTATCACAGCCCTCAAACCCACTATTCCCCTTTTAACCTCTTCTACCAACCCTCTCGAACCCCTAATTATAATTATCAAACTCATCGCAACCGAGAACAACCGACCTCTATCATTCTTGAACCCGTCGAACTCCAAATAAATCCAACCACCATCATTGTCGAACCCACCAAACTCCAAACAATACCGATATCTACTCCCCTTGAACCAATCTAAACCACCACAAAAAATAGAGATGTCTTTCAACTTTCTGACGCTGAAAATAAAATTAAAAATAAATAAATGTTGAAGACTTGTTAAAACCTCTATTATCACCTCCACTGAACCACTACAAATAACTCCAACACTTTCATCCGACCTTCCTCTAGAACCCTCATTCGAAATGACTCCACCACCCCCTCCAACCTCTACCGAACCCCAAGTCGAACCCATCCCTTCACCCCCTAAAACACAAACACTCCGATCTCGACAAAAACCTCATCAATTCTCAACCCCTAATCATCCACTGTTGAATTCTCCTCCTTCACCTTTTGGCTTAAAGACCTCGACAACGATGACCTTCCCATCAAACTTTGCAACTACTTCAACCTTTTAGCCGCCGACGACACATTCAACAACTCCTCTTCACGATAGCCATTTGAAGGCCGAGTAAGTATCCTTAAAACACATTTTTAAATTTCAAACTTCATTCGATATAATCCATCCTTTACGAACCTTTTTCCTTTCTACAGGCCTTAGCTTCCCTCAGTAGGCTTCTGCAATGAGAAATGCAGGGCGAAGGCTTCAAAGAAATCATCAACAACCTAAAAACCAAACTAGCAACAACTGAACAAGTAAAAACCTCCCCTAGCCTTCAATTTCAAGAACTCATCCAATACGTAACCACACTCCGAGCTCATATGATCGACAATACTACAAACAAAAATAAACTCATCAAAGAAAGAATCGAATACCACAACAAAGACGAAAAACAGCAACAACTTAAACACTAAGAAAAATAACTTGAAGAACACGTAGATCAACTTCGAGATAAATGCCAAACCACCCCAACCGTCTACCAACTCAAAGAGGAAAACCGAACCCTCAAAGAGAAAGCACAAACCATAACCAATGAACAACTTCAACAAATTATAGAAGAATTAATATAAAGCCTCTGACGAACTAACCCAAAACATTGTAGTTGAATATGATAAAGGGTACCAGTATGTTAAATCCAAGATACAGGCAGCTAGTTTTGACCCGATATCCTTTGGGTTCTCCGAAGATGAAAGGTCCAAGGATGAACCCGATCTATAATGTAATTTTTTCCATCTTTATTTATAGGATAAATATAATGTATATACTCTGTAAATAGCTCAAAAATTAATAAAAATCTACTTCTTTTATTGATGTCTTTCAATGGTTACAAATGAATGAATATGTACATTGTTTATTGATAATACTTCCTAAGTCTTCCTGCATGCCATGTTTTTTTCATTTAGAACCCTGATAAGTAGGATTTTATTCCTATTTATTATGTATTTTTAGGTTTAATTAACTGTGAGTTTTTAAGTATTTTTAGTGTTTTAGGTCATTTTATATAATTTATGTAATTTTATGTGTTTTTATTATTTTTATTATTTTTATATTATTTTTATTTATTTTTATTTAATTCATATTTTATTGTGTAGGAAAAATAAGCTTGGGGGCAAATCTGTAAATTCAGCGAAAATTTGATGGCCTTTTGGTAAATAATCAACACTGATGGCAATTTGGTAAATAAGTTGAAGTTGGCGACCGGTGGCATTTTCGTAATTAAACGGAAATCTGGGCTGCGCGCAATGCGCGCAAGGAAGTCAGGCATGAAGCTGAGACGACGTCGTTTCTGTCTGGGCTGAGGAATGGAACGCCGCGCAATGCGCGCGTTAGTAAAGAAGCGAACGAGCCAAGGGACGACGCCGTTTGGTGCGCAACAGAAAACTCCACGCAATGCGCGGGCGAGCTCAGTGACGTCAGCAACGCGGCTTCCACGTTTGACCGGTCAACTGGCGTGATTAAGGGGCTGTTTAGCACGCGGTTTTGCTGTAGAAACGGAATTATTCGCGAATTTTGCTACTTTTTGATTCCAAATTAGATTTCTTTTCCACATTAGCTTAGGATTATTATTGTATTTCTATAAATATGTTAGGAGACTCATGTTTTCAGTTTTTCATATATTATCAGCAGATTATTGGAGATAATTAGGAGCTCTTTCTCTCTCTAAGGTGTATCATATCTCTCTCAATTCTTTTGCATATTATTATTATTATTATTATTATTATTATTATTATTATTATTATTATTATTATTATTATTATTATTATTATGTTTGGCTAATTTTTATTTATTCAGTTCTAGGGGATTTCAAACCTAATTATAATTAATGGATAAATTAATTCAGTAATATTATTTATTCTTCCTCATATGAAATTATTCGTGATAATATGTTTTAATTGCTTTTTAATATTAAATTTGGTTGGTTTGATTAGAGCTCATTAGATTGATCAAATTATTATCAATTGCTAGATTTAGGAATTATATTACGTGTAATTGATATTGTTCCTAATTGTTGGTAGTGAATAGTGATAGATGATTGTGGTCAAGCTTTTGTTTATTGCTATGGTTATCATGATATGAGTTAAATAATCCGAGCTTATGAGATTGTTGCTTAGAATAATCTAATTTCCTTGTGATTAATGCCATTCATAACATAATTACCCCTGATTTCACATTTGTATAGGTAAATCCGTTTCTTAATTCTCAAAGAATATTATGACATACAGCTTCAATGATTTCAAACCATTGTTATATAATACTCCCTGTAGACACCCAAATTTTGCACTTGTGTACTAACCCTGTCAGGAGGGCAAGATCGTCACCCGACCCGACATGCGAAAAGGAAGGTGGACCCCAACACGAAGCCACCCCAACAACTTACGGCCAAAGCCGCCACAACGAACAACGAGCATCAGGTTACTTGCGGCAAGACGAACAGTTGATCCAGAGGAGCCTGATTTGATCATAACTAATGGCCACTACGCTTACGATGTTCGGGGGTCTCGCTCCCCGGTGAGCGAGCGGCTACCCAGCTCGCCGGTGAGCTGGCGGGGGTGGAAGGGGGCAGCGCCCCCTGGAAGCCAAGCACAAAGAGCAATTTATACATTAGGTAACCGCCTCCCGAAATAATACCGCAGAAATTGGCGAATTAAGACCGCGCGGCACGGAAATCGAGAAAAGCAAGCCGGACAGCCGCGGATGCACCTGCGGCCACCGACAAAGGGGCAGGTTCGCGGCTCGAGGGCGGCACACGACAGCCGAGGTTCGGCACGGGCGGCCAACGAAGTCAGCCGCAGATGCACCTGCGGCCAGCCGCAGTTGCACCTGCGGCTGCCTTCGGAACTCTATTAAGCGTCCAGATCTGCGTCCGAGAAGAAAAAAAAGAGAGAGAAAATGAAGTGTTTTCTTTAATCTTTTGCTTATTTTGGTGTTGAATAGTTGTTGTTTTGATTTTGCTTAATATAGTATGTTGTAATATCATTGAGGATCCATGGATTAGGGATGTTTAGCGAGGGTTCCATTGGAACGAGACTTCCTCCTAATATCCCAATGACATCCGTATGGTGAGATGTAGTTTGTTGTGTTCATGAACGGTTTGGAATGTTGGCATTGGGATTTTGATCCATATAGCACCGTAACGAGTTTAGTATTGTTAGATTCGCCGTAGTATTGGGTTTGTGATATTTGGGTTATATAATGTGATAGCAAATGTCTAGATCTTGTTAAATTTGTTTAGTATTGGTTGTGCTGTGATAGGATGATTGTGAGCCTAGGGGGGAGATCCCCGTGATCGAACCCCGATGATGGACGTTTCGGCATATGTAATCCTTGTATAGAGTCCATGGATGTGTATTTTGTAATATCGGGCCTTAAAACGATACCAAGTCGTGTTCGGGTTAAGGCCCCGTAATAATAATAAAATATGTGATTGTGGGTGTTTGGGGTTGTCTGGATGGCTTACATGCCCGTGGATAGCCCCGACACGTTGTGAGTGCTTGTTTTAATTTACGACACAAAAAATGGTTTTTAAATAAGGCAAATAATGAAGATTTTGTAAAAAATGATCAAACTAGGATGCTAGATTCACGAGGTTTAAAAATCAAGGGTTTTGGCAAACTTTAATCCATGATTGATGAAAAGGCTTTAGTTGGTTTTGAAATGTCACAAAAAATGATTTCGTAAAATAAATGAACGTTTTAATTAAACTTTGTGCATAGGGTTAAAGAGTTCTAGAAGTTGCCTTCATTTTATTTATATTAATTGTTAGGAGGCAATGTATAGTCTCGATTCCTATTTGACAAAAGTTTAAAATTGTTTGTTTTCCAAAATGACATCTAATAAAAAGCCACTCAACGTTTTCGAATTTAAAATCAATCTTTCTTATAAAAAGCGAAGCCTTGTCATTTGGGTCAAAAGACGTTAAAATACTTTCCAGATAAAGCACATTTGCCATACAAAAGACCAAACAAAATTCACCACAAGCATTCACCTAGGCACACACGCACACACGCGCAGCTCACACATTTTTAGGATTTAAAAGGATAGGAAAACATCGAGATTGCGGTAACCGTGTTTCACGGAAGTCGGGGGGTGCCTAACACCTTCCCCTCGCTTAAGCAAGCCCCCGAACTCCATGAATCTCGGTTTGCGGACCAATTAACTCGGAGTCACATGAGCCAGCGATTACGAAAAACTAAATTCGGATGAGTTGGTACATCCATTTCAAATATACTAACTGGCGACTCTGGTCAATTGGCTCATAAAATATCGATCTTTCAAAACCCGTCGACATTAAGCTGACCCTTTTCTAAACCACATTTAATTCAAAAGGCTAAAATTGGAAAAGGGCATTTTTAATTATTAAAAAACGAAACGGCGAAATCCCGGCGTCGACAGCTGGCGACTCCTCTGGGGACCATTAGAGGGCTTAAGCCGCGTTTAAAATCTTGATGTTTTCCTATTCTTCAAAAAATCTAAAAAATGTGTGGTTGCGTTACTTTTGATTAATCTACCTTTTGTGCGTGTATGAATGAATGTGCGAGTTTTGTGATTACTTTACGAATGCTTTACCTTAATGTCATCATTTGCATACGGTGAGGTACGATGAATGTATGATAAATGTATGTTGAGCAGTTCCTCCTCCTGAGGCAAACCCGTCGGATGTGGATTACTGGACTCAAAGGGGTGCTCCCCGGCGAGGCTCAGGAAAAGCATCCACTCAGATCCAATCCAATTGAAAGATCGGATTCATTCCCTTCGAGTATGTTGCGAAGATCTGGGAACCTTCATGCCGAAAAGCCCGCGAGAGTAACTTAGGGTAGGTCAGCCTCAGATAAACCCAACGCGAGGGAAGTCTCTTCATACCCTTTTACATTTTACGCACGTAATATCATACTGTAGTCAATCCTTTTGTACCAACCACTTTTTCCAAATAAAAGTACTAACCTCTGTTTTACAGGGGCAAGCTTGGAGAGCATCGTGAATTGCACTGTGTCATTACCTTGGTTAAAATAAAAAGGACACTGACCCTGTTTTGCAGAAAAAGATTACAAAACCCAAAAATACAAAAATAATTGCTTTAGCATGCATCTGCCAATACCATGACCCGGAACTAAACTTGGTATGTTTATTCGCAGGATTGCTCCCCAAACCCGTCTCCGATCTAAGAAAGCCAGAGAACTAGCAGTCGAGATGGCTGAAAACCCTAATCCGGACCTGGCTCCCGTATCTCGGGAAGAGTTCAACGCTGTGAGAAATCAAATGACGGAGCTGACTATGTTGCTCAAAGAGCATTTCAAACTAAAATCAGGGCCACAGCTCGAGGACCAGCCGGGGCCATCATCTCAAGAGAACATACTGACCCCAGAAACTCCAAAGGTTGAACCGGCAAAACAAATCATTATCATTCCAGAGGATGAGGTTGCCAGCACTGTCAGCAAGAAAATAAAGCAGATGGAGGAGGCCATCAAAACTATTAAGGGAATCGGGTCATATGGTAGTGTTAACTACTCCGATCTGTGCATCTTTCCGGGAACCAGATATCCAGAAAAGTTCAAACTCCTCGAATTTGAAAAGTATAACGGGTCAGGGGATCCTTACACCCATTTGAAAGTATACATCGGAGAGCTGGGGGGATATGCTGAGGACGAGTCACTGAGAATGCAACTGTTCCAGAAAAGCCTGACAGGGGAGGCTAGAACGTGGTATGCGAGATTGGACAATGCTAAGATTCACAATTGGGAGGAGCTGGCCCATACTTTCCTAACCCAATACAGCTTTCAGTCCCAGATGGCCCCGGATCGATACCAGATGACCAAAATCAGAAAACAGACCAGTGAATCCTTCAGAGACTATGCTCAGCGGTGGAGGAGGATGGCAGCCCAAGTGAACCCACCCATGAGTGAGGCAGAGATGGTAATGACCTTCATCGATATACAAGAGGCTCCTTACTATGAAAGGGTGATAGCAGGGATAGGGAAGCCTTTTGCAGAAATGATCAAGCATGGGGAGATGGCTGAGATGGGATTGAAGTCAGGAAAGATCCGAGATTTCACAGCTCTTGAAGCTGTTGCTGAGCAAATTCAGAGTGGAAACTATGGCAGTTCTTCCCGGAGACCCCAGAAGAAAAAGGAAGAGGATGTGTCCCTGATACTGCAAGGACTATCTGGGAAAATAATGACCAGCCCTCCGGTCCGCATGCAAAGAAATGAGGCCCCGCGTCCGTCAAATTTCAACAATCAAAGATATGAGGGGCGCAGGAAATTTGAAAAGCCACCAGAAAGGGAGTTCACCCCATTGGGGGATTCATTGGAACATATACTGGCCCTGTTAGTGGGCCAGAAAAAGATTACCGAGCTATTGCCTCCATCAGACCCGAAAAGCAAGAGATATGACCCTAGCAAGAGATGCGCCTACCACTCGGCTTCCCCAGGGCACGACACCCAAGAATGCTGGTCACTAAAGCATAAAATCCAGAACATGATCGACAGCGGAGAGATAGTGGTAGAGCAACCGGAACCCCCAAACGTAAAGGCCAACCCTCTTCCCGAACACAATGGGGGAGGCGTGAACGTAGTGGAAAGCAGTGGGGCAGAAGGTCCCTTGAAATCAATATACATAAGGAGGATAGAAGGAGAAATTGCCATGACCCATGTCCAGGAGGGAGCGCAAAACGAGCCTGTCAAGTTAGTTGGCGTGATGCGAGATACCAAAACAGAGCCTATCCGGTTATCAGCCCCAAAACCCCTTGTCATAGCCGCTAGGTCACAATTGCCGATTACCAATCTGAAAGTTGTCCCGTGGAATTATGGGGGGAAAATCGACGAGGAGGCCAGTTGCGCATCAGTCAGCTCTAAGGGAAATCCATTGTATCTACCGAGGTGGGTCCTTGAGAACACGAGAAAAGAGAACAGGAAAATATCGGAGGAAAAAGCATTGGAATTTTGGGAGAAAATGAATTACGGCAAGGCGAGTGGGGTTAAAACACTGGAGGTACAGCCGCCCCTGACATCAATCTTGGATCTTGCGTTGGCATCAAATGATCATCATCAGATATTGAGCAAAGTCCTGGAAGAGGCTCATGTTCCCAAGTCAATTAGTACGGAAAGATTTGGCCACTTGGTGGGCCACCTATTGGACAACAATGTAATATCATTTACCGACGACGACATCCCCGAAGAAGGGAGGGGGCACCGGAGGCCGTTACACATTGCGGTTATCTCTTCCGGGTATGTGATGAACGGAGTCTTGATTGATGGTGGGTCAGCCCTTAATATTTGCCCATATAGTACTCTGGAGAAAATGAAAATCAGCCCTAAGCGCCTGCGGGCCAGCCAAGTGGTGGTGAGGGCGTTTGACGGATCAAGAAAGGACACGGTGGGAGAGGTTGAGCTGCCGGTGGAGATCGGGCCTTATGCTTTTGACATTTCTTTCCAAGTACTGGATATCACGGCCAGTTACAACATGCTCTTAGGGAGGCCCTGGATTCATATGGCAGGGGCAGTTCCCTCCACCCTGCATCAGCAAATAAAATTCATCGTGGAGGGCCATTTGGTAACAATCGCCGCAGAATCTGACTGCCCCGTTCCCTCTGTAAAAGGCATGCCGGTGATCCATGTGGACGAGTCGGCCCAACCAATAAGCTATCAGGCGTTTGAAATCAGCACCCCTCAGTATAAGCAGTTGGGAGCCCCGGAGTTAAAACTTAAGATGTCCCCCGAGCTCACCTTCGTTGCCCGGGAAATGATGGCAATGAACTTCCAGCCGGGGCAAGGGCTGGGCAAGCACAGCCAAGGAATCACAGAGCCCATCCAGGTACCAGTGCAGGCAGGCAAGGCAGGGCTAGGATATCAAGGAGGTATAAGGCCGAAGAACTCATATAAGAAAGTTCCCATGCGGATAACCGGAGTTCCGATACCGAGAGCCAATAGTGAACACTCCCCGAGGGTAATCAGGCCCACACCTGAAGCAGTGGGTAAGATGGAGGTTCCCCCAGTAAAAGGAGTGGCCCAGCAGTCGGATTTCTTACTGGAAATTATGGAACAGTTCGAGAAAAAGTGTCATCTCCCGGGGCAGTCAGGCCCCAATGAAAAGGGAAAGGAGAAGATAACTGAAGGCAAGCAGATCATGCCATTTATAAATTGGGCCGGGTTAGAAGTGCCCGAGGAAAGTGAAAATGAGAGCCAAAGCCAAGTTGCCGCAATCATAGAGGAGGTGCCAGATACAGAGATTCCCTCCATCACTAGCTATAAAACCGAAGTGATCCCCAGGAATTGGACCATGTAGCCAGTAGTATCCAGAAAAGGGTAAATGCAGGAGTGTCCGGGAATCTTGTCTAGTAGGGGGATCAGGGGGTTTTTAAGACGGTGTTTTTGTTTTATGTATCTGCACGTCTATTTCATACTTTTGTCATGATTATTGAAAAGGAAGTCATGTACCTAATGTTTATATATATGACAAATATTTTTGTTTCATGTCAGGTGTACCGATTTGAGTCATTCTAGCCTAACAAACGATTTTCCAAATTTGAAAGACGATTATGATTTTGATATAGAACTGGATTTCGATTTGATGGGAATTGAGCAGGACGAAGCAGATGATGACGACGCTCCCGACGAGATCAAAGAGTGGGTCGAGGATAAACCCAAACCCAACCTAGACCAAACCATCACCATCAACATAGGAACCCCTGAAAACCCCAAAGAGCTAAAAAATTGGGGCAGACTTGACTCCAGACCAGAAAACAGAGGTAGCTGAACTTTTGAGCCGATATGAGGATGTGTTTGCTTGGTCACACGAGGACATGGTCGGTTTGTCCACGGATATTGTGGTACATCGATTGCCTATCAAGGAGGGTTTCAGGCCAGTTAAGCAGAAGCTGAGAAAATTGAAACCGGAATGGAGCTTAAAAGTGAAGGAAGAGATAGTCAAGCAGTTCAAGGCTGGGATCATCATGGTGTCGACTTACCCAGAATGGCTTTCCAATATAGTCCCCGTGGCAAAGCCTGGAGGAAAGGTGAGAGTGTGCGTGGATTATAGAGATCTGAACAAGGCCAGTCTTAAGGATAACTTCCCAGTGCCTTTCATACACATCTTGGTGGATAACACAGCTCAGTATGAAATGTATTCATTTGTCGATTGTTTCGCTGGGTATCACCAGATAATGGTGGCGGAAGAGGATCGAGAAAAGACTGCCTTCATCACCCCCTGGGGCACATTTTGTTATAGACGACTTGCCTTCGGCCTCACAAATGCGGGAGCCACTTATCAGAGGGCCATGATGGCCCTATTCCATGACATGATGCACAAGGAGATAGAGGTTTACGTGGATGACATCATTGTGAAATCGAGGGTGGAATCTGACCATGTGACTCACCTTAAGAAGCTATTCGAGCGGCTCAGGAAGTATAATTTGAAGCTCAATCCAGCCAAATGTGCCTTCGGGGTTCAGTCAGGTAAACTCCTTGGATTCTTGGTGAGCAATCGAGGTATCGAACTGGATCCAGCTAAGATCAGGGCTATTGTGGATATGCCAGCTCCCCGTACAGAGAAAGAGATAAGGGGATTTTTGGGGAGGATAAACTTCATCAGTCGGTTCATATCCCATCTGACCACCACCTGCGAACCAATCTTTAAACTGTTAAGGAAAGACGCCTCCCGGAAGTGGAACAGTCAATGCCAAAAGGCCTTTCAGACTATTAAGAAGCAACTAACAGGAGCGCCAGTGCTGGTACCGCCAAAGGACGGGGTTCCCCTTTTCCTGTATATATCCGTGAATGATATGGCGATGGGTTGTATGCTGGGGCAGAAGAGTGAATCCGGTAAGGAGCATGCCATTTACTACCTCAGCAAGAGATTCAGCAGCTGTGAACAGAATTACACGCCGATCGAGAAAACATGTTGCGCCTTGGCCTGGGCTGCTATGAGATTACAGCATTACCTCCATGGACACACTACCTATTTGATCTCGCGAATCGACCCCTTGAAGTATATATTTGAGAGACTAATGCTGAATTGTCGATTGTCAAGGTGGCAGTTAATCCTCCAGCAATTCGACATCCTGTATGTTACCCAGAAGGCCATGAAAGGGCAGGGAATTGCAGATCAATTATCAGAGATGCCGACAGGGGGGATGGAGCCTTTAGAGACTTTCCTACCGGGTGAAGACATACTGTGGGTCCAACAGGCGAGGTGTGATGACGAAGGGCAGTTTTGGAAAATGTATTTCGACGGTGCCATGAATGCTGAAGGGGCTGGAGCTGGAGCGGTCCTGGTATCCGTTACGGGCGAGCAATACCCTGTTCTCACCAAATTAAAGTTCAGTAACTCAAACAATACGGCCGAATACGAAGGATGCATATTGGGACTGAGATTCGCCCGCAATATGGGAGTGAAAAGATTAGCCGTGTTCGGAGATTCAGAATTGGTAATCAGACAGGCGATTGGGGAATATGGCACTAAGGAACTTCGGTTACTCCCGTACCACCGGTATGTAGTCCGATTGATGCAAGAATTTGAAGACGTAGCTTTTCGACACATTCCCCGGGGGCGGAATGACTTTGTCGATGCATTGGCCACCCTGGCTTCGTTAATCCATGTGCTCAAAAGCAAAGCCACCCCACAGATTGAAATAACAGTACAAAGTGCCCCCGCTTACGAAGAATACATATCGGAGTTGTCAGAAGATGTGGCTCAACCAAATCAGCCCTGGTATCATGACATTCAGAAATACTTGAGGGATAGATCACTCCCCGACCAGGCAAACCGAACGGAAAGGCAGAGAATCCAGAAGATGGCGATGAAATTCTATTTAAGCGGAGACTCCCTGTATAAGAGGGATGTAGGCTTGGGATTATTGCGATGTGTGGACGAAACTCAAGCACAGAAAATCATGGGCGAAGTGCACGGTGGAGTATGTGGGCCGCACATGAGTGGACCAATGCTGGCCAAGAAAATTCTGAGAACAGGGCACTACTGGCTATCACTTAAGGCTGACTGTGACAATCATGTCAAGCGATGTTTCCAATGCCAAGCACACGGTAATGTGATGCATGCGCCTCCTAATAAACTGCATTGCATGACTTCCCCTTGGCCGTTCTCCATGTGGGGTATGGATGTTATCGGGCCCGTGGAGCCCAAAGCGAGCAACGGCCACCAGTTCATTTTCGTCATGATTGACTATTTCACTAAATGGGTGGAGGCAGCTTCCTTCCCCAAAGTAACGCAGGAAGTTATAGTCAGTTTCATCAGGAACAATGTGATTTGCCGATACGGATAGCCTGAAATCTTGGTGTCCGACAATGCCAAGAATCTGAACAATGCCCTTATGAAAGAGTTGTGCGCCCAATTCAAGATCAAGCATCTCAATTCTGTCATTTACAGGCCCAAAATGAATGGGGCCGTGGAGGCGGCGAATAAGAATATAAAGAGAATTATGGCGAGAATGTCTGCCAATCATCGGGGATGGCCAGACTTGCTACCCCTCACACTGTTTGCATATCGGACATCAGTTCGTACGTCTACAGGGGCGACCCCTTACGCCTTGGTATATGGGATGGAGGCCGTTTTGCCAGTAGAGATGGAGATGGCATCCCTCCGAATTTTGCTCGATGCTCGGATTGACGAGGAGGATTGGATACAAAGTCGATACGACCAGTTAGCCTTAATAGATGAAAGAAGGGTGGCGGCTATATTACACGGTCAGTTGTATCAGCAACGCATCTCTCGATCGTACGACAAAAAGATACGGTCCCGAAAGTTCAAGGAAAATGATTTAGTGTTAAAGAGGGTCATGCCCTGTCAAGACGAGGCCAAAGGGAAATTCGCTCCAAGTTGGGAAGGACCCTTTGTGATCAAGAAAGTCCTATCTGGAGGGGCCCTTGTCCTACAAGAAATGGATGGCGAGGTATTTCCGCAGCCCCTGAATGCTGACTCTGTGAAACGGTTCTACGCTTAAAAAAAAAAAAAAAAAAAAAAAAAAAAAAAAAAAAAAAAAATTCCCTTCTATCTCCCTTGTAAATAATAAATCTCGTCCCTATACCAAACCCATTTCCAGAAAACCCGAAACCTTACTTTGGACAAATACATTCAGCCGTCATGGCCCGGTCCGTTCTATACCAAAATAATAAACATTGTCCCTATACCGAAACCACTTCCCAAAAATTCCGAAATCCTATACACTCCAAAACTTACCCAAACCTAGCCACATAATTAGCCCAAAGTCCAAGACTCACTTCGATGAAATCAAAGGGGGCACGCGGCAATATCTGTGGAGTTCCAATCAAGACTAGAGGAAAGAAATAAGGCAATATATCGAAATCATAATCAGCTGGATAAAATGAGGATCCAATGAAGGGCGACGATGCATCAAAAAGGGAAATGACTAAAACCATAAATATTTCTCTATATATACAAAAAATTTTGATTACAAGTCTGTCTTCTAAATAAAAGTGATGAGTCTGACATAGTCTGTGCAGGGAATAAAATCATCTACAGGTCGGAGACCAGCTGGAGCAGGATAGACAAAGTAGTCGAGGCATCATAAACCTCTGGCTCACCCGCAATCTGCTGTCCCATCATGTCAACCCGAGTCAAAAGAGCAGCAGCACTGGTAACAGTCGCAGAATGGCCCTCCATGACAACTCTGACCTGCTCGATAACACTATCTCTGGCAGAGAGGGCGGCATCACAAGCTAGTACGGCCGCATCCCGCTCCGCGTGCGCGGTATCCCTCTCAATCTTGGTGGCCCTCAAGGCAGACCGGAGCCGGGTACCCTCAATCAGTAATCCCTGAATCCGATCCGCCAAATCAAAGGAGGTGACATGTACCGAAGCAGAAACCTCCTCAACCCCAGACATGGGCGCTAATCCTGAAAGCTCCGTAGGAATGACCGCATCTGAACTGGTCTCATCAAGGAAAAGTCCTCGAGAACCACCCAATACCCCAATCGGATCAAAGTCGGCAATCTCAGAATCTCTTTGCAACCATAGCAGATAATCGGGTGTCTGACCGGGATGACTATCCCCAAAATCGGCCGAGATCCTGTGTGACCAAAGATCGTATACCCGCAGCAGCTCCCTCTCCGTCTGAGGCGATATGAGAAATCGGTAGTCAGCAGCTCCCGTAAAGAGATGGAGATCCTGCATCTGGTCAAACTGCCCCATGACAGCTAAGGGATGATAAGTCGTCACCCCCCTCAAGCCAAGGAGAGGGAGGAAATCAAAAGGTGGCACGTGAGTCAGGAAACTCTGGAAGGAGCAATAACCCGAATAGATCAGAAGATGGAAAGACTCCTCAATGGCCGATAAGAACTCCCTCCATGAGGCTGTATCCGTGCATCGCCGGGGACGAAATGAGAACTACATGGCCAGGCTGTGGCTGAAACAGAACCCGTGTCGACGAAACTGCCCGATGGGTCTGAGATGGCTCATGAACCATACATATAACAAGATAGAGCTTCCCCTGAATATGCGACCAGAGAATGAATGACAATATGAGGCCGACAGGTAAGTCTCTGCTAATATAATGGGAAGAATGGTATGATCCTCCTGGAGAGCCTGCACCGCTACGATAACCCGCATATCCATGAGGTCGTCCCCTGCGGGCATGTACAGAGCTGATAGGACACAGGCCATCAAAACATCCACTCTCAAAGCGCCCCAGCGCTCCTCAGATACTGAAAAATCACTGGAGAATCGAGAAAAGCTATCCACCGATCCGAATCTGTCAACCAAGAAGGATAGAGGGACGAGATGGCTCGAAGAGATCACAGATAACAAAGCTGTCCTCCGCAAGCCTGTGAAAGTCAGGAACTGACGGCGCATATGGCCTGAAGTAACCCGTGCGCAGGGACCATCCACGGATAAACCGGTAAAACGAGCATACTCCTCAAGAGTGGGGGTCAGATACTCCAGCCCAAACCTGAAAACCTGTCTGTCCGGGATCCAACAGCTGAGAATGCCATCAACAAAGCCCGGCGGCACCTGAAATGACAAAAGAGACAAGGAGTGTCCCAAAAGACCCTCTGCAATGATCCGGTCTGGGGGTATCAAACTATCCAGCCACGAACGGAACCGACTCATGATCCCTGAGGGGGTGCGGGGGTCCACGCGAACCACATCCAGGGATGACATCTGTGAAAAAACAGTATCAAAAGACTATACAGGGGTCAATTTCTTTGTCCACATATATAATAAATCGTGCATCATACAAGCTATAATAAGTAGATCATCATAAAGAAGAAATTATGCATAAAATAAAGATAATTCTGTACATAATACATGGAATGAAAAACAAATGATGACAAATAAAACAAACAGGTCCAAATACAGAGGTCCTAGCCTATCTAGATCTAGCCGACGCAATATAGGCCCTCAATAAAGGTGTCATCATCAAACTGGCTCGCATGGCCCACGTCCCCAGGAATGGAAGCCTCAGCGCCAAAGTTCAGATCAGGGCAGGAATAAGGCGGGGCAGGGGCATCCGACGAGCCGGGAGCTGCACCGAGGTCAGGTCCATACGGGTCTGCAGCGTAAGCTTCCTCTGGATCCCGGCCCAAGCTCCGAACAAAAAATGACAACTGGTCCACTCGCCGAGTCAATGAAGCAATCTGATCTGAGTGAGTGGGGGCCCGAACACACTCCATCCAGTCTGTCATCATCACAGACCCGTGAACCAGGTCTCCAAGGAAGAAGGTGGCCCGAGTCTGAGGCCCGATGGTACGAGGTCTCCACCAGACGCTAAAACTCTCACTCGTCTGCGGGCCGTCAGACAGCATATATCCATCCTCCCCGGCCGTCACTGCCTCTGGGAGATGGGAATCCATGAGCCAAAATCTCCGGGAAGGAGGAGCGAAAGGGATCCGGACCTCCCCGAAAACGCATCTGATGGCACGCTCCCCCAAATACAGCTCCCATCCACCATAAGTCAAGAAGGGAATACGACGAGTGGACAAGGCAAATTCCTGGTCCGCGGCATAACCACCGGCGAGGCCAGCCGCCAAATGATCCGCAGTGTAAGGAACCCATGTCACGTCCGCCGAAGAGACCATCTCTAACTGCAGCCGGCAGTGGGAGACGCTATCTGACATCGGGGTCTCCGCCAAAGTGTTGTGATGCCATCGACGACCCCGGGGATAAGTCTCTGGACCGAGGGTAGTAATCGGCCGCAAGCAGGGTAGCCGCTCATAAGCCCAGAACTGATAAACAAGGAAAATGGGACGTAAGTACCAAGGACGGCAAATGAATAAAACAAATAAAGCGGCTAAATGAATGGGACTTACCAGCAGAAAAGGATAAAACCCCAGCCAGGCATCTGTCTGCCCCTCTGAGCGAAGGCGAAGGCCATGGAGGAAATAGGCGAAGGTGAAGGAACCCCAGTCATAGTCCCCGATCCGATCCACATCTCGAGTAGCGCCGACGATATTGAAATGGATGGTCGAGGAGTTGTTCCCCAGAAAACAGCCCCTCATGATAGTCAGGAATAGACGCCGGAGCAGGAAGTCACGAGCGGAGCGGTCCTCGGGAAATGGCTCGGAAAGAGCCCCTCCAATGGCATCTACAGCCAAAGCTCCGGATCGGATGCTGCGGGCCTTAAAGACCTTATCCTGAGGAGTGAACCCCAACAAGGATCGAACGGTTACGGAAGTGATGTCCGGCTCCAGAGGAACACGGGGTCCGGAGAACTCCACCCCGGTAATATAACGCCAGTCCAGAGGAGTCAACAACAGCTCGCAGTCCAGTAGATGAAGCGACTGGGTCTGGTGGAACCAGCGCTCAGACAGGGCCCTCATATAGCCCCACGGACATCGACGAGGGGCAATAGTAAAGAAATGTCTGAACCCCCAGGAGTCTACCATTCCCCTATAGTCGGGATGCAACGCGTGGTAGAGGGTGTAAATGCTGAACCAGTTACCCCGAGGCTGGGTAAACTCAGGAACCTGTGACAGCCACCGAAACAGTCAGTCCCGATAATCTCACGAGGTTGAATGAATTTAAATAACGAATATACCTCGTTAGCCGCAAGGTAGGCTGAGGGGTGACGACCGAGGTCAGGACCGAGCAGATCCGGTATCCTAGCACGGGCCCCGGGTAAGGTCCGGCGCATGGGAGAAGGAGCCGCTGTGCCCGAGGGACCCGCCTCTGCCTCCGTTGGGGCGTCCTCATCCACATCAGGCTGAACGGGGCGAATAACAGACTCAGCCAGTCTACGGGAATGACGAGTCAGGACTGGAGCTGGAGCTGAAGAGGTCGCTCTACGACGACGGACACCCGACGCTCGGGGCACTGAGGAACCACTGGGAGCATCTGGATCCATAACTGGAATGGTATCACAAAAAAGGTACACCCTTAGCTCATTATCTTTCAAAAGTCTTATTGCATATTGCTAGAAATAATAGGGTGGCATAGCATGGTGTGAAAATAGAAAATGCATAAATAAAGTCCCTAGCGGTGCACTAAATTTCCCGAAATTTCGGCAGAGTTTCGTTTGTAAAATGGACATCCCATGCACAATCAGGCATGTTTAATCTGGTCAGGCAACCAACAAACCCAGAATGCAAGTGAAAATAATGCCTCAAATGCATAAAATGAATAAAACAAATTTTCAAAATAATGAGGCATCTCTACGAAACCCGGTATTTATCTATGCTACGGGCAACACAAATATCACATATAAGCATGCATTGATAAAATTAAAATATTCAAACAAGCAAATGAATAGTCAAATGAAAGCGAAAATCAAAGAAAAAGGAGTTAAAACGTTACCCAAAGTGCGTAGACTGATTTAATCGGAGCAGAATTTCCCAAAAGTTGCCCAAAAGACGAAAAGGTTGGGTGGGGGATGAGGAAAACCGAGAATGAGAGAAAAGAAAAGTGAGAAAGTGACCAGATCGTGAAGGGTCACGATCTGAAATAGGACCGATCCTAGCCGCAGATGCAGCTGCGGCTGGCCGCAGATGCAGCTGCGGCTGGCCGCAGATGCACCTGCGGCTGGTCTCGGTGCCCTTTTGGCCTCCCTGTTCGTCACCCAGAGGCAACGTATGACTTGTCCCATGTTAGAATACAAGATTTTAGGACTGGATGACCAATTCAAAACCGACCCGTCAGATACGATATCTAACCAATTGAAAAACGACCCGTCAGATACGATACCTGACCAATTCAAAAACGACCCGTCAGGTACGATACCTGACCAATTCAAAAAACGACCCGTCAGATACGATACCTGACCAATTCAAAAACGACCCGTCAGATACGATACCTGACCAATTGAAAAACGACCCGTCAGATACGATACCTGACCAATTCAAAAACGACCCGTCAGATACGATACCTGACCAATTCAAAACCAACCCGTCAGATACGATACCTGACCAATTGAAAAACGACCCGTCAGATACGATACCTGACCAATTCAAAACCGACCCGTCAGATACGATACCTGACCAATTGAGAAACGACCCGTCAGATACGATACCTGACCAATTGAAAAACGACCCATCAGATACGATACCTGACCAATTCAAAACCGACCCGTCAGATACGATACCTGACCAATTGAAAAACGACCCGTCAGATACGATACCTGACCAATTGAAAAACGACCCGTCAGATACGATACCTGACCAATTCAAAACTGACCCGTCGGATACGATACCTGACCAATTGAAAAACGACCCGTCAGATACGATACCTGACCAATTCAAAACCGACCCGTCAGATACGATACCTGACCAATTCAAAACCGACCCATCAGATACGATACCTGACCAATTCAAAAACGACCCGTCAGATACGATACCTGACCAGTTCAAAACCGACCCGTCAGATACGATACCTGACCAGTTCAAAACCGACCCGTCAGATACGATACCTGACCAATTCAAAAACGACCCGTCAGATATGATACCTGACCAACTCAAAACCGGCCCGTCAGATACGATACCTGACCAATTTCAAAAACGACCAGCCAGATGCGATACCTGGCCTTTCAAAAATAACCCGCCGGAGATGAGACCCGGGCAGTGTTCGTTCGTAACCTTGAAAAATGACCTCTACATGAGCATATTAAATGTGACATCGCGTCATCTTAACGTACGTGCGACATCGCTAAATGTATATTTGGCATTTTCATGCATCGGGCGCCTACTTCTTTATCATGTTCATTCATATTTCATTCCATAAACATGATAAAGAGGGGCAGCTGTAGACACCCAAATTTTGCACTTGTGTACTAACCCTGTCAGGAGGGCAAGATTATTGGAGATAATTAGGAGCTCTTTCTCTCTCTAAGGTGTATCATATCTCTCTCAATTCTTTTGCATATTATTATTATTATTATTATTATTATTATTATTATTATTATTGTGTTTGGCTAATTTTTATTTATTCAGTTCTAGGGGATTTCAAACCTAATTATAATTAATGGATAAATTAATTCAGTAATATTATTTATTCTTCCTCATATGAAATTATTTGTGATAATCTGTTTTAATTGCTTTTTAATATTAAATTTGGTTGGTTTGATTAGAGCTCATTAGATTGATCAAATTATTATCAATTGCTAGATTTAGGAATTATATTACGTGTAATTGATATTGTTCCTAATTGTTGGTAGTGAATAGTGATAGATGATTGTGGTCAAGCTTTTGTTTATTGCTATGGTTATCATGATATGAGTTAAATAATCCGAGCTTATGAGATTGTTGCTTAGAATAATCTAATTTCCTTGTGATTAATGCTTCCATTATATTAAATTTAGAGAGCTTGTTCTAGGTTATATAATGGTTAGAATCTAATAAAGAACATGTTTTGTTAGATTAAAATTAAGGAAAATTACAGGTAGCAGAGCTTATTGTTACCTAAGATTATTAGTTTCATGCGAGGATATAAATATATATTGATTGATTGATCTAATTAATTGTAAGGGTGAGAATGAACTGAAGAACTGAATATTTTAATTTATTGATTAATCTTATTAATTTATTTTTGTTTATTTAGTTACTTATAGTTAATTCAAAAAATCCCCCTATTTATTTATTGTTAATTAGAATAGAAAATATTAGAATTTATTGAAGCAATATCACTCTCTGTGGGTTCGACCCTTACTTGCTATTATACTGATTTAGACACCCAAATTTTGCACTTGTGTACTAACCCTGTCAGGAGGGCAAGATCGTCACCCGACCCGACATGCGAAAAGGAAGGTGGACCCCAACACGAAGCCACCCCAACAACTTATGGCCAAAGCCGCCACAACGAACAACGAGCATCAGGTTACTTGCGGCAAGACGAACAGTTGATCCAGAGGAGCCTGATTTGATCATAACTAATGGCCACTACGCTTACGATGTTCGGGGGTCTCGCTCCCCGGTGAGCGAGCGGCTACCCAGCTCGCCGGTGAGCTGGCGGGGGTGGAAGGGGGCAGCGCCCCCTGGAAGCCAAGCACAAAGAGCAATTTATACATTAGGTAACCGCCTCCCGAAATAATACCGCAGAAATTGGCGAATTAAGACCGCGCGGCACGGAAATCGAGAAAAGCAAGCCGGACAGCCGCGGATGCACCTGCGGCCACCGACAAAGGGGCAGGTTCGCGGCTCGAGGGCGGCACACGACAGCCGAGGTTCGGCACGGGCGGCCAGCGAAGTCAGCCGCAGATGCACCTGCGGCTGCCTTCGGAACTCTATTAAGCGTCCAGATCTGCGTCCGAGAAGAAAAAAAAGAGAGAGAAAATGAAGTGTTTTCTTTAATCTTTTGCTTATTTTGGTGTTGAATAGTTGTTGTTTTGATTTTGCTTAATATAGTATGTTGTAATATCATTGAGGATCCATGGATTAGGGATGTTTAGCGAGGGTTCCATTGGAACGAGACTTCCTCCTAATATCCCAATGACATCCGTATGGTGAGATGTAGTTTGTTGTGTTCATGAACGGTTTGGAATGTTGGCATTGGGATTTTGATCCATATAGCACCGTAACGAGTTTAGTATTGTTAGATTCGCCGTAGTATTGGGTTTGTGATATTTGGGTTATATAATGTGATAGCAAATGTCTAGATCTTGTTAAATTTGTTTAGTATTGGTTGTGCTGTGATAGGATGATTGTGAGCCTAGGGGGGAGATCCCCGTGATCGAACCCCGATGATGGACGTTTCGGCATATGTAATCCTTGTATAGAGTCCATGGATGTGTATTTTGTAATATCGGGCCTTAAAACGATACCAAGTCGTGTTCGGGTTAAGGCCCCGTAATAATAATAAAATATGTGATTGTGGGTGTTTGGGGTTGTCTGGATGGCTTACATGCCCGTGGATAGCCCCGACACGTTGTGAGTGCTTGTTTTAATTTACGACACAAAAAATGGTTTTTAAATAAGGCAAATAATGAAGATTTTGTAAAAAATGATCAAACTAGGATGCTAGATTCACGAGGTTTAAAAATCAAGGGTTTTGGCAAACTTTAATCCATGATTGATGAAAAGGCTTTAGTTGGTTTTGAAATGTCACAAAAAATGATTTCGTAAAATAAATGAACGTTTTAATTAAACTTTGTGCATAGGGTTAAAGAGTTCTAGAAGTTGCCTTCATTTTATTTATATTAATTGTTAGGAGGCAATGTATAGTCTCGATTCCTATTTGACAAAAGTTTAAAATTGTTTGTTTTCCAAAATGACATCTAATAAAAAGCCACTCAACGTTTTCGAATTTAAAATCAATCTTTCTTATAAAAAGCGAAGCCTTGTCATTTGGGTCAAAAGACGTTAAAATACTTTCCAGATAAAGCACATTTGCCATACAAAAGACCAAACAAAATTCACCACAAGCATTCACCTAGGCACACACGCACACACGCGCAGCTCACACATTTTTAGGATTTAAAAGGATAGGAAAACATCGAGATTGCGGTAACCGTGTTTCACGGAAGTCGGGGGGTGCCTAACACCTTCCCCTCGCTTAAGCAAGCCCCCGAACTCCATGAATCTCGGTTTGCGGACCAATTAACTCGGAGTCACATGAGCCAGCGATTACGAAAAACTAAATTCGGATGAGTTGGTACATCCATTTCAAATATACCAACTGGCGACTCTGGTCAATTGGCTCATAAAATATCGATCTTTCAAAACCCGTCGACATTAAGCCGACCCTTTTCTAAACCACATTTAATTCAAAAGGCTAAAATTGGAAAAGGGCATTTTTAATTATTAAAAAACGAAACGGCGAAATCCCGGCGTCAACAACTGATTTGTGATTAAAGTAAAGATTAATTTTGGAGTGTTAACGACAGCTTCCAAACCCTTTATATCCCGAAGTCGATAAGTTCAAGTCTTCAACACTTCAATGACCTCATAGGGACCATCCCAATTAGGCATTAATTTTTTAACACTTTGTGGCATCGAAATCTCTACTTCCCGAAGCATAAGATCTCTTACCTCAAACCTTTATTGTCAAACTTTCTTATTATAATGGGGGCAGTTTTCTACTGATAAATAGTCAACCTTAACATTGTAGCATCCCTAACCTCATCCAACAAATCCAAGTTGAGCCGAAGGCCTTCATCATTATAACCCTCCCTGAAGTTAGACACCTAGAATGAAGGAGACCCGATCTCCACCGGAATAAGGGTCTCTATCCTATATGCTAGACGATAAGGAGAGTCACCCGTAGTAGTCCGAGGAGTGATCCGATAAGACTAAAAAACACTGTAAAGCTTTTTGGGCCACCTTCCTTTAGCCTCATCCAATCTCCTTTTAATTTCATTTAGCAAAATTCGATTGGTAACTTCAACCTGGCCATTCAACTGAGGATGTGCAACAGAAACCTTCATATGCTGAATACTTATATCTGCCAAAAATTGCTCAAACTTTGACCCATGAACTGTAAGCCATTGTCCGACACTATAATCATTGGGATCCCAAATTGAAATACCACCGTCTCCTTAAAAAACTAAATACAATCTCTCTCAGTGATATGCCGAAGGGTTTTGCCTCCACCTATTTGGTCATATAATCGATGGTGATCATGACCACCACATATGCTAACTGTCCTTTAGCCTTGAGCATGGGCCCCAATAGATCAATTTCCCATACGACAAATGGAATCAAGGATAGCACACACGACATAATCGGGCTATTTAACTGATATTTTGAATATATTTTTTTCAAACTCCTTTGCATCTTGGAACATTGTCAGCCAGTAATAACCTTATCTGATCAACTTATATGCCAATGTCTTTGCTCCCATGTGATCACAAAAAATCCCTTCATGCACCTTCTAAAATTCATATGATGCCTCCGAAGGGACAAGACACTTCAATAACAGAGAATAATAAACCCGTCGGTAGAGAATTTCATCAATCCAATAAAAATAAGCACTTCGATACCTAATCCGCTTGACCAACAACTTTTTCGATGAGAGCTTGCCTTTATTGAAATACTCCAAATAAAGCGTGAGCTAATAATTTGACCTTTCAACTAACATCACCACCTTCTTCAGAATACTAGGCTCATCTAGGACCTCTAGATAAACTGACCCACGAAAATTCTCTACTTGAGTAGCAGCCAACTTAGATAGTGTTTCAGTTACCATATCACCATTCTGCTCTATACCCTGGAGGGAGTAAAAATTAAACTGTTGCAACAATATTTTCACTTCAGCCAAATATTTCGCCATCCTTACCCCCCGAGCCTCATACTTACCTTGAATTTATTTTACCACCAACTATGAATCACTAAAGATGAGAAAATGATGCACCTCAAGACTTCGGGTCAACGCCCTCAATCCGGCTAAGATGACTTCATACACTGGTTCATTATTAGTAGTCATAAATCGAAACCAGATATCCTGCTGAACCTTAAATCCCTTTAGACTTATCATAATAACTCTAGCTCCACTAGCGTCTGTAGTAGAAGAACCATCAACATACAAAGTCCAGGATAACTATCGTCATCCTGGTCAATAAGGAAGCAGTTTCGCTCTAGAAAGTATGGAATCATCTTTGTGGCTTGTGATGTTTAAAGCCTTTAAGTTCATGCATAAAATTATACAAGTATCACTCAGTAGTATACAAAGTAATTACTCTATCAAGTCTAATCCTTCTCCTCGCATTAAGCAAAAATGAGAAGAAAATAAGAAAAGATGGTTGTTGGCTTCTCATCTTGAATTTTTTTTACCCTATAGGAAGTAAGAATTAAACTGTTGCAGCAGTATTTTCACTTCAGCCAAATATTTTTTCATCCTTTCCCCTCGAGCCTCATATTCACCTTGAATTTGTTTTACCACCAACTGTGAATCACTAAAGATGAGCAAATGATGCACCTCAAGGTTTCGGGCCAATGCCATCAATCCGGCCAAGATGACTTCATACTCTAGTTCATTATTAGTTGCCCTAAATCGAAACTGGAAAATCCCTTTGGAATTATCAGAATAACTTCAACTCCACTAGCGTCCATAGTAGAAGAATCATCAACATACAAAGTCCAAGATGACGATAACTATTGCCATTCTGGTCAATAAGGAAGCAGTTTCGCTCTAAAAAATGTGGAATATCTTTGTAGCTTGTGATGTTTAAAGCCTAAGTTCAAGCATAAAATTATACAAGTATGATTCACTATACAAAGTAGTTACTCTTCAAGTCTAATCCCTCTCCTCACATTAAGCAAAAATGAGCCCAAAAAAAAAAAAACAAAAAAACCACACAAACACCCACAAAAGAGAAGGGAAAAAAATCTCTTTCTTGTATTTCTCCCACATTTTCAAACCAAACACAAAAAAACCTTTCAATGAGATAATGATTTTATGCAATTCCTATGCTCGCCGTAATATTAACGTAGACCCATCGTATTTTTATGCAATGCTCATCAATGCTTTTCATTCTTTCTTTGTTGTATACAGTAAGATTCTTTTCTATCATGATTCTTTTGTTGATATCTGCTTACTTTTGCAATTAACAGGATTACGCACTTAAGATGATCACAGAGACAAATGAGTCCGGGGCTAACCTTGTAAAGAGATCCGTTCCTGCTGGAGAACTTTCGCTTGTGTAAATGCACCTTTCAAAGTGTATATATATATATATATATATATATATTAAAGCATGTTAATATTTATTGATCATGGACAAAATATTTTGGGATCAAATTGTAGACTTGAAAATTGTGTGCGCATTGTTGAGTTGGAATATATACAAAATTCAGTACGCCATTACTCAATATTGAGATTTTTTCACTTTATATAATGTCAACTAGGTTCCGCTGGAAAAATGGTGGCTTTGTAGGTTGTATGTACATACATAGTTGTACTCCTTTAGATTTTATACAGCTATGTCTGTATTCATGAAGTATAAGACGGACAAATTTATTTTATAAAAGACTGCTGAATTTCCGTTTTCTCGTACAAATATACCCCTAAATTATAACTTGGTTATAATTAATCCTTTATACATATTTTTCAGTCAAGTGCTTAGCAATATGAAAAGAACTGCCAAACCTACTTTATCTCTATGTTCCAAGTATGGTGTATGACTAAACACAACTCAGAACTACAGCTACATTTGTTTCAACAGCATTTGCTAATTTAAGGAACTATGCAAATGGATCCCTCTTCAACAATTCATTCACACTTCTTCAATAGGCAGGATTCAGTAGCAGAACATGTCGCTCTTTCTGCAAATTAGTGGAAGGATACCAACCACTATAAAGACGGTAACAACCTTATGGCTACTGGATTTAGCATTTCTACTGCAAAAATGTACCACGTTTTACCTATCCAACGAGAAATTAAAAAATAAAATAAAATAAGGAAGCGGAAATATGACATTTTATTACTATCTGTGATTCACAAACTTTCATTAGTATTGAAATCTATTCTCTTCCACTTCCTTCACTACCATACAAATGAGCAACACAAGGAGAAGGATATTAGTTTCTAACTTAGTACAAACTACAAAGCCAAAAAACCTCATTTTGGTTGATTTTGGCTGTGTTACAAACTGCAGCAAGCCTAAAGTAAACTAGTAAGATCAAAATCATTTGGAGAAGTATTAAGACGCCCCATTTTCAGAGTTTAGTGCTGAAAAGGTGGAGATTCTCCGCTAAGGAAGAATGATAAGAATGCCAGTGACTCGCTTGGTTTGAAAATGGGCATCGCATGGCCAGCTCCTCTGAATGTTGCAAATGTTAGCCCTTCATATTCTTGAATCCAACAACCAACCTAATAAAAAAATAAAGTTCTGCATTGGTTAGCAAAATAAAATGTTGCTTGTATTGTATATATGGCTTCTGAGAAGTGATTGCCCTTTAGTCTGTTGTTTAGCTAAAAAGACTCCCAACGATCATGAATTACAGATAAAAATTACAATCATATTTAGAGTACTTTGTAGCCAAACTTGGTTAAGACATGCCTTATATTCCATCTTTATATATATATATATATGGGAGCCGGTGAATAGCACATAAGTCACCACCAGTACACCGTTTATTGTAAGATTTGGCAGCCATGATTTTAAAACACAACTTTCCTATTGTAATACAGCATAGTAAAAGACTTATCTAGCTACTACAACACAGTGTTGTTGTAGGAGACTTGTCTACTACAACACTGTGTTGTTGTAGGAGAGTTGTACTTTTAAATCCTGGTTGACAGATCTTACAATGACCAGTGCAAGATTTAGTGGCCATATAAGCTCACCGTTTTCATGGATCAGGTCCCTATTATATATGTATGAGATATAACATCCTGAATATCAGTTATCATTTAACGACTAGTTGTAAACCTATTGATTGATCAGTGCAAGTTTCAACTCTATAATAAAATTATAGTAATGCATATTAATATTACCTACTTCTGGTGGTACCTGGGCCTCCATGCCCTAGTGATGGGCAGCCCCAGAGAGCTCAAGCTGTATCTTGTGGACAATACAGGAACTCTTCCATCAGTGTCTCCACTGAACCACCAAAATAAATAAACTTAAAAAAGGAAAATAAAAAAATTCACTAAAATAAGTAGAAACTGATGTGATTAGGAACTGAAAAATATACCAGTAGATCCATATTCTAAGCCCTGCAGATATAAGTTCCTTGTATATTGGAAGAACAGATTCTTTTGAATATTTCCAGCCTCGGAAAATTTTCATACTGCATATTATATTAGTTAGCAACATGAAGACCATATTTTTTTTCCGATGCTTCTTGTCTTTATGTCGTGCCAGATTTTGTAAAATTTCTACTTAGCAATATGAAGGCCATATTTTCTTTTCCATGCTTCTTGTCTTTAAGGCGTGCCAGATTTCATAAACTTCCTACATAGAACTACGCTTATGAACATCATCAATTGATAATAATGACATGGAAAATGATTTATATGTCAGATAATTTTATGTCAAATGTGAATTACAATTAACATGAAACTGTATTTTTAGCAATAAAATAAAATAGTAATATATGAGTCCCTTCTTTAAACCATAATATCCCATGTATACAAACGTCGTTATTTAATATTAACATAAATTTGTCATTATATTAACACTAGGGACGTATAAAAGTAAAGACAAGAGATTAAATTACTTGCAGATGCTCCAGTTCTTGAGGCGGTGACCATCACTAACATGGAGTGCCTTCTGAACATCAGGTCTGTTGTAATAAGCTTTTGTGTAGTCATCTGGGCATGGATCATAACCGCCTATACTGTGTGGCATCTGATAAAAATTATCAATTACTATCACATAAAATGACGTAACGTCTTAAAGGTTATCATATCAATTTCACTATCATGCAATCACTATTAAACTAAAACTCAAACAAGTTTAGGATAAACATGGAAAAAAATATATTCTTCAAATTTTAAAATTTTGCAAATGGTACTCTTTTGTTAAATTTTAAAATTTTGCAAATGGTACTCTTTTGTGGAACAGAAGTAATTGCCATATATGAATGAACACTCAACATCTTAGATGTTCTCTTGAACATGACTTGCATTGATTTGACTTCTGAACCTCTTGAATTGCCTATACAGACTGAGGTATAGAGGCTGTAGATATCTATCTCTTTGTACTGTTTGAGTACTTCATCCTCGAATGCAGTCTTCATTGCTCCATGTGTTGTTGCTGTAGAAATCACAAGATTCTACTATAGTTTTATGAGTTTCATCTGATACTATAACATGACTCCAAGCATAATTCAGAAGACCTTTTCAGTCTTCAGTATCACATGTTTCAGGATTACCCAGCTGCACTTAGACAAAGACAATGCATTCAATAATTCCAGTTACACAATTAAAATGGCTGAGTTTACATATTTTAGAAGGTATTTACAAAATACTACCTCTGACTGAAACTCCTTTTTTATTGATTTTTTTGAATAGAAGCTTGCATCTGACGCACGTGGACATAATTTTTCTCAGTTGTTTTCACTCAAGTTTGTTCAATGCAAACCTTAATGTATCGGGAAAAAAGTCAACAAATATTATAAAGAGTAAAAGGATGCAACGAAGATCGAACTATATGTACTGAACTATTTGTACATGGACCTATCATTAATTACTAGGGGTTTTAATGGGTTTACAAAATGTCATAGGCCTTACCAGTATTCCCCTCAGATTTATACGCAAGGAAGGATCCTTGTTCTTGTCCTTGATGAGGCCTGCCAGTTCTGGAACATATTTTCCTGTAGAGCTCAAGGGTATAGGTAAACATGAGGATATCCATATAAGATGAACTTTGATGAATGGTTATTAAGCTGAACTACCTGCATAGCTCTCGCCTGCAATGTGAAATGTCTGCATTCTATAAGATGGGAACTTCAGGAACCACTTGTGGAGGAAAGCGCAAGCATCATTTGCTGATGCTACTGTCCACAGAACACAGAACAATGAAAATAGTTAGATTCACAATTCTCTTACCATCCAAAATAATAAAATATACCATACAACAAGCAAACCAAGTTAGAATAAATTGCATTTAGATGAATAAGATTTTCATATGCGTTTAAATTCCAAAAGTTCTAAACCAAACATGCACTTCAGGGAGAAAAAAAAAACGTGTTGAGAATGAAAAATGTTATATTTTTATTCCTTAATACTTAATCTTTTATATTTATTTGGTGCCTAAATGTACTCATTATTTTGATATTTTCATTTAGGATGCAAATAAAGGATTGCAAAAGAAAGATAATTCCGCGATTTTGGACAGTTTGGACGTTGCTTCGTAATCTGGGCATAACTCTCTCATCAGAGCTCTGATTTAGATGATTCAAGATGTTGTGGAAAGCTAAGAGAAATTTTTATAACTTGTGTTTTAAGTTTTGAGAACTACTGGTTGAAGAAAGGTCAAAATTGGGCTTGAAGTTTCTGCATCAGCATTGTCGATCACTCTACGATTCTATGAACAATGGATAATTTGCTAGTATAAATGGTAGGCCAATTCACTAACTCTTTGTAAAATAAAGCTACGGTCCAAGAACTTTAAGAAGGTCATGTTCGACAATATGGAAGCCCAATTCGGATTTTAGAGTTTCAATTGTTCAACAACTTAGAAATTGAAGACACGGAAGGACTCTTGTACCAATTCTCAAAAGGAAATAGAATTTGTAACAGGATCAACAGCATGAGGGACTCTAGCTATCACTTTCCTAGTCATATTAGAACTTTTCTTTGTTTTTAGTATTTTCATTTATTAGTCAGATTTGGATACTATTATTGAGAGTATTTTTAGGAGATTCTACAAGTTTCTACTACTATAAATAAGGTGCAAGGGCCATATATCAGACGCCATAGACCACATCACAAATTAATTATTAGGGTTTTATTATTTAAGTATGTCAGGCTAGGTTTTTCAATTCAGTTCAAGGGGATTTCGAACCCTATTGCAGTTTAATGGTTAAATCAATTTAATAACATTATTTTTCTTCCTTTCTTATGAAATTATTCATGATAATCTTTTCTAATTATTTTATTTGATTAAGGCCTGTTAAATTGATCAGATTATTATCAACTGCTAGATTTAGGAATTATATTACGTAATTGATATTGTTCCAAATCAATTGTAGTAAATAGTGATAGATAATTGTGAACAAATTTTTGTTTATTGCTATAGTTATCATGATATAAGTTAAACAGTTCGAGTTTATGTGATTGTTACTTAAAATAATCTAATTTTTTTGATATTAATGTTGTCATTATATTAAATTTAGGGAGTTTGTTCTAAATTATTTAATGGTTAGAATTTAATGAATAACTTGTTTCATTAGTGAGGATTTCAGGTAGCAAAGCTTATTGTTACTTAAGATTGTTAGTTTCATTAAGGGGTAGAATAATGTTACAATTGGTTGTTCCATTAACTGTTAAGGTAAGATTGAACTGAAGTTTAAATTCATTGATTACGTTATTTTAATCTGCGTTAGTTGTTATTGAAGTAAGCAGACAGGTTTTTACTTGTCTAGATTAGTTGTCTGCTTTAGTTGCTTACCTATCTGCTTTAGTCATCGTTCTTTAAATTGTTTTCATTTTATAACCCCCCCACCCAACCCCAAAATCGTGATTCACATAGCATAAAAATTAGACTAAATACTCTTTATGGAAATGGTCCTTATTTGCACCATACTACATAAATAGTTTTAGCTGTATTGATTATTATTTTTGGTTGTCTGTGACAACACACCAAAACGATACAAGAACAATACATACATAGAATTAAAAGGGAATAACAAGATTAACAATAATAAATACCTACATAAAATTAAAGGGGAAAACATTTCACTAATTAACCACTTGTAAGAAGTCAAAGATTACCTCAAACATGGAAATGGTCCTTATTTGCACCATACTACATAAATAGTTTTAGCTGTATTGATTATTATTTTTGGTTGTCTGTGACAACACACCAAAACGATACAAGAACAATACATACATAGAATTAAAAGGGAATAACAAGATTAACAATAATAAATACCTACATAAAATTAAAGGGGAAAACATTTCACTAATTAACCACTTGTAAGAAGTCAAAGATTACCTCAAACAATTTCAGTTAGGGGTGAGCATAGTGCGGTTTGAAACTCAAACTGCACATGAACCGCGTAAGTGTGATTTGGTAAATCCAAAACTGCATATGAAACCGCTTGTGATTGATGTGTGGTGCGATTTCGATTTTAAAACAAATTGAACATATACAAAAAATTATGGCCGAAAGAATCACCTAATTTTCAAGTGGTGACAAATGTATATAGAAAATATTAGAATCGCTACTTAAGAAGAAGTAAAGTGAGATTATGACGAATAGTAATTTATAACTTAAAAATTAATAGTGTATTGCTTATACAAGAAGACTGACATTATTGAATTTATTTATCTTTATCCACGTTATAATAAAACTCTTAAATTGCAAAAATGTCACTGACAATCAAATAATAAAAAACTTGATTAGTTAAGTAAAATTCACAATTAAAAAATTTTAAAGTTACAATTAATAGTCATATGAAAGGCAACTGTAAAAGTTAATACTATGCTAACAAAAAATAGGGAAAAAACATAATAAACACGGTGTAATTTTAAAAAAATAATAATAATAACCCAAAACGACGTCATTTTGATCATTATTGGTGTTGTGCGATTTCTGCGATGCAATAGACCGCAGAAATCAAACCCAAACCGCAAATGTGATTTTTCAACTCTCTTAAAATCGTCATATTCATCGAAACCGTTTATGCGATTTTATTAGTGCAATTTGAACAATTTTTGATAAGATTTCGGTGCCCATTTTAATTTTTTATTCACCCCTAATCTTCAGTGGACACCGAGAATTCCAGACTCGTTCACGCTTGAAGACTTGTACCAGGGCTCTATTCAAACAAGTGAAACAAGCATCTTGTAAACAAAAGCACAAATCTTGTTGATCCTTTTCTAGAAAGTGGGAAATTCCAAAAACTCTTCCAACTACCCACTCCACTGAGTCGCTAACTCGGTCTTGAGTCCAAAACTCCCAATACTCACTTCAACCACTATCCAAAAAGTCATCCCACCAAACAAGAAACTTTTAACAAAATCTGAACTTTTTCCAAAAATTCTTTCTGTTTTTTCCCCCTCCCTCAAAACAATGGACAAATCTTGTTTGGCCTTTACTTAGATTTTGAAATGCAAAACTCGCCTGTTGTCCTTTCACCGAAAACCAAAAAAAGATAAAAGCAAAAACTCTTCCAACTACTCACTGAGTCCCTAACTCGGTGATGAGAAAACTCCAAATTATCCCATTACCGACCTCACCCACTATCCAAAAAGTCATCCCAATTATTCAGTGGCCCTCGCACCGCATCAAGAAAAAAACCCTTTTCCAGAATCTGAACTTTTTCCACAAGACACCCAAAAACCCTTTTCTCCCAAATAATGGAAGAAGAACAAAAGCAACCCCTCAAAACGCACCATCATTATTGGGGAAACACACCAGAGGAAGAATATTACACCCTTAAAAGCATCAAATCCGCCAAATCATTCTACACATCACCTAGGGGACTCTCTCTCTTCACCAGATCATGGCTGCCAATCAGCTCACCTCCACGTGGCATCATCTTTATGGTCCACGGCTACGGCAACGACATTAGCTGGACATTTCAGGCCACCCCAATCTTCTTAGCCCAAAATGGGTTCGCCTGTTTTGCCCTAGACCTCGAGGGCCATGGCCAATCCCAAGGCCTAAAAGCCTTTGTTCCCAACGTTGACTTTGCGGTCAACGATTGTATCTCATACTTCTCGATTTTGACCCAAAACCCTGAATTCCAAAACCTCCCTAAATTCTTGTTTGGTGAATCAATGGGCGGTGCGATCTGCCTTTTGATACATTTCAAGAACCCTAATTTGTTTAATGGCGCAATTTTACTCGCACCCATGTGTAAAATATCAGAAAAAGTCAAACCCAGATGGCCAATTCCTGAAATTCTGACCGTGGTGTCAAGATTTGCACCCACTTTGCCGATTGTTCCAACTGCAGATCTGTTGGATAAGTCTGTGAAAGTGCCGGAAAAAAAGATAATCGCCGGAATGAATCCGATGAGATATAGGGGAAAACCTAGATTGGGTACTGTTCTTGAGCTATTAAGGGTTACAGATTATGTTAGTAATCGACTGAGTGATGTTACTCTTCAATTTATTGTGTTACATGGTAGTGCAGACGTTGTTACTGATCCGGAAATAAGTAGAGAATTGTATGAAAAGGCAAAAAGTGAGGATAAGAGTATAAAGATTTATGATGGGATGATGCATTCTTTGTTGTTTGGAGAGACTGATGAGAATGTTGAAATTGTTCGCGGTGACATTTTGAAATGGTTGGATGATCGTTGCTGAGGAGAAGAAAGGAGGGATCGAATTCTTGATGCATTTTGTATGTGTACTACTTAATGATATAAATTTCCCTATCTATACTGCATAGGATTTCCTATATATTTATGTCAAATCTTGATGATTTCTTGGGAGCATTTTGCATAGGATTTGCTATATATTTATGCCAAATCTTGATGATTTCTCGGAAGCATTTTTGCGTAAAAACAATATGAATTTCTCTATCTATGTTTCGTAGGAATTGCTATACGTTTATATCAAAATCTTGACGAATTCTCTTGATTACTTCTCAGAAGCATTTGGCATATTTTCATGTCATCAGCTGCATTTCTTCTTGAAGTGTTGTTCTTGCATTGTTAATAAAACTGCAAGAACAAAATGGTACAGACCAAAAAAACTTTTAAAACAAAGCAAAAACTTGTCTACAAAGCTTATATGTTGGAGGATAATCAACATTTCTTCTTCGGTTTGTAGGAAGTAATAACTACGTTGTTTTTCCAAGCTGCATGGATATTGTAACTGTTCATTATCTTGAAGTGAGCATCAAATTTTTAAGGTACTATATTATGATAACCCACGCACGATTCTTCTCCAGTTTAAAGTGCAATAATTATAGGAAACTACGTAAATAAACAACACTTTTCTGAGTAATGCTACGGTAATAAAAAAAATGGTTACAAAAAATTAAATACAAAATAATGTGTCGGATTATAATTAATAGATGTCTCACCATACTATGGGTGGGTGGATCCAGTGGTTATAACTAATAATCACCATCCGCATTATTATCTCCTCTTTTTGTATTCAATCTTTCGTCGTCGCCGGAGAGTTATTGCTTGCTCCCTTAGTTGAGCTTTCCATATCTCATAGTATCCTAGCTTTTAAAATATGCAGATGAACTAAATTGAAAGGACTAATGTATCTAAATCCTTTTCATACTCGTGTTAGATTTCTTAGTTGAGCTTTCCATATTTCATAGTATCCTAGCTTTTAAAATATGCAGATGAACTAAATTGAAAGGACTAATGTATCTAAATCCTTTTCATACTCGTGTTAGATTTCGACATATAGCCATTAGCAAACTGGTACCATCAAAGAAGGAACTCGTAAGCAAGTGTATCAGTTGATGAAGAATTGTTTTTGTTTACCGTCTTGTTTTTTGGTCTTTTTCTGGCTTCAACTAGTAACCAACTGATCGGAGTTGAGAGCAATTTGACATTGAAACAAAAAGCGAAGAGAAGAATTTGAGAGTGCCCTGTCTTGACTATTACAGTAAATAATCCACTTCTATCAAGTATTTTTGAAACACATGCTTTCTTAGGACTAAAAAGCTGAAAGTTAAGTATTTTGATGAGCATGTATTCTCTGATGATTATTTATAGCTTCTGAGTGACTATTGACATTAACCTTACAGAATATGGAGCACTTAATATTATAACAAGATAATTTCTGATATATCTTCTTCATTTCTGGTATGAAAACGATTGTGCATATAGGCTACCAAACAGATCCCTGGGGAAAATATAAAAAGCCTCAACATTGGAAACCCAATAAAACCCCAAATAGCACTTCTCTTTCTATAACACAAATGGAGCACTTAATAATTTCACATTCGCTCGCTGATATGAATCAAATATTAATATAACACAAACAGAAATAAACTCTAAGCAAAGGAAAACTGTGATCAACTTTTTAAAATGAATACCATTAAATTAAGATTTCTATATTCTGTATCAGACAAAGAAAAATATAGTATCATTTACACTTCCAATTAAAGAATCTCTATGACGTTGCCTATCTTCACTTGGTGTAAGCTACAAACTTCCGAATCCTATACGAGGAGAAATCATAAGAGATCAATTGTTAGAAAAAACTGATCATGAGTATAAACCTTTTCTTAATCACATAATCATTTTGAAGATGAAGCCCCTATTTCTGTTACTACTAAGGATCTATTGTCCACAAAGGCTTCAACTGTAGAGATGCTGCTGCTGCTCACAATGCCTCCAAAGAATAAAAAAGCCAAAATGCGCCCCAGTATTTACCTTTAAATCATGACCCAAAAAAAAGCCAAGGGGACGCCCTAATTATACATGAATAAATACTTTAAGTCTTCTACTGTAAGGCGAGTCTGACAGCTACCGGTCTCATCCTCTCCAAATGCAGATGCAACCATCTCTCTCTTCTTTTGCTGCAACAGCCGTGTAAATGTCACATCAAAGCAATATGGATACTAAAAAGGAGAATGGCAAACCTAAAAGTATGCAAGTATAAAAAAATGAAATATGGAAAGAAAAAAAAAAGAAACAAGAAACAAGCAACTTATAGTCAAGATCAATGTTCGGAAAGCATGACAATGTACATGTATTGTATTACAACTACATATGTAAGAGAACAGAGAAAAGGAAAAGAGCAATGTTAAATGAACCAAAAACTGATTCTTAATGATATCACCATTGAAGATCCTGTATGAAATGAAAAACAAAAGGAAAAAACAGTAGACCAAATACTATATCAATGTATCAAGGGTGAGCTATACTAATATTAGAAGTTTATAACAACACACTGCAATACTATCTTACTAACGTTAACAGTTTATAACTACATGGCTGAGGAGGAAAAACATGAAGACAAATTTAGACCGCAAAGAAAATACCTGGAGAGCTAAAATTCTATCTTCAACAGTATCTTTCACAGTCAACCGCAAAACTGAAACTGGACGAGTCTGTCCAATCCGATGGGCTCTATCAATTGCTTGATCCTCGGTTGTAGGATTCCACCACAGGTCCAGAAGGAGGACATGACAAGCTGCAACCATGTTCAGTCCAAGACTTGCAGCTTTCAAAGACATAATCATAACAGACACCTAGAACAAAATTTAAGGCAGAAAATCTCAGAACTAAATCAATAGTGTAATTAGACGGTAAATCATACTTTTTAAAGAACAACTGTCAAGCAACCCTGGACCAACATTAAGACCTTGTCTAGAACAATAGTGTATTATTCTAAGAAGTTACTTATATAAATTATATTTAGTTATATACCATAAATCGTGAGAGAGAAATAAAGAGAAAAAAGGTCAACTGGTGTGAGATGCTCCTGATGAGAAGACTTATGCATGCTAAAGATGTTTGAGAGGAATAGAGTCTATTGGAATGTTTTAGAGGATAAGAGTTTACTATCCCATGAGTGCAATCCTTGTAAGCACACCTCTTCGACGTACAAAAACTCAAATTGAACAAGAATGTTTTTGTTTTGTTTTGTTTTTTATTTTTTATAAAAGGACTTTATTAATACAATAGAACAGAAAAAATATGTGTACAAGAAGTCCTCGGAGGAAAATAAAAAATAAAAAATAAAAAATTAACCAGACTCGGACTCTGTAAGTCGCTCGATGCTCCCTCTGGCCATCACTAAATTTGCACCAACATAATTGGAGATTCACGAAGATGTATTGCCCTATTTACGAGTAAGTGGTATTATTGAACTGCCAGCGCAAGTCAGCAAGTCAATCTAATGAACTCTCTCTGTGTTTTTCCTCTCTTAGTAGAGAGATTTCAACCTCACATTCTCACCAGTCATCTTACCACAAGGACTCGTCAGTTTTATCTTAATATGCATAATAAGAGAATATGCATATAAGCTTTCATAGTGGGCAGAAGGCCAAGACTCCATTATGAGTAAAATCCCCTTCAATTTTGGAATTAAAACTCAACAAGAATGCAGTTTTTAAATATAAAAAAAAAAATTAAGAAAATTAAGAAACCCCAATTAAAAAGAATTCATTCTAACATGCACATTCCAAAGTAACCCTTACCTCTGGTTTAGTGTTGAAATCCTTCACGGCTTTATCTCGGGCAACAACAGACATTGTTCCATCAAGTCTCCTGTACTTTATGGAAGAATCTTTAAGACAAGCTTCAAGCAAATCCAGCATCCTAGTCCATTGAGAAAAGACAATTGCTTTCTCTCCCACCACGGGAACCAAACTATTTGTGTCACTATCCAAAACCGAACTTTGGTTATTATCACTAAGTAATCCACCTGAAAGAGGATCAGAGAGATTTTCTGGACAGCGAGCACTTCCATCAATAGTTATCAAGGAACTCCTTTGCATACAATCCCTAGGTCTAGACAGAGTTTGCAGGACCTCAAGAGCAGCCCTGATTTTCGAGGAATCAAATGAGCCACTTGATGAACAAGGCTGAAGTGTCTCAGCTAGTACAGAGCCAGAATAGTCAGCAGAGCTTTCCTGAGCTTCAGAAACAAAACTTCTGAGAGTGTCTCTAGAAAAAACTGAGGATACACTTAGGCGAACTTTGCAATTTGTGGTTGGGCACTGGTTGTCATCGCCTGTCAAGTGGTCACATATGCATTGGTTGCAAAAAACATGCCCACAGCTTGTAACGACAGCATCTTCAGGTGGATCCTACAATAATATCAACAACAATAAGCCAATAAAGAAAAATCTCACTACCTTATGTTATAAATAAATTATGAGCTTGTGCTTATAGCACTAAAATTTTAGGATGAAAGAAGAGTACATAGAATAACACTTCAATAATATATAAACAAATTGTTGTCAGATCAACCCAAATTGACCTTTAAACTGTTTTACAAATCTTCCACCTCAACAATCGACATATTTATAAAGCCTCTAACTAATACATCTAAACTAGAAGCATGAGACACTTCATACAAGAATATAGAAAGATCAATTCCTTTATGCCTATGCCCTGCAAGATGCAACAAAATTTTAGCTACCATTTTCAACTAATATTGACACAAGTCCTATCAGGACAATGAAACCAAAAGAACTGAATTTCTGTAAAGAAACACAAAATAATAATACTCCCTCCGTTCCTTTTTAATTGATGTTTTAGGAGAAAACACAGATTAAGAAATGTAATTAATGCTTTGTTTGATTGATTAAAATGAGTATAAATTCTCAATATTACCCTTCAAAATTCATTGAAAAAAATGAAATATAAACAAATTAATATTTAATGTAAGAATAATATAGTAAACTAAGTCATTAATGCTTTCTTGAAATCTACAAATGACAAATAAAAAGGAACAAATTTCACTCTCTAAAAAGGAATGGGGCGAAGTATCTTAAATGGGAGAAATTTTTTATTAAAAAAAAGGAATAAATTTTTTAGTTTTAGTGAATAGAAAACCAAGGGATTAAATAATCATATATAGAAAACAAAAGTAGCCACAAATATTCCTAGGCCGAAGAAAATCCCAAACCATAAGAAGCCATAACCTAATAATGCTGACATCTTATTCGCCTAAAGCTGAAATCCACAGATTAGTTCCTAAACACATTAAATTTATATGCAGAAGACATTTTATTCACCTAGAGCTGAAATTAAAACATTAGTTCCAAAAGAAATTGAGTTTCTATACTAAAGACATTTGAATCAGTCCCATAATGCAGAAGAGTAAGAGCAATGATAATATTGCTCATAATAACAATAAGTAAACAGTATCAGAAACAATTAAGCTGAACTGTAAAGGGAATCAGTAAGGAACTACATACATTGCAGATGCCGCAAATTGCTAAAGAAACTTCCAAGCAATTCAAAAGAGAAACTTGTTTCTCTGTAGGAAGTTTCTTCACCGTCTCAACAGATGACGTCCACATGGAATTGGAACCACGTCCCCTTACAAGAAGAGGGTGATCACAAGCTTGCCTAAGCCGCAGAAGCATCAACAGAATATTAACATAATTTTGTTTGACAGTTCCAGCAGCTGCATATTCCTGATACAAAGCAAATTGCAGTCAAATGGAGAGAGATAATAAAAGTAATAAGATTGAGCTTGCCTACAACATGTACACATATGCACATAAAGGGAGATAAAGATTGAAGGTACAAAATAATAGATTGATTGTATTAGACCAGACACTACTTCAAAGTAAAAACTTACTGCAAACTGAGCTCGTGAATCAGCCTCTAATTTGCGATAGAAATCCCGCTCTTCCATTGTAAAATCCACTTTTTTCAATTCTATGGTTTTTAGCGGAAGGTTAATGATAGGTTCTCCATCAAGAATTGTGCCTAGAGACAACAATCACCACCAAACAATCATGAGTTTCTGCAGCACGTTGTATATTGATATAGTCCTAGTTACACTCCACAGAAGGAACAATAGCCATCAAACTGGTATGAGACAGGACCAAAACTTATGCAAATAAGATCAAAACTACGGAGTTCAAGCAACATGACATTATATCTGATACCAACGTCAAAGGCATATGAAGTGAACCTACAGACTTGCATGCCGTAGCAGATTCAAGCCAAAATATCTTGTAAACCAATGAAAAATAACTCAGTAACATTATTACAGAATTTATAGTGGCCGAAATGGTCAAAAGTACCAAAACCAACAATAGTAGCATTGCATAAAGCTAATCCATAAGGGCACTTCTCTGTTGTAAATCAATAATACAATCTATGTCTAGAAATGGAGGTAAAATATAGTATATAAGAGTTGCAGGAAACACTTAAGTAGCAGTCATTCTGTTCCAAATAGACTGCCAGCTGCAAAGATAAACCAAACTCCACACATGCCTAGAAAAACAGGTCATGGTAAAGAATGAGCTTAATCTCCAGAATATAACAAAAGGGATGACAGTGTTCTTTGATTAATTTATGATTAGAGGATACTTCATCAAGTCAGCCAGAAATTTGAATGTCACGGTTCAAAACCATGTTTGCAGCACGAGTTCAAGACTTGCCATCGACAGATATAATATTGCTTATATTCTTCTGTTTAATATTGCACTTTAGATGCTGAAGCATAAGTCAAGAAAAAAATAACTGCATTACAAAACATTGTTTGTAACTATTCTTGAACCATTACAATAAAAATGGGACAAGGGAAGTACCATTTTAAATGCAAATTGCAAAGAAAATAGGACTCTTTTTACTGGAAAGAGGGAGGATAGATTATTAGTACACTAATATCAAGCTTCTAAACGTTTGACGGATTATGGTTGCATATACTCCGTACATCCTATGTTAACAGGACTCTCTTTCCTTTTACAGACATCCTATACTAAGTGACACTATTCCAGATATCAATACATTTTCAATTTACCTGTACTTACGATGAAAATTAGAAGAGAGAGGTTCAAGAAGGGCCCATTCCATATAGCAAAATAAAAGTCCTTATCAGATCTCCTTTTCTTAACTTGTGTTTAAGTGAAGAGAGTCACTTAGAATAGGACAGATGGATAGAGTACTATAGTCACAAGAAACATATTCCTAGTCAAGCATAAAAATAAAGAAAGACAAGGGATGAGAACCCAACACCTCATATAATAATATAATATTAAAGAGACAACAGAAAAAAAATTTAAACGTTAGCCATACTAACAAGATGAATTAACCACATAAAGAGATAAAATAATAATGATGACCTTTAGTGCGACGTAGCATTATTGTCTTCAAAACAGCTTGTAGCTTTCTGTACCCTTTTGTTGGATTCTTTTGAATTGGGACCTTTATTGTAGAGCAGAAAGACTTAAATACAGCATATGGGTCATACTTGAGGAATCTGAAGTAGCTATAGAGATCATCAATTGCATTCTGGATAGGGGTACCCGACAAGCACCACCTACGTTTAGCACGGAGGCCCCAACAAGCCCTAGCAACCTGAGTCCTGTGATTCTTGATGCTCTGAGCCTCATCCAGTACAACCCTAAACCACCTAACCTGAGCAAGAGGGTAAGCAACAGACTCAAACAATTCACTATTGCTTTTCTTGCTTTTCGAAGATCTTTTATCAGAACTAGGAGGATATTTTCGTTTCTTAGTGGATGGATGTCCAACAGGTGGGATGTGGCTTTGCCTTCCTGTCTCATCATCATCTTCATCAACAAGTGGCTGCTTTGGCACCTCCATACTAACAATTGCATATGTTGTCAAGATGACATCATACTTTGCCAACTCTAAAGGATCCTTCGTTCTGTTGCCTCCGTGGTATGTTAATACAGAGAGATTAGCTTCCCTGGTTACCTTGTTATGCAATTCCTCAGACCATTGCCGAAGAACACTCGTCGGACAAACAATAAGGGTTCCAGCAGCTGGCCTGACCTTTGATTGCACGGATGGATTCCTACCCTTGGTCGAACTTCTATTAGCCATAACTTCACAAGATTCAGCAACTTGCTTTGTTCCATTAAGCTCACAAACACCATCATCAGCATCTAAATCTAATGTCTCCGTCTGCTTGGTGTTGTTTGTACACAATCTTGAAGATGGTGATCTTTCCTTGAGTATAAGTGCAATTGTCGATATGGTCTTACCCAATCCCTGCCATAATGATTGTATAAAACCACAAAAAGAATGAAGAACAATTCCTTGTTGATGTAAAATCCAGTAAGACTAGAAAATACAAGAAATTGTAAGAACAGCAAAAAAACAACCTGATCATCTGCTAGAATTCCACCAGAGCAGTATAAGCTGCTTGTCTCCTTTTGGACCATCCATGATAAAGCAATTCTCTGTCCAGAACTTAAATTAATATCAGTTCACCAAGTACTCGAAACAGACTGTAAGAGCAGAAAGTAAAGAAAATTGGAGAATCAAGTACTACATGCAAATGCCAAATTAAATTATTAACAGAAAAGACAATAAAAATAGTTCAAGACAAGCAATTACCGACAAAGTGACAGTACCCGTGTAAGGCATAAAACACCTTGACCCCGTTATTTTGGACAACAATACAATCCAATCTAATAAGCATATTTCTTATTAGATATTTTTGACATTCATTTCATCTAAAAAAGGGATTAATAAATTGCCATAACCCACTCGGTACTAAGCCAAACTCCTTTTACCTAACAAACCACATTTATGATTTATCGTGCACATCTCAAATTCCTGTGGTCAAATCTCAACTTACTTCATTACGTCACCACAACAAATACCTTAATCCTCAGTTGTATCACAATAAATGAAGGGATCAAAACTTCTGGATTTACTTATGAAACTTCATCTAATTACTAAGTCCTTAGTCCAAGCTCAACAAATGTTATTAAATAACAGGTCACATAAAAGATTAATTTGAGAACAGCTACGGACCTGGTGTCTCAAAAGAGGGACTGAAAGAACACCATCTGGCAGAGTAGCTTCAGATTTTGGCTGCGAAAGATCCTGCAGTGCCAGCCACAGTCTCGTCAAATTTCCAACTACATAGATCATGGGAGCATAAAAATAGCAAGGTATATAAAAGCTCAAAAATATGAACACTGAACATGAGCACAATGATGGAATAATTTCACGACACGGTCTTGACCACATCCGGAACTAATACAGGAAACTCTCTATAACTGTGTAATAATTAACAGACTTCCAGATTCCATTACTGCCTGCAATCTTAAGGCCTATCAAAGTGAAAAATAACAAGATCCATTATCAAAAAGAACAAAATTATTCTTAAACTCTCAAGCATGCTATTTTTGAAGTTCTTTATTAACTTGAAATTTGCATCAAACTAGAATCTTGCCAACGCAAAAGCCACAAAAGATATGTTCATCTTGCATAACCATGAGACATTTTCACATGGTCAAAACATATGAGTTTCCCAAAAATCATCGTGCTGCTTTCATAACAAGTTCTGAAAGATCTCAATGCAATAAAAGGCAATGGCAGTTTCACGCAAAGTTATTTGCAGATTACAAATAATGCTACCAAGCATAGTTGTTAAAGGCACAAAAAGGCACACATGTAAGCCCAAGGCAAGACAAGGTGCACCTCTAGGACATTGTCTTGGCCAAGGTGAGGCGCGTTCATAGAGGCCCATGCATTTTGAGCCTATGCCAGAGGCGCAAAGCACAATTAAGGTGGGTCTAAAACAAGGCTTCAGTGAATATATTTTTTCACCTTCTTCTCCATGTAGTCTTCTCTTTCCTCCTTTTTCGTCATCATCTATTTTCCTTTTTTCCATCTCTTTTCTTTTCTCTTCTTTTATTTTCTGATTTTATATTTTGATTTTCTTATCCTTTTAATTCTTCCTCTTTTTTCTTACCCTTTTTCTCTTCCACTTTCTTTTTATTACCCGTTTTCTCCTCCATTTTTTCTTACCCTTTTTGTCTTTCTCTGTTTTTTGTTACCCTTTTACCTTCTATTTTTCTACTTTCTCCTCAATCCAACTCCTCTTTTACTACCCCTGTTTATATTATATCTTCTACTGTAGTGTGTATTCATGCTATATATCATTAATTTATATTTTATACATACTTTATTGTTACAAATATGATGCCATATATTGTATTTTTTGAGGTTGTGCGCCTCGCTTCGATGAGGCTCCCACCTTGCCTTGCGCCTAAACTCCTAGGAAATCTTTTCGTCTTAGTGTGCCTTTTGCTTTAATAACTATGCTATCAAGCATAGATTACCTTAGAATATACAAGAAAAAGCCATATTCTCACTTCCAGTCCACAGACTATATGAGACCACTCAACAGTCAAAATCAGTTTAACCATCTATCCATCCCCCTAATTTAGATTAGCTTTACTACTATGACGCCATCTTGTCCTTATTTGAGCCACAGCTAATAAGTCCTTTTATATTTGCTTTATTATGGTTTGTCATCTTTTATTGAGCTTTCCAATTTCTCAATTTATTTAATTTTACCACATTATGACATTGTTTTTTCTTGAGGTCACAATTTTATCTTTCAAATTTCGTTAAATGTCAATTATGCCAATTTTAGCCTGCTGTGGATTGTGGAGTATTAAGTATGTTTTTAAATTATGGTGAGTTAACTTAACTAAAAAAATTTCTTTTAATGCTTTGCCAGAATAAGCTAATCATTCTTGTTTTAATTAAAAAAAATATCATTTTTCCTAAATTCTGTCTTTTATATTTTGTCTAATTACTTTTTATAAGTTTGGAAGTGGAACTTTATATTTAGTATAAAAAGTTACTCTTTTTCAAAATAAACCAAAATAAAAGTCATGTTTGATTTGTTAATTTTTTTTCCTTTAAGCATATTAGTATTTGGCACGCTTAACCTTTTATATTTTTCTATTACTTTCTTTTCAATATAACTTTTAAGACTAAAACTTGTTACTTTTAAAAAAAATTAAGTATTTCCTAGATTTGTAACACTCAGTGACCAGAAAATATTTATGAAGGAAAGAAAGAATAGATATCATTGAGTTAATGCTTTTCAGAAAAAAGGTAAAGAATGTTTGATGTGTCGCCAGACATCCAGCTCGTTCATATCCATGAATTCAAGTTTTCCTACACACGCACATTGGGTAGCGAGGCTTATCCACTGTACAAGAGTGAATCCTCAAATATACGATAGCACATATGACATGCGAATTCTACTTAAAATTACAAGCAACTTGAATTTGTTAATTAATTCCTTCTAAATTCTGCAAAAGTCAAAAGAGACTTAGAAAGTTAGAATGCCAACAACTATATAACTTTTATCTTAAATTTTAATATAGTTAATTAAACTTATAATTTGAAACAAATCAACATAATACATCTATGTTTCTATAAATAAACAAAAAAATATACCAGAACTCCAAATCAAATAACATAATGCGTCTCCCTTTCTATAAATAAACAAATAATTTCTATAAATAAACAAATAAATATTCCAGAACTCCAAATCAAATATATAGATGCAGATATTAAAAGATATAGTCAGACAACAACAAAATTTGTTAAATGATTTCAGTAAGCAAAGATAGTTTCAAAATATCATAATTCACCTGCAATGCAGCGCGAAATATAAATCTTTCATCATTTGTCTTGAGCCTCACACCACCTACTTCAAAGTGACTACGGGAGTCGATAAATGAAGAACTTCGTGATGCAATATGTGACTTCCCATTCACCGGAGATTGATTTCGACGTGCAGGTTCACTCAGATCTTCCAGAATACATATATCGGAGTCATCATCAACATGAGATTTTTGAACCCATGCACTACTCTGAATTGCTTGGTGGCTGACTTTTGAATGTTGAGAACTCATACTCTTAGATTGAGTCAATTTACTATCCTTGTCTTCTAGTGTGGAAACCAACTGCCTCCTCATTGACTCGGATTGCTGTAAACAAGGTTGCTTTGAAGCCTGTACATCCTGACAATGACTATTACCAACTGGACTGATAATTGTGCAAGTCTCATCTTCATCAAGATAATGGTGAGCTCTATTAGATGCACTTAAGATGTCACCTATTTCATCATTTTCAACCACCTGGCTTTTACTTGAAATGGACGTCAGAATACTGGAAAGTGATTGCCTCAAGCGCTTATCAGCAAAAACTCCATCAGCAACACCAGAAGATTTCCTGCCACTCACATCATCCACATCCATACAAGATCTGTATACAGTCCCCTGCGCTGTGAATGGTTCTTCATTTTTTTCATCCTTCGCATGGAACATGTGCTTCTTCCTAGACAAGCCATCAGCAACCCTAGAAGGCCTCTTGCCATCCACATCTATAGAAGATCGGTATGCGGTCCCTTGAGGTGCAAACAGCTCATTATTTTTTTCATCCATCACATGAAATGCTTGCTTCTTGCTAGACAAGCCATTAACAACTCCAGACGTGATCCTGCCAGCCACACCATCTACAGCCATAAGAGATCGGTATGCAGTCCCCTGCGATGCATACAGTTCATTATTTTTTTCATCCTTCACATGAAAAGCTTGTTTCTTGCTAGACATGTTGGACAGAGTAGGAGGCAAAATCTGTGTTGATGATGCCTTTCCAACTGTAAGCCCAAACTCTGCATTATCAGTAGAGATTCCACAGCTTGGTAAGATATAATCAGCGCCTTTGTGATCATCATTCAGCCCACTGACATCAGAGTTTATCATCACCGAAGCAGCTGTGACTGCTCCACCAACTCTTTCCAACTGATCCTCAAAATTCATCGCACTCCTCATGTATGCGCTCTGGGTTGGAAGCTTCCCTTTTTCATCCTTTAAATTGGGCATCCTCTCAACATTATTTGCTACTGATTGAATACCAAAATTTTCAGTGAAACATTGTCTAGAGGGACCAAAATAAAATGGACTCTCCAAACCAATGGAATACTGCGAATGGGGATACTGATTGTAAAATTCCAAAATGTTGGGACTTCCTACGTCAGGAAAGTCAATGTCAGGGAGTTCACAATTACTGAATTGAGTATGGCATGCACTATGTGAAGCTACCCTCTCATTCAAAATAGAGGATTCCTCCATATGTCGTTCTCCTAGGGATTGAGAATTATTATCACTCAGGTCACCATATGTTCCGTAACTAATATCAGATTTCTCCATTGACCAGTTGTGAGGCAGACCTGAAACATTAAGAAAATTTGAGTTTGTTCTTCATCACTGTTACAAACAAAATAATGTACTTGCAAAAAGTAATGCCCGGACTTAAATCGTGTAAGCAGATAATGTCTATTCGCTTCCAAAGACCTTAACTCAAATTCAGTTTCACCTTTTGGGTAGTTAGGAAGCAAAGTTCCTCCGATATCTGAAACATGATCAGTGGCTCCAGCAGCAAAACTAGATATACCTGGTTGATTGTGTATCTCAAATTGAATATCTGGTCTATAACACAAAGGTATTAGAGTGCAGTCGATAAGACTGCCAGATAAGTTAGGAGAACCGATTTGTACTGACGGTTCCTGCTTTACACAATCAAATGTAACAGACTTTGCTGCAGAGTCGAACGAGCCCTCTGAACTTCTAGTCCAAGAATCCGAAATTTCGGAGTTGTACGAATAGGTGCATGTATCAGATCCTGGTAACTCGGCCCCATATGAAGATTGCCCTTCCATCTCCAACAAACCTAATTATCATTCCAAAAAAAAAATAATAATAATAATAAGGACAATCTAGTTTCTCATTAATTATATCCAGAATTCAGATTACCCATCATAATCAATTAAAAAAGCCTGATCATGAGAAACAATAACATATCAATACAAAAACTCTAAGTTATTTAATGACAAAAGCCGAAGCTGACTCACCTCGAGGCACAATATTTACTGGAAAATTCTCGGGCTTATTCTGCAAAAAGACAACTCACAAATAAGTACCCCTACGACAAAGAGAACAATAAAGCAAAGAGAATCAAGCTGCATGCATGAGCAATAGGCTTCACAAATCAACCATATAACGACAATTACCATTTATTACAATATCTAACAATTGTCTTTATCTAAAACATATTTCTGTCCCCCCTTTCTCAGAGGCCAAACCAAAGTATGTGACACTGAACTTTGAAAGTGAATACATGGAAAACATGAGTAAATGATAACAGATACTCCCTCCCTTCCAAAATTAGAGATACATTTTTCTTTTCTTCTAAAATTAGAGATACATTTCTATTTTTAAAGTACAAAGTCACATGTCACCACTACTATATTCTAGCGAATGTAGGGATATATGTGTGGAAAAGTAAAATTATCATTAAAAGTCAAAGTTCATAAATCTATCTCTAATTCTGAAATAAAGGGAGTAATTTCTGACATTCTGGCACAAGCTCCATTCCCGAAATGTGCACCAAGCAAAATTATGCTCAACCTAGGATGCAACCTCAAAGTATATACTCATTTAACCTCAAACTAACTATCCCCTCTCTTTTTTAGATTTCCCAAACCCTTGTAACCTTGGCTTTTTTAAATTAAGCTACGTCACCACTTTATCCTTGTTCGGGAAATGAGAACTTTGGGGTGTGTTCCATTACAGTGTAATTTTGGTTTAGAACTTTACAACAAATCTAACATCAATCTTCCAAACTTTCAAAATTCCTGAAAGTCAAATGAGACAGCTTGATTGAGGTAGAGAAACTATTATATTGGTGAAACCCTAGGTGCCACACATTTTAAACATCGTTTATCTCGCTCTAAATTACATGTACACAAATAAGACTCATTAATTGTGATCAACGCCAAGATCTTTTCATGAAATATGCATGTTTAGATACCTTTGAAAAAGATATACAAGTTGACCACCGACTGTTTATCATTCCCCATATAAACCCATCCACAAGCATCCACATACACATTCAAAATCTACTAATGCAGAATGTATCAATATTTTCAACAAAAGAAAACTAGTAAGGCAACCATTTCCACATAAACAAATCAAATCACAAAATTACATGGCAACTCGATCCAAAGACATTCACACAAAATTAATCATGCACTGCACGCAATTGGACAGCAACTGATCCGATTACACACGAACAACACCCCCCCCCCCCCCCACACACACACATTAAATTACAATAATTACTTCAAAATTGATAATTGCACCAAAATAGCATCAAATAAACTACCTCGGAAGAACCAGGATTCTCTTCAATCATGTTCCATAAACTATCCATATCAATGCAAAGCCTATCGGAACCTTCGTCATCAGGCGATACCTCATCAAAATTCCAATTTTGAGAGTTATTGTCAGTCATCAACATCGCAATTAAATATTAAAACCCTGACTTTGTATTCCTGCTGAAACGCCCCGAAACCCTATCAATTCACAGTTCCAAGACTTCAAAACCCTAAAATCTGATCGGGCAATTTCGGCAAATCAAAGTTCATTATCAATGCTAGATATAAATTAAGAGAGAAAAAATCCCTATCTAAAGAGAGAGAAAGAGGCTTTGAATTTGTAAGAAAGTTCTATGCGGTTTCAGTGATGCGACTTTTGTTCCTCTATTTGGGATTTCTCACAGTCAAGGACAAAGCGGTGGCGCATGTTAGAATTTAGGAAGGAGGTCCGTAGGTTAACTTTAATTTCTCCAGTATTTTTTTTTATTTTTTTTTTAACTTTCCAGTTTTTTGGTTCGGTTGTTTGGGTAGTAGGAGAGAGAAGAGGGTTTGTAGTTTGTATCTGAGCAGCGCAGGTTAAAAATGGCATGAGATACTTTTTTTTTTTTCGAAATTTAAGAGGATGATTTTTAAAATTTATGACGACGGTATATTTTGTCGTTGTAATTTTAAAAAAATAGAGCTACAACGGTGGAATATATCATCGTCATAAACTTTAAAAATCGTTGTCATATGCCTCGACCCGAACATACAAAAATTTTGATTACAGAAAATCTCGTCCCGTTAAAAATTATCAAGGAAGATGTGCGTAGGTTAAGAACGACTTTTGTATTCCGTATTTTATAAAAAATTATTCCATACTTTTAGAACATGATAAATAGTATACTCCTTCTCTCACGTACATGTGAAGTCCTCTATGGTAGAACTCACAAATGACCTACATACATGTAAGAGGAAGAATAAATTATTTATTATGCTCCAAAAATATATAATAGTTTCTCGTATTCTACACATGTTTTCCCTTTTCACACTATCGAATCTACCAAGAAGATGTTATTCTTTATTTTTGAAATAATAAAAAATGATAGTATCTCAATACAATAAAAGAAAAATGATACCCTTTCGATTTGTAAATGACAAAGCCACCGTCTAATATATGCTTACAACTAATTTTGATGTTATGAATAGTTGTAAACTTAATTATGACGTTGTTACTGTAATAATAATTATTTTGTTCTTAACTATTAATATAAAAAGATATAATATAATGATCAATTTTATAATTTTTTTAATATATTTTATAATTATAATTCAGAAAAAATATCGCAATAAATTGCCGGACTCATTTCTCATTTATTGACTGTTATGCAGAGCCTAACCATAATATTGCAGTCCTACATTTTTCTAACTTATCCGTTTAATTTCCCCGGTCCGGGTTGGTCAAATCGGGCAAAATTTCCCGGGCTACATAAATCTATCTATCATATAAAAGTGTTTGACTGAACTTTATTTTCAGTTCTGAGCTAGTGAATTCGCTGGTTTCAATTTTAAAACGAGATCCCGAAATTGAAGAGAAAAAAGAAGAGATAGGAGTTGAATTTAGACGGTATTGAAGGCATCGTACTAATGTCATTGTTCTGGATCGTCATTCGTCAGCTCGCAGAGATTGAAGCTATGGTATTATTGTCCATTTACCCTTACCGTTTTGCATTACATTTTATTCTTTATCCAATTTATGGAAAATCTTACCATCTATTCAAGTAATATTAGCATGTTTAATTTAGTTCCTGGTGAAGTATGCTCAATTGTGATTCAAAGTGATAAAGTTTGGAATTTAGGGATTTCAAGTCGATCTTTGAGTTTAATTTATGTGGGGTGTTTGATCATGCTTTATTTTTCTTGTTTTGATTCATAACTTATTATTTTTATAATAAAAACATAAAATTTTAAGGGCTACCCATAATGCTATAAGTAATAATCCCTCCTTCCCGTGAATTCTTTTATTGCTTTTTTTTGTAATGTTTTCAGTCTAATTCATACATCTAAGCTTTTAGTTTTCATTCTATATGTACCATAACTATTCCCTCACCTAAAAGATGAAAACAACATTAAAATCTTTCTTAAATGCTATTGTAGGGAATGATGAGGTTCAGTAGCTTTATTTTTTCAATGAAACTTTTGCTTGTGATTATTTTAGAAAGAAACAACTTTTGGATGGGATGGAGTATAACTTTACTCCTTAGAAATATTTTGTGTCTAAATTTGTCTTTAGGCAAGTTCATGCCAACTGAATTGAATATGACAAATTTTGGCACGAGATCTTCATATTGTTATTAGCTCTTGTATTTAGTTGTAGAAATTGGTTCAGAGTAAATGAAGAAGTTATGGGAAGTGGGAACAACTCTGTTGGGATGATTACTCCATAATGAAATGAGATTAGAAAGAACTTAGAAGTATTAATGGTATATTTCTTGAGTTTTTGTTCCAGTTTTGTGCTAACATTTTTGGACTTCAATATTGCTTAATAAACAGATATTCATAGAGAGTTGTTTTTAACATCACTTAATATTCAATGAGCAAAAACATGGCCCTGACATTTCTTATAAGTGTAATATGACACTGGGGTAAATGACAAATATAAAATATGCTGGCAACTTCAAAGAAGGTGATGACAAGGGTCGGGTGGGAAAAAAAGCTCAGTGATGTAAAAATTAGGAAAGAAGATGTGAATAAGCTGGTTATGAACTTTCTTGTCACCGAGGGGTATGTTGATTTTGCGGAACAATTCAGAATGGAATCTGGAACAGAATGTATTCTTTTGGCTAGATACCTCACTGATTTATGTGTCTAAAGCATTTGAATTGGTGGCATGATCCATTTAACTATATGCTTTTGCTTATAGAGATATAGCAGACATAGATCTTGCAACGATAACGGACCACATGGCAGTTAAGAAAGAAGTACAATCAGACAATGTGAAGGATGCAATTGAAAAAGTTAACGATTTGAACCCCGAGGTTGGATACTATATCTTTTATTGTATTGTTATCTTGATGAAAAGAAAGAACATGATTAATTACTGGAATGGTTCAGAAATTGCTAAATGTGAATGAGTGAAACTATGTGAATGCTTGGCTTCAAATAAAATTTACTTAGTGATTAATTCGTTAAATGAGTAGCCTATGGTAGGCAGTCATTTTCATCTACGGACTCTTACATTCTATTTTTGATCCATGAAACTTTTTAAGTTCTATAGGAAAGCAGAAAAAGACATCAGTTACCATTTGACTGCCCCATTTCATGAGTCCAGAAAAAGTCGTTTGAATGCTTATTCCATTCAAGAAACTCTTCAACCAGACCGCAAAGGCTGTATCATCAGATCACTTGATATTACTACCTGTAATGAAAATTCGAAAGTCGGTTCAAGGCAAGGATCAAAGCTCTTCCTTGAGGCTTGCTCCGCGGTTCATAATCCATTTTTTTAATTTTTAAGACCTTTGGTTGCAAATCACGAGAATTTATATTTTTTCTCGAATCTATCATTCAGAGGTAAAGGATTAATTCCTCTTAAGAAATAAAGTTTTTTATCAAAATATGAATCAACCCCCTTAACTATTCAAGGGGATTACTAGAATGAATCACATTTTTACCACTAAAATATACACGCTATGATGCGATTATTATATACAAAAAAGCCTTTTGTCGAACAGGGGAATTAGGCGTAATCAAGATAGGATCATAAAATAATCATGAAAATTAGAGTGTTGACATTTGTCGTGGGGGGGTTTAAATTAAATAAAATTTGTAAAAATAAATCATTCACCCCTTCGACTTCTTCCATTCAAAAAGGTAGTGTCTTTTCCTATTCTTATCGGCAAATGCGTTTGAAGTGAAGTGAAGGCATTCGAAGGAAAGAGAAAGCGGGTCGGTCAATTTCATTAGATAGTAGATACAGGACCTGTCAACACACGCACACACTTTACATTGACTTTGTCAAGGTTTGAACTCCCAACTTTATGAATATCTTGGGTTGAGTGATACCACTTGCAACAATTGATATGGCAGAAATGCTAATGGGGTCACGGATCTTAGAAGGGCTAGTCCGGACTGGAGAGATTAGTCGGACTGCGGTTGAGAAACTCTACATTATCAAAAAAAAATGTATACTTTATTATCTATATCGTTGTCTCATCAATAAATGTAGATTGATAGAGATGGCTTTTGTGCCTGTCAATCCATAACATAGTAAGCCTAAGTGGCAGAATCCTGTTTCTAGGAAAGTTTTATCAATTCCTTTTGAGGGGCCTAAGCCATGAATGAGATACCACTCTGAAAGAGTTAGAATTTTAACCTTGTGTCAGGACCTACGAGTCAAGGGATAGTCTCAGGTAAACAGTTTTTATGGGGCGTAAGCCTCCCAAAATGTAACAGAGGCGTGCAAAGGTTTTTTAGGGCCGGACGGAGATTGGCCCTTGAGTTCAAAGGTAGAAGGGAGCTTGACTGCAAGATCCACCCGTCAAGCAAGGATGAAAGTCGGCCTTAGTGATCCACTAGTGCCAAGTGGAAGGGTTGTTGCTTAGCAGATAAAAATCACTCTAGGGATAACAGGTTGATCTTCCCCAATAGCTCACATCGACGGGAAGGCTTAGCAACTCGATGTCGACTCTTTGCCACTTGGGGAGGGTTGAGCAGGGTTCAGAACGTTGTGAGACAGTTCAGTCCATATCTGGTGTGGGTATTAGAGCATTGAGAGGATCTTTCCCTAGTATGAGAGAACCGAGAATGACGCACCTCTAATGTACTATTTATCGTGTCCATCGTAAACGTTGGGTAGCTAAGTGCAGAGCGGATAAGTATTAAAAGTATCTAAGTAGTAAGCCCACCCCAAGATGAGTGTTCTCCTGTTCCAACTTCCCCTAAGCCTCAGGTAGCACAACAGAGACAGCGACGGGTTCTTTTGAGCTCATATTGGTCATGGTTGAGAACGGGATTAAACTTTATGATATCTAATCTCTCGTTGTTCCTCAGTAAGGGTCTTTTGTTGAAATGGAATGACCCTTTTTTATTTATCGTAAATGGTTGATTCATTACATATAGTATGCCTGACCCCCCCCCCCCCCCCCCCCCCCTCAGCATATTTTTTGTTTTATGCCCCATAACTCTTCCTCAACTAGGCTGGGGCAAAATAGCATAGCAAGTACAAATATTAGTAGCATAACAAAAATGTGTTCCTCATCATTAATATGTTTGCTCACGGCAATTATGGTATCTCGGGAGAATCAATGATTACATCTTTGATGCACTGCTAGTATTAGTACATTTGAGAATTTTTAATTGGATAGTTGTAAATAGCCCCAGGACTATGGAACAAAGGATTATCCCGAACCTACAATAAGGTATTGTATTGACGGTGATTTTAAAATCTCGCACAACAGGATGTGATACAATGAGATACAATGTAATAGAAACAAAGATGGGAAATGGGTTACCCACTCTTAACGATCAAAGTGAACCCTTTTATTTTGAATTTTTTAATTCAGAATGAATCAAATTTCCCCAGGTAGGATTCGAACCTACGACCTGTCAATTAATAGTTGACTGCTCTACCATTGAACTATTGAGGAACAACGAGAAATTAGATCTCATAGAGTTCAATTCTCGTTCTCAACCTATAACCAATATGAGCTCGAAGGTTCCTTCGTAACTCCCATAACTTCTTTGTAGTTGCCCCCTTCCATGCCTCATTTCGTAGGAAACCTTAAAGTGACTCTATTTCATTATATTCCATCCATATCTCAATTTCTTGAACAAGATCTAAGAATAAATTTAGTTTATGGTGGAACAAGGCAGTAGGTCTAAGGATCAACTTGTAGCTGGAGAGGGGGTTGCTTTTTCCTTGAATAGGTCTTTCCAAAAAATCATCTATCATATTGATGGGTCGTAAGAAAGTTCATGGTTCAAATGCTTGGTAAGAATAAAGAAAGAAGGAATAAACAAATTGAGTTTGTGGATTTACCTAGATGAGTTCATAGGAGACCCGCTTTCTATTTTTTTTGGTTTCTTGTCAGGCCTAGATGGTACCTACAATGGTGATTAATAATGGGAGAAGTTTGAATGTTTGCACGTTGAGCTTCGCCATTAGAAACACCACTTCCTGATCGAATTGGACGTGTTAAGAATGCCACCAACATTCATCCCAAGCCAGGATCAAACTCTTGGACAATCCACTGTCACATAAAAATGATATGTATAGAAATCCTTTTTTTGATTTTTGCGGATGTCAGTGGTTCGAGTCCGTTTATCTCCAACTCTTGAACTTAGTCGATTCAAAGCTATATGATAGCACCCAGTTTTTCCGATTCAGCGATTCAATCTAGCCTTTTGTTTTCGGTTTATTACCCTTCTTGGGCACACGAGACCTAGGTCAACAAGTCTATCTTCTGCAACCGTTAGCTTCTTATCACCCTTAACTTCCACATGTGAGAAGTTTACTAAATACGCGGTTCTTAGCGACAAAGTTGTCATAGCTGACCAGGAAGTAGCAAGGGTGTATGAACAATCCTTAGATCCATTAACAGTTCAAATTTTCTTTTCAAAAATTTTTAATTTCCAATAATGGTTCGGTTGAGTTTGCAAAGAAAGAACTTTAGGGTCCATGAATGGACTATTAACTTTCATGTGGGGTGTAACCCCTATGGCATATAATTGCTGTAGACCTCCGAAAAAATGACCTGTGTAGAAATAAAAATTGAAGAGGTTTTAAGAGAAACAAGAAATAAATGATTCAATGATCTGATCTAATAATATTACTATGGTTCGAGAGAAAGTAAGAGTATGTTCTCGGACACTACAATGGAAGTGTGTTGAATCAAAAGCAGATAGGAAATTTCTGCATTTTCAAATGAATGATGAAAAGGATGTGTCTGCTTATATTTATGGGCTCCATTTAGTTGTTGCTGAATTGCATAATGAAAGCATCGTTCTGCTTGCTCCTGTCCTTGTTGGGTCTTTAATTGAGAAGCTTCCTGAATTTTGACAATCCTACAAAAACAATGTGAAGCATAAGAAGAAAGAAATCAGTTCGGAAGAGCTTATTGTTCATATTAGGATTGAAGAAAATAATAGAAAGATGAATAACACTGTTAATGCCAATGAATTGACTTCCGAGGCCAATTTGGTTTAGGGAAATGATAAGAAGAACTAACGTAATTATAAGAGGAACCACTACAGTAAGAAACCCTACAACCACAAGAAGGTGGTCACAACCAGCCCTTTGGCCCTAAGGCCAGTCAAAACCAATTTAAGAAACCTAAGGAAGCTTGGTTTGTCTGTGGTGTTCCAGGACAGTATGTTGCACAGTGTAGGCACAAGAAGAGAGAAACTCCAACAATCTCACAACTCCTCTGCACCTCCGAGGGCTAATCTTGTCGAGTCAAGTAATGTCATCACTCATCATAGCTGTAGCCTGTAGTCATTGAATTGAAGCTAATATGGTAGAAAATGAAAAGGCTTGGGTGGTTGACTCCACCCAACAATTTTCTCACTTTTTCGGGGCTTTTTTTTATTATTATTTTTAAGCACGAAATGCAAAATTTTGGTGTCTACCTTATATTTTTGTTTAATTTACAAGTAGGCATGCAACTATCCGGTATGTAGGATCCTGAATTTTTTTTTGATATTGGATCTAGTAATTTCAGCAATTTTGAAACTGAGGGCCGAGGGTTGGGTAGGCTTGCAACCACAGGAGTAGGTGGAGAGAGATTATGTGTTTTGCAATTTGAAACTATGTGGTCATAAAATCTAATCTATATAAGTTTCATTGAATACAAAATGAACTCACACCATTAGATAGAACTAATGTATAATATGTTATTTATTTCTACAGAATGGAAGCAAAGATAGAAGAAGCAACTAATCTTTTTGAGTAGATATATACATGTATATGATCGTGATTGATTGAGATGAGTTATTTGATCTCCTTCAAAAGTTAATTGTCAATGTTGGTGAGAGCTTTGCAGAGTTGCACATTAAGGAAACCAAAGCAGCTTTGCAGAGTTGCACATTAAGGAAAACGAAGTAAATGTTTTAAGCAAACAGAACTCAGTAAGTTTGAAGTTTGATTTACAAGTTTAAGTGATATTTAAAACTAAAAAGGGTAAAGTCATTTATATAAGTAATGGAAAGGTAAGGGTTTAAAAGAGTGGGTGATGTAGAACTCCAAAAAAGACCGGGCATTCCGCATTTAGTTATTGTATGTTGTTTAGAGGTGAATGTTTGTATTGGATCGTGATGACCGGATCCGGGTATTTGGAACCCGAATTTGGGCAGTTGGTGCTGAAATAGCAGGATACGATTCTAAAATACTAAATGATCATGCGCCAAGATTATGGAATAATTTTTCGCAAGTACTTCTTCTCGAGATGGGCTTCTGAGATGACTGTGATGCTCCTTCCTTTTGGTACTCAGTTGCTACCATGTATGTATCAAGTTAGCGTTTAAGCTTACTATTTCTTTTCTTATTTTTTCCCTCTCTTTTCTTGTATGCCTGAAGTGGGATTGGAAGGAACTTGATCTGGTTTCCGAGGAGGTTGTTGATCAAGGGAAGACACCTAAGTTTTATTTCGTATGTTTTTAGAACAAGATTTTGGATGCATTCTTCCTATTTTTGCTACAAAAAAGTTTCCTATTTTTGCATCAAGGGCATTGACAATTATAGTGTGATTATGTTTAGGATAATTAAGAGTTTTAGATTCGTAGTAATAGTGCTTGAATGATTATAATGTGCCTTCTGGTAGGTAGCTAGTGACTTAGCAAGTAGCCTTAATCTTTGTTATTCCCAGCTTTGTAATATTCCTGAAAGTCTTATCAATTGCAGTTGCATCCCACTCTAACCATTTCTCAAACGAAATATAAATGTAGAGAAACTCGATTCCTCATTATCTTCTATAGTAGGATCTCATTTTAATGGTGGAGAAGATTTGACATGGATTTAACAAGAAAAGCACAATTCTCACCTTAGCTCTAATTGCAGAATTTTTCAAATCGATTGGCTTCTCCGTAGTGATCAAATCATTGTCGTGATATATATGGTTGAATCTATCAAGACTCGTGGCTATGAAGTGAAGACCCACCAAGAATTTTCTCTTTTTGATTCTATTTTACCAAACATTTCTTTTTGACTCAAATCCTAATCAACTTCTTTGTTTTGATATTGAGAATTTTGAGTTTTGATTTTAGAGATGTTGAGTTAGGACTGCTTGTTAGCATGGTGATAGCGGTGGTTTTGGTGTGTGGAGGAGGGAGAGAGAAGTGGAGGAGGATTTGATATGATTTTTATCAGATTTAGATTTAGCTTTGGTTTTAGAAAAATTGAGATTATAGAGATTGAAAATCTGGAAATTGGGTTTGTATTGTAATGGTTTTTCATTATATTTTTAATATTATTAGTTTATTTTAATATATTTAGGCATAATGTACTTAAATTACCCTTTTAAAATTTGATTTACAGGCACATCGGGTTATTTTTGACCCGTTAATTAGGTATAACGTACCAAAATTACCGTTGTAAAATTTGATTTACAAGCACATCAGATCATTTTTGACCTGTTAAAACATCACATGGTGCACTTTGTTTAGTGTAATAAAATTTTAGGGTCCACTAAAGTACATTTTAAATATTAAAATACAAATCTCAACTTTACTATAAATTTTAGAATACAAACTATATTTTAACCTAAATTAAATTAATGTTATCATCATATTTATAAATATTGTTTTGAACCGAACAATACTGCATTCCGTCTCATTCAACATACTCGCCGGTAAATCCGATACCAGGCGGTGCAGGTCAATATTAGCGTTTCCGACCGAAATTGCATACTGTTCTAATACAAGACTAGAATATAAAAAATGGCATTTTTATAAATATGCCTTGCATTTTATTTTTTTCATCAGCAAAAATAGATTCATTAATCCACCAATTTGTATACTAAAGAAAATGTGCCTTACATCCCTTATGATTTATTAACTTGGGCTATTGGGTTATATTTATTTGTAAAAAATATATTTAGGATGTGACTATTCATCTTAATTTATTACTATTTTATATTATTTAATCTTTTGATGAGGGATTATTAATTTTTTAATGTTGTATTATTAGTTTCATAAAATCATTTAATAGCTTAAAATGAAGGGGACTATTAATTTAAAATTTTGCATGAGATTATATAATCTCACATAAATAGTCTTAAGAATGATAAAAAAAAATAGTCTGTAGTATTATTTAAAGGACTATTAATCCCCTGTCATGGAATAAAATAGTTTGAAATAGTGTTAAATTAATAGTTCAATTTCAAGTATATTTGTTGCAAACAAACATCATTAATTAATTACTGGTTTACTAATTGACATTGCTTATTTTCTAATTTATATGTTGAAGCCATTGATTAGTTATTTAATTTTACATGTAAACCATAAATGTTATATATATATATACACACACATATTTTTATTTTATAATAATTATTCTGAAACGATATACTAGTACACACCGTATAGGTAAGTACCCCTGTAACAGAAAAAGAATGGAGGGTGGGGGGGAATTTGAAATTTTACTATACGTAATGATTCATACAATGATCTTTTATAAAATTATGGGTCTTATATTTTAATTACCTTATAGAATTTACCATTTTATAAAAAATCATTCCAATGAATCATTACGTATAACAAAACTCGAGGGATTTGGCTCTCTTCTATTATCTTCCCTCCAATTACATTTAATAAACTAATTGTTTGATCTTAATAATTTTGTTTGTAATAATCAAAATATGTTAATTGATAATTATTTATATTAAAATTAATTTTACCAAAAATTAGAATCAATAAAATTATTTTTATCGTTAACAACTTAAAAAAAATTCAACTATTGAAATTTTAATAAAAATTTATTATATTCATCAAATAGAGAAGAAAAAGTGTTGGATTACTTTCATTTTTTAAACAGTTATGCTACTTAATATTATAAATTAATTAATCAATATTGATTTCAATTATAAATTGAAAAATATAAAAATATAATGTATTGAATAAAATTGAAGAAAATGTGTAATAAAGGAGAGTCGAGTCCGAAAAAAGATATATACCGAGTATTTATAACTATGGTTATCAGTTTGAAAAAATATATATCCAAATCAAACCAGTACGCATCCGTTGACAGTGGCACTAACTGATGCAATTCTCATCACAATGTAATTCATAATTAAACCGAAAACACCCAACTAAATTCGTACAAAATGCTGCCTAAACTTCAACTCATATAATATAGGTGGGGTTTGATTCGTGAAATAAAAATTTGATATAATGTAATAATGGTAACAGATTAATACGAGATATTTGTTTAGTTAATTCTTAGTATTTATGTGATTATTACAAATAATTATATTATGTTCAAATAATTGTATGCAATAAATAAAATAAATTGCAGGTCAAAATGTCAAATAAGTTATAATCATTATTGATTTTTTTTTATGACTTATTCATTACGGATCTAATTGACCTATACTTCAATTACTTAGAGGATGTGATGAAAAGTTTAAAAATAAATGTAATAGCATTACGTTCTTAATAGGTTAATATATACAATAGGTGAATCAAATATAATAAATGTCATATCAATATAATAACATATTGAATTACAAAATTATTACATTAATTTAATACGAATCAAACGCCACCATAGAGTAATGCTAGTGGTCATAATTTTTTTTGTTTTAAATGGGTATCAAATGACATGACATTAAATATTTTAATGATAATTTATGATATAGTAAATTATATGAGATCTACTCAATTAATGCTATTATAACACATTATTTAAAACACTATTTAAAAACAAAAATTTAAAACCCCCAACGTCAACCTATAACATAAACCCTAGTTATACCACTATTAGTACCAGATGATTTTGTCGACTAGTAGAATTTTAGACTTGGTTGCCAGTTGAAATGTTGCATCTCTCCTCTCCAACTTTACTTTGCAACAACCATCATCAAAATTGAGGGCATAACTCTCGAGGGATCATACTGAAACTTGAGTTGCCCGTTATTACTCTTTTCCATTGCTTTCTTCATTGCTGCTCTCATTCTCCAAAACAAGCTTCTGCATTGCTTCTTGCTGTACGTACCTATTCACCCCACACCAATCTTCCAACCAAATCCATTGCAATTCCAGATAGCAAAAATCTCATCCACATACCAAGTTGAGTAATAAAAATGGTGGCAAGATCGATTTTTGGGTAAATGTGAACAGAAGAGAAAGAGACAGAGAGAGAAGGTAGAGAGAGAGAATTGAAGAGATGGGAAAGAGAGGCTAGAAAACTTAGAAAAGAATCAGAATGGCAAAGCCATGAGGTATGGACAGAAATTTTACATAGGAAAGCTTAACTAAAAAAGTGTTTACCTTTTTATTGTGTTGTACCAACTTACAAATTTTATAACATGTATATTTATTATTTTTACATGTGCGCCTAAGCAGGAGTTAAGTGGGTCCTAATTTTATATGAGTAGAGAAAATATAAAAATGTATGGAGCATTTACATGAGAGTTGAGTGAGTCCCACCTTTATAAGATGAACCATAAAATCACCTTCCTATTTGTTAGAAAATTTAAATGGGAAGGAGTGTTCATTTTTTATATTTTTGTAAAAAAAATGCATGCTGGTATATATTTACTTTCTTAAAATAGCAAGTTTCATCTATATATACCATTAATTTTACCTTTTACCAATAATAATAATAAGAATATTTACCTTTAATCATCTTATTTTCTCTATATATTTAGTATTTACATACAAGATAAAACAACTTCTCTTTACAAAGTAATTATATTGGATTATGGATTTATTTGGCTACTAATTTTAGTACATCGCGCTTAAGACCCAAACGTTGTGTTTATGAATTAAATAAATTATTACTAGAAGAATGCCACTGCTATTGCACTTGTCCCAAAAACTCCAAACCCTTTTAATATGAATGAATTTCATCATATTTCTTGCTGCAACACTGTGTATAAGTGCATCTCCAAGATAATATCAGACAGACTTAAGAAAACACTTCCCTTTATCATTTCAGCTTCTCAAGCTGCTTTTGTCTCCGGTTGAAAAATAGGAGATAACATACTTTTAACTCAAGAGCTACTCTACTAAGGAATTTTCACATATCTTTTGGACCTGCTCGATGTGCAATTAAGATTGATCTTAAGAAAGCTTTTGACTTAGTGAGATGAGAATTTCTTTTTGATTCACTGGATCTTTTTGGATATCATTCCAAGTTTATTACTTGGGTTAAGTTTATTCCAAGTTTTCTGTTAAGCTTAAAGGTTCTTTGTGTGGTTACTTCAATGGTCAGAAAGGTATTCATCAGGGTGACCCCTTATCTCTTTATCTTTTCATTTTAGTTATGGAAGTTCTTGTCATGTCTCTTGAAACTGAAACCGCAAATCCAATTTTTAAGCACCATTAGAGGACGAAACAGTGTAATATCACTAATCTTTACTTTGCAAACGATCTTTTACTGTTCTACCATGGTGACCTCAATTCTATGGAGATTCTTAACAAATACCTAATCTTTTTTTCTTCCATTTCTAGTCTGGATATCAATAGAACAAAAGGTCAATGTTTCCTTAGTAATGTTCCACCGGACCAGTCTAACCGTATTGTTGCTTGTCTCAATATTCCTATTGGTGAGATTCCTATTGGTGAGCTTTCTATTAAATTCTTGGGTGTTCCACTGATTTCCACCAAGCTCACTACTCAAGACTGTGTTCCTTTAATTCATAGAATGACTCCGAGAGTTACATCCTAGGCCAATAGCTTCCTCTCTTATGCAGGAAAAACTTAGCTTATTAGGTCTATCCTTTTTGCTATCCAATCATACTGGTATGCGCATTTTCTGCTGCCTAAGTCTGCTATCAAAAGAATCAAACCAGATTCTCCTCGGATTCTTATGGAAAGGCACTCGTTGGATAAGTATGGGGCAAAGGTTGCCTGGTCACAAGTTACCAATCCATTTCATAAAGGTGGCTTACAATTAAAGAATATATAATAGTGGAACAAAGCACAGATACTATTTCACTTGTGGTAGATTATTTGCTTTGATTATGAGTCCTTCTGACACCTCATGGATTTGGAGGAAAATTCTAAATCTGAGACCTGTTGCAGCAGTTCATATCAAATATACTATTGGTAATGGCAAACTCATAAAGCTATGGCAAGACCCTTGCTCCTTGACCACCCTCTGGCTTTCTCTCTAACTGATTCCTTGATTATGCATTTAAGTATCCCTTTCTTTGCTAAGGTTTGTGATATCATTAGTAACAACATCTGGAATCTCTCAGTCTTAAATCGTTCTTCTGTTATGCCCTTCAAAGATATTCTGATGGACATTCTATTACATTCTACAAACTCTAACGTCATTTCTTGGGATGGGTTTATTGCTAGAGAGGTTAAAATTAGAACTATTTGGGAATCCATTTGTAGAACTAAGCCTACTGTTTTTTGGCACGACTTTGTCTGGCATAAACATCATATACCAAGGTGTTCTTTCTTCTTATGGGTAGTGTTTCATAAGAAGCTTCTCCTATAGACTCATAACTTGTGCTCCCTTTGCAAAGTTTCTGATGAATCAATCCAACATCTCTTTTTTTGCTGTAACTTTTCTAGATATATTATGCAATCTCTTTTTGGTTTTTTAAGTTGGTTTAGTGTTCCTACAGACTAAGATCGGCTAATTAACCATATAAGATTCACTCGGATGGACAAAAAGACTTATATGATTTACAGGCTTTGTTTAGCTGTCATTATCGATAAAATCTGGATTGAAAGAAATTGCAGAAATCACAATGAAGATGGTTCTCCTGCTGCTATCATTGTTCAGGATTGCATTAAGATTATATATTAAATATAAATTATCAAATTCAAAACAGGTTTTGTGGTCCATCACCAAATACCTTCACTTTAGTAGGTGGTTATTGTAACTGTTGCTTATGTTTAACTATAGCCTAGGTATCATGGGTCTGTCTTTGATGTGTATGTTATAGTTCTCGCTAGGTATATCCCTAAATTTGTTTCCCTTTTTCTTTCTAAAAACTATTTGTCGCTATTTTTAAAATCTTGTAATGATGACGTTAGATAATCTTGTAATTAAGTATTTATTAAATATTTTTACGTAAATCCAAGACATTACAAACTCAGTTTAAAAAAAATCAATAATTAATATAATGACAAATGTATAAATGTACTACTAATTAAAGTCTTGTTATTTCATAATTTTTAATATATTTTATCAATTTTGAGATTAAAAATATTTTAAATTAACTTTACAAAGTCAATAATAATCTTTTAATTTGAGACGGAGGAAGTACATAATTTTATTCAATAAAAAGAAATAAATTAAATAAACAAATAATTATCAATTAAATGTAATCAGAAAAAATTAAGAAGTTAATCCTCAAAGTGAAAAAAAATTAAAAATTTAATCCCCTAATTGAAAAAACTTATAAGACAATCTCCAAAGTGAAAAAAATTAAAAATTTAATCACTTAATTAAAAAAATTAAGAGTTCAATTACTAAAATAAAAAAAAAAAGTTAAAAGTTCAGGGTATTTATCTATATTTAGGCTTAGGTTATTTTATGTGTATTTGGGTACGCCATTGCTTATATATGTTCAAAGTTGACTTTAATGTAGTACTCCTCTTCCCTTTTTGAGCTTGATCTTAATTAATTTTTAAAATATTAAAATTTAAATCATGATGTGAATTTATATTCACTTATATTAAAACACATTAAGATTTTAATAATAATTCATTAAAGAATTTTCTTAATTCCAAGCTTATTAAATATGCTTCTGTGGGCCCAATTAAAACCAGCTTGATGAAAAAGCTGCTAACCCTCGGATAAAAAAATTATCTACCGGAAAACTTGAAGACCCTGCTGCTTGATCCATGTTAAGGTTGTGTGTGTTGGGTCCAGGTTTTTCTGCTTGCAGGATGAATCAAATTAAATGAAATCATGTACTTCTCCTCTGAAAGACTAGCTAGGGGCATTTTAGTCATTTTAGAATGGTATATCATAATTTAAGATGCTTTAGGGTGTTGTATGATCCTTAAAAATAATTCAGTGGGTTGAAGAGATTGTACAGAGGGTTGTTAATATTTTGATATTCAACTTTCTTTTTCTTTAGACAAGATCTTATCTAATTCAATGTTAGGGTTTAGGGTTTCCATGGTCAATTTAGGTAAAATAATGGAGAATAGAATATTTATCCCCAAAAGAATGTTAAGTTGATGATTGTATTTAACTGATTTCTTCAGTTTGTTTAACCATCCCCAAACTAAAACATATAATCATCTTCTTTGTGCATAATTTTTAAAAAAAATACTCTTTTTGTTCCGTAAAAGCACTTCATTTTTTAAATTTTTAAATATTAAAGATATAATTTAATTTCACGTATATTCTTAAAAATAATTAAATAAAAAAATTCTTCTTTGTATCAAAGCGAATTAAACCTATGCACTATGATCGTTCGGGAGACCTGGCTCATTCAAATCCCTTAAAAACCAAACTCCTTTTGTAGGACAAATTGACTATGAATTTACCTTTAAACAAATGCAACATGAGAAGAGAATCGAATTATCTTAAAACAAATTAGAACTAAATTATCAAACCCAAACATGAACAATCTGCCATACAAAATACCAGCTAAGATTCAAGTTCAACCCATATAACATAAACCCAAGTAGTCCTAGTAGATGATTTTGTAGACTCTAAAATAGAATTTTAGACTTTGGTTGCCAGTTGAAATGCTCGGTCTCTCTCCTCTAGTCCTCTCCAACTTTGCAACAACCATCATCAAAATTGAGGGCATAACTTGAGGGATCATACTGAAACTTGAGGTGCCCATTATTACTCTTTGCCATTGCTTTCTTCATTGATGCTCTCATTCTCCAAAATAAACTTCTGCATTGCCTCTGGCTGTACCTATTCACCCACAAAAATCTGCCAACAAAACCCATTACAAAAAATTACTCCAGATAGCAAAGATCTCATCAAAGTACCAACTTGAGGAATAGAAATGGTGGCAAATTTTTTGGGTAAATGTGAATAGAAGAGAGAGAGAGAGAGAGAGATGATAGAGAAAGAGAGGCAAGAAAACTTATTAAAGAATCAGAATGGCAAGGCCATGAGGTATGGGCATAGCTTTTATACAGGAAAGCTCTACTAAAAAGAGTCTTGCCTTTTATGGTGTTGTATTATATATATATATATATATATATATATATATATATATATATATATATATATGAGAATGATCCTAGCCAATGTTGGTTGAGATCAATGTTGGTGGTAAGTGATGAGTTAACTAAATAATTAATCCCAACTAACCATAGCCACAGATCAATATTTGCAGTTGCAAAGACAATTATAATTTTACAACAGTTATCTTTACAATGCATTTTTTACTGTTTAAATTTTGATGATCAAATAGTCCTCCTAATTGCAGTTTAGTTTAGCGAACATTCCAAAAATAAACTGCAAACGAAAGCTCACTATGTGAATGGTAAAAAATATATTTATCTTTAAAATAATTATTACCTGTATAATTAAACTGCAAATGAAGAAAATAATTGTCTTACGTCCGTTTAGTTTGGGAATATCCCTCAAATTAAAAATAGACGATAAGATTATTTAGTTATTTCATCAAAATTTAAACAGTAAAAATGTGTTTTTGTAAGACTATAATTATCCTCACAATTGTGATAATGAATTCTTTTTCATATATATGTATATATATTTAAAAGCAAAACTTGAAAAGAGTTGAAAATCTTTTGTGGGTATTTTAAAGAAGCTGAGCCGCGCCCCCATTGGGTTGCAGTTACCACAGTGCTATGCTTTTCCTTTGGCATTGGGAGCCTAAAATTCCAACAAACATCCACAAAGACAGAGAAAAAGAAAGAGAGGGGTTGCTCGTTGCTGTGGGAAGAGAGCCCCCTGTCATAGTTATATCACTATCAGAATGTGGTCGTAACAGATATATACATAAGATACTATCCTATAATAAAACTTCCTAGTTAAAATTAGCTTAGGAAATGTCACTTTTATACTGTCAAGTTCCATGTGCTTCTGCCTTACATTCCGGACATTTCAATTTGTGTAACAGAAAATTCATTATAACAAAATAGACAAAGTCAAAGGCCCTGCATCCTCCATCCCCAAACAACTCAAACCTAAATGAAATTCCATTTGCATAAAATAAAAAAATAAAAATTATTCTATAAAAAGGGTTTCAATTTCTTTAACGATTGTATTAAATGTTACGATATTTTTAATTTTAGCGTTCTAATTTTATTATTCTGCCATTATTTTAATATAAATTTAGTGAAAAAAATAAAATAAAAATATATCATTCAAATTTGCTAATCTTAAAAATGTCGGGTTTTTTTTTTTTTTGTGAAATAAACATAGCGTGTAATATAACTAACCTTATAAATTTTCTGTGATGTGTAATTCTTTTTAAGAAGATGTAACAAGCCTTTGATTAAGGGGTTCCACTTCCACGAAGAGTCATAATATTGGTGGTCACCCCTAATTCTATTATGAATGTAATTGTAATCGTAATTTTTTGTTATGTCAGATGAGGAGGTGGGTGTAGTTATAATGCTAATGTGACGCATGATTGAATCAAGTCTAATATTTCAACTCAATAAAGTAGATATTGAATCGATATTAGAGATGATTAACTTAAAATTCATGACCTTTATAATTTATATGACAACTTAAATATAGTTGGACTACCCTAGAAATTATGTGCCAAGATCTCCATCATGACCAATCAAAGTGCCCATTTTGTTCTAAACTGCTTTGTCTCAAACAAATTGGAATATAAAAGATAGGAAAATTTTGTTAATTTCTGTAATTCCCTTTTTGCCTTCATTCATAAAGAAAGCTAAGCAGTTCCCATTAAATTCCCTTTTGTCCCATTATACATCAGCCTTTTTCCCTTTGGTCCATTTTTTTCTTCAGTCAAATTAAATAGCTACCCAGTACCCACTATGTATGATACAGTGACTTGTCATTATGGGGAAATATGGTGCATTCTTTGTCTTAAATCTTGGCACCTTATATAGCTAGTTAGCTTCATATGTATAGCCACTATATGGAGCCATTTTCTATCTGCGGGTCTAGGCTCTGGGGTTTATTGGCTATTCATTGATGGGTCAAGTTTTACTTATTTGGAATTTTCTTGAGATGGGACGCACCTTGGGTTGGTTAGTCCTTTTCTCGGCAGGTGGGTTGACAGTCTGACTTAATTGGAGTGGAGCCCACAGTTGAGGACCCAGAGCCCAATGTATCAAAATGTTAGCCCATTCATGTTCATCTATTTCTTGAACTTGGAGCTGGGTTTTCTTTTCCTTGAAAATTCTTGCTCATGTTTCATGTACTGTGTTATATTCTCCAACTTTTACCAAAATTGCTAGATTCTTTGTGGGTTCTCATCTGTTTTTCAGCTCTTTCCTTTTATGGGTTTTCTTAAAACTGCATAAAGGCCCAATCTATTCACTTATCAGCCCAATTATATATATAAGTTGCATTAATATGGGAAAAAATAATTGGGCTGTGGTAAAAGGTTCATTTTTCTAAGCGTCCGTGTGTATCTTCATGGCATGGGCTCAGAATATGGAGTAATTCATTGTTAACGCTAGATATCATCTAACTTTTTGAAAATTTTATTCTTAGAAGGTATTTGCACTATTATCGAATACTAAAAAATATAGGGCAACTCATTTTTGGGGGTCTAAGTGGCAAAAGCTAATTGTCATCTAAACTATTTAGTTAATATTACTTGTGGATCACACCTCTCTCTCTCTCTCTCTCTCTCTCTCTCTCTCTCTCTATATATATATATATATATATATATATATATATATATATGATTGTAGTATGGGGCCTATGGGCATGCGACATAGTAGAGGAATGGGAAGCATTGAGCAGTTTCCTTTGACAAAACAGAAGACATGGTTGTCGATTGGTTTCATTTTGTTAAATGTTCTGATTTTTCAACTCATAAACACGAAAAATTATGTCATGTTTCATAAGTATAGTTACAATATATTTTATTCTCTTACATGAGAGCGGAATTCATACATAATAAATTCGTATAAAATTCACCCTCATAAAAATAATGAAATATATTATAACAATATTTTAGAAATATGAAATAATATCTCCGTAAACATGCATCAGAGAATATTGTGATCAAGTGTACAACTAGTACTAAATTTAACCTATACTAATAAACTTTGACAAGCAGAGAGAGAGAGAGAGGAGCTTTGGACCATTTTTACTTTTTATTGTACTTTAATCTCAACAAGGACAGCACCCAGTGTTTATCTTGATAAGCAAACCTATGTCTAGCGCCGAACTTATGTCGGGGAAATAAAGTGCGAGATTTCTAAGTATCTCATTTGGATTTGCTCCCTCTACTTTTTTATGCGCATTTATATATATAATATTTAAATATAAAATTAAATATTATATTTATTTTAATTATTAAAAAATAAAATATGATACAAATTTTAATGTCATGTTTCACTTTTTAATAATTAAAATAAATATTATACACTTATGCTTATGCTTTTCAAAGCGATGTTCGGGCATGTGCATGTAAAAGTACCTAAAAAGACTCCCTTCTCTTTCTCCATTTATTTTTTAAGCATTTAGTTGTGGGAGTTTATATAAAATGGGTAAAATGTATGGGAATATAATAATTATTTTACTTCGAACAAATCTATTATTGGTGTTAAATAAGATAGAAAACTGGGATACGGATGGTTAAGGGTATATCTGTCCAAATAAATCAATTACCATGTCTTTATACTGTACACGTATATATGCATGGGAACGGTTCATTAATTATCAATGTTGATTGTATTTTGTGACCTTATGTTTAGATAATTAATCTATAATCGTTCAATAAATTTCTTGACAATCGCAATTTTAAATTTCTTTCACAATTTTGTTGGCAAAATTGGTGGACCATCCTTGTATGATAACTAGATAGGTAATTCGTGCGAGGTATGAATTTTTTTTTATAAAATTTGTATTTTTTAGATTATATTTTATATGAAAATTAATATAAATAAATTATGTCGGATTTTTAAAATTTTATTTTAATGTATATTATGTATGTTTATATTAACCAATAAATTTCATAATGTTAATTTAGAAGTATTATTAATTACTTTAATGTATAATTTTTTTTTCAATTTTGATAATAAATAATTAGCTTCTTAATTTGAACTGTTCTTTTTAAAAGTCATGTTATAGATGATTTATTTTCATATATTAAATCTATTTTCATTAATAATTTGAACTTAAGAGTTGTCTTTTCATATTCAATAATTCTCAAATTATGTCATGCATACATGCATGTATCCATTAAAATTACTGTATATATTTCATAAGATATGAAAAGTTTATACATTATATCAAAAAAATAGAGAGACTTGAGGATTGATTGGATATTAACTCATGACCGACCAAAATAATTAGATAAAATTATAAAATTATTGGATAAAATCTCTTAGGCTACGTTTGTTTATAAAAAATATACTTGGGATTGGACTATTTACGTTAATTTAATACTATTTTACACTATTTAATCCTTTGATGATGGACTATTAATCCTTTGATGAGGGATTATTAGTCTCATCAAGCCATTTAATAATTTAAAATGAGGGGGACTATTAATCCCAAATTTTTCATGGGATTATATAATCCCACATAAATAGCCTTAGGAATGATAAAAAAATAAACCGTAGGATTATTTAATCCCCCATCATGAGATAAAATAGTTCGAAATAATATTAAATTAATACAAATAGTCCAATCCTAAATATATTTTTTGTAAACAAACATAGCCTTAATGTCTTATCATATATATAGTTATTGATTATAAAGAACTATTATTTACACAAGAAAAAAATAATATTTGTATAATTAGCAAAGATTATTAACTATAACAATATATTCTATTAAAGAATTGACTTGTAGGTGAGTTTAAATATATGAGGGTATAGTAGATCGAATACGGTCAAATAAACGACAACATAACAAAAAGTGTTAGCAGATGGAGTCATCCCCCACGGTTCAAACACTATCCCTAAAGTTTAATAGAATTTTGTTTTAGTATCAACGTTACGAAACATAAAATATTTTTATTCTGAAATATTAAATTTAGTAATTGTATACTTTTATTATACGAAAAATAATTATAACTATATTTTATAATTTTTCAAGTGAGAGGCATTTTTATACAGATATTAGATCTTATAAAAAAATTGGTTAGGATTAAATCTAATAGCTGGTTAAAATTGTCTATTTATTTATTTTTTTAAATATCTAGAATATCTACAATTTAAGTTACCGTGTATATAAATCTACAATGCTCGATCGGAAATATTAATATTTATAAGTAAATTTTAAAAATTATCAAATAGTGTCACCAAATAAGTGTCTTGTAAACACGTCCATAAGGTTGGTGGTATAATTTCTTAAAAATTTGTATATTACGAGACTAACTTAACCTTAGTTTAATTATATTTATTTTTAAAATTATGTTAATACACTATATTTTAAATAAATATATTTCGTATTAACTAAACAACATAAATCATTATTGTACTCCGTACCCTAGAATATGACATTTTTTGTTCTTATTTTCGTTCTATATATGTACTGTCTTAAAGGACGACTCGAACAACAATGGACTGAACACAAGTAGACTTACATTTTTAATTTAGTGTCTGACCATACAATACACTGTTATATAATTAGACCTACCAAATAGGCAGACATCAAGATTTTGTCACAACGTAGTTTTACGATAGGAGTAAATTATAAGAAAAATAAATAAGTTTTGTACCACTACACCAGTAACACCATGCTGTGGTATGACTTACAGGCAAGGTCGGCCATATAACATAATAAAAAAAAATTGGGCTTTATGCCCTATTTTAAGAAAAGTCATAAAATTTTAAAAATAATAAATAATTTATGTAAAAAAAAAGGTTCTTTATAGTTGTAAAACCCCAAATTTCAATAAATAATTTTTTATTTTTTTTTATAATTTTATACTTAACAGTAAAGTGTTAAATTAATAAAAATTAAAGTTAATAATTTTATGTGCAAAATTTTATATCGGACAATATTCGATTAGTCGGAAAATATTCGTTCTGTCGAGGAATATTCGCTATATCGAAAAATATTCGTACGACAGCGCCGAAATATTCAGTTATGGGTAGACCCACAATAAATATTGTCGGATGTAGAAAACGACAGCAGTAGCCTTTGTAAATAAAAATAGTCAACGGTATTATCAATTTTAACTAATAAAATATCAGTGATAAAAGTATAGTAACATATGGTATTTTACTGTAGCACACAGTATTTTACAATAGCACATGGTATTGCATAATAACACACGGTATTACATAATGTTTAAATTATTGAACTGATAAAGTGTCTATTGTACAGTATTTCATCAATAATTTTCATTACACAGTATTTTAAATTATTGAACCAATAATTGTCATTACACAATATTTTACATTATTAATTGCACGGTGTTCCATATTATTGAATCAATAATTGTTATAATGCACATTATCTTGCATTATTGAGTCAATAATTGTTACAGTAGTTGTAAGACCCCGAATTTTATGAACTATAAAATTTAATTTTTCTTCATATATATTTTTCCTGAAACAGTAAGTGGTTAAATTGATAAAGTTAAAAGTTAAGGATGTTATGTGTAAATTATATTATGTCGGACAATATTCGTTTGGTCGATGAATATTCGTTCTGTAGGGGAATATTCGTACGACGGCGTCGTACATTGGTGGACCCCACAACGAATAATTGTCGGATATAGAAAACGACATAAATAATTTTTAAATGGTCAATGGTACTATCACTTTTAATTGTTAAAATACCCAGCGGTAAAAGAATAGTAATATACGGTATTAGAGGTAACACGCGGTATTGCACAGTAGCACACGACATTGCACAGTATTTTCTATTATTGAACTGATAAAGTGGTTATCGTATAATATTTGACTTTATTGTCACATGCACAATAATTTATATTATTAAACTGATAATTGTCACAGTAGCATATGCACAGTAATTCACATTATTGAATCAATAATTGTCATTACACAGTAACGTATTCTTTCTTTTATATACTTTCTGCATTATTGTTATCTCTATTATGATGTTAATTAAACTGTTGTATTTCATTATTAATTAATTTGATATCTAACTCAGAGAGCCAACTACACTGTATTTAAAACAAATAGTCATAATAATAAATAAGTGTGAATTATTGTTGAATAATAAATTGATAAAGTTATTTATTTTTATTATAATAAATAATATAAAGTTAGGTGATATAAAGATGAAATGAATGGTATATATTAAAGATAATGTAATAATTATAGAATTTCAAATGAACGGTGTAGATTGAAGATGATATTTAAATGAATGGTTTAGATTAAGAAAATTTTAAAAGATAAAATGAATGGTATAGATTAAAGATAATATAGAATTTAAAATGGATGGTGTAGATTAAAGATGATCTTTAAATGAATGATTTAAATTAAAGAAATCTTAAAAGATGAAATGAGTAGTAAGGATTAAACATTATCTTGAAATGAACGGTTTGAATTAAATTAGGAAATCTTGGTTATGATAGAATTTTTGGCTATAAATAGAGGCATTAACTCAAAGATTTTTCATAAACTTCCTTACTTGTTCTTTCTTTCACTCTCTAAATACTTTTTTGTGTAAGTTCTCTCTCTAAGTGTGCTTAAGTCATCTTGAGTATTTGTGAAGATCTATAAGTGTACGAGTACTGTTCAAGTTAATCAACCTCATTTAAATCAATATCCAGTCACGTGTTAAGGTAAGGGATTCCATCTTTTTCATCTTTCACTATTCAAACTTACTACGGTAAGCGATTATCATTTTTTGATTCTTGAAAATAATATCGTTTCTCTCTTACTCATAAGATGTGTCATTTATTTTCATGTATTAAATTGTGGCAATAACCTTACGGCGCGGATTACCGCCTGTTGGTGAATAACTTTTCGTATTCATTCCTTATTAATCTCTGAGAATAACCTTACTGTGCGGATTACCGCATGTTTGGTGAATAACTCTTCGTATTCAATTTTTATTAAATTGTGGGAATAACCTTACGGCGCTGATTACCGCATGTTGATGAATAACCTTTCGTATTCATTCCATATTAATCTTTGAGAATAACCTAACTACACGGATTACCGTATATTTGGTGAATTATTCTTTGTATTCATTTCCTATTTTTCTAAACATTTCTATTGAACTGTAACCGTTATTCTGAACTGTGGATCTTGAATATCATTTTTGAATTTTACTCCACATCATGTTGACAATTTGGACATTATTTAAATCTGCACAAAGTAAATTTCAGATACTTATTGTTTATCATGTTTCTTCTTTTCATCATTTGTATAACTGTTATTTGTACTAATCATCAAAAATCAAGCTGTTGTGAATATCTGTGGTTGGGGGCACCGATGCGATATAATTGTTAAACAGATGATAGGTTAAAGGCGATACATCTGTTCGGTGTCTTTTATGACACGTGGTGAAAGTTCTCTTTGGCCCGTAGTGCAAATATGAATTGTTGTTTGGTATGATTATGACCAAAAGATGAATACTGGTATAATCATGACCGTTGTTGTTTTATTGAGTATCTTTGGCCCGTAGTGTAAAGATGAACTGTTGACTTACATGATTATGACCAGGAACTGAAAATTTATATTATCATGACCAGTGGTGTTTAAAATGATAAAAGTTGATGATATTTTTCTGAAAAGGAGAAGCGAGTGAACATCATAGTCTACATGATTCTTCTAATGGATTGCTCATTCCGCTGCTATTATTAATCTGAACGTTGTTCAAGAATTTAATAATACAACAAAATTATTACAATACACTGTTCAATAATAAACAACTAAGTCTTCACATTTATTACTATTCTATAATACAGTGAAGACTACTATAGCAACTATCTCGGATCGCTACTTCATTCCCCATTCCTCCCCGCTAGTCCGGACTATGCTCTTATTTCCTAAACAATTGAATAAAAAAGAAAGGGTGAGCTCAAATAACCAGTAAGGAATATCATGACTTAGATAATGAAAAATAAATTATTCTTAGCCTTCAACAATTGAGTTCTTAATTGAATATAATAGACAACAAGTTTTAAATCAACAGCTGCAGTTGAGTTATAAACAACAAGATTAACAACAACAGTTAAGTTCTTAAACAAAGTTTCACTGCAGTGAAATAACCACCACTAAGAGAATCAAGTAGATCATGATGTCTACTAGCCTATTTTTTTAAGAAAATCATCATCAACTTTTATCATCTAAAACACCACTGGTCATGATCATGCCAAACAACAGTTCTTCTTTGCCCCCGGCCAAAGAGAACATTCATCACGTGTCCTTGTCATCCGACCAAAGACACTAAACAATTATATCGCATTTATCGTATATCACATTTAACCTATATCGCCTTTAACATCTCATATGCGTCCTAGATCACAGATATTCAGAACAACCTGATACTTGATGATTGAAATAACAATAGAGATATAAATAATGAACAGAAGAAACAAGATAAACAACTACACGAGAAGTTAAAAAATTTAACTTTGTCCATATTCAAATAATGTTCAAATTATCAACATGATGTATAAAAAAATGTGTACAAGTCCAAGAGTAATGTCCACGATCCATACGGAGAAGTTCAACGGTAAGGTTTACGGTACAAGGAATTAGTCTAAACTGTTCACAGTTCAAATAAATGTCCACAGTTCAAAAGTTCAAGAACCATAAGTTCACAGTCCAAATAAATATTCACAAATCAAAAGTTCAAAGTTCATAAGTTCACAGTTCAAATATGACGATGAAAATTTAATAGGAATGTTCTTGTCAAATGGTATTAGATGAAGTGCAAACTATTAAAGGAATATTAATGAATTATTAATTCAAGAATTTTCACCATTTAATAATATTAAAGATACAAATGAGATATTTTCTTACCGTAGTGATGGAAGATGAAAAAGATGGTAATCCTTACAAATAAGAAAGAAAATTATATCCCTTTATGACGATGAAAAGAATGATACTCCTTACCGTAATAAGTTTAAGAGTTTAAAAGAAAAGTGGTATCTCATACCTTATCATGTGATTAAATACAACTTTTATGAGGTTGATCAACCTATATGTATATTCACAATTTAATTAGTAAATAACACATACTAATTTTATGTATATAAAATCATCCAAGTGACTATATAAATATACTTCAAAATAATTTTTAAAGAAAATAATTTTCCAAAGTAAAATCTTTCAAATGAAGTTTTTCAAAATAAATCTTCTGATAGAAGGGTCTTCTAAATGAAGAGTTGTAAACTGATGTGTGTGTGAGTGTTTATATAACTTTTAAAAGAAAAACTTACTTAAACAATACTCGTACCATTCGATATCTTCAACGCTTAAGATAATTTTAATACACTTAGGAAGACACTTATACTAAGAAATATCTAGAGAGTGGGAAGAAGATTGAGTGAGGAATGTATGAAACTCCTTATGCTAAGCCTCCTATTTATATTCAGAGCCTAACCAACTTTTCTACACACACGTTACACATTTTAATCACATCTTTTAATCTGAACCATTCATCAACTAACACACGTTTCACACTTTAATCTGCACCGCTCAATGACTATCACGCATTTCACGCCTACACGTGTTACATATTTACACGCGTTACACATTTACGTGTGTTACACACTTACACGTGTTACACACTTACACGTGTTACACACGTACACACATTACACATTTTCATATTATTTTGTTGATTTAATATCTCAATTATTAAACATACCGTGTTTTTCAAACAATAAATATGTCTAACTATTTAATACCTGTGACTACTACTGTAACAATTATTGGCCCAATAATGCAAGATGATGTGCATTATGAAAATTATTGATTCAATAATATGGAACACTGTACAATTAATAATGTAAAATATTATGTAATGACAATTATTGATTCAATAATCTAAAATATTGTGTAATGACAATTATTGATTCAATAATGTAAAATGTTGTGTAATGACAATTATTGATTCAATAATATAAAATAGCCACTTTATCAGTTCAATAATTTAAATATTGTGTAATACAGTGTGCTACTATGCAATACCATAAGCTACAGTAAAATACCGTGTACTACAGTAAAATACCATATGTTACCATACTTTTATCACTGGTATTTTAATAGTTAAAAGGGATAATACCGTTGACCATTTTTATTTAGAAAGGCTACTGTTGTCGTTTTCTTCATCCGATAATATTTCGTTGTGGGGTCGACCCATAACTGAATATTTCGGCGTCGTCGTACAAATATTCCTTGACAGAATGAATATTCCTCGACAGAACAAATATTTTCCAACAGAACAAATATTCTCCAACCAATCGAATATTGTCAGACATAAAATTTTGCACATAACATTCTTAACTTTAATTTTTATTAATTTAACACCTTACTGTTAAACATAAAATTATGAAAAAAATTTGAAATCTATTTATTAAAATTCGGGGTCTTACAAAGTATTTATACCTCTAATATTATTAAACGATGAAAATTCTTAAATTAATAATTTATTAATATTCCTGTAATAGTTTGCACTTCATCTAATTCCCTTTAACAAGAACATTCCTCTTAATTTTTCATCCTCATATTTTAATTGTGAACTTATGGACTTTGAACTTTTGAACTGTGGACATTTATTTGAACTGTGAATAGTTTGGACTAATTCCTTGTTGATGAGAACATTACAAGCTTGGATGGCAATCAAAGGATTAAAATTTGGGGAGATCCGATTCAAGTTCCTGTTGGACCGGTTACACGAGCACGGGCTAAACGATTTAAGGAAGGGCTTAATGGATTGATCCAAGTTATTTGGACTGATCATAATTCAAGAAAATTAAGTAAGGGAGTTGCTTTAAACTTAATTCACTTGGTTCAAGTAATTGGGCCAAACCCAAATCAAGTATAATATTACCCCATGTGGGATAATATTATAATCTTTGTGATCCGTGTGAGAAAAGGATTTTCAATTTTTGGCAATAGTATTCAAGCTTTACAATTTGGTAACATAATAATGCAAGGAGTCTACATGGCAGGTGAATTGATTCATTAGTATGGTTTTCAAGCATTAGTCTACATGGCATATGGATAATTGTTAATTCATGGAAAGACAATTTCACATGATCCAATTCATGCATGTATTATTCCCGGTAATTATGTCGCGCCGCGTGACGAAGCAACATTACGTTTTTTATTTATTTAGTTAGTTAGATATTTGTTTCCTATTTTAATTAGGAATTTTATGTATTTTGTTCCTTTTATTATTGGGAATAGAGTTATTTTTAATTAGTATAAATAGGGGTTCAAGATGATGTAATAAACATTATTCATTCAATTAATAAAAATTATTGTGAGAATTTCTCATCTTTTGGTTCTTTAAGAATTTCTAAGCGTTTTCTTAGTTTCTTGAGAATTCAATTTGACTTATCATTCAACAATTCATAGTTGGGTGTGGCGTCTTCTACCATACATCAAGCATCGATTGTGCCAAGGTTCTTGTCTCATTATAGACAACGGGTTGAGGTGTCGTTGGTGTTCAACCATTAAACTTTGCCAAATAACAATCTGGGCAGCGACCACTTTGCGCAGGCGTACCGTGGAGCTTATCAGTTTGCTACGTTCATCTAGCGGGTACCTATTTTAAATTTTCTTATTGATTATTTTAGAAAAAAAAATAGTTGCTTCAATTTATTTGTAACCTGCAAGCCTGTGGGAACGTTAAAGTCAAGGGAATTAAAGTTAGTAAGGAAGTCCAATTTCGTGGGGCCTCGTGCAAAACCAAGACAAAGCCACGCCACTTGAAGTTGATAATTAGTAAGGAATAAGCTTATTATAATCTAAGGTGACTAAATGAGGCCCGCTCGTGAGTCAACATAATTAAAGACCATCCGTGATTGTTGCTTGAATTCAAGGCTATTTAAATTCAAAAGTTCGTCAATCTAAAAATAATATGTGACGATGTAATTGGAATTAAACTCGACACTTTCAAGTTACTCAACCCGCACCTACAAGACAATTCAAAATCTAACCTTATTGGTAACTCATAAATTACATCTTGCTATTTATTGTTTTTGATAAGTTTTATTGGTTTGATAGAAACTTTGATATTGTTTGGCAAATTCAAAAAGAACCTACAAGAGAGAATTTTAGAGTGGTAAAAGGCAAGAGTAGTGAGATTAATTGAGGGTAAAAACCTGATTGAGTTATACACAAGTGAAACATTGTATCGAACGAAACACGTAAGGGAGTGGTAAGGAAAATTATTTTTCTACTAACCTTTGTTTTGCAGCTAATCATGTCTGGTATGAAGGATAAGGGGTTGTTTGGAGAGGGATCTTCCACGAAGGATCAAAAGGCGGAATCAAATGTAGATTCGGACGTTCTACTGCAACAAGTAATTCGAAAATTGGAGCACTTTGATGATAGATTTGAGAGATTGGAAAGCATCCAAAAGGAGCATTCACAGATTATTATGGACTCTCAAAAGAAGGAGAAAGTCCAGAAAAAGAGGAATAGGGACAACGAGGAGGAGTCCTACGAAGAGGATTTTGACCCAGATCTTTGAAGGCGAGTTGAGGTCAGGGATAGAAGATATAGGGATGATAGAGGCGATAGGAGGGATAGAGAATATAGGAATCGGGTAGATGATAATTTGGGAAGTATTAAATTTAAGATTCGATCTTTTCAAGGGAGGAGTGATCCTGAGGCGTATTTAGAATGGGAGAAAAAGGTAGAATGGGTCTTTGATTGCCACAATTATTCAGAGCGCAAAAAGGTACAGTTGGCAGCTACAGAATTTACAGATTACGCAGTCACTTGGTGGGATCAATTGAAGACTAGTAGAATGAGATGTGAAGAACGACAAATTGAGACTTGAGAAGAGATGAAGACGGTAATGAAGAAGAGGTTTGTTCCAAGTCACTACTATCGGGAGCTATATCGGAACTTGCAAACACTTAAGTAAGGCAGTAGGAGTGTGGAGGATTACTACAAAGATATGGAGGTTATGATGGCCCGAGCCAATGTGATGGAGGACCGCGAGGCGACTATGGCTAGATTTGCGGCAGGATTGAATTGGGAGATCGCAGATTTGGTGGAAAGGAAGCATTATGTGATGCTTGAGGATATGGTACACATGGCCATCAAGATTGAGAAATAGCTCAAGAGGAGAGTTGGTCAACGTTCAATTTCCACTACCAATTCATGGAAGCCCAATGTACCGAAAAGGGAGGAGAATCCAATCATGGTCAAACCGAAAATTGAGCCGAAACAGGAGTCATCCAGTCGGGGAAATCAAGGTAAAACTGAAACTTCTTCTAATAGAAATCGTGATATTGTCTGTTTTAAATATCAAGGCAGAGGTCATATTTCTAGTCAATGCCCAAATCAAAGAACTATGCTTTTTCGAGATGATGGTGAGGTGGAGACCGAGGAGGAAGAAAGTAATACCGATTCGATGCCACCATTGAAGGATGTTGGTGAAGAGATGAAGGTTGTTGCGGGAAGGATGATGGTAACTCGAAGAGCTCTTAGTGCGCAGTCCAAGGAGGATGATAGCTTGCAGCGAGAAAATCTATTCCACACACAGTGTTTGGTGCTAGGGAAAATTTGTAGTGTGGTGATTGATGAAGGCAGTTGTACTAACGTTACAAGTTCACTCATGGTAGAAAAATTGAGTTTATCGACGATCAAACATCCACAACCGTACAAGTTACAGTGGCTTAATGACAGGGGTGAAATCAAGGTGACGAAGCAAGTATTGGTACCATTCGGTATTGGGAAATACGAAGATGAAGTTTTGTGTGATGTGGTGCCAATGCAAGCAAGCCATTTGTTACTTGGAAGACCATGGCAGTTCGATCGAAGGGTGAAATATGATGGATTCACAAATAAGTACTCATTTGTCTATAATCAAAAGTCTATTATCTTGGTGCCTTTGAGTCTAAAGCAAGTTCATGAGGACCAATTACATCTTCAGAAAAGTTGTAGAGAGAGTGATAAAGAAAAGAATGAAAAAAAAAGTTTTGATAAAAGAAAGTGAGAGAAAAATTGAGAAAAGAGTAAATTACTTGGCAAAAGAAAGTGATGTTAAGAGAGTTTTATTATCTAAGCAGCCAATGATTGTACTTTTGTACAAGGAGGCATTAAATACTAACGTAACTAATGTTTCTTTGCCTAGTGTTGTTGCATCTTTTTTACAGGAATATAGTAATGTGTTTCCCGAGGAGCTACCAAAGGGTTTACCACCAATTCGGGGAATTGAATATCAAATTGATTTTGTGACTAGTGCTACCATTCCAAATCGTCCGACATATAGGAGCAATCCGGAGGAGACAAAGGAGTTGCAAAGACACGTTGATGAGCTATTGGAGAAAGGGTTCATTAGAGAAAGCTTAAGTCCATGTGCAGTCCCAGTGATTCTAGTGCCTAAAAAAGATGGGAAGTGGTGAATGTGCATCGACTGTCGAGCGGTAAACAATATTACGGTAAAGTATCGACATTCTATTCCTTGCTTAGATGATATGTTAGATGAATTGCATGGGTCTAGTATATTCTCTAAAATTGATTTGAAAAGTATCATCAAATTCGAGTAAAAGAGGGAGATGAATGGAAAACTGCTTTTAAAACAAATTATGATTTATATGAGTGGTTAGTTTTACCTTTTGATTTATCTAATGCGCCTAGCACTTTCATGAGATTAATGAACTGATAGGGTTAAATTATACGGTATTTTTATTCCCTAATACTAAGTTTTTATATTTATTGTGTGCTTAAATATTTAATTATTTAACTTATTTTGGTTTTAATAGGTTTTATAGGATTTTAGTTAATTTATGTTAATTTAGGTAATTTTATAATATTTTTATATTTCTTTTTATTTATGTGTTTTTATTTATTTTTAATATTTTAGGAATTTTATTTATTATTATGTATTTTTAGGATTTTTAGTATTTTTATATTATTTTTATTTATTTTTATATTTTATTTTGTAGGAAAATAAGCCTCGAGGGCAAATCTGTAAATTTTGCAAAAGTCTAATGGCATTGTGGTAATTTCAGCAAAACCGAAGGGCAAAAGTGTAAATTTCGCAAAAGACCGGTGGCAGAATCGTAATTAAACCGAAAACTGGGTCGCGCGCATAAAAGGGAGTAAAGAGACGACGTCGTTTGGAGGCGATAGCAGATCAGCAGCACCGGGGAAGAAACGGTGTCGTTTCAGAAGAAACCGGAACCCTCCGCGCAATGCGCGGGATGGTGGCTGACGTCAGCAGACGCGTTTCCGTGTTGAATTGGTCAACGGCGAGTGGAAGGCTTGTTTGGCTGGGCGGAAATGCTGCAAAACGGGATTATTTCGGATTTTTGCTACTTTTTGATTCCAAATTGGATTTTAATTCCAACTAGGGTTAGGATAATAATTATTTTCCTTTTTTCTTTTATTTTTAATTGTAAATCCTATGAGAGTTTGGACAAGTTAGAGGCCTATAAATAGAGGGTCAACCTCTTATTATTGATTAGAAGTTTTTGGGAGTTCTTTTTCTATTTTTTCTTGGAGAGAGCTTTTCAACTATTGGAGATTATTTGGAAGCATGTCAGGCTAAGTTTTTATTTTCAATTCTAAAATGATGTTGAACCTTATTTTTAGTTGATGTTTTAATTAAGTTATATAATTTATTCCTTCATGCATGAGATTTATTCTTGATAATCAGTTTTAATTGTTTTATGATATTTGGTTGATTAATTTGATAATGGCCTGTTAAGTTAATCAAAAATTTATCATATGCTAGATTAAGATTTGATATTAAGCAAACGATATTTTATCAGATCATAAGTAGCAGTTAATAATATTTAATTGTAGTCAAACTTTTGAATATTATTATGGTTATCAAGATGGCAAGTTAAATGGTCCGCGATGTTGAGATTGTTGTTTGGAATAATCTAATTCTCTAATTTTTAATGCAACTGTTATATTAAATCTAGACTGATAGTTCTAGGTTGTATAATAGTTAGAGTCTTTTGTGAGCGATTGCTGCATTAGATTTATAATTTAAGGAGGATTTCGGATAGCTTGGCGATTGTCGGTTATCTAGGGTTATTAATTTCAATTGAAGGAAAAGATAATAATAACTTGATTAACTTGTTGATTAAAAGAAGGGGATACTGAACTAAGGAACTGAAGTTTGTTTTAATTGATTTTTCTCATCTTTATTATTATTTAGTTTTATTTGTTTGAATTTTAATTAGTTAATTAATAATTCCAAATCCCCCATTTAATTAGTTATTTTTGAAAACATTAGAATTTATTAAAATAATTCACTCTCTGTGGGTTCGACTCTTACTTTCACTACTACATTAATATTTTTCAAAGTAAGATTTTATTTTTGGTTGCTTGCGACAGCATCCCAAATTTCGGGTAGCTTGGCGATTGTCGGTTATCTAGGGTTATTAATTTCAATTGAAGGAAAAGATAATAATAACTTGATTAACTTGTTGATTAAAAGAAGGGGATACTGAATTAAGGAACTGAAGTTTGTTTTAATTGATTTTTCTCATCTTTATTATTATTTAGTTTTATTTGTTTGAATTTTAATTAGTTAATTAATAATTCCAAATCCCCCATTTAATTAGTTATTTTTGAAAACATTAGAATTTATTAAAACAATTCACTCTTTGTGGGTTCGACTCTTACTTTCACTACTACATTAATATTTTTCAAAGTAAGATTTTATTTTTGGTTGCTTGCGACAGCATCCCATGAACCATGTTTTATGACCTTTCATTGGAAAATTTGTTGTTGTTTACTTCGATGATATTTTAGTTTATAGTAAAAACTTGGAAGATCATGTTAAGCATTTAAAATCTATTCTAGATGTTCTTAAGAAAGAGAAATTATATGCTAACCTAAATAAATGCACGTTTTGCACGGATAGAATTGTGTTTCTTGGTTTTGTTGTTAGTGCAAAGGGAATTCAAGTTGATGAAGAGAAGATACGTGCAATCTAAGAATGGCCAAGTCTGACAAATGTGAGCCAAGTGCGGAGTTTTCACGAGCTAGCAAGTTTTTATCGGCGGTTTGTAAGAGATTTTAGCACGATCACGGCACCACTTACGGAAGTCATAAAAAAGAGCGTTGGATTTAAATGGGGAAGTGAACAAGAAAATGCGTTTCAATTAATTAAATCTAAATTGACTAACGCGCCTTTACTTGCTTTACCTAATTTTTCTAAGATATTTGAACTAAAATGTGATGCTTCAGGTTTAGGCATTAGAGCAGTTTTGATGCAAGAAGGGAAACCAGTTGCATATTTTAGCAAGAAGTTAAGTGGAGCAGTTTTGAACTATCCTACTTACGACAAGGAATTGTATGCATTGGTTAGAGCGTTGAAGACATGGCAACACTACCTTTGGCCTAAGGAGTTCGTGATTCATACGGATCATGAATCATTGAAGTATTTAAAGAGTCAACATAAGCTAAATAAGAGGCATGCACGATGGATGGAATTCATTGAGACGTTTCCGTATGTCATCAAATATAAACAGGGTAAAGAGAACGTCGTTGCAAACTCTTGATGCTAAATTACTTGGTTTTGAACAAATTAAGGAATTATATGTTAATGACCATTATTTTTGTGAAGAATATAAATCTTGTGAAAAGAATGCAGTAGGTAAGTATTATAGACATGACAGATTCTTATTTCGTGAATATAAGTTATGCATACCTGCTTGTTCTTTACGTGAATTACTTGTTAAAGAGTCTCATGGGGGAGGTTTAATGGGTCATTTTGGTGTGGACAAGACTTTATCTGTTTTACAAGAACATTTTTATTGGCCACACATTAAAAGGGATGTAGAAAGAACATGTGATAGATGTATTACGTGTCGTCAAGCTATGTCACGTGTTCAACCCCATGGATTATATACACCATTGCCTATTTCTAATGAACCTTGGGTTGATATTTCTATGGATTTTGTGTTAGGTTTACCTAGATCTAAGAATGGTCATGATTCTATTTTTGTGATTGTGGATCGATTTTCTAAAATGGCGCATTTTATTCCATGTCACAAAACTGATGATGCTTCCAATATTGCTAATTTGTTCTTTAAAGAAATTGTTAGATTACATGGAATGCCTAAAACAATTGTTTAGGATAGGAATACTAAGTTTTTAAGTTATTTCTGGAAGACTTTGTAGTGTAAGTTAGGTACTAAATTGTTGTTTTCTACTACTTGTCATCCACAAACTGATGGTCAAACAGAGGTAGTAAATAGGACTTTGTCATCATTGTTAAGGGCAATCATTAAAAAGAACATAAAGCATTGGGAAGAATGTTTGGCATACGTTGAATTTGCATCGTTCTGTTCATTCTGCTACAAAATTTTCACCTTTTGAGATTGTATATGGTTTTAATCCGTTAACACCGTTGGATTTATCACCATTACCTGTTTCTGAATTTACTAACATGGATGGAAAGAAAAAGACTGATTTTGTTAAGCAGATACATGAAAAGGCAAGGATCAACATTTAAAGGAGGACGGAGCAGTGCGCTAAATAGGCGAACAAAGGGCGTAAACAAATGATCTTTGAGCCTGGTGATTGGGTTTGGTTGCATTTGAGAAAGAAAAGATTTCCAGTTCAAAGACGTTCTAAAGTGCTTCCGCGAGGAGATGGTCCTTTTCAAGTTCTCGAGCGTATTAATGACAATGCTTACAAATTGGATTTACCAGGTGAGTATAATGTTAGTGCTACATTTAATGTTTCTGATTTAAGTCCGTTTGATGCAGGTGATGATTTGAGGGCAAATCCTTTTCAAGAGGAGATGAATGATGAGAGCATTACAAGCTTGGATGGAAATCAAGGTATTAAAATTTGGGGAGATCCGATTCAAGTTCCTGTTGGACCGGTTACACGAGCACGGGCTAAACGATTTAAGGAATGGCTTAATGGATTGATCCAAGTTATTTGGACTGGTCATAATTCAAGAAACTTAAGTAAGGGCGCTGCTTTAAACTTAATTCACTTGGTTCAAGTAATTGGGCCAAACCCAAATCAAGCATAACATTACCCCGTGTGGTTTCCTTTCCGTGTGGGGTAATATTATAATCTTTGTGAGCCGTATGAGAAAAGGATTTTCAATATTTGGCAATAGTATTCAAGCTTTACAATTTGGTAACATGGTAATGCAAGGAGTCTACATGGCAAGTGAATTGATTCATTAGTATGGTTTTCAAGCATTAGTCTACGTGGCATATGGATAATTGTTAATTCATGGCAAAACAATTTCAGATGATCCAATTCATGCATGTATTATTCCCGGTAATTATGTTGCGCCGCGTGACAAAGCAACATTACGTTTTTTATTTATTTAGTTAGTTAGATATTTGTTTCCTATTTTAATTAGTAATTTTATGTATTTTGTTCCTTTTATTATTAGGAATAGGGTTATTTTAATTAGTATAAATAGGGGTTTAAGTTGATGTAATAAACATTATTCATTCAATTAATAAAAATTCTTGTGAGGATTTCTCATCTTTTGGTTCTTTAAGAATTTCTAAGCGTTTTCTTAGTTTCTTGAGAATTCAATTTGACTTATCATTTAACAATTCATAGTTGGGTGTGGCGTCTTCTACCATACATCAAGCGTCGATTGTGCCAAGGTTCTTGTCTCATTATAAATAACGGGTTGAGGCGTCATTAGTGTTCAACCATTAAATTTTGCTAGATAACGATCAGGGCAGCGACCACTTTGCGCAAGCGTACCGTGGAGCTTATCACTTGTACCGTAAACTTTACCGTTGAACTTCTTTCCTTTGGATCTTGGACATTATTCTTGGACTCGAACACCTTTTTTTATACATCATGTTAATAATTTGGACATTATATGAATTTGGACAGTAAAATTTGCTAACTCCTAATGTTGTTGTTTATCCTATTTCTTCTGTTCATTATTTATATCTATGTTGTTATTTCAATCATCAAGTATCAGGTTATTCTGAATATTTGTAGCTTAGGGCACATATGATAAGTAAAATGCGATATAGGTTAAAGGCAATATAGGATAAAAGCGATATAATTGTTGGGTGTCTTTGGTCGGATGATAAAGACACGTGATGAATGTTCTCTTTGGCCGGGTGCAAAGAAGAACTGTTGTTTGGCATGATCATGATTAGTGATATTTCAGATGATAAAAGTTGATGATGATTTTCTTAAAAAGAAATGTTAGTAGACATAATAATCTACTTGATTCTCTTAGTGGTGGTTATTTCAATGCGGTTGAACTTTGTTTAATAATTTAACTGCTATTTTGATTTAAATCTTATTGTTTATATTACTCTATTAACAACCCAACTGCAGTCGTTGATTTAAAACTTGTTATCTATTATATTATATTAAGAACTCAACTGTTGAAAGTTAAGAATAATTTATTTTTTATTATCTTAGTTCTGATATTCCTTACTGGTTATTTGAGCTCACCCTTTCCTTTTTGTTCAATTGTTCAGGAAATGAAAGCGTAGCCGGGACTAGCGGGGAGGAAAGGGGAATGGAATAGCGGTCCAAGATAGTTATTATAGTAGTATTCACTGTATTGTAGAATTATAATAATCATGAAGACTTAGTTGTATATTATTGGATATTGTACAGTGTATTGTAATAATTTGATGTAATCTTTTGATGACTCAAATTGAGTGTTGTGAGCCCGATTTAGGGGCGTCACAATAGTAATATACAACAATTAAGAAAAAAATACAAGATTAGTACATCCATAAAATAATTACAAAAAAGTGCAATGCAATACTCACATTAAATCATTTCAGTTTCACAAATCCCTTAAATCAAAGATAAGCAAATTAAATTTCACAAATCCCTTAAATCAAGGAAAAGTAAATTAAATTACTTCAATTCAATTCAATTTCTTCATCTCTTTCTCTTACTTTGACTTTACTAGCATACCAACGTCATTAAATATAATTAAAATCATCTCCCCCAAAACTCCGTCGAGTTCATCTTCACTTTAATGGTGGCGTCAATGATCGGTGCTGTCATAACCTTGGCCAATCCCTTCTACACCACCACCGAGATTTAATGGGAAGTCATAGTAGATCATCACTTTGAGGAAAAAAAGAAGACCATGATCGTTACATAACTTAAGTTATAATAAGCGCCGATAAACAAGAAATATAGGTACATACCGAAGATAAATAAATTTAGGAATTGGTTACTTCCATACTAGTGTTTGGTTACTACCATACTAGTGTTTGGTTACCACCATACTAGTGTTTGGCTACCTAGAGTTACTGCACGAAAAACTAGTTACAACACATTCAGGAATTGGTTACATCCATACTAGTGTTTAGTTACCTCCATACTAGTGTTAGGTTACCTAGATTTACTACAGCAAAAAATTACCATAATAGTGTCTGGTTACCTCCTGATAGTGTTTGGTTACCTCCATACTAGTGTTTGGTTACATGGAGAAATCGAAAAATCTAACCATGAACGTGAAGACTCCATTGACGCCACCATGAGCGTGAATATTCCATTGACGCCACCATAAACGCGAATACTCCTTTGATGCCACCATGAGCTTATCAGTAGTGGTGTAGAAGGGATTGACGGTAGTTATGATGGCACCGATCATTGACACTACCATGAACGTGAAGACGAAGTCGAGATAGCAATGGAAAAAATGGAGGAAAGAGAAAGCGGGGTATGAAGTTTTAGAGAAGATGAAAAAAAGCGGCGGAGGAAGAGAAAATAGAGAGAAAAAAAAGCGACGGAAGAAGTTTGGAGAAGATGAAAGAAAAGAAATATCAGAGTATTTGGTGGTATAAATATTATTAAGTAATTTGAATTTTGAATTTTAAAATTTGGAACCAACTACCCATTAAATCACCTAACTAAATTAAAGGAATAACAATGCACTAATTTAGAAATTAAATATTAGAGATACATTAATTTTGTAAATATATTATGTATGCACTTTTGTTGTAATATTTTTTTAAAATATACTAATAAATGTAATTCTTCCTAAAACAAATCTTGTAAAAATATAAACTCAATCAATTTTTAGGGTCCATAGTCCAATCCAAATATTAAATATCTAAAATAAATTAACAGTATAAAAAAATTTCATTTAAATAAAAAAATATTAATACTCCATCTGTCCCAAAATAAAAATCTTCCATTGATTTTTGTAGTAAAACTGATCATTTTTAAAATTAACAATTAAACATACATATTTAGACTTTCAAAAAAAGTAAATATTGAGATTAGTACTAAATTTTATGTAGTTTATAATGTTTATAGACTTTTTACATATATATTAAATAATAATAATAATAATAATAATAAGATATATTAATTTAAAAAATAGTCAATTTGACCATAAAAGTCAATAGAAAAGATACTAAATATTGAAGATTTCATTTAAAAATATTATTGTAGGACACAAATTGTCTTACATCACCCCTACATACCCCTACATAGAAGAGTTCACTTTATAAATAGTGACCCCTATATTTTAGAATGAACGTCGTAATATTTGTTTACTATAAAAATTTTAATATATATGTGCTTTTGTAATTATAGTATAATTTAATTTTCAACAAGCCATCAATTGTGAAGTACTGAAATTTATGAATCTTAACGTGAAGTTGGTTATTGAAAGAATTAGCAAAGATTATTAGTGTGACGCCCCCAAATTTAGGCCCACACAGCCCAAACTTGAGTCGTCAAAAGATTACAACAAAATTATTACAACAAAGCACAACGTACAACAATACAGTGTATAATAATACACAACTAAGTCTTCACTATTATTGCCACACTATTTTACAACACGTGAAGACTAGGATAACTATTCTTCGGACTCTCACTCCATCCCCCGGCTAGACCCCGTTACGTTTTCATCTCCTGTTGAAAAACAATGGAACAAAAGAAAGGGTGAGCTCAAATAGCCCAGTAAGAAATATCATGACTAAGATAATGACGAATAAATTATCATTAGCCTTCAACAGTTGAGTTCTTGATAGAATACAATAGACTACAAGGTTTATATCAAAAACTGTAGTTAAATTCTTAAACAACGTTCAGATCAATAATAGCAGCGGAATGAGCAATCTATTAGAAGAATAATGCAGACTATAATGTCCACTCGCTTCTCTTTTTAGTAAAAATATCATCAACTTTTATCATCTGAAATACCATTAGTCAAAATAATACAACTTCACAGTTCCTGGTCATAATTATGCAGATCAACAGTTCATCTTTGCACTACGGGCCAAAGACATTCAATATAACACCAACGGTCATGATTATACCAGATTCAGCCTTTGGTCATAATCATACCAATCAACAGTTCATCTTTGCACTACGGGCCAAAGACATTCAATATAACACCAACGGTCATGATTATACCAGATTCAGCCTTTGGTCATAATCATACCAATCAACAGTTCATCTTTGCACTACGGGCCAAAGAGAACATTAACCACGTGCCATAAAAGACACCGAACAGATGTATCGCCTTTAACCTAGTATATCGCCTTTAACCTAGTATATCGCCTTTAACCTATCATCTGTTCAACAATTATATCACATTTGTGCCCCCGGCCACAGATATTCACAACAGCTTGATTCTTGATGATTAATACAAATAACAGTGATACAATTGATGAACAGAAGAACAGGATAAACAATAAGTATCGGAAGTTTACTTTGTGCAGATTCAAATAATGTCCAAATTGCCAACATGATGTGAAGTAAAATTTAAAAATGATATTCAAGCTCCACAGTTCAGAATAACGATTACAGTTCAATAGGAATGTTTAAAAAAAATAGGAAGGTTCAGTTGAAATAATGAAATTCAACTATTATGGAACATATAATATTTTCAGGAATTATAGAAGCAATAGTTCCATAATAAGTTTCGATTTAGGTGTATGAAAGAAAATAATATCCCTTACCGTAACAGGTTTGATTAACAAAAGGTGAAGGGAATTAATATCCCTTACCATAGTAAGTTTGAATAATGGAAGATGAAAAAGATGGTATCCCTTATGAGTATAAAGGAAAATGATATCACTTACGAATATGGAATAAAAGTGTCATGTGATAATTCGTGTAGACAAATTATTTCCACACGAGACAAACAAAAAGGGTTATTCACCAACAGGCGATAATCCGCACCGTAAGGTTATTCCCATCAATTTGAATACGAATAGTTATTCACCAAACAGGCGATAATCCGCGCCGTAAGGTTATTCCCATCAATTTGAATACGAAGAGTTATTCACCAAACAGGCGATAATCCGCACCGTAAGGTTATTCTCAAAGATTAATAAGGAATGAATACAAAAGGTTATTCACCAACAGGCGGTAAACCGCGCCGTAAGGTTATTCCCACAATTTAATACATGGAAATAAATGGCACAAGAAAGAAATGATATTATTTTCGAGAATCAAAGAATGATAATCCCTTCAAGTAAGAAAGAAAATAATATCCATTTATGATGATGAAAAGAGTGATACCCCTTACTTAAGTAAGTTTAAATAATAGAATATGAAAGAAGATGATATTCCTTACCACAGTAAATTTAAGAGTTTGAAATGAATGGTATTCTTTACCGCAATAAATTTAAGAGTGTGAAAAGAATAATATTCCTTACCTTAACACGTGACTGGATATTGATTTAAATGAGGTTGATCAACCTATATATTTATAATAAAATTAGTAATTACCATATATAAATTTCAAAGTGTATGATAACTCGTATAATATGAATTATTAAAATTATATATATTTAACATAATTTTTGTAGTATAAAATAACTACTTTTAAATAGTTTTTAAAATAATATTCCAAAATAAATCTTCTAAAGAAAGCTTTTAAAAATGAATCTTCTTAAAGAAGAGTCTTCTAAAGGAAGATTTGTGAATACCGTGAAAAATAGGAATTTATGAAATTACTACTCTTTAATAAAAGACTTACTTGAAAATTTTCTGCACTCCTTTTGGCTTTTAAACTCTCAAAATAACCTTACTATTCTCAGAGAAAACTCATAAAATTCTTATAGAAAAATTCTATGTTTTAGGTGTGATTTTTCTATTCAGCTGAGCAAGCTATTTATAGGAGAAAAGAAGTTACTATGCGTGGTAGGTGAACAGAAAAAAATTCAGCAGAGGCTGTTGCGCAGCCTCCACTAACTCTTCAACAAATTCTCACATTTCTCACATTTCATGTGGGCCCCACAATGGGTCCCACATGTTTCTTACTATTCACGTACTATTCACGTCACTATTCACGTTACTATTTCAAATAGTAAAATTAATTATTTTATTTTTTATTTATTTATTTATTTATTCTTCCTGTGAGTCCAACATATAAAATAATGTTACCACAATAATGTAAGAAACACGTTACATATTTTTATTAATTTAATAATATAAATTATAGTGTATTTGCTACTGTGACAATTATTAGATTCAATAATTTTAAACTACAGTGCACCAACAATTATTGACTCGATGATATGAAATACAGTGTAATGACAATTATTGAATCAATAATGCAAAATACTGTGTAGCAACAATAATTGAATTGATAATATAAAATATTATGCAGTGACAATTATTGATGAAATGATGCGTAACAGTTACGGTGTCAATAATATGAGACACTGTGCAATACCGTGTGCTACTGTAGAGTACCGTACGCTACAGAAAATACCATAAATTACCGTATGCTACTATTCTTTTATCACCGGTATTTTAACAGTTAACACCGTTGACTATTTTTATTTAAAAAGGTTACTTCTGTCGTTTTCTATATCCGACAAATATTCCGTTGTGGGGTCCACAAATAATTTGTTATTTCGGCGCCGTCGTACGGCCCGAATATTCCCCGACAAAACGAATATTGTCTGTCAAAATAAAATTTGCATATAACATCCTTAACTTTCAATTTCGTCAATTTAACCACTTACTGTTTCATGAAAAATATATAAAGAAAAATTAAATTTTATATTTCATAAAATTCGGGGTCTTACAACCTCCCCTCCTTATGAAATTTCGTCCCCGAAATGGACGTACCTGGCATTTCGAAGAGGTAAGGATATTTAGATTTCATCTCGGATTTTAGCTCCCAGGTCATTTCCTCAATATCTTGGTTCCTCCATAAAACCTTAACTTGAGGTATAACCTTTGAGCGTAGAATCTGCTCCTTCTTATCTAGGATCTTAACAGGTACCTCCTCATACGTTAAATCTTCTGCTATAACGTCTGGTTCTAACTCAATGACGTGGTTTGGGTCCTTCACATATTTACGTAACATAGATATGTGAAAAACGTTATGGATGCGAGACATACTTGTTGCTAGGGCTAGTCTGTAGGCTACGGTTCCTACTCGATCGAGGATTTCAAATGGGCCAATAAATCGAGGGTTAAGCTTTCCTCTCTTTTCGAATCTCGTAACTCCTTTCCATGGAGAAACACGTAAGAATACATGATCTCCGACGTTGAATCTCTCATCTCTCCGATGAAGATCGGCATAACTCTTTTGTCGTTCTTGTGCTGTCTGTATTCGTTGTCGGATCATTTGGATCTTTTCGGTCGTCAAGCGTACCAACTCGGGTCCCAACAGTTTTGCTTCTCCTAACTCATTCCAACATATTGGAGAGCGACACTTGCGTCCATATAAAGCCTCGAATGGAGCCATACCTATACTTGCTTGGTAACTGTTGTTGTAGGAAAATTTCACCAATGGCAAGTACTTATCCCAACTTCCTTTGAAATCTAGTACGCAAAGTCTCAAAAGATCTTCGAGGGTCTGGATCGTCCTTTCCGATTGTCCGTCCGTTTGAGGATGGTATGCAGAACTAAAACGTAGTTCAGTGCCCATAGCTTTTTGTAGACTGATCCAAAAGCGTGAAGTGAATCTAGGATCTCGATCAGAAACTATGGAAACTGGCATGCCATGCAGTCTCACGATTTCATTTATGTACATACCGGCAAGACGTTCAAGTGAAAAGCTTTCTCGTATAGGCAAGAAATGAGCGGATTTGGTCAATCTATCTACGATGACCCAAATTGTATCTAAGCCTTGAAAAACTTTGGGAAAACCCGTCACGAAATCCATATTGATGTGTTCCCACTTCCATTCGGGAACCTCAAGTGGTTGTAATGGACCCTTAGGTACTTGATGCTCTGCCTTGACACGTTGACAAGTTAGGCACCTTGAGATAAACTCTGCAATCTCCCTTTTCATATTGTTTCACCAAAATGTATGTCGAAAATCTCGATACATCTTGGTACCTCCTGGGTGGATTGCAAACGGCGTGTTGTGTGCCTCCATCATGATTTTATGCTTCAATTCAGGATCGTTAGGAACACAGAGTCGAGAGTTGACTCGAAGTATTCATTTCTCGTCGATTCTTGCTCCGGGAATGACACCTTCTTATACTTTCTTCATCATGTTCATCAGTTCCGGATCGGTAGCTTGAACAACTTTAATTTTATCGATTAAAGCCGGTTCTACTCGCACGTGAGCAATCTTCGAGTGGGTCCCTAGTGTCTTTAGCTCTATCTCCATCTTTTGCAAGTCGTACAAAATACGTTTTTGTGTTGTCAGCAGTGCACTTGTACTCGCATAAGATTTTCTGCTCAAAGCGTCAGCTACAACATTCGCCTTTCCCGGGTGATACTGGATTGTGTGGTCGTAATCCTTCAACAGCTCAAACCAACGTCGTTGTCGCATGTTGAGTTCCTTCTGGGTGAATAAATACTTGAGACTTTTATGATCCGTATAGATATCCACTTTTTCTCCGTACAAGTAGTGTCTCCAGATCTTCAACGCGAAAACGACTGCTGCCAACTCTAGATCATGAGTAGGATAATTTTTCTCATAATCTTTGAGTTGTCGAGAGGCATAAGCTATAACCTTTCCATGTTGCATAAGGACACAACCTAGACCTTTGCCTGAAGCATCGCTATATATGACGAATTTTCCTGATCCTGATGGAATGGTCAGAACAGGAGCTGAAACAAGTCTCCTCTTGAGTTCTTGAAAACTCTTCTCGCATTCCTCGCTCGAATGATACCGATATCTAATAATCAAACTTTCATCTCTTGGCGTTCTATGGGAGCCATTTGGTGTTGGGCTTTGGAAAAGGGCTTAGTATCGGGTTCAAGATCGATACAGAATTTAATTTCTCGGTTTGGGGAAAAGCCAGAAAGTTCCTCAGGAAAAACGTCAGGAACTCATTAATAATAGGAATATCATTCAAGTTTGACGTATTTTTGTTCAAATCAATGACATAGGCTAAAAAGGTTTGACATCCGTTTTTCAATAAACGAATGACTTTATGGCTAGAAATAATAGTTATAGATTTCAATGGTTTAGTTGCTTGAATTTGCATGACAGGTTGATTAGGAATATGAAAACTAATAATATTATGAAAACAATCAATTTTAGCATGATGGGTAGTCAACCAATCAATTCCTAAAATCACATCAAATTCATGCATCTCCAAAGAAATAAGGTCAACAGGTAATGTGAGGTTGTTGATTTGAACTAGGCAAGATTTATAGATAGTAAATGTAATAGGTATTTCTCCCAATGAGGTTTCAACTGATAAGACAAGATTTAAGTTTTCAATAGTCAAATTTAAACGTTGAGTACATATAGGTGAGATAAAAGAGTGGATAGAGCAGGTATCTAACAGAGCGTAGATTTCACGAGAATTTATGAATAGCTTACCGGTTATCACCTCATTCGGTTTCTTGACTGTTATCGTCAAATCGAATCCCGAGTACTTCATTCAGATCTTCACGTATTTCAACCATGGGAATACCACTAAATAATTCTCTAACGAACTGTTTCTCGGATTCCTCAACTTCATCAGTAGTAACGTACCAATGATTTCTATAAGAATAGTATTTTCGATAGACTGCAGTTTCCACGATAGTGACTAACTTTACCTGAATTCCTCTAAATTGTAGCGCCCAAAAGTATAGAAACATCATTTTTAAATAATCTTGAAAATCATAACTGGAACACCATAAATCCCAAAGACTTATATGAAACGTCCATATATTCTGGTCCTTTTATATAGAGCATAACCAGGTTATATGACTCTCCCAATTAGTGAGTAGATTAAAGGCAATAATTTCCGCAAGTTCATTATTTCCCTTAATTGCTTCTAAGAACGGATCTGGAACGACTGTAGAAGAGCTTTCACCTTTATCCTTACTGGATAGAACACGCATAATTTTTGCCTTAGGCAAATGATTCAACTCTGAGTTTGTAAGAAGATTATTCGTCGCCTCTTGTTTTGCAGCTACATTTGTTTCGGTCATTCCATAGTTAACCTCCTGATTTCCAGATGCCATACTTAACTGTGGTCACAAAATAATTGTTAGTTCAAACAAACTGACTCATCACTTCATGTCCCTATATTCAAATCAACTCATTAGATAATAAAATCTAATTTAGGTGGGACACACTAGTGACCGATTCTATTCGTCTCTCCCCTCCTAATTCTAACCCCAGATCTCCATTAAAGACCATATCCCTAAGCTCTGATACCAACTGTGACGCCCCCAAATTTAGGCCCACACAGCCCAAACTTGAGTCGTCAAAAGACTACAACAAAATTATTACAACAAAGCACAACGTACAACAATACAGTGTATAATAATACACAACTAAGTCTTCACTATTATTGCCACACTATTTTACAACACGTGAAGACTAGGATAACTATTCTTCGGACTCTCACTCCATCCCCCGGCTAGACCCCGTTACGTTTTCATCTCCTGTTGAAAAACAATGGAACAAAAGAAAGGGTGAGCTCAAATAGCCCAGTAAGAAATATCATGACTAAGATAATGACGAATAAATTATCATTAGCCTTCAACAGTTGAGTTCTTGATAGAATACAATAGACTACAAGGTTTATATCAAAAACTGTAGTTAAATTCTTAAACAACGTTCAGATCAATAATAGCAGCGGAATGAGCAATCTATTAGAAGAATAATGCAGACTATAATGTCCACTCGCTTCTCTTTTTAGTAAAAATATCATCAACTTTTATCATCTGAAATACCATTAGTCAAAATAATACAACTTCACAGTTCCTGGTCATAATTATGCAGATCAACAGTTCATCTTTGCACTACGGGCCAAAGACATTCAATATAACACCAACGGTCATGATTATACCAGATTCAGCCTTTGGTCATAATCATACCAATCAACAGTTCATCTTTGCACTACGGGCCAAAGACATTCAATATAACACCAACGGTCATGATTATACCAGATTCAGCCTTTGGTCATAATCATACCAATCAACAGTTCATCTTTGCACTACGGGCCAAAGAGAACATTAACCACGTGCCATAAAAGACACCGAACAGATGTATCGCCTTTAACCTAGTATATCGCCTTTAACCTATCATCTGTTCAACAATTATATCACATCTGTGCCCCCGGCCACAGATATTCACAACAGCTTGATTCTTAATGATTAATACAAATAACAGTGATACAATTGATGAACAGAAGAACAGGATAAACAATAAGTATCGGAAGTTTACTTTGTGCAGATTCAAATAATGTCCAAATTGCCAACATGATGTGAAGTGAAATTTAAAAATGATATTCAAGCTCCACAGTTCAGAATAACGATTACAGTTCAATAGGAATGTTTAAAAAAAATAGGAAGGTTCAGTTGAAATAATGAAATTCAACTATTATGGAACATATAATATTTTCACGAATTATAGAAGCAATAGTTCCATAATAAGTTTCGATTTAGGTGTATGAAAGAAAATAATATCCCTTACCGTAGCAGGTTTGATTAACAAAAGGTGAAGGGAATTAATATCCCTTACCATAGTAAGTTTGAATAATGGAAGATGAAAAAGATGGTATCCCTTATGAGTATAAAGGAAAATGATATCACTTACGAATATGGAATAAAAGTGTCATGTGATAATTCGTGTAGACAAATTATTTCCACACGAGACAAACAAAAAGGGTTATTCACCAACAGGCGATAATCCGCATCGTAAGGTTATTCCCATCAATTTGAATACGAATAGTTATTCACCAAACAGGCGATAATTCGCGCCGTAAGGTTATTCCCATCAATTTGAATACGAAGAGTTATTCACCAAACAGGCGATAATCCGCACCGTAAGGTTATTCTCAAAGATTAATAAGGAATGAATACAAAAGGTTATTCACCAACAGGCGGTAAACCGCGCCGTAAGGTTATTCCCACAATTTAATACATGGAAATAAATGGCACAAGAAAGAAACGATATTATTTTCGAGAATCAAAGAATGATAATCTCTTCAAGTAAGAAAGAAAATAATATCCATTTATGATGATGAAAAGAGTGATACCCCTTACTTAAGTAAGTTTAAATAATAGAATATGAAAGAAGATGATATTCCTTACCACAGTAAATTTAAGAGTTTGAAATGAATGGTATTCCTTACCGCAATAAATTTAAGAGTGTGAAAAGAATAATATTCCTTACCTTAACACGTGACTGGATATTGATTTAAATGAGGTTGATCAACCTATATATTTATAATAAAATTAGTAATTACCACATATAAATTTCAAAGTGTATGATAACTCGTATAATATGAATTATTAAAATTATATATATTTAACATAATTTTTGTAGTATAAAATAACTAATTTTAAATAGTTTTTAAAATAATATTCCAAAATAAATCTTCTAAAGAAAGCTTTTAAAAATGAATCTTCTTAAAGAAAAGTCTTCTAAAGGAAGATTTGTGAATACCGTGAAAAATAGGAATTTATGAAATTACTACTCTTTAATAAAAGACTTACTTGAAAATTTTCTGCACTCCTTTTGGCTTTTAAACTCTCAAAATAACCTTACTATTCTCAGAGAAAACTCATAAAATTCTTATAGAAAAATTCTATGTTTTAGGTGTGATTTTTCTATTCAGCTGAGCAAGCTATTTATATGAGAAAAGAAGTTACTATGCGTGGTAGATGAACAGAAAAAAATTCAGCAGAGGCTGTTGCGCAGCCTCCACTAACTCTTCAGCAAATTCTCACATTTCTCACATTTCATGTGGGCCCCAAAATGGGTCCCACGTGTTTCTTACTATTCACGTACTATTCACGTCACTATTCACGTTACTATTTCAAATAGTAAAATTAATTATTTTATTTTTTATATATATATTTATTTATTTATTTATTCTTCCTGTGAGTCCAACATATAAAATAATGTTACCACAATAATGTAAGAAACACGTTACATATTTTTATTAATTTAATAATATAAATTATAGTGTATTTGCTACTGTGACAATTATTAGATTCAATAATTTTAAACTACAGTGCACCAACAATTATTGACTCGATGATATGAAATACAGTGTAATGACAATTATTGAATCAATAATGCAAAATACTGTGTAGCAACAATAATTGAATTGATAATATAAAATATTATGCAGTGACAATTATTGATGAAATGATGCGTAACAGTTACGGTGTCAATAATATGAGACACTGTGCAATACCGTGTGCTACTGTAGAGTACCGTGTGCTACAGAAAATACCATAAATTACCGTATGCTACTATTCTTTTATCACCGGTATTTTAACAGTTAACACCGTTGACTATTTTTATTTAAAAAGGTTACTTCTGTCGTTTTCTATATCCGACAAATATTCCGTTGTGGGGTCCACAAATAATTTGTTATTTCGGCGCCGTCGTACGACCCGAATATTCCCCGACAAAACGAATATTGTCTGTCAAAATAAAATTTGCATATAACATCCTTAACTTTCAATTTCGTCAATTTAACCACTTACTGTTTCATGAAAAATATATAAAGAAAAATTAAATTTTATATTTCATAAAATTCGGGGTCTTACAATTAGCAACAACATTACTTTCTATTAAAGAATTGACTTATAATCATAAGGGAGTTTAAATTATGACAATAAAATTGGAGTTATAATTATGATAGGTTGGTAGAACCAAAAGTTAGTTCAAGTTCGTCATTAACGAAAGAAACAATTATTATATGTTTTTGAAATGTTTGTCACGTCATATTTTATATTATTTATATATTATTATTTTAATATTTAAAATAAAATAATTAATGTTAAATATTAAAATAATAATACATAAAGAATATATAACGTCCCGAATCACTGAAAAATTACCAAAAGGAAGAGATGGAAATAACCTAGCTTTCAGAAAAAAGATCCTTCGCGTGAGTCCCCTTGCAGTTTTGCTATATGTAATGATTTTGCCATTTATTCATACAATGGCCTTTGTAAAAAATGGTGGGACTCACACCACTTACATAGTAGGTCCCACTATTTTTTACAAAAATCATTGCATAGATCATTACAAAACATCATTATTCATATATTTTTCCACTCCCTTACATGAGCTCTAGAGCAGATATGCTATGCATAATGACTTGGGCACCGACTGAGACAATGATCCGACGTGGAATGTAGGCCCATCGGCCATTCAAAATTATTTAAAAAATTAGGTAAAAAAAAAAGTGTCAAACAGCCAGCCAAAACAGAGTACCAAACAGCCAAAACAGAGTAATATTTTTTCTCTTTCTCACTCTCCTATATCACTCCCCCCTCCCCAGCCCCGACCTTCCACCACCGGTGCCACTCATTCTCTTCTCCAAACCAACAGCGATGGACGATCGGACTCCACCATCACCGCTGATGGATGATCGGACTCTGTCGCTACCACCGATTGACGACGGCACTTCACCACCAGCACCAACACCAGCGGACAACGCCGCCACCATAACCAACGAGCTCTACTCTCACTGTGACGCCCCCAAATCTAGGCCTACATAGCCCAATTTGAGACGCCATAAAATACATAATCTTTAATACAAATAGTACATAGAACAGAAATGCAAAACTCAATAATACACAACTAAGTCTTCACTATTATTTTCACACTATATACAAAATGTGAAGACTAAAATATCTATCACTCGGACCGTCACTCCATTCCCCTGCTAGACCCGGCTACTCTCTCTTTTTCTGAAAAACAATGGAACAAAAGAAAGGGTGAGCTCAAATAGCCCAGTAAGAAATATCATGACTAAGATAACGACAAATAAATTATCATTAGCCTTCAACAGATGAGTTCTTAATTGAATATAATAGACAATAAGCTTTGTATCAATAATAGCAGCGGAATGAGCAATCTATTAGAAGAATAATGCAGACTATAATGTCTACTCGCTTCTATTTTTAGGAAAAACATCATCAACTTTTATCATCTTAAACACCGCTGGTCATGATAATATAAATTTCCAGTTCCTGATTATAATCATGCCAGTCAATAGTTCATCTTTGCATTACGTGCCAAAGATATTCAAATATAACACCAACGGTAATGATTATACCAGTTTTCAGCCTTTAGTCATAATCATACCAACAACAGTTCATCTTTGCCCCAGGCCAAAGAGAATATTCACCACGTGCCCTAAAAGACACAATAATTATATCGCCTTTATCCTATCAACTGTGCCCCAGGCCACAGATATTCACAACAACATGGTTCTTGATGATTAGAATAACAACCGTGATATAGATGATGAATCAGAAGAAACAGTATGATCAATAAATATCAAAAGTTTATGATTTTTCTTTGTGCAGATTCAAATAATGTCGAAATTGCCAACATGATGTGGACTAAAATTCAATAATGATATTTCAGATCCACAGTTCAGAATAACAGTTAAGGTTCAATAGAAAGATTTAAAAAAAATAGGAAGGTTCAGTTGAAATGATATTAGATGAAGCGCAAACTATTAAATAATATGTATTCATTTCAGGAAACTTTACCAACAAGAGACAAGTAAGAAATGAATACGAAGAGTAATTCACCAAACATGCGGTAGTCCGCGTAGTCAGGTTATTCCCACAAATTAATAAGGAATGAATACGAAAGGTTATTCACCAACAGGCGATAATCCGCGCCGTAAGGTTATTCCCATAATTTAATACATGAAAATAAATACGAAAGGTTATTCACCAACAGGCGATAATCCGTGCCGTAAGGTTATTCCCATAATTTAATACATGAAAAGAAATACGAAAGGTTATTCACCAACAAGCGATAATCCGCGCCGTAAGGTTATTCCCATAATTTAATACATGGAAATAAATACGAAAGGTTATTCACCAACAGACGATAATCCGCGCCGTAAGGTTATTCCCACAATTTAATACATGGAAATAAATGGCACATCTTATGAGTAAGAAAAAAACGATATTATTTTCGAGAATCAAATAATGATAATCCTTTACCATAGTAAGTTTTGAATAATGAAAGATGAAAAAGATGGTATCCCTTACTATAGTAAGTTTGAATAATGGAAGATGAAAAAGATGGTATCCTTTACCATAGTAAGTTTGAATAATGGAAGATGAAAAAGATGGTATCCCTTACCTTAACACGTGACTAGATATGAACTCGTACACTTACAGCTCTTTACAAATACTCAAGATGACTTTAGCACACTCAAAGAGAACTTATACTAAGAAATATTTGGAGAGTGAAAGAAAGAATAAGCAAGGAAGTTTTTATGAAAAATCCTTAAGTTAAGGCTTCTATTTATAGCAAAAATTCTTATCATCACCAAGATTTCCTAATTTAATCCAAACCGTATATTTCAAGATAATGTTTAATCCATACCACTCATTTTATCTTTTAAGATTTCTTTAATCTAAACCATTCATTTAAAGATCATCTTTTAATCTATACCATTCAATTTACTTTATATATAAAACAACTAACTTTAAATAAATCAATTATCTTTATATATAAAAACAAACAACTTTATATAATTTATCATAATAAAAACAAATAACTTTATCAATTCAATTATTCAACAATAATTCACAATTATTCATTATTATGGCTAATTGTTGTAAATGCAGTGTAGTTGGCTTTTTGAGTTAGAAAAATAGGAAAATCAACCAATAATAGAATACAACAGTTTAATCAATATCATAAAAGAGATAACAATAATGCTGAAAATAAATAAGAAAATAACACGTTACTGTGTAATGACAATTATTGATTCAGTAATGTGAATTATTGTGCATATGCTACTATGACAATTATCAGCTCAATAATATGAACTATTATGCATGTGACAATTATTGGTTCAATAAAGTCAATATAGTAGAATAACCACTTTATCATTTAATAATATGAAACACTGTGCAATACCATGTGCTACAGTGCAATACCGTGTGCTACTATGTAATACCGTGTGCTACTATGTAATACCGTATGTTACTATTCTTTTACCATAAGGTATTTTAACAGTTCAAGATGATAATACCGTTGACTATATTTATTTAGAAAGGTGACGTATGTCGCTTTCTATATCCGACAATAAGTCGTTGTGGGGGTCCACCATTATTTTGTTATTTCGGCGCCGTCGTACGAATCGAATATTCCCCGACAAAACGAATATTCTCCGACCAAACGAATATTGTCCGACATAATAAAATTTGCACATAACATCTTAACTTTTAACCTTATCAATTTAACCACCTACTGTTTCAGGAAAAATATATATATGAATAAAAATTAAATTTTGTATTTCATAAAATTCGGGGTCTTACAACCTCCCCTCCTTATGAAATTTCGTCCCCGAAATTGACATACCTGGCATTTCGTAGAGATAAGGATACTTAGATTTCATCTCAGATTCTAGCTCCCAGGTCATTTCCTCAGTATCTTGTTTTCTCCATAAAACTTTAACTTGAGGTATAACCTTTGAGCGTAGGATCTGCTCCTTCTTATCTAAGATCTTGACAGGTACCTCCTCGTACGTTAAATCCTCGGCTATAACGTCCGGTTCTAACTCAATGACGTGGTTTGGGTCCTTCACATATTTACGTAACATAGATATGTGAAAAACGTTATGAATGCGAGACATACTTGGTGGTAGGGCTAGTCTGTAGGCTACGGTTCCTACTCGATCGAGAATTTCAAATGGACCAATAAATCGAGGGTTTAGCTTTCCTCTCTTTCCGAATCTCGTAACTCCTTTCCATGGAGAAACACGTAAGAATACATGATCTCCGACGTTGAATCTCTCATCTCTCCGATGAAGATCAGCATAATTCTTTTGTCGTTCTTGCGCGGTCTGTATTCGTTGTCGGATCATTTGGATCTTTTCTGTTGTCAAGCGTACCAACTCGGGTCTCAACAATTTTGTTTCTCCTACTTCATTCCAACATACTGGAGAGCGACACTTTCGTCCATACAAAGCCTCAAATGGAGCCATGCCTATGCTTGCTTGGTAACTGTTGTTGTAGGAGAATTCAACCAATGGCAAGTACTTGTCCCAACTTCCTTTGAAGTATAGCACGCAAAGTCTCAAAAGATCTTCGAGAGTCTGAATCGTCCTTTCAGATTGTCCGTCTGTTTGAGGATGGTATGCAGAACTAAATCGTAGCTCGGTGCCCATAGCTTTTTGTAGACTGATCCAAAAGCGTGAAGTGAATCTAGGATCTCGATCAGAAACTATGGAAACTGGCATGCCATGCAATCTTACAATATCATTTACGTACATACCGGCCAGACGCTCGAGTGAAAAGTTTTCTCTTATAGGCAAGAAATGAGCAGACTTGGTAAATCTATCTACGATGACCCAAATCGCATCAAAACTTTGAGAAACTTTGGGAAGACCCGTCATGAAGTCCATAGTGATGTGTTCCCACTTCCATTCTGGAATTTCGAGTGATTGCAATGGACCTTTAGGCACTTGATGCTCTGCCTTGACACGTTGACAAGTTAAGCATCTTGAGATGAACTCTGCAATCTCCCTCTTCATATTGTTCCACCAAAATGTATGTCGAAGATCACGATACATTTTGGTACTTCCCGGGTGAATTACAAACGGTGTGTTGTGTGTCTCCATCATGATTTTATGTTTCAATTCAGGGTCGTTAGGAACACAGAGTCGAGAGTTGAGTCGAAGTATTCCTTTCTCGTCGATTCTTGCTTCTGGAATAGTACCTTCTTGTACTTTCTTCATCATACTCATCATTTTCGGATCAGTAGCTTGAGTAACTTTAATTTTATCAATTAAAGCTGGTTCTACTTGTACGTGCGCAATCTTCATGTGGGTCCCTGGTGGCTTTAATTCTATCTCCATCTTTTGTAAGTCGTACAAAATACATTTTTGCGTAGTCAGCATTGCACTTGTACTCGCATAAGATTTTCTGCTTAAAGCATCAGCTACAACGTTTGCTTTTCCTGGGTGGTACTGGATGGTGTGGTCGTAATCCTTTAACAGCTCAAGCCAACGTTGTTGCCGCATGTTGAGTTCCTTCTGGGTGAAGAAATACTTGAGGCTTTTGTGATCCGTGAAGATTTCCACTTTCTCCCCGTACAAGTAGTGCCTACAGATTTTCAATGCGAAAACAACTGCTGCCAACTCTAAATCATGAGTAGGATAATTTTTCTCATAATCTTTGAGTTGTCGAGAGTCATAGGCTATAACTTTTCCATGTTGCATAAGTACAAAGCCTAGACCTTTGCCTGAAGCATCGCTGTAGATAACAAATTCCCCCGATCCTGATGGTATAGTCAGAACAGGAGCTGAAATAAGTCTCTTCTTAAGTTCTTGAAAACTCTTCTCGCATTCCTCGTTCCATATGAGTTTTGTGCTTTTCCGAGTCAGCTGAGTTAATGGAGTGGCGATTCGAGAAAATCCTTCTACGAATCTCCGATAATAACCAGTTAAGCCCAGAAAACTTCGGACTTCAGTTACGGACCAAGGTTGCTCCCAATTTAATATTGCTTCAATCTTTGCAGGATCAACTGATATTCCCTGACTGGAAATCACATGCCCAAGGAACGTGACTTCCTTAAGCCAAAACTCACACTTCTTCAGCTTGGCATACAACTTGTTCTTACGTAGCTTTTGGAGTATTAATCTCAGGTGTTGTTCATGATCCTCACGACTCTTGGAGTATATAAGAATGTCATCAATAAAGACAACTACAAAATGATCCAAATATTCTTTGAATATCCGGTTCATCATGTCCATGAAAGCTGCAGGAGCATTTGTTAGTCCAAAAGGCATGACTAAGAACTCATAATGCCCGTAGCGGGTTCTGAAAGCAGTCTTTGGAATGTCATCAGCTTTAACTTTTAACTGATGATATCCAGAGCGGAGATCAATCTTTGAGAAATGTTGAGCACCCTGCAATTGATCAAACATGTCATCAATTCGAGGTAACGGGTACCTGTTTTTGATGGTGACATGATTCAACTCTCGGTAGTCAATACACAATCTCATACTCCCGTCCTTCTTCTTGACAAAAAGAACAGGGGCACCCCAAGGCGATGCACTCGGACGAATGAAACCAGTATCTAACAATTCCTGTAGTTGGACCTTTAGCTCTTGAAGTTCAATAGGAGCCATTCGGTATGGGGCTTTGGAAATAGGCTTGGTATTGGGTTCAAGATCAATACAGAATTCAATTTCCCGATTTGGAGGTAAGCCGGGAAGTTCATCAGGAAAAATATCAGAAAACTCATTAACAATAAGAATATCACTCAAGTTTGACACGTCTTTGTTCAAGTCAGTGACATAAGCTAAAAAGGCTTGACATCCGTTTTTCAATAAACGAGTGGCTTTATGGCTTGAAATAACAGTTATGGATTTCAATGGTTTAATGTTTTGAATTTGTATGACAGGTTGATTAGGAATATGAAAACTAATGATCTTTTGAAAGCAATCAATTTTAGCATGATGATTAGTCAACCAATCAATTCCTAAAATCACATCAAATTCATGCATTTCCAAAGAGATAAGGTCAACGGGTAATATAAGGCTATTGATTTGAACTAAGCAAGATTTATATACCGTAGACGTAATGGCTATTGCTCCTAATGAGGTTTCAACTGATAAGTCAAAGTCCAAATTATCAGGAGTTAAGTTTAATCGTTGAGCACACGTAGGCGAGACAAAAGAATGGGTAGAACCAGTATCTAACAGGGCATAGACTTCATGAGAATTTATGAATAGCTTACCGGTTATCAACTCGTTCGGGTTTCGTGCCATTTGGGATGTCACAACAAAAGCTCTCCCTTGAACTACAGATTTTCCCTTATCCGTGCTAGCTTTTGGTACCATCATTGCAGCTGGACTTGATTTTGAAACAGGACAAAATCGAGCCACATGACCTTCTTTTCCGCAACTGTAGCACAACTTGGATTGTTGAGTACAGTTTGGGCTGATTTGACCCTCCTGACCACACTTGTAACATCTTACCGGTGGTCGATCTCCTCCCCTTGGTACTGGTGCTGGTGCCGGTGCTGGTACTGGTGCCGGTGCTCTTCCATAATCATTATGGAATCTCTTTATCTTGAAATTATTCCCACTGGATTCTCCTCTTCTATTATTCGATGTGTGATTACTACTGAAGTGCTGGTTACCTCCCTTGTGGTTCTCGTTCCTGTGATTGTTGTCATTTCTCTCTCTACGCTGATCATTGACTCTTGGCTGCAATTTTTCATCTGTTTGCTCTACCCTTTGAGCCCTATCGACAATATCTGAATACAAGGTCAATTTATGAGAGCTCAGCTGTTGACGAGTTTCGAATCTCAAACCTCGTAAGAACATTCGACTCATCCGTACTTCGTCATCCACTAGATGAGTCGCGAAACGAGATAGCTCGGCAAACTTAGCTTCATATTGTGAAACTGACATATTTCTTTGCTCTAGTTTTATGAATTCCACCTCCTTCATATGGCGGATGCTTTCAGGAAAATACTTTTCGTTGAACAGCTCTTTGAATTCTAGCCAAGACATTTCGAGAGCCGAATGATGGATGCGTTTTACCGCCTCCCAATAAATGGTCTGCCTCCCCTCGAAACATAAAGGTGGCGAATGGCACTTTCTAATCATCTGCACATCGCAGGACATCAAGGATTTTTGTCGTTTGCTTTAACCATGCCTCCGCTTTGAGTGGTTCAGGCTTCCCGAAAAATTCAGGTGGTCCCAACTCTTTAAATTGCTTAACGGTGACAATCCTTGAATTATCAGCGTTTCCGTCGTTACGACCACCCCTCGGCTGATTTTGGATAAATTGCATGAAGTTTCTAAAGAAACCATTCTGATTTGCATGATCACCAGCATTATTTTCTGAAGCTGTAGGAGGATTGTTTGTAGCTTCCTGATTCTCAGCTACGTTCACCTCGGGTAGTGGATAATTCATTCCCTGATTTTCAGAAGTCATTTTTAACTGCGGTCATAAGATAAAGGTTAGTTAAACAAACTGAGTCGTCACTTCTTGTCCCCACATTCAAGCCAACTTATTAGATAACAAAATTTTATGTAGGACATACTAGTGACGTAATCTATTCGTCTCTCTCCTCCTACTTCTACCCCAGATCTCCATTAAAGATCATATCCCTAAACTCGGATACCAAATGTGACGCCCCCAAATCTAGGCCTACATGGCCCAATTTGAGACGCCATAAAATATATAATCTTTAATACAAATAGTACATAGAACAGAAATGCAAAACTCAATAATACACAACTAAGTCTTCACTATTATTTTCACACTATATACAACATGTGAAGACTACAATATCTATCACTCGGACCGTCACTCCATTCCCCTGCTAGACCCGGCTACTCTCTCTTTTTCTGAAAAACAATGGAACAAAAGAAAGGGTGAGCTCAAATAGCCCAGTAAGAAATATCATGACTAAGATAACGACAAATAAATTATCATTAGCCTTCAACAGATGAGTTCTTAATTGAATATAATAGACAATAAGCTTTGTATCAATAATAGCAGCGGAATGAGCAATCTATTAGAAGAATAATGCAGACTATAATGTCTACTCGCTTCTATTTTTAGGAAAAACATCATCAACTTTTATCATCTTAAACACCGCTGGTCATGATAATATAAATTTCCAGTTCCTGATTATAATCATGACAGTCAATAGTTCATCTTTGCATTACGTGCCAAAGATATTCAAATATAACACCAACGGTAATGATTATACCAGTTTTCAGGCTTTGGTCATAATCATACCAACAACAGTTCATCTTTGCCCCAGGCCAAAGAGAGTATTCACCACGTGCCCTAAAAGACACAATAATTATATCGCCTTTATCCTATCAACTGTGCCCCAGGCCACAGATATTCACAACAACATGGTTCTTGATGATTAGAATAACAACCGTGATATAGATGATGAATCAGAAGAAACAGTATGATCAATAAATATCAAAAGTTTATGATTTTTCTTTGTGCAGATTCAAATAATGTCCAAATTGCCAACATGATGTGGACTAAAATTCAAGAATGATATTTCAGATCCACAGTTCAGAATAGCAGTTAAGGTTCAATAGAAAGATTTAAAAAAAATAGGAAAGTTCAGTTGAAATGATATTAGATGAAGCGCAAACTATTAAAGAATATGTATTCATTTCAAGAAACTTTACCAACAAGAGACAAGTAAGAAATGAATACGAAGAGTAATTCACCAAACATGCGGTAGTCCGCGTAGTCAGGTTATTCCCACAAATTAATAAGGAATGAATACGAAAGGTTATTCACCAACAGGCGATAATTCGCGCCGTAAGGTTATTCCCATAATTTAATACATGAAAATAAATACGAAAGGTTATTCACCAACAGGCGATAATCCGCGCCGTAAGGTTATTCCCATAATTTAATACATGGAAATAAATACGAAAGGTTATTCACCAACAGGCGATAATCCGCGCCGTAAGGTTATTCCCACAATTTAATACATGGAAATAAATGGCACATCTTATGAGTAAGAAAGAAACAATATTATTTTCGAGATTCAAATAATGATAATCCCTTACCATAGTAAGTTTGAATAATGGAAGATGAAAAAGATGGTATCCCTTACCATAGTAAGTTTGAATAATGGAAGATGAAAAAGATGGTATCCTTTACCATAGTAAGTTTGAATAATGGAAGATGAAAAAGATGGTATCCCTTACCTTAACACGTGACTAGATATGAACTCGTACACTTACAGCTCTTTACAAATACTCAAGATGACTTTAACACACTCAAAGAGAACTTATACTAAGAAATATTTGGAGAGTGAAAGAAAGAATAAGCAAGGAAGTTTTTATGAAAAATCCTTAAGTTAAGGCTTCTATTTATAGCAAAAATTCTTATCATCACCAAGATTTCCTAATTTAATCCAAACCGTATATTTCAAGATAATGTTTAATCCATACCACTCATTTTATCTTTTAAGATTTCTTTAATCTAAACCATTCATTTAAAGATCATCTTTTAATCTATACCATTCAATTTACTTTATATATAAAACAACTAACTTTAAATAAATCAATTATCTTTATATATAAAAACAAACAACTTTATATAATTTATCATAATAAAAACAAATAACTTTATCAACTCAATTATTCAACAATAATTCACAATTATTCATTATTATGGCTAATTGTTGTAAATGCAGTGTAGTTGGCTTTTTGAGTTAGAAAAATAGGAAAATCAACCAATAATAGAATACAACAGTTTAATCAATATCATAAAAGAGATAACAATAATGCTGAAAATAAATAAGAAAATAACACGTTACTGTGTAATGACAATTATTGATTCAGTAATGTGAATTATTGTGCATATGCTACTGTGACAATTATCAGCTCAATAATATGAATTATTATGCATGTGACAATTATTGGTTCAATAAAGTCAATATAGTACAATAACCACTTTATCATTTAATAATATGAAACACTGTGCAATACCGTGTGCTATAGTGCAATACCGTGTGCTACTATGTAATACCGTGTGTTACTATTCTTTTACCATCAGGTATTTTAACAGTTCAAGATGATAATACCGTTGACTATATTTATTTAGAAAGGTTACGTATGTCGCTTTCTATATCCGACAATAAGTCGTTGTGGGGGTCCACCATTATTTTGTTATTTCGGCGCCGTCGTACGAATCGAATATTCCCCGACAAAACGAATATTCTCCGACCAAACGAATATTGTCCGACATAATAAAATTTGCACATAACATCCTTAACTTTTAACCTTATCAATTTAACCACCTACTGTTTCAGGAAAAATATATATATGAATAAAAATTAAATTTTGTATTTCATAAAATTCGGGGTCTTACACTCACAGGTTTCTCTCTCTCACTGAAACAAGAAGGCAAACAACAAGTCACAAAAAAGTTAGATTTTTATTTTATTTTTTGTAATTATTAAATAAAGAATGACGTTGATGCCTTGATGGGTTTTTTCTGAAAAATCAACAAGCCCACAAAAACAAGTAGAATTAGTAATTGACTGCTCACAAAATCAACAAGCCCACAAACGTTAAAAGGTAAACGAGTAGCACGAAGTTTTATATAATCAGAATTAGTAAAAAACGCTATAATATATATAAATGGTGTTATCACAATATTCACATAAGAGTAATTGACTGCTCATTTTAAGATTGAATACTATAAACAATCAAACAAAAATTAAATAAAAATGACAAGTAAACGACAAAAAAACTTGCATATTAAAAATTTCAGAGTTGGTAGATACTTGCAAACAATTTCAGGATACAAACAAAACTTGCATATTAATAGTAAACCATTTTCTTTTAATGTTATTTTATTTGTATGTAGCATCAATAATTTGGAGGTGGTGGTATTGGAACCTAAGATTGGAACAATTTTTAATTCTAAAAATGAAGCTCGTAACTGTTATGCTAGTTATGCAAAAGCTAAAGGTGTCGGGTCGATAACAAAAACTTCTAAAAAGCATGAGGATGGAATAAAGTCTAATATAACTTATGGTTGTCATCGGAGTGGAAAGCCTATGAGAAAGATTTTGAATCCGATTAAATCTCACCCAACAACAAAAATTGACTGTAAAGCTCATATGAATATTTCTTTACATGTTGATGAAAAGTTGATGTTGAATTCGATTGAACTGAATCATAACCATGAAATGGACCCGAATAAAGTGAGATATCTTAAGTGCAATCGGATTGTCCCACCACATGCAATAAGGACAATTGAATTGGATGCGACAGCCGGAATCAGGTTAAACAAAACTATTTTCTCATTTGTGATCGAGGCTGAGGGCCTTGATAATCTGTCATGGTTAGAAAAGGATGCAAGAAATTACAAGGACAAAGTTTGGCGTTTAGAGCTCAAGGAAGGGGATACTCAAGCAATGTATCAGTACTTTGTTAAAATGTAAAAAGACAATGGTGACTTCTTTTATGCTATTAATGTTGATGAAGATGACCGATTACAGAACGTCTTTTGGACAGATGCTAGGAGTAGAGAGTATTACAAGGAATTTGGCGACATGTTCACTTTTGATACAACTTACCTTGTTAAAACATACGATATGCCTTTGGCACCCTTTGTAGGGGTCAACCATCATGGACAGTCGATTTTGTTTGGTTGCAGTTTAATATCATGGGAGGATACGGCTTCATTTGTATGGTTGTTCAAAACTTAGCTTTCTTGCATGCTCAATTGTTATCCTAATGCCATCATCACTGACCAATGCAGGGCCATGCAAAACGCAATAAGTCAAGTTTTTCTTAATTCACGACATCGTTGGTGTTTGTGGCATATCATGAAAAAAATTCCTGACAAGTTAAAGGGATATAAAAAGTATAAGCCGATTAAGGCCATGATGAAGAATGTTGTCTATGATTCCTTGGGTCCAACAAAGTTTGAAAAAAATTGGGTTGATCTCATCAAAATGTATGATTTACAGTCCAATGATTGGTTAGCTAGATTGTATGCGGAAAGGAATCGATAGGTACTGGCATTTGTTAAAGATACCTTCTGGGCGGGGATGTCAACAACCCAACGAAGTGAGAGCATGAATGCATTCTTTGATGGCTATGTCCATTCCAATACCACCTTGAAGGAATTTGTGGAGCAATATGAAAATGCCTTATGCAAGAAGGTGCAAAAAGAAGAAAAGGCGAACGCCCATTCCTTAAATGTACAATTTCAAAATGTGTCCCCTTATGGTTTTGAGAACCAATTTCAGCAAGCATACACAGTTAAGAAATGCTTGGAATTTCGAGAGCAAGTTGCTGAATTGATTGTGTGCAATATGACTGTTGGATCGGTTGTAAATGGTGTTTCACAGTTTCACATTGAACACGACATTCTAGTTGGGAAGAGAAAAATAACACTTAAAACTTTTACTTTCCTTGTTTATTTCAATGAAGAGTCGGGAGAAACTAATTGCAATTGTCGGTTGTTTGAAAGTAAAGGGATGGTGTGCGCACATATGATCTCGGTGTAGGCTAAAAAAAAGCTTAAAGTAGTACCTGATAAATACATTCTTCGACAATTGATGAAAAACTTGGCGAGGTCCCACACAAAAGTTAAGGTGAGTTACGTTAATTGGGAACACAAGCCCGAATTTGTTCGCTATGACAGTTTGTTGAATGTTGAAGTTATTCAATAAGATTGCCGAGAAAGCCATTTTTTCCACTACCAAGACTGATAGGATGGCGGCAGGTTTGCTAAAAATAGAGGCAGATAATGACTTAGATGATGAAGGATGTCTAAGCAATATGGTTGGAGATGTACAAAAGGATTTAGAAAGTGCCCAAGAGAAATCAAATACCGTGGGTAATCCAAGTAAAGGTCCTCGGGGAAGGCGACCTGCAGCTAAAAGAAAACAATCAATGGCTGAGCGAATTATTAGGAAGAGTGCAAAATTAAACAAAAGGGTACCATGTAGGCACAACAAAGCAAAAATTACACCAGTATTTGATGTTCATACAATTTCTATATAATTATGTTCATTGCATTGCATAATTTAGCATTTGACATTATTTTTCTTTTTAGGTTGTGGAAGGCGTGGATTGTATGATGCAAGAGAGTGCAAATATGAATGTAAGTATAATTTCATATATAGAATATCTTCTCATTTCATTTGTTTTTTTTTTTTTTCGACATGTTACTCAAATGATAATTTGTTAAATTTTTTAGTCATCTTAAGGGAGTGTAGGATATGTTGGTATGTGGAACATAGACTTGAATGAATCTCTAATTGATTCAAAAAATTAAGGTACAAGTATATTGTAATTGAAGTTATTTCATTTTTTCGTTTCCGTGTCGTGTCCTAATGATATTGGCTTATTTTTAATTTTTTTTAGCACATCACAATTTTGGTGGTAGAATTGTAATTTTTTGGTGGTGGAATTAGCACTGAGCACCGGAGTGCAAATTCATAATTTGGTGGTGGAATTGTAGATTTTTTGTGGTACAATGAGCACCCTAGTAATGATGATAGGATATACTTATGTTGTGTGAAGTCATTGTTAAGGTGGAAAGTGAACTAACAGAGATGTGTAATGTATTTTTTGCTTTTTCGTAATTAATGATGATGTATAATGTATTTTGAACTAGCTAGGGTCCTGAGTTCCAAAACTCATTGTTCTCTGTGTTATGGATACAGGTTTTATATGTTGTGTGAAGTCATTGTTCTATGTGAAACAAATATTATTATGTTAGACATTATTTATTCTTATCATCAAGTTGGAGAAGTTCTTCATTATTTTGTGCTTCTGCCATTGTTTCAAAGTCTAATAGTCACTTGGTCCCAATTAAAATGTCTTTTCCTTGTTGGAATCTGCCAAAGTTTTAAGCTAAGAAATCATGTGACTTTTTAAATATTCTATTTACACTATGCAATATTTAAATAGTCATTTCCCTGCGTTTGATGAAATATGAAGTTGTGTATTATTAGTTTGATGAAATATGAAGTTATGTATTATCAGTTCATAATTAATCTGGGGGGAAAGGTGAACAAAACAAAACCTTAGACAAATTAATCTGGGTGGTAGGTATGAAAGCAGGTTTCTTTGTATGGCATATTACTTCACCCATAATTGTAATTGTGGAGAAGCGTAAACAGATTTGGGGTAATGTTTTGAGTTGTAATTGTTAAATCAAATATTATAAATACTTTATCCTTTGGAGGTGTCTACAGCAGACGCCCATTCCTTAATTATTTAATATTTTCAGTTGTAGTTGATATATACTAAGTATACATGGTTTGAAAAATCGTCAATTGCATAATTTAGAATAACATATTTAAAGAGTAATGACTTCTTTATTACAATCATCATTTAAGTACAATTACATTATAGCAATGCAAATACATGCCAAAATTACTACTAAAGTGACCAACCATGACAATACAATGCACAACATTAGTTTTGATTTTGCCTCTTTAAGCCTATCAACCTCCATCTCCAATTTAAAAGCTTCTCTTCTTATATTTTTCAACTTGTCCTTTAGCTTTGTGTTTTTCTCAATCAGTAAGCTCATATCTTCAATTTTGTTATTCATCACACTCATTGCTTCATCTTTATTATGAGGCAATTCCAGCCATTCAAAATATTCACAATATCTCTCAGAATCCTATAAAAAAATTGGAGGAACGAATAAAAGTCAAAAACATATGAGAGAAAAAGAGGACTGAGTTAACGGTAATAAGGGAAGAACACTTACCCCATAGTGGCGGCAGCCATAAAATCTTCTTCCTCTTGATTCATCCTTCCTTGAAACACAAACTCGAGCTGGAACATCATAAAAACGCATCCGCTGTTCTGGACCAATTGACGCAGACCTTGAACAATTTCAGGAAATAAGACAATGTTCACTAATCTCGTCAAAGTTGTAGCCATATTTTTCAGTTACAGAGATTGGGAAGGTAACTGGATTGTTTACTGGTATGTGGTACATACTATTTTGAAGTTTACAGTCTAATCTGCCTCATTTTGTTACTACTATTTTGAATTGTTTACTGGTATGATGGTACAGGGTGGAATTGAAGTTTCTGGCTAGCAAGTGATAAACATAACTACAAAATTTAATTATTCAGAATTTAATAAATTATGACCATTACATGACAAATATGGAATCGAGGTGAAATTTGCATATATGTATATATAAGGAATGATTACATGCTAATATGTGCACAACAAATATGTGATGGATCAATCTCCTAACTTATAAAAATAAGAATTTATACAGTCCAAAATATAACTGCTGGGAAATTAGAGGAGCTAGGCGATTCTTACTCCTATGCAAAAAAACTCAGTTATCCAAAAATTAAAATAAACATGCACACAAACTCAAGCTTGGCAAGTACTGTGATAATCAAGGTGCACAGATTAGTTGTCATTTTTGCGGGATGCAATTATCCATGTTTCAGTCTGTACCATAGATCAATCTTCTAGTGCTTTTCATTCATATACCATAATTTATATGCAGGTAACGCAAATGGCAATGAGGGTATTAGAAAAAAAGAGCCCTATCAAGCTTCTGCAGTCCTTAAGATGATGCATGATTTGATATAACTATTAAAATTTTAATATCTGCCTGGTATAGTTGAAATCCCTCCTCTTTTCCATGTCTTTCCCTGCCTGGCAGTGTTCATGCTTATGCAATTGATGTGGTAAGTTCTAGATTTCAGAATCATTTACTTCTTCTTTTTTTGGGAGGGGGGAAGGGGGGGTTGGACCAGAGGTGGCGGTGTTCCAGTTGGCCTTTCATGGAGATCCTGTTCACTTGATTGGGGTGGTAGTTTTTGGGCTTTCACGTTTGCTTCCAGAAGCTCTAATGTTTTTTTTAATCTTTTCTGGCTTATTTGCATAATCTTAGATAACTATCTACGACGAATTATTGATCCCTTTTTTCTTTCTGTATAGATTATCACTTTTTGGTAGATATGGTGTTTTAGAGCAAGGAAAAGCAAAAAAAAAAATAGAAATTTGATTTGGGTTTGTTTCCAAGTGCTCGAATTGGGAGTATTTCAGCAGAAACATTAAGGGGGTGAATTAGGAATTTGGGAATAAAAACTAGTGAGTGAGTGGGGCAGTAGATCCTAGTACAAAAAGCATTAAATCTATGACTATTACAGGCTCACATTTGCAAATGACACCATTTAAAATACATATGTACATGAGGAACCTTCTCTAAAATCTTACCTACAATGAGTTCCAAGCAAAGCACTAAAAGTTTCTCCCTTGAGATCTGAAGGAAGTGGTGGGCACTACAGAGACAGAACCACAACTGGTAACTTGAAGGATACTTCTCCCCAAAATAAATATATACAACTATAATAGTGATATGGTCAGCAAAAGATTTCTAAATCCCATTTTGATAAATTATAGAACCTTTTTACAGATTGATCTCGAAAATTCAACAGAAATCTCTATCTTTATTTCTGGCACTGCCAGAAAACATGATGATAATTCCTTCTGCAATGTTTCCGCACAGAGATGATGATTTAAAGGAAGAAGGGAAAAACCCTAACTTTGTTCTATACATTAAGAGAGAGAAAAAATGCCCTAATTTGATGAAATTTAAACAAAATCCTAATTTAAAATGTCTTTACTTTACAATCAAATGTTCAATATTAAGGGGAAGGGAATTGAAAGAACAAAACATGTGAGTTCGTGGCGGTGCGTTTCCGTGGGGGATGAACGCAGGGACGGTAGTGGTGCAAAGTTGGTGGTCGTGGGGCATTAGTGGTAGGGCCTCCAGTGGTAGAGGATCGATGGTTTGGGAGGGGAGTTGCAGAGAGAGAGAAAATGGTGGAGAGGAAGGGGAGCCGGAGAGGAGTTGCAGAGAGAGAGAAAGAATGGTGGAGAGGAAGCTAGGAAGGGGAGTTTAGCAAAAAAAAATTGTCGTTTGGGATCAGATTTTTTTGTTGAAAATTTTAAATTGTTTACTGTTTACTGGGACCCACCACCTCCACGTCGGATCATTGGCACAATCGGCGACCAAGTCATTACGCGTAGTATTTCTGGCTCCAGAGACCTCAATCACCACGAGCCACCACCCGACCTGACCTGACCTGACCATGGCCCTGAGTCCTGACCCACCTGACACATGCTCACCGGGACTGACCCCACCTAATCTTTCAGTTAAAAACTCAAAAGAGCTTAAATACTCGGAATGGTTATTGTATTTTATAATTAATCTAATTTGTTATATTTTATTATTTATAAAGTCCTTTTATAACCAAGGACAGCCATAGATGATACATATATATAATAAAAAAAATATAAATTTAACGTGTATATTTTATAAATAAATATTGTATTTAAAATAAAATAATATAAAATTACGTAAAAATTATAAAAAATAAAATAAAGTGAGAATCAAACTTATATAAAATAAATAAATTCATTCTCACGTGAGTAAAACATATGGATATTGAACTATATATAACTTAATAAAGGCTTATAAACAAAAATATCTACAGATCAAAAATTAAAAAAAAAACTAGTAACTCACTTGATCGGAACAAGTTTACATACATAACATTTAAATACAAAATTAAATATTATATTTATTTTAATCATTAAAAAATAGAGTAGGATACGAATTTCAATATTATGATTCACTTTTTAATAATTAAGATGTATATTGTACACTTATACTTATTCCTTTGAGTTATCCATATTGATAGCCAATTATAATTCTATATAATTTTCTTTTAATGTATCAAATAATTTGAAGAATAATATTAAATTAAATAACAGATTAATTATGATTACAATTGTAATTGTTAAATTTTAAAAATAATTATATCTTATTTATTACTCTATATATTTTCGGATAAAAGTCTTTATTATTATTTTAAGTAGTTTTACGTTAAATATCTACTTATCTTAAATAATCTAATTTTTATAATAAATTACTTATAATATTTTTAGTATTAATTGTCATATTTTTATTTTTTAAATATATTTATAAAGTATTATTAATTATGTATAAAAAAATTATATAATTTAATAAAAAATTAAATATAAATAATTTTATTATTTTATTCTCTTGATATCCGTAAAAAGTTAATTAAAACTTTTATCTGGGACTTTTTTTAATTCAAACAATCCTGCCACTCCTTTCCTATTTTCGTTTCAGTCCAACAAGAAATCTCACGTGCGAATCGATGACAGTGCACGCGTGAACTGGTGGTACCATTTTTTGACTCCTTTGACCCATGAAATGACGGCTCCGATTGGATTCCATTATCTCAAGAAAGATCTGTACCGTTGAAAGGTACACAGATCTCGAGATTATCCGGTGCCCACAATGCTGGCGAAAACCTGAAAAGCCCGGCACTATGGGGGCTGATATGTCGGATTGGTCTTTTTGACGGAGAAAGAAATAAAGTGCATATTTTTTCTACCGAAAATACTCTTTCTGAACCCTTCTACGTGGCCATAATGAGATGGAGGGTCTTTACTGAATTGACACCTGTACAAAGAAAGTTGTGGGGACCACGAGTTGGAATTGTACAAGCATGTGATGCCAGTTATTGAGTTAAGTTACTGACCTGGTAAACAAAATAAATTAAATTTAAAGGATTACGGGGATGTTTTATAAAAATTAAATAAAATAATTTTAAATATTTAATGAGTTAAATGAAATAAATTTTTAAATACTGAATAAAAAAAAAATTTAATAAATGATATGTCTGAAATATTTAAATAATATATTTTTATTATTTTATTCTTCTAAAAAAATTCAAAATTATTGTAAATTTATTTAATATTACTTAATATAATATTTAGTATTTTTTTTTACTTCATTCAGTCGGGACTTAACTATTCAACCAAAAAAATTAAATTTAGTCATTCAACCCAAAAAATTTGACCAATTCAGTCATTTAATTCTAAACAAACGCATTGAATAACTGACTGATTCAACCATTCAGCTATTCAGATATATTAAATTCTAAACAAACACCCGTTATATTTAATTTGGGTCTTAATTATAGTGCTTAGTAACACAGGATAAATAGTGTTAAATAAATGTTATTATGCATGTTTTCTCTATATTTCTTTTTATGAATTTTTTTTTTTATATAGCTGAAAATTTTGAAATTGTGCGTACAAATAGCTTCATACAAAAAACAACATATAATTAGTGTGGGACACTAACTAGCAACTGGCCCTGTCCCAGGACTAATTAATAATTTTTCCTCCTAAGGAGGTGTCTATGTCGAAACTAGGAAACTATAGCCAACTTCTGAAATTTCTTTTTCATTTCTTAAGAAAAAAAATAAATTTTATATTAATTAATTAATTTTGTATCAGAAGTAAATTGCGATCAACATCGTATTATAAATAATAAAATAAAATAATAACATATAAATCATTTCTTTATTCTCTTTTATCTTATATAGACACACATGTTTAACATAAATTTTAAACACTCTTCAAAGAAAGATAGTTGAACGACACTTATTTCAAACCCTAGTGGTCCTAGCCAAACAATGGATTCAGAGCATTGGGCTGTATTCCTTCTAAGTTAGAAAGAAGTCACTGGGCTAGGCCCCTTTGTAGTGTTTAATACGCTTAATTTGAAATACACGGCTATGACTCTTGCAGGGCTCATGGTGAAATACTACAATGGGACAAATATTTGGCACATGGAAATAATTATTCAACAAACAAGTATTTTGAACTCCAAGTAATTTAAGTGAAGTGAGTTTAGAGTTGGTAAATAAGCTCAAAGTAGTCATGCTAAGTAGGGGTGTTCATTTTAACCGATTTTTTCGATTTGTTATCGAACCGGTCCAAATCGATATTGATAGTACTATCGGTTCTTTTCAGTATCGATTTTTTCGGTTCAGTTTTTTTATAATTTTCTGTACCGGTAACGGTATAGGAATTTTAAATTCGGTACAAATCGCTATACTGTAAAAATCGAATTAAATAATATAATAATATATTTCCATTAATTATTATAATATATATAATAAGTATATATATTATTATATATATAATTAATAATTATTATATATTAATTTATTTATATATGTAATAATATATATAATTTATTATAAATAAATTAATATATAATTATTATTTATAAATTATAATTATATATATTACTAATCGGTATGATCAAAAAAATCGTACCGAATCGGTATCGAAATCTGTAATTCGGCATAAGTACCGATTCTTACTTTTGCGGTATTTTGAATTCGGTATCGGTATAGTTTTTTCTGTACCGGTTCAGTAATTTTCCGATGAACACCCTTAATGTTAAGTAACTCAAATTACCATAGACAAAAATAATAAAATTACTTAAAGATTTGATTGAAAATTTGATTTGATATATTATGAATATCTAACTTTAAATAGATCAAAAGTTATATTCAAAACAAAATCTGTCAAAAGTCATTGGACTTGCATTCTTGTAAGCTTGCCTCCACGGCTCGCACCGATTGGGTCATAAATGGACAGAAGGATTAAATGATTTTTCAATATCTAAAAATACGTGTTTGATTAATGATAACGGTGGTGACAGTGAATGGTCTAATAAAATAACATAATTATCAATTCATTTCATTAAAATAAATCATATTCCACGGATTCTACGTGAAACAAAAATAAAACTGAAATAAATATATATTTCATCAAGCATAATATTCCATTACTCTAATTTCTCCACTCCAAAGCAACATTACTGTAATGTAAAAATTGAACAATTTTTGATCTAAATGGAACTCATATATTAAAATTTTACATTTCCAAGTTTTATATTACATACGTTCATAATAATAAAATAAAAAAAAAGACCTCTTTTTCTCTCTCCCCATAGCTATCCAAATCCCAAAGCTCCCTTTTTCAAACCTCCGGTGGCCTGTCTGTAAAGTGAAATCCACATGCTCTCTCTCTCTCCATCTCTCTCTTATACTTTGGAGGCCTGCTCTGCACACCGGTTATATAATCACTAGGGTACTTTGACAATGGCATAAATCAAATACCCATTTCCAAATTCAATCCATATATACTTCAATTAACCCATCTATATTACCCACTAAACTGTCATATCCTTCTGTTCTTTTGGGTATTTTCTTCTTCTTCTTCTTCCTAATTCTTGATTCTACTGAACTAAATAATTAGAAACTGAGATTATAATTAATTAATGGGACAAGAAGATCATGGAAATTGGGCACCAATTGGAGCTCCTCTGTATAATATACAGAGAGATGAGCACTGGAGGCATTTTGATAACTCTGTTAGTGCAGTTTCTTTTGGGTTTGTTGCCACTGCCATTCTCATCTCCATGTTTCTTGTTATGGCCATTTTTGAGAGGTTTCTCCGACCCACTTCGCCCGAGTTTTCTCCGGCCTTTGGCCGGAGTAACCGGGATATTGAGTCCCAGATGAGCTACAATCCAAAGCTTGCTCAGCCATCACCCAAAGTGAGCATCAATACCTTTTTTCCTGTCACATAAACTCAATGCATGTTTTCTGATTTATACACTATTTTTTTTTATTCTGACAATTTACTCATTTTCTGCTATTTTTTCCCTGTATATCTGTGTGTGACTCTGCCTTTTTAATATTTTTCTAGTTATATGAAATTAAATTATATATTCCTGTGATTTTATTGATTTATACGTCATTTTTCTCTCTCTAGTATTTGCTTGATTTATCAAATGCTGCCCAAAACCCAGAAAATATATACTTACATTTTCACAATTGAGTCCCTCATCCCACATGCATGTGACAGTGTGAAAGTTATCATTTTTAATAGAATTCCCAAAATAGACCATTAAAAATGATTAAAACCACTTCCATTTAGTATAATTTTAACATAGGATAGGAGGATCTTAGGAATTTATGGAGCCAAAATTATGAGTGTAGGTTCTTCTTTAAGATTTTTACCCATTGTCTACTTGTTTGTTTCAGTGGGAAAATCTTTATATATGTCGTCTCTGTTTCCCTTTCTGCTGTGTTTGTTCGGTCTCCAAAAGGGAAATGTAAAGGCCCATGCCCCATGCTACGGCCTTGTTTCTGTCTCTTTAATTCTCTCTCTTTGTTTGGAGAAAATTCTCATGTTATTTCATTGAGTATTCTACAAGTTTGTATAAGCTTCAGTTACTTGCTAGCTGAAAAGATATACAAAATATACCCCCCTCTCTCCCGCATAAAAGCCCCAATCTTCAAAATTTTTATTCCACAAAAAAAGCTCATTTTTAGTAATACCACTAATCAATGTTTTGAAAACCGGTTTGGAACCGGTAGTCGGACCGGTTAAACTGAAAATTGGTTCACTTTCCTGTCCAGTTTGGACCGGTTCATCCAATTTAGTCAATAACTGATTGACCCGGTTGACCACCAGTTCAACCGGTAAAATCGGTTAATTAGTCCGGTTAAACCGGTTTTGAAGTGTTTTTTTTTTCAAAAATATTTTTAGCAATAATATAACATAATTTCACTATATTTTAGCTTACAAAAAATTAGATTTTTAAAATTTTATTAATTATTAATAATATATATATTTTTATATATTTATGAAGTCATTGGTTCAATAACGATTCGATCACTGGTTGAACTAGTGATTTATCCATCCGGTACTATTTTCGGTTAGATGACCGGTCCGATTTTGAAAACATTGCCACGAATATAAAATTCCATGATATTTTTGAGTTTGTCATTATAATTCTATTGTCATGTTATCGCTGTGAAATTTATAACTTACTAGTTTTAAACGTATGAATAGAACAAAATATATCTTTAATATTCGTAAATTAAGCTGAAGGAGTAGGAAGAACCATGAATGGGCCCAAGATACTTTAGTGACCAAATCAATCATTTTATAGGAATTCCACCGAAATAAACCTAAACATTTCATTAATTAAAATTAGAATTTATTTATAGTCCATAACATGTGTAATGGTCCTTCAAACTTTAAAAGGTAAGTAAGAAAAAGCACATTGCCTCTTGATTATGATACTTGAAAATTGGCCCTTCCTAGATGTTGATAGGTGGTATATTGGTCCCAAGTCTTCTCATCAAAGACTCTTGAGGGGGTTTACTTGTAGTCGTTGGACATTTGGTGATTAGGCCAACTACTGGTTCGCAATTTGGCCCATCCACCACAAGGATTGGGGACAAGCAGGTGGACCCGGCAATTTTCTCGACCCCGACAAGACCCACTCTATTACGACCCTAATAGGACCTGAATTTATAAACCTAAGGTCAAGTATGGGATATACCTTCTGCCCTCGAAAGATGATATTACTAATAGAAGTATTAAATGTTTTTTTTAATTAAAATAATTGTACAAAAGTAATATAAGAAAATTTTAAAAAATAATTTGAAAAAAAGTGAAGAATTTGGGTAAACGGGGCGACGTGGGTATGTGGTACTTATTTTCGGGTTCAAGGGTAAAGTATACATTTGTGGATCAGGTATGAAAGAGGGTCTTTTGGACTATGAGAGATTATTCAATGGTTCTGAACAAAATTCACATGATATCCCAAGTCAATAAAATCTCTTCATTCAGTGGGCCCATAGCTACAAGTAATAGGACACTACTAAAATGGAGAGATTTTATTGACCTAATACACCACGTGGCGTTACCCCAGAACTAGTGAATAATTTTTCCTTGGACCATACTCGTGCCGTTGCCTAAAAGCCAGTCAACTTTACTTTGCTGTCAAGTCTTTATATGTTGGTCTTCTTTCAAGCAAACTTTAATTTATTGCTTAGAAAAAATACTTGCGTTAAGTTTGGGTTAAAAGAATGAATTAAATGAAAACATGAAAATAAAATAGAGAGTGAAATGAGGAATTCCGTTTCTGAATGAGATTACTCTCTTCTAAAAAATAAAATTCACAAAATTTGACTTAAATAAGAATGGTTTATCTTCCAATAGACCAATCAAACACATTTGTTTTCATTCATTGTAAATTATTAATCCTACAATATTCCAAACGCACTGTTTGCCAGTGATCCCTTGCGGAAATAAACTTTATTTTGCTTTTGCTAAACGTTTGAGATATGTAGGAACAATTCTACAATAAGGTCAAGGATTCGTGCCCAAATATTATGTAACAGGTGTTTTATTGTATAAATTTGTTTGTATATGCATTTTTACTCTCCTAATTTCTAGGAGTACGTACTTGTACATGTACATGTACATGCTTTCAAATAATTAGTTTCATTCCCAGATTAATCCGGCGAGGCCAACAGAAGTTTCAGTGTTGATGCCTGGAGAAGATATTCCTACCTTCATTGCCCAGCCTGCTCCCATGCCGGTCCCTTGTCCACCAGAAGGAATACAACCATGGCCTCCCCATCATCATGTTGCATTGCCCGCTTGTACTGATCTGCACTCGATCTCAAACGCAAGCTAAAGGTTAATATCAAAGACTCCAAAATCAAAAGTTTCAGTATCCCAACTCATTTGGAGTAATACCCTTAATTGCATTATATATATATATATATATATATATATATATATATATATATATATATATATATATATATATATATAGGATTTATGATGAGATAGATACAACAAGATGGATTCCGAAGGAGGCGGTGTGAGACTTTATTTAGCCTTCATGGGCCTATAGTATCAATAGATCCCATGCATGAAATACTAGCCGAAGGAAATGGTTGCGGAATCTAATTATGTGAAAATATAAGTAAAAGTTATCAGTTATTTTTATTAATTTAACTAATTAATAACGTATTGATATTTACGTATTTAAATATAATACTTTTGCATGTTAATGTTTTAAATTTAACATATTGTACTCGTATTTCTTTCACAACCGCATTCAAAATAACGTTTATTTATATTGAAATGTAAATTAGTAAATATATAGACTTAAAAGGGTATATACTAGCATATATTTAATCAATTAAAAGCTACTTGTTTTTATACAAATATTTGTATTGAAATAATTATTATATTTGTATTGAAATAATTAATAGATAGAGAATCCAAACACAATTGGCTTACCTTCAATAAATTATAGTACACATTATTTAAAATTTATAATGTGTGACAACATTTTAGATAAATGTATTAAAATGAATTGTAAACTCAAATAACGAACTGCCTAAACTTAACTTACCTAACGCGTACCAAACACAAACACAAACACATACTGTGTTCCTATACTCATAATGAAATTCAACACCAACCAGAATATGAATATAAAGAAATTGATATTTTCATACAAAAAAATAATATTTTTATATGATTTTTATCAATTAGACTCGTGTAAAAATATTAAATTTTTATATATAATCCTCAATAACCATAAACCATGATAGTAATAACATAATTCTTCGTTAAATTGAAGGGTGTAAAATGAATACAAATATGTTTTCGTATTATATATGGGTTTCTTTTGATGTCAAAGGAGCCTTCTATATATCAATTTTAAAGCAAATTTGATAAAGGGTGAAAATTAGGATAATATAATTAAGCCCTCCAATATTTTATATACTCCATCTATTTTAAATTATAAGATCATTATTGATTTTAAAAAAATCAATTTCAAACATTTTTAAACTTAAAATTGAGATAAATTCATTTAATTTATGTTAGTATAACTATGAATATTATAAACTATGTATAAAGTACTATTAATTATAAAATTAATTGTTTTAAAATTTTAAATAAATATATTAATTTTAAATTTAAAAATATCTCAAATTAACTTTTAAAAAATCAATAATAATCTTATAATTCGAAACAGACTCAAAGCTTTATTGAAAACATTAAATCCTTATGGCTCTTGACATCTTGTTACAAGTTTACTTTCTCTTTAATCATGGCTAACGGTGGTGATGGGAAATTAAAATTTAAAAAGAGTATATATATCATCGAAGGGCCGAAGCCCCCAAATTTGTTTAGACACTATTGCATATACAAAAATTAAAAATAAAATACTGTGTTTATTTAAATTATTAAAAAATAAGAATTAATGCGAATTTTTATATTTGACTATATTTTTTAATAATTAAAATATATTTTATATTCTATTTTACCATTTATTTTTATTAATTTATACTTTTCCAATCTGCTTGGGTTCACATGTTCTCATTTTGGTAGATATGAAACCGACAATTTGGACGGTACGTAAAGTGAGGACAAGGGAAATACTATTACATATTATGCTTTCAAATCGTACTATTGGTTTTATATTGAATTATTTGGAGACTTTAAATTCGTGTAAAGTTTAGTATCATGATTGAAGATTCCCGAGTCTTGCATGTTTTTTTATGCTATTAGTTTTCACCATGTTTTCACCGTGTTTGTTGGCTCAGTCATTTGATTTGTTTTTCCTTACTTATTGACTTGAGAATATTTTCTATTTTATTATTCCTCTAGTTGAGAAAGATATTCAAGTCTAAAAAAAGAAAGGTTACTCTAAGATGGGTAAAATAATAGAGAACTTAATTGTTTGTGATCAAATAGTTTAATAGACTGAAATATATTAAAATTATAATATGTTACAAAAAAATGAAAAAATTATCACACAAATAATTGAAATGGTAATATTTTTAAATAAAATAATAAATAATCAGGAAAAAGGTCAATCGTTAATGGACATTATATATATATTCATGAAAAACAGTCATATTTTCAAAATAATAATATAATTTACAGCTTTGAGCAATTATTCAGTACGACTGTACGAGCAACAGAAGAACAAGTCGTCATAATATTACACCAAAATCTGAATAATCTATATTCAATTATTTGTGGACTGAAAAAAATTCTTATAAACAACAAAAAAAAAAATCTCCCAAATAAATAAAGCAAAATTTCTCAAAAAATAATATTAAAAAAAGAAAAAAAATCAGTCAAATGGAGATCGTTCTAAATTTCTAACCCCACAAGAGTTGGGCTCACTTTTTAAGGATTCTTCAATCCAAAAACCCCGTGTGAAGGGATATACTTTTGCATCCAACTTTCTCGTTAACAAACAAAAAAAAAGAAATTTTAAGTGATGTTAATTTCAAATATTATTTGTAGATATAATGACACTAGTAAGATTGATATATTTATTAGTTTAAAAGGAATAGACTGTTGCAAGTACGTACTAGTATTTAGCAGCTAATTATGTGTGTCTGTATTCAAATTTGATTTCATTGTGTTTTGGATGGGAGTGCAGTTAGAGTTGGCTCATCTTCTGTTTTTTTTTTTTACCTTTTCAAGACATAATTTAATTATAATAATTTTTTTAAAGTGAAAAAGGGGGGTGAATCTCTTAATTACTAGTGACAATAATTATTTTAATTAGCAATACGGTCAAAAAACTTTTAATCTTAAAACAATAATGAAAGATATAATTAATAGAAAAGAATTAATATTTTTATTAGTGAAAATGATAGTTTCACATGATTTTTTTCTCCTCGCATTAATAACGAATGAGTCCCACTTTCGTGTGACAGAACAACTTACAAAACTATCATTAGTATTCACTTGTAAAAATGTCAATATTTTTAAATTAAATTAGAATTCTCTTTTAAAATGCTGAAACATTTAATTCAAAATTAATTGAATATATGAATAAGTGCATCACAATAAATATCAACAATCTTTCAAAGTTTGCCAAATAACAATATATGACTTTAAATCCAAATTAATTTTGTCTAGAGAAAGCTAGGTTAGTTAGCATTTTTTAGTGGTGAACATCCATAAAAAGTTGAATCGGTATAAAAAAAATCAAACCGATGCCGATCTCAAACAAATAATTATCGGTTTCGGTACATAATCAGTATCGGTTTTTTGATTATACCATAAAGTAATATATATAATTATAAATAATAATTAAGTAAAAGAAAATTTATATATTTACAAAAAAAAAAAAAACTAGGAAATCATCAATATAAATGATTAAAAGGAGTTAAAGAAAAAGGAGCAGATGAGGAAAAAGGGAAATGATTATGCATGTATTTTTATGCCATAGCAGAGCGGAGCTTGTTGTTAATAATGGATGAGAATTGAGAGTTACTCATGAGTCATGATAGAATTTTTTAACAGGACAAACATTTCCTTCTTTAGTGCGAAGTTTTTTCATTGCAATTTGCCTACTAAACCTCCGGTCAAGCATTATTCACTTAATGCTGCATTTTATGTTTCAGGACTTTGTGCCTTAAATTAACAAAATATTATTTATTCCGTATGCTCCTCCCTCTCACGTATTTATGGACCCCATAATAAACGGGCCGCACATATATGTAAAAAGAAAAAATATACTGTTTACTCGTCCTATGAACATAAAATAATCTCTCTAAATTAACAGTTCTAGACTTATGACGCCATACAAATTTTAACTGCTCTGTAAACTTGGAATACAAGTACATCACAAGCGTCTTTGATGACCTGGTTCTGTACGTGACAAACAATAAAATTGACTGTAGCTTAGAAAAAAGTAAATACAATCACTTTCATTCGCTTGAGAAATAATAAAAGAAACGCTGATGTACCTAGTGAAAGATTAACCTCCGCCTACCGATGAGCAGATCTCAGATCTGGGTGTTGAAGATGTGCTCGGAGCCGGAGACAAAAGGCTAGGTTTTTGGCTGCAGGCGGTGATTCTGTGTTTGATTGTATCGAATACATTTTAATAATTCATCTTTTAATTTATTTTAATACATCTTAAATAAGTCATCTGAATAGTTCAGATTTAATTTTATATCTTAATGATTTAGAAGAATTGTTTTTATCCCAATTTTAAACATTAAAATATATTAAAAGATGAATTACTAAGATGCAATCAAACACAACCTCAGTTTAGCTCTAAATGCTGCTGCTATTGTCTACTAAAACGAGCCAAGCAACTGTAGAAAGTGTAGGCTACTGCTCCACTCGTGGTTAATTAACTTATTTATTATATATTTATATTAGTATTATATTATATTATTAAATTTCAAATTTTTTGGTATTTTGATTGTTATCAAATTTAGAGTTTTTTATACCACTATCGATATCGAAAATTATAAAAAAATTAAAAATATTGGTATAAAAAAACCCAATACTGTTGGTACCGGTATTAATCGATTCGATAAAAAATTAAATTTTTTGAACATCCTAGTTAGCAACCTTGCCTTTCCAGCTATAGTGCTATATGAATTTTTTTTTTGAATAACAATTATTTTATTTTTGGGGAAATTTAAGTGTTTATACATTTTGAATTTTGACAGTCCTTGTCCAGAAAAGACACTCGAGGTAATGTTGTAAGAATTTCAAAACACACTCACGTGTTGGCTTCAATTCCAAAAGAAGGAAGTAATAAATAAATAAAAAATAAACAAATCAACCTTGACCAGTTGTAAAGTTTGCGGATGGGATGTCCCAGCAATATGTACACATATATAAATAACCTCAAAAATAAAAAAATAAAAAATAGCATATAAATATTGGAATAGTGTAAGAGTATTAATTAAAATAAAAATAAAATAAAACAAAGATTCTATTATTACCTGGAAGGGACTAAGGTCGGAAGATTATAATAATCTCAGGTTATTTTCGTCATTTAAATACTGATTATACAACTAATCTCAGTTCATCAGAGGGGTATTTTAGTCCATAAAACGACTAAAACTGTACAGAAAACTGCTTAATCATGCCCTGGACACGTTAGACTGTCTCTTTCTCTCTCTCTCTAGCTTCTCTCTCTACACAGTTTCTCTCTCTAAAAATTAAAAGCAAAGTTCTGAGCTTTTTCTCTCTCTGTGTTCGGTCCCCTGTTCAATCTCTGATATTTACCTGGATTTCTATTTCTATCTTTCTCCGTGGATTTATTGCACCGCCTTTAGATACATAATAATCTGAATCTATTTCTCTCTTTTTCCTTTTCTTTTTCTACCTGAAAATCGCTTTTTTGTGGCTCAATTCAGCTCATCATCAGAGCAACACAGACGTCGGAAAATGGCTAAGCGTGGATATAAATTGCGTATCCTTCTGAACCGAGCTAATTTCAAAGTTAATTAGCTCAACTGAGCTGCAATTTTGGAGTTTTTTTATATTTGGATTTAGGGGTTTTCTTTTTTATTAGTTGTATGAACTTCAAGTTTATGTTTTGGCATCTATCTAAATTATTTTACATATTATCTGTTTGGTTATAGGGAAATTGAGGTAAAAGGAGTAAATGACATAGAATGATTTATGATATCCTTTTCAATTTTTAATGTTTATGGAGTATGTGAAGATCAGGTGAACAAAATTTGGGTAGTAATTGAATTTTGAAGTGGGATCGTTTAAGTGGACCTAAGAATCTTAGTTGTAGTTGTTTTGTAATTGATTTGGGCTTCCTGGATTTCTTGACTGAAATGGCTGCAGAGGAGTTTATGGCTCATTCAGGGAATGTGAACTGTTTAAGTCTTGCGAAGAAGCGGCGTGGGCTATTTATTACTGGTGCAGATGATCACATAGTGAATCTTTGGTCGATTGGCAAACCAACAGCTTTAACAGTCAGTTCAAAGTTCTTTGAAATTAAATATAGTGTCTTTAGTTTTAATGGTAGGGCTTTTTGAAAGTTTATTACTTTATTTTATGTACATTGTGTTTTAAACTTATTGGCAAATGAAATTTGTCATTTAAGCCAAAGCTCATACTCTATAATTTTATACTTGGGAAATACGGTGAATAATAGTTAAATAATAAAATTGTTGATAAGGAAAGGAAATAGGAATGTATATATGGAATTTTGAGTTTGAAGAGTGAAGGTTTTCATCAAGTTCGAGCTTAATTTAGTTTGAATCGAGCTCATTCCAGAGTGTTCAGCGTGGTTCGGAAAATTCATGAATTAATTCAAGCTCTTATTGAGTCAAGATTTGAAGTTTCTCGAGCTTGGATGAGTCAAGTTGAGTTGTCTCATTTAATAGTCGAGCCTAGAATTATGTTCAAGATCAGATGATTTACTTAATGTGTTCAATTGAATTGCGCTTGAGTCAAATTGAGAGATATAACGAATTCGTTCACTTTCCCTAAATGGAACAATGCTATAATAAGCGGAAAATGTAGTCAATACATGGACGCAGGAATTGCTTTCATTCATTTTTCCTGGGATTAACTTTGAGCCTTTATTGTGTAGGTTTTGTTTTTGTTTTTGGTGGGTAGTGGGGGGAGACCCATCAGTGAGATACCAACTGTCTTTCAGTACTAGGACTCAAGTCACGTAGTTGAGATAAACTCTTTGAACCTGTTTTAATGCGGTTTGTTTAGAAGTTTAAGTCTCAGTAAGTACTCTACCACCCTCACTGCATGAATGAACTTGTTGTACCGTTTGTGCACTTTATTGTTATAAAAGTATTGACATAGTTAGACTCCGTTTATTGCAGTACATTATTACCATAAGTAGTTAAACAAGGCTTTTTATTCTTTCTATTTTTATACCTCGTCATGCAGAGCCTGTGTGGTCACTCAAGTCCAGTAGAATCTGTAGCCTTTGATTCCAAGGAAGCTTTTGTAGTTGCTGGAGCTTCCGCTGGTGCGATAAAACTGTGGGATCTGGACGAAACAGAGAGTAAGTTGCTCACTCTTGATGAATCACTCAAAAAAACAGATAAAAAAATGCATTGATTGAAAGCTTGATTACATAATTCTGTGTTTCTTAAATGATAATAAAAGATATGGCTACCCAAGGGGTGGGAGAAATGAGATCTCAAGAATGACCTCAAGGTTGCTGGTTCCTGTCTCATACTTGATGCCAAAATCACCTATCAGAAAGTAAAAGATACACGTACCATTGATTAAAAATAGAAGGAGAGACTCTAATAAAACTATTTCTCTAATCAAGTGTCTTAATTATCATAATTTGAGAGAGTAAAGCTTGACTTCTAGTTGAAATGTTTTTCATTGGTCAGTTGCAGCGGCTTGGAGTTTATTTCCATTGCACAAACTCCATGTTGCTTGAGTTCTAATCTAGGTATTATTCTTGAAGTGTAGTGGTTCGCACTCTTAATGGACACAGATCCTATTGCACTGCTGTTGAATTCCATCCATTTGGTGAGTTTTTTGTATCTGGTTCCAAGGACACTAATTTAAAGATATGGGATATAAGAAAGAAAGAATGCATCCACACATACAAGGGCCACACTAGAGGAATTAGTACTGTTAGATTCACTCCTGACGGTCGCTGGGTAGTCTCTGGTGGATTTGACAATGTTGTAAAGGTACTACTCAGACTTTGATATAAGATGTTTGATTTTGTTTTAAAATCATTTGGTTGTATTGATCATGAATGCTGTTGAACAGATATGGGACCTTACTGCTGGAAAACTCTTACATGATTTCAAACTCCATGAGGGACATATTCGCTCAATAGATTTCCACCCCATTGAGTTTCTTCTGGCAACAGGTTTGTATGTGAAATCAAAGTAAATGAGTTATAGATTTAGTCCTTTTCATTTTATCTTTATTGGCTCTTAGTTTTCTTAATTGCATTTTCCTGCTTCCATCTTCTTTTTATACATTATTTTTTTTGTCATTTTATTTTAAAAGCGCACACACACACACACACACACACACACACACACACACACACACATCATTACTTACATTATTATAAGCATCCGAACTCCAAAGAGCACCCCACAAGTTTGTATATAGTTAATCTTAGACACACTTCCACAAACTTGGATAAAATATAAACAAATAAGCCCTAAACCCTAAACATATATAAATACACGCAAAGATGGAAATATAAAATCGAAAAGGGAAAGTATGACATATAAACATGTATTTATTTATGAAGGATGAAAGTAGTGATGGCAGTTCATTTACTAAAGATAAGAGGAGAAAAGTTAATTTACTCCTGCCTTGCAAATTTATTGCAACTCATAGCTTCCTAGTCATAGAGAGAAAGATATTGCATGCTCATCTCACTATGATGACTTGCCTGTGGTAGGTCTTTGACGTGTGTCACTATTACAGTTTGATAAAACTCAATACCGAGAGGTATTAACAGATGTGTCTTGATGTATCATTATTATGATTTAATAAACCCGATACCGAGGGGTATCGACATATTTGTTTTAATGTACTTGTGCATCATAGTGGTACTGCTGTCCCCAGGCCTCACTAGAACCAGAAAAAGAGGTCCTTGAATGGTGATGGCCTGATGGGATTACCCTTTTCTTTCGGGAAACCAACCTGGAATATGTGATTTGGAGATGAGTTGAGATTTCACCACGGTATTCCGCATATTGCAATTTCCAATGCAGTCACTACTAGGCCTTCTCAGCTAGAAAAACCTCCAGATATTGAACATCTTTTTGCAGTAAAAAGGATACACCTTATTTGGTCCAGTTGACTGCCCTGTCACATAGCTGGCCTGCACTTAGGATTCTCGGGTCCCTAAACTGCTTCTTGTATTTTCTCTCCTGTAAATAGGAGTGAACAATCGCGTTTGGTACTCTTCTTAATATTCTTACGCTGCTACCATAGGAGATGTAGCGTGAGAATAATCTTGCCTTTGAATTGCCTAGGCTCTCACCTCCTTGCCGCTGTGTCATAACAGGTCCTACGATTGCATAATCTTCTCATCTACTCTAACCTTACCTTCACCTTGGTCACCTTCTCGAACTGTGTTTGTGGTTGAAATTTGCTAATACACAATGTTGTGAGAATAGGGTGTGTGTCTATTACACTAGTCAAAGCCTGTATATCTAGTCAATCCAATATTTAAACATTCATGCATGAAGAAAACACTAATTTTAATTTACGTATTTAGATGTCTATCCGTGGATTATATCGGTAAGCTTGTCCATATGAAGGCACACACTTTGGACTTGGGTTCATATGATATTGGATTTCCTTTTTTGGTTAGATATAAATTGTTACCTTGGCAAAAGACAACCAGTATTGTAACCACTATTAGAATTTGAAGTCCTGTTGGTTATTTGATTATAATATAGCAGTAGTTATTGTAGTGGATAGTATAATAATACTGTAACAATAATGATGGAATATGATATTACAACATTAATAACATAAATGACGGGCACTAATTCACTGGTCTTATATATAGCAGAAGAAGATGTAATGACGGTGACCCATTGTAAGGTGATGATTGGTGATAGCGTAATGTGCTTGGATTAATCACTGGTTGGGTTGCATGTTTTATGCACTTGCTTAATGTGTTCAAGTTTTCTTCTTATCCAGTAATTGTTCCTGGTATGGAAAGTGTCCGTAAATCTCAGTGTGATTCACTATAAGATCTCTTGCCTCATTTGCCCCATAAACCTTAGCTTGTCCCCTTCCTTTTTTAGTTACTTAGTTATAACATACTATGTCTTTTCAGGCTCAGCAGACAGAACTGTAAAATTTTGGGATTTGGAAACCTTTGAACTGATTGGATCTTCGAGACCTGAGGTAACAGAGTTGTGTGTTTTCCTTGTAGATATTACTTATTTTTCGTGACCAGCATAGACATTTCAAATGTGGATTATAAATCCTTCCTTGATATTTGTTATACACTGATGGTTGTGCATTATATTACTATTAAAGGATGCTTCATGTTTGTAACTTGGTCGATGAGTCTTTTGACATAAATATTGACATTAATCATCAAGTATTTGACAAGCTTTCTTTAGCGTTACATAATTTTCCCCGAGATCAATCAGCTTTACTGTCTTTACATCCATATGGAGACAAAGTGATTTCAAGCTGATCTGGTTTGGCTGAAGCTTTTGCCCTTTAACAATTATCTGCAGGTGCTGAACCATCATTTATGTTAAACAATTTTTTTTAAAGCAACCACCGTTACACCATCACTTCATCTTCCTAACGATGCCTACCTTTTTAGAATCATTGAAGAATGCACTTTATTGAAAGAAAGTAACCGAGGACTACACTACTTCGAAAGAAAATAATTGAAAACTGCACAATGTTGACTCATTAAATGCAAGTCTTCCTTTTATTTTATGTGATGAAGTACTTTTTATGACCTTGCTATTAAATTATTCAGATCCATAATGCTGAACAAAATTCTACTGCAATTCTCACTGTAGCTCTACAAGGGAGCTAAGATAAATGTTTATGTTTGATGTTTTGTCCCAGATGGCTTCCATGTTTCACGACTGTCCGTTTTTGTTTCTGGAATGGGGAAACATATCCTCTAATGGGACTGTGTAAAATCTTCTCCTTGAAAAAATTAACTAAATATTTATAGATCTTATAAAAGAGGAACATGTGTTTTTTTTTTTTTGCGTTCAGTTTTTAACATACAATCACTCCCCCCCCAGGTGGATTGATTTCATCAAATGGTATTTAGGATGTTACATGTACAATTATAGTCCCAGATAATTCATTCCGTCACTAAACAAATTGTTTTGTTATACCATTTCTTATTTTTTTGTCTAATGTAGAGTTTACATCCTTTCTTTTAACATACACAAGTGAGGGTTTGCATCTGTGTGTAGCACACACGGGGCTTTTTCTGTAAGCAGCAGCAAAGTATTATTATTAATTTAACAACAAAATGCAAAAGATTACGACAAAAATGCAGTCACCTGTGAAGTCTTTCATGATTTTGGCAAGTTGCCTCGTCATATTAAGATGCAAGTGAAAAAAGGATTGGTATTCTTAATAATATTTAGTTTTAAAGAGAGCTGTTTGAGTTTTTAAAAATTGACTAAGAAGAAAAGGTCTGTTTGAAATTTGAATGTTTTCATTTATAGTTTTTACTTATTACTAGTATCAGATTTTATTTGGTTATAGAAGTTTGTGTTCAATTATTTTTCGAGGCTGTATTTTGTCTTGTATAAGGAACTCCCCCTTTTTAATTCATTTCCGTCTGAACTGCCTTTGTGCAGAAGATTGTCATAGAATATAAATAGGCTGTAACTATGGGTCTGAATGCAAAATTATCAATTAACTTTCTGGGGAAACTTTTAGTTAATACATGTTTCAATATTTATAATTTTTAGAATTTACAATTTTGCAGGAATGGAAAAATGATGTTTTAAGTTTTTTTATTCGCTCCATGTAAGTCTTTCCAAATAAGCTAAAACATAAATCAAGAATTGTAAGTAAGAATTTGTTTGCGGGTACTTTTTATATTTCTTTCCCCGTTATGCATGTCATTTTTTATTTATTTTTTCAGGATAAGTATGAATGTCTTTTTCCTTTGTTTTTCTCCATCTCCCTCTTTCTTTTGATGTAGAAACTGGGTGTTGTCTTTTTGATTTGATTAAAGTCTAATGTTTTTATATTTCTGTACAGTCCACGGGAGTACGATCAATTACCTTTCACCCTGAAGGCAGAACCTTATTCGCTGGATTGGATGATAGTTTAAAGGTGTGCCCATTTTCACTTGGAAATAATATTTGGTTGCTTTCTCATAAGGAGTAAAATCTTACATGTGGATGCACGGTGAACTGTAGGTTTATTCATGGGAGCCTATAGTTTGTCATGACGCGGTCGATATGGGATGGTCTACAATGGGTGATCTCTGCATACAGGATGGAAAACTTTTGGGTGGCTCATATTATCAGAATTTTGTTGGAGTTTGGGTGACAGATATATCAGTAATACCCTTCACCTTGATCTGCTGAAATGTTATCAACTTATTATTTCTTCTCTGTATCATACCATTTTGATCATTCTTGTGTTTTTCATTTACAAGTTAAAAAATCAGATTATTCTTATGCTCTTTATTTTTCCTCTCTTTTTCTTCTGATACAGCTTATAGAGCCATACAGCCACAGGGAAAGTTCGCAACCTGAGCCAAATAGTAACTCTGAGCAAAAACAGAATTTTCAAGAAACTTCATTACAAAAAGTAGGCAGTTTTAGAAGGTCGACTTCAACTTCAAGTTTGCGCTGCATATCTCCAGATAATGATACTAAAGAAATTAAGAATATATATGTCGACAGTAAGTACTTACCTTGTGCTTTCTGATATAAGTTCTAAACATGATGGGCCTTACCAAAATATATCTGTTGACCATTCTCTCTATAGTGGTTCTCCAATTCCCCCAAGCACCGGATGATTCTCATCTCTGGGTGGTTGGGGAGGGGAGGGGGGAGGGAGGGACTTCTTTGTTGGTCAACCTTGGTCATTCAGGTTTTGTTTATCCTTAAAGATTCAAGGCTGTCTAATTGGGCATGTCAAAGCGGCCAACAGTTTGCTATGGCTTGAATGGTGGGTTTTTAAGTGTAGCCCAAGCTGACACCAAATTGCGCTGGTTTAACTTGTTCAGTCCAATTTTGAATCTGAACTGAATTAGGTGCCTTGAACTTTGTACAAGATGTTATCTTTGTTTCATTTTTTTGGGGAGTTGGGGCTGGGGTGGATTATTGGTGGAATTAAACTGAAACAACATTGTTCTATGTTATTTTTATGGTAACGGATCAAGATGATTTTTATTTGCACAGATGGCACTCTCTCCTCAACACTTACACTGGATATTAGTTTACTGGTGCATTTTGTATTCTTATTTCACTCAGTTATGTTTGTGTTTGTTTTTGTTTTATATTAAAAGTATCTTTGAATTTCTGTTCCACGTAGCTGAAGGTGTGAATCCTGTCACTTCAAGAAAAGTTGGGTCTATTAAATATCCAAAGATTGTTACCTCATCCAATGCTAAGGAAATAAATAAATCGCCAACCCAGAGACAGGTTCCAGCAGTTGGCTTGCCTGTAAAACCTGTTGGGCAAGCTATTACTAAATCCTTTGTAGTTCCTACTGTTGTGCCTCGGGACAGCTCTGATGGGAAACAAACTTCCAAATCTCGGAGAGAATCTATTACTAGTGCAAAAGCTGGCATTGTTATGTCAGTGAAGCCATCTCATAGAAGGAGGCCATCAAATACTGCATTAGATGTGGAGAGGCTGCCAATTACTGTTGAAATCAAGGGTGGTTTAGACATTAAAGAATCCTCTGAGGAAAAACCTACAAACATTGAAAGTGTTGAAGAGAGCTGTGAAAAACTTTCATTATCGAGGATACCCTCCCATCAGGAAAATTGTAAGTTCCTATTCTTCAGCCACAATGCCATCTCTTTGCATGCGATCTTTTGGTCTACATTTAATTTTATATGTCATTTTTCTTTTTTCTTTCTTCTCTAATATTTACAAAGTTTGCTTGCTGTCTTTCCCTGAGGAGTGACTGTTTAGCTATTCTGAATAGTTTGGATTTGGCTACAATCTAGCTTTTCCATTCTGCTTTACTAGAGGCAATTTTCAAGTAATAGGTCAACATATCTGGTCACATGTCAATATTATCTAATTAGTCCATTCAAAGGCCCTTTCAGTACTTTTCCATTGCAAATTTCCATTCAAAATTATCCATTATGTGCGATCTCTTCATTTAATCTACCTGTCCTCAAATTGATGCATTCGATTTTTTAATAGCTGGCTGCTATCAAGCCAAAACTGACGTGCCTCAGTGGCTAAGCATTGGCAAGGATTATGTCAGGATGTGGTGGGGTTCAGTGTTCAGTTTGTTGGTTAGTTTTGATTAAACAATAAGAAAAGAGAGTTCATGTTATATTTTGGCTATCAAGATGCATTGTCTTTTGTGGGTTCTTGATGCATGGGTGGCAGATGATGCTTAATTGTATTTTTTATGGAATTTTCCCATAAAGTTGGGGTAGGTCTTTCTAATGTTAGCTTCCAGAAAATTTAAATTCAAGGTTATTTCTCTTCTTCATAATTTCCATTTATATATCATAAATGCCTCATATGCTTTTCTTTCCCTGTTGAATCTCTTTAAAGTTTTTCCAATTTTATTGTCCTTTTAACATCTTCACTCCATTGTATGTTGGGATCTAAGAAGAACAAAATACTAATACAGACAGAGACATAGCATGATATTTCATAAAAGAGTTTGGCACTCTAGGAATTGCTAGGAATACATTAAATACTTTCAATATTTGTAATACTATGTACATGTATGATGATTAATTTCCCCCTCCCTTCAATGTCCCTTTTAAAAACTCGCCTTTTACATAGTTTTGTTTAACATCACTCTGACACTCTTCATGTATTGTTGAACGAATATGCTTCTTCTGCATGTAAAAGTATCATAGCTTAGCACACGTCTGTTGGTCATGCTTTAGTTAGTGTCCAAGAAGTGTAAGATATATTTTGGAGTATGTTTATTTCTAAAACATGTACACGTTGAAGAGTAGTTTGACATGTATCCTGAAGTGTTGATATTAGAGAAGTGTCCATTCATATTCCATTTTGATGGTTGATTGATGTTCCTTCTGTTCACTGGCTGTATATGTAAGGTCATTTAAAATTGACTAATCTTCATTTCTTTTCAGGCAATGAATCCCTCGGTGAGAGCAAGGGAGTGAAAGCTGTCAAATATGTTAATGGAGGTTGATATAAATGCTATTATAAAGTGTTGAAGGAACATTGAAGTGATTTTAATTTTTTTCCTTCTTCTCATTTTGCAGTGGCAGTTGTTCGAGGAAGGACACGCAGTCTGGTTGAGAGGTTTGAAAGGAGAGAGAACTTTCAGAGTGATGAACTTCAAACACCTGATTCAACCCCTCAGATATTTCCCGAGACAGTTAAAGCACCCAGCATAGTGGCACCTGATTTGCCTCCTAGGGTAATGCCTGATACCATTAAAGCACCCACCATAGCGGTACCTGATTTACCTCCTCGGATAATGCCTGATACAGTTAAAGCACCCACCATAGTGGTACCTGATTTACCTCCTCGGGTAATACCTGATACAGTTATCGCACCCACCATAGTGACACCTGATTTACCTCCTCGGATAACTCCTGATACAGTTAAAGCACCCACCATTGTGGCACCTGATTTACCACCTCGGATAATACCTAATACTGCAAAAGCATCCATCACGGTCGAAGGGATCAGCATACATCATTCAGCCCCTCGCAAAATTTCTGAGACACTTAAAAAATCCCCCAAGGTAGTAGTGCTTTTCCATCTTACTGATCTTTGCTATGCTGCATACAAGAATCAAATTTTGTAAAAATGACAAAAGTTTTCATTTCTGTGAAGAGAGAATGGTTGCTCAGCAGTCCCCAACAAAAAAATTATTCTCAGCAATCTTGTACCTTGTGTATACACAGTTGTACCAAAATTTAAAAAGTACAACTGTCTATGCACGAGATATAACCAGTAAAGAATGAATGTTGACATTTTTCTTTGTCAAGGACTGCTGAGCTCTCGTGGACCCTTCTGTAAATAACCAAAAAAACTAAAGTTTTGTACAAACCTTATGTGTTCATTACTCGTCTGATTTTCCTTTACACACTTACCTATTGGTGTCTATTATTTCGATTGGATTGTTTCCTAGAGAGTGGCTCTCTTATACTAGCTCCCCATTACAAAATTTTATTTTAATGCTCACAAGTTGTACTTTCTGGTGCTGCAAAGGTTAGATAGCCTCAGACTGGTTTAGAATGTGTTAGACAGGTAATGTAAACATCATGTTGCAATAGTAGAGATTAATAGAATTTAGGGATATGGATACACCCAATTGTTGCCAGGACATAAAATTAAAAACAGTGGAACTACACTTCAGATATGCTTTTCTCGCTCTCTCTGAACACATTTCCTGATGTGGTTGAATTACTATGACTCCTATATATTTATATGTATATGGATGATCTTAATGGGAGATTTTCTTTCAAGGATGGTTACTGGAGTGGAACCTGCATTGTTCTTTTCTTTTTCCACTCTCATACAGGCATGTCAGATTTGTCAAATGGAAATTCAGTTAATAATTTTATTATTTGGGAACTTACAGAATAGTCAACTGCAGATGATTAAGAGGGAAACTATGATTCAGAGTGATGATATTGTCACTGAAGATCTAATGAAAAATCATGATGTATTCTTGAGCACTCTCCGATCTCGCCTGACAAAGTTACAGGTAAGACTCTAGGAGCTCTGTATATTCTTTTTGAGGTGTGCACATCCATAACTATTTCATAGATACACGCACCTCACACAAATCACAGTTGATATCTGTCTTCTTCCTTATATTGCTTTTGCTGTGTATATAAATTCCAACATAAAGATGGTTTGAATATTTATTCTGATGCCTTTCAGGTTGCGAGACATTTTTTGGAACGGAATGACATTAAGGGTGCTATAAATGCCGTGCAAAAGTTGCCTGATCATTCTGTTGGTGTTTATTAAAAGATTTTAATGTGTAGCTAGTCATATTCTAATGGTTCATAATTATCACTATTCTGTACATATTAGTCTGAAAAGAATAACCTCTTCTGTCGCAGGTACAAGCAGACTTGATCAGTTTTCTCATGGGAAAAATGGAGATTCTCACTTTAGATCTATTTTTGTGTTTGCTTCCTGTGCTTTTGGGCTTACTGGATAGCAATGCAGAAAGGTAGCAGATCCCCCCCCCCCCCCCCCCCCCCCTTCAAAAAAAGAAAAAGAAAAAAAAAACCGCTGAAAGAAAAATAAAAAGAGGAAAGAAATAGTTGTATGATCATGTCTGAGCTAGCCAGCTGTGAAGTCGTAACGAAGGTCAATGTATGCATTTATAAGGCGCTGAAATGAGAAACCACACAGGAATATCTTTTCTGAGCATAAATGAAACATCCAACTGTATGACATTTTTTTGATAAATAAAAGCTATCTGTAAGAACATCCTTATTCCAATATGGGAATAAGAAAAGAAACAAGTAACCCTTCAAAGTTATGCTCAATGAGCCTCAGGTATTAAATGGTTTTTAAAACACCTTGCTGGCACAAAATTTGCAAAACGTATAATATATTGACAATCTCTCTAACCTTTGCTTGAACATCCCCTACCCTAGGTTTTTTAATTGTCTAATGCACCAAGAAGCTAATATTTTGCCAAACGATGCCTTGTATTTCATTTGTTAAATGTATATTTATGTATAATGTTCTTTTTTTTATAACGTGTAGGCATGTCAATGTTTCGTTAGAGTTGCTACTGAAGCTTGTAGCAGTCTTTGGACCAGTAATCCGCTCAACCATTTCAGCACCTCCAGCTATTGGTGTCAATCTTCAAGCAGAACAAAGGTATTGGTTCTCAATTAGTCATCTTGTTTTCTGGCTTATTATGGCCATGTGCAAATTCATCCTAAGTCGGAGCACGGCTTGTTATCACAGACTTGAATGCTGCAATCAGTGCTTTATCCTACTCCAAAAGATACAAAAAATTCTTCCTGCACTTATCAGGTAATCCCTGTAAGACTGAATTTATTAAGAAGAATTCCCCCCCCCCCCCTTTTTTTCTGTGAAGTAATTAATGGAAAAGTATTAGCGGACGTTGTGGTATTTCTTGGTTTCCAAGGCATGCTGGTTTAGTTATTAGCATTATTGGACTGTCAGTGATATTATCTTATATATGCTTTCATCCTTTATATCTAAGGAACAAATACTTGGAAATATACTCCCTCCATTCTAAAATCTAAGATCAAGTTTGATTTTTTAAAGTCAATAATCAAATTAAAAATTAACGTTATATGTATAACTTTGAAAAATAATAAATCTTATAGTTAGTAATACTTTTTGTTTTTTTTTAAATATTTCTGATTGACTTCAAAAAGTCAAAATTAATCGTATATTTTGGAATGATGGAAATATATATAATCCATAGCCATCGCTAGTTGTGAGCCTGTAGCCAGCCCCGCAAGAAATTCTTGCAGAAGTTGCATTACAATAATTTCCACCAGTCTAGCAGATGTGTAGTGTAAAACATCTTTTGCAAGAATTTCTCACAGAAGTTTGCTCATGGCTAGAGTTGGCTATGTAATACTCCCGTGTGTGTATATATATATATATATATATATATATATATATATATATATATATATATATATATATATATATATATATTTGTGTGTGTGTGTGTGTAATTAGCATTATCCTTTATAAACATATTGATACTTTTGGAACAAGCAGCATGCAAAGTGTTGGTAGGGTCACATTTTACAGTGAAATAGAAGAAAGGGAAAGAGGTTTGAATCTTCTTTCATTTTTGGAGAGCTGGCTTTCTACTCACCATCTCCACGTAATTTTGATCTCTCTCTCTCTCTAATCTCTCACGCATGTGTATGTCTGCAGTCTGTACGTAATACGGATTTCATGTATTGAAATTTATAATATATCTGCCTCTCTCTCTTATTTGATACAGATCATGTAATGATACAGATGTTGAAGTCTCCATATTAACTCCTAGAAAATATAGGAAGAGAAGAAAAATAACAAGAGAAAGAAAGAAATCTTCCATAAATTCCTTTGGTTACATATCGACCCCTGTATGCAAATTACTACACCTAATACATGGTTTAATCACAACCCTTACCTTATACCACAGTGTATTACAGTACATCTCAACTGTCAGTTCTCTACCCAATACCCATTCTATTCGTCTTGGGATTATGATCCGTATCACTCTTACATTTGTGTATGTCTGCATGCAATTTGTATTCTGTAGAATGAATTTTCATTGTGATTGGATCAATGCCTGCAGTTACATGTACTGAAACTTATAATGTCTACCTTTATGTAGGATGATCCTTACAATTTCCTATAATATTCAGCGGTAGTAACGAATTTTTAAAGCATATAACTTCTTTACAAGCTGTGTAGGGTAAGCAGCATTCTCCTCTTATAACTCTTGGTCTTTTTGTAGGAGGGGTGGTCTGCTAGCCAAATGTGCTCTAGAACTAACTTTGGTTCTGCAAGACTCATAATTCTCTTTCTCCAGCATGTTCATTTTGACATTTTCATTGAAGAGTGAAAGAGTAGCTCGGCAAGTACACCAGACAGGACTCCTAAAAAGAAGTGCACTTCTGAGATTCTGTATCTCACAATTTTGTCTTGTTGATTTATACTTTTATCAATAATATCAGGTCCCTTTGGCAGCGAAGCAAATCACAAAGCGGTATATTTCTTTCCAGTTGCCATCACAGATAATTTAAGAAGCAACAAACCAGCTTCTTGAGTCCCAATACTTGGGAAATTTGATGGTGCGTTCTTCTACTCCTGATCCTTTGGATTTGCTGGATCGGAATCGAATGTAAATTGTAGGTATAGCGGCCATTCAGGCAATGAGATGTATACATAGTTGCATACTTTGGTTCAATGAATTATATATTTCATAAGGTTTAAAATCAATTAATTATGAGAAATTTTCAATCTTCACGTTAGTATTACTCCATTTTTATTAATATTGACCGGCTATCATCGTTCTTCTTGTTGTTCATCAACTGTCACTTATAATTTATATACATTGGTGTAGCATGTTCAAATTCATTATTATTATTATTCCAATAAAGTCATGGTTGATGAATTGGTTGAATTTTAATTTGTGGGGGTGTTAAAAGGGATTAGGTCAGCCCATTATTTTTAGGCTAGAATATATGTGGTAGTGTGCGGTCCTCTCACGCTCAAATTCATTATTATTCCAAAGATAATTCGGTCTCGTATTAAATGGGTTGTCTCAAAATAAATGTTCACTGTTCATATATATATAAATGGGAAAAATGTATGTGTACAGCCGTGTAATGCACAATCGGCTATGGTGACGGTTTTTTTGGGTTATGCCGACGGTTTAACTGTCGCCATAGTTATTTCTAGTCTATGCCGACGGTTGAACCGTCGCCATAGCCCAAAAAAATCGTCGTCATAGTCTACTGTGCATTACACAACCGTGTACCTCCATATTTTTCAATATATATATAGATATATAGGACCGATTTATTTATAATGTTGTAAAAAGTCATATATTCTTATAAAAGGTCTCAGTTGTTTATCATTGGATCTAATTGTTAAAAAAAAATTCGTCTACAGTTTAATTTTTTGTATTTCATAGAATTAAATTGCGAACAGGAGTACTTGTTCAAATTATCCTTTACCGTCCGCAGTTTAATACTGTGAAATGTAAGAATTTTTGATTTTTTCCTAAATTGTGTCGTTGGCTTCCCCCAATCAGTAGTTCAATAGTGCGGACGTTAGGTCCGCAGTATTACACTGCAGATAACTTTATTATCTAAAAATGATCTACTTTACTTCTTCTTCATCTACAATAACATCAAAACATGTTTGTCATAAAATGTTTGAAAATTTGTTTGTAGGTAATTTCAATTATAATTTTCCTGTATGTTTTCAGCTATTAACATTTTTGGAACCCTATATTCACTTTTCAGTCGCCACAAGTCAAAGTTAATTTCCTTCCTCTATGCATACCATGTACATGATGAGGTTAATTGAAGGAAATAAGTTCAAGTTGAAACGTATCATCGATTGGATAGAGGAAGAGACTGTGTAAGTTATACATAGACATGAAAAAGTTTACAGAAAGTAAAGATAGGTATAATAAGTTCTAGGATGAGAAAGCGCCGTTCCCTACTACCGAATCATCGTCCAAACACTCCTGTTGATCCATCTTCCTGAAATATGGTTTTTTCAAAAAATATGTTGAAGTTACATTATTGTACATTAGACACTCTCATAGCAAATTTTCTATTGAAGATAAAATTTGAAAAATTAGTTAGATTAACACGTTTTCAATCATCCTCAGGTTTTGATGTTATTGTAGATTAAGAGAATTAGTGTCCATATGGAGAGAGAGAGAAAGTAGGTCATTTTTAGATAATAAAGTCATCTGTAATTTAATACTATGGACGGTACCTCATAATTTGGGGGGAAGCAAAAAATTCCTCGCGTCCGCAGTATTAAATTGCAGATCGTAAAGGGTAATTTGGACAATTATTCTCGTCTGCACTTTAATTTTGTAGAATACTGAAAATTAAACTACGAACGAGAGAATTTTTAACCATTAGATTTAAGGATAGACGGCTGAAATTTGTTGTAAGGATAGATGATTTTTTACAACGTTATAAATAGATCAGTCCCCATATATATATATATATATATATATATATATATATATATATATATATATATATATATATATATATAGGGGGCATCCATACTAAATATTTGTTATGAACCAAAATTGGGCAAACATCATCTTATACGTTGATTTGTTAAACGAAAGTGTGAGATTAATTGTGACGCCCCCAAATCTGGGCCCACACAGCCCAAACTTGAGTCGTCAAAAGACTACAACAAAATTATTACAACAAAGCACAACGTACGACAATACAGTGTATAATAAAACACAACTAAGTCTTCACTATTATTGCCACACTATTTTACAAAACGTGAAGACTATGATAGCTATTTCTCGGACCCTCACTCCATTCCCCGGCTAGACCCTGTTATGTTTTCATCTCCTGTTGAAAAACAATGGAACAAAAGAAAGGGTGAGCTCAAATAGCCTAGTAAAAAATATCATGACTAAGATAATGACGAATAAATTATCATGAGCCTTCAACAGTTGAGTTCTTGATAGAATACAATAGACTACAAGGTTTATATCAAAAACTGCAGTTAAATTCTTGAACAATGTTTAGATCAATAATAGCAGCGGAATGAACAATCTATTAGAAGAATAATGCACACTATAATGTCCACTCGCTTCTCTTTTTCGTAAAAACATCATCAACTTTTATCATCTGAAATACCATTAGTCATGATAATATAAATTCACAGTTCCTGATCATAATCATGCACATCAACAGTTCATCTTTGCACTAAGGGCCAAAGATATTCAATATAGCACCAACGGTCATGATTATACCAGATTCAGCCTTTGGTCATAATCATACCAATCACAGTTCATCTTTACACTACGGGCCAAAGAGAACATTCACCACGTGCCATAAAAGACACCGAACAGATGTATCGCCTTTAACCTATTATATCGCCTTTAACCTATCATCTGTTCAACAAATATATCACATCTGTGCCCCCGGCCACAGATGTTCACAACAGCTTGATTCTTGAAGATTAGTTCAAATGATAGTGAGACAATTGATGAACAGAAGAAATAGGATAAACAATAAATATCGAAAGTTTACTTTGTGCAGATTCAAATAATATCCAAATTGTCAACACGATGTGGAGTAAAATTTAAAAATGATATTCAAGATCCACAGTTCAGAATAACGGTTACAGTTCAATAGAAAGGTTCAGAAAATAGGAAGGTTCAGTTGAAATAATGAAGTTCAACTATTATGGAACATATAATATTTTCAGGAATTATAGAAGCAATAATTCCATAATAAGTTTCGATTTAGGAGTATGAAAGAAAATAATATCCCTTACCGTAGCAGGTTTGATTAACAAAAGGTGAAGAAAATTAATACAAAGGGGTTATTCACCAACAGACGATAATCCGCGCCGTAAGTTATTCCCACAATTTAATAGAATTTGAGTACAAATAGTTATTCACCAAACAGGCGGTCATCCGCGCCGTAAGGTTATTCTCAGAGATTAATAATGAATGAATACGAAAGGTTATTCACCAACAGGCGATAATCCGCGCCGTAAGGTTATTCCCATAATTTAATACATGAAAATAAATACGAAAGGTTATTCACCAACATGCGATAATCCGCGCGCGCCGTAAGGTTATTCCCACAATTTAATACATGAAAATAAATGGCACATCTTATGAGTAAGAAAGAAACAATATTATTTTCGAGAATCAAATAATGATAATCCCTTACTTTAACACGTGACTGGATGAGGTTGATTAACTTGAACAGTACACGTACACTTATAGATCTTCACAAATACTCAAGATGACTTAAGCACACTTAGAGAGAACTTTCACAAGAAGTATTTAGAGAGAGAAAGAAAGAACAAGTAAGGAAGTTTATGAAAAATCCTTAAGTTAAGGCTTCTATTTATAGCCAAAAATCTTATCATTCCTTTAATCTAAACCATTCATTTAAAGATCATCTTTTAATCTACACCATCAATTTCAAATTTTATATTATCTTTAATCTACACCATTCATTTCATATCACCTAACTTTATATTATAAACAAATCAATTCAATTATTCAACAATAATTCACACTTTAATCTACACCATTCATTTCATATCACCTAACTTTATATTATAAACAAATAACTTTATCAATTCAATTATTCAACAATAATTCACACTTTAATCTACACCATTCATTTCATATCACCTAACTTTATATTATAAACAAATAACTTTATCAATTCAATTATTATGACTAATTGTTATAAATACAGTATAGTTAGCTCTTAGATATCAAGTCAAATTAATTAATGAAATACAACTGTTTAAATAACATCATAATAGAGATAACAATAATGTAAAAGAAAGCATACGTTACTGTGTAATGACAATTATTGATTCAATAATGTGAATTACTGTGCATATGTTACTGTGACAATTATTAGGTTCAATAATTTTAAAAACAGTGCAGCAACAATTATTAACTTAATGATATAAAATACAGTGTAATGACAATTATTAAATCAATAATGCAAAATACTGTGTAACAATAATTATTAAATTGATAATATAAAATATTATGCAGTGACAATTATCGATGGAATGATGCGTAACAGTTACGGTGTCAATTATCAGACCAATAACATGAGACACTATGCAATACCGTGTGTTACTGTAGAGTACCGTGTGCTACAGAAAATACCATAAACTACCGTATGCTACTATTCTTTTATCACCGGTATTTTAACAGTTCCGTTGACTATTTTTATTTAAAAAAGTTATTTCTGTCGTTTTCTATATCCGACAAATATTCCGTTGTGGGGTCCACCAATAATTTGTTATTTCGGCGCCGTCGTACGTCACGAATATTCCCCGACCAAACGAATATTCCCCGACAAAGCGAATATTGTCCGACAAAATAAAATTTGCACATAACATCCTTAACTTTTAACTTTATCGATTTAACCACTTACTGTTTCAAAAAAATATATATATATGAAGAAAAATTAAATTTTGTATTTCATAAAATTCGGGGTCTTACATTAATAAGGCAAATACGTCGGCCACTAGCATTACTAGTGGGCGTACTATTTCCAATAATGCCCATTAAAGTTAACTAACTTGGTCCAACTATGTTGTTTCAAAATACATTCGCTAGCTAGACATACTAGAGAACGACGTTTCTCAAACAAAATGGCCCACCATTAGTATTAGTTCCACTAAGAATTTTACACTGAAAATGACCAAATAGAAACAAATATTGAAAGAGAGATACTCAAGAAGAGAGAGCTCTAGCAACCAGTAAAACATGTAGAGAGCATTAAGTTGCTTGCTTATTCAGTTGAGGTTTGTTGATTCAGTTCCAGATCATTTCAAAATCAAAGTCCACTCTATAACTACTACTTCCCCTGTTTTCCTCATCTATTTTCTCTTCTCTTATATCTTTCTCTCTCATCAATTTTTCATTAATTGGCACAAAATGATAGATTATGTAAATAATTTAGTCAAATCTGTTAATTTTAGAATATAATTATTCTCATAAATATCCTTGTAACAGTACCTAACAAATAGCTTAAATTGTAGCTTGACTAAAAGACTAATATGGCAATCATGTATATTGTATATATTCCAACCAAAAGGAATGACAGAGACATGGATCACAATTCCTTCATGGTATCAAAGCCTAAAGTTTTTTTCCCTAGCTACTCCGTTATTCCTTCTCCTCCTATTCTCATATTCCTCCTGTCCTTTTTCTCTCTTTTCATTTCTTCACAACAAATGGCTGAACAGAAGTTTCACCCTGCTCTAGCCATTAATAATGTTAAAAACTTTATCCCTGTGACTCTTGAGATGGAAAAAGGCCAATACTCCTCATGGGAGAAGCTATTCAAGATCCATTGTCGAGCATACTAAGTTACTGACCACATCATTCCTCTTAAACCAAGAACAACCGATAAAGAAAAAGAACAGGTTGTTGAACGTGATGAACAACTATGGTCTCGCTTGGATGCTATAGTCCATCAATGGATTTATGGCACTATCTCAAATGACTTATTGCACACCATCTTACAACTCGATTCGACTGCTCAACAAGCATGGGATCGACTCCAAAACATTTTTCAAGACAACAAGATTTCAAGGGTCGTCTACCAAGAGAAACAATTCAACACCGTCCATATGGACGATTTTCCTAACATATCTGCCTATTGTCAAGAACTTAAAATGTTGGCCAATCAACTAGCCAACGTTGGAGCGCCCGTGTCGAATCAAAGGTTAGTTATTCAATTAATTATGGGATTAAATGATAACTACGATGGTGTTGCTTCGTACATCCAACAAAGTGATCCTCTGCCTCCATTTTATGAGGCTTGTTCAAGGTTGATTCTTGAAGAAACCTGTAAAGCAAAACATGCTGCCGCCGCCGCGGGCACCGCCCTCCTCACCACCATAAATGTTGTTTATGATGGTAAAGGTTCCAATTCTGGTTTGGGTAATGGCAGAAACAATCACAAACGAGGTCAGAACGACAACATTAATGTTGGAGGTTGTTTTGATTTGATGATGATGATTGTTGTGCAAAGATGATTGTGGTAAATGTGCTTACTTGGTTGATTGTCAATGTGTATCTGACAAAGTGCATATGTGTTAATGTGCTTATGTGCTTAATTGATTATGTGCTTAGATACTCTGAAAGTGCTTATATGCTTACATGCTTACATGGTTGATTGTCAATGTGTATCTGACAAAGTGCATATGTGTTAATGTGCTTAATTGATTATGTGCTTAATTGACAAAGTAATTATATATTAATCAAATTATGTGTCTACATGATCATGTATGTATGGTATATGTTACCTATGTCTAAATACTGTAAATCTACACAATTGTTTAGCATAAATATGATTTTGCTGAAAACTATCTTGTCTCATAAAAGAAAATGAAGGTTGAAGATTCAAATGTTGTAAAATCCTTTTAAAAGATATCTGTGTACAAAGGACTTAGATTTTAAAGATCAGAAATGTTAGGTTGATCTTTCTGTAAGAGTCACTCTGCATAAAAGTTGTATGAAATAAGCAGAGTAGCATAAGAATGTATCTTTGCTTTATTTTTTGTATGTCAGAGTCTGTAAAGTCCTTTCAATAAATGATGTAACAATATAAGAAAGGACTTAGTTAGAAAAGATCAAATCTGTTAGGTTGATCTTATGTTTGATCTGATCAGTCTATACGATCGTAGAACGGACACTACGATTCCTTACAAAGAAGACTCAACGTTTCTGTATAGATCGTAGAGTGAACTCTACGACTCCTTACCAGGATAACTCTACGATTATCAAAGAGAGTCAGATATGCAAGAGGTCTACTGAATTAACAAGCAAAGTTAAAGAACTGATCAAGTACAAATCGTAGAGCTTAACTCTACGATCGTTGAACGGACAGCTAAGCCAACCTGCAGTTAACGCTGAACCAGAGAAGAAATGCACTCTACGATATACACGTTCTAGCAAGATCGTAGAGTAAACGTAAAGAGCAAGCATACGAGATCTATACGATTTGAGCAAATAATAGAAATCGTGAAGTAATACAGGATGACAAGACATTACAGAAAAGTGCTCCACACATGGAACAATCGTTGAGTAGAATTAAGCAATGTGCCAACAAAGACAACAACTCAACGATTTCACTAAGAAGCACGACAGTTCACAAACTCTACGATTTGAACAAAAGGACAAGATCGTAGAACGAAATCATAAAACAAAGCACTGCAGACAAACTCTACGATCTGATCACAAAAGCAAGATCGCAGAGTAAAAGAGAAGTACGCTCAAACTCAACCATTTACCCGACATACTTCAAATGGCGAGCGGAGCTGAATTCGTAGAGTCCAAATGAGCAGACAATCACTCTACGATATCAATAAACAGCAAAGAATCATAACTGCAATCTAGTGTGAGAGAAAAGAGAATACTCATCTCCCATATTCAAGAAAGAGTAAGTGCTCTTGAAAAGTCAGATGCATGTCAGAGTCATAGAATACTTTGTGTCTAAACAACTATAAGTCAGGACCCACTGCTCAGGTAAATGGTGAATAAAGTCAGACCAATGGGACATCTCTGAATGCATCAGAACAGTTGGTTCTAAAAGTCAAGGAAGGTATTTATTGATGAATCAGAAGATTAATTAACAAAGGAAATAATAATCCTTGCTGAACAACTCTGGGAGTGCAACGGCTATAAAATCAGAGAAAGTTGAGCTACAGGTTAATATATCAGAACATGTCAGAAAAGGGAAAAGCACTGACACAAGCAGCAAGAAAGTCAACATCGAAGATATTAAAGATCTGCACAAAGTCAAATGAAACCAACGAGATTTCTTTCAACGGTAAAATATGCCCAGAGATATAAAGGCTAAAATAACTCACAGAAAGGGAGTTAGTTGTTGTGAATACAAGTAAGGTGATGGTAGACAACAACTGATCGTAGAGTGAAACATAAAATGAATATGCTGACGAACTCTACGATCCATCAGAACACAAACACTAAATTGAGAGAGATATAGAGATAAATGACTCTATTACAAGAAAAGTGTTCAGAGCTGCTAGGCATATAGGAGAGAGAAGCTTAAACGCCAATTTGATACATACATGGTAGCAACTGAGTACCAAAAGGAAGGAGCATCACAGTCATCTCAGAAGCCCATCTCAAGAAGCGTTAAAACTGTCTATGATAAGAAGGAACAACTGAGTACCAAAAGGAAGAAGCTTTACAGTCATCTCAGGAGTTCATCTCGTAAAAGTTATCAAGTATCACAGGAGCTGAAGTGTAAAAGCCTAGCAGCACAATGGGTGATCACAAGAAGATATTGATCATATAAAGAAGTCAAGCATCATTGTCGAACTCAATATTATTCCAGGAATGATCACACCCTGCTACTGAGTGTTTAGAGACAATGGGACTTAAAGTACAAACTCAGTAGCAATTCCAACATCTATCAACAAGCAAGGGGCCAAGTCTAAGTGACTAAATTAGCCAAACCTGGTGGGTTTGAAGGGTTCTTAGTGAATCAGAGTTTCCAGGCTAATGAGCTTGAAGGGTTCTGTATGAATCATCCTTAGTGGATTTCCTACTCGTTGTAGTAGAAGAGTGGAGTAGGAGTTATTCAGTCTCCAAAACACTTTAAACTCTTTGGTGTCATTTACTTTCAGTCATTTACATTCTGTCTTATATATATATATACATATATACATATGACTGTTAATTGGTTTACTTAACAAGTGATTTTCTTCAATATAGTCTTAACTAAATGAAGCTGCTTTAGAAATTTTTAAGGGGAGTTTTTCAAACTAATATTCCGCTGTGTAAACAAATCTCAATTAAGTTTATTAATGGGTAATAAATCTTTGAACTTAATCTTAAAAAGTTTTTAAGAGATCTATTCTGTAAGACCCCGAATTTATGAAATACAAAATTTAATTTTTCTTCATATATATTTTTCTTGAAACAGTAAATGGTTAAATTGACAAAATTGAAAGTTAAGGATGTTATGTGCAAATTTTATTTTGTCGGACAATATTCGTTTTGTCGGGGAATATTCGGGCCGTACGACGGCGCCGAAATAACAAATTATTGGTGGACCCCACAACGGAATATTTGTCGGATATAGAAAACGACAGAAGTAACATTTTTAATAAAAATAGTCAACGATGCTAACTGTTAAAATACCGGTGATAAAAAGAATAGTAGCATACGGTAATTTATGGTATTTTACTGTAGCATGCGGTACTCTACAGTAGCACACGGTATTGCACAGTGTCTCATATTATTGACACCGTAACTGTTACGCATCATTTCATCAATAATTGTCACTGCATAATATTTTATATTATCAATTCAGTTATTGTTGCTACACAGTATTTTGCATTATTGATTCAATAATTGTCATTACACTGTATTTCATATCATCGAGTCAATAATTGTTGGTGCACTGTAGTTTAAAATTATTGAATCTAATAATTGTCACAGTAGCAAATATACTATAATTTATATTATTAAATTAATAAAAATATGTAACGTGTTTCTTGCATTATTGTGGTAACATTATTTTATATGTTGGACTCACAGGAAGAATAAATAAATAAATAAATAAATAAAAAATAAAATAATTAATTTTACTATTTGAAATAGTAACGTGAATAGTGACGTGAATAGTAACGTGAATAGTAACATGTGGGACCCATGTGGGGCCCACATGAGAAATGAATTGCAAAGTTGCTGAATTTTTTTGGTGTGGGCGGCTGCTGAATTCTCAGGTTGGCGTGCAGCACGCCAACCCACCTACCCTCGCATAGTAACTTATTTCCTCCTATAAATAGATTGTTCAGCTGAATAGAAAAATCACACCTAAAACATAAAAATTTTATATAAGAATTTTATGAGTTTTCTCTGAGAATAGTAAGGTTATTTTGAGAGTTTGAAAGCCAAAAGGAGTGCAGGAATTTTTCAAGTTGATCAACCTCATTTAAATCTATATTCAGTCACGTGTTAAGGTAAGGAATATCATTCTTTTCACACTCTTAAATTTATTGCGGTAAGGAATATTATCTTCTTTCATATTCTAACTTACTACGGTAAGGGGTATCACTCTTTTCATCATCATAAATGGATATTATTTTCTTTCTTACTTGAAGGGATTATCATTCTTTGATTCTCGAAAATAATATCGTTTCTTTCTTGTGCCATTTATTTCCATGTATTAAATTGTGGGAATAACCTTACGGTGCGGATTATCGCCTGTTTGGTGAATAACTCTTCGTGTTCAAATTCTATTAAATTGTGGGAATAACCTTACGGTGCGGATTACGCCTGTTTGGTGAATAACTCTTCGTGTTCAAATTCTATTAAATTGTGGGAATAACCTTACGGTGCGGATTACGCCTGTTTGGTGAATAACTATTCGTATTCAAATTGATGGGAATAACCTTACGGTGCGGATTACCGCCTGTTGGTGAATAACCCTTTTTATTTGTCTCGTGTGGAAATAATTTGTCTACACGAATTATCACATGACACTTTTATTCCATATTCGTAAGTGATATCATTTTCCTTTATACTCATAAGGGATACCATCTTTTTCATCTTCCATTATTCAAACTTACTATGGTAAGGGATATTAATTCCCTTCACCTTTTGTTAATCAAACCTGCTACGGTAAGGGATATTATTTTCTTCCATACACCTAAATCGAAACTTATTATGGAACTATTGCTTCTATAATTCCTGAAAATATTATATGTTCCATAATAGTTGAATTTCATTAGTTCAACTGAACCTTCCTATTTTCTGAACATTTCTATTGAACTGTAATCGTTATTCTGAATTGTGGATCTTGAATATCATTTTTAAATTTCACTCCACATCATGTTGGCAATTTGGACATTATTTGAATCTGCACAAAGTAAACTTCCGATACTTATTGTTTATCCTGTTCTTCTGTTCATCATTTGTATCACTGTTATTTGTATTAATCATCAAGAATCAAGCTGTTGTGAATATCTGTGGCCGGGGGCACAGATGTGATATAATTGTTGAACAGATGATAGGTTAAAGGCGATATACTAGGTTAAAGGCGATACATCTGTTCGGTGTCTTTTATGACACGTGGTGAATGTTCTCTTTGGCCCGTAGTGCAAAGATGAACTGTTGGTTGGTATGATTATGACCAAAGGCTGAATCTGGTATAATCATGACCGTTGGTGTTATATTGAATGTCTTTGGCCCGTAGTGCAAAGACGAACTGTTGATCTGCATGATTATGACCAGGAACTGTGAAGTTGTATTATCTTGACTAATGGTATTTCAGATGATAAAAGTTGATGATATTTTTACTAAAAAGAGAAGCGAGTGGACATTATAGTCTGCATTATTCTTCTAATAGATTGTTCATTCCGCTGCTATTATTGATCTGAACGTTGTTTAAGAATTTAACTGCAGTTTTTGATATAAACCTTGTAGTCTATTGTATTCTATCAAGAACTCAACTGTTGAAGGCTAATGATAAATTATTCGTCATTATCTTAGTCATGATATTTCTTACTGGGCTATTTGAGCTCACCCTTTCTTTTCGTTCCATTGTTTTTCAACAGGAGATGAGAACGTAACGGGGTCTAGCCGGGGAATGGAGTGAGAGTGCGGGGATAGCTATCATAGTCTTCACGTGTTATAAAATAGTGTGGCAATAATAATGAAGACTTAGTTGTGTTGTATTATCCACTGTATTGTTGTACGTTGTATTTCATTGTAATAATTTTGTTGTAGTCTTTTGACGACTCAAGTTTGGGCTGTGTGGGCCTAGATTTGGGGGCGTCACATATTCAACCCCCCCCCCCCCCTTCTAGATCACTTGTGTGCCTCTGGGGACTAACAATTGGTATCAGAGCAAGTTCTCACGAACTTTTAAAGCTCACGCTTTGAGTAGATCCTATGGCACTAGCAAATTTCTGTTTTTGAGTTTAAGAATTGAAGTAAACCACTTCGTATGAACAAGCTTACAAAATAATATTTTTCTTTCAGGTACTAATTGAATGTTGATTGTTGATTCCCTGTCTGATGCTGAATATTCATTGACATTAATACTTTCTAAGACAAATTCAGATGATCTCAGCAAAGAAGCTATCGAGTGAACTTTCAAAGTTAATCTGGTGCTGCAAGTTGAAGAAATCAAAAGGATGTTCTGTTGACAAGAATTATTAATTGATTCACTCGAAGAATACAAACGTGTATTTTTGCCCTCAAACAAATTGGGAAGTTCAAATCTTGATGCCAAAGGACACCGGATCCTATTCTTCTCTAAGGAAGCATCACTGTGCCAAGCACTAGCAAAACTACTTCTCATCGGTTAGAAAGTTTGTGGCAGAAGCAAGCACAACAGAAATCTATGCTTAAAGTGTTAAATGTTTTTCTACTTACCAATCGTCAGCAGCTGAAATCAGTTTCGAATCTAATTATTCACTCGATGGGCTCAGCATTAAGCTTTCCGATAAGCTTAAAGACTTATACTCTAAAGATCTTATCTGAAGATGAGTGCGTCATTTATTTAAGTACAACATCAAGAATTCTGTCAAGATACATTATATGGTAATCAAAGATGAAATCCTCAAGCAGCATTTCTCATTTCTTCTAGTGGGTAATCTCGAGCTTGACTGTTTTTTTGAGAGATCTAATTCAAGAAGTCTTCAATGGTCTTCTGGATCCACTTCTCTGAAATTGGGAGGCAAATCAAATTAGAAGTGTATACCTCACTGCAATGTCCTTGGTGATGAATATCAAAGTCAATTTCCTAAATCACAAATACCAGGCCCGAGACCTGAAAATCAACTCAGCACAAATGAATGGACATATATATATCTATGATCACCGGATCTAAGATTCTTGTTGTAGATCATTAAAGTTCAAGAAGAGTTAAAGAAACTCATTCATGTTCAATACAACTCATTCAATGAAGAAGTTCATACAATGCACACTCTGTGTACATGCTCAGTTTTAAAAAGCAAATGCTCTCAACGTCAAATTTCTTCAATTTCATCTATGAATGAGAAGGGTGAAAAGATCAAGGCAAAAAAGAGTAATCACGGATGACTTACTCTAAGATTCAGAAATCACCTTTCATTCTGTGAGAAGAGGAAAAGTTCATCTCAAAGAAAAATTCACACTAATAACCATTGGCAGTATAGGCTCTCCAACTTCAATACATCAGAAAAAGCTCTAAGCTTGAAATGATTAAAGATGTATCTGATTAGGTCGATCATTCTGGTTGGAGATAATACAAGCAGAACAACAGGAAGGAATCAATGCTATTGCCTCAAGAGAAAAGCCCTACGATATAAAGAAGGTGGAGAAAACTGTTCTGAGACTCAACGATGAATTTCGTAGAATACCCTACTCAACGAATTTGCAGGAAGTCAATCTATGAAAGATTGAATGAAGTCTGAATATTGATGCATAAAGAAGACTTGAATCTTGGGATTCTCTAGAAGGGAAAGAAGTTGGTCATAAAGGTAGGCATCTATTAATCTTTGAACTCACCTATTGATTTAGTGAAACTGGTCAAAACTGTTGTCACTAATATCATGGTAAGATAAAAGATCTTTCAAGTCAGAAGAAAACTCATCTTGCAAAGAAGGATCGTAGAGTCTGTCAGGCGATCGCAGGATAGGACTTGGCAAATTAAAGAGTCTTCTCGAAAGATTGTAGAGTTGTCTCCGCATCATAAAGCTAACTTTCGAGATCGTAGAGTCAACCCAGTCAGTCACTCTACGACGAACCCAATCTAAGAATCAAAGAGCAACCTCTACTTGAGTAGTCAAAATCATGACAACGATTCTTACATAATCCATTCAAAAGGTTGTCCTTGAGCTGACAAACAGACTAAAATAACGATCTCTGAGTTCATCTAAAGCCTCAAGTCTTAACAGAGATCATAGAGCAGTTCATATCATAACTCTACGTTTGCACTTCAGGCAAGATCGTAAAGTAGCAAAGCCAAGTCGTAGAGTAAGAAAGCAAGCTCAGAAGTACAAAACTCATTAGAAGACAAAATTTGGGAAAATTATTGTTGAATGATCACTACAATCAACTCTGTTTCTTCTGAAGGTAAGCTAAAGGTAAATTGTATTCTTCTTTGGGCTATTCCAGTCACAAAGTCCCAAAACAATGTGATTGATGAACCAAATGCACTTATCTCTCCGGTCATAATCTCTAAATTCTATGACTGATAGCCAAGCAAACCTTATCATCCCAAATCGTAGAGTCACTATGATCATTTTCCTGATCGTAGAGCATATCGAGTCTACGTTTGCACTTCTCACAAATATCGTTTCCATAAACCCCTTCATAGCCGTTTACAAGCATATCAGTTATCAAGGCCATCATTTGAAAGGATGATGGTTGAGTGTCTTATAGCCAACTCTACGAACTGTTCAAGCTTATTCTAAACAGGGAAAGTGAACCACACGCCCTCCAAACTCAAGTGGGTTAGAATACTTGATGTGCTTCAATTATGGAAAATGCAAAAGTTAAACCCACGTTCTACAAATGAGTATCTAACACGTGTACTTTGCAAAAATAAGAGGGAACTAGCATAAGTCTTATTTTTAAACTGACAATGGTCATTTCCCATCAGTTGTCAATACCCATTCTCCCAAAACTCATCAAAACCCTAGAAATCGAAAATTCTTTTGAAACCGATATTGGTATATCTTCGTGTGCTTTTCTCAAATCAGTTTACTCTCATGGCATCTCTTCAAGTTATTCCGGGAAATCTTGTTTGTTTTGAAAAATTCGGAGATGCAGAGCAGAAATTCAAAGATATTCTTCATCCGTAGTCACCTCTTCATCAGCTTTTGCAGCTATTTCTCCTGTCTTATGGCATAATAGATTGGGACACCCGAGAGCACCTGTTTTACGCTCTCTTTACAATAATAAGTTTATTGATTGTAACAGTTTTTCCTGCTCATCTCTTTGCGAATCTTGTGTTTTTGGAAAACATGTTCAGTTGCCATTTAATCCATCTTTTTCTTGCACTACAATGCCATTTGATATCATGCATAGTGATTTGTGGACATCTCCTATTTTAAGTTCGGCAGGCCATAAGTATTATATTCTTCTCTTGGATGATTACACTAATTTTTTATGGACCTTTCCTATTGGCAAAAAATCACAAGTTTATTCCATCTTTCTATCATTTAGTGCGTTCATCAAAACACAATTTAAGAAGAATATTAAATGCTTCTAATGTGACAATGGGAGGGAATATGATAATGAGCCATTTAAATTATTCTGTCAAAAAAATGGTATGATATTTTGTTTCTCATGCCTTCACACTTCCCCACAAAATGGAAAAGCCGAACGAAAAATACGAACCATAAATAACTTGATTCGAACTCTCCTTGCTCACTCATCTATGTCTCCTTCTTTTTGGCTTCATGCTTTACAAATGGCAACATACCTCTTGAACATTCTCCCTAGCAAGAAGCTCAAACACTACTCTCCAACTCAAATTCTCTATCACCGGGATCCAACTTATTCACACTTACGGATTTTTGGTTGTCTTTGTTATCCTCTTCTTCCCTCTACCATAATCAATAAACTACAATCCCGTTCCACACCGTGTGTCTTTTTGGGTTACTCACTTAATCATAGAGGATATAAATGTTATGTTTTGTCTAGTCGCAAAATTATTATATCCAGACATGTCACATTTGATGAGTCCCAATTTTCATTTGCCAAGCTGTATACACCATTTTCTACTACTTATGATTTTTTTAGATGATAATTTGCACCCTTTGTTGCAGCATCATTTACTAAACCAAAGTAACATTCAACCCCAGTAACAAACTGAGCCTCATACATCCCTACTGGCCCATACCCAAAGCTCACAAACCCCACCTCACACACTAAACAAACCCAGTCCACACGTGGAACCTCCAAGCCCTATCTCGTCCACAAATGGGCATCCCCATCTTCTGGGCCTAGCTCACATATGAACCAATCTGACCCACTTACCTCAAGGTCCATGGCTACCCGCAGCATGCATGGGATATTTAAGCCCAAACGTCAATATAATGTGACAACCACGGTTACACCATCCCCTCTTCCCTGTAACCCAAAAGCTACCTTGTTCGACCCGAATTGGAAAGCGGCCATGCTTGATGAATTTAATGCTCTTATTAAAAATAAGACGTGAGAGTTGGTGCCCCATCCCTCTTAAATGAATATAATTCGCTCTATGTGGATTTTTAGACATAAAAAGAAATATGACGGTTCTTTTGAGAGGCACAAAGCCCGTCTTGTTGGTGATGACAGGTCTCAAAAAGTGGGTGTGGATTGTGATGAAACATTTAGCCCGGTGGTGAAACCTGCTACTATTCGGGTTGTTCTCAACATAGCTCTGCCAACATCATGGCCCATACATCAGTTGGATGTTAAAAACGTTTTCTTGCATGGACAACTTCATGAAACCGTTTACATGCACCAGCCTATGGGATTTCGAGATCTAGTTCATCTTGATTATGTGTGCTTGTTGCAAAAGTCCTTGTATGGCCTAAAACAGGTTCCTCGTGCTTAATTGGTATCAATGGTTTTCTGATTTTGTTTCCACCATTGGTTTCTCGTATAGCAAATCTGATCACTCATTATTTATTTATCACAAAGGACATGACATGGCATACATTCTCCTTTATATTGATGACATCATCCTAACAACACCATCTAATACTCTTCGCCAGTCTATTATGTCACTACTTGCCTCTGAATTTGCTATGAAAGATTTAGGCCCATTAAGCTATTTTTTGGGTATTGCAGTAACTCAACATGCATGAGGGTTATTTCTTGGCCAACGAAAATATGCAGAAGAAATCATTGACCGAGCCGACATGACTTCTTGCAAACTCACTCCTACTCCGGTAAATACGAAATCTAAGTTAAGTGCCTTTTCGGGATCTGCATAAGAGGATCCCACACATTATCGGAGTTTGGCTGGAGCATTGCAGTATCTTACATTCACGAGACCAGATATATCCTATGCTGTGCAACAAGTTTGCTTGCATATGCATGATCCGAAGGATGAACATATGAATGCTCTAAAAAGAATTTTGTGATACATTCAAGGAACTCTTGATTTTGGATTACATCTCTACAAGCCTTCAGTTTCTGGTCTCATATCCTATACCGATGCTGATTGGGGTGGCTGCCCAGATACGAGATGATCCACCTCGGGTTATTGTGTATTTCTTGAAGACAACTTGATCTATTGGTCCTCTAAGCGAGAACCCACTTTGTCACGATCTAGTGCTGAAGCCAAGTACAGAGGGGTGACAAATGTTGTCTTCGAATCATGTTGGATCCGAAACCTTCTCTTGGAGCTTCACTGCCCGATCCACAATACTACATTAGTATACTGTGACAATGTTAGTGCCATATATCTCTCAGGAAATCTAGTTCAACATCAGCACACTAAACACATTGAAATGGATATACATTTCGTACGCGAAAAAGTTGCCCATGGACAAGTTCGTATCCTTCATGTTCCATCTCGTTACCAAATTGCTGATATTTTCACTAAAGGACTTTCGCGCATACTTTTTGATGATTTTCGGACTAGTCTCAACGTACGAGAACCTCCCGCTTCGACTGTGGAGTTGTGATAGATTATGTAAATAATCTAGTCAAATCTGTTAATTTTAGAATTTAATTATTCTCATAGATATCCTTGTAACAGTACCTAACAAATAGCCTAAATTGTAGCCTGACTAAAAGCATAATATGGCAATCATGTATATTATATATATTCCAACCAAAAGGAATAACAGAGACACGGATCACAATTCCTTCACAAAATAATGCCAACTTGTGATTATTGAAAAAAGCCATCAAATAATTTGTGGGATTTTTTAAAATTCATTGATTTCAAATGGGCAATCAATTTATTCGCATGACAAAAAAAGTTGCGAAAGAAAATGGGTCAAAGATAAAGAGAATGGGAAGATCTTTGGTGGCAGATGAGGAGTTATTGCATAGGCAGGTTCTGTCTATGGCAATTCACCAACACTCGTTGTCTCACAGATTTGATGGATCTATGTCCCGTCGGATTGGATCAACAGGATCTCGCCGTCGCTAAACATATTGCGTCTGTTATGGAGATTCCTTGTATATAGTTAGTCCGCTAGTATTGACTTCAAGCTGGGGTAAAGTAGTCTATAACCTTATTGAGGGAATGAGTAAACTACTTAAAAAATTCGTTTAATTCGTCCGCTAGTAATACTAGCGGACATCGTAATTCTCTTTTAAATCATGTCTGTTTGATATTTGATTATACGTATAAGATAATGTTTACCTAATTTTGGTCTATAGCAAATACTTATTATGGATTGCCCATATATATATACTAGTAATTGACCGTGCCTGAAGGTACGACGTAACGAAAAATTATATTAAAATTCAAAAAATACTACATTACTTAAAGACGTTTTACAACCTAAAATAACTTATAAACACACACATAACAATTATCATAATTCACCACACCACTATAATAATTAATTTTCCTTTAAAAATAGATATCCAGAAAAATTTAAATATATCAACAAAACTTACAATCATCAAAAACAATTATCATAATTCACCACACCACCACAATAATAATTATTATTGTTATTATTATTATTATCATTATTATTATTATTGTCATAATTATTGGTTTTATTATTTTTTTTTCATTGTTGTTGTTGTTTTTGTTATTATTATTATTATTATTGTTATTCTTATTATTAACATAATAATAATAATTATTATTGTTATTATCATTATTATTATTATTATTGTCATTATTATTATTATTATTATTATTATTATTTTGAATTCAAATTTGAATGAATGAGTGTGAAATGGAGTGTTGATTTTGGCGGAATTTTTGTGTGTGTGAGATGTTATTATTTTGAATTCAAATTTGAATGAATGGGTGTGAAATTGAGTGTTGATTTGGGGAAAAATTGTGTGTGTGAAATGAAATGTGAACCATTAGATTAAAATTAAAAAATCCTAACCATTGTTGTGTTTTGTCAAATAAAAAATTCAAAATAGGTTGAGTTTTATTATATAGATATATATATATATATACACACTATATTACCTAAAATTACTTTTATGAGCTGTTTCATTGAAAGTAACAAAATTAGAAAGGTAATAAAATAGAATGGGGAAGAGATTAAGAAAGAGGAAACATAAGTACAACATGGTTTGGTAATTGACAGTTTAGCTTAGCAAATGAGATTTCATAAACACCACGTGTTTTTGGTCTATACAATCCACACTTTCTTTTTTTATTTATCTTGTTTATATTTGGAAATGTTTTGAGTGATACTTCACGATCTATTTAGTCTAACCACCAATTGGATTGTGCGTGCTTCAACTACTACTACTAATTATTATTATTATTATTATTATTATTATTATTATTATTATTATTATTATTATTCTCAAACTTAAAAATTAGTTACTTTTATTTGTTTATTTATTTGGTGAAGAGGGAGGGGTTAGATATTGTGGGACTTCAATTGTTACGAGCAATATTTTTCTTCCTCCTGCTCCCATTGCGTAAAAAATGTTGGGATTAAGAAAATTGAGGATCTGTCTGGTTGGCAACCGACCCAACAACCCCTTGGGGCCGGTCGGTATACATTGAAATTTATGGCTTATATATATATAGAGAGAGAGAGAGAGGACTATATGTATATATACAGTCGTATAATACAGTTGTCTATGATAACAGTTTTTTTAGACTACAGTGTCTCCAACCGTCGCCGTAATTCAAAAAAACGATTATACACTACTGTGTGTATATATATTTTATATATATATAGACCGACCTAACTTGACCATTTTTCCAACAACTCCAACCTTCCTCACATATACGCTCCCAGCTATCTATCTAAATCAAGCGATGGGGAGGAGGGTATACATTCGTTGTTTTAAAACAACAAGAAAATGTTACTCGGACGGAAACAATAATTTATTTATTTGTCAGACTAAACATTATAATTCTAAGGATAAGACATGCAGTTAGTTTGCTAACGGATTAAAATAAAATAAAGCAACAAATAAACATAATTTAGTTATATATATATATATAAGACTTGACTAAAATTACTTAATAAAATAACGTAATTTTGTATAAAATTTAAAATTAAACATTTTTTTTACAAAACTCAAAAACATATAAGTAAAAGTATGTTATTTGTTAAGTAACATTAACCAAACTTGGCTAATACATTGTCTTAGATAATATTTTTTATATATATATTTATTTAGGAATTAATTTATAACAAATTTTGCTATAACGCTAACAAACACATCTCTAGCTGTCAGTAAAAGCAATATATGGTCTAAAATTTAAAAAAAATAAAAAATAATAAGAAGTGTTATTCGGTAAGAAGGATTAAAAAATTTAAATCTGCACAGGCCAATCTCCTATGAACTTTTTACTAGAAACACTAAAATCAATAGTTTAATTTAAAACACTTCTGTAGTGGGTTGAATGGGGTCAGTAGCTAGTTAAGCTTCTTCTAAATTAGGTAATTAATTAAGCATAATAAAACCATTCCTAGGGTGGGGTGGCAGCTCCACCTGATTTATTATTCCTCGAAGTGTTGAAACTAATGTCGTACATCCATTGACTAAATTAAGGGTGTTAAAAGAGTTGTTAATTGTGGATCAATTACTAAGATTTTATTATAATCAGGTTAATTTGATAGTGACAGTATTATTATTTTGGGGTCATTGTTTGTTAATCTATATAAATAATAACCGATTGAAAATTTATTAGATATAACTAACCCATATTAAGTATGAAATAGGGGCTTTGGAACCAACCACTGAACCACCATTTGACCATAATAATTGACATGATCCAAAACTAAAAGGGAAGCAAACGTATGGTGTAACACATGTTATAATTTGTTAACAAAGTCATGATTAAGATTGAGACTACGTGAGTTTTAGTTTCAGGTTCGATTTTCACATTCGCAAGCACCGATTTATTTATCTTCATTATTTGAGACTTGATTGATTTTTAATACTGTAATTGTGTACTTAATTATGAAAATTAATTGTAATTCCGAATTGGGGCTTCAAAAATAAAAGGATATGCTTAATTACGAATATTAATATTAAATAAAAAATAAAGTTAACCGTTTTTATTAAGAACAATTTTAGAAAATGGTGATATATACATTTTAAGTAATCTATCGTCTCTATTTTAAAATTAGTGATATATCTTGACTTTTTAAAATTAATTTATAAATTCTTAAAATTCAAAATTAATATTTTAATTAAATTTTATAAATAATAAATATTATGATTAGTATAACTTTTTTAGCTAGTATACAATAGTTATACTAATTAAAATATTAAATAAGGTCATTTGAATTTTAAAATTTTATAAACTAACTTATTAAAAGTCAAATTGTATCCTTAACGTTAAAACATAGTAAATATTATTATTTTTAATATGTATTAATAAAAATTAAAAATATGGTTCTCAAAATAAGACGAACGATACCCTATCAATTCAAGCTAACGAAATAGTCAAGACAAAGAAAATTTTTGTTTCTTTTTTCAATATATTTAGTCATTTTCAACTGGATCGTCAAGTGAACTTGATTGACAAAAGCATGCTAACTGTTAAGCATGAATCAATCAATCACTTGAAATTTGAAAAGGAGATTAGTAGAGCTGGATAACAAGCTTCCAATGCGTAGAAGGAAAGCAATCCGGTTGGCTTATTATTATTATTTTTTGAAATATAATATAATTTTTAATTAAGTGTATTATTACTGTTATAATTTCAAAAATTAATGAGAAAAAAATAAATTCATAAACCAACTAAGCCTCATGTAACGAAAAAATATACTTCACATAAATATAGAAATAAACTTAGGATTTTCTTAATGTGTGTCTTTAGGGCATACATTAAGCGTGAAAAATAATGTATAATATTATTTATTTATATAGGCGCACTGAATTCAATGTATAAAAAAATAATATACTAGTGAACCCCATGAATTGAATTCAGTGCAATTATATAAAGAAATATTTTTTAGCAGGTCCCATCTCTTGTTTTTCGTGCTTAGTGTGTGCCCTTAGAGCACACATTAAGCAGACCCATAAACTTACATACGTCAAAATTGAACCTTAAACCTAAAAATTTAAAAATCACAACGTAACCGACTTATACTGATATAATAATTTACAAAATATATGTGAATTCTTGTGAGCAATCTTATCTTATAAGTAGACTTGGCAAACGGGTCAGATTAACCCAAATGGGTAGGGTCAGGCCAGCCCAAATGGGTCGGGCCAAAAAAGCCTGATTTTTTCTGGGTCAAAAAATCTCAACACGTGGCCTGGACAGGTTGGGCCAACTCGCAGGCCAATTGATTATTTTATTAATTTTTAATTTTTTTTAATTATGATACATAATATGATGTTTTGATTTTGGATTATTGAGTATAGGATACAATTTGTTTATTTAATAAAAATATACTTATTAACAAAAAATATTTAAAAACTTATGTTTAATACTTTAATTAATAAATCATTATAAACTATTGTGAGTATTATTTATTTGATTAAACATGTGAAATTAATAATTGTAATTAAATATCAAGTGACTAATTTTAAAAAAATGTTAGAATAATACCATAAGCACATTACACATGTATTTTATTTATATAGTGACAATTATTTGATTATACATGTAATATATTCTCACTATTCTGCTATGTGTAAATATATAAAAATATAATTAATTATTATTTTTTATTAACATTTGCTAATCAATAATATTTTAAATTTTGTCTTATTTAAGTTCTTTCATATCTAATAGTTATATGTTTGGAGATAATATTATTTTGAACAAATGAATAAAAAATTTTGTTCCATAAATTGATCTAAATGATTAGTAAATTAAGTTATTTTTAATATTTTTTTTATGTATTGATGTATTTATTTTTTATTTTTTTAAAAATAAATTATTTTAGGTCGCGGGCCCGACCAAAATGACCTGTTTTTTTTTTGCTAAAAGAGAAAAACCCATAACCCACTTTTTTTGGACCAGCCCGACCCAACTCGTGGGCTTTGGCTCTTTTTGCCAGATTTTCCTACGAGACCTTTAATATTCGCAAGGTCTTAGAATTGATTAAATTAAGAAAAATCATTTTGAATTTATCGTAAAACCTTTCGTTGTTATTTCAATCGGATTATATTTCGACTTTAGAATTTGATAAAAATAAATTAGAATCTCTCTAGTAATTTTATTTTCTAACTTTTCTCAATATACATTTAGTAACATAAATATTGTTTATAGCAACACAAATAAATTAATCGCAAATAATTGTATCGCTGATACTATTGCTAAAAATAATATTTGTTTCATAGAATATGTATTAAAAAAATTAAATGATAAGTATTATAGATGGGATCCTAATTCGCTAAAAATACAATAACAATAAGTGTCTTTAAAAATTCAAAATATGGTTTATCAATTTTTTTTTGTTTTTAAGAATTTATACTAATCACATCGGTTATAAATTTTAAAAAATTGTAATAAGACTCATTTTTTGAAACTTAGGAAGTATTGTACTTTCATATATATGATAAAGTTTGATTTTTTAAAGGTAATTTGAAATATTTTAAAATTTAAAAATCAAAATTGATGATACTCATTTTAATTTTTGAGAACAATTAATCTTGTACTTAATAATAATACTTAAATAATTTACATTTTTCGTAATAAATTTTATTCATACTAAAAAGACCTTAAAAGAATTTTAAAAAATTAATTTTAATTTTATATTTTAGAACGGATCGAATAACATGATACGACATCTTAATGGCTAGACAGCGAAACTAGATTCTCTCAACTTGCGAATGAGATAGCTTGATCAATACAAAGGAAAAGGTTGGCAAGTTGCGATATTAGAATCTAAAACCCAAAAATAAAATTATAGATATCTTCTAAATATGCTTTCAAAACTTATGAGATTATTATTTATATTATGTGGACGAAAATTATTGTCCTCACAAGATTTTGTAGCCATAATATTCAAATTTATTTAGTTTATTGTTAAAATTAAGTCTTATTTATTGAATTATAACCCAAAATTAGACTTAATGGCTGAATCATTATATTCATGCAGTTCAAAATCTTTCTTAAAATTCAGCAATTTAAAGTGTTTAACTTAATTTTCAATTTTACCAAGTGGGCCTTAGTGTTTGTGCACATATTTTTATATTGACATCCATTTATAATAACTGATTATTAGAAATATTATTGTAATAATCACATACAGGGACTAATTTGACTTAAAAATTGTTTACCATTAGAAATTCTAGCGGTATGGATAATTTTTTATTTTTTGGCCCGTCACTAGAAGCGATAGCAAATTGAATCCTGCATATGATTGGTACAATAATATTACTCTTAACAATTAATTATTGTGGATGACTACCCTCTTTATATATATGTATATAATTTTATTTTTTTCCTTTTATTATTTGTTCAAAATAATTATCTTCTCATAATAATTCCCACATCTAAAATAATCTCAAATTATCAATAATATGAAGAAATTGAATTCTTTTTTTTTTTATAAAAAAATTGGGAGTTAACAAGTATACTTGATGATATCATGGGTACTACTAACATAGGGTAGGATGGATGCACATTATTATATCATTGCGACATGGGGGACACGGAGAGTTTTTTGGACACTTTGTGAATGAAGTCTTTAATAAATATATAAATAAAATAAATTCCTATACACCAAATGACAAAAGTACCCCTTCTATTTCTCTCTCCTCCCCACACTAAAAAGTAAAAACCATAAAACGTGGCGCTTCCGACACTCGTCTTTCGACTCCTCCTCCTCCCTCTCGTATCTTTCCCTTTCAATTTCGTTTTTATCTCTAATTTCCTTTTAGCTTGCTCTATAATTTCCTTTTGCTAATACATAACAACTCAACCATAATTATTGTATTTATATCTTTATATATATAGTCTCGACCTACACGGATTTGATTTGCTGGAAGTATTAATTTCTGCTATCATCGATTATCAGAGGTTTGTGTTCTTCACTTGTTAATTGACAAATTAGTTTAAGATCCGTTGTTTTACGATGTGAGTAATTAATTAATTAATTAATTTTTTAAATATTTACCCCTAATTTGTATGCGTTGGGACGAGCATGTTTTAACGTATTGAATGAATAAATACTGTTTTGTACTGATTGAAGTTTAAGTGGTGTCTTCCGTTTCAATTTTATTCCTTTTTCATTTGAATTATTTAATGAGTTTAAGTTTAGTCGGTCAAAATTGTCATCTTTGTTCATAAATTGGAGTATATAAATGCTAAATGTTTGCTTCCGAGAAAATAATCTGATTTTCCGTTAAAGTTTTTGGGTGTTATGTATTTTTGGGTTAAGGGGAGAGAATCTTTGGTGTTGATGTATTTTAATTTCAGTTCTAGAAAATTTGAGCTGAAAGTTTTGTACTTTATTATCATTTTGCAGTTTATCAAATTTCATGGGTTTCTTTTTGATTTATTACTCAATTTAAATGCTAAAATATGAAGCATATCCGGGCTGCTTTATAATATCTAGAGCAATTTTTTAATTTCCCCCCGCCCTATCACATATTCACATAAGAGCTACATTTAAGAACATCCACCATCTGCATGTGACCTTTTCAAATAATCAGGCCCATAGACAACTTTCTGATGTTAGTGTATTCGAATTTTAAAAAGCTGATTCTATATTATTACATTATGGGGCAATAGGTTTTGGAGTGCCTATAGTGAAGTGTATAGAGTCCCAATAAAATTTCCCAACTCATGATCACGATTTGAAGCTTTGAAGTTTAATATTTGGCATCAGAATATCTCACCAGACACCAAGTCCATAATTTGCACTAAATTTCGACCACATTGAGCAACATCTTGGTGATTAAATTGTGCTTACTATTTTTTCTCCTTATATTTTCTATCTTCTGCCAAACATGATAGTAACATTCATGGTTTGTTAGATATGTTTTCTTATGGCACATGGCAGTCACTGGAATTATTTTTATATTCATTGCCTTTTTATTTGTTGCCTGCAGCTTGTTATGAGAATATATAGTTTTCATATTTGTCTATGAGGGCATTTAAATCATGGAGGTGGTTGTTGAGAAAAAGATATATTTTGTTTGACGGGGTATGTTCTTAACCTAGATGGCTAGATGTTCTGATTAGATTAGAATTGTTTGAAGGAATCCTTACTCTGTAGCATGGAAACTGCAGGGAACTTGCGGGGTCAAGATGAAACCATTTATGGGCATTATTTGTACAGTAATGTTGTTTGTTGTTTATAGAACCACAAATTATCAGTATCAGCAGACAGAGGTATGGTGACACCATTTACATTTTTGGCATGCACTTCTAAGCTCTAATGGCTTTAGGCGCTTCAGGGGGTCACTTTGAAGATTCTCAGATGCTATTATTAAGTAATACCATAACCACTTTATTGATGACATCTTGTTGTTATCAAGAATGATAGGCAAAAATTTCAAAAGCCAAGCTCACACATATGTTTTGGACACACACACACGTGTGTGTGAAAACACATGGTTTGGTCTTTGTAGTATCATTAATGGGTGCCAACAGACATATTTCCGTAAATCTTTATTTTGAAACTTTGTTCATTAAAGGTTATTGTCACCCACTGTTTGTGCTTCAGAAAATTTTCCTTATAATAGCTCATTTGAGATGCTTATCTTGAAAATCCCTTATACATTGAGTTTCGATTAGTTTTATATGGTAACAACTTCTTTTAACTTCCTTTCATGGTGTGTCCGATAATGGTTTCCCCTTTTGTTTTTTCATCAACAGATGGATTCCAAATTGCATCCTTTCTACGCATTAGAGGTAATAAATAGTCTCATTAGTAGCATCTCATATTTGTTTTTAATTTCTCATTTTGTTTTTTTATTGCACTCTTCTTTCTGTGTGCAAGATGCATGAAATTAGAAATATCTTTATTGTCTCAAAGTACTTGTCTTAGATAATTTTGAATCTTTTGGGGTTCTTTATCTGACCTATTCCACTTGCATAATACAAGGCAAATGTTCCTTTTAGCTATTAATAGCTTTAGGTGCTTCTGATGTTTTTCTAGGAAGCGGGGGTAGCATCTACAAGTTTGAATGGTTTACCTCGTGGCATCATTCATGCTAGCTCTGATTTCAACTTAAAGCCTCTATGGTTGACTAGTAGTTCCAAGTCAAAGGTTGGATTCCTATCCTGTTATCCCTGGCATCAAATTACTGTAACTGCATCTGATTATTTTCTTATAGCCATGAAACAATTAGTTCATCATAAATCGAATTTCAGTATATTTTTAAATTTTAAAAATAGCTCTTGCTATGTACTTACTATGTGAAAAGTTTTTTTTTTTTTTTTTTGTGCGGATGATCATTTACTTGTCTATATGTTTGAATCAGGCAAGTGTTCCCAGCCCTTCTTACTTGCTGGCAATTCCTGTTGGCATTAAGCAGAAGGATAATGTTGATACTATCGTTCAAAAGGTACAATAATTGTATAAAAGTGTCATTCAAAAGAGTTTGATTGTATATTAATCTTCGACGTGTCGTTACATAAACTGTTTGGATTCAGTTTCTTTCAGAGAATTTTACAGTTGTCTTGTTCCATTATGACGGCAAAGTGGATGGGTGGTGGGATCTTGAATGGAGTAACAGGGCTATACACATTGTTGCTCAGAACCAAACAAAGTGGTAAGACTAACCACTGTTAGTTTTTTCATTTTATTTATTTGTTAAGTAGCATGAAAAAATTTCTGGTCAATTAAAAGAAAATCCAATAATTTACACTTTTTAGAGAAAGACTTAGATGCATATGTTGTAAATTATTCTTCATTAGGTGCATTATTTTAGGGTTGAGATCTGTGTATCTCTTGGACTAAGTATAGGTTATGCGAGCAACATAGAAATTTGGTACAAGGTTGCATATAAAGACTTTCCTTTTCGATTTCGGGCTTAGGCTAGCTCAACAAGTACATGGGGGCTAAGACATATCAATTAATAATTACTCACTTTTCGTTCTACCTATTATTCTCACCTGCCTCTTAACGGATTAGCTTGGTTAATTAAGTCCTGAAGTTAACTGTAAAGTAAATAGTGACTTGGATTCATTCCAGATTAGATTATTCTTTCTTATTTAATTATTTGTTTTATTTTATAGAATTTCTAGTTCTCCTTTAACTAATGCCTTTAAAAGAAAGAAGAGAGAGAGGGTAAGTTTAATGTAACTTAGTTCCTGTAACTGTTATTAATTCTAGATCATGTGGGCATGTTTTCCTCAGGTGGTTTGCAAAACGCTTTTTGCACCCGTCAGTTGTTGCCCCTTATGATTATATATTTCTCTGGGATGAAGATTTGGGGGTTGAGCATTTTAACCCGGGAAGGTACTTGTGGTGCATCCTCTTGACATGTTTTTCGTGCATTATCTTCTCTTTCTTTTTTCCCCCTTTAAAGATATTTGTTTGTGAAAATATGTGGTGCACATTTTCTACGATATTTGTTTGTAAAATATGGGAACATGTAACTTAAAAGGTTATGGTATGTACTTTTACTGAATTTAGCTGATGTGGTATATACTCTCTCGGTCCAACTTTATTTGTCCTAATTACTGAGTACTTGCTTATTTAAAAAATTCTTTTTGTCCAAATTACCCTTGCTATTCTCCTTTCTCATCTCTTGCTCTTCCAATGTAATTAGTGCTGTTTTCCAATAAAAAGTAGATCAAATTAATGAAGTGCAATTCTGGAAAAATAGGACCAAAGATAGTGTGAAAAAGTAAAAGGGGACAATTAAAATGTGACAAATCAAAATGGAAAGTAGGACAAATAAAGTGGGATGGAGGGAGTATTAGAAGTTGTCATTATTTGTTATATTCAGTTTTGGTATTGATGACAATTTATTACCCCCTGCCAGTGTCTTTGCTATTATCTTAGATTCTTGGCATTGGATGGCAATCCATTTAGCATTTTGCGAGCTCTCTATATACTTTCATAAAGTATTGAAAATACACCTATTGAGTGTGTATTACAGATTAAGACAATCCACAAAGAGAATGGATTAATGTGAATGTTTTTGTTTTTGAAAGTGGTTATAGTTATCACTGTTTAATCTCTTCACTATAATATCACATTATCTCCATAGATTATGTAGATTTGTATATCGCTCTTCTTTGTTTCCAGATACTTGGAAATTGTTAAATCTGAAGGACTGGAGATATCTCAGCCAGCTTTAGACCCAAATTCGACTGGAATACATCACAGGATTACAATACGGAGTAGGACTAACATATTTCATAGGTGAATTTCTCAGTTTCAGAGATTTCACTGATAAATAATATTTGCATTTGGCTTCTGATGCTAGAACATTCTAATTACTTTATGCAGAAGAGTATATGATGTCAGAGGAAGTACAAAGTGTTCAGATGACAGTCAGGGTCCACCATGCACTGGGTAAGTTGGCATAACTAGATCATTGACACTGCTTTCTTTTTTTCTTTTTTTTTTTGCTGGACTTGATCAAGACAAGAATTGCTGATTTCAGAGTGTTAATCAAGCAACTAAGTCCTGTCACTGAAATAGCTTTATGTTTATCAACTTTCAACTAGTAATCTTAGTAATTCATTATAAATATGAAGATCACATCGACTATTTCAGAAGAAAAGTGTCCCTGGAATTTTGGATACACTACTTACAAAATTTATTGGAATATTTATTTTTGTTTGTATAAATGAGTTATATCATTTCATTTTCCAGATTTGTGGAAGGAATGGCTCCAGTGTTCTCAAGATCTGCTTGGCATTGTGCTTGGCATCTTATTCAGGTAAGTTATCAGATCTTCCTTCTCAGAAGCACCCACCCCTCAAGTTAACATCTTCAAAATATTACTGAGCCATATATGGGTTGGTGTATAAATTTTGTGGCAATTTGAACCTTCTACTGGATATAACATCTTTCCAGTAACGTACATCTCCAACCTACAACTTTTTTTGTTAATTTTTATTTATAAATATAGAAAATTCCTTAACTTTTGGAAAAAAATTACAGTTAAGTTCCACATGTGATATAATGGGTTTCTGCACTAAAAAGAAAATCATGAGAGTGCAGATTTCAATGGTTGATATTTTATATATATGACGTACATGGTTCTATATATGACATATGGTGGATTTGTCTTAGCATAATAATTTAGAAACCAGAGTCTTGCATCATCAGCTAAATGATGATATATGGGAAATACTTTGCCTTGCAAATTATTTGATTGTTGACATCTATATTAGGAGGGAAAAATCAGATTCTTTTCCGTGTTGTTATTCTTTGATAATGATCAAGTTGTCATCTGGCAACCCTAAACCAATTTCGTATTCTTATAATTTAGAAAGAAAATCAAAATTGCATACTTCTGATTCAAGCTATTCAAATTCTGTTTTCTATCTTGATTTGAAACTGGAAAATGGTTTTGGAACCTGGTTCTTTCGTGCTACTGAAATTCACATATTTTCCTGTCATGCTTCTTGGGTTGCAGAGATTCACTTCAGGATCTTACTGCTGAATCTGCAGAGTACCAACTTTCGCTACCTTTAAAGGATCAATGCCCACCATGCAATTTTGTGGCAATTTGGGTTAATTGTTATAAATTTTTATATAGTGACTCTTTTAGTTGTGTGGCTGCCACTTGTTTCTTATAATTTTTCCTCCTCTACTATTATCTTCACCCAAACTGACGAAAAGAATATGGCTCCCAGAAATGGTGATTCTAAACCTTTTGTTCCTTTTGATGTTGCATAGGCAACCAGGTTGCTGTCACTGCCATCAACTTTTGTATCTTTTTGAACTTTCTTTGGGAGTATATTTTGTTGCTAAAGATTTGGTTATCAGTGAATTTAAGACTTTGTGGGCTCTGTGAATCACTTTTGCTAAAATTTTATACAAAATTGCACCTTTTTTCCCTCTCCTCTATGTGTTTATAGTTTGATGAATCCTTATAAGCTTGCTTCTCTTTTATGTCAGAATGATCTTGTTCATGGATGGGGAATGGACATGAAACTTGGCTATTGTGCGCAGGTGAGGTTATTTGTTCTTTGCTTGGGGTAGGTCTAACAAGGATAATTCTTTTGGGATGGTAGTATTGTTATTTTTGATTTTCCCTTTTGTGAGATGAACCAGTAAGATTCTGCTTATCACACCAACATGATATGTCAGAAGAAAATATCATCAATCTTTTTTTATCAATATTAAATATGTAGTAATTATTAACAGGATACTGGAGTTTGTATCTCATTGCTTTAACACCCTTGTAACCCCAGGCCATAAGAAAGTGAATACTACTTTTGTTCCCTAAAAAAATAAATATAAAATCATCAATATTGCCTTTTTGAAGTCAATTTGAAATATTTTCAAGTTCAAAATTAATACGAATTCTTTAAAATTTGACCAATACAATAATGAAAATTGTATACTATGTTAATAGTACTAGTGTACTACTAATTAAAAGATTTATTATTTTCAAAAGTAAAATAAATTATAAATCACATCTATTTAAATTTGAAAATATCTAATATTAACTTTAACATGTCAAACTTGATCTTTTATATTTTGGAATGGTGGGAGTTTTTCTTTTCACACCACTGCTAGAACCACATATACCAACTGCTTGCCAATATGAAAAGGAAAACATTTCTGATTACCAATTAACCACCATACAACCAAGGATAATAATTGAATCAATATATAATAATAATTATAAAAAAAAAGTAAAGAAAGAGAAGAACCATCAATTTAAGTCAATTTAAGTTTTACTGCATGGGTTGTTTGATATATATTCCATCTCAATGTACAGAATCTCTAAGATGTTATTAGTGCTAAGAAGTTAACAATAGGGACAAATTGCTGCCACCTCGTTGCCTCTTGCCAGACACCGGTGCCATTTATAATTTTCCTCTTTGACCTCTCAAAAGTTTTAGCTTGTGTCTGTGTGAATGCATGTTCTCCAGTGTCTCTCAATCTTTTTCAGTGATATTGTTTAGTTTCATCACGTGTGAACTGTGGAGATATCACTTATATACCAACAAAGTATATTACTTCCCATGGTACTGATATGACTATTTAATGTTTCATATCAAAACGGGTTGGCTGTCAATTTTTATTGTGATTTTTGTCGTACTCGAAACTTTACCCATGAGAGAAATTATGTTATACTAGGGGATGCAGTGATGCACTTAATAAGTTGGGGTGCATACGTTTTATGTAGTAATTATGTTTAAGCATGGAAATTGGCATTCTTATATATTTGATTATTCTTGGTTTTCCACAGGGGGACCGCACAAAGAAAGTTGGAGTTGTTGATAGTGAATATATTGTTCATCAGGCCATACAAACTTTGGGTGGGCCATCTGCAAGAAAGGTCATTTGTTTGACTAGATATTGTTAATATTTCTTTTTCCAATCAACTGTGTACCATTAAATAATTTCTCTGTCCGTCTCTCTCAAGATCTCAATATCAAATTTATAGTGCAGGCTGAGTTTACTTTTGTATATTATGAGCAGTGAATTTCATATTAATCATGATTTATCATGACATGTGCTTAATGTTTATTTTGCATATCTAGTTTACTTTAATGTTTATTTTGCATATCTAGTTTACTTTAATGTTTATTTTGCATATCTAGTTTACTTTAATTTTTATTTTGCATATCTAGTTATCTACACATATATGGGGCCAAAATTACAAATAAAAATAAAAATTAATTAAATAAAACCTACATATATTCCCATCTCCTTGATGAAAAAGCTACTAATTGTGTTGGTTAATGATCATCATACTTCTGCTCGTGTCAAGCTGGCTTTTGTCTAAGACTAATGTTTTAAATTCCATTTTGGTGTTATAGATCCCTAAAGTACTTCATAACCTGGTCAAAAATATTTATTCATGACTATACTGTATTATTGTTTTTTGTGCGCGCATTTGTGTTTAAATATTGGCTGTGGAGCTTTATGCGATCATGAATTTGACTTTGGACTAAATTCAATCTATCAGTCTTACTATTTACTATTCGACTCAACTCATCAATGCCGCGGTGCTATATGGAGCTCTCTACAAGAATCTTCTATATGGTTAATCCTATATAGTTATATAACCTAACATTCTATGCTCATGTACTCAGGCATCCCTTTTTTGATGCCTTTATTTATATACTTATAAGTTTACTTACCAAATAACATTAGTGAGTACACCTCTCTGCATTGCCTTCACTATGGGTTTCTTCTTTTCCTTGCATTCACTGGATACAAATTTGCCTCTTCTTCTTCTTCCGGTTCTATCCTCTCTTTTTTACTGTACAGTTTCAACTGTTTATATCAAGCGTTTGAGTAGAAGGATAAAGTTTTAATTATTGTACTTTTTGTTTCTCTGTTGTCAATTGATCTGATTTCTGACCAAGTTTTTGAGTTGGACACAATGAATTTAAGAAATTATGGCATCATATTATTTAAAATTGTTGCATTTGCATCACTTTTTTGCGCCATCCCTATTTAAGCTTTTCTGGTCTTTATGCAGGGTTCAAAATCTGAAGAGTCAATGAAGGTATACTCCTTTTTGGTTCCTTAAATTTCTTTCTTTCTTTTCTCTCTCTATTTGTTCATATTCTTTATGTTTTTTTTGTCTTATTGGAGATATATGATTATATGAGCGATAATGACTTTCTCGTCCATTAAATATTTGGCTAAGTCCTGGTCATCCTTGATTTACACTTACAGTTGTTTATCACTCATTTTTTTCAGAGACATGCTGTTGATGTGCGGTCTGAGGTGAGACAACTGGACCCGTAATAACTGTTATTTCAAAAATTTCATTCTCTTGGAGTACCTGTATTTGGGATTATCTGGCCTCGATTAAGTTGGGTGCTTAACTTATTATGTATAATAATACATGTGCTTCTCCTTAATATTTATCTTCATTACCTTATCATGGATTATGGGTCTTTTCTCAAGTGATGCTAGAATATTTACGTCTTTAAAGTTTACTCCTTCCATCCCATTTAAATTGACATCCTTTCCTTTCTAAAATTCCCATTTTAATTGACATGATTTTAACTTTCATTTCACCATTTGTTAAGTTTGACTATTATTACCCTTAGTTTTCAGACTAACATAAATTCCATTTGATTTGCTTTGATGGTATAAATATAAGAAATTTATGTGTTCGTGTTCAATAAGTTCTTTTGGAACTTAAGATTGTTGAGAATAGCCAGAGAGGGATCACAAGCCCAGAGGTTCCATATATATTCTATTGTGCTGTGTAGGTTGGCGAGGGAGTTTTTTTTCTTCTTCTTTTTTTGGGGTTGGGTTGGGGGTGGGGAATGAAGGTGTCTAATTAGTGTCTCAAATGGCGATGTAGTTAACTAACATTACCTGCCACTTGATCAAAAGTAAACTTCTTGACAATAGTTGACATAGTTAACGAAATTGAATTGAGCAGATAAGGAGGCAATCTACATCAGAGCTGCGAATATTTAAGGCGCGCTGGGAAAAAGCCGTGAAGGAGGACAGGAAATGGGTAGATCCCTTTAGGAGGAAACGAAGACTGAGGCAGCAAAGACTGAGGCAACCAAAGAGAACGTAGCCCGAGGTGCCACTCTAAGTTTGACCCAAACCGATTTTGTTTGGCTTCTCTTTATAAATGTTTACATTCTCTGCAATATTGTGTAATCTATTTTTTTTTAGTCTTTAGGCCCATTTGACCTCATATAATTTCTTTAATTCCAATTAGTCATGGTTTTTCTTCTGCTGCTCTTTTACTTTTATTTGCCATCTGGTCCCAACTTTTTCCTTTTGGAAGGTTTACGTAGTAGTTTAATTTGTTGCCCGAGCTCTTGCATGAACATTTGAAAATCATTGTGGGGTGCAAATTTATTTTCGTCGCCACCGTTCGAAATACAACTCCTTTTTGTCGCCACCATTTAAAACGCAATTCATTTTCTTGTTCATAATGGTAGCTACTCATTGTCGCCTCCATTATGAATTTTTTTGTTATGTTATGAAGCTTTCGAATATACTTTCGTCCTCCGTCCCAATTCTCCGATTGGAACGGAAAGGATACTCCGTCCCAATTCACGAATTGTGGCCTTTTTTAATTTAATTTAATTTTTGCAAGGGATGATTGGTTCAGGTCTTATCAATGTGAGGGATGTAATTTCTCATTTATTTTTTCTTGAGTTTTGTGCGTTATTTTTATTGTTACAAGAAATGAGTATTTTTTCTGTAATAGTGTAAAATGACATGTTTAGTATCATAATTTTATTATGATGCTATTATTATTAAATTAAAGAAAATAATTTATAGATAAATTGCGAATAATGTGTAACTTTAAGGGATAAACAATAAGATAGAATATTAATTATATGGGATTTTTTTCAATTTTTTTCTATTTCATATATTTACATATTTAATATTGACATAAATTTATCTTCTTATTTAATAGGATTCTTAAATTAAATGCTAAATAATTTAAATTAATATATTTTTTTTATCATGTTAACGTTATTAAATTAAATACTAAATAAATTTAAGTGAAAACAGATTAATTATATATTCTTAAAGTCTGAAATTTTATAACTAAGATTCTTTTAGTGAAAAAGTATATTTATGATGTCCATTTTCAGTAAATTAAACAAAATAAATCGCCAACTGGCTCCGGACTGTGTTTAACTTGTGCATATCCACGGCATAGTAATTTAAAACTGAATGCTTTTAAGCTTCATAGTGTGAAACTCGAGAATAATATTTATGAAATGCGTTGGAATTTTTTATCAATCATTCGGCTCAAAAGTCAAAATCTATTCCTAGCAACCGATTATTGAGAGTAATTTTATAGCAATCGTATACAGGAGTCAAATTGATATGGTCAATTTTTTTTGGATCTTATCGCTAGAACTTCTAGTAACAGATAATTTATAAGATAATTTGGTCCTTCCGTACGGTTATTACAAAATAATTTGGTCCTTCCGTACGGTTATTACAACAGTATTCTTAATAATCACTTACCATGGATGACTATTATATATATATATATATATATATATATATATATATATATATAAAAAGAGAAAGAAGAAGAGGAAGAAGATGGGGAACTAGTCCATTTTTTTAACGGAAAGCCAGAAAACGTGGTGATGGCGGCTTTATTGCAAGTATAAATTCATCTAGAAGAAATACTACAGGAGGATAGCTAATAAACTAATGATATAAACTCAGTATTTTCTCTATTCTAAAACGTAAATAAAAGGTTTTATTTATCAAATTATTTTGTTCTATAAAAATAATTCTTTTTTATTGATTGTATATTACTTTTTCATTCTTAAAAATTTTACTTTAAGTTTAGCAAATTAGAATGGAGAGTATTAAATTTTGTTTTGGCTATACCAATTATTCGGATTCACATAAATACCATAATTAACTTGAAAGTAGTTGTATGGGTATATGTGCATTTCTGGAGTAAATTACATTTTGGTATAGTGATAGATGAATGAACACGTATGCGTGAACCGAACGAAATCTGAATTATTTTTAGCAAAGTTGTAGATAGAATATTAATGACACTGTAACCCGTTTTTTATAATGAAATAAGAATCTTGGTAAAATAAAAAGTGTAAGGTAGAAAAAGTTATAAATAACTACGGAGTATTACTTCATAAGTCAATAATTAAACGTCACAGAATAACTCTGATAAGTTTAAATAGTTCTCAAATAACAAAAAAAAAAAGAATAAGAGAACTCTCTCAAAAAATTATTATTAATTGAATTATGTCATTTCCTTACTTTTAAAAAGATTTGTCCTCAAATCTAGCCCTACATCAAAATAAATTAATTCAGAAACATTAAACAAATCATAATCACAATTCTTGCCTAATAAATTTAACTTGTAGGCAATGTTAGTAACACGCGCAAGGACATGAGATGGACGATCTCTTGAATCAAAAATTAACTTATGGAACTCATCCTTTTGAATATGCAACCACTCTCGAATTCCTATGTCAAAAACAAAACAAAATCATAAAACCTACAACTCTGGCGCAATCACTATGAAATTAAAATACACAAGTTTTAATGCATAGTTTCTTGGATCAAAAATCAAAATACTTCTCTTTAAACACACTATCATCGTCCAGTTTGGATTGCATATTAATCCACTATCTCCTTGGTGTTGTGTTTACATGTGTATCAAGGTTCTGATTCGTTATAAGCAAAGGATCGCATCGCCATCTTTACAAACTGTGTTAGAAACAATTTGGGTAATGTTCACATCACGCACAAGTGTCATGACGTCTATCATATAATTTTAAACATTCTTTTGACGACAATATATTTTTGACGATGGAAGAAATAAAATAGTAACACAATATATTTGAGTTTCTCACTAAAATTTTATATTATATCATTATTATTAAACTAATTAGGGATAAATGTAATATAAAATTATATTCTTAAAATTTATAAAATATATATTTAAGACTCTATTTTATAGAATGATAAGAGCATAATACTGGTCATCCTCATCCAAATTTTATTTGTTGTGCTGCAACTGATAAAAGGGATTAGCGTCACTACCCATACCTACCTAGAATGGCGGCATTTGCCAACAAAGTAAAGTGAAATAAGGGCAAATTTATGTACACAATATTTAAATATAAAATTAAATATTATATTTATTTTAATTATTAAAAAATAAAACATGACACAAATTTTAATATTATATTTTATTTTTTAATAATTAAGATAGATATAATATTTGAATGTTATGTACTTATATTTATTCGTAAATTAAATACTCCTATCCATTAAGTAATTACAACCTAAATAGATTCTTTTTATTCATCATATTAAAAGACAAGACAAGTCTACACACACAATAACTAAATACTACATTTATCTATACAATTAAAAAATAAGGCACAATACAAAATTTAATATCATATCTTATTTTTTAACAGTGTAGATAGATATAATATTTAGTTATTTTGTACTTATACTTATTCTAAAAGACAATGATATAAAAAAATAAAAACAATAATGTAGTAGGGATATATAGTTGTTATATATATAACGTGTGACGCCCCCAAATCTGGGCCCACACAGCCCAAACTTGAGTTGTCAAAAGACTACAACAAAATTATTACAACAAAGCACAACGTACAACAATACAGTGTATAATAATACACAACTAAGTCTTCACTATTATTGCCACACTATTTTACAAAACGTGAAGACTATGATAACTATTCCTCGGACCCTCACTCCATTCCCCGGCTAAACCCTGTTATGTTTTCATTTCCTGTTGAAAAACAATGGAACAAAAGAAAGGGTGAGCTCAAATAGCCCAGTAAAGAATATCATGACTAAGATAATGACGAATAAATTATCATTAGTCTTCAACAGTTGAGTTCTTGATAGAATACAATAGACTACAAGGTTTATATCAAAAACTGCAGTTAAATTCTTAAACAACGTTCAGATCAATAATAGCAGCGGAATGAGTAATCTATTAGAAGAATAATGCAGACTATAATGTCCACTCGGTTCTCTTTTTAGGAAAAACATCATCAACTTTTATCATCTGAAATATCATTAGTCAAGATAATACAAATTCACAGTTCCTGATCATAATCATGCAGATCAACAGTTCATCTTTGCACTACGGACCAAAGACATTCAATATAACACCAACGGTCATGATTATACCAGATTCAGCCTTTGGTCATAATCATACCAAACAACAGTTCATCTTTGCACTACGGGCCAAAGATATTCAATATAGCACCAACGGTCATGATTATACCAGATTCAGCCTTTGGTCATAATCATACCAAACAACAGTTCATCTTTGCACTACGGGCCAAAGATAACATTCACCACGTGCCATAAAAGACACCGAACAGATGTATCGCCTTTAACCTATTATATCGCCTTTAACCTATCATCTGTTCAACAAATATATCACATCTGTGCCCCCGGCCACAGATATTCACAACAGCTTGATTTTTGGATGATTAGAATGATATAAATGATGAACAGAAGAAATAGGATAACAATAAGTATCGGAAGTTTACTTTGTACAGATTCAAATAATGTCCAAATTGTCAACATGATGTGGAGTGAAATTTAAAAATGATATTCAAGATCCACAGTTCAGAATAACGGTTACAATTCAATAGAAAGGTTCACGTAAATAGGAAGGTTCAGTTGAAATAATGAAGTTCAACTATTATGGAACATATAATATTTTCAGGAATTATAGAAGCAATAGTTCCATAATAAATTTCGATTTAGGAGTATGAAAGAAAATAATATCCCTTACCGTAGCAGGTTTGATTAACAAAAGGTGAAGGAAATTAATACAAAGGGTTATTCACCAACAGGCGGCAATCCGCTCCGTAAGGTTATTCCCACAATTTAATAGAATTTGAGTACAAAGAGTTATTCACCAAACAGGCGGCAATCCGCTCCGTAAGGTTATTCCCACAATTTAATAGAATTTGAGTACAAAGAGTTATTCACCAAACAGGCGGCAATCCGCTCCGTAAGGTTATTCTCAGAGATTAATAATGAATGAATACGAAAGGTTATTCACCAACAGGCGGCAATCCGCTCCGTAAGGTTATTCCCACAATTTAATACATGGAAATAAAAGGCACGTCTTATGAGTAAGGAAGAAACAATATTATTATCGAGAATCAAATAATGATAATCCCTTACCATAGTATGTTTGAATAATGGAAGATGAAAAAGATGGTATCCCTTACCGTAGTAAGTTTTAATAATAGAAGATGAAAGAGGATGACATTCCTTACCGTAATAAATTTAAGAGTGTGAAAAGAATGATATTCCTTACCTTGATATTGTGAAACAAGTTTATAGCCGAACAAATCATTCCTTGTTTGTAGCAGTAAGGAATCTGACTTTTGAGTCTTCTAGAGTTTTTAAAATCTCTTTATGCTTTTAAAATAATGTTACTCCTGAAAAGATAGACGGCATAGACTCAAGAATCACTCAATTCGGAGTTAATATGAATGAGTTATGAATTTTAAAAACTAAGACTGAAAATAGTGACGAAAATCAGAATAGGTTACGGTTTTTAGTATTTTAAGGCATGAAGATGATTTCAGATGACTTTTCTTCCTTCTTCAAAGTTGTTGAGGACGAAAAACTGAAGAGACAGACTTTTAATTCATTAAATTCTGATAAATAATGAATTTACTACGATTTTTCGAAAGAGTTGCTGTACATAAGAAAATTCTACTCGGAAATTCAAAGAAGAATGCAAAAGATTTCAAAACTAGGAATGACTTAAGAACACTTAGAGAGAACTTACACAAAAAGTATTTAGAGAGAGAAAGAAAGAACAAGTAAGGAAGTTTATGAAAAATCCTTAAGTTAAGGCTTCTATTTATAGCCAAAAATCTTATCATTCATTTAATCTAAACCATTCATTTAAAGATCATCTTTTAATCTACACCATCCATTTCAAATATTATATTATCTTTAATGTACACCATTCATTTCATATCACCTAATAATCACCTAACTTTATATTATAAACAAATCAATTTAATTATTCAACAATAATTCACACTTTAATCTACACCATTCATTTCATATCACCTAATAATCACCTAACTTTATATTATAAACAAATAACTTTATCAATTCAATTATTATGACTAATTGTTATAAATACAGTATAGTTAGCTCTTAGATATCAAGTCAATAAATTAATGAAATACAACTGTTTAAATAACATCATAATAGAGATAACAATAATGTAAAATAAAGCATACGTTACTGTGTAATGACAATTATTGATTCAATAATGTGAATTACTGTGCATATGTTACTGTGACAATTATTAGGTTCAATAATTTTAAAAACAGTGCAACAACAATTATTGACTCAATGATATAAAATACAGTGTAATGACAATTATTAAATCAATAATGCAAAATACTGTGTAACAACAATTATTGAATTGATAATATAAAATATTATGCAGTGACAATTGTCGATGAAATGATGCGTAACAGTTACGGTGTCAATTATCAGACCAATGATATGAGACACTATGCAATACCGAGTGCTACAGAAAATACCAATAACTACCGTATGCTACTATTCTTTTAGCACCGATATTTTAACAGTTCCGTTGACTATTTTTATTTAAAAAGGTTATTTCTGTCGTTTTCTATATCCGACAAATATTCCGTTGTGGGGTCCACCAATAATTTGTTATTTCGGCGCCGTCGTACGACACGAATATTCCCCGACCAAACGAATATTCCCCGACAAAGCGAATATTGTCCGACAAAATAAAATTTGCACATAACATCCTTAACTTTTAACTTTATCGATTTAACCACTTACTGTTTCAAAAAAAAAATATATACGAAGAAAAATTAAATTTTGTATTTCATAAAATTCGGGGTCTTACATAACGTCTCTTGAAATTAATTTAAATTTTTAAGATTGATACAAAATTACGTAATTTTAACATAAATATATTTCCCCCCAAAAGATCCTCTATTATTTTAAATTAACTTAAAACTAAGGTTCTCATATTCGGATCGGTCATTGAATTGAAAAAAGTATCGGGTGGATGAATTACTGGTCTAATCAGTGGTCGAACCGTTATTGACTCAATGACGTCATTAATATATTAAAATATATATTATTAATAATTAATAAAATTTTAAAAAAATCTCATTTTTTATGAATTAAAACTTAATAAAGTTGAGTTACAATATTATTAAATGTGGTTAATTTTAATATTAATTTTTTTTGGTACAAAAAAAGGAGGAGTGAGTGGATCAATAATTGATTTTACCGGTTGAAGGTGGTCAATTGAATTTTGATCAAAACTAATTTTTTGATTCAAATCGAATCGGAGTACCAATCGATTCTAGTTTTTATTCTACTTTTTATTGGGTCGGACTGACGGTCCGGTCCGATTTTTAAAACCATGCTAAAAACATCAAGATTGTCATATATGTTGTTTCTAAAACACAAAAATAATCATATTAATTTTAAAATTTAGAATTTCACAAATTGAATTCTAATTTTGAAACAGGAGAAAGTACAAACAATTAAATGATAAATACTTCTAGATTTGTTTCTCTCTCTCTCTCTCACTTAATTTTAATTATTTTTTTTATAAAAAAATAGAGAACTTCTGACTTATCCTTGAGAACAAAAATCTGTAGACCAACATATTCATAGGATCATAATACAAATTCTTTACCTATTGTTTATTTCTTTTAAGCAACTATTTTGACCCTTGTCTTGGGTAATACAATAAGTAATAGATTGTTGGTGTATCTGATGATAAATTTTATATTTAATATGTGAATTGTGATTAATATAAAATTATAATTAATAAAATAAAATAATATATTATAAATATTTTTTTAATATTCTTTTAACATAAATATTTATATTAATATGATATTTAATATTAATATAAATTTGTAGGTCAAACGTAACAACAGTCGAGATGTACGTGCAAGTGAAGTAAGAAGCAAATTCAAAATAAAAGAATAAGAAATCAGCGAACAAAGCAAAAGTCTAATTTTCTTTCTTGTATTATTATTACACAGGAGGAGGAGGAGAAGCTACCAAAACCGAGTCACCTATTTCAATTTCAAAGCTGACCAAAGACAAGTCCTCCTCCTCTTCTCTCACTTGGCATTTATTCGAAGAAAAACACTCAATCCTTCAAATTTTCTCTCTAGCTTTGTGTTAACAACACTATTAAGATCTCAGAAATTAGTGTTTTTTGTTATATATCTAAATTTCTGTCCCTCTGGAAAGAGAAAAAGGCTTCAGTTCTGTTCAGTAATGGCCGGTCGGTACAGCAATGACAACCCTTTTGCCGAAGAAGACGAAGTTAATCCCTTTTCTGTAAGTTCCTCTGGGACCAATTCCTTAATTATGCGGATATGTTGCTGATTATCATCATTTGTGTTAGTATTCTATTCTGAGTTTATTACTTTATCTACTGGTTGTATTTTGAATATTTTTGAGTTGATAATTTTTTTGCTGTTTGTTGTTAAATTTGGATTTTTATGATTGACTATGTAGTTTGCTATATGAATTGTTTGATCTGGTTTGTGGTTGGGCTCTCTTATGTTTGTGATTTGCATCTTGCTATAAATCCTTTAGTTCCACAAAAAATTCCCATTTGACTGTAAGTTAAGTTGCGAAATCCTATGATTCAAATTCAAATTATGACATGATTTTTTTTTTTTGTTGAAACAATTAAGTAGTTTACAGTATCAATTAGTGCATTAATAAAAATCATACTGATTTTGAATTTTAGGATTTTGCAATTTAACTTGAATTATTTTTTCAAACGAGACTCTTTTTGTGGGACAAAGGAGTAAAATTTTCACTTCTGGGCGTCTAGCTTTTAATCTCTATCCATAACAAATGTTATTTGTTATGCTATGACACTATTTGGTAAAATCCATCTGTGGTTGTCCATAGGATAACAAATCTGATTTTTTTAAGAAAAAGTACCATCTGCTACAAATAGTGGCATAAGGCTTAAATTTCTTAAAACCTGGTGCTTCAGTTTCTCCATTGGACGGCCACATATGGGTTTGCCAAAATATTGCCATAACAAACATTTTTTAATGATCACTCCCCATATTATATACTCTTAAAAGATTTTTATCTAGCATTGGTATTTTTTTTTGATTGGTACAAACATTTTATGTATGTGCCTTTAAACTTATGCTTGGAACTTCGAAAAATGCAGAGGAAAATATAGGAAAAGGAAACCAAAAAATAAATTTACTCTATACAAAAAAATATCTTAGTGAAAGCAAATATATTTACTCTATTAACGAGATTTTTTTTTTTGGGGGGGGGGGGGGGGTTGATCCTTATTTTTTTATTTAATTCCATAATCAATGTGAGCTGTCTATCAGGAAGGTTTTATTGTAAAAAAATAAAAATGGTAGTAGTTATTTGTCTTGTAAAATGCCTGAACAAGATTCAATTCTCACCGGGTTTCAAATATAATTGATAAATGAGCTACATAGGGGCAAGGAAAGTAACTTGTCGTATGGCACTCTTGGTTGATGCAGTAATTTGCTTGCCTATGCATGTTTATCGTGCAACCTGTAAAGAATCTCTTGTTCATTCCTCTTTTTGATAATTGTGTTTTCGTTTGGCCAATAACAGAATATTTATTCGACTTTTTTTTAATTATTATATATTTATATTCATTTTAACACCAGGACCCAGCAGTTAGGGGGAAACCACCTGGAAAGACAAACTTTGGTGGAGGCTCATTTTTTACAACAGTAAGTTTAATATTTTCTTTGAATTATTAAGAAGTAAGATAAGTAGTCTAATTTATATGACGGCTTTTGCAGTGAATTTTCTGGTATGTTGAATGAATTCTGTTACTATTTGCATATTCACCATTTTTAGTGATCTCTCACAAAAATCATTATCCCTGCTGAGTTTCCAGAATACAGGGAGTGCTCCAAACTCAAGACTTTCACCTCTTCCACATGAACCTGCAGATTTCTATGGTGCTCCGGTCGATATTCCTCTTGATTCAACTGCAGTAAGTGGAAAACTGAGGATCGATGAATATGCAGAATTCCATAGTTTATTTGTTCTTCTCCACATTCATTACTTTTGGTCTCTCAAATTAAAGTCTTTTTCAAATTTAGGATTTAAAGAACAAAGAGAGGGAGCTGCAAGCCAAGGAGGCTGAATTGAAAAAGAGGGAACAGGTACGTCTGAATGTCTGATAGAAGATCTCAACTTTGCAACTATACTATCTCTCAAAAGTACGTCCTCCCAACCTTTTGGGTTTGTCTGTATGAATTTTAATATTATCTTGCCTGAAATTCAATTATCATGAGCCATTACTTTGTTCAGTTGTACTACTTATTTCCTTAAATTAAACTGAGCTTTTACTTCAAGCTTCCCCTTAACAGTTAACCGTGCCCTATATGTGGGCCATGTTTAGTCATTTATGGTACAGCAGACCACATAACTATCTGAAAAGAATTTGACGTGTCATCAGTGTCAAAGTTGAGATTAGATTTTTTTTTTTCAATTTCAAGTGTTATTTTTATTTTGTTAACATTTCTGCTTTGTGTATCACATAAAGCATCATTATTGTTAATTTTTTGTTTTTCTTTTTGATGCCATGCAGGTTGTGAGACGAAAAGAAGAAGCAGCAGCACGAGGTTCTTTTTGATGTTATGCTCTTGTTATCATTTCCTTGTGTTACGGATTTCACATCTTTAGAACTTTACTAAAATATTAATTCGGATTTATTTTTTCTTGGTATAATAAAAATACTACATAATATCCAAAGCTGCTGTAAATAGACATTAATTGTATGTTGTCTAGTGTCAGCAACTTAGCGCTTGAGTTATTCCTCTTGATTGCAGCTGGTATTGTTCTGGAGGAGAAAAATTGGCCACCATTTTTCCCAATCATCCATCACGATATTGCAAATGAAATACCAATTCATCTACAGAAACTGCAGTATGTTGCATTTACGACGTACTTAGGTATGTCTATCTCTGATTGATTGTATGGAAGTTTGATATTCCCTCATCTCAAATGTTAGGTTTTGCATGCTACTCCCATTTATACTAGTCAATCCTTGAATATATTAGAATAGGTTGAGTTGGTAATGATGTTACATTTTCTTGTTGTAGTAATGCAGAAGAGAACAACTTATAGTGAATTTGCGAACAAATTTTCTTTCTAGTTTTTGCTACCTTCCTTTTACTTTACTTTCTCCCTCTACAGAGGGAGTCAGAGGAGAGGATAGAAGTTGTAGACTATTAGTTGATCAAAAATACTTTCATCTCTATGGATTTCTTGTACATCTTTTTAAGGTATATATATTAGAGAGTATAATTTCCTTGATTAAGTTCATATGCATTTTTATTCGTTTCTTACAAGGTATTTAACCTTAAGTTGGTTGAATCTCAAGTAATCACAGACATTCATTCTTTCAGCCTAAATGATAATTAACCATACAAATTGCTTCCAGTTCTTATTTTCTTTTTGGTTGCTCGTAGTAAGTTAGTAACATAAGTATGAAGTGTTAAGGTAAGGACCTAATAATGAAGGGCACAATAACCTTGGAGAGGTAAAACATTTCTCCATTAATATCAAACGGACAGTTCCGCATTCTTTGACTACAGTTAGAGAAATTATAGCCAGATAGTAAAATCTGTCTCCATGTGTACCTATTTTTTCTGGTGCATGAGTTGCTGATATTTTTTGTTGGTTTTCAGTCTACCTTTGTTACATGGAATATTAAAGATATGTACATACCTGCACCTGCCAGTATATCTGACTACATACTAGAGTCCATGTACTGTAGCAGTCAACATGTCCTAGTGTTATTTTCCTTTTTGTCATAAACTAGTTGACACTTGACAGAGTTTTGGTCATTTGTTACCAAAGTTCATTTTTAAGATGGATTGAATATATTTATTATTTATACTATGATCATGTATGTTCTATCTGTATATCTAAAAGCTTCTCCAGTATAAAACTTTGAAGCTGATGTGCATGGTTATCAGGACTAGTGCTCTGTCTTTTTTGGAATATTATTGCCACCACTGCAGCTTGGATTAAAGGAGAAGGTCAGTGTTGAATAATCTCTGATCTGATCTTTTACAATTTTTATTTATTCCATCTTTTTCAACAATAACTATTACAATTGATGTCCTAATTTGTTGGTACTCAAATTTATGTCTTCTGTTGCAGATCCAAAAATCTGGTTCCTTGCTATTATTTACTTCATATCAGGGGTTCCAGGAGGCTATGTATTGTGGTATCGTCCACTCTATCGTGCTTTTAGGTACTTGCTTTTGTATTTCGAAATCAATTTTTTCATGTATCATATAGGGAGATATATGATTGTCCAAGCTGCAACTTAGTGGACCTGTAGTCATTTAAGCTGTACCATGATGACTGATATGTTTGTAATCTGGTCAAGTATCAATTACTTGGACGGCTGTTTATAATGTTATATCAAGGAAAAAATCCCCTCTGCTCCAAAATGAAAGTAGCATATTTCCATTTCTTACACCCCAAATTGAGCCTTCTTTTTCAAAAATAGTTTAACAGGTGAGATAAGTTTCCAAATTTAACCTTAATGAAAATTAGTTTCTCCTAAGTTTCTAACTTTGAACTGAGTTGGGAGGTTTACTTGAAATTTGGCATGTTTTATCAGATGATATTACTTTTTGATAGTTGAATCTCATGTTTGGATGTAGGGGCTGTTTGGATAAATATTAACTATTGCATTGTATGATTATCATTGCACAAGATATACTCAACACGTCATGGATCGTCTTTGACAGACATCTATCAAACAGTTTTGATCAACTGATCTTATGCTTAGTTTTTATGCTTGAAAAAAATTGTACTTTTAGTTGACGTCACATAACAATCCATGTTTGCAGGACTGAAAGTGCTTTGAAGTTTGGCTGGTTTTTCCTATTTTACCTGGTAAGTGTTATATGTTTTCTTGTGGATCTGGTATTAATTTATCCTGTAAGGATGCCTCATTTTTCCTCTGGCCTACAGGTTCACATTGGTTTCTGCATCTTTGCTGCGGTTGCTCCTCCTGTAGTTTTCAAGGGCAAATCGCTTGCGTGAGTTTTTTATGTTGAATTTCTGCCATATTTTTTTCTTTCAAGACATGGAATCTTAAGAGACGATGATGATAAAAATAGGGTTACTAGCTTTTCATATCCCTAAAACTGTATCAGTTACAAAAGTGATTAGTTATTTATTTACTACTAACTTGCCTATCTCTTTGCCTTTGGTACAGAGGTATATTGCCTGCAGTAGATCTCATTGGTGATCATGCTATAGTTGGGGTGAGTTCAGTCCTTGTGTCCCTGTTTCTCAACGCTTTTGATATTCTTTTCCTAGTTAACTCTCCAGACTAGGGCCTACTTTTTTGATAAATATATAGAGCCTACTAGTCATGCAAGTTTTTCTTCTTTCCAGTTTTTCATATATATGATTTTCTGCAAAATGGAAGAAGATTCTCTCTCTAAAGAATATTAACGTGTAATGGAACTTTTAGCATAACCGTGCTAATTATTTTTCTTTTTCCTCAGATTTTCTACTTTGTTGGATTTGGACTATTCTGTCTCGAGTCGGTGCTCAGCATCTGGGTTATTCAGGTAAATTTTCAATATCATTCTCCCACAATTGTCATTGAAAAACAGGGAAAGTAGATATATGTAAATATGTGCAACATGTCTTTTATTATGTTCATCGGGTCCTATACCATCATGCAGCAAGTATATATGTACTTCCGAGGCAATGGCAAAGCAGCAGAGATGCAGCGTGAAGCTGCAAGAGGAGCCTTGAGAGGGGCAATATGATCTTGCTAATTAAAGAGCGATCCTGCCAGACTTGGGACGGGTAAGCCCTTAGAAGTTGGGTGTTTCATCTGGGGTTCTGTTTCATCCGTAAATTGTTTGATTGTTATTTTTCCGTTCTGTTTGTTGTTTACACGAGAAATTTATCTGCTGTTATACATATAAGAAAGAAAGAAACATACCTGATGTATTTAAAACTATATATAGTAGTGGCTACTGGTCTGTGTTTGATCTGTTTATTTGTAGCTATGAGAATAACTTGCACTGTCATTTTGATTTAGTAAGTTGGTACAAAGTTCGACAATCCACTCGATAAAATTAGGATGTGAAAAATGATTGCCAAGTGGGTAGAGAGCTATTATATACTCCCTCCGTTTAAAATAACATAAAATCACTTATCTTTGTATTTTTATAAAGGCAAGCGAGCTTATATTCATATTTAATTCAAGAGAGTAATGATTGGCAATTTGTCCGGTGATTTTTATGCATTGTTTCGAATGAGACAGTAATTTTGATTTTGATCGAGTATGGGTGAGGGATGGAAAATAATTGAATAGTTATATATGGTATGGAGAATGGATGATATTTGTTTTCCCGCTCTAATCTCCGTTCCCGAAGAGAGATATATTAATTAAATTAATATCTATACTATTATATATTAAATAATTAAAATATATGTCTTTATGTGTGCATGTATATATTATTATTATTTGATTTTTTTTTAATTTCATCACGTATGTGATAAAATATGATTAATTTTTATGTGTATATTAATATAAATATAACTAAAATTAATTTTTTTTATTTAAAAGATTCACAAAGTACTATTTTTTGCGATAATATAAATTTCCCATAAGGGTTTAAATTCACCGTAAAAATGGAAATAATTATTAAGTTTTAATCTATGTGGAGAGTGGGGCAGATATAGGGAATTTTTATTTTTATAAGACCGGAGATAGAAATGGGATGTGTAATACCCCCTCACCCCCAGGAGAGTGATTTTATAATTTGAGAGTTGATACATAGTGTAATGTAAAAGGTTTTCAGGCTTGAAAGAAGATTTGTCACTCGATCTAATTCAATTCATTTTTATGCTATTCATAGTCCATGTCGATATTTTAAGGTATTTGGTTTCGCGTCAAGTTAATATAACAGTTTTATAATATAATATATTATTATATTAATATAATATTTATTATATTTAATTCACTTATTATATATATTACTCTATTACGGATGTAATATTATTAAATTAATTTTTAAGCTTTTCATTATATTTTCTAATTGATATATTGTTCTATTACGTCCGTAATGTATGTAATACCCGAGAGCATTACGTGGCATTGTAAATAAAGTTACTAAAAATAAAATGAATTTTTAATTAAAAAGTTTTATGAAGTGAATGAATATATATATATATATATATATATATATATATTTTTTTTTTTTTTTTTGAGATGAGAATTAATAGTTAAACAAGCTAATAAATTTAAATTAGTTTGAATTAACTAAGAAATGAAAAAGGATAGCTAAATAAAATAATTAATGTTGATTAATTATTTGAGAATAATTTAAAATTATATTATGAATTAATATAGCTTGAATGATGAGCCTTGTGTGACAATGTATTAACGTTGAATTAAAGTTCATGAAAGGTATAATTAATTCACTTATTTAATTAGTGGATTAATATAAGTATTTTATTTAAATAATAATTCAATGAGAAAATTAATTAAGCCCAACATTGTAAGGTGTTACATGTATTATATGTAGGGTTCTTTACAGTAATATACAATATTTATAAATTAATTACAAGATTAGTGTATTCACAAAATAATTACAAAAATAGTACAACACAAAACCACGTCATCTTCCACCTTTTCCTCTGCCTCCACCTTCTCCTTTTCTCATCCTCTCTCCTCCGCCTTCACCTTCTCCTTTTCTCTCCTCCGCCTCAACCTCCTTTTCTCTCTCCTTCGCCTCCACCTTCTCTTTTCTCTTCTATCCTCCGCCTCCACATGAATATATGTGCATCTTCAACATGAATCCTTGACAGGGGACATGGTCTGGTTGGTCTCTCTCTTTCAAAATCACCATTGACGAGAAGCTCGAATGATTTGGTTACTGATTTGTAGTTACTACACAGTTATAAATTGGTTACCTTCATATACGTGTTTGGTTACCTTCATATACGTGTTTAGTTACCTTCAAGTCTAGCCGTGCCCAAGCACCTAGGCACTTGAATTAGACCGGTTGCAACCAACTGCATCACATTCAAAAATTACAGGTGTGGAAGTGGATTGGTTACCTTGGTATAAAGGTTTTGTTACATTGGTATGAAGGTTTTGGTTACTTTGGTATGAAGGTTTGGTTACCTTGATATGAAGGTTTAGTTACCAACTGTGTTATGACAAAACTGCAGGTGTGGAAGTGAAGAAACTGCAATTTTTTTTTCTTCCACCACAACCACCACCATCTTCTTCCGCCTCCACCACCATCTTCTTCCTCATCTTCACTTTCTCCCCCTTCGAAAAGTATGGCTTTATGAATCTGCACTATGAAAAAAATGCAGGTGTGGAGATGGATTGGTAATCTTGGTATGAAGGTTTGGTTATATTGGTATGAAGGTTTTGGTTACCTTGATATGAAGGTTTGGTTACCTTGGTATGAAGGTTTGGTTACCAACTGTATTATGATGAAACTGCAGGTGTGGAGATGAAAAAACTGTAGTTTTTTCTTCCTCCGCCACAACCACTACCATTTTCTTACTCCGTCACAACTACCACCATCTTCTTCTCTCCTCCACCACCATCTTCTTTCTCCGCCACAACCACCACCATCTTCCTTCGCCACAACCACCACCACCATCTTCTTCCTCTGCCACAACCACCACCACCACCATCTTCCTCCGCCACAACCATAACCACCACCATCTTCCTCCGCCACAACCATCACCACCTTTTTCCTCCGCCACCACCATCTTCTTCCTCATCCTCACTTTCTCCCTCTTGAAAAGTAACACAAAATGATGTTTTGACTTTTTAAATTTTAAATTTTAAAATCACACAACTAATTAAAGGGATAAGAATGCACTAATTTTGTAAATTAAATATTGAAGATGCACTAATTTTATAAATATTTTATGTATATACTTTTGTTATAATATTTTCTAAAAATGTATTAGTAAATGTAATTGTCCGTAATATATATAATGGCCTAACAAATTATATATTAAGCCCAATTGTAGTGCATTATATATAATATATATGTTATGTTAAGTGGCCCAATGTGTGTATATTAAATCTATTGTGTAAAGGTCCATTTAGAGGTTATTAAGTAGGCCAAGTTATTAAGTATATTTGTAAGTATGACAATGTGTAAGGTGACCCAATTTCTTGTATAGATATATTGGTGTTGAGCCCAAGGAATTAAAATGAACTAGCTCAAATTGTATTATATGGATTAATTATGCACGTATTATGTAAGATGTATATATGTTGGTGTGTATGTACATGTATGTTTATAATGAAGTTAGTGGAAGGCTAGAAGTTAGTCTTGCATGCAACAAATAAACCAGATGTCAAGCTAAGGAGTTAGTGGTTTGCTAGTTGTTATTCATGCATAAAATTAAATTGCCACCTAGCTTATACATCGGTGGATATCATTGGTTAGCTTGGAATTGTTGGAAGAAAAGTATATATATACACGTGTATATGTATAGGTGCATGCAAATATTAGAGAAGTTAGTGGAGAAATAATACACTTATATTCCATTTCCTGTGTTTCATTTTTACCAAGTTAGTATAGAGAGAAGTTAGTGAAAAAATGTTACATTTCGTTTCATTTTCTTTGTCATTTTCACCAAGTTAGTAGAGAGAGAATAGCTTGTGAGTTTTGAGGAAGCAAGTTCTTATATAGAAGAAGAAGATTGAGACCAAACATTCATCAAGGAGTAGTAAGAGATTAATCATCAAGTGTATTAAGGTTTAAAAGTACTTCTAATCTCTAATTGATTTATGTTATTTGTAGCTTTTAGTTCATGCATGCTTGGTTGTGGGAGTTCAATGTGTTGAGGATCATGGCGGATCTGAAGATATAAGGATGGTGTTCATGGAGGTGTTGTGATGTATTATGTTTGAGTAGTTGTTGATGCATGTGGTCATATTAAGTTTTTGGAACTTTAAAAAAAAATAATGTTTATTAGTTTTATGGTTAGTAATGTATAAATTATGTGATGATCTATGTATGGTATAACATAGGTTTATAAGTTATAGAAGAAATTTATGTGGAACAATTAAGAATATGGTTAACTGGATTTAAGGTTCATGCATGCTAGATTTTAACGTTTAAGTGTGTTGCGAACATTTTCGATCATAGTTTGTGGGTTAAAATTGTGTTTGAAAACTCATTGATTTATGTGATTCCATAAACCCACCAATCCATGGTCCAAATGTGAGTTTTATGTGGTTAAGAGAATGTACGTTTTGAACATTAGAAACTAGTATGTTAAAATCGAAAAAATTGAAAAAATTTGAAAAACTTTTCTGATGGGTTGGTGTAGTTGTGCCACTCCAAGGCATACTCTTGGCGCGACGGCCCCACATCAGGAATTCTGAATATTTTTTTTTATTAATTTATATAAGTGGGTCCCGATGCAAAAATGTATAAATGTTAAAAATTTCAGAAATTGAAATGTTGAATGTTAGAATGTATATAGTGTATTAAAACTATATGTGAGGTTCACGAGTGGTTAATTAATAAATAACCTTATATTATATAGGTTATACGACGAACGATAAATTACGGATAAATGTAACTGACGAGTAAGACAAGTATTCTAACTATGACTGTATATGAAATTACTAAATCATGATGCATCTACATGTGTGTGTGTGTGCTTTTGAAATATTCGTTTAAATATTGAACTGATTAATGTTTGAAAGTTCCTTTAAAATACGACCTGTTTATGTAAATCTATGCTACTTGATTCGCTTAGACAACTATTAAAGTATGTTTATGAAATCGATTTATTTCTTTGAAAGTTAAACCAAACCAAATTATTTTGGTGCATATTCTAATGATGAAAAACTGAGATGAGCAATCTTGATAAAAGGGGATATCTTTAATCGGCGGGGCCGACAAGATTTACGCTTATGCGTTGATATGTTTGTATACAATACATAGTACAATAGGCTGATTCCTTAGAGTACGAGTAAAGAATGTTTACAGTCTTTGTGATTGTTAAAGGTTTGTAGTGAAATTAACCGTTAAACCTAGTAACAAATTCAAGGTTTTTATGACCGTAAGTAATGTTTAATGAATTCAAAATCGATGAAATGTTTTTATAAATGTTCATTCAAACTTCTTCACAATTATTAAAGGTTTTAAGAAAACGATTATTCTATTTATGACATGTTTTGTTTTAAAAATTGTTTTATACTTGCTGAGCAATGTAATTGGTCACCCTTGGTTAAATTAAATATTTTCAGTTAAGATCAAGAAATCTGGTGGGACTAGCAAGGGCAAAGACAAAGAGAAAGCTAACGAGTAGAAGTTTATAAGTTAACTTTTGTTATGAACTATATAAAGATAATCAATGCAAATATTTGATTAAGTTATGTTATGTAATAGTTAATGTTTAATTAATCTGGGATTCAAGTAAGTTATGTTTTGTAAGGATATTGTAGATAATTATATCTTTTAGTGGAATGGATAAAGTTAGATGTGATAATTGTGTTGTACCGTGAACATTGAATCCAAGGGTAAAGGTGTCTGAATTTGAGGGCGTCACAATATAATAGGTTATAAATTACAAAATAGTAATAATTACAATTTATTTGACATTTTGACTTACAATTTATTTTCTCATTACATATAATTATATAATTTAGTGAACCAAACATAATTTTGATTATAATACTATAATAATATTATAATTACTACATAAATATCAAAAATCAATTAAACAAATATGTTTAATAATCTATAACTATTGTATTACAACTCTATCACATTACGTAAATTATTACATTGTATCAAATTTCTATTTGGCTAACCAACTCCCACTTAAGTAATAATTTTATGTCCCACCCCACGCCACCCCCAAAAAGAAACAGCTCCATTTCTTTAAATACTAGGTACTAATATATATATATATATATATATATATATATATATATATATATTCAGCATAATCTTCTTTTCAAAAGGTAATTATTGAATTTATTTTAAATATAAAATAACTATTTTATTATTATGATTAGATCTATATTCTAAGAATCAGTAATGCCGATGGATTAATTGAAGATGATGATACAATCTTGATTTGTAACTGAGATAGATTATACATTAGATAAAGAAATTAATTTGTTATTCTGAGTTTAATTTGGTCCACAAAATAATTAATTTATATATATCTTGGTAAGGTTCAATGCCGTTACTTGGCACTACTATTACGCATGGGAGGACTTCCTGATCTTTGTAGGCAGAGGTTAGTCAATTGGTTAATTAATTATTATAATATGATTTTAACCCAAGATATATGTTTACTTATAACATGATAGGTATCAGTGCCAGTAGTTAACATGTTTGAAGAATAAACTTAATGATATGCACCAGGGGCTTCCACGGAATGAATAAAACAATATTTTATTATTACTACATCAATAGGTAATATTATGTATCAAAACATAATTATTTGATTATGGAATATTCATGTACTAATATTGAAGTTTTAATATTTATAAAATTACAGAAATTTATAAATTAGAAATCTAATTTATGGTCTTGTATTAATTTGGTGATTATATAGATCAAATTGAGTAAATCTAGCAATGTGATATTTGGGTTTCGGTGAATTAGTTGATATTATATTTAGGTGCGAATTTTGTACTTCATTTCCTTGATTGTTGTGCTATTATATATAACAATTTGGTAATTATTCGTCATTCGGACAAATTGTATTTTGAAACCCTTATTCATTTATAACCTTTTTGTATATTTTCGTTGACATTTAGAAGTTATTTTTTTTATCTTTAGTAACTTGAGATAGTTAAGTATGTTTATATTTTGAATAATTCGATATTATTTGGAAATAGTTATGTAAGCATTATGATTTAAACTCTTCTCGACTTATATTTGTAGTTTGAACCTTAGGACATACTTGAGTTAATCACCTGTAGGGGTACCACAACCATAACCTTTTGACATCAAGGCATTATACCTTCCGTAGTTGTGTGATCAATATATGACGTATCCTTTTGTATGCTCTGGGTGTGAGGCTGTGAGCTTTGACCATTTGATATATATTTGTTCAGAATACATATGGGTCGATCCAATATTTAATTTGATTTGGTTTATTTATCAGATTAGTGACATGTGTTGTGGATACTATCTGATTTGATTTGTATACATCATGTTATTGATATATTTTGTTAGCCTTTGGCTATTTGTATTTGATCTAGCCAAATATAAAATTATTACCTTATAAACATTTGACTCAGCTTTCATCTTGGTTGAGATCCTCTTGATTATAATTGTTCGTTCAATAGTGTTTATCATTTATATTTAATCTCACTAATTTTTATAAATTTATAGTTCTTTCGTAGTTCGTATTTATTCATTCATTCAACTCTTTTGATTTCATAATGTATTGTGGTATATTTGTGCATCTCTATATCTATACTGCATATTTGTCTCATGCTGTGTTCTTTTTCCGACAACTAATCATGGATGATCATGATTTGTGGAATGAGAGCTACGATTGATCCAAATAAATTAGCTAGTTTTGACACTTCTATTAGACTTATATTTTTATAATATTTTGTAGACGGATGTCTTGGACCTATTTTGGCATCCATCTTTAAAAGTAGAGATTATGTTTTTATGGAGTTTTTTTCTATTTAAATTGGCGAATATAACTGTTAGATTGCAATATATTTTGAGGTGTATTACAGGTTTGTTATGATTTGTATGTGACCTCCATTTCCTTGTGGAATGGGGTACATGTTACATCGAATCTCTAAGGCGCCTACTGAAATACGATTTCTCGTTCCTTTTGGGTAGATTTGAACCAATGATCTTAAACAGTAAATAATAGATCTTTACCACTAGGTTATAACCTTTAGTCGTTGTGATTGGGTTTAGCACATTTTCAACAAATGGAGATGAATTATGTTTCATTATTAAAATTTAACAAGTAATTTTATAGCTTTGATATTGTATGAATGGTGAATGCTGAACAAGAAAATAAAAAATTATGACGTTTAAATTAAACATGGGCAAGGCGCATAAATGTGAAAAGAGAATAGAGTAAACCAGTGATACTGAATGCCAAGATTTGGGTGTATAGATTTTCTATATATCTTATCAAACGAAATTGAATTTGAAAATTTAGAAATTCAAGGCCCAATTTTCCAAGGAATCTAAAGTGCTTTTAGATGAATTTGCTGAAGAAAAATTGTTAACCTCTTTACTATTTTTCAGATGGGTACAGTGTAGTCACGTGGGGCTCAGTTTCTTGTTAATTAAATTACCACGTGTTAAAATCCTACGTTTGGGACAGGAGATGGTACATATATATATATAAAAGATGAATTTTTTATTTTATTTTTTGAAGAAAAAGAAAGTTAAATAAAGAAAACTACCAAAATTATGTAATTTTACTAAATAAGTGTAGGGAATGTTTTCTAATGCTACCACTAGAAATAGAATAGATTATATATATATATATATATATATAAACAATGATCCATAATAAATGGCTATTATATGCACTATTATAATAAATTGATCTTACACCGTTTATATGTAAATTTAAAGATACAAAATGATGCAAATTTAGCGGCTGCTACTACTCATATTAGGGAATGGTCAAATTTGGCCAAAAAAAAGTTTTGCTCTAGTCGCTACTCCTACTTGCAGTTGACTAAATTAAGATAAAAATTTACATTATTTTGCGCCTTTAGATCTTCATATAAATAGTGTAAGATCAATTTGCTAGAATAGTGTTCATAATAATCATTTACTATAGATCATTCCCATATATATATATATATATAAGCATTTTTCCTTAGAATTGAGGTCATGCTTCAATTGTAAGACAAAATATGCATAGATGACATCCAAATCAAGACCTTTCCATGTTGGGCATCTTTTTGCCATTTCTTTGACATTAGACAAGCTTGAAATTTGAAAGAAATGAGGCCTTAATTACCAACCAACCTTACCTCAAGCTCATCCTAATAAGGCTAATCTTTTTCTTCTTTTTGGTTGACACACGTTTTGCTAGGCACTAAAAATATCTGAGATTTGTAATATAATTAAAGCTTTTGCAACGGCATCCATATGGCCCCTTTTGGCTAGTGGAGGAAATAAAAGGATTATTATTGATGCATACATGAGTGAAAGATAGACAGAAGGAAAGGGACATCCAACCAAATAAGTCATTAGTACTAGCTGGCTGCTATTTATGAGAAACGCAAGTCATAGTCTTGATTCATTGCATTCCCCATTTTTCTTTGAATTACCTAATCCTGGTAGTGGCGGCCATATTGGCATGCAATAATTCAACTCCAAAGTTTTTAAAAATATTTTTTTTTGTATATTATTTAGTAATTTAATAAAATTGAAACTAATTGGGAATTAATAGTGAAATTTTAATTAATCAAGAGTTAGAATTAAATTCTCTTTGTAGCAAATATTTGTGTCTCATCACACATGATATATACACAACTGTGTACTATACAGTCGGCTATGATAACGGATTTTTTGGACTACGACGACAGTTCATAACTGATTTTTTTGGATTACGGTGACGGTTTAATCATCGCCGTAGCCAAAAAATATCTATGACGACCGTTGAACCGTCGTTATAGTCCAAAAAAATCGTCGTCATAACCAACTGTGCACTATATATATATATATATATATATATATAAAATCACGTGATACATGATGCAACTTGTACAATGAAAATCTAATCACATTAATTGATCTCATAATTCATCCTTTACTTCTAGCATGTCAATCACTCTCTTTTCTCAATTGACACGCATGCAATTATTAGACTAATTAGGGGCATAATAGGAATGCCCATTAGTGTCCATAAAAACAGCCACACTACACTTGATTCTCACAGTGTGCTAGCTTTTTTTATCAATCTCATTTCCCTCCTCAGCTCTCCCTTCATCTTCACAAATTTTAGCTAATTAATTAAATTAAGATCAATGGCAACAAATGTGAGTAGTTCTTTGATGAACGCCGGCTGTGGCAACCGGAGTTTTTTAACCAAGTATGGGGTCGTTGGCCGGCGTAGGCCGATGCCGAGAAGGGGACAAGTGAAGGTCGGAATTGTCTTAGGTCTTGCTCAATCTTTGGCTTCTGTTTTTTCTCCTACTGCTCGTACCAAAGCTGCCCCTTTTGCTCCATCCTTTTGATTTTATTTTTTCTTACATTTGGGAGAGATTAGTTGAAGAAAGTAGGTAGTAGGGACTTTTGAATGTGTTGTAGAGAATAGATAATATCTCAATGATTTGCTAATTAAGCCCTATGATCATTTATTTAATTTGTATCTAAGCGGCTGTTCTACTAAGCTAAGAGTTGTTGTTGTATATTTTGCTGATTAATGAAAGGTAGCTGACTAGCTTTCTCTTTCTTTTTTCTCTTTTATTTACTTGCTTAATTGTCTGAATAATATATCTATCTATCTATATATATATATATATATATATATATATATATGGCGACGGTTCGACCCGTACCCATAGCCATGCAGTCTATGGCGACGGGTCGAATCGTCGCCATAGATACCAAAGACGACAGTGCGTCTTTAGTTCGCTTTTTAAGGTTCGTTGGAGAGCCGGACTGTATATATATCGGTCCGGCTCTCTAGCAAACTAGAGAAAACTAACCAAAGACGAACCGTCGTCTTTGGTATCTATGGCGACGGTTCGACCCGTACCCATAGCCATGCAGTCTATGGCGACGGGTCGAACCGTCGCCATAGATACCAAAGACGACGGTTCATTTTTGGTTCTTTTTTTAAGGTTCGCTGGAGAACTGGACCATATATATATATATATATATATATATATATATATATGATCATGTCCAATTTATTAATTATTTTCATTTTGGGATAATCTCTTAATTAATTAGGTTTCTACTCTTAAGTTCTTTTTTCCGTGTACATTCTTAAATTTTATAATTTCTACAATCTTAGTCTAATATCACACAACAACGCAATTAAAATTAATTAAGAAAAGATAACAAATATATTTTTTTTGGTTAAGGCAAAGTTTCAATAATAAATTGAATGGCCAAAATTCAAAAGGTATGGATAAAGAAATCACTACATTTTTAGTATCAAATAGACCTACACAATATACACTATTAGCCCTACTCCTATATAAAATTTATAATGTGACCTGCCAAAGATATCATCTACTTTCGCACTAGATGAAAGTGACAGATACCCTTATGGAGTATTAATTATCTCAAATATATCACAGTTAATAAATACATAATTATTATTCAATGATCAAAATAATACTGTCAATGAAATCTTAATTTAGTGATTAAGGCTAAAATTTTGTGACCATTAAGTTTTAGATTTAATTTTTATTTAAGTGAGTTTATTTATTCTTTTATGTGGAATATTTTCTCGTTTATATAAGGTTTGTTTGATTTGTGAGTTTATTTTTTTTTCTTTTAATAAAACTCGATTAATTTTTGATATTGTAATAGTGTTGATATACTTGATTATGAGATGTATTGTACTCCCAAGAGAAGGAATTTAAAAAAAGAGAGATCAAAATAACACTTGAAGATTACCATTCTAAGAATTATTGTTTATATTATACTCTTTCGTTCTAAAATATAATATCATTATTTGGCTTCAAAAAGTTAATAAAGACATTTTTAAATTCAAAATTAACACAATATATATATTTTTATTTTAATCAATATAATAATTAATATTATGAACTATCTAAAAAATATGATTTATTATAAGATTTATTATTCCTTATTTTTAAAAAAAATTATATCAATTTTGAATTTGATAATATTATAAATTAATTTTCAAAAAATAATAATAATCTTAATTATAATTTAGGACAGAGATGACATATATTAATCGTATGAAAATAGTCCATTCATTGAACTTAACTAGTCTACGCCGTCTACTTTGGTTTTTCTATCACAGATTGTGCTGGATTCTTTGAACTCAAATTAATAATAAACCAACAACCATCTGAGCATTATAAAATACATCTGGATATTAATGAGTGTTATAATTATATGTTTTTTTTTTGGGTAAAATATGTTATAATTATATGGTTGGTAGACGCTCAAATGTCACGTGCATGTTCCATGTTTTATTGCTGCTCTAATAGAAACAAAATACTAAACAATAAGAAATTAAAAATAAAATAGCATGTTACAGTAAAAAAAAAAAGATTTAATAATAATCTATGCTAAATCTATTTTCTAGACTCCCCGCCCCCCTCTTCAAAAAATGCTAGCCGTATTATTTTTGGGACGGCTAAATAATTGATTTATAAAATATAGTTTTATGTCTCTCGGACTAGATACAATGAACATCTCACAAATGGCATAACGTTTTGGAATATTCCAATCCACTTGTATATAATTCCAAAATTCACAATTTATTTTATTCGAGTACTTGTAACTTGTACCACCACTTGAAAATTGAAATTAAAGATGGTACTTACACATCACTTTCTTATAAAATTTAAATAATTAGGCTTTGAGAGGTTTTATGTTTCAGTTTTTATATATATATATATATATATATATATATATAACTTTAGATATTACAAAAGAATCAACACTTGCCACTTGATTTATCTTATTGAGTTGTATCATTAAACGTAAACGCAGATCAGAGTAATTATATATTTATTTTTGGGTTAATTGTATATCTAACTCTGAAATATGAATTCTTTTATACCTTGTACTTCGAGATTTAAAAAATCTTAACCTGCTATTAAAGTACCGTTAAGTAATCATTACGGATCTTTTTTAAAATTTTGGCCATATTTTTTTGCTGGAAAAATGGCCACGTGCCATAATTTCATTGGCCGAAAATTTGAAAAGGAACCGTAATAGTTATTTAACGGTACTTTGAATAGCGGGATGATAGTTTTAAACCTTGGGATACGAAATGCAAAATGGTGTTTATTTTGAAGTTCGATATACAATTAACCCGTTATTTTTACTATTCAACCAAGTATATATGTGCCTTTTTAATAAAAATTAATGACTGGTAGTTAAAATACATTTAATAATTCTAATTTTTTTACGGAATTAATTACATTATTGAAATTAAGCTCCAATCACCACTATGAAATGTTAATAAAGTTATAAAATTAAAAAGTCACGATTAAAGAATTGGTACACGCCTAATGTGTGTGAACGTAGCTTATCTTTTAAAATGAAGTCTCAATTCCAAGTTTTGAAGTCAAGAAGTTGGCCAAGTCAAGATCTTTAATTGACCTTTCTTCCAAACACAACAGAAATATAGGTAAGACTGCTATGTACCAAAACTTAACTAATTGTGGTTGTTGATTTGTCATCAATGGTAAACTCCAATTATCTCAACAAAAAAAAAAAAAAAAATCTCAAAAAAAAAGAAGAAGTAAAATAGTGCATGAAGACCCTTTTACTTTTTTATTTTTCAAAAAACTTTTTTTTTTTTAATTTTTTAAAACTTGAGTGTCCAAGATCCCAAATGTAAGGATAATAACCTCAATATATACTACTTAAAGCATTTTTAAAATAATACTCTTCCGTTCTAATTTATAAAATTATTATTGACTCTCTATAAGTCGAATTGAGATACTACCTTTTCATGTTGGGCATCTTTTCCCATTTCGTTGACATTAGACAAGCTTGAAATTCGAAAGAAATGAGGTCTTACCAACTAAATTATGTGCAATTTTTTATTTTATTTATTAGTATTAGTATTAATATTAGTATTAGTATTTTTGGTTCTTCATATCAATATATATGGGTAAGGCATTATATGCAACTCATTTGTGGAAAATCAATCAAAAATACTTATGTCAAAATTGAGTTATTGGAATGTGTACCTCATAGTTCCAGTCATACGCTCAATCCCTCATGACTAGCATATAATGCATCTCTCTGACACTGCTAGTTTAACTTAAGCCCTCCTTTCTTGAATACCAAGAAGCTAGTGTGGATAACCATTGGAGAAGTCCTTTTATTAAAATTGAGCATTTTCTTGACAAAACATTATCGATCATGAAGCTAATTACTCATTGGCATGAAAGCTTAATAAATTGGGACTGAAGTATGTGAATGCTTGAGCATTTTTTTTCCTTGACAATTTAGGTCATGCATGCTTCAATTGTAAGACAAAATATGTAGAAAGGTCGATACAATCAATATGTTTTCTACCAAATCATGACCTTTCCATCTCGGGCATCTTTATCCCATTTCATTGACATTAGACAAGCTTGAAATTTGAAAGAAAATGAGGTCTTAATTACCAACCTCGATCAAGCTCATCCTAGTAAGGCTGATCTTTTTGGTTGACAAATGTTTTGTTAGCTACTAATTTTATATCTGAGATTGGAAATTCAAGGCTTTTGCAGTCAAATCCATATCTCACTATCATCCCTTTTGGCTAGTGGATATAAAAAGTTTATTGATACATGCATGAGTAATGAGTAAAACAAAGCAAGAAAGAAAGAAAGAAAGGGACATCCAACTATATTAGTTATTAGTACTAGCTGGCTGCTATTCTTGACAAATGTTGGTCATACTTTGTTATGAGTGGGAGGGATTCAACAAGCTAGTCGGTCTTGATTCATTGCACTTCCCATTGTCCTTGAATCACCTTATCCTCATAGTGGCGGCTATATTGTTTAGGTTAACATTTGGCGATTCAATTTTAAGTTTTGAAATTAAAGCTAAAAGTAAATTTGTAATTTTATAAAATTATATTTGATTAAATAAAATTTTGCATTCAAAATTATATCATCATACTACCACCATAAAACTAATTAATCCATTTTAAACATAAAATAAAAATAACTTCTATGCCTGCAACTCCTCTTTATCGTATTTTTTTTTCTGTGAGATCAAACAACTGCAAGAGTCATGTTCATTGTACGTTCCTGCACTTTCAACTCCAACAGAAACTTTCGTATTTTTAATAAATGTTACAAATAGGATTTTCTTTTTTTAGGAATGAAAGATTACAATATAGTATATGTGTCTCTTTGTAGCAATGTAGGTCTACACAAATAATAGCATACACGTATATAAAGGGATTATTCCATTCAATTTATAACAATAAACTTTTCACATTTTTATTTAAACTTTATTATTGTCTTCTATTGGTAAGACACTAAACACATTAATCTAAGTACTGTTAGATTCCATGTTTCCCATCACATGATATAAGCACATAAAAAATATATACACCCTATAAATAAATAAATAACCGAAAGGCAGCAGCGCCAAATCATGAGAAGTAACCTTTAATTATTTAAAAATAAATAAATAAAAAGAAAACTGATTGAAAAGGAAATAATCACGTGCTACATAATGCAACTTGCGCTATGAAAATTTAATCACGTCACTTTATTTGATCATCATTCCTTTACTTTAGCATCCTCACACTCACTCCCAAGTGACATGCATGCAATTATTAAACCAATTGGGGGCATAATTGGAAAGACAATTATTGTCTATAAAACCACCACACTACACTTGAACTCTTATGTGCTAGCTTTTTATCAATCTCCCTTCCCTCCCTCTTCATCTCCACAGATTGTAGCAAATTAATTAAGTTTAGGTCTATGGCAACAAATGTGAGTAGTTCTTTAATGAACGGCGGTGGCAGCGGTGGCCGGAGTTTTTCAAAGAAATACTTTGTTGGCCAACGGCGGTTGATACCGAGAAGGGGACAAGTAAAGGTCGGAATTGTCTTAGGTCTTGCTCAATCCTTGGCTTCTGTTTTCTCTTCTAGTACTCGTACCAAATCTGTTGCTTTTGCATCACCCTTTTGAATTATTTTTTTTAATTTTAATTTTAAATTTTTTTACAACTAGCTAATAGAGAGTTTTGAATGTCTTGTAGAAGATAGATAGGATCTCGATGATTGGTTAATTAGTTAGCCCTATGATCATTTATTTAAATCTAAGAGGCTGTACTACCAAGTTGTTGTTGTACAAATTGCAAGTTTCTATATATTTTGTTGATTAACGAAAGGTAGCTTCCCCCTTTCCTTTTGCCTTTTTATTTACTTGCTTAATTGTCTGAATAATATACGATAATGTCCAATTTATTAATTTCATTTTGGGATAATCCTTTAGTAAGCCTTGTACTCCTATAACTTCTGTTTTTTTGGGTGTATTTCATCCTTAAATTTTATAATTTTTGCAATTTTAGTCTAATCTCACAAAACAAACAGAGCAATTAAATGTGATGTGTTCATGCTAAAATTTGTCCGCGGGTCAAATCATCAAATTGCAAGTTAACCTGGATTGAGAACAATCAATAATTATATCAAATACTTGACGGTTTGAATTATCGAGAAATAACTCTGATATAAGAATTAGAACAAGTTAAAAAGTGTCAACAATGAATGTATTAAATTATTTTAGTGTATGAGAATAATAAATTATGTGTGGATGTATTTTGACCTCAATATGACTGTATTTATAGTCATTTTCATTATCTTGTCATTATTCGCCTCAGACCAATTATAAATAGTAGTTCTAGTTAGAGTTTTCATGCAATCGAAATTTTCACAATTGGATAAAAAATTTACATCATATAAATTATAAATTAAATAACATAAAAAATCATAAGTCAAGTTAAATTTTGACCGTTTTAAAATATCAAGTCTAAAATAAGTAATATTAATTTTATAATTTTTTATAAATAAATAATAAATAGAATTCACCCTCGTGCGCTCGAGAAACCAAGGGACATTGAAATGTGAAGGTTTATAGTAGGTCAAGAACCAAGATCTGCAATTGGCCTTTCCACTGTTTAGTCCCCTAAAGAATTCATTACATTTTAAATATCAAATAGACAAATACAAACCATGCACTATTAGTCCTAATGTGCCAAACGGGGTATTGATTAATACCACCTTCCTAAGATATCATTTACTTCCACACTATTGTGACCTTAAGATTAGAAAGTGCTGGACAGATACGCTTATAGAGTATTAATTGTCTCATATATATTTTCACAGTTAATAAATACATAATTATTGTTTAAAAATCAAAGTAATACCTTACTTTTTTTATTTTTTTTACACGAAGACTACTATTCCAAGAATTATTGTTTCTACAATACTTTATCCGTTTCAAAATATAAGATTATTATTGATTTTTTGAAGTCAACTTAAAATATTTTAAAATTTAACATTAACATAATTTTTTTAAATTTTAATCGGTACAATATTTAATATTGTGAATTATCTAAAAAATACTACTGATCGTGAAACAATGTTTAATGAATTATCTTAATTTTAAATTTAAACATATTTTAAATTAATTTTTAAAAATTATTAATAATATTATAATTTAAAATAGAGTTAATATATATTAATATTTGAAAATAGTACTCCGTTCATTGAACTTAACAGCTCTATGCCTTCTACTTTTGTTTTTCTACCACAGATTGTGCTGGATTCCTCGAACTCAAATTAATTATAAATCCAAAACCATCTGAGCATCATAAAATACATCTGGATATTAATGAGTGTTTTTTAATTATATATACAGTTGGTAGAGTGGCAGATCTGTATACAGCCAGTGTTGGCAATTATCTGCACTTAATTTTTTAAAAGAGTTAATTCCATAAATGACTTCGAAGTATAATTTTTTTTACACATCGTATTTTCACGTTTAAACATTTTTATCCTGCTACTCTAAGTACCTTAAGTAAACATTAATGACCCCTTTGTAAATTCCGGCAAAAAAAATGGTCGAAAGTTTCACATGTTTCGGTAAAAAGAGTATACATACGATTTGACCATATTTTTTTACATTTGACCGTATAAAATATATAAAAGAATTTAAATACTGATCTAATACAAAATCAAAACAAAATACTAGAAAAATAAAGGCAAAATAAAACCAAATTAAAGAACAAATTGGGTTTAATTCAAAACCCAGTTGCCTTTTCATCTTCTTTCCTATCTTAATCATCTTCCCCATCTAACATGAAACTCATCAATAATTTCAAAATTCAAAATCTCAAAATATTCATCCTCTTTCTTTGTAACCATTCATGAAACTCTCAAACCCATGTTTTATCATTAAATCCACTCATTTCTCTCTCTAAAATAGAAATTGGAAAAAAAGAAGAAGTGATAGAAGATAAAGATTGCAACAATTGGGGAAGAATTCTCAAACCCAATTATGAAAACTATTCATTTTTTTTCTTGTAAAACACAAATCTCAAAATCAAATCTCAAACACACTTCACTTCTCTCTCTAAAATATAAATCTGAGACTCAAATCTCAAACCTGCTTTACTTTCTCACTTTGAAATACCGGATCTAAAATCGTTAAAACATGAAGATGGGTCTTTTAGTTATGAAATACCCAATCTGAAAAGATTGGAAGCATAAGAAATTAGAACTTTGTAATACCAAGGGCCTGTTCGGGAATGACTTTTTTTTTTGACTTAAAGTTAAAATTTTAGTAGATTTATAAGTTAAAATTTTAGTAGATTTATAAGTAAAAGTGTTCGGGAGTATTTTTACTTATAAGTCGGGAATTATAAGTTATAGTTGTGGATGTGTTCGATTAATAATGATTTATAAGTTAAGTAAAATGTGAAGATTACTAAAATGTCCTTTAGTAAGAAGAAGAAAAAAAAAACAAGGAGGGACAGTTTTGTCATTTCATTAGAGTTGACCAACTTAAAAAAATGACTTATAAGTCATTTTTTTTAAGTTCCAAAAACTTGCTTATTTTTTTGACTTTTTTTTCGACTTATAAGTTAAAAAAAATCTATTCTCGAACACCACTTTTGACTTAATAACTTATAAGTTGGGTTGACCAACTTATAAGTCGTTCCCGAACACCCCCCAACATTAGCAATGAATACACACGGTAACGATAGAACATGAAGACGGGTCTCTTAAATTTTGTTTATTTTCTTGAGATTGAGAAGAAGGGTGGTGGTGGAATCACCAGATCCTGCGATCCAACTGGATCTCTAACCAAGTTTTACTAGTCCTTAAATTCAATATGAGAGAGAGAGGGAAAGAGCTATCATGGGTGGGGATGGGTTGCTCTTAATTTTAATTTGGGTTTTGTGTTTATTTATGAATGTAGATTGTTGTTATTATTTCAATTGTTATTTTATTTTGACTAATCATTGTGGTTAATTACTATATTTGAGTTAATTAGTTGGGGTAATTCTTTTATTTAAAAAAAAATAGTTGGTTAATTATTTTATTTAGGATAATTAATTTAGTTAAGTATTTTATTTGACTTAATTATTTTATTTTTCTTAATTAGTGAAGTTAATTACATTATTTTGATTAATTAGTGGAGTTAATTATTTAATTTTTCTTAATCAATGGGTCATTAATTGTTTACTTTAGATAATTAGATTAATTAATTGAGTAAATTATTTGGGTTAGATATTATTTGGGTTAATTATTTGAGTAAATTATTTTGGTTAGATGATTAGTTAAGTAATTAATTATTTATTTGGGTTATTTTTAGTTAATTATTTAGTTTTAATGATGTTTTTGGATTAATTATTACTGAGATTAGTTATTTGAAATTATTATTGGGTGAATGTATTAAAACCTTTTTTTGTATTGGTTTTGTAATTTCTACCTATTTATACTAATTAATTAAGTCGACTACGATTTTTATATGGTCAATTATATTTAAATATTAAATTATGCCATGTGACAATTTTCCAACAAATAACATGATCGAATTTTTTGAAAAGGTTCATCGTCGTTACTTAAGTGTACTTTGGGTAGCAGAATGTGAGCGTTTAAAAGTGGAGGTACGACATGTAAAATGGGTCATACTTTGGGATCATTTATGCAATTAACTCTTTTTTAAAATAAATTGGTATTTGTATTATGGATGGATAAACTTCAAGAGGAAGGGAGGGAATTAAGGGATAAGATTTAGATAATAAAACAGACAAGAGCCCAACAAGGCAAGCATCCTTTCTTCTACTCGGTATTCAACTGCATGTTAAAGAAATTAAAAGATTAATAAAATAAAATAAAAACTAATTACCCTCTCTATCTGATATTATTATAACATGATATATATATATATATATATATATACACACACACGTAGTCACATCCACAATAATCGGTTATTAAATTACTGTTTCAACAACTAAAACAATGGGACATTTTTTCTGTGGGAGTCCTTACTGCTAGACGCTCTAATGGAAAGGCAAAAAAAAAAAAATTCAAAGTCGTCGCTAGAACCTCTAGCGGCTTCTAGCGACAGTTTTGATTTTTTTTTTTGACTTTACCGCTAGAGTCTCTAGCAGTAGAAGCTTTTTAAAGTTAATCTTAGGTTGTTGAAACTGTAGTAATGACAATCGATTGTTGTGGATTAACTCCATATATATATATATAACTCATCCATAGCAATTGATTATTAGGAGTAATATTCTAGCAATCATATCTTACATCGTCCATCAAAATATTTAATGGATTGTTATGGATACATTCCCATATATATATATATATATATATATATATATATATATATGTATGTATGTATGTGTGTGTGTGTGTGTGTGTAAGATTTTAATTTATTTACTTTGCCCTAATTTATTTATTTTTTATTAATACTCTCTCTGTATTTAAAAGCTAAATATATCTTTTATTAACTAGCACAAAAAGTATAAACTAATCATGATACATAATTTTTATTTCTTGATAAGTATATTAATTGTATCATTGCTTTGTATGTCTTCTTTTTTTCTTTTTTCCAGCTGTTGGTTATGAAGTGCACCTTCATCAGACATAATTCTTGCAGACATTAAACAGCTTTCAGCAGCAACCAAGAGATACTTTAGCAACTATTCATCACCCACTTTTAGTACAAGATACATGCAACACACAACAAGCAACAAACAACAGTTTGATATCTTCCTGTTTCATTAGTTTTTAAGATATATCTATTTCTTATTGCAAATAGATGTGCATATAGTTTTCCAGAGCTGTAAATTGGTATAAACAGTTCAATAAACACACTGCAGGCTGTTATTATTTAAATCCATGGATAACTAGGCACAAGCGAAAACAAATTTTCATTATGTGACCCATAAAACTACTTTTCACTCCACGAAAATTAGGATAAGTAAAGGCTAAAACTTGTAGTCTTCCTTCGACTATTTAGACATGATGATAAGGGCTTTAAAAGGACTAGCCAATAAAAAATCACAAGCCCTTTAGTTTAAAAAAATAAAAATAAAACTATTTTCTTCTCCAACCTATATGACAAAACAAAAGATGAAAACAACAAGAAATCTAGTAGCCAACTTACAATTTCATATCACACGTTAATCACAAGCCCTTAAAGTTTTTGGATTGTTATCAATAAAATAAACAAAAATGAGCAAATACAAGCAGAACCAAATTAAATCAGTACACTCCAAAAAATTTAACTAACAGTAAGCAAGTAACATGAAGTAAACATTAAAAAGTCTCCAAGAATATAAGGCACGTAAATAAAAAATCAAGATAGAGAAGCATCCAAACCAAGCCTATTACAGCCATTTGGCTCTAATTTGTGATTATGTATCCCTTATTATATCTTGGGAAACCAGAAACAACATAATGACTAGTGGAGTAAATCTGCTAATTTCAGACTTTCTTTGGGACATAAGATCAAACATCTAGCATGCATCAAAATTGTCCGCAATCCCAATACATGCAGCGATCTTCTTTCTTAGCTAACTATATTGTTTCATTAAGATTAGATTTCTTTGAACTTAAACATCAACAAAAATTAACAAAATAGTATTTGGGCAGTACTTAAAAAAGGGTATACCGTTATAGAGTTATGAAATTGAGTTTTCATAAGTTATGGTAGAATCAAAAATTGAATATAAAGTGGGTTATGTTAGAATCGTAGCTTCATAGAATCAAAATCTTAGTAGAAGACATGACACGCGAGTGATCACTGTCCTTAAGGTCTTTATCGCCCCCACCACGATCGGTTTACTATGGGTTGCAGACGATATACCTCCAGGATATATATCAAGCCTCAAAACTGAACAAACTTGTTATAGCTATTCACATTTGTTCCAGATGAACACTTCTTTGTGATAGTTTGATGTTTATAGAAGATAAAAATAGAGAAGATAAAAGAGAGAAAATACATGTGCAAAATAGTAGATTTCTTCTATGTAAACTTGTATATCATGTGCATATATCTTGAATATATATCATCATATACATATACACATGCATATATATATTATAAGTTACACATTACAACTATTGAATTATATTTAACTACACTTATTAGTACTAATTATGTAAGTTACACATTAGTAATAATTAATAGTTAAATAGAATTTGAATATATAGTTCTCACTATTTTTCTTTTATTTCAAAATAAAATAAGAGTACATTACTTATACTTATAAAGTAACTAGTAGTCTTTTCCATTAAATGAAATAAGAAAAATTACTTTAATCAAACAACTTTGCACCTTATTAAATGCCTTACTATATGCACAAATCAAATGATTTTTAAACAAATCAAATGAAGTTTTCTCTTATTCTTCACAATTAGGGAAGCAAATTATACCTTTATATTTACTTAAATTATGTCCACTAATACGTTATTCAAACCCAAACTTGATAATAATTAAGTCTCCAAAATATAGAATAAGGTGCAATTTCTAACAATACCCCACTTGTTTGAAAAACTATTTTTCATCCGAACAACTTTCTATCAAACAACTCCAAGGCATGTGTGCATAAAAAAAGGTGTGACAAACATTGAACTTTCTCTTAGTGTAAACAAGTCAAAGTCACATCGAATTTGATGGTGTCTGTAAATTGAACCTATATGATATGACCGAAATTAGCACACACACACACACACACAAAATCCTCCTACCACGATGAGTACGTATTCTCAATTGCTTTGGCTAATATGGCCATGCGCAATACCTTGTTTCATGAACCTCTAAGAGAGTAAACCACAACCCTCTATAAGAAGCGGCACCACTTCTAATTCATATAGGCAAAGTGTTTCATATGTGTTTTTGTTGCTAAGAGCACTACAACTTTGTTAAGAGTATAACTTAACCTCGATCATTCAATAGACATTACTATCTTATACTACATATAGAGCCACATCAATAGTAAAATACTCAGTAACTGTGACTTATTTTTCCCATTGAACCTATAAACTAGGGGTAACCTAGGAATAGGTTGGATTCTCACCACCCCTGATTTAAAGTGGTTTAAGTTCCATATCACATGTAGTCAAATTTACTAAGCTCTCGTCAGAGTCTTAGTAACAAGATATGCCAAGTCGTCACTTGACTTCTTCGTAGACAAATATTATGATACCTTCTTGTATCAATTGTCTAACAAAAATTATTTCTATGACCAACATGTCAAGACTAACCATTAAAGGTAATCTTATATGCTTTATACAAAAACAATTTCATTATCACAACATAATGATTTAAGCAATTTTGGAAGTAGCCATAATTTGATGTTTTAATAACAAATTTCGATTCCATTTGCTTTATACATCATATAAAGCAATAATATTACTTGTTGTTCCAAGTAAATTATTCCCCTCACCAAGGGTAATAATATGTCCACTTACTTGTGAAAATATAATTATATAGTTACTTACTTGTGAATATTTTCTTACTTATTCAAGATCACAACCAGCTATGAATCCAAGACTAATAGTTTGTACTAAATAAAAATTTTCATTAACACAATATAGTGAAATAGGAGACTTCAGACTATGTCACAATGCATGTTCTAACAAACACCCTAATCCATTAAAATTTTCTCATAAGATAATAACATTAGATCCATATAGTGAAATGGAAAATACTCATTTGTTTCATACTCGTCTAAGAAACAATACCCAAGATTGGGTAAAAATTCACCTATTTGTGAATTTATAATTTTCTTAACTAAAATATAAGTGACATTTATGTGATCTATTAAAACATTGAGAAATCTAACAAAAATCAATTTTAAACCACTAGTATACTAAGTTTAAAACTGTAAGTAATATCTAATCTCGTGCTTTGCATATCAAACATAAGGCTCCCACTAGCGCATGTGTACTTCAAATTTGCAATAGATATATCAGAATTAACTTTTAGTGTACCACCACTATTAAAGAATTATTAAATTCTTCAATCTCAAAGTTATCAAACTTAGTTCAGTACAACACCTCAATACAGTTAAATTGGTTTAGTTAAAATTCTCACTATGTTTTCACATGATAATATGATAACATATATTTTACAAGTCTTTCAACATAAAGACAAAAAATAGATATGTCTTAAACTCGTTTATGCTAACAATACTATGTAAAATGATCAACATATCATTAATATACACAAAAACTATCACATTATAGTTTATAAAATTATATTGTTAGTGTAAACATATAAATAATTCTATAACCGATAAATAAGAAAAAGTGAAATACTAGTTCTCAATTTAAACCACAAGTACATAACTATTTTACACCTTAACCTCTCAATCAAAAAAGAACAAACCATCTTGTTCATTCACAATATACTCCCTCAATCAAATTTATAGAAAACTTGAGTTGGAGTAATATTATAATCGGTGCTAAAATGTTAAAATAGTTTATACTCTCTTGTCTAAAACCTTGAAAATTATTTTTACTTTTAAAGTAAAATAGCCATCAGTATCGAATCACTTATTCTAATACAACATATTTAGAATCTCAAGGTAAATAAGCATATACCTATATATTATCACCTAATATGTATCCACTTTAATATTTATAGCTTATTTTTAATCTCACTATTGAACTTAATCACTATAAATATTTTGGAGCATATTTAGGCTAATAAAATAGGTATTTAATTTACCAAATTATTGTATTGATTTCCTTCACCAAATCAATATTATTCATTCTAAGTTCAACTTATAACTTTGTAGGACCTTAGAGAATTAATTAAGTGAAATAAGTTCACATTTTAATATTATTCAAAAGTTTGTGTTTCAAATACTTTCATTTCATAGGACTACACAATTAAATTGAATTTTGCAACAAGAAATCTATAAGCCTTTCTATTTCTTTCATAAATAAAATTATGCTTCAAATAGTTCAAAAGCCAAATTTAGTCCATAAAAAAAACTTAAAGAATCACCACCACACTTTTAAATAATTAAAATCTCATTGAATATTTTCACTTCACAATATTATGCTCACTGCTTAAAATAAATTTTAGATTAATTAATATTTTATGTGACAATATTCCTAAAAATATTACTTCAACATAAGAATATTAAGGAACACTTCTCAGAACAAAAAATAAGTTCTTGTACATTTTATGTATCAGTTACTCATATAAAGATTGCTTCAATATAAGAATCTTTTAGAACACCCCCACATAAGAAAACAAGCTCTTATTTTTTGAAATTCCATAAAATCTCAAATCCAAAAAATTATTTAACATACTTAAAATTATTCATATACATTTTTCAAGTATATCAACACGTAACACTTGACTCTATGTAAATAGTATAAAACTCATTATATACAAATTATAGTGCAACTCATCATATTGCACAAATTTATTTGCATTAAATCATAAAATATAAAAATTTATATTTACTTTTTAAAAATTTAATTTAGCACAAACAAAATTAATTTATGTATAAAGCAAATAAAATTCATACACATGAACTAGTATATCTTCAAGTGTTTTCTTATCCCAACTTAGACATGAAATATCATAAACAATATATCTTTTGAAATTTTGAAATATAGAATTCAAGACAATTCTCATAATAATATGAAATACTTGAACTTCACTATATTTATAAAAAATCAAAAAAAAAAATATTTATCTCTATTGTAATATACAAAATCCATATAATCACATTAAAATTTACTACTTTTTGGACAAAAGTACACATAAAAATAAATCAATATATACCAATTATGATTATCCCAAAAACACTACGAATAACATTTCTAAGTGATTTCTCAACATCATAATCATATTGTAAACAAGATTTACTTAACCAAATCTACTTCTAATCTCTTCTAACTATTAGTTGATAATTAATTTATTTCTCATGAATAAAGTAATTTATCTACAAAATTTATGCATAAAAATACCAAGCAATATTACACACTAAATATTGGCTCAAATTTTATACACTACAAGAAAAAAGGGCTAAGCCCGGCGGAATATTCTGTCGGATATAGTGTTATTCCGTCGAAAATAGTATAATTCTGACGGAATTTTCAGTCGGGGATTTGGTTGGAAATAACCACGTCAGGATTATTTCTGTCGACTATTTGGTAGGAATTAAATAGTTACGACAATTTTTTTTCTATTGGTAATTGCGTCGATTTTAGGTTAAGTACGATGGAATATTTTTCGTCAAAAATAAGTATTCCGTCAGGCATGCCATTTTTCCCCCGACGAGAATTCCGTCGAAATATATTTTCCCCGTCGAAAATAGGTCTTTAAATCCGACGGAATTTCCGTTGGAAATAGTATTTCCCGATGGAATTATTATTATTATTTTTTAAAATTATATCTTAACTCCGACTGAATTTCCGTCGAAAGTATAATATTCCGTCGAAAATAAGTTAATTTTTTTTAAAATATTATTTTTTACTTTTTCAAGATCTAGTTTTAAAACCACATTTTTGTACCTGCAAACCTGCTTTATCCCAACAATACAACAACAATCCATTGAACACATTTGAATTATAATAAATATAAATTACGACACATTATAAATAAATCATCATTTAAATTACAATACTTTACAAAACTAAACAAATTTACGATGAATTACAATCAAGTAAGCTAAATTAAAGTAAATACAACTAAATTATAATCTACAAAACTAAATGAAACTAGTACTACCAGCTGTCTGCAAAGAATCATCAGCCAAGAATCGACGATTCTGCTGTGGTGTATGAAAATCATTGTCGTCACCCTCCTGCTCGCGATCAGCATCGCCACCATGCTCAAAATCATCATCCTGTTAATACAATTACAAATATCAGTCATTAGTGCGTACTTGAGAAAAAAATTCATAGCTAAATAATAATTAAAGAACATACAGAATATACGACAACTTAAATTGAATAAAATACCTGTGCAGTCGGGCGCTGACTCAACATTGGGCCAAAAGCCTCCAACAGTAGGGTACTCACTATCCGAATCACCTAGTCTCATATCGCGACGAATTGCTTCGGAGATATGCCCGTACTCTCGACACTGGACCCTGCTACAACGTCCTGAGCAATCTGGTGAAGATGAGCACTGGTAGGTAGGCTTTGACTACGGAATATCGGATCTGTACGAAACGTCTCCGACACCACTGCCATAACCCGTTAGAACAACACATCGTCCAAGCCAGTGCCCGTATGAGATTGTCCAACAGGTGCTCTCGAACGCTAGCTAGAACCTGCAAAATTAAATATAACATAAAAAAATTAAAAAATTAATATAAAATTTGAATTAACGAGCAACACACTAAAATAAATACCTCCGATCAGTGTATAGGCCGGTATCCTCGGCAGTCTCAACACTCGATACCTGCTGGTAGTGCTACTATGGGGATCCTGAGACGCGACTCAAAGAGTCATCTCCTCATCTCTAGATAAGTTAATGTCGGACGGAAGGATGGTGGAATCTCCCTTAACAGCCTGCAACTCAGCTACACGCTGGTCCCAAAGACTCTGAAATCGGTCCTGCAATTTATTATGTATATGGTAGTTTGTTGAATCATTTTATTAAGTACATGATATTAATAATTACATAACTTTATAAAAATTCTTACCCGTATAGCTGAAACTGTCTGCGACATAGTACAATCCTTAGGCATATAGGCTCTATCCCATAATTCGACCATAGTGGGAGGTCGTCCCAACTCACTGCTCATAACCTAACAAATAAAATTTTTCTTTATCCTTTATTTAGTACATATTTTTATGAGAATATTAAAGTAAACAACTAAATATATACATACCAACTTCACTTCCTTAAATGACCGCGAACCCGTAGTATGTACTACTCGGAGCTGGCTACGATTTTTCTTCATTTGTTCTGGGTTTTTTTTTGAAGTCATCAGTATCCCAGTGAATACACATGACCTCTCATGCTGCATCTGAAACAATAGCGGGCTAATGGTCTCGAATAGTAGTCCCAGACTGGTCTACCACTGCCTAGACAGTCCTACATCTCATCTTGTACAACTAGTCAGCGTAGTTCTTCGCGACATGTGCAATAATAACACCGTCACCGGCTATCTGAGATATGCTCTCCTCATATCTAAAATAAATATACACAAGTGATTAGAAGGAATTGAATTAAAATAGATAATTGAATTTATTAAACGAATTTTTACGCACAACACAATTGAATTTCTAAAATCCTAATCAAACTACATGTACAAGTGATTTGATTAAACTAGGACTATTTGATATTCACTCGTTACGAGTGAATGTCAAACGAGTAACGTTATACGGAAATTATTGCTAGTTAGGAGTGCAACTAAATAATTAAAGAGTAATTAGGTGAATTTAAATTAAATTAATTTAATTTGATTTAATTCAAATTAATTTAATTAAATTATAATAAATTAATTTAACTTAATTTAATTTAAATTAAATTAATTATATTAAATTAATTAAATTAAATTTTAATTTATTTTACATAATTTAATTTATTTTAATTATATTTAATTTAACCTAATTTAATTAATTTAATTTTATTTAATTTATTTTGTTTTATTTTACTAAATTTAATTTATTTTAATTATATTTAATTTAGCTTAATTTTATTTCATTTTATTTAATTTAATTAAATTAATTTTATTTTATTTATTTTAATTTCATTTCATTATCTTTAATTTAATTTAATATTATGTAATTATATTTAATTAATGTTATTTGTTTTTATTTTATTTTATTATATTAATAATTAGATCATTTGTATTATAGTTTAATTATTAATATAATTTATTTTATTTTTAATATAATTTATTTTAACTTTATTTTATTTTATTCTATTTTATTTAATTATATTAAATTAATTTTATTTTATTGTATTTTATTTTATTTTACTTAATTTATTTTAATTATATTATTTTATTAAATTATTAATTAGATAATTTGTATTATACTATATTATATTTTATTGTGCTGTATTGTTTAAATTTAATTTAATAATTTTACTTTACTTTAATTATTTTATTTTATTTTATTTTACTTAGTGTAATTGATTTTTTTATCTTTTTTGTATATTAGTTCATTTCATTTTATTTTATTACTAGAAACTAAGTAAATATACTTAGTTTATTTTAATATTGAAAAACTAATAAAATACATAAATACATGTAGGGGCTGCAAATTGAAAAATTCTGACAAAAAATTCTTCAAGAATTCCGTCAGAAATAGCAAATATTCCAATATAGGGTGAAGACATAAATTGCAAGAAAAATGCATAATATACTATAGGGTAGTCCCAAAATCAGTCCCAAAACACATTATCAATCCCAAAATGATCATGTATATACAGCAATCCCAATTTGGTGGAATTTTTTTTTCATCAATTCACAATATAATATATGACAAAATACTACAATTATTCATCAAAACAGAAATTATAAGATATTAGGGCACAAAAATTAGGAAAATTATAACACTAACACTAACCTTGAAGTTAACTGCTAATAGAGGATGAGGAACGAGTGGGGGAGAATGTAAGACCTCGAATTTTATGAAATATAAAATTTAATTTTTCTTCATATATTTTTTTTCATGAAACAGTAAGTGGTTAAATCGATAAAGTTTAAAGTTAAGGATGTTATGTGCAAATTTTATTTTGTCGGACAATATTCGCTTTGTCGGGGAATATTCGTTTGGTCGGGGAATATTCGTGCCGTACGACGGCGCCGAAATAACAAATTATTGGTGGACCCCACAACGGAATATTTGTCGGATATAGAAAACGAAAGAAGTAACCTTTTTAAATAAAAATAGTCAACGGTGTTAACTGTTAAAATACCGGTGATAAAAGAATAGTAGTATACGGTAATTTATGGTATTTTACTGTAGCACGCGGTACCCTACAGTAGCACACGGTATTGCACAGTGTCTCATATTATTGGTCTGATAATTGACACCGTAACTGTTACGCATCATTTCAATGATGATTGTCACTGCATAATATTTTATATTATCAATTCAATAATTGTTGTTACACAGTATTTTGCATTATTGATTTAATAATTGTCATTACACTGTATTTCATATCATTGACTCAATAATTGTTGGTGAACTATAGTTAAAATTATTGAACCTAATAATTGTTACAGTAGCAAATACCCTGTAATTTATATTATTAAATTAATATTGATTTGTAACGTGTTTCTTACATTATTGTTAAATTATTGTTGTAGCATTATTTATTTTATATGTTGGACTCACACAAAAAATAAATAAATAAATAAATTAAAAAAAATTAATTAATTTTACTATTTGAAATAGTAACGTGAATAGTAAGAAACATGTGTACCCATTGGTGGGGCCCACATGAAATGTGAGAATTGTGAAAATGGGTTGGTGGGCTGCGTGCTGAATTTTTCAGCACTGGCCTGCAGCACGCCAGTGCTCACCTACCGTATAGTGCCCTTATTTGTCCTATAAATAGCTTACTCAGCTGAATAGAAAAATCACACCTAAAATATAAAAATTTTCTATAAAAATTTTATGAGTTTTCTCTGAGAATAGTAAGGTTATTTTGAGTGTTTGAAAGCCAAAAGGAGTGCAGGAATTTTTCAAGTAAGTCTTTTATTAAAGAGTAGCAATTTCATAAATTCCTATTTTTCACGGTAATCACAAATCTTCCCTTAGAATACTCTTTTTTGAGAAGATTCATTTTTAAAAGCTTTCTTTAGAAGATTTATTTTGGAATATTATTTTAAAAACTATTTTAAAGTAGTTATATTATACTACAAAAATTATGTTAAATATATATAATTTTGATAGTTCATATTATACAAGTTATCATACACTTTGAAATTTATATGTGGTAATTACTAATTTTATTATAAATATATAGGTTGATCAACCTCATTTAAATCAATATCCAGTCACGTGTTAAGGTAAGGAATACCATTCATTTCAAACTCTTAAATTAACTGTGGTAAGGAATGTCATTTTTGGAATATCATCTTCTTTCATATTCTATTATTTAAACTTACCACGGTAAGGGATTATCATTCTTTGATTCTCGAAAATAATATCATTTCTTTCTTGTGCCATTTATTTCCATGTATTAAATTATGGGAATAACCTTACGGCGCGGATTACCGCCTGTTGGTGAATAACCTATCATATTCATTCCTTATTAATCTCTGAGAATAACCTTACGGCGCGGATTACCGCTTGTTTGGTGAATAACTCTTCGTATTCAAATTCTATTAAATTGTGGGAATAACCTTACTGCGCGGACTACCGCCTGTTGGTGAATAACCCTTTTTATTTGTCTCGTGTGGAAATAATTTGTCTACACGTATTATCACATGACACTTTTATTCCATATTCGTTTGTAATATCATTTTCTTTCATATTCGTAAGTGATATTATTTTCCTTTATACTCATAAGAGATACCATCTTTTTCATCTTCCATTATTCAAACTTACTATGGTAAGGGATATTAATTTCCTTCACCTTATGTTAATCAAACCTGCTACGGTAAGGGATATTATTTTCTTTCATACTCCTAAATCGAAACTTATTATGGAACTATTGCTTCTATAATTCCTGAAAATATTATACGTTCCATAATAGTTGAACTTCATTATTTCAACTGAACCTTCCTATTTTCTGAACCTTTCTATTGAACTGTAACCGTTATTCTGAACTGTGGATCTTGAATATCAGTTTTAAATTTCACTCCACATCATGTTGACAATTTTGACATTATTTGAATCTGCACAAAGTAAACTTTCGATACTTATTGTTTATCTGTTTCTTCTGTTCATCATTCGTATCACTGTTATTTGTATTAATCTTCAAGAATCAAGTTGTTGTGAATATCTGTGGCCGGGGGCACAGATGCGATATAATTGTTGAACAGATGTTAGGTTAAAGGCGATACATTTGTTCGGTGTCTTTTATGGCATGTGATGAAAGTTCTCTTTGGCCCGTAGTGCATAGATGAACTGTTGTTTGGTATGATTATGACCAAAGGCTGAATCTAGTATAATCATGACCGCTGGTGCTATATTGAATATCTTTGGCCCGTAGTGCAAAGATGAACTGTTGATTTGCATGATTATGACCAGGAACTGTGAATTTTTATTATCATGACTAATGGTATTTCAGATGATAAAAGTTGATGATATTTTTACCAAAAAGAGAAGCGAGTGGACATTATAGTCTGCATTATTCTTCTAATAGATTGCTCATTCCGCTGCTATTATTGATCTGAACATTGTTCAAGAATTTAACTGCAGTTTTTGATATAAACCTTGTAGTCTATTGTATTCTATCAAGAACTCAACTGTTGAAGGTTAATGATAATTTATTCGTCATTATCTTAGTCATGATATTTTTTTACTAGGCTATTTGAGCTCACCCTTTCTTTTGTTCCATTATTTTTCAACAGGAAATGAGAACGTAGCTGGGTCTAGCCGGGGAATGGAGTGAGAGTCCGAGGGATAACTATTCTAGTCTTCACGTGTTGTAAAATAAGTGTGATAATAATGGTGAAGACTTAGTTGTGTATTATTATACATTGTACTGTTGAACGTTGTACTACTTTGTAATAATTTTGTTGTAGTCTTTTGACAACTCAAGTTTGGGATGTGTGGGCCTAGATTTGGGGGTGTCACAGAGAAGGGGCCGCGCGGGGCAGTGGAGGAGGGGACGAGCGGTGGAGCTGACTGGTGAGAAAGAGAGAAAGAGTTCAGACGAGAGAGAGAGAGAGAGAGAATGATAGGCTGCAGAGGAGAAAGCGATTAGGAAAATTTAATCAGCTATTTTCGACGGAATTCCGTCGAGATTAATTTTGTCGGAAATCAGTTATTTTCGACGAAATTTCCGTTAAGGATATCATATTCCGTCGACTTTATTTGTTGTCCAACCAGACTTTTTTCCCGAGCTTTGTGGAATGCTATTTTTAACGAAATTTCGTTGATAATAATCTAATTTTGACGGACTTATTTACAACCACCAATTTCGTCGAGCCTATGTTAAGTTCGATGGAATAAATTCCATCGATATTAGTTTCGTCGAAATAAGCCTCTTTTCTTATAGTGATATGCATAATTTTGTTCAAAAAGAACATAAATTTACATTATTCTCAAAATAAATTAATTTACAACTAATTTGTTATACATAAAGACAAGTAAATTTCTCATAGTTTACTACAACTTTCTCATAATAAATTAATCTTAATTAGTGTATAAGAAAAATAGTTGTCACAAATTTCATACATATATATACACATCATAATATTTTATCTACTCGTAAAATATTATAATAAAAATATATATGCGCAAAATTAAATTATTTCATCATGAACAAAAATCTAATTACTTAATTTTCTTATCCCACAAAATTAATTAAATAATTTATTACAATAAAATGTAAGTAAAATAATACTCAAGCATCGAATATCATCTACACATGATATGGTACATCAAGTATATATCATTCATGTATATATACTTATAAAATGATAAACAAATATCATTCTCTAAAATAAAGAAAAAAAATTCATGACAAACCTTTTTGGATAAAATCCGAAGAACACTGTATCAACTTAATTTGGTGTCATCTTTATTCGATATTTCTCGCATTGGCTTTTCTTCTAATCCACAATAATTTACACACTTGTAATTTGAAACAACTCTTCCACTTCCATTTCTTTAATTCCATTTTCTTCCAATGGTTGTCAACAAAATAATTAGTAAAATACCTCAAAATACAACTAATTATAATGACAATTTCATTGGTGAAATAGAAATAAGAAAAATATCACTTATCTTTGAAAACTGTGCTATCTTCCATCTCACCAAAATCATGACTTAAACAAATCAATAAAGACCTTAAGATTGCTATAATCATAACTTTATAGAATCAAAATCTTAGTAAAAGACATGACACGGGTGATCCCTGTCTTTAAGGTCTTATCACCCTCACCACGATTGGTTTGCTATGGGTTGCAAAAGATATACCTCCAAGATGTATGTCAAGCCTTAAAACTAAACAAACTTGTTATAACAATTCACATTTGTTCCAGATGAACACTTCTTTGTGATAGTTTGATGTTTATAGAAGATAAAAATTAAGAAGATAGAAAAGAGAGAAAATACATGTGCAAAATAGTAGATTTCTTCTATGTAAACTTATATATCATATGCATATATCTTGAATATATATCAACATATATATATATATACACATGTATACATGCATATATATTATAAGTTACACATTATAACTATTGAATTATATTTAACTACACTTATTAGTACTAATTATGTAAGTTACACATTAGTAATAATTAGTAGTTAAATAGAATTTGAATAGTTCTCACTATTTTCCTTTTATTCAAAAATAAAATAAGACTACACCACTTATACTTATAAAGTAACTAGTAGTCTTTTCTATTAAATGAAATAAGAAAAATTAGTTTTATCAAACAACTTTGCACTTTATTAAATGCCTTACTATATGCACAAATCGAATAATTTCAACACAAATCAAATGAAGTTTTCTCTTATTCTTCACAATTAGGGAAGCGAATTATACATTTATATTTACTTAAATTATGTCCACTAATAGATTTTATTCAATCCCAAACTTGACAATAATTAAGTCTCCAAAATATGGAATAAGGTGCAACTTCTAACAGGTTAACCTCAATTATTTTTTCAACGTAGAACACATAAAAATATTCATGGAGCAGTACTAGATCATTTAAGAAAACATTATACAAATCAACATGTCAAATGCTGTAAACAAAAAAACATATGCAGTCTTATACTTCGTCCCAAATCAAAACATAACAGGGCAGAAAATCAAAATATAACAGTACAAGAATCACTAATTGTAGGATAACACAACTAAAATTTCAAAATTAAGACTATACCTCTAATTGATCAACGATAAAGATTGACCAATATAGTGACCAATATAGGGGAAATTCTAGAAGGGAGAATTCAGTACATTACTCTTATATGCTAGTATCATGAACTATTAATATATATGCCTGTTGGAGGATTCAACTTAGAATTACTAAACCCTAACCACTTTGCTTCAACAATTCTCAGTTATCACCTTCAATTTGTTTCAAACCTCAGTCGTTGAGGTGATAGAGCGAAAAGATAGAATTACATGGGAGAAGAAGGTGTGAACAAGCTGAAGTTTGGGAATCACGATGAAGGATATGGGGAAGTCCTTGAAGGAGGTTTGAAAGAGATGAAGGAAGTAGATGGAGGGAGTCGAATTATTGTACATGTTTCTACGGTGATTTAGCACGTGAGCCTGATCCTTGATGGGCTATGAATTTCACACATAATTGATTTTTAAAATCTCATCATGGACTATAGTTTTAGTTTTATAGTATTGAGGTGTTTGGTGCTATAATTCAATATTAACTCTATCGACATATTTGTTATCCAAACAATGGTTTTGATGTTAGGGACTCCAATATATATTAATACTAAGACATTGAATTAGTGTATCCAAATGGATCCTTAATATATAATAAAATTTGTCCGCTAAAAAATGTTTAAAAGTACACGAGTTAATATTAATATGTTATAAGTTTATTTTACCCTAAAAATGGATTCGCTAGTTTAAGAAAGAAAATCATTCACTAGTGTACTTATTTGGGGTCTATTAAGAATAAATTTGGAACTTATTATATATTTTTTCTTTTATTTTGATAGTCTTAATATACTTTAAAAAGTGTGCTTTACACATTTTTTTTGAGATGGAGATAATACCTTTTTTATAAGTAAAAAATTATGGATCAAAAATAATTTTAGTTACATTGAGGTTACATTTTAGATCCACCACAATTATGGCAAACACTCAAATGTCACATGGTCCGTGTTTTATTGTTACTCTTTATACTAATAAAAACAAAATAAAATAATAATAAAAATTAAAAATAAAATAGCACGTTACAATAAAAAGTACTCTCTCCGTCTTATAAAAACTAGTTTAGTCTGAATTTTAAAATTAAATTAACCAATTTTAAAATTAAAACTATCTAATTTTTTTTAAAATATAGGTAGAAAAAAATTATTCTCTAAGAAACTATATATAATTTATTACAAAATTCAATTTTTAAAAATTCAAAAATATAAATAAATTTATTTAATTATTAATTTTAAAATTAATTAATTTAATTATAAAAATTAAATTAAATCAATTTTTACTAGACAAATGGAATAGTAATCTATGTTAAATCAATTTTTAAGATTCCCTGTCCCCTCTCCAAAAAAATGCCAGCCATACTATTTTTGGGACAACTAAATAATTGATTTATAAAATAGAGTTTTATGTACTTTCTTGCCTCTTTCAGACTAGATACAATGAACACTTCAGAGTAAGAAAAGTTATTTTAATGTTTTGGAATATTCCAATTCACTTTTAATATAATTCTAAAATTCACAACTTATTTAATTCGAGTACTTGATATTGTACCATCACTTGAAATTAAAGATGCTACTTAGACCTCACTTTTTTTATAAGATAAGAAAATATTAGGTTCTAATGTTTTTCATACCGTTTTAATGGTTAATTTTTTTTTATAACTTTTTAATGGTCAAAATATATTCTATAATGTTATTCTTAAATAGATTTAGAAATGAGTTGAATAGATTTTTTTAAACTTTTTTGTAGAAGATATTACTAAATAATAATTAACAATGTTAATTTATAATGGCGTATGCACAACGAAATTAGTATAAAATCCCTTCAAAGATTATATAAAAATTTAAAATTTTGAATTTAGTATAACTGCAAAAACTAATCATAAACATAAATCGTAGAGTGACGAAAAACTAAAGTGTAAAAAAGTAAATGTAGTAATATAAGAATACAAGAATTTTAAGAGATTCGAAACACACAAGTCTCCTAGACCTCTCTTTTATTTTGAGAGTAGGGATGATCCACTAAGGATGCAGATTATAAATAACCACAGTTCACTAAAAACTATTCCAACACTTGATTCGTTGAGACTTGGAATACAAAGATCACTAAGATCAAAATACAATCACAAAGAATAAAATGGTTGTTAAAGGTGCTTCTAATTTGCTATAAGTCCTCCTTCAAATGTATTAGCAACATGTAGTAAGTTTTTGGATAGTAGGGTGGAGCACTTGAACATTTGAGCTTCTAGGTGCTTGATTTTTTAGGATCAGTAGTAGTTCAATGATGTTGTAGCAATTCCTTTATAGTCACTTATTAGTATATGCCCGTTGGATTGCTATCGTTGCTCTAAATTGTCTGGGACACTTATTAATAAATGATTGCTTTTAATTCAAATTATTGTCTGTTGGACCACAAGATGTCGCTTTCGATAGTACTATATTCGATGCAATAGTAGACGCGTATTCTTGTATAGCTAATTATTGGAAAAATCTGTTGGATTTCTTCGTTCTTATTGCCGACTCATATGAAATTAGTTATGAACGTATCAAGTTAAGGTTGTAGAATTTTATCATAAACTTGTCAATGATTTGTTAGACTTATACACTGTACAAATTTTGACTTTACGATTCATAGTGGTTCTGCAATATGGCTCTACGATATGGCTCTTCACTCAACGATCTTAGAGTTCCTTCAAGATGTATGTTTTTTTATTCTGTGATCTCAGAGTGAACTCAACTTTTACCCATCGAAATACTTGTTTTCTTGATCAACTTCAGCTATTACAAAGTTATATGGTCTTACCCTACGGTTTTAGTTCTATCTAACAAATTAAATCCCTAGCTAAATTCTTTTACATAGAAATCTCACAAAATTTTTACAAAACATACTTATTTTTACAAATATACATTATAACTTTGTCATCATCAAATCAAATAGGTTAATCACATAAATACAAGTAATAACATATAATTTTAAATTTTTTTTTGTAAAATTGATGTCATTATCATGCATGAAGTGTGTTGTTTTCCAGAGGTACATGGAAGTGATCTAGAAGTGGGGTTGAATAGATCTCTTTGCATTTCTATATACTTTATCTTTTAAAGCATATTCACCAAATACAAAAAATGATTAACTATGCAGCGGAATACTATATTTGGTAAAACCCCTTTTGATACCTTAAAACCAATCTGTACAGTTTTGTAATCTGTATGCTAGTGAATAAATAACTCAAGCAGGTATAATATTCTTTTCAAGCATAAATATGAAAGATAAAGAGGGTGGTAAAGAAACATTGAGAACACAAGAATTTTAAGATATTCAAAAACTGAATAACTCCTAGTCCTTTCTTTCACTCCAATGAGTGAGGATAATTCACTAAAAATATAATCACTCAGACCAGGTTCACTAAGAACCACTAGATTAGGGCACAAAGTCAAGGGCCATAAGTCCTCCCACACATGGTCTGATTCATTAACAATCAAGCGGGTCACTAAGTATTGTCCTTTCTCCTCAGGACACAAAGTCATCTTCTCTTCTTGAGGCTGATTCATCTGAATCAAGTGGCTCATAAAGTCTCGTATTTCCTTCTTAGGACACTGAGTCATCTTCCTTCTTTGGGGCTGATTCCTCTAAACCAGGCGAGTCACTAAGTCTCGACTTTTGTTGTTGTTGATGTGTATATTGGGTGCTGCCAAGATAACATTAAGCTCTTATCTAAAGGGCTTGGCAACTGAGGACTGATTCTGTTGATCTCTTCTCCCCTTTTTGAGTCCTTTGTATTTTTATGATTTGCTCTGACTCTTATATGGTTAGAATCATCCTTTGATTGACCCTCCAAGGTATGTATTTGCCTTAGGTTGATGATATAACCATTTAGTATATTAATCTTCTTATCTAATCTTACATTTTTGAACTCTACGATTTTAACAAGTTCAGCTCTCGCTCTTTACATATTGGCAGTTTCATTTTATTCTTCTTTTCTTCTTTCTCCTGCCTCTCTTATCTTGGAATTTCAAATAAGTCCTTTATTTATAGAGAGATGTTTGGTGATTTATCCGTTGAAAAATATATGTTTCTTCATTTAATGTTCCAATCACAGAGAATCTTTAATGAAGATATTGTGTCAAATTACTTTTAGACCTGTACGTCTTTATCAGTTTACCAAAAATGGAAACTTCATGTCTGGTGTTGCTTTGGACATATAGCCATTAGTCCCAACTTTGTCTGATTCTTCGTATTAGCTTTGAATGACCAACCACTGTTTTGTCATTTCCATCTTTCAAATCATCTTAATGTCAGTCCATTATTAATTATGTTACAGCTTCATTACTTGGGAACTGTAGTGTTTGACTTAACTGACTTATGAATTTCAGCTCTGCGATTTGCACTACGATTTGATTACTCTACGGATTACACCATGATTGTTTAGCTCTGTGAGAGTAACTTGACTTCACGAACTTAGAGCTATCATTGACATCATCACTTTGCCTTTACGAAACCAAAGTTTACTTTACGATTTTTGTTTTGCTTTACAATTTATTCAAACTCTGCAATCCTTATTTAGTGAGTCATTTTTCTGATCAGTCATACGATTCTTCTTCTTAGCTTTACGGTCTTCTATTCTAACTACTGTTTTGTGTGTTCTGGAGCCTCACGATCTTGGACTTCTCTTTTCGCATCTATTGTTCTCTGATCTTCATTTCTACGTTCTGTTGTGAGTTTTCTAGTAACTTATACTCTACGACTTATTCAGTCATCGCGTCGTAGAGTATACTTTCAGACTTATATTTCTTAACAACATTTCTTAGGGAGCTTATTCTTTGTCTGCTACTATTTTTAGATCTTCACTTTATGAGAACTGAGATTTTTCCTGTCTTTCTCACTTTCTTCTTAAAGGCCAACTTCTCTTTACTTTGTCAACTTCTTGTCATTTGACTTCTTGTTCAGTACATCATTTGCTCCTTGTCTTTTCTTATTAGTTTATCTCATATTTCTTCCTACAGGAGGGCTCTTGGTGAAGATGTCCCAAATCATTTATCATAAAAAATTTGTTCTTCAGTGTTGTTTGCATTTAGAACTCTGATAGGCAGCAGTACTGATGCAGCTCAGCAATGGTTTAGCTTCACGTTTTGAAATGACTCAACGATCTAATGACATTTAGTTTAGCTCCATTCTACGATATTGAGTACTTTGTCTTGTGTTATTGTCTGTGAGCTGAGCTTCTCTTCACTTCTTCTACTAGAGTCTTTTGTCTCTAATTGAGTCTGTTTAATTGATCTTCTATGAGCTTTCCGTTTTAGTGTTGATCTTGTGGGGACTTTTGCTATTTCTGGTTCTTTCACCTTTCTCAGAGTGATCCTTACTTATCCACATCTCACTCTTCAGCATTCTTGTGGCTAGACATATAATTTTTGTCCTTAGTGGATATGTTATCTTTTTCAGTCTTTTTTTCATGGATATATACTTCTGTCTTTCCCTTTTATCTGTTCTAATTTTTTGTACTTGACCATTTAGTTGTTTTACAAGTTGAGTTGATCGTAGTGTTGGATGAGGATATGGAGTTTGTACTGCGATCAAAGTTATACATTCTGCTATATGATCTTACTTCTTACGACCAGCTCTTCAATTTCTACGATGATTAATCAGGCTTTTGAGGACTTTCCTCTACTGTACACCTTTATGTCCTTAAGTTAAATATGCGGTCTGATCTTCACTATACGATCCAAAATGAGCTTTGCAAATTGATCTTATGCTCTGCGATTGACATAACTGTACAGTCTACTCGAAGTGCCCTTCTGCAATCATCTTTACAATACGATGTTGACTGATCACGCTATACGATCTGATCTTTTTTCTTCAACATTTTGAGTGAGTTCTACAAACTGGTCTCATGTTATATGATTTTGATTGTACGAATTTACGTACTCTGCGATCTTTTAGTTATTCTGCTATGTTTTTCATCCTATTATATTACATGTTTATCATAACTCTTTGTATTCTGATCAATCTAACAAGTTTGATCTTTTAGTGTCCTTTTACAACATTAACCTTTCTTAGACTAATATAAAGGTTATCTTTTTAAATCAACCTAACAAGTTTGATCCCTAACCTAATCTATATTTTTAATTCGTATCAATCTAACATAGTTGATCTCTAAGTCATTCTACAACAATTGTTATTTTTAAGGATTGTACAACTTGTGAACAAGTGTTTATACACTCACATCTGTTTCTTTCTTTTTATTATGAATTAAACAAACTTCCCTTATTTTGATTTAGTAAAGCAGATAAGCATCCAAGCAATCAATGTATTTAGACATTCATAGTTATTTATAACCTTTTTTCAAATAATTAATCAAAGTTATCACCAAATCTATATATGTACTAACAAAGTATCTATTAATATAGTTGGATCATTATTAACAAAAAATATATTAAGATAAAACAAATGATTTATCGACTGTAATTGGAGAAAATATGTGATTTTTCCTCATTTGCAATTATCCCACCTTTTCTTATAAGATCAACTATATAAGGATTGCTTAATTAATTATGATTGATTATCTAATTTCTCTAGGAAACTAATATATACTGATAATAAAAATAAATAAATCACAAGAAAACCACTGATAGTAAATCAGATCCTTAATTAAAATCATTTACAACAAATGGAAAAGAAAATGTAAGCTATAGTCTTCTAGTTAGCTAAATAAATAACTAAGTTGCTACTAAAGAATCATCATTTGGGCTGCCAAAAACACGGTTTAAAATCATGGATAAACGGACTCCACCCTGCGCTATCCGCTTCATGACAATTGGCATCCTTGAGTTGAAGTATTTATCTATTAAGTCAAAAAGTAGATCTTATTAATTAAACATTCAAAGTTAATTAATAGGAACATATATATATATATATATATATATATATATATAGAGAGAGAGAGAGAGAGAGAGAGATTTTCTTAAAAAGTAAAAGTTGTTTTATGTACCTGATAGAGTTTCACCAGTTTCAACACCTTTGTAACCCCATTTACAAGCCGAGTTTATACTCTCTTTAGCATACCTGTAAATTTCCATTTAATTAATGAGTTAATTAATTAAAAACAAGAACAAGAATAAATTACTAACAAGTGTGTACGTGTGTGTGAGAGAGAGACGGGCTCACTTGTTTACACAAGTAAGAATATCATCACAGTCCTTCCAGGATTCAAGATCATGTGCCCAGCTACCCTGTTTCAGGGTATATATATATATATATATATATATATATATATATATATGGTTGTAAATAATTAACATTAGACTAGTTAGTTAGTTGGGATTAATGTCTGGTTAAAAAAATTCATACTAATCCATTATTATCAAAATTAGAGATACATTATTAAAAAGACGAATTTAAAAATACATACATATATATATATATATATATATATATATATATATATATATATATATTTGGAACTGATTAAAAAAAATATGTTAGTTTATGGAAGCAAGAAAAACCTGCATGAAAAAGGGAAAAAACACCTAATAGGAAATGGGATTACTTACCTCAGTGAAATTCCTTTCTATGTCTTGTTGAAGGGAATCCATGTCCTTCCCATAGTAATCTGCTGCTGTTGTAAGAATTATTTCTCTATCCCATACCTACACACGCGCGCGCACAATTAACTCCCAAATAGGTCAATATTATATTGCAATCTTGAGGAAATCAGATTAAATCCGGCGCTTTATTATTCAATTATTTACATACCTGATATGAAAAAGTGCTTTTCTAAAAATTAAAAAAAATAAAAAAAATTTGAAACATGAATATATATATATATCATACTAACGTGGTGCAGATTTGATTTGTGGCGAAACCAGCGCAAATTTATGGTGTTTCCTCCTTCATCACTCGTAAATCCAACATGCATTGGCTGAAATAGCAACTCAAACAGATATCAAATTGTTTTTCAAAAAACAAAATAAGAAGAGAATAGTATGGGGATTAGAAATTGCACTACTTGCATGAACAAATATATATACCTGATGAATATCTCCCATGAAGTGGGATAAGAATAACAAAGCCTCAGTCATATTATCTATACCAAAACAATAATCAGGGCATTAATTAGTTTAAACTTATCTTTTCCAAATATATATATTAAAAGTAAATTATCCTCAGCTTAATCCTTAGCATATAAGATTTATAGATGAAAAAACTAGAGCTCAACACTCAAAAAAATAATCGGCATTTTTTAATATATACTTGTGTAAGTTATAAAACAAGTGCAACTGTAAAGCACGACTACAAACTATTTCTAGGTCAGAGACTACTAGGCTCCCTCGAATATTTATTATATATTCAACTGGTGCTAATTGTGAATCTATACTTTGGTATACATAATTCTTTTCGTCTAAATTTATTTGTTCAATTTATTTTTTTTGTCCAAATTTATATGTTCTATTTTTTAAATTTTTTTCTAATTTGACTGACACCCACACCCACCTTCGCTTTGCTTAGAATTGAACTCCCAACGTTATGGATACCATGAGTTAGGTAATGTCACTTGATCAATGACCTTCGGTATCTATTGGTTCTATTTGCATTTTAATACTATTTTTGACGGTATTTTTTCAAAACTATCCTCATTTAATTTTATGAAAAAATTAATTGAAAATTACATGACATAAATTGAAAAAAGTAGCACTATTAACTTAGACATCGAAAGTACAATCATACTCCTTTTTTCATGTAGAGAATTTATAAAAAAAAAAAAAATTGAATAGTATTGATTTACTTGATATTTATTATTTACCATAGCTCATATTAAATTTCAAATCCCTTAATTTTCTCCACAATTACTTACATGGTATGTTATTAATGTAGGGTATAAAATTTTAGTTTTACAGATCATTCATATATAATTTATTCTCTTATATTATCCCAAAGAAAAGTTAGGATATTAATTAAAATAAAAAAATATTATAATAGAGTAGTTAAGATGTAAAATTTGAAGATATTTTTTATTTATTTATAATAGATAATACATTTTCAAAGTAGAACAAGTAAATTTGTACGGAGACACTTGAGATGTATAATTTGAATATAATTTTATTTGAATAGATAGTGTATTTTTAAAGTAGGACAAGTAAATTTGTACGGAGATAGTATATTATATAATTAGTTGGTTGGTTAATTTTCTTACATCGACGGTCAGAAGATCCGTGGCGATAATGTGAAAGCTGAGACGTAAAATTTTGAATAGCACCAGCAACGCACATGTCCTTTACTCCATGTGGATCATGACAGTCCCCTGCAAATTTGGCCAAATTATTTTATGATATTTCCTTTAGTATATATATATTAGTTAGTATGATTTTGTAACTTTTATTAATAAATATATATGAAATAAAATTCTTCTTCGTGATATGAACAGACTTTACTTTCATAGTCAAAAGAGCAAGCTTGATCAGGTGTATCAATGAAATGAAGTGAGCTAGTCCACCGGTATTTGTACCAGTGTCGAATTTGGTCAGGCCATACGCACAGGGACGATAAGTCGCCGTCAGCATAATCCGGTAACAGCATCCCAACAGCATGCGCTGCTTCAGGCTCCAAGAGTTTCTATATTTTCCATAATATAAAAAACAAATGATAAGGCTTGATTAGTTACTAGTATTTGCAATAGTAGAGCTTAAAATATTTAGACTTCCAAACAAGCTAAACTGACTGCGTAACACGGCACTGACTACAGATTCGAGATATAGTGCATAGTTTTTCTTGATCTAAATTAAGCAGGTTTTACAACAAGGTTTAGCTCGGCATGCATGTTTTATTTAATTGTTTAATGCATTTGACCCTTAAACGCTGAGATTTTAAAGTGCGTTGAAATTTCAAACAGACTTAATGTATAAAATATCGTCTAATCAATCAAAATACACGATGATTCATAGTCAACGTTGGTTATATCATTTAACCAATCTAACACGTGATAATTTATAGCCAACGTTAGTTATAGTTATCTTTTTGACCAAAAAGTCGGTACTTAAAATTTGATAACTTTTAGAGAAAGGTAGATTTTGCATCATTCTCCATATATTCCATTTTTGGGACGTAACTTGTATACCTGGCAATAGTTTAATGTTTTGATGAAATTCTTCATTTTAAGCAAACAAATACATCAGCATCTAATTAACAATTCTTTCAATTCTTATCCCTTCTACCTCACGAAAAGCAACTTAATTTGAAAAATGGAGTCGCAAACTATTAGTGGTGCGACTTCATCCTTGATCAAGTCAATTTCAGTTCCATGTTTAGGAAGCTTTATTGACTGACTGCTGTTTCATTTACACCCTCATAACACTAGACTCTGCCTGGTTGGTTGAAAAGTAAGATCAACAAGGAGTTGCAAACACATGACCTAACCTTGTTCATTGTTTTTGTTTTTAAGCAACTTTGATCCAATACCTATACAATCCCTGCTAACAAAAAATAAAAATTATGTTCCTGAAAAATGTAAATGTTTATTTTTTTTGGGAAAGAGTCGGACTGGCTAATAAATTTCTTAAAATAATTAAAACTTGACTGAAACTAAGAAGATGATTTATATGTCGATTTATTTCATGTCAAATGTAAATTACATGAAATTGAAAATGATAAAATAAAACAATAATATGTGGATTCCCCTTCTCATGTATCCAAATGCGTTAGTATCTAATATCAATATATATTTTTCTCGTCATATGTAGCAGTACTCTTGAAATTATTGCCAAAGGCTACCATTTTTCAAACTTACTGAAACACATGTTCAAACAAAGTCCTATATTTGTCAACTACATATTCTAGTTGGGGGAAAAAACAAAAAAACAAGGACCTTACCTGGGCAATTCGACATGTCATGATATGACCTTCTTTGCTCCAGGCTTCAACACCAGGTTCGAAAACGACAGCAAAACCAAGACAGAAAACAAGACAAAATGGAGACAATTGCGAGAAATCTCTGAACTCTGCCATTTTCTCTTCCTTTTCCAATATTCAACTACATGAGGAAGATATATGGCATGTTCTATATATACAACTAGTTCAAGGTTCTCATGAAGTACAAGTTTAAATTTGTGTTGATCATCAACACAAGCAACATGGGCATATTCCAAAGTATGAAGGTATCCCAGAAATTAAGGTAGATTATGAGTATGGAGGTAAACTACACTTTCTTAGCTTTGTCAAAAAGCTGACTTCAATGATAATTTAGCAGTTAATTAGGTACGTGAGAGGTCTCGACGTATAATTCAAGTTATGTAGCATATGATGCAGTGATGGTCCCCACTTTATGTCAATCTGTAGTTGCTTCTCTATCTTCCCTTTTCATATTCATTCTTGTGCGATTGATGGGACTGCTGGACCGGAGTGAAGATACGGTCAAGTGTAGCAACCAAATGAACCCCAGCTTGCGCTAGCCTCTTCTCCACAAGCAATAGGCAGCCGAGAGAGGAAGTAATCATCTTTATGAGGATTGGAAAAATTAATTCATATAGTAAGATATAACAGAGAAGTTGCTTAAGCATTATATCGTGTGACGTAATTGTCCCTTAAGGATTATTCTCATAATTTATATCGTGTGACGTAATTGTCCCTTAAGGATTTGTCAAGTTCAATTTGGACACTGACATGTCTCCAGTTTAGTAGATAATGGTGGAAACAAGAAAGAGAAAACATGATAGATAACTCAGATATTAAGTTATATTGAATTCAAAGGATTTTGATGTGGGGCGTGTCAAAGAATTGTAGCATTCATCATGGACAATGATTGATCGATATACTATGTACTTAGCATTGGGTTTAATTTTGATTCAATTGCTGTAATTTTAGAATTACTGGGGATTATTAGGTGGAAAAATAAGGCAATTGTTTATATCAAAATAAGACACATGTAACTATTTAAAATTTTATCTATTTAGTTGCGGCTACTATGGCTTCCCAAGCAGAGTTCAGCTTGTAGCTACTATGGCGTCACAGTTTATACACTAGAAATACACCAAGAAGATGGGAATTATGAGTATTCGGAAACATGAAGCTTGCTGTAAGTATGATAATAACAACGTAGCGTTCTCAGGCCCATATAAAAATTGTAATTGTTTAAAGTCGGTAATTACTAGAGAAAAAATAAGGTTGATCAAAGGATAAAGTTTATTTTAGATTAAAACACGGAAGGATCTGAAGTCTGAATATGTCGTTTTTCCCCTGACGCGTGCTTTTGGGGTTTGGGTGGGTAGAAAACGAGTTTGTTAAATATTTCAAGCAATATCCCATGCATGAAACTATGATCCAATGATGTGATGAAGAACCAGCTTATATAAACAGGATCCGGTTAGCATGAAATTAACTTCATGGTAAGTTGGACAATAGACCAATACAGCGCTGACACGCAAAGAGAGAATACCCCCAACATGCATATCAACACTGTATTGGTCTATTATCCAACTTACTACGAAGTTAACTTCATCCTAATGCAACTTCTCTCACTTCTACCTTTTCAATTTTCCCGTTTCTTTAAATTAGTTGAAACGCTATGGGGAGTGGCAGTCTACTGTATCCAGCCCCCACATTGCATTAGCATATCATTCGCCAGGTCCTGAAACCATACACCTTGTGCTTAGAATGTTAATTGTAATGACACTTCTTTTGGTAAGCTGCGTATACAGAGGATTTCTCAATATACCTCCCCCCCTCGTTAATATTCATTTATTTGGCACACTAGCTCTAGGCTCCGGGAAAGATACCATATTGTTGTATTTTTACTAGCCAGCATATCAGATTTGCAATGATATCTATTATGTGCTTGTGTGTGTTGTTTGCGTTTGAGTGCTGAAAGTAATGATATGGCCCCTGTTTTAGGTAAAAAGGCATAACTTTCAGTCGTTTGTGATTTTTGTTCATAGGAAGCCCATCCAAGTCCAAGTTGTAGAGAAGCATAAATCTTGCCTATACCTACCCAAAACGCGTAGTCGTATAAATTTCCCTTTCAATGTTTCAACTAATTTGGATTGATGACTAATTTATAGTTTATACCGAGAATTGTAAGTTTTGACACTTATGTTTCCCTTAATAAGGTAATATACATAGTTGTAGCTTATTTGTTACTCTTACATTTGATAAGAAGTATAGTTGAAAACATTTATAGATATATGTTACGGCGAAGAACGATTTTAGCAAGCAACCGACTCTTTAACTGTCACAAAACTCATTTTTTAAGCTTCTCTTCCGACTTGAAATCCTCAGAATTTAGCTTATAATGTGACCAACTAGATGTTGCTAACCTTTTGACTCTAGGTCCGCAAGTGTAGATGTTACATATGAAGATGGAATCTGCTCCAAATTGTTATTCCTATAACACTGTATCTAGATACCTTAAGTCTCTTTTAGTGCCCTTCAGCTTTTTTTGTCAAAAAAATATCGTATTATATTTTATTGTTTTCTTTTTTTGTTTTTGTTGATGTGCAGCTTTGTCTCATATCCTCTCTTATTGTTCTCTAAACTATAGCACAATTTGTTTAAGGCACGTGCAGGGAGTGGTGCTTGAAATCCTGGTTTCAATGGGTATTATTCGATCTCATCATATGTGGCTGGATGTTGAGCATATTGCAGAAGGCATTCAGAATATCTTGGTTTGCCTAGAGATGGTTGTGTTTTCTGTTCTCCGGCAATATGCAAAATTTAAACTACGGAAAAAGAATGAATGATGCATGCAACCATCCTGAGAAGACATTCTACCTGATTTCCGTTTTTGGCCGTGTCATAGAGAGGCTTCGTTGCTTTACTTCTCTATAAATTGTTATGATCCTTACAACTTGTAAGGTATAAGACTCGTGTCCCCCATCAAAGTCTCATTCCTTCGATGTGGGACACAAGTTCCATACCTGGATCATAACATAAATACATGCCAATTTAGATTCACAGAAAATTGGAGACGGAGAGAGAGGGGAGGGGGGAATGAAACTGTTGCTCATGTTGGTTTTGCGTCTGAACAAATGTACATTATGCAAGTTTCAATTCAGTGCATCTGGATTCTGGACTAATCATTTTCTCTAGACAAATTTGTTGCTTTTCCCTACACTTTAGGGAAGAAAATTGATCACAACTATTAGGAGTTTTTGTTTATTATTTTTAATTTGGTCTCTCAACTTGAGCAAAAAGATTACTGCACATTTGCAGCATAGGGTTCATTTCTTTGCTCGAGCCAATCTCTTATCCTTGGGGTGTGTGTGTGAGTTTTAATTTGGAGAGAAGGGAAGGGAAGGGATGGGAAGAGATAGTTCTTATTGTTGCCATCTCAAAACTGCCAATTAGGGCCATTTATCAGTCAAGTCCACAGTCCATACCTATATCAACTATTGAAACGGAAGGGGAGTATTTCACAATCAGTTCTCATAAGCCAAAGTATATTTACTAACATGGAGGCAATAGAAATGACAACCATAACATAGTTCTTAAGACTAACATGTAACTATTACATGTGACTATTACAGAGATTTTATTGACATTTATCCATCTCTTTGGTAGGCCTCGACTTCTGTTCATAGCTGGGCTACTGTCTAATCTTTACCTGCTCATTAAATAAAGTTGCCATCAGAATGTGTGAATTATAATTGTCGTCCTGTCCATAAAAATTTATAATTCTGACAGTAATAGTTATAAAACAAGGAAGTTTAGTAGGTCACTGCAGAAGGAACGGTAAAAGAAAATATCAATCTACATGGTCTGTCACCCAGAAAAATTATTCTGTGCTCCTGCCCTAAGAGCACAGAATAATTTATCCTGTCACCCAAGAAACAGATTCAGTCGTTTTTAGGTACGAAAGTCATGTTACTCTATTTGTAAAAAAATATACTTCCTCCATTCCAAATTATATTATTGACTTTTAAAAGTTAATTTGAGATATTTTCAAACTCAAAATTGAGATGATTCATCAACAATTATGAAACTATAAATCTTACAAAGACTAGTACTTCTAACATAATTTACAATAGTCATCGTTGTATTGACGAAAATTAATGGAAATCATGTCAATTTTGAGTTTGAAAATGTTTTAAGTTGACTTCAAAAAGTCAATAATGAGCTCATATTTTGAAACGGAGGGAGGGAATATAATCCAAGTTCTGACATGAGACATAGGCTGAAATGGAAAATGACCTTTTCCTGTTTACATACAAATCTAAAACAAAAAATAATGGCCATGGTGTTAAATTTGAGTTGTAGCCTATAAACAAGCAAACAAGCATAATTCTGAACAGCCAATTTTTATGTAATACAATAGAACACTGAACTGACCTTGTAGTAGTACTTTAGAACCTTCATAAGAAAACAAGCGTGTTGCATTTCCATAGCTTAGGTCAGCAAGTTCTTCTTTAGTGAGCTCAAGTAGAGATGCTACATAAGTGAGTACGCTATGAATGTTAGCTGGATGATTAAGGGTTTCATTCACCGGTGCAGAGGAATCTCGTGCATCATGAGACATGTTTTCAGAGGGATTGCCATCATTTGAAGTTGCATTTTCTCCTTGAGCCAAGAGTTCCTTGGTAGAAGAATCTTTTTCAATATAAAACAGAGAATCCAAATCGTTTGATTTTGGTAGGGCATCTGGTGCATCAGTCTCCAATAATATCCTATCAGCAGGCACTGACTTCAACATTTTCTTCGCTTTGTTTACTTTCATGGACATTATAAACCCAGAAATAGAGAAGTAAGCACCAAGTTTAGCAAATTCAGGAACCATCTCTGCAGAACCCAGGTAAGAATGCAGTATCACACCAGCAGGGAATGGCCCTGTAGATTTCATTATTTGAAGTAAATCACCAAAAGCACGCACACAATGGACAGATGCTGGTCTTTTCAACTCTTTGGCAAGTTGAAGCTGCGGGCGGAAAATCTCAACTTGATCTGTGAAGTCAATTTTCTTTCCGTGTGAACCTTTGTCTAAACCAATCTCTCCCACTGCTGCTGAGGGAGTAGCATCAAAGAATTCTTTCAAAGTATTAAACCAGTTGGGAGTCCTCTCTGCTATAAACCAGGGATGGACCCCAAAGCATGGAATTATACTAGGATACCGGTCACTCATCTCCTTTACCAGAGGCCAATCATTCTCAGAGACACCATTGACAGCAAAATGAACTACGCCACTATCAAGGGCGGTTTTGATTAGTTGGGGGGCCTTGTTAAAGATTCTTGGGTCTTGGAGGTGACAATGAGAATCAAAAAGTTTCATTATGGCTTTGGGATTGCTGTTGTTAGAGCTCCTATATTTTCTTCTCTTCTTAAATTGCAAAAAACAATAATAATAATAATCTATTCCTACTGGATTTTGATAATCGTCCTCACTTGAGAATCTTACAATAGATCTAGAACCACAATTTGACAGATGATGAGACAGAGAGAATGGCAACTAAAAAGCAAAATATGGGGTAAAAGCAGAACTCTGCTGGTGAAACGGTTTTACGGTCAGCAGAAGGTGAAACTATAAGTAGTGATGGCAGCAGAAACAGTGGGCACTGGAGGTCCTAAAAACTTGGTGCGCGTCACTGGCGCTAGCATAAAAGCATTGGAAAATGTACTGCCTTAAGTCCTGAAGAACGAGAAATAAGTTCTGTTAGAAAAGTTGCACAAAAATCATGACATCAAGGATCATGTAAAAACTAATACACCCTCGTATCAAATTGTTTTCGGTTTTGAAAAACACGTAGCTCAAGAAAATAACTCTCCAACTCATCTTTGAAATATGCTTATAACACTATTAACCTCTAACAAATTAAGAAGCTCATCTTTATAATTTATCTTTCAAAGGTAAAGCTGTAAGCGCAAAGATGAAACTTTATGTTTAAAGTAATAAAATTTTACTTTTTGACAAGCATTGAGATGAGAGCCACCAAAAATAGAAGGTCTGAGAAATTTAGTATGTTTAGCAAGGAAAACATGATTCAGTATCACAGCTATCAGCAAAAAAAAAAAAAAACCATGGCGGCCTTTAAACAAGGAGAAAAAAACAAAACAGATAGTGCAGAATGGTTCATGCATATTGATAAGAAAGAGGGGAACAAATTGACTAAGCACCCAATCCCGCAGAGTAAAGTAACAAAAAAATATTAAAGTAAATTAAAACAATAAGAAAATTTAATCCATATTTTCTTCACGTTCCAAAAGCAAGAGATTGAAACTGCACGTCAATTAAGATGGTTTCTGATTTAAATGTAAGGTACTTACTAGAAGGTGACAGATTTGTTTCTTTATCAATTTATCCAAGAGGAACCAAGAAGCTCCTTAAACAGCCATTACTAACATAGTACAGTATTTCCATTATTCTTAAACAGAAAGATCAAACTAAACATCTTTGGCATCTCTTTTACATTAATTCTATTATTGACGTTAAACTAGTAGCATCAGTATACACAAAAATGACACCAATATCAGCAGATTCAGATTGCGATTTCAGTGTCCATCAAGTTTAATAAAACAATACCAAGAGATAATTCCACATATGCCAACGATGTGTGATTTTCCATGAACTTTGAAGAACATCAAGTACAACTGCACAAGCACTCTCTAATGAAACAACCAAACATATGTGGCAGGAACTGGAATGATTCATTTAATTCCAATGAAACAACCAACCACACTTCTTTCATGCCATATGAATGAGTCACTTTATCCCACCTTGATCCCTATTATCCAAACGTAACATAAGAATCATCCCGCCTCCACTATCTATTGTACTAAAAGACACATTGAGGAATTGAGTATGCTACTATGCTTTATTCATGAAAATTAAGTCTTGACGGCAAAATGAGTGACTAGAGCAGATCACAAGTCATGTAACAACAAGATTTCTATATACTGGACCTATTTATATGCTGCCAGAAATTGCAATTCCTACCTGTTTTATCGTTAAACAACCAATTTATATCCCATATTACAATTTCCATCAAAATCACTTCTTTTTTTCCTTCTTCCTCCCAATAGTCAGCTTCCTAACTAGTAATTGAGCGCATTTCACAACAACGGGACGTAAATAATGAGTTGATTCTATCAGAAATCTTTAAACCCTAGCAAATAATTTTCACGTAACTATGTATGTATATTAAATTAGAGAAAACGGAGCTCAAATATAGTGGAATTATTGAATATGATAATGAAAAAACTGGAAATTAGACAGAAATGGAGTGGAATGGTTACCTTTCGATGGATAAGAATGGCAATTTCTTCAAGGCTGCGAATGCATTACAAGAGTAGCAAGGTTCTAGGTATAGAGAGTCTAACGACGTCGCATGATAAAGCTAAATCGACAAATTTTTGATAAAGTGAAATTGTGGAACTACCAGTCTGGCCTTGTGAATATAATTAAATCTATATCGAATGTGAACAGTAATTAATATAAAATAAAAATATGTGAATTTTTTTATGATTTTTTATTTAATATATAATAATATAAATTTATCGTCATACATAATAATATTTTATATTATACAAATAAAATGAATTCTTATAAAATGAACTCATACATACATACATATATACATATATATATATATATATATATATATATATATATCATGTCTCACATAAATTGAGACATTGATCCTTAATCAATTATTTTAACAGAAACTCCCGTCGATTTGAATGAAAAATGCATTTGGGACATCCTCCTATATATCACAAGATCACTCACAATCACAAAACAACTACAATATTATAGTCCCATAACTAAAGCAATTTATTAATTGTGTAATTAATGTCAACTCTTTTGAAGCTGCATGGAGCATGAATTGGTTCCTCACCATTCCAAGCTGGATGGTGGGCAGCAAACTACTTCAGAGCGAACGCTAGCTTTAATACTCATTCGGTTGATTTCACATGTCAGTGATTTGATTTTGACATCAGTGTGTTATTGAATGATCAGTTGTTACAGAAGAATAAAAAATTGATCAGCTAGCCTAACTATATATTCTTTTGAATAGATATTTATTTCACACATATATATATGTGTGTGTGAAAACTAATTCGGACATAAAGTTGGATGGGAGATATTATCTAACATATCCATCTATGATCACTTTTTTTTTTCTTCCTTTTTTTGAAGCAAAATGGAAAATTCTATTTAAGATCAAACAAAAATGACCTACAAAGAAAATCTGGGGGAGAACCCTCCCAAACATGAGCAACAAACACAGAATTAGAAGCACGGGCTAAACAATGAGCTACTTGATTTGCTGACCTCCTAACAAAACGAATTCGACTAACATCGATTGCTAAACACAACTCCTTACAATCATCCAAAACTAAGCCAAACGGTCTTGGATATGAAATAGTAGAATTTAGAGCTTGCACAAGATTAAAAGCATATGACTCAACCACCACCTTTGACATCGAACGAGCATTCAACCAACTAAGAGCTTCTTTACACTCCAGCACTTCTGCTAGCTCCGGATTAGAAGGGTCGGCCAAACTGTCATGACCAGCAGCAACCAATGAACCACTATCATCCCGAACCACCCACCCAAAGCCAAGCCGATTGGAATCCGAAAAAATAGCCCCATCAAAATTACATTTGAAAAACCCAGGCCTAAGTTTAACCCAACGAAGCAATCCTTCATCAGCCCCTGGTAGAGAACCATAAATTAGAGGCCCTTGAGTTGCTGTCCATTGGTGAAGAAATGATCCTGCAAGGTTGAGAAGGCTTGTAGGTTGCTGAACCTTGCCATTCCACATAACCCCGTTCCTATTTCGCCATAAGCACCAAAGGACCATACAAAACATAATAGCAACTTCGTTAGGTGAACTGCCAAGAACAATAACTATCCACTGGAACACATCGGTAACACCCAACGAAATCGGGGGGGGGGGGGGGGGGCGACCATCAACCGTCAACAATTCTTAGCGAAATGGCAGGACATAAACACATGAGTTGCGGACTCCACTCCTGTCTTACAAATTGGACAGAAACAGTCCACCTCGACTCGTTTCATCCGAAGGCGATCCTTGGTAGGTAGGCACCCCGAGCACAACCTCCAGACCAGATGTTTCACTTTAGGAGGAAGTTTTAGAGACCAAATTTTCTTCCAAACACCTGAATCATGATGAGTATTCAGGGAAGAAAGAGCACTAACCTGAGCCTTATAAGCACTTCGAACACTGTAACACCCTCGATTCTCCCATCTCCAATACAAAATGTCCTGAGACACACGACAGCTTAGCGAAATCTGCTGAATTAAAGAGTTATCCCTGACATCAAATAAATCACATAAAAGGTCCACATCCCATTGCATACTATTTGGGATCAATAAATCACAAACACAAGCAGATTCCGTTCCTGGAACTCGAGGGGCCTAAGGGAACGGATTAACATCATCAGGTAACCATGGTTCTGTCCAAACATTTATATTGCGCCCATTTCCCACCTGCCACTGAGCTCCCAGACAAAGAATAGGCTGAGTCGCTTGTAAGCTTTTCCAAATGTAACTAGGGTTCTGAGCAGATGGAGCATTTAAAAATGAAGTCTTAGGAAAATATCGAGCTTTATAAATTCTAGCAACCAAAGAAGTAGGACGAGTCATAAGACGCCACCCGTTCTTACCAATCATAGCGACATTAAACTCCCGAAGTTTCTTAAAACCCAAGCCACCATAATCCTTCCTAGCACAAAGCTTATTCCAGTTCATCCAATGAATACCTCCAGACCTATCAGCCTTAGTATTCCACCAAAATCTGCTCATCAAACCTTCCAACTCCGCACAAAGCTCCTTGGGAAGCAAAAAAAACACTCATTGCAAACGCAGGTAGGGCCTCAGACACTTTTAATCAAAATTTCTTTCCCTGCCTTTGAAAGCAATTTATTCTTCCAACTTGACATCCTAGCCCAAACCTTTTCCTTTACAAAAGATAGAACCCTCCTTTTATTGTTACCAACAAAAGATGGCAAACCCAGGTATTTACTCTGATCCGAAGTGAAAGCCACACCCAGCCGATTACATAATTCGGTCTGCACAGCTGCCGAGGTGTTAGAACTAAACAAAATTGATGACTTCTGGAAGTTTATCTTTTGACCCGAGGCGGTCTCATAAGCATCAATACATAGCTGAATAGACTGACATTCTCGACGCGTAGCCTTAAAAAATAAGTAACTATCATCAGCGAAAAAAAGGTGAGACACAATTGGCGTTCCCCGCGTAACCAAACAACCATGAATCAGACCTCTCCTCTCATACCGACGTAACATAGCAGAAAAACCTTCAGCACATAAAATAAAGAGGTATGGGGATAAGGGACAACCTTGGCGTAACCCACGTGACGGAACTATAGGATCCAAATTAGTACCATTATGAAGAATTGAGTAGTGAACAGTTGAGACACATTTTCATCCACTGAATCCACTCAGAAGGGAACCCTGTCCGATCCAACACTGACCAGAGATAATCCCATTCTAGCCTATCATAGGCTTTGCTCATGTCAATCTTCAACGCCGCATATCCCGTTTTTCCTTGACGCCTACGTTTAAGACAGTGAACAATCTTATACGCGATCATGATATTATCAGTAATCAAGCGCCCAGGAATAAACGCACTCTGATGTTCTAAAATCACATAATCCAACACACTCTTCAATCTATTGGCCAACATCTTCGCCACTATTTTATAAAGCACATTACATAAGGAAATAGGGCGAAGGTCAGTGACAAACTCTGGCTTTGACTTTTTTGGGATCAACACAATATTTGTATCATTCAGGCCATCCGGAAAAGCGGAATGCTGAAGGAAAGTAAGGCAAGCAGCAGAAACCGAATCACCAACCACTCCCCAAAACTTTTGATAAAAAGCAGGATTCATTCCACCCGAACCCGGAGACTTATCCGGATGCATAGAAAAAACAGCCATCCTAACATCGTCCTTAGTAAACGGAGCAATCAAAGAATTACGCTGGAAAAAATCGAGTCTAGAATCAATACATGAAATTGCATGCTGCCCATGAGCCCCACTAGACATAAAAATGGTCTGAAAATAAGATTGCAAAATATCAGGAAGACCATTGTCCCATTCACACCACTGCCCGCTAGAATCCTTAAGAGCTAAAACCAAATTATTCTTCCTCCGAGATTTGGCCGATTTATGAAAGAACTTTGAATTAGAATCTCCAGCTTGAAGCCATAAATGTTTAGACCTTTGTTTCCAAAAATCCTCCTGCTGTGAAAGAATTACATTATACTTAGACTTCAAATCCTTATACTTGGCCATAGAGACCACATCTCGCTTGGGCCGAACTGCTTTCATCGCTGATTTAATAGCGGCCAACCGACCCCGAAAATTTTAAGCTAGTTGGGCACCTCACTCCATGAGATCCACCCCACACGCCTTCAACCTGGCTTGGATAGACCGACCCTCACTACACTGCCAGCTAGAAACAACAATTTCCTTACACTGGGGTTCACGTAACCATGGATTCTTAAAACAAAATTGCCGAGTTCGATAAACCTGGTGAGAAAGTAGAAAATCCAATAGAATCGCCGAATGATCCGAAACTGAAACCTCCACATTACGAAGCTTTACATCAGTAAACTCAGAACACCAAGCCAAAGAGGTTAACGCTCTGTCCAGCCTCTCCTCAACCCCATCTGGAAATCCCCGTCGACGCTCCCGAGTGAAGGGATAACCGTCCATACCAATATCATGAAGCCCACTATCATCAATTGCTTTGCGAAAGCCATCGAAGAGCCACTGAGGGTGACTAACAACACCTCGTTTTTCATTGGAAGAAAGAAGATCGTTAAAGTCCCCCAAACAACACCACGGGAGAAAAGATTGGTGACTTAGCTGTCGAATAAGAGACCATGATAAATGGCGGTTTGAGCGGGCAGCATAACCATAGAAACCAGTAAGCCGCCAAGTAGGTATATCGGGAAGATTAACTACAACATCTATATGATGATCAGAATAAGAAAGAAGATGAGCACTATCTTTATATTTCCACAGCAAAGCAATACCCCCCCCCCCCAATGCCCGACACTACTAACTGCAAAAACACCATTATAACCCAAATGAGATTTTATTAAATGCAACCGATCACGTGATAACATAGTTTCAACAAGAAAAATAAAACTAGGCTTAAACTGACGGACTAGGTCCGCTAGGACTTGAACTGTCTGTGGATTACCCAACCCACGACAGTTCCAACTTAAGGTTGTCATTTGTCTCGGTGGGCCTGATATCCAAAGCCCACCTTCAATTCGTTGTTTGGAATCGGATTATCCATTACAAGCCCAACCGAAGTCACAAAACCAGAACCCATATTATTAGCAACGTCCACCACACCACTTTCAACCTTCCTCCTACGCTTCTGTTCAACAATAACAACCCCTTTAGAATCAGAAAGATCCTTATCAAGAGAATCAACAACCAGCTGATTTTGCGGATCCTCAATTACACCCCCAGAATTGTGGGTTAAAAGAAGAGAAAGAGTGCAATCCTTACTCATCTCCGCTGAAATCGGGATTTGCTTACTCAACAAGGCAACTGTCGCAACAGACTCCTGAACATTAGGGGAACCCCTATCAACCTTCATCCTGTCTACCACGTCATCAACTGCCGAAGGATGGAATTCTTTGCCAGACTGATGCAACCACTTCTCCGCCGGACGATTAACCAAACGCCTTGGTTATGCACAAAGCCAAGTGCCATAAACATACTCAGACGGAGATGGAGGAGATGGATTATCGAGCAGCTTAACACAAAATTTATTAGAGAGACCCATAAAACCACAATAAAAACAAAACATTGGGAGATGCTCATATTTGAAATTAACCCAGAACCAATCACCACTGCCCTCCCGCTTCAGCTTCATCTTCCTCGCTAAAGGCTTCCGGATATCCATAGCCACTCTTACTTGCATAAAAGTCTTAATATTGCCATCAAAATTACGAGCGTCGTAGGAAACAAAGCGGCCAATATAGTTCCCAACAGCCTGACCGACCTTCGATGACATAAATCCAATAGGAAGATCAAAAACCTGAACCCATAGCTCCACAACATTCAAAGGAATATGGGAAAATTGCTCCCCCGACAGCAAACGATGAAGAAGAAGAGTATTGTTAACAAAAGACCACGACCCATCTTGCAAAACCCTCTCCATATCCCGAACATGAAAGAATCGGAACAAGTATCTATTAACTGGAAGCTCCTTAACCTCGATGCCTTTCATAGGTTGCCAAATCGGAATCAACGTATCTTGCATGGCCTGAAAATTAACAGACTTCGTCACCAAGAATCGTCCCACTAAACAAAGAGAAAAATCATATTCAGCCTCGTCACCACAATCCCCCTCTAAAACAAGCCCACCTTCCTCTTCCTCCCCAATAGTTAGATTCTGGCATGAAGCAACCAACACTGGAATCTGTTGTTGACTACTAGATGCCATGACGACAAAACAAGACGTAAAAGTGCACAAGAGAATCAAGATATAAACATGCCAAAAGGCAGGAGAAAGAAACCTTGTCAGAGGACAAGAAAAAAGAGATCTGACTTATAAGTTAATCATGAATCTGCGATTTGGATCTAGAAAAGAGGCAGAGGGGTTGGATCTAGAAAAGAATCCATCTATGATCACTTAAAAGAAGATGATATGGTTTAGATCGATCTAGGATTATTCGTAGATTAATTATGATGACGACACAAATTATATTGTTTAAATTTTGAGTTGAGTGTTATTACATGATAATAAATTTATGTTAATATTAGGTACCACATATGTGCGTATAGAAGATATGATGAGGGACTATCGAAGAGATTTTTACATTTTTATTATATTTTATCGTTTATGTTCCATATTAGTCGCAATTCAAATTTGTTATGAAATTATTTTAAGTTTATTTTTAAAAAGTCAAGAATAATCTTATCTATCTATTAATACTATGATTAAATAAACAATATGGTTCCTCTTTTTTTCGACCTTTGATTTTTGTCATCTTTTTTTTTATTTGACCGTTGACTTTTTCCACGTTAATTCAAATCAAAAATTAGAATTAGTATCTTAATTTTATAAGAAAACGAGAATTAGTAATATAGATTTATAAGAAAACAATTAAATTTATCTATCTATAGTCTATAGTATAATCTATCTATACCATAATTACATAGACAATTTGGTTCGTATTCCTTTTTTTATTTGGCCTCTGAGTTTTTCTACGTTAAGTCAACTTTTATTATTTTTCTATTCAAATCAAAAAATATAATTAATAACATAGCTTTATATAAAAATAAAAATTAGTAGTATAGTTTTAAATTATAAGGGTACAATCATCTTACCTAATATTATTTCATTACTTTTATTGATATATATATATATATATGTGTGTGTGTGTGTGTGTGTGTGTGTGTGTGTGTGTGTGTGTGTGTGTGAGAGAGAGAGAGAGAGAGAGAGAGAGAGAGAGAGTAAATTTAATAACTCAACCAATAAATGATTCAATTGTTAAATTAAAAATTAATTAATTATACGAAAAATAGTAACTATTATTAATATAATACTCATTAATATAATATAAATTTAGAATGAAACTATTTTCTTAGGACAAGCATCTTACCTAATATTAAATTAGTATCATTATTAAAATATAATATATCAACCAAGTATATGATTTAATTATTAAAGAAAATATAAAATATTATTTAGTTTATCCAATAAAATATTTACAAAAAACTAAAATAAAAATTCACCAACAACGTATTTCTAAAATAAGATATCGTGTTTTGCATGGAATACATCTTACATAATATTAATTTGTTCATCTTTTTCTTTTTTTTGTTCAACCTTTGATGTTTTCTGCATTACGTCAAATTTTATTATTTATCAATTCAAATTAGAAATCGAAATTAGTATCGTAGTTTTATAAGAAAACATGAATTCGTAATATAGTTTTATAAAAAAATAATCAAAATAAGATCATTGTCTCTTATATTAAAATATACGTATAATTACAATTTCAAATATAAGTAAGATTTAATCATTATTTAAATAATATAATTGTGATTATTTAAGTGAAAATATAATATACTATTCCACCATATGACTCAATTCTTAAATAAAAAATATAAATTGATTACACTATCCAATAAAAATTTATAAAAATAAAATTTAATTAATCCATAATAATATTATAATTTTACAACAAGACCTTTTGTTCAGTTCAACCAAATCAAAAATAAAAATAGTAATATAATTTAGTATAAGAAAACAATCATAAGGTTATATTACCTGATATTAATTTGTTATCATATTAAATAAATTTTTATTACAACTTAAATAATATAGCTAGTTTGAGAAGAAAATAATTTTTCACATATATTGTTTTATCTAACTTGAATTTGTTACACTTTATTAAATATAAGTGTAATTATATTCAAGTATAAGTAAAATCTTATTATAAGTTAAATAATATAATTTTAGATGAAAAGTATTTTTTTATTAGGACCATTTACCTAATAAATTCAATAATATATTTATAAAAACAATTAATAAAATATTTATAATATCATTACTTATAATAAGACTTGTGCTTTTTATGGGGTATGATTAAATAGGCAATTTGATTTTTTGTTGTTGTTTGATCTTTGACTTTTTTTTATATTAAGTTAATCTTTATTATTTATCAATTCAAATAAGAAAATTAAAATTCGTATCATAATTTTATAAGAAAATGAGAATTAGTTGTGTAGGTATACAAGGAAACAATTAAATCTATTTATAGGCTATAGTATAGTCTATTTATACTATAATTAGATAGACAATTTGATTTGTCCTTTTATTTTGTTCGATCTTTATCTTTTTCTACATTAAGTTAACTTTTATTATTTATCTATCAAAATTTAAAACTATAATTAGTAATTTAGCTTTAATTTATAAGGAAATAAGAATTGGTAGTATAATTTTTTAAGGATACAATTATCTTACCTAATATTAATTTGTTATTTTTATTGAGATATATATAAAATAATGCAATTCTAAGGTTAATTATATTATCACTTAGATAATATAGTTTGAAATTATTAAAATATAAGTATGATTAATTTGAAGTATAAATAATATTTTTTTATAATATAATTTTAGAATGAAATTATTTTCTTATGAAAATCACCTTATATATATATATATATATATATATATATATATATTAAGTAATATTATTATTAATATATATAAATTTGTAACTGTTATTAGTTGTTAAATTAAAAATTAATTACTCATACTATAAATTAGTAACTATTATTAACATAATACTCATTAATATGTTATTTAACTTGAATTTGTTACTATTATTAAAATAAAAGTATAATTGTAATTCAAGCAGTATAATTTTATTAACACATAGATAATATTATTTTAGAATGAAACTATTTTCTTAAGGCAAGTATCTTACCTAATAAAATTCTAAACATCCATAATAATATTATAATTCCACAACAAGACTCTTTGTTCTGCTTAACCAATTCAAAAATTATAAGTAAAATGTTATTGTAAGTTAAATAATATAATTTTAGAAGAGAAATATTTTTTATTAAAATTATTTTACCTAAATCTAATAATATATTTATAAAAAAAAAATTAAAAATCATAATTTATAATAAGACCCGTACTCTAGAAAGACTGTAGATGCGAGTAATTTGAAACGGGAAAAAAAGTATTTGCTTTGGGGGTCCCAATGAAATTTGGTTGATCATCGACATGAATTTGGCTTGGCAGTTGGCTCCACTTGTGACAGTGAAGTGGTTTGTCCATGCATAAATCAAAGTTGCACTTGAACACGCAGTTAAATACAAAACGACAAAATCAAGTAATTTATGATGTAGCACTAAATTATTTATTCAATGTCTCAACTTTATTAATTGTGACGTTAAATCGATTCATATGTTTTAAAAGATATATGAACCTACTATTCATAAATAAATGATTTTCTCCATCTTATTATTATTTTTTTTTAAAATATTATTGATTTATTTTTAATGTTTTATTTATGATAAATATTAATCTTAACATTTAATAATATGAAGGGATAATTAAGAAAAATCTTATCAATATGTTTCGATTATATGTAGATTGTAACATCGAAAACAAAATAGAACTATTTCTATAGAATAATTTCTTAAATCATTAATATTTATATTAATATTCCTAAAAAATAGATATTTATAAAAGAGAATTGATATTTTTATAAATTAATTTGATATTTTTATAAAATTAAATAGAATTTATTTATAAAATTATTAAATTAATTTATAAAAATATTATATTAATTTTTATTTTATAAAATAATTTAATATTTTTATAAAATCAAATGACATTTACTTACGATATATATAGAGAGAGGAAAAGAGCGGAAGAGAAGCGAAGACTGATCAAACAGACAGACGAACAAATAGAAGAGAAAGCATTCACCAACCAAAAGAAAGAGTGAAGGAGGACGGGTAAGCAATCAACGCACGCAAGCCAGCCTCCATACGTCCAAGCCTCAATTAAACAGACATATTCCCTTCTCAATTCCTTCTCGTTTATGCCAATCTCTCTCCTCTCTTGTCTGTTTCTTCCTCTTTGAACTCGGCGACTATAGCCAATAGACAGCAAAAAAAGTGGTTTGAAGGGCAATCGACCATGAATGAGAAAGCCAGAGTCTCCAAAGAACTCAGTGCCAAACACCTAAAGGTTTTATCTTCTTCTGTTTTTCAACTTAAATTTGATCCTATTTTGCTGATATTGCTTTGGCATGTGATTTTCCATGAAATTTTATTACCCTTTTCTTTGGTTTACTGATATGCTTAATTGAAAGCTTAGTTTGAATATACCCATTTTTGCTAGATCATTATTAGGCTTTTTATTTCGATTTTATAGTTTATACGGATGCCTTTTTGTTCTGGGTAATTTAGTTTATAGCTGTTCTCTGTTCGTGTTCTGTCCTTTTTCTTTTTGTTGTTTAAATCATGATAGTAAACATGAACTGAAGGGAGATATTTGATCAAAATAATGTAATGATGTGATTATATTGTACAAATCCAAACTCTCATGGTCTTTTTATTACTAAGTTTGGAGTTAATGGTGTATTTGTGTACTTATAATACACTTTTTTTTTGTTTGGGCAAATAAGTGGTAAATGTTTTTGGAGTTTCTTGGATACCAGATATTTGACTTTGTATACCTTAATTGGAATTTTGATAATACCAAAGAGCGAACGAATAAGGAAACAAAAAGAGCTTCTTTGTAAAAAATTTCTTTATTATTATTTTTTCATCTGTGGATAGTAGTTACTGGTTTTCAAAATTGCTTCTCATATTATACCTACTTATAAAATAAAGAACGAAAGTTTTGCTAATATGATTAGTTTTGTAATTGGCTTAACTAAGTAAGGATAGAAAGAATTAGTGATCATTCACAATTATAAGCTGTTTGTCTTATGTAGTATGCTCTTCATATCATAGCTATCGAAGGTGTTTGGTGATATTCCAGGAGGTCTTGCTTTAGTTCCAACATTGTGAGTTGTAACTCCTGTTTATGGTTGCAAATTAGCATAATATAGATATTCTGTCCTTACACTGATACACAACTGTACATCTGGAGTCCCCTTTATCGATTGTAATTAATTTTTTATCTAAAAAAATTATATGATTTGGTGTGTCACTAAAATTGATAATCTAACTTGTTTAGATATAAGACCTTGAAGTATGCAGGACTGGCCTTTTATTTCGAGTCTTTTCCTCAATCTTCTCGTTTTACTTTCGCCAATAAAGATAAGATTAAAATTCAAAATGTTACCATGGTTATGGTTTTGTAGTTCATTATTTGGGATTTTTTTTTTCTTTTTTATTGGTGTTTATAAAATTTTGGAACTCCTTCCGCCTCTTTTCCCCATTTAGACCAGACCATTAACAAATGCCTGAGAATTCTATATTTCCAATTTGTTGATTTTGAACAGTAAGACCCAAGTTGTTGGCTTCAAATGTAAGAGCCAGGAACCCACACTACCTACTTGCATGAGAGAAAACCTAACACATGTCTAAAACCTAATCTCAAATAATAAGATATTAGGTCTTGGGTCCATCTATGTATATTAGTCCGACTCCCTTTAATTATTATTTCAATCGGGTACTTTACCACACCCTTGTATCCTTACATTTGGAACATTTATGTTATATACGTGATCCTACTTTCAAACCTCAGCTCTCTTTTGACGACTTGTGCAACGACCAATTTAAATCACCAAGTTGTCATCAAATATGGTCGGGAAGCATTACGTAAAATGTGAAACAATCAATCTACTTTTGTTTAGATATTAACTATCAGTTCTAGGGAACCTGTTAGTCTTGTGTTCTTTACACTGGATGTGAAATATCACTAATAAATAGTTTCTGTGACAGAGGGGGTATGGATTATTCTGGGCCGTTGCTGAATCAATTTAATGATTTCTTTCATTGTATGACATTTGATAAGTATATTGATATGGTAGTCCAATGATATTTCTCTACAATGAGGCCTTTTTAAAGATGTTGATCAATTGGCTGTAGCACCTCAGATGCAGAGAGGGAAATCTTCTTCAGCATGATGGACATCTTTTTCTATCATAATATCATTGCATAGTAGCTTGGATATTTTTATTTGATTCAAAATGATTTGGAGGAGAATGGAATAGGTCAATGCTGATAGTTGAGGCCTTTTATAAAGCTGTAAAATTAAAGCTATAGTTTTGATAACCAAGAGTTGGTAATTGAAGCTTGAATGTCCTGTCCATAAGTTTGACCTCGTTTTGGAAGCCAGATTAGTTAACAACAAAAGTTCTTCCAATTCTTTTACTGATACATGCTTTTCCCACCAATAAAAGAAACATTATATCAAACTAGAATAAAGCTTGAACCCCTAGGGTTACTAACTAAGAGATATACAAATAATTCTGAATATTAGTAAGATGAATGGCAACAAATAATAATTTTACATAAACTTTTCTCCAAGGAATTTCTTTAATTATGCAAAACAGGCTTGAATTTAAGGATTTTGTTGTCTTTTTAGAAAACAGATTATTATGTACTGTTGATTTTTTCATCATCAAATCAATCTTCATCCCATTATTTTTTTCTCCGTGATATTTATTTGATTTACCATATGGTTAAAACTGATGTCAACAGTGCTTTTCTTTATTGGCAGATACTTGAGGGGCTTCTTAAACTTCCAGAAAATAGGGAATGTGCTGACTGCAAAAGCAAGTAGGTATCTTGGACAAAGTGCATGTTTGGTAGTGAAAATATGAACAAACTAAGAGGATAGTGTTTGATATTTAATCCTCCTGAATTACTCAATCTGGATATACTTGTAATGCAGAGCTCCGAGATGGGCTAGCGTGAACATTGGGATCTTCATATGTATGCAATGTTCTGGGATTCACAGAAGCCTTGGAGTACACATATCAAAGGTTCATGTCTTTTCGCCCCACTCCTTTACATGAAAACATTGTTCATACAAAAGAAATATTTTTATGATTTTTACTGACATACATTTGGTGTTTTGCCAAAGCTGTGTTGTTCTTTTACAAAAACCTAAACTGCTTCTTTTGCATCTTGTTTATCCATTCAAAAGTATCAACATATATCATACATTGTGAATGGTGAATGGTGAATGCCTAATGTCATGTAATCGCCTATACAAATTCATGGTATTGCTGCAGGTGAGATCGGCTACACTTGACACATGGCTTCCAGATCAGGTTGCGTTGATTCAATGTAAGACTTTATTTTATGTTAATGACTAACAATCCGGTTTTAGCAGAACAAGAAAATTGATGTCCATGTGATTCGTGCTTTCTTGCAGCCGTGGGAAATGAGAAATCAAATATTTATTGGGAAGCTGAGCTGCCTCCTAACTATGATAGAGTTGGTATCAAGAATTTCATTCATGCTAAGTATGATTTAGTTGATTAATCATTATTAAATTGTGTCATATGTAGCTGATTTGGCTTAATATTAGTCTTAAGAGGACTGCATTATTTCTACTAACCAGTGCGAGTTAATTAGGTATAACGACAAGAGATGGATTCCAAGAGATGGAAAACTAAAACCTCCTTTAGGTATTAGAGAGGAGAAGATAACAGTTCATAACAGTGTAGCGGGGATTAGTAGTGGCAGGGTAAGAGAGGAGAAGATAACAGTTCATAACAGCGTACTGGGGATTAGTAGTGGCATTGGACATACCAACAGTATTGAGCATTTTTCTGAGGACAGGAAAGCCCCTCAGCTACACGTTGCAATTACAAAAACTCCTTCAAATAGTACTGATCCTATTCCTCCCAAAGTATCTGAGCAGGTAAATAATTTATTATCTAGTCCTACTATTTCTTCAATATCTGCAGTTTTTCATTTGTTTTTAAATTTTAATCTATTCTTCAGAACATTGCTGATATTCCTTTCTCTCAAATACAATTTATTAAAGTTTCTTTTTAACTAATCCATTCTTTTCGCACATATAGTTTCTTTCATTTTTTTTTATGGGAATCTGATAAGTTTTAATTATTATTTTAACTTCTCGTACGAAAATGAAAAAAAAATAGTTGCTGATTTTAGGAAGTTACTTATTTATACCAGACTTAATGGATACAGGTAACTCTGGATCCAATGCCTAAGGAAGTACATCAGAAATCAGAGCCACAAGCCTCAAAAAATGAATTAGAGAAAAAGGAATCTAATTCCATCCCAGTTGTCTCAACATCCGAGGTTGACTATGCTACAGTTCTTTTCAACTTGCTCTCGATGAACAATTCAAGAGAAAATGACTCTAAATTACTTGCTGCTGATGATAATACGGGGATGGAAATCCAGTGTATGTTTTTTGCCCTGGTGGTTGCATGAGTGATCTGATTTCCTTTGGTGCCCGTGTTTTGGCCTCAAAATAATCTCCCATTACTACTAAACTTCTTGTGTGGAGTTGTGAATTTCATTAACTTTACTCCGTTATTACCATTGATTTTCTCTTCAATAATTGCAGCTTACGAAGCAACAACAAAAGCAGAGGAAAGTGTTGTTCCAAAAGGGGTTGATACCAAGAACCACGCTGACTCCGGATTTGCTGATCTATTTGAAGGTTTGCAGTGGGTTACAAAGCCCATTTCCCAGGAACCCCAAAAAGAAGTGAAGAATGAGATAATGAATCATTCTGAGAAGGTAAATTATTTGATATACTTCAGTTAAGTTTCAGAAAGAATTTGCAAACGCAGTTATGCTTTGCTAAGAGATTTTCTTATTATTTTCTTTCTTAATCTGTGCAGTCCAGTCTGGTGTCACCATTATCTGCCCATCAACAACTACCAACACAAGCTCAACAACAGTCTTTTCTCATGGCTAGTGCAACAAAATCTAACGGGGTTTCCCGAACACCTGCTGGAAATATGTACCAACTTAATTCCAACAACATTCACCGACCTGCTCAGAATAGGGGAAGCACTGGCAACCAAGTTCCTGGAAGAAAAATGCTAGGGGCTGAGCAACATAAATTTCAGCAGGTTGAGCTCAAGAAGACTTTATGTAATCTTAATTAATCAAATTTCCATCTCTTATTTTATTTTTATTTTTTAAAATTCTTGTAACAGATGGGAAATGTCCGACCTTCACATCCTGTGGGCAATTTAGCGCCTTATTCAACATCAAGGTATGATATATATTTAGATTAGAATAAGAACAAAGATTTGTGTTGGAAACTATTCGGCAGAGTTCAAACATAGTACTAGCAACAACCAAAACTCCTAGTCTCCTATTATGGAAATGATGATTCTGAAAACAGTGAAAAGGATCAGGAATGTAGATCAAGTGGGAGCATAATGTAGGAATATATTACTGCATGGTATTTTATTTAATAACTTGGTTAGAGTTTCTGTGAAATATTGATCGGATGCAACTTTCCGGAAACACGTCTTTAAATACTTTCTGCATCCATTCTTACGTCTTATATAAAAGTATTACTCCATTTCCACCAAGAGTTCCGTCTACAAAAAAAAGTCCAAATTTTAAGGATATATTGTTCTTCCTTATTTATCCCTGATTATAATGAATGTGTTTAAGCTGTTGTAGCATTGACATTGTAGAGAAATTGTGATGTTAATCTTGAGGGTGCAACGATATTTATAATTTATACTATCATCAATAAAAGAGGAATATTTTTGTGCGGAACAATTTTTTTTTAAAATGAAACTCTTTTTGGGGAACGGAGAGAGTATCGTTCTTTATAAGTACATTACTAGTTTGACAAATAGTGCACACTTTAAGCAACTTATTATTAGTAAGAACTAGATCTGTCAAAGAAGAATTTAATCATTAATATCCTTTAGTTTTATAAATCTCATTAGAACATATTGTTAGGCTGGTATAAGCACAACTTACACTTTATATTGCCCTTCAATTCTGTTGCAGTATGCACAATTCAATTGGATCAGTACCTCCAAGTAGAAGAATAACGGTGGGAAAAATTAGGCGTCCCTCAACATCAGCAGCATCGCCCCTCATTCCAACTCATTTAGGGGGAGATTATGACTTCTCATCATTAGTGAACGGGATGTTTGATAAACGTTGATCGTTGATCATCGATTCTTTTTATTTTTATATTTTTATGGTGATTTCATTTGTACAAGTGCAATAAAATTGGTTCCAAGTTGCTTCATTTTATGGTGTTTTGTTTCTTTCTTTTAGGGGATTAATACTTGCAGTGTTCTTCTTACCTACCAGGGAAATGCTTAGAAAAAGAAAAATAGACCAGAACAAAAAAAATTCTGTGCAAGTAAACTTTTGACTAGTCTCATTATGTAGTGTGATTTTTTTTTGTCTTACGATTGCAACGTATGAGATTGGATAAAATTATAAGACTGGTCGATTGTTAAAATATTATCAACGTTGTCCATGTAACTGGTATACATAAAACTGCAAGGTATATTATTTTCCCTTGACTATGTATGGTTTGAATACTAGGTGAACTAATTCAAGACTCCTGAGTTAAATTATTTAAGTTTGGACTTCATTTTGAACTAGTTAGAATTTAGAGCTGAAAAAGTAATAAAAGTCCATTTGACTCAACTGGGATTCTCAAGCTTGAGGTCTGCCGTGCTTCCTTTCTTCCTTCTAATAAATGTATAACCTTCTCTTCTCCCATTAAATGAAACCTTCACCTATCATAAATATATTGAGAAAAAGAAAAAAAAAAAAAAACTCAATTCATCCTTAAAAAGAGAGTATACTTTAAAACTAAAATTTTGTTTCTAAGTGTATTATTAATTTTGTTTGAGCAAAATATGTATTTAACATATTTTTGCACGTATTTTAGCGATATTTATGTACATTTACCAATATTTATTATTATGACAGTATCAATAATACTAGGGCATTTAAGTAACAAAAAAAAGTTAAGAATGATGTATGTTAGCATAAAATGGTCAGCATGACATAATAAAATTTCGGGAGATGATAACTACACTCTTTTACTTCACGGTTTGTACTTCACTATAATAATATTAAAATAAGGAATCCTTTTAATATAATGAAATACAACTGGTAAAATATGAGAGTATTAAATTATCTTCTAAAATTTAATACATTTCTTTTCATTAAAAAAAAACAAAGTAAACATGTTTTTAGAAAGAAAAAAAAAACTCTAATTTGAGTGGTATTATCGGGAGAGCAAGAGAATTACTTATTTTTGGACTCCTGATTTCATATATATATATATATATATGTCCTCCCTTCCACTCTCATTATCTATCATTCTTAATTTCTCTCACCCATTAATTTTATTTTTACTTTTTTAGTTTACACACAAATATATTTTGTACTCAATAAAAAAGAGAATGGGCTTTGGATCTCCTAGGCCCCCTATTTTGAGGAGCCTGAAAACCCATAAATCCAATCCATTTAAAGAATTAATGGAATATCCTCCTATGCATGCAAAGAACTTGATTGCACATATGACAATCATCCAAGAGTTGAACGGTGAATAAGTAATAAATACCTATATATATATATATATATATATATATATTATTTATAATAGAATAGATTATATGGAGTTTGACTTTAGGTAATTTTAAAAAAGTATATGTACCCAATAACCAATTCCTTTCCTATTACTTGTAAATTCTAGTAGTAATTACCTCACAGTCAAACTCCACATCTATTTATATTGGATCAAGACCATGAAATAATTTAACAACCATTTTGGTGCTTGTACTTTATAGTAGGTTTTCAATTTCATCCATGTACATATTTTTTTCTTAATAATCCTTGTACTCTAAGATAGAGGAACAATTTGGTCCTCTTTTTTTAAACAGTGGCCTTTTTAAAATATAAATAAATGCCAACGTGAATAAGTTTTCTTTAGCAAGGGTTAACTAGTCTTTTACCACCTATCTTTTTTAAGCAATGTTTTGAACTCCTATTCATTTATAAATTTATACTTATTTTTCTTTACAATCAGCCAACCATTGTGTTCCTCATTAAATAAGTTTTTTATATTATGTTCACATTCTATAGGATATTAGTATTTGTGGCACAAATTTTGTGTATACAATTAAAATAAATAAATAAATTTAAAATAAAATGATAAAATATACATTTTGTGCAATTAAATAAAAATTATAAAATATAAGTAAGAAAATATAGGAGAGATTGCACGGATAAAATGTGGAGGAAAAAAACGTTTGAACTTTAGATGTAACACAACTTCAAGAGATGTAGTTGTTTTCACTAATCTCCCTTTATAAAATAGATACACTTAAAAAAAAAAAATTATACTCCCACATCAAGTTCTTTATATGATGTTCACACTCTAAAGAATATACTCTCAAAATCATGTTTAGATGATTGCTTCTCTTATAACAAATTGAGAGACTTCCTCGGTTTTAAAAGCGATGTGTGACGAATGAGTAGTTATTAGATGGCAATTCAAGAAAAAATCACTGGTATGGGGCGTCTACTTCAATTGTCAATGATGCCGGCCAAGTTTTTTTAGTAAATTTATATTTTTATAGTAAAAAGTGATATTTTTACAGTCATATCGTTGCTATAAATGTATAGTAACGGTTTTGACCGTCGTTATATATTTATAGCAATAGTTTGGCTATAAAAATATTAAAAATAGCTGTGAAAATATTTAAAATAAATAAATTCTAGTCTCACATTACTTTTTGTTTATTTATTTATTTTTATCACTAATTAGATTTATTGAGGACTTGCATTTGTCACAAAACAATAACCCTGCATGCATTAATCTTCACTTTATTTTGCATGTAATAGTTTAGTTTGTGGTCATAGCACTCCAATGGGAAGGCAAAATAACAACTATCTATATAAAGAATAAATACCAGTAAACGAGTGACATTATAATCAATAAGCATGACATGTAAAAGTGTAAATTAATAAACATAGTTTCTTCAAAAAAGAGCAATAGAGATTTAAAACTAAATTGAACAAAACTGATCCACCAAAATTTACCAGGCAAAAGTTAAACTTATTACATGAAATATTCCAATAAATAAATTAATTTCTTGGTACTACATATTCAGAAAACACCATTATCATCATATATATCACTAATTAAAATAATAAAGAAGCCTACATTTATTTAATAATACTTACTTGAATCCTTTTGCTCTGTCAATGTTTTGTTATGTTTTAACCTTTTGCTTTAATTTCTTCAGTGTCGCTGTTTATTGGATTGCTTAGGGCATTACCTCTTATTTATTTATTTTTTATTTTTAATAATAAATTTTAAGTTATTTGCAAGTGGAAAATTCTACACAATTTATTCAATTTTCTGATTCCTCCCTTAAGAATGTCTACCGAGACTATTAAAGTACAAGGATCAAAGGAGTTGATTAGCCAAAAAATAGTCATGTAACACCCTTAATTAAATTTAAAATCTTCTAACTTAATTTTACTACTGCCTTTTCATCTCTTAGCTAACCTTTTAATGCCTTTATTTTGTCCCTCTCTTGATGTCACTAGAACGACCTACTGTTTGTACTAAAATAAGCTCAATATAAATTCAGAAAATTGATCATAATTAATGAATATACATTATGGTCCCTGAAAAAAATATTCTTATCAAAATCAACTACCAATATCAGAACGGTGTGGTCAACGTACGGGGTTGAAAAGTACCAACTGCCGATTCTTTAATATTGGAAGTTTCAAAATTAAAATATATATATATTTTTTAGTTTACTGTCAATTTAAAAAAATTATTTCATTTCAGAAAGGAAAACATATAATATATATGTCAAATTTATAACGAAATTGAATTGTGACTTAGTCAAACTCTAAGCGGTAAAATAAAATAAATTAGGTTCAAATCATTTTTAATTCATTCATATAAGATGTATTCACATACAAAATGTAGCAAGATTCTTTTAGAAATATAAAATATCCTGATGTTCTTAGTTTATCATTAATTTCTTTATTATCATGTCTAACATCACAAACTTGTATTTCATGTGAATTCCACATATGATAATTTCAAAATATGTAAATGAATTAATAAATATGATAGATTTTTAATATAATATATTCACCTTTTGAGTAAGAAAAGTAATCTAACATACTTACTAAGTTAGTTTACACAGTCGTACAATTCTACTACAAAACTATATTATCATTATTAAATTTTTACTAATATCAAGAATATATTTAAAAATAAAAAATTATATCTTTAATTTTGAAAAAAATAATATTAAATACATAAAAAGAAAGTCTTACATAGAATGAGGTGGTATTTGATAAAATTCAGTGTTAAAATCAGAACAATTTAGACATCTGAATAATATAAAGCTTCTGTCAAGAATTGTATCTAAATGAAAATTGTTGTTTGATAATTAATTTTTCCAAAATGTCTGAATAATAGTATTTTACCAATTGAACCCTCTGAACAGTTTAAGCAAAACCCGTTTGATAATCAGAAAGGTCTGAATAGTATTTTAAATACATATTTATAATATTTTGACCACAATATGATGAAATAAAATATATCATGTCTAATGAAAACATCAACCTAGCATAACAATTCAATCATACAAATTAAATTAACAATTCTATACGTGTGATTGAGAATATACAGACAACATTAACATATTCTTTGCCTATTAATTAATTATAACACCATCTACACCAAGTTAACTCATTGGTGCTAATACTAAGATTTCATACAAATAAATATATTCAATTCAATTACAAGCCATTCATTATCAGATAGAGCCACTACTTAGGTAAATGATGTTGAAGGTTGTTTGATTTGATGATGATTACTGATGTGCAAAAATGATTGTGGTGAATGTGCTTATATGGTTAATTGTCCATATATATATATCTGACTAAGTGCTTATGTGTCTATGTGCTTACTTGACTATGTGCGTATATGTTTTAAAGTGCTTATGTGGTTAATTGACTAAGTGATTACATATTAATCTGAATATGTGTCTACATGATCATGTACGTATGAAATAAATTACTTGGTTCAAATATTGTGAATTGCACACTTATATAGCACAAATACGATCTTGTTAAAAAGTATCTGCTGCTTATAATAAGAGTAAAAGTTATTTGGTTCAAATGTTGTAAAGTCCTTTTTCAAAAGAAATATGTGTACAAAGGACTTATAGATTAAAGATCAGAAATGTTAGGTTGATCTTTCTGTAGGAGTCACTCTGCATAAAAGATAAATGATATAAGCAGAGTAATATAAGAATAAATCATTGTTGTATATGTGTATAACAGAGTTTGTAAAGTCCTTTCAATATGTAATGATGTAAAAATGTACAAAATGACTTAGTTAGAAAAGATCAAATCTGTTAGGTTGATCTTATGTTATATCTGTTCAGTCAATATGATCGTAGAATGGACTCTACGACTCCAAGAAAGGAAGACTCAACGATTCAGTCTGTTCGTAGAGTGGACTCTACGACTTCGCAGCAACTAGGTCTGTTCGTAGAGTGGACTATACGACTCCATACCATGATAACTCTACGATCATCAAGGAGAGACAGCTGTGCAAGAGTTCTATAGAATATACAAGCTGAATTGAAGAATTGATCAAATACAAAACGTAGAGCAGAACTCTACAATCATCGAACAGACAGCTAAACAAGCCTTTAAGAAACGTAGAACCAGAGAAGAAATGTACTTTACGGTATGCATAAACTGGCAAGATCGTAGAGTGGATTCGAAGAGCAAGCACATACGAGAACTCTACGATTTGCACAGATAGACGAAATCATAGAGTGGAACTAGAAGACAAGACAATGCAGACAATTGTTCTACACATGGTATAATCGTTGAGTAAAAACAAAGGGTGTGTTAAAGAAGACAACAACTCAACGATTCCACTGAGAAGCCCAGAAATAGCACGGAGAAGCACTGCAGTCAGCAACTCTACGATTTGCACAAAATGACAAGATTGTAGAACGAAATCGCAAGGCAAAGCACTGCAGTCAACAACTCTACGATTTGCACAGAATGACAAGATTGTAGAAAGAAATCGTAAAGCAAAACACTGCAGTCAGTAACTCTACGATCTAAACAAAATAGCAAGATCGTAGAGTGAGAGAGAAGATCACTCCAACTCAACGTTTTACTTGACTTACTTCAAGTAACAATCGTGGAGCTGAATTCGTAGAGTCAAAATGATCAGACAACCACTCTACGAATTCACTGTGAAGATCAGAACCAGTAAATTAACAGAACTACAATATGGTGTGAGAGAAAAGAGAATATTCTTTGACCAGATTAAAGAAAGATTAAGTGCAGTTAAAGATCAGATGCATGTCAGAGTCACATAAGACTTTGTGTCTAAACGACTATAAGTCAGGACCTACTGCTCAGAAGGATGGTGAAAATAGTCTGACTAATGGAACATCTCTGAAAGCAATAGAGCAGTTGGTTATCGAAGTCAAGGAAGATATTTAATAATGGATTAGAAAATTAAATATATCAAATAATATAATATTCTTTGATAAACAACTCTGGAAGTGCAACGGCTAAAAATGCAGAAAGCAAAGCTACAGTTTGATGTGACAGAACATATGTCAGAAAAAGGAAAAACACTGACACAAGCAACAGAAAGTCAACTTCAAAGATATCAATGATTTGCACAATGCCAAAGGAATCCAACGAATCTTTTCCAACGGTAAAATATGCACAAGCATAGATGTTCACAGGGATGAAAGAAGTTGTTGAAAATAAAAAAGAGGATGGTGGACTACAACAGAATCGTAGAGTGAAACAAAAAATGATTATGCTGAAGAACACTCTACAATCTGTCAGAACATTAAAACTGAATTGAGAGAGACATAAAAAGATATGACTCTATTACAAGAAAAGTGTTCAAAGCTGCTGGACTTGAAGAGGGCATTTGTGTTCTTGTCTTAGTGACTAAAGGAGCAAAGTCTACTGGACTTGAAGAGGGCATTTGTGTCCTTGTCTTAGTGACTAAACTAGCCAAACCTGTTAGGTTTGAAGGGTTCTTTGTGAGCCAGAGATTCCAGGACTGCTGGGCTTAAAGAGTTCTGTGTGAACCATCCTTAGTGGATTTCCTACTCATTGAAGTAGAAGAGTAGAGTAAGAGTTATTCAGTCTCCGAACCACTTAAACTCTCTGCTGTCATTTACATTCAGTCATTTACATTCTGTCATATATAGATATATATCTGCTATGATTAGTTTACTTGATAAATGGCCATCTTCAATACAGTCTAAACTCAACTAAGAAGTTTTACAAATCTTTAAGGGGAGTTTTCAAACTAATGTTCCGTTATGTAAACTAATCTTAATTAAATAAACTATTCGGTAATATCATATACTTTTAAGGAAAAAGTTTTTAAGAGATCTATTCAACCCCCCCCCCCCCCCCCCCTTCTAGATCACTTGTGGGCCTCTAGGAACTAACAATTGGTATCAAAGCAGGTTCTCATGAACATAAAAGCTCACGCTTTGAGTAGATCCTATGACACTAGTAAAACTCTGTTTTGAATTTAAAAATTGAAGTAAACCATTTTTTATGAACAAGCTTACAAATTAATTTTTTTTATGCAGGTACAAATATGAATGATGTTGATGATAAACTATCTGATGCTGCTTACTTATTGTCATTAAAATTCTATTTAAGTCAAGTTAAGATGATCTCAGCAAATAAGCAGTCGAGTGGACTTTTAAAGTTAAATTGATGCAGCGAGATGAAGAGATTAAAAGATATTATGTTGATAAGATTATTAGTTGATTCGCTCGAGAATATAATAACGTATATAGCCTTCAAGAAAACTGAAAAGTTTTAATCTTGATGCCAAAGGACACCAGATCCTATTTTTCTCTAAGGAAGCATCACTGTGCCAGACAATAACAAAATTACTTCTCACCGGTTCGAAAGTGTATGACAGAAGCAAGCCCAATAGAAATCTATACTTAAAAATGATAAATGATCTTCTACATACTGAACATCAGCAGCTGAAATCAATCACGAATCCAAGTATTCACTCGATGTGCTCAGCATTAAGTTTTACGATAAGCTTAAGGTCTCAAATTCAAAAGATCTTATCTGAAAATGAATGACAAAGAAATTGTTTCATTTATTCAATAAACAGTGTCAGGAGTTCTGGCAGAAGCTACAACATATGGTAATCAATGATTAAATTTACAAATAGTAATTCTCCTATCTCCAAGTGGATGATCTCAAGCATGACTGGTTTTAAAAGAATCTATATCAAAAGTCTTCAATGGTCTTCTGGAACTACTTATCTGAAATTGAGAGATTGGTCATATTGAAAAATACAGATGTATTTCTCACTGCCATGTCCTTGATGATGAATATCAAAGTCACTTTCCTAAATCACAAATACCAGGCCCGAGACCTGAAAATCAACTCAGCAGATCATTAAAGTTCAAGAAGAGTTGAAGAAACTCATTCATGTACAAAGCAGCTTAATCAATGAAGAAATTCATTCAAGGCACGCCTCGTGTATGTGCCCAGATTTAAAAGGCAAAAGTTCTCAAAGTCAAAATTCTTCAAACTAACTATGAATGAGAAGGGTGAGAAGGTCAAAGCAATAAAGAGTAATCACAGATGATTTACTTTACGATTAAGAAAACACCCTACCATATGCGAGAAAGAGGAAAGATCATATCAAGAAAATTTTATGCACTTGGCTATTGACAGTATGCTCTCAAACAACAATGCATCAGACAAAGTTCTAGTTTGAGATGATTAAAGGAATCTCTGTTTTATATTCTATAGAAAAGTCAGATCTATAGAATGTTAAACAAGAGTCTTTTGATGTATACATCCTTACAAATCATTCTGGATGAAGATGACCAAAAGGGAAACAGATAAGGCAGAGCAACAGGAAGGAAGCAATGATGAAGTTTCAAGATCAATAAAGAAAAGCCCTACGATCAAAATAAGTTAGAGAAGAAAGTACCGAAACTCAACGATAAATATCGTAGAGCTCCTTACTCAACAAATATGCTGGATTCTTCAAGGAAGTCAATCTATGAAAGATTGAGTGAAGTCTAAATACTGGTGCAAGAAGAAAACTTGAATCTTGGATTTCTCTAGAAGAGAAAGAAGTTGGTCACAAAGGAAAGTATTCATTAATCTTTTAACTCACCTATTGATTTAGTAAATCCTGACGGATCTATTGTTACTAATATTATGGTGAGGTGAAGTTCATTCAAATAAGAAGGAAGGTCATCAACTCAAGGGAATTCTCCTCAGTTACGGCAAAGTCTACAAAATGCTTAACAAGAATTCATTAAAGCACTGGAATTCATCAGACTCAGATAATACCTTCAAATCAATGATTCAGCTAATGAGAAGTCTACGATCGTTTAGTTCAAATCGTAGAGCTATGTACTCAAATCGTAGAATATCTCTTCACTAAATCGTAAAGTCATGGCTTGCTGAAACGGTTGGAAAAGTAAATAAGTCTAAGTCAAAAGAAGTTCAAACTTCATCAGAAGACAGAATTGAGGAAAATTATTGGATGAATGGTCGCTACAGTCAACTCCGGATCTTCAATATCTATGCCAGTACTTCTGCACAAGCTCAAGGATATCAAAGGAATCCACACTTTGTCCAAAAGTTAGTCTTAGACAAACAATCTTCAAAAGGCAAGCAGAAGGTAAGCTTACTCATAGTTGGACTACCCTTTCTAATTCCAGTCACAAAGTCCCAAAACAATGTGATTGATGAACCAAATGCACATATCTCTTCGGTCATAATCTATAAACTCTACGACTGATAACCAAGCAAGTCTTATCGCCCCAAATCGTAGAGTCACTATGATCATCATCCTGATCGTAGAGCATATTAATTCTACGATTGCACTCCTTACAAACATCTTTCCCATAAACTCCTTCATAGCAAATTACCATCCTACAGTTCATGTCATCAGTAATTAAGGTCATCTATTAAAAGGATAATCGTAGAGTGAATAGCAGATCACTCTATGAATTGAACAAGCTAACTCAAACAGGGAATGTGAGATTCACGCTCTCTAAACTCAAGTGGGTTAGGATAACTGATGTGCATCAGTTATGGAAAATGCAAAAGTTAAGCCCACGTTCTACAAATGAGTATCTGACACGTGTCCTCTGCGAAAATAAGAGGGAACTGGCATAAGTCAAATTTCAAACTGACAGTGGTCCTTTCCCATCAGTTATCAATACCCATTCTCCCAAAAACTCTTCAGATCCATCAACACCCAAAACTCTTCAAAACCCTAGTTTTCGAAAAATCTTCAGAAATCGAAATCACTCCTTGTGCTATTCTCAAATCAGTTCACCCTCATGGCATCTTTTCAAGTTATTCCTGGAAATCTAGTCTGTTTTGAAAATTTTGAAGATGCAGAGCAGAAATTCAAAGATATTCTTCAGCTGATCAAGAATACTGGGTTCACCAAGTGTTTGGAAACCAGTACCAGGATTTTCTCTACATTTATGAAGGAATTCTATTCAAACGCCACTTATCGAGGAAATACTCTCATCACCAAGGTTAAAGAAATCTCATTGCAAATGGGGGTTTCTTGGGAAGCTGTCGCAAGCAACCAAAAATAAAATCTTACTTTTAAAAATATTAATGTAGTAGTGAAAGTAAGAGTCGAACCCACAGAAATTGAATTGTTTTAATAAATCTAATGTTTTCAAAAATATCTAATTAAATGGGGGGTTTGGAATTATTAATTAACTAATTAAAATAAAACTAAATAATAAATAATAAAGATGAGAAAAATCAATTAAAAACAAACTTCAGTTCCTTAGTTCAGTATCCCCTTCTTTTAATCAACAAATTAATCAAGTTATTATTATCTTTTCCTTCAATTGAAATTAATAATCCTAGATAACCGACAATCGCCAAGCTACCCGAAATCCTCCTTAAATTATAAATCTAATGCAGCAATCGCTCACAAAAGACCCTAACTATCATACAACCTAGAACTATCAGTCTAGATTTAATATAACAGTTGCATTAAAAATTAGAGAATTAGATTATTCCAAGCAACAATCTCAACATCGCGGACCATTTAACTTGCCATCTTGATAATCATAATAATATTCAAAAGTTTGACCACAATCAAATATTATTAATTGCTACTTATGATCAGATAAAATATCGTTTGCTTAATATTAAATCTTAATCTAGCATATGACAAATTATTGATTAATCTAACAGGTCATTATCAAATTAATCAAGCAAATATCATAGAACAATTAAAACAGATTATCAAGAATAAATCTCATGCATGAAGGAATAAATAATAAAACTCAATTAAAACATTAATTAAAAATAAGGTTCAACATCCCTTTAGAACTGAAAATAAAAACTTAGCCTGACATTCTTCAAAATAATCTTCAAGAGTTGAAAAGCTCTCTCCAAGAATGTAGAAGAAAGAACTCCTAAAAGCTTACAATGAATAATGAGAGATTGGTCCTCTATTTATAGGCTTCTAACTTGTCCAAACCCTAATAGGATTTACAATTAAAAATAAAATAAAAAGAAAAATAATTATTATTCTAACCCTAGTTGGAATTAAAATCCAATTTGGAATCAAAAAGTAGCAAAAATCTAAAATAATCCCGAAATAAGTCTGTTCCCAGCAATAACGCGCGCCCAAACACGCCCTAACGCGCCACAGTTGACCGGTCAACGCTCGCCCCGCGTATGCTGACGTCAGCACGCTCCTCCGCGCATTGCGCGGAGGCTTTCTGCACCGGACGCAAAACGACGTCGTTTTTAGCTCATTGCCTGCTCACTAACGCGCGCATTACGCGCGGACCAACTTTCTGCTGAAATTACGATATTGCCACCGGTCGCCAACTTCAAATTATTTACATTATTGCCATCAGCGTCGGTTTTTTACTATTTTGCCACTTAACTTTTGCAGAATTTGCAGATTTGCCCCCAAGCTTATTTTTCCTACAAAATAAAATATAAAAATAAATAAAAATAATATAAAAATACTAAAAATCCTAAAAACACATAATAATAAATAAAACACCTAAAATACTAAAAATACATAAAATCACATAAATAAAAAGAAATATAAAAATATTATAAAATTACCTAAATTAACTAAAATCCTATAAAACCTAATAAAACCAAAATATGCTAAATAATTAAACATTTAAGCACACAATAAATATAAAAACTAAGTATTAGGGAATAAAAATACCGTATAATTTAGTCCTATCATTTCTGAAATAAATCTCAACCTAAGTATTCCCAACGGAGGAATTACTTCTCTTGACAAGGTTGATACCAAGCATGGATTGGAGCTGATGGGCTATGCAAAGAGGTCTCTTCTAAAAGGAAACAAGAAGAAGGATTTCCCTCAGCAGTACGAGTTTCTGGCTGACATTGTTGGGAAGAGTATTCTGTGCAAAGACATTGCATATGATGCTGTCAGTGAAGATCAACTAAGGCTTATGACTACTATTGTCCTAGGAAAGAAAATCAACTTCGGAGCAGTTCTCTTAGGATGGCTAAAAAGGTGGATTGATGATACAAAAACAAGAACTGAAGCAGGAAAGTCCACTCCCAAGATGCTCTATGGAAGATTCATAAGCATCATTTTGAAGAAGAATCTGGCAAATGCAATTGGGGAAGATGAAAGAGAAGTTCTAAACTTCAATAAAAGGATTACTCCAAGGTTGTTTGAAGATTAAAAAAAGAACCCTCATGCCAGTAAGGGTAAGAAGGCACGAGGATCGAAAAGCATCAGCAGGAAGATGGAAGAGAAATCTAAAGGTAAAGGAAAAAGGAAAATGGAAGAAATTTCTAAAGAAGAATCCCAAGAGATTGATGTGCAGTCAAGAAATAAAACTCTTGTGATCTATGATAATTAGGAATCAAAGAAGAAGAGAAAATTTAATGAAGTAGAGAAGGCTGCAGAAAAGAAAGATGACAGTACAGAGAAAGCTAAGAAGGTGAAGACAAATCCAAAAGGGTTTGAAATTGAGAAGAAGAAGAAGAAGAAGAAAGAAAGAAAGAAAGAAAGAAAAGAAAGTTACTCACACTATCCCAAGGAGAAGTTTAAGGATTAGAGAACAATGGAGAGGTTCAATCATTACAGGACCACCTCAAATTATAGAAACTGATGATGATGAAGAGAATTCAAATTCTGGATAAAAGACATCTGATAGTTCTAAAGGAGAAACATCAATAGGCTCTTCAGAGGAAAGATCAGAGAGCCATAAAAATAGCATGTCTGAAGAAGAGGACGTGTCGGGTTCTGATCAGATAGCAAAACTGGTTGAAAAAGACTCAGCACCCGAGATCAATAAAGTTGAAATGGTTGAAACTATTCTAGGGACTGAAACATGTCCAGAAGACATTATGATTGAATCAATATCAACTCTTGATTCAAGTCATAAAATAACAACTCAAGTAGTAGGTGATAATGTTGTTGAAAATGTTAATGTACCAGGTGAGCAATTCTCTGAAAATTCTGAAGTTAGAAAAGATATATCATATGAGAAATAAGACTGTCAAGAAGCTGTGATGAGAGAAGATAAACACCTCCAAGAAGAGACCAGTATTCATGAATTGGAAGAATCAAGAAACGGGTCAAAGAGGTCAAATAGAAGAAAAGGATTAAGTGGATTTATAAAGAAAATGAGCAGGAGTTCAAGTGCAAGTCACAAGGAGAGAAAAATAAGAAAAAATTTGAAAAGAAACTGAAGAAAGTAAGCCTATTGAGAAAGTTGGAGAAGCAACAATATGAAAAATATCGACTGAAGCAAGTCAAAAGGAGACGTAGAGAAAGAAGAAAGCATGCAAGCCAGATAAAAAAATGTTCTATTACGTGGGATCGTGATCATCTGTTTAGTTTTATTCCCATACTACCACTTCTAAGGGCCATATTCATGAATGATCAAAGTTCTATCAGTTGGAGCTACTCAACATTTTCAAATCTTTCGTTAGTCACTCAACAATTTACACAGACGATGTCCATTGCAACTACACTGATAAGCAATGAGCCCTTCTATCATCACTACCAAAGTCGCCAGAAAATATCCATCAGAAATCTGACTAGCTCTCAATCAAAATGCAGAAATTAGAGAGTTTTCTTTTGTGACTTTCTAAACTTTTAGTAACTCTACACCACCTCCCTGTTTGTAGAGTCCCAAAACTTTGCGAACAATATTCAAAATACCATTTCTCCAGTCATAGAGTCCCAACATTCTATGGACCATGAAAATGTACTTATTCTTCAGCTCGTAGAGTCTCAAAACTCTATGGTAGATTTCCAGTTATCTATCTAAACCAGTAATGGAATAGACAGCTCCATACAGTATCTCTAATTGATGATGTCAAAAAGGGGGAGAGAATATATGAAGAAAGAGAACCACTTGTCCAACTAAGGGGGAACAACCAACTACAGGGAGAACCAGCTAAGGGGGAGTAGCCAACTAAGGGAGAGAATAGTGAAAAATGAAGAGCAGCTGTAAGTATATATAATTATCTTTATGTAAGTTTTCTCATTTAATGAAATCATCCTTTTGCACTAGTCATACAGTATCTCACTGTATCGTAAGATATAATTTACTTTTCAAGCAAATGCATTATATGTATTTCATATCAATAGGTATATTGGTTTTGTCATCATCAAATAGAGGGAGATTGTTGAAGGTTGTTTGATTTGATGATGATAACTGATGTGCAAAAATAATTGTGGTGAATGTGCTTATATGGTTAATTGTCCATATGTATCTGACAAAGTGCTTATGTGATAATGTGCCTATGTGTCTATGTGCTTACTTGACTATGTACGTATATGTTTTAAAGTGCTTATGTGGTTAATTGACTAAGTGATTACATATTAATCTGAATATGTGTCTACATGATCATATGTGTATGAAATAAATTACCTGGTTCAAATATTGTGAATTGCACACTTATATAGCACAAATATGATCTTGTTAAAAACTATTTGCTGTTTATAATAAGAGTAAAAGTTATCTGGTTCAAATGTTGTAAAGTCCTTTTTGAAAAGAAATATGTGTACAAAGGACTTAGAGATTAAAGATCAGAAATGTTAGGTTGATCTTTCTGTAGGAGTCACTCTGCATAAAAGATAAATGATATAAGCAGAGTAATATAAGAATAAATCATTATTGTATATGTGTATAGCAGAGTTTGTAAAGTCCTTTCAATATGTAATGATGTAATAATGTACAAAAGGACTTAGTTAGAAAAGATTAAATCTGTTAGGTTGATCTTATGTTATATTTGTTTAGTCAATATGATCGTAGAATGAACTATACGACTCCAAGCAAGGAAGACTCAACGATTCAATCTGTTCGTAAAGTGGACTCTACGACTTCGCAACAGCTAGGTCTGTTCGTAGAGTGGACTATACGACTCCATACCAGGATAACTCTACGATCATCAAGGAGAGACAGCTGTGCAAGAGTTCTATAGAATATACAAGCTGAATTGAAGAATTGATCAAATACAAAACGTAGAGCAGAACTCTACAATCATCGAACAGACAGCTAAACAAGCCTTTAAGAAACGTAGAACCAGAGAAGAAATGTATTGTACGGTATGCACAAACTGGCAAGATCGTAGAGTGGATTCGAAGAGCAAGCACATACGAGAACTCTACGATTTGAACAGATAGACGAAATCATGGAGTGAAACCAGAAGACAAGACAATGCAGACAATTGTTCTACACATGGTATAATCGTTGAGTAAAAACAAAGGGTGTGCTAAAGAAGACAACAACTCAACGATTCCACTGAGAAGCCCAGAAATAGCACGGAGAAGCACTGCAGTCAGCAACTCTACGATTTGCACAAAATGACAAGATTGTAGAACGAAATCGCAAGGCAAAGCACTGCAGTCAACAACTCTACGATTTGCCCAGAAGGACAAGATCGTAGAATGAAATCGTAAAGCAAAACATTGCAGTCAGTAATTCTACGATCTAAACAAAATAGTAAGATCGTAGAGTGAGAGAAAAGATCGCTCCAACTCAACATTTTACTTGACTTACTTCAAGTAACAATCGCGGAGCTGAATTCGTAGAGTCAGAATGATCATATCAGAACCAGTAAATTAACATAACTACAATATGGTGTGAGAGAAAAGAGAATATTCCTTGACCAGATTAAAGAAAGATTAAGTGCTGTTAAAGATCAGATGCATGTCAAAGTCACAGAAGACTTCGTGTCTAAACGACTATAAGTCAGGACCTACTGCTCAGAAGGATGGTGAAAATAGTCTAACTAATGGGACATCTCTGAAAGCAATAGAGCAGCTGGTTATCGGAGTCAAGGAAGATATTTAATGATGGATTAGAAAATTAAATATATCAAAGAATATAATATTCTTTGATAAACAACTCTGGAAGTGCAACAGCTAAAAATTCAGAAAGCAAAGCTACAGTTTGATGTGATAGAACATATGTCAGAAAAAGGAAAAGCACGGATACAAGCAACAGAAAGTCAACTTCAAAGATATCAAGGATTTGCACAATGCCAAAGGAATCCAACGGACCTTTTTCAACGGTAAAATATGCACCAGCATATAAAAGCATAGATGTTCACAGAGATTAAAGAAGTTGTTGAAAATAAAAGATAGGATGGTAGACAACAACAAAATTGTAGAGTGAAACAAAAAATGATTATGCTGAGGAACACTCTACGATCTACCAGAACACTAAAACTGAATTGAGAGAGACATAGAGAGATATGACTCTATTACAAGAAAAGTGTCCAAAGGTGCTAAGCACGTGATAGAGAGAAGCTTAAATGCCAACTTGATATAGACATGTTAGCGGCTTAGTACCAAAAGGAAGGAACTTCACAGTCATCTCTGAAGCTCATCTCGAAAAGCTATGAACTGTCAATGATAAGAAGGAACAACTGAGTACCAAAAAGAATGAGCTTCACAGTCATCTGAGAAGTTCGTCTCGAGAAGCTATCAAGTACCAAAGGAGCTGAATTGCCAAAGCTTAGCAACACAATGAGTAATCACAAGAAGATATTGAGTACATAAAGAAGCCAAACATCATTGCTTAACTTAACATCATTTCAAGTATGGTCACATCGTTCTACTGAGTATTTAAAGACAATGGAATTGAAAGTACAACTCAGTACCAACTCCAACATCTATCAACAAACAAGGAGTCAAGTCTGCTGGACTTAAAGAGGGCATTTGTGTCTTTGTCTTAGTGACTGAAGGAGCCAAGTCTACTGGACTTGAAGAGGGCATTTGTGTCCTTGTCTTAGTGACTAAACTAATCAAATATGTTGGGTTTGAAGGGTTCTTTGTGAGCCAGAGATTCTAGGCCTGTTGGGCTTAAAGAGTTCTGTGTGAACCATCCTTAGTGGATTTCCTACTCGTTGAAGTAGAAGAGTGGAGTATGAGTTATTCAGTCTCCGAACCACTTAAACTCTATGGTGTCATTTACATTCAGTCATTTACATTCTGTCATATATAGATATATATCTGTTATGATTAGTTTATTTGATAAATGACTATCTTCAATACAGTTTAAACTCAACTAAGAAGTTTTACAAATCTTTAAGGGGAGTTTTCAAACTAATGTTCCGCTGTGCAAACTAATCTTGATTAAATAAACTATTCGGTAATATCATATACTTTTAAGGAAAAAGTTTTTAAGAGATCTATTCAACCCCCTCCCCTTCTAGATCACTTGTGTGCCTCCGGGAACTAACAAATGAAATTGGTAATAACATACCATATACTAATTAACCATTAAGCTCATAGAAACTAATTGCTCAAGGAAAAACATACTGAAGGAATTACAAATTAAATGGTTGCTTCACAGGCTTAGCCGATTGTCAAGAAATTGCATTAGCTAAAAAAACAGAAACAAAAGATAAATGTTAAAAGATGGGGAAAGAAAAATAGTCTAGTAGTTTGGTAGTATTGTGCTACTTTTACTGTGATTTAAGTAGCAGAAGAGGATGCACCGAGGGAGCAAAGAAGCTTAAAGAAGAGGTAAAAAACCTAGAAGAGCAAGCTTGAGTCACAGGCTGCTACGCTTGCTGAAAAAGCCCAAGAGAAACCTCCTGCCTGGAAAAAAAGCAGTCATAAAACAACCTGCGACGAAACCTCCTGCCTCCAAACGGAAAAAGTACCCAAAGCCGAAAGCCAAACAAACAGAGGCTAAGGTAGAAGTGAGGAATGTAGTTATCGATGAAATCACCGAAAATTCACAATAATCAAACAAAAAAGGGGTTTGAAAAATAAATACCAACAAAGCAATATTGAACCATTGATAAAGAATATTAATAACAACAAATTAAGTAATAACAAATAATTGATGAAGAAGGGAGAGAAGATTTATCGACGAAAGAAGAAGAGCGACAGTGAAGGAGAAGAGCGGCGGAGTGAAGAGATCAGTAGAGTTAAATTTGTATTGGGGATAAAAGAGAGAATTTATAATATTGAAAAGGTTATTTTTGTCCAAACAAAATATAAATTCGCTCAAATATGCATGCCTCTGGATGGTTTAATTTTATATTTGTGTCTAACCGAATTAGAGACATTAAAAAATAAAAAAAATTATCAAATAAATTTTACATCTGACCGAATAAAAGGCGTATTCATTAAAAATTATTCATATCTAATCAAACACCACCTGAATTATATTATGAAATTCATTAAAGTTGAGTCCTGAAATCAAGGAAAATGCTATAGCCAATGATGGTAGCCAATGATATGGCCAATGACCTTTGTAAAAAAATGGTGGGACCCACCATTTATGATGGGTCCCACCATTTTTTTACAAAGGTCATTGGCCATATCATTGGCTGGATCATTGGCTCTAGCATTACCCTGAAATCAAATAGTACTATATATACTATATATAACGTCTAGTCAATATATAGAATTGATATTGTACGTTATCCAAGTACCAGCTAGATATATATATTTATATATATATCGGACTTAATTAAATACTTCATGGTATTGGTATGGTGGTTGTATTTTTTCTTCACCCTAAAGTTTGGGGTAGAGATTTAATTACGCTTTCTAAGTATCAGTTGCTTTCTAATCAATATTCTACTATTTATCTATCTAATTCCCTATTAAAAATTGGCATCTGGTCAGCCCTATCTAGAAAGTAGAAACATATAATAAAATAAAATAATATTTTGACCACTCTCTACCAAATATGCATGGCTGAGGAAAGTCAAATATGCATGGCTGAGGAAAGTTGCAATAAAGTTCCTAAATTTGTTAGCATTTAAAGATACAGGGATATTACATTAATTCATGGCCAAATAATATTTTAACCTAACCGATAGCAAATTACTCCCTTTATTTTATAAAGGAGTTTGATTTTTACTTTTTAAATATAATTTATAAATTTTTATATTAAATATTTGCATAAATTATTTTTATTTTAGTTAACAAAATCATAATTATTCTAAATTATTTAAACATATTATTTATTTTTATATTAATTTATAAATTATATCATTATATCTGCTAGCAATCCGAATAAACTTTTTTTTTTTTGCAATATACAAGATTCAGTTTTTAATCTTGTTAATTATATATTCCTATTTTACTAGCCCTTGTTTGATTAACCATAGTTGAGTATTATGTATAGTGTCATGCATGGTTAGGTAAACCTCATTTAGCCAACATAAAATTATATAATATGCCTTCTTACTATTTTTTAAGGAATTGTGAACTATCTCCGTAGTATGTGATGATGATGATTGATGATTGATGATGATGAGTCACGTACTTTTATTAATTTTTAAATAATAACAGTACTAGCTTTATTAATATATAATGGATTTTTTCGACGTAGGATTAAATAACATGTATGTTTTTATCAATTTATACAAAACGAGAAAAAAAAATATATCTCTTGCAGCGATCACGATATGTAACAATTAAGAATTCATTTTGCAATATTTAGAGTTCTGTATTTTTGGCTAAATTCACCGTGAGACCACTAATAACAATTAATAGGGATCATGTGTCTGATAATAGTCGTGAATAATTATTATTAACAAAATAGTTTAACTCACTTTTTATAATATTTTTAACATGTTATCAATTTAACGTTACAAAAAATAAATATTATTTTAATTAAATTTAACTAATAACTAAATAGATCGAATTCTCCATAAACGTTGTCTTTGAATACCTAAAATCCAAGAGTATGGTAGTTGTATCTCCATAAACGTTCTCTTTGGATACCTGAAATCCAAGAGTATGGTAGTTGTATTTTTTCTTCACCCTGAAGTTTGTGGTAGAGATTTAATTACGCTTTCTAAGGATCAGTTGCTTTCTAATCAATATTCTACTATTTATCTTTCTGATTCCCTATCAAAAATTGGCATCTGGTCAGCCCATCTAGAAAGTACAAACATATAATAATTTGGCCACTCTCAACCAAATATGCATGGCTGAGGAAAGTTGCAAGAAAGTTACAAATTTGATAGCATTTAATGATACAATTCTATCTACCCGTTCACACAGGGATATTACATTAATTCATGGCCAAACATGTATAATTACCCTTCGTTAACCTAACCGATAGCAAATTACTCCCTTTATTTTACAAAGGAGTTTGATTTCAACTTTTTAAAGTTGATTTTTAAAATTTTATATTAAAAATTTGCATGAATTATCTTTATTTTAGTTAATATAATCATAATTATTATAAATTATTTAAATATATTATTTATTTTTATATTAATTTATAAATTATATTATTATATTTACTCGCAATCCGAATAAATTTATTTTTGTTAAAATATATAAGATTCAGTTTAGAATCTTGTTAATTATATATTCCCATTTTACTAGCCCTTGTTTGATTAACCATAGTTAACTATTATGTAAAGCGTGATGTATGGTTAGGAAAATATCACTTCACCAACATAAAATTATATAACATGCTTTCTTACTACTTTTTGAAGGAACTGTGAATTATCTCTGTAGTATGTGATGATGAGTCACGTACTTTTATTAAGTTTTAAATATTAATAGTAATAGCTTTATTAATTTATAATGCTTCTTATCAATATTCGCATAGCACTTATTTAGTTCATTAAGTTGGAATTATTTTTATAATTCCGAGTAACAATTTTAAGTTTGATAATTAGCAACTGAAAAAAAGTACTTTATAATCTAATTATATCCGAAATTTTATGAAAATTTTATTTTTGATAATAGATAGATCCTTAAAAGAAATACTTGCACAATTTTTTTTCAAGAGAATTTATAGCTTAAGAGTATATTCTTTTACTGATATATATTGCAATTATATTTTTATTATAAATTATGTAAATAATTATAAATAATAATATGTTAATAATACATTTAGTATAATAATTTAATTTTATAATATAATATATATCACAATCGTAATTAAATAACAAACTTTAACGATACGTAACATGTCTCTGTACGATATAAATGACATAAGTATCAAACTTCTCACTATAAAACAACGACTTTAGAAACCGAATATCCAAGGTCGTGGGACATTCTTTTACTGATATATATTGTGGTTATATTTATCGATTTTTTATTATAAATTATTTAAATAATAATATATTAATAATATATTTAATATAATAATTTAATTTTATAATATAATTTAATTTTATATATTAATATATAGTACAATCTAAATTAAATAACAAATTTTGACACACGTAACATGTCTCTGTACGATATAAATGACATATAAGTATCAACCGGACATACGTAACGCACTTTCAAACTTTTGACTCATGTAAATTAATAATGACAGATGCATGTATGACATCTTTTCTTTTACAGAGGTATTAATGTGCATGTGAGCGGATTATTGGTAATGGTTTATAAGGTAAGATAGGAGAGAAGGATGATTACTTTTTAGTGTTTAAATTAATTTTTTTATATTATTTTCTTATTATAAATTTTAAAATAGGAGAATAATATAAGAGAGTAAAGACAATGTTGGTATATAATTATTTGGACTTAATTTAAATACAATCCAATTATTTTCCTTAAAGACTTGGATCGAATTCAACCTAAATTTAAATGTACGTTGGGCTTGCTCATGTGTCGGTCTACTTTATTATATTTTCTGACAGCTTATTAAAGGAAGTGTTAGAGTCCATATTGAAATAAAATTATACTTCCTTATTTTGGAGAGACAAGTAAGTTTAATTTGTAAAGGACTCAAATCAATAATTAATTGCAGTTATAAAGAGATTTGAAAAAAGACTCTTACTCCTAATTGGTCTTGGGCGATCATAACATCTATAAATACATCAATAACTAGAGAATTATGGTACATCCTAATTATTACAGAATTTTATTACTTTTCAGCAGTTAAATACCTCTATTGTTATCACTTTTGGTCTATACTTATTCTTACACCGAAGGTCCGCCAACGACCCAAGTTGTCAGGCTCCTTAGTGTGACCGTTCCCTGTGCAAATAGTTCATGTTTTTGGTATTTTAGTGGGCAGACAAAATCAAGCGACAATATTGGCGCTAGAGGAATGACCTTTGATAAAATTATGTTTAGAAAATCATTGGGTGAAAATTTAATAGGAGTTTATAGCAAATTAAGGTGGTAGGGTGGTAGAGTAGGCTGGTTCATCGGTGGTACCGTCTGCTCACAGCGTTCGTGGTTTTGTGAAAGACAAGCTTGGTCCATCAATCAAAAGGGCTCGGCCGCAATCAGCCCCAATAAGGCATTGGTTGTTTACTCCTCCTAATTCACAAGTCCCAGATTTACGTATGAAAGGGGCAAACAACTGGTCTCTTACTCAAAGGAATTAGGACATGGAATCCAGCAGACCGGATCAAAGAGAGACTATCAGAAAGCAAAAGATCCAGAAAGCAGAGGATGTGTTAGATGCTTTGCGCCTCTAGGAGCGGGAGTGGAGAACGCTCATATCAGAATTGTAAAAGGATGATGATGTCATAGCTACAATTTAGGGAGGATCTCATGAAGTCACACTATAGAGTTGAATCATGTGAAGCCATGTAGATGATCCTCCTACATCATAACAAAGGGTTAATTCAAATGAGCAACATCACGGTGAGACAAAGCAGAAGGAAGTTAGGCGGGACGACCATCAAGAGTCTCCCCCTTGGCAAAGAGTGTCTCATATGGGATGACAAACAAATCGTGATGATGCAAAAAAAGAAGATAAAAGTCAAGCATCCTATGGCGACTTAGATATTATTTATTCAATTCTCATTCCATGAAGGCGGACTAGATCCCCACTTGACGATAGGGATTATGGTGATATAAGGATAGGAGATATAAGGTAAGTCAAGTCTTTAGACTGTGTTCCAGAACGGCAAGACATAATTCCTCTATTGGGCGTCCCTGATCCAGTTATGCAAAAGATAGTGGAGTGGAAGCTTACGGAAGTACAGTCGGATCCGAAGCCCCTTGACCCGAGTCACATTTTTCACCTGTAATTGTTTAGGAGAGGGCGGATCAGAACAAGAAGTTGCCACCACTTGAGACATATGATGGCACGGGGGATCCGTACGATCACACACATTCCTATGAACGCATTATGCGGTATTACAACCATTCAGAGGCATGGATGTGTGAGATATTTATCACCATATTAAAGAAATGAGCTAAATAATGGATGATGTCCTTATCACCGAACTACATTAATTTTTAGAAGGACTTGTGCGACAAATTTTATGATTGATTCGGCAATAACAGGAGATGGGGAAAGCTCACTGTTTCTTTAATACAAATCAAACAAAAGCCCAATGAGACTTTGAGCCAGTATGTTCAGAGGTTAAAAGAGGCGATCGACACAGTCACCGACCTCAATATAACTTAGGCCTTGGGATTCTTCACAACGGCGTTGGACATCGCTCAATCATGGAAGTTTATGAAGGATATCATGTCCAACCCGCCAAATAACTTATCGGATGCTTATGAACGGGCAATTTTTTTTATAGCAATAGAGGTAGCTATGACGAGTCTAAATCAAAATAAAAAATTCGCACACTGATCCAGGAACAATGAAACAAAGTCGGAGGTATGGGATTGAATCGGGCCAAAGGTGAATCCCCCACAAGCTAATAAACCACCCTTTCAGCCAAACCAAGAGAATAAGACGTATACTTTCTTGAATACTAATAAGGTACAGATTTTATAGGATATCAAGGGTAAGCCATTTTATGAGCCATGTGGTAAAAGAATCATTCATTCAGGGGAAATAAGAAGCAATTCTATAACTATCAATAGGTGGCTAAACATTCAACCGAACATTATTAGGACTTGAAAATTTAATTAGAAGAATGTCCAGAAAGGAGAACTCATTAATGTTGTAAGAAGCGAGACCCCAGCTCAAGGTCAGCCTCAAGTGAAGCATCGGGACGAAGGTCGGGATGACAGGTCGATGAGGGTCATTAATGTAATTACTGGAGGGTCAATCAAAATATAGATTGGGAAAAAGCGTCGATCAGTTTCAGATGTGGTAATGTCCGTCTTGGAACAAGTTGCTAAGGTTGAAAGGCCATTTTCTAATACGATGATTTCCTTCTCGAATGAGGATTACCTTCCCGATACAGTAGAGCCGCATGAAAGAGCACTAGTAATCACATCACAGGTCGGCCCGGCTGATATGAAACGCATTATGATTGATAATGTGTTATATGTGGATATATTGTATAGTCATGCTTATCAGCGGATGGATTTGGAAGGAGTAAAAATGTAGGTCAGCCAAGAGTCACCTTTGTACAAGTTTGGAAACTAGGCAGTACATATGGTCAGTACAGTTGATTTGTTAGTGGTCTTCGACACAGCTCCACAGTAAATGCAGATAAAGGTTAAGTTCTTTATTGTTCAAGTTGACTCTTCATATAATGCAATCTTAGGACGTACCAATCTGTCAGCACTACATACTGTTACGTCGATTCCCCACTTTAAGTTGAAGTTTTCTATACCGAATGGGGTCGGCGAAGTAAAGGGGGATCTGGATATTGCAAGGAGATGCTATCGTCACACTCTAACATCATCGGCGGTCGGGATCAGTATGTAGAAGCAGACTATGATGGTAGATGTGGAACCTTTTATTGAAGGAGCAACGGAACCAATGACATTGCATGTCGAAGGGACAGAGGACATTGAATTAATACCAAGCAATGCGACAAAAACTGTGAAGATAGGAATCGGTTTGGATGTAATAGTCAAGAAGGGGTTAGTTGAGCTAGTTCGGGTGTATGCAGATATTTTTGCTTGAACGCCTCATGATATGCTTAGAATAATCGATGAGGTTGCAGTTCACAAATTGTCAATAGATCCTAAAAAGAAACCAGTCCACCAGAAAATGTGAATCTTCACTCGAGAACGACAAAGGGTGATTGATGAGGAGATTACCAAACTTTTAGACGCCGAAGTTATTTTTGAGATATTGTATCCGGAGTGGCTGGTGAATGTGGTTCTGGTCTAAAAACAAAATATGAAGTGGAGGGTCTGTATTGACTATATGGATCTCAACAAGGCATGTCTGAAGGACTTCTACCCACTCCCCCATATTGATTAATTGATTGATACAACGTCAGGACATTCTCTGTTAAGTTTCTTATATGGCTTTTTGGGATATAACCAGATTTCGATGTATAAGAAGGATATCTCAAAGATGGCTTTTATCAAACATCGGGCAATTTATGCTTATTGAAGGATGTTGTTTGGACTGATCAATGCTAGAGCTACTTATCAAATAATTATGAATAAGGTGTTCCAGAAGTAAATTGGCAGGAATATGGAGGTATATGTTGATGATATAATTGTTAAAAGCATGAGAGTCCAAGACCATCTACAGGATCTAGAGGAATGTTTCTAAACTATCAGACATTATAATATGCGCCTCAATCTTACGAAGTGCACGTTCGAACTAGATTCGGGAAAGTTCCTCAGTTACTTGGTCAACAAGAGGAGGATTGAGGCTAATCCTAAAAAGATTAAAGCCATCTTAGATACGAAGTCACCCCAATCTTTCAAAGATGTTCAGAGGCTTACAAGTCAGGTGACTGCTTTGTGGAGATTCATATTAAGATTGGTCGAACGGTACTTGTCATTCTTTAATACTTTGAAGGGGCTGAAGAATAAAAAAACTTTTCAGTGGAGTTCGAAATATGAAGACACCTTTTAGGGGATTAAAAGATATTTGTCTTTGGCTCCATTATTGCAGAAGTCGTTATCATCTGAACCTCTATATTTTATACCTAGATGTTAGTTCATTGGCGATAGGGGCGTTACTAATTCGGGAGAAAGGAGGTAGACAACATCCAGTTTATTACGTCAACCACACTTAGAGGGATGCAGAAATAAGGTATCCAAATTTGGAGAAGCACGCTTACGCATAGGTGATTGCTAGTAGAAAGCTTCGACATTACTTTTAAGGTCGAATCATTATGGTGTACACTAATCAGCCGTTGAAGAAAGTTTTGCATAAGCCAGATTCATTGGGACAGATGGTTGCGTGGGCGATCGAGTCGAGTCAGTTTATGTTAGATTATCGTCCCCGAATGGTGATTAGAGGGCAGGTGTTGGTAGACTTTATGGTGGAATGTATGTTTTTTGAAAATGATTTGAAGCTTACTTCAGATTCGAAGGTAAAGTTGATAATTAAGGGCAACAAATCTCATTTCTTCTTAGAATTTATATATCAATGGGTTGTCGACAGCTGATGCAAGTGGAACATGAGTTATTTTGGCCAGAATGGGTTTCAAAGTATAGCAGGCAATAAGGTTTCGATTTAAAGCTACTAACAACGAAGCATAGTACGAGGCCATTTTGGCAAGATTGTGGTTGGCTTGGAGCTTGGAGGTAAGGCACATTACTTATCTTCAGTGATTCACATTTAGTTAAACAAATCCAGGGTGAGTATGAGGCTCGGGGAGAAAGAATAACTAAGTATTTATTCGAGGTTAAGATGATTTTTTAGCGCTTTGAGTCTTATTCCCTCCAGGGCATAAAGCAAAATGATAATACAGTAGCTGATGCACTTTCTAAGTTAGCTACTACACAAATAGAGTCTTTTGGTGGGTCAGTGTATTTAGAAGTTTTAAACGAGCCAAGTATTTTGAGGAAGGAAGTTAAGTAAGTGGAAAGATCTAATTGTTTGCTTACACCCTATTTGGAGTATTTTGTTGATGGGAAGTTGCTTTCAGATAAACTTCTGGCGAAACAAATAAGGTATCGAAGCGCTTATTTTTGCCTTATTGATGGAGATTTATATCAGCGAGTATATTTTATCCCATTGTTGAAGTGTTTGGTTCCTTCGGAAGCGTCATATGTCCTTCAAAAAGTACAGGAAGGCATTTGTGGTAACCATATGGGAGCGAAGTCTTTAGCTTACAAGTTCATCAGGTAGGGTTATTTTTGGTCGACCATATTCTAATAGGCGAAAGAGTACGTGCAAAAATATCCTAAGTGTCAGTTAAACAACTATGTTCCACATTAGCCACCAGAGGAGTTATCATCGGTATTATCCCCGATTCCTTTTGTTGCATGGGAAATTGCTCTATTGGGACCAATGCCTAAGGACAAAGGACATGTGGCATATTTGGTAGTGGCAATCGACTACATGACCAAGTGGGTTGAAGAAAACCACTTCGGCACATTAATGAATAGGATTGCATGTAATTTCTTAAAGAGTCGATGGTTTTCTGGTTTAGGATCCCTATGGCAATCTGACAATGGGCTGCAGTTTTTAGGGGTCAAGTTTGATCAATTTAGTTTCTGATTGATCTGGGCATTCAGTATCGGAAGGTGTCTGTGGCGCATCCTCAAGCCAACGGACAGGTGGAGGTCACAAACAAAACGCTGCTCGATGAAATTAAAAGGAGGTTAGATGAAACTAAAGTTAGATGGCCTGAGGAGCTTCATAGTGTACTTTAGGCTTATGGGATTACTCCTCAGTCCGCACCGGGTGATTCTCCCTTTTGGTTGGCGTATGGGACTAAAACTTTGATTCTTGTATAGATCAGATCACCTTCATTCCGAATGGTGAATTTTAGAGAAGCCTATAATGACAAAGGTCTTTGGCACAACCTAGATTTGTTTGATGAAGTTCGGGTTGTAGCAATATTAAAGTTAGCCATTTATCAGCAGAAGACTGATCGGTACTACAATTAGAAGGTTAAACAAAGAAGGTTCGATGTAGGTGATTTGGTACTTTGGGAAGCTAAGGCTTCAACTCCTCAAAATACTGTGAAGTTAATGTCGAATTGGGAAGGTCTTTATGAAATGATTGAAGTTGTAAAACATGACATTTATCAACTTAGGGATATGTCAGGTTCAGAGTTAAACAATTTTTGGCATGCAAGTAGATTAAAGAAATATTATCATCAATAATTAATATCTACTTGTATGAGTTGATCGAATTAGTCATTTATTTGTACTTAATTGATAAAAGAGTAGTTTGTTACTTAGATTGGAGAGCATTAATAAAAGAAGATTTTTTCCTTTCATCAATTGAAATAATTTCAATTATTGGAGATTTCATAAGTAAAAGTTACAATTGTTCAAAAGGCAAAAAAGTACTAGTTATTTCAATTGTTTGGCGAATCATCCTCGGAGTCATCATCTGAGAAGCCGAAGGTAGAAGGATCGACTCCAGCTTATTTGATTTTTGCCTTTGCAGCCTGGTCGCCTTTCGCGTATTCAGCGATGACTTCCTCTATCAGCTTATTGGACTCTTAGTAGTCATCGTTTACTTGTTGACGATGTTCAGGAGTTATTGTCTGGACTTGTTGTTTGACATGTTCGTTTGCTTTCTCAAGGTTGTTGACTATCAGGGTGGTTTGGAAGGATGTGTGTTGTCGTTGGATTTCTTTGGTGAGATTTTCGGTGTGTTGTTGTTCTCTCTTGTCTTGTTATAATTGTTCGATTTGTTGTTGGAGTTCAGTGTTGTTTAGTCGAAGTTGTTTCGTTCTTCAATTATTTTGTTTTAGGCTTCGATGGTTGTGGAGAGTTAGGCTTTAAGGTCGGCGTTTTCTTTGTCAACAGTGGAATTATTTGTTTGCAGTTCTTTGTTTTGTTTGATCAGCTTCTGTTTTTCTTCTTCAACGGTCTCAAACTGGGTCTTCCAAACATTGATTATTCCATCAGAACTGATTCCTTTCATCTTTCAACCCAGAAACCTACTGAATAAAGCAAATACTGTCATGGGAAATTATTCAATTTCTTGAAAGTTATGTCTTCTGTGAAGCAAATACTTCAATGTCTCGCTGAGTTATGAACTTCACAATGAAATCAAAGAACACGTTCTTATCTTCAAAAAATTGAAGTCGTCAACATCCCTATTTACTATCAGAATACTGTCATCTTACTACAGATCCTGGAAGAAAAGGAAGTCAAATCTTAATGGTCTATTTATCTTTGACTATACATTGAGAAAAGAAGAGCTAATAAACCCTCAGTGTGATTGTTCCATGTGCAGATAATTCGTGTTTTTAGTGATTTTAGCGGGCGAACAAAATAAGGCGACAACAGTTAGTTATATTTTCGACTATAATGGAATAACAACTCGTACCACAAAATAAAAAATTATAAGTTGAGAAAATATGGAAAAAGAAAGGCCAAACTTAGATAAAGAAGTTAGAATTAACTTAAACTTGACACCTTAATGCTACGTTTGGATTGAATGAATAGAATAGGTGAATGAATAGAATGAAGAGTGGAATGATTCATGTCATTTCAACTGGGAGGAATGAGAATGATATTCTATTTCAATGAAGCAACAAAACATAATTTTTTTCATTTAAAAAGAATGAGTTATTTTATTTTCACCTTCTTTACTCCAATTCAAACGTAGCATAAGAGGATATATTTTTAGAAGACCCCCATTTCTACAAGTCCTTTCAACCATTAGGTGTTACTTTCCATCTCCACCACCTTTATATACTACTCTTTTCATTCTTTCTTCTCAAAATAAATTATTCTAAATTTTTTAAAAATTAATTTAAAATATTTCATAGATTCAAATTAATAAATTATCAAGTTTAAGTTTAACAGTTAAAACTGATCATTGAAATTATTAGATCACATGTTCAAATTTTACTAGTTGCGTGAGTTTGTATTATTAGTTAGTGTGGTAATTTCTTTCTCTCATATTATAATATGAGACTTGTATAATTAGATTTAGTGAAATTGTATGTCCTCTGTATTTTTGATAATTTTATTAATGATGGTCACTTCAGCAATTATTTTGAAGACAAATGTATTATTTTATCATTTATTAATTAAAAATAACATTTTAGATTATTGTTACAAATAACTAACAATGACAACTACAATTATAGATATTTCTCTCTATATATATATAATTTTGTTAATATACTGAGTTTAGATTGGACAAAAATTATATTAGTTCGTTTTAGCAAGTTTAGCATCAACAGGAACAATCCTATCACTTTTACAATATGCATAAATTTTCATTTAAAAAAGTATTGTCGTTGTTTCATTATTTCTTTAAAATTCACAAATAAATAAGTTACTACGAGTTTTATTAGTTTGTTATAGTAAAGAGCGATCAACTTCAAGTCTGGTCATGCTTTAGACCTGATTAAACTAGTCCGGAAACTTGGGACTATACAAACTATAAAAGTAACATGCATAAAAGTAAACTTAAAATAATATAACTCTTTAATATTTAAAATATTTTACATAAATTGAGAAGAAAAAAATAATAAATGATACAAATATAAATATAAATTAATATAATTATTGAAATTTAATAAACTAAAATACTCTATATAGAGGGTAGGCATGCACAAATAAACTTTTGGGCCTGACTTGATCTGCACTTTTTAGGCTTTAATTGTGACAACCCCAAATCCGGGTTCCATAACTTCGGATTTGGTTCTCACTGTACAATACTTAATAACAATTAAATACATAATTTGTATTTAAACTTCACAAAATAATACATAAAGGTTCCTTACAAAAAGGCTACAATCCCAAGGTCTATCAACCATAACATAAACAATTCCTATCTTAAGGAATTATAAAAGATTTACCAATAGTAATTACATATTAATTAACATGCATAATTTAATTTAAGCTCTGGTTTTCCCTTTTTCCCTGTCCTTCTTGAAGCATTCGGGTCTAGCTGAAAATGGTTCATAATATACCAAGGGTGAGCAACTGGTTTGCTCAGCAAGTTTAAGAACAATCATAGAGATTTAATATATATCATGAGTGAAAGGGAAATAACGTCAAGTGCTTCAACAATAGATATAACAATTGTGAAAGAAACAAAACTCAAATTTCATTGAACATGAATATTTGAATCTTAAATGTTGAGTGGTCACCAAGAACCTTAAACTAACGAGGGTACAATAGAGTTTCCTCCGACCCTTTCAGTAGTTTGGTTTTCAAGGGGATCAGCCTATTCAACCCGTTGTATATGCATTACATTTAGTCATTTTACGCAAAAAGTCGATTTATCGACATAAAATCCCTTTATCTAGGGTTGTTCAATTCTCTGACTGACTATAAGAATCTGCACCAAACAATGGTTTGGATAAGCCTTTAAAGATATTCAAGTTATTGAATTTATAAACGCAATGTCTAGCTGAACAATTAGCTTATACATTTTTAATACAGTTCATGAATCAAGAACTATTAAGCTTCAAATGCACTAACTGCGATTTTATAAACAATATGGATGTTGAATAATTTCAAATAATTAAACCACCTAAAGCTCTGGCAATAATTACAAGTATAAAAATTCGTTCAACAATAATTGAGTAGGGTTAGAGAATTTGCTCAATATAAAATTTGAGTAAGGTTAAAGAACTTGTCTCGTGTGTAGATTACTGCTAACCAATTCAATTTAATTCTCTCTAAATAGATATAACAATTAATCAAGTTGATTTTTAAATTAGTATCATATATACATTCATATGATAACCTCTATACATCTTACACCTCTAACACTTAACCAAATAATTATATAGATAAGGCATAAGGGTATATAAACACTTAGAAAATATTATCATCACTTTATAATATTTTAATCATATAATACTTATATTAATTATTTAATATAGTTCAAACTCTTATATAATATTATTAATAATTTAATAATATTTAATTAGTCTTATAATATTATTAGTCATTTAATAATATTTTATTTACCGTATAATATTATTAAATGATTAATAAATAATATTTTATTTATTTTATAATAGTATTAATCATTTAATAATACTTTATTGACTTTATAATATTATTAATCCTTTAATAATATTTTATTCATTTTATTAATTTATTTATATTATTAATTCTTTAATAATACTTATCCTCTTTTACCTATTAATTTAGCTTTTATAATGTTTAAATTACTTTTATTGGATCTAAACATAATAAAAAAAATTGTAAAAGGCCAAAACCGATTCGACCCGACCCAGTCCGAAATTATTTTTTCAAACTATCTGGTTCACCGCTGCGGCGGTGAGGACCACAGCTGCGGCGATGACTTGCAGAAAGTTTCACCGCTGCGGCGGTGGCTTAATTTTTAATCACAGGGTGTTTCATCGTTGCGACAGTGGGACCTACCGCTGCGGCGGTAGCTCTGTTTTTCAAAATCCTAATTTTTCAACTTTAATTTATTTGGTTCTAACTTACATAAAATGAAATCTACATGTCCAAAACACACCAAATCAGTTTTATTATCTTTTGAACTTGTTGTTTTTCAACATTTCATGGTTCAATCTCATTTTCAAAAACATTTTTGACATAATATTCGAGATCGATCACTCTAGGGTTTTAAAACGACATAGTTTGCGATAAAAGCTATAACTTGCTCATTTTTTCATATTTTCGAGAGATTCAGGTTGGGTTATCTTTTTAACTCATAAATATAAATTTCTAGTCATAGAAATTCATTTTCCAACTTGTATATTTCAAACTACAACATTAAATAACACATAGTCATCTAGGATTTTACCGATAAAGTTCAATATAGATATTTCTTTCATTTTTATGAATACTACACATACCAAATCATGGTTTAAACATATCAAACCACGAATCTACTAATATAACATGGTTTTAGTCTTCTAGATCATCAAAATAACTTTTGATCGGTTAAAAATATATTTTAACCATTTAAAACATATATAGACTACAAAAAATGAATTTAGGAAGAGTTAGATCACTTTTTAACCTTAAGGACTTGTATGTTATTCTTCTTCTCCTCCCAAAGTAAGTTATGAGACTATGTGTCATCCACCAAACTCCTCCTCTAACAATTTCCTTCAACTCACAAGTGTATTATTTTTTTTTCTCTCTTGAAATGCTCTCTCTTTTCTCTTTAGAAATACTTACAAATAACCAACCAACATAAAGCATTGGTGGAATACTCTATATATAGTCCCTTGCTAATCCTTTATCAACTCTCCTAATCCATTAGTGTTGGTCAAATTGGAGGCTAATTAGGATTACTATTGGATTGATTAACTACTTGAATGACTAGGTGATTGACTAGAGTGGTTGAACCACCAAATCTTTGTGTACAAAACAAGCAACAATGAGCAATAAAGCCACCCCCATGTGGGCCCCCTTCATTGTCAGCAAAATAGAATTAAATTCTCTATTTTTACTTTATTTTTATAGCTTATATATATATATATATATATATATATATATATATATATATAACCATCGACCAACATTTTGATTTTCTATTGAGCTCCACTTTGGACTTAGGAATTAAATAAATTGGGCTCATTCATTTAATTTGTTTGGGCTTAATGTATTTATCCCATTGGACTAATATTAAATAACCTATGTTACATTTAATTAAAAACAAGCATTGGACTAGTTTAATTATTACATGAATCAAGATTTAATTAATTACATGGACTACTAGGTTAATTTATTTGACCTGGTTTAATATATTATTTGGACTTATAATATAATTCAATTAGACTTGCTTTAATTAATTATAACACCTTGCTTTATTACTTTAAATAAATATACACATACACAAGTATATTCATTCAATTTATTTAATGCACAATTAATTAGTATAAATATTTTTAATTCATTATTAATTATTTAATAATTATAATTACAATAACATATAGAATTCGTGATCATTACATTAACTGTTGACCAGGCAAATCGATGCCCAACCCCTTCTCCAAACAGGTCATACTAGGCTGGACTTTAGGACTAAAACTACAACTTGTTCAAGGCTTGATGGTTAGGCTAAGCCAACCTAAACCTAGGTCAAGACAAGATCGATCTAGGCTTAGACTCCGTGTTGGGTACTAGGGGTAATAGTAACAAGCTAAATCAATCTAGGTTGAAGGTACTTAGGCTTTTTTCGGGCCAAGTTAGACTTAGAAGTAAAAAGTTAAGGCCTATTTTGGCGCCTTCAAGTCATACTTTAATTAGGTGAAATTATTTTTAGTTCAAGTTCAGGCCGATTCAGGCCAAATTTCAAGTTTCAAGTTTTTGTGCATGCCTAATACTAGGCAGTTTAAATGAAAAATTATGCAGTGCTCTTGAGGTATTGTCACGTGGTGCCATAGGCCAATCACATGCTATCATTTCAGTATGTGCAGTGGGTACTGCACATACTGAAATGACAGTATATAATTAGCATTGGACACTAAATGACAATATCTCAAGAACATTGAATAACTTCTATAGTTTAAATTTTGAAATGTGAATCTTCAACAACCTCATCCAAGCCTCGTCGCAACTAAATTACTTAATTTAGAAGTTAATATCCATATCTTATCCACTTTAAATGTAAGTCAGTCAAATTAATTCCCATACAAGTGGCATAACAAGACGCAAAACGATTCAACAACCCTCACTCACACCACCCCGTTCCCTTTCAAATCTCTTGCACTTATATAGTTACCCCAAGAATCCAACGGCCCGCATTTGATTTCATATTCTCATCTCACAAACAAACCGCGTCCCCTCAATTCCACATTTCCACCACCTCTACGTCTATATGTACCTTCAGGACGTTGCATCCTCCCTCAGCTTTATTTATTCTGCACTCCAAAGTCCAGACACTATCCCCTTTGTATCTCACTCACACACACATTAATGGGGTCCTCTTCTTCTTCAAATACTTGGATTCTCTCTATAAAAGCTCTGTTAATTTCAATTGGGATTGTTTCTGTAACTATTTTTCTAAAATTATCTGTTTCATTCCTAATGGAAATAGCAATCTATCAAATCCCTCTCATTTGGTCCCTACTCCTTTCATGCTTCAAACCTCCATATCTCTACCTTCTCATCAACGTCATCATTCTCACCATCGTCGCCTCCTCTGGCTTCCACCACTCCAATCATCCTCATGTTCAATTCAATCCTCCGCCGCGGGCAGATCTGCCGTTGGATTTTGCTCCGGTGGCTTCGCCGATTCCGGTTCCGGAGGAGTTCGGCGTTTTATATTCTCCGGCTCCGGTGTTTGATGGAGATGAAGCTCAGTTCGTGGATGTGAAGCCTGTGTTGGTCAATGGCTTAGAAGTTGACAGGGCATTAGAAGATGATGAGATTAAGCTGGTCGTATCCAGTTCTACGTGGAATCCGCCAGAGAGGATCAATTCTCCTGAGTTTCTTTCGCCGGAGAAACCTATGGTCTCGACGAGGTTCAGTCACGGGAAACCTCTAAAAGACTGTACTGAAGGTATATATATATATATATATATATATATATATATATATATATATATATATATATATATATATATTATACACGTAGATATGTCTAACTAAATATATATTATATTGATAATAAATTTTATTTCTGAATTTTTATTGCATATTATAATATTACTGAAATTGTAACGGCTAGATTTTTTGAGTGACCTTTCTCTGTTATATTTTAAATTTTAAATTAAATTATTTTAAAGCACCGTAAATGTGATGTTTCTTAGGAGTGTTCATCGGTAAAAAATCGACCCAGTATCAAAAAAACTGAACCGGTATCGAACCAAAAATGCCGATAAACAAGAATCGGTACCGAATTACCAGTTCGATTTTTTCGGTTTGGTTTTCGGTTTATACCGATTGATAATATATATAATTAAAATTTATAAATAATAATTATATATTAATTTATTTATAGATTATAATAATATATATAATTATATATATTATAATAATTAGTATAAATTTAATACTATATTATTTATTTCGGTTCTTTCGGTATACCGATTTTTACCGACATTCAAAAATGTTCATACCGCTACTGGTATTGAAAAAATCGATATCAAAAAAAATCGGTACCAAAAAAACCGATACTGACCAATTCGGTAAAAAATTAAAAAAATCGAATTTTTTGAACACCCCTAATGCTCCCGGCCATTCGTAGTTACACGTATTGTATGGATCTCAGCATTTTTAATTATTTAGAAATATAAATTTATATTGATATTAAATATAAATATACATAAATATATAGAATATAAAAAAAAATTCTAATGTATTTTTGCATTTAAGCGTGAATTTTCCGATACATTGTTAAAAAAATTATTAAATTACGATTATAACGTATATTAATATATAAGATTGAGTTAGATTATAAGGTTAACGCATTATATAATTAAATATATCTTTAAAATATAATTATTCACGTAACTCATAACAAGAAAATTAATATATAAATTTACAAGATATAAAAATATTATTTAAGCGTCGTATAATTCAATAAACGTAATGAGGGATGAAAATGAAATGAGTCGAACTAAATATTGAGTTGCTAAAATTTAGTTTATAAAATTTATCGAGTATAAAATAAGATTTAATTAAGGTTTGTTTAATTATCAAGTCGGACACGATCTCGAATCGAGTTCAAACAGTTTGAACTTTTCTAGCGAATATGATTCGAATATCAATAAAAAATTACAATTTGAAGAAATTCGAATAATTTATCAACATTTAAATTTTGCTTATATTTAAATCGTTTATATTTTAAGTCGAATTAGAATTAAATATTTAGTCTAACGAATACGAATCAAATCTAAATCGTTTGATTCATGTTACATCTTAAAGGTAATATATTTGATATCAACGGATAATTTAGTAATCTGTGTTTTATTTTTATTAAATTGTTTTTTCAGGAGGGAATATAAGGGGATCGCGGGTGGCGAAGGCAAAGAAGCCGGAGACGCTGGAGAGCACGTGGAATAGGATAACGGAGGGCCGTCACGTGCCCCTCACGAGGCACCTGAGGAAATCCGACACGTGGGAGAATCACGGTCCCCACGTGGACGTCGCGGATTATGCTCGGAGCGTGACGTTGAGGGACTGTACGAACTACGAACCGCCGTCGGCGGTGTGCTCATCGCCTGGTTCGGGAGGGAAGCTGAGAAAAGAGGCATCGCTGAGTCAGGACGAGTTGAATCGGCGAGTGGAAGCGTTCATTGACAAGTTTAACGAGGAGATGAGGTTGCAGAGGCAGGAATCATTAAACCAGTATACAGAGATGGTAAAGCATGGTAGGGCCCATTAAATCAACTGAATTCAATTCAAATAATGGGTTGATTCCTGATACTATGATTTAATCATATAGATATATAAAGATTAAAAAGGATGGTCAATGGAATAGAAATCGAAGTTTCTTATAGTAACAAAACAGTTCCATATAGAGATGGAAGTAATATATATATATAAATATATATATAGGAAGTTATAGTTATAGAGATGGAAGTTATTACTATGTATGGAAATATGTAGATGGGTTTGTTCTTTTAATATTACTTGAACGAGATAACTAATAGTAATATTCTTATCCTACTTATGGTTCATTTTAGGTGATAAAAGGGAAAAAAAAAAAAAAATTGAGATATTTATTAATATAATAATATGTAGTTGATGACCTTTCATTCGCATGTCTCTGTTTTCTTTTCTTTTTTGGTCAATAGCATAAAATTAGATAGCAAGTACATGCATTAAACGACACGAAGCTCCCATACATTTGATGGTCTCTTCAGAACAAATTAGACTTTCAAAAATTTAAGTCCAAGTTTATGCAGTTCTCCAAATGGATAGCTGTATGCTAAGCATATTCTTCGAAAGTAAGAGTGTTAATTAATCTAATTATAGTACTTAAGATTATTAGTACTTTTACATATCTGCATGATGAGCTTAGCCGCCCCGTAGGTAAGGAGGTATGGTTGCCATCTGATTACTCATCTCATGAGTTTTGACCACAAAAATGTGCTTCGTTGGGGATAAAACTTTAGGGAATATCTTTAATGAAGTAGTGAAACGTGTAATAGGCATGTGTAACTAACCTTCTTAATTGCAATTTAACATGTTCATGATCATTGTATTAACATTTACAAAAAAAAAAAATGCATGACAATGATGCTCAATTCTTCGGATGTTTGTCTTCAGTGTGGACCCTTGTTTTTCAGACTTGCATGAACCTCCCCATGGTCATTAACGACGTTAAGCTGTCGTGGGACATATCTGACGTAACTGTTAATAAATAGATAAACAGAGACTGTCAATATTTATAGTTTCATGTATAATAGCGTGTAATCTCATCAACAATGTAGAAGAATCCCTTTTATAGGAGTATGTGTTAGAATATGTCTCTTTAAATGTCTTATCATGGGATTGTTGGGACCATTGCATGTACGTCCTATCAAAAGACTTTGATACAATTGCGCTACCTCATGTTCTGTATAAACGGTTGATGTGACTGTATGAGCCCCTTCATTGCCGGATAAAGCCCACTAGTTATGAACTTTTGGGCCCTAGTGAGTCTTCAAATCCATACCCTAATAATGAACACACAAAATTGGCAAAAATTTACCAAGTTAATTCAAGTTTCTTCAAGCTACACTATAGTTTAGGTTACATAGCTCACTCACATTAGGCAAGTGTTTCCCCTTGAAATTAGGCCGCCTCCTCTTAAAGGATGTAAAACAAAATGAAAGCAAAGAAAAAGCTAATCCCCAATTCCCCCAGAGTATTGCTCCATTATAACAAAAGTTGGTGCAATGGTCAACTATAGACCTTATTATAAAGTGCTTCAATGAGTAACATTTTGCCATGACAACAAACTTTTGTGTGAATACAACAAAATTTGACGGTTGGATAAAGTCTTGAGATAATGGATAACCCTGAACATGTGGAAACTGCACTTGTCTGGCCATATGTTTACTGTATCGACTTGATTTGTCAAATTCGTACACTCCGCAATCATTTGTTAATTTTTTTCAATATTCTTCTAGCTTTCTGGTCGAGTCTTCCCCTGAGATGGATAGTCATCCCTTCAGGTGCAGCTAAGCTTACTCCAAGTCCGAAAAGTCAACATTACTAGTCCCATAATATTTTATTTTCTGATTAAGCCGAGGTATTAATTTTCCTATCAACATAATACGTATTGGGATTTGGCCCCCCATCGGCCCCTCCCCTGCACTTTTACAACTAATTCCATCAAAAAATAAATTTTCATCAATGACAACTTCCAGGTAAGTAATCTTGAAATTTATATTTCAGAACAAGGGAGTAGTAAACAACATGTTCAATTACTCCAACAACAATAATTAGCAAGACCATAAGAAAATAAAAATAAAAACAAAAATTCCTAATTATCATAACAAGTCAAAATGTGTGTTAAAAATTAACCAGCAATCGATTTTTCTTGTACTGTACGAAAACTAGAAAAATATATTATATGTTTAATTACATCCTAAATGATTCTATTCGGGTGCAGCAAAGTGAGCTTCTAAGAGCAAAATGTAGTACAGCTTCTACCCACCTCCCACAGCAGTTGCATTAAAATCATTTTCTGTTCTTTTTGCAGTATGGCGTCTCAATGCATCCCAGTAGAGAAGAAAACCAACAATATAACATGGCGATCTGCAAAATTACTAATTTTGTAACCTTACCTCCACATCCTACATCTCTTTATGTACAAATCTAAAGCAGAATGTTCCCGAGGATAAATGTACAACATCCGCTATTTTTGTCGCCCTGATAATCGTTATTTGTCAACCATAAAAAAGCAATGTAGTACTTTTAACTCTTGGTTGCTGATAAAGTCTGAGGATGGTCCGAGTCGCCATTCTGACTGCTATCAAGAGGGACAACATTGCTGAAACTCCCTACTCCGACTCCAGTAGGATGCATCTGACTGCCTGTTGAAGTTGTGTTTCCAGCAGAGCTTGAAATTTTTTGCAGCTTGAAATACCTCTCAGTGGCATCTTGGAGCAACCTAATCATGCCCCCGGAATCTGAAACAGGTGACAAATCTTCATCGCGTTCCGGCTGTATATTAAGGTCAATTTGACCTTTAAAAGGAGAAGTGGATGATTTCATATTAATTGGGTCGTCGACATGACCTTCACTGATCACCATTTTATGGCTCTGATTGCTATTTCCAGTGTCACTACAGGGCTGGATTTCCTCATCAGCTAATTGATCAGGCTGCTGTAGCTTTTGGCATGCAGTTTTGGCTTCTTTCTCTGACTGCTTCTTCTCGCGCCGTAATGTCAGGGTCTGGAAACGGCGCTTCACTGTTAAGCAAACATTACACGTACATGTTGGTTTGTGCTTGGGACCCTTTCCACTTGGGGGCTGGATGCAAACTATGCATGAACAACCAGGTCTATGGCGAGGGTGTTTTGTTGTGGCCAGGGATGATGATGGTAGAGCATCTCCCTCTTCCTTGATAGCTAGGTACGCAAGTGCATCCAGCCCCTCTAAAGCCTCGAGCGAATCTAGCTCCTCGTTACTGGCTTCTATTTTCTTAGCTCCAGCTGCATGGCGATCATGTTACCAGTTGCAATATGATAAAACCAGGTTTGAAATGTCTGTATTCTAAAAACGTACTAATCATCACCAAGGATGTAACAGAAAGTGGGGTAGGTAAAAAATGAACCAAAATGAGGTATGATGCTATAAGCATCTTGTAATGCCATTATGCTCCTCAAGTAGGCTCATATTCACCAACAAAAACTCAGATAAGAAGAGTATCATGCTCAGGCAATTCATACCCTGATTACCTGTGGATAGCAGATCTTTGAGCTCTTCTGGTGATAATTCTTGAGCCGCAGAACAAAGAGATCTGGTAGTCAACAAGAAATAAACATATTAACCCAACTCCTTAATTGCTCTATGGCCTAGATCCTTGTGTAATTGTCCAGTGATGGGGTGGGGGCAGAAGCAGTCATCATGCGACAAGATACACTTCCCTCAGCACCATTATGGTTTCGGAAGACACTTGTATTAAACTGGACTCAAAACAAACTCTTTAGTGTTTTTCATTAATAATGTAGTAGACATGGTGAGAAGTTGATTTTGGTTTTGTGTTATTATATAGGAAGGCAAGGCGTAGCAGCTGAAGAAAGTAGAGACACAAGTTAGGTAAGATGGTATTGTAGCAGTCTAAGAGGAAGAAATGTATTAAGTGATTGTCTCAGTTGAGATTCAAGTCACTGCCAAGTTCACTCATGTATAATGAAACCTCCAACTGCAGCATAATGGAGTGGAGGGTATTTAAACTCGCAACGAAATTAAGACTTAAGCCACAAATTATAGTAAGCACCCACACCATATGATACGGACAGTAGATTTTAAATTTAAAGACAGGGGCCATTTAGTAATTTCACATGTATGGACACATTCGCAACATAACTGCGAGTGCTCAGCAAAATTATGCTGCGGAGTGTCCATATTTTTTGAAATCACATCCATTGGATCTTTCAATGGACGGTGCAAGATGGATGTGCTCTTTAGAAAAGTACCAAAGCTTTAGGTTAGTACATTAATTGAACATCTATCATTGCTTTATTTGAAGCTTTGGCTGGTGTGCAAATGTTACTACTTTTCACTAATACAACCAGCCAAGCCCTCAAAACAAATAGGGGAACATATCTAGGGTTAGAAGTGCATATTTTAACGAAGAAGTAGGACTTTGCTGTACCTTTCTGGATCCCACAAGTTTTTGGAGCAGGTCCATCTCGAGGGGAAAAGAACATCTCCAGGCACTTTCCGCCATTTAAAACAGTCCTCACATTGAGCCCATTGGATCTTTTCGCTGGCATAAGGCAAAACATAGCATTGGCTTTCAGGTGGCAATAAGACAAATTAAATTAAGCGACTCCATCAATGCACAACCTTCAGCCTTGGTAAATTGAAGTGCAAGAAATGTAGAAGGAAATTATTTTTCCAAATAAAATTATGAAGGCATGAGAGAATGAATCAACTACCAAAAGTTTCCTGAAAGGAACCACTGCAGAAACTTAACAGATACACACTGCATCATTTACTTGATGAAAGTTGAATACGCAGGTGGTGAATACCATATTATTACTTATTTTTTAATTGATACAAACATACAAAACTAGGATATCTAATTTCTGGAAGCAGAACCAATATGCGTATAATGTTAACCACAATTTTCATTCAGCCTAATATGTAGCAGCCTAACTGTCTAAGACAATACTTCCTCTTGTCCCTAAAAAATGACCATCATTTTCAACAGAAATTACAAACCAAAAAGGACAACTATTTCAGGCAAGGGGGAGTATATTCCGATGACAGAATGATTGTTTAAATTATTCATCTATACATCATTAGTCATGGGGTCAAATGTGGAAAAAAGATAAGTTCCCCTAAGAAATGTAGATAGATGGATAACATAAAAACCATTTGAATAAAAATGAGCACGAGTTACTTACCCCACATGATCTTCTGCTAAAATGGTAGGCCTTCCTATAATTGGTGGCTCCTAAGCAAACACACATGGCATCAATTATACATTTCAAAAGAAGCACCATACACACAGAATGTACAAAAAAAATTATTATGGCCTATAAAGTCCAACAAGCTTGAATGCAAAACATTATGAACTATACAATCACAAATCACTTACTTTCCAAGAAAGTAATCAGAAAGCATGACTTGAAAAGAAATTGGTCCAACGATAAGCCCTTCTATTACAATTTAGAAGAAACCTTCCCCTAGCTCATTAGTTGTACTATGTATTTATACATACAATAAAAGTTAATAAAGAAAAATTCAAAATAGTGAGGCAGCTGGCACATGTCTTGTATCAATTTAAATTATATCAGGGTCAGCAATGTATCAGCTGTTCTATTCACCTTCCATTTCCTTGTCTGTTTTTCTATTCTAATGTCCTTTCCCATTCTTCTCAATACTTGGTGTATGCACAAATACTAAAAACTTACAAAATAGTGTAATGTCTAATTGCCAACATGCATGTAAGTTCACACAATAAAATTTTATTTTTAAAATAAATGAAACCTCAGCTACGAATTACAATATAATCTCACTATGGAGATGCTGATGCAAATATTCTTAAGATAGATTTAAAAAAAATTATCAAAAGCCAAAATCTTTATCAATCATCAACACCAGAATCAAATGAAAGGCTACATTCTTAGTGGTGACGAGAAACACGAGAGGGCCAAACCAGTTACCCAAAGATACAAATGGCTCATAGAAACATTGTAAACATGAACTGACAGAGTTTTGTGTACCTCAAATTCCTCAATTTCGTAGCCTTCAATCATCACAATCTTGGGGTCATCATTAGGAGGCGGGCGGAACAATCCCTGAGCTTGTTCCCGAGTGACCTTCAGCTCTATCATCTCATTTTCAATTTGTAGACGTTTATTCTTTGAAGCTAAGGTACTGTACTTCCTCTTACTATGGAAAGCAGGTTTAGCTCGAAGTACTTCCCTAGCAATGTAACTGGATTTATCAACCTTCGACCATGTACTTGCCGGGTCAGCTGAGTTTGCCTGGTTGATAGCTGAAAGGCTAGATGCAGCTGGATTACCTTTTGAATGACGATAAGCCGAAACAGCTTCACCAGCTTTAGTAGCCTTAATAATAGAATCTCCATGTGTAGAACCTCCATTACTTGTATTAATTGATTCTTTGCACTGTGAATAAAGACCATAACCACGAATAAATTTACGATAGGTTGCAAAAAAGCTTCCAGCAACTGAAATGAAATATAGGTAGCAAAATTTTACTTATTTGGGAGTTAAATTATTGGAACTTTCAAAATTACAATGAATATGTAGATCCTGTGTATAAAGGATTTACATTTCCTAAAAGACCAACCACCTAACCAACCTATTGCTTTGAACACTTGATGCTTAATATGATATAAAGATAGAATAAAAGCACTGAATTTTGAAATATCAATAATTATGGACAATTCAATAACATATGCTTGAAGATTTAATCGTATTTTAGTCTGCTAGGATAAGCACACATATCAAACACAACCGTAATCGATTGTAGAAGCACCATGTACCTTGAATTGAAAGAGAATATACGCAGCATCCAGTTAGTGATTAAAGATCCTAGATACTGCAGTTGAAAGAGGGAAGGGAGGAAACTACCTCATATTCTATGGCATGCCCTTATTTACTTCCTAACAGATTTTAAGAATATAAAAATATATTATTAAAGTACAAGGGGACCATAAATTCTAATCCATAGGGAAAGAAAAATTAGTCGACCTACCAACAATGAACACATACAAACTTCACCAGGCGATATATGACATTAGATTCAACTTATTGAATTGCTAAACAAAATCTATTACATGAATGCCAAATCTAACAACCTCAAATCCACACCAATGCACTAATTTTAACAAAGAAAGTACTAAAGCAAACCTGATCTGATGTAGCAAAGGCCTTTCTGCATCCCATGACCAACTTTCCTTCTGGCTCTAACCTACTAAATGTTACTGAACAAAGAAAAATATCTGAGTCCCACTTCAAAGCACAGTTAGCATTTTTTAGAAAGTTGAACTCAAACACCAGATTACTCACTTTGTAGTGGCAAAACCACATGAAAGCAAAGTTGGAAGACAACACAAAAGGATAACAGTGTTTTATGAGATTCAATAAGCACATCACCGACATAATTGAAAGATGGAAGGAATTTTGTATAGTGAAACAAGACAGCCATCAATTAAATCAAGCAGTAAATACTCCGAATGTTTTTAAAAAAAGGAAAGGTTGATGCTAACGAGCAACTACAAGTGAAAAAACTAAAGTAGCAAAGTTGATGTCCCTCCCGCATGGGAAAAATGACAACAAAAGAACTAATGAACTACCCAGCATTGCAATCAGATCACATAGATTTCTTACCTCTGTCACCTGCTTGCATTTGCATGGACTGTATGCAAGGAGTGACCCCCTCTAAAACGTACATTCTGCTGTTATTGTTGGGCCAAAATCGAAACTGAAATACCCACTCCTTCCCTTTCAAATCTTGTACTATGAGAGGTATTCCTTCTGGATTAGAGATTGGCGGAAAGTAGGCCTACACATAAAATATATTACGACTACGTAAACTTGAACATAACATTTATATTAGGACTACGAAAACATGACAGCCCAGATATTTTGTCATCCTATCTCATTTGAGCCTAAAATGATACAAAACCTAGGTAGCAAGGAAATTTTTATGAAGTTTACATGTCTGTGTCAGATATGCATTGTACGCTAAGAGTCATATACACTCTTGGACAGGGTCCAACACTTACTTCTACGTGGCATAATTAAAGCAAGGGTCCAACACTTGGATGGTTGGTTCATGTATTGGCAAAGTCCGAAATATGATTGTATTTTAGCATGCAATAGAAATGTAAGACGAAAAAACTAACTAAAGTAACAGGCATGAACTGATGAAAGGGGTTCAAAATTACACGTACACTACATACATAACAACATTAGTTACATACTGACAACTAAAAGTATTGAAATCCCATGCTATATTTAAAGTTTGCTATTCACATAACATGCTAATTATTGAATGTTAGTTTCATATATTATGAATTTACGGAATAATCATATCATGTTGATTAAAATTCTTCTCAATACACTTCCAAGTTTCTATAGAAGATATATTTCTATACTGAGATGTTTTTGACGTGTAGAGGTCCTAAATTATCAGGATTCACCATGTCAATCTTTTGTCATATCCATGTCACATGACCATCACCTTGTACATAGTATATAATAGTTAATTTTTTATTTGTTTATCTTTTACAAGTTTAGTATATAAAGTCATCACAACCATATAATGGTTCAAAACCATCAAGTTATATGACTCCATATTGTCATAGGCAAAATTGTTACTGGCTGCAAAAGTTAAAATACTTTGCATTTTACTTGAATTCACTACACAATACTTAATTGTAAAAATTACCATTGCAATTTGTTTCATGTTATTTGGATAAATTGAATTAAATTTGTACCCATTCCCTTGTTCAATCACTATTATAGTTAATTTTTAAAACCACCAATGGTCAAGTTAATTATGGTTCATGTTGTCCAAACACTAGCATTCCGGTCATATTCAAACCTTTAAAGTGAACAAGAATCAATGAAAACAGAAGTAAAGGAGGTTACAACACTAAAAACTTGTTGTATGCATACTTGTAGACATAATCTACAAACTAAATAGAAGTGCATATGCATGGAGAATAACCAGAACGTATCTTTTGAATATAAAATGCATAACATATATAAATATGCACGCCATATATCATTAACACTGTGGTCAACTTTTTAAGTAGAGAACTTGAAAATTGATCCTGCTGAAGTGAAACATAAGTGAACAAAGTCAAGATTCACCTCTGCACATTTTTTGGGAAGGACTAAACGTCCTATCCTCCCAGCATCGCTAGCACTTAACATCTTCTCAAACAAAGGAGTAATTATAGAGTTTGAACTAAGATCTGGTTAAGGTTAACACGATGCTAAATTGTTGCTCAAATACTAATCAGAGTTACTATAGATTGAAATTTTAGAAGCAAATAAGTCGTCCCCCAAAATTTTATATTGTAGGCTTTGTAAAATAATAAAATGTTAAGCAGTACATATATAATCAACAATAAGGTGATCTATATAAGAACTTCTTTAATCGAGCAACACTAATTATCAGCCATACTTGATGAAATCATGAAACAAGCATTTTAACAATAGGATACTCTCCAGATATTTGTTGTAGCTCCTGATCAGTTATTCTGGGCCAGTACCGTGGAAGTAACTGGCTTCGACCTCGAGCGTCTCCTCGAGGCTTTCCATTGCGGGTTTGAGGTTCACCAGATGAACCGACCCCATTAGAACCACAGACTTGCTTCCCTGCTGCAGCTGGAGGGGTTGGTCGTTGAACATGAGTTTTAGAAACCTTGGTTTGCTCATTTGTTTCTGTTTTTAAAGCAGGATTTAGAGTCGGACTGAAATGAGGAGTCAAAGGTTCATTCTTCACAAAGGCCGACTGCTGGGTAGCATTTACATACGGATTAGGTAGCTCCTCACACTTGATTCCTGTGATAAAAATGGTCTCAACAGGTTAGTGATAAAAATGGTCTCAACAGGTTAGCCAACAACTCAGCTTTTGATTTATAAAGAGTATCAACAGCATGGCAGCACAAATATGAATCTTTTCTTTTTTACATAGTACTATGTTCTAGATATCTATTCCAAAAAAATAACCCAGGAATACCTTTCTCAAATATTTGTGATGCACTGGTCTTCAGGCTTCCATTAATTATTTTTTCTGAAGAATCCTCATTTTTCTTTTTATCTAGGGAAGAGGCAGACAATCTTTCACTGGCAAGAAGTCGATCAATGCCGCTGGGAATGTCAAGTTCAAAGGGCATCTTTGGATGCATTTCCGAATTGAACAAACTGGGTGCTTGACGCCAAGGTACAGGTCCTGATGCAGCAATTGAACTCCAATTTTTTACTGAAACATCTTTGATTCTATCAGGCAGTCCAGGAAGGACAAGCGAAGGTGGTGGCCATGCAGGATTTGGTGTCTGAAACAAAGAACATCAATATAGAACTGGTATCTGGTGAGAAAGAGAGGTCATTTTAAGATTTTTGGTCTTTATAATCTGGGTTTGTTTCTTTTGTTTTACATTTGTTACTAATTACATAAAAATTATTGGAGCCTCTAATTCCACTTGTAAGTATGCTTATCCACGCCTCCAAGTAGCTAAAATTGTTTTTGGACATAATATCCCCTGAAGTAATATAACAAACTTACTCAGTTAACAGACAAGTCGAATTTATAAAAATTTATTATGTATTCCACTTATTTTGAATATTTCACATATTTTATATTTTGAACCTACTTATGCCTAACAGATTATGAATTAAGAAACTCCCATTATACCCTCGACTCTAAGAACAATAGAACATAAAAACTAATGTAAATTGACCTGACACCATCGAAATTTACTATTTTCTATTAATTATTATAGTGGGTACAGAAACTAACTTCAAACCCCACAAGGAAACTACTAAATATCAGCCACAACATAATGCTTTATTGAGGCTTGAAAAGACCACTCCCATGTAAGGGAAGGTCTGGTATTAATTGAGCCAGAGCACCTTGATATAATCTGCCAATCAAATTTAACTTACAAATAATATCTAAAGGTCCAACTGAGGATTATCTGACCGTAAATTTCTGAATTTCTCATCTTTAAGTTTACTTTTTATTTAACCTCTAAACATTGCTTCACCAGTCCAGGAGTTTGTTGTTCCCAACTTTAAAGGGACTGCAGTTAGCATAAAATACAGTAGGAATGTCTCGATCCAAGTCAATCTTCAATAAGGAATTACATCAACAAGTAGAATTCAAAGCACAAAGAATCAAACTATGGCATAATGAACAACCTCAGTGGCCCAAAACAAATCATATAGAACAAGTTTAAGATAATCCATACCAAAATGAAACTTTTCCTCGTACAGGTTATGCACTCAATTCCTCCGGCATCCAATAGTACGAACATATGAAATGAAACAATACATCCGCAATGTATTTGCTGAGAACGAAAATTTTCTCATTAGAAAACTCAGTCAATGAATTCTTCAAATAAACAAATCAAAAGAGGCTGAAACCTCCAAATCCAACCACAATTTAGTATTTACTACTGAAAAAAATATAGCCAAATTAGTCTGAAAATAAAAATAAGAAAATCTTCTGACCTTCCCACAGGACTCGCAACACCTCCAACCAGAAGCATTTAAGTGGAAAGACTCGCAGAACTTTCCCTCCTCATAGGCAGAACTAGAGTAAAATAGAATGAGGGTCAACATCTTTAAGGAATCAAAGAGAAAGCTGAGACATTAGAAACATAAAAGTGATATTTCAAGATATCAATGAATATGTTGTATTCAGGTTGGCATATGTAGGATAGATTTTTTTATTTTTTAAAGTAAAATAGGGTTAATATATATATATATATATATATATATATATATATATATATAGGGGAGTGATCCATAGCCAAAGTTGGATTATTTATCCAATGCAGATCTTACCGTACATTCATTTGATTTAAAAGTTGGAATTACTCGCGTATGCATAACTATTATGCAGATAGTTGATCACATCCGCACAATAGTTATGCGGATGGGATATCCCATCCGCACAACTATTGTGCCGATAGGATATAATTTATAGGCTCGGCCACACAATAGTTGTGCGGATGGGATATCTCATCCGCACAACTATTGTGCGGATGGGATCCATCCGCATAACAATTATGCAAACATGAGTAATTTAGATCAAATGAATGCATATATATATATATATATGCATGTGCAAGCATCTGTACTTGTGTTTCTTCTCCTCTTTGCAATATAGAGGAAATTAGAGAGAGGAGTGTGGCAGGCGGTGAAGCCAAAACATAAAAAACATCCACATCCAGCCAGTGTTCTAAAAATTCCCGCCTAGGTCCGATTAGTCCCCGTCTAGGCAATAGGTACCCCCTACCGCCACGCCTAGACGCTTGGCCCCCCAGGCGCCTCGCCTAGGCCCAATGCAGGAAAAAAATCCCTCCAGAAAATTAGACGAGCCTAGGCGGATAAGGCAGAGAAATTAGACGGGTCTAGGCTGAGAAATTTAGGGGTGCAATTGTTTTTATTTTATTTTAATAACTAAGCTACAAAACGACATTGTGGGAGTGGATGATAAAATTGAGGATTGTTCGGGCCTTAATTGGGAGGTGGTTGGTGAAGCATCCGAAGCAGATAGCGTGCTAGAGCCTAGGAGAAGTAGTAAAAATGTTGGAGTCAAAGAACTCCATGAAGAATATTTTTTGTCTGATGATAAAACGGATGAAAAGAGAGATGAGGAGTATGAGTGTGAGTCCGATTGGGACATTATCTTGGAGGGATATGGAGAAGAAGAGTTAGAGATATTCTGTATATGGAGATGATGACTATTAGTTTGTATTTTTTATTATTTGTTTGTGTTTGAACTTTGAACAATTGCATGTTTGTGTTTGAACTTTGACATTGACAATATGGATATGTGTTTGAACTTTAAGCAAACGCCTTTATTATCTCTATTATAAATTGTTTTGCTTTATGTTATTGTTTTGTTTTGATAAATGTAAGATAAAATATTAAAATTAACATAAAATATAAAATTCCGCCTAAGCTCCGCCTAGGCCCCCTACGCGCTAGCCCCCCCCCCCCCCCCCCCAGCTGCCCGCCTAGCGCCTGTTAGAACATTGCATCCAGCAACTGGACACTTATACAGATATTGTCAAGATTCCCATTTGACATTTTTAGGCATATTAAGGCACAATAAAACATGATTGTTTCCAATAATTATTCCTTATCACAAATTTTAGCCTTAATTTTTAAGTTAGAAAAAAATATCCTCTGTTGTGTGGGAAAATCTTGGCATGTAAATCAAAGCTCTATGAGACACATTTTGGGATGGAGTGACTAGTGAGTATCATCTTGTTAGAATATAAGGCTTTTTTGCAACTCATAATATCATAGGGAAAAGAAAGGAAATGATAGCTGGAAAAATATAAGAATAATTCTAACAGTGCATTACATAAAGTTCTAGTGTTTTAAATTTATGAATAATAGAGCGAAAGGTGTCAGTCATCATTGACCATTCATGATAGGAGAGAGAAACTTATGACTCTTCTCTCTCTTCCATTATGTGAGTGTGTGATACATGATGACATGATAGCTGCAATGAATATTTCTCTCATACATTTATGCTTGGTGATAGAATTTTGCAGTAGCATATATAGTTCGAATTTTTCAGCACGAAGGTATTTCTATTAAGGAATATTAAAAACATGAATAAAGTTGAATAAACTTCAATTAATTCCTCCATAAATATTTCAAATCATTAATTTCTGTTATTAATGAAAGTTCCTAGTATTAGAACTTATGAGACTAAGCTATGCAATATTAACCTGTTTTTTCCCCTACTAAAAAGAATTTCCTGGGAAGTTTTCTCCAATTTAATTATTAAAAAGAATGTATTTTTCTTAACTTGCACATATGTTTCTATGCAAATAGATAAAACAGAGCAGAATTATATCACATTCTTTCCATACTTCTGCTTAAGGTAAGACAAAATTACTACCTAAATGAAATCACTTTTATAATTAATAATATTCTACACAACTAAATTCATACTACACGCACATTAAACTCAAAATATTAAAACTCAAAACTACGGATACAGGAAAAAACTGAAATTAGTCAAAACAGTTGTAAAGAAAAAAAACAGAGAGAAGAGTCAAAAATCGGTTATGCTTACGCGCATCGATCGCACAAGTCGGCGTACTCGCCGGTCCGGCGGCGCCAGCCTTTCCTCGATCGTTCCAAAACCTGTTTGCAGTTGGAATTGAAGCAAAGCTTCGCCGAGAAAGAAGACGACGCCATGAAAGTTCACATAAACCCTAAACAAAAAATCTAGAGAGATTAACTACTTTAACAAGTAACCGACCAGCAATTTCTCATATCTGATAGTAATTTTGCCAAATTGAAGTAAATCCTATTCGAAGTTCAAGGTAGACAAAAATGGAAGCACATAAACCCTAGGTGAGAGAGAAAGTTGAGGTGGCGGTCGTTGCCTACTGATCTGTACTTCTCATGAAAGAGATAGGGGGGTTGGGGTTTGCTTGCGAGAGGTTTTTGAGAGAGAGAGAGAGAGACAGAGACAGACGTGAAGCGAGAAAAAAACTTATAAAAATTGTGCATTTTACTGTGCTTTTGTGAAAACTAAGAATATATAATATTAAATATTCATGTAACAAAACTAAATATTAATATAAAAATATTAATTTTTTGTGCTTTAATTATGTTTAATTAGAGAATCTAATTTATAAATATATCTAATATTTTTTGGCTGTTTATCACTAAAAATAACATTTACATCCATATCACAATAAAAATGTCATTTATAAAATTTATATTTTTTGTTCAAAATAATAATTAATAATATAGTAGTATTGTAAAATTATGATCCGTAAGGACATGTGTTATTTTATAATATTATTTGTAATATAAAAAATTAAAGAAATTAACTGATACTTTTTTGTAGAATAAAGATCAAGTGTTAAATATTAGTTTAATACTTGGTATCTTAATAGTGAAATTATGATGATAAATTTAAAAATGTCGTCAATTTATACTTAAAAAGGATTATTTTATGAAATAAAAAAATAATAAATAAAACTCTTTTATAAACAAATAAAATAGTTTATATTTATTGTGTGTTCCATCTAAGATCGTTTTTTCTTGTTTGTAAAAATAATATTAATGTCGTTACATGCAGGACAAAACTATGATTTGATCTTGGGAGGGGGGGAGCCAAGAATATTTTTTAACAACATAATATATATTCATCATTTAAAAGTAAAGCTCCACCATTATAAAATATATTTTTACTAAAACAAAGATAATATAGTAATAAAATTTGCTCTAATAAAGACAACAAAACATAAAAAGAAAAAATATTTTAGAACATATTAAAGTTTCATCAGAATTGCACCCGACGTTCTTTCAAATCACGAAATTCATTTATGATTGATTCGGTATTGAACTGTTTCGCAATTTCTTTTTCAATGTAGGCAATAAGAGAATTTGTAAGATATTCATCCTCCATCTTGTTTCGAAATTCAGATTTGACATGTCTCATAGTTGAAAATGCACGTTCTATAGTTGTAATAAAAACCGGAAGAGTTAGAACAAACGTAATCAATTTATCGATTAGTTGATAGATTGTTGACTTTTTAATTTTTACCAACCATTGACAGAAATAAAAAATAGTTGACAACTTTTAAAATTTTATTGTACATCAAACTCCAACTCCCTTTAGTACAATATCTTCTTCCATGCTTAAATATTTTGGAGACCCAAACAACCATTACTTCTCTACTATTTAGTTGTTTCACAAGGGAGTTATGAACTTCCTTACAACCTATTGACATTTAGTTAAGGGTCTTCAGTGAACACTAGTGCAGCATCACTATAATGAAATAGCTATTTTCATGCCTACATAGCAGAATCCTTGCCACTAATGAAATAGTAATCTTGTCACATTCAATGGAACTACATTTAACAGGGGACAACTAAAAGGGGAACATGATAAACCACAAGCAACTTTTCAAACCTCGGGGCTTCGTCCCTGGTTACATGTGTATTGAGAGAGAGAAATTAGAGAACATGTGTATTGGAAGGGACCTAATATCCATTATATATTTAGTTCATTTAATAACAATAAAATTAATCGTAAATAATTATATGATTGATGCATATGATGTCATTTTAAATAGTGTTTGTGATAAAAAAATTTGGGACTGCTAATAATGTTGATGAACACACGATTTACTGGTTTGAACTTGAAGAAGAGTGAAGTCTGATTTGGTACACAAAGTACTTATAAGGTATGCACCTTTGATTAGCTTCAATCTAGTTGGACTCTATAAAATTACGTTTATTTGCAAATATGATAGATGATTAATCTGTAAATTTAATCTCATTGATTATTTGTTATTATTCTAAGATCATTTGATATTAAAAAAGAGACATTATATAATACTACGTTTTCAATTGAAATTATAATATATCATCAAATGGGCTTAAAATTGAAAAAAAATAATACATAAAATAATATTACAAACTAATCATGAGATAATTAAATAGTTCGAAATGATCATAAATCAGTACAAAAATTCTACTCGCCCTGCACCCATCATTTTTATAAACATACATAATTTAAATATTCCTAAGTGGAATACCATAAAAATGTAACATTTCTTACTTAAAACATGGTCAATAGGACTATATTATATGACATGAACGTGCAAATTTTAATTATTGGGAGTGATAATATAGTAATAATGGATAATAGAAGTGAACGAAAAAATTAGGAATAAAAAATTGAGGCTAAAAAGAGATATTGAAAACTAAGAATACAAAAATAACTATCTACGGTGTTTGATTAATTGTATCTTAATGCATTTTAACACTTCATCTCTTAATACATCTTAATAGTCCACATCTTTGTATTAAGAGATTCTTTAAATAATTTAGACTCGTATTTATATATTAACTATTCAGATGATTTTTTAATACAAAAATATAAATTATTAAAATACATTAAAAAATTAATTATTAAGATATATTAAGATACAATCAAACACCACACAGTGACTCCTTTGTTCGTTGTTTATAATATGGAGAAGAGTAGACCACTGTTTACATATACATGACAAAGCAGGAGCTCATTAATAAAGACAAATGTGGTACTATTAATATTTTTTGGCATTACGAAAAACACTAAACATAAAACACCAAAAACTCTTTAATTATTAATGGGCTGTTTGGTTCCTATAAATAGAGGACGAAAAGAAATTATGATTTTGATTAAGAATTTTTTTCGGTGTTTGGTGCATTAAATTTGGTCGAAATAATCATTTTAACATAATTACGTTTTTTTATACAATGAAAACGTAATTCCTTACTCCTAGGAATCGCGATTCTAATGATCGAGTAAAAGAATGAGAAAAAATATAAAGATAAAAATATTATTATTTCGTATTATATTATATAATACATTATAGATATTAATAAGTATTATATTTATTTCGTACTATATTATATTAATAGAGTATATATTATATATATTATTATATGTTTATAATGTATATTACTAGACATTAAATATATTTAATATTATATTATATACTAAATATATTTTATATATACTACATATAATATGATATTTTTAAAATGTATTATATTTATTTTATATTATAATTATATGCACAAATATATAGAATATCTAATATAACCAAAACACCAAAACATATAATAAAATTGTCGCTGTGAAATCTGTAAGTAAATATATACCAATAACACCAAAACAAAAAGGAAATTGATATTTTTACAGAGTTTTTTAATATTTTTATATGAAAAGTGTTGTTATAAGTCTATAACGACGATTTTAACTGTTGTTATAAGTCTATAACGACGATTTTAACTGTCGCTATAAGCCTATAACGATAATTTATTTATAAAAATATTAAAAAATTTTGTAAAAATATCATTTCTCAAACAAAAAATATGGTCACGCCTAAGTAAGTCGTCAAAGGGAGACAACAATCTTTCAAAAGAAAAGGCTGATGCAAGGATTACGATTCCCTATATCACATTTATTCTTTAATTTTTTTAATATATATTTAACGATATGAACATTATATAAGTAATTATATAAAATTTATCGTAAATAATTAATAACACAATATAATGTGTGACAAACAGTTGTATTAGTAAAACTGTTATTAAAAATAATATTTATGTTATTAGATATGTATTAAAAAAAATTAAAAGATAAATATAATGAAAAGAATTTTGATTTTGATAGATAAATAATATATTTACGAGTGGAATTATTTTTGAATGATTTAGATTCTTTTTATACGAATGTTGAGTTAACTTACAATTTATATGAGTATGCGAAAATTTCAGTTTACAAAGTAACAAAAAAAATTCTCTAAAATTTTCTATTTAAATTCTAGCTAACAACCGCAAGGATAAAATAATTTTACAATGCATTTGAATTGGTAATTATTAATGTCTAAAATTATAATTATTATAAAAATAATTTTAATCACAATTTAATATTTTAGCCTCTCATTTACATGGGTTTTTTTGCCGTACCTCAATCATTTATTTTCAGTGATATTTCGAGGCTATCAAAAGATCAACAATTATGACTTGAGTGGGAATTTTTTCAATATCGAAATACGTGTAATGAATTGAATTATATATAAAGGTTTTACGCTAATAGATTTCTGACGACTCGTAATAATGACTCAATTGCATGCCTCTTTGAAATTCCCTACAACTACAAATCATGAGACTTCAAATCAACAAAATGAGGTTTTAAGAGTAGGGCAACCATCATTTAAGCAAGTAATGCAGCACACATGATCATTTTACATCTTAAAATTCTAAATTTGAGACCCGTAATTAGAGCTACAAACGAATTGAACTATTCACGAATTGATTCGGTTCGATTCGAATTCGGTTCGGTTCGGTTCGAGTTCGACTATCTAACGTTTTCGAGTCAAACTCGCACATGGTATCGAGTTCGATTGTTCGATCGAACATGTTCGCGAACTATGTGGTTCGGTTCAACTATGTTCATAAACGGTTCGGTTCGATTTGAGTTCGATTCGACTATGTTAGTGTTCGGCGCAGTTCGGTTCGTTAACTGCTCCAGTTTGAATTATATTTTTTACATGCTTAATATTTTTAAATTCTAAATATAAATAATTAGTTATTTCATATTAAATTTTAAAGTTTGTCTTATCAATAATTATTAATTTTTTAGTAATTTTCTTTTTTTATTACTTAAACATCTTTTTGTTTTTTTAATAATTGATTAGAAGTACACATTTTTATTAAATAATTAATAAATAATAATGTGTACTTCTTCACCTGTAATTTAATTAAAATAATTGTAATATTTTCATAAATTTTTTAACAATGATTGTTAGATTATTACAATTTATATCACTGATAATTTAATAAATTATAACCCATGTCATAAATCACATAAATAATGTCATTAATCTTCATGCAATGACAATTTGACATTAATTAAAGAATGATACAATACAATTGCTTACATTTACTTGAGTTATTGAAATTGTCAAATCAAGATAGAGAATAGAGAAATCAAGTTATAAATGTATTGAGACTTTACTAATAGAGTAATAATCATTGTTTAAATCAACCTATCGTCCATCAACCATATAATTAAAAGTGAAAACTTGATTTTAAAATTTTTAATTTTTTTAGTGTTATAGACTTATAGTGTATATGTGAGATGGTAAGAAAAAATAATTGACTAACTTGGTTTTATGCAATTAAGTAATCATATTTAGTATAAAAAATAGTGTTTAAAAAGTTTAATAATCCAATAAAGCAATGTCACGGTACCGTTTGCATGAAATTAAAATGAGTTAATAATTTAAATTAAAATAAGAAAAAAGATGGGGAAAAAACAAAAACACAAAAAGCCTCTAAATTACTTTGAGCCTTTGATATTAGAATTGTAGTTAATTTACAAAATTATAAAATTTAATATATTATTTTAGTTTTTTAGAAAAAATTATTTAGTTTTAAACAATATAATTATGAAAATTATAAACTTTTTATAAAATAATTCTCAAGATTTATGTTATTCACAAGTTAATTACCACATCCCTTTTGAATTAAAAATTCATACTTTAGCAGTTGATCTTATTACTTATATTTTAGAACAAAAGAAGTATCTAATAGTAATACATTTCAAGGTTAACAACTTAACAATATTAGTTTATTAGATATTGAATTAATCTAAATCAACTAAATTCACATTATTTTAAATTTTAGAATTTTAGAATTTCATTATAAAAAAATCTCAAATAAGACTCTTTTTATGAAATAGATGGAGTATTTGTTTTCTTTTGTTTGACCTAAAAGTAAAAAATACAAAAATATGAAAATAATTAATTAATTGAGGAAGTAGTAATATCGCATTTTTTTTTGGGTTAATTGAAAGTAGTAATATTTATTTATTCTAGACTAATTAAGTAATTAACAATAATATTGACCACTACTACTAATTTAATATATATGAATATATTATAATATGATATTATGATATATTATATTTTATTTGGCTATTTCTAAATAAACTCGAGTATTTGAGTTCCTTTAACCTTGTAATTAAATTTTAAATTTTTTTAAAAAAATAAAAATATTTGGCCTAATTTTTGCGAACTCGAGCACAATAGACGAACTCGAGCATTATAAGCGAACTCGAGCATTATAGGCGAACTCGAGTATGCTCACAAACTTGAACATTATAGGCAAACTCGAGCATTATAGTCGAACTCGAGCATATAGTCGAACCTGATTTGCTCGCGAACTCGAACATGTTCACGAACTGTTCGCGAATACTAACGAACCGAACTCGCACAAGTGCGTTGGTTCGATAATGCTACTCGAACATGTTCGAGTTCGACTAATGAGGTTCGAGTTCGAGTTCGACAATGTTTGGTTCGGTTTGGATCGTTTGCAACCCTACCCATAGTCCTAGACATTATTATTATGGACAATTTTATACACAGTATTTTAAATATTATATACATTTTAATTATTAAAAAATAAAATCTGACACAAATTTTTATATCAAACTCTATTTTTTAGTAATTAAGATTAAAATATTGTGTTTGGTATTGTACACTCATATTTATTCTATTATTATTCACAAGACAATGTTAGGAAAAATGCCTTCTTTTTTTCTTTCATTTCTTGAAGCTATTCTATTACAATTCATTCTAAAAATATATTTTATTCACGGGATCAGGAGAGGAACTAAAAAAGAAATTTAGTAAAAACTTATCATTTTCATATAAAATTTGTATTAGAAATCAATCGTTAATTAAATTTGAGTAACAATAGATGTCAACATAAAATAAAAGATGAAAACTCTGTCACTAAACTATTACGTTTGATACGGTAAACGGTATAATTTGAATAAAGCCTAGTTTGTGATTTCTTACATTATCGGTATTCAGAAGATTTGGCCTATTCTAGCTACGTACGTACTGACCACTGGTACAAGAGGATAATAGGTTTACCGACTGGAGTTAAACTGCATTATTGTAACGTGCTTCTTAAGGAACAAGGGTCCAATAGCGTATATTCCTAGTCTCTATGACATTTTGTACACAACAATTACAAAGGTTTAAGATTGCTACCCAAGCCTTTGTCCGGATCGTAACCCCACCTCTTTACAATGTAAAAGATGTGAAATCGAATTTTAATATGTCAAACATATCAAAATATGAGTATTTGAGTGTATTTAATTTTAATTTAAATTAATGAAAATATAAATATAAAATAATTGGATACATTTTCGCTACGTCTTAATTTAAAAAAAAAATATGTGACTTGAGGTTATAATTTTTTATTTTTTATTTATTTTTTACTCTAGATAAACTATCATCTAACTAAAAGAAAAACTCAAGGAGGAGTTGTTCTGTATGACGTAGTCTAGGACTGTAGATAATCATGTCACCCAGACCGCATGCGAAAGGAAAAATTGGCTCTTATGAATGTGACCTAAACGGAACATATATGTCAAGTGTCTGTCATCTATTGCCGACCGACCAGGGGCCACAACAAGAAGAAACAAATGGTTAGTTAGAGACAATAATTAACTTATAATATTATCCATTAAAGATAAATGTATCCTATTTCACATCTTCTTCGGTACCATGAAGAAACCTAATGGCATTCACTGAATAAAAAACACAAACAAACATGCCATTCCATGTAGAATAAACTAGAATTTTAGCTCTTTGACTTCCATGTAGGAGAAACTAGAATTTTAGCTCTTGGACTATTTTCATAACCTCCACTTTAAGTATTCCAAGAGAGGGAGGGCAAAGGTCAATTATCAATAACTAAATAATAGTAATACATAAAAGATATTATTTTAAGTTGACTTATAATAATTTTATCAAGTCACTTTCGTTAATAATGAGTCAATACTAAATTTATCATTTAAATAATTTAAAGTTTCTGTTTTTCGTTTTTCGTTTTTCGATATAATGTAAAATATATACAATAATTAAATATATATACATACATACATATATGTATAAAATTTATATAATAATTTGATCTACATACAAATATATGCTTTACAAATACTTGTGAAATAATTTAAAATATACTTAATAATTTCGCTATATTATAATATTAACCTGTAACGGGTTATCAAATTAGTAACTTCTCAAAAATCTTCGAGCAGCCTTAGAAAGGGAAGCAACTGTGGCAATTGAAAGTGAGACTCTTAAAAGGGGGAGCTCCTTACAAGTTAACTTCAAAAAGCTGCTTGCAGCCTTGGAAAGAGAAGCAAATGTCATAAATGACTCTTAAAAGGGGTGAGCTCCTTACAAGTAATAGTCTGGTACTATAACTATAGAAAGACAAATGACTGCTTCTATACTTATTCTTATTTTCATATAAGACGAAGGAGTATGGTCTCATTTTATTTATATTTTATAAATAAAGTGAGATCATACTTTTTGTCTTTTTTGCGAGTAAAACTTATGAATAAATTTTGAGGGTAAGTCTAGAATTTTCTAAAGATAAATTATTCAATGTTCCATGAGTAAATAAATAATATATTTTTTTCTCTCACATAACATTAAAATTCACAAAAATTTCATCCCACTTGTAAACCCCACTATTATATAAAAAAGATAAAATATATTATTTATTTGCTCTTAAAATGCCAAATAATTTAACAAATGTGACAATTGATAGCGTCATAAATGACTTCTAGCGTTTTTTCAGATGATTAACTTTTATATTAGCTTAGCTTTTAAGATTATATTTTGCTATTGGGAATTATTAAAAAAATGATATTTTTAGCGCTGCATTTCGCATTAGCGTACAATGTTTAATACACATGATACAACCTGCATCATGTGAGCTAAAATAGGTATTCTAGAGCTGGAAAATACCAGCTCCCAAGTTTTATTGAAAGGAATTGTGTTTTGTCCTAGAAAAATATTAGAATGCATAAATAAAAAAGTCGACTTTGAACAAAACTACAACGGACTCTGCATAAATTCTATTTAAATTATTTAGCACTCTTCAGAGGCACATAAACATCTAATATTCTAACTTAATTACACCCTTTGCTGCACAAATATGTAAAGATACCAGAAGGTTTATAAAAGATGGGTATTTTGTTTTGCTTTTTCTCTCTTCTCAACTTTTGAAAATTATCAGTAATCTATATCCACAAAGAAGGTGAAATGATCCCATGGAATGAGCCGAATCTAGAGGTAAATTGCTCAATGGATGTTGTATATGGTGCAACGAATATCTCGATTACAACATCAAAGTAAATAATTTTCAAACTCTAAAACTAAATCGATACAAGTATTGCCCGGATGCATATTTACACGTCTTCTGGAAAAGTTTTCTTCTTCATCTCTTTCTTTTCTCCGTGTGATTCTTTACAAAGCAGACTGCAGCAAAACCTTAATGCACCTTTAACCGTTTCGCAACTATCCATGGAATTACAAAACTAGAGTCACGAAAAACAAAAAAGCAATTCTAAATAGGGGAAAAAAGGGTAGCTAAACCTTGATCCACAGTTATTTGAAGTTTGCCATAGGTCAGCAGGGACTTCTGGTCACATTTGTATGTTCCTTTCCCTCTAGCCAGGACCTCACCATCGGAGTCTATAATCCCTTCCTTGGTTGCATTTCCAGTTTGTGGACCAGGTTCCAAAATGAAAGCCTTCACCTGTAGTTAGTGTCAAGAATATGGAAGCAAATGATAAGAATCACACCCGCTTGCGCATGTAACAAGAACTTTAAATACACGTTTATTTTAACCTGAGAATGGCTAAATTTTCATCTCTGTTCAGTCTCACTTTTCTACTTCAAGCGATGAGAAATATTGACAGTTTATTCGCATGTTGCTTATAAGCTGAAATGTGCTAAACATTTTACTTAATAATCAAACTAGGTTAGTGCTTACCAGTACAATGATAAACTCACCTTAAGATACAAGACATGGGGAGATTTGACATGACCCCCATTGTTCAATTCAGTCATCAAAGCTAGCAAGGATAATTTGGAGCAACTCCTCATTATGATCATGTCCAAATAACCATCTGAGAACTGCACATGAACCGGCCAAAAGAATTATACAAATGTGCCCAAAAATAAACAAGCATACAAAGATGTTAACTTCAAAATGCGCCGGCGCTACTTGAGCGCAGGTTATATGTACTGATGAAAAAGTAGGAATGGAACAGAGTCCAACAAATAACCATTTTGCAGCTAAGCTCATCAAATGCAAGCTTACCACTGATTACTGATTTTTGAAAGCAACATGTTTCCCCGAAAATCTAAGGGTTGTTTCAGGAAGAAAAGGCCTCTATTTATCAGTATTAATAGGTTTAGAGCTCCCAAATTATGTCAGTTAAACAGGCTAAAATGCAACTCTGGAAATCTCAACGTAACTCGGTGGTTAAAAGAAAATCTAAAAGAAGAAGCAAAATTCATATTATTAACCCGCCCCTCCCCCACACACATGCACAAGAAAAAACGATTGTGGCATTTTTTCAGAAAGATGTAAAAGAATGAAATCTAAAAAAGGCCTTATAGGGAACAGAGTCCACTTTCCATGGCAAAAACAAGAGTTCATGTTGGAAAACAATAAGGATTGAAGAAGGGGGAAAGCACAAATTCAAAATCCCCAAACCAGAGAAGCAAATTACAGCTAGAAATTGTTTAGCTAGTAAGCTTAGGATGTTAGTAAGTTATTAAATAGTATATATGGTGTGTATAATCGTATATATGGTTCACATAAGAAATCAACAGAAAGAAAAAAACAAATTGTGGGAACAACTAACAAGTACAACTAATCATATGAAGAAACGAAGGAATCAATAAACAGAAATTGACAAAAAGAAACCAACCTTGGCATCAGGAGCTGCCATGGTGTCTTCGCTACCCCAAGGAACGTTGTGAAGCCAGACTGAAACAAAAGGACCTTCTATCTTCCTCCAGTTAAAATTCTCCAAGTCAACATTAGGATGGCGATAGCCACACTGCTGATTCTTGACAGGCTCCTCTTGAATTGTATTACAGAAACCAAGCTCTCGAATAGATTCACCGTTTTGTCCACTTAGTTCATCACCAAAAGTTTCAAAGCCAGGTGCAGGTACAAAATAAATACGGCCATTATATGTCCTCAGATGAAATATTCGTTGAAGAGCCTGAAAACACATCAGTATTCAAGAATAAAACCTTAACCCAGAAAACTTCACCAACCAACTTTCAGTTTCGGCATATCACCTCAAGGATCCCTCAACCTTATAGATACAATGCGCAATTCACAAAAACTACTGGATGAAACTTCACAGCACTACCAATTTCAAGATAAAAAAATTCACTATTTACACCAAAGTGATTCTTATGATGACAATTAGACAAAATACGACTAGTACTTCTGAAGACCATGTCTCACAGATGCACTTCAGAACTAACTACATTTTCCTCCCATACTTGAAATGCATGCCAAATAACCGGTCCATTAAAATTGTCGGCGACAATCACTTCCAAGTAGGGTTTCAATTCTAATTTCTATCGAAAACATGAGCTCCATGGATACTATACAAATTTTCGTACTACCTCCATCGAAAAAACGTTTTTTATTATGTTAAAACACGCTGAAAACACATTTATACATTAGGTTTTTTATTATATACTAGTTGAAAATATAACATACAAATTTGTTTAGAATGTAAAATATATTACAAACATGATGTATAAATATATATTTTGCATGGCTTCAAATTTGTATTGAAAACACCCTAAAAGAAGCCCGACTATCTATTCCGGACAGAAGTAGGATGTGATTAATTAGATATATGACCTCCAATACAGATATGGTAGGGAAATATATTCTGCATTGAGCTCGAACACTGAGTGTAGAAGTATTGAGTTAAGAATCTTGACTTCTACACTCGATGTTAATTTAAGAACTTTATAACTTATAAGTAAAATAAAAATCAGAATATTTTTTGTTTCGGTTCTTATGTGCCCTTGTGTTCATTCACCATTCAGTCAAATGCAGGCCTTTCCAAGCCAATACTAGGGGGACTAAGGAATTACTCAAACTAGTGATGTCACGGTTTTCCTTATGTGCCTTCACTACAGTTGGTAACCCGTAGGGTTATCAGAATGTATGACTGGCAATACTACAAGTTTTTTCCTCTAATAATATAATCATTCAAATAAATTTGTTATCTGAAAAGTAAAATTCATTTATACAAATAATTGCACTTCTATTTGGAAACTAAGAAAATGAAATGAAGATAAAGATGAAGATATCATATAACTTACATAGATATCCATCCTAGCACTCCCCATCCATCTATACTTCTCTGACTCAATGTCAATGTCGGCCACCAAACCTGAAAACAACTAGTAATGATATTAATGCTAAAAATACAATTGCAGTCATATTCAATAAGTCTACTTTACATGTATCACTTCATCATAAGAATAGTATACCAGAAGAAAGTGCAAGATTGAAATCGAGCAGAAACTACACCCGAATTGTATAGTCAAATATCAAAGCAAATATATTTTAATTATTTACCCCAAGCAAGCATCAAGACACTAAAATATCTTATCTCTCCCTGCAAGATAGTTGCTACGTCCAATGAACGCTTATGTCCTGCAGATGATTGAACAATGCAGTATAAATTCTTAATTCAATGATAGTGCGACTGGAATATAATCAGGATGAATTAATAAATTCAATTTTAAAAAAGTCAAGTTGTAACCTCGAATAATAGCATGAATAGCATAAAGGGCTGTACAGGGATAACCAATCGAATCCAAAAGAGATTTTGCCATGCCATTTCCTGTACCTGCATCAAGAAAATTAAACAAGTAGTTTCAAACCATTAATCAAAGCTGCCATCTTCACTTCAATATCAGAAAATATAGAAAGATCTTTATAGTCAGCGAAAAGTTCATAAGATAAAACAAGTGAACTGCCACTTGTTTTTTCTTAAATATACAATAGAACAAGACAATAAAGTATTAAAAACTAGTGAATTGAATCATCTTTATAAACAGATTCCGACAATATTAGAAATATGCAGAGTAGAAAAGCTTATTCCGTCTATATTCAAAGCAACCTTACAAATTTATAAAGCAGAGTACTGGAAAGCTTTGATTGATGGTTGATGATAAATAAAAAATCAAATTTTGATATTATTCTGAAATTAATTCATAAGAAGTAGACAATTTCCATGAAACTCAAAATTTTGTTGAAACAATGCATGATTAATCTAATCTGAAACTTGGAATCAATCTGTCTAAAGAGGACTAACAAAGAATTTATAGATTTACAATATAAGAACAAATTCCCTTTAAGAAAAATGAAGAGGCACAGCCAAAATTTGTTGAGAAATCAAAAGAATGGCCAGAGTATATTAATTACCAAATAATTAGATGAAGCGAGGAGGATCTCCTACTCAAATAAAAAAATCTTCATACTACACAATAAAATCATGATATGTTAGTAAAGTCGGTAACGGGAGAATCCTACAAAGTCCTATGAACAAACTAGGTCCTTTCAGAGAGCCTTGCTGTTAGACGTTGTTATAAAAGCATTACATAATAGTGTACCAAGAACTAGTTAATAGGTTAATTGCACATGCTTATCCATTGACTCAAAGTATGACATTAAATTTAATACATACCAAGTTACCAACTGACGGGTGAGATTTGGTTAGCGAGGATTAAGATGAAAATATATCTTCTTGAAGAATTTACAAAATAGAATAAAATATAAACATAGCATCTATTGATTTGATAAGCATTTTTTAAAGTACTTATTAAAGAAAGAGTTGTTGTAAGACAAAATAGAAATGAAAAGTAACTAAAGTAAGATTACAAACCTGCAGGTACTACTCCAAGAGGCATCTTTATCGCCGAGCCCCAATCCTCTCTCTCTAGTAGTCCATTTACAATCTACTAAAAAGGAGAGCATAAAGGTAATGATTGTCCTTAGAAGTTAATTACTATATATAAAACTGAAATACAAGATGGTATGGAATCAGAATGTCCTCTATGATTACTTTGTAATGCTAAACCAAGCAGAGCTTCACAAATGACAATTTCATATCACACTATATGTATAGCCATCACTATTAATATATGCATGTTACTTCACAGTAGATTTTAGTACTACTAGTTAGGGATCCCAGCTTAGTGAGCCATGACCATTGGCTCTATCATACACTTTGTGTGTGTGAATCGACGAGAATGATACTCAGCAAGAAAAGGCTATGCCAGTCAATCTGGTTTAGAGTTTATTCTAATTATCTATAAATTCATAAGCAGAGTCAATCAGATGGACAGGTAGAACTCCTTTACATCATTACTAAAAAAAACTGTGACAATCTTAAAATTCTTGCATAATCTATAAAAAGGAGTAGCTCTTAAACAAGAATTCTGATTCTCAGGATAGATTTCAGAATTTCGTGGTTACGATATATTTAGGGTTCATAGCTCATAAGACTGCAACTTCTTTTTCATTTTTTTTAATAAGTAAAATACTACTTGAATTATTAAAGCATCTCAGGGGAACATTATTTGAATGCAAGAGCGTATAAAAATGAGATCAATACATAAACTTTCACAATAAACTCATTGAAAATTGAAATGAATGGTCAGGTAAGAAAATCTGGAAGCGCCTGCTTATTTGATGCTAAAAGTGACAATCTCCACCTTGAGAAAAAAGTATTATTTTACATGTATGTGTATACATGTACTAATCTTTTAAATATATGTAATTTGTGCCAGGCAAAATCATTCTGGTGACATTATATTGAATGCTTCCAAGAAGTTACTTCTGGAAAGTGCCAAATTATGAGCCTCAAATCTAGTCTCCATGTATCAATAAATATCAATTCAATGCAACTATTGAGCATAACCAACCAACCTCAACCAATATTCCATCCCCGCTAACACAAACGATTCCATTATATTTCGACAGATCCATTGTGCGGGCAATCTCCTTTGCATGAAGCTGGTATTTAGTTTCTGAGAGACAGCATTGAACCCAACAAGCAATATTAGTAATTTAGTAGCAAAGGAAGACCAACAGCGTGACACTTAATTACTAATTTAGATACAAGCAAGACAAACCTAGCACTGTAAATTCAACATTAGCATCCTCCAGTAGGGGTTTTACATCATCAGCAAAAATCTTTGAAGCAGATTTCCTTCCTCCAAATGGATTAACAAATATAAACAGCTTTTTTGGTCGACCTGTTATAACAATACAAATAGGAAAAATGCAAAAAACAAAAATAAAAACACCCCCAATTAACAATTCAACAGTAAAATTACAGAGATAATGAGAGTGAACAACAGCAACACATTTAATAATGCAACACAATACAATGGTTAAAATAGTTAAACTGTTCGATATCCTACAACAAACTCCCTCCATCTTGTGGGAGAAAAAAGAAAATAAAAGAGTTCCCATTTTAGAGTAAGATTTTCTAAGAGCAAAATCATGTTTACAAACTTATCCTTTACTCGTTGAAACTACTATTAGATCCCATATAAAGCCAAAGGCAAACCAACTGACTAAAACTTATACTATCTTCCTACTATATGTCCAAAACAACAGACTAAAACTATAATACTATATCTTCTTATTGTAAGAATATGTAAATTAGTGAATATGGAACATCATAAGCTTTAGTAGGTTAACTTTTAAAGAGAAACTACTTCATTTTCCATTAGGAGAGTTCTCGAGTGAAAATTATGTCAAAAAGAAAAAAACTGATTTTTTATTTTCAAACCTCATAGGCCCGAAGAAAGTAAAAAAGCTGACTAAAAGTGAAGAAGTTGAGCTACATAGTTTCACACTTCTCCCGATAATAAAGTTAAAACACTAACTATTTTTTTTTGTTGTGGAAATTGGAGAGGGCGGGGTGAAGGAAAAGCAAATTAATTAAATTTAATGAATTGCAATTTCTATCACCAGTTTTTGTTGCACTAAGTGACTAAACTAAATAAAGGTACAATATTAATAAGCTGGAAAAAAAAATCATATTTAATAACTTTCAGTAAAACCAAAGCCCCTATTTGAATGCCTAAAAGATTGGAACTTTATTCGAATTCACAACAATTCAAATTCAAATATATATATATATAACCAAATACATGGTTTTGTTACCGAGAGAATTGATATAATCGTGAAGCTTTTGAGACCAAAGTTGCAGCGAAGCCCCCGATAAGGGCTCGAACACGAAGCTCTTCCTCACCGGAATTCCCCTGCCACCAATACAGCAGATTCCGCCCCCTTTCTCAACAAGAGCTCTGACTTTGATTCGCGAACCTTCGGTGGAGAATCCGAGGACCTCCTGCTCCACCGTCAAGCACCAGTTGTTTCCGCCCTCCAGCCACTGGAGTTTTCCGGCCTCCGTCAGCGTCAACGTCGTGGCGGTGCCGTTGATCTTTACCAAAGCAGAAATGTTTTCACCGCCTTCGGTTTGATCCATTTGATCTTGTTTGTAATTAACAATAAGAATAATAATTGTTTGTTTCTCCAATTGCAAATATATATATATATATATATATAGAGAGAGAGAGAGAGAGAGAAGGGTTTTAAGGATTATTTTTTTGTTTGACTTGTACGCAAGTGACGTTACTCTGTTTGATTTCTTGTTTGTTTGTTTGTTGGCGTGCCGTCATTTGGCTGCTGTTTTTCAGGAGAAAAAAGATAACTTCACCGGCTCTGTCCAAAATTTTATGATTACTATCTAGATTTTTGTTTTGTTTTTAAATTGGAAAGAAAGAAGAAGACGATGTTTAGAAATTGAAAAACGTTGAGGGAAAAAAATATGAAAAATATGTTCATAAACACAAGTTTAAATATTTTTATTTTAATATAAAAAGTTATTAATTCTCAACATTGTATTTTTGTAATAACAAGTTTAAAGTTATTGTTATCACATAAAAATATAATAATTAATAGAAAAAAATAAACTTGACAAATCAAATACACAAGTGAGATTAAAGATAACTGTCGTTATCGCATAAAAAATATAATAATTAATAAACTTTATCACATGAAATATATTATATCTAATAATTCAGATCATATTTCGAGTCAAAATTAAATTATAATATAATAAATCTTAATATATTATTAATAATATTTATAATCGAAAATATTAATAATAATAACTCAAATTTTTATATATATTTTAAAATATCTTATATATTACGATGAAAATAAAATATTACATGAATAGTAAAAAATTTCACCAAAATCAATAGTATTCTCGTAAGAATGTCAACTATCTACATAAAAATCAGTTCTCAATAAACGAACCTTACTTGTCTTCTGCAACCAATTATGGCAATTGCAGAAATCCAACGTCAACTAAACCACCTATGTCAAACGAAATAACGTAGAATCTCATTTGCTTGATCCTTAAAAAACACGACCAAGAAAATGCCACCCTTTATTTTTCTCTTCCCAAAATCAACGGTCCCGATTAACCCATCATCATCCTCTCTCGGTCGGCTCTCACTGCCAATATATCAATGGCTACCAATGTGTTTAGCCATCAAAATTGAAACTATTTTTGGAGTACATTTTTCATTTTAATGGGTTGGTGGAGGGAAGTGAAAATTCAGTACTCCTTCCGTTCTTAATTATCTTTCGTTTTGGTCCAAAATATTAATATTGATAAGAAATCTGAATTTAGTAAATGAACAAAATCACAGCATACAGACTATGCTATCTAATCTAACTATTGTTAATATCTAATCATTAACCCCCCCCCCCCCCCCCCCCCCCCCCCCCTCCCCCCCCCCCCCCCAAGTTGGCAAACAAATTTTGACAAGATTAGAAGCTGTGTTTATTGCAGCTTCATTATCACAAAACACTGGGATAGGTAATGATAATTTATGTCTTAACGTTTAGATTGAATGAATAAAAAAAAATAAAAAAAATAGTGTATTTGATGATTAATTTGGAGGATAAACCATTCTAGTTGAATGAAAATTTATTTTATCACCTTTATTTTTAATCTACGTTAGAGGTGGTGAAATAAAATTCATTCAAATTGAATGAATATATGTAATAATTTTATCATTATATTATATCACCCACCACCACTAATAATTAAACATACACATGAAATCATTCTTTTACCTCTTTTTTTTTCTTCTTCTTTTATTCAATTTAAACGTAGCATAAATCTTTTAATAATACAGCTAACCACACCAGTTCATATGCAGAGGTAGCAAGGGCTCTATACTCGGCTTCAGCAGTGCTCCTGCACACTACTAACTGTTCCTTAGGCCGCCAAGAAATTAATGAAGGACCAAGCGTCATACAAAGTAAGCTATTTAATCTAACTACACATAAGATAATAGACATAAAATATAATAAAAGTACAAAAAAATAATATTTTATCTGTTTCAAAATATAAATATAAGATTAAGTTTAGTTTTTCAACGTCAAGTTGACAAATTATTAAATTCAAATTTGATTTTATTTTTTAAAAAAATACTAATAATTATGATTATTAATACTTTTGAAAGAGTTTAATAACTATCATAATTGTAGTATTTAAAATAAAACGAATTCATATGAATTTTAAGTTTGTAAGTATTTCAAATGGACTTCACAAAGTCGAGATTGAAATCAAATTTAATCTTGTATTTTGAAATAGAGAGTGTATATCTCTAATTTTAAAAAGATAAATCTACACACATAAACACCAAACACAAACTCCGACCTCACCGTTAACAAATGATGTTTGACACAAATTTCCATGTCAAAATTTATTTTTTAATGATGAGATTAAAATTTGTGTTTTAAAGTTGTGTTTATAAACTTATTCATTTTAAAATAAAGAGAATATATCTCTAATTTTGAAATGTATGAAATTTGTAAATTTGACGATAATGTACCTTGTCATCTTTTTTTTTCTCCAGTTTTTATGCTCTTACAATTGCTTCGTCCTCATAAATAAAAATCATACTTCAAAAACCTAACTTTCCCTCACAAGGGAACTACATAAATCATAAATTAAAAATATTAACTTCTAAAAATGACAAATGTAACATGTAACAGTTAAAATTGGAGAATCGAACAGATACATTACAAGAAACCCATGAGAGCTTGATGACCTTTACAAACATCCCAACTTAGAACAAACTAAGGAGTGAAAGTGAACAGGTACTATATGCAACTTGTTCCGCAAAAAAATGCGTTCTGAGGCCAAATTTTAAGTTGCGGCAAACTTACCACTGATGAAACTATGATCTACTCTGTTTATTTCCTAGCTTAGCTCATCTCTTGTTCAAGAAGCTTTTTCAACCATATGTAGAAGGTCCTCGACAATTTCAGACATTGGCGGCCTGAATTCTGGCTCGGGCTATAAAACAAAATATTGTATTCAAGTGGGACACATTATCAAATGAAACACAAGAAAATAAAATAAAATAAAAATCCATGCAACATGCACATCAGGAATATATGGAAATATAATGGCTTTTCGCAAGCAATAGTAATCCCAATGAATTGATATATTTTCTATTAAATCTTGTTTCTTGTTTCCAATCAACGATAGGGAGTTTGCAAAAGAATTATCCACCATCTGGATTCTGGACCTATACGATTTTTCCATTCATGTTCTTCTTTGTCCTTATTCCTTACCTTTCTTCTTTTCCCTTATTCCTTGCCTCTTTTTTATTTGGAAGGGGGATAATCAGTCGACAAGTTCAAGGCAGATGTTAAAAAGGCTAGTAGTTACATATTTTCTTTTTAAGTTTTTTTTTTGTTGCACTCCTTTTTAGCTGTTTCCTACTTCATGTTGAATTTATTGAACATACCAAGTGTACCAAAAAATAACGATAACTGATAAAGATAAGGAATTAAGAAAGAAGAAAACTCACCTGGACACATAGGGAAATTATATCAGCTAAACGAGATAAAGATTTTGACGGATATGATCCCTTTAGAGAAGGATCAACCATTCTTGACAAAGCATTTATGTCGTGAAGTTGAGGGGTTGCCCATCTAACCAGAAATTGTTCCCCTCTAGGCCGTGACCTAATCAATATGAATAATGGAATATGAGCAATTGTTTAGTTAATCCCCCGCCAAAAAGTTGATATTTGTATAATTTGGTTCTAATCAAGGTTAAATAAGAAGCTCCCAGAGATCTACGCCATTCATCACAATCATATTCTGTTGAATAAGATCACTGACCTGTCATAAGATTTCCTCCCTGTAAGAAGTTCCAACATAACAACTCCGAAGCTGTAAACATCACTCTGACGAGTATAATTGCCCATCTCAAGTTCTGGGGCACTATAACCAGAACCTTGGAACTGGTGAGCAGACAGATGTCAATAAAGTTAGTGCATAAGATTAACTCAATTGAACCATGTAGCTCAATATACAGATTTCATTTGCATGAATATTTGACTCTGTGTTTTTTCACACCCACAAACAGAACACGTTTCTATTTGAATTGAATCAAGTTTTACTCAGCTTAGTGGCAAGCAATAAGAACTCAGCTCTATGCTGATGATGGGATAGCCTCAGTCCTTATTTCAAGGATTGATCTACAATTTTAGTGCATTTTTAACTGAGACCAGATTCAACTAAATGACCAGTAGAGGATTTGTACATGATACAACTCTCAATTCTAGGAAGATTAATTCTTAATCCAGTTACTAACTCACCATCCAGTCAGTTTACAAAAGCATAAGAAAGAAATATAGGCATATTAAAGATACACTCATCAGACTTTTCTTGCTTCCATGGTAATAACATAAGACTCTATTGAACACCAAAAGTACAAATCTCATCTGCATATTAATTTTTAGAAGCTTAAATGAGTATTCAATTCAACAATATTCCCGTCACTAACCTCACAAGAATATAAGTCCATTCCTAGAATCATAAACAAACATATAGAGGGAAAGGGTTCTTCACTATTCTCCCATAAACGCTTACAAATAGTGGCTGATCAGAATTTAATGAGTGAAAGCAGATACCAAGAATTTTACTAGTATAGGATGACATGCTAAAGTGTGAACTTGTGATTAGTCATAACAAAGATTCCACTTCCCAAGGACACATAATAAAGATAATTATAAAAAGAAAAATCTCAAAAATTCGTACCTGTGTATTAAATCTGAATATGAGAGGCATTGTCACTTAAAGAAAAATTAAGTACGTAACCACGTCATCAACCAACTTACCAAGAAGAAAAAAGAAGATTAAAATATCCTCGCTCACTATTTATTCTTGAACGAAAACTAATAATATATAAATTTAAAAATCTTATGACAAGGAATTACCTGAGTTATGTAATCAGATGGTATCAATGCAGCTAAACCACAATCTGAGACATGTACTGCAAACCCATCATCAAGAAGAAAATTTGCAGACTTGATGTTCTGGTGCACAATGGGTGGTTGACAAATCTCATGCAGATATCTTTGCCAAAAAACAATGAGAAAGCAATCAGTCTCCAAATCATTGTGGATAAAGGATGTCAGATGTAAGATCAAACAGGTCAATCAAGAGAGCTATTTCCAGGAATGGAGTCAGAAAATTGTGTGAAGGAGGGCCGAAGGAATACATTAAACTTTTAGTTCTACATTTAAAAACTAGCACTGTCGAATTGTATGGTAAATTAGAATAATGTTAAGTGTTTTCTTCCGTTCCCTTTTTTCCTAAGAAAAAAAAAATATCAATATGAGTATAATTGTAGACTACAAAATGTAAACTGATCTAAAAGTTCTTTTCAACTTTTTCTTTTAAAAGAAAAAAAATTAATCCAAGAGTTTTTACCATGAAAGAATGATCACAACAGTAATAAGTAAAATTTCTGAGGCATAAAAAGGCTAATATAAGGTGTGTGCCATCAAAGCAATATAAATGGGGTATTTTTTAAGTTTTAAATTTGAAACAAAAAGACGAAGGATGTCAAATGTTTTGATGGGGCCATGGCCTAGCAACATATATTAGGTATAGAACTGTAACTTTTTCCAGATTTCTGTCCATAAGAAATTCAGTATCCAATTGGATCATGACGGTATCAGCTACTTACTCTAGGGCTCTTGCTGCTTGAAGCGCCAAATGTATCCTAGCATTCCATGATAGATGCTTATGAATTTCATCATCTACGTGCAGTGCTTCATAGACCGTTCCATTACCACAATACTCGTAGACAAGTAACCGTTGTCCATGCTCGGCACAGACACCCACAAGTTGAACTATGTTAACATGCTGTAGTTTGGAGAGACTAGAGACAAGATCAAGAAAATCTTCATCACTCTGTTGCCTGGAAGCTGCAATGTCCAGTTTCTTAACAGCCAGTAGCTAAATTTCAAATGAAACACCATAAATGAATGGAGTCAGCAGTGATTCAGCATAATCATAGGCAACATTATAAAGCTTAGAGTAATTATGAGAGAGTGTGGGTTATTGTAAAACTTCAATGGGATAACATTCAGACCTAGTTACTAGAAATGGGAGTCAAAAAGTCAAGTTGATAATCAAAAGTCACATGTGTGTGAAGCTTCAACACCACTCAATATGTTAATAGTTATAATTATTATAGATCTAAGGCAAGATATACAAAAAAAAATCCAATTTTTGAAAAACTAAACCCTGATGCAATTAGCACAATCGGCCACAATTTTTTAAAAAAAAAAAGAAAAAAAACTGATAAATATATAACATAAGAGACCCCATTAAGCATGAGAACCCACAAGTAATGTTGCCATAGCAATCTATTCAAATTCAAACAAGAACAATATTACCTTTCCATCCGGAAGCTCAGCTCTATAAACTGTACCGAGCATACCTCCTCCAACGAGATTTTCTTGAGAAAAACTATTTGTATATTGTTGAAGAGATGCAATGGAGAAGGTCCTTCCAAAGCTCAATCTTTCCATAGTATGTCTTTTAGATGTCACTGGGGGAACATTTGGTCTGGCAACAACCCTTTCAAAAGGATGAAGTAGGGGAGGTAGGGGTGGGGGTGGCAGGATATTTTCATCCATTCCTGTTTTGTTCATCTCATGATCCTCTGTATGCTTTGGTAATGCAGCCACTTCTTTCAACTCCTTTTCTTGTTCAGCTTCTCTCTTTGGAATAAAATTATTTCTTCCATAAATTTTTCCATCTCCAGCCGGTGGCCTTACAGCCTCTTTCTGAGCTGTGCACAAATAATAAGAGACCAAGTGTTAATCAACTATTAACTTTTGCAGTAAAAGATGTAATTTAAATAAAGAAAATCAAATGGATGTCTGGAATACCTTTCCCAGTATGACCATATGGTTTCAGCAGTGTCATGTTGTGCTTAGGGTTATCTTTGGGGTCATAATCTAGATCCATTTCATGCCTCTTGGGAACTTTGTTGGACACTAGCCTTCCTTTGCAGCAACTAGAGATGAAAATCCAAAGTCCTAAGGCTAGCACTATAACACTGATCAACGCTGCAATGGCAATCCACACAACTCTTTTGGTTGTAAGAATTTTTTGCCTTTTAGAAGAATGCGAGTTTTCTGGAGCAGCTGGTTCATTTGGTAGTATAGTAGGGAATTCTTCAGGAGGTGGAGCCCTACTCGGGGATTGTGAAGGAGGTGAAGCTGGTGATGATGGGATAATTGTAGTGTTAAATGGGTTTCCAGCTCGCCTGTATAACAAATGTAAATGTTACCAAATAAAGCAATTGAAAAATATTACTCTCTTTGTTCCTAAATATAAGGTCATTATTGACTTTTTGAAGTCAATTTGGTATATTTTCAAACTCAAGATTGACATAGATTTATTTAATTTTACTCAATACAATAACGAATATTATAAACTATCTAAAAATTACGATTAACTAAAAGATTTATTGTTTCATAATTCTTAATGAATTTTATCAATTTTAAATTTAAAAAAATGTCTAGTACTTAATTTCAAAAATCAATAATGATTTTCTAATTTAGAACGAAGGGAGTACAACATTAACCAGATGCCAAAAAATCATATAATTTGTAAGTAAACACTAACATCTACTGACTACCAATACATTCAATCTTTTTACATTGGTGGTATTAACACCACTAGTCTTTGTTTTCTTCCTTCTCATTATGAATTCATTTCCGCATATTATGAAAAGGTTATATTCATTTAATAAAACTAATACATCAGATCATTCAGATATAATCATCACTTAAGAAGCCAGAATTCAGGTTCGAGGAGGTTCACCACACGAGGACTCAGTAGTTTGGCAATTTCAAAACATGGAGATTCAGGGATTCAACACATGTTTAGATACTCAATAAATTTATTTATTATATACACATAAATACGTGTATTAGTAGTATATACACACACAAACATAAATATTTTGATCCAAAGACACTAATTTTTCTCTAGATTTTCTTCTATCCACGCTCTCTCTAAAAGTTTTGCTCTGATCACTCTCTCTAAATTAATTTTCTCATCGCTTTCTCCCTCTAGTTATTTTCTCTCATCACTCTCTCTCTAAAATTTCTCCCTTGTCACCTTCTCCCTCTGAAATTCCCTATTAATTTCTTTTTCTAATTCTATTTCCCCCCTCTGCAGTCTCTATCAAAATTCTTTGACCTCTTTTACTTTATTCACTTTTCTCTTTCGAAAATCAGATTAATACCAGGCCAGGCCACCAATCTCAAATGTGAATATAACTGACATATATATATATATATATATATATATATATATATATATATATATATATATATATATATATATATAACAAAGGAAAGCACGGATGAGTATAAATTTTCGTTTGTCTCCACCTGAAATTGGGAATAGTCAGCAACTTCTGGGGTATAGGTCCCGAGAACAGATTATTATCAATGTTCCTGAGGAACAAGAAACAAATTATTCAAAAGTTCTAAATATATTGAAGAAGGATAAAGTTTAAATATTTGACATCACTACAAGGAAAGAATAGTACAAATCTATTAAGGGAAGATCTTGCAAAACATCAAGGGTTCCAATAAGAAGATTGTCCTGCAAGTGCCTGGAATCCAATAAATAAACAAATGAAGATAGGAATGTGAGATGTGATTAAAAAAGAAAAGGTGTTGATCAAAATTATAAGTTTTAAAACTCACAATGTGGTAAGAGATGATAAGTTCCCCATTGAAGGAGGCAGTTGACCATCCAAATTGTTACCAGACAAATCCCTGAGGCATTATATGTAAGTATTTATGTAGATAACTCTCAATTACACCTGACAAATAGTAAACCTAAGAAAAAGAATAAAAGGGAATGCCTACAGTCTAATTAACCCTGTAAGTTGTTGAAAGCTATCTGGTATTACTCCTGTCAAATGGTTATTGTTTAAAACCCTGATCAGAATAAAGCGAAGATATAAAATGAGCAAACAATTACCATAATAATAAAGCTCATTCAGCGACAATTGAATAGAACTTACAAGTCTGTCAGTTGACCTAAAGAGGAAAAAGTCTCAGGGATGCTCCCAGTGAACTGGTTACCTGAGAGATCACTGCAATATGCAAAAGAAAACAAATGGTAAACTAAATAAAAAGTATGAGATAAAATGCCAAGACAGCAAGTGAGTTCAGCATCAACCCAAGTTTTAATCAAAACCAGCTCACTGATTTATGTGTAAGTGAACAACAGAGGTTCAAACATACAAGCTCACAAGTGTAATGGGCAAATTCGATGGAATACTTCCCCCAATGTGGTTATTGCTCAGTTCTCTGCTTTCACAAAAACAGTAAAATTATGATAAGGCTTCCATATAAAATCACTTTTAATCACAAAAAATATAGCAAAATTTTAATTTGGGCAAATCAAAGTACTAATGCTTTCAAAATGACATGAGAATAAAAAGATCATAGCAGTAGTGAGTAGCTCAAGAAGGAACCAAAAATTCAAGGGGACAGATCTTGTATTAATGGAAATGATACTTACATTTGTATGATAGAAGCAAAGAACCCTAAACTCTCGCCCAGTACACCCCCCAAATTTGCGCCATTTAAAACTCTGTCAATTTAAAAGGTTTAAATTAAGGATATGACCAACACATGTACAATGGGCTAAAAATCTAGAAAGGAAGATCATACATTCCAGTTATGTTAGCATTGACACACCGTACACCCTGCCAACCTTCAGCACAAGGGTCTCCGGCAGCTGCTACCCACCCGGGAAGAGATGGTGAACCCAGAGCAGCATATAAAAAATTCATTGCCACAACTGAAACGGAACAAGAACAGATAGATAATTAAGAAAACTACAACACCTCATACACTACGTAAAAAAAAAGCATCTCATTTGCCAATAAAATAATTGAAAAAAATTCATTTCTTTTGATGATAGTATTAAATGACAAAAATGTTCTCAAATTTAACTATCACAATTAAATTATCATGCCATCACTATTCAGTAAATTTCGGGTAAACAATGAACAAAAAATATATCTTTAGAATCACAATCCCCAAGGGATGTGTGTGCTCTAGACCGACCACACCATCACAAAGGGCCATGCTCTAATACCACCTGTAGCACCAAGTGCTTCATCAAAGCCCACAGCAGGCCAACACAAAAGTCCTAACAAGGTATGATGCTCAGTAAAACCCTCATGTTTCGGGACTAGAGTATGATAGGGACTGTTTTTGTTGAAAGAAGGAAATAACAAACAACTAATAAGTGCTCCAGAAAAAACAAAAATTATAAGGCTTCCAGAATTCAGATAATGGACCAAACTAAAATAGTAACTTGAAAGTATAAAATTATACATGTATATTCACAATATAAAGATACAAATCTAGAGCCAAAATTGAAAAGGAAAGAAATACGAAATTCTTGAGCAATGCTTTACCATCTCGAGGATCTGTAACCCCCTGGCAAGCTGCAAATGCTGCCATCAGACCCACAAGTACCCGCACACATAAATCCCAATTGAAATGCCCCATCAGAAAATATGGCCACCCAGTAACTCAAATTTCAACTCTTTTTTGCGCTAATTTCTTTCTTCCACTATTCTTCTGCAGAAACTTTTCCGATTGAATCTACAAGAGGAACCTCACAGCTGAATAGTTAAGTACATTAATGAAACTTGAAAGATAAATACCCAGTAGTTCAAAAACAGAACCTGTTTGGGTATATAAAGCAAAGTTTCAGCAATGAAAAGGAATTAAATAATTAAATCTTAACAGAAACACACAAAAAATAATATAAAATAAAAATCCAACAGCACCCAAAAAGTTAAAGAGGTTATTCAGATTGCACATTTTGCAACAACTATTCAAACCAAAATAAACAAATATATAGAGACAGAGTTTATATCTACTGAGATTTACTAGAAAAATAAACAAAATTAGGGAGAAGTAAGAGAAATGAGGAGTGAGACTGAGAGAACCCTAACCGTGAAAGTTTTACAAGTGACGTAGATTTTAAGATCTCAAATTAAATAATATACTGTTGAAATTAACTGGCTCTAGAGTCCTGGCATTTGGGTTTACTTTCTCCACTATGCATGCTATTTTCATGCCCACTCATTGCCCACTAGTCCAATTTGGTGCACTTGAAAACTGTTAACCACCAGATTTAGAATAATAAAACTGCGCCGTCGTGAGGAGAGAGAAAGTAAAAGGGAGGAAAGAGAAAATAAGTGAAAGGAGAGAGAATATAAAAAAGAAGAAAGAGAAATAATATTAAAAGAGAGTAGTGATTATTATATTATTATTTTTATATTCTCTCTCTTCAAAAGGACATAATTTTAATAAAAATATGTTATTTAAGAAATATATACTATTTAAAAGATATGTTTTAAATCCGTCATATATATATATATATATATATGAGCAATATTAGAATCGTGACACATAATTAAAATAAAAATAATGATATCTAACACAAGTACTTGATGAAATATCATGGACTCGTGATTTTTAATACCACTTGTGTATACTCCGGTAATGAATAAAATTTTAATTTTTTTAAAAATTTGTTTACATTTTTAATAGTGCATTACGGTTTATTTTAAATGTAAAAATTCATTTTAACTATTTGAAGTCGAGTTCATCTATAAATATATCTATTTTATACTTTCTTTCTCAAAACGCAAGTTTAAATATAGTTAAATGAATAAAATTAAAAAACGAGTGTTGAAAAGAGAGAGATTCACGTGTTAATTTTAATCATCTAATGATATTTAAATTTATATTTAAAAAAAGAGAGGGTAAAATAAATATATGTATAAATTTATTCTTTGAAGTCACTTCGCGGAAACTTAAAAATCAGAGATTCATTTACTCCCCATTGTTTATAAAACAACATAAAACCTTCTTCCTTTTTGCTAATAAAAAGATAAAGCCGTAGGTTAAATGTCTTAGTCTGACTCATCTCCACGATTAATGTTACATAATGTAATACAGCTTTATTACTTATTTGACAAGAAAAAACATTCCCTTTCGTGGCTACAATTTTACAAACAATGTACAAAACTTAATATCAAGTCTGCAATACAAAATGTAAGAACACCATGGATGCACAAGCAATCCATTTTTTTTCTTCCAAAAATGTAAAAAATAAAAAATAAAATAAACTTTAGCTTGTAGAAAATTCTATACTTTCTTCATTTGGTTCTAAATAAAAGTCTTACCTAACTTTAAATAATAAGAATATATATTTAAAAATTATGGTATTGGGTGTTTGAAAACTAACGTATATAATAAATAATATGATAACTATATATCATTGCCAAATAATCATCATATCAATAACTATATAAAACAATGTATTAAGAGATATTATCTATTAAGAGATCATATTTAATAATTTTATAATTTTATCAACCTATTTTAATTGGTCATGAGTTAATAATGAGTTAAGATCGAGTCAATCATTCAATATTCTTCGTTATTTTGATATATTGTATAAATTTTTTATATACTGTGGAATATATACTTGAAAATATATATATATATATATATATATACACATGCATTCATGACTTGTGGTCAATGTATAAACTTTTCGTATACTATAAAATATACACAACTGTATTCAACATTATATATGCATTATATCAATAAAAAATGATAAATATATCAATTAAAAATTATAAAATATTTATGAAAAAAATAATATAAACTAGTCGTACCTCACACGAACTATCAAATTTGCAGGATTATAAAGTAAAGCTAATTACTATAGTTTGTTGAGATTAGTGAAGATTACTCATCTTCTTCCGCACAATTATTACCACTCAATACCATTTTTGTGATGCAAAATTAAGGAATTGAAAATGATTTACTGGTCGTGCGTGTCGAAAATATAGTACACCTTTAGTTCTCTTAGATTTTTAAAGTAATTAAGAAAAGAGATGTAAATGACTTGATAATTAAACTGAGAAGGTTGGTAATTATGTTGAGTTTAATTAAAAATGCAATATCCTAACCAAGTATACTACTAGAATATTAAATGGTAGTGTAAAGTGCACACTTTATTTCCAAATTATCAAGAACTTGATGTCTTGGGCGTTTTGTATATCATGATGGGAATCAAAGAAGGTAAATACTCATATGAAATTATATCTTTCTTGACCATGTGTAACATTTGTCCAAAATTCATGATGTGCCCGTTATGCCCCTGTTAATAATTTTATATCAGTGAATATTTAATTTGATATTATTAAATTTGATAAATATTAAAGGGAAAGAGACAATTTAAAAATTCCAAGATTTATCCACTACTGGTCAATCACCTATAATCCGGTTGAAATTCAAGGTTTATTCACCACGATTATCAATTTACATTTGGTAGGATGTGTGATGGTAATAAAAAAAAATTAATGATCCTATTATTATGTTAACAACTTCCTCTTGTTTTCTCATATGCATCCGTATACAACCTCTTCCAACTGTTGCATAGCATTCAATATCTTTTTTCTTAATATTTTCACCATTTTTCTTCACACTTATTTTTTTAATTGCACACACGTGTGCCAAGACCCTTAGTAAAAATATTACTAATATTAATGGGTCGAACGATTTATTAGTCAAATTTGACCAAATTGCACTTTAAACAAGTTGTCATACCCAAAATTGACCCGATTTAGTGACATTAAATTCGACCCAAACTATAACAAACCGAACAATCCAAATTCGGATTTCTACCCGCCCAATTGTGAGTCCAGTAACAACATCCCACGAAAGCTACCAGTTGCTCACTTCGGAGAATAATGCAGAAAATCGAAACCTTCTAAACTAATCCAAAAGTAATCAAGAATCTTGTTAACGTGTGAATCTTTCTCTTTGTCGAAATTACTTTACAGTAAGATACTTACACACTTAACAGACCATTAATCACCCCGCGAATCAAGTCACAACTTGGGCCGGCCGAAAATGTTCCGGTGTAAGAATAAATACAGACGATTAAACTTCACAATGGAGAATCAAAATATATACTATTAAATGTAAGATATTTGATAGCTCTCGTTTTACATGTAAAAAATATTACCTGGTTCTCTTGTGAGACTTTGTGTGTATATTCATTCATGCACTGCTAGGAGTCTCATCAACTTTTCTGAGTAAAAACATGACATCTTTATCCACTCACCCAAACCACCAAAAGGATAAAGATACTTGAATGGGTCAACCCATAGCTAAACCCATCATAGTAGATAAAAATAACTCAGCCCAACTATCACATAAAATAATCCTTAGCCTATATTTTAAATGTAAGGTCCAATAAATTATATCCCAACAAATCCAATCCATTCATGGGAAAGGAAGAAGGAGAATGAAGAATCAGCTCTTTACCCTACCCATTTCTCTGTCACATCCTCTCTTTTATCCCCGTCGAAGACGCCATAACCACTAGCTTCTTATCAAAGGGATAACAGCACTTGTGGGCTTCGCCTCCCAATCTTACATTCCGTTGTTGCCGTTCTCGGAAAGAAGGCCTTTGAGAATTCATATGTTTTGTTAACGGTATTGTTCGTCGTTACGGTTCTAGTAATTTAAAGAAATTTTTAGTGGATTTTGCTTTTCTGGGTCTTTTTGCTGATCGCATTAGCATGTGGATTCGTTTTTCCACGAGACATAATGTTGAAGAAATTGAATTGATTCTTCATGGGTGGTGTGATGTCGCAAGCACCCAAAAATAAAATCTTACTTTTGAAAAATAAATATGTAGTAGTGTAAGCAAGAGTCGATCCCACAGAGAATGATTATTTAATTTTATGTTTTTGCAAATAAAAAACTGGGGGGATTTTTGAATCAAAGAAATAGTTTAAACCAAATTAACTAAAATAATTATGCAAGTAATTTAATGAAATAAATGATGAGAAAAAGCCTTGGTTTAAGTTAATATCCACCATCAAGAATTTACAACTGATCACTGATGCAAAAATAAATCAATTAATATTTTAAAGATTCACCGTAGAAAGAACTACTCGCAGGTGGAATAATTTTTCTCCTCTCTCCTTAATTTTAGATAAGTAGAGCCACTTGGTCTAAATATCCTTACTAATAAACAACCTCCGGCACTTGCTAAAGATTTAATTTAATAGCAGCATAAAGAATTAGAGAGATCGTTGAACTAAACAACACAAGCCACTTGTTTGCATTTAATTTAGATGAATATTCTTCCTAAGATAAAATAATCTTTTGATCTGCAAAATAATTATTAAACTTAGTTGCTTCAAAAATAGCAGTAGATTAATATGAATAATAAACTAGTAGCGCTCCTAGCAATTAAACAAATCAATCATAAAATTGAGCATAGAAGAATATTCAATAATCAAAATATAAATTGAACAATTAAAATAAATTAGATCTCACAGTGGATAAATCTTGATGGCTTCAATCACTTAAACCAAGAAAAATAATTTAGCTACTCATAATTGTAGAGAACACTAAAGAATGGAAGAGAGAATTTTTATTCTAAGAAAAGTTGTGTATTACAATGTGTGTCAAGCCCTCTATTTATAGGCTCCAAAATCCTCCTAAACCTAGTTGGAATTAATCTTTCCAAACCCTAATAGGATTTAAAATACAAATAAAAATAAAAGAAAAAGAAAAATAATTATTATTCTAACCCTAGTTGGAATTAAAATCCAATTTGGTATCAAAAAGTAGCAAATTCGCGAAATAATCTGATTTGGAAGAATTAACGCGCCAAACAAACGCGTCCTTCGCTACAGTAACCGACCGCGTCATCAGCCCGCGCGCATTGCGCGGTATTGGCCTCAAAACGACGTCGTTTTTCTTCCGGTTCCTGCTACTGTTTCGCGACCGCGCGCATTGCGCGTACGCTGTGATGAAACGGCGTCGTTTCGATGATCGGCAGTCCATCCCCGCGCATTGCGCGGTCGTATCTTTTTCCGGAAATTACAGAAATGCCACCGGTGCTGGTTAATTACCATTTTCGCCTCAGATTTTTGCGGAATTTGCAGATTTGCCCTCCGATTTTGCTGTTTTGACAGTTTTGTCCCTCAAGCTTTGTTGAAATTACAAAAATGCCATTAGACTTTTATTTCCCTACAAAATCAAATATAAAATAAATAAAAATAATATAAAAATACTAAAAATCCTAAAAACACATAATAATAAATAAAACACCTAAAATACTAAAAATAAATAAAAACACATAAATAAAAATAAATATAAAAATACAATAAAATTACCTAAATTAACATAAATTAACTAAAATTCTATAAAACCTATTAAAACCAAAATAAGCTAAATAATTAAACATTTAAGCATACAATAAATATAAAAACTAAGTATTAGGGAATAAAAATATCATATAATTTAGCCCTATCAAATACCCCCACACTTAGCTTTTTGCTCGTCCTCGGGCAAAACAAAAATTAAAATTATAAAATAAAACTAATAACCAAACAACTTACTTGAGCAACAGAGCAATATAAATTTCAACATTAGCCTCAAAGAATTTTAAATGATAACTCAAAGAAAATTTCAAAATCATGCAAAATCTAGAACTTTAACATATTTATTAATTCTACTTTACTCAAGACCTTTTGTGTGTGTGTGAATCCAAATGTATCGAACTAGCAAAAAACTTAGATCCATTCACATAATTAAATGTCTCATAAATGATATCAAAAATGGTTAGTGTAACAACAATACTCTATAGTCTTACTTTTCTCATCATTTTTAATTAATATAGACACATATAACTAGAAGATCAAAAGGTTTTTAACAATTATACACACTAGGATTATTAATATGCATTTGTTCAAATATTTTTTCTCATTCATTTTTTTCTTTTTTTTCTTTTTATGGGTGCATTTTATGTTCCATCCCATTTTTTTCTTTCTTCATTTTTTTTTTTCACTTTTTCATTTTTTTTTTCACGGTGAGTGCATTTTATGCTCCATCTCACCAACGAGTGCGTTTTACGCTCCATCTCGCTTTTTCATGTGTTTATGGGTGAGTGCGTTTTACGCTCCATCTCAACCCACCATAAGATTTTTCTTTTTCAATAATAATCCTAGAAAAATTACCTGAATCATCTCCTCCAAATTATATTTTGCCTTATATTTCACTTCAAATAATGATCAAATAAGCTATAGAGTTCAAAAATATCTTTCATAAGCATTTAACCATTTAAACTTTCTCTTCATTAAAACTAGCTCAAACAAATGGATATAAGTGCATAAAAATTTACAGAATCTCAAATAAAGTAATAATCAATAATAAGCCAAAATTCAAACTAAGCAAAAATTTATCATTTTTCCAAGAGTTATTAAATCAAAACCAAAATTTTTATCATTGGCTAAAAATTTAAAATTCATTTAACTCATTGCTCAAGCGACACATCCTAACTCATTGCAACAAGCCTTTAAACCCCAAGGTTACCCCAAGTGGACGAGTTTTGTCTCGTGAGGGTTTGCAGTGAATTTACCCACAAAATTCAAATTTTCAAATTTTTTAAAATTCCTAATTTTTTTTTATTTTTTTTTTTAAATGAAACAAAATTTTAAAATTCCCTAAAAATAAAATAAATATCATAAATCCCTTCCCCCACACTTAAAATTTACATTGTCCCCAATGTAAAGTAAAATGCAAAGAAAAAGGCACAAATAACTATAAAAAGAAAAAGGGAAAAGAAATGCAAATCTGTTTTCTTGGGTTGCCTCCCAAGCAGCGCCTTTGTTTATTGTCCTTGGCTTGACAGCATGCTTAAACACTACGTTACTCCTTCCTCTTGAATTTTGACCATTTCATCCATCTTTACTCCATTTATCATAGTCTTGTTAAAACTCCCTTGCAGTGGATATGAATGTTCTACTCCCTCTTCAATGAACATATATTCGAGATGATTAGGGAGAGGCTTCAAATCTGGAATGTAATCCTGCAAAACAAAAAGTAAAGATTTCTTGTTAGAAACGGGTAAGTCAAAATATGGATCATTACCTGTGTTCGAAGAGTCATTCACAGCCGCCACAGTTTTCTTTAAATCAACATTCAAGACTAACTCCTCTTTCTCTTTCCCAATATTCGGACTAAATGTCGTTTTCAATTCACTCTTTCCATCAGTTTTAGAAACTTTTGCTGCTAAAGAATCACTCACATCAACGGAGTAAACAGGATTATGACATTTCATGGCATTAAAAATATTAAACTTAACAATTTCGCCATCAAACTCCATTGTCAGTGTACCACTATGAACATCGATCTTAGTTTTGGAAGTCTTTAAGAAATGTCTTCCTAACAAAATAGGAGCATTTTGATCACCGTTTTCCATATCAAGCACATAAAAATCAGCAGGAAAAATCAAACTATCTACTTGCACAAGAACATCCTCTACTATACCCTTAGGATAAGTGTTAGACCTATCAGCCAACTGAATCACAGTACCAGTTCTATTTAAAGGTTCAAGTTGCAAAGAAGCATATATAGAATATGGCATGACATTAATAGATGCTCCTAAGTCTAACATAGCCTTTTCAAATCTCGTGTCTCCTATCTTACAAGGGATAGTAAACATTCCTGGATCTTGGCATTTTGTAGGGAGTTTTCTTTGAATTACGGCAGACACATTCTTTCATACTTGCACCTTTTCATATTTTTTAAGTGCTTGCTTTCTCTTGTGTGTACACAATTCTTTCAAAAATCTGGCAAAACGAGGTACTTGTTTAATTGCATCTAACAATGGAATTTTTACCTCGCAATTATGAAAAGTCTCAAATAAATCTGAATTTTTCTCGTATGTCCTTTTTTCTGTTAAAGCAAGAGGGAAAGGGGGTACCGGTTTATACTCAGAGAGAAGTGGAAATTTATGCTTAGGAGTACCATTGTGGACTAGAACATTGTCGTCCTCTTGACTGTTGTCTACCTCCTTGTTGTCTACTTCAACTTTGCTTGTCTCGTTTGGTACAGACTCTGTCTTTGCTGGAGTTTCGATCTCGTTACCGCTTCTCAACGTGATTGCACTAACATTTGCTTTTGGATTTGCCATTGTTTGCGAGGGTACTTTTTCAGAATTTTGCGCCTCCAATCTATTAATGGCACTTGTCATTTGTCCCATCTGTGTTTCCAAATTCTGCAAATTTGCCTTCGTTTCCTGTTGAAATTGCAAAGTGTTAGTGCTAATTTGTTTAACCAAATCCTCTAAAGACACATTAGAATCAGATGATTGGCCCTGTTGTTTGTTAGGATATGGCTGCTTGTATTGTTGATAGCTTGAGAAGTTTTGAGTCGCAGACGGATTCCCTTGTGGATTTCCATAGCCGAAATTCGGATGATCTCTCCAACCTGAGTTGTACGTGTTTGCGTAAGGATCATATCTCCTTTGTGGTTGACCAGGGAAACCACCTACTGCATGCACTTGTTCGTGGGACTCCTCTTGAAGAGTGGGGCACATATCCGTCGGATGTCCTACGACCGCGCAAATTCCGCAAGCTTTCACTTGTTGCGTATTACCTACAGCCATTTGACGAACAACAGAGGTTAGGCTATCAATTCGTTGCTCAAGTGAAGAAATATTTACCTCATTAACATTCTTGGATGAAAAATCAAGCCTAGTGCCAAATTGTTGGGAGTTAGCAGCCATGTTTGCGATTAAGTTCCTTGCAGCTTCGGGCGTTTTGTCCACCAAAGCTCCTCCACTGGCAGCATCGATCATGCTCCTATCAGTAGACATGAGTCCTTCATAGAAGTATTGGATGAGGAGTTGCTCGCTGATTTGATGGTGGGGGCAGCTTGCACATAGTTTCTTGAAACGTTCTCAATATTCGTACAGGGATTCTCCATGGTTCTGCCTCACACCACAAATGTCTTTCCTAATATTGGCTGCCCTTGAAGCTGGAAAATATTTCTTCAAGAATAGTCTTTTCATCTCTTCCCATGTGGTGATACTACCGGAGGGTAGGTAGTAGAGTCAATCCTTAGCCAAATCTTTCAAAGAAAATGGAAAAGCTCTTAGATTGATTTGCTCTTCAGTCACTCCAGAAGGTTTCAAACTTGTGCACACCATATGGAATTCCTTTAAATGTTTGTGAGGATCTTCACCTGCAAGGCCATGAAAATTTGGCAATAGATGGATTAAACCTGATTTTAATTCAAAGGAAGTGTTAGCATCTACATTTGGAAAAATTATGCTTAAAGGTTGTTGATTCAAATCAGGGGCCGCAAGCTCTTTCAAAGTTCGATTCCTAGCCATGATTTCCATCTTCAACCTGCACAACTCAAATAAAATATGTAAACTAGAAAAATAATTAAAAAAAACTAAGAATAGTTACTAAATTAAATTAATATTTACAAAAGCACAAAATTAAATTAAAATCAATTCCCCGGCAACGGCGCCAAAATTTGGTGTGATGTCGCAAGCACCCAAAAATAAAATCTTACTTTTGAAAAATAAATATGTAGTAGTGTAAGCAAGAGTCGATCCCACAGAGAATGATTATTTAATTTTATGTTTTTGCAAATAAAAAACTGGGGGGGATTTTTGAATCAAAGAAATAGTTTAAACCAAATTAACTAAAATAATTATGCAAGTAATTTAATGAAATAAATGATGAGAAAAAGCCTTGGTTTAAGTTAATATCCACCATCAAGAATTTACAACTGATCACTGATGCAAAAATAAATCAATTAATATTTTAAAGATTCACCGTAGAAAGAACTACTCGCAGGTGGAATAATTTTTCTCCTCTCTCCTTAATTTTAGATAAGTAGAGCCACTTGGTCTAAATATCCTTACTAATAAACAACCTCCGGCACTTGCTAAAGATTTAATTTAATAGCAGCATAAAGAATTAGAGAGATCGTTGAACTAAACAACACAAGCCACTTGTTTGCATTTAATTTAGATGAATATTCTTCCTAAGATAAAATAATCTTTTGATCTGCAAAATAATTATTAAACTTAGTTGCTTCAAAAATATCAGTAGATTAATATGAATAATAAACTAGTAGCGCTCCTAGCAATTAAACAAATCAATCATAAAATTGAGCATAGAAGAATATTCAATAATCAAAATATAAATTGAACAATTAAAATAAATTAGATCTCACAGTGGATAAATCTTGATGGCTTCAATCACTTAAACCAAGAAAAATAATTTAGCTACTCATAATTGTAGAGAACACTAAAGAATGGAAGAGAGAATTTTTATTCTAAGAAAAGTTGTGTATTACAATGTGTGTCAAGCCCTCTATTTATAGGCTCCAAAATCCTCCTAAACCTAGTTGGAATTAATCTTTCCAAACCCTAATAGGATTTAAAATACAAATAAAAATAAAAGAAAAAGAAAAATAATTATTATTCTAACCCTAGTTGGAATTAAAATCCAATTTGGTATCAAAAAGTAGCAAATTCGCGAAATAATCTGATTTGGAAGAATTAACGCGCCAAACAAACGCGTCCTTCGCTACAGTAACCGACCGCGTCATCAGCCCGCGCGCATTGCGCGGTATTGGCCTCAAAACGACGTCGTTTTTCTTCCGGTTCCTGCTACTGTTTCGCGACCGCGCGCATTGCGCGTACGCTGTGATGAAACGGCGTCGTTTCGATGATCGGCAGTCCATCCCCGCGCATTGCGCGGTCGTATCTTTTTCCGGAAATTACAGAAATGCCACCGGTGCTGGTTAATTACCATTTTCGCCTCAGATTTTTGCGGAATTTGCAGATTTGCCCTCCGATTTTGCTGTTTTGACAGTTTTGTCCCTCAAGCTTTGCTGAAATTACAAAAATGCCATTAGACTTTTATTTCCCTACAAAATCAAATATAAAATAAATAAAAATAATATAAAAATACTAAAAATCCTAAAAACACATAATAATAAATAAAACACCTAAAATACTAAAAATAAATAAAAACACATAAATAAAAATAAATATAAAAATACAATAAAATTACCTAAATTAACATAAATTAACTAAAATTCTATAAAACCTATTAAAACCAAAATAAGCTAAATAATTAAACATTTAAGCATACAATAAATATAAAAACTAAGTATTAGGGAATAAAAATATCATATAATTTAGCCCTATCAATGGGGATCATGATTTGTACCCATTGGAAGTTGAACATTTTACTTTGCCCCGGTATGTGTTTGATTACCCTTTGGTGAAAGTATTGAAATTGAGGTTCTGTGAAATTACCCACCTAGGGAAATTGCGTGGAATTGGCTAAAATCCCTGTCCATTTGTTATGTGCGATTGAGTAATGATTTGGTGAAGAAGATTTTGAAAGGGGGCTCCATTTTGGAGCATTTGGAATTGTATAAATGTGGAAGGATTACTAGATTGGATGTTAATTCTTTGAATTTGAATGTACACCCTTCCCCGAATAAAGAAGGAATGTCACTTCTAAAATCAAATCAACCTAAATAGTTAAATATAGCTCTCTTCGATCACCCCTGCAAATTTATATAGGAAGAAAAATGCAGTATGAGTCAAATATCCAATACGAATAAAGATATACAAAAAAAACAAAACTGAAATGTAGACCGAATATAATACAAAAGATTCTTAAATATAAATATCATCTGTAATTGAATTTTTCAAAGTCTGAACAAGAGTATAGCTGAATCAATAGAATTAACGAAATCAAATAGAATGTTAAATTGTAAGACCCCGACTTTTAATGAATAAAATTTAATTTTCTTCATATATTATTCTGAAACAGTAAGGTGTTATATAAATAAAAATTAAAAGTTAAGGATGTTTTGTGTAAATTATATAAAAAAAAGGGAATATTTGTTCTGTCGAAAAATATTCGACTTATCGGGGAATATTCGATCTATACGATGGCACCGAAATAACCAATCATTGGTGGACCCCACAATAAAATATTATCGGATATAGAAAACGACATCATTAACATTTTTAAATAAAATGATCAACGGTACTATTGTGAAGACCATAAATCCAGGTTTCATAACCTCGAGTTTGGTTCTCACTATCCAAAACATAATAACAACTAAATACATAATTTTTATTTAAATTTTGCAGATTAATACATAAATGTTCCTTATAAAAAGGACTACAATCCCAAGGTTTACAAACTTTAAAATAAACAGTACATATCTTAAGAGATTAAAAAATATTTACAATTGTAATTTACATATTAAACAGATAATCTATCTAATATGTAGTATTCTAAGATTTGGCTTTTCTTTTGTCCTTGTCCTTCTTGGAACATTCGGGCTTAACTGGAAAATGATTCATGATATAGCAAGGGTGAGCAACTAGCTTGCTTAGCAAGTTTAAGAACAGTAAATATAAGTTTTGATATATCATGAGTGAATCAGAATAACTTCAGAGTTTTCAACAATATATAACAATTGTGAAAGAACATGAATCAAATTTTAATGAAAGAAATAATTGAGTCTTTACTGCTGAGTGGTCACTAAGGACCTTGAACTAACGAGGGCAAAACAGAGTTTCCTCTAACCCTTTCAGTAATTTGGTTTTCAATGGAATCAGCCTATTTAACCCGCTGTATATGCATTACATTTAGTCATCTTGCGCAAAGGTCGATTTCCCGACATATAATCCCCTTATTTAAGGTTGTTCATTCTCAGACTTACTATAAGAATCTGCACTAACCAATGGTTTGGATAAGCTTTTAAAAGTATTCAAGTTATTGAATTTATACATATAATGTCTAGCTGAACAATTAGCTTAGACATTCTTAATACAGTTCATGAATCAAAGAACTATAAAGCTTCAAATGCACTATTTGCGATTTTATAAACAATATGGATGTGGATCAATTTCAATAATTAAACCACTTAAGCTCTTGCAAAATAAATACAAGTTCAAGTATAGAAAACTTGCTCAATATAAAGTTGAGTAAGGTTAAGGAACTTGCCTCGATTGTTGATTACCGCTAACCAATAAAATATACTATCCTTTGAACAGACCTAACAATTTATCAAGTTGATATTTCAATTAGAATCATATCTAGATTCATATAATAACCTTTGAACATCATACCTAGGTTCACATAATTAAGTAATTAAGGGTATTGAACACTTGGGAAATATTATCATCATTTGATAATATTTTAATCATATAAAACATATATTAATCATTTAACATATATTAAACTTCTATCAAATATTATTAATCATTTAATAATATTTTATTAATCTCATTATATTATTAATCATTAAATAATATTTTATTAATCTTATAATATTATTAATCATTAAATAATATTTTATTCACTTAATAATATTATTAATTATTTAATAATATTTTATTCACTTTATAATATTATTAATTATTTAATAATATTTATTTATTTTATAATATTATTAATTAATTAATAATATTTTATTAATTTTATAGTATTATTACTCATTTAATAATACTTTATTCATCTAATAATATTATTAATCATTTAATAATATTTTATTTATCTTATAATATTATTAATCATTTTAATAATATTTTATTCATTTAAAACTTGATAATTATAAAATTTCATTTTCTAACCAATTTTTTTCTAAAAGATCTGACCCGTTTTATTTGGCCCGACCCAGTTAGTAAAATATAATTTTTCTAACAAACTGGTTCACCGCTGCGGCGGTGACTTGCAGAATGTTTTACTGCTGCGGTGGTAGCTCTAATTTTCAAAATTCTAATTTTTCAACTTTGATTTCTTTAATTCAATCTTTTATAAAGTGAGATATACATGTCCAAAATACACCAAATCAGTTTTATTATTTTTTTAACTTCTAGTTTTTTAACATTTCATGGTTCGATCTTGTTTTCGAAAACGTTTTTAACATAATATTCAAGATCGGTCACTCTAAGGTTTTAAAATGATATAGTTTGCGATAAAAACCATAACTTTATCATTTTTTCATATTTTTTAGAGATTCAGGTTAGGTTATCTTTATAACTCATAAATATAACTTTCTAGTCATCAAAATCAAATAATTAACTTTTAGATTTCAAACTACCACCATATATATAACATATCTAGTTAGGGTTTTACTGGTAAAACTATATATGCATATTTCTACTACTTATTTTTATACCAAACATATAAATACCCACACTAAACACACTAAAGCATGAATCTTCATATATATCCAAGATCTAGCATTATAGAACATCAAAATAAGTTTTGAACTGTAATATCTCAGATATTTACAAGAATTGTAAATAAGATTTAAAATAATCAATTAAAGGTTATGGTTTAAAATCTAGAGTTTGAGAAGTGAGATGTGTAGAATTTGGGTGAATATTTTTTTTTTAACATAATTTATTTGTTAGAAATTAAATGTGGGAATATTGTAATGATGCATATAGAGAATTTATTAAGGAAATAAATTCATTTGAGAAGTGAAGGCGGTTATAAGGATGTATATATACATAGTTATATATTCCTAGAGTTGTGTTTGTTAGTCAAACAAGAAGATGAGTAAATTAATACTCAATAAAACTAATAAATTAATTAGTTTAAATATGAAGTAAGAATGAAAATCATGATATATAATTAATTATGTTAATTATATTAGTTATGAGTTAAAGTTATATAAAAAAACTAGAAAGTTTGTATAGAATGACAATATTAAGAAGTTAATTGATTAAGTAATTAACTTAATTATTAAGTTGTGGTATAAAGTTCAAGTAATTTAATTACTACTAGAATAAATTTAAAAGTCAAATATTGGTCAATATATTGGGAGAATAAATTCAAGTATTGTTGAGTGTAGAGAATTAACTAATGTAGGGTTAATTGAATAACCATAGTTGGTAGACAAGAGAGAGAGCATTAACCAAACATTGGTTAATTGCTAAGTAAATAAATATGATGATGATAATTAACCATGTATGAGCTAATTGTGTAACCCAATGTAGGAATAACTATATGAGTATGGTTAATTATATTATAAACCCAAGTTAATGATAAAAGGTAGTTAATGAATTAAATTGAATCAAGTCAAAGTAGTTGTATTAATGTGTATTAAAATTAGCACTACCACCGCAGCGATAGGATTCACCGCCGCAGCGGTGAAACTTTCTAGAATATGAAAAATAGAACTACCGCCGCAGCGATAGTAATCACCGCCGCAGCGGTGGTACAAACTGTTTGAAAAATAATAGTTTATTGAATCAAATTGAAATACTAGTATGTATGAGCATTAGAGTTTTAATTAAATAAACCCAAGATATATTAAGTGTTAGTGATTTAATAAACTAACTCAATTAAGTAGTCTAATGGACTTATAAATAGCAAGTCTAATTGGATTATGTAATTAAACTATGTGTTTAATTTAATAAACCCAATGTAGTAGCCTTATATGATTTAATTAGCGAGCCATATATAAAATATATGGTGAGTTCAAATTTAATTAAACTAGTCAATACTTGTTTTATTTCAAGTGTCATAGTTAGTCAATTGATTTAATTATGGGGAGCCCAAGTGTGATGACTTAAATGAATTAATATAGTAGCCCAAATGAATTAAATTGTTAAGTCCAAACAATGGTAATTCAAAGTCCCATTGAAATTTAATTTCAATGTCCAAAGTGGAGCCCAATGTGCATGTATAGGTAAATATATATACATATATTGGTGTATATATATAGATGCTTATATAATGATATAAGACATAAAAATAAAGTCAAGTTGGTAAAAATTATTGCTATTCCCGAATTTTGAGAGGGCCCCACATGAAAATGTTGAGTGTGGCTTCATTTTGCTTATTTTTCACTCCAAAAGTTGCTTGCAAGCAACCTTGATTGAAGTCATTCACTCTAGTCATTCCAAGTGGTCATTCCATGCAATAGTAAGTGAGTTTAAGCTCTTAATTCACCAATGTTAGTTGATTAAGAGAGTTAATGATGTAATCCTAGAGTGCTATAAATAGAGAAGAAAGAAGAAGCTAGCAAGGGTTAGTCATTTGTTCATTTCACCAAGTTATAGAGAGAAAAGTTCTAGAGAGAAGCTATAGCTTTTGTAAGATGAAGGTTAAGTCATCAAGGAGGATAACTATGTTTGGGTAGATCAAGAAGATCACGGAAGAGGTCCAACCATTTTCAAGAATGAGATTTTCTTTTAAAGGTTGAAAAGTTTTCTTAACCTAGATCTTTTCTATTTTATGTTGTTAAATGTTGAACTAGAAAGATTATAAATGATGTATGATATGTATATGATGTATGTAGAGTCATAAAACATGATGGTCTATCAACTAATGCTTGTAGCATCATGTTTGAACCAATCGAATCAAGGATTTATGGAACTAGTTTTCATTCTGTCCTTGTGAACGATTTTAAGCTTAGCTCCGTTTGAAATTTTGATTTGTGATACAAAGAGAAATTGTAGAGGGGGAAATTCTGATGAGAATGGACTCAAGAATCACCCCAAAATATTTTTAAATGAAGAAGTTATGGCTGTCGGAGGGTCCGGTATTCCCCAAATTAGGTTTTCGGAAATTTTGTACTACCGCAACAGCGGTCAAACATTCTGCCAGAAACTTGTTTTAGACGTCCGGGTCGGTCCGGGTCGGGTCGGGTCGGGTCAGGCCGAGTTGAGTTTTTAGTGAAAATTTAAGTTGAAATACATGTAAAATGAATGTGTTTGAATACCAAACCTATATATGTAGAGTTTATTAGTGACTTAATGGTATCTAAATGTATAAAATAAAGACTAAAGTTAACACAATTAGAAAGTTAATTATTGGTAATATTTGAAGAATATTAAAATATTATTAAATGATAAATAATATTAGTATAAGATTAAAAGGTTATTAAATGTGTAATAACATTTGTATATGATGAAAATGTTCTTAAATAATTAATGACATTATTAAGTGATTAAAATATTATTAAATGGTTAATGTAATATCCCAGATATTTTCAAGATTTTAAATAATATCTTAATTGATTTTATTAAAGGTTAATGTTTAAAACCTAGAATGTGAGAAGTAAGATGTGTAGAAAATGGGTAAACAATTTTTTTTTAACATAATGTATTTGTTAGAAATTAAATGTGGAAATATTTTATGATGCATATAGAGAATTTATTAAAGAAATAAATTCATTTGAGAAGTGAAGACGGTTATAAGGATATATATACATAGTTATATATTCCTAGAGTTGTGTTTGTTAGCCAAACAAGAAGATGAGTAAATTAATACTCAATAAAACTAATAAATTAATTAGTTTAAATATGAAGTAAGAATGAAAGTCATGAAATATAATTAATTATGTTAATTATATTAGTTATGAATTAAAGTTATATAAAAACTAGAAAGTTTGTCTAGAATGACAATATTAAGAAGTTAATTGATTAAATAATTAACTTAATTATTAAGTTGTGATATAGAGTTCAAGTAATTTAATTACTACTAGTGGACTAGCCCAAAAGGATTATAGATGTTAGCCCAATATGAAAATATTGATATGAAGTGGGTAATTAAATAATAAGCCCAAATGTTATGTTGATTAATAGTCCAAGAGGTAATTAATATAAGTCCAATTAAATTAATTACCTAGCCCAAGTTATAAAGATGTGTGAGTTGTGTTGGGTAGCCCAAATAATTAAATAAGGGAGCCCAACCAAAATAAACTAGTAGCCCAAATATTGAGTCCAAATTTAAAAGTCAAATGTTGGTCAATATGTTGGAAAATTTCAAGTATTGATTGAGTGTAGAGAATTAACTAGTGTAGGGTTAATTGAATAACCCTAGTTGGTAGACATGAGAGAGCATTAACCAAATATTGGTTAATTGCTAGAAGAAGGAAGGTAGTGTTGAGAATTAACTATGGATGAGTTAATTATGTAACCCAATGTGGTAGAATAATTAAAGGTAGGTCTAATTGGATTATATTATAAGTCCAATTGATGTATTAAACTAAGTTAAATAAATTAACCTAGTAGTCCATTTAATTAATTAAACCTTGATTCAAGTTATAATTAATCAAGCCCAATGCTTGTTTTAATTAAATGTAACATAAGGTATATAATGTTAACCCAATGTAATAATTAAATTGAGCCCAAACCAATTAATTGGATGAGCCCAATATATTAAATCCTAGAGTCCAATGTGGAGCCCAAATGGTAGTCAAAGTTGTGGTTAATATATATACATTGGTGTATATATATATGGTTACTTATATAATGATATAGGATATAAAAATAAAGCCAAATTGGTGTAATATAAATGTAAATCCCGAATTTTGGGGCTCACATGGTCAAAAAGGTTGCTTGTTGGTGATTTTGGATTACAAAGTTGCTCAACAACTCCCCACCAACCCTAGTCTTTCAAGTGGTCATTCAAAAGGTCACTCATGTGGTCATTCCATGCTATAGTAAGCACAATTAGTACCTAAATTCACCAACACTAGTTGATTAGTGAAGGTTGATGGTGATTAGGGAGGGTCTATATACAGCATCCATCATACTCTTGTTATGTTGGTTAGTCATTTTTCAAGAACTCCAAGAGAGACAAGAGAGAGAGAGTTCTAGAGAAAAGTAAGCAAGCTTTGGGAGATGGATGTTCCACCAAGGAAATTTGCTAGAGAATGGACAAGAGGAAGTCATAAGCCAAGATCATGTCAAAAGGAAGGAGAGCATCCATGTATATAAGGTTAAAAAGTGTTCTAAACCCTCTTTAGTTCATTTTTATAGTTTAGATATGATTTGAACGGTTAAAATATATTTTTAACCGATCAAAAATTATTTTGATGCTCTAGAAGTCTTAAGCTATGTTATATTGGTAGAATCATGGTTTGATATAGTTAAATCATGTTTTGGTATGAGCGGTATGCATAAAAATGCAAGAAATGTCTATATTAAGCTTTACCGGTAAAAACCTAGGTAGCTATGCGCTATTTAATGTTGTAGTTTGAAATGTAAAAGTTGGAAATTGGATTTCTATGGCTAAAAAGTTACCTCTATGAGTTTTTAAGAAAACCCAACTTGAATCTTTCAAAAATGTGGAAAAATAAAGAAGTTATGGATTTTCCCCCAAGCATGTTGATTTTAAAACCCTAGGTTGCATTGTGAGCGATTTTAAGCATAGATCCGTTTGGAATTTGGATTTGTGTTCTAAAGAGAAATTGTAGAGGGGGAAATTCTGATGAGAATAGACTCAAGAATCACCCCAAAATGTTTCCGTATGAGGAAGTTATGGCTGTCGGAGCGAAGGAGGGTCGGACAGCCCAAACTGTGAAAATTTGCTGCATGACCGGGGCGGCCTCGCTACTTTACGGGGCGGCCGCCCCACTCCACCAGGTGGTTTTTGTGTTGTTTAGTTGTCCGGGGCTGCCGCGCCACCTTACGGGGCGACCTCGCTACTCCATCAGAGTTTTTTTTGTCGTCCGGGTCGGATCGGTTTGGTCCGGGTTGGATTTTTATGAAAATTTAAGTTCATATAAGTGTAAAATGAGTATGTTTGTATAATAAACTAATATATGTAGTTTATGAATGAGTGATTAAAATATTATTAAATGGTTAATAATATTAATGTGTGATTAAAATATTATTAAATAGTTAATAATATTAACGAGTGATTAAAATATTATTTTGTTAATAATATTAATATGTGATTAAAATATTATTAAATGGATAATAATATTAATAAGTGATTAAAATATTATTAAATGGTTAATAATATTAATGTGTGATTAAAATATTATTAAATAGTTAATAATATTAATGAGTGATTAAAATATTATTTTGTTAATAATATTAATATGTGATTAAAATATTATTAAATGGTTAATAATATTAATAGGTGATTAAAATATTATTAAATGGTTAATAATATTAATAGGTGATTAAAATATTATTAAATGGTTAATAATATTAATGTGTGATTAAAATATTATTAAATGGTTAATAATATTAATAAGTGATTAAAATATTATTAAATGGTTAATAATATTAATAAGTGATTAAAATATTATTAAATGGATAATAATATTAATAAGTGATTAAAATATTATTAAATGGTTAATAATATTAATGTGTGATTAAAATATTATTAAATGGTTAATAATATTAATAAGTGATTAAAATATTATTAAATGGATAATAATATTAATAAGTGATTAAAATATTATTAAATGGTTAATAATATTAATGTGTGATTAAAATTTAAATGGTTAATAATATTAATAAGTGATTAAAATATTATTAAATGGATAATAATATTAATAAGTGATTAAAATATTATTAAATGGTTAATAATATTAATGTGTGATTATAATATTATTAAATGGTTAATAATATTAATGAGTGATTAAAATATTATTAAATGATTAATAATATTTGAATATAGTTGTATGTTATCAAAGGTAGATAATATTTTGAGGTATTTGGTACATTATTAAATGTCCGAATCATTAAGTTATGAAAAAGAAGAATGTTTAATTGAATTAAACCAAAGTAAATAATCTGTTTGCGACTAAATTTTAGACAACTTATTAAAAGTAAGTCGTACGATGAACGTATAGTAAATGCGTAAGTTGGTTAAGTGTACTCGACATGTCCAACTAGGTTTGGGCTAGGGTTTTGTCCGGAACTTAAGGATTCGTTTGTCGGACATCTTAAGAGTTAATAATTTAAAGTTAGAGTCTTATATAAAGGCTAAGTGATAGTCATTGCATATAATGATTATGTCAATTTCCTATATAAATTGTAGGTTGAACGAAAGACGCAAATAAGCATAATTGGTAGAAGCGAACCAGGCAAGTTTTTCAGATATTGTTGCTATATGTATAACTGTTATGTGTGCACTTGAAGCATGTGAGAATTTGAATTAAATATGTTTTTGTGAAACCATATGAGATGTGTTGATTTTATATGATAGAAAGCCTGAATTAATTGAATAAGTTGAACTGTATGTCATGTATTCATTCCAATGCATGATCAGTATGTTGCATGAATAAATGCAAAGCATGAGAAATATGATGCATTCATTTAATGTAATGCATGAAGCATGAGAAGCATGTATAAACATGAATTATGTGTTATGTGCTATCTGTTAGACTTGCTGAGCCGTCGTGTTCACTCTTGCCTAAACCAACATTTTCAGATAGTGCAAATCATTTGAAGTTCACGATAAAGATCAAGGAACAGGAAAGCATATTACTTTCACTGAAGATCTAAATATTTGTTGTAGATATTAGTCCGAATTGGACAGGTAAATGTTTGTGTAGTATGAGACTTTAGTTGGTAAGTTATATGAGTGTTAAATACACAAGTTGATTGTAATAGAATGTCGTATCATGTATGATATTAAGACATACTAGGAATGTATAAAGATTTCGATTCTGGAATAGAAAGAGATGTTGTAAAATTGTAAATAAATGGTTATTTACCAATTATAATATTGTTGTAATTCATGAACACTAAGGAAAAGGTTGTACCTGTGATGAACCGGATTCGAGGTTCAAGGAACCCGGATTTGGGGTCGTCACAGTTAATAATATTAAGAAGTGATTAAAATATTATTAAATGATTAATAATATTAAGAAGTGATTAAAATATTATTAAATAGTTAATAATATTAATAAGTGAGTAAAATATTATTAAATGGTTAATAATATTAATAAGTGAGTAAAATATTATTAAATGGTTAATAATATTAATATGTGAGTAAAATATTATTAAATGATTAATAATATTAATAAGTGTTTAAAATATTATTAAATGATTAATAATATTAATGAGTGATTAAAATATTATTAAATGGTTAATAATATTAATAAATTATTAAAATATTATTAAATGATTAATAATATTAATAAGAGATTAAAATATTATTAAATGGTTAATAATATTTGAACTTAGTGGTATATTATCAAAGATAGATAATATGTTAGGGTATTTAGTACATTGTTAAATGTCCGAATCATTAACTTATGTAAAAGAAGAAAATTTAATTGAATTAAACAAATGTAAATAGTTCATTTGTGACTAATTTAGACAACTTATTAAAAGTGGGTCGTACGAAGATTGTATAATGAAAGCGTAAGCTGGTAAAGCATGTCTGATATGTCCAAACTGTATTTGGACTAGAGTTTTGTCCGGAACTTAAGGGTTCGTTTGTCGGACATCTTAAGAGTTAATAATTTGAAGTTAAGGTCTTAAGTTAAGACTAATTAAAAGTCCTGGTAGTTAATGATTATATCAATTTGTTATATAAATTGTAGGTTGAGCAAATGACGCAAATAAGCGTAAATGGTAAAAGCGACCAGGCAAATTTTTCAGAACTTGCTCTTATGTGCCTTAACATGCTATGATGTGATATTAAATTGTTAATAGTAAGATATTGATGAAAATTGTGATATGCATGAGGTATGATTACATGTAGAATATGTATAAATATGAGTCATGAATTGCTAGATGTTATATATGATGCATGAGCAATATGACATAAACTGAAATGCATGAAAAACATGATGTAAGTATAAATTGCAGAGTATATGTGAAGCATGTAATGTGTTATGTGTAACTGTTAAACTTGCTGAGCCATCGTGCTCACTCTTGCTTAAACAAACATTTTCAGATAGTGCAAATTATTTGAAGTTCTCGATAAGGATCAAGAAACAGGAATGCATATTACATTCACTGAAGGTCTAGCACGACCATTGTAGATATTAGTCCGAATTGGACAGGTAAAATGATTATGTAGTATAAGAATTCGTTGGTATGTATTATGAGTGTTAAATACACAAGTTGATTGTAATAGAATGTCGTATTATGTATGATATTAAGACATACTAGGAATGTATAAAGATTTCGATTCTGGAATAGAAAGAGATTTGTAAAATTATAAATAAATGGTTATTATCAATTATAATATTGTTGTAATTCATGAACAATAAGAAAAAGGTTGTACTTGTGTTGAACCGGATCTGAGGTTCAAGGAACCCGGATTTGGGGTCGTCACATGAACCGTTAAAAACACATTTTGACCATTTAAAATATATATAGACCATAGAAATGAACTAAGGAATGTATATAACACTTTTCAACCTTCTAGATTTGGATGTTCTTCTCATTCTTAAAATGAATCTAGCTAGAGACTCCACCTTGATCAATCTCTAGTGACCTTCTTGGTGATTTTTCTAAAGCTCACAAGAATTCTCTTAGAAAGCTATCTATTTTTCTCTCTTAGTGTTTTTAGCAAATGACTAACCAACACAATGAGTTGGTGAAGCATCTTATTTATAGGACTTTAGAATTACACCATTAGCACATTAATCATCCAACACCTAGTCAATTAAACCCTTAATTAAGATTACTATTGGATTGATGGACACTTGAATTGACTTGTTGATTGACTATGATTGACTAGAGTTGTTAAGCAACTTAAGTGAAGTGTGTAAAATAAGAAACATTGAACACAAGCCACCCCATGTGGACCCCCCTAGCTGTCGGCCAAATGGCCATTTAATGGTCCAATTTTGATTTATTTTTGTTGCATTTATATATATATTGACCAATTTTGACTTTGAATTGAGCTCCATTTTGGGTTAATTTAATAATTCTATTGGGCTCATTCATTTAATTTGTTTGGACTTAATTTATTCATTCCATTGGCCTAATATTAACTAACGCATGCTACATTTAATTAAAAGAAGCATTGAGCTAGTTTAACTTTAACATAGACTAATAAATTAACTATGCTCATAGATTACTAGGGTTACTTTATTGAACCTAGTTTAATAACTCATTTGGACTTAACATATAATCTAATTAAATTTGTTTTAATTAATTCAACCACTTGCTACATTCTTAGATTAATAAATAAATAAATAAACAAATATATATATATATATATATATATATTCACTCAATCATGTAATTGCATAATTAATTCATACAAAATTTTTAATTCATTGATAATTATTTAATAATCATCATTATAATGTGCTTAGATCTCGTGGTTACTACAACTATCATTTTTAACTAATAAAATGCCCGATGATAAAAGAATGATAGCATGTGGTATTTTATGGTATTTTATAGTAGCACACAATATTCGATAATAACACACTGTATTGCACAGTATTTTATATTATTTAACTAATAAAGTGACAATTGTACAGTATTTCATCAATAATTGTCATTACACAATATTTTACATTATAGAATCAATAATTCTCATTGCACAACATTCTACATTATTGAGTTAATAATCGTTACAATGCATAGCATCTTGTATCGTTGTACTAATAATTGTCATAGTAGTAGTTACGGGTGTAATGTCCTAGAATTTCCACATCTTTATTAATTAAATTATTAATTTAATTTCCAACGAGTTATTTTTACGAGATTATTTAAATCTTTTTATGTGATTAATTAATTATGTGATTAAATAATTATGTAATTAATTACTAAAATTAATTAAAGGAGGTCACTAATATGTTATTAAATTAGTGAACAAACCCTAAAGTTTTAATATCAAAATAATTGATAAGTTTCCTATTAATTAAATATTCAATTAAATTGAATATAATGAGTTAATTAAATATAATAAATTAATTAATATGATTATTAATTAATGTAAATAATGTGAAATATTAATAATAATATTTATTAGTCCATTTAGTAATTTAATACTTATGGGTTAAAATATTTAATTATTTATTCAATCTAATTATTTATTTAACCATGGATTGAATAATTAATGTGTAAATTATTAAATTAGCCCAACATGGGTCAATTAGTAGCCCAAGTGGGGAATAATAAAATTTGACAATTTAGTAGCCCAAACAATTTAATAGAAGCCCAATTGGTATTTTAAATTAAAGCCCAATGATTGACCCACTTGAAAAATACTTAAATTAACTTATTAATTATTAAAAAGTGAAAAAGTGACTATGAAATTGGGACAAGAAGAAGTCAGCCGACCATTGCTAGGAATGAGAGAGAAAATTGATTTTTGTTTTATTTTAGTTTATTTTCTTATTTATTTAATTAAAGGATTGCTTGGATTGATTTTTAAAGTACATAGACACCATGCTTCTTTTCGCCTAATGTGGCTAACTTGTGTAAGTATCCAATAGGTGCATGATGGGCTAAAATTATTAGATATATTATGTATCTATCAAAATTGCAAGTATACTTACAATTTTGGAGCTTAAGTGAGCCATTTCTTCTTCTTCCATTTTTCAAGCTAGAGAGCATTTGAGAGTGTAGAAAAATTATAGTTGAGAGCAAAAATACCAAGAGAAGGAGTTTTTGGTTCATGCCTTCAAACCTCATCACCTACTTTGGAAGAAAAAGAAAGATAGCCATTAAATCAAGGTAATAGGTATTCTAAATCTAAGTTTTATTTTTAAATTAAATAAATCATCATGTTTGTATAAACATGTTAATATAGTTATTAATGGGTAGTTGTAATATTTATGTCATGCTTGAGTTTAATATGTTTGATTTGTATTTTGGTATATTTATATGCTAAAATATGTATTTAATAGTGTGTAAACAAGTTTTGGAATTTATGTCCAAAAATATTTTTTATAAAACTTAAGTTTGATGTTCTAATATTATAGAACATTGAATCATGAGAAAAACAAAGTTTGAATCACTCAAAATGAAGTTTTATACAAAAAGTTATGATTTATGGTAGTTTATGTGATGTAAAAATTTTTTATAAAAAAATAATGATATTAAATATGAAAAATTATTTTTTCATGTTATAAATTAATATAAGGTGATTGGTAATTTTTTTGGATTTTTATTGAAGAGTTAAAGATTTCTTGAAGGTATAATTTTAATTAAAGTGTGTATAGCCGGAACACTGTTCACAATCTGCGAAGAAGAAAAAAAAATAAGGGTTTTCGCGCAATGCGCGCCAGGTACTGTTCACCGAGGACGCGGAGCCAAACGACGTCGTTTGGCGTCCGTAGAAAATTCACTCCGCGCGTACGCGCGGAAGCCATTTCCGGCCTTTCAAAAACGGCGTCGTTTTGACCCGTAAAAACTAAAACGCGCGCAATGCGCGGTAAGAAATTTTTAGGCGGAATTACGATTCTGCCCCTCCGTGTTTTTCTTGTCAGAATTACCATTTTGCCCTTCGATCAGTTTTCTGATTATTTACGAAACTGCCATCGGTCCGGTTTTTCAACTTAATTACGAAAATGCCATTCGGGTTAATTTTAATTAATTTAAATATTTAAAAATTAATTTAAAATTATAACAAAAATAATAATAATACAAAAATAATATTGGGGAGGATATTTTTCATTAAGTTTAATATTTAAATATTTTAAATATTAATCTAGTTGGCTAATCATGGTTAAGTTAAATAAATTTATTATTTATTATTTTAAATGTTAATAATAAATAAAGATGATAAATTAGCAATTATTATTTAATGCCTATTAAATAATACTTAAAGAGAGATAAAATTTATAAATGAATTATTTATTATTTAAATATTATTAAATAATAAATAAGGATAATTAAGTAATTAATTATTATTTAATTAGCATTAAATAACGATTAATGGAAATTAAGCTATTAGAGTAATAATTTATTATTTAAATTAAATAATAAATAAGAATGATTTGATTATTATTTAACCTTAAATAATAATTAAAATTAATTAAATAATTAATTATTATTTAATTGACATTAAATAATAATTAAAGAGGATTAAGATTAGTAAACTATTATTTAATTTCCTTAATTAAATAATAAGTAAGGTTAATTACTTGGTTAATTATTGGTTGATTAACATTAAATTAAAGAAGGTTAAAACTAAGTTAATAATTATTTATTATTTAATTATAATTAAATAATAAGTAAGTACAATTAGTTATTATTTATTTTAAATAATAACTAGAGTTAATTAATTAATTTCTATTTAATCAATATTAAATAGTAATTAAAAAGAGATTGAGTTAAAAAAATAAATTGAATTTAATTAAACAATTATAATAAGTTGTGTAAAGGTTTAATAAGTGTCCAACACTTAAGAAAAATATTTTCTAACTTATTAAATTATTAACCTAATATGATTGAGGGTCTATAAGGTTAATAATATTGTTTTGACTAATGTAATTTATGTGTTAGTACTTATGTGGTAAATAAGTTCGTTATTAAGCGTATAGTTATGCAAATACGTCGTACTAATTATTAGACCGACTTTATTAATGTTAGGTCTTTCAAAGCAAGTTAGTTAAAGCTAGACAATTATTGTAGCTGAGCAAACAGGCAAGTTCTCTAACCCTACTCAATTATTATCGTTGAACAAGTTTCCATACTTGTATTTATTGTTAAAGCTTGAAGTGGTTTAATTATTTAAAATTATTCCACATCCATATTGTTTATACAATCGCACTTAGTGCATTTGAAGCTTATTAGTTCTTGATTCATGAACTGTATTAAAAATATCTTAAGCTAATAATTCAGCTAGACATTACGTTTCTAAATTCAATAACTTAAATACTTTTAAAAGCTTATCCAAACCATTGTTGGGTGCGAATTTCTTATATTAAGTCTGAGAATTGAACAACCCTAAATTAGGGGATTTTGTGTCGGGAAACCGACTTTGGGCGCCAGTGACTAAATGTAATGCATATACAGCGGGTTGAATAGGCTGATCCCCTTGAAAACCAAACAACTCAAAGGGTCAGAGGAAACTCTATTATACCCTCGTTAGTTCAGGGTCCTTAGTGACCACTCAGCATTTTAAGATTCAAATATTCTGTTTATTAAAATTTGAATCCTGTTTCATTCACAATTGTTATATCCATTGTTGAACCATTGATGACATTTCCCATTCATTCATGATATATTAAATCTATATGATTGTTCTAAACTTGCTGAGCAAACTAGTTGCTCATTCTTGCTATATCATGAACCATTTTTCAGATAATCCTGATTGCTCAAAGAAGGATAAGGGAAAAGGAAAAGCCAGAGCTTAAGTTAGCTTATACATGCTAATTAAATCTTTAATTATGTATTTACGGTTGTTAAACCTTTTGTAATTCCTTGTGATAGGAACTGTTATTATGTTAAGGTTGATAGACCCTGGTATTGTAACCTTTTGAAGGGAACCAATATGTATTATTCCGCGATATTTAAATGCAAGGTATGTATTTAATTGTTAGTAATGTGTTGAATAGTGAGAACCAAACTCGAGGTTATGGAACCCGGATTTGGGGTCGTCACAACGGGTGTTAAATAGTTAGACAAACTCATTATTTAAATAATACTGAATATTTAAATAATTGTGATATTAAGTTAATAATATAATAATATAAAATATGGATAATATAATCTTTAAATTTAAAGTGTAAAGCTTAAAAATGTGAAATGTGTGATGGATGGTATAGTTTAATGTATGAATCATATGATTTGTTAATGGATGGTGTAGATTAAGTTAGTAAAATGTGTAAATCGTGTAATTTGCTAATGGATGGTGTAAATTAAATTAGATTAAGGTGTGAATCATGTGATTAGGGTTTTAATCGTGTGATTAGTTAATGAATGGTGTAGATTAAAGTGTGAAAAATAATGAATGATGTAGATTAAAAAATGTGAAATGTGTTTTTAGAATAGTTAGTTAAGTTTTGGCTATAAATAGGGGTTTAATATAAGAAATTTTCATATCTTTCTTACTTATCCTTCCTTCCACTTTCTAAATATTCTTAGTGTAAGATTTTTCTCTGAGCGAGTTAAGGTTATCTTAAGTGTTGGTGAAGATCGATAAAAGTCGGGTATTATCAATGTAAGTTTTTTCTCGATAAAGTTATATAAGCAGTCACACACATCACATGTTGTTTACCACTCTTCTTTTAGAAGACTCTTATTTCAGTATATTTATTTTTAAAAGTCTCATTTGAAATATTTTATTTTGAAATATTATTTTATTTCAAAAATTATATTGAAGTTATTATACTTTATTCTATCAAATCACTTTTAATGATTTTATATGAATTAATATATATCATGAAATTTATATGTGGTAGTTACTAATTAAATTATAAATATATAGGTTGATCAACTTCATTTAAATCAATATTCAGTCACGTGTTAAAGTAAGGGATATCATTTTCTTTTATCCTCTTAAACTTACTATAGTAAGTATTGTTTGGTAAATTTCTAAAATGATTAATGGTTTGCGCTTTATCTAATATCTTTTGACATGAATATTTGTATTAAATTTTTATCATTATATTTGAACAGTGAACTATTAGACCTCGAATTTTGAACCTATGAACATTTACTTGAACTGTGAACATTGTAGACTATTAAATATTCCTTGTACCATAAACCTTACCGTTGAACTTCTTCCCTATGAATCTTGGTCATTATTCTTGGACTTGAACATTTTTTTTCTCTATATCATGTTGATAATTTGGACATTATTTGAATCTAGACAAAGTAAAAATTATAAACTTTCGATAGCTATTGTTCATCCTATTATTTATTTTCTTCTGTTCATCATTTATATTATTGTTATTTGTAGGGGTGAGCAAGAAACCGATTTACCTCCGAAATCGCGCAAAAAACCGCATAAATCGCACCAATTAAAACCGCACCAATGGTTCCAGCGTATGTGGCTGTTTTAGGTGGGTTGAAAAATCGAATTTGCGGTTTGGGTTTGGTTTATAAGTAAAACCGCATTTAAAAAATTGCACCGCACCATCACCAAAATGACGTCGTTATCGTAATTATTTTTTCATAACGGTTTGATTTCAGTTGCTCTTTAAGTTTCTATTTATGGTATTTTGTGGCCTATTATGGGCATACTTATGTTAAAGAGATAGTATATATAAATGGTTATTTATTTCTTTCTTAAGCTTATAAAAATGTTTTTTTTGTTTCACATTAATGTCATAACTTTGACAACTCCTTTTTTTTGTATATAAATTTGTGCTATATTATCATTGGTCAACGAGAATGATTTACTTGGTTCTTGAATCTCATAAAGTAAAAGATGATCAAGTTGTTAATCTTTGGACAAATCATATTTTATCGGTTTACATTATAAGAGTTATTGAACTTGAAAAGTCATTACAATTCAATATGACATTTTTAGTTCTTTATAGGTAGCATTCACTGGAAAAATATTTTTATTGCCATTAATTTTTGTAAAATAAAAAATATTTTTCAATATGTATATATTCAATTGATTTTAAAACCGAAACCGCACTCAAATGAAACCGCACCGCATATTTTAAAACTGCACCAAACCGAACCTTATGGTTTCATATACGGTTTTAAATTTATCAAACCGCACTTAAGCAGTTTCGGGTACAGTTTGGGCTTCAAACCGCACTATGCTCTGTCCTAGTTATTTTTATTAATTATCAAGAATCAAGTTGTTATGAATATATGTTGTTGAAGGTTGTTTGATTTGATGATGATGACTGTTGTGCAAAAAGGACTGTGGTAAATGTGCTTACTTGGTTGATTGTCAATGTGTATCTGACAAAGTGCATATGTGTTAATGTGCTTATGTGCTTAATTGATTATGTGCTTAGATACTCTGAAAGTGTTTATGTGCTTACATGATTGATTGTCATGGTTGATATATAATGTGTATCTGAAAAAGTGCGTAGATGTTCTAAATATAATTATGTGCTTACTTGTTTATGTGCACAGTTTGTCTAAAAGTGTTTATGTGGTTATTTGACAAAGTGATTATATGTTAATCTAATTATGTGCTTACATTGTTGTGGGTGTATGATATATGATAGAGCTAAATTATACGATATTTTTATTCCCTAATACTTAGTTTTTATATTTATTGTGTGCTTAAATGTTTAATTATTTAGCTTATTGTGGTTTTAATAGGTTTTATAGGATTTTAGTTAATTTATGTTAATTTAGGTAATTTTATAGTATTTTTATATTTCTTTTTATTTATGTGTTTTTATTTATTATTATGTGTTTTTAGGATTTTTAGTATTTTTATATTTTATTTTGTAGGAAAAATAAGCTCGGGGGCAAATCTGTAAATTCTGCAAGAGTTTGAGTGGCAAGATCATAAATAACCAACGTGGATGGCAAAATCGTAATTAAATCGAAAAGTGGCGACCGGTGGCATTTTCGTAATTAAACGGAAATCTGGGTCGCGCGCCATGCGCGCAAGGAAGTCAGAAAGAGAAATTCAAACGACGCCGTTTTGGCGTGAACGGAACAGCGACCGCGCAATGCGCGGAGTGCGCGGAAAACTGTTGACGTATGGAACGACGTCGTTTCGCCAAGCAGTAGAAGAAAAAAATAAAAGGCCGCGCAATGCGCGGAATGGTGGCTGACGTCAGCAAAACGCGTGACCGCGTTGACCGGTCAACTGTGGCGTCTTAAAGGGCTGTTTGGTTGCGCATTATTGCTAGCAGATCAGATTTTTCGGGATTATTTTAGATTTTTGCTACTTTTTGATTCCAAATTGGATTTTAATTCCAACTAGGGTTAGGATAATAATTTTTTTTCTTTTTCTTTTATTTTTAATTGTAAATCCTATTAGGTTTTGGACAAGTTAAAGGCATATAAATAGAGGGCCAAACTCTCTCATTATTCATTGTAAGCTTTTGGGAGTTTTTCTTCTACTTTCTTGGAGAGAGCTTTTAAAGTATTGGAGATTATTTTGAAGAATGTCAGGCTAAGTTTTTATTTTCAGTTCTAAAGGGATGTTGAACCTTATTTTTAATTAATGTTTTAATTAAGTTTTATTATATATTCCTTCATGCATGAGATTTACTCTTGATGATCTGTTTTAATTGATTAGATGATATTTATTTGATTAATTTGATTTGGCCAGTTGAATTAATTAAGTTTTATCATATGCTAGATTAAGATTTGATATTAAGCAAACGATATTTTATCTGATCATAAGTAGCAATTAATAATATTTGATTGTGGACAAACTTTTGAATATTATTATGATTATCAAGATGGCAAGTTAAATGGTCCGCGATGTTGAGATTGTTGCTTGGAATAATCTAATTCTCTAATTTTTAATGCAACTGTTATATTAAATCTAGACTGATAGTTCTAGGTTGTATAATAGTTAGGGTCTTTTGTGAGCGATTGCTGCATTAGATTTATAATTTAAGGAGGATTTCAGGTAACTTGGCGATTGTCGGTTATCTAGGATTATTAATTTCAATTGAAGGAAAAGATAATAATAACTTGATTAATTTGTTGATTAAAAGAAGGGGATACTGAACTAAGGAACTGAAGTTTGTTTTTAATTGATTTTTCTCATCTTTATTATTTATTATTTAGTTTTATTTTAATTAGTTAATTAATCATTCAAAACCCCCCATTTAATTAGATATTCTTGAAAACATTAGATTTATTAAAACAATTCACTCTCTGTGGGTTCGACTCTTACTTTCACTACTACATTAATATTTTTCAAAGTAAGATTTTATTTTTGGTTGCTTGCGACAGCTTCCCAATATATATTACCTATTTCAAATACTGTGATGTGCACACACTTGTATAACACATATATGATCTTGTTATAAACTATCTGTTGCTTATTAAAGAGAATGATAGTTATCTGATTAGAATGTTGTAAAGTCCTTTTTTAGATACATGTGTACAAATGACTTAGATTTTTAAAGATCAGAAATGTTAGGTTGATCTTTCAATAGAAGTCACTCTGCATAAACGTTGTATGATATAAGCAGAGTTGCATAAGAATGAATCAGTGTTGAATTTGTGCATGTCAGAGTCTGTAAAAGTCCTTTCAATATGTAATGATGTAATAATGTAAGAAAGGACTTAGTTAGAAAAGACTTAGTTAGAAAAGATCAAATATGTTAGGTTTATCAGTCTATAGGATCGTAGAATGGACTCTACGATTCCAAGCAAAGAAGACTCAACGATTCGGCATGTTCGTAGAGTGAAAGATAAGACTCTCAGCCCAGTCGACTCTACGATCTTCAAAGAGAGACATACGTGCAAGAAGTCTACAGAATATTCATACAAAATCAAATAACTGATCATGTACTAATCGTAGAGCTGAACTCTACGATCGTCGAACAGACAGCCAAGCTAGCCTGCAGATAAAGCTGAACCAGAGAAGAAATGTACTCTACGATACACACTCTCTAGCAAAATCGTAGAGTAAACTTAATGAGCAAGCTTACAAGAACTGGAACTTGCACAGATAGAAGAAGTCGTAGAGTGGAACAAAATGACAAGGCAATACAGAAGATTGCTTTAAACATGAAACAATCGTTGAGTAGAATTAAAAGGATGAAGCAACAAAGACTACAACTCAACGATTTCACTAAGAAGCACGGCAGTTCACAAACTCTACGATTTGAACAAAAGGACAAGATCGTAGAACGAAATCATAAAACAAAGCACTGCAGTCAAACTCTACGATCTGTTCACAAAAGCAAGATCGCAGAGTAAAAGAGAAGTACGCTCCATCTCCACCATTTACACGACATACTTCAAATGACGAGTTGAGATGAATTCGTAGAGTCCAGATGAGCAGACAGTCACTCTACGATGACCATAAACAGCACAGAATCATAACTGCAATTTAGTATGAGAGAAAAGATAATACTCCTCAACCAGATTCAAGAAAGAGTAAGTGCTCTTGAGAAATAAGATGCATGTCAGAGTCACAAAAGACTTTGTGCCTAAACGACTATAAGTCAGGACCCACTGCTCAGGAAGATGGTGAATAAAGTCAGAAATGGGACATCTCTGAATGCATCAGAACAGTTGGTTCTAAAAGTCAAGGAAGGTATTTATTGATGAATCAGAAGATTAATTAACAAAGGAAATAATAATCCTTGCTGAACAAATCTGGGTGTGCAACGACTATAAATTCAGAGAAAGCTGAGCCACAGGCTAATATATCAGAGCATGTCAGAAAAGGGAAAAACACTGACACAAGCGGCAAGAAAGTCAACATTATTAAAGATCTGCACAAAGCCAAAGGAAACCAACGGGATTTCTTTCAACGGTAAAATTTGCTCTGAGATATAAAGGCTTACATAACAAAAAAAAAAAAAAGGTGTGGTTGTTGAAAAATATACGAGTGAAATGATGGTAGACAACAACCGATCGTAGAGTGAAACAGAAAATGAATATGCTGAAGGACTCTACGATCCATCAGAACACTAACACTGAATTGAGAGAGACATAGAGATGTATAACTCTATTACAAGAGAAGTGTTCAGAGCTGCTAGGCACATGGAAGAGAGAAACTTAAACGCCAACTTGATACATACATGGTAGCAACTGAGTACCAAAAGGAAGGAGCATCACAGTCATCTCAGAAGCCCATCTCGAGAAGCTATAAACTGTCTATGACAAGAAGGAACAACTGAGTACCAAAAAGAAGAAGCATCACAGTCATCTCAGGAGTTCATCTCGAGAAGTTATCAAGTACCAAATGAGCTGAAGTGCAAAAGCCTAGCAGCACAATGGGTGATCATGAGTAGTTGCTGAATACTGAAAGAAGAAGAACATCAACGGAAAATATCAGCAGCATTCAAAGATTGATCACAAGCAGCTGCTAAGTACCTAAAGATGATGAAGAGCAAACGTTCTACTTAGCAGCACAACTCCAACCTCTTTCAAACTATCAGGGAGCCAAGTCTGTTGGACTTGAAGAGGGCAGTTGTCCTTGTCATAGTGACTAAAGGAGCCAAGTCTGCTGGACTTGAAGAGGGCAGTAATGTCTGTGTCTTTGTGACTAAACTAACCAAACCTGCTGGGTTTGAAGGGTTCTTAGTGAACCAGAGTTTCCAGGCTAATGAGCTTGAAGGGTTCCGTATGAACCATTCCTAGTGGATTTCCTACTCGCTGTAGTAGAAGAGTGGAGTAGGAGTTATTCAGTCTCCGAACCACTTTAAACTCTCTGGTGTCATTTACTTTCAGTCATTTACATTTTGTCTCATATATATTTATACATATGACTGTTAATTAGTTTACTTAACGGAGAAGTTTTACAAATCTTTAAGGGGTGTTTTTCAAACTAATATTCCGCTGTGCAAACAAATCTTGATCAAATAATTATTTGGTAATGAACTCTTAAAGTAAAAAGTTTCCAAGTGATCTATTCACCCCCCCCCTTCTAGATCATTTGTGTGCCTCTGGGAACTAACATATGTGGCTTAGTGCACATATGATAGGATAAATGCAATATAATGGTGATGTATTTTTTAGGGCACGTGGTGAATATTCTCTTTAGATAGGATAAATGCGATATAATGGTGGTGTGTCTTTTAGAGCACATGATAAAAGTTATCTTTGAAATGGGGCAAAGAAAAACTGTTATTTGACATAATCATGACAAGTGATGTTTCAGGTGATAAAGGTTAACGGTGATTTTCTGAAAAAGAGAAGCTAGTAGATATCATGATCTACATGATTCTCCTAATGGTTATTATTCAGCTGCAGTTGTTGATCTAAACTTTGTTCAAGAACTTAACTACAGTTGTTGATTTAAAACTTGTTGTTTATATTATTCTATCAACGACTCAACTGTTGAAGGCTAATGATAATTTATTCATCATTATCTTAGTCATGATATTTTTTACTAGGCTATTTGAGCTCACCATATTTTTTTTTCGTTCCTTAGGAAATGAGAATGTAGCCGAGACTAGTGGAAAAAAAAGAAGAATGGAGTGATGGTCCGAAATAATTACTATATTAGTCTTCACCATATTGTAAAATAGTGTGAAAATAATAGTGAAAACTTAGTTTTTTTTTATTATTAGGCATTGTATTGTTGTACTTTGCACTATTGTAATAATTTTGTTGTAGTCTTTTGACGATTCAAATTGGGTGGTGTTGTGACGACCCCAAATTCGGGTTTCATAATCTCGAGTTTGGTTATCACAATTTAATACATAATAACAACTAAACATATTCTTTAATTAAATTTTGCGGAATAATACATAAGGTTCCTTATCAAAAGGCTACAATCCCAAGGTCTACTATCCTTAATATAAATAGTACATATCTTAAGGATTTACAAAAAGATTTACAAAAAAATTACAATATAAGCAATTAATCTAGCATGCAACATGGTAATCTAAGCTTTGGCTTTTTCCTTACCTTTGTCCGATTTAGAGCATTCGAGCTTAACTGAAATATAAGTCATGATATAGCAAGGGTGAGCAACTAGCTTGCTCAACAAGTTTGAGAACATATAGCATAAAATATATCACGATGAATGAAAAATAACATCGAAAGTTTCAACCATAAATAATAATTGTAAAATAACAAGAATTCAATATCTAATAAAAGAATGTATCGACTCTTTATTGCTGAGTGACCTCTAAGGACCATGAACTGTTGCTACGGGTAAAACAGACATATATATCTGACACCCTGATAGTTTGGTATGGGAGGGGATCAATCTCTTGTACCCTATGTATATGTATAACATTCAAACATCTTGCGCAAGTTCGGTTTCTCGAATATAATTCCCCTTATATAGGGTTGTTCATTCTCAGTCTTATTATAAGAATCCGTACCAACCAATGGTTTGGATAAGTTTTTAAAATATTCAATTTGATGAATTTAAACATGCATTGTCTGGCCGAAACAATTAGCTTAGACACTCTTAAACAGTTCTTGAATTAATGAACTATAAAACTTTCAAATGCACCAAGTGCGAATACAATAATAATATCAATGTGAAATAATTTTAAATAATTAAACCACTTAAAACTCTGACAAATAAATACAAGTGTAGAAACTTGCTCAACAATAATTGAATAAAGTTAGAGAACTTACTCAGTATAAAATTTGAGTAAAGTTAAGGAACTTGCCTCGTGTGTAGATTACTGCTAACCAATTCAATTCAATTTTATCTGAATAGACCTAACATTTAACCAAATTGATCTTTAAATTAGTATCAAATATTCATTCATATAATAACCTCTATACATCTTACACCTCTAACACTTAACCAAATAATTATATAGTTAAAGGTATATAAACACTTTGAAAATATTAACACCACTTGATAATATAAAACATTTATTAATTTAATATAGTTCAAAATCTTATCTAATATTATTATCAATTCAACAATATTTTATTAACCTCCTAATATTATTAATTATTTAATAATATTGTAATCATTATCTAATATTATTAATCATTTAATAATATTTTATCAAATTCATAATATTATTAATCATTTAATAATATTTTATTCATATTCTAATATCATTAATTATTTAATAATATTTTATTTATTATCTCATATTATTAATCATTTAATAATATTTTATTACTTTATTAATATTATTAACCATTTAATAATATTTTATTCATTATCTCATATTATTAATTATTTAATAATATTTTATTACTTTACTAATATTATTAATTATTTAATAATATATTAATATTATTATTCATTTAATAATATTTTATTAATTTCTTAATATTATTAATCCTTTAATAATATTTATTCCCATTTACATATTAAATTAACTACTTATAATTTTTAAACTACATTTATATGATCTAAAAAAATAAAGTAATTTTTAGAACATTTTTTATTTTTTGACCTGACCCGACCCAGCAAAAACCAGAAAAATAGCTTAGGGCCGCTGGCGCTCGGAATGAACCGAGTCCAGCGCCGTCGGCGCCGGAAGCAGTGGCCCTGAGCGCTGCCAGCGCTGACTCAGCGCCGCCGATACTTGATGTTTTTCTTTCAAAAAAATTAGGCAGATTTTCAACTTGAGTTCTCTTGATTAAAACTTGAATAAAATGAAATCTATACATTCAAATGACACAAACTCAGTTTTGTTATCTTCCTAATTTCTTGTTTTACAATATTTTATAGTTTGATCACATTTTTGAGAATGTTTTGACACGAAATTTAAGATCAAACCATCTAGGATTTCAAAACGCCATGTTTTGCGATAAAAACCATAACTTTTTCATTTTTTTTTCCATATTTTTGAAAGATTCAAGTTGGGTTTTCTTTATAACTCATATATGTAACTTTCTAGCCATAGAAATCCATTTTCTAATTTGTACATTTCAAACTACAACAATAAATAGTACATATTCATCTAAGATTTTACCAATAAAGTTCAATATAGATATTTCTTTCATTTTTATGCATATCACACATATCAAAAACATGATTTAAACATATCAAACCATGAATCTACCAATATAACATGGTTTTAGACTTCTAGATCATCAAAACAAGTTTTGATCGATTAAAAATATATTTTTACCAAAGAAAATCTACATAGACCAAAAATATGCACTAAAAAAGGGTTGGAGCACTTTTGAACCTTATGGACTTGTGTGCTCTTCTTCTTCAAGTAAGATATGAGGCTATAAAATATTTTTTTTGTTTTTCATTCCTTTTAATTTGAATTTTGTGTTATGGATTTATTTTTGTTGTTAGATTCCAAATATTTGAATTTGAATTATTAATTATGACAGTTATTTATCCTTGATTTTAGGTTTTCTTATTAATGTGAAATTGAATAGTTTGAATTTATTGTCCTCTTTTTGTAATTATTTTGTGGACGCACTAATAATGTAATTACTTTCTAATTGTTGTATATTTGTGTAAAGAACCCTAAAAAAATAAAATTGGGCTTTAGATTCCATTTTAAAATAAGATCTCAAAATTTTAAATACCATAAATAATTCATGTAAAAAAAGATCTCAAATTTTTAAACATCATAAATAATTTATGTAAAAAAGACCTTATAAAAGTATAAGTCCAATAAATTATTTAGGACCTATAGTCCAATTCAAATATTAAATACCTAAAAAAATTAACAGTTTAAAAAAACCTCATTTGAATAAAAAATATTAATGCTCACTCCGTCCCAAAATAAAAGTCATCCATTGACTTTTGTAGTCAAATTGATCATTTTAAAAATTAACAATTAAACATATATATTTTCAAAAAAGTAAACATTGAGATTAGTAAAATTTTATATAGTTTATAATGTTTATAGGTTATATATATATATATATTAAATAATAATAAGATATATTGATTTGAAAAATATTCAATTTGACTATAAAAGTCAATAGAGGACGTACCAAATAGAGAATGTCTCATTTAAAAGTATCGCTTTAGGTCTCAAATTGTCTTGAATCACCCCTGCTCCTAGGACAAGTGAACAGTATGCTCCATTTCTCTCATATACTTGTGGGGCCCGCCAGTGGTGGGACCTGTAGGTATGTGAGAGGAAAAACATATTATTCACTTATTTCAGAAGTAACAAATAAATTTTCCCGCATAGCAGTGTTTATAAATAATAAAAAAAATAAATTTAATTTGTATTTTATTATTATATTTTAATTTTTGACTTATAAAATTTTTTCTATATGTTCTGAAATTTTGTTTTGCATTTACGTTTTTCTTGAATTCTAAATTTATCTCATGTATGTGTGTATAAACTAACCCCCCTACAAAGAAATGGTACTGAATGAGATGGACAAAATAAACGCAACAAACATGAAAAACACATAACAACCATTACAGATTCAAATAGCTTGGGTTGGGTTGGGGATTTTGTTCGGATAGTATGCCGAATGGTTCGGCTATGGCGTTTTTCCGATCATTGGGAAAGAAAAGCTTCTCCGCACTGGCTTCAATCTCACCCAACACCGCTACTCGCCGCCGCCTACGCCTCCCATTTTCCCGTGCTCTCAGTAAGTACTTTCAATTTCACATTTTCTCCATTAATTCCCACATCGATTCGTTACTAAACACAAAATTTCCAACCCAAAAGCAGCTAATAATGGGCAAACTGCTGCTATAATAAACGGAAAATTGGTGGCAAAAGAGATGAAATCGAAGATAGCTTGTGAAATATGTAGAATGAAATCTTCTATCGGAAAATGCCCCGGATTGGCCGTTGTTTTGGTGGGTCAAAGGGAAGATTCTCAGTCTTTTATACGACTCAAATTAAGGGCTTGCAACGAAGTTGGAATTTCGTCCTTTGTGGAACAATTGCCCCAGGATTGCACGGAGGATCAAGTTGCTAATGTTGTTTCAAATCTAAATGAAAACCCAGATGTACATGGTATTCTTGTGCAACTTCCTCTACCACAAGTAATTTCTACGACCAAGCTGTTTTTTTCTTTTTCCTTATTATGGTTGCTGATAATTGTATTTGCAATAATTTCTAGAATGCTTACAGTTTCAATATCTGTATGAACTTGTAATTCTGTAGTTTTTAATTTTTATTTTGGATTTGGAGCTCGTAATGTTTATGGCAGGTAGGCCAAGTTGAATTGTAACGAGTGATGATAGTTGTAAAGCTTCCTGACTCAAATGTTTGGTATATACAGCATTTGGATGAAGAAAAGATTGTAGAATTTGTGAGTCCTGAAAAAGATGTGGACGGATTCCATCCTCTCAATATAGGAAATCTTGCAATGGGAAGAGATCCTTTATTCATCCCATGTGCCCCTAAAGCTTGCGTCGAGTTGTTGCTTAGACGGGGTGTTGAAATTACTGGCAAGAGAGTTGCGGTGGTTGGGAGAAGCAGGATTACGGGGTTGCCCACATCTCTCCTGTTGCAGGTAAGGTTATTTCTCTGTAGTGTAGCATTTTAATTTTCTTTCATCTTGTAATGTATATTCTTAATGAACAGAGACACTTTGCAACTGTCAGCACATTAGATGCATTTACAAAGAACCCGGAGCAAATAACTTGTCAAGCTGATATTGTAATATCAGATGTCGGAATTCCTAACTTAATTCGAGGTCATTGGCTGAAACAAGGAGCAGTTGTCATTGACATGGGAGCAAATTCAGTCAAGGTAAGTACTTTCCATTTTATGTATAGTTTAAGGATGCTTGAATGACAAGAATGCTTTCTACTACAACTTTATAGTAATATTCAATATATGAACTCAGCATTCTTTCAGGCATTAGTCTTCTACTCTCACATTCCCAGAATAAGTATCTGCTTGCAGACATGTACTTCACATGTATGAGCCCATCAAGTAAAGAGAAGCAGACACATTTTTTGGCACATAAAGAGCACTAAAGAATGTATACTATTTGATGCATAAATTATGAATTCTTGCAATATCTCTGTATCCAGACTGGTGCCATGTAATGTCCCATAATGCATGTACAATTTTTTTGTTGTTGCCAAGTTAATGGATGTTCAATTTGCTCACGCACTTGTTGGCACTTAGCAGATATCTTCTATGCCTGACCACATGTACTGCTTTTGGAAACAACTTCAGTTAATTAGAAATAATTAGTAATTTTTTTTTTTTGTGTGTGGCTAATTTCACGCGCACACACACACACACACACACGGTTTGAACCCTAGGACCTCTTGCTTATCAAGAGGCCTAGAATACCACTGAGCTAAAGGCTCTTGGTTGTAAATTCTGTTTTTTTATTCATTTTATGTAATTATGACTTATGTTAAGTTCTTAGTCACATCTGTTAATTTCATTAACCTTATGAATCATGATACTATAACCAAAAGCATGTATCGAAGCATATGGTACAAACATTAGCAAGTGAGTTATAATTTATAAGCCTAAATCAAATAATTAATTCTTCATGATAAATGCAATTATTATTTAGCTGTGTCAATGCAAATGCAACGATTTGATGGGATAAAGGTGATTTAGCATATTCCTGCATTAAACTAACATATGTGACTCGAGGCATCAATTTCAAATGGTTTCTGCTGGACTAACCATGTCGGACCTTATGTCTTGTACATATTGCTTTTGGTAAATTGCTTTTGGTAAATTGAGGTTGCATTTCTCATATTATCTTTGGTAGTGACTGCACGTGTTGCTAAGATGCAGTGATCATTACTTTATGTGGCTACGATAATTTGCAGGACCCCATTAGTCCTCATGGTTTTCATGTCACAGGAGATGTTTGCTATGAAGAAGCAATTAAAGTGGCATCAGCCATTACGCCTGTGCCTGGAGGGGTGGGACCTGTTACAATCTCGATGCTCCTCTCAAGTATTCTTGATGCTGCTAAGCGTGCATTCAGATTCACTTGAACACCAAGTAATTGTTCTGGAATAGAAATCTTGCGCAAAAAAGTAGAATTATTTCCAGTATCTCTGGCTCCTATCATCTATATCCATGATCGTTGTTGGTGGCAAACTGCAAAGACTCCTTTTCTCCCGAAAACAAAAGGCATCATTTTTTGTCACGACTGTCGCATGTGTATGGAAATGCTAGGAAAAAGGGTCAGGTTTGTTCAAGCTCATTAGTTGGAAAATATCCGCACACAATATTTGATAGGACCTGATGCTTATGCTCCACCTTTTGGAGGGCTGACTCATTGTACAGCAACAAGTAGTCAAGTAATAGTAGTATGGTACTCTCATCAGCAATTTTGTGGTACCTTATGGATCCTCCTTGTCTAGTCCAGTTATTTGATTGAAGCAACCTTCTTTCTCTAATAGTAGATAAGTTGTTTTAATTTATTTTAAGTTTTACCATTAAATCCAAAAGCATCATCCCTAGTATTTTTTAAAAAGGGTAATTTTGTCCCCAAAGTATGAAGTCAGAAATTAGACATTTAATTTTCAGCTTACACAAATTAATCCTATAAACTGTTTCTATTTACTTATCTACGGAGTACTTATTTTTATCGGGTTCATAAGATTAATTTACTTAAGTTCAAAGTCATAACTAATTAATCTTTTGATCAAAGGGGAAACAAGTAAAGAAAAGGGAATGAACCACACGTTAATTTTGCACATATATAATCCTATCATGTGTTATTTATTATGCATGTATATCAAATAGTTATAATTTTTGTATTTTGTACAACGATGTGTATGCACATTTAATTTATCCAAAAAAGTAATTTACTAATTTATCTGAATTAAAAAGTCTCACTATTTTTTTTTTTTGAGGTCATGCATGCATTTTGTAATAAGAATTTTTTTTAATAGATGCATCCATTCTACCCCTCTTTTCCGATACGCAAGACAAATAGTCATTTTGTCCAAATAAAACTCAAGAGAAATAAAAGGAGAGAGAAAATATGTTTATTTGGCTAAAATGACTTTTGGACTTACCCCTATCGAGAAAAAGAAATATAATGGATGTATTTATAGATTTATTCAAAAAAAAAATTTGTGCAAAATTAATTTACTTTTCTCTTTGTCAATAATCTAGCAATTTATAGGAGTACTTAACTTGGCCCAAAAAGATACGGGTAAACCGAATATTAGGTCCTCCTTTTTTGCTGGTTTGGATAGTATGGGCCCAGATAAGCCCGGATAGATTCGAGAACTTTGCAGACCCGTCTGGATTATTTTTCCCTTTTTAAATTTCACACACAAATCCAAATCGATTTTGTTTTGAGATTTAATTTGATTTGATTTGATTTTTGATTGAAAGAGAAAGAATGGCGATGAACCCTCAATTGTTCCCCAATGGAATGCCCGTTCCTTTCACCAACGAATTGTTCGTTTTGGCCAGAGATGGTGTTGAGTTTGAGATAGATAAGGTCCCCGGGTATATATTCTTCATATGATTTCTTCCTCTTTTCAGCAATGTCATTCATTTTTTTCATATTATGATTATTGTTGGTAGTTTCATATATAAGTTGTTTGATATTCATATCAAAACTTATCCTAAGTATTTGATTATATGAGAATTTCTTGAACTTTTAGCTATAGTGGTTGATTTTATTTTTTGTAATCGAGGGTGGTTTATTAATTTGGCATTCAATTGCAATAGCCATACAGAATCTTGATCATTAGATTCTTGAATATTTGATCGACAATAATACTCCTTATTGATTACTAAGTCTATCTCAAACTCTACTTTCAACTACAACCTTATATTGTTGGAATTATCTTTGGGTACGTGATAAGATTTATCTAAACTGTAAGTAAGGGTTTTTGGTTTTTAATCCTAAAACTTTCCTGGGATGCTGGAATTATTGGGTAGAGGAACTCTAACATGGAATAGAACTGGCACAAGATGTTAAAATTGTGATGGAAAGAAAGTTAATTGTTTATGATTACGCGTCCATGAAGAATTCCAATGAACTTGAATGGAAACCATTGGCTAGCTTACTCCTTTAAAGTTCAAGCTCCATGGGTAACAACATGATTTAACATCCAAAGGAACAACATATAGAAAAAGGGATTTTTATATTTGAAGCAGAGAATTTGGAAAAAGTTCTTAGTGCCACGTTAGTAACATTCTCCAGCCTATGTATGGGTTGTTGAGTGGACCTTCTTTTTTTTTTTTGTGCAACCAGCGAATTGTCAAGAAGCTCAATCCTTGTTGTCGTTCATTATAGCCGTTAAGGGCTGTTGCAGAAGAAAACGAAGTCGTTTTGCTTGTAGTTATTAAAATAAAGCATAGTTGCTCCTTTAATGGAACGATGTCGTATGGTTTAGTAGGTTGTTAGGATATTTTTGAAGTATTACGCGTGTCCTTAGTTTATTGGCTGAGTCTGTTAGCTTAACAAGTTGTTAGCTGGTCTGTTATATACCTCCAGAATGTAAGTAATTTGGCATCGATGAAATGAATTCTGTTATTTTGCTTTAATCTTTTCTATTTTCGTTTTCTGCAAGTTAGCGTGTTGTGACACAAAGTAAACTTGTAAATTTGGGTAATACCTGATCTTGGTTAAGAATTACAATTTTACATAGTATAATCTGGTATGCGGATCTGACTTAAAGTTAACATGTCTTCACATGCTCTGCTAGCAACATTGCCCTGATGGCTTAAATTCCCAAAAATGTCTCTGGAATCCTTTGTTTTTATCTCTCTTGCAGACAAAGAAGCATCATTTTTCTTTCTCCTTGCACTATCTGTTCCAATTTGAGCATTAAACTGGGAGTGATTTCTTGTATAACACAATATATTAACAGCTGCCTGCATATTTTATTTCTGTTAGGGCTCAAGGTCGACGTGTTGAAGTGAAGGGAACCATCTACTTATCAAATATTCAAATGGTCTTCGTTGCGAGTAAGCCTGTTGGGAACTTTTATGCTTTTGATATGCCCTCGGTAAGTAATTATTAAATTACATCTTGCTTTTACTGCCTTGTATTCAGAAATTTTCTGTTCTTAACAAGTTGCTTAGAATAAGCGTAATTAATGATATATACAGTGTTTCAGGTATATCAGTATATGCATTTTGTAGTTACGGTTATTTTCCTGTGGGTTTTGTGGGGGAGTTGGGAGTGTATTAGGAGTCTCCTTCTTTTCAAATTATTTGTTCTTTTCATTTTCTCTCCAAGTAGATCTGTACGTTTGTGAAGTATTAATGTATGTAACTAAACTCTCTGGTGCATGTAGCATATGCAGTCTCCCTTTTATTACTCTTTTCCCTCCTTTCTATGTTAGTTACCCCTATTTATATTAAATGAGACGTTTATTGTTGCTATAACTTTATATTTATCGTAGCTATAATTTTAAAACAAGGAGAGTGCATTGCAGTCGAGGTTGGATGTACAGAAATCCCAGATGTTAAACAGCACCTCAAACACTTTGTAATCATTCTGATTTCCTCTACTTGTCTTTGTTTGGAAGGAAATTTTACCCATTCCTACTTGTGTCTGTTAGGAAGGAAATTTTACCCGTACCTATAGGGTACAAGCCCTGCCTAAATTTACCCACCCTGATCTTCTTGTAAACGGATATGGTGTGAATATGATATTAGATTTTAAAACCCGATGCTGGTACGGCACTGGTATGCTTTTTGTCTACTTGAGTGGGTAATTGCCCTTGGCTCCGTTAAATTATATTACATAGTGATACATCTCATTCCACAACAGGACCATATAAAATCATATATAATACTTTGGATCAGCCCCTTGTTATATATGTTTCAACTAATAAGACTCAACTCATCACCATAGACAACTTAAGAAGCCTATAATTCTCTCTATCCTAGGTTTTATCACTTGCTGTAATATGGACTTCAGAATTTGGAGACATTTCCAGCCACCTTCATTTCTTCCCTATAGCATTTGCATCTCAGCTAGTCAGATTCGGTGATTGAAGAATCTCAACGTTGCAGTCCCACACATACTCCAGGACGGATACCCAATGTCCGGATGGATAAGGTAGTAATCGGACCGAATCCTGTTGCCATTCCTAGTTTCCCTAGATCCATATTGTTGTTTATTGTTTACATTAACAAATCACATAATGTATGGTAAAAGTTCAGGATCCTGCTAGCTTAGAAGAAAGTAAATACATTATTACGTAGGAAAAATAATGTATGAAGTGCATATCAGTCAAGAGAAAGTTGATCTAGTCAGCTAAATTTGACCGAGGTACCTACTACTTCAGTCCCTGTTTTGTCTTACAATATGGAGTGTATTTTAGAACTGTTTTAGGGTTATGGGATCTGGAAATTGTATTACTTCTTGTTTTCATGTGTGAAAGTTTGAATTGTTAATTCTGTATTTATAAACTGCGTTGTGTTATTTTGCAGCTCTATATCCATGGTGAAAAGTTCAATCAACCAATATTTCACTGCAACAATATCTCTGGTTTTGTGGAGCCTGTAAGTATGATCAAAATTTTATTTGTTCGTTCCAACAAGTTTTAAGGTATCTTAATGTTTCGGTATATGATTGATTGCAGGTTGTCCCAGAAAATGAGCATAGAGCCCTTTATTCCACTCACCCGTTCAAGATTTTATTCAAGGAAGGGGGCTGTGGAACCTTCGTTCCATTATTTTTCAATTTGCTGACCTCAGTGAGACAGTACAATCAACAATCTAATGTAGGGGCAGAGACGCATGTGGATCCTTTACAAGCAGCACAAACACCAGTTGATGAAATGATGAGACACGCGTAAGTAACATTTTGATGGTTTTTATTCTCTTTTATTTCCTGATGTGGTGGAGACTAGTACATTACATTCCTTACAATAAACCACGCATGTTCATTTGCAGATATGTTGATCCAAATGATCCGACGAAAATCTTTCTGCAACAGCCTACTACTGAATCCCAGCTGAGGCGGAGGACATACCAAGTCCAGCCAGCTGAACATACTCTGTAAGCGAAGGTCAACTGACAACCAACGAAGTACTTTATGAAAGGAAGACTGTAAATGTTCAACATGATGTGTAACTATTAAGTGCTATGGATCATTATTTATATGCTTAATATTTCATGCTCTACCAGTTCAATGTATAGCTTTATTTATGAAATGCTCTTATTGGGATCTTACTATCTCTCATAAAATTGGATGGAAGTAGAAACTGAGGTCTACTTCAAAGATCAAGAAGTGTACTATTTGATTTAGTTCTTCACTTGTATATTTTGGTGACTTGAAAAATCATAATATATTAGTATGGTACTTCCTTTTTTCTAAAATTAGCCAGACATTTCTTTTTGTGTTTATTTCAAAATAAAACTTCAAAATTAGTATGACATGTAAAAATTTAGAATAAAATAAAATTTATGAGTAATAATTTTTGCTATATACTATATAATTATAATAATTGTATCAACTAATACTAAATTAATTCACATTAATTTAAAGTTTATGTTATTTGATTTTAAAAATTAAATTATACATCTAATTTTAAAACGGTGAAAGTATAAAATAATAAATATGAAACATAACAGAATCAAAGAATGTAAATTTGTCCAATGACGGTACCAAACCAAACTTGGTGGACGTTTGACGATTAAGAATATTTTATTTCTCTCCATATAAAATTAATTTGACATTATGTTATAATATGGCAAAGACAAATTAATATTTAGTGTATGTTTGGCTATACAATATTTAGAGCATTTTGTATGTTTAAAAGTTTAAATGTACTTGAAAATTCTCTTCATTTAGTAGCAGTTTATTCTAAAGACAAAAGTGTGGTACACAAAAATTCAAATATAACGCACAAAAATGTTTGAAAGTACAAACATTACAAACACTACCACCATCGCAAACGCCGATAGTAGCCCGAACAAACCCTAAAGAGAAAAAGTGACTAAAATTTGATCAATTTTCCTCATCCTTGGTATATATTGGGAAGCCTGATTACTCCCCACATCAAACTTTCCGACTGGGAAAGTCTACTTTCTGTCCTAACTGCTTCTTCGGATATAAGCAACGCCAGGGGAGAAAGGTGAACTAAAGATGCAATCCAGTATTAGCGCATTCCTTCACATATGATCGACATGAACCTGCTAGGTCAAAGAGAAAATAAAGGACTAAAAAATAGCATTAAGTTTTCTGCAAGCTTCTGTATAATGGAAAGAAAAACTAAAAGGGACTATGAATTTCATAAATTTGTGAGTAAAACCTTCAAAGCAAAGTCGTCACAAATAATGTTCATTCTCAAAATAATTTAGGGGTCTTCATCAATCACCAAAAATAAAAAAAGAACAAACACAAAATTAACAGGTGCCCTTCCCACACAAGTGAATGTATGATCATACAAATTGTTAACGGGTAAAATGCTAATCTGCCTCGGTTCCCCCGCTAACTTCGTTCTAATTCATGAATACACTGTATTCTGTGAATAAATTCTGCATATCAAAAGCTCTTCTATTGAAGACGAAATCTCTCAATCATCAATCGCTCGTCCTCGAAGAAATTTCCTACCAACCCTTGGATGCCTTGGATGGATCAAACTTTTATCATCTAAATACTCGAACATTTGTACTCTGGCATTAGGTGATCTCCTGCAAGCAATAATTTGAAAATAAAAAAAACGAGCATCTTGAGAATTAACTTTCGGTCGGTTATTCCTGGATGATACTAGAGCAAGCATCTCCAAGTTTATGGCTTTCTTGACGAAAAACTTCATCAACTCTAGTTCTAGCTTTTGGAATTTGAATCCCGTCACTTTAACAACTTTAAGAGACTGGAATGATGGATTGCATTGTTCAAACCTCTCCCTTGCTTGTACTTCCCAAAGGTATCCCCGTTCAAATGAAGATTCACCAAGCTGTATATCAAAAGGATGTAAGAGATCAGTCGACATCAAACCTTTGGGGAACAAAACATAATTATAATCTGTAAATTTACTCACATCAATGAAAATTCTCTCCAGATTTGGGCAGTTCTTGAGGAAAGATGCAATATCGCAGGGATTAACAAAGCTAATTCCAATGGACAATTGAAACTCTTTCAAGTACCAAAGGCAGAATTGTGGTTCACGAAGTTTGCCAGTTGCAAAATTCGGAGATAATCCCTGATTAATACCATAAGAACAAAATCCACAACATAATCTCAATCACAATATATGAAATAACCCTAATATACACCATAAGAACAAAATCAATAGCATTAATCTCAACCACACTAAAGAAAAACTATATACTTCTACTATCACCTTTTATTCTAAGGATTAAAAATGTTACATGAAAAATAATTCAAAATTCAGGAAAGAGTAAATTTACCTCTAGAAATGTACTGCTAACTGTGAGAACATTCACATAAGTAAGGCCCATAATAAGCTTTTTCACTTGAGAAACATTTTGGAACCCTTTCGCTGGTGTGAAATCAAGTATCACATCATCCAATTGTGGGCATGTGCTGTTAAGATTGACATTACAAAATTCCCCATGGTAATGCAATGAGCACAGAGTACGAGCATCAATGTTGATAGAGGAAAGATTATGGCAATGCTCTATTATCAACACCTTAAACTTCTTCAAGTTTTGAGCAACAACATTTAGATTTTGAGATACAGTGCAACTCACCAACTTCAAACTTTCTAAGCGCAAGCAGTTAGAAAACAAATGAAGAGTCACCCAGACATTTATATCAACCTTATGAAGAAAAAGACTTTTCAGGAAATGCAAACCTTCCAGCTTCGGAGGAACATCTATTATGCAGTTAGTTAGCTTCAATGTCCTTAAAGACTTGACATCTATGAGAGCAAAATCTATCTTGAAAGCCACTTTTCCTTCATTGAAATCTAAATCAAGATCTTCAACACCTTTGTCAACTGCATTTCTAATCCAATTATTCACTAGGTCCTCCAAATCAGTTGGATCAAAATACAACGAAAATCGCTGTATTTTAGTACCCAAATGGGATTCAAATGCTCGATTGATTATCAGCATAATATCTTCTCTAACTCGACCTCTGGCAAAATCTATACCAAAGGAAAAAATACGACTGTGGCACCAACTGTTCTCAAATCTTGTTGAGAGAAGACTGAACTCTGTAGCCCTTTTGATCGGAAGGAAAGAAATTATCTTTTCAATAACATCACGACTAGCTTTGATCTTATTATTTTTACCAACAGTTCCATTAGAACTCTTAATTCTCTTCGCCTCCGCCATTCTCCCAAACTTGGTATTGGAAAAATTCTGAGGAAACTGTATGGAGAATTATCTAACACAGCCTATATAACGTGCACTGAAAATGCTGGAGAATTTAGGGTTTCCAGATTCTAATAATTAGATTTCTTTTTTATGATGCGGAGTGACACGTGCAAATCAAAAGATTATTGGCAAGTTATTTTACACTATTATTTAGAAAAAAATCTATTGCAATTAATGTAAAAAAATTAATTTGAAAAACTGTGTTTTTACGCGTCTTTATACCGATTCCCACCATGGATGGGACCCTTGGCCCAAATTTCTTCACCATTTATCTATGTTCTAGTCCCTTCTCAACCATGTCCTGCATCAGATTAGTATCAGAGTATGGTTTGCAATTAATTCATAAAGCTTATTTATATATATATATATATATATATTATATTGTTACTTTTTTATTATATATGGTGATTGTATTATATTTATACTTTTATTATGATAGTAGTAATAGATTAATACCAGGTCAGATGAAACTATATTATCCAACTAATAAATTTCTTGAGCACATAATTAATTATTAATAACATTAAAATAATTTTGAAAAATTTCTACAATAATAATTCATTATTTTAAATTTTTTTTTGTTATAAATCCGTATTACGTATCTGGAGATTATGAACATATATACACCACGAGATATATTAAATTTTGTATTAGTAAATACACTTTAATTTAAGTTAATATTAGGCAAGATAATCTCCATAGGGAATTTTTTTTTTTGCAAAACTATATTATCTATGAAATAATAGAATCCAACTTAAACTTGAACAATTATATATATTTCCTAATAATAGTAAAATATTAATTATAGATATTATTGGTACACTAACTAAAACAAAAAACCATATAGAAATACGATGTCGTTTATGGTACAAAGACAATCGTGTTAGTAAAAAATATGAACTGTAATACGACACTACCTAAATCAACATCTGTTTAGATGCCGGAGGTGATATATGGGTTATAGATATTTATGTGTGAAAACTAAAACTACTTGTAACTCGGCAGGATTCACACTCTAAAAGGTTGAATGACTGAATGAAAAGCTGTCTTGTTTTGTACTTATATATATCTATGAATAAATTGTAATATTTTGTTCTTGAGTACCAAATACCTATTGTCAAACCCTAATAAGCAAAACCATTACTACAATACAACCTACAACCGAATTCTAATCAATCAATCCACTACTCAATCGTCATAACCTTATGGCCAACATAATTGTAAAATCGTGAATTATATCGTGTATCGAAATATCCCATTTCGTGTTTCATGTATCGTATCAATCGTATTGTACGAAACAAAAACGTACGGAAAAATATGGTTATATATTTAATAATATAATACATACAATTTATTAGACAATCAAGCATATTAGTTCGACTAGTCACTAGATTATATATAAAAGTAATCAAGTAATTATTATTATAACTTAAAAGTAAATTTAAAGTTAAATAGTAGCTAAAATACTCTAAATTGAATTGTTAGATATTATTTCAGTAATGCTTAGAGTAACAAGATAAAACAAAAATTCACATCCACCTTTAAACTATAAACAAAACAGAATAATTCAAATTAACAGGTGAAGATTTATATTTCGACTTGTGGAAAGTGATGTGACAAAAATAAAGCGACACATTCTGTAGAAGAAGATATGAAACTCTAAAAAGCATTTGAAAGCTCATCAAGTGATATAATATATGTTTTGCTTTAAAAAATATTGTGTATTGTATGGTCTCGTAAGATATGTATTGTAACTGAAATGTATGATATTGTGTCATTTTTGATACACCCAGTTATACGTATCGAATTGTCTCCGTTTCATATAGTATGATACGTATCGCGTATCGTATGATTTTGATAACTATATTTATAACTACAATCAAATCTTTAACTCCATAAACACCGTCTACTAGAAACTCGTCAAATTATTTATCCGAATAAGTTCAGCAACATCTATGTTCATCAAACAATTCCATCAATCATGACCCACCCAGATCCATCATTGCTTCACTAAAGCCCATTGTCGTCGCCACCAATCAGCAACTCACTAACCACCAATGAACAACTCACCAACTAAATATATCTCAAGACCAATTCAACTAATGACCAACAAAACAGTCAAAAAGAAAACCAAACACACCAAATTGAGTAGTCATGATCATTATGACTCCATTATCACATATGCAACTAGCAATTCATGTTTCATCATTACCCTTTGTAGCCAATCCCCTAGTCAATAGTTGCCTCTACATCAGTGTCTCATCGCCAATTATTGCCCATCTCCTCATCGTTGCCTAACCCCACTCCATTGTCGTAATCTCTTTCGCCTATGCTCATCTTAGATTTGGTTCATCGTCTCTGCATGCACAATTTGGTAACTCCACTCCTCTATGTCTAGGTCCCCCAAAATTCTCCGAATTTGTTTTGTAGTCCTGTGATTTTTTTACTTACAATTTCAGCCATCGATTAGTACCCCCCTCCCCCCAGTAATCCCTTACAAAAAAAAATCAATAAAAAAAGAAGCATTAGCAAAGAAAAAATCACAAAATAAATAAATTTGTCTTTAACAGGTTTGATGACTTGGGAGGACGTGATTGAAACTTGAAGCTCACAATAAGGAAATGAAACATACTACAAGGAAATAAAATAGTTCACCAACTTACTTGATGCATCTCTTCAAGCCTATCAAGAACTTTCATAAGTTGATGATTAAAAGGATTATGAAGAAAAAGAAGTTGAATCTATTGCGTGGCATAAAGTTGTCATCAAGGAGCCATATAAAGACAAAACTAATGTTAAAGAACTCAATAAGAATGATGAATATTGTTGAAGTTGCGAGACAAGAAATTACTTTCCTTATGTTTTCAACTCAGAAACATAATTACAAGGAAAATCAATATTTATTGCTATGTGGAGGACGAGTTTTTCTTAATGGAAAGGGGAATGATGCAAAACGACATGTAAAGGTTAAAGATTATTGGCCAAATATTTTATATTATTATTATTAATAGATAAATATAGGGGATTGCTATTTCGACAAGTAAATTTTTTGCTTCCATAACAAAGTGTGGTCCCACATTCAAATGAGAGATGTTATCTCTTAATTATGTAGTAGGTTATTTACATTAATATTAGTTAATTTATAGTAGAACTAGGGTTTTTCTCTAATCTATATAAACCGATGTAAATCACAACTATTATTCAAGGTTGAATTATTGATCAATTTTAAATATTTTGCACTTTTTTATGTGTTTCTATTCATTCTCTGAATGAATAGGTCTCTTAGTCCTTCATTCTTCATCTTTATCTATATTATAATCCCTTCTCTTCTCGACTATGCCCTGCGTCAGCCACTCAATGGAGGCAATGTACAGTTAAGAGTTGCATTTTGGGTACAATCATTTGCTACACATGGTTACTACCTCAAAACTAAAAGGCCTACCAGGAATTCTTTTAGACTTGCTACTTTGACTTCACTTGAGGTCCTGTTGCGAGTAATTTGTGAAGTCCATTACACCAATTCCAGGAAGTGAATATTAGCTCAAACAGCGAAGACCTGCAAGGAATACTTTTGAAGTCTCTAGTTCGACTTACCTTAGGTCCACAAGGTGAGGACTGGTCAATTCATTAATATGAATATAAAAGGTCAGCCTATGACCGAAATGAGCAATATAAGAATCAAAAAATAATATTAACAGATATTGTATACCCTTATTTGAGAAATGGAAGATAGATACAAATTTAAAGATAGTGATGAGAAGTTTATACAACCATTCCATTTTTATGTCAAGTTCTATTCCACTAACGGGCTCTTATTTTAATGATTACTAAATAAAGGTTTCATTTTTTCAGCAAAGCAAAAGTTCCATCAAGGTTAATTAAAGTACAGGTTTGAAGACTGTAATCTTAGACAGATTATGTATTTAAGATGTTATTGAAGGTCACAGGAAGAGCAATTCTATACTTTTTTTTAGGTAGTTAAGATGTTATTGAAGGTCACTGGAAGAGCAGTTCCATACTTTTTTTTTTTGTTCAATTTATGTAACAAGGCCTAATTATATGTATTTGCAATTATGACTTTCCATTTTATGCATCTAGCAGTTCCAAGACTAGGAACTAAAATACACCTAAATTTTAAGGAAATATTTGTCATTTTCGTGAGAACATTTTGGTATTATATGTCATTAACTCATTTATACGTGACTTTTCTTCTCTTTACACCCCAAGGAAAAGTTTCGTTAGGTCTTGTTTGGTTGACAAGCATGTAATCACATCACCATTAATCTCATTAACCATACATAACAAGATTACAGTTAATGAAATTGTCAACATATTTTATTGTTCTTTTATAATTCTCTAAGATTGGAAAAAAGAAATGATATCACTGTGTGGAAATCTCATTCATGGATGATGACAGTTCCACCAACAATTGTGCATATAGGACGGTAGAAATGGTCTCACTTTAATGAAAATAAATTATCATATATTAAAATGTTGTTTATAGGTCTGTCTATAAGTTACACGATTTCGTTTGACCTTTTTGATCTGAAAAGCTACTATTTCTTGACATTGCCTCCCACTGAATTGCCATGAAATTCCATGAAATTGCCAGAAAATCCAGGTTAGATTAATCTCCCACCAGTAGCAGCTGAACTAAAAATATGTCTATTTTATACATGCATTATTAAAAATTAGAAGGAATCAGTTTTTGACTTTTTTCTACACATTTCCCCCTGAAATTTTCTAATAATATCCTTCTAATAGTGAGTATATAGAAAGGGAATCCAGAGGTCCAACAGCAGAAATGATAACACCACTCACAGTTAAAGTTACTAATTATGTTAACGAAAAGATCACTTCATTCTTATTAAGTGTAAAGAGGCAGTGTGCTTTGCTATTTTTTTTTAGCACGATTCCAAAAATCTTAGCATTACAATTGAGATTTTCATTTGTTATACGTCATTCAATTCGCATTCCAACTCTGTGATCATTGTGGCACCATGGGAAATTTTGTACCTTAACACTGGGTTTGTGAGTTTTAAAAAGGAGAGAAAAGAAAGGAGGCAAATTTAGGAAAGAGATTAAAAATCTCTTGTTTGTGAGTTTTTTGAGTAGATAAATGAAAAGAGGAAAGAAATTTTAAACAAATTTCCTTCCAAAAATTTCCTCCCAAAGTTGGGAAGATTTGGAAGGAAACTTTTTAAAGACTTGGATAACATATTAAAATACCAAAAAATATCGTTATAATGTTCTCAAATGAAATCTCACAAGGGTAAAACAGTAATATACTATTTTAAGTTAAAATTTATTTCCAAAATTCACAAAGATAAGGATAGAAAGTAAATTTCTTTTCTCTCCCTCTCTTTTCTTCGATAAATTTTAAATTCTTTTCTTTTCTTCTCTACCCACACTTACAAACATTTCCTAAATCTCAAAAGTATCTTGCTGCAATTTAACGAAATGATTCTTGATTTCATGCTGACGAAAGGGTTTCAAAATTTTGTCAAGTGAGCTAGCAAATGATAGGCCTTGCTTGTGCTAATGTTTCCACAATTAGTGCTGTAGGGGAGCACGGTACGGTGCAGTTATAAGCACCAAGCATAACCGCAATATGCGGTTTTTAAACTTCTAAACCACACACACGCATATATATATATGTGCGTGTGTGTGTTGCTGCAATTGCATAATCACTTTTAAATATATTAAAAAATAAAAGAAGAAGAAAATTTGTAAAAAAACATTGTACTCCCTTCATTCCAAAATATAAGATCACTTGCCCATTTTTAACAAAGGCAAATGATTATATATTTTGGAATGGAGGTAGTAATATATATTGTTTGCACTTTTAATTCATATTATGAAATTATTTCCACCTCAACATAGAACTAACCAAAGAATCCCACATGCATTTTTCATCCCTATCAACGACAACGAAAATTTAGCTTACAACTTGTAAGTTGCAATCATACATGAATTTAAAGGTCATAGCAATACATAGATAACTCTTATTAAACATGTCAAACAAGAACTTTCGAGTTGTGCATTTTATTACATTAATTAAAGAAAAAAATTCATAACTTAGCACAAATAAAAATATAAATAATGCCATAAAGGGGATAGCATGCATAACTAGTCAAACTTAACAACCAAAACATGTAATATGCCAAACAAAAACAATTCAAGATAAGAACTGGAATATCTATATCTATATCTCTCTCCATATATGTGTGTGCATGTGTGTATCGTGTATTATTATAAAGGGTGGTGCGGTTTGTAGTGCAATTTTGAGGGTGTAATTGTAATTGTAACCGTAACCGCGACCATAGTGTGTGGTTTTTAAAAATTACAATTACTATGATGCAAATCAAGTCTTACCGAAATTAGATTTCTTTTTTGTGCCATATGAGCTTAGACTTTACTTGTTTCCCTTTTTCCTTCCCAATCATACTAGGTTATATGATCATTACACAAAATTTAACATATCCCTAACTTGGCTCTGATTGTCATCGAGGAAATTTGAGCTGGAATATTTTTTTTTTGTATGGAGGCCTATGATATTCTGCAGTTCAATTCCTTCCGTCCTCTAAGAAATGGAGATTACAAGAAGAAGGGAAGCCAAGCAAGAGACCATAAATGCTGTATCAACTTCATATTTCTTATGAAATCACCTTTAAATTTCAGCGAAAATTGTCCAATGAAATCACCTTGTAGTAGAAACTAGAACCTTAGACGGCGAGACAGGCCTTTTAGTTTGCCGATCGGAATTGAGCTCAGAAAGAGAGAAGAGAAAGAAAGAAAAGGTAAAAAAAATCTCTATTTATTTTTTCTTTTTTAGTTTTCTCACGTGGCTTTCATTTTCCTTTTATTTTATCTCAAGTGCCTCTTTTTATTTTTCCAAGTCATTTTTTTTTATCATACTGACGTAAACTATAGAGACTACGAGCCGGCTCGGCTCGACTAAGCCCAACTCAAGCTCATTAAACGAACCAAACTCGAACAATCTCTTTCGCCCGTTTAGTTAAACGAGCCGAGTTCTGTGGGGTGTCTGACTCAAACCGACTTGTTTAGTTCGGCTCGTTTAAGATTTAGTTCATTATTTTTTTCTTATTTTTATAATAAAAAAATTATTCGACTCGGGCTGAACCTCAACCAGATCAGCTCAATTAAGCTCGGCTTGAGATCGAGTTTGATTAGTTTTTTTAAAAGGTTGAGTTTGTACACCAAATCTCCAATCTTAGACTCGTTTAAAGCCCCACCAAGCTAGACTCTGTTTAACTTTTAAATGAGCGAGCTTTGGCTTAACTAGTACGCTTGTTTACAGTTCTAGGGCAATCCTTACTTTTGCCATAACCATTGGCATAGGCAAACCAGACAAACAACTAGAATTAGAATGATAAGGAGGAGCAAATCACATTACCAGCCAATTGATTGTCAGTACACTACATTTATAACAATCTCAACTAATACTGAATTCAATGATCAAGAAATTACCGTGCAGAGATCTTCCCAGATCTCTTAACACTTGGAGATGGACTATATTTATAACAATTGAGCTAAAACATAATTTAATAACTCAAAAATTACCAGGTCAATGCGCCAATTACAATGTAGAACTTGAAGACGATTTTTTTTTTAGGAAGTTCTGATATCTGAAGAACAATAGATGAAATAACGTTCCATTGAATACAAAGCTCGCTGGGTTCGTAATTTTCTGCAAAAATAACATTTGTTACAAAATCATTCAAATTTTATAAATAATTCTTCTGCACACAAATTTCAAGAACAAATTGCAAAATATTACCTGAATTTGTGGCGGTCGATTTGAGAGAAAAAGAAAAATCACCAACAAAAAAAAATTTATTCAAGAAAATCAACATTTGTTAATGAACAGAGAAATGCGTAAAAGAAGCAGAAAGGTAAATTCTTAGATTAATTGAAACAAGGGTTTTAGTATTAAGTAATGGATGGATATTGAAATTATTTCCTGCTCTGGGCCGAGTCCATATTCAATTCGACCCAATTAACATTCATAAAGTCTGTTCGATTTCTATATATATATAGTAAGGATATGTCCGACAATAACTTATAAATTAATCAAATCAATTTATAAATCATTTGCTCTTGAAAGCAACCATTGTTTTTGACTTATAAGTCAAAAAAAATAAATACTACATTAAAAAAAAAAAAATTACAAGTCAAAACTGACTTACAAGTTGAGTTTTTTAAGTAAATCAAACTATATTAATTGTCTATTTTACGAGTAATTATTCTATATTCATGGGACATAGTATACTCCCCTCTAAGATAAAGATGACTTCTACGCGTTGTCATATGAATCTCATCGCGTGTAAAGTCTACTCTCACGTGAGAGAGAGGTATACTGTTCACCGCAGGGGAATGGTATAATTTTTTCTATTTTACACCTGTTCTTCGTTGTTAAATTATATGTCTACCCCTCTGCTTCATTGCAAGGACAAGTGAACACATAGCACTTGCCTTCAATACCTTTGGGACATTACCAAAGGGACGCTCCTCCGGTTCGTCTCTCTGCCAATTACCCTGAAACTCCGCCGCTCCTACGTCGACCACCGAAGATGCCAATGTTTCCGATCAGCCTAGGCTTATGAGTTCTGCTCTCGTGAATGCTGCGAAGCAGGTAAAGAAATTTTTTCTTTCTTTTACACACTTCAATTTAATTAAGTTCTCAATTGGGTAGACTTCGGATTTGATGCATTTGCAGAGTTAATGTTTCGATCTTTGTATAATATTGTTTCACTTTATGGTTTGTAGTTTGTGGTTTGAATTGTTCAAGAAACTTGTCTTTACCAAATGAGTTTAATTTGGGAAAAGAGGAATCTATGAGATAATCTCAAATCTTAATTTAAACTGTGCTTTATTTGGTTCAAGATGTTGACAGTTTAATAAATAGTTAGATATACATATATAATATACTTATAAAGTGTTATTATGATCTTATTCTTATATTGATTTCGTTTTGGTTCGATTTAATACAACTGAAATTTATATAGCTACCCATTTGGGATTTTCTATAATCAGTTTAGCCAAGTTAGTCGGTAACTGCTTTACTAAAAGTACCTAGGACCCCAGCTGGTTCTAATGAGCTTTTAGTAATGTTGATTGATGTAGTTAAACCAGTGTCATAGCTGTAAGAAAAAAATTGGTTGAAATTGCCAATCTTGTAATTGAAAGCTAGCTGCTTAAATAAAATCACTAAAAGATAGATAAATGAAGTGATTTCATTTTGTTTTCGTTTAATACAACGCAAACAAAATTGTCTGCAACTAAGTTTTGGTTCACCTCACTACGAATTCAGATTGTTCCTATGTTATATGGGGTCATAATTTGGCAGCTGGTAGTGAATTTTACTTCTAATTTGGGTGGATAAATAGCTTCATATCCTAGAGGTTTCATTTGTTTTATACTGATATTTTTATGCGCTGATAGCTGCATATCCTAGAGGTTACTTCTAATGTTTTTTACTGGGGGATAATCGCATTGGTATATATTATTTGTTACTGTTTGTATATATTATCTTTTACTATTTTAATTTGGTTATTACCAGTTCTACCTCTAATGTTATCTGTTTTCCTTCTTAGTCCTTAACTGCTGTTAGTAGGGCTTGAGTTTAAGATTTATTCAGTTGTGAAAAATTCATACATTTTTTTATGAGATGTGAAAAAATTCTGATTGATGCTCTGCACTCAAGTGGAAACTTACATTGGTTTAGCTTTTTAAAAACTACCAACACCCGAAAGAAGATGGAGCTCTTTAGTTGATATTTCTGTTGTTTTCTCCCAACTCAAGTTTTTAATTGTAATATAAATTATTATCTGGTCAGTTGTACAAATGGCATGGGCTTTGGTATTGGTGTACAAATAGATATGCTACTTACTACCTATTACCCCTAGTAGTATATAATTAACAGAAACTGCAAAACAACTACTACCACTACTATTTGGACTCTCTATGGAAGGGAATTATTTGGATTTTGATTGTTATTGTTTGCCTTGGTAAGCCTCTGTTTGAGCTCAAAGAGGAGTGCTTGATTCTCTTGGTTGAGAAGTTGTGCTTTCTTCCTGAGCTTTTCATTCTCCGGCATTATGTAGCAGTTCTCCAAGTACAGTTTTGGGTTCAGTCCTTCCATCTCTATAAAAAAAAAATACCCAGACCAAAAAAAACCTTGGTATCAGAAAAAGGGTATTTTACAGTATAAATTTTTTATTCTTTATTTGTAACTAAAATCTTACAAATTCTCTCGAATCAATATATTTTTTTATTAATGTCATTTTTAGTAATCTTTACATTAGATTTTAACTTATAAGTCATTATCAGCCGAACACCTTTATAATTGTTTTAACTTAATTTCTGACTTCTCAGTCAAATTGGTGTCAAACGCTTTTACTTATAAGTCAACTTATATTTTAACTTTAAGTCCAGTTATATTTTAACTCTTAAGTCGGTTTAAAATAAGTCATTACCGAACAAGCTCTAATATGAAGCTTTATTAGAGAGAGGGGGTATTATTTGACTTCAAATTCATTACCAAATAGAAATTCTCTAATGGAGTCGACGAAGCGTGAATTCTCTGAAGCTGGAGTGCCTAAATCAACGAAGGACAGGTATTATTTGACTGCAAATTCATTACCAAATAGAAATTCTCTAATGGAGTTGATGAAGCCTGAATTCTCTGAAGCTGATGTACCTAAATCAACGACGCAGAACCTTTTGAACCACTCAAACTGAACTAGCGCGTGGTTCTCAACCTGGCTGACTGAGATTTAGGAATTCATTCTGCTCCCTCGTATGTATGATGTATGTATACTTTTTACTACGTACTGAAAGGTCTTGAATTTGCTGCTCTTTGTATTAGGAATTTTATCGAGTTTGACATTTTATTGTTGATTAATGTAAGTCACATACCCAAAACAGGAGGTTTAATTAATTTTAGTTCTTGAGATTCACTTGATATTGATGTTGTCGCTCAAACTGTAGTGTGGGCTTCTGTTCTTTAGAATTTAAAGAAGTCAAATAGTAAGGGATTTATTAGAAAGGCAGCATGAAAGATATGGTAGCAGTTGCTCAAGTATATTGTGTAAATCAAAATTTTGGAATAAAGCTTAATTCTTTATCAGTGTTAAACCTCTGTTCCACCATTAAAATTCTCTTTGATTGAATAATTAGGTGCCTACTAGTTTTTCCATCCAAAAGCCATAATTCCTGTGGCTTAGGACATAAGCATCTTTCCCATCTCTTCTCTGTCTTTGATGACAATATAGTTCTTGTTATGGAAGCAGGTTTTTACAAAGTTCTCTCTACAGTAGTCCCCTTAAGTGCTGTCAAATTTGCTGTAAAAGGATTTCTACTGCTTTTATTAAATATATTTTCAAGAGGCAAATGTGTGGGAACCAGCAGTTGATGTATATCAGTTTTTGCCTTTTTGTATTAGGTTTTGTTTTAATTCTCATCGTGTGTTGCAACTGAAAGCTAAAGAGCCCCCAACTAGTATTGTTCCTTTCGGTTGTCTATTGGGAGCGGGAAAGAAAAAAAAAAGACACTTCATTCTATTTCTAAGTTCTTCAAGCCACTTCTCTTGATGTTCAGAAAAGTCATTTTTTGCATTTTGCATTAGCTTTTGTTTTAAAGCTAAAGAGCCCCCTACTGGTTTTGTTCCTTGTGGTTGTCTATTGGGAGTGGCAAAAGACAAACTACAAATATTTTCTTCTTCTTTTAAGTGCTTTAAGCCACTTCTCTTGACCTAAGGAAAACAAGTTCTCTTTTCCATTAACTCAGGGTTGTTTGGGCCGCTTTCTGGCCATCCTGTTCTCCCACACCATTCAGAGCTCTCGCATTCAAAACAATGGTGCTTACAACTCACACAAGTTTTCATTTAAAGAAACTTTCTAATTGTTTCGTTAATTATTTCTTTTCGATTTGCCAAAAAAAAAAATAGGTGATTTAGAATCTTATTAATTCGTTCTGAAATTCAAATAGGTACTTTAGATAGAGGGTTGAATAAGTGTGGAGTAAAAGATATCAAATTTTTGTAATTTAATAAAACTTTTAAAAAATTTCTATTAAAAATGCAATATGCTATATTGGTAAATTTAGCTTGTTGGATTGTAGTTTTATCAATTCTGTCAGAAATTGTTTATTATTGTGATTTTGGAATTAATTTTTCTTATATCAAATGATGTTCTGAGTCAAAATAAACACTTTTATGATGTATTATAAATGTTATAGAATCAAGATTGTGTTTTACAATTCAAGGTTGTAACATGCAATGAACAAGTAAAGTAATAACAATCAATCACATGAACACGATAGATTTTTAAGTGGTTCGGTCACTGACCTCTATTTTAATAGCCTAATACACGTCTAATATCAATTAGTATTAGAGATTCCTTTTATTAATTAACTTGGTTTACAATTCAAACCTTTTTACAAATCAAGTTCCACAACTCTTGAAGGTCTAACTTTTTTGAGCACTTTTACTCACCTTATGCATCTAGGGTCTCTTTTTCACATAGACTCGATCCAATAAAGAAAAAATACACCATATAGTAAATTTTTGAAAGTATTTAAGTAAGTTTGCATAAACATCCTATTTCTTGATGCTATTTAGAAATTCCTAAAAAATCTATTTACAATGAACAAAAAAACAAATGTTCCTAAAATAACATACAAAATATACAGATCTAAGTAGTTCTTCAATACAAGCAAAGTAAGAACGGGCCGTTATTATAGTGTTACACCTAAATCTAAATAATTTGTGTTTAACAATTTACGTACCGGAAAAAATCACACGACTGAAAAAAAATCTTCCAACTGGCGAAAGTAAAGTCTCTTGAGAAATGTTAATGAATTTTTTTCATAAAAGAGAAAGAAATCAGTAACATTATGGAGAAAATAAGTCTTACAAAAGGAGAAAACAAATTCCACAAGAAGGAAAAAATTATTAAAAGACAAAAAGATAGATCTAGAGGAGGATTTTTCCAAAATAAAGAGAATCCTCTCCATATATAAAGATAAGAGGCTAGAGTTTTGCACAATAATCAAATCTGATTTTTTGTATTTTTTGAACAAAATATCAATCCCCGTTTAAGTTCGAACTGAAATTTTGGATCAAGTGAGAAAATAGAATTGAGAGAAAAAAAATGCATCTTTATTACTTCTGTTAGCCTTTATATATGAATTGAATTGCACAACAAAAAAGAATACGTGTATAACACCAGACATGTTGAATCTAATTCCACTCGCTTTGCCTTTATATATGGAGAGGAACATCAAATTTGGGCGTCAGGGCTAAAGTAATTTTTCACCACCAATAATTTTATATTCCCTCTTCACACAAGAGTTTAATTTTAAGTTTAATCTTAATTATTTATGAGATTTTAAAATTGAAATTGTGATGTAAATTTATTTTAATTTTTTTTTACTTAGTAGTAATTTTAAGTCACTTATAATAATAATAATTACATTAATTTAAATACAAGGTAGGGTAGGTGAAATCAGAGATGGAGAAGAGCTCTCCAACAAATTGATGGACTTAAGTAAAGCGCCAATAATTCCAACATATCTTAGTGAGATGATCAGATGCAGCCCAAGTATCATAAATATTACCCCTTCCATTTCACAAAAGAAAGTATTATTTTATTTTTTTGAAATCAAAATTTTCAATTTTAATTAGAACCACATGGACTTTAGGGTCACGTTTGTTTACAACAATTAGAATTTGGAAATTATATTTCTATGTATTATAATTTCAAAAATATTAATTTTAAGAGTAAATAGTTTTAATCATATGTTTGTTTAGAATGAGACTATTCATGTGATAACTTAAAATAATCTCATGTTATATTTATTTTGTTTTCGATTATTTAAAGGATTAGATAAAAATTTATCGTTTAGACTATTATATCCTTACCAGTAATCACAAAAATATTGTATTCGCGGTAGTATGAGTATAAATGAATAAAAGATTACAAATTATAATGTTTTCGTATACTTGCTAAAAGTATCACTAATTATTATAATGTTTATAATTTGAAAAACTAAAATAAAATTATATCAATTTTAAATTTTAAATCATAAATTAACTTTAAAGATTCAAATTTCAAAATACATTTCCTTCTTTTTTCACTTTCGACCTATTTTTTTCTTTTTTGTTTAATTTTTTTTTTTTTTTTTTTTAAAGTTATACGGGGACATGCGCATCCCTCTTTATTTAGCCAAACCACGTGCATGCATGGGAAGGTCAATGCTATAGTCTTTGAGATCACATAAGAAAGATTATAAAAGTAAAGAAAGAAGATAAATGGGCCAAGGAAAATACCGTGGCAAAAGTGCAACACCATTCATGAAAGAGAAGGTCAGGAATAATTCTTGTAAATATGATATATATAATAAAAAGAAAAAAAATACAACAAGAAAAGAAAAGCAAAATAAATTAATACCCCATTACTCTAAACAATATAATTGCCTAATATTTCCATCACATTTACCGAACTTCTAAGAGCAGTATAGGGAAGGGCAACAGCAAAAAGTTGCTTCAATCATACATCACTAGACTCACACCTAATTAGCACATAATTAGCACATTATAAATAGAGTATGGACCTAATACCTTATTTAGCTAGCTTAGCACCATACATGGACATGCAAATTATTACGTACAAACTTAATTAGCTAGCTAAATCTAGGGGTATTACAGCATCTTTTTTTTATTAAGATCTAACACTTGTCAAGTCCTTGTGGCCTTGTCTGTGGATGAGTTTTAATTACCAAACATTTTAATAGGATCTGGATTTTGGGTGGTGAATTATAAATGGCAGTACGCTTCGGTGGTTTATAAAAATAAGTTATATTTTATATAAAGAAGAATATTGGATTTCAGATGGTATTTTTTATACAAATATTGTATAAATTTATTTTCTGCTTCAGAGAAGACAACTTATTTTTATATATATACTGCCCAAATAGACTGCTTCAAAGCCTGAAGTCGAGATCTATATGACCAGACCTATTTATTGTAACTAATTTACCTCACCATCATTTGTGTTTCCTCACCGTTAGTAATTTGCGTTTCAATTAATGAACTCTTATTGTAAAAAAAAAATATGTCTTGTTCCTGGAATATGCATGGCTATAATATGCTCCATCACTCTCACATGAGGGTGGGGCTCACACGTGATGGAGTCTGTGTAGAATCCATCTTCATATGAAAGCGATAAAACATACTGTAATCATATTCTAAAAATATAGAACAACACCTCTTTATTGTAGGTTCCTAGAATTGAAATGTGACTAATAATATAGGGTTTCAAACCAATATGTGGAAATTCATTTGGTATTACAATTCTGAGGACAGTATATAATATGATACAATAATCCAATATCATCTCTCCCGATATTACTGGTCCTGGTTAGTCCAACTAAACACTTACAATCATATCATGATAGTCAAATTATTTAGAGATTTCAAGAAGATATATAAAATACAAAAGTAGTCTAATTTTTTTCAATTGAGCTTCATTACACAGTAAAATTTCTCAATTTAAACTTCTGTTGTGAAATGCCAAATAATAAATAATCGAGTGCATCTATCACCTTCTTATCAATCATTCGAAAGATTTCATCAATAATATGATAATCACTTTTTAAGTAATTTATATGCTATGCTCTTAATTTTAACATTCATTCAAAAATTTAAAGTGGAGTATAATTTACAAAGAAAAACGTACCAAGAGAATCACTTTCTAGGAGTTTGTTGGGTTATTAGCTTTTGTAACATTTGGGGCGTAGCGTGCATTTGAACGTCTAAATGCACTATATTATTTTTAGTGCATTGTAATTAAGCCTCAAATGTTATGTTTAAAAGTTAAATATATTATATTTGAATTAAGTTGCTTCCAAAAGAATAAAAAATATAAATACATCTGACTTTCTAATGTTCTAAACTCTTCAAACATTGTATTGCGCCCAAACACGCACATTAATATAGTTGATGATTCGATGTTGGGAATAATAATAATAATAATAATAATAATAATCATATGATATTCTTTTGGTAATTGAAAAAGTGAAAATAATATATATTTTACAATTTTATATATTGATTTTTTTATTATCAGTAACGTGGATAACTATTAATGATCTATTTTAGTCAGATATGTAAACTATTGTTATGGTTACAAATGAATCTTACAAAAAATAATTTACAAAATTACTTGGCAAGATATAATTAGTCAATGATCTACCATATATAAGTGAGTCGAGATATAATAACCAATTAAACCAACTACATTATTTTGGTATTGATCTTCAATAATTATTTTTTAATCACCAAAAAATTATTATAGATATGTAATATGACATCTCAACCTTATAATTTATCTAATAACATCTATCTATGTCACAATTATTTTGCAAGTCACAATTATTTTGCAACACACAAGAAGACAACTCTTGAAAAAGACAGAAAATTATCGTTATATCTTGGTTATTGAGAGCAGAGATTATTCTATATTTCTGGAATAAGTGAATAGTATATTTTCTCTCTCACATACCTGTGGAGTTCGTCGGTGATAAGACTCACAGATATGTGAGAGAGATGAATATACTATTTACTTGTTTCAAGAATATATAATAATTTTTTAAAAAAGACATATGATATAATTATAATAGTTAATACTAAGATTTTTTATTTTTTTTTGTCTCAAGTGATAATTCAACTTAATAATGCAGTTGCATTATCTCCAAGGTACCCACCCTTTAGCTATTTAGTTTCAAATACCTTTTAATCGTCCAAATGGGCCAAATATGTCATGCCTAACTCTTACGCACCCGACCACTCGACCCATACCCACAAGATATTCCCTCTTAAACCCGCTCTCTTTCTCTCTCTCCTCTCTACATATACAGACTCTGCTCAATATTAAAAGCAATCATTACTTTTTCACTCAAAAATGGATCTTCACCCATCCCAGTACTACGCACGCTAAAGCATACTTAATTTTGGAGTTCTAATAGAGTCCGGTGCGTTAGTGCTGATATGATCAGACTCTTGTCTCTCAATCTATCTTCAGTTATTTCTCAATTTTGTTTTTCTGAGTAATTCACCCTTTTTCATGGAGGAAAAAAATTCCATGGAATTCAAATCCATTTCCTCTTCCCCTCTTTTTTCCACTATTATCACCGTCTACATTCTAATTCTCCTATATTTCCCCGCCCATTTGCTGGAAATCATTTTCTCCCCTGTTTTAATTTTCACCGGAAGTTTATTGCTCTGTATTCTCAGATTAGGCGCAACTCAGAGAACCCAGAAGGAATTAAATTCTATCAAGTTAGCACTACAGCAACAGGAACAAGAACAACAAACCCACAATTATAATTATGATAATCACATTTGGGATTCATGCGATGCGAATTTGGGATTTGGGTATGATCTGAACGCGTTTTATACCGACTCGTTTGTTGAGTGGAATGTGAAAGCGCCATTGGAGATCATATACGAAGCTTACGAAGGCGAAGAAGAAGAAGATGATAATGATGATCTGAATGGCGACGTTTTAAATGATAAACAAGAGAGAGGGGCTCTGGGTAGTGAGAAATATCCTTCTTTGTCGCTGTATTACCCGGAATCTGACACGGATAGCTCGTCGGACGGAGAATGGGACTCGGCGGAGAGAATGGGTTATATGTGGGAAGATGAGGATAGAGAGGGGTTAATTGAGATTGCATTGGATGGGAATAGAAGAAGCCGCTTTTTAAATGGTGAAGAAGAAAATCTGATTGAAATTGATGTTTCTCCGGCGAGAAATGATGAGTTTTCCGGCCAGTGTTAGATACAGTTAACCTTGATTAATCAAAAGATAAAGATAGGGAACTAATGTTTGTGGGGCGAGAAAAGAGATTTTTGAAGTTTGGGTTTGTCAAATCGAGATTACCGTTGTATTATGTTAAGTACTAATATATATATTTTTTAACTTAAATTACCTTTCTGAATTATTTATTAAGGAAATTGATACTTCTGGTAAATTAATTTGATATTTTCATAAGTATGTCTTATTTAATTTTATAAAAATATTAATTAACTTGTGAAAATATTAATTTCGTAAAAATTAATATTTTCGTAAGTTAATATAATATTTTTATAAATAAATTTTATTTAATCTTATAAAAATATCAAATTAACTTATAAAATTATCAATTCTCATTATTAATTGAAATATCCATTCACTTTTCTGTGACCCAACCATCAATTACTCCTTCCCACATGAATCATTTCTCTATATAATTTTTGTTGTTATTCTCACATTCCAATAAATATATTTTTCTCGCCAAGCCCACCCACTAATTAATTACTATAACTAATTTCTTTATTTAACCAAAATTTATATCTCCATGCGTGCAAACCATATATAAGATGTTGTTGAAGGAAGTTCATTTCGAAAATCATTTTCTTAGCGGCTATGACTCGTCCAAGAAGCAAGTGGTAATAAAAATTGGCATTTTTCCTTTTGTTTCTAAGGAAGTTACTCAAAGAAAAAGCAAAAATATGAATATCGGAATATTAGAAACGTAGATAAAAAAGTGTATAGGGCTTGTTTGATCGAAAAGGCTTTGCCGGCAATAAAAGAGAAGGTGATATAGCAATATATCATTTTCTAATGTAAACCTTTTATCACTTATTCACTTTTCAACAAAAGTTGACTAAAAAGATTATGAGGTTACAAGAGAAAAAATAAGATAAAAGTAATTGCTAATATAGAAATAAGACAATAATAAAAAATAACCACCGAATCAGTCACTGATACTGCGGTCATTGATGTCGGTCGCTAAGATACCATTTAGCGACTAAATTATCTGCAACGGATATTCGTGATCGTATTATTTGTAGTAGCAGACCAAATTATCTGCAATGGATATTCGGATATTATTTGTAGTAGCGATCAATTTCGAGCGTTGATGAGCGATCGCAAATAGCCTTTTTTGTTGTAGACTTGTAGTACATATTCAATCAGAAATTATAATCTTCATCATTTGGGACTAAAAAAATTTACACAAAATTAACCTCAATCTTTTATAATATTTTATCCTATCCATTAATTTATTATTGCTGCTGGTGCTGGTGCTGGCACTTGGACTAGGAACAATTCTGGTGATCAAGTCTCACGTCAATAACTCATTTATAACCAAGATTCATCCATTACATGCCCAAAAAAGGCAAAAGAGCATAACATCCAGTCATCCACCATATTATCAGTATCAGACTTTAATCCCTTAATGCTACTGTGATTATAATCCCTTAATAATGATGAAACATATGAGTTTGTGAAATGTTGTACCAAGTAGCAGATCATTTTTTTGGGTAACAAGTAGCAGATAAATCTAAAATTGTGAGTAAAAGTGAAAACATACGGGTCTAATCATTATGCCATAGCCTGATGGTATCTGTTACTACAAAGAGTCTCGGTTACAAAATTATTTACTGTAAGGATATTTTTTTTTATGTTTATTCATAAATTTATTAAATTTTAATTTAATAAGGATAATATAATCAAAATTATAAAATTATGATAATGAATTTAAAAATATTATTTCATTTTATTATTAAAGAAATAAATAAAAAGTTGTTCAAATAAAAAATATTGACAAATAAAACTCTTTTTAAGTACATCTTTATTTTAGGCAGCTGATATTACCTAAAAAATAATAATTTTGCAAACCAAATACATATATAGCTATATTTTATAATTGTTCAAACGACGCTAAATATTTTAAACTATGCTCACAGCTATGATAATAATGTTTTTATTTTGACAATATCAATCGTTCTATTAAGATTGTTGATAATGTGTAAAAAAAATAAAGTTGTTAGAACTATTAGTGTTGGCATTAAATTTTTGTTACAAATTAACAATTGTAATAATTTTAAAAATATTGTTAAATTCATATTTGTTTGACAAAATATTTTTGCAGGGGGTTTTATTTTACAGCAAAAAAACTACCTTTTGCAAGTGTAATTTTACTTTGTATTCATTTGATTTAAGATTTGGAATTAAATTGTGTGAAATTAAGATCTGATATAGTTGTCACTCTTTTTATCTCCCTCCTGAATGCACTAATTTGAACTTTTATGTGCAAATTAATGATAATTTGATTCTCAAATATTTCATGTAGGAAGAGTATGGTAAAAACACTTTGAACTTATTAACTTATTTTAACAGTAATTAAAGTTTATAATTAATTGTTAATTATTTTTTGATGTATAAATAAGTTTCATTATAATTTAAAATATGTTATTATTGGTAAGGGTATAATAGTCAAAACGATATATTTTATCTAATCTTTTAATTAATCCTTAAAAAAAACAAACATAACATGAGATTATTTAAGTTATTCTATGAATAATTCCAAAAAAAATAAACATGTAACTAGGACTATTTAATCCTAGGACTATGTTTGTTTGTAAAAAATATAATTGAGATTGGGCTTTTTTTTTTTTTTTTTTAATTTAACACTATTTCGGACTATTTTATCCTATGATGAGGGATTAATAGTCATTTAAATAGTCATATGGACTATTTTTCATCATTCATATGACTATTTATGAGAGATTATATAATCTCATGATAAATATGAGATTAATAATCTCTCTCATTTTAAGCTATTAAATAATTTTATGCGACTAATAGTCCAACATTAAGAGATTAATAGCCACTCGTCAAATGATTAAATAGTGCAAAGTAGTGTTAAATTAAGACAAATAGTCAAATCTTAAGCATGTTTTTTTTGCAAACAAACGTGTTCTAGAATTAATTGTAATACCCGGTTGCTTTTTAGTCCCACATCACCAATATCTAAAGCTATCCTCCCTTTACTTGCCTATATATTAGGACCACCCCCTTTAAGTTTTAAAACACCCAAATATTAAGATTTTTCCCAATGTGAGGAAACCTTTTTGTGTGAGGACCTTTTTAGTAAGGACCTCCATAGTTAAAATATTTTTTCGGTGTCGAGGACGTGGGCGGACTCCGAACCTCATAATTTCGGGTATGTCTCTTTTTCTTTCTTTGTGCAATTATTTAATTTTCTGTATTAGTTTTAATTTTGTAGTTTTAATTTTTGTATGCTATTTAGTTTGTTAGTTAATATATTTTGGTATATCTTTGTTAGTAATTAGCATTTTGGAATATTAAATTAGTATTTTTGTAACTTTAAAGTTTTGTCAGATAATAATAATAATAATAATAATAATAATAAAATATTTGTTTGTAATAGAATTAAAAATGGAAAGAATATTTTTGAAAATATACTTATATGTATTTCGGAAGGAACAAGAAAACTATTATTTATTAATACGTTACCATGATTAGAATATTTATGTATGTATAACTTTAGGTATAATTTTGTTTAGAATGGAAGAATTTCAGATTTGCCTAAGAGAGAGAAAATGTATAAAACTTAATCAATTGATTAACTATTTATTTATCAATTCATTTATTTTGTTTAATTAGTTCCGATGGAGGGAATTTAACGAGTCAGTTTTGCAATATAATTTTGGATATTTCATTGCGTATTTCAGGTACGGATTCCGTACTCCTTCAGCAATATTCCTTTGATTTTAATTTGTTTGTTTTGTTCTTCATTAGAATTTGGATATTTTTTTCGATATATTGTTCATAGTCAAATGCATATGATAGTTTTGTTTGATTTTAGATATTCACAACTTATCTTGTACTCTTAAGCATGTCTAGTATTTATTTTGATTCTGTAGAAACGTACATGCAAGTATAATTGGGAGACTTTGTGTCGATTTGTTTCGGTTTAGCATGTGCGTATTAGAACCCCTTTTGTGATATTGTGTCGCATTCGTTGTGACATGATATTTTTGTTAGAAAGTACCGTAGGGTATACCTGAGCTATAACCATCTGTGGGGGTACCACAGGCATGTCCTCTTGGCACCGAGGCATGACACTTCCGTGGCAGTGTGATTAGTCTACGGCGTCTCCATTTTGTGTGCTCCGATGGGAGTTGGCCAATTGGTGTTTTGTTGTGGGAGGCGTATGGGTCGACCCTAGCTATTTGTTCTGTTCTGTTCTGCGGTTTGGTGTTGTTTGTGCTGAACACACCTTCCGATTTTGCATGCATTTGGATCTGCAGTCCAATGTGTGCCTGCCTGTGTGGCAGTATTTTGACTTGTCTTTGTGACAAGTTATATTTCTGTTTTGTTCTGAGCTCGGTATGAAATAAACACAACCATTCAATTCAGCCTTTTATGTTGTTCAGTGGATCAGTTCAGTTCAGTAGATCAATTCAGTTTAGTAGATTTTGTTATTCAGTTCAGTTGATTTTGTTAATCTCAGTTTGGTTCATTTGATTTTGTTATTCAATTTCAGTTCTTATTTCTGCACTCTTTATCCGTACTGGGCGTTTGGCTCATGCTGTGTTTTTCTTCCGGCAGGTTTGCAAGGGGATTCAAGGGCAAATGTGAGGAGAGTTTCCTTTTTGTTTTGACATTCTGTTTAGAATTCGTTTGTGCGTAGCCTCCCTTTCCACTGGTCGGGAAGGGGGTGTTACAGAGTTGGTATCAGAGCTAGGGTTCTTTCTTGTAGAAAACCTATTTAGGTTTGACCTGTGAGTTATGGGTAGACATTTGGGTTAGGTTTTTGTTCTGTTTGAAATTATGTTCAGTTATTCTATCCGTTTGTATTTGAATTTGCCTGAAATCAATTTCGTTTTCATCCGTTTTGTTTTGTCGAGGGCTCGTAAAACCATTAGAGGTGGTGGAGGCGGTGATAATGATGATAATGTTGGTCGGCAGCACGAAGGACGTGTGTTCGTCTTGTCATATAATTAGGTGATAGATGCGCAATATTCTATTTCGGCACTCTTTTAGTTGGCAGTCGTGAAACTTTTATTGATTTCGACTCTACTCATTCGATTGTTTCATATTCTTTTGTTCGGCATCTTGGTGTGCCATCTCAGTCCTTAGATTCTGCTATGTCTATTGCTGCTCCGATGAGAAATTTTTTTGTTCTCTGATTTGTACCGTGGTTGTTTCTATTAGTTTTGGAAATAAAGATTTGTGGGACTAATTTTCGGTCGATGCGTATGTACGACTTTGATATGATTCTTGGGATGGACTGTCAGAGCTTAGGTTATGATTATGTAGATTGCCTTTAGGCTTGATCTGTGAGTTATGAGTAAATCACTAGGCAGACATATAAGTTTGTTTCGATTTGGTTCTCTGTTTGGTTGGTCTTGATTTTGACCAAATGTTAATCTGTTTTGATTTGTAGTTGATATGAGGAAAGTGAGATAATTTGTCCAGGTTATTATTGTTATACAATGGAGTAAGGATATTAGTTAAGAATTGTGATTGGAGCATTAAGGAAAATAAAGTTATATTTTGTACAGTTAAGAAATGATCATATATGTAATATGGTTATGATATGAGTATTTGTATCAGCAAGTATTTGATTTTGGAGAATTAATCGTTAGAGTGCTTTTAGTAACAATCTGTTATGATCTTAGACTTGAGGATTTGATATGGGTTGTGTTGGATTTATGTTAAGCTCGTGGATGATGTGAGGTAAATATATTGATGAGACAGTATGATAAGTGAAAACTATTAAGTATGTATAAATGATCTCTTATAAACTTGAGTTATAGATATTCAAGGTAATTAGATTAATCATTGAGGCAAATGATAAATTTTGCAGTTATTTTGGAGTTTTGTTATATGAAGATTTTGTAATAGTATGAGAAAATCTTGGAATTTGTTGGACTAAGGTTTGCATTAAGAAATTATTGATTTATTTAAATGGTTATATATTAAGTGATGAAATTCTATAGATTTTGAGACCTTAGTTTAGAATATGCAGTTTGTTTATGCAGATAATGGAACATGACTTGGAGTTTAATATAGTGATTTAAATATTTTAGTGGTATATTATTTGGAGTAATAATATTTGAGAACTAATGTGACGCCCCCAAATCTGAGCCCACACAGCCCAAACTTGAGTCGTCAAAAGACTACAACAAAATTATTACAATGAAATACAACGTACAACAATACAGTGGATAATACAACACAACTAAGTCTTCATTATTATTGCCACACTATTTTATAACACGTGAAGACTATGATAGCTATCCCCGCACTCTCACTCCATTCCCCGGCTAGACCCCGTTACGTTCTCATCTCCTGTTGAAAAACAATGGAACGAAAAGAAAGGGTGAGCTCAAATAGCCCAGTAAGAAATATCATGACTAAGATAATGACGAATAATTTATCATTAGCCTTCAACAGTTGAGTTCTTGATAGAATACAATAGACTACAAGGTTTATATCAAAAACTGCAGTTAAATTCTTAAACAACGTTCAGATCAATAATAGCAGCGGAATGAGCAATCTATTAGAAGAATAATGCAGACTATAATGTCCACTCGCTTCTCTTTTTAGTAAAAATATCATCAACTTTTATCATCTGAAATACCATTAGTCAAGATAATACAACTTCACAGTTCCTGGTCATAATCATGCAGATCAACAGTTCGTCTTTGCACTACGGGCCAAAGACATTCAATATAACACCAACGGTCATGATTATACCAGATTCAGCCTTTGGTCATAATCATACCAACCAACAGTTCATCTTTGCACTACGGGCCAAAGAGAACATTCACCACGTGCCATAAAAGACACCGAACAGATGTATCGCCTTTAACCTAGTATATCGCCTTTAACCTATCATCTGTTCAACAATTATATCACATCTGTGCCCCCGGCCACAGATATTCACAACAGTTTGATTCTTGATGATTAATACAAATAACAGTGATACAAATGATGAACAGAAGAACAGGATAAACAATAAGTATCGGAAGTTTACTTTGTGCAGATTCAAATAATGTCCAAATTGCCAACATGATGTGGAGTGAAATTTAAAAATGATATTCAAGATCCACAGTTCAGAATAACGATTACAGTTCAATAGAAATGTTCAGAAAATAGGAAGGTTCAGTTGAACTAATGAAATTCAACTATTATGGAACATATAATATTTTCAGGAATTATAGAAGCAATAGTTCCATAATAAGTTTCGATTTAGGTGTATGGAAGAAAATAATATCCCTTACCGTAGCAGGTTTGATTAACAAAAGGTGAAGGGAATTAATATCCCTTACCATAATAAGTTTGAATAATGGAAGATGAAAAAGATGGTATCCCTTATGAGTATAAAGGAAAATGATATCACTTACGAATATGGAATAAAAGTGTCATGTGATAATTCGTGTAGACAAATTATTTCCACACGAGACAAATAAAAAGGGTTATTCACCAACAGGCGATAATCCGCACCGTAAGGTTATTCCCATCAATTTGAATACGAATAGTTATTCACCAAACAGGCGTAATCCGCATCGTAAGGTTATTCCCATCAATTTGAATACGAATAGTTATTCACCAAACAGGCGTAATCCGCACCGTAAGGTTATTCCCACAATTTAATAGAATTTGAACACGAAGAGTTATTCACCAAACAGGCGATAATCCGCACCGTAAGGTTATTCTCAAAGATTAATAAGGAATGAATACAAAAGGTTATTCACCAACAGGCGGTAAACCGCGCCGTAAGGTTATTCCCACAATTTAATACATGGAAATAAATGGCACAAGAAAGAAACGATATTATTTTCGAGAATCAAAGAATGATAATCCCTTCAAGTAAGAAAGAAAATAATATCCATTTATGATGATGAAAAGAGTGATACCCCTTACCTTAACACGTGACTGGATATTGATTTAAATGAGGTTGATCAACCTATATTTTTATAATAAAATTAGTAATTACCACATATAAATTTCAAAGTGTATGATAACTCGTATAATATGAATTATCAAAATTATATATATTTAACATAATTTTTGTAGTATAATATAACAACTTTAAAATAGTTTTTAAAATAATATTTCAAAATAAATCTTCCAAAGAAAGCTTTTAAAAATGAATCTTCTCAAAGAAGAGTCTTCTAAAGGAAGATTTGTGAATACCGTGAAAAATAGGAATTTATGAAATTACTACTCTTTAATAAAACACTTACTTGAAAAATTCCTGCACTCCTTTTGGCTTTCAAACTCTCAAAATAACCTTACTATTCTCAGAGAAAACTCATAAAATTCTTATAGAAAAATTTTATGTTTTAGGTGTGATTTTTCTATTCAGCTGAGCAAGCTATTTATAGGAGAAAATATGATACTATGCATGGTTGGTGAATGGCGTGCTGCACGCCAGCTGAAAATTCAGCAGGCGGCAGCAGCCTTGCTGCCTTTTCCTTCTGCGCAAAAAATTTCTCCAAATTCAAGCTTCACCAACCATGTGGGCCCCACCAATGGGTCCACATGTTTCTTACTATTCACTTACTATTCACGTTACTATTCACGTTACTATTTCAAATAGTAAAATTAATTATTTTTTTTTTATTTTTTATTTATTTATTCTTCCTGTGAGTCCAGCATATAAAATAATGTTACCACAATAATGTAAGAAACACGTTACATATTATTATTAATTTAATAATATAAATTATAGTGTATTTGCTACTGTGACAATTATTAGGTTCAATAATTTTAAAAACAGTGCAGCAACAATTATTGAGTCGATGATATGAAATACAGTGTAATGACAATTATTGAATCAATAATGCAAAATACTGTGTAACAACAATTATTGAATTGATAATATAAAATATTATGCAGTGACAATTATTGATGAAATGATGCGCAACAGTTACGGTGTCAATTATCAGACCAATAATATGAGACACTGTGCAATACCGTGTGCTACAGAAAAATACCATAAATTACCGTATGCAACTATTCTTTTATCACCGGTATTTTAACAGTTAACACCGTTGACTATTTTTATATAAAAAGGTTACTTCTGTCGTTTTCTATATCCGACAATTATTCCGTTGTGGGGTCCACAAATAATTTGTTATTTCGGCGCCGTCGTACGGCACGAATATTCCCCGACAAAACGAATATTCCCCGACAAAATAAAATTTGCACATAACATCCTTAACTTTCAATTTCGTCAATTTAACCATTTACTGTTTCATGAAAAATTTATATGAAGAAAAATTGAATTTTGTATTTCATAAATTCGGGGTCTTACAACTAATTCGAATTGAGATTGTGATATTTTGGAGTGCTTAAGGTGCTGGGGAAATTACTCAGTCTGCGTTTTATTGTCCCATTTGAGATTTTAGAAATGCAAAGTTGCATCTCAGTTAACTTTGCCTTCATAGTCAGCTCACGTGTTTTAGTGCTGAAGAGTTATCATTATCATCTGTTGCATGTGGTGCACTATCCGTTTTGATAAGATTTTAGAGGAAAACTATTTCGTTTGTTTTGTGAAAAATTCTATTCGAGTGACGTTTTTGCATCTTTTGATAATTATGTTCGTCCCATTTTATTTTTTTGATTCCGGGGACGGAATCCTTTTTAAGGGGGAGGTAATGTAATACCCGATTGCTTTTTAGTCCCACATCACCAATATCTAAAGCTATCATCCCTTTACTTGCCTATATATTAGGACCACCCCCTTTAAGTTTTAAAACACCCAAACATTAAGGCTTTTCCCAATGTGAGGAAACCTTTTTGTGTGAGGACCTTTTTAGTAAGGACCTCCATAGTTAAAATATTTTTTCGGTGTCGAGGACGTGGGCGGACTCCGAACCTCATAATTTCGGGTATGTCTCTTTTTCTTTCTTTGTGCAATTATTTAATTTTCTGTATTACTTTTAATTTTGTAGTTTTAATTTTTGTATGCTATTTAGTTTGTTAGTTAATATATTTTGGTATATCTTTGTTAGTAATTAGCATTTTGGAATATTAAATTAGTATTTTTGTAACTTTAAAGTTTTGTCAGATAATAATAATAATAATAATAATAATAATAAAATATTTGTTTGTAATAGAATTAAAAATGGAAAGAATATTTTTGAAAATATACTTGTATGTATTTCGGAAGGAACAAGAAAACTATTATTTATTAATACGTTACCATGATTAGAATATTTATGTATGTATAACTTTAGGTATAATTTTGTTTAGAATGGAAGAATTTCAGATTTGCCTAAGAGAGAGAAAATGTATAAAACTTAATCAATTGATTAACTATTTATTTATCAATTCATTTATTTTGTTTAATTAGTTCCGATGGAGGGAATTTAACAAGTCAGTTTTGCAATATAATTTCGGATATTTCATTGCGTATTCCAGGTACGGATTCCGTACTCCTTCAGCAATATTCCTTTGATTTTAATTTGTTTGTTTTGTTCTTCATTAGAATTTGGATATTTTTTTTGATATATTGTTCATAGTCAAATGCATATGATAGTTTTGTTTGATTTTAGATATTCACAACTTATCTTGTACTCTTAAGCATGTCTAGTATTTATTTTGATTCTGTAGAAACGTACATGCAAGTATAATTGGGAGACTTTGTGTCGATTTGTTTCGGTTTAGCATGTGCGTATTAGAACCCCTTTTGTGATATTGTGTCGCATTCGTTGTGACATGATATTTTTGTTAGAAAGTACCGTAGGGTATACCTGAGCTATAACCATCTGTGGGGGTACCACAGGCATGTCCTCTTGGCACCGAGGCATGACACTTCCGTGGCAGTGTGATTAGTCTACGGCGTCTCCATTTTGTGTGCTCCGATGGGAGTTGGCCAATTGGTGTTTTGTTGTGGGAGGCGTATGGGTCGACCCTAGCTATTTGTTCTGTTCTGTTCTGCGGTTTGGTGTTGTTTGTGCTGAACACACCTTCCGATTTTGCATGCATTTGGATCTGCAGTCCAATGTGTGCCTGCCTGTGTGGCAGTATTTTGACTTGTCTTTGTGACGCCCCCAAATCTGGGCCCACACAGCCCAAACTTGAGTCGTCAAAATACTACAACAAAATTATTACAACAAAGCACAACGTACAACAATACAGTGTATAATAATACACAACTAAGTCTTCACTATTATTGCCACACTATTTTACAAAACGTGAAGACTATGATAACTATTCCTCGGACCCTCACTCCATTCCCCGGCTAGACCCTGTTATGTTTTCATCTCCTGTTGAAAAACAATGGAACAAAAGAAAGGGTGAGCTCAAATAGCCCAGTAAAGAATATCATGACTAAGATAATGACGAATAAATTATCATTAGTCTTCAACAGTTGAGTTCTTGATAGAATACAATAGACTACAAGGTTTATATCAAAAACTGCAGTTAAATTCTTAAACAACGTTCAGATCAATAATAGCAGCGGAATGAGTAATCTATTAGAAGAATAATGCAGACTATAATGTCCACTCGGTTCTCTTTTTAGGAAAAACATCATCAACTTTTATCATCTGAAATATCATTAGTCAAGATAATACAAATTCACAGTTCCTGATCATAATCATGCACATCAACAGTTCATCTTTGTACTACGGGCCAAAGATATTCAATATAGCACCAACGGTCATGATTATACCAGATTCAGCCTTTGGTCATAATCATACCAAACAACAGTTCATCTTTGCACTACGGGCCAAAGAGAACATTCACCACGTGCCATAAAAGACACCGAACAGATGTATCGACTTTAACCTATTATATCGCCTTTAACCTATCATCTGTTCAACAAATATATCACATCTGTGCCCCCGGCCACAGATATTCACAACAGCTTGATTTTTGGATGATTAGAATGATATAAATGATGAACAGAAGAAATAGGATAACAATAAGTATCGGAAGTTTACTTTGTACAGATTCAAATAATGTCCAAATTGTCAACATGATGTGGAGTGAAATTCAAGATCCACAGTTCAGAATAACGGTTACAATTCAATAGAAAGGTTCACGTAAATAGGAAGGTTCAGTTGAAATAATGAAGTTCAACTATTATGGAACATATAATATTTTCAGGAATTATAGAAGCAATAGTTCCATAATAAATTTCGATTTAGGAGTATGAAAGAAAATAATATCCCTTACCGTAGCAGGTTTGATTAACAAAAGGTGAAGGAAATTAATACAAAGGGTTATTCACCAACAGGCGGCAATCCGCTCCGTAAGGTTATTCCCACAATTTAATAGAATTTGAGTACAAAGAGTTATTCACCAAACAGGCGGCAATCCGCTCCGTAAGGTTATTCCCACAATTTAATAGAATTTGAGTACAAAGAGTTATTCACCAAACAGGCGGCAATCCGCTCCGTAAGGTTATTCTCAGAGATTAATAATGAATGAATACGAAAGGTTATTCACCAACAGGCGGCAATCCGCTCCGTAAGGTTATTCCCACAATTTAATACATGGAAATAAAAGGCACGTCTTATGAGTAAGGAAGAAACAATATTATTATCGAGAATCAAATAATGATAATCCCTTACCATAGTACGTTTGAATAATGGAAGATGAAAAAGATGGTATCCCTTACCTCAACACGTGACTGGATATTGATTTAAATGAGGTTGATTAACTTGAACAGTACACGTATACTTATAGATCTTCACAAATACTCAAGATGACTTAAGCACACTTAGAGAGAACTTTCACAAGAAGTATTTAGAGAGAGAAAGAAAGAACAAGTAAGGAAGTTTATGAAAAATCCTTAAGTTAAGACTTCTATTTATAGCCAAAAATCTTATCATTCATTTAATCTAAACCATTCATTTAAAGATCATCTTTTAATCTACACCATCCATTTCAAATATTATATTATCTTTAATCTACACCATTCATTTCATATCACCTAATAATCACCTAACTTTATATTATAAACAAATCAATTTAATTATTCAACAATAATTCACACTTTAATCTACACCATTCATTTCATATCACCTAATAATCACCTAACTTTATATTATAAACAAATAACTTTATCAATTCAATTATTATGACTAATTGTTATAAATACAGTATAGTTAGCTCTTAGATATCAAGTCAATAAATTAATGAAATACAACTGTTTAAATAACATCATAATAGAGATAACAATAATGTAAAATAAAGCATACGTTACTGTGTAATGACAATTATTGATTCAATAATGTGAATTACTGTGCATATGTTACTGTGACAATTATTAGGTTCAATAATTTTAAAAACAGTGCAACAACAATTATTGACTCAATGATATAAAATACAGTGTAATGACAATTATTAAATCAATAATGCAAAATACTGTGTAACAACAATTATTGAATTGATAATATAAAATATTATGCAGTGACAATTATCGATGAAATGATGCGTAACAGTTACGGTGTCAATTATCAGACCAATAATATGAGACACTATGCAATACCGTGTGTTACTGTAGAGTACCGTGTGCTACAGAAAATACCATAAACTACCGTATGCTACTATTCTTTTATCACCGGTATTTTAACAGTTCCGTTGACTATTTTTATTTAAAAAGGTTACTTCTGTCGTTTTCTATATCCGACAAATATTCCGTTGTGGGGTCCACCAATAATTTATTATTTCGGCGCCGTCGTACGGCACGAATATTCCCCGACCAAACGAATATTCCCCGACAAAGCGAATATTGTCCGACAAAATAAAATTTGCACATAACATCCTTAACTTTCAATTTTGTTAATTTAACCACTTACAGTTTCAAAAAAAAAAATATATATGAAGAAAAATTAAATTTTGTATTTCATAAAATTCGGGGTTTTACAACCTCCCCTCCTTATGAAATTTCGTCCCCGAAATTGACGTACCTGACATATCGAAGAGGTAAGGATACTTAGATATCATCTCAGATTCTAGCTCCCAGGTCATTTCCTCAGTATCTTGGTTCCTCCATAAAACCTTAACTTGAGGTATAACCTTTGAGCGTAGGATCTGCTCCTTCTTATCCAGGATCTTAACAGGTACTTCCTCGTATGTTAAATCCTCTGCTATAACGTTTGGTTCTAACTCAATGACGTGGTTTGGGTCCTTCACATATTTACGTAACATAGATATGTGAAAAACGTTATGGATGCGAGACATACTTGGTGGTAGGGCTAGTCTGTAGGCTACGGTTCCTATTCGATCGAGGATTTCAAATGGGCCAATAAATCGAGGGTTGAGCTTTCCTCTCTTTCCGAATCTCGTAACCCCTTTCCATGGAGAAACACGTAAGAATACATGATCTCCGACGTTGAAACTTTCGTCTCTCCGATGAAGATCAGCATAACTCTTTTGTCGTTCTTGTGCGGTCTGTATTCGTTGTCGGATCATTTGGATCTTTTCGGTCGTCAAGCGTACCAACTCGGGTCCCAACAATTTTGCTTCTCCTACCTCATTCCAACATATTGGAGAGCGACACTTCCTTCCATACAATGCCTCGAATGGAGCCATGCCTATGCTTGCTTGGTAACTGTTGTTGTAAGAAAATTCCACCAATGGCAAGTACTTATCCCAACTTCCTTTGAAGTCTAATACACAAAGTCTCAAAAGATCTTCGAGGGTCTGGATCGTCCTTTCCGATTGTCCGTCCGTTTGAGGATGGTATGCAGAACTAAAACGTAGTTCAGTGCCCATAGCTTTTTGTAGACTGATCCAAAAGCGTGAAGTGAATCTAGGATCTCGATCAGAAACTATGGAAACTGGCATGCCATGCAATCTCACGATCTCATTTATGTACATACCGGCAAGACGTTCAAGTGAAAAGTTTTCTCGTATAGGCAAGAAATGAGCAGATTTGGTCAATCTATCTACGATCACCCAAATTGCATCTAAGCCTTGAGAAACTTTTGGAAGACCCGTCACGAAGTCCATATTGATGTGTTCTCACTTCCATTCGGGAACTTCAAGTGATTGTAATGGACCTTTAGGAACTTGATGCTCTGCCTTGACACGTTGACAAGTTAGGCACCTTGAGATAAACTCCGCAATCTCTCTTTTCATATTGTTCCACCAAAATGTATGTCGAAGATCTCGATACATCTTGGTACCTCCTGGGTGGATTGCAAACGGCGTGTTGTGTGCCTCCATCATGATTTTATGCTTTAATTCACGATCGTTAGGAACACAGAGTCGAGAGTTGACTCGAAGTATTCCTTTCTCGTCGATTCTTGCTTCGGGAATGACACCTTCTTGTACTTTCTTTATCATGTTTATCAGTTCCGGATCGGTAGCTTGAGCAGCTTTAATTTTATCGATTAAAGTTGGTTCTACTCGCACGTGAGCAATCTTCGAGTGGGTCCCTGGTGTCTTTAGCTCTATCTCCATCTTTTGCAAGTCGTACAAAATACACTTTTGTGTTGTCAGCAGTGCACTTGTACTTGCATAAGATTTTCTGCTCAAAGCGTCAGCTACAACGTTCGCCTTTCCCGGGTGATACTGGATTGTGTGGTCATAATCCTGTAACAGTTCAAGCCAACGTCGTTGTCGCATGTTGAGTTCCTTCTGGGTGAAGAAATACTTGAGACTTTTATGATCCGTATAGATATCCACTTTTTCTCCGTACAAGTAGTGTCTCCAGATCTTCAACGCGAAAACGACTGCTGCCAACTCTAGATCATGAGTAGGATAATTTTTCTCATAATCTTTGAGTTGTCGAGAGGCGTAGGCTATAACCTTTCCATGTTGCATAAGGACACAGCCTAGACCTTTGCCAGAAGCATCGCTGTAGATAACAAATTCTCCTGATCCTGATGGTATGGTCAGAACAGGAGCTGAAACCAGTCTCTTCTTGAGTTCTTGGAAACTTTTCTCGCATTCCTCGCTCCATATGAATTTTGTGCTTTTCCGAGTAAGCTGCGTTAATGGAGTGGCGATTCGAGAAAATCCTTCTACGAATCTCCGATAATAACCAGCTAGACCCAGAAAACTTCGGACTTCGGTTACTGTTTTGGGTTGTTCCCAATTTAGTACCGTTTCAATCTTCGCAGGATCGACTGATATTCCTTGACTAGAAATCACATGCCCAAGAAACGCGACCTCCTCAAGCCAGAACTCACATTTCTTCAACTTGGCATATAATTTGTTTTCACGGAGCTTTTGTAGTATCAATCTCAGGTGTTGTTCATGATCCTCGCGACTCTTGGAGTATATGAGGATGTCATCAATAAAGACAACCACAAAATGATCCAAATGTTCCTTGAATATCCGGTTCATCATGTCCATGAAAGCTGCAGGAGCATTAGTTAGTCCAAAAGGCATGACTAAGAACTCATAATGCCCATAACGAGTTCTGAAAGCAGTCTTTGGAATGTCCTCAGCTTTAACCTTTAACTGATGATATCCAGAACGGAGATCAATCTTTGAGAAATGTTGAGCGCCTTGCAATTGATCAAACATGTCATCAATCCGAGGTAACGGGTACCTGTTCTTGATGGTGACATGGTTCAATTCTCGGTAGTCAATGCACAATCTCATACTCCCGTCTTTCTTCTTCACAAATAGAACAGGAGCACCCCAAGGTGATGCACTCGGACGAATGAAACCGGTATCCAACAATTCCTGTAGTTGGACTTTTAACTCTTGAAGTTCAATGGGAGTCATTCGGTAGGGAGCTTTGGAAATGGACTTGGTACCGGGTTCAAGATCAATATAAAAATCAATTTCACGGTTTGGGGGTAAGCCAGGAAGTTCTTCAGGAAAAACGTCAGGAAACTCATTAACAATGGGAATATCATTCAAGTTTGACGTATTTTTGTTCAAATCAGTGACATGAGCTAAAAAGGCTTGACATCCGTTTTTCAATAAACGAATGGCTTTATGGCTAGAAATAACAGTTATAGATTTCAATGGTTTAGTTGCTTGAATTTGCATGACAGGTTGATTAGGAATATGAAAACTAATAATCTTATGAAAACAATCAATTTTAGCATGATGGGTAGTCAACCAATCAATTCCTAAAATCACATCAAATTCACGCATCTCCAAAGAAATAAGGTCAACAGGTAATGTGAGGTTGTTGATTTGAACTAGGCAAGATTTATAGATAGTAAATGTAATAGGTATTTCTCCCAATGAGGTTTCAACTGATAAGACAAGATTTAAGTTTTCAATAGTCAAATTTAAACGTTGAGTACATATAGGTGAGATAAAAGAGTGGATAGAGCCAGTATCTAATATCGCATAGACTTCACGAGAATTTATGAATAGCTTACCGGTTATCACCTCATTCGGTTTCTTGACTGTTATCGTCAAATCGAATCCCGAATACTTCATTCGGATCTTCACGTATTTCAACCATGGGAATACCACTGAATAATTTTCTAGCAAACTGTTTCTCGGGTTCATCAACTTCATCAGTAGTAAGGTACCAATGATTTCCATTAAAATAGTATTTTCGATAGACTGCAGTTTCCACGATAGTGACTAACTTAACCTGAATTCCTCTAAATTGTAACGCCCAAAAGTATAGAAACATCATTTTTAAATAATCTTGAAAATCATAGCTGGAACACCATAAATCCCAAAGACTAATATGAAAAGTCCATATATTCTGATACTTTGTTATAGAGCATAACCAGGTGATATCACTCTCCCAATTAGTGAGTAAATTAAAGGCAATAATTTCCGCAAGTTCGTTACTTCCTTTAATTGCTTCTAAGAATGGATCTGGAACGACTGTAGCAGAGCTTTCACCTTCATCCTTACTGGATAGAACACGCATAATTTTTGCCTTAGGCAAATGATTCAACTCTGAGTTTGTAAGAAGATTATTCGTCGTCTCTTGTTTTGCAGCTACATTTGTTTCAGTAATTTCATAGTTAACCTCCTGATTTCCAGATGCCATACTTAACTGTGGTCACAAAATAAATGTTAGTTCAAATAAACTGACTCATCTCTTCATGTTCCTACATTCAAATCGACTCATTAGATAATAAAATCTATTTTAGGTAGGACACACTAGTGACTGATTCTATTCGTCTCTCCCCTCCTAGTTCTACCCCAGATCTCCATTAAAGACCATATCCCTAAGCTCTGATGCCAACTGTGACGCCCCCAAATCTGGGCCCACACAGCCCAAACTTGAGTCGTCAAAATACTACAACAAAATTATTACAACAAAGCACAACGTACAACAATACAGTGTATAATAATACACAACTAAGTCTTCACTATTATTGCCACACTATTTTACAAAACGTGAAGACTATGATAACTATTCCTCGGACCCTCACTCCATTCCCCGGCTAGACCCTGTTATGTTTTCATCTCCTGTTGAAAAACAATGGAACAAAAGAAAGGGTGAGCTCAAATAGCCCAGTAAAGAATATCATGACTAAGATAATGACGAATAAATTATCATTAGTCTTCAACAGTTGAGTTCTTGATAGAATACAATAGACTACAAGGTTTATATCAAAAACTGCAGTTAAATTCTTAAACAACGTTCAGATCAATAATAGCAGCGGAATGAGTAATCTATTAGAAGAATAATGCAGACTATAATGTCCACTCGGTTCTCTTTTTAGGAAAAACATCATCAACTTTTATCATCTGAAATATCATTAGTCAAGATAATACAAATTCACAGTTCCTGATCATAATCATGCACATCAACAGTTCATCTTTGTACTACGGGCCAAAGATATTCAATATAGCACCAACGGTCATGATTATACCAGATTCAGCCTTTGGTCATAATCATACCAAACAACAGTTCATCTTTGCACTACGGGCCAAAGAGAACATTCACCACGTGCCATAAAAGACACCGAACAGATGTATCGCCTTTAACCTATTATATCGCCTTTAACCTATCATCTGTTCAACAAATATATCACATCTGTGCCCCCGGCCACAGATATTCACAACAGCTTGATTTTTGGATGATTAGAATGATATAAATGATGAACAGAAGAAATAGGATAACAATAAGTATCGGAAGTTTACTTTGTACAGATTCAAATAATGTCCAAATTGTCAACATGATGTGGAGTGAAATTCAAGATCCACAGTTCAGAATAACGGTTACAATTCAATAGAAAGGTTCACGTAAATAGGAAGGTTCAGTTGAAATAATGAAGTTCAACTATTATGGAACATATAATATTTTCAGGAATTATAGAAGCAATAGTTCCATAATAAATTTCGATTTAGGAGTATGAAAGAAAATAATATCCCTTACCGTAGCAGGTTTGATTAACAAAAGGTGAAGGAAATTAATACAAAGGGTTATTCACCAACAGGCGGCAATCCGCTCCGTAAGGTTATTCCCACAATTTAATAGAATTTGAGTACAAAGAGTTATTCACCAAACAGGCGGCAATCCGCTCCGTAAGGTTATTCCCACAATTTAATAGAATTTGAGTACAAAGAGTTATTCACCAAACAGGCGGCAATCCGCTCCGTAAGGTTATTCTCAGAGATTAATAATGAATGAATACGAAAGGTTATTCACCAACAGGCGGCAATCCGCTCCGTAAGGTTATTCCCACAATTTAATACATGGAAATAAAAGGCACGTCTTATGAGTAAGGAAGAAACAATATTATTATCGAGAATCAAATAATGATAATCCCTTACCATAGTACGTTTGAATAATGGAAGATGAAAAAGATGGTATCCCTTACCTCAACACGTGACTGGATATTGATTTAAATGATGTTGATTAACTTGAACAGTACACGTATACTTATAGATCTTCACAAATACTCAAGATGACTTAAGCACACTTAGAGAGAACTTTCACAAGAAGTATTTAGAGAGAGAAAGAAAGAACAAGTAAGGAAGTTTATGAAAAATCCTTAAGTTAAGGCTTCTATTTATAGCCAAAAATCTTATCATTCATTTAATCTAAACCATTCATTTAAAGATCATCTTTTAATCTACACCATCCATTTCAAATATTATATTATCTTTAATCTACACCATTCATTTCATATCACCTAATAATCACCTAACTTTATATTATAAACAAATCAATTTAATTATTCAACAATAATTCACACTTTAATCTACACCATTCATTTCATATCACCTAATAATCACCTAACTTTATATTATAAACAAATAACTTTATCAATTCAATTATTATGACTAATTGTTATAAATACAGTATAGTTAGCTCTTAGATATCAAGTCAATAAATTAATGAAATACAACTGTTTAAATAACATCATAATAGAGATAACAATAATGTAAAATAAAGCATACGTTACTGTGTAATGACAATTATTGATTCAATAATGTGAATTACTGTGCATATGTTACTGTGACAATTATTAGGTTCAATAATTTTAAAAACAGTGCAACAACAATTATTGACTCAATGATATAAAATACAGTGTAATGACAATTATTAAATCAATAATGCAAAATACTGTGTAACAACAATTATTGAATTGATAATATAAAATATTATGCAGTGACAATTATCGATGAAATGATGCGTAACAGTTACGGTGTCAATTATCAGACCAATAATATGAGACACTATGCAATACCGTGTGTTACTGTAGAGTACCGTGTGCTACAGAAAATACCATAAACTACCGTATGCTACTATTCTTTTATCACCGGTATTTTAACAGTTCCGTTGACTATTTTTATTTAAAAAGGTTACTTCTGTCGTTTTCTATATCCGACAAATATTCCGTTGTGGGGTCCACCAATAATTTATTATTTCGGCGCCGTCGTACGGCACGAATATTCCCCGACCAAACGAATATTCCCCGACAAAGCGAATATTGTCCGACAAAATAAAATTTGCACATAACATCCTTAACTTTCAATTTTGTTAATTTAACCACTTACAGTTTCAAAAAAAATATATATATGAAGAAAAATTAAATTTTGTATTTCATAAAATTCGGGGTTTTACAGTCTTTGTGACAAGTTATATTTCTGTTTTGTTCTGAGCTCGGTATGAAATAAACACAACCATTCAATTCAGCCTTTTATGTTGTTCAGTGGATCAGTTCAGTTCAGTAGATCAATTCAGTTTAGTAGATTTTGTTATTCAGTTCAGTTGATTTTGTTAATCTCAGTTTGGTTCATTTGATTTTGTTATTCAATTTCAGTTCTTATTTCTGCACTCTTTATCCGTACTGGGCGTTTGGCTCATGCTGTGTTTTTCTTCCGGCAGGTTTGCAAGGGGATTCAAGGGCAAATGTGAGGAGAGTTTCCTTTTTGTTTTGACATTCTGTTTAGAATTCGTTTGTGCGTAGCCTCCCTTTCCACTGGTCGGGAAGGGGGTGTTACATTAATAGTCTTAGGATTATAATCTCATGAATTACAATCTCGAGATTATAATTCTTGCAAATAAACATGACCTAAAGTCATGTTTGTTTGTAAAACTAACACTTGGAGTTGGACTATTAATTCTAAATCCATTGTTTATTTTATAAATTAGACTTGGGACTACTAGTTTTTAGATAATAAAATGACTTGAAAGAATGAACTATTTAATACTATGTCCAATCCCTTCCATTTGAAATTAAAATTTTGTGGACAAAATTATCTTTTATCTTTGTTTAAAATGACCATATATTCTATTATATTCATCTATACTCAAACTATTAAGAATATGATCTGTTTGTTATTATTGGTAATTAAGGGTATAATAATTCAAACGGTGAGTTTTATATGATTCTTTAAATAATCATGAACAAAACAAACATAACATGAAATTATTTTAAGTTATCTCATAAATAATCCCATTAAAAACAAACATGTAATTTGGATTATTTAATCATAAAGTTAACAGTCTTAGAATTATAATCTATGATAATATAATTCTTAAATTATAATTCTTATGAACAGACATAATTTAAGATTTATAGATTATTGTTGGGCTTAGACTTTGGAATGACTTGTATACCCTTACAGTTTTATGAAAGTTCGTCGAGTTTACATTGTATAGTGGCAATAGTGGTCCTCTTCAAAGGAATGTGAATGCTGATAGGATGCATCTATATATATATATAAGAAGTTCATGAACACTAGAATGAAAGGGACTACACATATTGAAGTGAGAAATATGTGTGCACCTCATCTGCTAATGTGAGAGGATGGGGACTTTGTATAATATGGAGGGAATAATCTGTAGCTAGTGTTAGTTTATGGGATTCTTGTCAATCAACCTATTTAGACTATTCAAAATTATAATAAAACGACAACGGATTTAAATTATTTTAAAATTTTGACAAGAACTTCTCATAACTATCTCGCTCGTTGTCACTAAGTATTGATGGACAGACGAGGTACGTGGTGTTGGTGGGCTGATGAGGTAAAGTGGTGGTGTTGATGGCCTATGGTTTCATCATCGAGATCCGTCACCTCCAGTGTTCTTTTCTTCTATCTCCTTTCTTTGATTTCTTCAGTATTATTCGTGGACCACCACCACACAAATACATTGTCGATCAAGTCACTAACCTTTATCACCACTTATGTTGTCAAATCTAATAACAGATTGGTTGTAAGGCTACAAAATAAATCAAACGGTTTGTACTTGATTTATATTCATTCGATTAAAAGTTTGATTTGAGCTCGACTCGAAATATAAACGATATAAATATAAAAAAAGTTTAAAGTTTGATAAACTACTCAAATCTCTTCAAATTGTAATTTTCTATTGATACTTGGATTATATTAGCTTTAAAAGTTTAAACTACTTAGGCTCGATTCGAGATTATATCCGTCTTGATAACTAAACGAGTCTTGATCAAATCTTATTTCATACTCAATAAATTTTATAAACCAAATCTGAATAATTTAATATCCGTTTTGACTCGATTCATTTAACCTCTAATTTGTTGTCGCACCATGTACCCTTATCAGCCGATCAAAATATTATGTTAAAAAATAATATTATCATTGAACCTAAATTGACACCCACACACATTGACACACATATATAGATAGGTCTAACTCAAACTTTTTATTGTAGGTTTTTTCTGAGAGTAACGGAGACAAGTCACACCACCTACAAGTACTTTTTTGTGGTTAATACAAAATGATTTGGTGATTAGGTTAGGGTATATGTTTGTCAATTTATCTGAAAAAGCTTTCCACAAAGAAATATTTGCGGTTTCATCAACTAGTTCCAGCAATTTTTTTTTTTTAAATAATAAATTGTTAACGTTCACCCTTATTTATACGGTAATCGATCGGGAATAGTCCCATGGCCAAAGTGAGTTGTGGATTATTCAATTATTACAAAAAGACAAGTTTACACATACAATAACTTAACACTATATCAAATACTAGATCCGTCTATATCATTAAAAAGTGAAGTATGACACGAATTTTAATATTATGTCCTATTTTTTAATAATGTAGATGAATGTAATATTTGATTATTGTGTATATAAATTTATTCATTACAAAAGCATTAGAATATACCAACTTCTAATGTTTTTCAAATGTTGTGACTAGTCTCAAGTACTTAAACCACTTCTATTTAATTTACAAGTGGCCACTTCGTGTGTGAAATTAAAAAAAATTAATGAAAATATACGAGAGAGAAAATAGGAATTGATAAAGGAGTGGGGGAGAGTGAAAGAATAAAATGGATAAAAGAGTGGGAGAGAGGCAGTAGAAGTTAATAGGAATGAAAAGGGTAGAAAGCAAAATATAAAAAAGTTTCATAAAATTATTAATAATAAAGAATGTTTTTTTTTCTTTCCCGAGACATAAGATAGATGAATCTTCATGCTTGGACTGGCCTACCAAAATAGAGGCCCATCACGGTCACCGAAATAGGCCCAAAATAAGCGTAGGATTATTTTATGACACTACCATAGCCAAACTTTGTGGCCTAGATTTCATTCACCCATAACCTAGTTTTAAATTGACTGATTGGCCCTCATATCCATACCCTTAGGCCCATAGTGCCGTACTTCTTTATTTTGAATTATATATGACGAGCAATTAACGCTTTAGTTTGGAATTTTCATTTTTTGTGTGGGGAATAATTATATTTAATTAGAGGCTGTTAAGAAAAAGAAAAGTACGACTCAAACCACTGGTGGGGGCGAAGACTTTACGTAATTATCAAATAAATTATTTTAATTTTATATTTGTGTTTCTATTGTTAGTGCATTATTTTTCCAACAAAATTGCAACACTTTTATTTATATAATTTTTTTTATTTAAATATACAATTTATTCCAATCAGTATCGTACACATACAGCGCACGCAGTCACGTTCTCACCAACCCGTACCCCCTTCCCTCCCACCTTCTTGGGGCTTTTTCCATTTCACATCAAATTCAACTTTCAGTTACTACTATTCAAAACACAATTCTCTCTTTCTCTCTCTACACGCAAGTAAGAACACCTTTTTTTCTCTCTCTCCGTTCATGCTTCATGTATATGCGTAATATGCATATAAACATGTTTACATACATTAATTAATTTCATTTTACAGATTCTCTGAAGTTGTGGTTGGATCTGAACTCAAAAATTGGAAGCGAAAATGAGAAGTTGGACTATCTACGAGAGGTTCTCGAAAACTTTCCGTGACAATCCTTCTCTCTCTAGATTGCTTGTTGTGTTCACCGTCAGGTAAATTTTATATATATACTGTTCAGTTAATTCTGCTTTTGAATTGCTTCGTGTGCTTTTTTGGTTTATTTATTGCTAGATGCTATAATTATTGATGTTAATGTTATTATCGGCGGTAGTTATGAATAATGACCTTATTAGGTAGGATTATGGCCTAAATTGCCGTGTTTATATGAAGTTCCTAGATTTAACTATTCAAATACTCAATAGATTTATAATTCCAGATCTATGAGATGATGCTTTGCCATACTTAAATGCAGGGATGTTTCATGTTAAGTTGGTTTCCATGTGTAATAAGCAGCTAGTTAATTTGGTGTGTAAATCTGAAGCGATCTATGATCTTAGTGACTCCAACTGAAATCAGCAAAAATTGAATTGAAGGTTATTATCATTCGAGTATTGATTTTAGATTGTCTAAGGTTGCTGAAGTAGTTTGGAATTTATGACTACAATCATGTAATGTGTTGATTTTTGTTTAATCTGTCTGATTGGGAAATAGGATCAATAGAATGAGTGCAGCAGGAACCACGTATAAGTAATTACTGGTATATCTGATGCCATTTATTGGAGCTCACCTGGTTGTTGTATAGTGATGATTACAAGACTTTACAGTAGCAGATTCTGGAATTGTGCTTAGGAGGAATAGTTTTATGGTATTATGAACCACTTAGCGCCCCCTCAATATCAGTAGCAAGGCATTGATTTTTATTTAAGCATGAACACGATTATTTAAGGCTGGATATTGTCAACACTTGAGGGAAATATGGAAATTTTTTTGCGGTGTAGCTATCACACATGAAGTTGGAGATATGTTATGTCTCCTGTGATCAGTTTTACATTTGCAAGTTAATGTGATTTTAAAGCCTAAAGTGTCGGTATTCAGGTTGTTTAAGACTCAACTCGAGCCCATCATTATCTAAACAAGCCAACGCTAAATATAGAAGTTGTGTAGTAAATAAGCAAGTTTAAACATTACAGTTTTCAGAATGGATAAGCTTCTGATTATAGGGCTCGCTTATAATAGATAGATGTATTATAATACTTCTCTTGTATATATCTTTGCTTTTAGACAAATTGTATATTAATCATTACATATTCAGTAAATTTATTTTTTATATCAGAAGCAAGACAAGATATGTATTTTGAAACCTATGTTATTATTTAATTCAAGTTATGATTTGTGGTATAAAATAATTTTCGTATACCTTCTTAATATTCAAATAAAAAACTCACTTTAATTATGTCAATAAGTGTTGTTTTGTTGAGCTTTATGTCAAAAATAGTTTTGTCAAATTATTTAGTTTATAAATTAATTTAAATTTTATTGAACAAAGCTCATGATTATATCGAGCTTTGCTGTTGTTTAAGGTGATTGTGTGGATTCACCCATCTGTAAACGAAACAAAGTTGAACAGATTTTTTTGGTTTATTTTAAATGTGTTGGGTTTGAACAAGGCTATACCTATATTGCTTCTATTCATTTGCTACCCTACCAGATTATGTATTCACTGGATGAATGTTGTAGAAGATTCGCCAGAATTACCAAGCTAATGGAATTTTGGTACTCTTCCAATTGAAAGAAGCTTTTAAGATGAGACTATCCTTGTTTCATCTTCTTGTCTGTCTTTACTACTTGTAAATTTCTGCATGGATTGATGTAGTGCCACTTTCATGCTCAAGTTACTTAACTTCACATTTGCTGCCCTACTAGATTATGTATTCACTGGATGAATGTTGAAGAAGATTCGCCAGAATTACATAGCTAATGGAATTTTGGTACTCTTCCAATGAAAGCAGCTTTTAAGATGAGACTATCCTTGTGTCATCTTCTTCTCTGTCTTATTACTACTTGTAAATTTCTGCATGGATTGATGTAGTGCCACTTTCATGCTCAAGTTACTTAACTTCAGCTCCCTGGATTTTATTTATTACAGTAGTTCTTAGTGCCAAAGTTGTTCCTTTCTTGCTGAATTAGGGAATGATGCTTTTTAAAACTAAGACTCACACACAACGATTACATGCCAGAATATGACAACGTTAACCTAGGAGGCATATCCATGAACAGTACAATAACATTTAAAGCTTATTTCAAAGCATTTGTCATAAGCAGAATCTAGAGGGATTGCAGTTGTGGTTACAGTCATGCAGAGCATTCGCTTGTTTGTCGTAAAATTTAAAGTGTAGCTCCTAATCCTAGATGCTTTGTATATTTTTCACTCTTTCTTTGCGGAAGATAACAATTTGTATGCTTATGGCAAAGATAATTTCAATTTGATGCATAAGCTTTCCTTTTGCACTTATTTGTTAATTATTCTCTATTTAATCTTCCAGTGGTGGAGGCATTGTGGCTTATTCTGAGGCAAACTCAAGTAATGGTGCAAACATTATTACCTCATCTGAGGCTGGAAACAGGAAAAAGCGAGTGGTCGTACTTGGCACTGGTTGGGCTGGAACAAGTTTCTTGAAAAATCTGCAGAATTCCTCATATGATGTCCAGGTGATATCACCTCGTAATTACTTTGCGTTCACCCCTTTGCTACCAAGTGTTACTTGTGGCACTGTGGAAGCTCGCAGCATCGTTGAACCGATCCGCAACATTGTTCGAAAGGTAACTGAAGAGAATTAGGGGATTGGCCAACATGAGCCTCATAGTTTTACGAGCACACCCATCTTTCATCTTCTTTTTTTCTGGTGGGGGGCTGGGGGTGGGGAGCATTAAATAGGTGACAATATCATCACATGTTGGTATCTGATCTCTATTTTCAAACGATAGAGGAGTCCATCATGGAGCTTGACTTATCCCTTAGTTCTTTATATCATATGTTCTTGTTGCTTATTGTAATAATTTTACGGTCTAGCAGAATGACCACTTTTATTCCATAATAATTATGCCATCAAAAGACTAAGTTATTGATTAAATGCATTTTCATCTCCTCTGGCAGAAAAAAGTTAACATTCATTACTGGGAAGCTGAGTGTTTCAAGATTGATGCAGAAAATAAGAAAGTGTATTGTCGATCTAGTCATGACACTAACTTGAATGGGAATGAAGAATTCATTGTAGACTATGACTACCTTGTAATTGCCATGGGAGCTCGTGCAAACACATTCAATACTCCTGGAGTGGAGGAAAATTGTCATTTCTTGAAGGTAACTTTCTAAAAACACAAGATTTGATGGGGAAAAAAAATTCTTTTGCAAATGATGTCTCTAAAACTTGAGAATAAGAAGATCAGTTAAAATGTTAGTGTTGGTTTATTTTACCATGGTCATTCATTTGCACCACAATCATTCTATGTATTGTAATGGTGCTACAAAACAAATTCTCGTTGAATTTCTTAATGCTCATTTAGGGTTCCGTGCATTGTGATAGTTTATGTCTAAGTTGTAGGAACATTCTTCATGCAGGAAGTAGAAGATGCTCAAAAGATCCGTAGGACTGTTATTGATTGCTTTGAAAGGGCCAGCCTCCCCAACCTAACTGATCAGGAGAGGCAAAGAGTTCTTCAATTTGTAGTTGTTGGTGGTGGCCCTACTGGTGTGGAGTTTGCAGCTGAGCTCCACGATTATGTAATTGAAGACTTAGTGAAGCTATATCCTAAGGTGAAAGATTTGGTTAAGATAACACTTCTTGAGGCAGGGGATCATATTTTGAACATGTAAGAGTCTGTTATCTGTAGAACCATTGTTCCTGTTTCTTACTAGTCTTTTATGTTAATTGATAATTGCCTCCTTAAGTCCACATGCTTCATCATATTTTGTGATATACCAGGGAATAAGAACTTTTTAGATCAGTGCTTCAGAGATCTTTCTTCTTCTAGTTAGTACCTATTGACCAAGTAAGTATGAAAAATTTAAAAACAGTAGGTTTGACAAAAATATTATGCTGATATTAGGCTGCATAAACTTGAGAATTTTGACCAACATAAAAAGTAAGGAGAATTTGTTGTTTGTTTCACACTTTCACTTGCTTGGATACTTTCAGGAAACTAACCTGCTGGATCATCCATTTGGTAATCGATATTATGCTTGTGAATTAATTTAACTAAGAGCATGCACATTGAATCTCTTTCCTAGACATATTTTTAAATAAGATTTTTCCAGAATTGTAAATATTCTTCTGCTGGACAAGTTGCAATTATATAATTTCCAGTGGTTTCTTTTCTGTTCCACCTATATTCCATCATAAAATTAGGAGCTCTTGGTTTACAGGTTTGACAAAAGGATCACAGTCTTTGCAGAAGAAAAATTCCAGAGAGATGGTATTGATTTGAAAACAGGCTCAATGGTTGTAAAAGTATCTAACTCAGAAATTTCTACAAAGGAAATAAAGAATGGGGAGATCTCTTCTATACCTTACGGAATGGTCGTCTGGTCAACTGGTATTGGGACTCGTCCTGTCATAATGGATTTTATGAAGCAAATTGGTCAGGTATTTTGCTCTTTATCATAAAATATCAGTCAATCTTTGATTGATCTCTATATATTTAAGCTTTTCTTTTGAACAGTTGTTGTTAGTCTTCTAAATGCATTTATGATTTTTTTTTTCCTGATAAGGGTCCTGTTTCTTGGTGCATAGGCTAATAGACGTGTATTAGCAACTGATGAATGGCTGCGAGTTGAACGGTGTGATAGCATATATGCACTTGGAGATTGTGCCACAATTAATCAGCGCAAAGTCATGGTACCGTCTCTAACTTCTTGGAATGATTTTTGCAATGATATTGATTCATTCATCAGCAAGTCGGATGCATCATATTTCTCCTGTCTATGATTCAAACTGGGAGTTGTATATCGTCAGTTACTTTACAATAACAGTAGAATACACTATAAAATCCTGATTAGTGCTAGGTCCTAAATATTTTACCAAATTTGGGATCATAAATTGATGTGTCATCCTTACATCGGTTGTCAATAATTCACATTTATTACATGAACAATAAATATGATGTGTCAAGTAATATGATAATGACACGTTAATTTGGGGTCTGAAATTTTGCAAACCATTTGACACACCTATTAATCTTAAATCCCTGCATTTCTGTTTATTGATTTTTTGTGTTTCATTTGGCTATTAGAATACTGCCCTTTAAAAACTGTTGATAATGGTATATTGGTATTTACTATTGGATTTCTCATTAGCAGCGGGATAGAAAGGTAGAGATGTACATGTCAGTATTTCTGACACATGGAATGTTGCATTATATTTAGATAGCACGTTAGCATTGTTCAATACTGTGTGAGAACATGGACACCAATGCTTCTAAAGCCTTATTATTAAGATTTTGATAGGCTAACTAGAAAGACTTGGAAAGCATGGGGAAACTCTTTTTCCACAGTGACTAGCAATTTTGTTTTAGCATTTTAAAGCAAGGAACTTAACAACTCAAAAGAATTGAGAGTGCCTTTGGATTTCCTCCAAGTTTATTGCAAGTTCAAATTGACAAATCTGAGCATGTACTGATCTTCTTGAGTCAATAATATCCTGTGTGGAGTTAAACTTTACCTGACATATTATTCTCCAAAAAAGGGATTGTAACATAGATCTAAGAAAATAGGAGGAAAAAGAAAGGAATAAATTTGTGCATTGTCCATATTAAGTTCTCACAATGATACCGACAATCCTGTGCTGTAAACAGTTCTTCGAAATACATGTAGTAAATATTTGAGTTAAATACACTTTCAGGATTTCCTTTTTCAGCTTGTGAGGAAGTTGAAATATACAATGAACTGAGTTTAACATAAATACATATAATCTCATGCTAATATTTTGTAGGAAGATATATCGGCAATATTTAGGAAAGCAGACAAGGACAACTCTGGAACACTAACAGTGAAGGAATTTCAAGAAGCCCTTGATGACATCTGTGAGAGATACCCTCAAATGCAGCTTTATTTGAAGAATAAACAGATGAGTAGTCTTGTTGATCTGTTGAAGGATTCCAAAGGGGATGTCGCAAAAGAATCCACTGAATTGAATATTGAAGAATTCAAATTAGCTCTCTCTCAAGTAGATTTCCAGATGAAGAATCTTCCAGCAACAGCCCAGGTTAACGCCAATTTGATTATTAATTTTACTTCTAGTTTCTTAAAGGATCATGTCCTCCGAGTTTTCTAACATCTTTCTTTGCACCTGCTACCTGTCAGGTTGCGGCTCAGCAAGGTGCTTATCTGGCTAATTGTTTTAACCGCATGGAGGAGTGCGAGAAAAATCCAGAAGGTCCACTTCGTTACAGGGGAGAAGGACGACACCGTTTTCGTCCCTTCAGGTATATGTGAAACTTCTACCCCCCCCCCCCCCCCCCCTCCCCAAGTCACATAGCGTGGTAGTATGATGTGGTAATACCAATGAAATGTATCTTAAAGTTGGCTATTCATTTGCTCAAAGATTTTCTTGTGTGTTTGTATTCATCTTCTTTTGTGCCTCTTAATTGTTTTCTCTTCTGGGGTTTAAGGGGTAGGAAGTTAGGGGAGTTAAACCGAAGGACATTAGTTCCAGTGGTTTTGCTAGCTAATTCAAGCCTGGCTCGGCATTATACTCTCTTAGTTTCACAAAAAGAGTCCCATTTGACTTTGTTCCTATTTAATTTGCAAAATCGTAAAACTCAAATTGTGATGTGAATTTGTTTTAATAGTGGAAATAATTATTTTGTACTTAGTAGTACTTTTTGAGTAGTTTACATAACTATTGTGTTAATAAAAAACAAATAAATTTGCATCAATTTTGAAATTTACAATTTTGTAAATTGATTAGGAAAAAATCAAATGGGACTCTTTTTGCGGAATAGGGGACGTATCAAATTTGGTGCGACATTATTTATGTCAATACAATTAGCATGTTGAACATGAAATCATTATCTAACCCATTAGCGAGTTAGCTTACTTTTTCGCTGAGGCTATTATAATCCTGTCAAGGTACAAGCATTTTGGACAGTTTGCTCCATTGGGGGGAGAGCAAACAGCAGCTCAACTTCCTGGAGATTGGGTATCCATAGGCCATAGCTCTCAGTGGCTCTGGTATTCTGTGTATGCAAGGTAAGACCTCTTTTTTTTCACATATCTCGGCTTTGGAATTGCTCAAAACTTAATTGACAGATGAACAGTTTGGTAACTTTTGATAATCAACTCTAATTTTGTTTGATGACATCCAGCAAATTAGTCAGTTGGCGTACAAGGGCACTGGTGATAACTGACTGGACGAGGCGTTTCATCTTTGGGAGAGACTCGAGTCAAATATGAGGCAGTCCACACTTCTTTTATCTTCCAGCAAGCTTAGTGAGATTGCAGAAATTTCTGTTGGCTTATGCCTTTCACAAACTATGGCAAATTTTGTTTACTTGTGAATAGTCCCGGAGTTGTTAGCAGAACTATGGATCAGTTTATATCCCACTTTTTGATAGCTACATACAACTTATTACGATTCATTTGCTTATTCTTTTCCTTTTCTTTTCAAAGAAGGGGAAATCTGATAAAACGATATTTTGGATCTCAAGGAGTTTGAATAAAGGCACATTATGCATTACTCTGCTTCTTTTTAAGTCCTTTGATCGCATTTAACCCGCCTTGTTTGGATGCTTAATTTTGGGGAGTTCTTTTTCTACTCTCTGTTTTTGCTCAATGTATATTAATTTTTAAGTCCATTGATGTCGTTTTTGACTTGATATGAGTGTGTTGCTCAGAGCTCTATCCGCGGAAGTCTTCCACAAACATAGAGAGCTTCACATTAGCTGACAAGGAAACTGATGTTGTATTTTGCAGCATTACTTTTCTGCGTCTTACACTTGGAATTGGAGGAAGAATGGTCAAAAATTTGAAGCAATTTGTCTTCAATAAAATCCAAGACTGCATGTATTTCTCGTTACTCCCTCCGTTCCATTTTATTAGTCGTTATAACATAAAACACTGATATATTAGAATGGAGGTAGTACCGATTAATTTCCATGACAGCGACAGTTTATTTGCATGGTAAATGTAAATACAGACTAAAGTGAGCCAAAACCAACCAGCAAATTAACTCAAAACAATATTGATGAAAATCGAAATTGAGACCCTTGACCTCTATCTTATTGATAGTCCACTCCAATGACTTTCAGCTCATTGATAGTCCAATGTACTGTCAACTTATTTGAAGAGTGAGACGGGCTTTGTCAAGTTCAACACAAAATACTTTTGCATTAATTATTTTATTTTATTTTTCTCTCATTTGGAGAATTCATGAACTGTTAAAAAGGGATTGAGATTGTGAGTTGATGCATTTTTTTAAAGAGGGAAATCAATCCGCCGATTTATTGATTAAAAGGGCAATTGATACTGAAGATTACATATTCTACAAAAACTTCGAGTCTCTACCCCTTGATTAAAAGGACGGTTGATATTGAAATTTGTATATTCTACAAAAATTTCGAGTCTCTGTCCCAACATTTTGTGATTAGTTTTGGGCGTTTTACCTTTCTTTCACGCCAAAAATAAATAAATAATATAAAAAAAATGATATTTGTATAAATTAATTTTGATATTTTTATAAATAAATCTCATTTGATCTTGTAAAGATATTAATTCTCATAATATATGTCTAAAACACACGCACTGGAACATGGAGAAATTATTTCATGTTCTTGAAACATGATGAATAATTTATTCTCTTTTTTATATACATGTGAATTCACAAAAACCTTATATACATGCGAGAGAGAAAACAATCTATTGCCTATACCCTAAAAATATAAAATAATTTTTCAGAAACATGTCCGCTCTCTAAAAATAGCATATCGGAGCTGAGGCCTCCGCAGGCCAACCCGATATATTTTGGGCAAGTCCAATAAAATAAGTTTCTCAGATAATTGAAGTATGCCCACTTGTTATGCTGATTGAACTGCCACGTGGCTCCCAACTAGGTGAAATCTTCGATAGTAAAAAAAAGACATAGGCTTGGATAATGATATGGACATTGAAAAGAAAAGGATGGTGGGTAGAACATGGGGTTCTTAAAGTTTAGGGGACAAGAGCTTTAGGGGGGTCTATTCTTAATCAAAAGGGTATTATAAACAGTCAATTTGGAGCAAACATGGCTCTATTTAAATGATGATGATATCAATTCTCATTAATAGTGAAGGTTTATGTTGTAAGACCCCGAATTTTATGAAATATAAAATTTATTTTTTTTCATATATATTTTCATGAAACAGTAAGTGGTTGAATTGATAAAGTTAAAAGTTAAGGATGTTATGTGTAAATTATATTATGTCGGACAATATTCTTTTGGTCGGGGAATATTCGTTCTGTCGGGGAATGTTCGTACGACGGTGCCGTACGAACCAATCATTGGTGGACCCCACAAAGGTGGACCCTAAAAAGAATAATTGTCGGATATAGAAAATGACATAAACAATTTTTAAAATGGTCAATGGTACTATTACTTTTAATTGTTAAAATATCCGGTGGTAAAAGAATAGTAATATACGGTATTACAAGTAACATACGGTATTGCACAGTAGCACACGGTATTGCACAGTAGCACGCGGCATTGCACAGTGTTTCGTATTATTAAACTGATAAAGTGGTTATCGTACAATATTTGACTTTATTGTCACATGCACAATAATTCATGTTGATAATTGTCACAGTAGCATATGCACAGTAATTCACATTATTGAATCAATAATTGTCATAACACAGTAACGTAATCTTTCTTTTGCATACTTTCTGCATTATTGTTATCTCTATTATGGTATTATTTAAACAGTTGTATTTCATTAATTAATTGACTTGATATCTAACTCAGAAAGCCAACTACACTGTATTTATAACAATTAGTCATAATAATGAATAAGTGTGAATTATTGTTGAATAATTGAATTGATAAAGTTATTTGTTTATAATATAAAGTTAGGTGATATAAAATGAATGGTATAGATTAAAGATAATATAGAATTTAAAATGGATGGTGTAGATTAAAAGATGATCTTTAAATGAATGGTTTAGATTAAGAAAATCTTAAAAGATGAAATGAATGGTATAGATTAAAGATAATATAGAATTTGAAATGGATGATGTAGATTAAAATATGATAATTAAATGAATGGTTTATCTTAAAAGATGAAATGAATGGTATGGATTAAACATTATCTTGAAATGAACGGTTTGGATTAAATTAGGAAATCTTGGTTATGATAAGATTTTTGGCTATAAATAGATGCCTTAACTTAAGGATTTTTCATAAACTTCCTTACTTGTTCTTTCTTTCTCTCTCTAAATACTTCTTGTGAAAGTTTTCTCTAAGTGTGCCTAAGTCATCTTGAGTATTTGTGAAGATTTATAAGTGTACGTGTACTGTTCAAGTTAATCAACCTCATTTAAATCAATATCCAGTCACGTGTTAAGGTAAAGGATTATCATTATTTGATTCTCGAAAATAATATCGTTTCTTTCTTACTCATAAGACGTGCCATTTATTTCCATGTATTAATTTATGGGAATAACCTTACGGCGCGGATTACCGCCTGTTGGTGAATAACCTTTCGTATTCATTCCTTATTAATCTCTGAGAATAACCTTACGGTGCGGATTATCGCCTGTTTGGTGAATGACTATTCGTATTCAATTTTTATTAAATTGTGGGAATAACCTTACGGTGCGGATTATCGCCTGTTGGTGAATAACCTTTCGTATTCATTCCTTATTAATTTCTGAGAATAACCTGACTACGCGGATTACCGCATGTTTGGTGAATTACTCTTTGTATTCATTTCTTATTTGTCTCTTGTGGAAATAATTTGTTTACACGAATTATCACATGACACTTTTATTGCATATTCGTTTATAATATCATTTTCTTTCATATTCGTAAGTGATATTATTTTCCTTTATACTCATAAGGGATACCATCTTTTTCATCTTCCATTATTCAAACTTACTATGGTAAGGGATATTAATTTCCTTCACCTTTTGTTAATCAAACCTGCTACGGTAAGGGATATTATTTTCTTTCATACACCTAAATCGAAACTTATTATGGAACTATTGCTTCTATAATTCCTGAAAATATTATATGTTCCATAATAGTTGCACTTCATCATTTCAATTGAACCATCCTATTTACGTGAACCTTTCTATTGAACTGTAACCGTTATTCTGAACTGTGGATCTTGAATATCATTTTTAAATTTCACTCCACATCATGTTGACAATTTGGACATTATTTGAATCTATACAAAGTAAACTTCTGATACTTATTGTTTATCCTGTTTCTTCTGTTCATCATTTATATCATTCTAATCATCCAAATTCAAGTTGTTGTGAATATCTGTGGTCGGGGGCACAGATGCGATATAATTGTTGAACAGATGTTAGCTTAAAGACGATATAATAGGTTAAAGGCGATACATCTGTTCGGTGTCTTTTATGACACGTGGTGAATGTTCTCTTTGGCCCGTAGTGCAAAGATGAACTGTTGTTTGGTATGATTATGACCAAAGGCTGAATCTGGTATAATCATGACCGTTGGTGTTATATTGAATGTCTTTGGCCCGTAGTGCAAAGATGAACTGTTGATCTGCATGATTATGATCAGGAACTGTGAATTGTATTATCTTGACTAATGGTATTTCAGATGATAAAAGTTGATGATATTTTTCCTAAAAAGAGAATCGAGTGGACATTATAGTCTGCATTATTCTTCTAATAGATTGCTCATTCCGCTGCTATTATTGATCTGAACGTTGTTTAAGAATTTAATTGCAGTTTTTGATACAAACCTTGTAGTCTATTGTATTCTATCAAGAACTCAGCTGTTGAAGGCTAACGATAATTTACTTGTCATTATCTTAGTCATAATATTCTTTACTGGGCTATTTGAGCTCACCCTTTCTTTTGTTCCATTGTTTTTCAGAAAATGAGAGAGTAGCCGGGTCTAGCAAGGGAATGGAGTGACGGTCCGAGTGATAGCTATTGTAGTCTTCACATGTTGTATATAGTGTGACAATAATTATGAAGACTTAGTTGTGTATTATTATACACTGTATTGTTGAACGTTATTCTATCTTGTAATAATTTTGTTGTAGTCTTTTGACGACTCAAGTTTGGGCTGTATGAGCCTAGATTTGGGGGCGTCACAGTTGGCATCAGAGCTTAGGGATATGGTCTTTAATGGAGATCTGGGGTTAGAACTAGGAGGGGAGAGATGAATAGAATTAATCACTAGTGTGTCCTACCTAAATTAGATTTTGTTATCTAATGAATCGATTTGAATGTAGGAACATGAAGAGATGAGTCGGTTTGTTTGAACTAACAATTATTTTGTGACAACAGTTTAGTATGACATCTGAAAATCAAGAGGTTAACTATGGAATGCCTGAAGCGAATGTAGCCGAGAATCAAGAGGCCCCAAACAATCCTCCTGCCAACTCAGGAAATAATGTTCCTGATAACATGATGAACGATGGATTCTTTAGGAATTTCATGCAGTTCATACAGAATCAAGCAAGAGGAAATCCAGTCAATAATAACGGTAGAAACGCTGGTAATTTGAGGATGGTCACTGTCAAGCAATTTAAAGAATTGGGACCACCTAAATTCCACGGAAAGCCTGACCCACTCAAAGCGGAGGCATGACTGAAGCAGACGACAAAAATACTTGATGTCTTACAATGCGCTGATGATCAAAAGGTGCCATTTGCCACTTTTATGTTACGAGGTGAGGCGGACCATTGGTGGGAAGCGGTAAAACGTATCCAACCTTCAGCACTCGAAATGTCTTGGACAGAATTCGAAGAACTGTTTAACGAGAAGTATTTCCCAGAAAGCATCCGTCATATGAAAGAGGTGGAATTCATTAAGCTGGAGCAGGGAAACATGACAGTCTCCCAATATGAAGCTAAGTTCGCCGAGTTATCTCGTTTTGCCACCCATCTAGTGGATGACGAAGCACGAATGAGTCGGATGTTCCTAAGAGGTTTGAGACTCAAAATTCGTCAACAACTTAGCTCTCATAAATTCAGTTTGTATTCAGATGTTGTGGATAGGGCTCAAAGGGTGGAGCAAACAGATGAAACATTGCAGCCAAGAGTTAATGATCAGCATAGAGAAAGGAATGACAACAACCACAGGAACGAGAACCATCGAGGAGGTAACCAACACTTCGGTGGTAATTCCAGATCAAATAACAGAAGAGGAGAATCCAGTGGGAACAATTTCAAAAGAAAGAGATTCCATAATAATTATGGAAGGGCACCGGCACCAGCACCAGTACCAGCACCAGCACCGACCCCAGTTTCAAGGGGAGAAGATCGACCACCAGTGAGATGCTATAGGTGTGGTCAGGAAGGTCACATCAGCCCAAACTGTACACAGCAGTCCAAAAAGTGTTACAGTTGTGGGAAAGAGGGTCATCTTGCGCGGTTTTGTCCTGCCACAAAATCAAGTCCAGCTGCAATGATGATACCAAAAGCTAGCGAGGATAAGGGAAAATCTGTAGTTCAAGGGAGAGCTTTTGTTGTGACATCCCAAATGGCACGAAACTCGAACGAGGTGATAACCGGTAAGCTATTCATAAATTCTCGTGAAGTCTACACTTTGTTAGATACTGGCTCTACCCATTCTTTTATCTCACCTGCATATGCTCAGCGTTTAAACTTAACTCCTGAAAATTTGGACTTTGACTTATCAGTTGAAACCCCATTAGGAGAAATGACCATTACATCTACTGTCTATAAATCTTGCCTAGTTTAAATCAACAACCTCACATTACCTGTTGACCTTATTTCTTTGGAGATGCATGAATTTGATGTGATTTTAGGAATTGATTGGTTGACTACCCATCATGCTAAAATTGATTGTTTTCATAAGATTATTAGTTTTCATATTCCTAATCAACCTGTCATGCAAATTCAAGCAACTAAACCATTGAAATCTATAACTGTTATTTCTAGCCATAAAGCCATTCGTTTATTGAAAAACGGATGTCAAGCCTTTTTAGCTCATGTCACTGATTTGAACAAAAATACGTCAAACTTGAATGATATTCCCATTGTTAATGAGTTTCCTGACGTTTTTCCTGAAGAACTTCCTGGCTTACCCCCAAACCGTGAAATTGAATTTTGTATTGATCTTGAACCCGGTACCAAACCCATTTCCAAAGCTCCATACCGAATGGCTCCCATTGAACTTCAAGAGTTAAAAGTCCAACTACAGGAATTGTTGGATACCGGTTTCATTCGTCCGAGTGCATCACCTTGGGGTGCTCCTGTTCTATTTGTGAAGAAGAAAGACGGGAGTATGAGATTGTGCATTGACTACCGAGAATTGAACCATGTCACCATAAAAAACAGGTACCCGTTGCCTCGGATCGATGACATGTTTGATCAATTACAAGGTGCTCAACATTTCTCAAAGATTGATCTCCGTTCTGGATATCATCAGTTAAAGGTTAAAGCTGAGGACATTTCAAAGACTGCTTTCAGAACTCGTTATGGGCATTATGAGTTTTTAGTCATGCCTTTTGGACTAACCAATGCTCCTGCAGCTTTCATGGACATGATGAACCGAATATTCAAGGAATATTTGGATCATTTTGTGGTTGTCTTTATTGATGACATCCTCATATACTCCAAGAATCGCGAGGATCATGAACAACACCTGAGATTGATACTCCAAAAGCTCCGTGAGAATAAATTATATGCCAAGTTGAAGAAATGTGAGTTCTGGCTTGAGGAAGTCACGTTTCTTGGGCATGTGATTTCTAGTCAAGGAATATCAGTCGATCCTGCGAAGATTGAAACGGTACTAAATTGGGAACAACCCAAGACAGTAACCGAAGTCCGAAGTTTTCCGGGCCTAGCTGGTTATTATCGGAGATTCGTAGAAGGATTTTCTCGAATCGCCACTCCATTAACTCAGCTGACTCGGAAAAGTACGAAATTCGTATGGAACGAGGAATGTGAGAAAAGTTTTCAAGAACTCAAGAAGAGACTTATTTCAGCTCCTGTTCTGACCATACCATCAGGATCAGGAGAATTTGTTATCTACAGCGATGCTTCAGGCAAAGGTCTAGGCTGTGTCCTTATGCAACATGGAAAGGTTATAGCCTATGCTTCTCGACAACTCAAAGATTATGAGAAAAATTATCCTACTCATGATCTAGAGTTGGCAGCAGTCGTTTTCGCATTGAAGATCTTGAGACACTACTTGTACGGAGAAAAGGTGGATATCTATACGGATCATAAAAGTCTCAAGTATTTCTTCACCCAGAAGGAACTCAACATGCGACAACGACGTTGGCTTGAGCTGTTGAAGGATTATGACCACACAATCCAGTATCACCCGGGAAAGGCGAACGTTGTAGCTGACGCTTTGAGCATAAGATCTTATGCGAGTACAAGTGCACTGCTGACAACACAAAAGTGTATTTTGTACGACTTGCAAAAGATGGAGATAGAGCTAAAGACACCAGGGACCCACTCGAAGATTGCTCACGTGCGAGTAGAACCAGCTTTAATCGATAAAATTAAAGCTGCTCAAGCTACCGATCCGGAACTGATAAACATGATAAAGAAAGTACAAGAATGTGCCATTTCCGAAGCAAGAATCGACGAGAAAGGAATACTTCGAGTCAACTCTCGACTCTGTGTTCCTAACGATCCTGAATTGAAGCATAAAATCATGATGGATGCACACAACACGCCGTTTGCAATCCACCCAGGAGGTACCAAGATGTATCGAGATCTTCGACATACATTTTGGTGGAACAATATGAAAAGAGAGATTGCAGAATTTATTTCAAGGTGCCTAACTTGTCAACGTGTCAAGGCAGAGCATCAAGTACCTAAGGGCCCATTACAACCACTTGAGGTTCCTGAATGGAAGTGGGAACACATCAATATGGATTTCGTGACGGGTCTTCCCAAAGTTTCTCAAGGCTTAGATGCAATTTGGGTCATCGTAGATAGATTGACCAAATCCGCTCATTTCTTGCCTATACGAGAAAACTTTTCACTTGAACGTCTTGCCGTTATGCACATAAATGAGATCGTGAGATTGCATGGCATGCCAGTTTTCATAGTTTCTGATCGAGATCCCAGATTCACTTCACGCTTTTGGATCAGTCTACAAAAAGCTATGGGCACTGAACTACGTTTTAGTTCTGCATACCATCCTCAAACGGACGGACAATCGGAAAGGACGATCCAGACCCTCGAAGATCTTTTGAGACTTTGTGTATTAGACTTCAAAGGAAGTTGGGATAAGTACTTGCCATTGGTGGAATTTTCTTACAACAACAGTTACCAAGCAAGCATAGGCATGGCTCCATTCGATGCTTTGTATGGAAGGAAGTGCCGCTCTCCAGTATGTTGGAATGAGGTAGGAGAAGCAAAATTGTTGGGACCCGAGTTGGTACGCTTGACAACAGAAAAGATCCAAATGATCCGACAACGAATACAGACCGCAAAAGAACGACAAAAGAGTTATGCTGATCTTCATCGGAGAGACGAAAGTTTCAACGTCGGAGATCATGTATTCTTACGTGTTTCTCCATGGAAAGGGGTTACGAGATTCGGAAAGAGAGGAAAGCTCAACCCTCGATTTATTGGCCCATTTGAAATCCTCGATCGAATAGGAACCGTAGCCTACAGACTAGCCCTACCACCAAGTATGTCTCGCATCCATAACGTTTTTCACATATCTATGTTACGTAAATATGTGAAGGACCCAAACCACGTCATTGAGTTAGAACCAGACGTTATAGCAGAGGATTTAACGTACGAGGAGGTACCTGTTAAGATCCTAGATAAGAAGGAGCAGATCCTACGCTCAAAGGTTATACCTCAAGTTAAGGTTTTATGGAGGAACCAAGATACTGAGGAAATGACTTGGGAGCTAGAATCTGAAATGAAATCTAAGTATCCTTACCTCTTCGATATGCCAGGTACGTCAATTTCGGGGACGAAATTTCATAAGGAGGGGAGGTTGTAAGACCCCGAATTTTATGAAATATAAAATTTATTTTTCTTCATATATATTTTCATGAAACAGTAAGTGGTTGAATTGATAAAGTTAAAAGTTAAGGATGTTATGTGTAAATTATATTATGTCGGACAATATTCTTTTGGTCGGGGAATATTCGTTCTGTCGGGGAATGTTCGTACGACGGCGCCGTACGAACCAATCATTGGTGGACCCCACAAAGGTGGACCCTAAAAAGAATAATTGTCGGATATAGAAAATGACATAAACAATTTTTAAAATGGTCAATGGTACTATTACTTTTAATTGTTAAAATATCCGGTGGTAAAAGAATAGTAATATACGGTATTACAAGTAACATACGGTATTGCACAGTAGCACACGGTATTGCACAGTAGCACGCGGCATTGCACAGGGTTTCGTATTATTAAACTGATAAAGTGGTTATCGTACAATATTTGACTTTATTGTCACATGCACAATAATTCATGTTGATAATTGTCACAGTAGCATATGCACAGTAATTCACATTATTGAATCAATAATTGTCATAACACAGTAACGTAATATTTCTTTTGCATACTTTCTGCATTATTGTTATCTCTATTATGGTATTATTTAAACAGTTGTATTTCATTAATTAATTGACTTGATATCTAACTCAGAAAGCCAACTACACTGTATTTATAACAATTAGTCATAATAATGAATAAGTGTGAATTATTGTTGAATAATTGAATTGATAAAGTTATTTGTTTATAATATAAAGTTAGGTGATATAAAATGAATGGTATAGATTAAAGATAATATAGAATTTAAAATGGATGGTGTAGATTAAAAGATGATCTTTAAATGAATGGTTTAGATTAAGAAAATCTTAAAAGATGAAATGAATGGTATAGATTAAAGATAATATAGAATTTGAAATGGATGATGTAGATTAAAAGATGATAATTAAATGAATGGTTTATCTTAAAAGATGAAATGAATGGTATGGATTAAACATTATCTTGAAATGAACGGTTTGGATTAAATTAGGAAATCTTGGTTATGATAAGATTTTTGGCTATAAATAGAGGCCTTAACTTAAGGATTTTTCATAAACTTCCTTACTTGTTCTTTCCTTCTCTCTCTAAATACTTCTTGTGAAAGTTTTCTCTAAGTGTGCTTAAGTCATCTTAAGTATTTGTGAAGATTTATAAGTGTACGTGTACTGTTCAAGTTAATCAACATCATTTAAATCAATATCCAGTCACGTGTTAAGGTAAAGGATTATCATTATTTGATTCTCGAAAATAATATCGTTTCTTTCTTACTCATAAGACGTGCCATTTATTTCCATGTATTAATTTATGGGAATAACCTTACGGCGCGGATTACCGCCTGTTGGTGAATAACCTTTCGTATTCATTCCTTATTAATCTCTGAGAATAACCTTACGGTGCGGATTATCGCCTGTTTGGTGAATGACTATTCGTATTCAATTTTTATTAAATTGTGGGAATAACCTTACGGTGCGGATTATCGCCTGTTGGTGAATAACCTTTCGTATTCATTCCTTATTAATTTCTGAGAATAACCTGACTACGCGGATTACCGCATGTTTGGTGAATTACTCTTTGTATTCATTTCTTATTTGTCTCTTGTGGAAATAATTTGTTTACACGAATTATCACATGACACTTTTATTGCATATTCGTTTATAATATCATTTTCTTTCATATTCGTAAGTGATATTATTTTCCTTTATACTCATAAGGGATACCATCTTTTTCATCTTCCATTATTCAAACTTACTATGGTAAGGGATATTAATTTCCTTCACCTTTTGTTAATCAAACCTGCTACGGTAAGGGATATTATTTTCTTTCATACACCTAAATCGAAACTTATTATGGAACTATTGCTTCTATAATTCCTGAAAATATTATATGTTCCATAATAGTTGCACTTCATCATTTCAATTGAACCATCCTACTTACGTGAACCTTTCTATTGAACTGTAACCGTTATTCTAAACTGTGGATCTTGAATATCATTTTTAAATTTCACTCCACATCATGTTGACAATTTGGACATTATTTGAATCTGTACAAAGTAAACTTCTGATACTTATTGTTTATCCTGTTTCTTCTGTTCATCATTTATATCATTCTAATCATCCAAATTCAAGTTGTTGTGAATATCTGTGGTCGGGGGCACAGATGCGATATAATTGTTGAACAGATGTTAGCTTAAAGACGATATAATAGGTTAAAGGCGATACATCTGTTCGGTGTCTTTTATGACACGTGGTGAATGTTCTCTTTGGCCCGTAGTGCAAAGATGAACTGTTGTTTGGTATGATTATGACCAAAGGCTGAATCTGGTATAATCATGACCGTTGGTGTTATATTGAATGTCTTTGGCCCGTAGTGCAAAGATGAACTGTTGATCTGCATGATTATGATCAGGAACTGTGAATTGTATTATCTTGACTAATGGTATTTCAGATGATAAAAGTTGATGATATTTTTCCTAAAAAGAGAATCGAGTGGACATTATAGTCTGCATTATTCTTCTAATAGATTGCTTATTCCGCTGCTATTATTGATCTGAACGTTGTTTAAGAATTTAACTGCAGTTTTTGATACAAACCTTGTAGTCTATTGTATTCTATCAAGAACTCAACTGTTGAAGGCTAACGATAATTTACTTGTCATTATCTTAGTCATGATATTCTTTACTGGGCTATTTGAGCTCACCCTTTCTTTTGTTCCATTATTTTTCAGAAAATGAGAGAGTAGCCGGGTCTAGCAAGGGAATGGAGTGACGGTCCGAGTGATAGCTATTGTAGTCTTCACATGTTGTATATAGTGTGACAATAATTATGAAGACTTAGTTGTGTATTATTATACACTGTATTGTTGAACGTTATTCTATCTTGTAATAATTTTGTTGTAGTCTTTTGACGACTCAAGTTTGGGCTGTATGAGCCTAGATTTGGGGGCGTCACATATGTCTTGGTCTCTTATTCTAGAATAATTATTCAGTGATCTGAAAATACATAATACGTGATACTTTATATCATTCATGTATTATTATTTTAACACTTTAAATTAATCATTTTACTTTAAGTGCTGAAATATCAACATATGAATTATATAAAATATCACGTGACAAATGTCTCAAAAATACCTAATAATTTTCCCCTACCCTCCCTCTTAATCTTATCTTCTAGTATGAAGGAAGAAGAGTCAACCAAGAAAGGTTGCCCTTGTCCAATCCAATTATTATGAGTGAAGTTTGTGAAAGTAGAAATTACAACCACTCACTCTTCATTCTTCAGGTGGTCTGGTCTGGTACTTTGGATGAAATCAAAATTTCATGTTCTTCAAGTACCTAACTCACCGGACTGTTCCTACTACTCCACACGAACACACGGTGAGTGTCCCAAAGTACATTTATTAAATCATGTGACGTACAACCTGCCTTTTTTATTAGTTGAAGTATAAATTAAATTTTTTAAAAATCAGTTACAATATAAAATCATAAAAAACTCACAGTAAAAAAATAAAAAAAAACTCACAATAAATTTCAATTACAATAGTACTCCCTATGTTCTAAATTAAAAGATTAATATTAATTTTTTAAAAGTTAATTTGATACTTATTTTTTGATATTCATAATTATTGTTGGAATCCGGTTTTAAGTTTGGGCCTGGACCCAAAACATGAAAATTGGGGGTCCGGTATTAGATTTGGGCATGGACACGAAAAATGGAAAAGGCTAGGGCCTAGCACCCCATGGATAAGTTTAGAAAGGAGGAAGGCCCGCGGGCTAGGCACCAGATATAATTGCGTGACTCCCTCCATAATCGCACGAGTTTACGAGGTTCCAGCCAGCCAGCAGTCCAGCACCAAACACTACAATTTAGTAAATGTCCCCACCCCATTAATAATACTAGTTAAATACACATCCATGCCTTTTTCATTTTTTTAGTCAGCAAAAAGAAGATTGTTTTATGTTTACGCATAAGTTGCAAATTGTCAAATATTTTCATGTTTGATTATTTATATCGAACGGATCCTCTCTAATTTAATATGAACAAAATAATTTTTAGAACAGCATCGAAAGGTTTTGTCATGAAACGTTGACTTAATCGTTACGATTTAAATTGGACTAGTGCAGTAGGGGGTAAATATGCAAAAGGAAAAATAAATTTATAATTTGAATTTTTTCTAGGCAAATATGCAAATTGGAAACATTAAGTTTATCGTCAAATCTCAATCAGGTGCTGATTTTTATTTTTGTTTCTGGTGCAAATAAAAGTTTTTTTTTACAAGAGTTAGTTACATCACAATCGGCCAAGACGTAAAGGAGTAACTTTAAATGTCCATCCTATGAGATATGAAAGAAGTCGAATTCACAACTAAAACGAAAATCATTTGTCGAACTTACTGCGAACTAACCTTTGGAGTCTATTTTCTCCTTCTAGACTTGTAGTAGATGAGGAGAAATGTAGGGGTGAGCAAAAAATCGAAATTGACCCTAAAATCACACAAAAAATCAATCAAACCGCACTAATAAAATTGTGCCAACGGCTTCGGCGTATATGACGGTTTTAGGAGGGTTGAAAAGCCGCATTTGCGATTTGGCTTCAATTTCTACGGTTCACCGCACCAATAATGACAAAAACGATGTCGTTTTGGTTTGTTTGTTTGTTTCATTTTTAAAATTACATGGTGTTTATTATACTTTTCTCGTATTTTTTGTTAGCATAGAATTAACTTTTATTGTTGCCTCTCGTATGACTATTAATTGTAGTTTTAAAAAATTTTAATTGTGAATTTTACTTAACTAATCAAGTTTCTTATTGTTTGATTGTCAGTGCCATTTTTGCAATTACAGAGTGTTGTCGCCTAATTTTGTGAGCCCGCCAGAAACCACTGAAAGCATGAACTATCTGCACAATTAACAATCACACTAAGGAACCTAACAACTTGAGTTGTCGGGGGATAGCTCCGGTATAATAATAAGTACAAGCCAAAAAAGATAACAATGGTGGGAATTAAATTGTTGAAAAATAATAAAATTTTGTATGTAAATTATTTGTGTACCGTGATCCTCGCTTATGACTATATTTATAAATGTTACGTCCACCCGAGATTAATTAGGATTGAAAGTCTCTTTACAAATCTCCTTAGAACTGTCATTAATTATTGATTTAATCATTACTAAATTAAATTTCCTTCTTTTTTTCAAATAAGGAAACTCAATCCTATTTTGATATGAACTTTAACACTCTTTTACTAAGCCGCCAGATTAAATTAAAATGGACCTACATTGGTCATGGACCAACACCATATCCGGATCATTCAATAATAATACAGGTTGCACCTTAACTGGGTCGAAATATTTATATCTCAACACAAAGTTTCATTATAATATGAATAAATAAAAATGGACCTACATCAGTCATGGCCCATCTACTTTTTTGTCATAAATAACTATTCGTCATAGTCATATTTTATTTCTTCTTAAGTAATTATTCTAATATCTTCTGTACATATTTGTCTGCACTTGAAAATTAAATAATTTTTTTTGTGTATGTATTTTTTCAATCATAATATTTTGTATATATTTAATTAGTTTTAAAATCAAAACCATACTAAATAAAATCACATCACACTGACCACAAATAATTTTATGTACGATTTTTAATTTATCAAATTACATCTATACAATTTTATGAATAATTTAAATTTCAAACTGCACTAAATGCTCGACAAATGTGCGCCTTGAGAACAAGAATTTCATCACCAGAGTGGGAGTAGTAAATATGATAAAGAATAATCATTACTGGTCAAAAATAGAATATACATACCATAAAGAAAATGAAGACGTGGGGTTGGTTCATACGGATAACGCCACCCACTAGGGGTGTAAACGGATACGAATATAGCGGTATCCGTATTCGTATTCAGAAAATTAATTCGCTATCCATATTCGTATCCTGTATCTGATGGATTTTAAAAATCATATCCGTATTCGGTATTCGAAATAATATCCGAATACGGATAATATCCGTTTCCATTTATTTTATTCAAATAAACAGATTATTCGGATATCCGGATATCCGAATATGTTTATCAATCACCTAATATAAAATTCATTCAAATTATTTATAAGAAAATAAAGAAAAAATTGAATAATTACTCATAACCAATCACAATTTAAAGTTTAAACCATACATATTAATGAATAAATGTTAATTTATTTATTTTTAATAAATACAATAATCAATGCTCTAAATTACAATTCAAATAAGTTTTCATTATTTTTGAAATACTAAATTCAAAATAAATGATCTTCTTATTAATGTTTAGATGTCCATTAATAAGTAGATGTCTATTTTATGTGTTAATTTGGAGTAATATTGTAGTGTGTATAAATATTTATAATCTATAATTATAACATTTAAATTATGTTTATAACACTTGTTAAATGATACATTTTAGATATATTATAACACTATATATAACTAGAATAAAGAAAAAAAATAATGAGTTTTAAAGTATAGTTTATTAATGAATGAATGTTAATTTATTTATTTTTAATAAATACAATAATCAATCCTTTAAATTACAATTTAAATAAGTTTTTATTATTTTTGAAATCCTAAATTCAAAATAAATATTCTATTTATTAATATTTAGATGTCCATTAATAAGTATCTCTACTTTATGTGTTAATGTGAAAATCCATCATTATTTCGAAAGTCCTTCAACCAACTTTATCCAATTCTTAAATCTATTTGGCAGATTTTGTAACTGACTTTTTCAATTGAGATGCACATGTGTATGTATGTATGTATGTAAGATATTTGAATCCATATGTGTAAGGGCATGTAGATGTGTCTCTATATGTACAAATCTAAGGACTTTGAATATTTGATCTAACATATAATCAACCAAATGTTTCTGGGGAGTTTTATTTTTAGCATATTTGTAAAGATATCATCTCAAATCAACTGGTATATGCTTATGTATAAAGAGTAGCAATATATGTATAGATAATGCATCTGGGTTCGAAAGAGGATTTAGATTCTTATTTTTCATTATTGAATCTAGTTATGGACGTTGGAATGGAGCATTGAATAAATATGGATCCAATTCTGAAGAGGAGCAAGGAATTGGGAAATTCACCCGATTCGACTCACCTTGCACCATTCCCAGATGAGGTACTGGAAAGAGTACTTGCCCTGGTAAAATCCCACATCGATCGAAGTTCAGTTTCACTGGTATGCAAAGACTGGTACAATGCTGCGAGGTGGAGCAGGACCCGGGTCTTCATCGGATACTGCTACTCAGTCTCGCCAGAAATTGTGGCGAGGCGATTTCCGAATATTCGGAGTGTTACTTTAATGGGGAAACCAAGATTTTCTGACTTCAATTTGGTGCCACAAAATTGGGGAGCTGATATTTATTCATGGCTTGTAGCGTTTGCTGAAGTTTACCCATTTTTGGAGGAGTTAAAATTGAAGAGAATGGCTGTGAGTGATGAAAGTTTGGAGTTTCTAGCGAATTCTTTTTCAGGTTTTAAGGCTTTATCTCTCTTGAGTTGTGATGGTTTTAGTACTGATGGTCTCAAGGCTATTGCAACTCATTGCAAGTAAGATTATTTTATTTGAATGTTGATAAAATGAAGTCCATTTTATGAATATTAAGTTTTGGATTTAAGTATCCTTTCTTTGAATTTATGTCTTCTGTTGCTAAATTTGTTCAACATGGGTTTCTTTAGTTTGAGATCTAATAAGATAGTTATAGCAAATTGATAACAATTGCTCTTCACCGAGAACGAAACATGTTCCACTTTAGAGTGAGAAACATTTGGTTAAAAATTTAAAGTGAGATGCACCAACTGTTTTCTTTGGCAATCATATGTATCTTTTATGCGTGTATATAGATGAAATAGTTGGCAAAGTTTGTCTGTTTTAATATTATGTTTGTTGGATGTGGTTGAGAAATTATGACTGTCTTCATAGTTTCAGTGTAGTGGCAATTGAAGTGCTACTACTTTATGATTTCTTTCTCTCTTTCTTTCCACCCCCAACACCCCACCCCGTTATTTTCTCGATGTGATGTTGTCTTGTTAATGAACATTGGCATGTCTTTAATATTGGTGTCTAAATATCACCATTTTACTTGGTAAATATAGAGAACTACTTATTTGATATATTCTTGTTAAATATTCTTGTTAAATACTTTTGATAGTGCGTATTCAATTAATCTCCTTTTTCTGGAACTTGTTATGGAGTTGTCAAGAATTCTCCTCTTATTAATCTGGAGAAAGAAATTTTCATTTGGAGTAAGACACGAATTACTTTAAATAACTACAAGAAAGTATCTTCAAATAAATAAGAACAATGAGTTAATGATATGAATTTCATCTTTCATCCCAAAAAGGTTTAATAATTCTAGTTTATTGGGTGAAAGTACTATGGAGAATTTGAGATCCTTTAGTCATTGCTTCTTTCTCCTTGTTTGAAAAGAAAATTGCGGCTAAAGTAAGCCCTTGGATAGTTCTCAGAATTAAAAATTTGGCATAAGTATTGAATTTATGAGTAAATAGTTTTGGGATGGCTCAGATTTAATTTGGATATCGCTGTACTGACTATGTTATGTTCATCCCCAATATTTTTGGAAAAGGAAAATGATTTTTTGCTCGTTTCTTGTTTTCTTTGGTGTGCTATTTAGGCGTACAATATAATTTAGATAATTATATTATTGTTATATGTATCGGTAGTTTGTGACCCTTTTAATGTGCTAGGTAATTACATTTTTGTTATGCATATCAGTAGTTTATTACCATAATAGGCTTTTTGTCTTAATTTCTTGATGGGGTGGATTCATGAATAAGGTTGGCATAATACTTAAAAGTATAATTTCATTACCTTCATGATACCTTGTAAACTAAAAATTTAATATTTTTCACTTGAGATAGTTTAAATGAATAAACGGTTTTATATTGACGATCATTAGAGTATTTCACATAGTGTTACTAAAAAACACTAAAATGATAACAACTTGCATTTTGGTACGAGCATCCCAAAACATTAAATTTAGCTATCCAAATTCTTTTTCCTATTTAGTAAAAATAACTAATATAAACATTTTAAGAATAATTAAAACTCTTTTTTATAATTTGGTATATGAAGGGAAACTTTATACTGGCATTGGGCCTTATAACGAATGACAATGATTAAAACTAATGTAGGCTAAAGATCAACTATCAAGAACATTACTCCAAAATATCTAGAATACTTACAAGTATAACTATCACATAAATATATCTAGAATGCTCTATTAGAAATCCTAATATGTATAAGAAAAATGTAAAAAATGTTAACTAGTGTCGCCAAGTGAGCACCTTGTGGGCGCCCAGTAAGTGTTAAACATAGCCTCCTTGAAAATGATCATGTTGTGACGGTAACTCAACTAAATTTAAACATATCTTTTAAGAAAGTTATCCTAGCGTAGAACGTTTAGGATAAACATATTTGTTTTAACTTGGTGACTCAAAGAAACCTAACCTGGCATACTATGTACCATGAAAAGTGACGTCCATTCCCATTTTCGTTCTGCGATTGCATTGAACTGCGATCCAGGGAATATTGATTTTACATCTTAACTATCATAGTATATTATCCCCCAATCACAAATGTGGGTCTCTCCAGTTCTTGATTTTGTAATTCGATAGCCATTGTCTCATCAAAGAATACTTTCTTTGTTGTCATGCTTCTGTTTGATTTTGCTTGTAACAAGCCAACTAAGTTCCAATTTTGCTTGCAGGAACTTGACTGAGCTTGACATACAGGAAAATGGCATGGATGATCTTGGTGGGGGTTGGTTAAGTTGCTTTCCTGAGAACTTTGTGTCTCTGGAAGTGTTAAACTTTGCCAGCCTGAACAGTGATGTCAGTTTTGATGCTCTCGAGAGACTAGTTATCAGGTGCAAATCATTAAGGATTTTAAAGGTTAATAAAAATATCACCTTGGAACAATTACAAAGGCTACTGTTAAGGGCACCCCAATTGATGGAGCTTGGTACTGGCTCTTTCCGGCAAGAGTTTGCGCCTCGCCAGTGTGAAGAGCTTGAAAATGCATTCAACAATTGCAAAAATCTACGCACAGTCTCAGGTTTATGGGAAGCTACTTCCCTTTATCTCCCAGTTCTATACCTGGCAGGTGCCAGGCTGACATTCTTGAATTTGAGCTATGCAACTCTGCAAAGTGTTGAACTTACGAAGCTTCTTGCTCACTGCTCAAATCTGCAGCGCCTCTGGGTAAGAAGAAACTTCCCCCGTACAACTTCCCCCTCCCCCCTCCACCAATTTCTTCTAGTAAAAGTGTTTTTTTTATTTTTATTTTTTATAGATTTTTATAAGAATCATAGTTGTCAAATTGTGAATCGTTTCGTGTATTGAAAACCTCCTTATCGTGTTTCTTCGTGAATTGTATCGTACGATATAGAAACTAAATAAAAATATAGTAATATATATTTAAACATATAAAACACAATTTATTGGACAATCAAACATATTAGCTTGACTATATATGAAAGTAGTCAAGTAAATATTATTATAGACAAAATAAATTTTAAAGTTAAATAGTAACCAAAATACTCTAAATTGTTTTATTAGATATTATTTCAGTAATCTTTATAGAGTAACTATATGAGAAAACGAAAATTTTGATTCACGTTTAATCTATAAAAGAAAAGAGAATATTCAAATTAATAAGTGGAGATTTATATATCTGCTTATAGAAAGTGACGTGAGAAAAATAGAGCGACATTTTGAATAAGATATAATACTCTACAAAGTGATTAAAGGCTTATGAAGTAATATAGAATATGTTTGTGCTAGAAAATCTCTTCAATTGAAATGGTAAAAGTCTTGAAAGTTTTGTTTTTAGTCTTTTAGATGTACATGAATTTTTTTTCAAGTTAGTTGCTTTTAAAAAGTATCGTGTATTGTATCGTAAGAATCGTACGATACGGTATCATTTTCGATTCACACTGCGATATGTATCGAATTGTCTCTGTATCGTATCGTATCATACGATACGTATCACGTATCGTAAGATTCTGACAACTATGATAGGAATAAAGAAGGCAAACCTCTTCACTTAGTCATTGGCTGTGAGTTTAGACCTTCCATTGGTAAATCATTATGGCCATTGGCCACATTATCACCTGAACATCGAAATCTGTGCATGATCACATGAATATATAGTTTGATAATGTAATTAGCATTTTAATCACTAGTTCCTTGGCGGTGCTCATCTAGGGTTATGCTCACCTTATCTTGCTTCTTAGCTCCATAGTTTGTGTTTGATATTCTAGTCCTAAGCATTTAGGCGCTGATACCTGGTGTTCTTGTTTACTGTTGGGTTTTTCAATTTAGTTGTGGCTATTTCAGAATGTTCTCTCATCCATCACCGCTTGAGAATAACCTTTAAAGTGTTTTCTTGCACTATTATTCTAGCACAAGTCCATATTGCTAGCTAATGAAGAATTAATGGTACCAAAACCATTTTAGGTGTCCATACATGTGCTTATATAACATATAAAATAGAAAAGATAAAATACTCGTTAAACAGAAAAAAGATAAATATTTGAATTTGGACTAATAAAGTAAACTTTCTGGTACAGGTACTGGACACAGTGGAAGATAAGGGGCTAGAAGCTGTTGGATCTAGCTGTTCCTTGCTTGAGGAACTACGGGTCTTCCCTGCAGATCCCTTTGACCAGGATATACATCACGGGGTGACTGAGTCAGGTTTTGTGGCTGTCTCTAAAGGATGCCGCAGACTGCACTATGTTCTCTACTTTTGCCGGCAGATGACCAATGCTGCCGTTGCAACTATTGTGCGAAACTGTCCAGGTTTTACTCACTTCTGCCTCTGCATAATGAAGCCGTGCCAACCAGATTATCTAACAAGTGAGCCGATGGATGAAGCCTTTGGTGCTGTGGTAAAGACTTGCACTAAGCTCCAGAGACTTGCTGTAACAGGCCTATTAACAGACCTGACTTTTGAATATATTGGAAAGTATGCCAAAAACCTGGAAACCCTTTCCGTGGCTTTTGCTGGCAGCAGTGATTTGGGAATGCAGTATGTGCTGGAGGGTTGCTCAAAGCTGAAGAAGCTTGAGATAAGAGATTGCCCATTTGGGAATGCAGCATTGCTTTCAGGGCTGGAGAAGTATGAATCTATGCGGTCTCTCTGGATGTCAGCTTGCAACGTGACAATGAACGGTTGCAGACTATTAGCTAAGGAAATGCCAAGGTTGAATGTTGAGGTGATCAAGGATGACAAGAGCGATGACGAGGCTAATAAAGTTTGTCTATCGTTCTGTAACAGGGCCTAGAAGGGATGCACCTCCTTTTGTTCAGACTCTCTGAACCTTGGAAAGAAACTCTTGGTGAGCTCTCTCTCTCTCTTTGCTCGTCTCTCTCGACATACTAAACATACAAATCTAGCAACCACATGGTAATAGAAATGTCATGACTTATTAGGCAAGTAACTATTAGCCACGATACGATTATATATGCATGCGACCGATCTATAGCCAATGGTGGGCTATAAGGCTTAACTGGCCACCAGATCAATTGCAAGATCTAACCGTTAGGATATAAACAAAATAAGACCCTCTATGTTGCGGAATAATAAAGTAAATTTTACAACTTTCCAGGTCTGCAATGTACAAGTAACCATCTGTAGAAGTTAGAGACCTGGGTTCTCATTCACATAATTGAAGGTAATAAATGGTGGGGAAAAAGGTGGTGAGACTGGAGACTTGTAAACTTCCCTTTCAACTGGTGCCTCTTCTTTACATGGCAAACCAGGAAGAACAAAGTAGGAGATGGAACATAAATAAGCTTATTCTCTTGCAGCCTCGAAGGTCGATGATCAAAGCTTTTCTTTACTGCTGGCTTAGTTGCACCAATGAAATGAGGAATTAAATGGTGTTCGTGCAGAAAAAGATGAAACACCGATTGCTTTGAATAATAAACAAACAGCAATCTTTTCCCACACCATTGCTACCCTGGTCTTTCTAACAATTCAAAATTCATCAGCAACGTCAAATGCCATGGTATGCAGAGGTGAGCTCATGCACATTATCATGAATGATTGATGCCCAGTCTCGTTTGTACAATAAATGAATAAAAATGAAGTACCTAGAGAAGAATGTCATCAGTAGGGAGGTAGTTGCAAGTTATGGGTGACTGGCCATTGTGCACTTATCTTGTACCTTTATTTCCTTGCAAAGACAGCATTTTGATTGACCTGTTTATGCAGTTTTTGGATGTATTAAAGTGAAAGCAATTGGATCAGGGAATTCAATTGATCTTGGAAACAGAAATTGAGCATAGGATTTTATGCATTTCTTCATTTTGGACCTCTTTACAGCTAAATTGAACGAGTCACTACTTCCTCAACTTGGCTTGTTCACAGATTTATTTTAAATTCATCATCAAAAGTCGAGATATTCTTTTTATTTTTATTTTCTATTTATCAATCTAAAGCTTACAAGGAAAAGATGCAAAACTTAATGGACAGTGAATTAGCTTCCATTTAATGCTGTTCAATCACTCATGCTCCATGGGGTTTATTTTGTTTTTGACGAAACTTGTAATTTGTTTAATATATTAAATTAAAATTCTCGACGAGATTTACGAGACCAATTGTTATTGGCCATGACTTGGGCCATCTAAAGCCCAAAAAGGCATGAGAAAGATTGAATTTAGCCGCTCGAAGTTTACTTTTTTTATTAACTTAGGAATCATTAAGTAATATTGTTACTTATTGTCTAATTAGGATATCTGGCATATTCTGTAGTATTTAAACATTGTTTAGGGTTATGTTTGAGATATCTTTATTATTATTTTATTAATACAGTTAGACTATTCTACAACCCTGTACTTGGGCATCTTTTTGAGTTTGGATGCAAGCATTAATAATGGTATAAAATTTAAGGTATAAAGTGTATTTTAGTCTTTTCTTAATATAATTATACTATTCTACGACACATGTATCATACTTCTCTCGGTTTCAAGTTATTCTTTCGGTGTTAAGGCGTCTTTCACTGTGTTAACTAAACAAATCAGTCTTTTTTAATACACTGATTTTGATTACTTCTATTTGATTCTACTATAGAAATGTGAGATTATAATGTTAATAATATATATTTTAAATAATTTATAATATTTATAATTGTATCAATTAAAATAGATAAAAATCATACTAAATTTTAATTTAAAAGTTTGCTTAGAAGTGTAACCTTAATTTTATCAAAAACTCTGTGGACTAGGGCCGGCCTTATAGTATAAAAAAAAAAATTGGACTTTTAAAGGAAGACTTTAATTTTTTAAACACCATAAATAACCCATGTAAAAAGACGTTATAAAAATATAAGTTCACCAATCAATCATTTAGGGTCCATTGTCCAATCCAAATATTAAATACCTAAAAAGAATTAACAGTATAAAAAAAAATCTCATTTAAATAAAAAATATTGATATTCCATCCGTCTTAAAATAAAAATTATTCATTAACTTTTGTAGTCAAATTAATCATTTTTAAAATTAACAATTAAAATATATATTTAGATTTTAAAAAAAGTAAATATTAAGATTAATACTAAATTTTATGTAGTTTATAATGTTTATAGAATTTTTACACAAATATTAAATAATAATAATAAGATATATTGATTTAAAAAATAATCAATTTAACCATAAAAATCAATAGAGAACGTACTAATTATAAAAAATCTCATTTAAAATTATTTTTTTAGATTTTAAATTATCTGAAATCACCCCTGACGTAGACATAAAAATAGGACATAAAAATTTGACATGAAGATTATCTAATTTCATCTATTTATATTTTGACCCTCTATTTTTTATAACAGAAGTTCAAAATATAAATAAATGAAATTGAATAACAATCGTATCTAATTTTTATGTCCCATTTTCTTGTCCATACAGAAGAGGTCTAATTTTATCACACGGATTCACATGCTTGATATCTAAAACTAACCGAGTATTTTCTCATTAGAGCCGTTGTGATGCTTGGAGAGGTTGGAGGTCGGGCTAGGGTAGTTGTGGGAAAGGGTTGGGGGATGATTCCATTCTATGGGTTGAGAGGGGATTTAGTAGGAGAAAAAGAACAAAAGGAATTAATTGCACTCGACCCAACCACCTGCTGAATACTACAGTCTACTGTACAGTAGTATTTCTCAACTGCTGACATGAAAATCTCCAGTAACATGAAGGCATGCTCGGTAAGCACAATAAGCGCTCTAATCCATGTGACTGCCAGAAGATAACAGGGCGACCGCAAATCACTCTGCTTATGATAAGAAGCAAAAGTATAGGGACCGGTTTTTGGACCGGAAGTTGTAATCGATACTAATTATTTATTTATTTATTTTTAAAATATTTATTTTGATAATTTTTTTTAAATTTATTGATTTAAGTATAATTTAAATACATGTCAATAATAATATATATAATACTGTTATTTATATATATTTAAATTACTAAATAAATATTATAAATATTTTATGAATCAAAAGAAAAATAAATAAAAATTGAAACGGTCTCTAAAACCGGTCACCATACCGGTCCCCTAGAATCACTCATGATAAGAAATTAGCCCATTTTGGCTAAATACACTGTTTGCTTGATCCTTCAATCTTCCTCACGTTAGAAAATACAAATCTTCCTTGTGCATTTGTATGTGAAGCTTCCTCTATTAATCCTGTTTATTGACTTGTTTTAATGGTGGATCTGTTTTTTGTTGTTGTGTGTTATAATTTTTTTCTTCTTACAAGTTGTTCAGCAACTTTGAACATTTCTTAAATCTTTTTGGAGTGACCTTTCATATTAGCATTTGAGCTTTTTTAAGTAGATATTTGAATCTATTTTTGCAGTTATATGTAGTGTAATGTTCTCTTTATCTGTACCATTCTAAGAACTTTAAATATTTGATCTAAAGAAACCCGCTTTGGGTTGATTATTTTTATTATTATTGCTAAATTGACTGTCGGGTTGGGAACCCAATAATCCTCACAGGATAAAATATGCAACATGTTAATACATTTTAGTGTAGATTTAAATGACGTATATAGTGAAAAAGTAATAAGTTTATGGGGTGTGCAATCAATTGTTGGCAACTCAAAGTTTCCAACTGATGGCTGAAAGATCCGACTTGGATCCCAACCCAGACGCATGTCCACTCGTGTGGACAGGGTCACACATGTATTTCACCCTCAACTCCTCAAGTGAATATTCCATGTAACAAACGTTTTGAGCGACAAAATAGTGAAATGATAATACTGTCACTAATAAAATTAGCAAAAGGGCTAATGCTTAGGCCACACCCTGGTGGCTATGGTTGCAACTGACATGTTATATTTATATCGCAAATCATTAGATTATGCTTATGTATTAATAGTTGCATTTTATATATACATGAATGCATTTGAGCTTGACAAGGGATTTAAATTTTCATTTTCTGATTGTTGAATTTAGTTCTGGAGCTAGGACTAGAGCTTTGAACATTATGGATCCCAAGGATTCTTTTAACTCGCCAGATTCGACTCCTCTCCTGCCATTCCCTGACAAGGTATTGGAAAAAGTACTTGCCCTGGTAGAATCCCACAAAGATCGAAATTCAGTTTCACTGGTCTGCAAAGATTTGTACAATGCTGAGAGATTGAGCAGGACCCGGGTTTTCATCAAAAACTGCTACATAGTCTCCCCTTAGATTGTGGCTAGGTGATTCCCGAATATTCGGAGTGTTACTTTAAAGGGAAAACCAAAAATTTCAGAGTTCAATTTGGTGCCCCAAAGTTGGGGAGCTGATATTCATTCACGGCTCATAGTGTTTGCAAAAGTTTACCCATTTTTGGAGGAGTTAAGGTTGAAGAGAATGTATGTGAGTGATGAAAGTTTGGAGCTTATAGCAAATTCGTTTTCAGGTTTTAAAGCTTTATCTCTCCAGAGCTGTGATGGCTTTAGTACTGATGGTCTCAAGGCTATTGCTACCCATTGCAAGTAAGAATTTTGAATGCCGTTATAATGTTTTAACTAAATTAAGTTCCATATATGTATGTCAAGTTTTTAAATTTAATTGTCCTTTCATCGAATTTATAGTTTTGATTACTAAATTTGTTCAACATGGGTTTCTTTACTATGAGAACTCATAAGATAATTATAGCAAATTGATAAGAATTGCATTTCACCTTAAAAGAAAAACATGTGTGTATTATGCATATAAACGGATGGAATAGTTGATAAAGTGCATCTGTGATAAAGGTCGGTCTGTTGGAAGTGGTTGAGAAATAGAGTTGGTTTCAATATAAGTGCTACATAATCTGTTATTGAACATTTTTGCTGGATTGCATTTTCTTGAATATTGACATCAAATTCAGTGTAAACATCTGATATAGATCAATATTATATTTACATATCTGAATCAGATTTTTAACTAAGAACTGATCAAGTTCAAGTCGAGCTCGTATCCTTGTATCCTCGTGTCTTTTAAGGTTAGCATCATAAAGAAAGAGAGTTCCAAGAACAACACATTCCTTTAAGTTGTGGAGGGTTTGGGATTCTTAAGTTGATATCTTTCAACTTAAGAATACGATAAACGAATAAAACTTATACAAGGTAGTGCTGCATAAACTGTGAAGTCATCAGTGGAGCGACCATCAGAGTACTTTACAACTTAAGTCTGTTGGTTTATTATATACATCTTTAATTACAAATGTGAGCCTCCAGTTCTTTATTTTGTAATCCAGTAACCAATGACTTTCTAAAAAGTAACTTTCTTTGTTGTCATGCTTGTGTTTGATTTAGCTCGTGTCTAAGTTCCAGTTTCTTTTGCAGGAACTTTACTGAGCTTGACATGCAGGAAAATGACATGGATGATCTTAGGGGGGATTGGTTAAGTTGCTTTCCTGAGGACTTTCGAGTCTCTTGAAGTGCTGAACTTTGCCAGCCTGAGCAGTAATGTCAGTTTTGATGCCCTTGAAGGGCTAGTGCCTAGTTAAAAGGTGCAAATCATTAAGGGCTTTGAACGTTAATAAAAGTATCACCTTGGAACAATTACAAAGTCTACTTTTAAGGGCACCCAAATTGATGACGCTTGGTACTGGCTCTTTCCAACAAGAGTTCGTACCTCGCCAGTTTACAGAGCTTGAAAGTGCATTCAACAACTGCAAAAATCTACACACACTCTCCGGTTTGTGGGAAGAGTCAAATTCCCTCTATCTCCCAGCTCTATACCCGGCATGTACCATTCTGACTTTCTTGAATTTGAGCTATGCAACTCTGCAAAGTGGTGAATTTTCTAAGCTTCTTGTTCACTGCTCCAATTTAAGGCGCCTCTGAGTAAGAAACTAACCCCATACTACTTTCCTTTGCCCAATTATTTTTATTAAAAGTTCTTTTACATATTTTAAAGTAGTATGAAGAAGACAAACCACTTCACTTAGTCGTTGGCTGTGAATTAGACCTTCATTCACGGATTATATAGAAGGTAATGGCCACATTGTCAACCTGAACATTTCAATATGTGTATCACAGGAATACATAGTCTGTTTGATCAAGAAATTGAATTAGCATTTTTATCACTACTTCAATGGTTGTGATAATCTATGGTTCTGATCACCGTATCTTACTTGTGAGCTTGATAGTAATAAGCATTTAAGACATTGATGCCTGGAGTTCTTGTTTACTGTTAACTTTGCCAAATTTGGTTGCAGCTATTTCATACTGCTATTTAATAACGTTTCGGCTGTTCTCTTACACTACTATTCTACGACCTGCCCATGTTGCTAGAAGTGAAGAACTAATGGTACCAAAACCATTTTGGGCCAAACCTTGTAAAAAGTTCAAAATGTACGTAAATGTGCAAATGTAAATAGAAATGAAAAGATAAAATGATTTTTCGATGGACTACTCTAAGTAGTTATATAGTTAGAATATGAAGTTTTTAACTAGTAATTTACTTTCTCGAAAAGGTCCAGGACACGGTGGAAGATACCGGGCTAGAAGCTGTTGCATATATAACTGTCCCTTGCTTGAGGAACTATGAGTCTTCCCTGGAGATCCTTTTGAGCAGGATATATATCATACAGTGACCGAGTCAGGTTTTGTGGCTGTATACAATGGATGTCCCAGGCTTCGTTATGTTCTTTGCTTCTGCAGTCAGATGACCAATGCTGCTGTTGCCATTATTGCGCAAAACTGTCCTGGTTTTACCCACTTCTGCCTCTGCATAATGAATCCATGCCAGCCAGATTACCTAACAGACAAGCCAATGGATGAGGCCTTTGGTGCAATGGTAAAGACTTGCACTAATCTCCAAAGACTTTCTGTATCAGGCCTATTAACAGACCTGGCTTTTGAGTATATTGGCAACTATGCCAAAAACCTGGAAACCCTTTCCGTGGCTTTTGCTGCCAGCAGAGTGACTTGGGAATGCAGTATGTGCTAAACGGTTGCCCTAAGCTTAGGAAGCTTGAGATAAGAGATTGCCCATCTGGGGATGTTGCATTACTATCAGGCTTGGAGAAGTATGAATCTATGCAGTCTCTCTGGATGTCCGCTTGCAACTTGACAATGAACGGTTGCAGACTACTAGCAAAGGAAAAGCCAAGGTTGAATGTTGAGGTGATCAAGGATAATGGGAGTGATGACAACGAGGCTGGTAAAGTTTATGTTTATCAGTCTGTAGCAGGGCCTAGAAGAGATGCACCTCCTTTCGTTCTCACTCTCTGAACCTTGGAAAGGAATTTCTGGTTAGTTCTCTCTCTATCTCCCTCTCCGTTTCAATATTTTGTCTCGCAAAAATTTGAATCTAACAACCGCATGGTACTAAAAGTGCCATGAGTTATTACTTATTAGGGTCTTGTAAATAGAGATGCTGAGCCTTGATAGTATTGATTGGTTGGGAAAAGGGAGTTCACTTGCATCAATTTATCTTTTTAGCGACAATGAGGCCTAAATTCTTGTCTTGTTGGTTTCCAAGCAATGATGATTCCATTATGCAGCAAACCTGTAGGCTCCTATTTTTCAGTAACCACCTCTTCCTCTTTTTTTCCGTTTGTTTTTGTTTATTTGTTTATTATTTTTTGTGTCTGAAATTTGCTCAAGCACATTCACTTTGTACCTTTCAGATCTCTTCTGGAAACTCTCATAGTCTTGATTCTCAGCCCCAAAATTTCCTTACCTTCCCCTTTGTACCATGAAAGGACCCTTGTTGATAGTGTCAAATTATGTTATTCAGGATACTCTTGTACTTGAACATATTTCCTGGTAACTCAATATCAAGCAAGATACAATTAATGTGTCTCAAATTCTTGTACGAAATCCGACTTTTCTTTCTCAATTTTTAGTTGCTTTCAGATAGAGATTCACAACTTGTACTCATCACACTTTGATATGGTATTCTGCCTCTAGCCTGTGGTTTTTCCCCATTTGGATATTCTATGTAAATCTTGTGTTTGTCTTCAATTTCCCTTGTTGATTTCTATGTTTGCCATAGTTTGTTCCAACAGATTATCCTCTCTTCATTCCTCAAAAAGATTCCCAATTTGACTTTGATCCTAGTTTGTAAAATCCTAAAATTGAGATTGTGACTTGAATTTACTTTTTAACTTTTGAAATAACAATTTTGTAGTTGGTGGTAATACTTTTATGAAGTAACTGACATTTCATCTACTTAACTTCTAATGCATAGGCATGTACTAAAAACATGATCTTGGTCTGGTTGTTATCCCTGTTTAGAATAATAAAGTTCATATATAATAACCTCGCAGGTCTACAATGGCGAACTAACCATCCTTAGAAGTTTGTACAATTGAGTGGTGGAAAGAATTACAATGAGACTTTAGACTTAGAAATTTGTCTTGCACTGCTGCTCCTCTTGTTTACCCAGGAAGAATAATAAAGAGGGAGAAAAAACAGAAAGAAGCTTATTCCATTGTAGCCTCGACTGAAGGTCGATGATCAGAGCTCGTCTCTGCTGCTGGATCAACTGCCTGCACCTCTGAAGGAATGAAACAATATTATGGTGCCAGTTCAGACAAAAAGATGAAGACAGCATTTTAGTTGACCTGTTTATGCATATTTTTTGAATGATATATAAAATGAAAGCAAATGGATAGGGGAATTTAGTTCATCTTGGAAACAGAAACTGGGATTAGGATATCGTACATTTCTTCATATTATGTTACCATCGGAATGAATAAATAAATAAAATGTGTTCTTTATTTCCACTCGAATGAAGTATTTCATAGAGGTCGTAAAATGACTCGTTACATTCCATTGTTAATTCTACTCCATTCTTTAGTTTATTCCTATCTTAATTTCATTCATTCGATCCAAATATAGCATAATTTTTTTTTAAATTGAGATAAGCCATTTGGCTGGTCGTCAACAGTTTTATTTTAATTTCATCTCAAAAGTTAATGTTACGTTTGGATTGAAAAAATAGAATGAACGAAAGAATGAACAGAGAAAAGAATAGAATAGAATAGATTTAGGTGGAATAAGTCATTTCATACCATTTCTGTAAGGAATAAAATTTATAACTTTGAGAGAGATAGAAATGGTCCATTTCATTCCAATAAAATAATTAAACACAATTTTTTTTTATTCCATTTGTACCTTTATTTCTCCAATTCAGACGAACGTGTATTTTTTTTCCCATCAAGTTTTAAAACTTACACGAAGATAATGAAAAACTTAATGGACAGTGAACTAGCTTTCGTTGCTTCTCCTTCTTCTTCTTTTTTTTGGGATCCAATAAATTTGCATAGTTGGGCCATCTGAGATAACTGAACTGTAGCCATGAGATAGTTGAGCCAAATTAGCTTCTCGAGGGACCGAGACTATGAATTTGAGCTTATGAGGTTAAATCCAAGCTAATCATTCCAATTGGATTTGAATTGAATAAACCAATTTTATTAATAACCTGATTTGATTAACCAATTGTTTTTTAGCATCACTTATTATTAAATTACAACTAAGCATGATTTCAGTAAAAAAGAAAATGTGTAATAAGAAAAAGAAAAATAAAAAATACTGTAATATATATATATATATATATATTCTCCCCCTCCAAACCCCATATATGAGGTCCATTTTAAGTATGTTGGTCTTTCAAGTGTGTTATACATGAAAAAATATATGATTTTGGTTGATAAAATTCATTAGTTGTGGCAAACAGTCTAATATTACGTAATTTTAATTAATAAATTGATAAAATGATCAAATTATTATTAATAAATATATTAAAAAAATATATTTTCATTAACAAATTCTTAATTAGTTGCCTATGGTTGCTTCATGATCTCTTTGAATGAGGACGCATCTATTTCTTTGTAGTCTAAATTGAAAAGCCTGAAACAGAAGTATCCTTTTCTTTGATCTAGTCATAATAAAATCAACCACTTTCATTAATAGTCATTGGTCAATAAAAAGCATCTGTTATACATGTCACTCAAAGCAGTCCCCCAAATCGACTACTCTAAAACTTGGTAGTTATAACTGAATTTTCTTTGAACCACAATTTTAATGAATGGCTATGTGAGAATGCATTATTTTCCATATCCTTATAATTATTTTTGTACCCTACTCCTACGTCAAAACATATAAAAAATATTTATCGATATATAAAGAATTAAATTACTAACAATAATACGGTCATGACACTATAAGCGAGTCTGTGATGAATTAAAATAATTCAAAAAATATTATTGAACTAGTGATTTAAACTATTGTTTGCGTACTTTTGATTTAATTCGAACTTGAAAATTGACTCCGCTTGTTACCGTTTTAATTGGAGTATTTTTGAAATTATAAATACTAGTTCAATTATAATACTTTTGAAAACTCAAGTTTTTGATATTATATATATATATTTAAAACTCAAGACTTTTATGAAAATTCATTTATATTTTCTCACATATTTTGTAACATTTAAGAAATTCAGTTGTACTATTAACCGTAGTTTATACTACTCAATTTTTTTTTTTAATGTAATTATGAGTCAAGAAAATAAAAATAAAAATGTGATCTGATCTATTTCTTGTCAAGCTGTGCCAAAAAGAAGGGAAAACGCTGAAACTAGTAAGTATTACTTTTCTATATATAATAAGACAATTAAAAATTTTATTTAAATTAATTTAGTTGATAATTTTAATAATAATTTAGTCTTTAATTTATAAATCTCAAATACAAATTACATAATTATAATAATATATGTTTAAATTCAATGAATATAATTATAATTTGTTATATATATTTATACGTGCATGCATGAATCTCATACTAAAACAAAAAAAGAAGTTATAAAAAGCGTTAATGTCATAGATATGTATAAAAAAAATTTATAATTAAATTATTTTGATAAATTAAAAAAAATAACTCGTGTCTTGCACGACTTTCAACTTGTATTATTAATTTTTGAATATAAGATAATTTGCCACCATTGTTCACGGATTTTTTAGTCAGAGGAAATGCATTTAAACTTAAATTTTGAATCCGATAAGAGGTATCCAATTTTGACTGTTAAGTCTATATATACAAATATGATATAAACGTGTTTTAAAAGTTTAATGGAGTAATTCTTATTCCATAATTTTGATGCGGCTAGAGAATTAGGGTAAAACGTTTTAATCTACATATATGAAAAAGTAATATATATATATATATATTAGACAAATTGTTTATAATAATATTCTCTTATCCTGTACTTGTCAGTTTGAGACAAAGTTCAACCATTCAGTTATTTGTTAAATATATATCCATGAAAATTGTCATATCCAGTGGGTCAAATCCCAGTGAAGACCACTATTTTTGCTTATTTTGGCCATTAGCCTATTAATTTATTCCTCGGTTATTTGTAACAAATAATGCAAGTAAATTGAATGTTTTTCTCATGTCCAAAAATAATAATAATTAAAGTTGAACACAATTGCTAAGTCTAGTGATTTTTTTTTGAAATTTTAAGGGGTATTAAAAGTCATTTTGTAAGATTGTTACATGTAGACTGTGGTTCACTCTTGGATTTCCCTTCTTCCTTGGTTAGAGTTGTCCAAAACAATTACTAGTTTTTCCTTCTTGAGCAAAAGGCAAATATAATTTTATTTCTAAAAATAAATACGTTTTCTATTTCATAAAAAGAAATTTATTGTGTTGAGTACCTAAATTTTATCAGATTATTGATAAAATAATTATAAAAAGAAAAAGACTAAAATATCCTTAATTTGCTAAATAATTTTATTTCTAAAAATAAATACGTTTTCTATTTCATATAAAGAAATTTATTGTGTTGAGTACCTAAATTTTATCATATTATTGATAAAATAATTATAAAAAGAAAAAGACTAAAATATCCTTAATTTGCTAAAAGCCTATGAATATTTATTAAGATAATAGGTATCACGAACCTTATTACATGACCAATCCAATAGTGACACATGGCAAATAGAGTTGAAGCGGCTGAAAACTTAAGCAATTAGCTGCCCTTTAATTCTCACTATGTCTAACAGTTTTGAGAAGTTCGAGGAATCATAAGTATAAAAGTTACACCCATTATAAACAAATTATAAAAGGGCTTTATCAAAGTTAGAACAAGGGCACAGACTTTTCATCAACAAATCAACAAAATAATAACTCTTCTTAGAATATCTATCTTAGAAATAGAATTAATCACCTGTTGGGCATATCACCAGGAGATTTAGAAGGTAAAAAATAGTGTAATTTTAGTGTGTATAAACAATTTCCAATCCTCTGCTACTGAAATTATAGTAGTTAAAGATATTTTTCACTCCTGTATTATTGAAATTGTATTAATGTAATTTTCTCATTTTACCAATTGTCTTTGTGTTTCCACAAGTCCTTGAGTGTAAGACATCAAACACACAGTTGTTTGATTCACAATAAATAATTTTAATTACGTACTGCATTGTTTATTGTCTAAAATAATTTTTCAACATTAATATTAAATTAATATTTAATTTTTTGTCCACACATTATAACAAAATATTTGTTGTACAAAGAAAAAGTTTACCTTTTATTGATGAGAGGAAGTTTAGTATCACAATTTTACTAACATATCTAATGTCGTGGTCACTATTAAATTAAATACTCATTTAAAATAATAATAAATATGAAAAAAAATTCATTTTTATAAATTACAAATAAGTCACTTTTTGTACAACAAAAAAGTAACTAAAGTCCAAAAGATCAAAAGATTTGAATTTTGGGTTGTTACAACATGACCTCTTCTGCATAACATCTGCTAACCATTGAAATCACGATTTCATACATACTCCTTTAGAAAGCTTATGCAACACAATTACTTGCACAATAAAACAAGTTTAGCTAGCTGCCCTTCATTCTTTTACTAATATTTTTGGTAATATATTGAACTAAAAGTGTATATATATATATATATATATATATATATATATATATATATATATATATATATGCATCTTTACATTTTAAACGCGACCCGAGTAATACTCGCATTCCTTGCAGGTTATTTTTTATTCGTTCGCTAGCTCGGGCATAGTTAATCCGGTTAATTATGAACATTATCATCACTAAGTTAAGTGATGATAATGTTCATAATTAACATATAGGATAATAAAAAAGGAATTAAGGCCGGTGTGTCTCGCTTACTAAATTGTAAATTAAAAAAAATAAAAATAATTCTTTTGCACTTTTTCAGTAGTGTAAACCCTAATATTCCCCAAAAAATTGATAAAAACAAAACGAAACACAATCATCACATAAAAAAAATTTAATCCGTGACAAACAAAGTTATGTTTTTTTGGCATGTAATATAGGATTGTACTAGTGGTAGTAAAAGGAGACCTAAGAATACATATTGTTATCCTATTTGTCATTTTCTAGGGTTTTTTTTTATCTTTGTGATGCCCATGTTTTGTTCAATGGCCTTTATGTTTTCTTTTAGCATTGTTTTGACACCTGCAGCTTTGGCTTTTGCTTAGATTATCAAAAGGCTATAGGAAAAGATTAAGAGAAGAGAGAGCTTTAATTCTTTCAATGAAGATTCACCCCCCACCTTCCTACACGTACAAAAAGATATTCCCTAGTTTAAGGCATTGAACAAAATGGGCTCACATGATGGGGAGAGGATGTCTCATCTCACCTCCATGCCAATATATGTCAAGGCTAATGAAATGAACCCCTTTTTTGGCCTTTTTTCACCTAATGAAAGGAGTGTCTTGTGTGGGGAGTGGTCCAATTTGGAACCTTTGCTAATTTTCTCACAAGGTATGTTAATCCCACTACTATGTTAAAGCAAATTTGGATAATGTTAACCACTTTTTATGGGTGACCCTTAGTTAAAGTAAATTTGGATTATGTTAACCTTAACCACATTGTGTTCAACATCAATTTCCTTTTAAAAAGCAATGACAACATTTACAAAAACCAATAAAAGAAAAAAACGACTACATACATACATACAAAGTCAACATAGCTCGAATTTACATACTGTATTTTCAATTTTGGTAAATAATACAAAAATTGGAATAATACCTACAACAGAATAATTTATTAATTTACCGTTTTAAAATTAAAGATGTATTTTTGAAATAATGAATTTTAAGAATAATTTATGTTCTTCATTAAGATTATCAAACAACTTAATAGTAATAATGTGATGTTAAAATATATAATAAAAATGTAATAATAAATTAAAAATACTATAGGACTTTATAATTCTAAAAGGACAAATCTACACATATAACCATCAAACACTATGTTAAATGATGCATTCATTTATAATATTAAAAAATAAAATATGACATAAATTTTAATATTATATCTTATTTCTTAATAATATAAATAATTATAATTTTTTATATAATGTTTATACTTATTCATTCTAAAATATATTTATTTTGTGTGTGGGGTACCACCAAGAGAATGTATCCCTAGTACTTCAGAAACTGCTAAAAAGTTGGGCAGAATTACTAGTATACGGAAAAGGGTGGTCCACCTCATTTTGCAGTGTACAATTCTCCTTAAACAAGCCAAATTGTCAAACCACCAATTTATATTCTGATGCCCTTTTGACACCTCAACTGTCAGTTTGTCACACAGTTCCAAGAAGGTTAGTTTTGTAAATTCAAGATACACTGAATTGTGTTACATATTACGTACAGAAAAGATGAGCTAAGAAAAGTCATCACTCTGTTTCCTCTCATGAGTCATACGCCTCACAACCAATTCTCCGACCCTTAGCCGGAATCTTCCAACCCACCTCACCGCAAATGGGTTTCCGTCCATAAACAAGATGGGTGAAGAAAATTTCCAAAATCAATATCAAACCTTCCCGGAATCATCAATCGCCGGAAAACCAAGACTCCGGCAGACCATAGACCTCACATCTTCTTTAATTTCCCTCTCTTATTCAATCAAAGTCTTCACTGCAAGATGGAAATTGATAAGAAGCAAGCTCGAGGAGCTTCTTTCTGGCCTCACCGCTATTGAAAACCGTGATTCCGGTGACAACCCACCACTCTCCGGCGAAGTAATTCAGGCACTAACAATTACACTCAAAGACTGTAACGAGCTTGCAAGGAAATGCATAGACTTATCTTTTTGTGGCAAGCTGCTAATGCAAAGCGACCTTCATATCCTTTTTGCAAAATTAGACAACCACACAAAAAGTTTATCTGAAATTTACTCAGTTGGATTGGCGACTCACAATTATGCAATTGTGGTGAAAAAGCCAGGGCCTGCAGCTTTGCGTGAAGACATGAAATTTTATGTAAATGATTTGGTATCAAGGCTGAAAATTGGTGACACCCATATGAAGAAACAAGCTTTGATTGCTTTTAATGAAGTGATTCAAGAAGATGATCAAAAGTATGTAAAGATTGCTATGGAGACTGATGGACTAATTTCAATATTGGTGAACTTTCTTGATTCAGAAAATTTGAATTTTCAAGAAGAAGCTGCAAAAGGGGTGTCTTTAATTTCTGGGTTTGAGGCCTACAAAAGTGTTTTAGTAGGGGAAGGGATAATTGCGCCATTGATTCGGGTTTTGGAGTGTGGGAGTGTAGTAGGGAAAGAGTTTGCAGCAAGGTGTTTGATGAAGATCACTGAGAATTCGGATAATGCGTGGTCAGTTTCAGCTCATGGGGGAGTGACTGTTATTTTGAAGATATGTACTAATTTTGGTACTTGTGGGGGTGAATTTGCTGGTTTGGTTTGTGGAGTGCTGAAAAATCTTGTTGGGGTTGAAGAAATCAAGAAGTTTATGGTTGAAGAAGGCGCGATTCGGGTATTTATCAGGCTAGCAAGGTCTAAAGATGAGGTTATACAAACAAGTTCAATTGATTTTCTTGAAACTATGGCATCTGGGGATGAATCAATCAGGAATTATATTGTTAAAGAAGGTGGAATTCGTGTGCTGGTTCGCGTTCTTGATCCGAATTCTTCATTCTCATCTAAGGCGCGAGAAATGGCCTTAAGAGCAATAGCAAATTTTTGTTTAAAATCAGCGAACTCAATGAATATTTTGATGAATTCTTGTTTTATGGATCATATACTTAATTTTATTCGCAATGGCGAGGCTTCAGTTCAAGAATTGGCCTTAAAGGCGGCGTTTTGGCTATGTGGAACATCAGAGAAGGCTAAAAGGTCCATGGGTGATGCAGGGTTTATGTCGGAGCTTGTTAAGTTTCTTGATGCAAAGTCATTTGAAATTCGAGAAATGGCAGCTGAGGCACTGTCTAGAATGCTATCAGTCCCCAGGAATCGGAAAAGGTTTGTGCAGACCGAACAAAACGTTGGTTTGGTTCTGCAACTGCTAGATCCAGAGGAGGCAAATTCAGGTGACAAAAAGTTGTTGCTTTCAATTTTAATGCCCCTAACAAGTTCCCCGAGTGGAAGAAAGAAAATTGCAAGTTCAGGACATCTTAAAAACATAGAAAAACTTGCAGCAGCTGAAGTATCGGAGGCGAAAAAGATTGTTAGGAAGTTATCATCTAATAGATTTCGTAGTATAATTAATGGAATCTTGCATTCTTGAATGCACGTAGTAAAGATTCTGCCTATTGTCTTGCCTCGTGTATATTTCCATTAGTATTTTTGTGCATTTTTCTTCATCAATCTCAGTTGGTATTACAGTTTGTTTTCGCTTTCGTTCGAGAGTTTTTAGCCATTGATAAACACTCCAATGAATGATTATGATAGTTTTAGTGAACATGTGTGTTTTTAATTGAAAGATTGGCTGCTACTTTATATAGTTATCATCTCCCTAATCTCTGATTCTTAGGTTTATCAATTTATGACAAATTTACTGATCAACTTACACAAATTTAGCACTACAAGTTAATAATAATAAGACTGATATTACGTTTGGATTGGAGAAAATGTAATAAAGGATTGGAGAAAATGTAATAAAGGAAGGAATATAATGAAAAATAGTATATTAGATGACCATTTAAGTGGATAAAACATTCTAATGGAATTCATTCAATACCTTTGATTTTTATTCTATATGAAAAGTGGTGGAATAAAATCTATTCTAATAGAATGGATATATATGATAATTTTACCATCATATTATACTATTCACTTTTATCAACAATTAAACATATACTTAAAATACCTTAAAATTATTATATTATTTTTTCTATTCCATTTCTTTAATTCAAACGCATCAAAGAGATAATAGTCCAAAAAGTTCCGTTTTGTTATTTGTAAAAGACCACAATGGCTTGGTGCATGACTACATTTTATCATGAGGGGTATTGTTAATAAGATGGGCCATCACTACACATTCTGGGTTCAATGACTCTCTCTACGGTGATGGGTCTGTTTTCTCTCTCAAATCTTGTTTTAGTGGAGTATCTGATTTTGGGCCTCAAGTTTTTCCATTAAATTATACCTCTATCTTTTTTTTTTATTTATTTATAAAAATAGTAACATTGGTAGAATTTACAAACTCCACAGATATATTTTTGTTTTATATTTACAATTAAATTTGTGCGAGTACTTGGTGTAATAATGATAACATAATAATAAAATTGTGACGATAAATTTAAAAAAAATGCTTCATTTTTATACTATCATCAAAACAAAATGAGACTCAGTTTTTGATAAGAAAAAAATGACAAGTTTATGAAACAGAGGGAGGAGTAACAAACAACTTAATTATTTTTGAAATATTTTCTAAAAATTTATATAAATTAGAGAATTAACATTCACAAAAGGCTCTGATTGTCAACAGGTTTCCCACACATTCTAAAAATATATATGTATAAAGCTAAAACTAGGAGAGAATCATGGGAAAAAGTTCTCCAGCTTGCTTGGACTGGCTTTTTCAATGACAGAGATGATTTTTTCTACTGTTATAGTGTTGTGTAATGGCCCACACTGATCAGTAAATCCAATCCTTTCTTTGTTTCTTTCTGAAATGAAATAAAGCTCAATTAAAGAGCAGATATTTTTTTTTTACTCTGAAATGATTCTTTTGTTTGCTTTTGCATATTGTCTTTTGCAAGCTACACAATTTATGTCCTCTTCTTCACTTCAATTATAACCCCTTTTATGTATTTTAAAAGCGGTTGATGTTGTCATAATAATAATTATTAATTAAAATATTAATTGTTATGAGAAAAATTATAAAAGTATTATTAAATATATATTTATTCTAATAACATAATAATTTTTGTTATGACAACGTTTATATTCTTCTTTAAGTTTTAATACTTTTCATACCAGATTATATGTTATAAAATAATAATAATAATTTTTCTTGTGGCATAATTAGAGGAGGGAAACAACAAATGAATAAGCAAACCAATTTTTTTCCTCCACTTGATCAAAAATTTTATTTTCTTGTAAAAGGAATAAGTAGCTTTAGTATGTCATGACAAATGAACATTTTAATTTAGAACATAAAAGAGATATAATTCATTGAGAATGGATGGCCAAGGGCAACTGGTGCACCTAATGCTATATATATATATATATATATATATATATATATATATATATATATATATATATATATATATATAACCTTTGGCAATATGGTTTTGCCAGTTTTTCACTCCCAATAGAAACTAATCAGTGCGCAACTACTTAGTTTTATAGTTTGGGATACATTTGATGGATTGCTAGTATTTCTGTTTTAGTGTAGGTTTACACAACATCTTGTGTACAACCAAAGATTTTGGAAATTTTCAATTTTGCCTTTTGCAGTTTTTTTCTTCTTATAAATTTAGTGCCTAACTCACATTAGTATCCCATAATTTGGAGCAACAGTCTTGCTCCACCGACTTTTTTTGTTATAATTTAAGACATAATTTAAATTTACACACATTATTTTGTCACTATAAAAATTTGAACTTACACCCTTTTAGTACACAAGCGGTGAGGATAACTATTAGGTCAAAGCCCTTTGATTGTATTGCTCCACCGACTTTTGAGCATGAGTAAACGAGTAAACATCGCGATATATTTATATTATGAAATTATTGCAATTTTAGAAATATTTATTTATCGTGTCTACTTGGTTGAATAAAGTCGGTCAATTTATTTGCCAAAAAATTGTATACATTATTAAATATGACCAAATATATAGAGGCAACTCTTAACAACAAATATAGTAAAAGAAGAGATAGAAAATAAAAAGAATGCTTGTCAAACTTTTCAATTTTGGTTTCGTAAGAATAAATCAGAGAAGTTGTGAAATATAATCATTTGATTTGATTCGTTATCAAGACATGAGATGATTATCTTAGAATGGTTATTTTGTCTCCGGTTATACTTGTAGTTTCTAAATAATGAGAATTATATCAAAAATTGAAGTACTATACAAGTCATTAGTTTAATTATTTGTAAAAAATACCCGTAATAACAAACTATCATCTAATCAATCACATTGATACTTGTATATGCCATGCATATATGACTCCATCAGCACCGACAAAGTCAAAATTATTTTTCAGTGAGTTCAAAATTATTTTTAAGTTATAAATAATTTAGCGGGGTACGGGGACTGTGCCCCCGAGCAATTTTTTTTAATACTATTTTACTTTTGGGTCATATATATATATAATATAAATAATATAAAATATATACTATATTACAATGATAATATAATAACTAATAATATATGGTATATATACACTATATTGACTCATAATAGATTTTTTTAATCACAATTGTTCATAATTAATTATTTTAAAAAATAATATAAATTAGATTATAATTTAGTTTAAAAATATTATAAAGAGAGGTATATATATTGAGGGGATATGAGTCATATGTGGTTAAAATTTGATTGATAAAGTTATAAAATTTCAATTTGATCACGTATAGTAGAACATTTACAAAATTTGAGTGAGATCAATTTATATATAATATTTAAAATTTTTAAAATTTACCCTACATTATAAAGAAATTATTTTTTTCAGTGAAATCAATTGACTCCATAACATCACATGTAGCTTCGTCCTTGGCTCGATGAGTGTCCATGTCTTTATCAAAAACATAATTAGATAACTAATTCTTAAGTTAAATTGCAACTACTTACATAAAACATTCATTTTGCAAATAATTTTGTCAAAGATTAACGCTATCATGAGATATATATTGAGTTTTGATTGCTTATTGACATGCATTACCAAAACTCTTCGGGATATCCTAACTATTGTGCTAATAACACTAATTTTGGCTTATCTATGTGTTATATCCTTCCCACCTAGCTACAAACCGACCCCCTTGTATCCCTGCCATTATCCAAACACCTAAGCCAAAACTATTAGCTTTCCATATGGCTATATATAATTGATGACTCACACTCTCCCACTTATACTAAAATTATGGATAATTAATTAATATAGTAATAATGATACTTATCAATTTTATTCCAAACACTAATGAAGGGTCAACCGACTAATTTTCTGATTACAAGTAAACCCTAGCTAGTTACTGAATTTAGTGGGTTTGTTTCCTATTCCCACAGTCCATTGAATATTAATTTGAATACCCAAAAAAACCACCTTAATTATAAGTATGATGTTTTTGCTTTATTATCACTCTAAAAATAAGTCTAAAACTAATTATCTTGTTATGTCCAAAAAGAGATGAGGCAATTAATTTTGTGACAACTTTTTTACACCAAATTTAGAATTAAGAATTCTTTTTGGATTATGAATATAATCTTTGGACAGCTAAGGTAATTCCATCTTCTACGGAATTTTAATTTTACTAGAAATCGAACACCGAATATACTCCTTATAAATTCAATCACCTTTAATTTATATATAGGATATATACTAAACGAGTTCTATTGTGTATTACAATGCCGATTTACAATTGTCAAATTTATTAATATATGAAATTAAATAAAATTATGAGAGAATTTGCTTCTTACACATCTCTCTAAAAAAATTATCAGTAATATTTATCTATCTATCTATAATCAAAAAATCAATGTAAATATTTGTAATATATCCAATCGTGTCTAGATAGGAGGGAGTAAAATTTCACAGTAAGCAAAATTAAGGTACTGTTATCGTGCGTGTTAGAAATTCGAATTCGGATAGGAGTCAAATTTCAATCATAAATATGGTAGAGTAACCGACCCAAATTCTTTCCATATAATGATAAGCCGATCAAGTTTAGAAAATATAAAAAATAAAATAAAAATAAAGTTGTATAGAAAACCTCTATATATACCCTTGTCATACACATTCAATCCTCTCTCTCTATCTTCTTAGTCCGTCCCTGTTCTTTCTGACTTTCATTATACTCATACTTATAACTGTGATTACTCTATATTATCTAAATTAAATTATCTTCATTAGAAGTGCTTAAGCTTCATCGGAAGATATGGCCGGCGGTGGTCCTGTTGCTCCCGGCAACGGGAAGGCATATCCCGGAAACCTGACTTTGTATGTCACCGTAACATGCATTGTTGCTGCCATGGGCGGTCTCATCTTTGGTTATGATATCGGAATTTCAGGTATGTGATACTCTTTCAGTTCCGCAAAAGATTTTTATTTATATGTCTGTTATGTTACACAGAAGTAGTATTATTTTGGTTTTTCACAAAATTGAACGAATCTTTTTATTGGTCTTATATAAAATAAGATAATATTCTCGGGTTTATATTCATAATATTATTATTATTATTATTATATTATCGTCAATGAACTAACTAACAATTAATTATTTGATATATGAGGTTCTTTAGTAATACAGAAGGATATAAAATTACATAATATTCATAAATTTAACAGCATGCAATTTCACTGTCACACTATTATTATTAAACTAACAGCTTTTGATTTTAAGAATAAATTATAGAGTAAAAGTACATACAAAATATTTGAATATTTTTATATTGTAAGAATATATATCAGAAAATAAAATAAAAAACGTTACACCACATGAAAAAGTGTAAATTTTTTTATCTTTTTTTTGTTGATCTTGTTACTAGTGATCCTTGAGAAGTTATGGATTTTAATTTTTTTTAGGTGGAGTGACATCAATGGCTCCTTTTCTGCAAAGATTCTTTCCATCTGTATATAGAAAACAGCAAGCCAATGATTCGACAAATCAATACTGCAAATTTGACAGCCAGACTCTAACCATGTTTACCTCGTCCCTGTACTTGGCTGCACTTCTTTCGTCCCTTGTGGCCTCATGGGTCACACGTAGATTGGGTCGGAAGTTGTCAATGCTCGCCGGAGGAGTACTGTTTTGTGCCGGCGCCTTAATCAACGGCTTTGCTAAGAACGTAGGAATGCTCATCGTCGGTCGGATGTTGCTTGGTTTTGGTATTGGATTTGCTAATCAGGTAACTTCTTCTTTTATTTGTTTTGTTTTTGGTGTATTAGAGTAATATTTTTTGGTTAGCAAAATTGTATGTTTCATATTTGTTGTTGTGTTTCGTTAAATTGGAGATGAAGTACATTGTCTGCTTATTCTAAACAAGGAAAATCTTTTGTTTCCCATGTATTATTTCTTTAATACAAGATTAAGATTTTATATATGTTTTATTAGCAAACAAACGATGATGTTTTTATGAATGTAGTATCTGATTTTCTTATTAATTGACATATATGTAAATTTGTCTCAGCTATTTATGTTAACGTAATGTTTTCGTCCTCGTATTTAAGTAATTAACAAATTTTCATCTTAAGGTACGATTATTAGTGCAAAACTGATAGAATGACGATAGTTTTATCCTATTAATTTTAATTTTACTTTCAAGGAGAGTTTTTACACTATTAATTTTAATTTTACTTTCAAGGAGAGTTTTGGCTAATACCTAAATTCATACAAAACGTCAAATTAAGTTGATAATCTTAAGGGAAAATTTTGTATTTTAGACTTTTCCTTTTGAAAATATTTGAAATAAAGAAAAGTACTACCAAGGTAACATTCTTGCCTTCTTCAATTGATTTTGTTACTAACTACTGTCTTGGTTATTGATTTGTAATTACAGTCTGTGCCACTCTACCTCTCCGAGATGGCCCCTTACAAATTCAGAGGAGCACTCAACATTGGCTTTCAACTATCAGTCACCATAGGCATTCTTGTAGCCAATGTTCTAAACTACTTCTTCGCAATGATCAAACCGTGGGGATGGCGTTTAAGCCTAGGAGGAGCTATGGTTCCTGCCCTCATTATCACCATTGGATCAATTCTTCTTCCCGAAACTCCCAACTCCCTAATCGAAACTGGCAAACAAGAAAAAGCCCGAGACCAACTCATTAAAATCCGCGGAGTTTCTGATGTTGATGAGGAGTTTAATGATTTAATCGCGGCTAGTGAAGCCTCTAAGCAAGTGGAGCACCCGTGGCGAAACCTATTGCAAAGAAAGTATAGGCCACAACTTGTTGTGGCTATACTTATTCCGTTTTTTCAACAGTTTACTGGGATTAATGTGATTATGTTTTATGCCCCGGTTTTGTTTCAAACGATCGGGTTTAAGAGCGATGCGTCGCTGATTTCTGCCGTGATTACTGGTGGTGTTAATGTGATGGCAACTATTGTGTCGATCATTTATGTTGATAAGTTGGGAAGAAGATTTCTGTTCCTTCAGGGTGGTGCTCAAATGCTCATTTGCCAGGTATATTACATGATATATTTTGTTTCTTTTATTTTCATTATATGCAATTTATTTTTAAAACTATGTCACAATTTAAAATTGACAATTAATACGAAAAGCTCTATTTGTACAGCTAATAGTTACAATTATATAATATTTGTATAATCAAAGTCATCGACAATCTATTCTGCTATACAAATAGAATTCATTCCTATAAATTGTTTATTTTAGACCGGCTAGAATCAGGATCAAGATCGAAATCGAAGCTCTTTTTTCTTATAAAATAAATTTACAATTATTAATGTAGTGCATTTTTTTTGGGCACAGATTCTTGTTGCAATATGCATAGGCGTTAAATTTGGGACAGATGGGAATCCTGGAGAATTACCGAAGTGGTATGCCATTGTGGTGGTGCTATTTATATGTTTATATGTTGCTGCATTTGCTTGGTCATGGGGTCCTCTTGGTTGGTTAGTGCCTAGTGAAATTTTCCCACTCGAAATCCGATCGGCTGCTCAGAGCATAAACGTTTCTGTGAACATGGTTTTCACATTTTTAATTGCCCAAGTGTTCTTAACAATGCTCTGCCACTTCAAATTCGGGCTGTTCTTGTTCTTTGCTTTCTGGGTGGTGGTGATGACATTGTTCATATTCTTTTTCTTGCCGGAGACGAAGGGAATTCCGATCGAAGAGATGGTGATTGTGTGGAAGGAGCATTGGTTCTGGTCTAAGTTCATGGCCGACGTTGACTATCCTCCTCGTGGACCTGGTGGAATTGAATTGGGGAATGGGGGTGATCCGATTAAAAATGTGTGATCATTATTTGGATATTCATTGTTCCTAGTTTTTATTTTTGGTTGTAGTGCGTACAATTGGTGTCAATTATATATATATATATATATATATATATATAGGAATTGTGGTTTGTTAGTAACTCTTCTCGGACGAGTTTTTTATTGCAAAACCTTAACAAAAAGTTTGTTTTGTAATTTTAATTCAAGTTATTCTTGTAATTTGACACGAGAGAAGATGAAATTCTTTTAAATATAAAACTTTTGATAAAAGAATTTCAATAAAATAATGTCTAATTATACATATAAAAAAAATACTTATTACTAAGTTTATTGTCACTTGTGTTCAAAATATAACATGTGTCTTAAAAGACACTTGTCATTGAACTCATTATCAATTGAATTATATATATTTGAATTCACCTGTAATTTAAAAGACACTTGTCATTAGATTCACTGTCACTTGAGTCGTATTTTAAAGCGGAAGAACAATTTCAAGATATATATACAAGTTAGAGGATTGCAGTATAATCATGGAATGTGTCCTCGTATACACTTATCATATGTTCGAGGATAATTTGATCTTCTTCCACCTCTCTCTACATTGACAATGGATATATATGGTCGGTCTACTTCAACTTTAATTGTATTATTAATATAAGACACCAAGTATGAAGGTAGGCTGTAAGATATTGTCTTTGCCTAATACTGGATGCATGCATGCCTTTGTCAAACTAATTTCCATTCACTAAACTTTTTAAGTGTTCTTTTCACTAGGCAGTGCCCGCGGCAAGATGAAATACATATAAATATAGAGATTTTAACATACAAAAAAAAATTAAAAAAAATAGAAAAGTAAATATAATGTTTGGTTATTCAATTGTATATAAATTGTTTTTTTAAAGTTAAAAGACTAAATTATACAAAAGTTTGCGGTATGAACTTTTAAATTTTCTACTACGGTTTAAAGATAAATTTGTAAATTATGTTTAGGCCAAATTGTGTCTGTCCAAAATCTAAATTTATCCTATTTTAAATAGTGCTATGCCAGCAGCCCATAAATAAAAAGGCATTCTCTTGGGGAGAAAAAGAAGAAACAGACTGATCCCGGAGGAGAGATTGTCTCCACCCACAATTAACGCCAATATGCCAGCAGCCGATAAATAAAAATCCAAAGGCCCAGCCCATTTATAACATCCAATCAACTTCTAAACAACTAGTCTGCTTATTGCTTATTGGTAGTGGGTCATGATATGTTAAGTTGGATTGTCAATTGGGCCAATATAGTCCAAACCCCAACCGCTCGACCTATTGAAAACTCGTTTGAATTTAATTTGAGAGTAAGCAAAGCCGAGTTTAGACAAAAATTCAAGTTCAAAAAAAAATTCGGGCCATAATTGATCAATAGGTTATTCGGCCCATTATAGGTCCAACCAATTTTTTGTATTAAAAGCGTATAAAATATATATAGACTATTTAGCGTAATTATTACATATTTATATTCAATTTATATTTATACATAGTATCTTCAATTAAAATTTAAGTATTATGTTTTTTTTAAAACAAAAATGGACAGTCCTGTATCAATCTCATAACATGTTAAGGAAAGAGTTTACTCTTCTTAAATTTTACAGATATATTTTTAATTTTTTTTTTTGGTTTCATAAATGTATCTCAAATTTTGAAACAACAAGAGATTAGAAAAAGAGAAAAATAAAATTAGCATAATGAAATTTTAAGAAGTACAATTAAGAACAATAGTTATGGATCCATCATTTGGAAGTCCATTTTTAAAGTAAGAAAAACCCTAAAAAGGAGGAAGTAAGCCTGTCAACGGATCGAATTCGGATTGGATCGGGGTGATCCAGATCTGATTCGATAAAGATTAGTCGTATTCGGATCAGATTCGATAATTCAATGGATCAGTGATATCAACATCCGAATCCGTTGTTTTTCATTTTATTCATCCGAGGAAGCGGCTAGATAGGTGTAAGAACAGTCTAGCTAGCTTTTCATTTTATTCATGCAGTTGCTCTCAGTTCCGGATACATGGAAGATTATAGTTTTTCAAGCAGTTCCATTAACACAAAGCCATTGACCCACAAACAATGTAGAACAGTTGAGACTGGGATTGATTGCATCAAATTCAGCTCTTAACAAATTGTAAGTCTGAGCAATATCAAAGCATGTGTCTCCACTTCTCACCCCAAACACCGAATCACATGTTGGAGGACCTGATTTCGCCTTTACAAACTCAGCTGGTAGTACCAAATATTCATATGTTAAACAAAATAAGTTGGGAGGGGGAAAAATCTCGATCAATAAAAAAAATAAAAATTCATACATAAATATATATAGCAATAGTTTTATTGGTTCATACCGGGTACTGATGAGGGATGCACAAAGATTGGACCGATCCTCACTAGACCTGAATTGATCAAGCTAGATTCAGGCACAAAGTCTAAGTTAAATCAGGTCTAGTTGCGTTAGGTTTTTAAATGGTGAATTTTAAAAAAAAAAGTGTTATCAGAGGATAGAAAATTTTAATTCTGGACAACTCGATCTCCTATGAATAGTTAGAGATGTGTTTGTCCGAATAGTATCATAACAAATATTTATTATGGATCACTTTCATTACTTATTTTCCATTTGAATAATAAATTTAACGAGCTAAAACCAAAGTGATCCAACTACTTACTGCGAAAAAATGGCCTGCTTTCAACAATGGTGATGATGAGAAGAAGAGAGAGTATCATAACAAACAAGGTAGTTTTGTTGTTGTAGTTGAACTTGGCCATGTTACTATTTTGCTTCGAGTATTAATGCAGCAAATTAAGCTGAATATATGGTACTGGAAATTGACTCTTTTTTTTCCTCCCAGTTATAGCTGTCCAAATTCCTTCCTATTTATAGCAAACTTTCAAGAATTAGACCAACAATTTGAGCCGAAAGGCATTGTTGTATGCGATAAACAGCCGGCAACAGACACAAGGGGGGGGAAAGATAAATTACTTTTGGAAACTTTGGTTGCGACCCGACCGATGAAATATGCATTTAAACACATACTAATAATCATCTGCCGTAATCCATAGCTAAGCACACAATATTATACTATTCCCTCCCTCTCACTTTATTAAGCTTTAAATTTGATTTTGACATGGATGAGGCCCAAAATTTTGATTTTAACATAGATTTTAAAACAGCGGTGGTTAAATTGTAACACTCTAATATAAAAGTGATTTGTAGATTAACGTACCAATAAAAAAAGAGAAGATAAACTCTTAAATCTACACAAAAGATAACGAACTCATAAAGAAAACAAAGAAATAATAATATTAATTGATGAAAATATAATTGTTCATAAATCATAATAAGTGTATTTATAGCTCTAAACAACTTTACAACATCAATTAAGATAAGAAAAATTAAAATAATGATCCAAGTTTAATCGAATTTTGACTGACAACTAGACTACTTTAAACAAATTTTTTTTGGGTTTAAAACGTTATACATTATGGCCAAAGACTATGAGACTTGTAGAGATTGTTGCAAGTTTCGATTTGATATATTATAGTCCCTAAACTCTTCTTAGATAAAAAATTATATCATTTTAAAATTTTAACAAACTAAAATACTATTTTATGTTCGAATTGGACCCTTCCCACTGGCGGAACCAAGGGGGGGCCAGGGGGGTCAATTGACCCCCGGTAGACTGTGAGCTCTTTGATATATATATAATTTTATTATAAATAATAATTAATGGTATAATTAATTAATATTGTCTTTTGATATTTTACAGGGAGAAAGAATAACTAGATTTTATCGCACTAAAATACTTTCTTTTTTCGCTTAAAAGCAAATGCGCAAGGTATATAAAGACATATATTTAAAAGAAAAATTAATAAGGAAATTTCACTAGCTCTCTCTCTCTCTCTCTCTCTCTCTCTCTCTCTCTCTCTCTATATATATATATATATATATATATATATATATATATATAAGTTTTAAATTAAATATGTAAAATAGTTTTAGACAATATTTTCTCGTCTAATTATGCAGGCTAATTCAAATATGTTGTCCCTTTCTCATTCTTACCTATTTTCACATAAACTTCTCAATTTACAAAATTATTTTTTTGATAATTTCGGTTTACAAAATTAGTTAACTATAAATAAATATATATATATTATACTTGACAACCGTACACGAGATATGAGAGACAGAAGATCTAAATTCAGATTATACACATTATTTATATATGTCCATGATATAAATATTAATATCATTATTTATTATGTTATTTTATTTGAAGTGTTTTATTAATATGGAAGACAACATGAGATCTCACGGTCGTAGCAGGCGGAAGATTTGGGTTTGGAAAGTCTTGCTAAGAAGTTGATTGAAACAAGAAGAAATATGACTTTTACATTGGTATATCGATTGATCGAGTTGATTTTGATTTTACCAGTTGCAACTGCTACTGTTAAAAGAGTATTCTCTGTTAAAAGAATATTCTCTGCGTTGAAAATTGTTAAGACTGACTTGCGTAATAAAATGGGAGACGAGTGGATGAATGACGGTCTGATAATTTATATTGAGAATGATATTTTTTCAATAATTGAAAACGAACAAATTTTGAGACGTTTTCAAACTATGCAGACTTACAGGATACAGTTGTCTTATCTCAGTCGTACAACCGAGAGAAGCACTTCAAGGGTCAATAAATAATTTTTTTTATTGATGTATTTTGACCCCCCTCTAAAATCATTCTAGTTCCGCCACTAACCCTTCCACTGTATCAGTACTTAATATATATACATTATTACCTTCTTTTTACCAAAAATAGCCTTATTTGTTAATTTTTATGTACTAAAGTTTGTCATCCATTACTAAAATAACAAATGGAATTGTTTTAGAGTAACGAAGGGTCGGAGTATGTACTTTCCATGTGTCTTAAATATAATAACAAATATAACATTTATATATATATATATATATATATATATATAAAGATAGTGGATACGACAGTGGAGTATGACGTTACACTTTGAAAATATATTGGACACCCTAAGCGTTGTTCCTATCGTTGCCTCGATAAAAATAAGAAGAAAAAAAATATACCGGGCATTCGGTGTCTATATTCACAAACACAGACAAAGGAAGCGTTTATTATATAACACTTTCTTCGTTTTAAATTATAAAATTAATATTAATTTTTAATATTTTTAAATTTAAATTTAATATAAATTTAATTAACTTATATTAATATAATTATTAATATTATAAATAATTTAAAAAATATTATTAGTAATAAAATTTATTATTTTTAAATTTTAAATAAATTATGTCAATTTTTATTTAAAAATATTTTAAAAAAAATTAATAATAATCTTATCATTTAGAACATATGTGAATCGAAGCCAAAGATTTAAGTTTGACGTTCATTGTGGGAGTGGTCCAAAAGTAAGATATTGAAATATTCAATATTCAGTAATTAATGTGATTGTGTCATTAGCATATTCTTTTTAAAAAGAATAAATTTATACACAAATACTAATTATAAATTTTTATCCAAATTTTATTTCAATTATTAAAAAATGAGGTCTGACGATAAAATCTATGCTAGACTCTACTTTTTAATGGTTAAAATAAAATTTGTGTTTAATATTTGTGTGTAGACCTGGCAAAATGGCCCGTGGCCCGCGGGCCGGGCCGGCCCGCCCGTTTTTGGGCGGGCTTTGGGCTTTGAAAATGAAAACCGTAAAAAAGCGGGCCTTTTTTGGCTCGGCCCGTTTGGCCCGGCCCGCGGGCTAATAATTTTTTTTTTTTTTTTTTTTTTTAGTGCTTGACATTGGTTCCAAAAAAAAATAGTTTACTTAAAAAATAAATCAATCAAAGTGGTAGACCAAATTAGGTAGCTAACCCATTTATATTCACCAAGTTTGTACACTACGTTTTTGTAAGAAAATAGTCCCAAATATTATCCCCCTTAAATAGACCTAGCAAAACACGTTTAATTTTTTGAAGTCACTTTTATAATTATCTAATCAAACATAATTTTAACTTTTTAATTAAAACACTTTGTTAAAAGATTTAAATTTTTATATATTTTAATTTTTATGTCACAACACTATTTCGCTAATATTACACTCTTTTTTTTTTCTTCTTCATATAACACGTGTTAATATATTTTTTACACAAATTAACAATATTTAAAGTAAAGCATAGAATATACAATATTTTTTTTGTTTTTAAAAAAAATATACCTTATTTAAATACGTTTAAAGATTAAATTGTCATTATATAATATTTTAAATTAAAATTATACATTTTAAATATTTTAAGAAATAAATCAAATTATTTTATTTTATTTTTACTTTAAACAAAAGCTGTGGGGTTGTGGGGGCAGAGGGAGTACTAATAATTAATAAATAACAAACTCCCAATAAAGATCTCGGAATGTACGTTTCCCACTTTTCACCAAATTTTGAAATTTTGGACAATACATGCACTTAAAACACTTAATTATTAAAATTCATAAACTTAGAACCCAACGTTCACACAGACGCCGAGTCAATTGCACTGTCCAATTATGTACTAATTAATTAATTATTGTTTATTTAACGTGTAGATTAAATATTTGAATTTTTTTTATTGTTTTTTCTAAAAAAGAAATAAGAAAAATCTTGCACCTCTTTTGGGTTGGACTTGTGTTGTGTAACAATAATACATAAATATATATCAATGTTCGATACTCTTACAGTCTTACTATTTTGGAAGCTTATTTTTGTATTTGTTAGTTAGTCCATTTGTTTATATACAAGTACATGTTACTTTTTTGAATCCATGCTTCACGAAGAGGCGTGAGCCTTTGAGAAATTTTATGAGCTAATGGGATTTTTAAAAAATGAGTAATATGAGGCTTATCCATTACCAAAATTCACATTAATGTTTAAATTTTCTAACGGCCACAAACTAACATAAAATACATAATTGTAAGTAATTAGTTTTAGTATTTATTTCAAATTTTAAGCCATAATAAAAAATAATAATAATAAATAAATTTTTTGTAAAAAAAAAAAAAAAAAAATTACGCGAAAAGCCCGCGGGCCGGCCCGGCCCGCGCGGGCCACGGGCCGCCTACTTCTCAGCCCGCAGAAACCCGGGCCCGTTTTGGCCCGGCCCGACCCGCCCGTTTGCCAGGTCTATTTGTGTGTAGAGTAATGTTTAGAAAATCTGACCAGACATTGAATCGAAAAAGTTACCGGGTGGATGGATCACTAGTCCAACCAGTAGTCGAACCGTTATTGAACCAGTGACATTATAAATATATAAAAAAATATATTATTAATAATTAATAAAATTTTAAAATATCTAATTTTTTATAAACTAAAATATAGTAAAATAATGTTATAATCTTATTAAAAATATTTTTGTAAAAAAAAAATACTTAAAAACCGGGTCAACTACTGGTTTTACCGGTTGAATTGGTGGTCAATCGATTTTCGACTGAGTTGCTGTTTTTTCGACTTTTTGGTCGGACCGGACTGAAAAGTCGACCGGTACCGATCGAATCGCGGTTGGACCGTCAGTCTTTTCTAATTTTCTAAACATTGGCGTAGAGTTGTCATTTCAAAAATAGGTCTTTCCATTCATACCAAATGAGCAAATTAACCAAATTATCAAACTAATAACCACGTGAAAAATGAAAGCGAAAAAAAAAATTCAGGACAATTTTTTTTATTTTTTGTACTACTTTTCTAATTAACCTATCTATATTAAATAAAAAAGCTTTTCAATTTACAAAATCAGCAATGAAATAGGCTAGCCCTTCCCTATACACATGAACCTTCTTTCCTTTTCTTTCCTTTTCTCCTCACTCACCACAAGATTTTTTCTCTTTACGGTTGAGCTAACTTTAGAGGTTTTGTAAATCTTCTTTCCATACGTACGTACGTTAGCTTTGTGCCCAGCAATTTAAGAACATAACTTTCTCCATAGACTCTTCCACCTGATTTCCCTTCTCCTCTCCTTCGCCTAAGCCAGCTGAATTCCTCTTATTCCCCCCCCCCCCCCCCCCCCCCCCCCCCCCCCCAAAGAACTCGAAAACTAGAGTTATATTTGGAGTATTGGTTCGTTCGGCCTTTGACGACGACTACACTAACTACCATGGACGCTCTGTTTAGATAATTCATGGTTTCTTCCAACGCTTTCCCAAATTTTCAAGCTACAAGAATCGAGATTATGCAACAATGAGGATAAATGAAACGGACTGAGTATTAATTTCTTTGCTACAAATTGTGCAAGTGTTACAGAAAAGAAAGTGACAGTGCATATATATATATATATAGGGAGAAAGAGATAAGATCAGCTGGCAGGGACAATGGTTTTGAGAAACCAAATGCTCTTGGCAGCCATGGTTTCTTGATTTTCTAGTGGCTAATCACAGGAAGTATGATGGATTTTCCTGTATTCAGTGGTAATATACCAAATAAGTATTATTGCCTATATGTCATGGGAATGTATCAGCAATTCTGTCCCAGCGTTATTTTTGATTTTTGATTCTATTATTATTATTATTATTATTTGAATTTTTAGTTTTGAAAAACTAAAAATGTCTTAAAACAATATAATAAAAAAAATTAAAAAGATATATTTATGAATTATGATGTTCACAAGGATCACATGTTAAAGAGATGGAAGACTAGCTATTAGAATCGGATTACACACGTACATAATAGTAAAGAATCAGCACAGAAATATACGTGATTTTCCAAACACGAGTACATTCATGAAAGCGAAGAGAGAATATGTTATTATTCACGATATATTTTTCAAAATTTTACAATAGAAAATATATATATCGCCGCTATTTCTATTCTAACCCTAATTCGCATAATAGCCTAAATACCCACAATGCCCTTATAACACCGTACCATATCGGAGGAGGGGGGAGGGGGGAGGGGGGAAGGGGGGGATAGCCTGGACTTCTGAAAGAATCAATACAGAAATATACGTGATTCCCCCCACAACACGAGTACATCCAGGGAAACGAAAAGAAGAGATGTTATTAGTTATTATTCACAATATGTTTTTCAAGATTTTGCAATAGAGTATATATAGCACTGCTATTTTTATTCTAACCCTAATTCGCATTATAGCCTAAATACCCACAATGCCCTTATAACATCGTACCATACCGAAGGGGGTGACATAGCCTGGACTACAGAATCTGTGATGGACCAGTACCTCACTCCGCTTCGAAAGTACTGGCCTTTTCTGAGCTTCCCGATTATGAGCCACAAGTTTCAACAACAGTGATAGGAGAATAGATGGCTGCAACTAAAGGTTTCCTATAGCCCATAGAATAGAAACACAACAATTCTATGCTTATCCATATTCATTCTATTCCAAACCCCCGGCGTCGTTACCAACACACTTGCTATTAAATAGACTTTTTCTTTTATGCAGTAACTGCAGTGGATATTACTATTACTGAGCAAAGGGAAAATCACAAAACACAGCAAACAAATTCATCAGAACTTAATTTTGATCCACCTGATGCTCGAGTAAATTTTGTATGCAACTGAAGTATAAAACCTGCTCCAGTTTTGGAAAGTTGGGAGAAATTTTCATGAAACAGAAGTGTAAATTCATCATCTCCTTTTGAACTCTTTGAACAAAATATCCTTCAATAAACTTACAACATAGCAATAGAAATCTGAAGTAACACACTTTAGCAAACAATAAACATCCAATTTATAATGAATCTGCCCCTTCAACCTGCTGTCGAGCCAGATATCTTTCTCTTCTTTCCTTCTAGAGAATCAAAATATATAAAACTATGAGAAAAGAGAAAAAGGCAGAAAATGAAAAAGTATAATAGCAAGTTCAAGTTAAACTGAAAGCTCACCCATTCATCTATGACGAGTCCTTCACCAATAATCTTTGGACCTGTGTCTTCTGGAGGTTTCTTACTAGCCTCAACAGCAGCCTCAGCCTCCGCCAACTGGCGTTTTAATTTTTCAAAAGCCTTGGAAAAGAAGTAATAAAAATCTCACAAATCAGCATTCCTCAAAGTATAGGAATCACAGAGGTCAACAACAACAAACTAACAATGCAATGGAAATTGCACAAATTACATTCTAATTCCTCATCAGAAACGAAAGTCCACGAATACTATCTATATAAAAGAAACAAAGCCAAACACATAATGACATATAAATGATTTGACATGCAAAGTCTTACAGGGGTAGGACGTCCCACATCTAGAAACACAACCCTCAATATCTGCTCGACAGCCACTTGATCCTTCTGCTCATCAAACTGATTTCAAGAGAAGATAGAAAAAATCATTAGAGCTAAAAATGAAATAGTAATCCGAAGAGAGTCAAACCCACTCGCAGAAAATGCAACACTGGATACAAAAAGTGGCTAGGCTCTAATATTTATAACCATAGAAGCAACCATCATAACAGGTGTGAGACGTACCAGCTCAGAAACATAGTCCATTGGCCCTTTCACCTTCAGGCTCATGATTTTAAACTTCACCCTGCTCTTCTGATCCATTGGTTTTTCATTGTTCTCTGGATGTTCCACAAACTTAAATACTAGAAGATCCAACAAAAATCAGAATGAGCAAACTAAAAACTTAAGAGGATAAATATAGACACAGAACACAAACATGTTTATAGATGTGTATTTACATAAGATGTCTTCTACATCTGTGTGTGCATGTGTATAGCATGCTAAACACAAATTTTACCATTATGGAAGGAAGTGCAAAAGGCCACAGATAAGAAATTACCAGTTGCTATAAGACTCTCACCAGGAGCAAGAATTGCCCCCGGAGGACGCATGAAACAGCTTTTTGGTGCAGTTGTTTGGAACTAAAGCAACAAAAACAAAAAACATCAATCAAGTTCAAATAATAAAAAATAATTGCCTGTGATGTAAGTTGAAATGAAAAATTAATATAGAAGAACACCTGTAATCAGCGCTATATTTCTATCCAATGAAAAAGCAGCAAGGATGATGAGAGGAAAGCAAATTACAACTTTTTCTGGCATACCTTGAAAGCTACATGAGATTTGCTTGTATTTTTTATCTTAATTGCGCTTCGAACTTGTTTACCAGGTTCATCTAGAAAGGATAAAAGAGCAAAAAAGCAAGCAAATTATGAGGCACTAACATATACATTGAGAAAAATGCAACCCAAGAGGTAACAATTAGAAGGTCGATATTTAAATAGCATTGTAGGACAAAACATCACTGAGCGAAAATAATGAAACTTTATGATGAAGGAAAGTTAATGCATTCCTCATCATTTTGACAAGCAATGTTGGATTAATGTTGATTTTCGAGAAGGTACTAATGAAGCTAGAGTATATTGTAATGTGAGCATTAAGGTATTACTGAAGCTAAGCATCAGCATCATCAAACTTGAAGACAAACAGTAACACACTATAAGGAAGATGGTGCTTAATCATCAAAAAAGAACTCGTGATACTTGCAATTAGCAAGGCAACAATAGTATGGTTATTTGAATCCTATTGTTGCACAATCCCTACAACTTTCACCCGAAAACTCAAGCTTGTTATGGAAGCTCAGTTCTTGGTCTTGCTATGGAAGTTCAGTTCTTGGTAAGCTTGTTATGGAAGTTCAGTACTTGATAAACTATGTAGTGTTGTTTTTAAGAAATTTGTGCCATCTTTGCATTTTTAAAAGGTAAGCTGAGAACTAAGAATTTTTTCTCAACAAGTTTACAAATTAAACACAAGGACTCAATGAGAAACTAAGCAATGGATTAGCAATATAATTTCGCTTCAAAGTTTTTGTAACTTCCTGAAGAACATGGTTAGAACATGCTAATAATATGATAGCAAATTATGTTTTGGTATGAAAATACGGTAAACTTCTGTTCCAAAACACTAAATACAGCGATCCAAAATTTTGCCCCCTATTTACTAACTTTTTTTTGCACAAACATGACTATAACTTTGTATAATTGTTTACAAATGGGGAGCATCTTCTTATATAGCCTTGGGACATACAACCAACGGATAGGACCAAATCTAATGGAAGGCTAATATAGACTATCTAAAATTATCCTTTAAAAAATCTAAGATATTTACCCAGTATAATATTCACATAACTAAATCTAAAGCATTATATTAGAAACCCTAGCATGTAAGCAAATTCTAGGGAAAGCCAACTGACGTAGCCTAATGACTGCCTAGTTGGCATCCAATAAGTGATGACATGACGTAGCCTCGTTGTAAATACGTTTGTTGTGATATAATATAGCAACATCTCAACCAATTTTTAATTATATCTCAACTAGTTCTAACAATATCTTCTTTGAAATTTATTCACAGCGTACCACATTTACGTTCTAAATAAACATATTTCTTACCAACTTAGCAGTTCAAAAAAACCTACCCATACTATAAATTGTACCATGAAAAGTGACGTTTTTCATTCCACATACCGTTTTGAACCACGATCTAGGTAACATTGTTGTGAGTGAACCTTACAAATATAGCTTCTTATCTATAATTCATCATTTGGTGAAGACACAACATTGAAAACACAGGGCTCATACCAAACACCCAAATCTTAAATGAGGCTACATGTTGTGAGACTTGAACACTCAAACCTTTTGGTAAGAGAGAATGAGTGAAAACTATTGGACCAAGTCCTTCGCTGTATCATCAACTTTGGAGATTGTTAGGTCCCTGATTCAGTTTAGTTCTCAACATGCATCATTAACTTGGTAAAGCTATTTCGTATTTAATTTTTCACATCTCAGTGCTATCTCCTAATTTTTAAAGGAAAATGATATATACTGTGAATGCTACTTAAACTTTTTACATAGATAAATATTAATGATAATCCTTTTGGATGAGATGTGTAAAAGCAGGACTCTATTACAATTCTATTAAATTCCATGTATTTGATATATTTTGCAATTGTAATTCGCCACAAATTTATCGCAATATATAGTGGGACTATTCTGAATAATGATTGCTGCATTTTTTGCAACAATGAATTAAAAGGTTTTAAATCACACTAGTGTTTGTGTTTGTGTGCGCGTGTGTATATATATATATTTAACTAACGTCTATCCATTTCCTAAAATTAGGCCTGTGCAAAATTTTCGTTATTTACGGTTTTTTGGACGACCGGTCCGGTACAAAATTCCCCAGCTCGGTATCGATATAAAAAAATCGATATACACTGATTTCGGTACGTGATTTTTATGGTTCGGTATTAACCGGACCGTACTAATTTATTATTATTATCATTATTAATAAATAATTAATAATAATAATTATTTTAATTTTTGGTATTTATTCGGTAACAATCGATATCGAACTGGATTACCAGTTCAATATAAGGGGCCAACCCATACCAAGATTTGACTAATTTCGGTACCGATCCGGTAAATACCAGTTGCGCACCCTGGTTGCACTCCCCTACTTAAAATCCAAAAGGCAACCATTTTAGTTACCAGTTGAGCAAACCTATAACTATTTAGGTTTAATATCATTTTAGATTTTTGCCCCATTTTTAAAGGCAAAAACATTAAGGAAAAAATTGACACATTGAACCCCGAACTAAATTAATTTCATGAAATTAAATCTTGCAGCAAAATTGATTTAAATTGCACAGGAATGAGTCAGGTGTTCCAGTTATTGAAGGGTGTATTTGAAATTTTCATAAGCAAAAATATTAGAACATAACAATACATTAAAGAAGGGTGTATTTGGGGAGTATTTCCATAAGAAAAAAATATTAGAACATAAAAATATATTAACATGTGTTTGTGAGTTTTAAAAAGGAGAGAAAAGAAAGGAGAACGAGGAAAATTTAGGGAGTAGATTAAAAGTCTCTTATTTGTGAGTTTTTTTGGAGAGAAGAAAAGGGGAGAGAGATTTTTCAAAAAAATTCTCCCAAAAACCTGGAAAGATTTGAAGGAAATTTATTAAAGATTTAGGTGACATATTAAATTACCAAAACTATCCATATAATAATTCTCAAATTTAATATCATAAGATTAAAATAATAATAATATATTATTTTCAGTTAAAATCTCCTTCCAAATATCACAAGTAAATTTCCTTTCCCTCACGCTCTTTTTTCTCATAAATTTTGAATTCTTTTCTTTTCTTCTCTTGCCAAACTCACAACTACAGTGTAAAGATGTCAAATCTCCAAACTTTTATTAGAAAATTCTTGTAGAAAGCCAAATTGATTTTTCCCCTAAGATTAATTTCAAGAAATTAATGTAGCTCAGGTTTAATGAAACTTTCTTTTACTGGGTTATGTTTCTAATTAGCCAATTATTTAAGGAAATTTACGGATCATATTTATACGTTTTCTTTATTAAACCATAGAATTCTCAACTGTATCAAGCAAATCAAAGAGTGATTAAGACCAACAGGCAAGTCAGAACCTGCAAAACTTAAAAGATCAAGAAAAGGATTTTACATGGAAAGTAGAGCTTATTAGAGGGATCGAGTCGTAAACGACGCAGTGTAGGAATCAGGGATCTGGCAACAGAGCTGACGGAGTTGCTCGAACTACTTTGAGCATTCGAGCCTTCGATTTGAGTGTTGCTTTGACTCTGCAGCTGCACATTATTGTGAGAAGAAGAAGACGACGTCGTTCGGTTCGAATTGCCGGAGTTTCGAAACGGCAACTTAAACAAGCCCCAAACTTTACCGTCCGACGGCGGGTTATCCTCAGCAATTGCCATCATCGCTGATCCTCAGTTCATCGGAGAAGTTAAGCACTCAAAAAACGTCGTCGTGCTGAGCAGACTTTCTGTCTCTTTCTCTCTCCTCTGCTTTTTGCTGTGTGCTTGAGTTCGTCGTCTACTTATGGAAATGCAAGACCATCTCCAGCAATGCTTTCCAATGTATTTTTAGACTATATTTAGTCTAAAATTTATATTTCCGCTCCAGCAGATGAATTAAATATAGTCCAAAACTATATTTAATATCCTCAAAAGACTATATCTATGAATGAGATAGTCCATGGACTATAAATTTATTAATATTTAAATAGAAAAATAGAAAGATGATAGGAGTTTTGTTAAATTTATTAATTATTTTAATCTTTTTATATTATAGTACATGGGATAGTCCATCTGCTGGAATGGTAGAAGACTAAATGACATTTGATGATGTCATATAGACTAAATATAGTCCATAATATAATTCATCTGCTGGAGATGGCCTAACGGACAACTTGTGATGTGCGCCGTGTGAGGAACAAATCGGATGTGAGTGAGAGGATTAAATGTATTTGATTGGTGGGGTTCAGGTCCGTTAATTGTTTATTTAGTATCTAATTGGTTGGAGGTCAAGAGAGTCAACGAGTAAAAAATTGGAATTCCTTAGGTAACTTCCACTTTTATTTTTTTAGGAACAACATTCCAATAACTTATTTAAACGTTTTATGTAAAAAAGTACATGAATAATTATGTTAAATTAAAATATTTTATTTTTATTTACGTCAAAAAAGTTGACGTTTTTTTTATTATATTAATATAATTTATAAAAATTGATAATAAAATATATTTTAATTATTAAAAATAAAATTTAATAAATTTTTTTTAATTAAATTTTATTTTTTAATAATTAAGATGAATATAATATTTAATTTTATATTTAATTTTTATAAATATTTTATTATCCTAAAATTTTTGTTTACTTGCTTAGTGGGGAGGTTATCATTATCAAATGGGTTGTTTGGTGCCTATATTAATTTATTTCATGATTACTTTTTCTCAATAGAAGAAGAAGCCCGCCACCTAGAAAAGACTCACAAGGCTAATATATATATATATATATATATATATATATATATATATATATATATATAACTAAAATTATAGTTTTATATATGTTTTTCAGCTTTACACATTTGGGGGAGGGGGGTAGGCAAACACTACTTGAAAGAATATATTGTATTTTTAAATGTTCCTTAATATTCGTTAAGTAGATGATAGTAATAATATGCTGCTTAGCTTTATTTAGTTTTATTTTTTTAGAATCAATATTATTATAATTTAATTTTTGTGATACGTTTTAATTGAGAGCCTAAAGAAACTAATTTTTAATATATAACACATGTCGATTATTGTCATTGCCTTAGAGATTTATGCCCTGTGCGGCGTCCCGAGACTTGCCCAAAGACGCATATGCGAGCTCCAAAAGGCTTAGAGCTCCATAATTAACCACTATTAATTATCACATATATATGCAGGGACGAATTTAAGATTTTTTTTCAGTTGGAGCAAAGCTTTAACGAGATTAGTATCATTCATAAAAAAAAATATACAAACTATAATTGCCTATGACGAATATTTATTTCGTGAAAACGTCACACTATGGTTTCGTTATTAATACAAGCAAAAACATATTTTTCAATATAAATAATCAAGCTATCTTCAAAAGTCGAAGTGGACTTTTGATGATCTTCATAGCGAAAAAGGCTCTCTTCACTGAAGTAGTTGCCACCGATAATACTAAAGCTAATGTAACAAGCTTATAAACATGATTATATGCTCTATGTTTTCCTGTCTCCACCAATTTTTTTGCAAGACTACAAATTTCTTGTAATTGAGAGAACTCACCACTCCTATGCATATCCCGAACATAGGTTGGGGGGGGGGGGGGTAGTCAAACACTACTTGAAATAATATATTGTATTTTTAAATGTTCCTTAATATTCGTTAAGTAGATGATAGTAATAATATGCTGCTTAGCTCTATTTAGTTTTATTTTTTTAGAATCAATATTATTATAATTTAATTTTAGTGATACGTTTTAATTGAGAGCCTAAAGAAACTAACTTTTAATATATAACACATGTCGATTATTGTCATTGCCTTGGAGATTTATGCCCTGTGCGGCGTCCCAAGACTTGCCCAAAGACGCATATGCGATCCCCAAAAGGCTTAGAGGCAGCCTAACTCCATAATTAACCACTATTAATTATCACATATATATGCGGGGACGAATTTAAGAATTTTTTTCAGTTGGAACAAAGCTTTAACGAGACTAGTATCATTCATAAAAAAAAATATACAAATTATAATTGCCTATGACGAATATTTATTTTGTGAAAACGTTGCACTATGGTTTCGTTATTAACACAAGCAAAAACATATTTTTCAATATAAATAATCAAGCTATCACTCGACCACTGATCTTCAATTCTATTTCGAAGTGGACTTTTGATGATCTTCATAGCGAAAAAGGCTCTCTCCACTGAAGTAGTTGCCACCGATAATACTAAAGCTAATGTAACAACCTTATAAACATGATTATATGATCTATGTTTTCCTGTCTCCACCAATTTTTTTGCAAGACTACCAATTCCTTGTAATTGAGAGAACTCACCACTCCTATGCATATCCCGAACATAAATCACAAGTTGATCATCAAGTTTCAAAATGTCTCCCCTAGAGAAGTCTTGAGGATAAAAATTGGCAAACTTAACAAGCTTTTGTTTGTTAAAAGCTCGAAATGAATCATTCGGGCTCAAACATGCCATACAAATAAGCAACTCAGTATTTACCTCATTGAAGCGATGATTCAACTCTTGAAGTACTTTATCAATCATGACCATGAAATAGTTCACACGATATTGATGGAGGTTTGTTACGACGTGAGCTCTACGTCTTGATCTCCCTCGAGGTACAAATGATGCATCCATTAAAGGAACCATAATATCATGTTCCCCACAAAAATTAGAAACTTGATCAAGCAAATTGTAAGACCCCGAATTTTATGAAATATAAAATTTAATTTTTCTTCATATATATTTTTCTGAAACAGTAAGTGGTTAAATCGATAAAGTTTAAAGTTAAGGATGTTATGTGCAAATTTTATTTTGTCGGACAATATTCATTTTGTCGGGGAATATTCGGGCCGTACGACGGTGCCGAAATAACAAATTATTGGTGGACCCCACAACGGAATATTTGTCGGATATAGAAAACGACAGAAGTAACATTTTTAATAAAAATAGTCAACGGTGCTAGCTGTTAAAATACCGGTGATAAAAGAATAGTAGCATACGGTAATTTATGGTATTTTACTGTAGCATGCGATACTCTACAGTAGCACAGTGTCTCATATTATTGACACCGTAACTGTTACGCATCATTTCATCAATAATTGTCACTGCATAATATTTTATATTATCAATTCAATTATTGTTGCTACACAGTATTTTGCATTATTGATTCAATAATTGTCATTACACTGTATTTCATATCATCGAGTCAATAATTGTTGGTACACTGTAGTTTAAAATTATTGAATCTAATAATTGTCACAGTAGCAAATACACTATAATTTATATTATTAAATTAATAAAAATATGTAACGTGTTTCTTACATTATTGTGGTAACATTATTTTATATGTTGGACTCACAGGAAGAATAAATAAATAAATAAATAAATAAATAAAAAATAAAATAATTAATTTTACTATTTGAAATAGTAACATGAATAGTGTCGTGAATAGTAACGTGAATAGTAAGTGAATAGTAAGAAACATGTGGGACCCACACGAAATGTGTAAAATGAGTTTTGGCTGGGAAAAGTTGGTGGAGGCTGCGCAGCAGCCTCTGCTGAAAAATTTTCTGCCCACCTATCACGCATAGTAACTTCTTTTCTCCTATAAATAGCTTGCTCAGCTGAATAGAAAAATCACACCTAAAACATAGAATTTTTCTATAAGAATTTTATGAGTTTTCTCTAAGAATAGTAAGGTTATTTTGAGTGTTTGAAAGCTAAAAGGAGTGCAGAAAATTTTCAAGTAAGTCTTTTATTAAAGAGTAGTAATTTCATAAATTCCTATTTTTCACGGTATTCATAAATCTTCCTTTAGAAGACTCTTCTTTAAGAAGATTCATTTTTAAAAGCTTTCTTTAGAAGATTTATTTTGAAATATTATTTTAAAAACTATTTTAAAGTTGTTATATTATACTACAAAAATTATGTTAAATATATATAATTTTGATAGTTCATAATATATGAATTATCATACACCTTGAAATTTATATGTGGTAATTACTAATTTTATTAAAAATATATAGGTTGATCAACCTCATTTAAATCAATATCCAGTCACGTGTTAAGGTAAGGGGTATCATTCTTTTCATCATCCTAAATGGATATTATTTTCTTTCTTACTGGAAGGGATTATCATTCTTTGATTCTCAAAAATAATATCGTTTCTTTCTTGTGCCATTTATTTACATGTATTAATTTGTGGGAATAACCTTACGGCGCGGATTACCGCCTGTTGGTGAATAACATTTTGTATTCATTCCTTATTAATCTCTGAGAATAACCTTACGGTGCGGATTACCGCCTGTTTGGTGAATAACTCTTCGTATTCAAATTGATGGGAATAACCTTACGACGCGGATTACCGCCTGTTGGTGAATAACCCTTTTTATTTGTTTCGTGTGAAAATAAATTGTCTACACGAATTATCGCATGACACTTTTATTCCATATTCGTAAGTGATATCATTTTCCTTTATACTCATAAGGGATACCATCTTTTTCATCTTCCATTATTCAAAATTACTATGGTAAGGGATATTAATTTCCTTTACCTTTTGTTAATCAAACCTGCTACGGTAAGAGATATTATTTTCTTTCATACACCTAAATCGAAACTTATTATGGAACTATTGCTTCTATAATTTCTAAAAATATTATATGTTCCATAATAGTTGAATTTCATTATTTCAACTGAACCTTCCTATTTTCTGAACATTTCTATTGAACTGTAATCGTTATTCTGAACTGTGGATCTTAAATATCATTTTTAAATTTCACTCCACATCATGTTGGCAATTTGGACATTATTTGAATCTGCACAAAGTAAACTTCCGATACTTATTGTTTATCCTGTTCTTCTGTTCAACATTGTTCAAGAATTTAACTGCTGTTTTTGATATAAACCTTGTAGTCTATCAAGAATTTAACTGTTGAAGGCTAATAATAATTTATTCGTCATTATCTTAGTCATGATATTTCTTACTGGGCTATCTGAGCTCACCCTTTTCGTTCCATTGTTTTTCAACAGGAGATGAAAACGTAACGGGGTCTAGCCGGGGGATGGAGTGAGAGTCCGAGGAATAGTTGTCCTAGTCTTCACGTGTTGTAAAATAGTGTGGCAATAATAGTGAAGACTTAGTTGTGTATTATTATACACTGTATTGTTGTACGTTGTGCTTTGTTGTAATAATTTTGTTATAGTCTGTTGACGACTCAAGTTTGGGCTGTGTGGGCCTAGATTTGGGGGCGTCACACAAATCATTAAATCCATTATCCCTAATGTGTTGTAGTTCTTCCTTAGAAGTTTGGACTAAATGCATTGTATTGACAAGATCTTGATCTTTTCTTTGTAATGCTTGTGACAACCAATTTGTGACTCCCAAAATAGATCTCATCAAAAATAGAGGGAAGACAAACTTAAAAGTTTGGATATCCTTCCAATGACTTATTTGCTTCACCCAAATTATCAATGTAATCATCATCAACAATCAAATCAAGAACTTTCACCACAAATTTAAACATTGAAATGATACTAAGTAAAGTACCATAATGTGATCCCCAATGTGTATCACTGGGTCGCTTAATATTAGTTTCTTGATTTAAGCCTTTCCCCGTTACAATACAATCATTTTCAAGAGCATTCAAAAATTCCTTTTGTAATTGATCTCTAAGTGCATCTCGTCGCTTACATGATGTTTCAACAATATTGACCACCATATTAACTGATAAGAAAAAAGTGACAATCTCAAGATTTCCCTTTGCCACGGCCACAAGTGCTAATTGAAGTTGATGTGCAAAACAATGAACATAAAATGCACAATGATGTTCTCTCAAAATAATGCTCTTAAGACCATTGAACTCACATTTCATATTGCTAGCCCCATCATAACTTTGACCGTGTAGCATTGACATGCTCAAGTGTGACACCCCCAAATATAGGCCCACACAGCCTAAACTTGAGTTGTCAAAAGACTACAACAAAATTATTACAAAGTAGTACAACGTTCAACAGTACAGTGTATAATAATACACAACTAAGTTTTCACTATTATTATCACACTTATTTTACAACACGTGAAGACTATAATAGTTATTCCTCGTACTCTCACTCCATTTCCCGGCTAAACCCAGCTACGTTCTCATTTCCTGTTGAAAAACAATGGAACAAAAAAAAGGGTGAGCTCAAATAGCCCAGTAAGAAATATCATGACTAAGATAATGACGAATAAATTATCATTAGCCTTCAACAGTTGAGTTCTTGATAGAATACAATAGACTACAAACCCAGTAAGAAATATCATGACTAAGATAATGACGAATAAATTATCATTAGCCTTCAACAGTTGAGTTCTTGATAGAATACAATAGACTACAAGGTTTATATCAAAAACTGTAGTTAAATTCTTGAACAATGTTCAGATCAATAATAGCAGCGGAATGAGCAATCTATTAGAAGAATAATGCAGACTATAATATCTGCTCGCTTCTCTTTTTGGTAAAAATATCATCAACTTTTATCATTTGAAATACCATTAGTCATGATAATAAAAATTCACAGTTCCTGGTCATAATCATGCAAATCAACAGTTCATCTTTGCACTACGGGCCAAAGATATTCAATATAGCACTAGCGGTCATGATTATACCAGCTTCAGCCTTTGGTCATAATCATACCAAACAACAGTTCATCTATGCACTACGGGCCAAAGAGAACTTTCACCACGTGCCATAAAAGACACCGAACAGATGTATCGCCTTTAACCTATTATATCGTCTTTAACCTAACATCTGTTCAGCAATTATATCGCATCTATGCCCCCGACCACAGATATTCACAACAACTTGATTCTTGAATATTAATACAAATAACAGTGATACGAATGATGAACAGAAGAAACATGATAAACAATAAGTATCGGAAGTTTACTTTATGCAGATTCAAATAATGTCCAAATTGTCAACATGATGTGGAGTGAAATTTAAAAATGATATTCAAGATCCACAGTTCAGAATAACGATTACAGTTCAATAGAAAGGTTCAGAAAATAAGAAGGTTCAGTTGAAATAATGAGGTTCAACTATTATGGAACATATAATATTTTCAGGAATTATAGAAGCAATAGTTCCATAATAAGTTTCGATTTAGGAGTATGAAAGAAAATAATATTCCTTACCGTAGCAGATTTGATTAACAAAAGGTGAAGGAAATTGATATCCCTTACCATAGTAAGTTTGAATAATGGAAGATGAAAAAGATGGTATCCCTTATGAGTATAAAGGAAAATAATAACATTTACGAATATGAAAGAAAATGATATTACAAATGAATATGAAATAAAAATGTCATGTGATAATTCGTGTAGACAAATTATTTCCACACGAGACAAATAAAAATGGTTATTCACCAACAGGCGGTAGTCCGCGCAGTAAGTTTATTCCCATCAATTTGAATACAAAGAGTTATTCACCAAACAGGCGGTAATCCGCGTCGTAAGGTTATTCTCAGAAATTAATAAGGAATGAATACGATAGGTTATTCACCAACAGGCGGTAATCCGCGCTGTAAGGTTATTCCGACAATTTAATACATGGAAATAAATGACACAAGAAATAAACGATATTATTTTCGAGAATCAAAGAATGATAATCACTTCTAGTAAGAAAGAACATAATATCCATTTATGATGATGAAAAGAATGATACCCCTTACCGTAGTAAGTTTAAATAATATAAGATAAAAGAATATGATATTCCTTACAGTAAGAAGAAGAAATGACATTCCTTACCGTAGTAAATTTAAGAGTGTGAAAAGAATGATATTTCTCACAGTAAGAAAAAAAAATGACACTCCTTGCCGTAGTAAATTTAAGAGTGTGAAAAGAATGATATTCCTTACAGTAAGAAAAAAAAATGATATTCCTTACCGTAGTAAATTTAAGAATGTGAAAAGAATGATATTCCTTACAGTAAGAAAAAAAAATGACATTCCTTACTGTAGTAAATTTAAGAGTGTGAAAAGAATGATATTCCTTACCTTAACACGTGACTGAATATTAATTTAAATAAGGTTGATCAACCTATATATTTATAATAAAATTAGCAATTACCACATATAAATTTCAAAGTGTACGATAACTCGTATAATATGAACTATCAAAATTATATATATTTAACATAATTTTTGTAGTATAATATAACTACTTTTAAATAGTTTTTAAAATAATATTCTAAAATAAATCTTCCAAAGAAAGCTTTTAAAAATGAATATTCTCAAAGAAGAGTCTTCTAAAGGAAGATTTGTGAATACCATGAAAAATAGGAATTTATGAAATTACTACACTTTAATAAAAGACTTACTTGAAAAATTTCTGCACTCCTTTTGACTTTCAAACACTCAAAATAACCTTATTATTCTCAGAGAAAACTTATAAAATTCTTATAGAAAATTTTTATATTTTAGGTGTGATTTTTCTATTCAGCTGAGCAAGCTATTTATAGGAGAAAAGAGGGTACTGTGCAGTGGTAGGTGGCACACCAATGTTAAAACGCAGGAGAAGCCGTCTGGCTGCTTTTCTCCTTATTTCCTTTCTTTCACCAACCCACCCAGCAAGCATTTTACATGTTTACTTCTCATGTGGCCCCCACATAGGGTCCACATGTTACTATTTAAAAATAATAATTAATAATTTTTTTATTTATATATATATATATATATATATATATATATATATATATATATATATATATATATATATATATATATATATTTTTTTTCCCCCCTTCCTACATGTCCTGCATATAAAATAATGCTATGACAATAATTCAACAATAATATAAGAAACACGTTACAAATCAATATTAATTTAATAATATAAATTACAGGGTATTTGCTACTGTGATAATTATTAGGTTCAATAATTTTAAACTACAGTGCACCAACAATTATTGATTCAATGATATGAAATACAGTGTAATGACAATTATTAAATCAATAATGCAAAATACTATGTAACAACAATTATTGAATTGATAACATAAAATATTATGCAGTGACAATTATTGATGAAATGACGCGTAACAGTTACGATGTCAATTATCAGACCAATAATATGAGGCACTGTGCAATACCGTGTACTACTGTAAAGTGCCGTATACTATAATAAAATACCATAAATTTTCGTATGCTACTATTCTTTTATCATTGTTATTTTAACAGTTGACACCGTTGACTATTTTTATTTAAAAATGTTACTTCTGTCGTTTTCTATATCCGACAAATATTCCGTTGTGGGGTCCACCAATAATAAGTTATTTCGGCGCCGTCGTACGGCCCGAATATTCCCCGACAAAACGAATATTATCCAACAAAATAAAATTTGCACATAACATCCTTAACTTTCAATTTCGTCAATTTAACCACTTACTGTTTCATGAAAAAAAATATATATATATGAAGAAAAATTAAATTTTATATTTCATAAAATTCGGGGTCTTACATCAAGCCTAATGTATAAAACAATTGATCAACAACCATTTTTAGTGACTCCGAAGTGGTGTCACTAATACGTTGGACTCCCATAAACCTTTCAATTACTTGCCCATGGTTATCTACATAACGAAGCACTACCGCCATTTGCTCCTTTATGGATATATCACGAGATTCATCAACCATTATAGAAAAGAATTTATTCTTCATATCCTTTGTGATAACTTTAATAGTTTCAACGGCACATGCATTAACAAGATCTTTTTGTATTGAAGGAGCCACTAACTTGCATTTCCCGATAGCATTTTTCAACACTACTGCCTTAATTTTCTCGGAATGATCAGCAAGAAAACACAAGATCTCAAGATAAATTTCCTTTGTTGCTTGAATCTAATGATTCATCATTGCCACGAAAAGGAAGACCTTGTTGCAACAAAAATGTAGTGTAATCAATTGAAGCATTCAAGCAAGCGCGTTACTTGTCACGAGTTTGGTCTGAATGCTTCATCACAGTTATTCGGAGATGTTGCTCTTGATTCATAAGATCATCACAAGCTTGTCTTGTTTGATTGCGAAGACTACTAACCAATCCAATATGTTCTCTTAGTCTCGTGTCCTTATGCTTCCAATCTTTAAAACCTTGACTAGTAAAGACATCACTCCCATGCTTATAAAATTTAGCCTTAAATAAATAACAATAAATGCAAAATGCGGCATCTTTTTCTATGCTATACTCCAACTAATCATACTCATCAAACCACCTCGGGATAAATCGTCTTTTATTGGTTTGTGAAAAATTGTGATCTCTTGGTTGACAAGGACCCTTTTATAAATATGCTCTTCAAATTTCATCTCGAAAATTAGGATCATAAGCTAATATTGGAGGTCGAAGTCCAGGGTCCACAGGAAGATTGGCCAAGATTCCATCTAACTTAATTCTCTTTGGACTACTCGGATTAGTTGAACTACTCGAATCGGTTTCACAACTCGGCCCCTTCGGTCTTCTAGGAAAATATTTCTCCATATGAATTAACCAATGAATCTACAAACCCCTATCAATTAATAAATAAATTCAAGTTAATAATCAATATTATTTCCTAAACATTACAATTTTACAAAACTCACAGGTCACAGACAACAAAGGCAAGAATAAGCAATATGTTGGTTAAACATTTAATAATAATTTCAATTGGCCAATTATAGTATTTCACAATACACATATTACATAATGTAGTAGGAAATAAGCAGTGTTGTGAAGAAATCAAGTGTATATTATTCGTGTTAGAATATAATAAAATCAAGTGATACTTGACATGAATTATTAAACATTTATTTTGTAACTTTATTTTTTTCTTAAAAAATATCTCATATTTTTCTAATTAATCTTTAATACAGTATCCATAAAAATTCTCCTAATTAATTATTTTCTCCCCCTTCTAACTTGACCATCATATATTTATATATCTATATAGATTTATCATTTATGAAAGCCCAAATCCTACTATTCTGATAAAATAATCAATTGTAATTCTTTAAATTAAATAAGCAAACAAAATCAGAAGCCAACCTTGGTTTTATGGTTTATATAATATAGAAGCAACAAATGAACCAGCTGAAAATTACACTCAATTGGGATCTTTCAAGTTCAACAGGAAATCTAATACAAATATATACACATATGAAACTTGTAGATACACACACACACACACAACATATACTAATATACAAATAATTAAGATGAATGGAAGAGGATATACTTGAAAGTTGAAACCAACTTTATGGAGAAGAGATTGCAGTGTGCGGCTGTTCCGGGCAGCGGGTTATTCTTCTTCTCTCTCTATCAGGTCGGTGGAAGGAGTGGACTAAGAGATTGCAGTGTGCGACTGTTGCCTCTTGGCTCTTGTTAGTTTTTTTTTATATTTTTTTTAAACTTACTACATGAAACGACGTCGTTTCATGTAAGTTAAAAAAATAAAAAAAATTACATAACCTAATCTGCAGACCAACTGAAGAAGACGGCCGTAGCCCGCAAGCGGAACCCGAAGTCCAGAAGAAGAGAAGAACTGAAGTCTGAAGAAGGCAACCGGTACACCAGGCTGGCAGGCCCTAGGGTCAATTGACCCCCCCCCCCCCCCCCCGCCCCTAGTTCCGCCTCTGGCTGCCGGGGCACTTAGTTGCCGGAAGAAGAAGCATACAAGTAGTGGTCGAAGTGGCTAGTCGGCGGCTGCCGGGGCACTTGCCCAAGTATGCCAAATAGTGCATCCGTCCCTGTATACATGTATAAGATAGTTGGAACCAATCTTGTACCTGCACATAATATAATGTGTCATTAGTTTTATACATGGGCAATGATCGACGCCATAAGGGTTTTAGGCCTATTGCATGCACTGGGAAATCATGTCCATGATATTCTTCCCCACCTAATTTGCAACACTCTCGTTGCGGGGCCTATTGAGTCACTTCCTTATGTTACTCACATCTACTACCATGCTGACCCTAGCGCCCCGCGCATGACACACATGCCCCAAAGAACCGTCGTTGGTCAGAAAAATGCTTTAACACTCCCCCAACAGGGGCGACACAAGTAATATGCATACCCATAAATAAGCCACCCACCCTTGACAAATCAATAAACCAGTCATATATCCAACACGTCCCCTTTTGATTGGTGCTTCACGTTGCCAATGCGCATCTCAATCAGGGGTGACTTAAGACAATTTGGAGCCTGAAGTAATACTTTTAAATGAGATCCTCTATGTTTGGTACGTCCTCCATTGACTTTTATGGTCAAATTGACTATTTTTCAAATTAATATATCTTATTATTATTTAATATATATTTAAAAAGTCTATAAATTACATAAAATTTAGTACTAATCTCAATGTTTACTTTTTTAAAAATCTAAATATATATGTTAAATTGTTAATTTTAAAAATAGTCAATTTGACTACAAAAGTCAATGGAGGATTTTTATTTTGGGACGGAGGGAGTATTAATATATATTTTTTATTTAAATGAGGTTTTTTAATATTATTAATTTTTTAAAGGTATTTAATAGTTGAATTGGACTATGAGCCCTAAATGATTGATTGAACTAATATTTTTATAAGATATTTTTTACATGAATTATTTATAGTGTTTAAAAATTTAAGGCACTTCTTTGAAATAAGGCCTAAAGTCCAAGGTTTTTTTATTTTTTATTTTTTATGTAGGGCCGGCCTGATCTCAACCCAAATCATTTGGCACATGCGGTCCTGCAAGCAGGATCCCCACGTACATTCGTCACCCTCCCTCGCAAAGCCATCAAAATCATCCATGCATTGCTCAAACTGTATGGCAACCAAGTCCCCTTCGATACCACTTGTCACAACCTTAAAGATTTGTGCCCATGCGGCTCCCCCAGATTTGCCCAGAGAGGCATATGCATGCCCACAAGAGGCATATAACCAGCCTAACTCCCCAAATAACCACCATTATCACACATATATGCATAGGAAAACTGGAAGTCTAGAACCAACTCGTACGTGCACGTAGTATAACGCATCATTAGGTCCATACATAGGCAACAACCAACGCTACAAGGGTTTTAGGCCTATCGCATACATTGGAAAATACCGCCTGTGACAATTATAATTTTGCTGAGGGAGGATAAATTACATAGGAGAGATGTATTATCATTAGATTATTATAAATTATAATAAATTTGTGACGACCCTGAATCCGGGTCCCTCGAACCTCAGATCCGGTTCAACACGAGTACTACATTTTTCTTATTGTTCATGACTTACAACAATATTATAATTGTTAAATAATCATTTATTTATAATTTTACAACATCTCTTTCTATTCCAGAATCGCAATCTTTATACATTCCTAGTATGTCTCAATATCATACATGATACGACATTCTATTACAATCAATTTGAGTATTTAACACTCATATTACATATCAGTTAATTCTTATACTACACAATTATTTACCTGTCCAATTCGGATTGATATCTACAATAGATATTTAGATATTCAATGAAAGTAATATGCTTTCCTGTTCCTTGTTTTTTATCGAGAACATCAAATAACTTGCAATATCTGTAAATGTTTGTTTTAAGCAAGAGTGAGCACAACGGCACAACAAGTTTAACAATTACACATAACACATTACATGTTTCACATCATATACATGCTTTGCATCTTATTCTTTCATCATGCTTTCCGTATTAATAATACTTTGTACATCTTATGCATCACATACAATAATCAACTAGCACTTAACAAATCATGCTTTAATCTTGTACATAGTTTTTATGTAGCCATACCATATGCTGTTCATCTACCATAAACATCATCAATATAACTTCGTATTATCAATTTAAATCACATTATAGCATATTAATGCATATAGGAGCAAGTTCTGAAAAACTTGTCTAGTTTGTTTCGAACGTTTATACCTATTTGCGTCTTTTGTTCAACCTACAATTTATATATAAAATTGACATAATCATTAGTTACAATGACTATAAATTAGTCTTAACTTAAGACCTTAACTTCAAATTATTAACTCTTAAGATGTCTGATAAACGAACCCTTAAGTTCCGAACAAAAACCCTAGCCCAAATACAGTTCGGACATAACAGGTACACTTAACCAACTTACGCATTCACTATACGTTCATCGTACAACCCACTTTTATTAAGTTGTCTAAATGAGACACAAACGGACTATTTACATCGGTTAAACATTCTTCTTTTATATAACTTAATGATTTGGACATTTAATAATGTACCAAATACCCCAAGATATTATCTACCTTTGATAATATACAACTACATTCAAATATTATTAATCATTTAATAATATTTTACTCACTTATTAATACTATTAACCATTTAATAATATTTTAATTACTTATTAATATTATTAACCATTTAATAATATTTTAATCATATATTAATATTATTAACCATTTAATAATATTTTAATCCCATATTAATATAATTAACCATTTAATAATATTTTAATCACATATTAATATTATTAACCATTTAATAATATTTTATTCTCTTATTAATATTATTAATCATTTAATAATATTTTAATCACTTATTAATATTATTAACCATTTAATAATATTTTATTCTCTTATTAATATTATTAATCATTTAATAATACTTTAATCTCTTACTAATATTATTAATCATTTAATAATACTTTAATCACTTATTAATATTATTAACCATTTAATAATATTTTATTCTCTTATTAATATTATTAATCATTTAATAATATTTTAATCTCTTACTAATATTATTAATCATTTAATAATATTTTAATTATTTATTAATATTATTAACCATTTAATAATATTTTAATCTCTTATTAATATTATTAACCATTTAATAATATTTTAATCTCTTATTAATGTTATTAACCATTTAATAATATTTTATTCACTTATTAATATTATTAATCATTTAATAATATTTTAATCACATATTAATATTATTACTCATTCATTTAATAACTTTTTAATCATATACTAATATTATTGATCATTTAATAATATTTAATAATCTTCTATCAATACCAATAGTTAACATTTTAATTGTGTTAACCTTAATCTTTAACTTAAACATTTAGCTATCATTTAGCCACTAATAGACTCTCTTAATATAGCTTATCTTTATTTCAATTATGAAATTATCTTTTGTTAAGTTTTACAATGTCCGACAAGCGAAACTTTCAGTTCCAAATAAGTCTGGATTAAAATTTTTTTTTTTTTTTTAACAAGCACGGGCGTCTAGACGCCGCCCCAAAGCCTTTTTGGGGCGCTTAGACGCCCATAGGCAGAAACCAACAAGGACCGGGCGTATACTTGGGCGTCTAGATGCCGTGTACTTTGGCTGTCGGAACCTCTCTCAGTAGTTTGGCCATAACTTTGTTATACGAAAACATTTTGAGGTGATTTTGAGTCTAAATTTATTAGAATTTCATGATCTACAATTTCTATTTAGATAACAAATCCAAATTTCGAACGGAACTGGACTAAAAACTGCTCACAAGGACAAAGTGAAAACTAAAATCACAAATCATTGGTTTTAAAGGTTCAAACTTGAATAAAATAAACTCTACACCTCCAAATGACACCAACTTAGTGTTGTTGTCTTCCTAACTTCTTGTTTTACAATATTTTATTATTCAATCATATTTTTGAAAACGTTTTGACTATAAATTTAAGATCGAATCGCTTAAGGTTTCAAAACGCCCTATTTTACGGTAAAAGCCATAACTTGCTTATTTCTTCAAAATTTTCAATCGTTCAAGTTAGGTTATCTTCACAATACATAAACCTATCTTTCAAGATGCTTAGATCATAAATATAACCCACACATCTCAACTCATAATCATCAACCTAGTTATTTAACTAAGATTTTACAACCAAATATGCTCATATAACTATGTCTTCCGTCATTTTACGTATCACACATATAGAACACATATCTAGCATAGCTCACCATAGATCTTCATCACTTAGATCCTTCCATAACCAAGATTAATAAAACTTATATTTAACAAAATAATAAATAAGGTTTGAGAAACTTTAAACCTTCTATAGAATTTTTCTTCTTGGAAATGGTTGGAATTCCCTCTTGATCTTCTTGCTCTACCCGAAAATGACTAACACCCTTAGTGTTTGAGCTCTCAAACTCACAACTCTCACCATGTAGCTCTTATTTTCTCTAGAGCCTCTCTCTCTATAAGTTAGTGCAAGTAAGCAAATGAGCAAACAACCAATACAAGGATGTAGAGGATGCTATTTATAGAACCTCCCTAATCACCATCAACTTCTACTAATCAACTGGCATTGGTTAATTAGAGTCTAATTTAGGCTTACTAAAGCATGGAATGATCACATGAGTGACAATGTGAATGACAAGGGTTGTTGAGCTACTTTGATTTAGTGTGTGAAGGAAGAAACAAGAGCAAATCAAGCCACCCCCTTGTGGGGACCACTAAATCTCAGCAAAAATGGGATTAAATCCCCCATTTTTCCTTTATTTTTATAGCTTAAATATATATATATATACTGATATATATAATTGTTGACCAATTTTGACTATTATTTGGGCTCCACATTGGACTCTAAGATTTAATATATTGGGCTCATTCAATTAATTGGTTTGAGCTCATTTTAATTATTACATTGGGCTAGCATTAAATACCATATGTTCCATGTAATTAAAACAAGCATTGAGCTAGTTTAATTATTACTTGGACCAATGTTAATTAATTATATGAACTACTAGGTTAATTTATTTAACTTAGCTTAACACCTCATTTGGACTTATAATATAATCCAATTAGATTTGCATTAAATTATTCTATCACATTGGGTTACATAATTAACTCATCTATAGTTAATTCTCAACACCACCTTTATTTACCTAGCAATTAACCAATGATTGGTTAATGCTCTCTCTTGTCTACCAACTAGGGTTATTCAATTAACCCTACACTAGTTAATTCTCTACACTCAATCAATACTTGAAATGTTTCTCCCAACACATTGACCATCATTTGACTTTTAATGGTTTGAGCTACATAGTTTACTTTTTATTGGGCTCTCTTATTTAATTACCCACTTCATGCAAATATTCCTATATTGGGCTAACATCTATAATCCTTTTGGGCTAGTCCATTAGTAGTAAATAAATTACATGGACTCTATATGGAATTAAATCCTTTAATTATTTGAACATTTTTATAATTAACAACAAGACTTACAACAATTAAGATATTGGGCTTGTTTTAAATTCACTTTTGAATTCTATACAATAATTTAATAATTAAATTAATTACTTAATTAATTAACTTCTTAATAATGTCATTCTAGACAATCATTCTAGTTTCTCTATAATTTTAACTCATAACTAATATAATTAACATAATTAATTATATTTCATGACTTTCCTTCTTACTTCATATTTAAACTAATTAATTTATTAGTTTAATTGAGTACTAACTTACTCATCCTCTCTTATTTGGTTAACAAGCACGCTTTGGGTATATATATATATATAATCACCTTCACTTCTCAATTGAATTTATTTTCTTAATACATTCTCTACATGCATCATTACAATATTTCCTCATTTAATTTCTAACAAATAAATTATGTTAAAAAAATGTTCACCCATTTTCTACACATCTCCAACTCTAGGTTTTAAACCATAACCTTTAATTGATTATTCAAAATCTTATCTACAAATCTTGTAAATATCTGGGATATTACAAAAGTAGTACTGTTAAGAATCTCAAATTTTTGTCTCAAATGATAGTGTTATTAATAAATAAATCTTTTGTAATTAATACTATTTATCTTAAAGAATTACTATTTAAAAAAAAATACATATATATTTCAAAATTTTCACTCACAAAAATGTGAATCACACATACTATTTATATGACAAAAATTTTACATAAATATCACATTATTTTATACACCTTTTAAAAAAAAATAATGACATCCATCCCTGACATTGTTCTTCGTAGTATCTTTTTACTTTATCACATTAAGAATAAAAGCCTATATTCATATAAGAAAAGTTGTTAAAATATTATATGAGAATTGATATTTCTACGAGTAAAATTTGATATTTTCCCAAAATTTTCTTAGATAAATGTGTGATCTCTCTACTATTCATGCGAGAGAGCTATCATTTTAATTTGTAAAAATCTCAATTCCATACGATATTTCCACTTAAAAATATCAAATTACCAAAAATAAAAACTAACTAACGTACACATTACACATCTCAACGACGGTGATCTCTAAATAGTCTTCGCCCCGTTCATTTCATTAGTTAATCTGCCAAGTCTGACTGTCAAAGACCTTTCTTTCCCGCCATGTATATCTTACACTTCGCAGCCTCTCGATCCCTTTGCCATCCCCACCGTCCATTCCCTACTACTAGTACTACATCTTTCTTCACTTTCTTTCATCGACGCTTTTCCGTGAGGTCCCCACCATTCCGTGAGGTTCCCTTCTTTTTCCCCAAATTCTATGGTTTAGTTGATGATGTTCATTTGAATTCGGGAATTTTCCCGGCAAGTCTTTCGTTTCTGGAGGAAAAAGCAAAGTACAATAAAGAGCTTCAAGCTGCTGTCGATGTTGTCGAGTAAGCTTGCCGTTTATGCGTTGAGGTAATTTCTATCAGTACGCTCTCTTTGTACTTTAATACATTCATTTTATTGTGATAATGAATGTTAGGATATAATTATTTGGGCTCTATTACAACTTGCACAGTGGGAGAGTCCTTATTAAAATAGAATTATGTTTTCTTATTTGGGAGAGATAAGAAAGTCTAATTTGGAAGGGAATCTATCAATAAATACCTGGTGATATATGGTAACTTTATGAGAAGACTCCTAGCCCTAATTGGATTAGGGAGGACCTGACATCTATAAATATGACTACAAGCTAAGGATTAAAAATTCAACACACAACATCTACTACATACAGAATTCTTATTTTTCAGCACTTAGGTTCTTTATTATTTTAGATAAATTTGTAAACACAACCATTATACTAGTGAATTCTTCTATCTTTTTGTGGTTTTTTCCCAATTGGTTTTTCACATAAAATTTCTTGTGTTCTTAAATTAATTTCTTTTAATTTATTTGTGTTTGACGTTTAATTTTACTCGTTGTTTTGCGATTTAAATGATTGATACAAAAGTTGGCGTTAACATTGGCGCTAGAAGGAGGGCCTAGGATTCTGTTAAAAAATCACTTGGTGTTACACTTAAGTTATGGAGCCACATGGTGATCGGGTGGAGTGGACCGGTTCGTTAGCATCATTGTCTTCTCATACGGCTAGGGGTTCTGTGAAGGATAGGTTGGGACCCTCGGTCTAACAAGGAGGTTCTATGGCTTCGCATTCGAATTCAATCAGGCAGATGTTGTTTCCTTCCCCCAACTCCCCAAACTTTGGCCATGAGAGGGAGATAAATATTCAAATATCTGCTCATAGACGTTGGCACACGAAGGGTGGCTCAACCGATCAAAGGGTTATCATGAAAAAGCACAGGATTTAAGCAATAGAGGGAGCCTTGTGATCACTGTAACAACAGCAAGAAGAGTGGGTTTCACTACTGACAGAGTTGAAGAAGGAGGAGGAACCACAGATCACCATTCGAGGATTGAGGGAACCAACGCCACAAAGTCGACCAGTTCGAGGACGAGGGAATGATCCATTCTATACCACAGAGGGAGCGGTGTCGCAGTTATAAACCGCTGAGACCAATTTCGAATAAGCGCGGAGATGGTGAGCAACCTTCTCCTTGGGATAGGGAGTCAACTCGTTCAAACCGAGAAAGACGGTCTCGATCCCCCCGGACAGGATGTTACAATCACAATCATGGTGGTACAAGGAAGGCCTGGTGATTGGTTTTTATACTTATTTGTTGGATACTTTTAGATTTGATAATTCGTGAATTCTTCAGCATTTGATGTTAGTTTTTATGTGTTTTAATATTGTTTAGGTTTTATATTATTTTTATATGTTTTTACTTCGTTTTGTAGGATTTTAGAATAAGGGCTTGGTAGATTAAAGCTTAGAGTTGCCAGATTTGAATTTCTAGCTTGTCGTTTACACAGCAGCCACTTAAAGCTCAATTTGGACCTTTATCAACCATTATCTCTCAATTCATCCAACATGAAAGTTGTATATATACTTCTCAGCTTTTCAAAACATCTTAAATCATCTCAATCGGAGGTCGGATGAAAGAGTTATGCCCAAAATACTGAAGGAGGCTGCAAAAGTCCAAAAAAGAGCATATCTGGGCAGAATGTATGAGTGCCGCAGCGGTGATTTTCACCGCCACAACGGTGGTACAAAATCAAAATTAAGCAGAATGTTTGACCGCCGCAACGCTGCCTTTGACCGCCGCGGTGATGCATTGTTCCTACGCACATAATCAGTTTTAAAGAGGAAAACTGTAGCCCTAACTTTATAATTTAATTTCTTCTTCTTTGGGAGGTTGATAGTGGCAATTTTGGAGGCCAAAAGAAGATGAAAGGCACCTTCCATGGTTGCTAGGAATGAGATTCAACATCAATTGGAAGCTATGGATTAAGGGGAGTTATGAGTTTTCTTTTCTCTTCCTTTATTTATGTATTCCATTGATGTTGGTTTATTTTTGGAGCAAGTTGGATTATAAATCCAATGAATGGATGAATATTGATCCATGGATGTAATATTTATGTGTTATATTGAATTAATAACATGTTTAGCCATTGTGATTGGTGTTTTGCTCTCATTTAGCTATGTATATGTTGTATGCATGTTGGATGTGGTATTACTCATTTGCTATGGTTTGAGCATGGAATTTGTGATTGTGTTGGGTGTCTAATGCTTAGTTTAATTGAATCTCTCTTTCTTATTTGGTTGTTGTTACATTTGTGAGTTTTTTGTGAGAAGGATTTGACTTTGCACACTAAGTGTTTGATAAATTGTCCCAATGAAGTTGTTCTTGTATTTTGCATATCTTTGTGCTTCGTTGGCTATAGTTTATGGTCTATTGGATGGCATTATATGAATTGAATTATCACATTTAGTTTTTCATGTTTAATTGCTTGGCCAAGTGGTTAATTTGGTAACCTATATGAAGTTGGAAAATGAATTATAGTGTTTTGACCCGAACATGATAACATGTGTTGTGCTATGTGTTCTTAGGAGCGTATGCATAATTTGTGCATAGGATAGACATATACCTATGTGCCACATGTAACCAATCTGAGAATTTGTGCTTCAAATCCTTGCTTTGCTATTTCTTATAAACATATAGTGAAATGCTTAGCTTGGGTGTCCTTGTCTGAATTCTATCAAATGGGATAGGTTTGGATTTGGTATGTTTATATGTCTTTCAAAAGAGGCGTTTAAATACTATTGTATTCTCGGTTAACAAGTCATCGTGACCGTGAGACCAAATAGGGAGAGTTAGGAGATTTAAATGAAGTATTAGAAGAAAATGTAATCATATGTTCACCTATCTTTACCGTTTTAGTAGTTTAAATGTTAATTTACATTATGTCCATTTACATTTCACTTCCTTCGTTTAATCAAATGTTTGAACTAAGATTGGCTCGATGGATTCGATATTTGAAAAATCGTTAGAACGAATTCATCGTGGGATCGATACTTTACTTTCACTTTATTACTTGTTGACCGTGTATACTTGCACGTTATTCATTCAAATGAATTCGAGATTGGGATTTATCTAGTAAAATAAAATATAAATAAACAGCTCTGATTTCGACCAACAAGGCCCACCACATGGAAGGCGACAGGGAGCGAGAGCATGATGGTAGAAGATCGACCTGGTCTAGGGGTCTCAAAGAAGAACATAACAATCGAGGGGATGACGGTACCCGACAAGCCTGATCCATGGGAAACATCATAAATCAGATAATATAGCGTGATGATTCAGATCCTATCATGAAGAGAATGGTAGAGTTAGAGTGATAGCTAGCCAAGGTTAAGTCGGGATCAAAGCAGATGGACACCAAGTCTCATTTCTCGACCATAATTAATCTAGAGAAGGCCGAGCCAAAGATGAAGTTGCCACCTTTGGAGTCTTTTGACGGCACCGAGGATCCCTACGATCATACCAATTCATACGAGATAATCATGGGATACTATAACCACTCAGACACAGAGATGTGCAAGATCTTTATAACAACACTGAAGAAGATGGCGAAGCAGTGGATAGTTTCCTTAGCTCCATACAGTATCAATTCATGGAAGGAGCTTTCAGAGAAGTTTCATGATCGGTTCGGTAGCAACAAAAATAGGGGCAAAGTCACAGTCTCACTAATGCAGATCAAACAAAGGAGTAACGAGACATTGGCGCAATACGTATAGAGGTTTAGAGATGCGGTCGTCACGGTTACCGACCTCAATATAACGCAGGCTTTGGGGTTATTTACTACTGGGTTGGATATTAGCCGGTCAAAGAAACTCATGAAGGATATCATGTTCAACCCCTCGAAGGACTTATCGGACACTTATGAATGGACAAAAAAGTTTATTACCATTGAGGAGGCTATGAGCAACCTTAATCAGAATATTCCAGATCGATCCAAGGGCAAAAAGGGGAACCTCACTTAGACAAACATACCACCTTTTCGACCAAAGAAGGATAATAAGGTGTACACACCCTTGAACACTAGCAGGGTACAAATTTTGAAGGAGATAAAGGAAAAACCATTCTTTGAACCCCCACAGCCAAATAGTCATTTATGTAGGGGATGTAAGAATATTTTTTGCAAATATCATCAAGTAGGGGGGAAGTTAACTGAAGCTTATAGGGACTTAAAAGATTTGATCAAGAAAAAGATCTAAAACGTCGAGCTGCTATAGTACGTGGCAGGTCAGAAAGCCTTATACCCAGATCAGACAATGGGTACGTGTCAGGTTGATGATTGTTGGGGTCGGCAATGTCGAGTTATTGATTAAACATAGTAAACATCAGGATTTAGAGTTCAGTTGATGATTGGGGGGCATCGATTATCAATCATATTTTGGATTTTGCATTTTTAAAAGGCTGGCATTTTGGTGTTATTATAAATTCATCTGTTTTAAGTATAAGGCATTATTGGTAAAATTCTCATATTATGGAAAGAGTCCAACATTTAAATCTTCAAAGTTCTCCATCGGACGATCCTTTGAGATCATCTTCGCCTCGGCGGCTTTGTGTCCCAATGGCCCTTGCCTCGATGGTCTTGTGTCCCGATGACTCTTCGCCTCGACAGCTTCGTGTCTCAATGGCCTTTCGCCTTAGCGACTTCGTGTCCCGACGGCTCTTCGCCTCGATGGCTTCCTGTCTTGATGGCCTTTCGCCTCGACGGCTTTCTGTCCCGACGGCCCTCGCCTTGGCGGCTTCGTGTCTTAACGACTCTTCGCTTCAACGACTTCGTGTCTCGATGGCCTTTTGCCTCGGTGGCTTCGTGTCCCGACGGCCCTCGCCTCGGTGGCTTCGTGTCCCGACGGCCCTCGCTTCAGCGGCTTCGTGTCCCGACGGCCCTCGTCTCGGTGGCTTCGTGTCCCGACGGCTCTTCGCCTCGACGGCTTTGTGTCTTGAGGGCTTTTCGCCTCTGTGGCTTTGTGTCCTAATGACCCTCGCCTCGTCGACTTCATGTCTCAATGGATCATCGCCTTAACGGCTTCGTGTGTCGATGGTCTTTCTCCTCGGTGGCTTCATGTCCTGACTGCTCTTTCTTCGGCGGCTTCGTGTCCCCATGACTCTTCGCTTCGACGACTTCGTGTCTCGAGGGCTTTTTGCCTAGGCGATTTTGTGTCCTGACAGCCATCGCCTCAACGGCTTTATGTATCGACGGCTCTTCGCCTCGACGGCTTCGTGTCTCGATGGCCTTTCGCCTCGACGCCTTTGTGTCCTGACGACCTTTCGCCTCGGCGGCTTCGTGTCCCGACGGCCTTCGCCTCGGCGACTTCGTGTCCCGACGACTCTTTGCTTCGACGGCTTCGTATTTCGAGGGCCTTTCGCCTCGACGACTTCGTGTCCTTACGACTATCGCCTCTACAGCTTCGTGTCTCGATGTCTCTTCGTGTCGACGGCTTCATGTCTTGATGGCTTTTTGCCTCAGTGACTTTGTGTCTCGACGGCTCTTCGCCTCAACGACTTCGTGTCTCAATGGCTTTTCGCCTCGGCGACTTGGTGTCCCGACGGCCCTCGTCTTGGCGGCTTCGTGTCCTGACGACTCTTCGCCTCGACGGCTTCGTGTCTCGATGGCCTTTCACTTTAACGGCTTCGTGTCTCAATAACCTTTCACTTCGGCGGCTTCATGCCTTGACGACTCTTCGCCTCGACCGTTTCGTTTCTCGAACACCCTTCGCCTCAACGACTTCGTGTCCCGACGGCCCTCGCCTCAACGGCTTCGTGTCTCGACGGTTTTTCACCTCGACGGTTTCGTGTCTGGATGGCCTTTTGCCTCGACGACTTCGTGTCTCGATGGCCTTTCGCCTCGACGGCTTCGTGTCTCGATGGCCTTTCGCCTTGACGGCTTCGTGTCCCGACGGCTCTTCTTCTCGGTAGTTTCGTGTCTCGACGCCTCTTCTCCTCTGTAATTTCAGTAAAGTGCTTTGTTCGGCTTCGGTTTGGTTCGGCTAATTTGGGTTCGGTTTGGTTCGGCCAGTTTGGGTTTTATAGTATGTTTGGTGGGTTCGACAGTTTCAGTAACGTGCTTCGATCGGCTTCGGTTTGGTTTGGCTAGTTTGGGTTCGGTTTGGTTTGGTCAGTTTGGGTTTTACAGTATGTTTGGTGGGTTCGACAGTTTCAGTAAAGTGACTTTGGCAGTTTCAGTAGAAGGTTCAGTGATATCGGCAGAAGGCTCGGCAGTTTTGTAGTCCTGACAGTTGGAGGGCATGGTGACTTTTTGGATACTCTCCTATTTTAAATTCTTAAAAATAGGAAAGTAGGGGGCAATGTTAGGATATAATTATTTGGGCCCTATTACAACTTGCATAGTGGGAGAGTCCTTATTAAAATAGAATTATGTTTTTTTATTTGGGAGAGATAAGAAAGTCTAATTTGAAAGGAAATCTATCAATAAATAACTTTATGAGAAGACTCTTAATCCTAATTGGATTAGGGAGTAACTGACATCTATACATATGACTACAAGCTAGGGATTGAAGATTCAACACACAACATCTACTACATACAAAATTCTTATTTTCCAGCACTTAGTCTCTTCATTATTTTAGAGAAATCTGTAAACATAACCATTATACTAATGAATTCTTCTATCTCTCTGTGGTTTTTTCCCAATTGGGTTTCCACATAAAATCTCTTGTGTTCTTACATTAATTTTTTATGAATTTTTCCATTTTGTATTAATAGTCATGGTTGAATATTATGTTTGCGGCACGAATTTTGACACATTTATATGTAAATTTGTTATTTTGAATTAAGTCAAATTGGATGCAAGGGAGTAACTGGAAATTAGTTTCTTGAATCTTAGGTATTCAGTTGTTAAAAGAGGATAAATGTCACTCCATTCATTTATCATTTTTCCATCCATTCAAAATGATAGTAGATCTTTTTATTAACGCCCCAAATTGTTAAAGCAGTGTACTTTGTTCGCTTTTTGGCTAAGATCAGGTCTGTAAATCTTCTCATAAGTTTCTGAAGATAGACTAAAAAGTGGCAAAAAGTTCAAATTTAGCCTTAGTGAGAAGTGGCTAAAACAGGCTATTACTTCAAAATTAATACTCCATTATCTTCATTGAGTTGGCAGGTTAAATTGGAAGTTGAAAACACGTCTTTCAAAAACATTATCTTTACCCCCGTTTTGGGAGAGAGGGATATTAGCTGAATTTTCATATTAGAAACCAAAAAGCATAAAGCATCATTTTATAATTCTTTTTTGTTAACATGTTCTTCCTCTGGATTAAACAATATGGATATGTTGATGAATGCCAGGTGAAGAAGTCTTTGTTCTCGAGCGAGGGGCGGATTCTTGAAAAAATTGACCAGACTCCTGTCACAATTGCGGATTTTGGAGTTCAGACTCTAGTCAGTTTGGGTATTCATTTGGTTATCTAATATTAGAGATGTTATAATATTTGGTTGTACTATGAACACCAAATTGACTTTACTTCAACAGAGGCCAATTGTATGTTAAATGAAGCTTTCCTTATAAATGCGATTTTTGAAACTTGAAGACTTTAAAACCCATGTTCTCTATTTATGAGAAACACTATAGTGAACCTAGGATTTATTGTTTTTAGTTTTTTAAGAGATAGAATAAAGGAAAATGGGTAAGAGTCAACAATATAAATGTGAAGATAAAATGTGATAGTTACATAAAAATTAGAGATGGTAGGGTGTTACTCTGAATCACCAAGTATATTTTGCTACCATAGTTGATACTATTAATGTATATGCTGGATCATCACCATTGCTGCACTGTATGCAATTTTTTCAAAGGGTTTCAGAGTATTCAACAAGTCCTGTGTTGGAAATCATTCAACAAACCTTTGACCATATTCAAAAGACTTGTAAAATAGATAGAGCAAGGCGTAAAGATGAGTTCGATAAACACCTTACCATATTTGTTTTATCTCACTCTCGCCATGTCTCTCCACAATATGGTTTTCCCTTTGAGCTATATATTTTCGAACTCACATTTGTTATCTTTACATTTGGCTTCTTGGTGCTGGTCTTCGGTTATGCTGAACATTTTAAGCTCCATTTAACTGTTCTGATATTAGAACTAAATATCTCATGAACTGGAAATGAGCTCAATATGTGGATATCTCCTAATGTATACTTATATATTCCTTTACTGTGGTCGCAGAGCTTGGAAGATTGTTTCCTTCTATCCCTTAGTTGCTGAAGAGGACTCAGAATTCTTGCATTCAAATAATCTAGAAAATTCTGTTCTAGATGTGGTTAACGATAAAGCAAGTGTCAGTGACAAACCTTTAATGCAAGCTGATGTATTGGAAGCAATACAGAGGTGGGAAGAAGTATGCCTTTGTCTTCGGACCTAATCCAGCGACTTACTGGGTAAGTTTATGCACCTGCAGTGAATTTGAAGCATTTGAAATGTTTAAATAGTTATGTAAATTTACATTTTTATTTGATATGTTCTTCACTTCTTCTATTAGCTTTTCTTCTCCTCCAACACCCCCGCCCACCTCCCAACAATAAATAGTAATCGCAAGTTGGAAATAAATCACACATGACAATGAAAAAGTAGAAATTCAGTAATGGCAATAAAACAAGACTAATAATAGACAAAAAGAAAAAGAAAAAAAGAAGAAGCTAAAACAAAAAGAAATCAGAAACTAATAAAATAACTCAAAAAAAGTAAAAGGATAGAATCTAAGCTCGGATAGAGTGTATTGTCGGACATGGATACTTTGAAGAGTCTGACACAATACTTCTCAATTTTGTGAATTTTTAACTCTAAAATGAAGGGTCCAATACCCATATCCTTATCTGAGTGTTGAGTGCTGGCCACGGGAGTTTCAAGGCAAAATGAAGAGTCCATGTAAGATCACACCCACATGGCCACATATATAAACATTCATAAATGAAACATAAATATTAAAAAGCAAAAATGAAACAAAAGAATAAAAAAGAGGGACCAGGGAAAAATATAAAAACATGAAATGGTTTACAATTAGGGAAACTAAGTTAAAGAAGAACATATGGAGAAGAATGTAAGGACCCAATACCACAAACTTAGATATCCCAAAAGGCATGGCTACAGCAGTTTAACAACGCCCTCTAAACTATTCGTGTTATTCATCTCCTTCTGTACAAGTAGTTTTAAGAAAATGGTGGGATATGATCTGGACAGGATGGATCTTATGGTAATACCATATCCACTATGTTATATATGAATTCACTCCCTGTTTATTATGGATTCTTTTTCTTATATGTTGCATGCTCTGATGGATATGCCTGCTCAATATTTTTCTGTGAAATTGGCATTTTAAAAGTTGCTGTGCGTTTTGTTTCTATAAATCTTTAATTCTTTATTAAAAATGATATGTTGACATTTAAAGTTCCACCTCCACCCTTAGCAAAGAAAAAGGAAGACATGTTCACTTCCGTAGATTTTTTAGTTTTTGTGTTCATGCATTTCCTTAAAAGAAAACAAAATATATGGCTTCTGTATTAATTTTTTACTTTCTAGTTATATTTATTTCCTTGGACTTGATACAATTTATTCTTGAACCATATTGTTGATAAATCAGGATCACAAATAAACACTAAGATAAACGTATACACACTACTGTATGAGATAAAAATAATAATACAAGAATTGTATGTGAAAATCCAATTGAAAAAAAAACCACGGATAGAGATATCAGAAATCCACTATAAAAATAATTTAAAGAATACAAATTCTCTCAACTGATAAATAAACTAACTATTTATTTTCTCTACACCCTCACTTTCTCTATTTACTCTCACTGAGCTCTTCACTTCTCTCCTTCTCTAATGCTCTCGGATGCTTGTGGTGCGTCTTTTGTTGCTTAACTGAGCAACATATATAGTAGAAACTTAGGAGACATGCCCCCTTAAACAGATGAACCAAGTAAAGGATCGACACACAAATTTATTTATTTGTGTGCTACTCACTGTAGCAATTTTGCAAAGTGACCATCAATGACTTATGGTGTGTTTGGTTGGTGGGAATGGAATGGAATGGGCTGGGAATGGAATGACCATTCCTTCCGGAATGACTAAAAACATGTTTGGTTAGTCAATTGGAATGGGCATTCCATTCCTTTAGTTATTCCCATACTTATCTTAATGCTATTTTTCATTCCTTTCTAAATAGGTGGGTTTATTGCATTCCTTTCAGCTTGGTTAAAAAACTCTCTATGCTACTTATGAGTTCTCTGTCACTTACTTATTATAAACACTATTTTCACATTATATAATTTTTACTACTCTATAATCGCGATATTTTTAATCTATAATTATTTCATAAAAAAAAAACAATCAAAAACTTTCTAAAGTAAAATTATTTCGTTAAAAAAGTAGTCAAAAAATAAAAATCAACTTTTAACGACAGGATGGTAAATTGTGATATTAATTGCTACAGGACATGATGGTATTATTATTAGTATTATTATTATTATTATTATTATTATTATTATTATTATTATTATTATTATTATTATTAGCCCAGACCTCTGTAAAAAATATAACGAAAGTAGGCGTGAATTCTTAACTCTATCAACATCAATAGCTTAATAATTGTGAAACTTCTTCGTTACTTAACATTTGAAGGAGCTGAGCACTATCCAAAATGCAACATTAACATTTGTAGAGGCTTATTCTAAAAATTAACATAATAATAATAATAATAATAATAATAATAATAATAATAATAATAATAATAATAATAATAATAATAATAATAATAATAACAACAACAATTATAATAATAATAATAATAATAATAATAATAATAATAATAATAATAATAATAATAATAATAACAATTATAATAATAAAAATAATTATAATAATAATAATAATAATAATAAATAACAATAATAATTAATATTATAATGATAATGATAATAATAACAATAATTATAATAACAACAATAATAATAATAATAATAATAATAATAATAATAATAATAATAATAATAATAATAATAATAATAATAAATAACAATAATAATTAATATTATAATGATAATGATAATAATAACAATAATTATAATAACAATAATAAGAATAATAATAATAATAATAATAATAATAATAATAATAATAATAACAACAACAACAATTATAATAATAATAATAATAATAATAATAATAATAATAATAACAATTATAATAATTATAATAATAATAATAATAATAATAATAATAATAATAATAATAATAATAATAAATAACAATAATAATTAATATTATAATGATAATGATAATAATAACAATAATTATAATAACAATAATAATAATAATAATAATAATAATAATAATAATAATAATAATAATAATAATAATAATAATAAATAACAATAATAATTAATATTATAATGATAATGATAATAATAACAATAATTATAATAACAATAATAATAATAATAATAATAATAATAATAATAATAATAATAATAATAATAATAATAATAATAATAATAATAATAATAATAATAATAATAATAATGTTAATAATAATAATAATAATGTTAATAATAATAATTATTATTATTAACATTAAAAATAATTAAAAATATTTTCTAGTAAAGATGTTCTTTTAGTTCTATTTTATTTATTTTTTCATTTATTTTATAAGTTCATAATATATAAAAAACGAAAAAGATCATTTCACATTTTATTCATGGTGATTCTATTCTTGGTGGAATGAATGAACAAACCAAACATAAAAACGAGGAATGGCCATTCTATTCCATTCTCATTCCATTCCTTAAACCATTCCATTCCTTAAGTCATTTTATTCCTTACATGTCAAGGAATGGGAACCAAACATAGTATTAGGAGTTAGGAAAGTTAGCTGGCTAATAAATTTGGAGTAGTAATGCTATGGGTCCACGGAGAATAATGCCAACTTGCAACACATTATTAAAAATAAAATTAATCATGCACTCGATGCAGGTACTGGATCCAATTGATGGCACTCGAGGGTTTCTAAAAGGTCGTGAGGCCTAATATGTGGTATGTTATACTTTTTTTTAATTTATTCTAACCTGTTCTTTTATCTTTTTCATTATTTTATGGATTTGGATTATAAAGGATGAATTTTTTTTTTTGGCATGTTAGGCTGAAATTTACAATTTGATCCCAAGACATCCTAGAGTGAGTTTACCATCGGGCTACATGAGGCTTGGTAAAAGGATGATTTAATGATATGCATTTTCTGATATCTTTGGGATTATGCGTTATAGTCTTCTTCTTGTTCATTCTTGGAGTTGGATTTGGAATGAGGATGATATGTGTTGTCTGACGTCTTTGAATTATGCATTTCAGTTACTTAGAATTGACAATCATATTTATTTTAATCAAAACAAAGATTCTATCTTACGACTAAATAATAAGTATAATTTATTCTCTTTTTTTTTTTTTTTTTTTTTTTTGTGGTAAAGGACAGTTTACGCTTTTAAATACATCACTCCTTGTGTCACCTTGTTCACACGGAAAATTTTCCAAGTTTTCAGGTTGGTTTGTCTCTTGTGGTTGAAGGAGAGATTGTATTAGGAGTTCTGGGCTGCCCTAATTGGCAGGAAGCAGATTCTAGCAAACCCACTATTCAAATCCTGGAATACCAAAATTTTAATTCTGGATCAGTAGTTATTATGGTTGCTCATGTTGGCTGTGGAACTTGGAAAAAGAGATCATCTGATATGCGTAGTAACACAGCTAAACGCCTGATAGCTGGATCAGTTGCTTTGTTGATGAGTACAACGTAATTAAAGAGGCACGTTTTTTGTATTTTGGATAGTCAATCGTGGGAATCATTGCCACTTTCATCTTCATTTGATGCGACAAATGATGGTCAGAACGTTTTGGATAAAGAAATTCTTCTTTTGCCTCAATGTTGTGGAAGGTCTACTTCTATTCCATTATTAGTAGTGCATTTGCTATTTATTTGCATTTACATAAAATGTTGAATGCTTGTAGGCTTGTAGCATAAGATGATTAAATTTGTTTATCCTTCATGAATGTGAAAGATCTACTGAAATTCCCTTGGATGATATAAGTACATTTCTACTTCATTGTATTTAATAGAAATTTTGTTTGCTTGTGCTCTATTAGATTGTATACAATGATCAGATCTTTTCTGGCTGACCATCATTATTAAGAAAGGAAAATGCAGCTTCCTTCTGTGAACTTTTGTGATACATTAATCTGTCAAAGTACATTTATTCTAGTACTTCTTGTGTTGCCTCGTTTTTGTACATTGAAGTTCTTTTTGCATGTTTTCACAGTCTAAGTTAGAAGTTTGAAAAATGAAATAACCTAGTACATACTCTGGTATGCTGATAATGCTATAGATAACATACTCGCAAGCTCTACGTATTCCAGCCAAGAAGAGTCTTTGTCCTGTATTCTTGTGCAGCTTTTTGTCATGATAAAAGATGTAGTGATGGTAAACTATGTCCGTTATTGCTTAAAATTGATTTTGTCTATGAAGAGACAGTAAATGATTGCAGGATTCAAATAGCATAGTAGATTTCTAGGGCATATTATATGGTCCAAGTAGATTTCTCTTATTACAAACAGAAAAAGTGTAATATCCCGAATATTTGAAAAGAATTAAAAATAAGATTTCTAATATTTATTAAAGGTTTGAGTTGATAACCTAAGTTGTGGAGATTAGAATTTGATTATTATGTATACTTGGAGGTATGTTAATAATAAGGTAATATAATACCTTTAAAGCTCGGTGATTATATTGGACTAAAAGAGTTTATGTAAGAAGTTATAATATGATGTATGTGGGGATTTATTAACGAAATAAATTTCATTCGAAGATATTTTTTTTAAGTTAACGTGAAAGTGTATATGTATAGATACGTATATACTTGGAGGTACACTAATTATATTTTAGTCGATCGTGATAAATGATTAACGGAATTAATCATCAAGAACACTGTAAAGCTTAATATATTAATTAAGCAAGCTTGTGATACCCCGAATAATTGCATTATTTCTTTTAATGAAATATTAAATAAATAAATAAGATTGGAGATTTAACATACTTGAAGATAAGAAAGGTGTAGGTATGATTGAAATTTTCTTATTATTTATGTATCTTCAAGAACTTACATGGTATATTATAAAAAGGTAAAGAGGGACTTTTAATATAAGAGACTCTAAGAATAAATTAATATGTAGATTTAATTTGTGTTAAGATATGGGAAGAATAAATATATATGTATAGATGTATATATTTATTTACCAATGTTATTAAGAAATGAAAACGTGGCTTAAATTGAAATGTGATGTGCTATCAATGATCAATTTCAATGTGCGGCCTAATAAATCTAATAAATGATTTATTATGGAATAACAAGGAAGCCATGAACTTTAATTTGGTTAATTAAGTTCATGAGCCATATTAAAGGTTTAATGAGTTACAGAACTAATTTAATTAATTAGTTTATGGAATAATGAATCAATAATTATTTTATTGACCCAAGTTAACAAATTTATGAATGGGAACTAGTATAACGTTTTGTAGGATAAGTCCAATTTAATTGGTTAGTCAAACAAACGTCATAACTAAATTAAGCCCAAGGATATTAATAAACCCAGCCCATGGAAGTTAGCAACTTAGGAAGCCTAATTATTCCTTTGCATTTTTGGGTGGAGGACTTTTATAGTGGTCCAACGGATTTATTAAGAATCAAGCCCAAACTTTGGTTATGATTAAAAGAAATAAAAGGCCAAATATGTAATTTATTTAAATTTAGCCCATGCACTTGATTTGTCAAGAGGAGTCAAATTAAGCCTTATTACTCCTTCAACAGTTCAATTTCGGTAGCCCAATTGTCCTTGTATAGCCAAATTTGTAGCAGCCCAAAATGTTGGAATGGTGATGCACGAATGGTTTCATTATATGACTCTAAATTTGGGACAAAACAGGGGATAAGGAACAACATATTATCAGAGAGAAACGACGATTTTGAGCAGCTAAAGATGTCAGATAAAGATATCTTTTCAGCCGATTTCAGCAGGGCATGGGAGTGTTAGATGACCACTCAGAAGCTAGCAGTGGTCTAGACTAGGGGGCTGAGTAGGGGTTACATTAAGGGCTAATGCAGCTGGTTGCAGCCGTAAGCAAGAAGAGAGGGGTGTACTCCCATTATATTTATGCCAGCCATCCTAGTCCATTTCAAAAACCTTAATATTATTAACTAAGTTAAGTTCATAAAGAGCGAATGGAGCTGTCGGCAGGAGGAGGATGAACCCAACGGCTGTTTTAAGCCACTAAGATCGAGATTTCATCATCATCAATCTCAAACTTCAGGTTAATAATGTTTTAATTTAAAACCCTTATCTATTTCATGTTTATAGTTATCCATGTTGCTTGTTATGGGTGGCTGTGAGGCGATGAGTAGATCATGAAGGATCTGGGGATATAAGGGTGTTGTGATGAGGATTATATGATCACATTGCAGTTCATGTATGCTAAACAAAGAAAGAACCAAGTTTCATCAAACTAGAAATCCTACTTTCAAGAAATTTAGTGTTAAATACAATATGGTGTTATATGACGTGTTTATAAATTTTAATCATATGTATGACACCGTGAGATGTAATAGAGAAGATCTGGGCAAGAAACTCCATGAAAACTCGCCGGAAAACCTGCTATTCCGCTGGAGAAGATGACCGGAAAATATTTTCCGGCCAAGTTTCCGGTAAGCACGTTTCTCTACGTTAGAGGCAGAATCTGGAAATAAATCCTTCTACAAAGTTGTAGATAATTAAATTTTGTGTGGAATGGACATAAGATTCATAATTTTCGGATAAACAGGCTAATTATTATGATTTTCGGAAGTTTCAACACATTTAAAATTATAATTTAATTATAGAAAAATTATTTTTTTCTGAAAATTATTTTACAGCAATGTTATGATATTATTTCTGAATTACTGAAATTTTTTGGTGAATTATTGGAGAGCTTAGATATTTATTGTATTTTTATGGTTATTTAAAAATAGTGGAAATTCATAGAAAATTCTATGAATGTTAGAAGATTATGAAAATTGGTGGAAAATCTTATATTAATATAAGATAAATATTGATAGTGTTTGGAGAATATAATAAGTATTTAGGATTAATATTTAAATATTTTAAATATTAATCTAGTTAGTTTAATATTATATTTTCCAAATTTATGATTAAATTAATTACTTATTATTTAATTAATATTAAATAATAAACAAGGATGATAAATTAATTCATTATTATTTAATTACTATTAAATAATAATTAAAGGTTAATGAAGTGAATTAAATAATCATTTGTTATTTAATTAATATTAAATAATAAATAAGGTTAGTAATTAATTAATTATTATTTAATTAATATTAACTAATAATTAATGTGCATTCAGGTTTAATTGTAATTAAAACAAGGTAATTAATTAATTATTGTGCAACAATAATTAATGTGAGTTATATTCAATAATGAATAAGGATAAGTAAGTAATTAATTATTATTTAAGGGGTATTAAATAATAATTAAAGGATGATAAATATAAATAAGTTAATTACTTATTTTTAAACAAATAAGGGTGATTAATTATTTAAAGGATATTAAATAATAATTAAAGCGGGATGAAGTTAATAAAGTGATCATTTGTTATTTAATTAATAAAGAAATTATTACTGGAATGATATTCAAGGATCATTAAGGAATTGAGGATAGTTAATTAATTAAATTATTATTTAAATGATATTAAATAATAATTAAAGGGAATTAAGGTTAATGAAATAATTGCTTATGTGAAGATAAATAAACAAGTAAAGTTAAGTGAGTCAATTATTTATTTAATTAATATTAAATAAATAATGTGAAGAAATTAAAGGAATAATGAAGTGATTAAACAATTTACATTTAATTGTTTAAGTCTCTAAATATTACTAAATGTGTAAATTATTATTAAATGTTTAATGATAATAGTTGGTGATAAAATATTACTAATGGATTAATAATATTGGTAATTGGAAAAATATTATTAAGGGCTTAATAGTATTAGTAACCAAGTAGGGTGTTGTTCAGTACGTAAGAAACGTTCGTAATTTAGTGATGTATTATTAATATATAATAATACTGATCGGTAATTAAAATATTATAAAAAGAGGATAATATTGTCTAATAAATTTTGAGTTAATAAATAGGAACTACTGTGTGATAGAGTTAATTCTTTTGTGAATGACAACTAAGTTCTTATGCGCCTTCCTAATTGGCAGACAAGCGTATTAGTGCTTGCGGATGCAGTAATTGAATTTGTATGAGCGTTAGTGATGGAACGCAGGACTTCAGAATGGTAGCGTAAGTTAATGCGCATATCAGGCAAGTTTAGCAGTGTTATGTGTTATTTTCAGTACTATGTGTTGTGTGCATAAAGTATTATGTGTGCACTTGTTGTATGTGTTAGCTGATTTCTAAATATGTCTGTGTACAATCATATATGGTTAAATAGCTGATATATAAATTAATGCTATGATTTGAAATATGTTATATGAGTTATGTAACTTGGATATATTGACATGCATGATAAACATGATTTAAATGCAAAGCATGATAAGCATGATGCCTATATAAATGCAAAGCATGGAGCATAAAACATGAATTAAAGGTAACATACGTGTTATGTGTTAGCTGTTAGACTTGCTGAGCCGTCGTGCTCATTCTTGCTATTATAAACATTTTCAGCGAAGGGCGAAGAGTTTGAAGATCCCGGTAATCACAAAGAAGATGTGCGAAGTGTATTTTATTAATAGAGGTTGTCACTAGAACTGCTTAAAGTTTAAGTTGTATTTATTGGGAATAATTACCGTTAGGTATCATTCCAGATTTTAAAACCTTGTAATAAGAGTGAAAGACGGTTGTTTTTTAATGCGAGTGTTAATGTTTTATAAACTCGTGTAGTTAAAAGAAGTTAGGTAATAGTCATATCGACTTAATGTTAAATTGGGAGTTTTATTGCTCACAATGGTGGTAATACACTTGGTCATGAGATATAAATGATTTGAGTTGTAGGATTATTGTAAAGATTGCGATTCTAAGGCAAATGTTAAGTAAATGTTTTAAAAGTTTAAATTTACTGAGGTTTTTTTTTTTTTTTAGCAACATGCTTGTATTTAAATGTGGTGGAGTTCGTTATTGGCGAGTGGAATTAAGTGAGTTTTTAACAATTACTATTGTTAAATATTGTGGTTGTTAAGATCAAGGTTGTATAGTGATGAACTGAATCCGTGGTTCGAGGAACCCGGATTTGGGGGCGTCACAAAAAGGATCATGTGTAATTTTTTGATTAGTAGTTCTTATCATTGTTGTAATTGAATTTTTATACTCAGTTTGTGCAAGTATTTGATGGTGGCCTCTGGTAGGGCATCCGTTTTCATTCTTCAGTCAAGGGCTCAAAGGATTATCACAGTATGAAACTGATAATAAGTCATCATTTAGTAAAATTGCAGTAGCTTGGGTTAAGATTTCACCTAATTTTATTGTCTAAAAGAAAATACTTGACCTAATTTGAAATATAGGTCTGGGATCATGGTGTTGGAATTATGTGTTCAAAAGGCAGGGGGAAAGGTACGTCTCTCCACTCGCTTTATCTTTCATATGTTTCACCTTATTTCTAGGTCAAATTATCATTTGATAATTTCATGTTCTAGCAGATTATTTATATTGAGAAACATAATGCTAACTCAATTCAGGGATACAGTGTAGAATGTTTGTAGCGCCACACAAGAATAATGAGTGTTGACTTAAAACTAAAAAACATTCCATTTGCAATTAAGCTATTAGTTATAGATGTAGATTCACTTTTGTAGTTTTGGGTTGAAAAGATGAAGAATTTGTGATAATGGCACAAAAGTGAATCTACATCTATAATAGCGATTAATCGAAAATTTGATTGCTTGATTGTGAGAATAACCTACAAGTGATCATTTAAGTTGAAGGTGACTTTTCTGTTTTTTCAATGTTGATTTTCTTTTCCTATAAGGATCCTTTACCAGGCACATTTAAAGTATCATGTACCATAACATGAAATGAAATTTGCAGCAGACTAGTTTCTGAATCAGGGGGAGAGAATTAAATGGACGTTAACCATAGTAGTTGAACTTTTTTCTTCCATAGTGCAAAACGAGTTAAAATGCCCAGGGAAACACCCACATACCCATGCACAATAAGGCTTCATGGCCGTGCACAATAGCGGACTTTATGCCCATGCACAATAGCGCTCCATATCCATGCATAAAAACGCTTCATTCACATGTTTGTGCAAGGCCATGGTGTATTTTTTTCCATAATAATGAAAAGAAACCTTATAAAATAGTTTTTGATTGGTTTCCATGACTTGTTAGATAACACAATTTACATTGCTGTCTATATTGTCACTCTATGCAACAATGAGAACTAGCTTTTGCTGACATTAAGAATTTCCGATTCTTTCGCCCACCCAACCCCCCTAACATCAAATATGACAGGATCACATAGAAGGTTTAAATATGAAAGCAACTTCCCCTATTCCTTTAATATAGTATATCAAAATATTATGATTCCTGCATTTTCTGATAACGATTAATGCACGAATTATCCTTACTGCGCGCTATGAAGAATTATAGGATGATTCTTTGAATAGAAATTCTTGTTATCAGGTGACTGATTGGAGAGGGAGCCAAATTGATATTGCAGCAGATCAAAACGAGCAGAGGGTCTTATTTCCTTCAGGTGGTATTCTTGTGACAAACGGCAGCCTACATGACCAAATACTTGGGATGATATCTTCTAGCACGTCAGTTGTTTGATGGCTGGAAATAATACAACGTGTTAGTTGTCCATTACCGTCTTGCGTAAGATTGGGGGAATTAGACACAGGAGAGGATCCAAACTCGTTGATCTCCGTCTTGTTTCATTTATCACCGTTATTTTTGACTTCATATAATTCCACAAACCTTGCAGTGCTTAATTTGGTTTGGTAACAATCTCTTGGGGATGTGTTTCAAAGAATATATATATATATATATATATATATATATATATATATATATATATATATATATATGAGATTCATTCTAAACTCTACTCAAAATGTATTAGTTTGTACTTTGAGAAACCAATTATCCATCTATTAGCGAAGATCATGACCAGAGTTCAATATTTATTCAAGTTAAAATCATTTCTGTATTTTATTCTTTTCCCAGCTGTTTGGTAAAACCATGTTTCTTCTAAATATTTCAAATTGGATTATCAAACAATGATATCAAATTGGATTTAATTTTATGCCCCCACTCCCCACTGACAAAATCTCTACCATTTCTTTCATCACCTTTCCCATCTAATGCTACCACTTCCACTCAACTCAACCCTACTACAAGCAAACATTATTAATCTTTAAGTAATTTTAAGTTCCTGTGCTTTCGACACGTATACAACAACCACCACGTGTCTCAATTAGATTTGCTAACATAAACAATTTTCTTGGAAGGTTCTCGATTTCCAAAAGAGCCAGGTACTCTTATTTATCCCCTATAAAAAATGCTTTTAGCTTTAATCAGCACTATTAGAGTATAAATTATCTATTGTGGACCAAGAATGAAAGAACTCCATACTAATAAATTAACAAATCTGCATGGGTTGCTTATAATAATGTAACACCATATTTTATTTATACGTACGTCCACAAATGCTTAAACAATGTGCATGGGTTGCTTATAATACGAACCTTGTCATACCATCCACATATACTTTAATTGGATCTCGGATCTAAAAATAGCTCTAAATTATGTACGTAATCTTTTTGTTAAAGAATATTTTTTTCATACAATAAATAAAATCAAACTCAATATTCAACGTTTGTTGGAGGCATCGAATGGCTCACAACGACATTTTTATAGAAAAAATTAGTTGGTAACTTAATAGGGTATCCGTGGACAAGAAAAACCTAGATGTAAGCATTCTTTAATTTAGGTGTACAAAATCTACATTCATAAATATTTATATATTATGGATGCCTTTATTATACTGGGTATGGGAACATTAACCGAAAATTATGGTCATAATAGTATTAATCATATTGTGCATTAATTATTAAGGTAGGTTCTTGATTTAAATTCAAACGTGCCATGCTTTCATTCCTTATAGTAAGTTCTATATCTTAAATATTTAATTAATATATGTGTAGTCCCAAGTGTACACAAAGAATTCTCAATCTAAACCCTAATTTTACCCAATTAAATTAGAACTAATCCTCATAACTATAAGCTATGGGTTTTGTTAGCTAGCAACAATACTAATTTGTAAAAGAGAACTTATCCCAAATAGTACTATATGTTCTACAAAAATAGTCCAATTTAATTTTGTTTATCGTTAATTTATAAAATATTAAAATATTGACTTGAAGTGAGTATTTGACTATAATTAATGCAATGATTAATATTTATAAATAAAATTACTTGAAAAGTATATATATTATTTCAAAAATTAACATAAAATTCTATCATAATTTAAATTTTAAACGTTAATTAAGTTCAAACTCAAATAAGTTATATATATTCTTTTTTTTCTGAAAAGAGGAAAATATATTTTTGGGTCGACAAAATGTATTAATTTGGCAAAGACTAGCAATCTACCATACTAAGTTATTAACATTGTGACACATGACATATTTAGCATATAAACATTTTGAAAATTTTTGGACAGATCGGAAATGTGATTAAAAGTGGCAATCGGTCGTCTCCAATAATATATAATTTCTCTTATATTAAATGTCGACTCTACTAGTCTTGCACCTAACTCTATCGATATCAAAAATAAAAAAATAAAAAATCGATCGTCAATTCCGTCCGCCGGAGAAGGATTCAAACTTTTTAAGGACTCTTGCTTCAAAATTGTACGGGATAGGTTGAGAAGTTACGTTGCATGTTGGGACGTGGCACCAGTATTGAAAGGCCCATGCATATATATGGTGTGGGTCCCCAGTGTAAGAGAGAACGACTTGCCTGCGGACACGTATCAGCTGAAGCTCTAGCTATCTATGATATATATACAAATAAATTAATGGATTAAATTACAATAATATGGTACTTCATTACATTTAAACAATAGGAAATGTTTTATACTTCAGATTTAGTTGAATGTGTTGAATTACACGCAGTGTGCTCTTTTAAGCCGATCATATAAAGCTTTCTATGCCTCCTGGCAATTATGGCGTAAATAATAACTGAAAAATTTATATTTGTTCGTATTTGTATTTAAAAAAAATGAATATTATTTATATTATTTAATTTCAAAAAAAATAAATATATCCGTATTCAGTTTAAAGATAGATGTAAATAAATAAATATGAATACGGATAATAACTTATATATATATATATATATATATATATATATATATATATATATATATATATATATATAATAAGCAAAATAATTTCCTTATATAATAATTAGTTTTCATTATCATACGGAAATTATTTTTAAAATATGTCAATTCACTTCTAAAAAGTAGGAAATAACACTTTTATTATAATATTAATAAATTAATTTAAGTATAGTTAATGAATTTTTATTATTATAAAGTTAAAATATCTAAAATGTATCATTTATCAAGTTTTATAAAAATCATTTAACAAGTGTTACAATATAACTTTTGGATCATTTAACAAGTGTTATAAATGTTATAAATATCATTGAAATGTTATAATTATAGATTATAAATATTCATACACACTACAGTATTACTCCAAACATATAAAGTAGATATCAACTTATCAATGGACATCAAACTTTAATAAGTAGAGCATTCATTTTGAAATTTAGGATTTCAAAAATAATAAAAATTTATTTGAATTATAATTTAGAGCATTAATTATTGTACTTATTAAAAATAAATAAATTAACATTCATTCATTAATGAACTATACTTTAAAACTTATTACTTTTTTCCTTTATTCTAGTTATATATAGTGTTATAATATATCTAAAATGCATCATTTAACAAGTGTTATAAATATCATTTAAATGTTATAATTTTAGATTATAAATATTGATACACACTGCAATATTACTCCAAATTAACACATAAAAAGAACATCTACTTATTAATGGGCATCTAAACATTAATAAGTGAAGCACTCATTTTGAATTTATGATTTCAAAAATAATGAAAACTTATTTGATGTATAATTTAGAGCATTGATTATTGTATTTATTAAAAATAAATAAATTAACATTCATTCATTAATTAACTATATTTTAAAACTTATTTTTTTCCCCCTTTATTCTAGTTATATATAGTGTTACAATATATCTAAAATATATCATTTAACAAGTGTTATAAATATCATTTAAATATTATAATTATAGATTAAAAATATTCATATGCACTACAGTATTACTCTAAATTAACACATAAAATGGACATCTACTTATTAATGGGCATCTAAACATTAATAAGTAGAGAATTCATTTTGAATTTAGGATTTCAAAAATAATGAAAACTTATTTAAATTGTAATTTAGAGCATTGATTATTGTACTTATTAAAAATAAATAAATTAACATTCATTCATTAATGAACTATACTTTAAAATTCATTATTTTTTCCCCTTATTATAGTTATATATAGTGTTACAATATATTTAAAATGTATCATTTAACAAGTGTTATAAATATAATTTAAATGTTATAATTATTGATTATAAATATTCATATACATTACAGTATTACTCCAAATTAACACATAAAATGGGCATCTACTTATTAATGGACATCTAAACATTAATAAGTAGAGTATTCATTTTGAATTTATGATTTCAAAAATAATGAAAACTTATTTGAATTGTAATTTAGAGCATTGATTATTGTATTTATTAAAAATAAATAAATTAACATTCATTCATTAATATGTATGGTTTAAACTTTAAATTGTGATTGGTTATGAGTAATTATTCAAATTTTTTTCTTTATTTTTTATAAATAATTTGAATGAATTTTATATTAGGTGATTGATAAACGAATTCGGATATCCGAATATTCGAATAATCTGTTTATTCAAATAAAATAAGCGAAAACGGATATTATCCGTATTCGAATATTATTTCGAATATCGGATACAGATATTATTTCGAATATCGGATACGGATAGTATTTTCGAATATGAATACAAATACTGCTATATTCAAATTTATTTATATCTACCTGATCTCATCCTATGACTTCATATTTCACGTTAATCACAAATTAACTTTATGATATAATTTATATAAGTCATCTTCATAAAGTATATACGCAAACATATAGACAAAAATACATACCAAAAACAGAAGGTGTTAACGCCTAATTTTGTTTGACCCGTTTTATCAATAAGACCCAAAACAAAATGCGTTATCAATGGAGTGTCTGGATCATGCTGGAATAAAGGATATTTGAACACAAACAACCACAACACAAAGATTTACGTGAAAACCCAGAACGGGGAAAACCACAGGTGTTACCCAGGAACCTTTTAGAAAATCAGTGTCTGTCTTACAAAAAATGCTCTCAGAAAACATAAAAAAACCCCTTTCCTATTTTGGAGGTTGTCCGAATATATTCATCTTTGCATGGCTAGACGTCCCATCGTTCCCTCGTGAATAGAAAAGTGATGTCATTACAGATTCAATTCCCGCGGTCCAATGAGGTAAGGCGAGAAGGAGGGATTGCGCATGGGCCAGGCCTGCCAGTTCATGCGTAAAAGCTGACCGGCCTAACTCTTGCAAGGAGTGACCGGGAGCCCAGAATAAGAAAGACCTGGCCCAATAAAGCTTGAAGGCTTATGTCCCAAGGCATCGAAGGTAGCCTTCTGATGAAACTGTGGAACTCCTTTTGGCGCTCAGCGTCCATCCATTCATACCCCACGTTAAGCTTTTGGGGCTCATTCCAACTTTGCAACTGATCCACCTCGGTACTGTAGATATAAAACCCACTTCGAACTATTAAAACCACATAAAAGAGTGAGGGGTAATGTTAGGATGAGATTTATTGGGCCAGATCTTTCTTACTCTGGGCTCCGGGTCACTCCTTGCAAGAGTTGGGCCGGTCAGCTTTTACGCATGAACTGGCAGGCCTGGCCCATGCGCAATCCCTCCTTCTCGCCTTACCTCATTGGACCGCAGGAATTGAGTGGGTAATGACATCACTTTTCTATTCACGAGGGAACGATGGGACGTCTAGCCATGCAAAGATGAATATATTCGGACAAACTCTAAAATAGGAAAGGGTTTTTTTTATGTTTTATGAGAGCATTTTTTGTAAGACAGACACTTATTTTCTAAAAGGTTCCTGGGTAACACCTGTTGTTTTCCCCGTTCTGGGTTTCCACGTAAATCTTTGTGTTGTGGTTGTTTGTGTTCAAATATCCTTTATTCTAGCATGATTCAAGCACTCCATTGATAACGCATTTTGTTTTGCGGCTTATTGATAAAACGGGTGAAACAAAGTTAGGCGTTAACATTGGTGCTAGAAGGAGGGGCCTGTGGTATTTGACGCAAGTCACCGAGTCGTTCTCGTAGGAAAATCGCCCCTATGGTGGAGAGAGGTAGCTCCAGCAGAGGACATCAAGGATCTTCCATCGAGCCACGCATGCAGAACAGTAGAGGCCTGAGTAAAGGAAGGTGAGAAGGGGGGCAATCGTAACGAAGACAGGTGCATGCTCATTCAGAGCTTGTCAGAAGGCGCCTGTTCACACCCTCCCATGCAGGGGGCCATGAGACCCACAGAGGATGCCCGGAAGAGGAAATGGCACTATCAAGAAGGATATCGCAGCTGGAGTACATCGAGAGAGGCAGACAGTACAGGATCAAGAAAGTAGAGCTTGAATTGGAATCTCTACAGCGTGAACGCCAAGACTGGCAGGCCCACCTACTGGATTTGCATGAAGAAGGCCCATCCACCACCATCGGCAGCAGGGACCGGGCGGATACGCCGCAAAGCCGACCCCGGTCGAAGCATGATTGGTTGGAGCGGTCTGAATCCAATGATCGACACCGAACCCGGATCGGACGGGATGAAGCGACCGGGACGGTCGAGGTGGTACAAGGGGTCGAAACCAGTCTCAGGGTTATATGAGGCATGACCGGGACGGTCGAGGTGATACAAGGGGCCATAACCAGTCTCAGGGTGATATGAGGCATGACCGGGACGGTCGAGGTGATACAAGGGGTCAAAATCAGTTTCAGGGTTATATGAGGCATGATCGGGATGGTCAAGGTGATACAAGGGGCCAACACCAGTCTCAGGGTTATATGAGGCATGACCGGGACGGTCAAGGGGATACAAGGGGTCGAAACCAGTCTCAGGGTTACATGAGGCAGCCCGACTACGTCGGTCTTGGGAAATCAGAAGGGAGGAGACCACCCTTTTCCCCAGGGCGGCATTCAAGGGAGAGGGCTCGGACCCCGGATTTGGGGGGCAGGCGAGGAAATACGGCGATGGAACCCGGACGAGGAGATCAACGGATGGTTCCTTATGTACCCATTGCCGACCCAGTCATGGAGAGAATATCCAAGCTGGAAAAAAGGTTGGCCATGGCAGAAGCAAGGCCGACCCTCGAGCCCGATCCGGAGACCTCGAGGCCCATGCCCCTTGACCCAAAATCCCCTTTTTCTGCGACTATTGATCGGGAGAAGGCCGATCCGAAGAAAAAATTGCCACCCTTGGAAATGTAAGACGGCTCAGGTGACCCATACGACCACACCAGCTCATACGAGAGGGTAATGAGATACTACAATCACTCCGAAGCCGGGATGTGTCAGATCTTTGTGACAACACTAAAGAAGGGGGCCAAACAGTGAATGATGTCGTTGCCCGCCAACTGTATCAATTCCTGGGTCGAGTTGACTGTCAGATTCCACGAACGGTTCGGAAGCAATAAGAAGAGGGGGAAAGTGACTGCCTCTTTGATGCAGGTCAAGCAGAAGCCCGACGAATCGTTAAGTCAGTATGTACAAAGGTTCCGAGATGCTGTGGGAACCATTACGGATCTGAACATGATATAGGCACTGGGGTTCTTCACCACGGGGATGGATGTCACTCGGAACAGAAAGATGATGAAAGACGTGATATTCAACCCCCCGAAAGACCTGTTAGATGCGTATGACCGAGCCGAGAAGTTCATAGCAATCGAGGAGGCCATGGACAGTTTTGTTCCAAAGAGTAAGAACACAGAGGCTAAGCCATACGGGGGAAATAAGAGCGAGGATAATCGGCCAACTGTTTTCGACAGGGTGGGGGCCAGAGGGGGACAACCAAACGTAAGTAAGCCTCACTATCTGCCTCGGACAGAGAACAGATCGTACATGCCTCTCAGCGCCGATCGGGTGAAAATTATGGAAACCCTACGTAATGAGACCAAGTCTGGGTCCGGACCCTCAAGGGGTAGGCCAGACAAGGCAGGTCCTTATTGTCAGTATCACCGGCGGGCAGGGCATACCACTGAGGCATGTTCCGGATTGATGGATATGATAGAGGCCAAAGTCCAAAAAGGGGAGTTGGCACAGTTCGTGGTTGGTAGGGAAGCGAGGACTGGAGATCTTGATCCAGCAACGGAAAAAAGAGCAGAGCAGGCAGATCAGCCCAGAAGACTTGTGGATGTCATAATTGGAGGGTCGGTACCTTCTCAAGTTTGGAAAAAGCGACGTTCGGCCTCGGGATCAGTCGCGACAGTGACAGACCACCCTCCCAGGGTTGATCGGCCTTTCCCCAGGACCGTGATATCATTTTCAGAGGAGGACTATCCGGTCGAAGCCGTTGAACCCCACGAGGGGGCTTTGGTTATCACCGCTCAAGTTGGCCTTATAAACATGAAGAGGATAATGAAAAAAACGGGTCAGCGGTTGACGTATTGTATAGCCACGCTTATCAGAGAATGGATATTCAGGGCGTGAGATTAGAGGTCGGGATGGAGTCCCCCCCTGTATGGATTCGGGAATGAGGCGGTGCCAGTGGTCGGGACATTGGACCTTCCCATGGTCTTCGGCGTGGCCCCCAAGCAAGTCACTGTACCGGTAAAATTCTTCGTCGTCCAGGTCGATTCAGCCTACAATGCAATCCTAGGCCGGACCACTTTATTGAAAGTAGTATGCACACAAGCCAATCATATTTAATATGATGTAGCATGTACTTTGTAATCTTATTCAATTATTAATAAAAGTTTATTTATACAAATGCATTTTCTTTATCCATATTTAATAAGATAATATTAATTGTGATAAACTCATAGTTGTTGAGCAATGCTTTTAGAATCATGATGATGATCATGCTAATGAGATCTAAATTCAAGATAGCTCAAAACTAAAATTGTTCCTAATCGTGGGATCACTAAAATGGGGATTAGTGAATCCGGATAGATTAGTACATACTATGCTTGCTCTTATGAAGAGGATGATTGATCTCATAATCATTTGTGTAGAGACACTAAAGCAAGTATGTACGTGCTTATTAGAGAATAAGTTCACTGAACGTGACTCGCTCAAGGAACACCTAATGGAGTCTTACTTGCCTGTCAATAGGAGTTCCTTTTGTGATAGTAGTACAAGTGATCCTTGGGCTTGAGATCATCATAGTATCTTGTGTATGATGAATTATATTTTGACATATTCCTTAAAACCTTTAGGGTGTATCAAAGGGTATGATTGGATATAATAAGTCATACATGGAGATAGGTGAGTGATCAACAAAGAATCTACCACTTCTAGTAAAAGAAGAGAATGTCCTATGCGATTCGATAAATGACAACTCAGTAGTCCTTGGCCAAGGCAGAATGAAAATTAGAAAGTAGTTTCTAATTTACATTAATTAGAGTTATTCATTTAAGGATCGAAATGCATATAATCAAATAAAATAAGACTTGACAGTTATACCATGTCTTATATTTGATTGGGACGTTGTGAGGTAGAATGATTGAATTGTACGGTAACTATTCGCTGGATAGGTTCTTTTGTGATTAAATGTTGAAATCTATATTATCTGGAAAGTCGTTGATCGCAAAGGGGGCTTACCCTTATTATGGAATAAATATTATTTATTTAAATGAATTAAATAGTTTAATTTATTTATATAAATAAGATTAGAATAGTTCTAATTAATTTATTCTATAACCGGTTTAATATGGAGAACCTAAGGGTCACACCGCAAAAGGAAAATAATTATTTAAGAAGTAAATGGCATAATTGTAATAATGAATTAAGTATATTTAATTTATACTTAGAATAAATTAAATAGCTTAATATTTATTATTTAGTATTTTGAAAATACTAATTATAAATTAATAAGAGGAGTCTTATTATTATTATTACTATTATTATTATTATTATTATTATTTAGTTCCTAAATGGTTTAGGAATTAATTAATAAGAGTACTCTCATAATTAATAATTAAGTTCCTAAATAGTTTAGGAATTATAATTATTATATTTAATCAATTAAGTTCCTAATTAGATTAGGAGTTTAATTAAAAACCCTATTCCTAAAGGTGTTATGAGGATTTACTAAATCTATAAATAAGAGAAGTCTTATTATGGATTAGGGTTACACACATACACTTCCACAAGTTTTGGGAGAGTACTCACATATTCTCTAGAGAGAGAAAACTAGGGTTTGCCATCACCCACTTCTTGAATTATTGTTATTCCTTGGTGGATCACCTCTAGAGGCCAAACACTTGGGTGGCTAACATTGATCGTTGGAATCCAATCGGTGAAATTCAAGGAGATCGTGAAGGATTTGGAGGTGAACTTGTACCCGTTGGAGCTTTGAGTTCTGCAAGGGTATATCTCTAACTTCTTCTTTATTAATTAATAATTGCGCATAAAGGTCGATCCTGGATTATGGTTTGTAAAATTTTAAATTTGATTTTATCATGCTTCCGCTAATTTTATGCAATTTGATTGCGTCTATGATTTTTACAAACCAACATTTATCAGCCCTGAACGCGGTACCTCAATTCCGCACTTCAAAATCAAGTTCCCTACCTCGGGAGGTGTAGGCGAGGTAAAGGGGGACATCGACATTGCCCGAATATGCTACCGACATGCCGTGACCTCTTCGGCCGTCGGGGTTTGTAAACAAAAGCACACTATGATCGTTGACATGGAGCCCTATGCGGAAGGGGACACCGAGCCCCTAGCATCCCCGGCCGAATACACCGAAGAGATTGAGCTGATACCCGGAGACAGGTCAAAAACAATGAAAATAGGTGCTGAGTTTCCCGATGCTGTTAAGAATAAGCTAGTGAGACTTCTACGGGATTACGCCGATATCTTCGCTTGGACTCCTCGGGATATGGCAGGGATTGCCGAGGACCTGGCTGTGCATAGACTGACTGTGGATCCGAGTAAAAAGCCAGTACGGCAGAAGCGGAGGGTATTTGCGCCAGAACGCCAGAAAATTATTGATGAGGAACTCGGTAAATTGATGGAGGCTGGGGTTATCGAAGAAATTGACTATCCTGAATGGCTCGCCAACGTGGTTTTGGTCAGAAAACAGAATGGGAAGTGGAGGGTTTGCATCGATTACACATATCTGAACAGGGCCTACCCGAAAGACTTTTATCCACTGCCACAGATCGATCAGCTCATTGATTCCACCTCGGGAAATTCCGTCGTAAGTTTTCTGGATGCCTTCTCCGGTTATCACCAAATTCTCATGGCAAAGGAAGATATTCCGAAGACAGCCTTCATAACCCATCGAGCCATTTATGCATACAAAAGGATGACCTTTGGACTGATAAATGCAGGGGCCACGTATCAACGGATGATGAACACGGTCTTTCAGAAACAGATTGGCAGAAACATGGAAGTGTATGTAGACGACATGATTGGCAAAAGCCCTCGAACACAAGACCATCTTGGCGATCTAGAAGATTGTTTTGAAACGGTCCGACAGCACAGCATACGCCTTAACCCCACTAAGTGCACCTTCGGTCTCGGCTTGGGTAAATTCTTGGGTTACTTGGTAAGTAAGAGAGGGATTGAAGCCAACCTCGAGAAGATCAAAGCGATACTGGACATGCGGTCACCACAGAGTTTTAAATATGTACAAAGGCTTGCTGGCCGTATTGCAGCCCTGAGAAGGTTCATGTTGAAGTCGGCAGAGAGGTGCTTGCCTTTCTTCGATACTTTAAAAGGGCCAAAGAATGATAAGACTTTCCAATGGACGTCGGAATGTGAGGATGCTTTCCAAGGGATAAAGAAGTATCTGATGACGGTCCCCTTGCTACAAAGGCCGGTCTCACGTGAACCTTTGTACGTGTACCTCTCGGTGGGTCCTTTGGCGGTTGGCGCAATATTGATAAGGGAGAAAAATGGTATTCAGCGTCCAGTTTATTATGTCAGCCATGTGCTACGTGGGGCCGAGACCAGATATCCGAATTTGGAAAAGTGTGCATACGCATTGTTAATGGCCAGTAGGAAACTCCGGCATTATTTTCAAGGTCGGCTTATCATAATTTACACGACTCAACCTCTAAAGAAAGTGTTAGGCAAACCCGACGCTTCAGGGAGAATGATGGCATGGGCCGTTGAACTGAGTCAGTATAACCTGGAGTATCACCCTCGTACGGCTATTAAGGGTCAGTCTCTAGCAGACTTATTACCGAGTGTACTTTTCCTGATGAAGAAGCCGTTAAACCCTTGGAGGTCGTGTATGTAGACGACATGATTGGCAAAAGCCCTCGAACACAAGACCATCTTGGCGATCTAGAAGATTGTTTTGAAACGGTCCGACAGCACAGCATACGCCTTAACCCCACTAAGTGCACCTTTGGTCTCGGCTTGGGTAAATTCTTGGGTTACTTGGTAAGTAAGAGAGGGATTGAAGCCAACCTCGAGAAGATCAAAGCGATACTGGACATGCGGTCACCACAGAGTTTTAAATATGTACAAAGGCTTGCTGGCCGTATTGCAGCCCTGAGAAGGTTCATGTTGAAGTCGGCAGAGAGGTGCTTGCCTTTCTTCGATACTTTAAAAGGGCCAAAGAATGATAAGACTTTCCAATGGACGTCGGAATGTGAGGATGCTTTCCAAGGGATAAAGAAGTATCTGATGACGGTCCCCTTGCTACAAAGGCCGGTCTCACGTGAACCTTTGTACGTGTACCTCTCGGTGGATCCTTTGGCGGTTGGCGCAATATTGATAAGGGAGAAAAATGGTATTCAGCGTCCAGTTTATTATGTCAGCCATGTGCTACGTGGGGCCGAGACCAGATATCCGAATTTGGAAAAGTGTGCATACGCATTGTTAATGGCCAGTAGGAAACTCCGGCATTATTTTCAAGGTCGGCTTATCATAATTTACACGACTCAACCTCTAAAGAAAGTGTTAGGCAAACCCGACGCTTCAGGGAGAATGATGGCATGGGCCGTTGAACTGAGTCAGTATAACCTGGAGTATCACCCTCGTACGGCTATTAAGGGTCAGTCTCTAGCAGACTTCATTACCGAGTGTACTTTTCCTGATGAAGAAGCCGTTAAACCCTTGGAGGTCGCTGTTACGACAAGTGGGCAGCCGACCCGCAGTCTTTCATGGACAATGTACGTCGACGGATCATCTAATGCAAAAGCCAGCGGGGCGGGAGTCATTTTAACTAGTTCGGAAGGATTCAAGGTACAGCAGGCCATACGTTTTAGATTCAGCGCAACCAATAATGAGGTTGAGTATGAAGCACTGCTGGCAGGTCTACGGTTAGCCAAAAGTTTGGAGGTCCGACACATGATAATCTTCAGCGATTTGCAGCTCGCCGTTAAACAGATCCAGGGCGAATATGAAGCCCGGGGGGCGAAGATGACCAAGTACTTGGCCGAGACTAAAGGGTTCTTGGGTAGGTTCGAGTCCTACTCTATCAACGGTATTGAAAGGGAGGGAAATTCTGCCGCCGATGCTTTGTCAAGACTGGTTTCTACACAGGTTGAAGATTTCGGTGGGTCGGTATACTTGGAAGCCCTGACAGAACCGAGCATCAACAGAAGGGAGCTTTTGTGCATTGAAAGGTCAAACTGTTGGGTAACGCCCTACATTGAGTACTTAGCCGACGGGAAGCTCCCAACCGATAAGGTTATGACGCAGAAGATCAAGTACCGCAGTTCTTATTTCTGTCTGATCGACGGTGATTTATACAAGAGGTCGTACTCATCCCCGTTGTTGAAGTGCCTGGTCCCATCCGAGGAGTCTTATGCACTGAAGGAGGTCCATGAGGGAATATGCGGAGATCACATGGGGGCTAAGTCATTGACATACAAATTGATCCGTCAGGGATACTATTGGCCGACGATGTTCCAGGAGGCCAAGGGGTATGTACAGAAATGTCCGAAGTGCCAAATAAACAGTTCAATCCCGCGCCAGCCTCCCGAGGAATTATCGTCCGTACTGTCTCCCATCCCGTTTGCAATCTGGGGGGTGGACTTGCTGGGGCCGATGCCAAAAGCTAAGGGACAACTGCAATACGTGATAGTAGCCATCGACTACATGACCAAATGGGTCGAGGCTAAACCTCTTCACCACATCACCGAGCAGGACTGTGTGAAGTTCATAAAGGAATCTGTGGTATTCTGGTACGGCATCCCTTGGGTACTCATTTCGGACAATGGTACTCAATTTGTTAGGAAAAAATTTGAAGAATTCTTGTTCGAATTGGGAATTCAACATCGAAAAACCTCAGTGGCCCACCCCCAATCCAACGGCCAGGTTGAGGTTACCAACCGAACGCTGCTCAATGGAGTAAAGAAGAGATTGGACGACGCCAAAGGAAGGTGGCCCGAGGAACTACAGAGTGTTTTATGGGCCTACATGACCACCCCTCGAACGACTACGGGAGAGTCGCCGTTCAGGCTGGCATACGGAACAGACGCATTAATTTCGGTGGAGATCGGATCCCCCTTGTTCAGGGTGTCCAAGTTCAACGAGCTGTACAATGAGGAAGGTTTCCGATTGAATCTCGATTTAGTAGGAGAAGCCCGGGATGAAGCCATACTGAGGTTAGCAATGTACCAACAGAGGATGGCCAAACATTACAACAAGAGGGTCCGGGTCCGAAGGTTTGAGGTGGGAGACCTAGTACTCAGAGAGGCCGAGGCCTCGACCCCACAGAATACGTGAAAGTTGATGCCTAATTGGGAAGGCCCTTACTTAATCATCGAAGTTGTCAAAGAAGGGACCTATCGGCTTAGAGACATGGAAGGAACCGAGCTAAAGAACACTTGGCATGCCGGCCGACTGAAGAAATACTATCAGTAGTTCGGCAACTGTATAAAAGCCACTCTTTTGAAACAATGTACTCGGATCTCGGAGAAGTAGAAACATGTATTTTATTTGCTAGTTAATTTCATCGGTCGCATGATAACAAGTAAAGGCGTGTATTTTATTTGCTGGTTAATTTCATCGGTTGCGCGATAACAACTAAAGGCGTGTATTTTGTTTGTTGGCTAATTTTATCGGTTACAAGTTGAGAAGTGAAGACATGTATTTTGTTAGTTGACCAAGTAAAAATATGTGAATGCTATCTCCATTTCATTAATATGACTTAATCGAAATTACATAAGAAATGTCACCTATGAGTACTATACAAAAGTTATTTACAGGTTACGGTTGGGAAGTGGGGTCGGACGGATCGTCATCTTCGAGCCAGAGAAGGTCCTCATCCGAGAAGCCCACCGCCTTGGGGTCAACACCCGCTGCCCGGACCTTCAGCAAAGCAGCTCGGTAGCCCTTGCCGAACTCCATGGCAATCTCATCCGTCAGTTCCGCAGAGGCCCTGTACTCGGCAATGATTTGTTTTTGCCTTCTCTCAGGTCATGGTATGACTCCTTAAGAGTAAGGGCATACTTATGGAGCTTGGCATGTTCGGCAAAGCCTTTCCGATTAACCTCTTTGAGCTGAACGTGTTGGTTGTTTAATTTCTCGAGTTGCTCAAAGAGTTGATCGTTCCGCAGAGCTAGGCGGGAGATCTCCGAGCGAAGTTACTCTTCTACTGAGGCCTAGACAGCTTGATCCGATCGAATTGTCGTCTCCAGGGTCTCTATCTGGCGCTGGGCCTCCAGAATTTGCTGGCGAAGGCCCTCATTCTGCTTAGGGAGCTCGGCATATTGCAGGAGTTGTTGGCGAAGGGCCCTATCCTCCTCTACCAGTTGCCGATTCGTTTATGAGAGACCCTCATTCTCCAAACGTAACCTCTTTATCTCCAACCCCTGCTCATGACTTATCCGAGCGACTTCCCGGTGCTTCTGGGCTACTTCACTGACCTGCTCGCCAAGGTTAGCTATTTCCCGCTTGGCCCTCGAATACTTAGCCTCCAGCTCGTGGGCCCTCTTGAATGAGCTCGGGTCCGAACCCTCTCGTGCAAGGAGCCTGTTGAACAGAGCTAGAAACTACACGAAAAATAAGGGCATCTGTTACATACTGATAGGGGAAATGGTCAGAGATGGATGAAATTGAGAATCCTTACCCGACCCTGCTCAACCATGGAACCAAGTAGTAAGTCCTGCGAGGAAAGCTTGTCAAGCCGTGCGTCATCTTGAGGAAAGTTGAAAATCTCGAAATACTGCATGGGAAGCTCGGCATCACCCTCGGCCAGGAAAAAGGTCACTTCGGGAAATAGTCGTTGAAGTTCCCCGGAGGAAAAAGGGCTATCCCTTGAACTAGAGGGCCAAGGGTCGGCTGAGGAGTGCACCTAGGGCGGAGGTTCCGAGCTAGTGGTTCTGACCTTTGGTGCTTGGATGGTAGGAGTCGGCTGAGGATCTGTCGATGCCTGAAGCTTCCCCCCGGCTTATGTCGACAAGGAGGCCTCAAGGACGATCTTCATCGGCTCAGGCTGCGAGGTCGCAGTCGCAGGTTGCTTAACAGTTGGCTTTAAACGCAGTGTCGGTGCAGGGATCGGGGGGACCGGACCCGGAGATGTTCCTCCAACTCCCACGAGCTTCCGTCGCTTCCGCATCGCAATGCTCAGCTTGTCGGCTTCATTTAACTCGGACACATCTTTCTTGGGAGGGGAGGCTCCCGGGGGCGGGGACGGCTGCCGTTCCCCGGATGATCCCGAGGCAGACCCGGAAGGTTTCTCCCCCTGTTGGGCCCGGACAACCAACTTAGGTTGCGAGGGTTTTCTGGCGTGCTTCTTTTTGCGAACGACCCTCAGGGAAGGTTCAGATGCCCGAGCCAGTTGGTCGGGGGCGGTCCTGGGTTGCTCGGTTTGGAACCCCCGAAAAGATTGAAGCGGTTGGACCGAGATGGGGGGTTCGGTGTTACGGCAAGGTGGCACCTCCACATTGAACTCCTCCACGAACAACGGAGGACTTGAAGGGGCGGGAGCATAGGTCCGGTCCTCTGGTTTGGTCAGCACTACTGGGGGAAAACAAGAAACATCAGAACTGAAAGCCCTAGATCAGAATCTTAAATATGGAAGAATTTTATACCAGAACTGGAAACTTACAACCGTGGCGGTATAACCAGTCCTCATCGGCTAGAAGGCTTATGTCCCAAGGCGTCGAAGGTAGCCTTCTGATGAAACTGTGGAACTCCTTTTGGCGCTCAGCAACCATCCATTCATACCCCACGTTAAGCTTTTGGGGCTCATTCCAACTTTGCAACTGATCCACCTCGGTACTATAGATATAAAACCACTTTGAGTGCCATCCTTTGTTGGTAGTGGGGGGTTGCGCTATGCTTCGGCGACCTGATATCTTGCTCAAATAACGAAACCCCGGGGTCTGGGCCTTATTCAAAGTGAACATGGAAAAGAAGAAGTCGGTAGAAGGTTCGACGCCGACCTCCTTACAAAAGGCGATGAAACAGACAAGATGGAGTAAGAATTGGGGAGAAGCTGAGACAGTGCAATTCCGGTGAGGGTAAAGAAGAAGATAATGAAGTCGTGGAGGGGAAATCGAAGCCCATACCGAAGAGCTTGAACATGGACGGCGGTATACTTCGCTCCTACCCGGTGGTACATCCTATCGCCTTCCCCGGGAGCTCTAAGCTCATATTGCAACGGAATCTGAAACTCGCCCCGGATGGCCTCTAGGTCTGTCTCCCCGATGGTGGATCCGATGTTGGCGTGTTCGAAGGCCTTCTCGGAGCTATATCTGGTTCAGATGGACTCTTCCTCTTTCTCGGCCTCAGTAAGGACGGGAGATATTGGGTCCTCGGTGATGGGACTAGTAATAGGACTGCTGAAGAGGGGTGGGGAATCGGGTTTCTGGGCCCTACTTGTGGAAGCCATGAGGTTGGTCGACGGGGACAAGGGGTAGTTGGCCGGGGACTCTCGGAGCAGGAGGGTTATTTTGAAATAGACTGACCAGGATAACGAGGAGCGAGGCTGTGACTGGGTAACGTTTCTTTTATCAGGAATGGTAAGCGGCGCGAGAAGCAGAGGCGGCTACATTTAAGGGAAAGTGGTGATGGGGGCGATTGACATGGGGGCAGGCAACAGTTTGACTTTGGAGAAACATCCGTCTGGCGAAACGTCTGCCGCCAGGTGGCAAGGGGACTCTCCTATTTTTGAATTACAAAAATAAAAGAGTGGGGGGTAATGTTAGGATGAGATTTATTGGGTCAGGTCTTTCTTACTCTGGGCTCCAGGTCACTCCTTGCAAGAGTTGGGCTGGTCAGCTTTTACGCATGAACTGGCAGGCCTGGCCCATGCGCAATCCCTCCTTCTCGCTTTACCTCATTGGACCGCGGGAATTAAGTGGGTAATGACATCACTTTTCTATTCACGAGGGAACGATGGGACGTCTAGCCATGCAAAGATGAATATATTCGGATAACCTCCAAAATAGGAAAGGGTTTTTTTTTATGTTTTCTGAGAGCATTTTTTGTAAGATAGACATTAATTTTCTAAAAGGTTCATGGGTAACACCTGTGGTTTTCCCCGTTCCGGGTTTTCACGTAAATCTTTGTGTTGTGGTTGTTTGTGTTCAAATATCCTTTATTCCAGCATGATCCAGGCACTCCATTGATAACGCATTTTGTTTTGGGTTTTATTGATCAAACGGGTGAAACAAAGTTAGGCGTTAACAGAAGGTATTAGCTTAAGTGGTAATGAATTTAGTGACAGATATATTACAAGACAAGATATGTCAAGTTTAATATTTCAAGAAAATAATTAATGTGCTCTTTTAGGCTTTTTCAAAATATATTTTTGTTCCAAATTATAGATATATTGGTACAAAATCAATATAAATTCATTTAATTTTTAAAAGTAACAAATATAATAATTAATAATATTTTTAATTAATTTAAAATACTTATAGTTATTGATTAATTTGTACTAAAAGTAAATAAATTCTTATTTATTTTAAATTATGGACTCGATCATTGTGTGTGGTTTGTGGAATATATATAAGAATTAATCTGTAATAATTAATTCTATCTTTAAACATAGGTAGGAGAAGAATACCTATAACATATAAAAAATATTAAGATTGTGTACTTTGTTTGGAATACATGATGAACATAGCAAAATTGATATATAAATGAATAAGATACCATGGATGAACAAAATACCACTCCGACCCTAATGTCCTAGATGCTTGTTTGATGATAAACCTTCAATATTATGAAATCCTTAAACGTGTATGATCAAAGGAGATAACCTAGTTCCTTATTCATATTATTCATGATTAGTAACCTTAATAGCCTACTCATCACATATTCAAAAATTTACGTAAATAACCCATACTAGCCAACCCATATTAGACTTAATTAGAGTACATACGTTACACTTAATTATATCAATCGATTAGCTTGATTTTATATATAAATAATTAATATTATCCCACAAAATAATATTACATTCTCCCACTTGAAATATTGATTAATTGAAAATTACTTTTATATAAAAATAAATCATAGGTTAATCACAAATTTTAAAACTTTATGTGCACTTTTGATAAAACCATTAGTTTAGTAACTACTCTAAAAGTCAATTCGATCTTATAGAGTCTCAACTGCATTTTTAAAACCGACACTAAGCTAACCATGGTCACAAGGATCCTTAACTCTACTAACATGAATTTAATATGTTAGTGCGTCGACCTGATAACACCCTAATTGAATCTTCATTGGTTATCTCGTCGCCAGTCATAACTTTATGGTTCCAACGAACCTCGTATGTTTTAACTTTATTATTACAAAATTACACTTATGTGTCACAAGCATACCTGAAAGGCTAAATTGAATACCAAAATTTTATTCAAAATTGACACATACCCTGATACTTTATATAATGACATGTCTACATAAATACAACAGCTAGCAAAAACTATAATTTTTGTAATTTATAGAATCTCATACCCTAAACCCTAAATTATGAAGGTAATCGAATTTTTTAACCAACATTGAACTAACCCTACTACAAGAAAATATTATTAATCTTTATGTAATTTTAAATTCATCTGGTTTTGACACGTATACAACCACCACCACGTGTCTCGATTAGATTTGCTAGCGTAAACAATTTTCTTGGAAGGTTCTCGATTTCCAAAAGAGTCGGGTACTCTTATTTATCCCCTATAAAAAATATTTTTAGCTTTAATCAGCACTATCAGAGTTTTATCTACTATGGACTCGATATGAACAACTCCATACTAATAAATTAACAAATCTGCATGGAATTGCTTATAATAATGTGACACCATATTTTATACGTACGTCCACAAATGCTTAAACAATGTGCATGGGTTGCTTATAATAGTAACCTTGTCATACCATCCACAAGTACTTAATTTGGATCTAGGATCTAAAATAGCTCTAAATTATGTAATATTTTTGTTAAAACAATATTTTTTTCATACAATAAATAAAATCAAACTCGATATTCAAAGTTTGTTGGAGGCATCGAATTGAATGGCTCACAACGACATTTTTACAGAAAAAATTAGTTGGTAACTTAATAGGGTATCCGTGGACAAGAAAAATCTAGATGTAAGCATTCTTTAATTTAGGTGTACAAAAGCTACATTCACAAATATTTATATATCATGGTTATAGATGCCTTTATTATACTGGGTATGGGAACATTAGCCAAAAATTAAGGTCATAATAATATTAATCATTTTGTGCGTTAAGTATTAAGGTAGGTTCTTGATTTAAATTCAAACGTGCCATGCTTTCATTCCTTATAGGTAAGTTCTATATCTTAAATACTTAATTAATGTATGTGTTTAGCTACTTGTATACAAGTAATTAAGAGATAGAAAGGTATATATGAAAGGAAGTAGAGAAGGGTGTAAGGTCAAAAGGGAAGAGTTTGAGGGAAAGAAATTAAATTAGATAGGGCAAAACTAAGTAGATGAATTAAAAAAATATTTGACCTAAATAAGCCTTCTCTGCTGGATGTAGGTGCGTGGATGCATGGGAGTGAGACAATTTTTCAAAGGCCTTGATTATGGACTCACATGAACTCACTTTTTCCATCCATAATATCATACAAAATACTAGTTAGATTGCTTATTTTACTGCCCTGATGGCTATTTGTCTTGTTCTGAGTAGTCCCAAGTGTACACAAAGAATTCTCAATCTAAACCCTAACTTTACCCAATTAAATTAGAACTAATCCTCATAACTATAAACTATGGTTTTTGTTAGCTACCAACAATACTAATTTATAAAAGAAAGCTTATCCCAAATACTACTACTTCATATGTTCTCCAAAAATAGTTCAATATAATTTTGTTTATCATTAATTTGCGAAATATTAAAATATTGACATGAAGTGAGTATTTGATTATAATTAATACAATAATTAATATTTATAAATAAAATTACTTGAAAAGTATATTATTTCAAAAATTAATATAAAATTCCATCATAATTTAAATTTTAAAGGTTAATTAAATTCAAAATCAAATAAGATATATTCTTTTTGTGGGAAGAGGAAAATATATTTTTGGGTCGACAAAATATATTAATTTGGCAAAGACTAGCAGTCTACCATATTAACATTGAGACACACGACATATTTAGCATATAAACTTTTTAAGGACTCTCGCATCAAAATTGCACGGGATAGGTAGAGAAGTTATGTTGCATGTTGGGACGTGGCACAGAATTGATAGGCCCACCATAGATATAATGTGGGTCCCCAATGTAAGAGAGAACCACTTGCTTGCGGACACATATCAGATGAAGCTATAGCTATTATGATCAAGGGCGGAGCCACACTTGGGTTGGGGTAGGCTATAGTCCGGGTGAAACCATTGTGCTTGAGAAGGAGAAATAGCCAAGACTACAAGTAAAGCCAGTATCAAAAGTGGGATCAACAGAAGCGTCAACGGCAACGGGGACGGAGGTAGAGGCGGCAACACCAGCTGTAACACCAAAAGCGACGCCGTCAACACCACCATGAATATCACCACTGTCCTCGGACTACAATACTTGTGCATCAAATTACTCTTTAACTCTAACTGATGATCAACCTTCGCATTTAAATGATGATCCAACCCATACACCATCATCTTCTTTAAAAGGTAGCAGCATGGCTGCGGTGCTGGTGCTTGATATCTCTTGTGCTTGTGCTTCTTCTTGTGCTTGCCTAGAGCTGGTGCAGGTGAGGGTACTAATGTTGGTGCTGGGGTTAGGGACTCGACTACTGGTGTTGGGGCTAGTGCAAGTGATGCCTTTGTTGGTGACAGTACTGGTGCTACTTTAGCATGTGTTGCCTTTGAAGGGGTTGGGGCTGAGGCTGGTGGCGGCTGAATATGGTTGGGACTTCGTAGCCCAGGACGGAAAAAATTCCTGGCTCCGCCCTTGATTATGATTATTGTCAATTTATATGTCAATCTATATACAAATGCATTAATGGATTAAATAACAATACTATGATACTTCATTACATTTAATCCCTAGGAAATGTTTTATACATCAGATTTAGTTGAATGTGTTGAACTAAACGCAGTGTGCTCTTTTAAGCCGATCATATAAAGCTTTCTATGCTTCACTAACTATCTTGGAAACAGTGTCTACTAAATTTGAACATAAATTATAGAGTCATACTAAATTTAATGACAAATTTACAATAATTGTAAATACCAACGTACATGAAATTTGACATTGCTTCACATTTTAAAAAGAAGAGGATTACGTTGGAGTGAAAATTAAAGATGGAAGACTCGTTCTGCTAATCTGTCCCAACCTGGAAATCAATCAAATTAATTGTATAAATGAATCAGCCCATAATATAAAAAAAATGAAAAAGTCTCATATTAATTTATACCATCTTATGACTTCATATTTCAAGTTAATCACGATTTAACTTTATGAAAAAATTTATATAAGTCGTCTTCTTAAAGTATATACGGGAAAATATAGACAAAACTATATACCAAAACTGAAGGTATTAGCTTAAATGGCATTGAATTTATTGACAAATATATTTAACATAATTTTTGTAGTATAATATAACAACTTTAAAATAGTTTTTAAAATAATATTTCAAAATAAATCTTCCAAAGAAAATTTTTAAAAATGAATCTTCTCAAAGAAAAGTCTTCTAAAGGAAGATTAGTGAATACCGTGAAAAATAGGAATTTATGAAATTACTACTCTTTAATAAAAGACTTACTTGAAAAATTCCTGCACTCCTTTTGGATTTCAAACACTCAAGATAACCTCACAATTCTCAGAGAAAACTCATAAAATTCTTATAGAAAATTTTTATGTTTTAGGTGTAATTTTTCTATTCAGCTGAGCCAACTATTTATAGGAGAAAAGATAGCATTATGCATGGTAGGTGAGGGTAAGTGGCTGGTTGCTGCTCGCCAGCAGCAGCAGCCTCGTGCTGCAAATTTCTTCAACTGCATCAACTTCACCAACTCATGTGGGCACTATCAATGGGTCCACATGTTTCTTACTATTCACAATTTAAATTATTATTATAATCAAACTACTCATTAATTATACAATAATTCGGGTAATGCTATAATAATGATAACAATAATTCAACAATAATTTAAGAACACACTACTGATAAAATATTAATTTAATAATATTTAATACATTATATTTGCTACTGTGATAATTATTTGGTTCAATAATTTTAAAATACAGTGCACCAATAATTATTGACTCAATGATATGAAATACAGTGTAATGACCATTATTGAATCAATAATGCAAAATACTGTGCAACAACAATTATTGAATTGATAACATAAAATATTATGCAGTGACAATTATTGATGAAATGATGTGCAACAGTTACGGTGTCAATTATCAGAGCAATAATGCAAATACTGTGTAATAACCAATTTATCAGTTCAATAATATAAACATCGCACAATACCTTGTGCTACTGTAGAATACCGCGTGCTACAGTAAAATACCATAATTTACCGTATGCTACTATTCTCTTATCACCGGTGTTTTAACAGTTAAAAGTGATAACACCGTTGACTATTTTTATTTAAAAATGTTACTTTTGTCGTTTTCTATATCCGACAAATATTTCGTTGTGGGATCCACCAATAATTAGTTATTTCGGCGCCGTCGTATGACCCAAATATTCCCCGACAAAACGAATATTCCCCGACCAAACGAATATTGTCTGACATAATAAAATTTGCACATAACATCTTTAACTTTTAATTTTGTCAATTTAACCACTTACTGTTTCATGAAAAAATATATATGAAGAAAAATTAAATTTTGTATTTCATAAAATTCGGGGTCTTACATGTACATATATATATATATATATAATTGCAATAAAAATAAAGCCAAATTGGAAGAAAATGAAAAGGATGACCGGTCACATGGGGGCCCCACTTGGGGTATATTTTAAATTTTGTGTTGCTTGATTTTGAGTTCTAAAGGTACAAGAGTTGTTGAGCAAAGCTACCAACCCTTATCAATTCAAGTTCTTTATGCAAGGAAATCCCTAAAATCTAGCATTGGTAAGCTTCAAGGATAAGATGAGCTAGGAGATTATGTAGACTTATATGAAGTGTATGTATATCTTGGTAGTAGTATAAATAAGAACCTTCACTAATAAGGCTAAGCTTGTTAGTCATTTTACTAAGTTCATAAGAAAATTCTAGATAAAGTTCCTTGAAAGAAAAGAGTAAGGAAAGAGTGTGAGAGCTTGAGAGTGTTAACATCTAGAAAGTGTATCTAGTAGCCAAGGTGGAGTCACCATCCTTTGTGGTTTATTTTGGAAGAAAAAGGAGAAGAGCATCCAAGCTTAGAAGGTTTAAAAGTGCTCTGTTCCATATATCTCTTCATTTGTATAGTTTATATTTAGTGTAGAAATATTTGTTATTGTTGGTTATGGGAGAAATTTTTTATTTGATGGAGCTATGGTGAGCTCGAAGGTATAAGGATGGAGATTTATTGATGAATATGCATATATAGGTGGCTATGTATGTTTAATGTATTTTTAATGGTCAAAATATGTTTTAGCCGATTCAAAACTTATTTTGATATTTTATAATGCTAGATCTTGGATATATATGAAGATTTATGCTTTAGTATGTTTAATGTGGGTATTTATATGCTTGGTACGAAAATAAGTAGTAGAAATATATATATATATATATATATATATATATATATATATATATATATATATATATATATATATATATATAAAGCTTAACCGATAAAACCCTAACTAGTTATGTTATATATATGGTGATAGTTTGAAATCTAAAAGTTGGTTATTTAATTTTGATGGCTAGAAAGTTATATTTATGAGTTATAAAGATAACCCAACTTAAATCTAACAAAAATATGAAAAAATGAGAAAGTTATAACTTTTATCGCAAATTATGTTGTTTTGAAACTATAGAGTGATTAATCTCCAATATTATGTTAAAAACGTTTTTGAAAACGGGATCAAACCATGAAATATTGAAAAACAAGAAGTTTGAAAGATAATAAAACTGATTTGGTATTTTTTGGACATGTATATCTCATTTTATAAAAGATTGAACCAAACAAATCAAAATTAGAAAATTAGGATTTTAAAAATCAGAACTACCGCCGTAACGGTGAAACACTCTGCAATTGGGAATCAAAGTTACCGCCGCAGCGATAGATTTCACCACCGTAGCGGTGAAACATTCTATAAGTCACCGCCGCAACGGTGAACTAGTCTGTTTGAAAAATAATATTTTACTAATCGGGTCTGGTCGGGTCGGATCTTTTGGAAATGAAATAGGATAGAAAATATAATTTTATATAACATTAATATTTATCAAGTTTTAAATAAATAAAATATTATTAAATGATTAATAATATTAAGAAATTAATAAAATATTATTAAAGAATTAATAATATTATAAATTGAAAAAAATATTATTAAATAGTTAATAATATTAGTAAGTGAGTAAAATATTATTTAATTATTAATAATATTATGAGGTTAATAATGTATTATTAAATGGTTAATAATATTAGATAGATATTTAAACTTTATTAAATGATTAATATAGGTTTTATGTGATGAAAATATTATCAAGTAAGGATAATATTTTTTAAGTGTTTAATATAACTTAATTATTTAATTATGTGATTAAGTGTTAGTAACTAAGATGTTCAAAGGTTATTATATGAACATAGATATGATACTAATTGAAAGATCAACTTGATTAATTATTAGGTCTGTTCAAAGGATAGTAAATTGTATTGGTTAGCAGTAATTAACAATCGAGGTAAGTTCTTTAACCTTACTCAACTTTATATTAAGCAAGTTTTCTATACATGATCTTATATTTATTTTGCAAGAACTTAAGTGATTTAATTATTGAAAATTGATCCACATCCATATTGTCTATAAAATGACACATAGTGCATTTGATGCTTTATAGTTTTTTAATTCGTGAACTGTTTACGAATGTCTAAGCTAATTGTTCGGTTAGACACTGCATGTATAAAATCAATAACTTGAATATTTTTAAAAACTTATCCAAACTATTGGTCAGTGCGAATTCTTATAGTAAGTATGTGAATGAACTTCCCTAGATAAGAGGATTATATGTCGGAAAATCGACTTTTGCGAAAAATGTCTAAATGTTATGCATATACAGCGGGTTGAATAGGTTGATCCCCTTGAAAATTAAATTATTGAAAGGATCAGAGGAAACTCTGTTTTGCCCTCATTAGTTCAGGGTCCTTGGTGACCACTCAGCATTAAAGATTTAATTATTTCTGTTTATTGGAATTTGATTCTTGTTCTTTCACAATTGTAATATATTGTTAAAAACTCTGAAGTTATTCTCATTAACTCATGATATATCAAATCTCTTATTTATTATTCTTAAATTTGCTGAGCAAGTTAGTTGCTCACATTTGCTATATCATGAACCATTTTTTAACTAAACTCAAATGCTTTAAGAAGAATAAGGGCAAGGGAAAAACTAGAGTTTAGATTAGATTATTGCATGTTAATTTATTGTTTAATATGTAAGTACAGTTTATAAATCTTTTATAGTCTCTTAAGATATGTATTGTTTATATTAAATTAGAATACCTTGGGATTATAGTTCTTTTAATAAAAAATATTTATGTATTATTTCACGAAGTTTAAATAAAATTTATGTATTTAGTTGTATTATATTTTGAAGGATTTTCTTAATATGTGCCCTTAGAGCACATACTAAGCGCGGAAAACAATGTATAATATTATTTGTTTATGTAGGCGCACTGAATTTAATGTATAAAAAAATAATATATTAGTGGACCACATGTATTGAATTCAGTGCAACTATATAAAGAAATAATTTTTAACGGGTCTCATCTCTTATTTTCTGTACTTAGTGTGTGTTCTTAGGACACACATTAAGTGAACCCTATTTTGAATTATTAAAATTAAATTTAAAGTTATGAAACTTAAATTTGGGATGGTCAAAAAAATAACCCGCATATGCAACAAATATGTACATAGTCATATAAACTGGTATCCAAAATATTGGTTGCATCTTTTATCATATAAAATAATTATATCTTAAATATGTGGGTCAATACACGGATAACTATAACTTTAAGCAACTGGTCCCAATTTTGGCAAACATTGAGCATGAGTAACATCCATGCCAAAATATCATATAGCCTACAGATATATACCCATGTAAATTCATAAAATAGATTATACGATATTAATTAGAACATATAATTCGGCCAACACAAACCAAACTGTGAAGCAACAATAGATTCTCAAAATCATATATGCTGGACATATATAAATTGACTTGATATATGAATTTACAAATTAATATAACTACAAGCTGACAATTTCATGAATGGGCCAGAAAGCTTATTGTTTAATTTGGTTACTTTAATTTTGTTAACCAAAAACTATGCACGTAAATTACTAAGCCAAATTGCTAGACATCATCACGTGATTGCATTAACCAAATCGATACAGATGTACTGATTATATGAATTCGTATTATCAAAATCAAAGTGACTATACCGGGTCCGAAAGGTTCAGTTTAATCAAATTTACTTTTTGGTTGACAATGACAATTTTCAAGCAACATCATGGTGGAAGTTAATTGCCTTAATAATATGAATTTCCGAACAGTAATGTCATGATGGGATCGGCAAAATTATTTAACTTCCATAAATGTATTCTCTTCGTTTAAATGACATAAATGTATCACAAGAGAAATATATTAATTCGATCCCTTTATAAATTATTTTCCACAATAAAATAAAATAACTTTAGTAGGATTCTAAACCTAATCTATGGTAGCTCTGATACCAATTATAAAAATTAATATGTAATAATTAATTCTATCCTTAAACATAAATAAGAGAAGAACACCTGAAATATATAAAATACTAATATTATGTAGTTTGTTTGAAATACATGATGAATGCAGTGGAATTGATTTTTGGATGAATAAGATATCACTCCATTGATACCCTAGATACTGGCATGATAAGAAACACTTCATATTATAAAATTCTTAAGCGTGTAAGATTAAGAGAGATGACTTAGTTCCTTATTTATATTGTTTTTGATTAATTACCCTAATGGACCTACTCATCTCAAACCCAATAATTTATTTAAATAACTCACACTAATCAATTCATATTAGACTTAATTAAAGTTTATATGTTACATTTAATTAGTCCAATCAATTAATCTGATTTTATATAAATATAATTAATATTATCCCACAAAATAATATTACAATATATAAACACATAATAATCAATTTAGTAGATACTCGAAAGATGGTGACTAAATGTTTCCCATCATAGAAAACCGTTAAAATTAAAAACTAAACAAAAGTTTTAACTCTTACGATACCGTGTGATGAATAAAATTCATATCAAAACACAAAAATAAAATAAAATTGAGGATATATATCATGATGGATTAAGAGTTAATAAATTAATTTTTTGAATTAAAATATAATTTTAGATGAATGTATATAAATAGTGGCAGAATTAGAAATTTTAATTGGAGTGGACTAAAAATATTATAATGCTAAAATTTAAAATTATAATTTTTAAAAAGAAAAAAAAAATAAAATATATATATATATATATATATATATATATATATATATATATATATATATATATATATATATATATATTTTTTTTTATTTTTATTTATTTTTTTTTTGGACAGGTTACAACTTGCAAACCGACCTTTGACTGCGCCATGTATGCTTTCTAGAATTATTAGCAATTGCTATCAGAGCCTAATATGAGTTTGAGTTATGGGTACTATTGAATCATTATATTATAATTTTTCCTTTAATTTCTTGGTGGCCAGTGGGATTCCTTACTCTGTACAAAATAAAATCATAAATGGCCCCGTGAGAGAAATCACTCGTTTAAAGAGGGAAACAAAAGTCATTTGGCCCTATGTACACAACTGCAATAATAGGATTTAAAACAGTAGAAGAACATTAATATATTGATACTCGTCAACTATAAAGGTCAACCAAACCTTGAAGGCTTTATCAATCATTAATTAATGCAATTCAAAGTCAATAAATTTGAATTTTTCTAACCTTTCTTGATGCAAAATCAACATTCAAATTTCAAATGAATGTACTACTCAAACAGTACAAATAAAAAGAAAAATTTAGCAAAAATAATAATAAATAAAAAGGAAAATTTGTGACAGACATGGCTCTAATAGAGAGAGAAACAACTGCAGCAAGGAGAAAAAGAAGCATAATATAATATATTAGTGAGACTTTTTCTTTATTTTTTGAGAAATATTAGTGAGACTTTTTTGAGAAATGAGACTTTTATTGTGAAAAATGGAGGGAATATAAAAAATCTATATATTTCTATAAAATATATAAAGAAGAAAAAATTAGAGGAAAAGAAAAAATTATCTTAATTAAAAATCCTTTTGCTTAGGAACCCATAAATGCTCCTATATTTGGGGCAACACCAAAGTCAATTATTGCTGCCTTGCAGTAATGTTCATCCATCTTACGCGCATTTATTGTTTGTTAATTTATTGTTGAAATTTGACCCATGTTTTTACAGATCAATTAATATCACATTAACATGGTAATCGGGATTTTACTTATCAGTGATCGAGCTTCTGATTAGTTCGTAGGTGAGTTAATGAAGGTTGCAAGGGACCACATCATTTAGAAGTTAAGTACAAGATATAATTGGGTTAAATAATTTATTAGTAATTTGATCTTAAATTTTATTAATATATTGAGTTTAAGAATTTTTTAGTTACTATAAAATATTATTTAGTGTATAAATTATTGTAAAGTGTGCGAGATATCTAATGAATATATTAGACAAACAGTAACCAAATTAATAAACTTGAGTATATCACATGTTCTTTTTTTATTTTATTTTTTTATATCTTTTTTTCTATATTTTAGTTTTTATATTAAATTATTGTGTGATTAATCTTAAATTTTAATATTAATAAATGTAATTATTCAACCATTTATGAGAAAGGACTACATTAATAACATTTATATATGACGCCCAATCATCAGTTTGTGCCAAAACTGCCAATGCAACATAGGAAAAAGGCTTCCTGAAGAGATTTTTTTGCAGGGCTAATATCGTCTTTGCAAAGGGTGTAATCAAGAATTTAAGTGGGATGGGGCCAAAAAATTTTGAAAATATTTTTAGCACTAAAAATATTAATGTAATATTAAAAAATTATAAATATAAATAAAGTATTTTATATTTTTAGTTTTAACATACATATAAATTAATCTATAGTATATCAAAAAAAATCAATATTAAAATTAAGTGTCTCAAATTTTTTTAAATACACATGTTATTATTATATTTATTTTTATGGTAGATTCTAAGATTTTGTTTCATACCAATACAAAGATAAGATCTATATTTAAGATAAATTAAGAGACCAAATTTGAAACACTTAATATCAGTCATAATATTAGTCTTATTTATTTAACTTTAAAATTAAGTTAATTTTCTATTATTAACCTCATTTACCTACTTTTGAAAATTAAAATTAGACTTTGAAATGCATTGAAGCTTAAAAATAAATTTAATATATTATTTTAGGTATAAAAGAATTATAAATTTATATTTCAAAGTATGAGTTTACTATTAAAAATATTTAAACAATAAAAAAGGGGGTCATATCAATATTAACAAATTTTAAATACAATATTATAAATAGATAAGCATAGGGGTGGATGGTGTTGGGAGCCAGGGAGCGTGGGCATACCGCTCCCGTTCCTTCCTAAATCCTAACTACACCAGTGGACTCTTTGCAGGTACATAATGTACACGGCTATGTCAAGCCGGCTTGAAAATAGAGGCAGCCATGGACCATGCATTAAGAAGATGAGATTATGAAGTCATAAATGTCGTATAGAAGGGCTAGGAAGGAAGGAAAGCTTCATTTAGTAAGAAAAAAAAACCTTCACGTAAAGGGTGTGCGTGGCCTTTTCGTGTTGGCGACAGCTAATACGCATCCGCAAAGCTTTCAAGGAGAGTCATCCGCCGGAAAGTGATGTGTAATCTATCTATACTATTATTTATACTATAATTAAATAAATAATTTTATTTATTTATTTTAAGTTCGACCTCTTATTTTTATTTTATTTTTATTTCTACTTCTTATTTTCTTATATATCAAAATCATAAATTAAGATTAATAATATAATTTAATAAAAAACAATCAAAATAAAATCATCCTTTCGAGTACTAATTTGTTACTTTTATTAGAATATATATGTGACGATCCTAAATTCGAGTTCCATAATCTCGGGTTTGGTTCTCACTATACAATACATTACTAGGAATTAAATACATACATTGCATTTAAACTTTACGGAATAATACATATTGGTTCCTTACAAAAAAGTTACAATACCAGGATCTATTAACCATAATATAAACAATTCCTATCATAAGGAATTACAAAAGATTTACCAACAGTAAATACATATTTAAGCTGCTAATTAACATGCATAATTTAACTTAAGTTTTGGATTTTCCTTTTCCCTTATCCTTCTTCGAGCATTCGGGTCTAGCTGAAAATGGTTCATGATATAGCAAAGATGAACAACTAGTTTGCTCAGCAAGTTAAGAACAATCATAGAGATTTAATATATCATGAATGAATGTGAAATAATATCAATGGTTTCAACAATGAATAAAATAATTGTGAAATGAACAAGACTCAAATTTCATTGAACAAGAATATTCAAATCTTAAATGTTGAGTGGTCACCAAGGACCCTGAACTAACAAGGGTATAATAGAGTTTCCTCTAACCCTTTGAGTAGTTTGATTTTCAATGGGATCAGCCTATTCAACCCGCTATATATGCATTACATTTAGTCATCTGGCGCTAAGATCGATTTTCCGACATAAGATTCCCTATTGTAGGGTTGTTCAATTCTCAGACTTAATATACGAAATCCGCACCCAACAATGGTTTGGATAAGCTTTTAAAAGTATTCAAGTTATTGAATTTATAAACGCAATGTCTAGCTGAACTATTAGCTTTAGACATTTTTAATACAGTTCATGAATCGAGAACTATTATGCTTCAAATGCACTAAATGCGATTTTATAAACAATATGGATGTGGGATAATTTTAAATAATTAAACCACCTCAAGCTCTGACAATAAATACAAGTATAGAAACTTGTTCAACAGTAATTGAGTAGGGTTAGAGAACTTGTCTTGCTTGTGACGTATTGCTAACCAAGTCGACTAATTCCCTTTGAATAAACCTAACAATTTAATCATGTTGATCTTTATATTAGTATTATATACATATAAGTATGATGACCTTTATAATTCTTGCGAACCATATAATTTAGTAATTATGGGTATTTAAACACTTAGAAAATATTATCACTACTTGATAATATTTTACCCACAAAGAACCTATATTAACTATTTAATATAGTACATACCCTTATCTAATATTATTAACAATTTAATAATATTTTATTAGTCTTGTAGTATTATTCATCATTTAATAATACTTTATAAATCATCTAAGATTAACTAACATTATTAATCATTTAATAATATTTTATTCATTATCTAATATTATTAATCTTTTAATAATATTTTACCCATTATCTAATATTATTAACTATTTAATAATATTTTATTAAGTATCTAATATTATTAATCATTTAATAATATTTTATTAATTACCTAATATTATTACACATTTAATAATATTTTCTTAAGTATCTAATATTATTAATTATTTAATAATATTTTATTAAGTATCTAATATTATTAATCATTTAATAATATTTTATTCATTTTCTTATATTATTAATTATGTAATAATATTTTATTAGGCTTCTAATATTATTAATCATTTTAATAATATTTTATTACTTTATTAATATTATTAATCATTTAATAATATTTTATTTATTAACTAATATTATTAATCATTTTAATAATATTTTTTTATTTAATATTATTAACTCTTTAATAATATTTTATTCACTTTATAATATTATTATACATTTAATGATTTTCTAATATTATTATTTATTTAATAATATTTTATTAACTTCCTTATATTATTAATTCAATAATAATATATATACACTTTTAATTATAACATTAATTATATATTTATTTAAAAATATATTTATTAAGTCCAAAAATACTAAAATAATTTTTGGAACATTTTTCATTTTTTGACCCGAACCGGCTCGACCCGACCCGACTCGATTCGGATTTTATTTTATTTTTCTGGTAACAGTGCACTGCGCCGCGGCGCAGTGATTAACATTGCACACGACGCCCCGGCGTTGTACTGCAGAATGTTCTTCAAATTTTTGATTTTTAACAGTTTTGATACTTTTTGTTCAAACATTAATTAAATGAAAACTACACATCCAAATAACACCAAATCAGTGTTGATGTGTTCCTAACTTCTTGTTTTACAATATTCCATGGTTCGATCGTCTTTTTGAAAATGTTTTACATGAAAATTACGGATCGAACCACCTAGGGTTTAAAAACGATATCTTTTGCGGTAAAAACTATAACTTATTAGTTATTTAATATTTTTGAAAACTTCAAATTGGGTTTTCTTTAAAACTCATAGATCTAGCTTTCTAGCCATAAAAAATCAATTTTGAACTTGAATATTTCAAAATACAACATTAAACACAACATGTATCGTTAGGGTTTTACCGGTAAAATGTATTATGAATATTTCTACAACTTTCATGCATTTCTCACATACCAAATCATGATATAAACACATTGAACGATGAATATACATATATTACATAGTTAAATACTTCTAGACTATCAAAATGAGTTTTGATCGGTTAAAAATAGATTTTAACCGTTCAAAATCATTCTAGACTACAAAAATGAAATTCAAAAAGAGATAGAGCACTTTTAAACCTTGAGGTCTTGGATGTTCTTCTTCTCCTCCTACCAAAGTATGTTGTGTAGCTAGTGGACATTCACCAAGAACAACCTCTAGCTTTTTCTCTCAATACTTAGGTGTTTCTCTCAAATGCTCACAAATGCTCTTTATTTTTCTTTCTAGCAAAGCTTCAAATGAACTAACAAATCAATCCAAGTGTGTGGAGTGTCTTATTTATAGTCATTCACTAACCTAGCATCAATTCACTTAATCAAGTTATGTTGGTGAATTTAGTGTTAATTAGGATTACTATTCTGTTGAATGTTCAATTGATTGACTAGATGATTGACTATAGTGGCTGAGCTACTATGACAAGAAGCAATTTTGAAGCAACAAAGAAATCAAGCAACCCCTCATGTGGGGCCCTTCTTGGCTGGCCAACATGGCCATTTTTGGCCATATTTTTGCTTTATTTTTTTTTATGCTTTAATGTGCATTTACACACACACACACACACACGCACACACACACACACACACACATATATATACATGTGTTCAATTGTTGGATAATTTTGACTTTCTATTGGGCTCCATATTGGACTTTAGGATTAAATATATTGGGTTCATCCATTGAATTGGTTTGGACTCAATTTAAATAACGCATTGGACTTACATTAATTATTCTAGGTTACATTTAATTAAATCAAGCATTAGGCTTGTTTAATTAATTACATGGACTAGTAGTTCATTTAATTACATGGGCTACTAGGTTAATATCTTTGATCTAGTTTATCAACTCATTTGGATTTACAATATAATCTAATTAGATTTGCTTTAATTAATTATACACCTTGTTTTAATTCTTTAAATAAATATACACATACATAAATACATTTATTTAATTATCTAATGCACAATTAATTAGTAAATTTTTTTTAATTCATTGCTAATTATATAATAATTATAATTACAAAGTTTAATAAAATTCGTGGTCATTACAATAAACAATAATGTAATTTTACGTAAAATTATCTTACTACTTAGATAATATAAATTAAGAAAAGTAAAATTCTTACAAAGATTATCTACCTGACTTAAAATTATTACTATTATTAAAATATAAATATAATTATAATTTCAAATACTAGTAAGAGTTTATTATTATTTAGGTAATATACTTTTAAAACAAAAATATTTTCTTACTAAAACCACCTTACCAAAGATTAAATTATACAACTATTATATATATATATATATATATATATATATATACACGTGTGTGTGTGTGTGTGTGTGTGTAAATATAATACATTGACCAATAATATGTTCAATTATTAAATTAAAAAATTAAATGTGAAAAACTAGTTACCCTATTCAATAATATATGTATAAAAAATATAATAAAAATAATCATAAAACCATCATACCTTATATAATTTATTACAATTATTAAATAATATTTTACTACTATTTAGACAATATAGTTTATGACACCCCCAAATCTGAGCTCACATAGTCTAAACTTGACTTGTCAAAATACATAACAACTATTACAATACAATGTACAACGTATCACCGTACAATATTCAAAAAAATACACAACTATGTCTTCATTATTATTGTCACACTATTTTACAACTTATGAAGACTAATACAACTACAACTCGGACCATCACTCCATCCCCTGACTAGACCCAACTACTATATCATCTCTTGTTGAAAAATAATGGAACAAAAGGAAAGGGTGAGCTCAAATAGCCTAGTAAAGAATATTATGACTAAGATAATGACAAATAAATTATCATTAGCATTCAACAGTTGAGTTTTTGATATAATAATTTAAACAGCAAGTTTTAATTCAACAACTGCGGTTAAGTTTTTAAACAAGGTTAAGATCAATAACTGCAGCAGAATAACAACCATTAGAAAAATCATATGGACCATGATGTCCACTCGTGTCTCTTTTTAAGAAAAACATCATCAACTTTTATCATCTGAAACACCACTGGCCATGATAGTACAATTTTACAGTTCCTAGTCATTATCATGCAAGTCAACAATTCATCTTTGCACTACGGGCCAAAGATATTCAATATAGCAACACCGGTGATGATTATAACAGTCTACAGCCTTTGGTCATAATCATACCAAACAACAGTTCATCTTTGCCCCAGGCCAAAAAGAACATTCACCACGTGCTTTAAAAGACACATCATCAAATATATCGCCTTTAACCTATCAACGCCTTTAACATATCAACACCTTTATCCAATTTGTGCCCCAGACCACAGTTATCCACAACAATTTGATTCATTATTATTAGAATAATAACAGAGATATTAATAATGAACAGAAGAAACAGGGTAAATAATAAATATCGAAAGTTTATAATTTTACTTTGTGCAGATTCAAATAATATCCAAATTGTCAACATGATGTGGAGTGAAATTCAAAAATGATATTCAAGATCCATAGAATAACGGTTACAGTTCAATAGAAAGATTCACGTAAATAGGAATGAGCAATTGAAATGATATTAAATAAAGCGCAAATTATTAAGGAACATATAATCATTTCAAAAGTTTTACCGAATAATATTTACCATAGTAAGTTTAAGAGTATAAAAGAAATGATATCCCTTACCGTGGTAAGTTTGAATAATGGAAGATGAAAAAGATGGTATCCCTTACAAGTAAGAAAATAATACCATTTATCATCGATATTGATAAAAATGAGGTTGATCAACCTATATATTTATAATATAATTAGTAATTACCATATATAAATTTCAAGGTATATGATAACTCATATATTATGAACTATCAAAACTATTTATATAATATAAATTTTTTTGTAGTGTAAAATAATAACTTTAAAAATAATTTTTGAAATAATATTTCAAAATAAATCTTCCAAATAAAGCTTTTTAAAAATAAATCTTATCAAAGAAGAGTCTTCTAAAAGAAGATTTGTGTATACCGTGTGAAATAGGTATTTGTGAAATTACTACACTTTAATAAAACACTTACTTGAAAAATTCCTGCACTCCTTTTGGTTTTCAAACACTCAAGATAATCTTACTATTCTCAGAGAAAACTCACAAAATACTTATAGAAAAATTTTATATTTTAGGTGTGATTTTTCTACTCAGCTAAGCAAACTATTTATAGGAGAAAAGAAATTACTATGCGGTAGGTGAACACCTGGCGTACGGCACGTCAGTGCTGAAATGCAGCAGCCGCCTGACTGCTTTCACCATGCTTCAGCAACAAAAATTCCATACCTACTCTCATATGGACCACACAGAGGGCCTACATGTTTACTATTCAAAATAGTAAAAATTAATTATTTTCTTAAAATTTATTTATTCTTCATGTGGGTCCTACATATATAAAATAATATAATGCTACAACAATAATTCAACAATAATGTAAGAAACACGTTACAGATCATTATTAATTAAATAATATAAATTACTGTGTATTTGCTACTGTGACAATTATTAGGTTCAATAATTTTAAAATACAGTGCACCAACAATTATTGACTCAATGATATGAAATACAGTGTTATGACAATTATTGAATCAATAATGCAAAATACTGTGCAATAATAATTATTGATGAATACTGTGCAATAACCACGTTATCAGTTCAATAATATGAGATACTGTGCAATACCGTGTCCTACTGTAGAATACCGTGTACTACAGTAAAATACCATAAAAATATCATATGCTACTATTTTTTTATCACCGGTATTTTAACAGTTAAAAGTGATAACATCGTTGACTATTTTTATTTAAAAATGTTACTTCTGTCGTTTTCTATATCCGACAAATATTCCGTTGTGGGGTCCACCAATGATTAGTTATTTCGGCGCCGTTGTACGACCGAATATTCCCCGACAAAACGAATATTGTCCGACAAAATAAAATTTCCACATAACATTCTTAACTTTTAACTTTATCAATTTAACCACTTACTGTTTCAGGAAAAATATATATGAAGAAAAATCAAATTTTATATTTCGTAAAATTCGGGGTCTTACATAGTTTGAGATTTTTTTTTCTTCATAATTTAATTCGTTATTATTATTAAAATGTAATCATTAATTTTATTTCAAGTATAAGTATGGTTTTATTATTGCTTACATGATATAACTTTAACAACTAATCAATTTATAAAAAAGGATTAGTAAACAATCATAACATCATTTTACCTAATATATAATGTGAGTTTAAGCAAGATTATTATTTTTTAAATAACATTGTGACGAATCCAAATTTGGGTCCACACAGCCCAAACTTGAGTTGTCAAAATACATAACAACTATTACAATACAGTATATCGTACAATAATACACAACTAAGTCTTCACTATTATTGTCACACTATTTTACAACATGTGAAGACTACGTTCACTAGACTCAGCTACATTCTTATCTCCTGTTGAAAAACAATTGAACAAAAGAGAAAGGGTGAGCTCAAATAGTCCAGTAAAAAATATCATGACTAAGATAATGACGAATAAATTATCGTTAACCTTCAACAGTTAAGTTCTTTATAGATGATGTGATGTCGCAAGCACCCAAAAATAAAATCTCACTTTGAAAAAATAAATATGTAGTAGTGCAAGTAAGAGTCGATCCCAAAGAGAATGATTATTTAATTTTATGTTTTCGCAAACAAAAATTGGGGGGTTTTTTAATCAAACAAATAATTTAAATAAAACTAATTAAAATAAATATGTAAGTAAGTTGTTGAAATAAATAAGAAGAAAAAACTTTGGTTTAAGTTAACATCCATTATCAAGAATTTACAACTGATCACTGATGCAAGAATAACTCAATTCATATTTTAAATATTCAACGTGGAATAGTTACTCTCATTCGAATAATTTTCCTATATCTCCTTAATTTTAGTTAAGTAGAAAGAATCGATCTAAATAACCCTTACTACTAAATAATCTCAGATAAGCGCTAAAGATTTAACCTAGTAGCAGCATAAAGAAATAGAGAGATCGTTGAACTAAACAACACAATCCAAGCGTCTACATTTAATTTAGATGAATATTTTTCCTAAGATATAACAATATTTTGATAACCAAAATAATTATTAACCTTAGTTGCTTCGCAAATTAAAGTGACCAAACAATTACGGATTTGATATTTAATTTAGCAGTAGATTTAACAAATAATAAACTAGTGTGCACCCTAGTAATTAAACGAATTAATCATAAAATTAAACACAGAAAAATATTTAATACTCAAAATATAAATTAAACAATTAAAATAAATTAGATCTCACAGTGTATAAATCTTGATGGCTTCAATCATTTAAACCAAGAAAAAGAATTTAGCTACTCATAATTGTAGAGAGCATCAAAGAATATAAGAGATAATTTTTCTTATTAGAAAAGTTATATCTTACATTGTGTGTCAAGCCCTCTATTTATAGGCTCCAAAATCCTCCTAACCCTAGTAGGAATTACAATTTCCAAACCCTAATAGGATTTAAAATAAAAATAAAAATAAAAGAAAACTAAAATAATTATTATCCTAACCCTAATTGCAAATAAAATCCAATTTTGAATCAAAAATTAGCAAAATTTGCGAATAATTCCGTTTCTGGCCAATTAACGCGCAACCAAACAAGGCACTCCCTATAGTGACTGCACGCCAACCCGCGCATTGTGCAGACCTGAGCTCCAAACGACGTCGTTTCGTTCATATTCTTGCTACTGTTCACATCATCGCGCGCATTGCGTGGACGTCTTTCCATTAAACCGCCAAACGACGTCGTTCTGATCCGCGCTACTATTCCTTCCCCGCGTCATACGCGGACGCCTACCTTTCCAGAAATTACAGATTTGCCCCTAAGCTTCATTTTTCCTACAAAAATAAATATAAATTAATTAAAAATAATATAAAAATACTAAAAATCCTTTAAACACGTAATAATAAATAAAACACCTAAAACACTAAAAATAAATAAAAACACATAAATAAATAGAAATATAAAAATACTATAAAATTACCTAAATTAACTAAAATCCTATAAAATCTATTAAAATCAAAATGAGCTAAATAACTAAACATTTAAGCATACAATAAATATGAAAACTAAGTATTATGGAATAAGAATATCGTATAATTTAACTCTATCAAATAACCTCACACTTAACTTTTGCTCATCCTCGGGTAAAATAAGAACAAAAACTATAAAATTAAAACTAATAACCAAACAACTTACTTGAGTAACAGATCAATATAAATTTCAACATCCACCTCAAAGATTTTTTTAAATAATAACTCAAAGAAAATTTTCAAAATATGCAAAGATCATACTTTTAACATATTTATTAATCTTACTCTACTCAAGACCTTTTGTGTGTGTGTGAATCCAAATATATCAAACTAGCAAAAAACTTAGATCCGCTCACATAATTAAATGTCTCATAAATGATATCAAAAATGGTTAGTTTAACAGCAAAACTCTATAGTCTTACTTTTCACATCATTTTTCATTAATATAGACACATATAACTAGAAGATTAAAATATTTTTAATCTTGATAAACTCACTAGGATTATTAATATAATTTTTTTTAAGTACTTTTTCTTTTTTTTTCTTTTAAATGGGTGCATTTTATGCTCCATCCCATTTTTTTTCTGCCTTAGTGAGTGCATTTTATACTCTATCTCACTAGCGAGTGCGTTTTACGCTTCTTCTCGCTTTTTCATGTGTTTATGAGTGAGTGCGTTTTACGCTCCATCTCAACCCATCACAAGATTTTTCTTTAATAATAATCCTAGAAAAATAACCTAAATCATCTCTTCCAAATTATATTTTGTCTTATATCTCACTTCAAATAATGATCAAATAACATATAGAGCTCAAAAATATCTTTTATAAGCACTTAACCATATAAACTTTCTCTTAATTAAAACTAGCTCAAACAAATGGATATAAGTGTATAAAAATTTGAAAGATCTCAAACAAAGTAATTACAAAAAATAAGTCAAAATCCAAACTAAGCAAAAAATTTATCATTTTTCCAAGAGTTATTAAATCAAAATCAAAATTTTATCATTGGATAAAAATTAAAAATTCAATTAACTTATTGCTCAAGCGACACATCCTAAAAATAAAATAAAAAACTACCCCATTTTCATAGGAAACAACTTACTTGAGCAACAGATCAATATAAATTTCAACATCAGTCTCAAAGATTTTTTTAAATAATAACTCAAAGAAAATTTTCAAAATATGCAAAGATAAAACTTTTAACATATTTATTAATCTTATTCTACTCAAGACCTTTTGTGTGTGTGTGAATCCAAATATATAAATTCGCTCACATAATTAAATGTCTCATAAATGATATCAAAAATGGTTAGTTTAACAGCAAAACTTTATAGTCTTACTTTTCACATCATTTTTATTAATATAGACACATATAACTAGAAGATCAAAATATTTTTAATCTTGATAAACTCACTAGGATTATTAATATAAATTTTTTTAAGTACTTTTTCATTTTTCTTCTTCTTTTTTTCTTTTAAATGGGTGCATTTTATGCTTCATCCCATTTTTTTCCTGCCTTAGTGAGTGCATTTTGTGCTCTATCTCACTAGCGAGTGCGTTATACGCTCTTTCTCGCTTTTTTATGTGTTTATGAGTGAGTGCATTTTACGCTCCATCTCAACCCACCACAAAATTTTTCTTTAATAATAATCCCAGAAAAATTACCTAAATCATCTCTTTCAAATTATATTTTGCCTTATATCTCACTTCAAATAATGATCAAATAAGATATAGAGCTCAAAAATATCTTTTATAAACATTTAACCATATAAACTTTCTCTTAATTAAAACTAGCTCAAACAAATAGATATAAGTGCATAAAAATTTGAAAGATCTCAAACAAAGTAATTATTAACAATAAGTCAAAATTCAAACTAAGCAAAAAAATTATCATTTTTCCAAGAGTTATTAAATAAAAATCAAAATTTTATCATTGGCTAAAAATTAAAAATTCAATTAACTTATTGCTCAAGCGACACATCCTAAAAATAAAATAAAAAATACCCTATTTTCGTAGGAAACACGGTTACACTTAGCATGTGCAACAAGCCTTTAAACCCCAATGTTACCCCAAGTGGACAAGTTTTGTCTCGTGAGGGTTTGTTGTGAATTTACCCACAAAATTCAAATTTTCAAAATTTTTAAAATTCCCTAAAATTTTCAAAATATGACTTAAAAATAAAAAAAATATGACCTAAAATTAAAAATCCTAAATCCCTTCCCCCACACTTAAAATTTACATTATCCCCAATGTAAAATAAAATGCAAAGAAAAAGCAAAAATAACTATAAAAAGAAAAAGGAAAAGAAATGCAAATCTGATTTCTTGGGTTGCCTCCCAAGCAGCGCCTTTGTTTATCGTCATTGGCTTGACAACATGCTTAACCACTACGTCACTCATTCCTCTTGAATTTTGACAATTTCATCCATCTTGACTCCCTTTATTATTAATGTGTTCAAACTCCATTGCAGTGGATATGAATGTTTAACTCCATCTTTAATGAACATACAATCGAGACGATTAGGGAGAGGGTTCAAATCTGGAATGTAATCCTGCAAAACAAAAGGTAAAGATTTCTTGTTAGGAATTGATAAATCAAAATATGGATCATTACCTGTTTTCGGAGAACCATTCACAGCCGCAACAGTTTTCCTTAAATCAGCACTCAAGACTAACTCCTCTTTCTCTTTCTCAAGATTCGGACTAAATGTAGTTTTCAATTCACTCTTTCCATCATTTTTAGAAACTTTTTCTGCTAAAGAATCAATCACATCAACAGAGTAAACAGGATTATGATATTTCATGGCATCAAAAATATTAAACTTAACAATTTCGCCATCAAATTCCATTGTTAGTGTACCACTATGACCATCGATCTTAGTCTTGGAAGTCTTTAAGAAAGGTCTTCCTAACAAAATAGGAGCATTTTGATCATCGTTTTCCATATCAAGCACATAAAAATTAGCAGGAAAAATTAAATTATCTACTTGCACAAGAACATCCTCTACTATACCCTTAGGATAAGTGTTAAACCTATCAGCCAACTAAATCACAGTACCAGTTCTATTCAAAGGTTCAAGTTTCAAAGAAGAATATATAGAATATGGCATGACATTAATAGCTGCTCCTAAGTATAACATGACTTGTTCAAATCTCGTCTTTCCTATCTTTCAAGGGATAGTAAACATTCCTGGATCTTGACACTTTGTAGGGAGTTTTCTTTGAATTACGGCAGACACATTCTTTCCTACTTGTACCTTTTCATATCTTTGAAGTGCTTGCTTCCTCTTATGTGTACACAATTCTTTCAGAAATCTAGCAAAGCGAGGTACATGTTTAATAGCATCTAACAATGGAATTTTGACCTCGCAATTATGAAAAGTCTCATATAAATCTGAATTTTTCTCATACGTCCTTTTTTTCTGTTAAAGCAAGAGGGAAAGGGGGTACCGGTTTATACTCAGAGAGAGGGGGAAATTTATGCTTTAGAGTACCATTTTTTCCTAGAACACTGTCGTCCTCTTGACTGTTGTCTGCCTCCTTGTTGTCCACTTCAACTTTACTTTGCTCTTTTAATGTAAACTATGTCTTTGCTGGAGTTTCGATCTTTTTACTGCTTCTCAACGTGATTGTACTAACATTTACTTTTGGATTCGCCATTGTTTGCGAGGGTACTTTTTCAAAATTTTGCGCCTCTAATTTATTGATGGCAATTGTCATTTGTCCCATCTGTGTATTTAAATTCTGTATATTTGCCTTCGTTTCCTGTTGAAATTGCAAAGTGTTAGTGCCAAGTTGTTTAACTATATCCTCCAAAGACATATGAGAATCAGATGATTGGCCCTGTTATTTGTTAGGATATGGCTTCTTGTATTGTTGGTAGCTTGAGAAATTTTGAGTCGCAGACGGATTCCCTTGTGGATTTCCATAGCCGAAATTTGGGTGATCTCTCCAACCTGAGTTGTACGTGTGCGCGTAAGGATCATATCTCCTTTATTGGTGATCAGGGAAACCACCTACTGCATGCACTTGTTCATGGGACTCCTTTTGAAGAGTGGGGCACATATTCGTCGGATATTCTATGACCGCACAAATTCCATAGGCTTTGATTTGTTGTGTATTACCTACAACCATTTGACGAACAAAGGAGGTTAGATTATTAATCCGTTGCTCAAGTGAAGAAATATTTACTTCATTAACATTCTTGGATGAAAAATCAAGCCTAGTGCTAAATTGTTGGGAGTTAGCAGCTATGTTTGCAATCAAGTTCCTTGCAGCTTCGGGCGTTTTGTCCACCAAAGTTCCTCCACTGGCAGCATCGATCATGCTCCTATCAGTAGACATAAGTCCTTCATAGAAGTATTGGATGAGGAGTTGCTCGCTGATTTGATGGTGGGGGCAGCTTGCACATAGTTTCTTGAAACGTTCCCAATACTCGTACAAGGATTCTCCATGGTTATGCCTCACACCACAAATGTCTTTCCTGATATTGGCTGTCCGTGAAGCAGGGAAATATTTTTTCAAGAATAGTCTTTTCATCTCCTCCCATGTGGTGATGCTTCCGGAGGGTAGGTAATAGAGCCAATCCTTAGCCAAATCTTTCAAGGAAAATGGAAAAGCTCTTAGATTGATTTGCTCTTCAGTCACTCCAGGAGGTTTCAGACTTGTGCACACCATATGGAATTCCTTTAAATGTTTGTGAGGATCTTCACCTGCAAGGCCATGAAAGTTAGGCAATAGATGTATTAAGCCAGATTTTAATTCAAAGGAGGTGTTAACATCTAAATTAGGAATAGTTATGCTTAAAGGTTGTTGACTCAAATCAGGGGCCGCAAACTCTTTCAAAGTTCGATTTCTAGCCATAATTTCCATATTTAACCTGCACAACACAAATAAAATATGAAAACTAGAAGAAGAAAAAACTAAGAATAATTACTAAATTAAATAAATATTTACAAAAACACAAAATTAAATCAAAATCATTCCCCCGCAACGGTGCCAAAATTTGGTGTGATGTCGCAAGCACCCAAAAATAAAATCTTACTTTGAAAAAATAAATATGTAGTAGTGCAAGTAAGAGTCGATCCCACAGAGAATGATTAATTAATTTTATGTTTTCGCAAACAAAAATTTGGGGGGGGGGGGGGGGTGGGTTGAATCAAAGAAATAATTTAAATAAAACTAATTAAAATAAATATGTAAGTAAGTTGTTGAAATAAATTAGAAGAAAAAACCTTGATTTAAGTAAACATCCACCGTCAAGAACTTACAACTGATCACATATGCAAGAATAACTCAATTCATATTTTAAATATTAAACGTGGAAAAATTACTCCCATTCGAATAATTTTTCTATCTCTCCTTAATTTTAGTTAAGCAGAAAGAAGAGATCTAAATAACCCTTACTACTAAATAATCTCAGACAAGCGTTAAAGATTTAACCTAGTAGCAACATAAAGAAATAGAGAGATCGTTGAACTAAGCAACACAATCCAAGCGTCTGCATTTAATTTAGATGAATATTTTTCCTAAGATATAACAATATTTTGATAACCAAAATAATTATTAATCTTAGTTGCTTCGCAAATTAAAGTGACCAAACAATTACGGATTTGATATTTAATTTAGCAGTAGATTTAACAAATAATAAACTAGTGTGTACCCTAGCAATTAAACGAATTAATCATAAAATTAAACACAGAAAAATATTCAATACTCAAAATATAAATTGAACAATTAAAATAAATTAGATCTCACAGTGTATAAATCTTGATGGCTTCAATCACTTAAACCAAGAAAAAGAATTTAGCTACTCATAATTGTAGAGAGCATCAAAGAATATAAAAGATAATTTTTCTTATTAGAAAAGTTATATCTTACATTGTGTGTCAAACCCTCTATTTATAGGCTCCAAAATCCTCCTAACCCTAGTAGGAATTACAATTTCCAAACCCTAATAGGATTTAAAATAAAAATAAAAATAAAAGAAAACTAAAATAATTATTATCTTAACCCTAATTGGAAATAAAATCCAATTTGGAATCAAAAAATAGCAAAATTCGCGAATAATTCCGTTTATGGCCAATTAACGCGCAACCAAACAAGGCACTCGCTACAGTGACCGCACGCTAGCCCGCGCATTGCGCAGACCTGAGCTCCAAACGACGTCGTTTCGTTCCTATTCTTGCTACTGTTCACATCACCGCGCGCATTGCGCGGATGTCTTTCCATTAAACCGCCAAATGGCAATGTTCTGATCCGCGCTGCTATTCCTTCCCCGCGCCATGCGCGGACGCCTACCTTTCCAGAAATTACAGATTTGCCCCCAAGCTTCATTTTTCCTACAGAAATAAATATAAATTAATTAAAAATAAATAAAAATAATATAAAAATACTAAAAATCCTTAAAACACGTAATAATAAATAAAACACCAAAAACACTAAAAATAAATAAAAACACGTAAATAAAAAGAAATATAAAAATACTATAAAATTACCTAAATTAACATAAATTAACTAAAATCCTATAAAATCTATTAAAATCAAAATGAGCTAAATAATTAAACATTTAAGCATACAATAAATATAAAAACTAAGTATTATGGAATAAAAATATCGTATAATTTAACTCTATCAATAGAATAATTTAAACAATAAATTTTAATTCAACAACTGCAGTTAAATTCTTAAATAAAGTTCAGATCAACAACTGCAACAGAAAAACAACTATTAAGAAAATCATATGGACCATGATGTCCTCTCGATTCTCTTTTTAAGAAAAACATCAACTTTTATTATCTGAAATACCACTGGCCATGATAATACAAATTCACAATTCTTGGTAATAATCATGCAAGTCAATAGACCATCTTTGCAATACGGCCAAAAATATTTAAATATAAAACCAACGGTCATGATCATACCAGTATTCAGCCTTTGGTAATAATCATACCAAACAATAATTCATCTTTGCACTACAGTCCGAAAAGAACATTCATTACGTGCCCTAAAAGACACACCATCAAATATATCGCCTTTAACCTAACAACACCCTTATCCAACCTGTGCCCCAGGCCATAGATATCAACAACAATTTGATTTTTGATGATTAGAATAACAACAGAAATATAATTGATGAACAAAAGAAACAGGAATAACAATAAATATTGGAAGTTTATAATTTTACTTTGTGCAAATTCAAATAATGTCCAAATTGTTAATATGATTGTGGACTTAAATTCAAGAACGATATTCAAGATCCATATTTCAAAAGAACGATTGAAGTTCAATAGAAAGGTTAACGTAAATAGAAAGGTTCAATTGAAATGATATTAAATGAAGCGCAAACTATTAAGCAACATATAATCATTTCATAAAGTTTTACCAAATAGTACTTATCATAGTAAGTTTAAGAGTATGAAATAATACCCTTATCGTAGTTAAAACGACCCCGAAATTCCACCCACTTTATTACCTTGAATTTTGTATTTATTATACATTATCTTCATAACGTCCAAATTTTGGTCCGTTAATAAATCTTTAATCACCTTAATTGATCCATTAGCTGATTTCAAAATCATCAATTACTAAATTTTCAGTATAAATTTTTCTTTTTCTCAATTCAATTATTGTATTAGAACATTTAGACATTTAAAAATTCTTCACCTGAATCCTAGTCCCTAGATCGCAACCTTTACTTTTCTTTTATTTCTTGTATTATAAAGCTCGGTATTCAATTTTAGTATCATTCATACCCATACAAATATTCTTTATATCATGATTCATCATCAGACATATACTAGTCTTTATCATAGCATCCATGTTGATAATTACAGTTCACAGTTTAAATTATACTCATCATATTCAGATCCATTTTATCTGTACATATAGCATATTAAGGTAACCTTGACAATTTTCCACATTGAATCATAATATAAACATTACATAATAACTTCACAACCTTTTAGGAAATTTCGTCTCTATATAATCTGATATTCTTGAAATTCATATCTTAACCTGCAAAAGTTTATATTATGCAAGTAATGAGCACAACGGCTCAGCAAGTTCAACAATTATACTTCACGTAGCACATACCTTATCATGATTGGTGTGTGTCATACATCATGTGCTTGTGCTTTTACTATAGCAATATTTCTCATATATATTCATATTGTTGCACAAAGTACACTTTGCGGTTATATTAATCACGTATCACATAACACATAATTTGTATGTAGTTAAAACAAGAATTCCATATCATAACAGTCCAACATTTAACATAAAAAGACTGAAAAACTTGCTTGGCTTGTTCAATTATTTAATTGATAGCTCAAAATCCTTTCTCGAACAACTTATGACCATAAGATAATCAAATGATAATTATTTATCCTCTTATGATATTAATTTAATTAATTAATATCATTTCTTGGTCAATTATTTAATAATATGGTTAATTATATTAACCTCGTTCCTTAATGAATTAATTTAATAACCAAAGCTTTCACTACGGACAACCCGACTCATCGGATAAAATTTAACACTTTTGGTTGTCCGAATTTTCATTTTAATCATTTTCTAAATTGTAACCTTATTAGATTAATATTTAAACATTTAAATATTAATCCCTAATATTTAATATTTTTACAAAAATATTAATTTAATGCCCAAACATCGTTTCTATACTTTTAGCATTTTTCTATAATTTTCTACAATTTTTAAACATTTATTTCAATTAAAACACTTTCTGGGGGCATTTATGTAATTTCCGCGCATTTAGGGATACAACCGGCATTAACAGAAAATCTCAGGGGCATATCTGTAATTTTTTGCAACGTTAGGGACAAAATCAGAATTTTTCGGAAATTCCAGGGGTATTTTTGTAATTTTCGTGCGTTTAGGACACGCTCGGTATTATCTGAAAAGGCCAGGGGCAAAACTGTCATTTCACCGTGTGGCCGAACTCCGCGCATTGCGCGCGATGTCTCCTCGCCAGCCAAACGACGTCGTTTGGCTGGGTCGGTTCCAGAGTCTTGGCCGCGCATAGCGCGACCCCTTCTGCCCCCACTCCCAATACGCTGTCGTTTTATACCGTGTCTGCAAAAGTTTGGCCCGCGCAATGCGCAGGCGTCTCTCTTTATTTCCCTTAGTCGGCAACAGTAGCCACCTTTTGCCAAAAAAAATTCACCATTTTTGCACATAATTTCTTAACATAAACATTCCATAAATCATAAAATTCATACATATAAATCCAAAAATTATTTGGAATAATTATTTTAATTATTTACTAATTTTTCAATAAATTATTTTACCACCAAAAAATTGAAATATAATTCAAACCAAATAGTTTTATACCTTCAAAGCTTGAGATTCTTCCTTCAATGGCTCCAAGATATCTTCTTCTCCTTCTCTTGGTGGCTATGGAGATTTACGATGGTGGCATGGTGGTCTCGGTGGAGAAATGAAGAGAGATATATGTTTTGTTTGCATGTTGGCTTGGCTTTTTCTATTTCTATTCTTTTCCTTTACTTTTATAAACCATAAGTATTAACTCCTTTTAAAAAATCCCACAATTCCACCGCCTTTTTGCCTTCCCGAAATTTCCAACAATTTCCATAAATTATGCATAAACAATTTATTTAATGCATTATGTAATTATCTCGTGTAATAAATATTTTATATAATGTATATAAAATATTTATTTTAATTCACCAAAAATCATATCATGATTTATAAATAATATTAACACCTTTTTTGGGTACTTTACTTGACAAATTTTGTACACGCATAATACCATGCGTGTAATTTTATGAGAAAATTTATACCTCCAAAAATCATCAAATAATTGATATAACATATAATAATTATTTTTTGTATTTTTTTTACTTCGTCACTTGGACAACATTTTACATTAACATGTTCACGTTTCTGAAATATTATCCTTCATAAAAGTCATAATAATTTAATTATGCATAAACATAATTTTTAATGAATTAAAACATTCATTTTTCCTCATTTAATTTCATTTCTTTACATTTCACATTAATTTCTTTATATATAAATTATATAATTTAATATTATATAATTTATATATTTACATTCCCTTTCTTAAATAATTTCTTAAATTCCTCCATAATCATCAATTAATTATATAACCAAATTTATACATTTATTAACTCTCTCATTATTTTCATCCTCTTATATAAATTATTTAATTATTCTTATATAATTTATATAATTATAATTTCCTTCATACATTACTTTAATTTCCTTCTATAAATTACATAATTTATTATTATATAATTTATATAATTACATTTCTTCTCAATTAATTTCTAAACCTCCTTCATAATTCTTAATTAAATCAACAATTATAATTTCACTAACTTCCTCATTACCTTTTTATTTAAACTTGGATTAATTTAATTATCAATCCTTTAATTTCTCATAATTAATGAAATTTTATAATTACAACCATTAAACATAACCACATATATATACATTTGTATATATACATACATATTTAAATCTTACTTCTCACGTTATCATACAATCTCCTTTAAATCTAAATTTATGTACCTCTATAATCATTTAATTGTACCATTTATTGTACACTTACCTAAAATTTTTCTTATTCTTAATAAATTATTTTTAAACAATTTATTTACTTTTCAATTATTTTAAATCAACATCAATTATCACCATTTCTATACAGATTTAATTTATCAATTAAATCCCTTCACTTACCTTAAATCACATAAACAATAATTAATTTAACAACCTTGATACTTTTATCAATTAAATTCTTTTTTAATTTTATTAAAGAAAATTCTGAAAATTCGGATCCTCATAGTAGTAAGTTTAAATAATAGAAGCTGAAAGAAGATGATATTCCTTACCTTATTATGTGATTGGATATTGATAAAAATGAGGTTGATCAACCTATATATTTGTAATATAATTAGTAATTACCACATATAAATTTCAAAGTGTATGATAACTCATATATTATGAATTATCAAAATTATTTATATAATATAATTTTTTGTAGTGTAAAATAATAACTTCAAAAATAATAATAAATCTTCCTAAGAAAGCTTTTTAAAATAAATATTCTCAAAGAAAAGTCTTATAAAGGAAGATTTGTGAATACCGTGTGAAATAAGTATTTGTGTAATTACTACTTTTTAATGAAATACTTACTTGAAAAATTCTTGCACTCCTTTTGGTTTACAAACACTCAAAATAACCTTACTATTCTCAGAGAAAATTCACAAAATACTTGCAGAATTTTTTTATATTTTAGGTGTGATTTTTCTATTTAGCTTAGCAAACTATTTATAAGAGAGGGAGTGCACTGTGTAGGTGAGTTGCTGGCATGCTGCACGCCAGCCTAATTTTCAAAAGTGACATCGCACGCTGCCTGCCATTCTTCACCCATTCAAATTTTAATTCATTATTCATGTGTCCCCAACAAAGGGTCCACATACTATTCACATAAAATAATAATAATAATAATAATAATAATAATAATAATACCTACTAATAATACAATAATTAAGATAATGTTATCACAGTGATAATAATAATTCAACAATAATGTAAGAAACGCGTTACTAACAATTATTAATTTAATAATATAATTTACTGTGTATTTGCTACTGTGACAATTATTTGATTTAATATAGTGCAACAACAATTATTCACTCAATGATATAAAATACAGTGTAATGACAATTATTGAATCAATAATGCAAAATACTGTGTATCATTAATTATTGATGAATACTGTGCAATAACCACGTTATCAAATCAATAATATGAGTCACTGTGCAATATCGTGTGCTACAATAAAATACCATAAAATACCGTATGTTACTATTTTTTTATCACCGATAATTTAACAGTTAAAAGTGATAACACTGTTTTTATAAAAAAAAAATTTACTTCTGTCATTTTTTATATCCGACAATATTCCATTATAGGGTCCACCAATGATTGACTATTTCGGCGCCGTCGTATGACTCGAATATTCCTCGACAAAACAAATATTGTCTGACATAATAAAATTTGCACATAACATTCTTAACTTTTAACTTTGTCAATTTAATCACTTACTGTTTCAGAAAACTATATATATAAGAAAAATTAAATTTGTATTTCATAATTTCGAGGTCTTACAACATAGTTTGAGAAGAAACTAATTTTCTAATGAAGATCATCTTACCTAACTTGAATTTGTTATTAATATTAAAATATAAATATAATTACAACTTCAAGTATAAATAGGAATTTTATTATTTCTTATATTTATAATATTAGAAGGAAACAATTTTCTTATGAGAATTTTCTTATCAAATATTAAGTTGTTACTATTATTAAAATATAAGTATAATATAATATATTAATAGACATATGATTCAATTATTAAATAAATAAAATTAATTACTTTATCAAATAAGAATCTTTAAAAATAAAATTAGAAAGATGAATAATAATACTATAATTCTATAATAGAACCATTCGTTCGGTTCAACTAAGCTAAAAATAAGAATTACTGATATAGTTTACAAGAAAACAATCATAAGATCATCATCTTACCTAATATTAATTTGTTGTTACTTTTTAGATAATATAGTTTAAGAAGAAAATAATATTTTCACATTTAACGTCTTACCTAACTTGAATTTGTTACTATTATTAATATATAAGTGTATTATATTTCAATTATAGGAGGAGTTTTATTATTACTTAAATAATATAATTTTAGAAAAAACTTATCTTTTTATGAGGATCATTTTATCTAATAAATTTAATATATTTATACAATAAAATATGAACACTATTATAATTAGTATAAGATCTCGTGCAAAGCACAAGATTCACATGCTAGTATTATAATTAAGTAGACAATTTGGTTCTTACTCATTTTTTAATTTGATTCGACCTTTGACTTTCGTCATTTTTTTTGTTCGACCTTTGAATTTTTCTACATTAAGTCCATATTTATTTTTTATCAATTGGTTCGACCTTTGATTTTCGTCATCCTTTTTTTTTTGTTTAATCTTTGACTATTTTTATATGAAGTTAATCTTTATTATTTATCAATTCAAATTAGTAATTGGACTTTTATAAGAAAACGATAACTAGTAGTTATCGGTTTATAAGAAAACAGTCAAATCTATTTATAGTTTATAGTATAGTCTATCTATCTATAATATAATTAGATAGACAATCAATAAATATAATAAATAGCACAAATCGTCTCTCAATTCTAAAATTTAGAAGTGTTCCATCAACACTAAAATTTAGGAGAATAAATTATTATTTTTATCAACTATTTGATTTCAAAATCTTTTCATCTATATTCTTACTATTATAATTAATAATTTACTTGCCACTATCTCTTGTTCTCTTTCATTTTTTAAATCAGTTACTATTCTTTCAAAATTCATATTCTTGATAACATTAATATTTAGTTATATACTAATTTCTTATTATTAAATAGTATAAAAATAAATATTTGTATTTAAATAAGATTTTACCTATTAAATAAATAGATGAATATATAAATATATAAACAAATAAATAATTAAAATGAATACTATCATTTATATTATACAAATATATAAAAAATTATTGTAGATTTTTAAATTTATTTAATTTTTTTATAAATAATTAGTTATTCTTTATTAGTTAAATAATATATTTTAGAAATAAATACATTTTTTTTATGAAAATCATTCTACAAAATATTAATCTATTATTCTTATAATTAATATATTAGTATAGTATAATACAAACAGTTATTCCAAATTTATCCCACCAAACGAGGAACCAGTTAGGTAACTTGTTGATAAGAACATTAGGACATATGCAGATGAACCAAGAATTCTTCCTTCTTTTTTTTCGATGTGGTCTAAAATTTTCAACAGTTTTATTATTTCTGCTGGATCTTTTTGAATAATATCTTCTTTTATGTCTTTTAGACGGATAAGATATTTTCTATTTTCTAGAAGGATATTGAAGCTTAGTATCGTAAGCAAATTAATCGCAAAATTCTCCTAATTCTTTTTTCTTAGTTAAATTATGTTTTTTCATTAACTGTTGTAATTTTATGTCATTGCATAAGGATAATCCTTCCTCGACTATTATAGAAATTAAATGGCCGTAAGAATACTGTAAGGAATAGTTATTTAGTTGTTTTGGTCTCTTAATTTCTTCCTGACCTTTTCAACAAAAAGATTAGGAAGTCCATCAATAAATTTGGCCTTCTGATGGTCGCTGTTAGCATCACTTATTTGCATAACCTTCATTAGGAAAACATCTTTATACCATCTAAAATGGGATAAGGATTAACATCTTAAATTTTGCAAAAGTTCTTTGTTCCTATCAGTACTTAACATTGATAGTCCTAGAAAATGACTGATTATGATTTGTATTAAAGAATAGCAAGCATCTTGCTTTCTAATTTGTGCCTGATCTTCAGGATTTATTTCAATTTTTACAGCTTCTATAATTTCAGTTCTTTGGGCTTGAGTAAGGACATTATCGAACCATCCTTTAAGAACTCCTGTAAATCGATTAATTATAAAACGACAAATTTGTTGATCAGTATTATCATTTTGCTTACATACAGTTGCATACATAAGCATATGATGTATGGTTTCAAATATTTGATAATCAGATTTTCCATCAATATTCCATTCATATATTGTTTTACCTTGATATGATTTTTGTGAATGAAGAAAATCTTCCTCATAAAGGATATCTTGAGGAGTAGGTTTCTAGTAATAATACAGACTTGGTCATGTTAAGGCCATACGACTAGTAGGTCCTTTATCATAAGAAATTTTATTAAAATTTTTTATATCCTGGAATTCATTTTGGATTTCAAATATTTGAGATATAGAATAATCTTCGAATTTATAATTATTTTTTTCTTTTTGGGCCATCATATTAACTTCTTTTGAAGTTCCTGTTTCTCTAATTTTCCCTAATAGAGTAGTTATAAACTGATTTTCCTGTTTTTTTAACTCTTTCATTTTTTTTGTAAGATTGGTTATAAATTCATCCCCTTTTTTATTCATTTTGAAATTGGTAATTTCAAGAGGTGGTTTTATGTTTACAGGTTGAACTTCTAAAGTTTTAGGAGTTATATGATACTTATTGAATATCTGGCCAGTTTGTTCTTCTATTCTAGTGATTATTCTTGTCTGTTCTTCAATTCTGATAAGTTGTTTTCCTATGGTTTGAAGGAAAAGATTTGTATAATTATTCTGTTTATTAACTTGTAATATATCTCGAACATGCAGTAAATGTTCCTGAACTCGAGGTTGGTTTTCATAAATGTCAACATAAGGGCTTATGACTAAAGGTTTCTGATTTTCTTCATTGCTAGAGGCTAATTCTAAGGCCATGGGTGGAGGATGAACAGATTGGGTAATTTGTCCCTTAGTTGTAACCCAGTCCTTTTGTATTCCTCTTAATACATTCAATTGGTTTTTAGTATGTGTATTTTTAGCTATATCAATATACCATTCAGGGAATGATATAATACATTGCTTTTCTTCCAGTTGATTATAATATTGTATCTTAATTTGTTTAAGTTGTTCATCATTATGATTATTAAAATACCATTTTTAAAATTTTGATATTTATCCTACAAAAAGTCCTGGTTTAGGTTCTTTCTTATTTCACTATTTGGTGTAAAATCCATTAAATATTAAATTTCATATCACTAGCAATTGGGCTATTAGGCCTTCTGTTGTTATTGTTTGTCTCATAAACACCATGAGGTATTTGGTTTTCTGATAAATGTATTCCTTTTATATAATCTTCAAGATTAATAGTTTCTTTATTTGATTCATTACTAGATTTTCTTGAAGATGCTCCTTGATTAACTGATTCTATAGGTTCTATAGTTGATCTTCTTGATGATTCTGGAAAATCGATGTTATAAGGGATATTCCTATAACTGTTGCTAGAAATACTTCTAGTTAGAGGATTTTGGAATTGAAGGTAAATGTTTCCTTCTCGGGTTTGTATAAGATCTTCTATAGAATGTCTTATTATAGGTCTGGTAGGTATGCCATTAGGTATTTTCCATTGTTTTAGAAATGTAATCTCTTCCCAAGGGATCATACGAGGTATGACCACTTGGCTGTTGAAGAGATTAGTATCTATAAGGACTGCGTGTCCTTGTTCAGTTTGCTTCCTGGTATAGGGATTCAAGGTTGATAAAACTTTAAGATGAAGTCTGTATAATATAGCAAAAGGTGGAGAACCTGGGAGATACTCTCAGTTCTAGAATTTTGGACAGATTACTATCTGTTAAAGCAACACTTAAATTCAGACATATATTAAAATAGACTGATCCATGAGACAAACTAGTCTCAATAGCACCCATTAAGGATGCTTTCCAGTTTAGGCAACGTCTATCACGAAGAGTACATTGTATACTATTATTTTGATCAAGCAAAGTTAAAGGTTTAAATGCAATTTGAATAAGTCCAATATGAACATATTTATATTTACGCATAAAAGGATATAAATCTTGAATATGCAGTAAATAAATTATTTCATCATTATTCTGTAAAGGAATAACATGCTCAAATGTCTTAATGACTTTCTACTAGTAAAATCAAATCTTCTAATTTTATAAATTATTTCTGGTTTTACATCGGGTATGGTTCATTTGTCTAAAGATTCTTTAACATCCTGGTAGGCGATAAGTTCTGTTGCTTTTCAAGTAGAAGCTACTGTATTAGTTACGGATGTGATAGAGTTTACATCTGACATGATTTTATGGTGACCATATATGCTTAATTTAGGAAAATATAATTTATATTATGCTTAATAATAAATCTTGGCTCTGATACCAAAGAAGTGATGCCAACAGCGACCATTGGAAGGCCAAATTTATTGATGGACTTCCTAATCTTTTTACTGAAAAGGTCAGGAAGAAATTAAGAGACCAAAATAACCAAATAACTATTCCTTACAGCCTGTATTCTTACGGTCATTTAATTTCTATAATAGTCGAGGAAGGATTATCCTTATGCAATGACATAAAATTACAACAGTTAATGAAAAAACAGAATTTAACTAAGAAAAAAGAATTAGGAGAATTTTGCGATCAATTTGCTTACGATACTAAGCTTCAATATCCTTCTAGAAAATAGAAAATATCTTATCCGTCTAAAAGACATAAAAGAAGATATTATTCAAAAAGATCCAGCAAAAATAATAAAACTGTTGAAAATTCTAGACCACATCGAAAACAAAGAAGGAAGAAATATCCTAAAAAAGATAAATCCCAAATTAAATGTTATAAATGCGGAGAAACATGACATTATGCTAATAAATGCAGAGCAAAGCTAAAAAAGAAAATGAATGAATTAAGTGTTGAAGATAAAATTCAACAAACTATACTTAATTGTATTTCCAATACAGATACATAAACTGAAACCAATTCTTCCGAAAAAGAGTTAGCAGAATTATATTCTCAATCAGAAACAGATTCCAGTTATTCTAATAATTTAGATAAAGAAATTTGTAAAGAAGGTTGTAAATCTGAAGCTAATTATTGGAAAGCAATAATTGAGATGAATGGTCTTGACTTGGGAAAACCAAGTATTAATGTTTTAACTAATGAACAAAAAACTATGCTTGATCTTGCTGATCAAATCAAAAACCCGAAAATGAAGATGAAGTTTTTAGAAATGTGTCATCAAAATCATATTCAAAAAACAGAAACAATTGATACAGACAATTATAGTTTAAGAGAAGTTCTAGATCGAATGAAAATAAATCCTATAAAAGAAAGACCTGTATCTATTCAAGATTTAAAAATGAAAATAAATATATTAAAAAATGAGATTAGACAACTTCAAATAATAGACCAGATAATTCTTCTAGATTTAAGTAATATAAAACAAAAAGCAACTACTACAGAAAATCATTCTGAAGAAATACCAGAATCCTCAAAAGATGATCAATCAAAAGATGATCAATATTTAATGTTACTAAGCCAGGTAACCTTTCAAAAATGGTATATCAGGATAACATTTATTATTAAACCAGATTTCATAATCAGGGATGCCATTGCACTTGTTGATAGTGGTGCAGATATGAACTGTATTCAGGAAGACTTGATTCCTACTAAATATTTTTAGAAAACCACTCAATCGTTAGTAAGTGCAAGTGGAAACTCCATGAACATTAATTATAAAATACCCGAAGTTTTTATCTGTAATCAAGGATTATGCTTACCAACATCTTTTGTCCTAGTTAAAAATATATCTCAAAACATAATACTAGGAACTCCTTTTTTATGCCTACTTACGCCTATTACCAAGATTGATGCTTTAGGTATTCATACAACCATAAATAACAGAAAAATCATATTTGAATTTATAACCAGACCTTATACTAAAGAATTAGACCAATTAAAAGATCTTGTCTATTTTAAAGAAAAACAGATAAATTTTATTCAAAAATAAATTCAATTTCTTACTACTGAACAGAAAATTCATCAGCCCTTTTTGCAAAATAAAATTAAACTCATTCTTCAAGAATTTCAAACAGAAATCTGTGCCACTACTCCCAATGGTTTTTGGGAAAGAAAGAAACATATTATCTTCCTACCGTATATTCCCGAATTTAATGAGAAAAACATACCTACTAAGGCTAGACCTAGCCAAATGAAAAAAACATATCTAGATCTATGTAAAACAGAAATAGAAATGTTATTGCAAAAACAGTTAATCAGACCAAGTCATTCTCCTTAGAGTTGTACAAATTTTATGTTAATAAAAATGCAGAAATTGAAAGAGGAATGCCTAGACTAGTTACCAATTATAAACCTCTAAATAATGTTTTAAAATGGATTAGATATCATATTCCGAATAAAAAAGACTTTTTAGACAGACTATATGATGCTGTAGTTTTTTCAAAATTTGATTTTAAATCAGGATTTTAGCAAATTCATATTGCTGAACAGGATAGATACAAAACTGCTTTTACAGTACCCTTTGGTCACTATGAATGGAATGTATTACCATTTGGAGTCAAAAATGGCCCTTCTGAATTTCAGTATATTATGAATGATATATTCAACTCGTATTCTTCATTTGCTATTTGTTACATAGATGATGTTCTTATATTATCATCCTTTATAGACCAGCATTTTAAACATATTTAAAAATGTTGTCATCAGAAATGGATTAGTTATTTCTGCACCAAAAATGAAACTTTTTCAAACAACTGTAAGATTTTTTGGTCACACCATTAACAATGGAACTATTATTCCTATTGACAGAAGTATAGAGTTTGCTTTTAAATTTCCAGATGAAATAAAAGATAAAACTCAACTACAAAGATTTTTAGGAAATCTTAATTATATTAGAGAATTTTATCCACAACTGTCAAAAGATGCTGTTATATTATTCACCAGATTACAGAAAAACCCTTTACCTTGGACTGACCAGCATACACAAGCTATAAAATTAATAAAGTCAAAAGTAAAACAATTACATTGTTTATCCTTACTAAACCTTGAATGGAAGAAAATTGTAAAAACAAATGCTTCCAATCAAGGTTATGGAGGAATTCTAAAACAGTTTAATCCTAATAAAAACAGAGAAGAGCTTGTTCGATTTGCATCAGGAACTTGGAAAGGACCAGTCTTGAATTATCCTACCATTAAACATGAATGTTTGGTTATTGTTAAATGTGTTTTAAAATTTCAAGATGATCTTTTAAATCAGCATTTTTTAATTCGAGTTGACTGTTCTGCAACCAAACAGATTTTTAAAAAAGATGTTCAAAATCTTGCATCCAAGCAAATATTTGCTTCTTGGCAAAGTATTTTATCAGTATTTGACTTTGATATTCAATAAATCAAAGGCGAACAGAATTCTTTTCAAGATTTTCTAACCAGAGAGTATTTACAAGGTTAATGAACAGCAGAGGAAGAGGCCGAGGCCGAGGTAGAAACCAGTACTATATAGAATTCCCGAGTTTAAATACTTAAAACAGTAGTCCTGAAGCTTCTTCTAGCCGAACAGCAAAAAAGGTGTTATTGACACCAGAAAAATATATTTTTAACAGTAATTGTGAAGAAACTATTCTTTACATTGAACACAATGATGAGAAATGGATGAATGATCCATGGGAAATTAAAAGAAGGTATATTTTCACTCAACAATTTCTTCCTCATTTCGACCAGTACAGATATGTCTATGAAGGCATAGTGATTGAAACAACATCCATGGAGATTAAACATACTCTTCATGATCCAACAAGGACTACTAGTCCTAAACATACAGTAAAGTCACAATCAGAAATGTCATGCCCATCTCTACATGGGGCATGCATCCTCATTCCACTAGATTGTTTGATCACCTCAACAGAGAAACAAAATATAGTTATTGAGATTATATTGATTCCATTACCTATGTTTTCTATTATCAGAATCCAATTAAAAATCATTCTTGGTTCATCCGCATATGTCTTAATATTCTTATTAACGAGTTACCTTACTGGTTCCTCGTTTGGTGGGATACATTTAGAATAACAGTAGACACTCTTCCAGAGAGTATTCAAACAGTATTTAAGGATTGGCAAATTGCCTATTCTCATCTACCAGTCAATAAAGACATTTTTATGTCTAAATTAGTAATTCATGTTATCATCCGTTTCAATATCCCATGGATATGAAAATGAGATCTCCAGTGTGACTATCAGAATAAAATTCCTAGACTTAAAAGAGTCTTCTTCACCAAATGGTGGGATAAGGGAATGAATCCTACCATACCAAATTTACTTAAAACCATTGAAGCCCATACCAAATCATGTCTTGATGCTATTCCAAAGACTCTACTGTCACCACCTACAAATAACCTTTTTACCATGGTTCAATCAGAATTAAAGCAGATCTATCCTGATCTTACTGGAACAGAACTTATTGTTAAAGCAATGGATTTTATGAAGGATCAATTTCTCCAGTCCTTATCTCAAGATGATAAATCCATGAAATCAGCAAGTAGCCAAGCTGGCTCAGAACAGGACGACAATGCTTTTACAGTTCTGGCAGGTGAAAGCCAAGATCCATAAGATGTTGAAGAACCCGAGCCCACAATTGGAGACTTGTGGGATTCCCTTACCAGCATAATCTCTGAAAAGATGGAACAAGATAAAAAAAGGAAAAGGAAAAGGGAAAGTTTGAAGTCCTTACCAGACAGTATGAGTCATCAACCGCATTAGCAAACTTTACTTCAACAACTTTACTTTAATAAAGTAAAGAACAACAAAGCGTTGGCATCAGGCGACAAAACTGTCAACACAAACTTTATTAAAGTTAGGCAATAATACGTCTACATTTAAATAAAGTAAGCAATTATTAAAGCAAGCACTAGTAATTCATAATAGAGGGAAGGACGACCGACTCCACACCATGCAGGACACGCCACATGTCCCTCTCCTTTCTTTTCTTTTCTTATTTAAGGGAGCCTTCACCCATTGTTGAGACATACTAAGTTTTAAGTTTCAGTTTCCATTTCTCTCTCTTGTAATCTCTCTTTTGTATAATATTTTGAAGATATAAAAGCTACGAGCAGTATTGTAAGTATTTCTTTCATGTATTACTTTTTATGTCTGAAATTTATGTTACATTTTTAAATGCTTTATTAGATTATTATAAAGAAAGTCTTAATCGATATCTACAGAATTTACAGATATCTCCTAATAATTATTAGAGACAATATTTTCAAGAAAGAATATTAGAAACTGAACATTCAATTATTAGGATTGAAAGAGATCTACAGTACAAAATAATACAACTGAGAGAGGCCGGAAGGCCACCACCACCTCAACAGTAGAATTTTCATGAGACCATATATGTTGTAATTTAGATCTACATAATTGTATTATGGTTTTTAATATTCTTGGAACTGTGCTAGACTATACTTTTGTTTAAACTTGTGGGACGTCACCCAAGTCGCGTTAGGCTAGATCATGTTGCGGATTTGCATTGAGATCGTATACCTGTAAATCGTTGACAGACGTGCTTGTTTAGACTCTGGCTCTACTTGGTATTTTATATATATATATTAAAATTAGACATTTTAGTTTATAGAAAAATTAGAGATACATATTTATTTTATTATCATAAAGTGACAAAAAAAATTCAATTTATCATTATTATAGACGGGACTAAAAAATTAAAAATAATGTTATTAAAGAAATAAGTGTCTACTATTTGATTTCAAAAACTTTTCATCTTCATTCTTACTATTATAATTAATAATTTACTTGCCACTATCTCTTATTCTCTTTCATTTTTTAAATCAATTAGTATTCTTTCAAAATTCATATTCTTGATAACATTAATACTTAATTATATAATAATTTCTTATTATTAAATAGTCTAAATATAACTATTTGTATTTAAATAAGATTTTACCTATTAAATAAATAGATGAATATATAAACAAATAATTTCTTTTTTTTGCTAATTACAAATAAATAATTAAGATGAATACTATCATTTATATTATACAAATAGATAAACAATTATTGTAGATTTTTAAATTTATTTAATTATCTATAAATAATTAGTTAAATAATATATTTTAGAAATAGATGATTTTTTTAATGAAAATCATTCTACACAATAGTAATCTATTATTCTTATAATTAATATATTAATATGGTATAATACAAAAAATTATTAACAATATAATAGTTTTATTTTAAAAAAATTCATACTTTGAACGGGATCATGAGCTAGTATATAATATATATACGTTTTAAAATTAGACATATATTTTCTTAGTTTATAAAAAAATTAGAGATACATATTCATTTTAATATTATAAAGTGACAAAACTTTTCAATTTATCATTATTATAGACGGAAGTAATAATAACGTTATCAAGGAAATAAGTGTCATTCAAAATATAAAGTATTATTAAAATAATTATAAAATTATAATTAAATAAATATTTATTCTAATGTATTATTTTTAATATCAATAACCATACTTTATTATTATTATTATTATTATTATTTATAAAATCACACTACTACTATTAAATTTTTAATTAATAAATCAGAATATAGTCGATTATATAAAATTATTTCAGAAATCATCACCTTTGAAAATATATTTTTAATTTTAAAAGAGAAATTAATAGATATATATTTAGAGTGAGAAAGTAAACTTTAGGAGAGTGGGGAAAAGTAAAAGTTTAAGATGGAGTGAGAAAGAGAGGTTGTGAAAAGGTCACAACTACCAAAGGGCCGACACTAATAATTGTAGGCTTTCTGTTTTGACTAGCTAACAAGTGAGAACACAGGACACGTTGCCATGGTGATATACAGCGTGTGTGTTTTCAAAATTCACATTTTTTATTTATCTCCAATGAAAGAAAGAAAGAAAGAAAGAAAGAAAGCTAGATATAGGACACGTTGCCATGGTGAAAAACAGGGACGGCACCGAATCCCTTTGACTTCCTTTTGTTCCCTTTACCCTCTCTCTCTCTCTCTCTCTCTCTCTCTCTATCTCTCTCTATATATATAGCTAGCTAGTAGATTACTTGGTATACGGACCTTCATCTTCTTGATCTTCTATTCCAAATCTCTCTCTCTTTGTCTCTAATTAAGCACAAAAAATTATAGTAGAGAATTCGTTAAAAATACAAAAGTGAGCATATATATTGATTTATAGTGTCTGTGATTCAATATACAGAATGGGAAGAGCACCTTGTTGTGAAAAAATGGGACTGAAAAAGGGGCCTTGGACCCCGGAAGAGGATCAGAAACTGCTCGACTACATTCAAAATAATGGTTATGGCAATTGGAGGACACTTCCAAAGAATGCTGGTATATTCATATATTCATTGTCTCTAGCTAGCTCCATGATAACTACTTAATTATGGATGCAAATATTATTATGTTCTTGGTTTTGTTACTAAAATAGATGGATGTTCTTTGAATTTAATTGTATAGGGCTTCTAAGGTGTGGAAAGAGCTGCCGACTTCGATGGACCAATTATCTTAGGCCGGACATCAAAAGAGGTCGATTCTCTTCTGAAGAGGAAGAGACAATAATTCAGTTGCACAGTGTTTTGGGAAACAAGTAAGTGATTTTGTAACAATTATATGGATAGAAAATTGGAGGTACCCGACTGCTGATAACATATTTATATCTAGATGATTGATATTTTTATAAAGAAAATTGATATTTTTATAAGGCTCTATTCACATAAATTATAAGTGAGACCCATTTTTATGTAAGTAGAATTTTACGACAATATTAATTTATTTTATTGTATTATCTGTTATATATACTTTAATACAATAATTGTCAGCAGCAGTCAAATACATCCTATTATATTGTCACGCAGTAAAATTTGATTTTGTGTACTCATATTTTTGTTTTGTTTGACTTTAGGTGGTCGACTATTGCAGCTCGTTTGCCTGGAAGAACCGACAATGAAATCAAGAACTATTGGAACACTCACATTAGGAAACGGCTTCTCCGAATGGGAATCGATCCAGTTACTCATAATCCTCGTCTCGATCTTCTTGGTCTCTCCTCTATTCTTTACAGTTCATCTCAAATCAACATCGCAAGGTTATTAGAGCTCCAACCCCAACTGGTCAACCCAGAGCTCCTAAGGCTAGCCACTTGCCTCCGCCAAGACCCAAATTTTCTTCTTCAGAATGTTCAAGAAAACCAGCTTTGTAATCTTGAAAAGCAAGTCCAAAATCAACTGCCACCATTAATACAAAATACCCAAATTCAAGAAATTCCATTTTCTAATGATCAAGCCCAGTCGATGCTGCAGCCTACCAATTTTAACTCCCAAAATTACCAATTAAATGGTTGGCAATGCAAATATGAAACGCCCTCTAGTGTGGGTGATCAATTTATTCCCTTACAAAATTACAGCTTATTCGGGTCGGATCATTCCGTCGTGGAGAATTCGGGTTTCCAATCCAATAACTTCAGTTTTACATCAAATTCGAATTCTCCGTTAAATTCGAATTCAACGTATATCAACAGCAGCAGTACTACTACTGAAGATGAGAGAGAAAGCTATTGTAGCAGCATGTTGAAGTTCGAAATTCCAGATATTTTGGACGCTAATTGTTTCATGTAAAATGTTACAATTAAGCAAATTAATTGATCATAATCAGTGAGAGTTCTTTTTTCCATAAATTATCTGAGCTTTGAAACGATAAGTATATATATATACAACACAATATTCAAATACAATATCATTCTCACAAGTAAAAAGTATATTTTTTCATTAAAATTCGTGTCACACAATATTTTTTAGTGATGAGAATGATATTATGTTTGAATGTTGTGTTTGATTTATGTGTATTTATACTTTTCGGCTTTGAAAATGTTGTGAAGTTGGTCGTTACTTGTATAATATTTTAAGAATATCTTGCTATATTTGTTAAGCTCATTAATTTCATGAATTATTGACGAGAAAACATCGCCTGTCTGTTTTCTTTTCTTCTCTTTTTTAATTTATGCATGTGAAGTTCAGTTGTTTCCATTATTGGTATTTATTATTACAGAAGTTATCCTTGTCATCTGTTATAAAACAACTTGAATTTAAATTATAATCAATGGAAGAAACCAGAAAGGTTAGCAATGAAAGAAGCTTTCACCCCAAATTAATAATAATATTTATATAATACATTAAATTAGAAGGAAAAAAATATAATAGTTAGGGTTCACAAGAGACTTTTGATTAAAAAACTAGTAATTTTGCAGATCTGTTAACTATTTATGTTGCTGAAATAAATATGCATTTAAATAGTTAAACTTTCACAGTTATTTAAATAACACTTTTAACTTTAAATGACATTTTTTAAAATTGTTTTTATGACATGGGAGCGGCCTAAATTAATACTAGAAAAATGATATAATTAAGAAATGACCAAGACTTTCCATATGTATCTTAAGTAGAATTATTTTCGTTTCAAATTATAAGATTAATATTAATTTTTTAAAAATTAATTTTAAATATTTTTAAACCCAAAATTAATATAAATTTATTTAATTTATGTCAATATAATTATAAATATTATAAATTATCTAAAAATTATTACTATTTATAAGATTTATTATTTTTAAAATTTGAATAAATCATGTCAATTTTAAATTTAAAAATATTTTATATTAATTTTTTAAAAATTAATATTAATTTTATAATTTGAAGCAAATGAAGGGTAAAAGTTTGTCTCAACCAAAAGGCAAAATGTAATCTTTCCCATGTAAAATGTACTTTCTTCTTTTATAGTTCTGGCTTACCCAACAGAGACTAAATTAATTAGGCCGAAATGGTTTAATAGATCCCAACAATCAGATTCCGGCGGCAGTGCCGCCAGCACTGGCCGGAGATGAGGAGGGTGACAACTGACACGTGTCCCACCATCTGTATGATAACTGTCTTTTCACGTAATAATGTATTACAATGTTTATTATTTTCCTGCATGGCTTGCATTATGGGGCTAAAATTAAACAGACGGTATGACCAAGAGGTGGACGGACGGACGTGTCCATATATTGACGGTGGATAACGTCGGGACCACTTTAGAAACTTTATTAAAAAAACACGGCGTGGCTCTTGTGCAATATTTTCTCTTCTTTTGTCCTTCCGTGCAATTAATATGACAATTATCAACTAAGGTTACGTCACCATCCGAGACACGTGTTACTTTGACTCAATTATACAACTTGTGGGTTCCGGCAATGGTGTGGGTTGACCCGATTGCCGATTGGAAATAAACTCTATCCATTTAAGCTGCCGGTGATTTATTATGTTAACGAGTTTGTTTAATAATTTAGTTTGGTATATTCTATTATAATTAATTCATAATTAATAAAATTAACTCAAAAAATTAAATTAAGAATTATTTCTTGTATTATTTAATTAAGTTAATAATTTCAATTTAATATCTGAAAGATAAAATATCATTTAATAATTATTTCAATATTAAATGTATGATAATTGCCTAAAACTTTGTAGCATCAGTATCTTAAATAATTTGAGCTATGAGAGACCTATAAAATATTTTATTTAGTGGAATAGTAACTGATCAATTATTTTTCTGTTGGTGAAAATCATTAATCAATTGATATTTCATTGACTATCCCATAATTTATAATATCCATATATATATATAAGGAACGATTTATAATAAATATTTATTATAAATAAAAAATAAATAATTACCATCTTCACCATTCTTTAATAGAGCAAACTTTAAAAAAATAAACCTAACATCCGCTAGAAGTACTAACGACCTGGTTAATATAATATTTCTCACAACTTTATCCCTTATCATGCTGGATGCTATAAACGATGAATATAGTATAAACGATGTACACCATCCCCTAGATTTCTAGCGGACCAAAATCACTTTAGATATCAAGGCCATGTCCTGTTATCCCTCCCTCAAAGCAACGATAATCATTAAAAAAATATATCATCTGCTAAAAATTCTATAATAATATTATATTACATAAATAAATTAAATAATTAAAAAAAATTAAATTCAGAGTTTATAGTTTATTAACCGGAGTTTAGAATTTATTAATTAAAATTTAAAGTTTATTAACAAAAATTTAGGATTTATTAATTATTTAATTTATTTATTTAATATAATATTATTATATAATATTGAAGTGATCTGATAGTGGGCCTCTTGAACTGATCTGATATTATTCCGCCGAAACAACTAGCGGACTTATCATATTTTTCTGGCTTTGCTTGATTTTTGTCGTATAACAGACTAATGGGCAGGGGTAAAATGGTCCCGGAATTTGCTATAATGAATCCGCTAGAATCTCTAACGGACGATGTAATTGTCTAATTAATCACATCCGTTTAATGTAAGAAATAAAGAGATAAGATGGTATATATTTATTTTTTACTCATAATAAATATTTGTTCTGAATTGTCTATACATACATAATATATATATATATATATATATATATATATATATATATATATATATATATATATATATATATATATATGACTTCACCATGCAAGGTGTAAGACTTTATCGGCCGGGCAGTGCCTTTTGTTTTCGACACTTCCATGCATGCACATGGATTTCTTGCGGCATGCGTCAAATGGAGGTTAATTTCTTAAAGTTGCCTTCTTAGAGAGAAGAAATCGGCTTAGTTATGTAAGGTCTTTCTTTTTCCCGTTGTAACGTTACTCTGATACAAAAATGGAGAAACTGCACACCAATCTTGAACTAGTCCCACTGTCGCAGTCATCAAAATAATGGACAAATTGCAAGAAAACAAAAAAGGTCAGAATGATGTTGATAGAATTGCTTTCAAAATTAATTCATGATACTTATGAAATTGATGATATCGATGAAATTGATATTTAAATATTTTAGAGTTTAAATTCTTTAAAATACATATCTAATATTACCTACCTTCCCCCTAAATTTCCCCCCTAAAAAATTAGATACATTTTAATTTTTTAAGTTAATTTATAATATAAAATTTTAAATTTTAAAATTAATACTTATTTAAAATTTTGGTACACAAAAATAAATAACTATTATATATTAGTTAAAAAGTATTACTTATCGCCATATTTATTACTTTTGAAATTTAAATAAATTTATTTTATTTTATAATTTAAAAATTTTACAAAATAATTTAAACAGTTAAAATGTATACATATCAAACTTTGGAATGGGGTACTAATTTATCTGCGAAAGAAAATTATGGTTTCTTATTAGACATTGGAGTTTTCTTATGAAAATAAAATCCGTACTTTTTATTTTTCATAGATAAATATAAATATTGAGATCATAGTTGATTTTTGGGTTTGGGGGGGGGGGGGGGGGGGGGGGGGGGGGGGGGGGGGCGCAGTATTTGACACCTTTTAGTCCCAATCACGTTGTCGTCCCGCCACCCATCCCCTCTTTGTTGTTATTGTGAGAACATATATTTTTGGAGAAGTGCAAATGGTTTTCCTAAAAATGATTGGAAGATGTAATTAAATACAACTTCTCACTTTGTTCATATTTCTCATTGAAAACTGAAATTGAAGTTGACACGACACTGGTAAATAAGAGAGATTTAGAAGGCATCTTTGTTGTCCAATACCAACGTGACAATTTATTAAAAATCATTCCTCATCAAGTGTCACCTGCTCAATCAAAACGAAAAAGTGATCCATTACTAATATAACATTAAGCAATACATCTTTTATTGGCTAACGGAAATAAATATTATTGAATTTAATAATAAAAGTTTAAATTTTATTTTTTTGTGGATTAGTTGGAATGGCCAGTGTGTTTAGACCGTCCTTGTCAAATTTAATTATATAGACCCAAGCTGATAATATAATGATAAAGATTTCGTTCAAATTTATTCATCAACAATAAGTAAATTCAAATAACTCTAATAAAAATTAAAGGTAATTTTTTATTTATTTTAAATTCTCCTTTTGATCGCTTCCTTAACCTCCCACCCCCCTTCTCACCCTCCCTTAAATAAAATGTATTCTAAAAATTAATTTATGATAATATCAATTTAAAAAATAAATAAATAAAAATTTAATTATTTAAGGAAACCAATCCTATGATACTTGACAAGACCATGTTTACAACTTTTGTTAGTAATCTCCAAACATTGACATTGACATTGACTTGGATATCCAAATTAATCAAAAAGTTTCACAAATAAAATCGAATCCAACCGTCCATGTGATACAAGGCCTCCACGTGCATGGCTCAGAGAATAAATCCACAAATAGTGACCTCCAAATTGCATACCTAACCATATCTCTATTTCAAATATATAAATATCGATATTAACTATTAAGAATCGATTTTACATGTAAAAGCTATTCAATTTTTACAAATAAAATAAGTAATTTTATAAGCTATCACAATATAGTAAATTATAGAATTATTGTTCTATTATTTAAGTGAATCATATTAACTTTTAATATAAATAAAAATATCTTAACCTATTTTCTAAAAATATTACGAGTTAAATTTAATGCACGAACAATACGTATATAGGGAGATCATGACAGAATAATTTTGTTTAATATAATATTACAAACATTTTATTATTTTACAATCAAAATTACCTTTTATTTGTGATTATATATTTCATTTTTCATATATATATATATGACGGACGATCCATAAGAAGTATTTGTTATGAACTAAAATTGAATAAGCACCATCTAATATGTACAAATCTAATATCAAACGGCTAAAATTTAAAAGGAAAAATTATCGTCCGTTAATATTATTAACGGACGAATTAATGAAATCATTTGAACTACTTTAACCCCTTGACACAAGGATAAGCAAGGCAAAGATACAAAAAATATTACGAAGCAACCTTTAGGGGAACATACTAGCGGATTTGATTTTCAAACTACGCTATTGCCTTGTCACATCGTCGTATATATACTTGATGGTAATTTTTTTTATGGTAATTTTTTTGTATTAATTCAAGTCCGTTAATATGTCTAGCGGATGTGATGTTACCTTCTAACTTGGCTTGGGTAAATTAGTTCAAAAATAAAGTTTAATCCGTTCGCTAGTAATATTAGCGGATGACGATTTGTCCTTTTTAAATCATATCTGTTGGTTATTAAAATGAAAGAATTAGATGGTATTTACCTAATTTTTGTCTATGCCCAATTTTAGGCTATAATAAGTATTTATTATGGACTAAAATTAGACAAATATCATCTAATACGTACAATCTAATATCAAACGGTTAAAATTTAAAAGAAAAAACCACCGTCCTCTAATATTACAAGCAGACGAATTAATAAAATCATTCATTTGAACTATTTTAACCCCTCGATGCAAGAATCAACAAGGCAAAGATACAAAAAATATTACGAAATCCGCTAATTATACGAGCAGACGGAGGCTCACGTAATACATTTAACTTATGTATGGAATCAACGGTAATATCCCAATCAGATCCTCACTTATACGTACTATAGATCTAGGATGTAGGAAGGATTGAAACTATATATTAATGTTATATTAAAATGTGAGTTAATAATTATATATTCTTTAAATTAAATAATAAAAAACTTATATCCTACTAAATAAATTTTAAATAATAAATTTTAAATTTCAGGTAATAAACACTAAACTATAGTTAATAAACTCAAAATTTTAATTAATAAACCCTATACCCTAATTAATAAATTATAAACCCTAAATAGTAAATCCAAAACCCTAGTTAATAAATTCTAAACTCTAAATTAATATGTATAAACGACAAATGAAAACAAAACAAATATTATTCTCTAAAAAGACAAATAAAAAAGAATGTGAGGGAGTATCTTTTTACATAATCAACTTTAACATTTTGAAAATATACACTAAAACTAAAGGAGGGTATTATACGCATCGCATCTACACAAAGTAATGTCTCGTATATATGTTTCAAAGAATATATAAGAATGTCAAAATTGAATCTCTTTTGAAAAAATATAATATAATAAAATAAAATAAAACAAAGATAAGGGGGGAGCAGAATTTTTTGTTATTAGATTAAAATTTTCCAAAATATTAAGATGGTCTCGTGCTTTTCACATCCAACAAGCATATGAACGGGATCTTTCAACCATTTACGAAAAGTTCTTTTTAATTACTTTCCGACAAAGAAGTGATGAACAAAGAAATTTCGACAACAAATAGTTGTATCAACTCCTCTAAAAGAGATTCAACGCATTTGCGCACATGGTCATTAATTACTCATAAATAAGCCCAATTATTCTTTTAAGATAAATATATTTATGTAATATCTAAAATATAGCTAATTAATTAATTATTTTTTGTCACAAATTAATTGACACTATTCAAATATTTTATACGTTTAGGTAGCAAGCAAGATAAAAAGAAATTCATTAAAATGTGACCGCAAATATTTTTACATGAAACATGTATAGAGCTAGCAACGGCCAAATCTTATACGTACGTCTTATTAATCGCCAGCTTCAGCTTCTTTTACTTCTATCCGTACGATCCGAATAGTACTGTCTCTTTGTTACCTACTAGTTGGTAGTTGAAGTCAAACCCTAGCTAATTGCCTGTAAATCTCATGCATGTATACGTTAGCCTCTGATCACTTATACGTCAAATGTGTATCTCACATTTTAATTTTGAACTTTTTCTTACGAATATAAGCATTTTTCAAAAAAATATTTAAATATAATATTTTTCTTCTATCACTTATTTTCATGAAATTTTTTTGTTCTAAAATATAATAGAAAAGAAGGAAAAAAAAATATATTAAAAAAAGTTATGTTTTCTATTATATATTTTTTTTCACAAATTTATTATAATTAGAAAAAGTCAAAATTTATTATAACTCTCTTTTCAGTGGCATGATTTTTTGATGTGAAATATCAAATTAGTATGAAATTAATGGGGTGAATAGATGGTCAAACAATTTTGAGGTATATATAAAGTGTACGTACGGCTAGTGTTTGACCAGAATTAAGCCGACCAAGAACCACAAGCCTCCTATCTCTTTCTCTCCCTTTCACCTTCAAACCGCCCAAAGAAAAAATCCCCTCAAAATATTGAATAAGTAGACTCCAAAAGTGAGTTTATGCCTTTGCCCTGCAGCTTGCTTTTCGACTTTCTTTAATTTCTTGCTTGTTTTTTTCTTTCTCTCTCCTGATCATAGCCTGTACACGACAATTATATTAGCACACAAGCAAATTGAAGGAGATTGTGTCAAAAAGAAACTAAGAAACAACTTTTTCTTTTATGTTTGGGTGATGGCATTTTTGACTCTTACCTTCCGGCCATTTGAACTTATAGGTTACTGATCTATATATATATATATATATATATTAGGATAATATTTTTTTGGTAAGGATGATAGGTACTTTTTGCTGCTGTAACACAAGCAAATATTTGTTATATGTGTATTTTGTTGATTTTGATCAGACTGTAGGGGTAAAAGTAGGCAAGAACTATGAATGTAACCTTATATGGAATTTCCCATGTTGGGTTAGACTGTAGGCTTTAAATAATTGAGTTGTTAATTACGGATGTTAAGGTAGTTTTCATTTTTCATGTATAACCCTTATTTTGGGTGTTGACCATATAGTGCAAAGAATTTTTAACAATTATTAAGAAGAAAGTGAGAGTAAAGGGTAAAGGGTCCATTTTAGTTTATTTATTGGTTTTTGTTATTATAGTGGAGTATGATTTCAAAAACACTATGCTTATAATTGAGCATATTAGTCAATAGGCATGTATGAACTCTAATTAAGATCTAGTTAGTATTGTAAGTACCGATCATAACCCTCAAAGAATGAAAGCAATTGTCCCATAACTTATTAATTTCTGCAATATTTCTTGGTGATGGATATTTCTTTTCCACTTTCAAAACAAACTATATTCCCCATATGATAATTAAATTAATAAGAACCAAGGAATTAGCCCTAATGACCTCCGGATAAGGCACACTTTTAATTGAATATACACTTTTCATCTTCTAGTAATATATTCATCACTAGACTATTTATTTGCGAGGACTTCTTCAAAATCACAATCCTATATGGACTATAGTCCTTGAATTACATAACTTTATCCTTTGAAAAAAAGTAGTCATCTAATATTTTTTTGGTGGGGGATTATTTTTAGTGGGATAACTAAAAATAAAGATATTTTTATCTGAAATTTGTAACGATAAGTTCACTTCTCATGCATATATGGCATGCACTATATAAGGATACTATGTACCTAAAACTCTCTAAAGTACTTAATTCTGGTCCTGCATGTTCCCGGCCAGGGATCTGGACGAAACACGATGAAGCATCTGAAGGGATCATCTCCAAATTTGATCATCAAGTCCATTCCTTTCATGACCAAACTACCACATTTGACTATTTGCATGCCACTAAATTTACGAACTTTCTTATAGACATGCATGTACGACAGTGAAAATTTACCTTACATGTATTGATTAGCATATGGGGGTTGTGGGCAAGGAAATCGTAACTTGTTAGAGTTAGGATTTTGTGTTGGCTACTGAGAAGAGAAATCCATGAAAATTACAAAATTGATTGAAGAGTTGAAAGGGGGATAAGAACAAGTAGGCAAATATATTACTCTTGCAACATGCGACATAATTCTTAAGGTCAAAGAGTCATTTCGGGTGTCTTAGGTCTGGAGAGAATCCAAAAGTCCCTTCTTCTGAAATGGAAGGAGTACTTATAGAGTCTCCTAGAAAGTGATCACGTGTCTGACACATGTTTGGGTCATGTGCGTGACATGTGACCTCGAGGGGTGAAATTTCAAAAATACTCTTAGTTACCAAAGTAATGCCCAAATTGTTCGGTCCTTCTAGCTACCAATTCAATCTCTCAACCAATTTCCAAAATGAGTTACCCCCATAAGCCTTCTGCCTCGGGACTCATGGAGGCCTATCTCAGGTCTCGTATTCCAAAATCTTTACTACGTAATATGTGCCTGCCCTTTTACTCTTCTTTCTTCATTATGTCATTCAATCTTGTTGTTGAAAATCTCGGAGGAGTTTGGCATAGTGCGTGAGAATTCAATCCCTAGGGGGTTGAACCCTGGGGCCAAACCATAGGGTAACCGAACTTTAGGGGGCCAAATCCTAGGTTCGTGCTTCCTTCACTCATCTTCGTTCTTCTTGACTTTTTTTGATCAATTTTCATCATTTTCTCTTAATTCTTGGCCCTGTGAAAAGCTTTTGTTATCATGGAAGATTCAAGGAAAACCATTTCTAGACCCTCACAAGTTATCTTGTCTTCTTTCTGTGGTCCAAGCTTGTTATTCTGTTACTGGAACACTAAATGCTTGTTTGGCACGACTTTCAAGAATATGAAACGGTGTGCCCCCTAAAAGGCCAAATGCTAAGGTGCCTAGAGGGGGCACATCAACTTCTTGTTCCTTCTTCATTCGTTTTCTTTGTTTCGTCATTTTTTCGTTCTGATAGTTCAAATCAATCTCAATCAGGAAAGTCATTGTCGAAATTTGTCTTGGGATGGGACTACCTAGGGGTGATTGAACCCTAAGGGGGGGAAACCTTAGGGTGGGCAAATCCTAAGTGTTCCCCCCTTTTGATCACTTATTGCTTGTTGCGTTCATTTATTTCCATCTTGTTAATTTATTTATGTCTTCTTCTTTTTTCATTCAATTCTTTAGATCATATGTGAACCCTAATTTATACTTTGGCCTATATTTCCCCCCTGCACGTGAGTCATGCCTTTAAATTGACGATCGTGCATAATACTTCAAGTCTTTGAGTCCTGCTTTAATTTTTTCTGAACAAATCTCTAGAGTACAATCTTGCAAGCCTCGAAAGAATGAAATCCTTATGAGAGGGAATCTCTATAGGGCCAAACCTTAAGGGGGCTCTCCTAGGACATCTTATGCAATCTTTTATCAAATCTTTCCAAATCTCTTTGTTTCCTTAATTTTCTAGAAACTAGAGCACTACGTTCGGAGGCCACTTCATGTCATTATGAGAATGACTTACTTTCGAGGAGAGCTTTTGGAGCTTCAAGATGCCATGGTTGAATTGAAGACCAAGCTTGGGGAATTTGAGTCTACTGCTTAAGACCTTGAGGTAATGATAACATCAAAGATGAAGGACCGAGATACTATTACTGCCAACTTGGAATCTTTAGCTACGCTCCCTCTTCAGTTTGATATGTCATGGCTTTTAGATTATGGCATTTAATTTTATAGTCTTTCATTTCCTGTTTCAGAAACTCATTCTCACGTTATATTTCGGTCATAAGAATAAAGTTTCTTTCTTATATACTGTCAATTATGCGGCATTATAAGTCGTATTTGACTTGAATTTTTCCTTATGGCATAAGATATAAACATTGAATTGTAAGTCATTCAAATTAATACTCCAAGACAATAATGTGCATAATGTTTCAAATTTCATAACGGAAAGTCATAATTTTATTTGTTTAAAAAAATGATCAATCTTGCTTTTGGCGGAAAAAAAAAAAACATAACGTTCAACATTTTTAGAGATAAAGTGTTACTTGTCGGGTTTGAGGACTTAGAATCAAGTGTCTTGATATCTTTTAAAGTTAAAAGTATAACTTTTTAGGTTTGAGGACTTCTAGTCAGGTACCTCAATCACTTTTAAAGTTGAAAGTATAACTTGTCAGATTTGAGAACTTATAGTCAGTTGCCTTAATCACTTTTAAAGTTAAAAGTGTAACTTGTCTAGTTTGGGGACTTGTAGATAGGTGCTTTAATCACTTTTAAAGTTAAAAGTATAACTTGCCATTTCTGCATCTCCTACGGACATTTTTATCTGATTGTATCCCACAAACCCATCCATGAATGAACATCATCTCATGATTGGTCGTTACATCTAGTCATCCACAACAGGCCGGCCTGGCTTGGTCCTGCCCTTTGACTTTCAGTCTACAGGCCAGGCCAAGCCAGACTTGGCACTTGAAAAGGGAGTCTGTTGAGGCCTGCAGGCTAGGCCTTGGGTCAGGCCAAACCGGTTCGATCCGATCCATTCAATTTTTTTTTAGTAATTTTAAATATCATAAAAACATCAATTAAAATTTTAAACTTAATCAATATATTTATTAAAAGTAATGTATTACAAATTACAATAATGAATTAAAATATTGTACAATTTTAAAGATATTGTATTATTTTATACTATCATTAATAAATAAAAAAATTATTTTTTTTATGAAAACTATCTTTATTATTATTATTTTTTAAATAACTTTTTAGTTTTTACGCTAAGTATTTATTAAAATGAATATGCAATGAAAGGTCTGCAAAAAGTGTAAGTTGCTAGTTAAACAAGAAAAATCCTTATATATTACACTATTCAATGTGTTTTCATGGACTTCTTTATTCATATATAAACAAACATGCATGAATGAACGTATTGAAATATGCCAATTTTATTTGGTTTATTAAATGAGTTGTCACAAATAGGAAGTTTTCGTCTGCAGTGGGATAATTGAAGTTGCAAAGAAAGAAAATTGTCAGGTCGGGCTTTGGGTGAACCAGGTCGAGCCTCAGGCCAGGCCAGACCTCAAACCAGACCGAGCCTCAGGCTAGGCCAGGCTAGATCTGAGCCAAAAAAATGTGGCTGTTAGTGGCCTCTAGGCCAGGTCGAGTCGGACCAGGCCTTAACTAGGCAGAGCCACAGGCTATTTGTGCACCACTAGCACTACAAAAAAAATGGCATTTTGTGATGGCTCAAATCCATCACATAAATTCAAAAAATCATCACAAAAAGCTTTTGTGATGACTTTAGTCGTTACGGAGGCCGTCTTGTATACACTCATCATGAAAGCCTTTTATGACAGTTTTGACAATCACACAAACACTTAGTGTTTTTGTGATGATTAATACAATCACATTAACAAGTAATCTATTGATCTATTGTGATTGTCAAAGCCATCACAAAAAACACATGACTTTAAGAATCAAAAGTAAGAACGTGAATCTCCTTTTACGGACAATTTATTTCATTATATATATTAAGTGTATCAAATGATACTTGTAGGATTCGAAACCTTACCCCATTTGCAAACTAAATAACGAGTATTACCACTACACCAAAGCCCAGATCATGGTTATAATTTTAAAAAAATATATAAAATGAAACATATGTGAGTTGGCTTACTAAACAAAATTAGTTTCACGTAAGATTTTGTGATTGCAATGGCAGTCACAAATACTCTATAATGATGGAAAAATTAGTCATCACTAAGAGTCATCGTGTATTTTATTGTTTTGTGACTGCTTGGAAATTCCATCAACAAAATACCTTCTTTTTGTAATTGCAAATAAACTTCGTCACAAAAATTTATCTTTTTTAATGATTGTCATGGCCATCATAAAATATTGTTTTGATTATTTCTTTCATTAAAATATTGGTAATGGCTTAAATGCAATCACGAAAAGGGTATATCAATAAGTGATGGCTTAATGCGTCACAAAAAGAAATTTTATTTTGCGTGAAAATTTTGTTGATTGACATGACCATCACAATTATAATATATTGATGGCAAAATTAGCCATCACTAAAAGCCATCATATATACTATTATTTTGTGATTGCTCAAAAAGTCCATCACAAATTACTATATTTTGTGATTGTTTTTAAAAACTGTCACAAAATTCCGTCACGTATTCTTATTTTTCTAGTAGTGTAGTTACATCCACCAAAATATTTATGTTTCATACCGGGTAATAGTGGGTACATGCCATTCGGGCACGCCTCGTTCAAATCTATGAAATCCACATATATTCGCAACTGTCTATAGCGGGTACAATGCTAGATAACTGAACTAGATGTTGAATTGGTTTGATGAATCCTATCTCCGGCAATTTCTTTATCTCTTTCTTTATCTGTGTTTCAACCTTCGGTGACTAACTACGAGGTGCTTACTTCATTGGCTTAGCTCACAGGCTTATGTTCAACCTATGCTTTACCAACTCATTGGCTATCCCGGGCATCTCACTATAGTTCTAAGCAAACACATCCTCATACTCTCCCAGCAACTTTATTAGTTCTTCCTCTAGCTAGCATTCAACTCTTTATTGATGTAAGTCGGTCTTGGCGTACCTTCCTCTATTGCCAAATTGAGTTCCTCTAATTCACTTTGTTGAGTTTTTGGCCGATCCTCAAAGCATTTTGGAACCGGTTCTATTCTCTACTACACAATATCTTCCTCCTCATTACTGCTGGAATAAGGGACACCTCTTGAGCCTTCAGGTTTGAGTGTACCCTCAGACTCTTTTCCCTTGTACCGTCATAAGCGAAATATTATCTTTTCATTGGGTCTATAACCCTCTCCTTTTTTTCCATTAGTCTATGATTGGGCAATGGCTTGTCCAGCATGTTGTTTCCCTATTCTAACTCAATTTCACCTGCTATTAATTTCTCCCAGTAGATTCTTCTCATACTGTAACAGTCCATGGTGGAGTGTCCTGAGTATTGATGATACATGCAGAAGTCCGATCTCTTCTTCATTTCTTTGATCACCATAAATTTAGGTCTTAGAGGCTTCACCATTCTATGTTCTACCCACTATTCATAAATGCTTTTTCACTACAGGTAATGGCCTCTGGGACTGGCAACTTTGTATACTTGTCTCCCGTCTTTCCTTTATTCTTTTTATTCCTTTATCTTTTGTCCCCTTGTGGCTTTGACTGAGAATTTGTTAAAGCCACAGTAGTTGTCCTTTTGCCCTTCCACATACGTAACGGTCACATGACTCGTGGGCAATGATACAATTCTTCCTAAGTACCATGCAAATAATGAAAGTGCTGAAAAAGAATAACAAGCTTTGGTAATAAGATGGGGCTTGAAAGCATCCAGGGCACTTTTATTGCATATGCTTACTAGATTTTTATCCTCGATCGGTTCTACACACTTCTACACTTGAGCTATGAATTTATCCATATAATCTGACAACTCCTCACTTGGTTTCTAATTGAGTCTCATCAATTCCAAAATGGTCACCTACTTTTGAACGTAGAAAAATTTCTTAAAAAATTATAACTTTAAATCATCTGAATCCTGGATTGACCCATTTTCTAAGTTGTAGTACCAACTGAAGGCACTATCTATCAACGTTTTGTTAAACCCCTTCAATAAGATATTATGGTTACTTACTTCATCATCGCTCAACCATGGGGACATCGATTCCACGAACCTGGCTATGTGGTACCTTGCATCCCTCTTTTCTTCGTTATACTTTGGGAACTGCAGAGGGTACGTGCTTAATATATCCTGCTGAGTAAGGTTGTCTTTGGATAAGTGTCGGGTAAGGAGGGATAGTCCAATTTTGAAAGCCTAGTTGTCTGTCTGCGGAGTTAATTGATCACATCAATCATGTCATCTTTGGTTACATACTGACTTGACGTATGAACCCTCTAAGGTGTCATGATGTATTGATGCATTACTGGTGTATATGGTAATGAGATGGATTGATGTACACTTGCGTCGTGTAAAACTTGTAGACTTGGTCGTTGGGTATGGCTTGGAATGGTCGAAATCTGCACCTGTGAAAATGCTGAGAGTGTGGCTAGAATTATTGCTGGTTTAGGCTGGCTCATCTCTGTTCGAGGTTGTGGCACGTCACCACTGTTCTGGGGCTATAGGTTGATGATTAGAATTTTCTGGTCTTCCGTTGTTGGAAGCTCATTCTAATTATTTTTTTTTGTTATTATCCACTCCTATCCGTACTGCTTGTGAACTTTCTAAAAACATGACTTTAAAAGTTGGGATCTACATCATTTGTCGGCGAAAACTCACCATATCCTTTTGTTATCTCTGCATCTCAAACATTATGGACATCATCATCCCTTTCCCTTCACGTGCCTCATTCAACGCCGTCAGCATCTCTCGTTGCATATCATTCATTGTCATCTGATCTCCCGCCGCTTCGTCACCTCGTAAACTTGTGTTCCCTTGCATGTTGTAAGTGGCCATTGATTTAACCATTGGTGGTGAAGTGGAACTCCCTTCTGAAGCGTCTTCTAGGATTGGTCTATCTATATTTGGGCTTATGCCTTAAAAAGCTTGGTTCGCTCGCCTTGAAGTTAGATCCAGTGAGATAATACTTCTTGTTAGTAAAACTCTACTCGTAACTCCCCCATTTCTAGTTATGAGCATACTCTTCACGAATTCTACACCTCCCCAGTAGAGTCGCCAAATAAATACGGGCAAGAAAATCGTACCTTGCTAGGGTTAGGATTGTGTGTTAGCTGAGGGGGAGAGAAATCCACGAAGAGTACAAAATTGACTAAATAGTTGAAAATAGGAGAAAAACATGTAGATAATTACTTTAGCAATATGTGGTAGAACTCTTAGGGTCAAATAGCCTTCTCGGGTATCTTGGGTCTAGAGAGAATCCAAAAGTCCCTTCTTATCTAGCAAAGAAAAAAGAAAAACAAATTCCCTTCTTCTGAAATGGAAGGAGTATTTATAGAGTCTCCTAGAAAGTGATGTCTGGTACATGTTTGGGTCATGTACCTGACATGTGACCTCGAGGTAGGTAAAATTCTAAAAATACTCTTAGTTACCAGAGTAATGCCCAAATCGTTATGTCCTTCTAGCCACTAATCTAATCTCTAAACCAATTCCTAAAATGTGTTGCCCCATAAGCCTTCTGCCTCGGGACTCATATAGGCTTCTATCGGGTCTCGTATTCCAAACTTTTTGTTGCGTAATCCTTGCCCTTCTACTCTTCTTTCTTCATCAAGTCATTCAATCTAGTTGTCGAAAATCTCGGAGGAGCTCGGTATAGAGCGGGAGAGTTCAAGCCCTAGGGGGCCAAACCTTAGGGTGACTAAACCCTAGGGTCGTGCCTCCTTTGCTCCTCTTCATTCGTCTAGGCTTTCCTTGATCAATTTTCATCATTTTCTCGTATTTTTGGCCCAGTGAAAAGTTTCTCTTGTCATGGAGGATTAAAAAAAAAAACTATTTTTAGACCCTCAAAAGTTCACTTATCTTCTTTAATTTTGTTGTCCAAGCTCGTTATTCTGTCATTGCACTATTCAAACCTTGTTCGACACTACTTTCGAGAATATGAAATAGGTGCCCCTTAGGAGGCCAACCCATCAGGTGGCTGAACCCTAGGGTGCCTAGGGGGCCTTGGGGGCAACTCAACTAATTGTTCCTTCTCCGCTCATTTTTCTTGTTTTGTCTTTGTTTTTTTTCGATAGTTCAAATCAAGTTCAATCGGGAAAGTCATTTTCAAAATTTGTCTCGAGGTGGGACCACCTAGGGGTGGCTGAACCCTAAGGGACGAACCCTATGGGGCCGAACCCTATGTATTCCCTTCTTTTGATCACTTATTACTTGTCGCATTCATATATTTTCATCTTATTTATTTATTTTTGATTTTTTCGTCTTTCATTCAATTTTTTAGATCATATGTGAATTCTAATTTTATACTTGGACTCACAGAGGTCAAGTCCGTAATCTCTCCATTTCTATGCAATCTCAATTCCATCAATTTTATGGGTCGAGACATCTTGGTCCAATGTACTAGAGTTCTTAAATTATTATTATTTCGAAAATTGACTTTTTACTTGTGGAAATGACTTCTTCTTGGAAGACGAAGCCCTCTCCACTTAGCCTTGCTAGATTCATTTTAAGAGTCTAATCCGTAGCAAAAACTGGTGATTATGTGATCTTACATAGTCACAATATCTTATATAGTAAATTTCAAGCAATGATGGTGATGTGAACTGTAAACTGATTAAAGTCTAAGAGATAATCTCACATCCATTGAAAAATAGCTTTCTAAAGTGGACAAAAGAGATTAAGTTTTGTATTATTGATGATTTCATTAAGAGCTGATGCTTGGAAAATTGATCGAACACTTACAGGTTGACTTGTGAAAAGAGTTACCTAAAAATCGAATTAAAATAATTGTTGATAACGGATTTGCAGACAGACTGAGCCATCTATACTAGTGTGTTGCGTTAGTCCATTCTCCGTTCGCATACACATTTGCATTAGGAGCGAAATCTTTGAAATAATCCAAGTCTTCTATTGCAACTCTGTGTTGTGATATAAAATCTGTTTCCTTTTCCTTTATGTCGTCCCATCACATTTTCTGGTGGTGACAATTAGATTATGGACAATATTGAATCTCGATTAATACTTGCAATGGCGTCATCCGCTGCGTAGGGATGCTTGGACCTTAAGCACCATCATAAATACGTGATGTTACTTTTCTACAGCTTGTATGACTTTTAGAGTTGATAATTAGAAACTGAGTTCTCAATCAATCTTTCATGTCTAGAAGGAAAAAAGTAAACATCAAGAGCCAACAACACTTCTTCTTATCATTTTCAATATTATATGGCCATGTTTTTTTTGGGCAGCACTAAAATATTCAAATTCGTGATTACTACTTTATCTCATGAGGATAGATTTCTTGATCCAAGATGAGTATTTAGCCAATCCTTCATCCGGAAAAATGAGCCCTATTTTATTTGTAAAGTCCATAAAGATAGTTCCATTTGATTCATTTATTTGCACAGACAGATGGTATATTTAATTTCACCTAAACTTTAGTACTGTATCGGTTTTAAAATATTAGATTAATTGTCTTTGTATTCTGCAAAGTGAGTAATTTATTTTAATGGTAAATGTTAATTAACTTACCAACTCGACTTCAAGCAAGTTGAGCTTATTAGTATGGTACCAACTTTCCGAAAATTAAAAATCAAACCCTTTTTGCTTGAAGTCTCAATTTCGCTAGGCTCCTTCCATGGAATTAGGGTTCAAATAAAGGATTGAAATGTGTTCATCAGTATATAATACATACACCAAATTCACACACTTTCTGTTGAGATTGACTCATACTTTTGCAGGTTCGACTAATGGTCATTACGACAGGGTAGTCAGGGTGTAATTGGACTTGATAATTTATTAGTAATCCAGTATTTGGTTTACTAATGTATTGAGTTTGAGCTCATGTTATAACAGCTAGGATTTTCTAGCTAGTTACTATAAAAATTATTTGGTGTATGAATCATTATAGAGCGTGTGAGACATTTAATAAATACATCAGACAAGCAGGACTAGCCAAATTGGTAAATCTAGATATATCGCGTGTTCTTACTTTTCTGTTATTCGTCTAATATTCTGTATGATTGTGTTCTATTTCGTTCTTAAATTCTAACACTTCCTAATATGATCTGAAGGGCAGTGTACTGAAATTAATGAAACAATAGCTAAGTTATTATCTACTTAAAACTGATCAGTTCATCTTATGTATCAATTCAATGCTTTAATTGGGATTTTGCAGTATTATTACTTTATATAAAAAGCGGGGGCAGCTTGTAGATATTACTGATATGAGGTCTCAAAAGGAACACAAGATTTGAGTTTTAGCCCAACAAGAAAATTAAACTTGAACTTAAAGGCTGCTAGATAAAGCCCAAAATGAAACAGAGGCATACCTCATGGGCACAAAACTACTTAGAGGCATCTTTGATTAGGGTATTTTTTTTCTAGTTCAATTATATTGGGTCAGCACTTTTCATGCCTCCGCCAATCATATTTAGGTCCGTACTGATAATGTGGGCCCGATATTTCAAGATTGTACCAGGCTAACTATAACATGTCCAAGTGCCCAACTTCAATGTGGTCCACGGCCTATTTTGAATGTACCGGTCCACAAAGGTCAAGCCTAATCCCCTTAACAACATACATGTTAGAACACTACAAGTGAGTTGAATCTCATATCAGATAAATAATAAAAAAAATAAAAGATTAATATATATGAATGGACATGAGATTTAATAGTTTAAGTTTTTGAGTCAAATTGAATTTCAAATATATATGTTAGTGCCTAGAAAGACCTCTATCTATTCAATTATTGTCGTCAATATTTCAATTTTAATTTTTTGTATATGTTCAATTAGTTATGAAACCGAAATCGCACCGTACTAATTATAAGTAATTTTATGTGCGATTTTAAATTTGTCAAACCGCAACTAAACGGTTTTATATGTGATTTAAGTTTCAAACCACACCATACTCACTCCTACTTCTCGACAACTTAGATGATCAAAACTCAAAACTCAAAACTCAAAAACTCAAAACCAAGTTTTTTAGTCAGGTTCTATGGAATTACTTTAAAGAATTGACGTATTACCCAATGATTTCAAAGTTAAGGAGTCAAATTTTATCCACTATATAAACATATATATATATATATATATATATATATATATATATATATATACACACACACACACACACACACACACACACAATAAATCTGTAAAATGAAGAACTGAGTATTGAAACTTGTGAATATATGTGCTTTTGTATTAGTAGCGGTTAAAGACGTATGTATGTAAAATATGTAAAAAAAATATGAAATAAACTATTATAAATAAACCTATAATTAAAAAAATATCATAAATAAAATTAATATGTTATAAACTTACTACCGAGAGTTTGGTGGAGTCTCACTTTTTTCTTTTCTTTTCTTTTCTTTTTCTTTCAAAGAAACCGTCACACTATATTAACAACACATCATACAAACAAACATAATTAATTTTAAAATAAAAAAGTTTCAAAATTATAATTAGATTTTTTATTTTTAAATTATAAATACACATAAAATCTCTAACATTCTGTTACATTGAGTAATTAATTCTATGCACAAGTACTTTCTAGTTTTGTATCGGCTCATGAGTTGGGTAGGAATTTTTTGTTCATACTCTCATATTTTTAATATATTGTAAGAATATATATGTTTGATAAAATATATTTTTTTTATTAACAAAAGTTGTTATAAAAATATATCTATAATTTTATTTTGAAATTGAGGGATTATATATTTTCCATCTACACCAATTTAATTGATCACCTGCCAAGCTAGATAAATATATATTGCTTGTATATATTATTGTAGCCTAATTGAGTTGTAAGGATCGAGTAGTACTGAATATGAGGGGGTTGGTCAATGGAGGCACTGGTGGTTGGAAAAGTGATCGGAGATGTGCTCGATATGTTTACTCCGGCAGCTGAGTTCATTACGGATCCAAACACGTGGCCAATGGTTGTGACATCAAGCCCTCCGCAACCGCTGACAGGCCTCCGGTTCAAATCGATGACCATACTTGATGCAATCATAATCAGTGCTACATCAAACGAGCATGAATCGATTATAGTTTTCGTTGGACCCGTTTCAAAAGTAGGAGTCAAAGGAGGTTTCAATGAAATGGACTAATTCAAGACATTTGAGCTCAAGTCCATGGCAAAGGAAATTCAAGGATTTCAAGAACGGGTGGAATTGGAAAGGAATTAGTTCACACGTCTAACATGGCAGGAGGAATTAGCAAATCCATTCTAACAGAAAATTCACGTGGTATCAAACATCTAGGAGATTCAAATAACGTAACAATTCTGAATTGGGGAGGAATTGGCGGCAAAGCTTATTATGGAATACAAGTCCAAGTATCAGCTTAAATGACCAAGTAAAGCGGGCCCAAAGAAGCTTAATCTAATTTATTGTTATGTAATTTATTTCCTTTTGTTAGTAGAATTAGATATTCTAGTATTCTCTTTAAATTATTATAAATAGGGGTTTATATGATATAAACAATACACAACTTTTATTCTAGTAATCAAATTATTGTGAGACTTTATCTTCTTTTGGTTATTTAAGAATTTCTATGTTATTTCTTAGTGTTCTAGAGATTATACTACATACCTTACTATTTTATTATATCAGCCGTACAATAAAATTTTCAACATTAATGTACTACTTTTCCTGATCATTTCTTTCCATTTATAGAATATAAGCCACGATGAGGTTTAAAGCGATGGATCCTTCTATTACTGGACGAGGTGCTGAACCTATTTATCGTGATAAAATAACAGGAGAACGCCTTTCAAGGGATCAGGCTCTGAAATTACAAAAGAAGGAAGAGAAACCAAAGGAGATAAAGCTGGAGTGGGGTAAGGGCTTGGCTAAAAAGAGGGAAGCTGAAGCAAGGAAGCAGGAACTAGAACTTGAGAAAGCAAAACCATTTGCTTGAACCAGAGATGATCCGGATCTTGATAGGATGATAAAGGATAGAGTAACATGGGGTGATCCAATGGCGCATTTAATCAAGAGAAAGCAATCTGAACTAGATTTGCCAGACATAGGGGATGATGAGAAGCTGAAAGCATCAGGTTTTATAGTTCCTCAGGAGGTCCCCAATCAAAGCTGGCTAAAAAGAGGATTAGATGCCGCACCATATCGTTACAGTATTAAACCAGGGAGACATTGGGATGGTGTTGATCGCAGTACTGAATTTGACGGATAGACTATGAAAATCACAAGAAATAATCAAGGTTTAGATGTTACCCTCTTAGTTTAGGCTTATTCCCTTTTTGGCTTGCAAGTTTTCCTCTCCTTTCCTTGTCAAACTGCAGCGTAAACAGTTTGACACACTGACTAACCGTAAGTCTATGATTGTAGATCTTTATCCAGATATATATTATCTTAAATGTCCATGCAATAAATATATTCTTTTTCGTGGATGATCGGATTTCAGGTTATGGTTGATCCTGATGCTCCAAGTCCCACGAACCAACTTCGAGGGAGTGGTTCCGTTGGTTAAATTTTATATGCATGAAATCCTCATGTTTAATTTCAAGCAATACATATACTGCATATAAAGAAAAAAAACCTTTAAGGTTGGTTTAAATCTTTAAAAAAATATATCTGTTTTTGCCATGTCGAGTAAGAAAAACTATGAGAATAATGGTCTATATATACAGATAGATAGATAGATCGACCAATAAATTGACATCCGAGATATTGTTATAGGCAGTAGTGTTATATCTACTCACATAATGTATTGGAAAGAAACAAGCTCTTTTTGTTTTCTTAAACTTTTGACACGCCCCACAAAAATCTCTCATTAAATCACGTTGCTCAAGCTTCAAGTCACTTGTGAAAGTATTTTTAGCAGTTTAGTTTATAATATGTATACACATTTTAAGTATATATAATGAGTTTTACATACCAAATATGAATCGATATAACACTTTTTGTTTCTTGGTTGCTTTTGCGAGTTGAAATACATGGTAGCCACCGGTAGTCCAAGGCCGTGATCAGCAGAAAACTGGCTAGTTTTGAAATTCTTACCGATTTTTGGTACGAGACTAGCACCTGCGCATACCAAAGGTACTTTTGAGTTTGTTTAATGTTTTGTGCCTCATATGTTTGAGACCATATTATAATTGAGTTTTTTAGTTGTTAAAGAGACTGATATTTGGTATGTGAATCATTATAAAGTAAGCGAGACACTTAACAAATATATCAAATATGCAAAATTAGTGACAATTTGATGAATCAGAATATATCATCTGATTTATATTTTCTATTTTTTTGTAATTGATGTTCTCGTTTCCCAATTTGTTATGCTTTAATTTTGAAACAATAGTACTATGGTAACTAAAAAATTGTTACAAAAATAAGATACAAACTGATGTGTATTATTTTGGTTGGTTACAATCACTAAAATCATGCATGTATAATGGATTAATCTACTAATTACACTTTGATATATTATTTTGTAAGCTAATTTTTTGTAAGGGTAATAATACTCATTTTCACAATATCCAATTTAAGGGGGAACAAAAAAACAGAGAGCTTCTTTTAGATAAATGGTTTGTACGTGGAACAAAAATTAATTGGGTTGTATAAGGTACAAATTAATTGGGTTGAAAGAATGATAGGGTCGAGGAGAACTAAGTAGGCATATACATGAACATATGGGAGTGTGACAAATTTTGAAACGATACGATAATTCAATTCGAACACGATATAAAATAAAAAAATTAGTATTTAATATAAACAGTTTTCGTATCATAAATATATCAACACGTTTAATACGAAATTTAAATGAGTCAAATACGTATAATCAACGAGTTAACACGATTAGACATGTTTATTTAAAATAATTTAAAAATAAATATGATATAACTTAATCTTAATTTTCTAAGCATGTTATCTTGTATTTTGTTAAATAAATATTGTGATAATAAATTACATTATTATTTAATAAATACAATATTTATTTTTTTATTTTATGTAGTAAATGAGTTAAACGGATCAACATGATTAATAAATAAGTTAGTATTATCATTGAATATCTTAACCCTAATAATTAAACGTTAATATTAATTTATTCAATATAATATTTATAACCTAACTCGACACTACACGATTATTACGTTAAGTGAGGTGTTTGGGCCCTTTTTGAGCGGAACTCCACAAGTGAACATGTTTGAGTATGTGAACGCCTCGGCCTTTCTCCCAAGTCCCGGGCTATAAGCTGAGCGGTTCTTAACTGGCTTGGAGAAATTTAAGCAAAATCAAGCCTTTATAAGAAGAAACCAAATCAAGCCAAGTCGCTTGGGCGATTTAATTAATCATAATTAGTTGCAACTTGACACACAAATTACAAGGCAAATGACTCAAATCATACTAATCAATATACCAAAAGGTGTAGCCAAGTCAAATCATTTGTTTCAAAATTATAGTCAATTCAATTTAATGTTGGCTTGATAGGTTGTACTTATTATGATGACAAAATTTTGTCATTAGAAATCTCACTATTGTACTTTTTATTTAATTTTTTTGATACGATATATATATATATATATATATATATATATATATATATATATATATATATATATATATTATTTAATAAAATTTATTATAATTAATTATATCGTTAATATTAATATTATAAATAATATTTACGTCATTAAATATGTACAAAGAAAAATTAAAATGTCTAAATCTTCTCTCTAATTTTTGTTTAGATTCTTCAAAAAAACCAACAAAAAAAAATGTTTAGAAGGAAAAAAAGGAAAGAAATTTGGTTTTCTTTATGGACAAGAAATTTGGCTTGGGGCATAACTTGATAACGAAAATATTACTTACCCAACAAAATAGAAAGAAAAAGGAAAAGGTCGGCAACAGAACGCAAACAGTGGAAGCCAAACCCCAAAGCCACCACCAGCTCAATTGGGATCGAACCGTACCAATTACAAATCCCGCCCTCATAATCCTTTGGAACTCGGCCACAAGAGCCACCGGCGACCCCCTCTTGGCTCTGTGTCGCCGCCTTAGTTATAACCCAAACAAAAAGCTCAAGTTTTGTTCAAATAATGAAGAATCAGATCAAACGCGCCGGCGGCAGGATCTGAGGCTCCTCTCAGAGGAACCCATATGATCGGTTCGTCTTATTTATCAACAGTCTGCAGAAAATGCTCGCAATACACCTTCTGCCCACGTTAGTCCCTACCCATTTCAGAGAGACAACACAATCCGCGCCATGTCAAGGTCAGGTCTCTCTATAAAATTTGCTTTTTCTTTCTGTTAGGTTTTGGTTTTTATTCCCTTTCCCGCTCGAATTTATCCTTTTGTTTTTGAATTTTGGTTTGACTTGTTAGGGATTCATTCTTGATATATATATATATATATATATATATATATATATATGATTCTGTGTGCTTTCCCCTCTCCCTTAAATGGTGTTTTGGGATTTAGGGGATTAACGACTTTTGGATAATTTTTGCACGTTATGTTGGTTTTCTTCATCTCTGGGGATTTCTTTAGGCATATGATAGATCAGTCGTAATTCAATTAATTTAATGGTGTCATGAATTCCGTCTTACTTTTCTCTAGGCATATTAAGTTTTGTGTAGCACAGAGAGAATGAAATGGTGGAAGGAATGAAATGAAAAATAATGTATTTGATGATCATATTTTGGAGGATATACCATTCCAATGAAATGAAAATTCATTCCACCCTCTTAATTTTTATTTCATGTGGAGGTGGTGGAATAAAACCCATTCCAATGATTATCACATATTACACCACCCACCACCACCACCCAAACATACACTTGAAATCCCCTAAAATCATTCAATTCCTTCCTCCATACCATTCCTTCACATTGAAACGCAGCCACAATAAACTTATATATTAAGAAAAATGGTAATAGTTTTGCTCGGATCACATAGTTGTTTCACAAGGCTTGGTGTTATTACATATGTGAATCTTCTTTATTGAGCTAAATATCGGACATGCATAGAAGATTATGATTCTGAAAGTTCTACGAGATGGATTTATGACTAATGTATTTGATGGTTCATTGACGTAAGGCATGCTATCATAATTTGAATTTCTCCTCTGGTAGATGTCTCTGTGTTCTTCTTATAATTGAATTCACCACCTTCTGTTGCATGAAAGTTAGGGTTAGTTTTAATATGACCAGAAAATGCATCAGTTGTAGTTGACCACTTTATTGGATTGCAGATTCTTTACAATAGGAAATATTAGAAGAGTCGCAGAGTCCATTTGCTCAAGTCAGAGGCGTGTCTGTTCAGAGGGAAGGAGATATGAGGCAGTTGGTACAGCTGGCCTGCACTACTCACAATACAAAGTATATTCACAATACATGTCTCCTAGTAGGAGACAGTCTTCATTTTTGGCATACAAAATCAAGGATGGTTTTTTCAAGAGTAGTTATCCCAAGAATTATCATGTCATCCCAGCAAGAATCAGAATAGCACATCATGGCCAGGTTGCATGGAAGATGCTCTCCCAGGGACCTTCTTGCAATGGAAAAGCTTCTCCCCCCATAAGTAGGCTCGCTCAAGCAATTAGCTTGGCATTGACTCGCTCTTATGTGGTTGTTCCTAGTATATTTGCCTTGACATGTGGAAATGTAGCATGGGCACAAGCATCGGCAAACTCAGAAACCTTTCAACCAAGTAATACTTTATATATGCATGCTCAAGACGGGCATGCTTTTGTGATCTCATTACTCCTTTTAGCATTTGAAGGTGTAGTCCTATTGCTGAGAGCATTTTACCTGGCGATTTTGTTCTCGCCCAGCATAGTGATGGCCCCATTTGCGGATTCTCTTGGACATCAATATAGAAAAACATGGCTTCAGCTTGTTCATCGTACCCTAGAAAGGGCAGGTCCAGCATTCATAAAGTGGGGTCAGTGGGCAGCTACACGGCCGGATCTATTCCCTATAGATCTTTGCACTGAACTTTCAAAGCTTCACGCCAAAGCCCCTGAACACAGTTTTGCTTACACCAAAAAGACCATTGAGAGAGCTTTTGGTCGTAAGCTTTCTGAAATTTTTGACGATTTTGAGGAGGCACCTGTAGCGTCTGGAAGTATTGCCCAAGTGCATCGAGCATCTTTGAGGTATCGATACCGTGGCCGCGAGAACAAACCTATTGTAGTTGCAGTTAAAGTTAGACATCCTGGAGTTGGTGATTCAATTAGAAGAGATTTTCAGATAATCAATATAGTAGCAAAGACTTCCAAGTTTATTCCCACACTGAAATGGTTGAGATTGGATGAAAGTGTACAACAGTTTGCAGTTTTTATGATGTCTCAAGTGGACCTTGCAAGGGAAGCTGCCCATTTGAGCCGCTTCATTTATAATTTTCGTAGGTGGAAGGATGTTTCTTTTCCAAAGCCTGTATATCCACTTGTACATCCTGCTGTTTTGGTGGAAACATTTGAGCAAGGGGAAAGTGTTGCTCACTATGTTGACGATCTTGACGGAAATGAGCGACTTAAAAGTTCCCTTGCACACATAGGGACTCATGCACTTCTGAAGATGCTTCTGGTAAGTGGAAACATAGTTATTTATCTTCTTTATGCTTGTGATATGCATTATACAAGTTAGTTCTTAAAATATATATGAAAGTTGGTTGTTCCACAAAAGATTTCTACTTAGTTCTTTCAACGTACGAATGTTAGCTAGAGGCTAGAGTTGATTTGGCTGTATTGTTGACCTTACTTGGTGTTGTTCTTCTATGGTCATGGCCAGTGGGTGTACAAAATGACATAAGGCTGTCTGTTTTTATTTTTTGGGACTATGTGAGCTTGGTATCTTTTTTTTTCTTATAATTTTTTTATCATACCTTGTTAAGCGGTTGCAATGACCGTGAGACGCAACATATTAGTGAGAAAAGTTAATGCTTATGCTATAGACCAGTTTAGCTTAGAGATGCTTCATGAGGAGCTTCTCTTGAAGGAGTTTCACATTGCTTTCCATGAATGAAAGTTAGCTCACACTATAATCCGACCAGGTAATTAATTTAGCTAAAAATTCTAATGTTTCCTGGCCGGTTGCTCTTCGTGGCTGTTTCTTGATAGGAGATACTTATTATTATTTTGTGATAAGTAGAAGAGTTAGAATCTTAAAGTTTCACGAATGTTCACTTTTATATCATAAAGGAAGAAATAATTGCATCTCTTTTCTAGACTACACCTTGTGGGTATTTTTAGTGTAAAAAAAAAAAACTTGAATCATGGAGTTTTATTGGTCAACCTTTTTCAGCAGTAGGTATCAACTTAGATGTTTAATCGTAGGTGGCAAATCATCAAGTTATATACTCGTGTGAAATACAATTCATGCTGCATCTATTATTCTGAAAATATAGTCCAATTTGGAAATTCAAGCTTGGATATATGAATTTCCTTCTTATAAATAATGGTCATTTAACTTTGCCCCCAAGTCACAGACTCATAAATCATGATGTTTTATTTTACTAGCCTTATTTGATGCTAAGTGCTAACATGCTTCAACTTCGACAACCGATTGAACCATTTTTACTTGTCAATTTTTTAAATTATGTTATGATTTAGTCAGTGAGGACTGAGGAGTTTTTCATTATGTGTTTTGATCTTGGTAAAGTTTTATATACATGCACCCGTGTATTTTTTAAGTTTTACCAGTAAGTAGTCTTAATGTGGTTTAGTTTATGTGAACTTACATATTGGGGAAGCAAACTACAAGATTCAGGTTTTTGGTTAGTTAGTCATCCGAAGATCCTTCAACTTGTTCTAGATTCTCTGTTGAAACATTGGACAAATGATAAAATAAATCCCAAGTCCTTTTCCGATTTTGCTTGTTTGTTTCATATTAAAATAATTGCTGAAATGTCTGCTACTTGTAAGAAGAAAAAAGAGAAGGAAAATGTGATGTCTGCTGAAGTCTTATAATTTTGGTTATACGTGATTTTTGAAATAATCAGGAAGGTTTGTTTGTATTAGCTAAAACTAACTATTCAAATAGTATTAAAATAATTCTTAAAAAATATTTATTTCCTAAATGTATGGGAAAAAATGGCATCAGCATTATGTAAGCATACTTTAAACTTTGTTATCATATTTTGGTAAAGAGTAAGACACATGAGTTCAAAAACTAAAAAAAAGTCATTTTGAAATAATCTGAAAAAACAACCTAATCTAATTTGAGATGCTAGTTCAATACGATAGTAGAGGCTTAGCTAGTGTATGATTTTTTTTTCTTTTGAGTTTACTTTCTAATGTGTCGTTCATAGTTGTTACGGCGTCCTGTCCATGCTGCCGCACCATGTCGTCTCCTCGCCTAGCTGCAGAAGAAGCTGTAGAAGAAGAAGAAGAAGAAGAAGCTGCAGAAGAAGAAGACGCTTCAATGGCTGCTTCAAACCTGTTTGTTCTCTGCTTCGAACCTGTTTCTTCTGCAGACTGCCACTGATTATAAATATCTTGTGGAAAATTATGATTTGATACCCCAAGGTTTCTACAGTTTTCCATTTTAGTCCCCAAAGTTTCATAAAATTTTAAAATACACCCTGAACTTTTTTTACATATTAGCCCCTTTACTTTTGTCTTTTTACATTTTATCCCCTGAAATTTTATTAGTTTTCAGTTCAGTCCCTGTAAAAAAATGAAAATAAAAATATAACTTCTAATTGGGCTTCCAAAGTCGTTTATATTGGTCAATATACTTGGGTTTTAATGTATATGAAGTTTTATTGCAAATATACTTGTGAAGTAAATAAATAATATATAAATTGCACACCGTGAACGACTTGTCGCCATATAGACGCCATGGCAGTCGCCTAGGCAACTTGATGGTTGGTTACCACCATGATTTGCCGTGGCGCTGTGACAACTATGGTGTCGTTTCTTCCTTGTTGTTTTCTTTACATGTAATTAGTTATGAGACATAAATTACTATGGGCTCTGAGTTGTGTGGATAGTTAATAATGATTAATTCAGGCTTCGGAGATGTGATTATTGATTTCTCATCTTCCAGGTGGACAACTTTATTCATGCTGACATGCATCCTGGAAATATCCTTGTTCGTGTAGCTCGTAGCAAGTCTTCTCGGAAGCGGCTCTTTAAATCAAAGCCTCATGTCATTTTCCTTGATGTAGGGATGACTGCTGAACTTTCTGGTAGCGATCGGGTAAATTTGTTAGAGTTCTTTAAGGCTGTTGCATGTCGAGATGGTCGTACAGCAGCAGAGTGCACACTTAGATTGTCAAAGCAACAGAACTGCCCTAATCCAAAGGCCTTCATCAAGGTAATATGTTAGGCATTTGTTCATTATTTGGTATGCAGTTGGATGTGGCTGTTTTGCTATGTTTATCTCTTCTAGCTGGGGCCATGATGAATTTATGTGCAAGTGAAAGTTTATTTTAGGTATTTCGATTACTAATTACTGTAAGGCGCCAAGAGCTCATAAACCCATGCATTTACAAGTTATGGGTATCAACCGGAAGATCTTTATTTTCAACCATTTTACTATGGCAAAATATTTATTATTTCCTCATCTTATAATCAGAGTCCAATTTTGTAATCTTCAACTTTTCAAGGGGAGAGAAACATTTAGTGCATTCTAAAATTACTTTACAAGTTTAAATTTCCTAACTAACTATCATATATATGAGATTCGTTTTTCAGAAGGTTCCTAAACTTTTCAGTACTACTCTTATAGAGTGTAATATATGAAAACTATCGGCCTTGCTTGTTCTCTCCGAAGTTTAAACTCAACCAACAATTTCAAAAAATGGGTCCTCAAATCATTGGAAAGGCTATTTATTTCTTATTTGCACATTTTACATATCTGCAATTTTTTATATATGGTTGTTAAAGCTCAATGGTCTTCATGTATTGTCAGTAGCTTTAACAAAATAAACTGATAATCTTAAGGTTTGGATTTGATATTCAAAAGAAATAATGAAAAACATGATTGGGCTTGAGATTGTCTACTGGGTTGCATTTGGTTTTCAAATATGCTAAATATTGCTAACAGTAATCTCTAATTTGAAAAATAATGTCAACTGTAATTTAACTTGGTAGTGACTATCTTATCAGTGTAAGTTTGATTAATGATTGGAAGTACTACATATTCAGTGTAAGTTGTGCTCCTTGTAGCTATCTTATCCAAATTCTTTTTGCTTGGGTTACAACCTTTCTGTGTATATGTAGGTATATTCATCTACCGCTAGATCTTATGTTAATATTCTAAAAAACTTTGTTTAACAGGATGTGACAGAGTCCTTTGACTTTTGGGGTACTCCAGAAGGTGACTTGGTCCATCCTGCGGAGTGCATGCAGCAATTGCTTGAGAAAGTTAGGCATCATAAAGTTAATATTGATGGGAATGTCTGCACTGTGATGGTTACCACTTTGGTTCTTGAGGTAATTTCTTTCAGAACTGTTACCTGAAATGTGATAACCTACTTTTTAGACAGGGAAAAAAAGGAATGTATGCGACATTGCTTTCATGCATATTAACTGTTCTTCTTGGTGTGATGTAGTATTAATATGCCATCTGTCCCAGAAAAGGAATCCCTTTACAAAATTTGCAAATATTTAATGATGTGTTTTTGTTTCATGTTTACCTCTAGAGTAACAAGTTGAGGATTTTGCTTCATGTTTACGCCTAAAAGTAATAAGTTGCAAGTTTACTAGTGGTGACAGTATAATGACACTAGAAAAACAAACTTAAGGACATTGTCATTTTATACTGCTATCAATAAAAAGAGGACTCTTTTGTGAACAAATAACATTGCCAAATGGGACTCCTTTTGTGGAGTAGAGGACTAATTATTTGTCAGGACTATAACCAGAGGAACCTTGGGTCCTTCCTTCAAGGCTTTTGTCATTTCATGCACCACTTTGTATGGTTAAATTGCTGTGATAATGAACAGACTGCAACTCAGTTATCCTGTTTTGGTGCTTATGATTTTGTAGGGTTGGCAGCGGAAGCTTGACCCAGATTACGACATGATGCATACCTTGCAGACACTGCTACTTAAAGCTGACTGGGCGAAGTCACTTACCTACACTATAGAAGGGCTCATGGCTCCATAAAGAAAGTTCTTGTTTGTTCCCGTGCCAGCGTCAAAATTTTGACATTGTAAAACAAAGAAATGGCATCGGTCGTTTAAACTAACATTGGATCATTTAGAGCTGTTTTCTGTTCTTTTACTTCATTTGGCTCTTTTTACATGCCCGTTCACAAACACTTTATAACAAGGGAAATTTTGTCCTGTATTTTTTTAATATTACTTTGTTCACTCACTGTAGCCCGGAAAGCCAAAAAATGTCGTAAAGGAGCACAGGTGAAGAAAAAACAATAAGCTGGCATTCTTTGATTCCCATTATTCTCAACTTTGTTGCAAGTCTCATCTTTTATGTTAATGTCAATTCTGAGGTTTTAGCAGATGCCTTGGATGTAGTGTTATGGACGTACATTTCCTGAAGAGCATTTGGTATATTGTTATGGCTATTCTTAATCGTCTTTGAAATGAGCATTTGGGAATTGTAGAGAACTGCAGCCAGATTGAGGATCGTCGAATTTCAATTCTAGTTACTCAAGGACGATCGTCGAATTTCAATTCTAGTAGCTCAAGGACGAACTAATAAGAGTCATAATACAGCTATTAGTAACCCTGTGTGACTGTATTGGGGACTGTTATGTAAACAGTTCGTAACAAATATTCCCTCAATTCTGCAAAGAGTTTTGTATTCTGAAAGTTATTTTCAACTGTAATTGCTAAGTATGTGTATATATATGAGATAAGTAAAAATTAAATTGCGACGTATGTGTATATATGAGATAAGTAAAAATTAAAAATAATTTTACCTTAATTTATTTTATTTATAGCATATACTTGCACATTAGTTATAATTTAAGTGTGTCATATATTTTTTGACATGTATATCATTTTCCATCAACATAATATAGAATTTCACAGAGTTCTATTTGCGAATTTTGCAGACATTAAGAAGGTATTTTTATTCCATATTTATTTAGAAAATGCCAAGTTAGTTTAGTAGTGATGGTATAACATTGAAATTATATTGACAAATATAAGAATATTGTGTCATTTTATATTCCTACCAATAAAGCAATAATTGTTTCTTTATAGAGTTTTTTTTTTTTTTTTTTTTTTTGCGGACAAACAAGACTGTTTTTATGGAGCTCTTTTTATATAACAAAGAGTATTTATGAAATTTAAAATAACTTTTCTTCCCAGGTTAATTATTAAGGTTCTAGACTGTATGGACAGCAACAGCATATATGTAAAGACTCAGAGGAGTATGTTAGCATTTGTCCCAAACATGCATTTAACCAACCAAGTGCTAAAAAATAAGCATTAAACACTTTAACCAATCAAGTGTTTAGTCTTTCCACACAAATAAATATATTTTTTTGCCAAGTTACCACTATTTTATCTTCATTTGAAATAATTTCATAAGAAATAATTTTACATTTGTCCGCAGATTCATATTATTTGGTTCGGATGGTCTACATAAACATTCTTTAAGGTTTTTTTACTTAAAAAAAATTGTTTGATAATCGTCGTTGTCATGATTTAACACATCAAACAAAAGTCTACACCGATTACAATCGAATAGAAATTATTAATCAAATGAACATAAATATTAAACAAAAGTCCTCCATTAACCAACTGATACAAACAATTAACCTTCAAGGAACTCAACCCCAATTAAAAAATTTAAATTAAAATAACACAATATACATATCATATGGATTTTTTCCTTTATTTAATCATAATCTTGATCTAAATCTCCCATCATTTTTACCTGTATATCTATATGGTCAAATATTTTAAATCCTTTTTTTCCTACAAACTAACCCCTTATGTTTACCAAAAAAGTATAAATATTAAGGTTCGGCAACTGATGACCGTTGCTAAGGGTACGTTAACCCCTGCTACAAACCATTTGAAGAATCAAGCATCAGACCAAACGGTGGTGAACTTGCTGCAGAGAGGGCTTCATATGTATGAAGTTTGCCGCACAATCCTGGTTTGATTTGGTTGCGCCTGATTTGGGTTCAAATTTCGCCTTCTGCTGCCATACCCACAACAATTCCCGGATCCTGAAGTGACTGCTGCTGCCATTTCCATCCTCACCGTATTGGCAAGCCCAGTGCTGACTAAAAAATAATGGCAAGTAAAGAATGAAAATTAATTTCCTAGATGCTAAAAAAAATTCTGTATTTCCTTCTCCATTTGATATCCACCCCAAGAAAAATTGGATTGGAAATTTCAATGATTCAGTATCATATAAAAACAAGCGGAATGCATGAAGGAGGAAGAATGTATGAACTACGAACAACAGTGTAGGTCAATAAGATAGAAGCTAACCAGTCGAACAGAAGCTTGTAGCATGGGGTTTTTGAATTTTCAGTCACTTCTTCCCCTAGACTTTGTAAAGCTGGAAAATAAACAAATTTAAAAAATAAGAAGAATAAGAAAGATTATAGCTAAATTTTGATGAATAAATATATCATAATTCTCAAATATATGAGGTCGAAGAGGTGCCGGGCAACAAACATTTGAGGAAATGGACGTATTTATGCAGTACACATTAGATGACGATGTAGTGTAGGGCATCAAGTAATTAAGAATTTAAAGTAATAATCTTTTTGCACCAAAGCAAAGATTACCTAATAAAATAGTAGAAATAGATACATAAAACTAACAAAGAGTTAGAATAGTCGAAGAATGAAATGACTCTGGTCCCTGTCCTCTAAATTAAACTAAATAAGGTCAAGCAGATTCCCAACAGACTACTTACTCCTGATATGTAAGGTTGCTAATTTCCTCAATTGCATCACTGATACCATAGAGGGTCATTTTTTCCACCTGCAGAATCCATTTTTCATTACTTTACATGCTCTGCATCGACGATTACGGAGAGAAAAGGATCAGAGCAAGCAAACTGTAATATTACCTCCATGACTTTTTCTTTGGCTTTGTGATGTCGAGGAAGTAGACGGATTTCATTAGCCAATCTGATGCACTCAGGAGCATTTTCGGGTGATATAAATTCCAAAATTACATTAACACAGGACTGCAAGCTCATCAAAAGAGAAATTCAGTGTCAATTATCAAAAGAGGATTGATATTTCCACAAGGAAAATTGATAAAGGCTCTACTCACGTGAATAGTAAGTGGGGCCCACCTTCATGTGAGTAGAGCCTTGCAGAAATATCAATTTCCCTTTGTGAAAATATCAATTCCCTTATCAAAACTCTGAAATAACTTGGTTACTGGAAAATAACATAAATTTACTAAAACTGGACCTGACCATAGGTTGGACCACTAAAAAATACCAGTCCATTGAAAAGAAAACCAACCACACCAATTGTTTTAGCAGGACATTTCTAATTTTCAACTAGAAAAAGCATGCAGTGACTATTATTTAAAGAAATAACATGTCTAACTAACAAGAAGTGGAATTCATATCGGGCACATGTTGGATAACCACACTCTTTGGACCCTCATGAACACATCCCACAGTAACTTCATTTGTTTAGAATTCAAACATAAAAATGTATATTCTAACACATGGTAGAAACTTCTTTAGATAGACCGAACTTTTCTGATCAATTTTTACGAGTATTATCCATCAAGGTGACACAAGGATTGTTTTAGATGCTCTGACAGATATAAGAGTTTATTTTAGTTTATTTTTTTATTATGTCTTGAAACTTGTACACATATGAAAACAACAGAGATAGACAGACCACAGAAAAAAAAAGTAGCTTAGGAATCAAAATAGACCAGTCATCATTAGTAAGAGTTTTAACATACTACCTTAACTTTTCTAACTTGATATGGACAACCAGCAGGGACAATGACAGCTTCTCCAATGTTTTGCTCAAAGGTCCATGGTTCAATATCTGAAAACAGTAAAAAGTAGGTTCACCATAATAAGTTTTAGCTTAGTTGTAGCCAAAGATTAATTCCCTGGAATGTAAAACTTACTGAACTCCTCCTTTAGCCGCATTTTGTGAAATGCATCAAGAAAGAAACTCTGATCAAGAATCGGATTAACAACCTATGGCAAATAAAGAAGTAAATATTCATTATACTCTGATAGTCAAAACTCTTGGAAACAATAACATTTTCCTCCAAATTATCTTACATGCTTTGGAGTGCTGTATGCCTGACTCAACTCACTAGAGTGCCTTTTGAGGTATTCTAGAAGCTTTGGAACATCTTGTCTGCGAAAAATATCCCACTGGGCACCACAAGAATCAGCCACTGATTTCTCTTCATTACAACTTGAGCTTTCTATATCATCCTGCAAGGAATTCTCATCTTCCGAGTCTTCAAATCTATGAATGGTTCCAGAGAAAACTATTGTGGCCTCGGAATTGAATTCAGGATCCTGTTCATTTGCGTTTGGCATGTTTTGGTCTCCGACACTTTGAGCATCACCTCTATGTGAGTCACCAGCGGATATAGAAACTTTCGCCATTCCATCGGATAAGTTCAAATCTTCTGCAGTCACATCCTGTAAGACTGAGTCTTCAGTAACTTCACTACGGAATGATGATTTTCCTGTCAGGTCTTCAGCCCCTTCAGTATTCGATGATGATTTTCTTTCGACTTGATTTATCAAAGGCTGATCAGTAGCATTTTCTGTAGACTTCGTATGATCCTGCGCCTTGCACTTCTTTAACAATGTTTTAAGTGTATTGAGCTCTTTTGTGGAAATTGGTACATCCGTTGCATGTGCAAGAATATTAACCTAAAGCCATAAATCACATAGAAACCATAAGTTAAACCAAATTTTCAGAAAACTCTCCACTACGTAATGCAATAACTAAATAGCCTAAGCTGGTGATGTTTCATACGAAATGCAGGCAAATATAGATCTATCTAAGTGAGTAATGTTTAAATTATTCACTCCAACAAGAAGTAAGGATAACATAATGATGGAAGCCACACCAAAACATTCCTCTTCAGCAGAGAACTTGGAATTACTTAAAAGGTGGCAGCCCCATTTGTTCTAGCAAGTAGTTCAACGTCATCATTCTCCCAAATAGAAGAATACAGCTCATGTTTCATACATCTTAAATAATACAATTAATATAACAATTGACTAGTATCAGCCTAGGATCACTCAGTGGCACATATTAATGGTCTGGAAATGTTACCAAGAACGTGGATCGTTACGTTATACGGTTTGTGGAACAGGAATGGAAGACGATATTTATATGCATGCGTGTATATATATATATATATAGGGGACTGGATCCATAGCTAGCATTAGCTAGGGATACTACTTCATAAACGTTGGCTACTAGTTCTTTTTCAGCCAACCTAACTTCTAACATCCATTCTTCTACTCATGATAGCGATCTACACTTTTCATTAAATAGCCCACCAAATTGTTTGGTAGACGGTGTCAAACACTTTGGTGTTAGAGCCTTGAAACTTGACATTACCATTTTGCTAATTTTACTTAAATTCAAATCACCATAAGTCAAACAGTTTAGTTGACAATATATGCATATATCTATGGCTCTGGTCAAGTAAAAGAAAATAAAATGCATGCCATTCGTTGTCCACCACCAAAACCCGATGAACGACGCGGACTGATGTTACAAGCCTTTTCCTCCAGTCCCCCACTAGATAAAGTTTTCTTTTCCTTATGACCTTAAGTTATGAAAAAAAAAAAGAATGCTACTTGATTGAACCACCGTTGTAAGAACCTTTCTAAATGCCATAATATTTTAGTAGAAATAGAGGACTTTTATGTTGAGAGAGAGGGATCGGGACATAGAAAAACATACGTGAAGGGCATTCCCTATTGTTTACTTTCTATTTTTCACCCAATCTTTACCTTACTTGTCTCTACCTTACTAGGCTTAGTTGTGCATTGAGTCCTCAAAAATTCCAATGGACATGTCATGTGTGTCAAATCATGTTTAAAAATTCTGTTCGCTAAATAGTTTGGCGGACTCGTCCGTTAAATAGTTTAAGTTTGGCGGTTAATGATTTGAATTTATTTAACAAGGGCAAAAAGGTAAACACAAGTCTGAAGGCTTGTTAGCAAAATTATTTGGCACCGTCTGCTATAATTTAGCAGATAATTTAATTAGAGCGTAGATCGCGACCATCAGTGAGAAGGATGAATAGTAGAGGATGAGTTGGCTAAAAAATGATACATAGCCAATGCTGGCAATACATCACTCCCCATATATGACTTTCAACATAATTAGTATTCTATTTAACAAATATACTAAAAGTTCCTTAAATATTAAGGAAACCTAGTTCATCAAAAGTTATAAATAGTAAAGTTAAAAAAAAAAACAAAAAAACCCCAACACTTCAAACCATTCAAAAGAACATGCCATAACTTTTAAAAGCATATTTAATGTGTGAATTTTATGGTATACGACACGTGGTATGAGAATAGAACATGCTACGCGGTACGAAATATGGTATGATGGGGAGTAGGCCTTCTCCAAATGCTTAGAATGCAATTCACTTATTTGAAATAAGGAAGGCTTATTATAGAACATATACGTAAAATATTCATGTGTGTTTTTTTCTATATAAATTTAAATAATTTACTATGCTATATTCCAAATATATTAAAGTTCCTTGAATTAAAAATCCTAGTTCATCCAAAAGAACATGTAATGTCTTTTAAAATCATTGTAACGTGTGAATAAGTAATTAGATTTTCAACGAGATACTATTGAATATAGGAATCTATAATTCATAGTAAATATAACGAGTGATTGCCTTGCATTTCCACAACGGGTTATTTAGTTAGCAAAAAAAATGATCTTATTCTCTATACCTCTTTTATATTCTTTTTGACTATACAACTCTTTATTTTCCCAAATAGATGAAAGCACGATTCTTTATTTTTCCAAATAGATGAAATTCCTTATTTTCCTACCTCCCTTTTAATCTCTTGTGTCAACTCTACCTCTTTCTCTTTTACGATATCTCCTTCCCCTTTCTCTCAAGAATTAATAAAGTTAGGCCTAACAAAAGAACAGAATGAAATAAAATTATAATATTAAAATTGTTCTACTAAAAGGTTTTTCTTTTTAAAGCCAAGGCATACTATAAAGCTCATAAAATAAATTAAAATAGGCTTAAGAAAATAATTTTTTTAGCTTTTTTAAAAAAATAAAAAAATTATATAATAATTGTTGATCAAATTAGATTGTATTGAGTTTTTATAAAAAAACACTCAAATAATCTTTCATAAAATGAGTATGATTTATTTGCCAACTGCTATTTAAACAGGCCTTCTCATATTCATAATAGTCTATATTTAATTTTCCTCTACCCATTCCGTGGGCCCAAGTTTTTAAATTTAAAATAATAATATAGATTCATATACAATCAAGACCTAACATCGCATGAAGGAAATTTTTCGGCCATTACTCCCTTCCTTCCTCTCTCTATGGCCTAGGGAAGATTGTGGTGCGGATTGGTGTGAATTTAGGCACCATCTGCATCCATAACCATATTATGCGGTTCCAAAAATTAACAAACACATTGTGATGCAGATGTAAATTCCTACGGATGTGGTTGCATGTGTTTTGGTTGCACATGTAAACCACTGTATATATATTGCGGGTGCAGATGCAGATCCGATTATGGCTTTTTGCTCTCCCTTACCATGGTGGCCACTTCTCTTTGGAGAAGCTCTAAAAGCTTAATTGAATTGGGCACCATGAATTCTAAGTTTGATATACCTTCTGGTCTTGGTTACTTCCTCATCCTTGCTTCTCTTCATCTCTCCCCCTTGATTTGTCATATCCCATTCAGGATTTAAAACGATTAAACATTGGGCTCACACGATCCAAATCACAAATCGTGGGAAATGAAGCGATTTATGGTAACCATTCGGCCAAGTAGGAAACCCACAAGTCCAAAGAAAGGGGACAAAATATTTACCTGGCAACCTTTTTGCTGATCTTAAAAAAACATGCCAATGGAACATTATCAAAAAACAGAAATAACAAAAAAAGAAACTAACGCGTTTCACTAATCAAGATGTCTCGAACCACAAGGACCATCCACAAAAGACATTGGACTGGTAGGATCTACATTCTTCACTATACAGGTAATTATAACTTTTTTAAAATGAAAGGTTTTGATTTAGGAGCTAAAGGCTAAGGCACGGCATGGATTCCCAATAACAAATACAGTTGATTGTTTTATACAACAATACATTGCAACGATGTCCCACACCTACAGGGTGCAGAACAACAAAATGCAGGAAACTAAACCGAAGTAAACTACTCAAGAAGATGATAGCTTTTGCATGAATGTAATTTGTAATAAAGAATACCTACCACATCATATGAATCAGAACATAGTCTTGTCATAAAATTGGTCTGCATAAATTCCTCCGGTTCACCATATGCAATATAGATACAAGGACCTAAGTCGGGCGTAGGCATTTCCTTTGGCAACTTCACAGCTAGGTTTAGAAGACCAGACTTTGGATTGATGTACTCTTTAAGTGGTAGAGCGTGCATGATCTCGGCATAATGAACCGGGAAATGTTCTTGAAATAAATGGGAAGAAAGCTGACCTTTTAATTTCACTGTCTCACGGCACACATATGCATGAGTCTGCCCCTCCAAAGAAGCCATAAAAACCTGCTTATTACCAACTTCTACCTGCAACAAGTATTGGACAATGTATATAAGAAACCACCTAATTTTCAACACAATAATGTCATAAAAAAAGTTCACTCTGCAACCAGAGAGCATCATACAAACAGAACGAAGATCACAAAATAAGAGGAATTATTGAAGTTACAATACCACCAATTACACCTCCTGGAAAGAGTGACCTTGCAGTTACTGTACTCTTCTTAACCTCATAACTAAGTTCTTTTCACTAAATTCTAATGTCAAAATAACTTTAATTGTCTTTATAGATGCCCAGCTATTTGTAAACAGTGTCTACTTACATGAGTAAGCCTGGACACATATATATTGGGCAAAAAAAGATATAACACTAACCTCATACCAATCCAAGCAGTTTGTTGTTGTAATTGCTTCCTTGTCATTTTGGGCTTGAGCATGGCTCTTTCCAAGATAAGTGCAGAACATGGTAACTGGATTCCAACTCATGTTCGGGGCAGCCTGAATCACATTACGAACTATAACAGGGTGACCTTTGCCCCAATGCTTTTGAAAGTGTTCAAGATTTTCAATATGAAGATCCTGAACAGTGGGGTAATATAGAAAGTTGTCATGTGTAACATCTCTCCTAGCTGCTTCTTGCAATAGTCTGATTCTGTTTGCTCTATGATCAGTGTTGCTACACAGAGAGCAGAACGGACCAACGTTTGAAGCGTCTGAAAAATCATAGCTGTCAACTATGTCTTTTACACGTACTTGTAGCTCTTCGGTCCAGCCAAAGGAGAACAAACATCTTAAATCAAGGATGCTATCACCGCAGCCACCAAAATCTTGGGCGGGCAAGAGATTCTTCCATCTTCACAAACTTTCCAGTTTTGCAATAACGTTTGAGAAACAATTGATTTACGACCAGAACCTTGCCTTGAGGTGCTACTCTGCTTCCTCTTTGATAGTAGTTTGTCATCAGATGTACAAGATCTCTTTCTGATAGGGTACATAACTTTGTTATCTTTGATACCTCCCCTTAATTTTCCTTGACGAAACTCGCAACAACAACTTAAGCAAAGATTATATGAACAGCTTGTGCAGTGTCTATGAAAATCCACAATGGAAGCTCTGCAGTTACTGCAGTTCCGATTGTCAAACCATGCATCACAAATGCAAATATAAGTAAGTCATAAATATTTCCCAATCACATTAAAATCTCCAGCACTACTTTATACGTACCAACAATTTAACTTCTTGCAGCCTAATTTAATTTGTGGAATATGTATTTCATAATTTGTCACTCCTGTCATGTAGATAGTGGTTTGAAATATAAGACGAGGAAAGGTTAAAGAGTAAACAAGACATAATATATAGATGCTTCAATTGTAGATTCGTCATGTATACCTTTTATTTTACCTTCTATTTTCAGCTCAATGCCCTGGTCGTGGTTCATCTCTTCCAGTAATGGAAGAAGCAAATGAATCAAATAATTAAGCTGTTGAATTTTATCAACCTTTTCTATATCCTTATAAGAATCCTGAAAGATAGTTTATGCACAAATTAGATGCTTCAGCATCAATATTGAATAAAGCAACTCATATTTCACAGTTCAGCCAATTCTGGTGTCAGACCTTATGTTCAACAACATTAGATTGAGAGGCTGAGCAGGCCCTGCAGCTGCAAGTTTCACAACAAATTGGGCATGCTGTCTTAACTTCTTCCTTGTCAAAACCCCTGAAACAATGAAAAGTCAAAGTTATTTAGTTTACCAAATATGAAAGGCTACTTTTTTCAAAAGAGTTAGTTTTGAGAAGCTGCAATTCATGAGGGATAACAGCTAACACTTTGCATCACGTACTTTAAGAAGTAGGATTTCAAAGGCAGCATAAAACCATGTAATAACAGAGTAGGACTAGAAAGAGCACATGAAATTTTACATACTCCTTTTGCTTTTTAATCACCAACAAATTTGTCACATCTTTTGCACAAGAAAGATACTAATTTTACAACAGTGGAGTGCTCAATTATATCCGTGAAATTCTCTACTCAATAGCTGTTATTGAGTTCAGCATTTTCTCTAGAACTGCAAAAGGTCAAAGTAGCGTCATTCTTTACTGTCCTAGATACATTAAACTTCATAATTCCAATCCATAATACGACAAAATAAGTTCATCTGCTATTATGTTACCAACAGTAGTCCGATGAATATTATTTAATCCGAGGGTTGTCCTATCTCAATCTTCCACTTGATTAGTCTAATGCTAACATCAAAATCTCTTGTTTCATTTCCTTCTTCATTAATTCTCCATTTTTATAACATAACTAATCAATCAAAGATCATAATTAAGCACAAGTTTATTTGGTTTTAGAAATACGGATCAATTTCAATCTACTGAATTAAAACAGAAACTTAAATTGAATATTAAACATCGAAACTTAAATCAAATTATAGACTTCAGAGTCATCCCACAACATTATTTACGAGGGAAAATTTCACATTTGATAGCATATCACTTCCATTTAAACTAAACCAGAGTGAAAGTAAACAGACCTTTCTTCAATACAATCTACACAAAAGACTTGTTTTCGGCAAGCTGTACACTTAATCAGTGTTCGATAACTACTTTTCCGACACCAATGGCACTTTTTCCTCTTCCCTCTCCTCAATTTCGCCGCCTCTCGCACACTAGGTAAAATCTAAGTACAACCAACAGTAAAATTAATTCAAAACAGCATAAAGATCCAATCTTTAAACGAAAGCAAACAAATTGGCTAAAGAAAACAACCTGCACTGCACTAACAGGTATCGGCTCGATATTCTTTGATCTAAAACTTCTCCGCTGAAAAGAAGTACAATTTTCCCCTACTTTAACATTATAAGTGCCTGCATTGCTGAAATTTTGTGGGCATGGAGATGGGGTTATCGCCATTACTCCATTTGGCAATTCCTTAGTCAATTCTTTCTTTTCTTTTTCTCTCTCTTCAAATTCTCTCTCCTCATTCTTCTCCACTTGTCTTTTCAAGAATTCCCTGATCAATTCCAATTCTAAATCCCCTCTTTTCAACTTCATCTTCTTCAATGTCTCATCCAACGCCTCGCCGATAGATCGCTTTCTCTTCTCTGTTTCTTTCCCCTTATCTTTTCCCCCAATTTCTTGATTTTGAGAATTGTTCCACTTTCTTTCCAATTTGAGCGATTCCGGTACTTTCTCCTTCCGCTGACGGTGGCGGCCTTGGATATAGTGAATCTCACAAAGCTTTTTATCTTCCATCACCGGCCGATTGCACCGCCACTTTCGGCCGTCGGTTCTGTTGCACCGGATATTTTCCGGCAAAGCCTCTTTTTTCGCCATTGGGTATTTATTTTTCCCGGAAAGATTAAAACTTTCTCGGGAAAAATAGACAATTAGTCTGCAAAATTGACAAGAAACTGATACAGAGGACTGGGGACTTAGGGTTTCTGGTGGGTGTAATTGTAAATTGATGTAAAGAAGAGGCAGTTACAGTAATAGTGGCGTAAACTTAAAGAAAAGAGCAGACTCCGTGCGGGGAGGCGAGAGAAAAAGAAGGATTCCAAGCTTGTATTGGATACTTCAAAATAGAAACAAGTAAATTTATTAAATTTGACAATAATTATGATTTTGTCAATTCTATAGTCCTACTTTTATTATATGCATTTTGTATATATTTACATTAATCAGTAATTCAGTATAATTAATGAAACAAATGCATTCGAGTAACTGGGTAAGGTGGTGACTTCTGCAGAAGCTATATAGTTTCTTGATTTCATAATGTGATCATATACAAATTTGTGAGAGCGCAGAATTTAGTTAATTTTTGCCCAATAAGCAATTTTTGATTCGGTTTAATTAGATAGTAATGATTTTCTGATATGAATATCAGAATATGTATTAGATTTTTTAGTGACATGACATATACGAGAATTATGTTTTTGATGTTCCGTTTTTGTAGTTCAAATTTTTGTAAGCATATTGCTATATATCAGTCCTCATCTATATAAACTACAGGAACAGGAAATGTAGTGTTTGTAACTTATTGTGTTATAATATCCAATATCGAGTCCAAAACTTCAAATGGCTGCAATTCTGGAAAATACAACAGCAAGATAAGTTGCGGTTTTTTTCTAATGGTATTTGTGTTGCTAAAATTAATCACAAGTACATCTCACCAGTGAAGTTCCGTCTAATTGGTTTGTGAGGCCTGTTAAAGAAAATAAACAGCCCAATGGCAGTGAAAATTATGGGCACACATTAGCATGAAATGCTCAATAGTCTACTGGTACCATAGAATTATTTTTTCATTATACAGTTCATGCCACAGTTAAAGCTGCAAGTATTTCATGTATTAATATCATTAAATTTTCTTCTTTCAATAGACAGTGCTTGTTTGCTGTTACCAAGTTAAAAGGTACGAAAGATGAAGGAAATTAAAAAAAAAAATAATCTGTGCTCATCATTTTGTTGCGTGAATAGCATAAAATAAAAATTTCTGGTTAATTCGGTTCTTTATGTAAAATTGGCCATGAATTTTTTGCCGTAATGTGTTAACCCTTCTTTATCTTTGGATATTTTGATACGATTAACACGGTTAAAACCAAATATTTGATCAAATTATAACCACGGTATGATTCTTGGCCTTTGAGAAATATTCAATACAACGGTTATAATATCTTTGAAATCAAAAGAACGCACGTGTTCCAATGATCAAATAACATAATTACTATTTTGCAATTTCACTCTTTTTAGGATGTTTCCATCCGCGTTATCGATATGTTGAGATTTCTTCAATCTTCGAATGTTGCTGCATTAAAATTTTGCTTAGATATAAGGTTTGCCTCATCAGTCCGAATTCTAAAACTGCAGAATTTCTTAATTACAATGTACTGAAATTTAAGGTGTTATGCATGCCTAAGTGCTTTTTAAATCATCTTACAGCCGTCTGATCATTAGTGTAGTTCAAGCTCGCTAAGTAGATGATCATTTGTTTACATATTTTCTAATATATCATTCCGATGTACTTCTTAAATCCGTCGTGATCCATTTAAATAGGGAGTAATATTTTTAGGCGATCCCAGTGAAAATTCTATTGGTGTTGAAAAGTGTGGAAGCTGTGCGCGTGGGCACGAACGAATTCAGTGCGACTATTGATAAAGAATTATTTGGGGGGGGGGGGGGGGGGGGGGGGGGGGGGGGGGGGGGGTGGGCGAGTGTTCTAATCTCAATTCTCTATTTGTTAAAGCAACATTTCATCTGATTCTTGGAGTCCTTATCCTTGAGGTGTGGCCAGAATTGATGGTTGTTAATTTTTTATATGGGTTAACTCACATTTTCTTGTAAATAAGATAGGCCCATATAAACCAACTGACATGGCCCCTTGATAGGTATCTTCTTCTGGTGTAGCTTAGATGTCTGATTTTCAAATGTTCCCTCGATCGCTTCTTCTGATTTATCCCTTTTTATCAGTCATATATAAATAATAGTGCAAACATTAGAACCTATAATTTACTATTGCAAAAAAATAAGATTCCGTAAAAAATCACGTCAACGCAGTCTTATTTAAACAAAAAAATACGACTCGTTTTCGCTAACACAGAGATTAACAAGTTCCTCGGGATGGCGTGCGCGCTATTGGATGATTTGGAATGATTATTAGATCCCTGGTATTCTACCACATCAGCTAACCCAACCTCATAATGGGACGCCAAATTTGTTCGTTAACGATCTTATTCGGGGTGGCTCATAAGACATCTCTCATGTGCAACAGTTGGTCCCTAGTAATGTTGTTCACTGTGTAAAATCTATCTATTTACCTCAGGAGGGTTACAATGTTGGGATTGAATATTCAATATAAGATAAAAGTCACGTCATTTAATATATACAACTTTAATACGCCCGCAGATCAAACAATTTTTTTATAATAAAATGTGCAGCTCAACTGTATTCATCTCAATTAAATTTTATGGCATTAATCTTGTTGCAGCTCAATCTACAATATGCCATACTTATTCTCTAAACTACATATAAGCATTGCTAATAATAAAAGCAAAGGAGAGATTTGCTCAATTATCTTCTACGAAGAAAAGTCTTACCCTCAGCATCTTCATGCACAATGCGCAGAACTTCCTTGGGAGGAATGTTGCGCCAAATTTGAGGCCTCTTCATATGATGCCCCATTTGTGCAAATTTATCAGCAGCTCTATTCCCTTCCCTATAAACATGCGTCAACATACAATTTTTTAACAACGGTATGATTAAATTTATACGTCCAACAATCTTTTGTACTTCTTCACATTTAACCGATCTTTTTAGCGCGACAATATCAACGAGTGACTTGGAGTCTCCCTCAAGCCATACATCATTCCAACCATTTTCAATAACCAACTCAAGGCCTCTTTGGAGTGCTACAAGTTCTGCAATTGTACTATTTGTTCTTCCAATGGATTCTGCGTATCCAAGTAGAAATTCGGCCTTGTCGTTCCTGAAGACGCCTCCTATGCTTGCTTTACCTGTCTTGCATTTGCATGATCCATCAAAATTTAATTTAGTCCAGCCGAATTCAGGTCTTTCCCATGCTACTTTTATTGGTTCCTTGTGCCAATTCCTAACTAAAAGTCGAACCGGGCTTTGTGTTAATCTCTGACATCTAAAAATGCCACAAATATTCAGCATTATAACGAGTATTTAGTTGCCCTATAGATATAAACATGTAAAGATGGTCAAAAGTTTCAATTATGGGTATTCAAATTTAATACATAACAATACAAGAAAAAAAAAACATGTTTTCAGAAAATTGACATCGAAATTATGGAGAAAATTAAAAACAAAATGATTATAATTGATAAGAAATGAGAAGAAGAAGAAGCAACACAAAGTTTAATTAGAGGCAAACATTTGTGTTGAATAAGGTGGAAATAAGAACAGACTTCAATTCTTATGATCACGTGAATATATGTTTATGAAATATTGTGTGGAATATAATTCAGAAGTTGGTGTAGAACAAAAGCAAGGAAGTTTCATAATATCACACGAACAAGGCAACATGCATTCTTATTCCCATGCAAAAAGAACGAAAAGTAACTATTAGAAAATTCTCAATTATATAGAGAGGATGGTTTGCATGCATGCATGGAATTAAAAGGGTAAGCTAGTGGACTTATTTTGACATTGATGGTAATTACCGTTGAAATTTTTAACTGTCAAAATAATTAACCGTTGTTTTATTATATGTAATGATTTATACAATGATAGGTATAATGACTCAATGTAAAAAATGTTATATAAAAATAATAGGACCTATCATTTTTATATTGTGAGTCTCACTATTTTTACATTAAATTATTATACTTATTATTGTATGAGTCATTACAAAATCGATAGATATATATACAAATATATATAGCGAGCGAGGGAATTGGCTGCACAAGTTATTTAGAGGTCTATGACAGAAGATTTAGATGCCGATAACTTACTTTAAAATCTAGTAACTACCTTTTCTATATTGAGTCATCATGCTATCTATATTCACCAAAAAACGAAAAAACATGCAAATTTTAAGCATACTATATATATACGATGACATGTTCTCGATCGTAAATAATTACAATTTTATAGGAACTTTTTAAATTCGGTTGGAAACAGACTGTTTTTTTTCCTCTTCTCTTTCCCCGAGTATGCCAGTTTCCGTTATTTCAACAATTATTTAGGATTTGATATTATTTCTGTTTTAAATTATAAGATTAATATTGACTTTTTTAAAAATTAATTTAAATATTTTTAAACTTAAAATTAATATAAATTTATTTAATTTATGTCAGTACTATTGTGAATATTATAAACTATCTTAAAAATACTAATATTTATAAGATATATTATTTTTTAAAATTAAATAGATCATGTAAATTTTAAATTTAAAAATATCTAAAATTGATTAATTGAAAGTCATTATTAATTTTATAATTTGAAATTAGACCTAACAAATAGGCCGGGTCGACCCAAATGAGCTAGGTCATGGTTCCGTTGAGCAAAAATAGGATTGGGTTAAAAAGGCCTGGTTTTTATTAGCCTCTAAAAGTAAAGCTTATGGCCTAGGGTACAATTAATGGGTTGGGTTGGCCCATGAGCTTTTGTATATATATATATAATTTTGAAAATAAGGTCATTGTAATGTTATTAATCCTTTTAATAAAATAGAGTAATATTCATCTAGGGAAAAATGGTGTAGTACAAAACAAACAAGCAATTTCAATTGATTTAATAACACGTCAATAATAGATAATCAATTTTGACTAACTTGTAATTTTTTTTAAAAAAAGTTTATTTTTGTTTTTTATGTTGCATATGTTTGTTTGTACATAATCCAAGTACTATTTATAATTCATTTTATTTTCTTGACAAAATAATACTGAATGACCCCATATCATCGTTCCCAAATAGTGTAATTTGAAAAGTTAAAACACTAGTTATCAATAATAAAATATAATAATTTATTTCGATTCACAAGCTAGTGGTAATGAATATATAATTAAAGCAGTTGTATCATGTAAATTCTAATTCAAACATATAGAAAGAGATGAAAACAACTTTTCGATAAATACATTGAAGCAAGGTTCTCAGACTCGGACCGGTCATTGAACCGAAAAAAGTACCAGGTGGATGGATCACTGAACCGTTATTGACCTAGTGACATCATTAATATATAAAAATATATATTATTAGTAATAAATAAAATTATAAAAAAATCTAATTTTTTATGAACTAAAACATAATAAAGTAGAGTTACAATATTACTAAATGTGGTTAATTTTAATATTAATTTTTTTTTGGTACCAAAATAAAAATAAAAATCGGGTCATTGTGTCAATAACTGGTTTTACCGGTTGAACCACTGATCCAACCAATGGGTTAATCGGGTTTTAACCAAAACTAATTTTTTTATTCAAATCGGACCGGAGTGCCAACCAGTTTCGATTTTTACCGATCGAACCGGAGGTTCGATCTGATTTTTAAAACCATGCATTGAAGTGAAATTAAAGAATAGAAATAGTTTATTTAAGTAAGACGAGTGGGAGATAGAAAGAGTACATGAGAATGAAAATTGAGAAGAACAAATCTAGAGAAGTAATATTATTTTTTTTCTTTATTTACTTACTTCTAAATTCGTAAAAGAGTTAAAGATGCCTTTTAACTTTAGAGTAGTGTTATAATGAATAGAGTTAGTGAAACAAATTAGTTTTGGATTGTTATTAAGAAATGGTTTGGGTTGGGCCACCTGTGGGTTGGACGGCTTTGAACTGGGTCAAAAAGGTCCACATTTTATTGGACTTAAAAATGTAAACTCAAAGGTCTCTTTTTTATGGGTAGATTGAGCTGACTTGTGAATTTGGACCACTTTTGTCAAATTTATTTCAAACGTATGGGGTACTATTTTTTTTTTTAATTTTTTTTATCAAACAGTCTAAAAAATTGAAACATATTAAAAGTGTAATAATCTATTATAAAAGATTACAAGATAACAGATAATATGAAGAAATGGTTAATCATAGTAATAATGTTAGTGGACATCATATTAATAGAATTTGTAGATCTAAATTGCACGGGCAATAGAAAGAACAAGCCGTCATTATAGCACCACATCTGAATCTAAATATTCTATCTTCAAAAAATTCATGCACCAAAAAAAGTTTCTTAAATGAAAAAAAAATATCACAATCGGAGAAAACAAAATCTCCCAAATCCTTTCACTAATTCAAGCCATGCTCAAGCACAAAATCCTTGCACTCATTCAAGCTCCGAGGCCCAGTCTGGTCTTTAACTGGCCCAAACTTTTTCGAATATATTTTTAAGTCGATCGGAGTCAAACTTTCAGTTTTCAATCTTTACATGCACCTTTAGTAAATTATATATATATATATATATATATATATATATATATATATATTGCATCTACTGTACATCTCATTTTGGGTTTTTTTTTTTTTGTTGCTGTGCCAAGAACATTACTGCTAAGCAGTCATGTGCTGATAATCAAGTTTTAATATAATTGCCGCCCATGATTATATATATGGAATAGACTGGCCGGCAAGTGGTGATTACGCTTTGAAAAAAGCAAGTTGCTCAACCCCTTAATTTTGATTGCATACACTATCCTTTTCAATTTCTATTTCTGTAACATTTTCAAACTTCATTTAATGTAACTTTTGTATGCATACTAATCTCTTTAATTCACAAATTGGGTCTGATTTGCGAACAATTTCATTCTATAAATTGAATTTAAATTTCTTTATTTATTTTATATTATAATAGTATAGAATAACATAATATTTATTAAAAATATATCATTATAATTTTATTATCATCCCATTACTATTAAACTAAAAACTTTATTTTAAGAATAAGTATAAAACAAAATACATTCCTAATATTTTTTTTTATTTTTTTTAACAATTGCGACTGTTCGCGATTGTTGAATTTCAAACTAGTAAGATTATCTTATTCTTACATGACATAGGCATCCATGTATGGACTACAACTTAGCCAGTGGCTAAAATTAGTAAAAGAATATATAAAGAATCACCGGCCATAAATAGTATATTAACAAACCTAATCCTCTTTTTTAGTTTCCATTCGTATGACCTAAAAAAGAAAATAATAGTATACTAATTAATTTTTGCATAGGGTCCCAATGCCCATAATGCAGTATTTGGGAAAGAAAGACAGGACACGATCATATCATCGAATTTATTGATTGATTAATAACACACTACACGTATTTTTATAGAAAAAGATCTTAGCTTCTTTGTATTTTATTGCATAAAATTGACATTTTCTTATTTGGGAAACTGTAGAATTAATTTATTCATGTCACACATTGAGTTGAATTAATTTTTATTGGTCGAGCCGCGGGCCTTTCTGATTTTGATAATAAATTATTAAGAACTATTAGTAAAAGTATTGGTTTACAATATCTTATCTTAATGCCCTCAGATTGTTTAACAAAATGAAGAAGATTAATTACATTAACATATTTATTTCATCCATTTTTGTCCATATGAGTTAAAATGAAAGATTAAACATTATGTAAATTACTAATAATTATGACAGTTGATATTGTATAAATAAAAATGATATTAACAAAATAAAAAAATAAATTATTTAAAATATTAAATGTTACCTAAACAATTATAAAGATACTGTTAAATATATATTAATCACGACGGCATTATTTTTCTCAAAAATATCAACCACCATAATTTTTACTGATTTTTATTGGTCTACCAATCTTTCTCAATACAATATATAAATAGGTGTGCCTAACCTCTTTGTCAGATTCTTAACATTACCGAATCTACCTTAAGAATTGTTCTCTCCAATAACTATTCTCAATATTCGTCTCTATTAATGTCCTACTAAAAAACCTCTCTCTTTCGCTCTCTCTCTTCCATTTTTTGCTAGCAATGACTTCTCACCTTCCTACTAAGCTTGACTCGGTCACCACTGACTCAGTCAGCTCGACACCTCGCTCCGACCACCGCATGCACGAAGAGCCACGTGTCCGCTTCATGTGCAGCTTCGGGGGTAAGATTTTGCCCCGGCCTCACGATGATCAGCTCCGGTATGTTGGCGGCGACACTCGCATAGTCGCCGTGAACCGCCACGGCACCTTTTCATCTCTCCTCGAGAAGCTATCTAAATTCTCTGGTACAAGTAATATAAGCATGAAATACCAGCTCCCAAACGAGGATCTTGATGCATTGATCACCATAACTAACGATGAGGATGTTGAGAACATGTTGGAAGAGTATGATCGGTTAGCACAGAATCAATCCCCTCACTCGAAAATGGCTCGGCTTCGGCTCTTTTTGTTTCCTAATGATCCTGTTTCTAGAACTAGCAGCATCAGCTCGCTCCTTAACGGCTCGGCTAAGCGCGAGCATTGGTTTTTTGACGCATTAAATGGCGGGATGGGTCCTGGGTCGGGTCTAGAGCGGGGCAGGTCGGAGGTATCATCGATTGTGTCCGAAGTTCCTGACTATCTCTTTGGGCTGGAGAATTCCGATGATCCACCTCGTGAGTCTAAAATGAAGACCCGGCCCATTTTGAATGATACTGTTTCCACTTCAGAACCGGGTTCTCCTGCTCCTGTTTTTTCTTCAGTATTTTCCTCCACTTCCTCCGGGTTGGGCCCATCTTATGTGGCCCCAATACCAGATCTTCGACCCGTCAAGACCAAACCTGACAACCCAGTTTCCGTTGCCAAACCAAATCAAAGTTTAATAGAGAGTGTTATGGATACGGGTGAATCGATAGTTTTGCAACCACTTGGTTATGGAGGTAATCCAACGTGGCATTATGCTACTCATTATTCAAGTCCAACAATGGAAAATATGCCCGTCTATCATCTACGGGGCTCAGGCCCACCGCTAGGGAATGTTGCGGTCCAACAAGTTCCAATTTCAACCCAATATATTCAGCAATTTCCAGGACCTCCGGGTCAAATACCAGTTGGGCTCCATCAGCCAATATCGGGTATGGGTCATTTGTATACTAGAGAAGTGAGGTCAGTTTCAGGAATGGATCCACACGATACCCGAAGAGCAATTCCGAGCGGGGCGAACCAACAGGTTTACTATGACATGAGAAACGCTGGTGTAGGACCCATGTATCCCGGAGTGGTGGTTCCGGGTGGGGAAGAAATCCAGGGAACAGTAAACGAGTCAAATCCGGGTCGGGCACCTTAGCCATCAAATGGTTCACTTAATAAAAAGACCATGATATTTGGTATGGTAATATTGGTTTTCATGGAATGCGTGTGTATCTGAGTACTATTTTACATTTAGCAGCTTGTAAGTAACCATTTTCTTTGTTTCATGCTTCAAATATTTGTAAATATAGCTTGGGTTGTGAAATCAGCTTCTACTATATATTAATGGAACATGTGAATAAATTACAAGTATTACCCGGCCCATTTGCTAGCCCACTCGTTCTTTGCTTATGGGGGTTAGGGTTTGGTATATATATATATATATATATATATATATATATATATATATTATAGAGATGGGAAGAAAAGGAGCTAGTGTTAATTTTCACGTAATATAACACCTCAGCTAAAGTGCCACAAATATGAGAAGTCAAACAAAAATTGAAGTTTTAAAATTGTTAGTGATTATAAGTTTTTACCCCAATGACCATATAAAAAGGAGCCTATAATTCTTGGTTGCAAAAATAATGAGTTTACTCTATTTGACCAAAAAAAAAAAAGAGTAACTAAGAGCACCAAACAAAGAGCTTACTGTAATAAGAGTTCACTTCTTTAGATATTGTAAATAAGTAGATTTTGATTTATTTATTCAAGTATTAAAGTTGTCAATTTATTTATTTATTCCAGTTTTTCTTCTGAAATGAGACCTTTCATTCTAAAATGGAGGGGTAAATTACAATTTAGAAGCAAATAATTATGCACAATGGTACAAACTCCAGGACACTATGGAGGTATAAAATGAGAGGTTTGGAGCATAAGTCTCAAATATTCTGAAGAAAAAAGTGTGAAACAAAATGTTAAATTTCACTATATGGTATTCTAGTAATTAACAATCAAAACTAAAACCATAGCAAAACTTTAATTTTCAATAACATGATTCTTGTCCATCTCTTTGCTTGTTCTTCTCGTCCTTTCTTCCAGAAAAACATACTCCTAATAAATATTGGATGTAGTTGTCCCAACTAAAGTAGTGGCCGGGTATTGTATTGTCTTTCACCTACACTAGTACTATAATGATGCTGCTATCTGCATGGGGTGAAGCCGTGAATGCAGTCACTCGTATCATCATCATCATCGATAATGAATATATATATCTATATTCATCTCCTTCAACTCATATCATTATCAAAATATATATATTGAGATATCTCGTGATAGTAAAGTTTCATATCGAAATATAAAGAGAAAAATTAAGAACATATATACTCTAATAAATCATAAATCAAATAGGTTAACCTTTTGGATCAAGATGTGATTTCAAATGAGCATATCATGAGCTAAATATTCCTAATAACTGATATCAAAGTCATGACTATAAACTTGGGTCATGGATATAGTATGGATTACGCATGATGGACAAAAAATAATATATTGTCTAAGTGATGGACTTTTCTCGTAGAGGATCTTGGTTGACTCTTGACAAGAGATATATTGAAGAGTGTGGACTCGTCATTAAAGATAGATGTGATGGACTAGGCTAATGAATTATAGATGATGGATGAATTATCTACTCTTTGAACAAGTTCTGAACTCTTATTAGAAGGGTTTCAAGGAAAAACTTGGTATTGATATGGATAGAGATATCACGCGTTAAGAGAAATATTGTTCACTACAAGAAAAACAGACTAAGACCGACATAATTATTTTCGACAGAATAAGTTACGTAGAACATAGTATAAATTGGATGGAATGTTCTGTCGAAAATAATTCCATCGGAAGTATTATGTTTGACGGAATTCTGTCGAAAATATGGAAAGGCACAAGCTAAAAAAAATTCTTGCTCACTGTTGTGCTTAAATTTTGTAAAAATACTCGCAAGCACACGAATCTATTGTAAAATAGTTTACTGCAAAGTACGAGGTCGATCCCACGAGAATTATTGAATTATTAATCAAATCTAAATAATACTCAATTATATTCTAATCTAGTTAACAAAATATGGTTTTTGAATTAATTAAAACTAAATATAATGAGAATCAAAACTAATTAAATAACTAAACTTTAATAAATGAGAAAAAAATTCTGAGGTTCGGAATCCACAATATCAATTATGTATATCTTACTATTTATCATCAATTCGGAGTAACAATTTGAAAATCAATTCAATGCTTTCTCAAGATTTTTCATTTAAGTTCATAAAAATATTTCTTTTTGTAAATTTTTATTTTTCAAGGTTAAATATATAAGACCAAAACATTAAATGTATCCTCCGTTTTGAAAAACAAATAATCTTAGTTCTTATTTTAGATTTTAAAACGCAACCCGGATTAAATTAAATTAATTGAAACTATTCAAAATACATGATATTATTAATGAAACAATTTAATTTAAACTAATCAAGTAAATAAGAATTATTAACATTTAAACCAAATTAAGAATTAATAATAAATTTCAGAATATTACATAATTAATAATGTTTCATCCTATGTAAGACCCCGAATTTTATGAAATACAAAATTTAATTTTTCTTCATATAGATATTTTTTTTAAACAGTAAGTGGTTAAATCGATAAAGTTAAAAGTTAAGGATGTTATGTGCAAATTTTATTTTGTCGGACAATATTCGCTTTGTCGGGGAATATTCGTTTGGTCGGGGAATATTCGTGCCGTACGACGGCGCCGAAATAATAAATTATTGGTGGACCCCACAACGGAATATTTGTCGGATATAGAAAACGACAGAAGTAACCTTTTTAAATAAAAATAGTCAACGGAACTGTTAAAATACCGGTGATAAAAGAATAGTAGCATACGGTAGTTTATGGTATTTTCTGTAGCACACGGTACTCTACAGTAACACACGGTATTGCATAGTGTCTCATATTATTGGTCTGATAATTGACACCGTAACTGTTACGCATCATTTCATCGATAATTGTCACTGCATAATATTTTATATTATCAATTCAATAATTGTTGTTACACAGTATTTTGCATTATTGATTTAATAATTGTCATTACACTGTATTTTATATCATTGAGTCAATAATTGTTGTTGCACTGTTTTTAAAATTATTGAACCTAATAATTGTCACAGTAACATATGCACAGTAATTCACATTATTGAATCAATAATTGTCATTACACAGTAACGTATGTTTTATTTTACATTATTGTTATCTCTATTATGATGTTATTTAAACAGTTGTATTTCATTAATTTATTGACTTGATATCTAAGAGCTAACTATACTGTATTTATAACAATTAGTCATAATAATTGAATTGATAAAGTTATTTGTTTATAATATAAAGTTAGGTGATTATTAGGTGATATGAAATGAATGGTGTAGATTAAAGTGTGAATTATTGTTAAATAATTGAATTGATTTGTTTATAATATAAAGTTAGGTGATTATTAGGTGATATGAAATGAATGGTGTAGATTAAAGTGTGAATTATTGTTGAATAATTAAATTGATTTGTTTATAATATAAAGTTAGGTGATTATTAGGTGATATGAAATGAATGGTGTAGATTAAAGATAATATAATATTTGAAATGGATGGTGTAGATTAAAAGATGATCTTTAAATGAATGGTTTAGATTAAATGAATGATAAGATTTTTGGCTATAAATAGAAGCCTTAACTTAAGGATTTTTCATAAACTTCCTTACTTGTTCTTTCTTTCTCTCTCTAAATACTTCTTGTGAAAGTTCTCTCTAAGTGTGCTTAAGTCATCTTGAGTATTTGTGAAGATCTATAAGTATACGTGTACTGTTCAAGTTAATCAACCTCATTTAAATCAATATCCAGTCACGTGTTGAGGTAAGGAATATCATCTTCTTTCATATTCTATTGTTCAAACTTACTATAGTAAGGGATACCATCTTTTTCATCTTCCATTATTCAAACATACTATGGTAAGGGATTATCATTATTTGATTCTCGATAATAATATTGTTTCTTCCTTACTCATAAGACGTGCCTTTTATTTCCATGTATTAAATTGTGGGAATAACCTTACGGAGCGGATTGCCGCCTGTTGGTGAATAACCTTTCGTATTCATTCATTATTAATCTCTGAGAATAACCTTACGGAGCGGATTGCCGCCTGTTTGGTGAATAACTCTTTGTACTCAAATTCTATTAAATTATGGGAATAACCTTACGGAGCGGATTGCCGCCTGTTTGGTGAATAACTCTTTGTACTCAAATTCTATTAAATTGTGGGAATAACCTTACGGAGCGGATTGCCGCCTGTTGGTGAATAACCCTTTGTATTAATTTCCTTCACCTTTTGTTAATCAAACCTGCTACGGTAAGGGATATTATTTTCTTTAATACTCCTAAATCGAAATTTATTATGGAACTATTGCTTCTATAATTCCTGAAAATATTATATGTTCCATAATAGTTGAACTTCATTATTTCAACTGAACCTTCCTATTTACGTGAACCTTTCTATTGAATTGTAACCGTTATTCTGAACTGTGGATCTTGAATATCATTTTTAAATTTCACTCCACATCATGTTGACAATTTGGACATTATTTGAATCTGTACAAAGTAAACTTCCGATACTTATTGTTATCCTATTTCTTCTGTTCATCATTTATATCATTCTAATCATCCAAAAATCAAGCTGTTGTGAATATCTGTGGCCGGGGGCACAGATGTGATATATTTGTTGAACAGATGATAGGTTAAAGGCGATATAATAGGTTAAAGGCGATACATCTGTTCGGTGTCTTTTATGGCACGTGGTGAATGTTCTCTTTGGCCCGTAGTGCAAAGATGAACTATTGTTTGGTATGATTATGACCAAAGGCTGAATCTGGTATAATCATGACCGTTGGTGTTATATTGAATGTCTTTGGCCCGTAGTGCAAAGATGAACTGTTGATGTGCATGATTATGATCAGGAACTGTGAATTTGTATTATCTTGACTAATGATATTTCAGATGATAAAAGTTGATGATGTTTTTCCTAAAAAGAGAACCGAGTGGACATTATAGTCTGCATTATTCTTCTAATAGATTACTCATTCCGCTGCTATTATTGATCTGAACGTTGTTTAAGAATTTAACTGCAGTTTTTGATATAAACCTTGTAGTCTATTGTATTCTATCAAGAACTCAACTGTTGAAGACTAATGATAATTTATTCGTCATTATCTTAGTCATGATATTTTTTACTGGGCTATTTGAGCTCACCCTTTCTTTTGTTCCATTGTTTTTCAACAGGAGATGAAAACATAACAGGGTCTAGCCGGGGAATGGAGTGAGGGTCCGAGGAATAGTTATCATAGTCTTCACGTTTTGTAAAATAGTGTGGCAATAATAGTGAAGACTTAGTTGTGTATTATTATACACTGTATTGTTGTACGTTGTGCTTTGTTGTAATAATTTTGTTGTAGTCTTTTGACGACTCAAGTTTGGGCTGTGTGGGCCCAGATTTGGGGGCGTCACAGTTGGCATCAGAGCTTAGGGATATGGTCTTTAATGGAGATCTGGGGTAGAACTAGGAGGGGAGAGACGAATAGAATCAGTCACTAGTGTGTCCTACCTAAAATAGATTTTATTATCTAATGAGTCGATTTGAATGTAGGAACATGAAGTGATGAGTTAGTTTATTTGAACTAACATTTATTTTGTGACCACAGTTTAGTATGGCATCTGGAAATCAAGAGGTTAACTATGGAATGCCTGAAGCAAATGTAGCCGAGAATCAAGAGGCCCCAAACAATCCTCCTGCCAACTCAGGAAATAATGTTCCTGATAACATGATGAACGATGGATTCTTTAGGAATTTCATGCAGTTCATACAGAATCAAGGAAGAGGAAATCCAGTCAATAATAACGGTAGAAACGCTGGCAATTTGAGGATGGTCACTGTTAAGCAATTTAAAGAATTAGGACCACCTGAATTCCACGGGAAGCCTGACCCACTCAAAGCGGAGGCATGGCTAAAGCAGACGACAAAAATACTTGATGTCTTACAATGCGCTGATGATCAGAAGGTGCCATTTGCCACTTTTATGTTACGAGGTGAGGCGGACCATTGGTGGGAAGCGGTAAAACGTATCCAACCTTCAGCACTCGAAATGTCTTGGATAGAATTCGAAGAACTGTTTAACGAGAAGTATTTCCCAGAAAGCATCCGCCATATGAAAGAGGTGGAATTCATTAAGCTGGAGCAGGGAAACATGACAGTCTCCCAATATGAAGCCAAGTTTGCCGAGTTATCTCGCTTTGCCACCCATCTTGTGGATGACGAAGCACGAATGAGTCGGATGTTCCTAAGAGGTTTGAGATTCAAAATTCGTCAACAACTTAGCTCTCATAAATTTAGTTTGTATTCAGATGTTGTAGATAGGGCTCAAAGGGTGGAGCAAACAGATGAAACATTGCAGCCAAAAGTTAATGATCAGCATAGAGAAAGGAGTGACAACAACCACAGGAACGAGAACCATCGAGGAGGTAACCAACACTTCGGTGGTAATTCCATACCAAATAACAGAAGAGGAGAATCTAGTGGGAACAATTTCAAAAGAAAGAGATTCCATAATAATTATGGAAGGGCACCAGCACCAGTACCAACACCAGCACCGACCCCAGTTTCAAGGGGAGAAGATCGACCACCAGTGAGATGCTATAGGTGTGGTCAGGAAGGTCACATCAGCCCAAACTGTACACTGCAGTCCAAAAAGTGCTACAGTTGTGGGAAAGAGGGTCATCTTGCGCGGTTTTGTCCTGCCACAAAATCAAGTCCAGCTGCAATGATGATACCAAAAGCTAGCGCGGATAAAGGAAAATCTGTAGTTCAAGGGAAAGCTTTTGTTGTGACATCCCAAATGGCACGAAACTCGAACGAGGTGATAACCGGTAAGTTATTCATAAATTCTCGTGAAGTCTACGCTTTGTTAGATACTGGCTCTACCCATTCTTTTATCTCACCTGCATGTGCTCAGCGTTTAAACTTAACTCCTGAAAACTTGGACTTTGACTTATCAGTTGAAACCCCATTAGGAGAAATGACCATTACATCTACTGTCTATAAATGTTGCCTAGTTCAAATCAACAACCTCACATTACCTGTTGACCTTATTTCTTTGGAGATGCATGAATTTGATGTGATTTTAGGAATTGATTGGTTGACTACCCATCATGCTAAAATTGATTGTTTTCATAAGATTATTAGTTTTCATATTCCTAATCAACCTGTCATGCAAATTCAAGCAACTAAACCATTGAAATCTATAACTGTTATTTCTAGCCATAAAGTCATTCGTTTATTGAAAAACGGATGTCAAGCCTTTTTAGCTCATGTCACTGATTTGAACAAAAATACGTCAAACTTGAATGATATTCCCATTGTTAATGAGTTTCCTGACGTTTTTCCTGAAGAACTTCCTGGCTTACCCCCAAACCGTGAAATTGATTTTTATATTGATCTTGAACCCGGTACCAAGCCCATTTCCAAAGCTCCCTACCGAATGGCTCCCATTGAACTTCAAGAGTTAAAAGTCCAACTACAGGAATTGTTGGATACCGGTTTCATTCGTCCGAGTGCATCACCTTGGGGTGCTCCTGTTCTATTTGTGAAGAAGAAAGACGGGAGTATGAGATTGTGCATTGACTACCGAGAATTGAACCATGTCACCATCAAGAACAGGTACCCGTTACCTCGGATTGATGACATGTTTGATCAATTGCAAGGCGCTCAACATTTCTCAAAGATTGATCTCCGTTCTGGATATCATCAGTTAAAGGTTAAAGCTGAGGACATTCCAAAGACTGCTTTCAGAACTCGTTATGGGCATTATGAGTTCTTAGTCATGCCTTTTGGACTAACTAATGCTCCTGCAGCTTTCATGGACATGATGAACCGGATATTCAAGGAACATTTGGATCATTTTGTGGTTGTCTTTATTGATGACATCCTCATATACTCCAAGAGTCGCGAGGATCATGAACAACACCTGAGATTGATACTACAAAAGCTCCGTGAAAACAAATTATATGCCAAGTTGAAGAAATGTGAGTTCTGGCTTGAGGAGGTCGCGTTTCTTGGGCATGTGATTTCTAGTCAAGGAATATCAGTCGATCCTGCGAAGATTGAAACGGTACTAAATTGGGAACAACCCAAGACAGTAACCGAAGTCCGAAGTTTTCTGGGTCTAGCTGGTTATTATCGGAGATTCGTAGAAGGATTTTCTCGAATCGCCACTCCATTAACGCAGCTTACTCGGAAAAGCACAAAATTCATATGGAGCGAGGAATGCGAGAAAAGTTTCCAAGAACTCAAGAAGAGACTGGTTTCAGCTCCTGTTCTGACCATACCATCAGGATCAGGAGAATTTGTTATCTACAGCGATGCTTCTGGCAAAGGTCTAGGCTGTGTCCTTATGCAACATGGAAAGGTTATAGCCTACGCCTCTCGACAACTCAAAGATTATGAGAAAAATTATCCTACTCATGATCTAGAGTTGGCAGCAGTCGTTTTCGCGTTGAAGATCTGGAGACACTACTTGTACGGAGAAAAAGTGGATATCTATACGGATCATAAAAGTCTCAAGTATTTCTTCACCCAGAAGGAACTCAACATGCGACAACGACGTTGGCTTGAGCTGTTAAAGGATTATGACCACACAATCCAGTATCACCCGAGAAAGGCGAACGTTGTAGCTGACGCTTTGAGCAGAAAATCTTATGCAAGTACAAGTGCACTGCTGACAACACAAAAGTGTATTTTGTACGACTTGCAAAAGATGGAGATAGAGCTAAAGACACCAGGGACCCACTCGAAGATTGCTCACGTGCGAGTAGAACCAACTTTAATCGATAAAATTAAAGCTGCTCAAGCTACCGATCCGGAACTGATAAACATGATAAAGAAAGTACAAGAAGGTGCCATTCCCGAAGCAAGAATCGACGAGAAAGGAATACTTCGAGTCAACTCTCGACTCTGTATTCCTAACGATCCTGAATTAAAGCATAAAATCATGATAGAGGCACACAACACGCCGTTTGCAATCCACCCAGGAGGTACCAAGATGTATCGAGATCTTCGACATACATTTTGGTGGAACAATATGAAAAGAGAGATTGCGGAGTTTATCTCAAGGTGCCTAACTTGTCAACGTGTCAAGGCAGATCATCAAGTTCCTAAAGGTCCATTACAATCACTTGAAGTTCCCGAATGGAAGTGGGAACACATCAATATGGACTTCGTGACGGGTTTCCAAAAGTTTCTCAAGGCTTAGATGCAATTTGGGTGATCGTAGATAGATTGACCAAATCTGCTCATTTCTTGCATATACGAGAAAACTTTTCACTTGAACGTCTTGCCGGTATGTACATAAATGAGATCGTGAGATTGCATGGCATGCCAGTTTCCATAGTTTCTGATCGAGATCCTAAATTCACTTCACGCTTTTGGATCAGTCTACAAAAAGCTATGGGCACTGAACTACGTTTTAGTTCTGCATACCATCCTCAAACGGACGGACAATCGGAAAGGACGATCCAGACCCTCGAAGATCTTTTGAGACTTTGTGTATTAGACTTCAAAGGAAGTTGGGATAAGTACTTGCCGTTGGTGGAATTTTCTTACAACAACAGTTACCAAGCAAGCATAGGCATGGCTCCATTCGAGGCATTGTATGGAAGGAAGTGTCGCTCTCCAATATGTTGGAATGAGGTAGGAGAAGCAAAATTGTTGGGACCCGAGTTGGTACGCTTGACGACCGAAAAGATCCAAATGATCCGACAACGAATACAGACCGCACAAGAACGACAAAAGAGTTATGCTGATCTTCATCGGAGAGACGAAAGTTTCAACGTCGGAGATCATGTATTCTTACGTGTTTCTCCATGGAAAGGGGTTACGAGATTCGGAAAGAGAGGAAAGCTCAACCCTCGATTTATTGGCCCATTTGAAATCCTCGATCGAATAGGAACCGTAGCCTACAGACTAGCCCTACCACCAAGTATGTCTCGCATCCATAACGTTTTTCACATATCTATGTTACGTAAATATGTGAAGGACCCAAACCACGTCATTGAGTTAGAACCAGACGTTATAGCAGAGGATTTAACATACGAGGAAGTACCTGTTAAGATCCTGGATAAGAAGGAGCAGATCCTACGCTCAAAGGTTATACCTCAAGTTAAGGTTTTATGGAGGAACCAAGATACTGAGGAAATGACCTGGGAGCTAGAATCTGAGATGAAATCTAAGTATCCTTACCTCTTCGATATGTCAGGTACGTCAATTTCGGGGACGAAATTTCATAAGGAGGGGAGGTTGTAAGACCCCTAATTTTATGAAATACAAAATTTAATTTTTCTTCATATAGATATTTTTTTTAAACAGTAAGTGGTTAAATCGATAAAGTTAAAAGTTAAGGATGTTATGTGCAAATTTTATTTTGTCGGACAATATTCGCTTTGTCGGGGAATATTCGTTTGGTCGGGGAATATTCGTGCCGTACGACGGCGCCGAAATAATAAATTATTGGTGGACCCCACAACGGAATATTTGTCGGATATAGAAAACGACAGAAGTAACCTTTTTAAATAAAAATAGTCAACGGAACTGTTAAAATACCGGTGATAAAAGAATAGTAGCATACGGTAGTTTATGGTATTTTCTGTAGCACACGGTACTCTACAGTAACACACGGTATTGCATAGTGTCTCATATTATTGGTCTGATAATTGACACCGTAACTGTTACGCATCATTTCATCGATAATTGTCACTGCATAATATTTTATATTATCAATTCAATAATTGTTGTTACACAGTATTTTGCATTATTGATTTAATAATTGTCATTACACTGTATTTTATATCATTGAGTCAATAATTGTTGTTGCACTGTTTTTAAAATTATTGAACCTAATAATTGTCACAGTAACATATGCACAGTAATTCACATTATTGAATCAATAATTGTCATTACACAGTAACGTATGTTTTATTTTACATTATTGTTATCTCTATTATGATGTTATTTAAACAGTTGTATTTCATTAATTTATTGACTTGATATCTAAGAGCTAACTATACTGTATTTATAACAATTAGTCATAATAATTGAATTGATAAAGTTATTTGTTTATAATATAAAGTTAGGTGATTATTAGGTGATATGAAATGAATGGTGTAGATTAAAGTGTGAATTATTGTTAAATAATTGAATTGATTTGTTTATAATATAAAGTTAGGTGATTATTAGGTGATATGAAATGAATGGTGTAGATTAAAGTGTGAATTATTGTTGAATAATTAAATTGATTTGTTTATAATATAAAGTTAGGTGATTATTAGGTGATATGAAATGAATGGTGTAGATTAAAGATAATATAATATTTGAAATGGATGGTGTAGATTAAAAGATGATCTTTAAATGAATGGTTTAGATTAAATGAATGATAAGATTTTTGGCTATAAATAGAAGCCTTAACTTAAGGATTTTTCATAAACTTCCTTACTTGTTCTTTCTTTCTCTCTCTAAATACTTCTTGTGAAAGTTCTCTCTAAGTGTGCTTAAGTCATCTTGAGTATTTGTGAAGATCTATAAGTATACGTGTACTGTTCAAGTTAATCAACCTCATTTAAATCAATATCCAGTCACGTGTTGAGGTAAGGAATATCATCTTCTTTCATATTCTATTGTTCAAACTTACTATAGTAAGGGATACCATCTTTTTCATCTTCCATTATTCAAACATACTATGGTAAGGGATTATCATTATTTGATTCTCGATAATAATATTGTTTCTTCCTTACTCATAAGACGTGCCTTTTATTTCCATGTATTAAATTGTGGGAATAACCTTACGGAGCGGATTGCCGCCTGTTGGTGAATAACCTTTCGTATTCATTCATTATTAATCTCTGAGAATAACCTTACGGAGCGGATTGCCGCCTGTTTGGTGAATAACTCTTTGTACTCAAATTCTATTAAATTATGGGAATAACCTTACGGAGCGGATTGCCGCCTGTTTGGTGAATAACTCTTTGTACTCAAATTCTATTAAATTGTGGGAATAACCTTACGGAGCGGATTGCCGCCTGTTGGTGAATAACCCTTTGTATTAATTTCCTTCACCTTTTGTTAATCAAACCTGCTACGGTAAGGGATATTATTTTCTTTAATACTCCTAAATCGAAATTTATTATGGAACTATTGCTTCTATAATTCCTGAAAATATTATATGTTCCATAATAGTTGAACTTCATTATTTCAACTGAACCTTCCTATTTACGTGAACCTTTCTATTGAATTGTAACCGTTATTCTGAACTGTGGATCTTGAATATCATTTTTAAATTTCACTCCACATCATGTTGACAATTTGGACATTATTTGAATCTGTACAAAGTAAACTTCCGATACTTATTGTTATCCTATTTCTTCTGTTCATCATTTATATCATTCTAATCATCCAAAAATCAAGCTGTTGTGAATATCTGTGGCCGGGGGCACAGATGTGATATATTTGTTGAACAGATGATAGGTTAAAGGCGATATAATAGGTTAAAGGCGATACATCTGTTCGGTGTCTTTTATGGCACGTGGTGAATGTTCTCTTTGGCCCGTAGTGCAAAGATGAACTGTTGTTTGGTATGATTATGACCAAAGGCTGAATCTGGTATAATCATGACCGTTGGTGTTATATTGAATGTCTTTGGCCCGTAGTGCAAAGATGAACTGTTGATGTGCATGATTATGATCAGGAACTGTGAATTTGTATTATCTTGACTAATGATATTTCAGATGATAAAAGTTGATGATGTTTTTCCTAAAAAGAGAACCGAGTGGACATTATAGTCTGCATTATTCTTCTAATAGATTACTCATTCCGCTGCTATTATTGATCTGAACGTTGTTTAAGAATTTAACTGCAGTTTTTGATATAAACCTTGTAGTCTATTGTATTCTATCAAGAACTCAACTGTTGAAGACTAATGATAATTTATTCGTCATTATCTTAGTCATGATATTTTTTACTGGGCTATTTGAGCTCACCCTTTCTTTTGTTCCATTGTTTTTCAACAGGAGATGAAAACATAACAGGGTCTAGCCGGGGAATGGAGTGAGGGTCCGAGGAATAGTTATCATAGTCTTCACGTTTTGTAAAATAGTGTGGCAATAATAGTGAAGACTTAGTTGTGTATTATTAAACACTGTATTGTTGTACGTTGTGCTTTGTTGTAATAATTTTGTTGTAGTCTTTTGACGACTCAAGTTTGGGCTGTGTGGGCCCAGATTTGGGGGCGTCACATCCTACACCTCAGAAATAAATTTAATAACACATGATAAAAACCGAAGCAGTGAATAAATAGTAAACCATAATTTTTTTGCATAGCTGCTGCTGCAATCTGTTTTCCTTCTCTGTCGAAACTACTTCGCTGCTCCTTAGATTATGATGCGCTGCATTGCTGCTTCGCTCATGTGATGATGATGTGAAGGACGTGAGGCTGCTACTTTTGCTATGTTATATGATATTTGGATGATTATGAATGATGATGCAAGCTACTGATTTGGTGAATGGTGATGGTACAATGTTGGCTCTCGGTTTCGTGCCTTTGTTTTGCTTGGCTACTATCTTCTTTTTTTGTGTCATGCAAGCTACTGTGCTTTATATTTCTTTTCTTCCGTATTGCTTCAATTTCCTTCCCTCCTTCAAACTCTTTTCTTTTCTTATCTCTTTCGTAGTTGCAACTATTTAGGTATTTGCATATTTAGGTATTTGCATTCACTTGGACTTACAATTTGATCCAAAAATGGACTCTTTAATTCTCAAAACCTGTGTACAAAAATAAGTCAAATTAGAATAAAATTAATATAAAACTAAACTAATAAATCTATTTAAAGGGGAAATAAATGTATAAATATATGCTCATCACTCACGCTAAAGTTATAATCGACAGAATGATACATTTTTGACAGAACATCCGTCAAAAATAAATTTAATTTCGATAGAATTTTGTCAAAAATATTAAAATTAAAAACCCTTGATTCAGTCCGCCTTCTCAGATTCATTTCATTTCTTTTTCTTTCACTCAGCCCTCATCTCTCTCTATTCTCTAGCTCTCATCATCATCGATTGGACCTAAAGCTCGCCACGGTCACCATCGATCCGTCCATCCGATCATCGTAGAGGTGCATACTATATATATATATATATATATATATATATATATATATATATATATATATATATATATATATATATACTGGCAATATATATTGTATTTTTTGGTTAATTGATAGCTGTTGAGACTTGTTTGATGATGAATTAGTATATACTGTTATTGTAATTTTCTCTTTGGATGAGTAAAGCATGGCCGAAATGTGTGAGTGTGTTATTTTCGACGAAAATTTAATCTAAAACCAAAAAATGTAAAATATAATAAATAAAAATAGAAAATATTTATTATTGGTTATTTTAACTATACAAAAATAAACTAATATTTACTTAGTTTTCCAAATACATAAAATTTAAATATAGAAAATAATAAAGTAAATTAAATTAGAATAAATTAAATATAATATAATAAAATTTTTAGTTAAATTTTAATAAAGAATAATAAATTTAATTTAATTAAATAAAACTAATTAATATGAAATAATAAAACAACTTACTTATTAATTAATAAATTAAAATAAAACAATAAACTATATATAATAAAATAAAATATTAAATTAAATTAAACTAAATTAAAATTATTTAATAAATAAATGAATAATAAAGAAAATTAAATTAAATCTAATATAATAAATAATATTAAATTAAATAAATTAACTATGAATAAATTTAATAAAATAAAATTAAAATTAAATAAATTAAATATTATTTAATTTAATAAAATAAATTAATTAGTATTAAATTTAATTAAATAAAAAATAAATCATAAATCATAAATCATATATGCTCTAATAAATCATAAATCAAATAGGTTAACCTTTTAGATCAAGATGTGATTTCAATTGAGCATATCATGAGCCGAATATTCCTAATAATTGATATCAAAGTCATGACTATGGACTTGGGTCATGGATATAGTACGGATTACGCATGATGGACAAAAAATAATTTATTGTCTAAGTGATGGACTTTTCTCGTAGAGGATCTTGGTTGATTCTTGACAAGAGATATATTGAAGAGTGTGGACTCGTCATTAAAGATATACGTGATGGACTAGGCTAATGAGTTATTGATGCTGGATGAATTATCTACTCTTTGAACAAGTTCTGAACTCTTATTAGAAGGGTTTCAAGCAAAAACTTGGTATTGATACGGATAGAGATACAACGCGTTAAGAGAAATATTGTTCATTACAAGAAAACAGACTAAGACCGACATAATTATTTTCGACAGAATAAGTTACGTAGAACATAGTATAAATTCGATGGAATGTTCTGTTGAAAATAATTCCAACGAAAGTATTATGTTTGACAGAATTCTGTCGGAAATATGAAAAGGCATAAGCTAAAAAAAATTCTTCCTCACGCTAAAGTTATAATCGACAGAATGATACATTTTTTACGGAACATCCGTCAAAAATAAATTTAATTTCGACAGAATTTTGTCGAAAATATTAAAATTAAAAACCCTTGAATCAGTTCGCCTTCTCAGATTCATTTCATTTCTTTTTCTTTCACTCAGCCCTCATCTCTCTCTATTCTCTAGCTCTCATCATCAGCGATTGGACCTAAAGCTCGCCGCGGTCACCATCGATCCGTCCATCCGATCATCATAGAGGTGCGTACTATATATATATATATATATATATATATATATACTGGTAATATATATTGTATTTTTTAGTTAATTGATAGCTGTTGAGACTTGTTTAATGATGAATTAGTATATACTGTTATTGTAATTTTCTCTTTGGGTGAGTAAAGCATGGCCGAAATGTGTGAGTGTGTTATTTTCGACGGAAATTTAATCTAAAACCAAAAAATGTAATATATAATAAATAAAAATAGAAATTATTTATTATTGGTTATTTTAACTATTCAAAAATAAACTAATATTTACTTAGTTTTCCAAATACATAAAGTTTAAATATAGAAAATAATAAAGTAAATTAAATTTGAATAAATTAAATATAATATAATAAAAATTTTAATTAATTTTTAATAAAGAATAATAAATTAAATTAAATTAAATTAAACTAAATAATATGAAATAATAAAACAAATTACTTATTAATTAATAAATATAAATAAAACAATAAACTATATATAATAAAATAAAATATTAAATTAAATTAAACTAAATTAAAATTATTTAATAAATAAATGAATAATAAAGAAAATTAAATTAAAAAAAATTAAAATGAATAAATTAACTATGAATAAATTTAACAAAATAAAATTAAAATTAAATAAATTAAATATTATTAAATTTAATAAAATAAAATAATTATTATTAAATTTAATTAAATAAAAAATAAATCATAAATCATAAATCATATATACTCTAATAAATCATAAATCAAATAGGTTAACATTTTAGATCAAGATGTGATTTCAAATGAGCATATCATGAGTCGAATATTCCTAATAACTGATATCAAAGTCATGACTATGGACTTGGGTCATGGATATAGTACGGATTACGCATGATGAACAAAAAATAATTTATTGTCTAAGTGATGGACTTTTCTCGTAAAGGATCTTGGTTGACTCTCGACAAGAGATATATTGAAGAGTGTGGACTCGTCATTAAAGATAAACGTGATGCACTAGGCTAATGAGTTATAGATGCTGGATGAATTATCTACTCTTTGAACAAGTTCTGAACTCTTATTAGAAGGGTTTCAAGGAAAAACTTGGTATTGATACGGATAGAGATATCATGCGTTAAGAGAAATATTGTTCATTACAAGAAAACAGACTAAGACCGACATAATTATTTTCGACAGAATAAGTTACGTAGAACATAGTATAAATTCGATGGAATGTTCTGCCGAAAATAATTCCATCGGAAGTATTATGTTTGACGGAATTCTGTCGGAAATATGGAAAGGCACAAGCTAAAAAAAATTATTGCTCACGCTAAAGTTATAATCGACAGAATGATACATTTTTTACGGAACTTCCGTGAAAAATAAATTTAATTTAGACAGAATTTTGTCAAAAATATTAAAATTAAAAACCCTTGAATCAGTTCGCCTTCTCAGATTCATTTCATTTCTTTTCTTTCACTTAGCCCTCATCTCTCTCTATTCTCTAGCTCTCATCATCATCGATTGGACCTAAAGCTCGCCGCGGTCACCATCGATCCGTCCATCCGATCATCGTAGAGGTGCGTACTATATATATATATATATATATATATATATATATATATATATATATATATATATATATATATATATATATACTGGTAATATATATTGTATTTTTTGGTTAATTGATAGCTGTTGAGAATTGTTTGATGATGAATTAGTATATACTGTTATTGTAATTTTTTCTTTGGGTGAGTAAAGCTTGGCTGAAATGTGTGAGTGTGTTATTTTCGACGGAAATTTAATCTAAAACCAAAAAATGTAATATATAATAAATAAAAATATAAAATATTTATTATTGGTTATTTTAACTATACAAAAATAAACTAATATTTACTTAGTTTTCCAAATACATAAAATTTAAATATAGAAAATAATAAAGTAAATTAAATTAGAATAAATTAAATATAATATAATATAATTTTAAATTAAATTTTAATAAAGAATAATAAATTTAATTTAATTAAATAAAACTAAATAATATGAAATAATAAAACAAATTACTTATTAATTAATAAATTAAAATAAAACAATAAACTATATATAATAAAATAAAATATTAAATTAAATTAAACTAAATTAAAATTATTTAATAAATAAATGAATAATAAAGAAAAAAAAAATTATAAAAAATTAAATTAAATCTAATATAATAAATAAATTAAAATAAAATAAATTAACTATGAATAAATTTAATAAAATAAAATTAAAATTAAATAAATTAAATATTATTTAATTTAATAAAATAAAATAATTATTATTATATTTAATTACATAAATAATAAAAAATTAAACATTATTTATTATTATTATTAAATTAATTAAATTAAATGTAGTAAAATAAAATAATAAATTCAATTAAACTAAAAATATTTAATAAATAAATTAATAATAAATTATACTATAATAAATAAAGTATAATATAATAGAATAATAAATTTAAATAAAATAAATTAAATATGATCAAATTTAATTAAATAAAATAAAATAATAAATTAAATATGACCAAATGTATTTAAATAAAATGACACGACAACTCCCTTTTGCAAATGTCTGATAAATTTACTAAATTTCCCTTTAATTATTTGTATTCATAAGTACGTAGCTTTACTTTCTATAGAACGTACACTACTTGTTTGACATTCCCTCTTAACGAGTGAATATCGATGTTGGGCTACGTATTTTACTAGCATAAATAGAATACCAATGATGGGCTTAGCCATGCAGACCATTAAGTCTAGTGCGCGCACAAGAGGACTCCTAAATCCGATAAGCTTGGGATCATTTTCCTTATCGATTCAGTTACTAACTAGTTACCATATCTAAATATTAATTGGTATGGGAGTTATCTATTTAGTATTGATTAGCGTAACAGTTACCTTATCTAACAAGAATTTTGCTACATAATTCCTATTAGGAATTGAGTCATGTTGAGCAATATGAGTACTATAAATACATGGTGAATAATAGAGGTACACAAATCTGATTCTACCTACTAAATACTTTCTACCTCCATTGTTGACACATCTTGAAATCTGTACTTACTCTTACACCGGAGGTATCCTCCGACGGCCCAAGCCGTCAAACACTTCTGGTGGTTCTTTTTGTGCAGGTCACAGTCCGAACCGGTGGTTGAACGTACAGACGAAATTCGAGCATTAACAATCGACTAACCCCAATTTAATAATATCACTTATGCATGTAGTTTGGTTAAGAGCTTAGAAACCCGTTTGTGGTGTAATCGTGTAACTTTACAAAACGATATATTGCAGATTGAAAATACTATATACAAGCATTTTCCTAATTGTTCTTTATGTGAAAATCCTTCTAATAAATTCAGTTATTTCTTAATCCACTAATTTGGTTTCCTTTTCATGGAGGGTATATGGTAGCAGTGATGGATACGATGGTGGTGGTGGCGCAGCTACGTACGGAAGTGGCGATGGAAACGCTTGTTGCAAGTGTGGTGATATGGGCATATAACAAAGGAATTAACATCAGGGCAGTCACGAACTTGGTGGAGGAGGAAGGTCTTGTGGTGGGGGTAGAGGTGCTTGCTACAAGTAGGGTGTTCAAAACATTCGATTTTTTACCGAACCAGTCGGTATCGGTACAGGCAGTACCCTTTTTTCGGTATCGATTTTTTCAGAATCGATTTTTTATACTTTTTGATATCGGTAGTGGTATGAATCTTTTTGAATTTTAGTAAAAACCGGTATCCTGAAATAACCGAATTAAATAATATAATAATAATTTTATATTAATTATTATAATATATATATATATATATAATAATAATATATATTATTATAATTTATAAATAAATTAATATATAATTATTATTTATAAATTATAATTATATATATTACCAATCGGTATAAACCGAAAATTGAACTAAAAAAATCAGTACCGATTTTGTACTGAACTGATAATTCGGTACCGATTCTTGTTTTAGCGGTATTTTGGGTTCGGTACAGGTTCGATTTTTTTGGTACCGATTCGATAATTTACCGATGAACACCCCAAGCTACAAGTGCGGGGAGGAGGGGCACTTCGTCTGAGATTATATTTCCCGAGCTAAAACGTTTATAATAGGGTCTATATCAAGTTGGTAGAGACCTCATTTCATTCCAATGGTTTGAGCTCGAGCAATCTCGTGCGAAGTGCCCCTCCTCCCCGCAATCGGAGCAATAAAGTCCACTGCCACCACTATACCTTCTACCACCACCACCTTCACGATCGACCTGATCTATAGCATTCCTTTCCATATGCTTAATCTCATCACACTTGTAACATGTGTTTCCACTGCCACCTCCACGATTCGTAGCTGCCGCAGCCACCACCACCATCGTATCCACACCGCTACCACTATACCCTTCCATGAAAAGGAAAGAAAATTAGTGGATTAAGAGAGATAACTGAATTTATTAGAAGTATTTTCACATAAAGAACAATTAGGGAGACACATATATATGGTATCTCCAACCTGCGATGTATCTTTTCGCAAAGTTACACGAACTAGACCAATTTAAACAAATCACGTGTGCATGTTGTTTGGTTAGGAGTTTAGAAACCCATTGGACATTCACTCACTAGGAGTGAATACTGAATAGTCCTCAGTCTGGGACTGTTGCTAAATGTTATGTCTCTTACTTAGGCCCATGCCAACAACTTGAGTACGTTTTTGTATATTTTGAGGACTTTTCGGCTGATAGCTCTACATATTCTCTGAGTGCATACTTAGATTACGTTGATGTAGTCTATTTTGTGTACTTGGAGACCATGGGGAGGTGCTACCAAAATTTTCTTAAAACATATGAAACATGCTCAAGGTGTTGACACTAGTGAGGAGACACGTCTAGGAATAGGATAGAAGCTTGACCCTTTTTAGAGTAGAGATGAAGATATGTAGGATTCATGCAAGGAGTGCATGTAATAACCTTGCTTTAATAGTGCCTTTTGTTCAATTAAAGATGTCAGACGATTGGAGTCAGATGTACCATAGATGCTGCTAGATAGGAGGGGATTATTGCCTGAGTACCGTGATAGGATTTGCAAATTTTTGAATTTTATAAATGAACATGTTGACGATTCGAACGAAAAGATGAGATGCCCGTGTGTAAAGTGTAAGAACCTGATTTGGAAGAAAGTAGACGATATTAAATTTGACTTATTTTCACATGGGTTTTTGGATGGGTATTCCAAATGGATTCATCATAGGGAATCAGTTGACGATAGTGTAAAGTAAGCAGTGTACGGGTAATCAGATGGAGATAGCTATGGTGCCATAGAGATGTTGGTCGATACTTATAGTGCTAACACTTTTGATTGGGTTACAAATGAGCATCCGTCAAGTAGTGCACAACATGAGCCAAATGACATGGTAATTGCCTTTTTATAAGATGTTATTTGAATCCTTGGTTTCATTGTACAGTGGAATTGAGAAGCACACCAGACTTTTTACAGTCACGAAACTCTTACACTCAAGAATGAGCATAACTAGAGTGAGAGAGGGTTCAATGATTTGCTTGCTCTTATCAACGACTTCTTACCGAAGGATCATACATTGCCTTCGAATTACTATGAGGTGAAGAAGATGGTAAGAGGGTTAAATATGGGTTATCAGAAAATAGATGTTTATGAGCAAGATTGAATGTTATATTATGGGGAGGATAGCAAAAAGTTACAGTGTGATATCTGCAAGTTGCCTTGGTACAAGAGGACAAAGCGTGGGGGGAAGGAAAAATATGTGCCCACTAAAATATTATGTTACATTCCACTTGTTCTGAGGCTTTAGCGTTTATTCATGTCATCGCATACTGTTGAGGATATGAGTTGACACAAAACAAAGGACGTCGTGCCTGGCCAACTAACTCACCTTGTAGATGGTGATGAGTGGAAGAGATTTAATGAAGTTTATAGAGGAGGCTCGGAATGTCAGGCTTGACATTGCTACAGATGGCTTTTGTCCGTTTAACTGTTTTAGTCTGCCTTACTCTATTTGGCCAGTAAACATTGTTACTTAAATTTTTCCACCCTCTATGTATAGGGATTTCAGATCGTAAAAGCAATGGAATTTAAAATTTTCATATCAATTTCCAAAACCCTAAAAAGGATCCATGCGAAAATATATTAAATCAGAGGTTTAGATTTGTTTTACCGTTTATCCGAGCTTGAATGGAGATGATGGGGAATTCTGGAACACTTCAAATCTTCAACACAATCCAACAGAACTGCGACTCTACGGTATCCACACGAACGCTCCGCGAATCGTCACACGAACTGCAGTAAAAGGGAGCTGCAGTAATAGCCACCAAGATCTGGATTTTCTGAATATTTTTCTCTCTAGTCTCTTTCTAAAAATAGCTAGGGTTTAGGTTACTTTCTCTGCTGATATATCATATATATATAGCAGTCAAAAAGAATTAACCAAAACCTAATCCAATTAAAATAAATAAAATCTGAATTTATATATATATATATATATATATATATATATATATATATATATATATATATATATATATATATATATATATATATATATATATATCTTAATTAAGTCTTACTTAATTAATATACATATATATACAAGTTATCTTATTAATTTAAATTCGTAATTTAAATACTATCAATCATATTTATATATTTAAATTCTTATAATTTAAATTAATTCCCTTTTAATTATGTTCTAAGTGTGTGACCCTATAGGTTATTATTACGTTGACAATAATTTTAAAATCATATTATAAAATTATAAACAATGAGTGACATCTAGTAATGCATCACTACTACCCAAGTAATAATAAGATCGGTGATTCGATGCAACATTTTCGTGACCAATATTTCGATGTAATTTAATCCTTTTAAACTTGACATCCTAGATTAAACTCGAGGTATGGAATGTGTCATACTCTTCATAATTTAATCTGAGTTTTCTTGATCAATAAGTAGACTATATGAAACAAATTACTATTTGATTATGACCATGCATTTCATAGTCCAACTCAATCAAGATGTCTATAGACATCACCCCTAATATATAGGAGGGTTAAATTCCATCTAGATCACTCATATTCCTCACACGATTCATGACGTACCCAATAATCACCTTTATTGTCCACCCTATAAAATGTGACCTTTAATGATATCAAAGTACATAAATTCTTGTGTAATAATATAGTGATTTCAGGTCAGAGGATCATTACATCATTGTTACTATGAGAATTTCTTATGACACTTGGCATAATGCTCCACGTAGAATTCTGTTGGTTTGTAATATTCATAGACGCAAACAAATTGTATAAAATAGCGGAAGCATGGTAAAATCAAATTTAAAAATTTACAAACCATAATCCAGGATCGACATTTATGCGCAATTATTAATTAATAAAGAAGAAGTTAGAGATATACCCTTGTAGAACTCAAAGCTTCAAGAGGTACAAGTTCACCTCCAAATCCTTCACGTTCTCCTTGAATTTCACCGATTGGATTCCAATGATCAATGTTAGTCACCCAAGTGTTTGGCCTCTAGAGGTGATCCACCAAGGAATAACAATAATTCAAGAAGTGGGTGATGTCAAACCCTAGTTTTCTCTCTCTAGAGAATATGTGAGTACTCTCCCAAAAACTTATGGAAGTGTATGTGTGTAACCTTAATCCATAATAAGACTTCTCTTATTTATAGATTTAGTAAACCCTCCTAACACCTTTAGGAATAGGGTTTTTAATTAAACTCCTAATCTAATTAGGAACTTAATTGATTTAATATAATAATTATAATTCCTAAACTATTTAGGAACTTAATTATTAATTATGAGAGTACTCTTATTAATTAATTCCTAAACCATTTAGGAACTAAATAATAATAATAATAGTAATAATAATAATAATAAGACTCCTCTTATTAATTTATAATTAGTATTTTCAAAATACTAAATAATAAATATTAAGCTATTTAATTTATTCTATCCACATAGTATAAATTAAATATACTTAATTCATTATTACAATTATGCCATTTACTTTTTAAATAATTATTTTTCTTTTGCGGTGTGACCCTTTAGGTTCTCCATATTAAACCGGTTATAGAATAAATTAATTAGAACTATTCTAATCTTATTTATATAAATAAATTAAACTATTTAATTCATTTAAATAAATAATATTTATTCCATAATAAGGGTAAGCCCCCTTAGCGATCAACGACTTTTCAGATAATATAGATTTCAACATTTAATCACAAAAGAACCTATTCAGCGAATAGTTACTGTACAATTCAATCCTTCTACCTCACAACGTCCCAATCAAATATAAGACATGGTATAACTGTCAAGTCTTATTTTATTTGATTATATGCATTTCGATCCTTAAATGAATAACTCTAATTAATGTAAATTAGAAACTACTTTCTAATTTTCATTCTGCCTTGACCAATGACTACTGAGTTGTCATTTATCGAATCGCATAGGACATTATCTTCTTTTACTAGAAGTGGTAGATTCTTTGTTGATCATTCACCTATCTCCATGTATGACTTATTATATCCGATCATACCCTTTGATACACCCTAAAGGTTTTAAGGAATATGTCAAAACATAATTCATCATACACAAGATACTATGATGATCTCAAGTCCAAGGATCACTTGTACTACTATCACAAAAGGAACTCCTATTGACAGGCAAGTAAGACTCCATTAGGTGTTCCTTGAACGAGTCACGTTCAGTGAACTTATTCTCTAATAAGCACCTACATACTTGCTTTAGTGTCTCCACACAAATGATTATGAGATCAATCATCCTCTTCATAAGAGCAAGCATAGTATGTACCAATCTATCCGGATCTACTAATCCCCTTTTTAGTGATCCAACGATTAGGAACAATTTTAGTTTTGAGCTATCTTGAATTTAGATCTCATTAGCATGATCCTCATCATGGTTCTAAAAGCATTGCTCGAAAACTATGGGTTTATCCATTTGATTAATTCAAGTAATTAATCATGAATAAAGAAATGCCTTGATTCTTTTATTAATAAACGAACAAGATTACAAAGTATATGCTTATCACATCAAATGTGATTGGCTTGAGGGCATACTACTTTCAATCTCCCACTTGCACTAAAGCCAATCGCCCTTTGGTATCCCTATACCATTCTTCTCTAAGTGGCGTGCAAATTGCTTAGTAAATGCTTTAGTTAGTGGATCTGTAATGCTGTTCTAAGAGCTTACCATCTTTATGGTGTCGTCTCCTTTTCAATGATTCATCTAATCATATGAAAGTGCTGCAATATATGTTTGGATTTCAGATGAGACCTAGGTTCTTTGGCAAATTAAACTCCTTTAATGCTAGGAACCATTATAAGTTCTGTAATGAACTTGTTGAACCAAATAATCACCTTTGCAGCTTCACTTATAGTTATTTACTATGTCTTTGTCACTAAATCAACAACTCCTTGCTGTTTGGAACTTTTTCAACTCACTACAGCACCGTTCAAGGTAATCATATTACCTGAAACGGATATGCTGTTATCTTGGTTAGTCTGAACAAACTTGAGTTTGTTAAGCCCTCTAGTTTTATATCAGACTCATCATTAGAAACTCTTTTCTAATATTCTTCTCCAGAAATGAACTGATATCTGCTTATCATGCATAAGCAATATCAGGTCAAGTACATATCATCCCGTATATGATAGATCCTATTGCTGAGGCATAAGGAGTCTTACTCATACGGTCTCTCTCTTCAGGTGTCTTTGGGGCTTGCTTCTTCGAGAGATGTATTCCAAGACCCATCGGCATGAGCCCTTTCTTGGAATCTTTCATGCTAAACTTGTGACGCCCCCAAATCTGGGCCCACACAGCCCAAACTTGAGTCGTCAAAAGACTACAACAAAATTATTACAACAAAGCACAACGTACAACAATACAGTGTATAATAATACACAACTAAGTCTTCACTATTATTGCCACACTATTTTACAAAACGTGAAGACTATGATAACTATTCCTCGGACCCTCACTCCATTCCCCGGCTAGACCCTGTTATGTTTTCATCTCCTGTTGAAAAACAATGGAACAAAAGAAAGGGTGAGCTCAAATAGCCCAGTAAAAAATATCATGACTAAGATAATGACGAATAAATTATCATTAGTCTTCAACAGTTGAGTTCTTGATAGAATACAATAGACTACAAGGTTTATATCAAAAACTGCAGTTAAATTCTTAAACAACGTTCAGATCAATAATAGCAGCAGAATGAGTAATCTATTAGAAGAATAATGCAGACTATAATGTCCACTCGGTTCTCTTTTTAGGAAAAACATCATCAACTTTTATCATCTGAAATATCATTAGTCAAGATAATACAAATTCACAGTTCCTGATCATAATCATGCACATCAACAGTTCATATTTGCACTACGGGCCAAAGACATTCAATATAACACCAACGGTCATGATTATACCAGATTCAGCCTTTGGTCATAATCATACCAAACAACAGTTCATCTTTGCACTACGGGCCAAAGAGAACATTCACCACGTGCCATAAAAGACACCGAACAGATGTATCGCCTTTAACCTATTATATCGCCTTTAACCTATCATCTGTTCAACAAATATATCACATCTGTGCCCCCGGCCACAGATATTCACAACAGCTTGATTTTTGGATGATTAGAATGATATAAATGATGAACAGAAGAAATAGGATAACAATAAGTATCGGAAGTTTACTTTGTACAGATTCAAATAATGTCCAAATTGTCAACATGATGTGGAGTGAAATTTAAAAATGATATTCAAGATCCACAGTTCAGAATAACGGTTACAATTCAATAGAAAGGTTCACGTAAATAGGAAGATTCAGTTGAAATAATGAAGTTCAACTATTATGGAACATATAATATTTTCAGGAATTATAGAAGCAATAGTTCCATAATAAATTTCGATTTAGGAGTATTAAAGAAAATAATATCCCTTACCGTAGCAGGTTTGATTAACAAAAGGTGAAGGAAATTAATACAAAGGGTTATTCACCAACAGGCGGCAATCCGCTCCGTAAGGTTATTCCCACAATTTAATAGAATTTGAGTACAAAGAGTTATTCACCAAACAGGCGGCAATCCGCTCCGTAAGGTTATTCCCACAATTTAATAGAATTTGAGTACAAAGAGTTATTCACCAAACAGGCGGCAATCCGCTCCGTAAGGTTATTCTCAGAGATTAATAATGAATGAATACGAAAGGTTATTCACCAACAGGCGGCAATCCGCTCCGTAAGGTTATTCCCACAATTTAATACATGGAAATAAAAGGCACGTCTTATGAGTAAGGAAGAAACAATATTATTATCGAGAATCAAATAATGATAATCCCTTACCATAGTATGTTTGAATAATGGAAGATGAAAAAGATGGTATCCCTTACTATAGTAAGTTTGAACAATAGAATATGAAAGAAGATGATATTCCTTACCTCAACACGTGACTGGATATTGATTTAAATGAGGTTGATTAACTTGAACAGTACACGTATACTTATAGATCTTCACAAATACTCAAGATGACTTAAGCACACTTAGAGAGAAATTTCACAAGAAGTATTTAGAGAGAGAAAGAAAGAACAAGTAAGGAAGTTTATGAAAAGTCCTTAAGTTAAGGCTTCTATTTATAGCCAAAAATCTTATCATTCATTTAATCTAAACCATTCATTTAAAGATCATCTTTTAATCTACACCATCCATTTCAAATATTATATTATCTTTAATCTACACCATTCATTTCATATCACCTAATAATCACCACACTTTATATTATAAACAAATCAATTTAATTATTCAACAATAATTCACACTTTAATCTACACCATTCATTTCATATCACCTAATAATCACCTAACTTTATATTATAAACAAATCAATTCAATTATTTAACAATAATTCACACTTTAATCTACACCATTCATTTCATATCACCTAATAATCACCTAACTTTATATTATAAACAAATAACTTTATCAATTCAATTATTATGACTAATTGTTATAAATACAGTATAGTTAGCTCTTAGATATCAAGTCAATAAATTAATGAAATACAACTGTTTAAATAACATCATAATAGAGATAACAATAATGTAAAATAAAACATACGTTACTGTGTAATGACAATTATTGATTCAATAATGTGAATTACTGTGCATATGTTACTGTGACAATTATTAGGTTCAATAATTTTAAAAACAGTGCAACAACAATTATTGACTCAATGATATAAAATACAGTGTAATGACAATTATTAAATCAATAATGCAAAATACTGTGTAACAACAATTATTGAATTGATAATATAAAATATTATGCAGTGACAATTATCGATGAAATGATGCGTAACAGTTATGGTGTCAATTATCAGACCAATAATATGAGACACTATGCAATACCGTGTGTTACTGTAGAGTACCGTGTGCTACAGAAAATACCATAAACTACCGTATGCTACTATTCTTTTATCACCGGTATTTTAACAGTTCCGTTGACTATTTTTATTTAAAAAGGTTACTTCTGTCGTTTTCTATATCCGACAAATATTCCGTTGTGGGGTCCACCAATAATTTATTATTTCGGCGCCGTCGTACGGCACGAATATTCCCCGACCAAACGAATATTCCCCGACAAAGCGAATATTGTGCGGTCAGCATAACTCTTTTGTCGTTGAAGATCAGCATAACTCTTTTGTCGTTCTTGTGCGGTCTGTATTCGTTGTCGGATCATTTGGATCTTTTCGGTCGTCAAGCGTACCAACTCGGGTCCCAACAATTTTGCTTCTCCTACCTCATTCCATCATATTGGAGAGCGACACTTCCTTCCATACAATGCCTCGAATGGAGCCATGCCTATGCTTGCTTGGTAACTGTTGTTGTAAGAAAATTCCACCAACGGCAAGTACTTATCCCAACTTCCTTTGAAGTCTAATACACAAAGTCTCAAAAGATCTTCGAGGGTCTGGATCGTCCTTTCCGATTGTCCGTCCGTTTGAGGATGGTATGCAGAACTAAAACGTAGTTCAGTGCCCATAGCTTTTTGTAGACTGATCCAAAAGCGTGAAGTGAATCTAGGATCTCGATCAGAAACTATGGAAACTGGCATGCCATGCAATCTCACGATCTCATTTATGTACATACCGGCAAGACGTTCAAGTGAAAAGTTTTCTCGTATAGGCAAGAAATGAGCAGATTTGGTCAATCTATCTACGATCACCCAAATTGCATCTAAGCCTTGAGAAACTTTTGGAAGACCCGTCACGAAGTCCATATTGATGTGTTCCCACTTCCATTCGGGAACTTCAAGTGATTGTAATGGACCTTTAGGAACTTGATGCTCTGCCTTGACACGTTGACAAGTTAGGCACCTTGAGATAAACTCCGCAATCTCTCTTTTCATATTGTTCCACCAAAATGTATGTCGAAGATCTCGATACATCTTGGTACCTCCTGGGTGGATTGCAAACGGCGTGTTGTGTGCCTCCATCATGATTTTATGCTTTAATTCAGGATCGTTAGGAACACAGAGTCGAGAGTTGACTCGAAGTATTCCTTTCTCGTCGATTCTTGCTTCGGGAATGGCACCTTCTTGTACTTTCTTTATCATGTTTATCAGTTCCGGATCGGTAGCTTGAGCAGCTTTAATTTTATCGATTAAAGTTGGTTCTACTCGCACGTGAGCAATCTTCGAGTGGGTCCCTGGTGTCTTTAGCTCTATCTCCATCTTTTGCAAGTCGTACAAAATACACTTTTGTGTTGTCAGCAGTGCACTTGTACTTGCATAAGATTTTCTGCTCAAAGCGTCAGCTACAACGTTCGCCTTTCCCGGTGATACTGGATTGTGTGGTCATAATCCTTTAACAGCTCAAGCCAACGTCGTTGTCGCATGTTGAGTTCCTTCTGGGTGAAGAAATACTTGAGACTTTTATGATCCGTATAGATATCCACTTTTTCTCCGTACAAGTAGTGTCTCCAGATCTTCAACGCGAAAACGACTGCTGCCAACTCTAGATCATGAGTAGGATAATTTTTCTCATAATCTTTGAGTTGTCGAGAGGCGTAGGCTATAACCTTTCCATGTTGCATAAGGACACAGCCTAGACCTTTGCCAGAAGCATCGCTGTAGATAACAAATTCTCCTGATCCTGATGGTATGGTCAGAACAGGAGCTGAAACCAGTCTCTTCTTGAGTTCTTGGAAACTTTTCTCGCATTCCTCGCTCCATATGAATTTTGTGCTTTTCCGAGTAAGCTGCGTTAATGGAGTGGCGATTCGAGAAAATCCTTCTACGAATCTCCGATAATAACCAGCTAGACCCAGAAAACTTCGGACTTCGGTTACTGTCTTGGGTTGTTCCCAATTTAGTACCGTTTCAATCTTCGCAGGATCGACTGATATTCCTTGACTAGAAATCACATGCCCAAGAAACGCGACCTCCTCAAGCCAGAACTCACATTTCTTCAACTTGGCATATAATTTGTTTTCACGGAGCTTTTGTAGTATCAATCTCAGGTGTTGTTCATGATCCTCGCGACTCTTGGAGTATATGAGGATGTCATCAATAAAGACAACCACAAAATGATCCAAATGTTCCTTGAATATCCGGTTCATCATGTCCATGAAAGCTGCAGGAGCATTAGTTAGTCCAAAAAGCATGACTAAGAACTCATAATGCCCATAACGAGTTCTGAAAGCAGTCTTTGGAATGTCCTCAGCTTTAACCTTTAACTGATGATATCCAGAACGGAGATCAATCTTTGAGAAATGTTGAGCGCCTTGCAATTGATCAAACATGTCATCAATCCGAGGTAACGGGTACCTGTTCTTGATGGTGACATGGTTCAATTCTCGGTAGTCAATGCACAATCTCATACTCCCGTCTTTCTTCTTCACAAATAGAACAGGAGCACCCCAAGGTGATGCACTCGGACGAATGAAACCGGTATCCAACAATTCCTGTAGTTGGACTTTTAACTCTTGAAGTTCAATGGGAGCCATTCGGTAGGGAGCTTTGGAAATGGGCTTGGTACCGGGTTCAAGATCAATATAAAAATCAATTTCACGGTTTGGGGGTAAGCCAGGAAGTTCTTCAGGAAAAACGTCAGGAAACTCATTAACAATGGGAATATCATTCAAGTTTGACGTATTTTTGTTCAAATCAGTGACATGAGCTAAAAAGGCTTGACATCCGTTTTTCAATAAACGAATGACTTTATGGCTAGAAATAACAGTTATAGATTTCAATGGTTTAGTTGCTTGAATTTGCATGACAGGTTGATTAGGAATATGAAAACTAATAATCTTATGAAAACAATCAATTTTAGCATGATGGGTAGTCAACCAATCAATTCCTAAAATCACATCAAATTCATGCATCTCCAAAGAAATAAGGTCAACAGGTAATGTGAGGTTGTTGATTTGAACTAGGCAAGATTTATAGACAGTAGATGTAATGGTCATTTCTCCTAATGGGGTTTCAACTGATAAGTCAAAGTCCAAGTTTTCAGGAGTTAAGTTTAAACGCTGAGCACATGCAGGTGAGATAAAAGAATGGGTAGAGCCAGTATCTAACAAAGCGTAGACTTCACGAGAATTTATGAATAACTTACCGGTTATCACCTCGTTCGAGTTTCGTGCCATTTGGGATGTCACAACAAAAGCTCTCCCTTGAACTACAGATTTTCCCTTATCCGCGCTAGCTTTTGGTATCATCATTGCAGCTGGACTTGATTTTGTGGCAGGACAAAACCGCGCAAGATGACCCTCTTTCCCACAACTGTAGCACTTTTTGGACTGCAGTGTACAGTTTGGGCTGATGTGACCTTCCTGACCACACCTATAGCATCTCACTGGTGGTCGATCTTCTCCCCTTGAAACTGGGGTCGGTGCTGGTGTTGGTACTGGTGCTGGTGCCCTTCCATAATTATTATGGAATCTCTTTCTTTTGAAATTGTTCCCACTAGATTCTCCTCTTCTGTTATTTGGTATGGAATTACCACCGAAGTGTTGGTTACCTCCTCGATGGTTCTCGTTCCTGTGGTTGTTGTCACTCCTTTCTCTATGCTGATCATTAACTCTTGGCTGCAATGTTTCATCTGTTTGCTCCACCCTTTGAGCCCTATCTACAACATCTGAATACAAACTAAATTTATGAGAGCTAAGTTGTTGACGAATTTTGAATCTCAAACCTCTTAGGAACATCCGACTCATTCGTGCTTCGTCATCCACAAGATGGGTGGCAAAGCGAGATAACTCGGCAAACTTGGCTTCATATTGGGAGACTGTCATGTTTCCCTGCTCCAGCTTAATGAATTCCACCTCTTTCATATGGCGGATGCTTTCTGGGAAATACTTCTCGTTAAACAGTTCTTCGAATTCTGTCCAAGACATTTCGAGTGCTGAAGGTTGGATACGTTTTACCGCTTCCCACCAATGGTCCGCCTCACCTCGTAACATAAAAGTGGCAAATGGCACCTTCTGATCATCAGCGCATTGTAAGACATCAAGTATTTTTGTCGTCTGCTTTAGCCATGCCTCCGCTTTGAGTGGGTCAGGCTTCCCGTGGAATTCAGGTGGTCCTAATTCTTTAAATTGCTTAACAATGACCATCCTCAAATTGCCAGCGTTTCTACCGTTATTATTGACTGGATTTCCTCTTCCTTGATTCTGTATGAACTGCATGAAATTCCTAAAGAATCCATCGTTCATCATGTTATCAGGAACATTATTTCCTGAGTTGGCAGGAGGATTGTTTGGGGCCTCTTGATTCTCGGCTACATTTGCTTCAGGCATTCCATAGTTAACCTCTTGATTTCCAGATGCCATACTAAACTATGGTCACAAAATAAATGTTAGTTCAAATAAACTAACTCATCACTTCATGTTCCTACATTCAAATCGACTCATTAGATAATAAAATCTATTTTAGGTAGGACACACTAGTGACTGATTCTATTCGTCTCTCCCCTCCTAGTTCTACCCCAGATCTCCATTAAAGACCATATCCCTAAGCTCTGATGCCAACTGTGACGCCCCCAAATCTGGGCCCACACAGCCCAAACTTGAGTCGTCAAAAGACTACAACAAAATTATTACAACAAAGCACAACGTACAACAATACAGTGTTTAATAATACACAACTAAGTCTTCACTATTATTGCCACACTATTTTACAAAACGTGAAGACTATGATAACTATTCCTCGGACCCTCACTCCATTCCCCGGCTAGACCCTGTTATGTTTTCATCTCCTGTTGAAAAACAATGGAACAAAAGAAAGGGTGAGCTCAAATAGCCCAGTAAAAAATATCATGACTAAGATAATGACGAATAAATTATCATTAGTCTTCAACAGTTGAGTTCTTGATAGAATACAATAGACTACAAGGTTTATATCAAAAACTGCAGTTAAATTCTTAAACAACGTTCAAATCAATAATAGCAGCAGAATGAGTAATCTATTAGAAGAATAATGCAGACTATAATGTCCACTCGGTTCTCTTTTTAGGAAAAACATCATCAACTTTTATCATCTGAAATATCATTAGTCAAGATAATACAAATTCACAGTTCCTGATCATAATCATGCACATCAACAGTTCATCTTTGCACTACGGGCCAAAGACATTCAATATAACACCAACGGTCATGATTATACCAGATTCAGCCTTTGGTCATAATCATACCAAACAACAGTTCATCTTTGCACTACGGGCCAAAGAGAACATTCACCACGTGCCATAAAAGACACCGAACTGATGTATCGCCTTTAACCTATTATATCGCCTTTAACCTATCATCTGTTCAACAAATATATCACATCTGTGCCCCCGGCCACAGATATTCACAACAGCTTGATTTTTGGATGATTAGAATGATATAAATGATGAACAGAAGAAATAGGATAACAATAAGTATCGGAAGTTTACTTTGTACAGATTCAAATAATGTCCAAATTGTCAACATGATGTGGAGTGAAATTTAAAAATGATATTCAAGATCCACAGTTCAGAATAACGGTTACAATTCAATAGAAAGGTTCACGTAAATAGGAAGGTTCAGTTGAAATAATGAAGTTCAACTATTATGGAACATATAATATTTTCAGGAATTATAGAAGCAATAGTTCCATAATAAATTTCGATTTAGGAGTATTAAAGAAAATAATATCCCTTACCGTAGCAGGTTTGATTAACAAAAGGTGAAGGAAATTAATACAAAGGGTTATTCACCAACAGGCGGCAATCCGCTCCGTAAGGTTATTCCCACAATTTAATAGAATTTGAGTACAAAGAGTTATTCACCAAACAGGCGGCAATCCGCTCCGTAAGGTTATTCCCACAATTTAATAGAATTTGAGTACAAAGAGTTATTCACCAAACAGGCGGCAATCCGCTCCGTAAGGTTATTCTCAGAGATTAATAATGAATGAATACGAAAGGTTATTCACCAACAGGCGGCAATCCGCTCCGTAAGGTTATTCCCACAATTTAATACATGGAAATAAAAGGCACGTCTTATGAGTAAGGAAGAAACAATATTATTATCGAGAATCAAATAATGATAATCCCTTACCATAGTATGTTTGAATAATGGAAGATGAAAAAGATGGTATCCCTTACTATAGTAAGTTTGAACAATAGAATATGAAAGAAGATGATATTCCTTACCTCAACACGTGACTGGATATTGATTTAAATGAGGTTGATTAACTTGAACAGTACACGTATACTTATAGATCTTCACAAATACTCAAGATGACTTAAGCACACTTAGAGAGAACTTTCACAAGAAGTATTTAGAGAGAGAAAGAAAGAACAAGTAAGGAAGTTTATGAAAAATCCTTAAGTTAAGGCTTCTATTTATAGCCAAAAATCTTATCATTCATTTAATCTAAACCATTCATTTAAAGATCATCTTTTAATCTACACCATCCATTTCAAATATTATATTATCTTTAATCTACACCATTCATTTCATATCACCTAATAATCACCTAACTTTATATTATAAACAAATCAATTTAATTATTCAACAATAATTCACACTTTAATCTACACCATTCATTTCATATCACCTAATAATCACCTAACTTTATATTATAAACAAATCAATTCAATTATTTAACAATAATTCACACTTTAATCTACACCATTCATTTCATATCACCTAATAATCACCTAACTTTATATTATAAACAAATAACTTTATCAATTCAATTATTATGACTAATTGTTATAAATACAGTATAGTTAGCTCTTAGATATCAAGTCAATAAATTAATGAAATACAACTGTTTAAATAACATCATAATAGAGATAACAATAATGTAAAATAAAACATACGTTACTGTGTAATGACAATTATTGATTCAATAATGTGAATTACTGTGCATATGTTACTGTGACAATTATTAGGTTCAATAATTTTAAAAACAGTGCAACAACAATTATTGACTCAATGATATAAAATACAGTGTAATGACAATTATTAAATCAATAATGCAAAATACTGTGTAACAACAATTATTGAATTGATAATATAAAATATTATGCAGTGACAATTATCGATGAAATGATGCGTAACAGTTACGGTGTCAATTATCAGACCAATAATATGAGACACTATGCAATACCGTGTGTTACTGTAGAGTACCGTGTGCTACAGAAAATACCATAAACTACCGTATGCTACTATTCTTTTATCACCGGTATTTTAACAGTTTCGTTGACTATTTTTATTTAAAAAGGTTACTTTTGTCGTTTTCTATATCCGACAAATATTCCGTTGTGGGGTCCACCAATAATTTATTATTTCGGCGCCGTCGTACGGCACGAATATTCCCCGACCAAACGAATATTCCCCGACAAAGCGAATATTGTCCGACAAAATAAAATTTGCACATAACATCCTTAACTTTTAACTTTATCGATTTAACCACTTACTGTTTAAAAAAAATATCTATATGAAGAAAAATTAAATTTTGTATTTCATAAAATTCGGGGTCTTACAAAACTTCTTTAGCATATAATCAATGTACGTTCCTTGGGATAAGCCAAACATCCTTTTAGATCTATCTCTATAGATCTTTATCCCCAAAATATAGGATGTTTCTCCCAAGTCCTTCACGGAGAAGTGTTTAGACAACCAAATCTTTACTGATTGTAGCATTGGTATGTCATTCCTTATCAGCATTATATCACTATATAATACTAGAAATGTCACAGTGCTCCCACTAACCTTTGTACACACTTGGTTCATTATCGTCTTTGATATAATCAAACACTTTTGATTATCTCATCAAAACGGATGTTCCATCTTCGAGAAACTTGCTTCAATCCAAAATTGGATCGTTGTAGCTTTCATACTTGATTTACTCCATCTATATAGAGATAAATCATCTTGGTTGTATTATACATACATCCTTTTGTATAGTAAACTACAATTGCAAATAAAATCCGAATTTATATATGCATTTTCACTAGTGAAAAATTTTCATTTTAGTCAACTTATTGACTTTATTTGAAATCTTTTTACCACTAGTCAGGTCTTATAGGTCTCCACCTTGCCATCTGCATTTAGTCTTTCTCCAAAGACCCATTTCGAATTTTATGATTATCAGTCATTTCTCTTGAGTATTTAATACTCATACCTCATCGTATGTAACTGGATTATCATCCACTATGATGCGTACCTCATCACCATCATCTATGATGAATCCATACCATTCAGGTATCTTCGGTACTAAACCAGATTTACGACTTGGTTGTGGTACAATAGGTTTATCTACTTATACAGATTCCTTCACTTAATCTGTAGTGTTTTGTGGTTCTTGAACTTCTTCAAGATCTATTTTACTCTCACTAACCCTTTAAGGAAAAACTTCTTTTCTTATAAGGCAGTGTGTTTCAATAAACACCTTATAGTTAGTCGGAATATAGAAGTGATACCCTAAACTTTCTTTAGGATATCTCACAAGTTTACACTTATCAGATCTTGTCCCAAGCTTATCACTGTCAAACTTTTTGACATAAGCTGGACAATCCAAATCTTAACATACTTAAGACTTGGTTTCTCCCTATCCATGACTCATATGAAGTATTGAGGAGGAAATAAGAAGGTATCTGATTTAGTAGATATGCGATCGTTTCTAAGGTATAACCCTAGAAGGATACTGGAAGATTGGTATAACTCATCATGGATCATCACCATGTCCATTGTGAGATAATACCATTTCGCTTAAGATGATCTAGAAACTTATTGCTTAAGTATTCCCTTCTCGATTTAATCGAAGAACTTTAATACTTTTGGCCTTTAGTTTCTATACTTCACTTTTTGAATTCTTTGAACGTTTCAAACGATTCGAATTTGTATTTCATCAAATACATATATCGAAATCTAGAATCATCAGTGAAAGTAATGAATGAATACCCTCCTCTTGCATTTGTTGTCATAGGTCCCACACACGACTGTGTGTACCATCTCTAACAACTCCGTAACTCGCTCTCCATGTCCACTAAATGAAGATTTAGTCATCTTTTCCATGATACAAGATTCACAAGTTGTATTTGATTCATAATCAAAAGGCTCTAAAAACCTATCTTTATACAACTTGTTTAGTCTTGTTTCATTAACATGACCGAGTTAACAGTATTGCATGAAGGTATGATCCATATCATCTCTTTGCCTTTAGTTTGTTCAATTTTGAAATATTTTCATGTAAGTCAAGTATACAAAGTCCATTAAGTAATCAACCAGTTCTAAATAAAACATTATCATTATAAACAGAACAACGATTGTTCATTATTATGATGTCAAAAACCCTTCCTTGTCATCACATGGAACTGAAATAATGTTTCTAAGAACTGGAACCTAGTAACAACTTACTAACTTAATAGGCTTGCCCGTAAGCAGTGCTAAACTATAAGTTCCCATGGCTAATGCAGCAACCTTTGCTTCATTCCCCAGCACATGATTACTTATCATTTGTTTAGCTTTCTACTTCTGCTTAGTCTCTGCAACGACTTGCATATGTGAGACCACTAGCCGGTATCTAATACCTAAGTAGAAATTTGACTTATAGAAAATTTTATTTTATTATGAACAAATCTATATCTGCAGTTGAAGCTTCACTAAGCTTCTTCTGCTTAACTACTACAAGATACTCCTTGCAGTTCCTCTTCCAGTGTCACAGCTTATCGCAATGAAAGCAAACTCCTTTGCCATCGGGATCACTTTTATTTATGTCATTTGTTCAGCCTTTCTTTTGCCTTCTATCTTTTCTGACTCATCAGAAACACCTTTGGCCATCTTCTTCAACTTAGAAGATTCATCTACTAGTAAGACTTGGTCTTTCTTGGAAGGAAAATGATTCTCAACTTATTCAACATATTTAAGCAAATCAGGTAAACTGACTTCAAGCTTATTAATGTTAAAGTTCACAACACTTTGTGAAAGGGAGTCAGCGAGTGACTGCAAGATCGAATCTTGAATCAACTCTCCATCTTTGACAAAACCTAGGTGTCCTAATTGATCAATCGGATTGATCATCTTTAGGATACGTGTCTTTATTGTAGTGCCATTGGTTATTATAGATTGGAAGAGCTCCTTAGATATCTTATATCTAGTTGACCTACTTTGCTCACCAAACAACTATTGAATGTGCAACAATATAGTAGGTGTATCCATTTTCTCGTGTTGACCTTGTAACTCGATACTTATGGATGTGAGCATGATGCATTGAGCCACCTTTGCATCATCTTGTCATTTCTTAAAATAACAATATCTTCCTCATAGGCTTAGTCTACAACGTTTGCAGGAATAGGCAAATTAAGGATATTTGCTAGCTTTTCAGCATTGAGAACTTTTCTCAAATTTGTTTAATCAATCCGAACAATTCGGTTCGATTAATTGTTAGCATCTAATATGCTATGCAGTGTTAGTGAATTAAACATAGCAATATTCTTTAAGTGAATTAATAACAACATTAACATGCATTCATTTTATTAATCACCAAGTTAATTAGGTCTTTATTTAAAATGGTGTCTCCCACTATTTTCATCAAACTATATTACCCTCTTCTTATATAGTTCGGCAAATCTAATTAAAAACTTGCTAGTGAGAATAAGAATCCTATTGACATAAGTATAACCTTATGTGTGCACAACAAATTATAGTTTATTCAATAGGTAGATAACTCCTTGTCAATTACATCAACATGTAACTCCTTGTATTTTGCCTCTTAGATTATTATGATCATGTGTGTGCACATCCAAATCAAAATTATCTAAGTTAAGTCAGACCTAGCACTTCCATATAAGTGAAGAGAAAAATACTGCCCTTGTGTGTGCACAACAAAACAGTAATGTTCAATTCTTTTATAAACATCAAATGTGATAAAACAACATCTCAAAAAATTAATATAAGTCTTGTGTGACACAACAAACTTATAATGATTATTTGATACTCTATCGTTTTACCATGCTAGAAGGCGACGTTCGATATTTTAATAAATATCTTTGAACGTTACAACTTAATATTATGAGTAGTAGAATAAATAAATTAGAACCATTCTAATTTTATTTAATTGAATTAAACTCCTTTAATTCATGAATTAAATATTTTAATTCATTTTATAAATAATATTTATTCTACATCTTGAGGGGTTTGTTAATATTAATTGTCTCATCTTGTTTAGCGCGCATGCACATATATATATAAAATACGCGTCATATTATTTAACATGCGAAGCATGTTTGGATAATATATAATATATATAATTAACATGCACATATAGAATACTATATTCTACTTGGATTGATTATGGACTTTTATTCTAATTTGGTTCACTAGAGCCACCAAGTGAACCAAAAGGTCAAACCTAGGTTGCAAGAATAAATTAAATTAAATATAACTATTACATTTAAATTTGGGCTTCATTACAAATGAGTCTTCATGCGCTCCTTGCTCCTTTGCTCCAATTCTTCAAAATAATTCTAACTAATCCTATTACAAAACTATTTACAATAAATAAGAAACCTTGATCAACAGTCAAGGGGAAGTACATAGGAGAGAGATAGAATTATACATAAGAAAAATTAGAAAGACGAGGTACGCAGACCCCATTTATAAAACTCAATCATTCATGCATCCATTTAAAATTAAATTCAATCACATTGGTCAAATAATCCATAATCAATCTCATTTATTATCATATATATCAACATATATATCAATAAATAATATTCATCTAATGAATTAAATAAAACATTCCATATATGTATTGGTATCATTTAATGGACAATTTAAAGTTACATGAAATCCAATTTCATGTTTAAAATAAATTTTTTATTTTAATTATAAAATTATTTTAAAAATAAACTATTTATTTTTATTATTTTAAAATTACCCAAAATAAACTCTTTTATTTTGAAATTTTAAAATATGTACAAAATTACCAAACTGTTTGGTTAATTAATATATATTATAAATATATCATATATATTAATAATATATAAATACTAACCAATCGGTAATATATATATTTACTCATAATCCGAAAGTGGCTCGGTTAATATATATATAAATTACATGATCCGAAAGTGCAGCAGCTTTAGCAATTCGTGACACACAATTCGGGACAAGAACTTGCAAACAATTTACCGAAAAATTAAGAAAACCATGCGGCAGCCTTTTACAATCTAATATATATACAATATCATATATCATATATATATATATATAACAACAAAACGCCAGCCATCACTTTCGGTAAAGCATGAAAAAAAGAAAAGCAAGTTTCCGGATTTGTTTGCATTACCGAAACAGTAGGTTGCTTTTGTTTGTCAAAGTGACTCTTATTTCGGGACAACATCATGGGCCGCATGCTTTACCATATGACACACAAAATGGGATTACATATATATCCGAATACAGTAGGTGCAATGTACATATATATTACCGAAACCGAAACCGAAACCAAAATCAAAACCAAAACCATGGCAGCTTTAACCGAAATTAGAATAGGTTTGTTGCTTGGTTTATATATATATACCGTGGCTTTATATATATGTAATACGCCAACCGTGAATCCAATTCACAAAACAACCACGTAAGTTATCCAAATTCGGTAATAAACCAATTTTGATATTTAAAAATAATAATTTTATACAACAAATTATGCCCAATAAATTATTTTAAACAAATACCCATACATATATGGAATCAAAACAATTAATAATTCGCATAAAGTTTGGCTCTTGATGCCACTGTTGGTTTGTAATATTCATAGACGCAATCAAATTGTATAAAATAGCGGAAGCATGGTAAAATCAAATTTAAAAATTTACAAACCATAATCCAGGATCGACCTTTATGCGCAATTATTAATTAATAAAGAAGAAGTTAGAGATATACCCTTGTAGAACTCAAAGCTTCAACAGGTACAAGTTCACCTCCAAATCCTTCACGTTCTCCTTGAATTTCACAGATTGGATTCCAATGATCAATGTTAGCCACCCAAGTGTTTGGCCTCTAGAGGTGATCCACCAAGGAATAACAATAATTCAAGAAGTGGGTGATGGCAAACCCTAGTTTTCTCTCTCTAGAGAATATGTGAGTACTCTCCCAAAAACTTATGGAAGTGTATGTGTGTAACCTTAATCCATAATAAGACTTCTCTTATTTATAGATTTAGTAAACCCTCCTAACACCTTTAGGAATAGAGTTTTTAATTAAACTCCTAATCTAATTAGGAACTTAATTGATTTAATATAATAATTATAATTCTTAAACTATTTAGGAACTTAATTATTAATTATGAGAGTACTCTTATTAATTAATTCCTAAACCATTTAGGAACTAAATAATAATAATAATAATAGTAATAATAATAATAATAAGACTCCTCTTATTAATTTATAATTAGTATTTTCAAAATACTAAATAATAAATATTAAGCTATTTAATTTATTCTATCCACATAGTATAAATTAAATATACTTAATTCATTATTACAATTATGCCATTTACTTCTTAAATAATTATTTTTCTTTTGCGGTGTGACCCTTTAGGTTCTCCATATTAAACCGGTTATAGAATAAATTAATTAGAACTATTCTAATCTTATTTATATAAATAAATTAAACTATTTAATTCATTTAAATAAATAATATTTATTCCATAATAAGGGTAAACCCCCTTAGCGATCAACGACTTTCCAGATAATATAGATTTCAACATTTAATCACAAAAGAACCTATTCAGCGAATAGTTACCGATCAATTCAATCCTTCTACCTCACAACGTCCCAATCAAATATAAGACATGGTATAACTGTCAAGTCTTATTTTATTTGATTATATGCATTTCGATCCTTAAATGAATAACTCTAATTAATGTAAATTAGAAACTACTTTCTAATTTTCATTCTGCCTTGACCAAGGACTACTGAGTTGTCATTTATCGAATCGCATAGGACATTATCTTCTTTTACTAGAAGTGGTAGATTCTTTGTTGATCATTCACCTATCTCCATGTATGACTTATTATATCCGATCATACCCTTTGATACACCCTAAAGGTTTTAAGGAATATGTCAAAACATAATTCATCATACACAAGATACTATGATGATCTCAAGTCCAAGGATCACTTGTACTACTATCACAAAAGGAACTCCTATTGACAGGCAAGTAAGACTCCATTAGGTGTTCCTTGAGCGAGTCACGTTCAGTGAACTTATTCTCTAATAAGCACCTACATACTTGCTTTAGTGTCTCCACACAAATGATTATGAGATCAATCATCCTCTTCATAAGAGCAAGCATAGTATGTACCAATCTATCCGGATCTACTAATCCCCTTTTTAGTGATCCAACGATTAGGAACAATTTTAGTTTTGAGCTATCTTGAATTTAGATCTCATTAGCATGATCCTCATCATGGTTCTAAAAGCATTGCTCGAAAACTATGGGTTTATCCATTTGATTAATTCAAGTAATTAATCATGAATAAAGAAATGCCTTGATTCTTTTATTAATAAACGAACAAGATTACAAAGTATATGCTTATCACATCAAATGTGATTGGCTTGAGGGCATACTACTTTCAGAATTGTCATGGTGGGTCTGTCCAGTATATTGTTCTCTAACATGTACCTATGCATTCTCAATATCTCATATATTTATGACCAATGAGATTTGGCCATCAGTCAATCCATATACTAGTCTCAATGCATCATTGTTGTCCCATTAACAATGATACTCGACTAGGGACATTTAAGAGCAATGATACTAATTGTAATTATATAATCTCATGTTCAAGTCACATACTTGAAGCTATATAATTCGTATCACTATTCTGAGGACTTTTATTATGTTAACATTTATGTAATACAGTAAATAAAATCATAATAAAATAATTCATTTATTCAATCAAATATAATATCAAAAATGTTAAGCAATTACATCAAATAATTGGTAACTAGGGCATGAACTCTAACAATATGTGCATGAGGGATTCATATATATTATTGGCGTTACTCATATCGAGGGAATGAGGGATTCGTATATATTCTTGACGTTACTCATATTGAGGGTACGAGTCATACGAAAGACATAAATGGGTACCTAAGGCCTTTGATCGATGAATTTAAAATGTTGTGGAAGACAGGGGTCAAGACCTATGATAAATTAGTGAATAAAAATTTTGTGATGAAGGCAGCTTTGCTATGAACTATCACTGACTTCCCGGCACTTAGGATGATCAATGGATGGTCGACTCACGGGAAACTATCATGTCAGTCTGCATGGGGGATGTTTAAGGTGCACAGCTGAAACATGGTAGGGAAACTAGTTTTTTTGGCACTGCTCGTAGATTATTGCCTATTGATCACAATTACAAAAAAGATGTATGCTCAATTCAACAGAAAGATAAAGAAGTAGGGGGTTGTGGGTTGATTGTCAAGCACAAGGTATTGGCATGGCTTAATGATTTGAAATTTTAGCCACCAGTTAAGGAGCACAGTAAGTTAAGAGCATTAGGTTACGAAAAGACTCATAACTGGACACACTCACCCATGTGGTTTGAGCTGTCATATTAGGCCATGCTTTTAGTCTGTCATGGCGTAGATGTCATGCATATAGAAAAAAATGTATTCGAGAACTTATTTTACACCGTGTTAGATGCGAGTGGTAAAATAAAAGATAATGATAATGCAAAAAAAGATTTGGAGGTATTGAACATAAGGCTGAAATTGTGGCTCCGATCAGGCAACTCAAAACCTAAAGCTGAGTTTTCTCTAACCAAGCAACAGGTTGAAGACATTTGTAAGTGGGTTAGTACTTTGAAACTCCCAAATAGATATGCATCAAACATTTCTCGTTGCAGTAAGGTTGAGTACCGTAAAATTAATGGGTTAAAGAGGCATGATTAACATGTATTCATGCATAAATTGATGCCCATTGCATTTCGTGAGATGTTACCTAAAAAAATTATGATGCTTTGATTGAACTTTTAAATTTCTTTCGGAATCTTTGCTCAATGGTTATAAAGTATACTGTTGTGGAGCAGATGGAGAAAAATATAGTGCTCACAATGTGCAAGCTGTAAATGATTTTCCCTTTAGTTTTTTTTTTACTTGATGGAGCATTTGTCTATTCATTTACCATATGAACTTAAGCTTGGAGGCTCCGCGCAATATCGGTGGATGTATCATTTTGAAAGGTAACATCATCTACATCTTTATTATGATGATATGTATAACTCACGTTCTTAGTTAATTATGTCCATTCGTCGTATTACAGATATATGCATCGATTAAAAATTAAAGCAAAAAGTGAAAAACAAAGCTCGTGTAGAGGGTTATATTGCTGAATGCTATACCGAGGAAGGGCTTATCAATTTTTGCTTGTTATACTTTGAGAATGTTATTGCAACGAAACACAATCGATTAAGTAGGAATGAGGTCGTTAGAGTCCAATCTTGTACTGATGAGTTAGTATTTACTTATTTGGCTAAACCATTTGGCCATGGGATGATGACTTACCTAAGCGACAAGGACTTAAAAATTGTATCTACATACAAACTTTTTAATATGCCCGAAATATCATTGTACATAAAGTATGTATTTGAATTTCTAAAATTTAAGTTTTAAAAGAGTATGTGGAATTAAACTTATGCCTTAATTTTTCAGTTCATTCGAAGATGAAGCTTATAGGAATAACCTGTGGTTAAATGCAGCACAGTTGGAAACATTTACTACAGAAAATTTTCTCGCGTAATTTATGAAAAGAGTTGAAGCAAATAACACTTATGAGCGTTTTAGAGATGTTATATTAGGCCCTTATAAACTTTTTAGTTCATTTTTCAGATGCATTGTCAAAGCGTACAGATTCAAGGTGGATGGCTTGAACGAGTTGTCATTAGTAAATTCTGGCGCTGTCGTGTTGGGAAGACGTTACCAAGATGCTGAGTCCAATTATTATAGTCGTTTAAAGGAAGTCGTTGTGCTAAATTATCCTAGGGGTAAGAATGTAGTTATATTTAAGTGTCGCTGGTTTGATAATGATAAAGGAGTTAAAGTTGATCGTAATAGAATCGTCACAGTAGTTATCAAGTCCAAGTTAAATTCTGATGACGTATCCGTGTTTGCCAGCTAAGCAACCTAAATGTACTATGTCCCTAATGTCGTCAACTGTAGAAGCCCTTGGTACACAGTTGTCTCAATGAAGACTCGAGCATTTGATGGTACTAATCTGTTTAGAATTGATGAGCCATTACAAAAAAATATTTACAATTCCAGACAGATAGAGCTTACTAATGACGATGTGCTGGTGTATGACATTTTTGAAGTACTCGATGCTGAGGATGTTGAAGAAGATGTAATTGGGACTGACTATGTCGTCGTTGAAGATGAAAACAATAAAGACACCAATGAAGAGAAGGATACATAATCAAAGGATGATAGTGACGTTGATTCTGATTGTTTTGATGACATAATTTAGAATATTAATGTAGTAAGTGTGAACATATATGTGTATTAATTAAATTCACACTATTAATAATAGTTATTTAAATCAATATATTCTAATCAAGTAATTTCATTTCGTTATATCAGTATAAACACATATATATGGCTAGGCATAATGGTGGTGGTCGCCGCGACGATGGCCGTACAGGATCCGTTGAGGGGTCATCAGTATTATCTAATAAGTTTTATCGTTGTCATTGATTATATCTTATTAGTACATTTTTATTTATGTAAAGTTTGACATTTACATAATATAAGACGTAGTACACTTGCAAATGTGGGGCGTCGACGTCCCCAAGGGACTAACCTCAGTTTTTTTTGGCCGCCCACCAACAATTCCACAGACGTTCATTGTAGATGTCGACACCGCACAATATGTGACTTTAATGATTAACAATTTTTTTTTATTTGACAAAATAATGTATAACACAATAGTTATATTTTTATTGTAGTATACTAGAGCCTATAGCTAAGTCCATTTTGCACACTATCTGCTTGACACGCCTCCTAACTAGTTGCATGGGATACAACTAATATACCCAGTATGATGCCTCCTTTATGGAGAATGTGTTGCTCAACTTTCACGTAAGTTACATTTACATTAGTTAAATCGTATAAATAAGTAGTAATTGTATAATGTACTAGTTGTTCTGATATACTATTATTTTCGTATAGATATATTATAGATATGAGGAGGGCTTATCTGATGCAGCATGGGAGGCCATGTATGCATACTAGGATGCTAAGGATTTCAAAAAAAAGTATGAGCAACAAAAGAAAAATAAAAGCAAGCTGCGAGTAGTACATACTACTAGGTCACAGTCATTCGAGGAGTTCAAGTCGCTACGTATGTGTGTTCACTTCTATAGTTTAATAAATATTATCATAAATAAACTAAATATATATTATATATATTAATGTATTTATTAGACTTTGTAGAGGAGCTTTGGTTGACCTCCCAATATGCTCGAGTTTTAGTATAAGGCCCATACACCTAAGGACTCTATTATGTCTCCCGCGTCATTAGTTATATAAGTAATATTTCTTATTGTAATAAAGAATTTTTAATATTAGGTAGTTAATAAAATAATTTAATCAACTAATATATATTAATTACATGACCGATTTCAGAATCTTCAAAACCAGTGTATAGTTGAGTTATGGACTTCTAGGGGAGATCCTGAGACGATATATTCTAGCAGCCTTCAACCCGAGATTACCTTATCTCGGGATAAGGAGATGGATCTTTGTGTGACATCTCAAGATTCCCCTAGTAGCAGTACCAACTGGTATCGAGTGTTGGGGATGTCAAGGGTACCAGCATATACATTACCTAGAGGTAATCAGTTTCCACAATTGTTCGTTATTTTGTAATTATAACTCTCCAAAAATTAGAAGTATAATGTTATTTTTATTTTTGTAGGCTTTATCCAGCGTTAGCGTTCGAGTGCTACTGCTGGATCATCTCATACGAGCGTTAGTTTCAACGACCAGCTATTGCAGAAGGTCTTGATGACGGTGACAGAGACGTTTAATTCAGATTTGATTTTTCATTGTTAGGACTTGTCTAGCCATGTGCGCCTTCATCAGCTTGCGCAGGATATTGCATTTGGGGCCACTGCCGAGTGCCGATAATGCTAGTATCACTACGGAGCAGTTCACCGCGATACGTAATGATCTAAATGGAATTTAATCCTCCTATATATTAGGTGTGATATCCATAGGCCTCTTGATTGAGTAGGACTATGAAATGCATGACCATGCTCAAATAGTGATTTGTTTCATATAGTTTACTCATTGATCAAGAAAACACAGATTAAATTATGAATAGTATGACACATTCCATACCTCGAGTTTAATTTAGGACGTCAAGGTTAAAATGATTAAATTACATTGAAACATTGGTCACAAAAAGGTTGCATCGAATCACTGATCTTATTATTATTTGGGTAGCAATGATACATTACTAGATGCCGCTCACTGTTTATAATTTTATAATATGATTTTAAAATTATTGCCAATATAATAATAACCTATAGGGTCACACACTTAAAACGTAATTAAAAGGGAATTAATTTAAATTTTTAGGATTTAAATATGTCAATATGATTGATAGTATTTAAATTACGAATTTAAATTAATAGGATAATTTGTATACATGGATATTAATTAAGTAAGACTTAATTAAAATATAATATATATAAATTCAGATTTTATTTTTCTAATTAGGTTTTGGTTAATTCTTTTAATTGCTATATATACATGATATATCAGCTGTTTTAAGTACGTGAAAATCAAAACATAAACCCTAACCGCTTTCAGAAAGAGGCTAGAGAGAAAAACTCAGTAAATCCAGATTTTGGCGGCTAGTATCGCGACTCTCTTTGCTGTAGATCATGGGAGGATTCGCGGGGCATTCGTGTGGATACCGTAGAGACGCAGTTCCGTTAGATTGCGTTGAAGATTCGAAGTCGTTCCAGAATTCCATCGTCTCCATTCAAGTTTGGATAATCAGTAAAAATATATTTAAACCTCTGAATTAATATGTTTTCGCATGGATCCTGTTTTAGGGTTTCGATTTTTTTTTGAAATTCTGTTACGTTTACGTGTCGAAACCCTATAATATCTTCAAAAGATGAGTTTCCACCCTCACCTTCGAATCATTAAAGCATTTTATTTTCCTTATCATCTCGATGCGTGCGGAAGGGGACTATTTATGAAAGGTATCATCTGTTTCGTGTAAAATATTACGATAACTTTGATAAACCACTGGGCCGTTTTCTATGAGACAATTTGTTTGATCAAGTTATCCCTCTTTCTCATTTCCCCTTTCATTTTTGTGTGTGGTTATGCATGTATTTGCGTTAGTTTTTCATATTTATCGAAGACATTATTGCCTTCTATTGGAATTAAGTAATTTTTACTTGTTTGTCAGAGTTATAGATGTCATTCATGCAAGATGCCATCAGAAGCACATGTTCATTATTATACTCATAAACAAGGTACTCTTACCATTTCTGTGAAGAAGTTACCAATATTTCTATAACCAGGTGAGAAGGAAGGAAATATTTGGATGTGGCACAGATGCCTGAGGTGTCCAAGGAATAATGGTTTCGCTCTGCCAACTCGAAGAATAGTGATGTCTGATGCTGTTTGAGGTTCGTTCTTTGCAAAGTTTTTGGAACTTAGTTTTTCTAACCATGCAGCTACTAACAGGGTAAGCACGTTGTGGCCATTATCTACATCGAGACTGTCTTCATTTTTATGGGTACTTCATTTCAGCACGGGACGACGTCGTATGCTCTTTTAGTGTAAGACCCCAAATTTTATGAAATATAAAATTTAATTTTTCTTCATATATATTTTTCTGAAACAGTAAGTGGTTAAATCGATAAAGTTTAAAGTTAAGGATGTTATGTGCAAATTTTATTTTGTCGGACAATATTCGTTTTGTCGGCGAATATTCGTTTGGTCGGGGAATATTCGTGTCGCACGACGGCGCCGAAATAACTAATTATTAGTGGACCCCACAACGGAATATTTGTCTGATATAGAAAACGACATAAGTAACATTTTTAAATAAAAATAGTCAACGGAACTGTTAAAATACCGGTGATAAAAGAATAGTAGCATACGGTAGTTTATGGTATTTTCTGTAGCACACGGTACTCTACAGTAGCACACGGTATTGCACAGTGTCTCATATTATTGGTCTGATAATTGACACCGTAACTGTTGCGCATCATTTCATCAATAATTGTCACTGCATAATCTTTTATGTTATCAATTCAATAATTGTTGCTACACAGTATTTTGTATTATTGATTTAATAATTGTCATTACATTGTATTTTATATCATTGAGTCAATAATTATTGATGCGCTGTTTTTAAAATTATTGAACCAAATAATTGTCACCGTAGTAAATACACAGTAATTTATATTATTAAATTAATAATAATCTGTAACGTGTTTATTACATTATTGTTGAATTATTATGGTAGCACTATTTTATTTTATATGCAGGATCCATAGGAAGAAAAATAAAATAAAATAAATAAATAAATAAATAAATAAATATTATTTTATGTGAATAGTAATGTGAATAGTAACACATGGGCCCCTGTAGGACCCACTTGAGAAAATTTGCAAAAAAATGTGCTGGGAAATTTTTATGCAAAAGGCGTGGGCGGCTGCGCTGCTGAAAATTTTTCAGCACTGGCGTGCAGCACGCCACCCACCTACCGCACATAGTAACTTATTTTCTCCTATAAATAGCTTGCTCAACTGAATAGAAAAATCACACCTAAAACATAAAATTTTTCTATAAGAATTTTATGAGTTTTCTGTGAGAATAGTAAGATTATTTTGAGAGTTTGAAAGCCAAAAGGAGTACAGAAAATTTTCAAGTAAGTCTTTTATTAAAGAGTAGTAATCTTATAAATTCCTATTTTTCGCAGTATTCACAAATCTTCCTTTAGAAGACTCTTCTTTGAGAAGATTCATTTTTAAAAGCTTTATTTGGAAGATTTATTTTGAAATATTACTTTAAAAACTATTTTAAAGTTATTATATTATACTACAAAAATTATGTTAAATATATATAATTTTGATAGTTCATAATATATGAATTATCATACACCTTGAAATTTATATGTGGTAATTACTAATTTTATTATAAATATATAGGTTGATCAACCTCATTTAAATCAATATCCAGTCACGTGTTAAAGTAAGGAATGTCATTTTTGGAATATCATCTTCTTTCATATTCTATTATTTAAACTTACCACGGTAAGGGATTATCATTCTTTGATTCTCGAAAATAATATCGTTTTTTTCTTGTGCCATTTATTTCCACGTATTAAATTGTGGGAATAACCTTACGGCGCGGATTACCGCCTGTTGGTGAATAACCTTTCATATTCATTCCTTATTAATCTTTGAGAATAACCTTACGGTGCGGATTACCGCCTGTTTGGTGAATAACTCTTCGTATTCAAATTTTATTAAATTGTGGGAATAACCTTACTATGCGGACTACCGCCTGTTGGTGAATAACCCCTTTTTGTTTGTCTCGTGTGGAAATAATTTGTCTACACAAATTATCACATGACACTTTTATTCCATATTCATTTGTAATATCATTTTCTTTCATATTCGTAAATGTTATTATTTTCCTTTTTACTCATAAGGGATACCATCTTTTTCATCTTCCATTATTCAAACTTACTATGGTAAGGGATATTAATTTCCTTCACCTTTTGTTAATCAAACCTGCTACGGTAAGGGATATTATTTTCTTTCATACTCCTAAATCGAAACTTATTATGGAACTATTGTTTCTATAATTCCTGAAAATATTATATGTTCCATAATAGTTGAACTTCATTATTTCAACTGAACCTTCCTATTTTCTGAACCTTTCTATTGAACTGTAACCGTTATTCTGAACTGTGGATCTTGAATATCATTTTTAAATTTCACACCACATCATGTTGACAATTTGGACATTATTTGAATCTGCACAAAGTAAACATCTGATATTTATTGTTTATCATGTTTCTTCTGTTCATCATTCGTATAACTGTTATTTGTATTAATCTTCAAGAATCAAGTTGTTGTGAATATCTGTGGTCGGGGGCACAGATGCGATATAATTGTTGAACAGATGTTAGGTTAAAGGCGATATAATAGGTTAAAGGCGATACATCTGTTCGGTGTCTTTTATGGCACGTGGTGAAAGTTCTCTTTGGCCCGTAGTGCATAGATGAACTGTTGTTTAGTATGATTATAACCAAAGGCTGAATCTGGTATAATCATGACCGCTGATGCTATATTGAATATCTTTGGCCCGTAGTGCAAAGATGAACTGTTGATTTGCATGATTATGACCAGGAACTGTGAATTTTTATTATCATGACTAATGGTATTTCAGATGATAAAAGTTGATGATGTTTTTACTAAAAAGAGAAGCGAGCGGACATTATAAGTCTGCATTATTCTTCTAATAGATTGCTCATTCCGCTGCTATTATTGATCTGAACATTGTTCAAGAATTTAACTGCAGTTTTTGATAGAAACCTTGTAGTCTATTGTATTCTATCAAGAACTCAACCGTTGAAGGCTAATGATAATTTATTCGTTATTATCTTAATCATGATATTTCTTACTGGGCTATTTGAGCTCACCCTTTCTTTTGTTCCATTGTTTTTCAACAGGAGATGAGAATGTAGCTGGGTCTAGCCGGGGAATGGAGTGAAAATCCGAGGGATATCTATTATAGTCTTCACGTGTTGTAAAATAGTGTGACAATAATAGTGAAGATTTAGTTGTGTATTATTATACACTATATTGTTGAACGTTGTACTACTTTGTAATAATTTTGTTGTAGTCTTTTGACAACTCAAGTTTGGGCTGTGTGGACCCAGATTTGGGGGTGTCACATTTAGTGGTAATTCCGTGTCCGCTAAAAGGTCTAGCGAACGTAAGTTGGTTGTCCAACAATTCATACTAAAAGGAAATGAATAATTTAGGAGTAAAGTTGTCCAGTAATTCATACTAAAAGGTCCGCTAGACTTTCTAGCCTAACGAACGACTGGAGCAACCCTTTAATCACAACGGTTGATTGTTAAAATGAGTGGCCAATATAGCGTTTGCCCAATTTTTGCCCATATCATCTATTTGTCATGGATCGCCCATATATATATATATATATATACTAGTAATTGTTCGTGCCTGAAGGCACGATATAACAAAAAAATTAAATTAAAATTCCAAAATTAAAATATTACTATTATCTGTATTATTATTAAGGAAATTATAAAATATAAATATTATAAATATTATTATTATCGGTATTATTATTATTATTATTATTATTATTATTATTATTATTATTATAGTTGTTATTATTATTATTATTATTATTATTATTATTATTATTATTATCAGTATTATTATTATTACTATTATTATTATTATTATTCTATTATTATTATTATTATTATTATTATTATTATTATTATTATTATTATTGTTATTATTATTATTATAGTGTATAGGTGAATTTAATACGGGGCGGGAATTTTTTTGTGAGATGAAATGTGAGTCATTAGATTAAGTTGGAAGAATACGAACCATATTTGTGCATTTAGATTCAAAATGAGCTCTGTTTTATTATATATATATATATATATATATATATATATATATATATATATATATGCATCTATCTTAATTAGTCAATTTATTAATATTTGTATTTAAATTACTTAAATAAGGATTTAAATAGAGCATTTTGATGTATAAATTAAGTTTGTAAGATTCTAAATTATAATAAATAATAAATATTATATTTAGTATTAGCGAACATATTCATTATCGGTTTGTGCTTGTCTGTGATGGAGAGTAATAAGAACACACGGTAGAAAAGGAGAAGAAAAAAAGGAAAAGTGAAAGTTTATTGGTCTCCCAACCAAATGAGTATTTTGGGAATTATTTGTTTGAGCTTTTAACTTTAGTCTTTCTCTTCTATCAATGAAGAATCCGAATCCACTGGGAGGTCAAAGTAGAAAACACTCGCTAAAAACGAAATTAAAGGAAAGAAAAGGTGAATTCTCTAGGGACAATTTGAGGTGGCCAGGTAGGTGAATAGTCAAGTCATTTGGCTTCTTCTCCGTCCTCTCATCTCCAGACACATAAAACGTGTCCCTTGTCAAATCTAACTTTTCCTTTGTTTGGATTTTACTTCTGATTTCGTTTTGCTACTTGGTAATAATATATTTAATTGTGATATATAACCATTTTTGCAGTGTTAGCTCACTTGATTATATTTTATTATTAAAAGCAGTTGTTTTAAGTATAAATAAAGTGACTCGGTGGTTCCAAGAAGAGAAAATTATATATATATATATATATATATATATATATATATATATATATATATATATGGATAGTTTTCTCCTTATTTATAGTAAAAGAGTAAATCTTAGATTATAATTAATAACAGTAAGCTTCTTTAGCTGGAAATACGTAAGAGAACTTTGAATGGTTCAATAAAGTAAAAATGATCAATAACACAGTTTGAATTAACGAAAATGGTCCTAGCTAGTGAATCACATTATAGCATAAAATATATAAAAGCCTAAATATACTAAGAAAAAGAAGAAGATGAAGTATCTTTTATCAGAGAAATGAATTGAAGATGCTATTATAAAGATTATTGTGGCATTGGTACATATACATTGACTAGCTAGTGAATTTGTCCAGCACCAAAAAAATAATAATAATAATTAAAATTTCATACAATATCAATATATATATATATATATATATATATATATATATATATATATATATAAGCGATTTTAAGATCATAACACGTTATTATTGAAGTATATATGTTGAATATCATTGTCTTTATTTTAATGAATGTCATGATCTTAATTAGTACTGCTCGTATATATATATATATATATATATATATATATATATATATATATATATATATATATATATATATATTTTCAGCCTATCAATTAAATTTTAGGTCAAAGGAGATTAATTAATTTGTTGGAAAAGTTGAATCGATCATCAGTTATAAAGATAGAAGTTCACACATTCCACATGGAAGAGTTTCTTTTCCACTAAACGCGGATTACTGTTTGGCTTTTCAGATTACACATAGTGATTGAAGAGAAAGGGAAGAAGATTAGGAAATAAATTAAGGGACAAAATGAAACAAAAATTAACACTTCTTTATTCTCGAAGTTTCAAATGACTTTTATGTCTCACCAAATCCTAACAAAACGGTATATTATATTATATGTTCAAGAAATTTATTTCAGTTGAGTATATATATATATATGGTTTAGGAAATTAGTCGTATTGGATCTACAAAGAGATAACAATAGAGTTATTATTGAACAATAAGTGCAATCACGTGAGTCATATTTCGAACTATTCTGCAGTGTGCTATTAATCAAAGGGCCATATTGATGCTTAGGCAGAAGAGCTCCAAGATGGTGCGACTCAAATATATCCCCAGTCTCATGACCCTATATGATTCATGTGACTACTCTTTCTGTATATTACAACTTGATATATAACATCAAATATAATTAATAGTGTGATATGATAATAAAAATATGATGACAAATTTGAGAATATTATCTTAATTTTATACTATTATCATCAAAAAGTAAAATATTTTTATAAAATAAATTTAAAATATTTGACAAATGAAACTCTTTTATAAAAGAAATATTGGAGTAATATTTGTTATTTAGTATGTGTTTTTGTATAATGGGAGGAGAGGATGGAAACGTGGAATATTGTTACTACATATTTATGAGCGCTCTCATTCATATATATATATATATATATATATATACACACACACACACACGAGTCCTTGTCTTAAATTTAAAGCTGAAGAAGGTTGTTGGAATCCATTAATTTGATTTAAAAAAACACTCGAGCCAGATCTACTACTACATTGCATGCAGAAAAATTATTAAATGTTTCTAGAATACGTGTCACGTGATACTCTATACCATTCATGTATTATCATTTCCGCATTTAAAGTGAATTATTTCATTTTAAATGTTAAAGTGACAATATATGAATGGTATAAAATACCATATAATAAGCATTCTAAAATCACTAAATAATTATTCCGTGCAAACAGGCAGGGACATACACACGCTATATATATATTGTGTAGTCTATACGTGTTGCAGCGCTTTTCCATATATATATTGTGTACTTAGTGATAAATTTCTCGGGCATGCATAAATGCGTTCGTCTATACGTGTCGCAGCGCTTTTCCATATATATATATTGTGTACTTAGTGATAGATTTCCCGGGCATGCATAAATGCATTCGTCTATACGTGTTGCAGCGCTTTTCCAGGGCTGTGGACAAAATTTAAAACATATTGCAACCCTCCCTTACTGTCTTATTTGTATCTACCTAAAGAAATTAATTTATTCATTTATTAATTAATTTGTTTTTTTCTTAATTCTCTCTCTCTTTTTTTCTTTCTTTTTTTTTTATTAAGGTCTAACCTTCTGATGTGAAAACTCCTTGTGTTCCAAAAAATTCATTTGACAATTATTTTGTTCCATAAAAATAGTTAACTTATTAGTGATAATAATACAAAACGAAATAATGTTTCAAACTCCTTTGTTTACTTAGTTTTTGCAAGACAAGTTATGAGAGGCTTCTGTCTCTAACCTAGCTAAATAAAAGAAAAAGTAGGTCTTGTACCTAACGTTAAATTATATGGCCTGGTGACTTCTCACACAACTGCATAAAATGTGACAAGTAATTAATGTACCTATTCTCAAAGTCCATCAAGCATATATCTTTAATGAGCAATGTGCATTGACGAAGACCTAAACAGTCGCTCCTTCTAACATTATTTCTATCCATCTTTATTTCATTTAATTACAAAGGTACTTGTACGTTACCTAACATGATTCCGACCAGCTTTCATGGGGTAATTGATATATGTTTAGTACATTTTTCCATGCACACTACTACACACATAATATTTAATTACAACATAAAATATTATATTAATTTTTATCATTAAAAAATATGTCAGACCTTATTTTTTAATAATAAAAATTAATATAATATTTTATATTATACTTAGATGTTGTGTTTTTATACTTATCTTTTTTTCCATTCTTTACTTTAATTTTTAGTTGCATTTTGTTCACACTTAACAACTCTTTTTACTTTAAATACTGCTCCCTCACTTCTAAATTTAGAAATGTATTTAATTTTTTTAGAAAATATTTAGTTTTTACGGTAATGTCCGTATCATTACTTATAAATGTAATACTAGTGGGTGATAGTATTCAATCAATTTAGAATGTAATAAAATAATATAATAAAACTACTATTTTCATCTTTGAAAAATTAGCTTAGTTTTATTTTTTTGATTAAATAAAAAAAATTATAATAAAAAATTAAGTTATTTATTTATATTTTTAAACTCATAAAAATTAGAGGTAATAGTAACTTCGATATATATATATATTTTTATGTTTATAATTTTTTTTTATCTATATTTATAAGAAAATAGTACGAATTCTGATTATAAAAATGATCATTAATTTATGTCACAGCTGTGAGAACTGAGATTTGCGGACAATATATGAGGGGTACGTTGCAGTTTCTTTTTCAGCGGAGAAAGCAAATCTGATTCTACACGAACCCTTCCTTTCTTTTACTGGAGTAGTATTTAATTCAATGTCTTACTCTTCATCTCCTAGGGCTTTCACTTTTTCCCTCTAAAGCTTAATTCTCAAAATATAAAACAAAAACACAGAAAAACATGGAGTTTGATCTTGAAAATCCATTGACAAGCTTCAAAGAACACCAAACTGATACTATTCCATCTCTTTTCGCCGACGAATCACAGCACATGCCTTCACTCTCCTCCAAAGCCAATGACTATTTCGTCTCTCTTCGCGGCAAAGCCATCTATCTCATTTTAAAGGTAAAATATCAGCACAAATCATAATTATTTAGTTAAAAGTTTGTTATATCTTGCGACAAAATAGTTCAACTTTTATTAGATCAACAAAATAAAATAGCAAACTATATAAATAAGTGCAAATATATGGCTAATCTATTATTTTGTCTCTGTGAAACAAAACTCGCAACATTTTGTCGCAAAATATATGATTTTCTTTTAATTAAACTCACCAGCAATCATGTATTTTAGGCATACATAATTATACAAATATTAAAAAGTACAATTATATATATATATGTGTGTGTGTGTGTGTGGGTACTTTTTAGTATGGGACTCCTGAGCATCCGCGTACCCATATTTTTTTTTTCTTTTTAATATTTTCTGTCATGTTTTTATGATGTGTTGCACCTAAACTTGTGTGATAATTTTTTTAGGCACAATTCTCTTGCAATTTTGATCCGTACATATCCTACCTTGCTGTTAATTACATGGATCGATTCATCTCGAAGCAAGAATTTCCAGTAAACAGATTTCTATGTGTCAATTACATATTTAGTAATTAATTATCATCATGAATGGGATGACATATTTATTAAATTAACTATTAATTCTGCAGCAGCAAGAAAAACCATGGATCCTGAGGCTCTTAGTAATCTCTTGCCTTTCACTCGCTGCTAAAATGAAGAACATCGACTTGTCTCTGTCACATCTACAGGTATAAAAAGAAATTGTTAATTAATTGCATAATTTACGGAAAGCAGATAAATTTGCTTCACTTTTCACCGCGAAGTTAAAATGGATTAATGCAAGCGGGAAACGTGGAACTAATGCACGACTCAATTCCTAAATTATTGGTAATAATGTTTAGATATCTAAGACCAACGATGATGATTTAGTGGTAAATATTAAACACCTATCATTTTACTGAACAAGGTCACAATTTCTAGTCTATCATTTAGCATAAGTAAGAAGATTTCAGAAATAACAAAGGGCTCTACATGAATAAGGTAAACTTTCCCTATGATCCCTTTTAGGTTCCCCCTAGCTCTCCCATAAGCCCTAGGATGAGAATTGAGATGCATCCCTAAATCGAATTGTAATAAAATCTGTTCCTAAAAAAGAGTTCGTGTGTCTCATTGTAATACAAAATTGTATTAAATATAAAAAAGTATAACTACGCATGCACGAGATGCAACATGTATAGACACTTTTTTTGTCAAGACTGCTAAGCTCCTGCATATACTAATATCTATTATAGTATTATCTAGGTCCAAAATAAGGTCTCATTTGACTTTGTTTTTCCTAGGGTAGTATAGTCTTGCGAGCCTTTTTTAGTGAATTTGCTGGCATGAAATTTTTGTTCTAAATTTGTGATTAAGTTGAATGAAATCTCATAACATGAATTAGTCGAAATAATGACACAGGGAGACAAAGGTTCCATATACAATACTCGATCGATTCATCGAATGGAAGCCCTCATTCTCACAACTCTCAAATTCCAAATGCGATCCATAACACCGTTTTCCTTCTTGTACTTCTTCCTCTCTTTGTTCGAGATCAAAGATCCGGTACCGACTCGAGCTCTAAAACAAAGAGCTTCAGAGATTCTCTTCAAATCTCATTCCGGTAAGTATAACTTTAGTTTGTTATAAAAATCACAGTTTCATACGCCATTAGTGTATTAAATTTAAACTCTTATTATAATGTTTTGCGTTTTTGTACTTTTAATTGTTGACTCTAATTTTGCAATTTTTTTTAATAACAGAGATCAAGCTATTAGAGTATAAACCATCAATAATAGCAGCATCGGCTCTTCTTTGTGCATCTCATGAGATGTTTCCCTTGCAATTTCCTTCCTTCAGATATGAGATTTCTTCTTGTGGATACGTGGATAAAGTAAGATTAATATGTATAATAGTCTCGCTTTACGAGTTGTATTTCGTGCATTTAATCTTTTACAGTTGTCCAATTATATATTACAAAGTATAGACTGCTGACTATGCCTTCCATATATATTCTAAAGTATACATTCAATTTTTACTTTAGGAAATTAATTTGACATATTTTAAATTTAAAATTAATATGGATTCATTTTCTTTTAGGTATAAAATTATAAACAAAAGGTACTATTAATTATTTAAACTTCATATTATATGTTGGAACAGGGTGAGTGCCTTTTTTTAGGGACTGAGCTCCTGTTTTCTTATAAACTAATATAGTATAGAATTATAAACAATTTAATTAAACTATAATCCCTCCATCCTTAAAAGGATATTTTCAAGTACAATAAATTTTGTCCACCAAAACTGTATAAAAGTATATAAATTTATACTAAATATATTAAAAGGACTAATTTACTTTCAAAAGTAAGGCCCACTAATTTAAAAAAGAAAAACAGTCACTGTAATTTTATTGGTCCCCTATGGGTAACATTAGAACTTGTTTTATTATCTTTCTACAACTCTATTTTTCTTAATGTGTAAAAATGTCCTTTAGACATCCATTGAAGCACGGGGAAGTAGTAATCTAATCTGTATTTTAAATTGATTTTCTTATAAAAAAAAATGTGTTGCAGGAGAATTTGTTGAATTGCTCTAGAGTGATGCAGGAGATAATAAGGAAGTTGAATGAGTCAACAGTTCATGCAATCTCAAGCACTTCAATTAGTGTTGTTGATCGCCACCATTCTACAAATACAACAAGTGAAGACAATGAAAGCGGTTCTATTATCCACGAGAGAGACATTAACGATGTTAAACGGAGAAAAATGAGCAAGTTTTGCAATAATCAAATGTTCCAATTTTCGCAAATTCAGCCATGCTGAGTAACCGCACTTCTTTCGCTTTGATTTCAGTAGTACAATGCAAAAGCAAAACGTATGGTCGATTTGTTCTTGGAGACACGAGCTACAATGGTTAGGTTAGGACAAAGGGCCATGATTCCTGAGAGTGAGTTAACTTCAAAAATCCGTTCTCAGTTCAGATTATAGGCTGCAATTCATGTGTATAAAGTTGGAATCGTTACTAATCACCGGTCAACCATACCACGGTGAATTTGTTTCCGGATCTTGTACACACTGCTAGTTCAAATACATAGAAATAAAAATTAAGGAAAAGATAATGTGTAGTTTTACGCGTGGAAAACCAAAAAGAAATAAAATTGGTAGAAATTTTATGAAAATACGAATGTTGGAGGAAGAAAAATCTAGTGATATTAAATAAGGAAGACGTGTACTCTTCTTAGAGATTATAGTACTTTTGTTCTATAGAAATATGACAATAAAAAATAGCACCTCTTCAACTTGTCATTATATTATATGTTTTTTTTGTCATAACCAATGTTTAGAAAATCGGATCGGTCATCGAACTGAAAAAGTTACCGGGTGGATGGATCACTGGTCCAACCAGTGGTTGAACCGTTATTGAACCGGTGACGTCATAAATACATAAAAAAATATATTATTAATAATTAATAAAATTTTAAAATATCTAATTTTTTATAAGCTAAAATATAGTAATATAATGTTATTAAAAATATTTTTGCAAAAAAAAAAAAAAAAAACTGAAAACCGGTTCAACTACCGGTTTTACCGGTTGAACCACCGGTGGTCAACAGGTTTTTGACGGGGTCGCAACAATTTCTGTTTTTTCGTCGGACCGGACCGGAAAGCCGACCGGTTCCGGTCGAACCGCTGTCCGACCGCCGGTCCGGTCAGGTTTTTACAACATTGGTCATAACTACTACTTAACAATCGACTCATCATTTTTAAAGATTAAACTTGTAACAAAATAGATCATGCTTAATTAAGCCCAGAGTTTAGTTGGGATTTTTTTTGGGTGTACTCCTGCATCTATTATATTAAGTAGGAGAGAGGGTACTTCTATATATATATATATATATATATATATATATATATATATATATATATATATATATATATGGGAATGATTATAGTAAATAGTTGTTATATGCACTATTCTAGCAAATGTATCTCACACCCTTCATAAGTAGATCTAACGGTCTAAGCCACTAGAAGGAGTAGCAGCAGACCTGAGCTGCCGCTACTCCTTTTAGTGGCATGCCTAACTCAACCGCTATTCCTTCTAGTGGTAGATATCAATGACATGTATCGACTGATACTTGCATGCATCGGCAGTCGGTAGCTAGCGACAACCGATGACTTTATGCATTATCGGTAGGTATCGATTGATACCTTCATGTATCGGCACTCTTTTTAGTGATAGACATCGATTGGTATTGACAAGTATCAACTGATGCCTGCATGTATCGGCAGTCGACGGTCAGTGACAACTTGCATGCATCGACAAGCATCGATTGATGCCAACATGCATTAGCTAGCGGTAGTCGATGCCTGTCGATGCATGCTAATACCTACTGATCGATATTTGTTGCCAGAAGGAGTAGTGACTGAACTTTTTTCTTATGCCACTAGAAGGAGTAGCCGCAGATCAGTAGTTTGTTGCCATAAGGAGTAGCGGCTGAGTAGTTTGCCTCTGCTGTCACTCCTAGCGGTTGGGGGAAAAAATTCTCATTTTAAGTCGTTAGAGATCTACTTATGGAGAGTGTAAGATGCATTTACTAAAATAGTACCCATAACAATAATTTGCTATGGATGATTCTCTTACATATATAATAAAACGAGATAGAAAGTTGGCAACTAATTTGGAGGTGTTGGCAACTAATTTGATGTTACAAATTTTGTGAAATATTTTTTAATTTTCAAAAACTTTAACTCCCCCTTTCACTCTTCCCGCTTATTCATTATTCTTATTTTATTTTCAACATTTTCTTATTACTGCGCGGGTGGATTGGGGATAAAGGGGAAGAGGGGGAAATTAATTTAGTGTTAACAAAATAGTGAAACTTTTTATATTTTTCTATTTTACACTTGAAACATTTTTTACATAGGTTCCTTAATTTTTCACTTTTCTCTTCCCCGTTATCTCTCGTTAGGGGTGCACACAAAATCGACCAAAATCGAAAAATCGACCGAATCAAACCAAACTGTTACTATTTCAAACCGAAAAACATAAAATCGAAAAAACTGAACACTATAAAACTAAAAAACCGAGACTAGTTCGGCCAGTTTGGTTTGGCTTCTCAAAAAACCAAAATCGACGAAACAATTTAAAATTATAATATAATTTATATATTTTTTTAATAATTATTTATTTTATATAATTATATATTTATTATATGTCTTTATTGTGACGAATTTACAAAACTTCTATCCTAGTGAGTGAATTAGGTGATTTTTATTTTTCGGATTTAGAGAACTTCTATTATAATTAATAGTTATTGAGTTAGTGATTTATTAATTATTATGAAAAATTGGCAATATAATAAATATCAAATTATCAATTACGGAACCGAATAATCGAATAAACCGACCGATTTAACTGAAACCGAATAAACCGATAACCAATTACGATATAAAATTTTGGATGGTTTTAGTTTTTAATTTTTTATAGCCGACTTAAATAGTTTGGTTATTTTTTTCCCAAAAAACCGACCAAACTGACCGTGTGCACCCCTATCTCTCGTCTCCTATTTTTTGGCATCCCATTTTCTGCATTTTAACACATGTAACGAGGCCATCTTGGGGTGAGCAACTTGGGTGAAGCTTTTTGCCTTTTCCAAAATTGCCCTTCGACTTTTGAAATAATTCTTATTTTATCCCTTCTATATGAATTTTTTTTTATCTTTCTATGTAGTCTTATAAAATTCCTATATTACCTTGCATAATTTACACATACAATGCGTTTACCACTGGATGCTAGTATATATATAAAGGTGAAGGAGTTCATGTTAACAATTTTTTAAAGCATTTTTGGCTTCCTAAGATGCCCTCCAACTTTTATATAATTCCTATTTTATTTTTTTAAGTTCAACTTTACTCATTTTCTTATTTAATTTCAAGTTTAAGTATTTTACTATTTATTTTTTTGCCAAAATTTTAACTTTTTAAATCAAACATATAACATAACTTACTTTATCCTAGATCAGGTCCTTTAGGGTCGGGTTTGTTCGGGCCTGTGGTATGGCATATTTGCCAAGTTTAGATTAACTTGAGCATCAAATAAAAATCCGAGAAATTATGTGGTGCACCAAGAGCAAATGAATAGTTTGCTCTTGTCTCTCACATAATAAGGGGTTCACAAGGGTCCCGCCACTTGTGGACCCCACTGTTATGTGAGAGACGGAAATAAACTGTTCATTTGTTCCTAGTGCACCAGGTAATTTTTCTAAAAATCCCCTTCCTTCCTCAGTAGTAAATATCTACTGTATATGATTTTTAATGTGAATTACACTAATATGAAAGGTAAGTGAAGCAATTTTCAAGAATTTAAACAGCAAGGATGCTTCACAAATATTCGGAGAAACCATGCACGTTTATTAAGAGATATCAAATACCAATTCTGTTCCGTTTACAATAAGTTTAGCAGGTAAGTGCTAATTTAATTTACCAGAAGAGAAAGAAGAGAAGATAGTACATTTATAAGAAGACATAAAACAGTAACAAATAAACTGCAAAACAACACATAATAGATAATGTTTAATAAACCTACTTACCCACAATCAGCCTTGCCCTTGCATGACCTTCATTTATTTGGAACAGATCTCCCAAGCCAGAATGAGCCATCAGTAACCAAACAATAGTTATGAGCTCTCCACCTTTACTCAGTTGTTGAGCATGAGAGTTAGACCTGACATGAGTTGCGGCATACGACAACAATTCTACCCACACTCTGCTCATTACAAACCATTTATCCTTGTTTGCATAATCATCTTTCTTCAGTGGTAACCTTTTCAGCTCTTTGGCCAATATCGATGCATCAAACAACACCGATTTACTTCTATCCCCCTTTACAGTAACCGGTTTAACTTCTGTATTAACAGCAAGAATACTTTCGCAAGCCTGCCTCGGTAACTTATTTGCATCCTTTTTCCCCCTTCCACAAAACTGAAAGTGAGGAGATCTGAGTTCTAGTTTCCTGCTGTTGAAGAATTTAGTAGCCTAAGCACATGTATCTCGGAACCTTATTAGCCCAATGCTAGACACTGCAGACATCATATTAGGCTGCATCACCAGAAGGTATATTATGTAATCTGAAATCAGCTTAGCAAACTCGCGGTGGTCCTTGTTAAGAGGTTGATCATCTTTGTCATTGTAGCAAAGTTCAGTGGCGATGTGCCACATGAGAAGGCTCTCATCATATATAGCCAACATCAGTTACATAAGGAAATAATTCACTATCGCTGAAGCCTTCAATTCGAAGTACCCATTCACCTTTTGCTGAACATATCTCTTTCGAAGTTTCTAAATCATCCGCAATCTCAGATTTTGCTTTCAGCTTCTCAAAAGTGAAGTCTCTTAAGGGAGGGGTGAAACGTTTGCGTTCCACATACCAAATCTCATTCAAGAATCCAACAAAGCCCAAGTAACTGTATATTCTTTCCCTTCGTGTAGAATGTTTGTTTAGACAGTAATTAATCAAGTTATATGTTGAGACAGATTCAGACCACCTGCGACCCATGATGTGCATTGGAACCCCAAAACAGGTAACTGAGCTAAGATTAGTTCTTGTCTAAACGCTCAGCAACCACATAAGGAACTTGCTGGTTCTAGAAGGAGCTGTTGATTTCTCAACATCAGGTGACTTCTTGAGCGCTACAACATTCCAGTCAGAGAAAATAAGATCCAATGAGTAAAGTGTAAGTAATCGCGATATCCAACCCTTCAAAACCCTTCTTATCCTTGGTGCGGAAAAGCACAAGGGAAACAATAGCTGCAAGAGGGGAAAAAAATTCGACAGCAGCATCCAAATCTGTCATACACCACAGGGAGCTTGGTGAAGAGAACTTCATAGATGAAATTCAACTCAACCTCCACTACTCTGAAAGCATCTTCTGCTGATCTCGCCAATAAGTCTCGGCTCTGGTTGCGCTCACGGAAGCTGAAAATAAGATCCACAACTAGTCCTTTGAACGTCTCAAAGTAGCGATAAGCATACTGCACCACTTGCAAATCTGTCAACTCATCCGTCTTTACTCTATTAGCAGCTTTGACAACTCGATCAGGCTCCGGAAGCATTTCAATCCGCGTAGGAAGTGTAGCCTCTTTCTTCGAGAAGTACTCATCCATGAGCTGGGCGTAGTTGGGCCCCGGATCAGGTTCTGTAAGCATGGAGTCTCAGAAGCTATCAGCACTTACAAGATACAGAGAACGCGTATAATTCCAACCATAAACATGAGCAATGTTGGGATCCATAGCTTGTTATGCGGGAGGGACTGAAAGAAAACATAAACTGCTGCAAGGCACTCGAAAAATAGGCCAAACAAATGCCTGAGCCAAAGCTCATTATCCTAGAGGCGAAAGCAGTGATGGTGTCCGGGCCGCCAAGCTGTACCAACAGAAACGGATCCCAGAATGCCAGAAGGTCACCGTTGTTAGCAGTGTCATTGGAGTTGTTACCATTGTGGTTTTGGCTTCTGGAGATGAGGAGTCCAACTGCAAAATTGTTAGCAGTGCCATTGGAGTTCTTAACATTGTTTTCGCTGCCGGAGATGAGTCCAACTGCAAAATTGGCAGCCCAATCAGCAAGCAAGTATGCTGACCAGAGGGCATTAAAATCAAAATTCGTATATATTAAAAGAGGGGAGTAATCACCAAAAGTGACCCGAATGTAACTGAAGGTACCGCCGGCGACGGGCATTTCGACGGCGAACTCAGTGTAACAAAAGGTAGATAACAGGGCATATAAGCCGGCAATGGCGTAGGAGAGTACGATGGCGGGTCCGGCCTTTCGGCTACTGATGGTACCGGTGGTGACGAATACTCCAGCACCGACCATCCCACCGACGTCGAAGCAAACAAGGCTCGGAGGTAAGAATTAAGGGTAGAGAAAGAGGGGCCATGGTTCTCCATTACTGTAACTACTCTTTCTCTCTCTATATGCATATTTTTTTTGATATTTAGGTTTAATGTAAATTAATTTTACTTTAATATTTTTTTAATAGTAATTAAATTATTAATGTCATTTTTAATCCTGCACCTCTTAATTGTATTAAAGCTAATTATATTCATTTAATTGTATTAACTAAAATTAAATTCTTTCACAAAAGAATAAGTGAAAGTATATTCTCAAATACATATTTATATGTGTATAAATGTCATATACATGTTATTATGTATAAAAAAGGTCAATTTGTAGTCAATTAGTATTTAATTCATGTATGGTTGACGTGTGACATTTTTCAATCTGAAGTTGGTCGGATCAACAAAAAGGAAACATAATTATTGTTTTAAAATATTTAGAAGTTGATTAATGATTTTCAAACTTTGAGAGAGAAATTGAAAAAAAAATCATATTTGATTGGACAGTATTGTTATTAATCCTTGTTAATTAAAGGAAACGCCAAACTCCAAGGAGTTAACTTAGTTTTAGTGTGGTTAGTGACCCTGAAAAGGCAAGTCATGGGCTCAATAATTCATAAAGGTTTTGTCTTTTTTGAGTTATCAAAATATAGTATACTGCGAACTAAGCTTTTCATGTGCCTGGTGATTGCCCACATTCCACTTTCATTAAATTAAAAAAATATATGTTTCTTTGCATCTAATTCCACACATTAAGACAATATTTTAACTATGATTACCCCTAAACCTAATTCTTCAGTATTGACCAGAGCATTTTCAAAACAAACAAAAAAAATCTTATACCCCTTGACCTATTTTTTCGACATTGAACTCGAGCATGAGCATTTTCATAAGCAAATATCTTATGCCTGCAAGTTGTAGCCAGCTATGAGTATATTCTATCAATGTATAAAAAATTACAAATATAAACAAATTAACACCCTCTTGGAAACCCATAACATAAAGACATTGAGTAATCTCCATGTATTAGCACTCTGTTCACACGATTAATGATGAGATGCCAGTTCTATTTTTATCAACCGTAGTCTTGGAAGTTCCCGGAGACTATGCAAAAGTCTTGGTGATAACTTTTAACCAGACAAAATATCAATGAACCAGTGTGAAGAATTTTAATGCATGACAAATTATCAATCTGAATTACATAGGTTTAATCCTTCGAAATTAAGCACTTTCATCTCCTAAACTCTTGGAAGTGCTTGAAAACTAAGTGTCTTGTCTCGTCTTATGTTTAATCCTTCAAAATCAGATCATACTTTATCGCTTCTGCTAACTAACAAGATGACTGGCTAAGAAAGTAATCACCTCAAATTTGTTTATAATCGTTTTCTGGGAGAATTATAAACCATAATGCAATCATATAACTTTTGTCAAAACGCCATTAGACTATTAAATTACAGTAATTTCTCCCAAAATTATATTTTTGTACCTCAATAATTGAACAGACTTCCTTATGATTGCTTGAATTACACAGGTCAGTAACTGTAGAGAGTGAAATACATGAGCCTAAGCTTCTTAATAACCCAAATGGCAAAATGACACGTTAAAAGTTGAATGTTATTATACCTTCAAAAGCTAATGGTTCATCCACAAACTTTAATTATGTCCAAGATCAGTTAAGTAGTTCAAAAACAAGCAGTGGTGTAGACAATCATGAAATAAATGATCAGAGATTGTGTTCCAATGTTTAGTATGAAAGGTGACTTTAACAACCAGTCTATATATCCATTAGCCATGAATTTGCTAATTGGTCTATATAGATATTGTAATGCACTTGATCTTCTTCATCCGCATTCTGCGCTTATTGAATGGAAAGAGTTTTCAACATTTTCTTTCTTCAAATAAATCAAGTCTAGATATAATCTCTGCATTCCTCCCCAATCTATCTCTAACTCACTCACATACATCTAATGCGAAATTTCAACTGTCCACCTGTCAATCAGAGGTAGCAGTATTCTCCATCTGTTTGCAAGTTCCCAAAATTTACCAAGGTCAGAAAAGTTTCCTCCTCTAGAGTTTCTTTAGGCCCTACAAATTTATAATATGATGCGGTTGTCTCAGGAAACATTGATGTTACGTTTGGATTGGAGGAATGAATGTGAGAATGTAATGACGCATTCTTATGAAATGAAAAAAAAAATTGTTTTTGATTACTCCATTGGAATGAAATAGATCATTCTCATTCTTCTTAAATTTATGAATTTTATTCCTTGATCGAGGGTATGGAATGACTCATTCTAACTAGAATAAAATGAATCATTTCACTCTCTATTCCATTCCTTCACCCATTTCATTCCTCCACCTACTTCATACCTTCAATCCAAACGTAGCATGAAAATCTAGTTTATCCAGTTTTGAAGCAAGTATCGAAATTTTAAGGGCTACCAATCTTTTTAGAGATCCATGAACCTGTTCTGTACTAGTTGCTGCTTTTGCTAGACTATCTTTCTTTTTAATGTCCTCCGTCATTTGGTGTCATAGTGCAAGATTTATTTAGTCTTCAACTTAAACAAGCATAACGAATAAAGTGGTGCATTGTGCAACTATGAATCACAACGGGTTCAATAAACTCCTTTTCTATAATCTTAACGAGAAAATCATTTGCAAAATCCTCTGCTGTTTTACCATTCTCAATTTCCTCATACTTTCTTTAATTTCCCAGAACCCGAGTTAGAATATGTTTTGCGAATCACCGGTCATTAGTCTTTCCTTTATAATACTCCAGCAAAGACATCTTCAACTATAAACTGAGCTGATGATAAGGTGACTTGAAATCTGGAAATGCTGAGCTATTTTCAAATTATGAGTGTGGCATTTTTACGACAAGGTGGTCTGCTATTGGTTTTTTCATAATCATATGATGTATCCTTCTTTCAATCACGTCTGAAAACTCTCTCTTCAACTGTTACTAATGAGAAGGAATTGACCGTAGCCTTTCAATTGGAAGCTATGATGAATATTGGTTTTGTAAGCCCAAGTATAAGTCAGGGTTCACATATAACCTAAAGAATTGAATGAAAAATAGAAAAGACGAACAATCAACAAACAATGAACAAAACGGACCGGAGGAGGAGCAAAACCCTAAGGTTTGGAGCACTAGGGTTCGACACCCTAGGATGGCCTACTCTTGCTCCGTTCTGAGTTTATTTGAGATTTTTCGACAATAAAATTGAACTGCATGATTTTCTTGATTGGGCAATAGGAACCTTGAAAAATAGGACCCGAGAAGTGATGGGAAGAACAAGACGATTTGAACATTGTCCGGGTAACTAAAAATATTATGAGAATTTTCCTAAAACTAAGGGTATTTCTGAAATTTTTCTCGAAGTCACGTGCTTGACACATGACTCCTTGTTAGGGAACTCTATCATTTCATGAGAAAGGAACTTTTGAACACCTTGAATTCTCTCCCAACCTTAGACACTCAAGAATACTCTTGGACCTTGGATTCTCTTAAGACCCAGGGCAGACTTTGGAAGTTCACCAAAAACACACGAAAGGCTCTTACACATTATATATTACTTTGGGGTTCTAAGAGTTTTGTCTCGTGTCACTCGAGTAATTGTTCACCCGTTCTTCTCCCTTCTTTAATCAATCAACTGATTTCATACTTTACATGGATTTCTCGCATTCTCAACCGACACAAAACTCTAACCCTACCAATGTACACAATTTCTTGCTTACAACTTTCACTTATTTTTTTTTATATTCTCAAATCTCAACACATCATACACGACATCATTAGCAATCGTAAAATTCAAAGTTACAATATATAGGATCCGGTTAGTATGGAGTTAATTTCATAGTAAATTGGACAATAAACTAATACAATATTAACACGCACGCCATATGTGTTCTCTCTCTTTACGTGTCAACACTGTATTGGTCTATTATCCAACTTACTATAAAATTAATTTCATGCTAATCAGATACCAGTATTTACTACTCATTTATATATATGTTTTAAAATATTATCAACTTCCATAAAAAAAGATACATTGATGCCAAAAACTAATTAATTACTATTTTTCTTTTTCTTTTTTTATCGATTAATTATAAATATTTCAGATTAAAGCTATAAACTCAAGTGACAGATTTTGTTTTCCATTACAAAGGTAATGACCATTATATCTTATTACTTACATAAAATTGAGAAAAGACATTTTATATGTGAAAGTATTTAATTATCTCTCAATCTTAAGATAAATGTGCAGGTGTGTATAAAAAAATTTGAGACGATATTTGTGACCAAATCCTACATATTTTATTGAACCATAGGGCCCGTTATACTAAAATAATATTAATAATAATATTTATAGGCCATATAATTATTCAACCTACAAATAAAGTGATTGAATTAATATAATATATAAGTTCAATAATTACATAAATAATAGAGACCACAAAAAAAATTATATTAAATTAAAATAATCTAACAATTACTTTATTTTACTAATATCTAATCATAATCAGAGAAATTATATCCGACAATTACACTCACAAACCAACATCTAACTCCTATCCATCTTCTCTCCTCCTCCAGATTGTAACTATATAGAGAAAGAAAACTTCAAATTGAATCTGACATTAATCGACAATAAACAAATCATATACATATATTGAGAGAAAAAGATTCAAATTTGTGGCCATTTAACTTTAATTTATTTTATTTTTTATAATCCCACCTTGTGGGCTGTGTTGGCTTTAAGATGGGGAGCAAGAAAATGCATTTTTTTAATTATTATTTTAACATTATATCAATATTAGTTTTATGTTAGATTCATAAATAAATTCAAATTTAATATATAAAGAAATCAAATTCTTTAACTCAAAATCGATCATAAGCAGATTTGGTCTAACTCATTATATATTAGATATAATACGTTATTCAATATGTAACAAGTTATATACTTTAACCGTTTACATATTATTATTTATGTTGTTAAAAAAAATAAATTAAAAGCCAACATAATTATTTTTTTAACAGTCAAGTGTAGTCAATTAAAGACATTTGACATTTTATAAAAAAAATAGAATCTCTTTCCTTAGTTTAGAATTTAAGTTATTTTTTATTTAATAATTAGTATAAAAAAATAATCAGTAGTTAATTAATTTTTGACGTCATTTACCGTGTCCCAAACACAGCTTTAGTTCCAAAATGGGCCCGGCTGCTAGTCCGGGTATGTTTGGGAAAACAAACGCAACGCTACTCATTAATTCGTTGATATTATTTTAGCTAAATAACCAATTTCTAGGGTTTTTTCACGTCGATCTCGATCTGCTTATACTCTATCCCCCTGTCGTTCCTTTCGATTTAGGTTTAGTTTTAGGTGTAGGTTTCTCTCTCATCAATTGGGGATTTGTATTTTATAACCAGAAAATGCCGCAGAGACACTCGAAGAATAACAATGATCTAGCATTCTTTACATACGATGAGAAGCGAAAGCTCGGATATGGAACTCAGAAGGAAAGGCTAGGAAAGGACTCGATTAAACCCTTCGATGCTTGTTCCCTGTGCTTGAAGCCCGTAATAGACCCTATGTGCTGCCAGAAAGGTCATATCTTCTGTAAAGAATGCATTCTCGAGTGCTTATTAGCTCAAAAGAAAGATATTCAAAGGTTCGTTCTATCTTATCTATCCATGTTCTTTGAATTTTTGTTATTTACTATTGTTTGGGTTGTGAATTGGTTCAAATTCATGTATTAACTAATTTGTGTACTTTTGGTTTGTGATTGTGTTAATTCCGTGAACTTTTACACTCTGTTTCTGAGTTTTAAATGGACAGAAAAGAAAAGAAATGGACGGAGATTTTCTGTCCAATTCTTGTGTTTATGAGTTTTTTAATAAACGGAAAATAAAAGAAATGGATTGAAAATTTGGCTACTTTTCCGGTCAAAGTTTTTCATTCAAAATTGACATCATTTGGACGGAAAAGAAAATGAGATAAGTAATATTTTCATAATTTCTATATTATCCTCAATTTATAATATAATAATTTTTTAATTATATTTTTTGCTCTCAATCTATATTTTTTCTACTCCAACTTGTTGTTTTTGTGTTTCATAAGAAATTCAGAATTCTTCAAGGAAACCTGATAATAAGCAGATGGGTCTTGTTGCTTCTGCTTCACTCAGGCTCTCACATCCAATTGATTCTGTCAGGCCAACATCTTAATAGATTTTTTACTTTACTGTTATTCCACTATTTAATTAAGTACACTTCATGTCCTAAAATATGGTGTGATTCCCTCTCTTCTTCTCCTGTTACCATCTTTCCAATCTAGCGATGCTCTCTTCATAACAATTGAATCACATTTTCTTTGCCGTCATAACAATTGAATCACATTTTCTTTGCCGTCATAACAATTGAAGCTTGTTGGATTGAAGAGAGATAAAGGAAGGATTAAAAATAAAATAAACATAATTGAGGAAAAGAGTATCAGCGGTGAAAATCAAGAAGACAGGACGACAGCATGGTGCAAGAAGGGATAGTTGGGTTATCTTCCCTTTATTCAACACTTAACAAATAAATAACTCACTGACATTTGTTGCATCTTTCAATAATTAATTATATGTGCCCCTATATACACACATGTATGAGATAAAATGGGTCGTGTTAGGATTTTGTGATTATTATTTTTATATTATTTGTTGAACAACTCCTTGTGTATGTTTGCACTTAAACAAATCTCATTTAATCAAAAATGAGTCGATTATATGTTTTTCTAAGAAAATTTTAGCTCCCAATACTTTTATTACAATGAAGACACAATTATTTTAGATTTTTAAATTATATCTAGAATTGTTTTTGTGGTCATATGAAAATGATTATAAAGAAAAATTGTTCAAAACAGTTTAGAGAGCTAAATTGGTAAAATATAATCATTAAATGTTTCACACGGATTAATTTTCAGACACCATTTTTCATTCAGTATTAAGTTTTCACTCAGAATTTCTACTTTATTTAGCCTATTCAGATGTTTTTAACCATTCAGAATTTTTCATTCAATTTTATCAAACAGTCCCTAAGTAAAGAATACGGGGTAGTTCAAAATTATCAGCAAAAGAGTAAAAAGGGTAAATTTGTAAAAGTAATATTTTTCTTTTCTTTTCATTAGAACTCACAAACACAGGAAAATAAAAATTTTAAGTTTCTATTCTTTTCTATTAAAAACTCAGAAACAACATAAAAGAAAACTTTAAGTTTTTTATTCTTTTATTTTCTGTTCTAATTTAAGTTTTCTAGTCTTTTCTTTTCCGTCCAAAACTTAGAAACAGAGTGTTAGTGAATTATTCGTTAGTGAAGTTTGTATTTTTCTTTTTAGGAGAGGTTAATTTTGATATAATTCTGCTTATTGGAAGATTCAATATTAGAATTTTTAAGCTGGGCTGCTGGGATTGGGCCCATATTTGTTTATTTGTGGGGAGTGAGTTTTGCCTCAAAAGAAAGTCAAATATAATTTGTATTTGTAGCTCTTTGGTGCTTATGATAGAATTATGTTTACAAGTTTATGTTGAATATTACTCGGCAGGAAAATAGCTGCCCATGCTGTTCAGCAGAAGCAAGAAAAAGAAGAGGAAGAAGAGAAGTTAATGCTGCAGAAAGCAAGAGAGCTTGATGCATTTGATCAGCAAAACCATGGTGCATTACCTCAATACAGCGATAAGAACTATAACAGAGACAAGAATGGCTTCCATGGGGCGAACAGTGTGAAGGCCACATCATATGAAGAGGAAGCACTGAGAACAATGAAAGCATTCTGGCTACCTTCTGCTACACCTGAAGCTCCTGTAAAAGTAGAAGCACCATCCACCTGCACCACTTGTCCAGAAGGCCAGGAAAAACTAAAAATGAAGACCCTCTTCCCGATCAACTTCACAGAGGACAGCAATGAGGTGAAGCAATCCACTTCTCTCTGCAAGACCTATATCTGTCCTAGCTGCAAGGTCACAATGACCAACACATTGGCGCTCGTGGCCCTAAGCTCTTGCGGACACGTCTTCTGTAAAAAGTGTGCTGATAAGTTCATGGCTGTTGACAAGGTCTGTTTGGTTTGCAACAAGGGATGCAAAGAGAGAAATCTGGTGTGCTTGGCGAAAGGTGGAACGGGTTTCTCTGCTCATGGGGATAATCTTGAAGCAAAAGACTTCAAGCATTTGGGGAGTGGTTCTGGATTGGGACTGGTTAGACCTGCAATGAAGACGTGATCTTTGTGTTCGAGTGAGGTGCATTATAATTTATTATGGGTGGTTTCTTTTCTTTTGGTGAGGTACTGAGTTCTTATTAATATGTGCTTGCACCTTGTTTGTTAAAATCCTGAACATGCATGTAACTTCCTGGATTGTACGAATTGCGAATTTATTCACATACCATCATAAATTAAACGGGTTAATGAACTAAATTGAGGGTGTCCATTTGTTTAATATTTAAGAGAGTGTTTTGTTGAATGTGTTTAATCTTAGAGATACATTAAAAAGAAAAATATATCTCTAATTTTGAAAAGAATTAAAAAGAAAAATGTATATTTAGTTTTGAAACAAAAAGAGTATTATTGGAGGAATTAAAGGGGATAACTAGGTGGTTATTCTCAGAACTAATTGTTTGTGATAATTACCCAAAATAACTCATTATCACAAACTAATTTATTTTTGGATATTTTAATACATGCATTTTTATCAATTTAAAAATAAATATTTTTACTGATATTATGTAATTTTTATAAATTAGTATTTAAAGTAATGTTATTTTGCATAATTAGCTAGAAGTGAGGGGGCGTACAACTTTCACTTTTTTCATTCTAAATTTCAAAATAGAAAAAAGAATGATCTTAAGCCATTTTTGACTCCCTTTTTTATAGTGATATTTCCGCTTGTTAAATTGATATTTCCACAATGGACCCCATACAACTTAAATTCATTTTTTGTGTCCAACCAATTTGCCCCTATTACAATCTGTTAGGAACTCAATGTGTTGGGATAAATTAAGGGAATTGATATTTTTTTTCCTTCCATTGTTTTTCCTGTTTTTCTTTTCTCTGTTCCTTAATTTCTTTCATTTTAATTCAATCCAAAAGCATAACATTCTGGCAACACATAGGATCGATTACAGAGGGAATAAGCATCAAAAGGTTTAATTGAGTCCTTTCCCAGCCAGCCTTTCCTTCTGAGTTCCTTACCCGAGCTTTCGCTTCTCATTGCATATAAAGAATGCATGCTAGATCATTGACTCATTGTTATTCTTTGAGTTTACATTTACATCATTAAACTGTTATCTTAACCCTAATACTAATTAATGAGTAGTGTTTTCCTAAACACACCCGAACTAGAAGCCGGGTCAATTTGAAAACAAGGCTGTGTTTAGGACAAATTTTGCTTAATAGGAAAGCCAAATTAAAGTTTGATTAGCTCATTTCACATATCCAAACTAGAATCTCCTCTGCTTCACATTTTACTTAATTTTTTAAATATATATTTAGCTGGCATTAATATTACTTTTAGCGTTAGTATTAATTAGTAATATAATTATTTGCGATGAGTTTATTGTATTGCTCCATATAATTTTTGTAATGTTAAACGTGTATCGAAAAAATTAGGTGAAAAGTATAATCGAAGTAATTTTAATCGGTAAAATTAAGTGAAAACTAGACCGAGATGAATGATTAGTCATAAAAATTGATAAAAAGTGTAATGAAAGGATTCTAATTCAAGGTATATGCATCACAAGGGGGTAGAGCTCTCTTAGAGTTGCACAGCAGACCGACCTGGTCTGGTTCTGTCTGTGTCTGTCAGACTTTAGCCGTTAACCAGGTCAAGTCATACCATAACTTTGAGCCTTCCAGGCCAAACCAGACCAATCTTGTTCCAAGAAAATTTGACTTACAGAGGCTTATAGATCAAGCCTTGGGCCAAGCCCACATCTAATGATCTAATCTAGAGATAAATTATTTCCAAATAAAATGAAAAACATTGTTCTTGTTTCACAGGCTGGGCCAGATCGAATTATCACGTTCAAATTGTAGCATGTTTAAAATTTTCAAACTGTGCCTGACCGGTTCAGGCCTTAACTAGGTTGGGTCGCAGGCCCTTAGGCTCTCCCAACATTCCGTTATCTTTCAATAAGGTGGGAAAATATTATTTTAAAAAGATCAAATCTTTTATGGCTCCAGACTAATATTAAAAAGGAAATTGATATTTTCATAGGATTTTTTGATATTTTCACACGAAAAGTGTCGCTATAGATCTATAACGACGGTTTATAGTTACAGTTTACATGTGAAAATATCACTTCCCTATTAAAAATGAAAAATTCTAGACTTGTCTACTTTTCTTATCTGCAATTGCAAATAAGATAAATGAGTGTGGCGTGACCCACTCATTTGTCTTATATGCGGGTAAGAAAAGTGAGTAAGTATAGAGTGACTCATTAAAAATAGAAATTTTTAGACTTATCCACTTTTCTTACCCGCATATAAGACAAATGAGTGTGACCCACTCATTTGAGTTAAAGATGAAATGAGGTGGGGTTACACTTATTTGTCTTATATATAGGTAAGTGTAAAAAACCTCATTAAAAAATACTACTTCATAACATGATGAGCAGATTGCCTTTCAAATAGATATTTTCCCTAGCTACTTCTTTTGCTGATTAAACAATTTTCAAAATTTGGCTGAAATCACAAAATATATTAATCTTGTTGTTAGATGGCTTAAAGCACTAAATTGGAGAATCTGAATAGGGAGGAGTACAATAAAAATCTTTGATATCTTTACTTTTCAGAGGAAAAAGTTATAAATGTAGTAGGGTGGTTATGATTTCATTAATCATTATGGTTTAAAAGAAACAGAATCTAGATATCAATCAAAAGGCCGCACCAAAAAAATAGTTAAAAACAAAAAATCAGAATCTCAAGTTGTTAAAGAGATAGTTATTTATTTTTCAAATTGCCTCTCAATTTTTTGAAAGGAAATTGATATTTTCACAACAAAAAATAATATTTTTACAGTTAAATCGCCGCTATAAATGTATAGTCACGATTTTGACTGTCGCTATACATCTATAGCGATATTTTGAGGGTGAAAATATCAAAAATAACTGTGAAAATATCAATTTCCTTTCAAAAAATCAAAGTCCTCATAATATTATAGATAATTTTATGTATCGATGCTACAAAAGATATTCGACAATCTTGTGTTTTGTGTAGATATAATTTTATAAAATACAAACAGGAAAAAAAGTACAATTTGTAAAATAATCATGGATTATTGAACTTCCATGGACCCTAAAAATAATTATGTTTAACTATGTCCACTTTAGTATTGGAGAAAAAGAAATATAACAAAAGGAAGTATAACACTCTAGACTGATATATATATATATATATATTATATGCACACTGTGTTGGTGAGAAGAAGGTAACTTTTTTTGTTTGTGATTTTTTTAAGGAGGAAAAAGAATGGAAAAGAAGAGAAAATAACTTATACTTTCTTCTCAAAATATTTCAAAAAAATAAATAAATAAATTGTAAAGATTTGCAGAGAAAGTGATGAAAGACTTGCAAAGCATTTTAAATATCAAAATGCAGATATAGTGGTCTATCAAAATAATTTTAAAAATATTAAAACTGGCACTGTAATGTTGTATTAAACTGTCACTGTAATGATATGGTATGGTACTTCTTGATTCTTTTACGTTAATTATCAAGATTTGCCGTATGCATTTTATTTTATTATTTTTTTTAATAAGTCAATTTGGGGACAGTTTTTGAAATATTGGAGTACAGAGATAGATGACACAATTTGCCAAGGGGTCCTTTAAAACACCAAATTATCGGTCATCAAAATTAATAACTATATATAACAAGGTATTAAGAGATTTAATTCAATAGTTTTATAATTTTACTGAGTTATTTTAGTGAGTTATGAGTCAATAACGAGTTAAGATTGAATCATTAATTCAAAACTCTCTACTTTTTTATATAATGTATAAATTTTTCGTATACCGATAAATATATATATATATATATATATATATATATATATATATATATATATATATATATATATATAATTCAATAATTTTATAATTTTACCGAGTTGTTTTATTGAATCATGAGTCAATAACGAGTTAAGACTGAGTCAATAATTCAAAACTCTCTACTTTTTCATATAATGTATAAATTTTTCGTATACCGATATATATATATATATCACATTAATGAAAAATAATAAATATTAATTAAAATTATCAAATATTTATCTAAAAAATAATATAAATTAACTCGTGCCTTGCACATGTGATTACCTGTTATATATAATAGGCCAACGGGTAATCCTATTTGCGTCAATTTGGTTGGTACTACCAAGTTTAATTCGAGTTGACATTTATTGTATATAAAGACCATTTTTTGGATAGAAGGGAATTAAAGACTTATTTATTATGTAATAAACTGATGTGGGATGACTTGTATAATTTTTTTGCTACAAGTGGTATCAGAGCCCATGATTTAATAGCCCCAAGTATTAGGTTGGCTCTCCAAGGTGAATCACATTTGTAGGCCGCGTGTTACTCTCTTATGCGATAGTACAAAATAGAGTTAAATCGAGTGGAGCACAAAGAATCACCCATGCGTTTTCCACTAAACAGTGAAATATGATTTGAGTCGAATGAAGCAGACTTATGATAGCTCTAGGAAACTACTCGGGGTGAAAGTTCACAAAGAGCAAGGTTGTACTCTCACATTTACATCTGACATGGCTTTGAGAAACTGCTCAGGGTGAGGGTTTACAAAGAGTAATGTTGTACTCCCACGTTTGTTTTTGATGCGGTGGAATTATATTATAGTATAGCAAGGCTCTTGAACAAACTTAAAGAAAGTGTATGGTGGAGTAGTATTAGAGTATAACATGACTCTTGAAGGATTCAAAGAAGGTATACTCAAAGAATATTTGCATCTGGCGTGATGGAGTAGTATTAGAGTATAACAGGACTCTTGTTGGACTCGAAGAAAGTGTGCGGTGGAGCAGTATTAGAGTATAGTAGGTCTCGTAAAGGACTCAAAGAAGTTGTGTCCAATGGTGACTACTCTACTATGTGATATTTGTGATAAAAGTGAAGATTGTTGGAATATTTCATATGAATCTCATATCGTATAAATTCAAGAGTGTAAATGAATTAATAAGTATGACGAAATCTCAATCTAATAGGTGTGCAGTGCATTAGTAATTAATTGATTTGAGATGGATTGTATAATTTCGCTACAAGTTTAAGAACAAAATTAAAAACAAAAGCCAAAAGCTAGCCTTCTAGATCGAGCTCATCAACTGTTGTTGGGTGTGCATCTGTCTCTGTGTGTTGCCGATTTGGTGTTGTGAATACGTCCTGATGGTTTAATGTTTATCTGTGTAATCAGGAGAAAGAAGTTTTGAAATTGAAAAGAAAAAAAAGTACAAAAAATATGGAAAAAATAATGGAGCATATCTAGTGTAGTTAGGTATGATATACAATAAGAGTGAGAGAGGATAGGTTATATGAGACGGGGACCTTTCTACAGATCATACTCCCCTTCTTTTATCATTCCAACGGTGACCGGCCCCTTCTCACAGACCCTGCTCTCTCACTCTTAGTGTAGTTTTGATTTCTGTTTTTTGAATTAATTAACTACTTTTATAATTAATAATTAAGCTTATATAAATATATTTTTAAAATTATAAAAATTAAAATTATTATTTTTTCACCTATATTTAGACAAAAAGTGATACAAAAATTCATTTTAAAAATGATTAAGTTGACTTTAAAAAATTAAAATTAAACATTTAATATGGAACTGAGGGAGTAGATTGCATCCATCGTTGCTAGTGGAACAACTATTGGAACAATACCTTTGATTTTTTCCCAAATTTTAACACCCCATCTAAAATTTTGGTGCAGAAAATTCCAAAGAGTTTCCAAGAGGGTTGGGGAGTGATTATATGGTACACATACCAGGGAACACAACATGCGGAATAAGAATAATACCACCAAACTACAGTCCAAGGATTTAACTACAGATGAATTAGCAAGGTTCATGCACTCGACTGCACCAAGTGGATTGTTTGACCCTTGCTGAAATGTCAATGAATTATGGCCACAAGGAAAATGAGAGGCCAAAAACATAGCCATCCCCATTTTCTCAGGAATTGGGTCCCCCATTTAAATATTCTTTATGTTCGAAGTCTTGCAGGTATTTGATTTATTTAATACCGGATCAGATTCATTTTTGGTGGTTTTAAAAAGAAAACCCAACCCTCTCTTTTCTTTTCCTTTTTAATAAACAATAGAAACTCCCTCATTTCCTCCCCATTTTCTTGATCCCCCCTCTCCTAGCTAGTTTCCAACTTTCCATTTCCCCCAAAGTAAATATGCTATATTATTTTTAAAAAATTATTGATATTCTCACATTAAAAATAACTTTTTCAGATCAAATATACATTTAACGACACTTAATAGTTTAGTTGAATACCAATCGCCTTTAAAAAACCATAATTCATTAATGTTAAACTAGTGCACCACAAAAGATGCCTAACTAAATTGACCAATTCAAATTCTTGTGGGGATTGATTTCATCAAAATGAGACACACACTATGCACTTCTTTTTATATTGTGTCTATAACCAAGGTTTACCTAGTCTTTATCATATGGAATTAACATAACTTCCCTTCAATATAGATACTTTAGAATATTACAAAAAGTATATAATATTGGCAGATTTCAATTAATAAATTTAGGAAAATATGAAAATTAGAAGGGAAAATTATTAGAGATATAGATTCTAAAGCAATGATATGAACCTCTGTTTAAGTACAGCCTGGTGATTAGTAGGTTACAGATTTGATCAATACTAAAAAAATACCATTAGCACCCTTGATGCATTGATAGAGGATTTTGTTTGATCTTAACTGAGCTTCAGCTTTCAGCACTCTGTCATCATGCCTTATGGTGAACTTTGTGGGTCTCTTTTTTCTTGAGATTGAAATGACATTTTACATGAAAAATTATTTTCCAATTTGGAAAAAAAAATGGAAGTGAAGAAGTGATTGAACAGATGATTTACACTAGATGCTATATTTAAATCAAATTCTAGAGAATACCCAGCAGAGGATGCATGATTTTAAGAATGCCTCAAAAAATTATAATGTGCTAAATGATTAATCTTTAGATCATTGAAGAAAAAGAAGAGAATATACAAAGAACAGAGTACATGAAAGCAGAGTGTATAGCAAAAGGAAACATAAATAAAAACACACCTTTGTCAAAATTAACAAGTTCAACTCCACGAAAATGAAAATCTTGATTGTTTGCTGGTTTCTCCACCATTAAATAATCTACCATAGGATTCTTCACTACTAGAAGCGCTCAAAACTTGAGACGGACCTAGCGATGAAGAAGACGAAGAAGAAAGAGGAACAACTTGATTCTCCTCATCTTCATCACCATCATAATCCTCATCATGATCCTCCTCCTCCTCATCATCATCATGTTCCTCTGCATCATCATCATCATCAACAAAATCATGAACATGACCATGATTACGATCATGATCATTGATATTATGACGATTTTTCTGAGCACAAGTTTCATAGAATGAAAGAGTGGGACCAAGCTTGGAGCCAGAGCCAGTCCACGGAGTGATAGACTGGCAGGATTGGCAGAGAAGAGTTCTGGGGTGCTTGGCCACTAGGAAATTTGCAGAGTGAACCTTGGCATCACAATCCCAACACAGGCTTGCTTGATCTGACTCACAGAACATTCTTGCAATGGAGTTGCATAGCTCACATTTCTTCATTCTCTCCCTTTTTTTCTTCTTAAAGATTCTTACTTTTTAAACGTCTCTCAATATTTTTGTTTATCAAATACATGATGCAGATCACTCCCCAAATGCTAGTATATATATGGGTAGTGATTCACATCCAAAGTTGAATGAGATGTTGGATCTGGGTTAGATGGATGGGAGATGTCATTCAACTTTAATGTGAATCACTCCCATATATATATATATATATATATATATATATATATATATATATATATATATATATACTATCCATAATAAATATTTTCTATAACAATATTTGACCAAACTTATCTGTAAGCGTCCGTAAAAGAAATAGACGGTCCAGATTTAAACATTTTTTTTATCCCTACTATTAAATTGGACAGTCCAGATTTAAAATTTTCAACTTTTCTACCACTAACAGTAGGGAGTAATACTTTCTTTAAAATTTAGGCCGTCCATTTCTCTTATGAATGATTAGAGATGTGTTTACACAAATAATGTTATAACTAGTGTTTGCTACGGATTATTTCCCCTGTTTTTACAGTGATTCCTAATACTGGTTGGGAGGGAGGAAAAAAAAAAGACAAAAATAACAGAGGTGAAAGTTGCTATTTGAAAAGGATATCAGTTCAAGGTTCTTGTATATATCCATGAGATGAGATACAGAGGAATGAAATGGTCACATATTTTTGCTTAGAATATTATTTATTTATTTTATTCAATATTTCCTGTAAGGTCTAGGATGGTTGAAGAAGGGTTGCAAATTTATTTATTTTATTCAATATTTCCTGTAAGGTTACATATTACACTGTTGGTTTTTAGAGCATTGGGAGTTGATACTTGACGGAGTGAGGCAGATAGGGGTATTTCGTAGTATGTTTCTTGAGAGATTATGCTACCCTAATTTCAAATAGTAGATTTTATTTTCGTTCTCCATCCTGTAAACGTAACTTTAAGTCAACAAAGTAAATGTTAAAATATTATAAGTGAATTAAAATTTCATATAAAAAGAAATAATGAAAGAGTAAAAGAGTAATATAGATGAATGTGACCAAAACTTAATAATTTAAACTTTTTGGTCAAATTGAGTTCCAAATATGTGTACTAGTGTCTTGTGCCTTAGTTTTTTCTCCAACAAATACTTCATTGTTTTCTCAAAAAGTAACTTTTTTTTAGTTTAGTAGTGTGATCGTGTTAAAATTTTTGAGTATAACGTGTTATTTTGTACTAATATCACTAAAAATGGAACTCTTTTGATAAAAATTACGTACTAATATCACTAAAAATTAACTCTTTTGATGAAAATTACAATGAGACTCTTCTCTTTCTCTATTCAATTTCTTTGCTAGTAACTCAATGGCCATACTTTTAGGAGATAATTATGTTGCAAAGCCATTAAAGGAAGCCGTAATGAGTAGTCGAAGTGAAAAGATGGTCACACTTCTATAGATTATAAATAAAAGATTTTTTGTTTGTTTTTATCCATCTTATCTTTTTGTGTTATCTTATCTAAAAAAATTACCTTTGTCTCTAGAAATACTAGAAGAAGAATCTTTCAATGAATATATTATCATATATTTTGTTATAGTCTAACTTCTCATTTATTTTCATGTAGTTGAAGTTCTCACATATTTTATTGTAATTGAACTATTATGTTATAAACTCCGAAAAAAATACTTTTTTGGATACAACTTGTACTTTTTATTTATTTATTTTTACATTTTTTTGTGAAGACTATTTCAAAAAGGGTCTCGTTTTTATTTTTCACCCTAGGCCACCAAAATCTCAAGAACGGCCCGACGCTACCCTAATTTCAAATAGTAGATTTTATCTTCATTTTCCAATCTTGTAAACATATACTTTAAGTCAACCAAGTAAATGTTAGAATATCACAAATCAATTGAAATCTCACATATAAAAAAAAATAATAATAAAAAAGTAAAAGAGTAATATAAATGAATGTGGCTAAAATATAATAATTTAAACTTTTGGATCAAATTTAGTTTCAAACATGTGTGTTAGTGTCTTGTGTATGGATATGCAATACATGGATTCTTGTTTTTTTCTCCAACAATTACTCCCTTGTTAGAGTTCATGTCCTAGAGGCTAATTATTTGATGTAATTGCTTAACATTTTTTATATTATATATGATTGAATAAATGAATTGTGTTATTATGATTTTATTTACTGTGTTATATAAATGTTAGCATAATAAAAGTCCTTAGAATAGTGATACAAATTATATAGCTTTAAATATGTGACTTGAACATGAGATTATATAATTACAATTAATATCATTGCTCTTAAATGTCCTTAATCGAGTATCATTGTTAATGGGACAACAATGATGCATTGAGACTAATATGTGGATTGACTGATAGTCAAATCTCATTGGTCATAAATATATGAGATATTGAGTCAATGCATATGTATATGTTAGAGAACAATGTACTGGACAAACCCAACATGAGAATTCTACGTGGAGTATTATGCAAAGTGTCATAAGAAATTCTTATAGTGACAATGATGTAATGATCTTCCGACCTAAAAATCACTATATTATTATACGAAAATTTATGTACTTTGATACCATTAAAAGTCACCTTTAACAGAGTGGACAATAAATATGATTATTGGGTACATCATGAATCGTGTGAGGAATATGAGTGATCTAGATGGAATTTAACCCTCCTATATATTATGGGTGATATCTATAGGCCTCTTGATTGAGTATGACTATGAAATGCATGGTCATGCTCAAATAGTGATTTGTTTTATATAGTCTACTCATTGATCAAGAAAACTTACATTAAATTATAAAGAGCATGACATATTCCATGTTTCGAGTTTAATCTAGGATGTCAAGGTTAAAAGGATTAAATTATATTGAAACATTGGTTATGAAAAGGTTGCATCGAATCACCGATCTTATTATTACTTGGGTAGCAGTGATGCATTACTAGATGTCGCTCACTGTTTATAATTTTATTATATGATTTTAAAATTATTGCCAACATAATAATAACTTATAGGGTCACACACTTAGAACGTAATTAAAAGAGAATTAATTTAAATTGTAAGGATTTAAATATGTCAATATGATTGATAGTATTTAAATTAATAGGATAACTTGTAGATATGTATATTAATTAAGTAAGACTTAATTAAGATATAATATATATAAATTCAGATTTTATTTTTGTAAGGAGATTAAGTTTTGGGCAATTGCTTTTTACTGCTATATATATATATATGATATATCAACAGTTTCATTACGTGAGGCAACATAAAAACAAAACATAACCCTAGTCGCTTTTAGAAAGAGGCTAGAGAGAAAAACTTTAGAAAATTCAGATCTTGGCGGCTAGTACCACAGTTCTCTTTGCTGCAGATCGTGTGACGATTCGTAAGGCGTTCGTGTGGATACCGTAGAGGCGCAGTTCCGTTGGATTGCATTGAAGATTCGAAGTTGTTACAGAATCATCCATCGTCTCCATTCAAGCTCGGCTAATCGGTAAAACAAATCTAAACCTCTGAATTAATATGTTTTGGCATGTATCCTGTTTTAGAGTTTCGGAAATTGTTTTGAAAAATTAAAATTCCGCTGCTTTTATGTGTCGAAACTTCTACATCCCTCAATTTCCCAAAAAGTAACTTTTTTTTTTTTTAATTTTAATTTAGCCGTGTGATTGTATCAAAAAATTTGAGTACAATGTGTCATTTTATACTAATATTACTAAAAATTAAAAAATAATGACAATGAGACTCTTCTCTTTCTCTATTCAATTTCTTTTCTAGTAACTCAATTGCCGTCCTTTTAGGAGATAATTATGTTGCTAAACCATAAAAGGAAGCCGTAATAGGAAGCCGTAATGAGTTTTCGAAGTGAAAAGATGGTCGGTCACACTTCTATTGATTATAAATGCATGATATTTTGTTTTTAACAACCATCTTATCTTTTTTGTGTTATCCTACCTAAAACAATTGAAAAGTGTACCATTTGATTTTATACGGTGACAATGGCCGCTCGAATACATGATACCTAATATAGTCATGCGGATAATCCACCAAAAGTTATCATCCTCCTAAATCATGGTAATTTTAAATTTCTGGGTTTGTAAAAATAAATGAAAGTATGAGGAGATAGAATAAGCTAGCTAGATTAAGTGCATCGAGCAAATTGCAAGAAGCATGCATCAAATCACTTAAATGTTATAACTAGCGTTTACGGATTTGGTATATACAGAAAATCTTAATGCAAAAAATTTGTTTAAAATATTGCCTTCGGGCATATTCTAATGGAGTAAGGTGATAATTCTATCTAGCAGTAAAATTAACTCAGGAACTTAAAAGCATAGGTAAGTTTTTTTTTTCTTTCCCTGAATTTTCCTTGTGGCACTTTTCTCAGATTTCCCACTAGACTGCTCTTACAATCAAAACCGTTTAGAATTACTTGGTGCTGCTAAAAGGATTGAGAGAGGAGGTCTAGGATGGTTGAAGAAGGGTTGAAAATTTATTTATTTTATTCAAGATTTCCTTCAAGGTTACATATTACACTGTTGGTTTTTAGAGCATTGAGAGTTGATACTTGAGAGAGTGAGGCAGGTAAGGGTATTTCGTAGTGTGCTTCTTGAGAGATTATGATACCCTAATTTCAAATAGTAGATTTTATCTTCATTCTCCATCTTGTAGACTAACTTTAAGTCAACCAAGTAAATTTTAAAATATCACAAGTGAATTGAAATTCCATATAAAAAGAAATAATGAAAGAGTAAAAGAGTAATATAGATGAATTTTGCCAAAACCTAATCATTTAAACTTTTGAGTCAAACCGAGTTCCAAACATATGTTATAGTATCTTGTACCTTGGTTTTTTCTCCAACAACTATTTCCTCGGTTTCTCAAAAAGTAACATTTTTTAGTTTAGTAGTGTGATCGTGTTAAAAAAACTCGAGTATAACGTGTCATTTTGTACTAATATCATTAAAAATTAATTCTTTTGATAAAAATAATGACAATTAGACTCATCTCTTTCTCTATTTGATTTCTTTACTAGTAACTCAATGGCCGTCCATTTAGGAGATAATTATGTTGCTAAACCATAAAAGGATGCCGTAATAGGAAGCCGTAATGAGTAGTCGAAGTGAAAAAATGGTCGGTCACACATCTATTGATTATAAATGAAAGTTATTTATGTTTTTAACAACCATCTTATCTTTTTTGTGTTATCCTACCTAAAAAAATTACCTTTGCCTCTAGGAATACTAGAAGAAGAATATTTCAATGAATGTATTCTCATATATTTTGTTGTAGTCGAATCTCTCATATATTTTCTTGTAATCGAAGTTGTCACATATTTTGTTATAGTTGAACTATTATGTTTTAAGCTCCGGAAATGTACTTTTTTGGATATAGCTTGTACCTTCTTTTTATATATTTTTTAATTTTTTTATGTGAAGACAATGTTTCGAAAAAGGGTCTTGCTTTTATTTTTCTCCCTAGGCCACCAAAATCTCAAGAACGGCCCTGATGCTACCCTATTTTCAAATAGTAGATTTTATCTTCATTCTCCATCTTGTAAATGTATACTTTAAGTCAAGCAAGTAAATGTTAGAATATCACAGGTGAATTGAAAACTCATATATGAAAAAATAATGAAATAGTAAAAGAGTAATATAAAAGAATGTGGCCAAAATCTAATAATTTAAACTTCCGAATCAAATTGAATTCCAAACATGTGTGCTACTGTCTTGTGTATGAACATGCGATGCACAGGTTTTTGATTTTTTTCCCAACAACTAGTCCCTCAGTTTCTCAAAAAGAAACTTTTTTTAGTTTAACAGTGTGATTGTGTTAAAAAATTTGAATACAACGTATCATTTTATACTAATATCATTAAAAATTAACTCATTTGACGAAAATAATGACAATCATACTCTTCTCTTTCTCTATTCGATTTCTTCGCTAGTAACTCAATGGCCGTCCTTTTAGGAGATAATCTATTATATATACTAAAATGCAGTACATAACACCGTTGCTTGACAAGTGGCTTTCTCACAATGAAACACATGTCTTACGTATCTAATACCTTAAATCCTTACTACGATTTTGAGAATTTACTCCATTTTTTGTAATTTTCTAATATTATACATTTTATATAATTATACCATACATATAACTTACTTCCCAAAGTACTAACCATAATTACCTATTAAATCCGGCTTTTGGAATTTTAAAATATTATATACCATTTATAATATTATATTTTAAATTATATCATACATATTGTTATTAAATAAATAATAACAAAATTGAGCTGAACCATTACTCCTGCTTTTCGTATTTTATAATATTATATTACACATTATACCTTAAACAAGTAAAAAAATACAATTTACTAACCATTATATACCATTTACAATATTATACCACAAACAAATAATAACAAAATTATTTTTATAATATATGGTATAATCTACACGATCACTACAAATTTAAATTTAATTATGTTCAAACATAATTATTATATCCTAAAAACAAAATCAATACATATCTAAACTGTTTTAATAATCTCAAAGTGCTCTGTTAATCTCAACTACAATTGGATATTTCTATATACATATCACATCTCACAATTGGATATTTCTATATTTTTTCGGCTTTCAAAAATCATACCATACTCACCATAAAAATAATTATTTTTACATTCAGACTATTCTCACAGACAATAAAATTATTTTAACTCATACAATTCACGCCTATGTATTAAACTTTTAAAAATTAATTTTATCTCACAAAAAAAAATATTAATTCCATAATTACACAATAAAATTGTAATATAACCAATAAATATGTTGCAATTACAAAATTGCATCAAATCCATGTTATGACTGTCATGCAACAATTTTTAATTTTTTTTACATATAATATTAATTATCTGATAATATTATTAGATCCCCAACTTCTGGCAATTCTCCCAACCAAAAATAAAACTTCTCTGTAAATATTGCATTAGGATTCGAAACTAAATCCATAATTACTTTATCCAATACATTCGGATTTGTACATATAATATTATTGTTTTTTACCTCCCAAAGTTGTTGCAAATAACTCTACCACAAAAAATATTGCATAATTTAAGCAATCTCAATTTGATCTTATCAAATTAATTCAGTTTAGAATATTATCCAATTAAAATCCCATTAATTTTAGCAATCTCAAATCCTTAAATCTCATTAATTTAATCTTAGCAAATCAGACTACTATCATAAAAAATAGAATGTAACCCATAAATATGACTGTCATTCAATAATTTTAAATTGTTGTAAATAAATCTATCACCTAAAAATATTGCATAATTTAATCAATCTCAATTTGATCTTATCAAATTAATTCAGTTTTGAATATTATCCAATTAAAATCTCATTAATTTAAGCAATCTCAAATTGAATATAACACAATTGAATATTATCCAATAAATTAAAAATTCAATATTATCCCATTAAAATATATAAGTATAGCACAACAAATAATCACAAATCATATAAAATTGCAAAATTAAAGAAATACCAAATAGATAATAATCCAATTTTATGTATAGTTGGTCTACACAATTTTTATAATAACCCTATAAATATATACCACTTATTTCATTTTAAATCACACCACATAACAGTTTTCTTCTTCATATATTTTGCTTCTATATCGTAAGCTTATTTTTCTTTTGTTATTGCTTTTTTTCTATTTCTATTATATTTTGTTTCTTTGCCTCATCATGAATCTGACTTCAAATTTTCTTTCAACTTCTACTTCATTCCGAACCTTTGTCTCACCACGAATCTGACTTCAACTTTTTTGTTGTTTCTTTATTTAGCTGGCGCAACTACTAAATACAATTGTGTTGCTAACATCAGTCCTGTAAAGAGAAACGTGAAAAATTAAGGCACAAATAACTAAAGTCTGAAATATGTCTTGCTTCTATAAAGATGACTACATAAACAGTATTAAGATGATATTGTTGAATAAGAAGATATATATACATACATAAACTTTACCTTTACTATAACAACTTGACATCTACAAATTGTTTACCTTTATTATAACAACTTAACATCTATAAGTTATTCCCTCGTAGTATGGCAGAATACAAGCCAATATCAAAAGAACACTTTAAAATAAATTTCAACCATTGGTCAAGAAAAATAAAGTTTTTATTATTACCAATTTTGTTGTTAGTCAGAACGGTGGTTCTTTTAAAGCTACCAAACATACATATAAGATTAATTTCGTATATTCCACCTCATTGTAAGAGTCAGATGATGCTTCAATTCATACATATGGACTCCAATTCAGTTCATTTGATCAAATACTAGCTAGCGCGATTGATGATTCCTACTTAGTTGGTATGTTTCACAATGATTTTGAAGCCATCTTTTTAATACAAATTTTATTATTTAACTGTATAATTGTAATGTTTTGTATTTAGATGTTATTGCTCAACTAACTGCAATTGGAGATTTACAACTTAGCACAAACAATGAAAAATAATGTAAGAGAGTTAATATTGAATTAACTGATAACATGTAAACTATACATATTGCTCAAAACTACAATTATACAATAGATTCGTATGAATTTTTTGTTCTAATGTTGTATTCATATACCAGTCAAACTATATTGACTTGCCGTAATTTCAAATTGATATTATCCAATAATTTGATTTTTGAATTGTTTTATTATCTCATTTTTTGCTAATAACTCTGACACGTAAATATATGATATTATCCAATAATTTGAATTTTTAATTTTTTTAAAAATAATTCTCAAGCAAAAAAATATGTAATATTATCCCATCATTGAGCTTTAGAACTTTATTTACAAAAAAAAATTCATGCATAATTTTTTTAATTTTTAAATTCCTTAATCAGACAATTTTTTTTTAATATTATCTCATAAATACAAATCTAAACTGATATTATATACCAAAATTGCATCAATTCTAAATTGATATTATATTCCATAATTTTATTTTTATATTATCTCAAATTGATTGGTGATTAATCTAAATAATTTTTAATTTTTAATTTTTTTAACAAAACGAATAATCCCGCCGCAACGCGCGGGGTTGTATCTAGTTATGTTGCTAAAACCATAAAAGGAAGCCGTAATGAGTTGTCGAAGTGAAAAGATGGTCACGCTTCTATTGATTATAAATGAAAGATATTTTTGTTTTTAACAACCATCTTATCTTTTTTGTGTTATCCTACATCCCTCAATTTCCCAAAAAGTAACTTTTTTTTTTGTCTTTTTAATTTAGCCGTGTGATTGTATCAAAAAATTTGAGTACAACGTTTCATTTTATACTAATATTACTAAAAATTAAAAAATAATGACAATGAGACTCTTCTCTTTCTCTATTCGATTTCTTTGCTAGTAACTCAATTGCCGTCCTTTTAGGAGATAATTATGTTGCTAAACCATAAAAGGAAGCCGTAATAGGAAGCCGTAATGAGTAGTCGAAGTGAAAAGATGGTCGGTCACACTTCTATTGATTATAAATGAATGATATTTTGTTTTTAACAACCATCTTATCTTTTTTGTGTTGTCCTACCTAAAACAATTGAAAAGTGTACCATTTGATTTTATACGGTGACAATGGCCGCTCGAATACACGATACCTAACATAGTCATGCGGATACTCCACCAAAAATTATCATCCTCCTAAATCATGATAATTTTAAGTTTTTGGGTTTGTTAAAATAAGTGAAAGTATGAGGAGACAAAATAAGCTAGCTAGATTAAGTGCATCGAGCAAATTGCAAGAAGCATGCACCAAATCAATTGGGCCATATTTTTGGATTTCGTTAATAAATTTTTTTTTTTGCCTTCGCTAAAATAAAAATATAAAAAATTGGGCCATATTTTTCAAGAGGAAATACTCAAATACTAATATATAAATAGAGAGAGCAATGTGGGTATCTATAGGGACAGTAATAAGTCTCTTTTTCTCTATACAAAAAAAAAAAAAAAAAAAAAACCCTAGCCTTCGCATTTTTAAATTTGGGAGAATATCTTATTTATACTAAAGAGACCTCCCCAAGTCTCTTTTTACATTCTTTTGTTTGATTGTTCTTGTTTTTCCTTTTATGGAGTTTATTTACTCTTATGAAGTTTTATATCTCCTAATTTTTAGAATATTTTTTTTCAGTCTAGAGAGCATTCTTCTCCTAATTTGAGAAGGTTTTACATTGATTTTAATATTTTTGTAATTCAATTCAATTATCAACGAGAATTATTTCCTATTTTTATTTCAAGAGTTTGTGAGAAAACAAAAAACGGTTGAAATCTATTTGAGGGAAGACGGGAGTACTCACTTAAATGTGAGGCACTAGATATCTGTTAATTTAGATGGTCCAAATCACACCTATTTATAGCGTGATATTTAATATTCCCTCCATTCTATAATGATAGTAATTTTAGTTGTAAGAATTAATCTGTAATAATTAATTTTATCTGTAAACATAGAGTAGAAGAAAAAATAATAATATTTTGTACTTTGTTTGAAATTTTTGATAAACGGTAGCGAAAATGATATTTTCTAGATGAACAAGGCATATGAATAAGGGATTACTCCCTTGATTTTCTAGATATTGACTTGATGAGAAATTCTAAATAGTATTACGAAATCTTTATGTGTGTAGGATTAGTGGACCTAGTTCTTTATTTATAATAATCCTGATTAATAATTCTAGTGACCTATTCGTCACAAGTTCAAAAGGTTACTTAATCCATATAAAATGTAATTAGAGTTTATATGTTATATTTTGGCCGATCAATTAGCCTAATTTATATAAATACAATTAATATTATCCACAAAATAATATTACATTAGTTTCATGGAACACATTTTTATTGTTAGCAACGTAAATGTGAAATCTAGTACCTTGCGAAAACATCAAAAATGGTGATGAAATTCACATTTTTATTTTTAGCCACATAAATGTGGGGTAGCATACTATCTATTTAGTTTTATAGGCCCAACCATCGTATTAGTGTACATAGGTGGACTCCAGCCCATTATACCTTTTATATTCTTTTTATTAAGAATGTCAGGATTTTAACAGCCTATTGAAGCCTCTCAATATCATGAGATGTATGATATAAGAAAATGATTTTTACACTTCATTTTAAATTAAAAATTTGCTCCATTTTAAATTTACAATGCAGCACAAATGGAGAATTTTGGAACTAATTTATTACTTCCTGAGATTTACTCAAATGTGGTTATTTTCTTTCTTATTTTAATGACTATTCGTTTGAATGTAAAAACAATATTTATTTGATGAAACGGGAATTTAACATCGAGAAAACATGCATTCATAAATCATAACATCATAGAGATAATAAAAGATACATAAATTCGCAAAAATATTAAACCTAAATGTCATTGTCTAGAGTATGTTGAAACCACCTTCTTGATCTATCCATCAAGTCAGGGCTCAATCTAACCATAAGAACACAAAACTCCATCTCATCCAAACATTCATCACCATCCAAATCCCCCTCCCTTATCATGCACTTCAACTCCTCTTCAGTCATTTCTTGCAGCCCAAGCGCGGCCGAGTTCTTCTTCAAGCTATCCAATGTTATCACCCCCTTCTCCCCATCCACAAGCAATTGAAAGCCATTACAAAGCTCGTTCATAAATCCGTCGATGCCTAATTTCTCCACCATCGACGGGAACAAATCCTCAAAAACAACCACATTTTTTGTCGCCATTTTTTTGATAGATCGACAAGTGTATGAAAATTAATGTAATAGTTGGATAATGTGACTTGTGGAAGTTGAGGAAAATGAGGGGTTAAATATATAGGCTGGCTAGGAGAAAGAGTGGAAGAAGATGACAGCTACACTTCTGTACAAATCATAATAATATTATAATGTGTGGGGATTTTGCTGCTAAAGTTTCCTGGCCATTGACATGGTGAAATATCCTCGAAATTGCATGGGAAGGTACCTCTAGCTGCCAAATGGTTCAAGTGGTCGGAGCAAGCATTTTCCTATGAAGAAACAAATTTGGCTTTTTTTCTCCCATTTGCAAATAATGCCAACCCCAACACTATTAACTTAATTATTTTCTTAACATTTTTTTATTAGGAGATATCAATCATTGCGAATAAATACAAACTTCACAATAAATGAGGTCTCAAAGTTTTCATGGTTTATTTTGCCAAAAAAAAAAAAACACCATAAAACTATACTGAAAAACAAATCCATTTCGCCCTCTTTTTTTTTTTTTTTAATTTTATTTACTTAATTATATTTTATTTGATTTTAATTAAAGCAAAATTACTTAAAAACCCTTTGTTTTCTTTAAAATATCCCGAACAACTCCTTCGGTTTTTGTCGTTCCTTCTATTCTATAAGAATTGGTAAAGGGTCGCAAGAGCGGGAATCTCGTTGTGCATGCCACAACTTATGGAACACAATGTGAACTGATTCAATTATGACACTTTCACAATTTGGTCATCAAATTGTGGGGCTCTTTTTTTATTCTATTTATAGCATTAGCTTGGCATAAGTTAATTGTATTATAGTTTGATACTAAACCCACCTGATTAATATTTTAATCCGGGTACTATACTTAGTTTTGAACTCAACTAAGCAACTTCATTAGGTTGGAAAACTTTATTCCAAGAAATACTTTGTTCCAAATCCCAATATCAATTGCTTAATATCCCTTGCCCCATGCTCCATGCCCCATCCATTTTTCCATTCCGTAAAAAATTTGATTAATTTCATAATCATGCTTTTATAAATCAAAAGCAAATAAAACCGCACGATTCACGATTATGCATACAAATCAAAAGCATCTGCAGTTTTCAGGAGAAGAGGATTACTGCGAGAAAATATTCATTCAATGTTTTAGGTCCCTAATTCACCCCTTAAATTCTATATGCGATTGATAGACTCCTATAACCATGACATATTTACTATTTGCATAATTTCTTTCTAAAAGAGAGGGCAATTATAAAAGAAACGAGGGAAGCGAGAGATGGCGCCCCTTTTGTTTGCTTTTTCTGTTTGCTACATAATAAACAATTGACCCTGGGGCTAAGATAACTCAAGTGGGAGAGCCGTGTTATGAGTGACCTTATTGCACGGTTCAATATTTACCTACACAAAGTTATTTTTGCAATTAATTAAGACTGTCCCTTACAATTTAGTTTAGCGTTTGTATCAATAAACTTACCTTGCAAAGCGGACGATTTCATCGGCTTATTTACCCAGATATGCCAGCTTAACCCTAGAGACATTGATCCGATACCATTTGCACTAATCACTAGTTTAATTCGATCTCGAAGTAGTTCTTTACCTGGTTGCTCATTTAAGCATTCCAGCTCGCAAGCATGGAGTATCATTTTTTTTCCCCTCAAAATTTTCCAGTTTCAAAATTATCTAGGATCCCAAAAATAGTATAGCTAGATGGTAGAAGTATTGTTAATTAAGCTGATGTTCATTCAGATTATAATTTCATACAATTTTTATTATCTGTTTTCCCCCCTCTTTAATCCTCTGCATCTTTCAAATTCCAAACATAAATTTTAATTAAAGAAATCATCTGGATACGCTACTAACTCGAATCAAATCACATGCTGGCTCTCAAATGAATATATTACATGGAGAATTTATGTTGGAAAATCCATTTTGCTATTATAATCACATTGAATAATGCTACTGCCTACCCCCCATAAGTTCTTTGGAATAGGCTTTGAAAAATAAATTAGTGGAAATAACATTCATTTAATTTCTATTTATGTCTTAATTTAAAATCTTACTGCATGTTTTTCTGCAAGTTTGAATGTCATAAAAACAAGGAATTTCCCGTGAAATTCATACTTCAATTCCAATGGTTTGAAGATTTCACTTCTTTCCGGGAAAACGTTACCTGGCACTTTTTAATTCACATACCCGCCTACAACTACATTATAATATTATTACGGAGAAGATAATGATTTGACTTTGTTTCTAATTAATTTGAAAAAATTTAAAATTTAAATTGTGACATAAATTTATTTTATTTTCAAAACATTAAAATTTGTATTTAGTACTATTTTTAAATAATGTACAATATTGACAAATACATTAATCAAAAGTGCTAATGTTTTATAATATTATCAAACAAATTAAAATAAGCAAAAAAATGTAATAGTCTCATGTTTAGTCGAAGGAACATTACTCGAAGTTTGATCTCCCACAGACCCACGAGCTCCTAATTAAAATTTGACTAGTTGTCAAACTTTCCATTCATACTGTTTTATTGATCCCCATAATTAAGTAGACTTTCCGGCGATTTATGATGGGGGCGTGTACAGTTGATAAAAATGTGATTTTCTTGATGCGCCCCAATTGTATGTATAAAGTTAATTCCTAAGATCACAAATGCTTTAAGTTTGGAGATATGCCTTGAAGATTCTTGCAACACACACACACATATATATATATATATGATAAATTTATATTAATTGTAAATACTAAAATACATGAGATAAGAAATAATTAATAATGATCATACCTTAATTAATTATATCTAATCTCAATTCTATCCAAGTTACAATTCAACTTCGTCATAAAATTAGAGAATTAATATTTTCATAAAAAAAATTGATATGTTCGTAAATCTCTGTTCACATGAATAGTAAGTGGGGCTCGCCTTCATAATGAGTATCATTTCCCTACCATGGTTAGAAGACACATTTGGAGATATATTTTTTGATTTTCGACTCTAAAGTGAGATGATATTTTTAAGCGTTAACATGTCATTACTTATATTCTAAATTTATTAAATACTATATATTACCATTGTTATTATACTACATATCTAACAAATATTGATGATACATTTGAAGAGATATAATATTTCTTAAAAATCGCCATTTTAAATACGTATGTCCGACAAAAATATACTAAAAGTGGGTAAGCTACAGAAGAAGTCACTGACATCTTCATTGACTTGTTTCCCAGGAAATTTCCTTCCAATGTTTTTGCACGCATTATAGCCCTGATTTTTGAACACAGCAAATAACTGTTTGTTTCATGCAGGAATAGAACTACCGACATGAAAAGGAAAAAGAAGAAGAAGTTGATTTTCCCAAATAGTTCAACCTCTTCAAAGTTCCTCATACAAACAAGGCTATATCACAAAATGGGCAAAACACTTCAAAAATGTCAACTAGTTATACAATTATGATTACTCCAAGGGTAAATCTACAGTGACTGTATATCTACATGGTCATTTTTTTTATATTTCATTAAGAATGTATATGCTATTTTATCATAAAACGACGCAGTTTTATAGTCAAAGGACATAAATATTAATGTTCTGCTGATATGTTACTCGGTAATGAGCAGAAATTAATTAAGAAGCAAATGTAAGCTAATTTTGAACGTATTACACGTATTTCTAAACCAATTTTATGCTTATTCTATTCACATTGAATAATGCTACTGTCAACTGTCATCAGCACAATTTCTTTGGAAGAGGCTTTGAAGATAAATTAATGAGAAATAACATTCATTTAATCTCTCTATATGTCTTAATTTTATAGCAAATTTAAAACTTTTTACGTCTTTTTTTTTTACAATAATTTTTTTTCAAAATTAACTATTTGTCCCTCTGTTAAAGGTGTTCCAAAAATATTAACAAATTGGACCCGGGGGGGGGGGGGGGGGGGGGGGGGGGGGGGGGGGGGGGGGGGGGAAGAGGGCCTTTTATTTTCTACAATTGTAAATGTCATAAAAACAAGGAATTTTCTGTGAAACTCATAAATCTATTCCAATGGTTTGAAGATTTATTTAGGGGAAAACGTTACCGACACCTTTTTATTCACATTACCGCCTAAAACTACATTATAATGTTATACTCTTTTCATTCTATAAGTATGTCCTAATTTGACTATATTCCTAGTTAATTGGAAAATCTTTAAATTTAAATTACGATATGAGTTTATTTAAATTTCAAAATAACACAACTTGTACCTAGTAACATTTTTTAAGCAATTTACAATATTGAATATTACAGTAATCAAAATTGCTACTGTGTTAGCATGTCTGATAATATTTAATTAAATAACAAAAGTAAGCAAACATTGTAAAATTATCAAATCAGAAGAAGGATCATTACTCAAGTTTGGCCTACCCCGGCCCAGGCCTCAAGCCCCGGTTAAAGTCGACAAATTGTCAAATTTTACATTCATACTGTTTTCTTGATCCTCCCGAGTAGACTTTCTGGCAATTCAAGATGGGTGCATGTGTGGTTGATAAAAATGTGATTTCTTGATGCGCCACAATTGTATAAAACTTGTTCCTAAGATATAAAAAAAAAAAAAAAAATGTTTAAAGACTTAATTGTCTTTCATTTAGAGTCACATGACTTATTCTGGTAAAAAAAATATTAAATCAGGTGACCAAAAAGTTTTATTTATAAAAATTTAGAAACTTTAAGGCTTAATCTTAATGTCATCAAGTTGAAACATCAAGTTAAATCAACTTTTGGTGCATGTACTGGAATTCGACTTACAAGTTAGTACCCGAATTGACAAAAAAGTAAAAAATCGATGCTTGTACTAAAAAAATTTGCATTATGTTAATTATTAGGGTTCCATATTGCTTCTATTTAAATTGTTAACACCTCATAGAGAAAACACTAACATAACAATGACTGGACAAGTCACTTGGATGATGTGGCCAAGCTAACATCCTTCTTCATCTATATAAACAAAGGTAAGGACATTTTGAGGGAAAATTTAGAGCTTTAAACGTTGTTCATTTTTCTCTATCGATTATTCAACCTAGAGTAAAATCATCTGCTTTCTCTCTCGATTGCTGGTTCACATGTACATATTAAAGGCCTTTGAATACTAATTTGAAAGGATGAGCTCATCTTGGAATGGAATCATGAATGAAATTGTGAATGACGATTGTAGTTCATGCATCTTATATCAATGGATTAAACCTGAGTTTCCAAGTCGTTGCTACTATGGAGCAATGGCGCTAATGTGGGAGACAAGAAAAGTTGGTACAAAACATCTAGGAAGACGATTATCGGGTATGAGAGTATATGTAACTTTTAAAAAAAATTGTTTCTATATTATTGGTCATGTTAATGGTTGGTGTAATAGGACAAGAGAACTAACTGTGGTTTTCTTTAAATGGTATGATCCACCATTTCCTGACAGAGCTAAAGATGTTATTAAAGATTTGACATTGAAATTGTAGGACAACAAAGAGATGGTATATAAAATGAAGAAGGAAAAAAGTGAGAAGGCTGAAAATTGGTTAGCAACTGAGATGACCGAAATTTTAGTGAAAACTTTGGAAAAGGAGGTTAAAAAGCTGAAGAAGATGAATGTCAAACTTATTTACATGTTTTTTTTTTAATTTGCTCATGGATGTGTATTTTAGTGTTTGTTGTTTTTACAAATGTAAATGTAAGTTTAAATGCAATTAGGATTCCAAGCTCTTAAGTTTAGGTGTAGTTAGGATTTCAAGCTTCTATTTTGGTCATGGATATGAATGAAGGACGAATGAAATGAGATTATTCTATTTGCTATTTGATTGTGTAATATTCTGTTTAATATTTGATTTCGTTTTGAAAATGATAATATATAGGAAAAAATGGCATGCCTACTTCAACTAATCCATATCAAGGCAATTCAACTATACCACTGGCATCACTCAATTCAATCATAATAAAGAAAAAAAATGACAATACCTATGTCTGCTTTAGCTAATCCATATCAAGGCAATTCAACTGTGCCATTGCATCATTCAATCCAGCCATAACAATGGAAAAATGACAACTATTATCAATATGCCAACCTAGAACATATCACAGCTCATAACAATCCATAACAAGGCAATAACATTTCACAAAAAGAAAATAAAATATCACATCACCGATCTTTTGCCATTAATTCAAAATAACATACTATCAATTACAACCATTAAATAGAAATAACCAATCCAACCATCTTGAACACCAAGTAACAAACTACTACAAACATTAATCAAAAGATGTCTTATATAAGTAATTATCAGCCATCACTAAATTACAACCATTGCACAAAAGACATTAAATAAAAGTTATAGATATGTCAAAATGGCTATTAGCTTCCACGTTGGCCTTTCCTGCTCCCTATTCTAGTCATTCTTATTGCTAGAGTTGTTACTTGAGTTATGCTTGAAATTGCTCGAGTAGTGAGGCTTGATGTTAATGGTTGTGGGGTGTTATAGATTCTTGTAACAGAAGGTGTGTTGTTAGTTAATCCATCTAGATTTCTAGCTGCTCCTAGAGTAGGCATCTACATATGACAAGTACAAAGTTAGGGTTACATATGACCATCCAAAACAAGTTAAATAAAAGTTTAAAGAGCCAACTTACAAAAACAAAGTCAGAGTTGTTTCTATTCATATTATTTACTATTGCTCTATTAGGACTCTCATAAATACCAAATCTTTCTAGCACTCTATATGGAATTTTTCTCCTCTTAACTGGTAGCTTTTATCTATTGTAGTAATTACCATAATTGGTCCTTGGATGCTCATGCATAATGCAAATCATTTATTATTTAGGTATCAACAATGTAAGTTGGTTGCAAATCATTAATGTTATATACCTTATTTGAATTTGATGTTTCCCTCTCCTCAATTTGTTTCTTTTTTGGATTAGTTGATGTAGGTCCTTTCCTTTTCACCCGCTTGCTTGGCTAAAATAGAGAAACATAAAATTTGTTAATCAAAATATAAATATAAAAAGTGTAAAAGACAAATATAAAAATTACCATACTTACATTGCTTGACTGAGGTTGCTCTATTTGGACTTGACTTGATTGTGTTTCTGGATTGTCATTTTTAGGACAATTACTCTTATTGTGCCCTGCTTGTCTACATTTATAACAATACATTTTTCTTCCCTTAATTGTAATCTTTGTAAGATTGCTTGGATTCTCCCATCCTACTTTACTTCTTATTTTCTTAAGTGTTCCCTTGAATTTCTTACATATTGGTGGAGGCAATAACTTATCATAAGTTGTTTCATCCCAAAAAATGCTCACAACCTCTAAAATGTGTGTGCATTCTTTTAAATATGTTTTCTTCTTACACCAATGAGCAAAGTAAGTTTTAGGATGATCCTTATCTAATTTATGACCACAAAAAATTCTCACCACTGTTTTTTTCCCCATTCTTTTCGAGCTTACTTAGTAGGTCCTCATTTTTCTGATAGTCAGGGTGATCCTTATCCTGTTTATGATTCACAAAAAGTACAACACTCCCATCTTTTTTAGATACATGAATTAAATTCCTAATGGAATCATCATCATGAATTAATCGAAATCCTTCACCATATTTAAAGAAGACCTTGGCAATAGTATGGTACTGTAACAAATTAGCCATTTGCTTATTTATACGCTTAGTGCACAAGAAGTCAGGATCACTAGGTACAACCCTTTTGAACCAAAGTTCAAGCACTGACACTTGCACTTTAAAGTTCATCACATAAGAAAGGTTACTCTATACGCTGTAGACACCCAAATTTTGCACTTTTGGACTAACCCTGGCAGGAGGGTAAAATCGTCATTTGACCCGACACGCGAAAAAGAAGGTGGACCCCAACACCATGCCACCCCAGCGATTTACGGTCAAAGCCGCCACCACGGACAACGAGCATCCGGTCACTTGAGGCAAGGCGAACAGTTGACCCAGAAAAGCCTGAGCCGACCACAAAAGACGACTGATGGCCACTCCGCTTACAATGTTCGGGGGTCTCGCTCCCCGGTGAGCGAGCGGCTGCCCAGCTCGCCGGTGAGCTGGCGGGGGGGTAGGGGGCAGCGCCCCCTGAAAGACAGGCACAATTGTCAAAAGCTACATCAAGTCGCAACCCTCCGAACTAGCCTCCCAGAACAATATGGCACGTTTCCCAGGGAGTTCCGGACTGCAAAAATACAGCCTCCCAAAATAATACCGCAGAAATTGGCGAATTAGGACCGCGTGGCACGAAAACCGAGGAAAGCCAGCTAGACAGCCGCGGATGCATCTGCGGCCAAAACGAGTTTCGAGGTTCGCACGGCTCGAGGAGACGGCACACGGCAGCCGAGGAAACGGCGCAGGCGGCCAGCCGCCCAGCCGCAGATGGATCTGCGGCCAGCCGCAGATGCATCTGCGGCTGCCTGGAAATGGCTATAGATCGCCATTTCCACCCGAGAGCTCGAGAGAGAGAAAAATTTTTAGGATTTTAGAGAGAGAAAATCGCGAGGAAGAAGGAGAGGGAGCTCGGGTTGGATCAAAACTTGAGGGAAATCTCACTTTGTGTGCTAGATAGTTGAGTATTCTTGTGGGTTTGCTAGATCTTGGAATAAAAGCTCGTTTCGGTTCATCACAAGGTGAAAAAGGAGTGTTCTTTTGATGTTTTTTTGTTTATATTGATGTATTGATGTTGTGTTTTTTGAGTTTGTGATGTAGTTTGTTGTTGTGTGGATGATGATCCGTGGGTTAGGGGTCGTTAGCGAGGGTTCCATTGGAACATAATCTCCTCCTAACGCCCCGATGACATCCGTACGGGGATATATCGTTCATTGGAAGTTTTTAAATAGTTGTAGTGTTGGTTTTGTGTGATTTACGATTTATATAGCATCGTAGTTGTTTAGCGTGGTTAGATTTGGTTGTTGTATGAGTTATGTAGCGTTTTGAATGATTGTGAGCCTAGGGAGGAGATCCTAGCGGTCGAATCCCGATGATGGACGTTTTGGGTATGTGTAATCATGATGTAGAGTCCATGGATGTGTGTTTTGTAATATCGGGCCTTAAAACGACACAAATGCGTGTTCGGGTTAAGGCCCCGTGAAAATAATGAAATATGTGATTGTGGGTGTTTGGGGTTGTCTGGATGGCTTACATGCCCGTAGATAACCCCGACACGTTTTGGGATGTATGTTTTAATTTACGACACGAAAAAATGGTTTTCAAAATAAGGCAAATAATGAAGATTTTATAAAATCAAGCAAATTTAGGATATTAGATTCACGAGGTTTAAAGGTTAAGTGTTTTGGTAAACTTTAATCCATAATTGATGAATAGGCTTTAGTTGGTTTTAAAACGTCACAAAAAACGATTTTGCAAATAAATAAATGTTTTCATTAAACTTTGTGCATAGGGTTAAAGAGTTCTAGAAGTTGCCCTCGATTTATTTATATTAACTGTTAGAAGGCAATGTATAGTCTCGATTCCTATTTGACAAAAGTTTAAAACTATTGTTTTCTAAAATGACATCTAAATAAAAAACCCTCAACGCTTTCGAAATTAAAATCAATCTTTCTTATAAAAAGCGAAGCCTCGTCATTTGGGTCAAAGAACGTCCAAAACACTTTCCAGATAACACTTTTGCCATATAAAAATAAAAGCAAACTTTTATGCAAAACGCACCACAAACATTCATCTAGGCACGCACGCACACACACGCAAACCACACATTTTAGGATTTAAAAAGGATAGGAAAATATCAAGATTGCGGTAACCGTGTTTCACGGAAGTCGGGGGGTGCCTAACACCTTCCCCTCGCTTAAGCAAGCCCCCGAACTCTATGAATCTCGGTTTGCGGACCAATTAATCGGAGTCACATATGAGCCAGCGATTACGAAAACAAATTCGGATGAGTTGGTACATCCATTTCAAATATACCAACTGGCGACTCTGGTCAATTGGCTCATAAAAAATCGATCTTTCAAAACCCGTCGACACTAAGCCGACCCTTTTCAAAATCACATTTAATTCAAAAGGCTAAAATTGGAAAGGGACATTTTTAATAGATAAAAAACGAGACGAACGAAAATCCCGGCGTCGACATACGCTTATGCACATAAAGTAAGATTAAACAAAAAAGAGGGGGGGAAATTTCACAAATGTGCCTATTATTTTATAAAAAAAATGTTGGCATCAAGAGGAACACGGATTCACTGCTCAACACATGCCCTAAAATCTCAAAACTACAAAAAATACTTCTTGTTGTACTTCAAATTTGTAACGCAATCATCACTTAATCTCATCGAAACTACCAATTTTGAAGGATCACACCAGCAATTTTGAAGAATCGGGTCGTGTCTTCTCTTTATGTGTGTGTTAGTGTGTTTAACGTTATGATTTTGAGCCTTAATTCCCCTTATTTTTCCTCCTTCATCCTCATGTGAGTCGCATGTAGTAGCTAGGGGGAGATTTCCCTCCACTTTCGACCTATGATGGGTCCCAGATACAAATGTCATTATCCATGTAGGATTTATTAGCCAATTAAATTTTTTGTCATGGCTGTTAGTCAAATTTAACGATTTTACACAGATATTCAAGTACAATTACTAGCTTGTAAATTTGAATTTTTACAAACACCAATTTGTTATATTTTTCAATTGGGGTATCAACTTGTAAGTCGAGTCCCAATACATGTATCAAAAATTAATTTAATCTTAAAATATCAAGGTTTAAATTATAAAAGTGAAAAACTTAAAAGTTTAAAATGTATTTAAGCCTTTCTTTAACTTTGGAACTTAAGTGTGTATATGTTTCTAAGAGGTTCCATTATCACATATAATAATAGTTGGTAACCTACATTGATGTTACTATATTTTGCTTCTAGATCTTTTCTTTATTCGACATCTTTCCCAAAGTTCCAAGCACTTTAAAGTTCTTCACATAAGAAAGGTTACCACATAATGGGGGAACTAGTTATACAATTATGATTACTCCAAAGGCATCCGTACAAACTTATGATTGAATTTTCTAAATGCACAATTCTTATTGAGAGACGTGTACTCGTGAGACTAGAGCAGTTTAATAAGTTTTCATACCATGCTTCTTAAAAAAATGTTATACAACTATGATTCACAAACTATTATAGCATAATAGTGGTGTGGTGTATTTTGATCAGAGTAAGCTGGATGGATTTGCAATGACCGCATATCTACGTAATCGCCTTTTCTTATAGAAATTTATGATATTTTATCGTAAAACAACACAGTTTTATAGTCAAATGACATAGATATTAATATTCTGTTCGGTTATGAGAAGAAATTAGGCAGTAAAAGTCCTAATATAACAAAATTGTCAATTTTTTTAGTTCCAATACGACGGCCTCTGTCCACATGTAGCTATGACTTTGACCGCAAAGGATCAAGAAACTTTAACCATTTTGCCATTGAGAGAAATTTCTACCAATAAACAAAATGTTGACATTCAATATTGTATATGAAATACCTCATAAAACAAACAGAGAGACATTAAACCTTCCATTTTCGCCACCAGTTATGGGACTTATCAGCAATACAAAACTGATGACTCTTCTTCAATTTCTGATCCTTATACTACAATGTTTTTATGTAGAGTTTTACACATGCCAAAATAGTACCATTACATCCACTCAGTTCATCAAACACCCTCAAACTTTAGTTTCCAATAACAAAATTTTCAAGTTGGGATTTTTCAGCCCAGTTAATACAACGAATCGTTATGTTGGTATTCTTTACAACGTCTCAGTTGTGAAGGCGGTGTGGGTAGCTAATAGAGAAAGACCTCTAAATGACTCTTTTGGGGCTCTGACTATCTCTGAAGATGGGAATCTAGTGGTTTTGGATGGGCAGAAAATGGTTATTTGGTCATCAAATGTTACAGATCCTGTCAAAAATGTAAGAGCTGAGCTTCTAGATACCGGGAATTTAGTCTTGAGAGATAACTCCAATGGAAGGACACTGTGGGAAAGTTTTCAAAATCCTTCTGATTCATTTTTAAAGAACATGAGATTGAGTAGCTATGTGGATTCGGATGAGAAGACTCTGTTGACATCGTGGAAAAGTCCCTCGGATCCATCCATCGGGAGATTTTCAACTAGTCTTGAGCCTCTAAATATTCCACAAATGTTTGTAAGGAATGGTAATAGGAAACATTGGCGTAGCGGTCCTTGGAATGGTCAAACATTTCTTGGAATACCCAGAATGTATTCTGTATATCTAGGAGGATTTAGACTCGGAGATGATACAAATGGAACCATGTATCTTACTTACACCATGGCAAATGACTCTGCATTAATGTACTATGCCTTAAGTTCTAAAGGAGTGCTAATGGAGAAGCAATGGTCTGATTCAAAGCAAGATTGGGAGGGCATATGGTTGGGTCAAGTGGACGAGTGTGATCTTTATGGAAAGTGTGGAAAATATGGAAGTTGTAACATGGAGGATTCCCCAATTTGTACTTGTATAGAAGGGTTTGAGCCGAAGGCTATAGAAGAATGGAGTAGAGGGAATTGGTCTAGTGGATGCACAAGGAGGACGCGATTGCATTGTGACATAAATAATACTAGTAATGGTACTGAAGTGAGCAAAGAAGATGGGTTTTTGAAGATTACAAATGTGAAAGTGCCAGATTTTGCTATGTGGTTAAATGCACTAGCAGAGGACTGCGCGAGCCACTGCTTGACTAATTGCTCTTGTGTGGCTTATGCAATTAACAATGGGATTGGATGTATGCATTGGAGGGGTGATTTGATTGACTTAGTAGAATTCTCTAGTACGCGTGGGATGGATATTTATGTTCGCGTGGCATACTCAGAGCTTGGTAATCTGTTTCATTTTTCTCCCTAATCTTGCATTTCGAGAATTTTTAGTACATGTTCACTGCGTTAGTCCACACTTTGCCATTTTTTGAACCAAAAGGAGCGTGTTTAACCTACTTATATTAAGTTTCTATCAACAGTTTGACTATATTTTCCCTTACATCTGTTCAATTTTACAGATAAAAAGGGGAACAAAAGAGCAGTTATTGCAACTGTTGCAGCGATTGTAGGGTCAATAACTGTTGTCATCTGTTCATACTTCTTTTGGAAGTTGATGGCCAAAAGAGCAGGTAGCCTATAATAATTAACTCATAAGATTAATATATGTTTGATCTTGCTAATATATAGATAAATAAATCTACTTGTTAACCAGAAATGAAGAGAGAAAGTGAGATGTCATTGTATAAAAGCGGGCAAGTTTCTCCAGTTAAACTTGAGGAAATACCATTATTCAACTATGAGAAGCTTGCAGCTGCAACGGAAAACTTCCATTCGGTAAATAAGCTAAGGCAGGGTGGTTTTGGTCCAGTCTACAAGGTAATGCTAGTCCATTCAGAGCATAGTATGGGTTGAACATATTGAAGTTGATAAAATCTTTTTTTTATAGGGAAAATTGGCAGGTGGCCAACTAATAGCTGTGAAAAGGCTTTCAAGGTCTTCTGGACAAGGCTTAGAGGAGTTCATGAATGAGGTTCTGTTGATAGCTAAACTACAGCACCGTAATCTTGTTAGACTCCTTGGCTGCTGCGTAGGAGTGGAAAAGATGTTGATTTACGAATACATGCCAAATGGAAGCTTGGATGTACTTCTCTTCGGTTAGTTTAATGTTCAAGTCTCGAGTATATCTTGGTGGTTTAATACTTTGTATCCACATGCGCCTAATCGGATTAAGAAAATATACACTACTTCAATATTTATCCTATATAGTGTCTGTTCTGGATGTCACATTTTTAGATAAACAAGAGCAACTAGATTGGAGGAAACGTGTGAAAATCATTGAAGGGATTGGTCGAGGTCTCTTGTACCTTCACAGAGATTCTCGATTAAGGATTATTCATAGAGATTTGAAGGCAAGCAATATTTTATTGGATGAGGAGCTGTACCCAAAAATATCAGATTTTGGCATGGCAAGAATTTTTGGCGGTGACCAAGATCAAGCCAACACTAGAAGGGTTGTTGGAACCTAGTAAGTATTTGTTCCAATTTGTCATGTCAAGCAATAATCCATCATTAATTTTCACAGCATTGATTTGTTTCAGTTAACGTGCCCATTGTGATATAATGCAGTGGTTATATGGCTCCGGAATATGCAATGGAAGGCAGATTTTCAGAAAAATCTGACGTCTACAGCTTTGGAGTATTGTTATTAGTGATTGTAAGTGAAAGAAAGAACACTAGTTTCTGCCAAGATGAGAATGATCTGAGCCTTGTAGGATATGTGTAAGACCCCGAATTTATGAAATACAAAATTTAATTTTTCTTCATATATATTTTTCCTGAAACAGTAAATGGTTAAATTGACAAAATTGAAAGTTAAGGATGTTATGTGCAAATTTTATTTTGTCGGACAATATTCTTTTTGTCGGGGAATATTCGTTTTGTCGGGGAATATTCGGGCCGTACGACGGCGCCGAAATAACTAATTATTGGTGGAGCCCACAACGGAATAATTGTCGGATATAGAAAACGACAGAAGTAACCTTTTTAAATAAAAATAGTCAACGGTGTTGACTGTTAAAATACCGGTGATAAAAGAATAGTAGCATACGGTAATTTATGGTATTTTATTGTGGCACACGGTATTCTACAGTAGCACACGGTATTGCACAGTGTCTCATATTATTGACACCGTAACTGTTACGCATCATTTCATCAATAATTGTCACTACATAATATTTTATATTATCAATTCAATTATTGTTGCTACACAGTATTTTGCATTATTGATTCAATAATTGTCATTACACTGTATTTCATATCATTGACTCAATAATTGTTGCTGCACTGTTTTTTTTTAAAATTATTGAACCTAATAATTGTCACAGTAGCAAATACACTATAATTTATATTATTAAATTAATAAAAATATGTAACGTGTTTCTTACATTATTGTGGTAACATTATTTTATATGTTGGACTCACAGGAAGAATAAATAAATAAATAAATAAATAAATAAAAAATAAAAAAAAATTAATTTTACTATTTGAAATAGTAACGTGAATAGTGACGTGAATAGTAAGTGAATAGTAAGAAACATGTGGGACCCACTGTGGGGCCCACATGAAATGTGAGAAATGTGTTTTGGGAAATGGTTGGTGAAGGCTGCTACGCAGCCTTTGCTGAAGAAATTTTTTTTCTGTTCACCTACCACGCATAGTAACTTCTTTTCTCCTATAAATAGATTGTTCAGCTGAATAGAAAAATCACACCTAAAACATAAAATTTTTCTATAAGAATTTTATGAGTTTTCTCTGAGAATAGTAAGGCTATTTTGAGTGTTTGAAAGCCAAAAGGAGTGCAGGAATTTTTCAAGTAAGTCTTTTATTAAAGAGTAGTAATTTTATAAATTCCTATTTTTCACGGTATTCACAAATCTTCCTTTAGAAGACTCTTCTTTGAGAATATTCATTTTTAAAAGCTTTCTTTGGAAGATTTATTTTGGAATATTATTTTTAAAACTATTTTAAAGTTGGTATTTTATACTACAAAAATTATGTTAAATATATATAATTTTGATAGTTCATAATATATGAGTTATCATACACTTTGAAGTTTACATGTTGTAATTACTAATTTTATTATAAATATATAGGTTGATCAATCTCATTTAAATCAATATCCAGTCACGTGTTAAGGTAATAAATGTCATTTTTTTTTACACTCTTGAACTTGCTACGGTAAGGGATATTATTTTCTTTCATACTCCTGAATCGAAACTTATTATGGAACTATTACTTCTATAATTCCTGAAAATATTATATGTTCCATAATAGTTGAACTTCATTATTCCAACTGAACCTTCCTATTTTCTGAATCTTTCTATTGAACTGTAACCGTTATTCTGAACTGAGAATCTTGAATATCATTTTTAAATTTCACTCCACATCATGTTGGCAATTTGGACATTATTTGAATCTGCACAAAGTAAACTTCTGATACTTATTGTTTATCCTGTTCTTCTGTTCATCATTTGTATCACTGTTATTTGTATTAATCATCAAGAATCAAGCTGTTGTGAATATCTGTGGCCGGGGGCACAGATGTGATATAATTGTTGAACAGATGATAGGTTAAAGGCGATATACTAGGTTAAAGGCGATACATCTGTTCGGTGTCTTTTATGGCACGTGGTGAATGTTCTCTTTGGCCCGTAGTGCAAAGATGAACTGTTGGTTGGTATGATTATGACCAAAGGCTGAATCTGGTATAATCATGACCGTTGGTGCTTTATTGAATATCTTTGGCCCGTAGTGCAAAGATGAACTGTTGATTGGTATGATTATTACCAAAGGCTGAATCTGGTATAATCATGACCGCTGGTGCTATATTGAATGTTCTCTTTGGCCCGTAATGCATAGATGAACTGTTGATTTGCATGATTATGACCAGGAACTGTGAATTTGTATTATCTTGACTAATGGTATTTCAGATGATAAAAGTTGATGATGTTTTTACGAAAAAGAGAAGCGCGTGGACATTATAGTCTACATTATTCTTCTAATAGATTGCTCATTCCGCCGCTATTATTGATCTGAACATTTTCAAGAATTTAACTGCAGTTTTTGATATACACCTTGTATTCTGTTGTATTCTATCAAGAACTCACTTGTTGAAGGCTAATGATAATTTATTCGTCATTATCTTAGTCATGATATTTCTTACTGGTCTATTTGAGCTCACCCTTTCTTTTGTTCCATTACAGGAGATGAAAACGTAACAGGGTCTAGCCGGGGAATGGAGTGAGAGTGCGGGGATAGCTATCATAGTCTTCACGTGTTATAAAATAGTGTGGCAATAATAATGAAGACTTAGTTGTGTTGTATTATCCACTGTATTGTTGTACGTTGTGCTTTGTTGTAATAATTTTGTTGTAGTCTTTTGACGACTCAAGTTTGGGCTGTGTGGGCCTAGATTTGGGGGCGTCACAATATGTAAGTTCTTTTCAACTATTTCTTCATTTATGTAAACAGCTACTTTTCCTTATCACTACAATTGAATTATGCATATGCATTACAATATTTAATGCTTGTGTTAACAATTTCAGGCATGAAAATTATGGAATGAAGGAGAGATTGTAAAACTAGTAGATTCAAAAATATCGAATCCAAGCTACCAAGCAGAGATCATCAGATACATACATGTAGGATTGTTGTGTATTGAAGAATTCGCCAAGGATAGGCCATCTGTTTCTACTGTTCTTTCAATGCTTAGCAGTGAAATTGCTGATCTTCCCGCTCCAAAACAAGCTGCATTTACAGAAAGAAGAATTATTTCAGAGACCATTCAACAGCCTAAAAAAACTTGTTCCGTAAACAATTTAACTATTACCATTGTTGAAGCTCGCTAGCTAGTGGTGAAACTCCGAAAATTTTCTATCTCTCCCACTTTCTATGTTACACAGACACGGAACACTCGGAGTACGGGCATTGCACGAGATTTCTCTAAATTGTATGGATATTTTGTAGCAAAATTTTACTAACCATTTCAGATTCAATGTGGCGGACACATGTCTAGATTGAGCTGATAACTATGTTAGATTAACTCTTTATCTAAAAGATTAACGTATTAAATTTAGACTCTGTCATACTTATTAATTAGACATGGCAAACGGGTCGGGTTAGTGACGGGCCGGGCCAAAAAGGTCCGAAAATTTTTGGGCTAAAAATTTTCAGCCCCCGCAGGTCAATTGATCATTTTATTAATTTAATTATATATATATATATATATATATATATATATATATATATATATATATATATATATATATATATATTACAATTATGATACATAATATGATATTTTGATTTTGGGCTAATGAATATAGCATACAATTTGTTTTATTCAATAAAAATGTACTTATTAACAACAAATATTAAAAAACTTATGTTTAATACTTTAATTAAGAAATAATTTTAACATTATAAACTATTGTGAGTATTATTTATTTGATTAAACATGTGAAACTAATAATTGTAATTAAATATCAAGTGACTAGTTTTAAAAAAATTCTAGAATAATACCACAAGCACATTACACATGTATGTATTTATATAGTGACAATTATTTGATTATACATGTAACGTATTCTCATTATTCTACCATGTGCAAGTGCAAGTATATAAAAATATAATTAATTATTATTTTTTATTAACAGTTGCTAATCAATAATATTTTAAATTTTTCCTTATTTAAGTTCTTTCATATCTAATAGTCATATGTTTGGAGATAATAGTATTTTGAACAAATGAATAGAAGTTTTGTTCCATAAATTGATCTAAATGGTTAATGAATTAAGGTTTTTTTTTATTATTATTTATGTATTGATGTATTTAATTTTTTTGAAAAAAAAAAAATTGGGCCATAGACCAGGCCAAAAAGGCCCTTTTCTTGGGAGCTGTAAAATAGAAGCCCATAGCCCAATTTTTTTGAGTCAGCCCTGCTCGCGTGCCTGGGCCTTTTTTGCCAAAACTATTATTAACCCATCTATAATCTTGAATTTACCGATGTGAGATTCATATGAAATATCTAATATATCTTTCTTTTACACTATTTTTCTGAGTTTGGGGCAAAAAGAAAAAGAATGAAAAATTTAATACATCACATAAAAGAAAATAGTAGAAAACTAGTAAGTTTTATTTTATATTGTTACTGAATTTATAAATAAATTTAAGTTTCACATTTAAGTTACTAGGTTATCCTTAAATTAGGTTTTTTTATGTTTATAAACTGTAGGGTATAATAGAGATTATAAAATATGAACTTATGTTATTTAGTTTTTTATCTAAATCCGTTCAATTTTTGATAGAAAAGTTTGGCAAAAAAAAAAATGGCCAAGTTTTTCGTCCATGTTTTTTTTTTCTTTTTTGTTCATTAAAAAGTTCAATAACAAAAGAATTGAATTTAAAACTCAGCAACCGAGTGTTAGACTCACTTTTTTCTTTGAGGACACTTAATTTTGACTAAAACAACTGAAGCAATTAACTGTATAACGCCACTAAAAAAGCAAGCAAATAAAGTTCTCTTTCTAATTCTAAAAACCATCTAATTCTAAAAACCAATATGAAAATTCTAAAAAGCAAAAGACAAAGAGGCTCAACTCAATATAAGGTAGACTGTAGAATGAACCTAAATAAATTTCCTGTAATATTGCGTCACCTATGAAAATCTGTTAATGCCTATTTTGGCCCCAAAAGCTTGGTTAATTTTAATCTTATATTATATTAGACTCCCAATTAAGGGCGGCAATTGTGTCCGTATAAGACGTGTCGTGTTGTGTCGGTTATAAATATTACACTAAATAAGTTAATACTAATTCAACCAATTTAGTTAATGGTGTCATGATATTCAACATTAACATTAACTTTTTTACAATATTGTTAAACATATTGACCCGTTTAATTTAGTATACAAATTAAAATTTAAAATTATAAAAATTACAATATATCATTCACTTATTTATTGAATAATAATACTAATTATTCATTACAATAATAAATATTTAACAAAATACACGATAACATCCTTAGAAAAATAACTAAATAAGATGCCGGGAGCAATGGACAATATAACTTTACTGTTAAATTGGATTTCCTTAAAAAAAAAAAAAAAGTGTTTATAACTAGTAATTTAATTTTGTAATATTTTTACCTCAACTTATATTAAAATCAACATATATTCGATAATTGTATTAAAATTAATTAAATGTCAATAGTTTATTACTTAACACTTGAACCATTGTCGATGGTGTAATCTAATGCAATAATTTTTTAAAATTATTTATAATAAAATTTTGAAAACAAGAGAATAAAGATTTGATTTAAAAACATAAGAACAAACTTTTATGATGATTAATTAAATAGAGATAAGTTTTTATTTTTTCTTTAACAGTTTAAATACAAATGTATATACATTTGTAAAGTATTCATAATAAATTTATACTACTATACTTTTAAAAGATAACCTTTCATTTGTTCACATTTAAAATGTCGTTAATTTAATTAAAATTTTCACTCTGTAAGTATTTTGGAGAGTTACATAATATATTATAACTCAAACTCTTTATAACTATTTAATATATATTGTGTATAAATAATAAATGAAACTCCCCATAAGCATATTATTAATATTTTAATCAAAATTTAAGAAAATTAAAAACAATCAAATATTCAATGTAAGCTGTTCAATGTAAGAATTTATTTGATTAATGAATACTCTATTTATTTTTTTCTTATTGTTGCAAATCCTGCAATGAGTTAGGATGCAAATTGGCGAAGCATGATTGCAAAAGATAACAAGAATGATGGATAAATTAGTATTTTATTTATTTATTGAAAATGGTGTTAATTTTATACTTTTTGTAGGATGCATAACTTTTAATTGGTTTGTATGATCAATGATGGATGATGATATATTTAACATTTTTCTCCCTTTTATGATTAGACTGTTTTATTAGTATATATTGTTAAACTTTTAAATGGTTGTGACTTGTGAATAATTGTTCAATATTTTTCTTTATTTTTTGTAAATAATTTGAATAAATTGTTTACTATGTGATTGATATCCAAATTTGGATATTCTAAATAGGATATCTGAATATTCGAATAATCTGTTTATTCAAATAAAAAAATGAAAACAAATATTATTTGTATTCGAATATAATTTTCAATGCCGATTACGGATATCCTTTTTAAAATTCGCCAAATATTGGATATGAATATGGATATGGTATTAATTTTTTGGATACAAATACGTATACTACTGTAACCAAATCCAATTATATCCGTTTACAGTCGTACTTAAATGAAAACCATCCATTAAAAGTGAAATGATTTGAATGAAACTTGTAACATTTTGTAATAATTTATTAATTTAGTGAGTCGAATGGTAACAAAATCAATTCGATATAAATGTAAAAACGATTTCAATTTAGTAAGTAATAATATATTTAGCTCACTATTATATTATTTATAGCCTTTCATTATATTCCTTCCATCCCACAAAAAGAGTTCTATTTGTAAAAGTTAATAAACTTTTTTATTAATATTTACTTTAAATTTGCTGAGAGTTTAGTTTAATAATTAAGAATAGTAATGTGATAAAAAAAAGAATTATAAGGGTGAACTTAAAGATATTGTGTCGAAACAAACTCTTTTGGAACAATATTTTTCCTTAACAATGAGAACTTTTTTGTGAAATATAGGGAGTATTATATAACAATGGTTTGAAATCATTGAAGTTGTATGTCATAATATTCTTTGAGAATTAAGAAACGGATTTACCTATACAAATGTGAAATCAGGGGTGACTATGTTATGAATATTTATGTGAACTTGTCATATGGGAGCAGATCTCACATCAGTAGTATGAAATACTAATGTAGGGTTGATATAGATTTGAAACTCTCCTCTTAGACAGTTAACTTTTCAGGAGAAAATAAAGAGTTAGAATCTATATCGTAACATTTGACATCAGAATAGACGATACATGGAACTTTCGGCTAAACGAGAAGAGTTACCTCCATGGATTTTCATGCCTCACCCATCCCACAGTGATTTTGAAATTATTTTTTAAGTTTGAGAACTTCACTTGCTCCATAAAAATAAGTATCACATAAAAATTACTACTACTGTTGTATTCCGATCTCTTGGACTCAAGAGTCTTTGAGTAGTTGTTTTATCACTTGAGTCAAGAAGTCTTGGTACTGCTGTATTTTTGTTATATTCTGATCCCCCAAGTCAATGCGATATCCTGTATTATTAAATCCAGGCACAAGTCCTTGGTCAACCTGCTGCAATGCGTTGGCCCAAAGTGGCCGTATTAGTCATTGGTTTTGACCACGTGGGTTGACAAAGAAGTAATCCCAAGTTTGTTGTCCTATCTAATCAAGAATAGTTGCTTTGCTATAATTGAACGCTGAATATTATTTTCAATTTCCTTCATACATTTTATTGGTTTTTTCCCCTTCCAAGTTCCAAACAACCCCATAAGTTCTAGATTAATTGTTTATGCTAAATCTGGTTAGGTATGTAGCCACCACTTGGTCAAATAAAGAATAGAATGCCCTAATATCTTCAATTATTTATGTCAAGACGTGGTAATATCATAATGGTTTTGCACACGGTTTTCTATATTCTTTTCAAGTGGATACAAACATGGGAACTATTTCACTGATTCCGATACAGTGCATTCAACCATGTTGAGGTCATTTTTTTTGATTTAATACTATATTGCCAAATTCAGAAGCATAGTAATAGGAGATTAATGAGGCCCTTTCCGTGTAGTAACAATCTTTTGTTTGTGCTTTTTACAGCATGCTTGTATATATTATTTAGACAGAATGTTTGCCTGCTCCAGATTGTGAAATAATTAAATGGCCATGCATTACAGAAACCCAATGATTATATATCTATGCTTACTGTTTTTGATCTTCAACACTCTTTCTGTGTTTTCACAATCAATCAACAACAAAATTACACAAGGCCAGGTTATAAGAGATGGTCAAACCATCACCACAGAAAGCCAGAATTATACACTTGGATTTTTTAGCCCTGGAAATTCGTCGTCGCGATATGTTGGTATATGGTACAGCAGGGTTCTAGTACAAACTGTCATTTGGGTTGCAAATAGAGAGAATCCAATCTCTCATAAATCTGGTATCTTCAGTTTTGGAATTGATGGCAATCTAGTACTTTCAGATGGAAATTCTAGCATGTATTGGTTCACCAACACTTCGTCTATATCAACTAACTCAACTGCAGTTCTAATGGATAGTGGAAATCTTGCTATCTTCAGAAGTGAGGATATTGATGATACTCGTAAGGCCTTGTGGCAGAGCTTTGACGATCCCACAGATAACTTTTTGCCTGACATGAGAGTCTATACATTTTCTCGAGCTCTAACTGTAGAGAGGGCTATTTTAACTTCCTGGAAAAGTCCCAATGATCCTTCACCTGGAAACTTTTCTGTGGGTTTTGATCCCCGAGGATCACCTCAAATAGTGGTATGGGAGGGAGTAAATCGTTTTTGGAGGAGTGGGCACTGGAACGGACTGATATTTATCGGTGTTCCCACTGCGAGAGCTCGTTACTTGTATGGTTTTAGGCTTAATACTGAAAATAATGGAGCTATGTATTTCATTTATACAACGGTAGACCGTTCAGAAGCCGTGAGGTTTAGTATTGGGTGGAATGGAGCTGCAGAACAACATATATGGAATGAAGATAGGCAGGATTGGGAAGTGGAACAGTCACAGCCCTCCACTGAATGTGAAGAGTATAACAATTGTGGGAATTTTGGAGTTTGTAGTATGGATGATTCTCGTAGATGTAGCTGTATTCAAGGGTTTGAACCCAGGTTTGCAGATCAGTGGGATAGGAGAAATTGGTCCGCTGGGTGCATTAGGAGGAACCCTTTGAAGTGTGACGGTAATGGTACAAATGATGGGTTTTTGGAAGTGGAGGGGGTGAAGTTACCTGATTTTGCTGATACTTTGGCGGCAGGAAATTTGTTGGAATGTGAAGATAAGTGCAAAAACAATTGTTCCTGCAATGCCTATGCATATGTAACTGGAATTGGGTGCATGGTTTGGAGTGATGATTTGGTTGATGTTGAGCATCTTGCAGGTGGGAATACACTGTATCTACGTGTAGCTAATTCTGAATTAGGTAAGGTTATCTATCCCTGTGTTTTGTTTGAATCCTATTTAAGACCATATTTCAATCTTTGTCCTTCATTTTCTACGTCTGGATTTTTTTCTACAAAATTTATTTTATTGGTTAGTATAAATATTGAGTAATATGTAGTAGATCAATCTCTTACTCTTGGTGCCATCTTTGAAAAATATTTATTCAACTTTTGTGCTTCTTTTCAGGAGGTAAGAGAAAAATATCCAATATAGCAATTATAGTAATTGCAGTAGTGGGAACAATTATTCTTGGGATCATTTTCTGGGCATTATGGAGGTTCCGAGAAAAACTGAAAGGTCTGCATACAGTTCATTTTTATTTATTTTTTGAAGTAATTATTTCTTTTGGCTTGGGGGGGGGGGGGGGGGGGGGGGGGGCAACTGAGTTACTATCTACTAATGTAATTGCACTTTTTCTTTTCTTTTTTTAACGAAAAACAGTCACAAATCCATGGGAGAAACAGAATAATTCAGTCTTAACTAGTGTGAACAGAAGTCAAGAAATTTCTACTGCCCTTTCGGGAGCCAATGAACTTGACATTGAAGGGAAACAAGGAAAAGGACCACAGTTGCCCTTATTCAGCTTCCATTATGTAGAACTGGCCACCAACAACTTTGCTGATGAAAACAAGCTTGGACAAGGGGGATTTGGTCCTGTATACAAGGTGAATTTTTTTATTTAAACCATATTGTAAATAAATTAAGCTGTGGTGGAATGTCTTGTAGGAAATGAATGACATATTCTCTTTTCTGTTTCCAGGGAACCCTACCTGGGGGCCAAGAAGTAGCTGTTAAAAGGCTCTCAAAAAGGTCTGGACAAGGCGTAGAGGAATTCAAAACTGAGATGATTCTAATAGCAAAATTACAACATCGTAATCTGGTTAGACTGCTCGGCTGTTGCATTGAAGGAGAAGAGAAGTTACTCATTTATGAATATATGCCTAATAAAAGCTTGGATTCATTTCTATTTGGTTTGTTCCTTCTGCATTCTAGTATAGCTTATGTTTATCTAACTGTTTATCCTTTCGATGTCATAAAGACAATAATTAGCATATTTTGATGTATGCAATGGCAGATCCAACCCAGAAAGCACAACTTGATTGGAATAAACGCTATACAATTATCGAAGGAGTTGCACGAGGGCTACTCTATCTTCATCGAGATTCAAGGCTTAGAATAATTCATCGAGATCTAAAAGCTAGCAATATATTATTGGATGAAGAGATGAACCCAAAAATTTCAGACTTTGGCATGGCCAGAATATTTGGTGGGAACCAAAATGAAGCAAATACAGTCAGAGTTGTTGGGACATAGTAAGTTCGAATATTGACTCTCAAATGAAATCATGTTCTTACTCATAGTATTCAACATTCAATAATTGAAATTTCTATGTTTCTACCGTACAGTGGTTATATGTCGCCAGAGTATGCAATGGAGGGCCTATTTTCTGTGAAATCTGATGTATATAGCTTCGGGGTATTACTAATTGAAATTGTCAGCGGCCAGAGAAACACTACCTTTCGCTCACCTGAATGTACAAACCTTATTCGATATGTAAGCCCAACAATTATGTTTTCTCTGTTTAATTTGCTTAGGAGTACCAAATTTTACTGGTAACATTTGTAATTATACAATTTCATTACATTTCAGGCATGGAATTTGTGGAAAGATGGTAATGCTGTGGAGCTGATTGACCCTATCATTATGGATTCATGTCCTCGTGATTTTGTATTGCAATGCATACATGTAGGGATGTTGTGTGTACAGATCTCTGCTGCGAGTAGACCAACAATGTCATCTGTTTTACGGATGTTGGAGAGTGAAAGTGTTAGCCTTCCGTTGCCTAGAGTGCCAGATATTAATTCATCCGGAGATATGGATTTGATGGTACGAGATCCTGAGATAATATCCTCGACTGAAGTAACAATTACAAAATTGATTGGAAGGTAAAAAAACTATGGTTACATATTTCTGGCAGTGCGAAGTGTATGTAGTAGGTGATTTTGTTGGTATCACTTGTATGATGCAAATTTTAATGGTGATTTGCTTAGCATCACTTGTACGAAACAAATTTTAATGGTGATTTTCTTGGCATCACTTGTATGAAACAAATGTTAATGGTGCTTTTGATGATCAAGTTTGTATAAAGCCATCTGATTCAAAATATAATATTGTAAAGGTTGGTTGAAACAAGGAGGCAGGTCACTTGTTTGATGAGATGTTTCAGAGAGATGCTGTCACCTGGGCTACGTTAGTTTGCTAAAATGATAGTAATAAATTAGTACAAATAGTCTTATCCCCTACCATCATTTCTGCAAACAAACATAGTCTTGGAATTCTATTCTTATTGGGTATCCTTTTCATGGTCGAGTTAAGGATGCCGGATTACTTTTTGCTGTGTTTGCAAGGAAGAATGTGAGGATTGAGTTCTTTTTAACATAAGGGGTGACAGTGTTATGTTGCCAAAATTTTGAGGAGGCAACTGTTAATCACTGTCGACACTTCATTCTTCCGGCCACGACCTCTTATACATTAGTTAAACTTCGAGTTTCTTGACTCTTGGATTTCTTTACAAGGTTGATAACATATATCATGGGAATATTTCCACCTTCCTACAATTTATCACCAAGGAGGTGCGAGTTAATCATTCAAATTTATATATTTTGAGCATATGCTCTGAAAGTATCATATAGAGTTAATACCATTTCTCAAACTCAATAAAGAGTTCATGTTAGGGTTTTAAGCAATTTAAAACACTTGCTGAAGTCTGATTTAATTGTGCGCAAGGATCATCCTACAAGATACATGATAAGAAGAAAACAAGAATCCCATAACAAGGCAACACAAGCAACAACTAATTTAATGTGGTTCACGCCATATATGGGTAGCAAATAGAGATAAACCAATCTCTGGTGAATCCGGTGTTCTAAGTAAACATGATGGCAATTTAGATGGAAATTCTAGTATATGGTTCACTAATACTTCTTCTGCATCAACTAACTCGCCTGCAATCCTTATGGATTCTGGAAACTTGATTCTATTGAGAAGTGAGGAAACTGATGATCCAAGTAAAGCGTTTTGGGGGAGCTTCAGAGATCCCACAGATACATAATTACCTGACATGAGAGTCTATATAAATGTCCAAACCGGTAAGGGAAAGTGTTTTTTCTTCTTGGAAAAGTGATGATGATCCATCATATGGGAACTACTCGTTACGCCTTGATCCTCGTCCATCTCCACAGATAATATTATGGTCTCCACAGATAATATTATGGGATGGATTGAACCGGCATTGGAGAAGTGGGCATTGTAATGGCCTTAATATTTACAGGTCTTCATGGCATGACAGCGCTTTACTTGTATGGATTCAAGCTTACTAATGTAGGAAATGGAAATGTATATTTTACCTATACTATATGGTCAACAGTTCATTTATTACAAGGTTTAGACTCCGGTGGGATGGACTTGTGGAACAATTAATTTGGGACGAAGTGTTTAAGCAGTGGAATGTATCACCGTCAGAGCCTTCAAATGAGTCTGAAATTTATAATAAATGTGGGAATTTTGGAATAGGCAGCCGATAAATTCTCCTACGTGCAGTTATATGGAAAGGTTTAATCCAAAATATATAAATCAATGGAACAGAGGAAGTTGGTCTAATGGGTGCATCAGGAGGAGTTCTTTGCAGTGTAATGTCAATGGTACTGATGATGGGTTTTTGGAAGTTCAGGTCTTGAAGTTGCCTGATTTTGCGGATACCTTTGCAGCAAATAACATCAGCATATGTAGAGATGAATGTTTGAAAAATTGTTCGTGTTACCCGCATAGATTTGTATCTGAAATTGGGTGTATGATATGGAGTGGTGATTTGGTTGATATGGAGCATTTTGAAGGTGGGAATACACTGTATGTTCGTCTCGCTAAATCTGAACTAGTTAAGCATATACTTATTTTTGCCATTACTTCCTTTCTCTTGTTTTTCTCTTTTCTGTTCACTCACATAATGAATATGCAAACCATATAGCTACAATGCGATATTGTCTATAAATTTGATTCATACTCGTGTTTCCTTCAACTTACAGGAGGTAAGAGCAAACTATCAAATATGTAATTATAACAGTTGCAGTTGTGGGAACAATTTTCTTTGGCATGGCCATTTGAATAACATGGAGGTTCAGAGGAAACCATTAACGTTGTTTAACGAAGTATATTAAATGACTTTATATTCCATGATCTAGGGAACCCTACCTGGGGAGAACAAGTTGCTGTAAAAAGACTCTCAAAGTGGTCTGGACAAGGCACTAATAGCAAAGTTGCAACATTGAAATCTGGTTAGACTGCTTGGCTGTTGCATTAATGAAGGGGGAGAAAAGTTGTTGATCTACGAATTCATGCCTAACAAAAGCTTGATTGTAACCGTAGGATATTCATTTGAAACATATTTAGGCATGGAATTTATGGCAAGATAATAAAGAAGCGGAGCTAATTGTTCCTCTTATTGCTGATTCATGTTCACAAGAGGAAGCATTGGAGATGCATACATGTAGCAATGTTGTGCATGCAGAGCTCTGCATCACAAAGACCAACAATTTCATCTGTGGTGATGATGTTGGAGAGTGGAATCTCAAATATTTCGATGCCAAGACAGCTGGATATCAGTTCGACGTGCTCAAAAGGTATGGATTCAATCATGTTAGATCACTATACTCCATCTTCGCTTTAATTTCCAATTACAGAAGTGACTGGAAGGTGGAAAAACTGTGGTTGATACATTGTGTATAGTATTAGTAGGTTCTTTTATTACCAGCCATTCATTTGAATATAATTTTTCATAATGGTCCAAGAGGAATAATAAAAAGCTTACTGATCATAAAACAGACTCAACCTCTATAAGGGACACACCATCACAATGATTTTACAGCAGCTTATATATGGATCTTTTCCTGTTCTTGTTTTTCCTTTATATTGTATTATTTGATTTCTCACTGTCACAATCACAAATAGACCGACAGGTAAAAGCTTTTCGCTAAAATTTCACGAAAAGAATCCATATGCAAAATTTATAAACATTAAATATTAAGGATTTGGTACTTTTATTTAGAAATATCATATTTACAAATATATATTTGATGAGTGTTTAGTTTAAAGATGATAGTATAATAATGAAATTGTGACGGTTAAGTTGAAGATAATTATGTCATTTTATTTTTGAGGATATCAATCGGAATAAGTTTACAAACACAACAACCAGACACAACATTAAACACTACACTCATCCTCATCATTAAATAGTATTGTGTAACACATATTTCTATATCACACAACACCATTTAATAGTGAGGATGAGTGTAGTGTCCGAATATTATCACCGGCCGTTGTGTTTGTATTCTTATCCTATCAAAATATGTCTAACCATAAGATGACACGTGTATTGCCGTGACAGCCATTGCAGTGATTTCACTCGGGGGTGTTCAGGACTTTTCCACCAACCAAAAGTATAATGATAATTCACCTCACGTCGCATCTTATAAATATCAGGTATCACTAACCTTTTCTATTAACTGACCTCATTTTACAAAAACTAGAGAGAGAAATACTCTCTCCACGTCACTCTAAGACCACACTAGCTCCTTAACCAGAAGGAACCCCAGGGATTACCTTGAGAATCCTTCTAACCTGCCTCTTGTCTTGCATGATCAAACGTAATTGCCAAATTACAGCACATTATCTTATAAAATTTAGGGTTGCTGCATTTAGGGAGGAGCAAAGAACGTTGATGGTACCACCAAACAAAACCTTAAGCTTACTTAGATTCATATATTGTTGGTAGGTTCGTTTAATTCATTTTTGTCACCTTTCACGTGTAATGTTTGTAAGTACTATTCTCAATTCTTGGACCCAGCATTTCCTGTAGCTGATAATAACGGAGTATTTATTTATTGATTCTTTCAGCATTTTTGTTGAATTTAAGTAGAAGTCCAAAACCTCCGCAAATCAAGCCCCAATTAATTTGGATGAAGCTCTTCGCATTCATGGGGATTGCGGAGGGAACCTTCGCTTTCGCCGTGCAACTCAATTATTTATATGAAGTAATAATACACAAGTTGCATTTATATAATAAAGAACAGATGTGAGATGATTCATATTTTTATGCGAAAAATTGATATGAATATTATATAAGTCTCATTTTTATATGAATAAAATATTACAGAAATATTAATTCTTTAGATGTAATTCACCGACACATTTGTATAAAAAAGACAGAATGTGCCCCAAGAACGTTTAAATTTGGCAAAATGACCCCCAATAATAGTATCTTTGACGCATCTCGATCAAATCTTGAAGCTCATAAGATGTAATCCATGCCATACAAATGCAACTATAGAATTTCACGAACAAGACCATATTTAACTTCCCTGAATCTGGATTCTCATTAGTTCCTTTTTGTGCCTGGAAAAAAAAAAAAATTATTAATAAAAGTTTACAACTTTTGTTAGCCAACACCACCAAAAATTGTAATATTATTGTAGACATGCACAAAAAGCCTAGAGTCTGCAATATGGCCTTGGCCTAGCCTGATCCGTCTTAGGCAAAACCTGACCTGGTCAACGGCCTGGCTAGACTTGCAAGCTTTAAACAAGTTGTCATTTGAACGCAAAACTCAGTCTGGCCTCACATGTCCAAAAGTCTGGCCTTGCTCGGCCCGACTAAAAGTCTAGCCTAATTAAGAGTCAGTCTCGATTTTTGATAAAGTGACATGAATACTGGATTAAGATAGATCAAATACTAAATTATTTTCCTCTCTCTTTCTCGTACCATATTATATTAGACTATAATTATTAGTCTGTGAGTGAACAATTAGTTCAAATTGGGGTGATGGTGATTTGTAAACAATCCTCATATTATATAATTATATAGTCATTATCATTGTGGGTCATTTTTAATTTCTACGCGGCAGTATTGAAAATTGTGGAGAATGATGATTTTGATTGACTTTTTAATGTTTAGTCCCATTTATTTATAGTTTTGTACACGTTAGTATTAAAAAAAGTCTTAAATCCTAATCAAATTTTTTTATCTGCTATCATATTACAATAATTAATAGCCACTAGAAGAAATAATCTAATTCTTATATGTGATTAGCGACTTTGCAGCTCCGTCATTCTTTCTTTTTTCTCATCTCTCTCTCTAGGTTTAGTCTAATTTGACCCACAAGTCTTAACAAATTTTTATTGAGAAGTCCGATCTCACCTGATATGTAGGTTCAAAACTCAAGATCTGATCTCATCAGATCTAACGGTTAAAATTTATCAGATCTAAAGTAGTTATGTTCCTTTTACTATGACCACTCGTTTAAAGTCCGATAGATATAAATCTGTCATTAATATTCTGAAAGGGGCTTCACTAACGTACCGCATATACTGACTATTAATAAGTCAATTAATATGTAGCTTACTTTTAATTAAATGCACTATTTTTTTATTTTAATTTCATTTCATAATACAAAATTCTCTATATCACAGGTCACACATCAATCCCAAAAATAGTTCAATTTTAGATAAAATAATCATTTCACAAAAAAAGTCGTACATGACTTTAATCCTAGTCAATTTTGTACTATCCAAAAAAATTTAATGTGATATAAATTTATTTTAATTTCTTGAATAACAAATGTTACTTAGTACTAATAATTTTTTATTAATGTAAAATCAAATACATTCACATACGTTAAATTTTAGAATTTTAAAAATTAACTAAAATTTTAAAAATTAAAAAATAAACGTGCGTACGTATACAATCAAATATTGATTGACTTTGACTAAATTGTACAGTTTCCGGAATTTGAGACTAAATTAATTTCCATTCAAAACAGTATTTGAACCAGTAGAATGGGTATGGACCCAAGACTAATTAGGGGCATACATACTCAATATTCTTGGTGAGGAATTTATTTTATTTTATTTTTTTAATTTTCTTTTATTTCCACTGGAAAACAAATTTTCTTTGGGTGCATTTAGGAAACTTCTACTCATGGCCAAACTGATAAGAAATTAGTAATGGTGTGAACACATTTACAACTTGTATCAAAAGGCCACAACACAGCTTTCATCTTCCTACTAAAGATGCCATCCGCTCAAAATTTCCTTTTCCCCGTGTGGGGTTGTGTACTTAAGTGGAATTCTTAATCAGTTTTTTGTTTGGTCTTTTGGAGAAATGGTCTAACAAAATAAAATTCTCTACAAGTATTTTCCCTTTTGTCTACCACACATTCAGACTTTTTTTTAAATATAGAATTTAAGGTTGAATTTTTATTCGGAAAAGATAATGAAAAACTTATTTTTAATTATGTATTCGAATTTTTTTATATATTTGAATTATGACACGTTATTAATAAAGTATTTATGTTGGACAATATTATTCTTATTTTAATGATTTTAACACTAGTTGTATATATATATAAGCAACTCTGTATATATACAAGCACCAAAAAGGTTAAAAGAAAGTGATCATTTATGAATATTATTGGTACGTGTATATATATATATATAGTTAAACTTGTTAGATGAAAGTAGGTGAACATGAACTTTGGCCTTAATTTTCTAATTCTTGTAGCTGAACAGTAGTCCTATTTACACTAATTTCAAAGTCTAAAGCTCAGTAATATATATATATATATATATATATATCAAGTATTATAAATTAGAATCTATACATCGATGAGCAATTGAACTTAGATTGTATAAATATTCAAAATAATTATTATACAAGGTTGACCTGATCATATACATGGCTGCCATACCACTATTAACTGCATTTGATTAAAAATATTTAATTTTAAAATTAATAATTTTAAAATTATAATTTATAAAAATATAATACCAAAATTATAATCATCGAAAATAAATATGGCATTAAATTGACGAAAAAATATAAGCTTACAATATCAAATGACAAAATCAATAAAAAAATGTATATTAATTATTAAAAAGTGGGTATAGTATTTAATTTTGTTATCGGATATTGTATGTGTAGTATTGCCCTAAATTGACTTATATTAATGACGTTATAATTTATCACCTAAAATGGAGATCTTTGACTATATACATGGGCGGAATTACAAATTGTGTTGGGATGTCATGCTTGAGTTTTAAAGAATGAAAATCATCAATCTGTTATATATATATATATATATATATATATATATATATAGGAAATTTTTCAAAAGCGAACTTTAAAAAACGAACTAAAGACGAACCGTCGTCTTTGGTATATATGGCGACGGTTCGACCCGTCGTCATAGAGTGCATGGCTATGGCGACGGGTCGAACCGTCGCTATAGATACCAAAGAAGACGGTTCGTATTTGGTTCATTTTTTAAGGTTCGCTGGAGAAGGGGACTGTATATATATATATATATATATATATATATACATGTTTTATATATTTAGATTTTGTCACTCTCTATAAAAACATAAAAATAAAAAATACTTTAAACTTAAGATTTTACTTAGACTGTTGTATATGTATGCATATAATTTTTAATGGGTCTTACTTACTTACTTTTTAATAAGTCCATAACTTAAAATTACATGCTTTACAATTTATATCATAATGGTTCACACAAAATTATGCAACCCATATCATCAGTTGGTAAGGACTCGATGATCAACAGTCTATCAACTTATTTATAGAGTGATCAAACTCGTACTTACTCTTTCAGTTTCTATTGCAACTAATGAACGATCATTTTCAGTTATAAATATCATCAAAATTAAATTTCGATCTAAAATAAAAGATATTTATTATTGCGAAGTTTAATAAAATCAATCATAAATAATTTTTTTTTTTTTTTTTTTTTTTTTTTGATAATGTGGAGTATCCCAACCGCAGTCGGACTAAGTCTCCCCACCCCGGGCCAGACTTTGCGCACAGGCTCTGCCTAAGACATGGCTTTGCCCTGAAACGTGTGACCCGTGGCCCCGTTACCTGTTAAGGCATAACTATTGTTGCTAGTGGGACTCGAACTCAGGACGTCCGGGTTTACAGCTCGTCCCAGGGCTAAGCTTAAACCACTGCGCCAATAGCCGGGGTTCATAAATAATTTTTAAAATTTAAAAGAACGTTAAATTTTATTTTGATATATAATTTTAAAATCTCTATAATAAAATCCGGACTCTCTAAATGTATAGGCTGTATAGAAGTGTCACCTCGAAGAAGTTAAGCTTTAATATTTCATTATATGATTTTTTTGGTCTACTCCGTCTAGATATTGTAACTTAATTATTTTGAGTTGAATGCTACAGTTCAGCCGTATGGTATGAAGGTTGACACGCAAAAAGTAACCACCGAATTAATGTCATTCAGAGTCGGGTTGGAGGAACTTTTGTATGGATTAAAAGAACTTCTAGATTAAAAAAGAAATGATTTAGCATTAATTTGGTAACTTTTTGAAATATTTTTAGAGAGTAGAGATTTAAATTTAAAAATATTTTGATCTGAGGCAGAGAATGTGTTGTTGGCTGAAAAACTTTTAACAGAAATACATATTACAAAATTATTCTTAGATTGCCAAAGCAAATAGCACACAACTGCATTAAATATGTCATTAATATTTTTATAATTATGTAATTAAACAATATTTTAACTTTTTTTTATAAAAGAACTTTAAAAATAATAATAATTTATTATTAAAAATATTTTATCTCAACGTAACACTGCACAATTCTATCAAAATGACCACTCAATATAATATTATCTACGTGTTTGGTACACATATATAGAGACTTTGTTTGTTAGAATTGACTCATACTTCTGACTAATTATCATTACAACAGGGTAATCGGAGTTTTCGCTTCCCGCTGAACGAGCAGTTGTCCAGCTCATCGATGAGTTGATGGAGATTGCAAAAAGACAGCATCCCTAAAAGTCAAACACGAGGTGTAATTGAATTTAAAGATTTATTAGTAATTCAATCTTGAGTTTTATTAATATATTGAGTTTGAACTCATAACATTACTTAATGTGTAAATTATTGTCGAGTATACGAGACAACTTATAAATATATTAGATCAGCAGAATTAGTCAAATTGATAAATTTGATTATATCAAGTTTTCTTAATTTTTATTTTTTTTTAATTTTTGTATGAGATTACTGTGTGATTGATATTAAATTTTATCCTACTTGGCTAATCAAACATGCAATTTTATTCCACGTTCATGCTTTTGGAGTTTGAAAGGCAATTCACCTAATCTTTAATTAAAGTAGAAATGATGAGGCTAGACTTTGTGTCAATTCCTTAATCCTCCAATTATATAACACAAAACCTTTTGTGTTGAACACCCCACAAGTGAAGAAATTTCACCCAAAAAATAAAAAAAATAAAAAATTGAAACCATAGCTGTAATTTGGGCGTGCTAGTCACCTTCAACATCTCTTTCATAGTATTATCAATTCCAAGTAATGCAGCCGGACCAAAATGATTTTTTTATTTTATTTTTAATTCTATTTTATAAGTTAGGGCGTTGCGTAAAACTTTTGACGTGGGTCTATTTGCCTACAAAATATCTACCTTCTGTCATAATGAACTCCTGTAGTCGTGGCAAAACCGGAGTCATGGTCCCTTCCATAGCTTGCGTACACAATTCTAGGACAAGAGTCTCTTCATTACAACAGTACTATTAACATAATTATTTATTTATAAAACATTTATTGGTAAAATTAATATTTATAATGTTAAATGAGTATTAGAGAAAATTAAATAAAAAATATGACGGAAGAAATTCTATCTCATAATTCTAAAAGGAATCTTTAAAAAATTCCTCCCAATTCATAATTCTAACAGCAATCTTTAAAAAATTAAAGTGGCAAACTATTACCCTCATTTTCAAAGAAGGCCCCATATAAAATGATAAAAAACAGTGTCAAGGTCTATGATTTAGATTCCTTTGTCTTTCTCCTATCAAAGAAGCGCATAAATAAATCAAATCAAAACACACCCAAATGGCCAAATCCTAAAGAAAACTCATACCCAAAAACCTCAAACTCATAATATGAGAAATACCACCAAGCTCCATTGCAACCCTTTCATTTTTTGCTTCATCACTTTAATTTCTCTCTCCTCATTTCTTGCCGTAGCCTTTGACACCATCACTGCTACAACTCCCCTCACCGTTGACCAACCAATCGTCTCCGCCGGCGGCGTATTCGAATTAGGCTTTTTTGATCCGGGCAACTCCCAATGGTACGTGGGCATATGGTACAAAAACCTGCCAAAAAGTACATATGTTTGGGTTGCTAATAGGGACAACCCTCTAAGCAATTCATCATCCGGGGTCCTAAAGGTTGAGTTAGGCAACTTAATTCTTTTTCACCGGGCCGAAAATAGAATTATATGGTCGTCTAATATTTCCAATTCTGGTAACTCGTTTGCTCAACTGCTAGACACTGGAAATTTTGTTCTTCGCCAAGAAAATGATGGTAACTCGGATAATTATTTATGGCAAAGTTTTAATTATCCTACGGACACATTGTTACCGGGGATGAAGCTCGGATGGGACTCGAAAACGGGGCTAAACCGGTTTATTACGTCATGGAAGAGCCGGGAGGACCCGTCTACAGGGGATTTCTCTTTCAAGATGGATACTAGAGGATTCCCAGAAATATTCTTGAAGAACAAACAGCAGACAAGGTACAGAAGCGGGCCTTGGAACGGGCTAAGATTTAGCGGCGTACCAGAAATGAAGACGACTTCGCTACTCAATTTTTCGTTCGTTATGGATGCGAATGAGATAGAATACTCGTTCGGGCTAAGAAATCAGTCATTATATTCTAGATTATTGGTGAATCCGTCAGGCGATCTTCAGAGATTTACCTGGATTGAGGAGAGCAATTTGTGGAACCTCTTTTGGTACGCGCCTAAAGATCAATGTGACAAATATATGGAATGTGGTGTGTATGGCGTATGTGACACTAATGCGTCGCCTGTGTGCAAATGTATGAGGGGATTTGAGCCCAAAAATCAGCGGGCGTGGAATTTAAGAGACGGTTCTGATGGGTGTGTTAGGCAAACTGATTTGAATTGTAAGGACGACGGATTTTTGGCACTGAAAAATATGAAATTGCCCGAGACTTCAAGTTCATTTGTAGACGCTAACATGAATTTAGCTCAGTGTGAGAAGATGTGCCGGAAGAATTGTTCGTGCACCGGTTATGCGAGTTCCGATATCGAGGGTGGTAATTCCGGGTGCGTGATTTGGACGGGTGTGCTTCTCGACATGAGGCAGTACGCGGTGTCCGAAGGTGGGCAAGATTTCTACGTTCGAGTGGCGGCTTCTGATTTAGGTATGTTTCAAATCGTTAATATTTGAAGTAATAATTGCACGTTTAAATATGTCAAAATTACTAGATTATCTAACAGTTCAAACGGTTAACGTGTGAATAAATAAGTACAGTTTTGTCATTTCGACAAATTTGACTGGAAATACAGCTAACTAGTATCGTAGGGTCTGCATATATCTATATATATATATATATATTCAGTTCGTTCGTTTTAATTTCTTAAGAGTCTTTGAACAAAAAATTTGATTATTTGGTTTTTAGTCTTTGGGATAGATAAACATAGTTGAAGAGTATCTAACTAGATGGAAAAAAGATTGGAATATTATCGTGGAGTCGGATGAGTAATTTTAGTTGGGAACACAGTGCGAGTAGTAGTTAAGAAGAGGCGCGCCGGCCTATTTGATTGTCAATGGGAAATTGCTTCTGTTCTCACGAGGAAACATGAAATTGACATGAAAGTGGGGTTTTGGCACAACACTTTTGGAAAGTAGCTTTGAAATACTGTTGAAGTTGGTGGATTTTGAAAGCTACCAAATATTAGCATTTTATGAAAATTTTACGAGCATTAGACAATGAAACATTTCCTTCTTTCAATTTCAGTATTAAATACCCATGTCATTGTCCATTTTGATTGCATATCCAGTCTAATTAATGCTAGATATTTAAATTATCCGTTGTGTTGTCTTCGATTTCTTTAGTTGTACCAAGTGTAGAAAAATATAACTTTTAAATAAGATATTTAATATTATTTTTTTTCGTTTAAGCTGTCGAGAACCTATAGATATAAAAAGTTGATTATTTTGATAATAAATTTCGTTAGTTACATCATTATTGAGTATTGAAAATTCACTTTTACTTGGTCTTATAGGTAGAAGAATCACTTTTTTTTTTAGACGTAATTAGAAAAAATTAAAAATTTAATTCTCTGATTTGAAAAAATTGAGAAAATAATTTTCAACGTGGAATTAATTAAAAAAATTGAGAAGATAATTCTCGAAATAAAAAAAAAATTAAAAGTTTAATTTTTTAATTAAAAAAATTGAAAAGACAAGCCTCAAAATAAATTCAAAATAAAAATAATCTAAATATATTTAGGCCTTATTTTATCTATCCTTCTGAGTGGGTGAAATGCTTTTTTTAATAATTATTAAATTGGTTCTCAATTTTTTTTTAATAAATTGAAATTTTGAATAAAAAGTGTGTATTACATTGTTTGAAAATTGCACCGTGTTTGGGAATCCTCTTCACACCCTCCATGACTTGTTACGTCAAATCACTCGCTAATGAAATGAATTGATTTAGAAGATAGAATGGGCCCTTTCCCATCGTGGTCTAGGTGGGCCACTTTATGAAAATATACCTAATGTGTGGACGGTGCAATACATCTTAGCCGTTGTTTAGGACTAGGGCCGGGCCTTAGGCATAATTATTATTATTTGGTCCTAGTCTAATCTTGGCTTTCTTTTTGATATACTACTAGCTGGCTTTACAAGCCATAAGTCTACTAACAAATACAAAAAAGGACGTATAAAATGTATATATTAATAAAATAAATATAAATGCATAATATTTAAATATTATATTTATTTTAATTATTAAAAAATAATATATAATATTAAAATTTGTATTATATTTTATTTTTTAATAATTAAAATAAATATAATATTTAATTTTATACTTGAATGTTATATATATAAACTTATTTATGTCAATATAGTTTGGATATATGTCAGTTGGGAACTTTTTTTAAAAAAAATATTTATTTAACTGCATTTTTATAAGATATGAAAAGTATATAATTAAACTTATCTTATTTTAAAATAATATGTTGTTATATATACCTATATTTTAATTTTTTAATTTTATTTATTTATTCTTTTTTTGAAGTTCCAGTGTCAGAAGTTGAATTCATTATTCATGTGAGATTATTTTCTTATCTAATTAAAATATTATTAAAGAATTAGAGTTTGGTTTTGCTTCTTTCAGATTACGAGGTTGAAATTTCATTTCTCTGCAGCTAGCCTTTTCAAAGTTGGCGTTCTTCGCTGTAGGTTTTTAAAGACAATTATTTTTCACAATTTTTTATTTAAAAAAAAAGGGAAAAATCAACAAAAAGTTGGTTGGGAGAAGACTTTGTGAAGAGTTGAGTTAATTAATTAATATGGCACCAATTCAACGTACAAACTTTTTGATTTTTTTGGTTCCATATTCATTTACATATAATATGATTATATATTATGGCCTGGGTTTGTATCTGTGTTTTTTGTTTGGACAATAACTTTACGTGTTGCTTAATTATTCCTATCGAGATTAAATATTTGTGCACCAAGGGAAAACCAATCAGACTGCCTAATGTGATATTAATCTGAACAACACATTTTATATCGCAAAGATTAGTTGGTAATTAGCCTGAAAATATATTCCCTTTTATGAGGAGTGGTAACTATTTTTTTCAGTCATCATATCTGGTAACGCCTGGCGCAACCCTCCCTCGCTCCCTTATAGGAAGGCTAAGCTATGGGGGGGGGGGGGGGGGGGGGGGGGGGGATGCCAAGTAGCCTACTACCTAAAAATGTGACTTAATCTTGAAGTTATGCTCAATTTTAATTTAGTCTTACAAATTGCTATTCATTCCAGAAAATGGTGGAAGTGGAGGATCAGAAAAAGGTTCCAGCAAGACCAAAACGGTGGTCATAGCTACTAGCATTGCACTTGGCACGGTTATTCTGCTATCTGGACTAACCGTATGTTTTATACGAAAAAGGAGAGCACGTATACAAAGTACGCGAAATAAGATAGTACGTAAAGGTACTTCATGTCGGGCTTATATATTACGATTTTCTAATAAGCAGATGAATATGCATGGTTTTGCAATATATTGCATTGTATAATGTTTGATGAAATATATATTTTGCTATTTATAAATCAGGTCCGAATGAAAAAAGTCAAGATCTTTTGTTAAATGAAGCAGTTATCCCAAGTCAAAGAGAATATTCGGGTGAAGGTACAGCGGATGAGCTTGAGCTACCCTTGTTTGATTATGATGCAATAGCATTGGCTACAAACAATTTTTCTGATGCAAATAAACTAGGGCAAGGTGGTTTTGGTTCTGTTTACAAGGTAAGGTATTAACTAATTATTACACGATAACATAAATCATATTTTTATGATATGAAATTATTTAACAAGCTTTTTGGGATATATTTCTGATAATGCTATATATGAATGGGAATATATATTAGGGTTTGTTGGCAGAAGGTCAAGATATAGCTGTGAAAAGACTCTCAAAGAGTTCCGGGCAAGGAATGGAGGAATTCAAGAATGAGCTGAGATTGATTGCTAGGCTTCAGCACAGAAACCTTGTTAGACTCCTTGGTTGCTGCATTGAAATGGAAGAAAAGATGCTAATTTATGAGTATTTGGCTAACAAGAGCCTGGATTCCATCTTATTTAGTAAGCCCCTCTTAGCAATTTTTTACATTTAGTTTAATTTGATAATTGGAAAAAAAAAATAGGTATAGAGTTAATCTTATCAGATTATTATTATTTATTTCTATAAAATGTTTGTTTCAGATAAACAAAAGAGCTTGTTGTTGAGTTGGCAAAGGCGGTTTAACATCATTTGTGGGATTGCACGAGGGCTTCTATATCTTCACCAAGATTCAAGATTTAGAATAATTCACCGTGATCTCAAAGCTAGCAATGTTCTACTTGATAAAGAAATGAACCCTAAAATATCAGATTTTGGCATGGCAAGGATTTTCGGAGGAGATCAAACTGAGGCTGATACACTGAGAATAGTTGGAACATAGTAAGCACCAAAACAATATATATGCCCACCTCATTACAAACCTAAACTTCAAATTATCAATTACTTATTTCACTTTGTTTTATCTTATACGTGCAGTGGTTATATGGCTCCTGAGTATGCAATGGACGGCCACTTCTCAATAAAATCTGATGTTTTTAGTTTCGGAGTATTAGTTATGGAGATAATATGTGGAATAAAAAACAGAGGATTCTACTACACAAATAGCAAACTGAACCTTCTTGGACATGTAAGTTTTTAACATATACAATGCATCTTTAGTTCTCATGCAAACTTCTGTGAATATCTAGGGTTTACAGCGTAACTCTGCATTATGAAGTGGTGTAGGGTTGGGCTGGTTCCTTGTCAGATATTCAAAAAACCAAAAAAAAAAATCTTAATGTATAATTAATTAACACAAGGAAAGTAAAATTTTGCAGGCGTATCGGTTGTGGAGAGAAGGAAAGGGTTTAGAATTAATGGATCCAGCAGTTGGGGATACTTATTCCCCATCAGAAGTATTGAGATGCATACAAGTAGGGCTCTTATGTGTCCAAGAGCAAGCAGAAGATAGACCTACCATGTCAAATGTGGTTTTAATGTTGAGCAGTGAAGCTGCAATATTGCCTCATCCTAAAAACCCTGGATTTTGCCTTGGAAGAAGACCTCTTGGGAGTGAATCATCTTCAAGTAAACAAGACGATGAATCGTGTACAGTGAATCAAGTCACTGTTACTATGTTGCAGGATGGCAGGTAGCTGAAGGCATGGCCTTGTGTAGCATTATTATGTATCTGAAGAGAAACTTTTTCTTTTTATTTTTATAATGTTCATATTTTCATTTTTGAGACAGTTTTAGAATTTGAAGGGTCTCCTCATCGTTGGATTGACTATTTATTAGATTTTTATATTTTTTGTCAAAAAATAATAACAGTTGTATCGGTTCAGTTTTTCCCCTTCAAAGTAATATATTCTTGAAGTTCTTCGGTTTTTTGCAAGTGGAATTCTTTTTGTTGAAAGAACGGAGTATATATTGTTCTTCCATTTATTATGTAGCTGATATATAAAAAAAGAGCATAATTGTGAGTGTGTTGGCACCAGGAAAAGTGCCAAGAAATTAACAACGAAACATTCTCATTTCTCAAGTTTTAAATTACATGACTTATAACATCCCACTAATCTATATTATTTTATAATATAAAGTCAAAACAGGAGATACCAACCACCAAATGAATTTAAAATACTCCTTTTCCTCCTCATTTAATTTTTTTTCCATTTGATATTGGACTCTAAATAGAGAAAAAAAATAGATACCTGTCAAATGAATTTAATACTTGTTTTCCGACTCATTGGACTTTGAATAGAGAAAAAAAAGAGATATCAACCAAATGACTTTAATATACTCATTTTTCTTCTCATTTTATTTTTTCATTTGACGTGGGACTCTGAATAAAAAAGCAACAAGAAGCCAAATGAGTTTAATATACTCATTTTCCTCTTAATTTTCTTTCTCTATTTGATGTGGGATTCTCAATAGAGAAAAAAACAACAAGAAGGAGAACCAAGTAGCTTGTACACAAAATCCTTCAAGTCCCACATAATCTACTTCTGAAAACTCTTCCTTTGTACATTAAATAATAAGCTGAGTTTTGAATTTTATATTACGTACTTAGTATCCAATCCCACATCGTTCAAATGATAGAAGTTCAAGGAAACAAGAGGAGATATCAACCAAATGAGTTTAATATACTAATTTTCCTCCTCATTTCCTTTCTCCATTCAATGTAGGACTCTGAATAGAAAAAAAAACAATAAGAAGGAGAACCAAGTAGCTGAAAATCCCTCAAGTTCCACATAGTCTACTTCTGCAAACTTGTACATTATATAATAAGCTGAGTTTTGGATGTTACATTATATACATAGTACCCAAGTTCCACATCGTTCAAATGATAGAAGTTCAAGAAAGTTTTCCCTTTACAATAAATGACTCGCAAACTTGCGATATATAATATTTCAAATGATTGTAATATAAAGTCACAAGAGTAGATACTAATCAAATTAACCCATCAATTAAAATGAGTTAGCTCATTTCAATTTATGAGTGTAATTTTACTGGTGGTTCACCAGTTTTAAAGTATTTTTTAATATTTTTTTGTACAAAATTTTTTATTTTTAAAATTAGATATTTTTACTAATATTATAACATTATTTCACTATATTTTAGCTTACAAAAAATTAGATGTTTTAAAAATTTATTAATTATTAATATTATATTTTTTATGTATTTAAGACGTCACGAGTTAAATAACGATTCGACCACTCGTTGGACCAGTGACCTATCCACCCGGTACCCTTTTCGGTTCGATGACATGTCCGGGGGGGGTCTAAAACATTGATTAAAACTAATTAAATTCCTTTCAATTGTAGTAGAATATGTTAAACCAAATTATTAACATTATATATGTATTATGTCAGTAAAAAATAGTAAATATATTAATAAAAAATTATTAAATATTTATAAAAAAAACAGTGTCTCGCACGGATTATCAAACTTCTCTTAAATCCTAGTTTCATTTCTTAAGATTTCAAAAGTCCATTCATTTTGTGAAATGGAGCTTGGCGCCTTGCCATGTTCAACATAGTAATGTGTACACATGGTGGTTTCCTGGCCGAGGAAATGATAAATAATTGAGGGGGAGGGTAAATATGATTGGAAACACTAATTTTTTATGCGACTTTAATTTTATATGGTGAGCTGATGAGAAAGATAAACACACAATTGATTAATCGTATCTGAATAATTTCTAAGAATGATACTAAAAAAATAAAAGGCAAACTAATGGATAAAGGAGACAATTAGAAAGCGGGCTGCTTGTTGGCTTCGTGGGCTGCTCTGTGAAGGTGGCTACCACATAAAAGGGAGTCCCAAATTGACCCGATCCATTTTTTAAGGCCGAAAGTGTCTTTATCAGAATGACTGAATAACACTTTTGTCCCTCTATATTGCCATCCATTTTTAAAGTGTCATTTTTCTTAATTTCACTGAAACTCGCCTAAAATTAAAATTTTAACATATATACTATACTAATTCGAATTTAAAAAAACAACTAAATTTTAAAAATTAATTATTATTTGAAAAATAAAAAATAAAAAATTTCAAATTATCTTTTTTGGTGAGAAATGAGTTAAAAAAATTTTTAAATACAACAGAATTACTGAATACTTATAACTACAAAATATATTTTTAAAATAAAAAAATATTATTTTGAGTGAGTTTCCGTGAAATTGGAAAAAATGACGATTTTGAAAGTGGGTGATAACTTAGAGGGACAGAAATGTCAATCAACCATTTTGATAAAGACACTTGTGGCCTTAAAAAAAGGATCGAGTTAATTTTTGGTCGGTTTACAGTTAAATCGGGTAAATGAAACGGAGTCGACAAAAAATATCTCTTTAAAGACTTAATTGACAAAAAATAAACTTTAGGGGCGCCTTTAAAAATGTGTGGTAACTTGAAGGGACAAAAGTTTCATTCAACCAAATAAGAAATAAGCCCATTGACATAGGCAAAATTATGATCATCTAACTGAACACTAAAATAATAAATCAACAAAAATTCTCCAATTTATTTTAGAAACTTTATCTAGCAATAAGATTAAAACTAATAAAAATCCATAATCCTAGCGAAGTAACTCTCCACACCAAACTCAAATCTTACTCTTGGTTACCTGCTGAAGAGAACTAAAAAGAGTGAGCCAAAATCTAGTACGAATATATATTTTATACATAAGTTTTGAGATGTAAGAGTTGATGAATGTACCTTACCGAAACTTATTTTTTAAAAGAATATTTTAAATCAGTAAAATAACAAATGATACAGTTATTTTAGAACAACTTAAAATGCTTTTCAAAATCATATCATAAAGAAAAATAGCACATCCAAACATATTATAATATAAAAAATTCATAAGCAATAAATCAAGATTAAAATATAATGGGGCTTCTTGAATCTAGTACACACTACCCTATTAGGCCACAAGTCACATGTTCTCTCTCTGGTTATCTACGAGTAGGAAACGATTGGAATGCACCTGACATTCCATATAACATAATCGATCATGATCATGAACTTCTCACGCCCCTACAATTAAGGTGACATGCCTGTATGCTCAATTGATTTTGACAATGTAGAAAAAAGGAAAGAATATAATCGTTTAATTGATGAAGTGAAAATATTATGTTATGAAAGGTACACTTCCTTTGTACTGTTAGATACCTTAATGATGTTGTCGTGATATTTTTTTTCTTCAAATTTTATTTAAGCAGGTTTAGGATCTTTGGAAGCAAGAAAAAGCCTTGGAAATAATAGATTCATCAATGGGAGAATCAAATCATCATGATCATGAAATCATGATTAGATGCATCCATATCGGGGTTCTGTGTACAAGAGTGTCCGTCAGAAGTAGCCTATATGCTAAGCAATGAAACAACTCTTCCCCTCCAAGTCAGCCTGCGTTTATATTTAGAACATCAAATAAAGGTCCTACAAACTCTGGTTCAACTAGCGTCGGAGCCATTTTTGTTAATGATGTCACAATTAGCCTGGTTGAAGTTCTCTAAATTAAATCTTGTTTTATTAGTTAGATGCAATATAAACATAACATTGGATACTTGTATACCTCTTCGTATTTGTGCACAGCTTGTGTCCAGTTGATGAGTAATTGTAAGACAGTATTATATACTCTATTTTACTGATTTAGTCTCTGAGTTTTTCTTCTTCCAATATGAACCTACTTTACAAACTTGCAGAAAATTTTGAACATTAGCACCGAATCCATTGTTTACATAAATAAGAGACTGAAGATAAAAATATTTTTCAAACATACATTCTCTACCTATCAAAATGCGCGATAAAACCCTTCAACACGGTATGCGGTCAAGCCATAAGGAAAATTGGGTGAATAAAGTAGGGTCCAGTATACGTGTAGTGCAAGTCTAGTAAAATGTAATAATGTGGAAGTAATATATTTTAGTCAACAATGTTGTGCTATCTTATTCTAGTGAAATAATCAGAAGTGACGCATATCCGGAAATTAAATAATGCCTTAAACGAGGACATTAGAGACGTAATTGTAGCAACGGCTAACGGCTGTATATTGTCACCAAGGCTATTTTTATTGTTACCAAATGTGAATAGGAAAAATTGGGGACTAAGATCCCTTCCATTACATATTTTATTCAATTTTTTTAAAATATTTTTAAAGACATTTTTAGATTAGTGGCCAGAATCAGAATATTTTTGGAGGAAGGTCAAAATACATCAATAAAAAAAATTTATTTATTGACCGTTGGAGTGCTACTTTCGGTTGTACGACTGAGAGAAGACAATTGTATACTGCGAATCTGTATAGTTTGAAAATGTCTCAAAATTTGTTCGTTTTTAATTATTGAAAAAATATATTTCTCAATATAAATTACCAAACTGTCATTCATTTACTCGTTTCCTATTTTATTACGCAAGTCAGTTTTGATAATTTTCATCGCAAAGAATACTTTTTCAACAGTAGCAGTCGCAACTATTAAAACCAAAATCAACTCGATCAATCGATATATGCAATCTTGGATCACTAACAATATCATTCAGATTGAACTCCACATGTGAATTTTTTATACCACCACTTGCTTCGGAACTTGATAATTGATTATTAGAATAATCAACAATTCTTGGTCGCTTAATCAAATATTTATTCATAATCTAGAATAAATAAAAATATCATTTGCTAATCAATAAATATACCATCATTATATCATCAATATACCATCAGTATATTGTATACTATACATATACCATTTCTCAAATTTATATTCAAATTTATTTTGCCCAATTATAGTATTTCACAATAATTTCATCAATTTAAACATTTCATAATAATTTCATCATTTATCAATTCAAACATTTCATCAACTAACCTAATTCAACTATTTCACAAACAATATATCATAATTCATAAATATACAATAAAAATAACATATAATCTTTAATTCATTATTTATTACATTTAAATTTTATTAAAATGCGTCAGCCGATATACCGGGGTCATATGACCCCCTCGACCCCTCTAGTTCCGGAACCCGTCAAAAGTATCAAAAATGCTTTTCAACAAGTCCATTTATCATTGAGGGCGCTATTGACAATTATTTTCCAACGGGTATGTTACAAAATTTTCTATATTCCTGCCTTAAAACTTTCAACTTTGGTCAAAAAAATTCACTTTTGACTTTGAAATTTCATCATCGAATTATTCAGCATATATTTTAAAATCTAATTTCATTACACGTCCTATTTTTATTCAAATACTCATATTAACTTCGAAACGATCACGTATGTGGAGGTTATGAGTTCATGTAACGTTCTTGTTCCACATTGAAATAATTTTTTATTCTTATTATATATAATTATCAACTAAAAAGTATACTTTTTTTGTTGAACAATTTTTAATTTTTATTTTAACAAAAGGACTAGCAACGGAGGTAGCATGTATACCTTAACAAAAGGACTCGAATGGGAGGGACTCGAAAGGGGGGGCCCTACTTACGCGTTGACTAAATAATATGACCTTCTAGACGAATGGATTACATGATTGT